>OV656817.1:20060000-22665000 GCA_927399485.1 Calamotropha paludella | reverse complement strand
CCCGAAAGGCCACATGATTCTTTGTTATAAAATTATATTGGTTTAATTACCCGATATCTAGGCACATATAAGAAAAGCTAATATGTCTTTTATAATAGGGGTTAAAGTATGAAATTGCCGTTTTATTGCAATAGGTTCTTTGAATTGACATAGAATCTTCATGGTTTGAGGTTTTCGAATGAAACTTTTTTTAAATGGTTTCTATGATGTTCTTTTTTTAAAAAATGTAAAACATTTGAATATCGACTTTCAATTGTTTTTGTTATTCAATTTAGACAAGAAAGATGGATACTGCGAAAATTCGAGTTATTTTTGAATACGAGTTCCGACGCGGAACTAACGCGGCAGAAACAGCCCGCAATATCAATGCTGCGTTTGGAGAGGGGTCTACTAATGAACGCACCGTGCGATTTTGGTTTAAACGCTTTCGTGATGGAAATTTCGACTTAAAGAACGAGCCACGAGGAAGACCGCCCACACAGGTAAATAACGATGAATTAAGAGAGATAGTGGAAGCCGATCCTAGTCAAAGTACCCAGGAATTAGCGGCATGGTTTAACGTTACCTTACCCACAATATTGACTCACTTGCGTCAAATCAATAAAATAAAAAAATACGAAAAATGGGTGCCTCATGATTTGACTGATCTGCAGAAAGAAACGCGTGTTGAAACTTGTGTTGCCTTGTTGAACCGGTACAGAAATGAAGGAATATTGGATCGAATTGTAACATGTGATGAAAAGTGGATTCTTTATGATAACCGGAAAAGAAAAATGCAATGGCTGACCCCAGGTCAAATGCCACAACAGTGTCCTAAAGCAAAACTTACCAATAAAAAGGTAATGGTAACTGTTTGGTGGTCTCAGCATGGTGTTATTCACTATAGTTTTCTCCGATCTGGTCAAGCAATAACGGCAGATGTCTATTGTGCCGAACTCCGAACCATGTTGACAAAACTAGCAGTAAAACAGCCCCGACTCATGAATCGATCTTCACCATTATTGCTCCACGACAACGCGAGACCTCACACAGCACGAGAAACCATTTTGACCCTTCAGGAACTGCAGTTAGAAACCATTCGTCATCCTCCGTATTCACCAGACCTTGCTCCAACGGACTACCATTTTTTTCGTGATTTGGACAATTATCTACGTGACAAGAAGTTTTCTTCCCAGGAGGCAGTACAAAATGCTTTCACACAGTTTGTGCAGTCTAGATCGTCGGAATTCTATCGCAAAGGCATTAATGACCTTCCCATTAGATGGCAGCAATGTATAGATAATAATGGCAACTATTTTGATTAAATAAATTTGTTAAAATTTTAAAAAATAAACAATATAGATTTTCAGTACAAATCGGCAATTTCATACTTTAACCCCTAATATTATATTATGCATATTAATTGAACTGCACCGTTAGTTCTCCCGTTTATCTGTGAAATCACCCACATAACCTTTGTTGGCTGAAATAGATCTCTTTTAGAGATAAACCCACCATTGCTGTCTATATATTCAACTGATCTGTTCTACTATATTCAAATAAAGAGTATAGTAATATAGAGAAAAAAAACGTAAATTCGAAATCTGCGAAATTGAAAACGCCTGATTTTGAAAGTTACACTTCTTTTGGAGGATTGAGTGTGAAAATTTTCATGTAACCGAAGTTGCGCAAGCAGCAAGCAACGAAAAAGCGACACCATGAAGTTATCTGTTAAAGTGAATAGGCTAACTTCAAGATATCTTGCGAAAGCTTAGTAATAATTGTTTAATTTAATCTTTGATTCTTATTCTTTGTATATTAATTGAGCTAACGTGCTGATTTCGAAGTTATATATATGTTAATACACCTACTATGTAAATTATATAAACTTTGTAACTGTTTGTTTACCCAATTAAACAGAAATAAAAAAAAGTCTCACAATTTTTTTTAATAAAGAAATATGCTTCTTCTGCGCGTACGTACACGCATGCTTTATTTTCAGTGTTAATAGATTTTAAATAAATAGATTTTCATTTTTGTTTTGCACACTTTGAAACTGAGTGGGCACTTTAAAGTTAATTACACTCTAGTGACAAAAATTAGTGTGCTTTAGAGCACACAACTGAAGTACAACTTCTTTAGTTCCTTCTCTATGTATGTATATAAACATATTTAATTAAATGTATAACATATACATGTATATACATATATTAACTTTCTACAAATATCAAAATTTATTATGGGTTTTCATTGATCAATTAATATTTTACAAAATAGATTTTTCATTTTTATTTATTATTTTCATTACCGGATAAATCAGTAATCCCTCTTTCTATCTTCACTAACTTATATCTCCCTCTCAAGTTCCGTTCGCCTGACCCGATCACACTTTTCGTAACGCTCTCGTTACGCATTTACCAGCTCCACAAGACAAGCGTGCTTAAAGAAGTTTAACTTAAAAAAAAATTGTAACAGAACAACATATTTTTTATTTAATATTCTGTTGATTGTACTTTATGGTGTCACAACTTTGGTCACATAATGGATTCTGCAATCACATGGCCACGACTCCTCGGACACACGTGTTCGTGGATTGAAATCTCTGTAATTACGAAATAATTGAAAGAATTACATGTGGTAATCTAATTACACAAAACTCACGTCTTTGTTGTTAGCATTTTACATGGATGTGGTATTAGGTATTTACCACAGATAATTGTACGAACCATCTACAGTAAAATTATTAATTTAATTGGCCGTTTAGAATACTTTGTTGTCAGTTTTACAAGTCACAATGACAAACAAACCAATAAGCTATCTTTCCTAGGTTCTGGAAATTGTACTAAAATTTCAAACGGCATTCATGATTTACAAATTAAATATAATTATTTGGTATAAATTGTGTTTTTCTTTCGTAAAAGGAAAATGAAATATTTTTTTTATATAAACCGCCAAAATGTAAACAAAATCGCGCGCATTGAGTTCAGAAACGTCACACGAGATTAAATAAAACTCCTTTTAAAACATGTGTACTAAACTTTATAATTTTTATATATTTTGTGCATTTATTCAAAGCTATCTTATAAGATAATTATTATAATAGAAAAATAACGACAAAAACTGTATCACACTTTTCTAATATTTAAGGGAACTAATTTTTTGAGCTGTTGTTTGAATATTCGAGATGTTATTATGATCAGTTGGAAAACATTTTGAGCAGTTATTTAATTTAATGGCGGTTGATTAATTACTGCGACAGTAAAATATGGACAGTGATAAAAAATCAATAAGTCGGTTATTTTATCATACAATGTCAATTCCAAAATTAATTGAGCAGTCCAATAATGAGCGGTAAAAATGATGGAATGAACGGTTCGATAAATAGTTCGGCAGATCATAGCGAGCGGTAACACACTTGAGTTCGGGTGAACCCTTGAATTCATTGAAAAGAGAGGTAAATGTTCGTTAGTTAGGTGGAGCTTATTAGCGCGGGTGGCGGAAGCGACCATTCACAGGGTTGGTTAGGTTAGGTTAGGTTAGGTTAGGTTAGGTTATAGAATTGGTTAGATTGAGATTTCTAACCGATAAATTCTGATTTATTACTGCCCACAGGTAACCGCTCGTTCAATAATTTTAACCGCCCATTTAATTATTTTCCTGCTCAATTATATATTCACTGATCCATTTCATTATTTTTTATTTCTCATTTTTGTTTAACTGCTGAACTAGTTATTAAACGTGCCATTTATAATTTTTAACTTACCAAAACTGCAATTTACAACTGCCTCTTTAAATCAGTGCAATTATTTAATATCATGCACTTTTATTTAACATATATAAGTACCTAATCCTAACCATAAACCTAAATTAATTAAATTGATTACATATTTTCTGTTTTTTGTTCGTTGAATATTAAATGAGGCGCATCGCTTTTTGAAAATGGATATCGTATGAAATATCGTATGAAGTATGAAATTGCCGATTTGTACTGAAAATCTATATTGTTTATTTTTTAAATTTTTAACAAATTTATTTAATCAAAATAGTTGCCATTATTATCTATACATTGCTGCCATCTAATGGGAAGGTCATTAATGCCTTTGCGATAGAATTCCGACGATCTAGACTGCACAAACTGTGTGAAAGCATTTTGTACTGCCTCCTGGGAAGAAAACTTCTTGTCACGTAGATAATTGTCCAAATCACGAAAAAAATGGTAGTCCGTTGGAGCAAGGTCTGGTGAATACGGAGGATGACGAATGGTTTCTAACTGCAGTTCCTGAAGGGTCAAAATGGTTTCTCGTGCTGTGTGAGGTCTCGCGTTGTCGTGGAGCAATAATGGTGAAGATCGATTCATGAGTCGGGGCTGTTTTACTGCTAGTTTTGTCAACATGGTTCGGAGTTCGGCACAATAGACATCTGCCGTTATTGCTTGACCAGATCGGAGAAAACTATAGTGAATAACACCATGCTGAGACCACCAAACAGTTACCATTACCTTTTTATTGGTAAGTTTTGCTTTAGGACACTGTTGTGGCATTTGACCTGGGGTCAGCCATTGCATTTTTCTTTTCCGGTTATCATAAAGAATCCACTTTTCATCACATGTTACAATTCGATCCAATATTCCTTCATTTCTGTACCGGTTCAACAAGGCAACACAAGTTTCAACACGCGTTTCTTTCTGCAGATCAGTCAAATCATGAGGCACCCATTTTTCGTATTTTTTTATTTTATTGATTTGACGCAAGTGAGTCAATATTGTGGGTAAGGTAACGTTAAACCATGCCGCTAATTCCTGGGTACTTTGACTAGGATCGGCTTCCACTATCTCTCTTAATTCATCGTTATTTACCTGTGTGGGCGGTCTTCCTCGTGGCTCGTTCTTTAAGTCGAAATTTCCATCACGAAAGCGTTTAAACCAAAATCGCACGGTGCGTTCATTAGTAGACCCCTCTCCAAACGCAGCATTGATATTGCGGGCTGTTTCTGCCGCGTTAGTTCCGCGTCGGAACTCGTATTCAAAAATAACTCGAATTTTCGCAGTATCCATCTTTCTTGTCTAAATTGAATAACAAAAACAATTGAAAGTCGATATTCAAATGTTTTACATTTTTTAAAAAAAGAACATCATAGAAACCATTTAAAAAAAGTTTCATTCGAAAACCTCAAACCATGAAGATTCTATGTCAATTCAAAGAACCTATTGCAATAAAACGGCAATTTCATACTTTAACCCCTATTATTATACAAATTAGATATCTTATTATATTTTACACATTCAAATGCCTACTCAAGCTTTTCTTGTGATATATACAGTGGATACAATTGTTGAATGAAACATCAAGTTATGCTTTTTAACGTATCATACTTTCTTGCAATTACAAAAAAGTGTGGGAATAGGTACTATATGGCGTAACATGGCGAAATTTTTGTTGACGCCATGTCATTCAAGCTGTATTCAAGTTTTTTACTTGTTATGTATAAACACGACATATTATCAAAATAAACATCAATAAAAATCTTCACTCAAACTTTTAAAAAACATTTAATATTTTGTGTAAATTGCAGAAAAAATCACAATGAGTGTGATACACACAACTTTTTTTGTCTGTGTTTTTTTATTGGTTCGGATAATTTATTGTTTTAAATTTTCATGAGTGCAAAATTATTTCCGAGTACTTATAACCCATCCGTCTTCAGAGACAGGGTGGGAATCGTCTGGGTTAGCTCGTTCCATAGTAGATCCTGCCTTGGCCACTGAGCTTGATTGGGATCAAAAGCAAGCCCATCCAAAATAAGAAAAAAGGTCACTTACATAAATATTATTTAAATAAAGTTTTTCTGTGAATATGGAGCATTCAACTGTTTGGCGCATGGTCGTTATTCACAATTCCTTTAATACACGTGCTTAAGCTTGGGTTTATAACAATGTATATAATATTGTCTAATATTTATTTATTTATAACTTTTGCATTGGTAAATAACTTCTAGAGCGTTTTTAGTGACGATAATATTGTTAAAAGAATTTAATATATCAAGTAATACTTTTTATATAAAAGATAATATGATACGTCATATTTTCTATCGCAACTCAAAAGACGATTGTGAAGTGTGTTTAACTTGAACTTGAATTGAATAAGTTAATATAAAGAGGGTTACTATTATTTATTTTTTGTTTATAAATGGCGGATTTAATATCATTACTAATGATTACTTATCATTAGCCATTCTGTCCCAGTCATCCAGACTTATATTGTCATATTTTTATGTTATTATCTTGTTAGCCATTAATAATCAAAGGTGATCATGATCAAATTGCCTCTCCGTTGCTATACGTATCATACGATGATCATACCAAGTAATTGAGTATCAACTTCCTCCATTTTAATTAGCATTGTGACGCGATGCGGTATCAAGTTCGCGTGCATCTTGCGTGGACTCACATGACTGGTAGTTTATTGAAGCATATTTTTCTTGTAAAAACTATGAATGAATGGGTAAGCAAAGGTTGTAGCTGGATGGCGCAGTGGTTAGCACGTTTGGCCTGTGATTGCCTAGCAACTTTCGAGAGGGATGATCATTAAATGGGTGCTCTAATTTTTAAATTAAAAAAAAAAGATTAAACAATTTTAAACGGATCACTAGGTTCGCTTATTTTTTTAATTATTTAAATATTTTTCACAGTCTTACACGGTACCTTAAAAGGAGTTGAAACATAAAGATTAAATGTAAAAAAAAACTTAAAATAATCTGTTTAAAAACTGATGCATTTTGAGTAAGCAAAACGGTAGTTTAAACAAGATATAAGTTTTTTTTTAAACAAGCTTTTATTGTTACTTGTTAATGAAAGGAATTAAAAAATTAAAAAGTCCATACTCGATGGGGTTGTGTCGTTTTATTGCGGAGTTCCTATCACCTTGTAACTCCAGCATCAGGTCAGCTCCATGTCTTCGTAATGACGTATTGTCACGCTATACACATATGCATGCAAACTTTCAGCTCTATCGGAAACAGGGAAGTGGGTCAAATTTAACTTGCAAGATTTCATAACAGACTCCAAGACAGGTGAAGGTAAATAAAAGCTTTTAAAAAGGTCAAATCATAATCACCCAAAATTTTAATACATTTAGGATTTTCTATAATAACCTTACTTCGTTATTATATACATCATAGAATATATGTCACCATAAAATTGTATACACCGTTACATTATAATCTATCTCGCGAGATTGTAAACTATCGATAGATTGTGGACCGTAACATACCTACTGCTTACAGTTTAACGCATATTTTCGGTAGATAAAATATACGATATTAAGGTTAGGTTAGGTTAGATATTTTATAATCTATCGAAAAATAATGCGTCAAACTGTAAGCAGTATGTTGCGGTTCAAAATCTTTCGATAGTTTACAATCTCGCGAGATAGATTACAATCTAACGGTATTTACAAATTTGCGTTGACATATACATATAAGCTATTTTTTAAGCATTCACAATGCTATATTTGTATAAGATTAAATACCCTTATAAAAACAACAATATATCAGCGGTAGCTCATCGGTCATAACAGTAGTCCGGATAGCGAAAGGTCGTGGGTTCGAATCTCATCTGAGGGCTTGAAGATGTCGTCGTTTTTTATAAGCGTTATTAATTTGTAATTGGAAATATTAGGTGAAAACTGTGATCTGCGAAAAATTATGAAAATTTTGGCAAAATTCCAAAATTTCTAGAGTTGCTTCAAGCTTTAAAGGCACGCCAAGACATCGGTATTTACTTGAACTGAATTTGTATTTCACCAGACCAAACTCAATCCGTAATGTGATAAATTCTCTTTAAACAGTTCTTTTTAAAGAAGGACTAAACCAGTTGGGTTAGTTAACAAACATGATATTTATCAAATTGTATTAATTTATTTTCTTCCTTTTTTTAAACAGCAATGTAAACATATTTTTTGTTAATTAAACATTTCCCTACTATTTTTTTTTCTATTAATAATTTCTTTACATATTCAACAACTAATTAATTCAAGAGAAAAGCAAGTTAACTGCGTTTTTAATTAATAACGTGTGTTCGCTAATTATCAATTTCCACATATCACGCTATGCCAAGCAATATTGATGTAACCGTGAAATCATATGACGGAATGTCTCGAATTGCATTAAAAAAACTAGTAAAACTTGTATTAAGTGATCCGTCAAAGTGGAAGCACCAATTCTTTACACTTAAAGATGACGTAAAAGGCCACTAATGTTACTGGCAGCAACTCCTGTAGTATATAATAAGTTATCTTAATATATATAATTAACGTGTCACGTTGTTTGTCCGCGATGGACTCCTCAACTACTTAACCGATTTTAATCAAATTTGTACACCGTGTGCAGTTTGATCCAACTTGAAAGATAGGATAGGTTTCATTTTAATTTATAACACAGCAACGCGTAGTCGGGTCAGCTAGTTAAAATATATAAGTTAAAGTAAACATTTTAGTACTATAACACCGATCGCGCATCGATAGATGTCGCTTTTTAACTTTCAGTTATTTAATGAAACAATGTAATTTTATGTAATAAATAAGTACATTAATAGTGAGTATTATAATTCTACGCAACGCCCAACATCTCTGGTATAACATACAGCTTTCGAAGTCCACTAAATGGGCAGAACTGTTTTTTTGAACTGCGATTTCCAACATACCTGCCAAGCATGGAGATTATGACAAACTCTCAAATGCTTTTTTGCTATGCTTTGCTTGCTGACAAGACATGATTTTGTTCTTTAATCCTCCATCAATTGGTCCACTAGTACGTTTTTATTTTAAGCTAAACCTATCGGGAATATTGAAAAATAATAAAAAAATATTTCGGTAAAACCATCTTTCGGCGAATTGTAATCCGGTAAACAATTCCGTACCGCACTAAATCACTTACCGACTAATCTTAGAAACATGTTTTTGTTTGTGTATTCACTCACGAGATTGCATAATGAAGTTTTTATTATATATTTTTTACAATTTAATTGAATAATAGTCATAACATAGCCTAATATTTTTCTAAGAATCTCTATGACGTAATGGTTAGCGCGTTGATCTGATTGAGGATGTTTAGCGACTATCGCAATAGCTAGTCATCTGATTGGTGATCCAAATTTTATTTGTTAACCTCTCTCTCTGACTCTCCTATTTTTCGACCGGTACGTCATAAATTCTAACTATATATTGTACAAATGAAATGAAACAGCGAGAGTTGCCTTTTCATGCTCTCCCAAGAAGTCCACAGGAGGTTTCTGTAAAACACCACATTATTGCTGATAATTAGGGAAAGAAGTATTTCATTTATGGATCATTCATAAATCAGCTCTCATCATAATTGATCATAATAAAAAAAATGAATGTAGGCATAACTTAAAAGACGCGCATCCAAGACATTAAGTCTTATAAAAAAAAGATGAAAATTATATATTTCACACACCGTTTGATGGTTTTGTATGCATAAAACCATCAAATGAGAAGACAAAAAAAGAGTAAAATAAAATTAAGCAGCACTACAGTGGCTAAAAAATTTCTGCCTTATTAAAATCAAATATAATTATTCGGTAAAGTACAAAAAAAATCTCACACTATTTTTTTTCCTTTAACTAGATAAATAACATCTATCGCAAAGGTACGCTGATTTTCCGTGAAGCCAACATATAACTAATATAATATAATATTGATAAATAATTATAACAAATAAAATAAATTATATACGTATCTAGGAACTGAACTGAATACGTCGCTGGTTTGCGAGAATATCGACGCAACTTAAAAATCTGTCAAATTGAAATAAATATGCCAAACAATCTTAAATCTTTGATATTTTATCGTGAATAGAGATGCAACGCAGATATAGATATACCGTTTGCTCGAAAGAGATACAATTACGTTTGTAATTTACAATAGGTATGCGATAAAAAATTTAATAAGAAATTTGAAAACATTATTCTATAAAATCAATACTTTTTAGTTCCGTCGCTATTCTCGCAAACCAGCGATGTATTGTTGCTAACTTTTTATGTAGTTTGCGGCATGGACTTTAAATTAATATGGTATATGTTAGATAGGTAAGTTGACAGTGACAATTTAGACTTAAAATGGTGAAGGTAATTGTTATTAAAAATTGGCTGCTAGACAAATAGGCAGAGCTTGTACTATGCTTCAAACAGCTAACTAGTTATTTTATGTTCTTTTATTTTGAAGTTGTCATCGTTAAGATACGTATTTGTTGTCACGAACGGTTTTTCTGCACTAAGTCCACGAAAAGTTTATTTATGTATTTTAAAATAAATTAACTGGTACACAACACTTTGGCATGGAATTAATAGTTACGATCATACAAATAAAATTAATAAAATAATTACCACGATTTGAAACTCAAGACCAGTGCAGAAGACAAGATCTGTTGTGAGGTCGGCCCTGATTGACTTTAAAAAGAACCCAAAATAAACCTTGAAACACAAAATTTACTATGTAAATTTGTTATACATTCCACTAACTACTCAAACTAATCGAAACCTTGATCCCAAGAGTACTTTTCGCGAGCTCCAGAGTCTAGCTAACTGTTTTTATGAATTAATAGTATAATAGCAAATAACGCGATTCAGCGGAAAGTAAGGATTGGCAAAATAAATGTAATGAAATATCTAGGTAAGCGATTTATATTAAGTAGATAGGGTTATAACAGATTGTTAATTAAAGAATATTTATAAAAATATTGGAGTCACACGAAAGAAATACCCATGAAGTGTATGTAATACGTATAATGCACATACGCCCCAGATTGTGATAAAAAAAGAATTGCACAATTCGATGCGACTTTCCGTGCATCCTTGTGTGTGGGAATTGTAGTGAAACAATGCATTAAACATGTAAATTCCATTTAACAGATATGTAACTACTTCTTTTGATAACAATCATGTTGATATATGTTCAGTTCAACTGACGTGCTTTATCTTCTCAGCCGATAAAAGTCCACAACTGGACCAATAGCCCAAAGTTCCAAAAAAGGGGGTTTTGCCTGGAGCTTGGTGGGTTAGAAGGTCGATAGTTGCGGTCGAGAGTTGTTATGGTCTGTTGTCTACTACGGGAGTTAATCTGTGTGTTTGGCAGAAAAAGCGATTGCAAGCAAAATGGCGATCGCTAAGCGATTATAAGCAAAATGGCGGACCGTGTCAGCGCAACTGAAATTAGCAAACGTGTCCTGGCCGAAAACTGTATAGTTTGTTTTTCAGTGCTGGCAAGCGCTCTCAAGCGCTTTTTTCTGCCAAACACATGGAATGTAGACTATCGATTAAAAGTTATATTTCTATCCCTCGGTTACAGTTCTTTTTGGCGGGAGCGCGAAACGTTATTTTGTTTTTTTTACTGTCTTATTAGTTTTCTTTTAATCTTGTGACTATTTAATTCAGTATTTTAGGTTTATATTTGAACAATTAATAAATGATTGGGCCGAGGATACCTTCGTCATGAGAGTGGACTGTATTTTGACTATCTAGCTGGTTTCTTAAGAAATTTAAGAAGACGGTTAAAAATTAACATAGATTTTTGAAGAAAGAAAACTGATTATGTCAAAAAACAAAAGAAGAACAAAAAAGCATTCATTGGTAAAATAAAAAACGATTTGTTGCTCAAACAAGCTTCCGGGTTAAAGAAACATGAATGGTCAGTAGTCGGCAGAGCTCAAATATTATTATATTATATGCCCGTCGTATTGTTTCCCCTTTAGTCTTGATTTCAGCCACTCGATTGATATTGTCGACGTCAGAATACACCTTCGTACTCGCGCAAGGGCCCAGAGTAGAGGTGGCTTTGTCTGTGTCCTTGATTAGAACAAGTGAATTAGGCTTCAGGACGTCCTTGTTTGTTGTCCATTTCGTTTTTGGTTTTAGCAGTGATGTACTCGTTGTTTAATCTCTTCCTGAAATGTGCATAGAGTATTATTTTTATTAACATTTCCTTTTATTACGTTACAAGAAATAGTCATATATTTTGACGTGACAACGTCTTATAAATTGGTTTGCCGGGTGACACTTCAAGAAACTGCGTTACGCTCCGCTCACGTTATGCGCTCACAATGAGAGCGAGTGAGAGGCACGCGTCCCTTCCACTCGGGCATGGTTAGCCCGCCTAAGAGCGAGAGAGACAGACATAAAAAGTGGAAGGGACGCGTGCCTATAAATTAATGTTTTAAATATAATTCTTTGTATAAATAAATGTTTTAAATTGTTACTATTATTTCATCCTTCTTCCTACTATACGAATGAATATTCACATTAAAATTATTTTACCACTCAAAGTCGTTGTCACGTAAAACTTTCGCCCGTATACCGACTTTACAGGCAACCAATTTTTATTAATAATTAAATCATTTATTTCTTCCTCTACAATTGGGTACATAAATTAAGCTACATCTAAATAAACATTACTAAAGCCCTGACATTATGAAGAACTGGAGTCTGAAATAGGTTTCCAAAGAGAAACCAACAACAGGTCACCAGGCCCCCATCTGCAGATGGATTTTTCTGTTTGCAGGCTGCATTATAAAGCCATTAAATTTTAAGTAACGATTATATATTTAAAGTAATAATATTAAACATAATAAGCAATATTATTATAATTGTTTGATATTTATAGAATATTTTGAGATTTATTATAAACTAGCTAACCTGGCCACGCCTTGCTGGTATAACCCGGCCACGCGTCGCTTTGGTAACGTTCATTGATTATAAAAAATGTTATTTTAAGGCTTATGGTTACTTTGGTAACTATATATGATAACAAACCCACAAAGTCCTTCTTTTGTATAGTAGAGACTAGCTGACCCGGCCACGCGTTGCTTCGTGAATCAGTTATTATAATTTGCAATATTTTTCAAGTGAAAACTTCTTTAGCATCGTTGTGATTTGAAAGTCGATGAAACGAAAAAGCGACAGTAAAAAGAGACAGGCACATAAATTCATAAGATTTAACGTAGGAGAAAATGAAAACGGAAACATTATGTACGTGTGTTACTCCGTGTTTGTGTGCGCATGAGTAGTACAAAGCTTGAGAGAAGGCATCACAATAAGCGTGGTATTTTGTATTATTTTTGAAGGTTTTATTTCTACCACGTGTGAATTGCACACATGTTTCTTGATTACCACTAGAAACTACAAGTTCCCTGCGTTGGTAACCTAATATTTTTTATTATAAATTAAATTAAAATCTATCCTATGTCCTAAGTCGGACAACAAATCCAACAAAATTAAAAAACGATTATCAATATCGGTTTACTAGTTTCGAAGTTCACCGCGGTCAAACACTGTGACAGGGAATTTATATATATATATATATCACTTGTTTTCAAACCTTGATTTCATCTACGCAATCGTACGCCGAAAAAGTAACGACTGCACGAAGAAGCTTCGTATAATTTTCACTCACAAACATAGAAAAAGGTTTCTCTTAGCCTCCTGTAGGCATATATTACTTGTAGTTTCTCAACGGATACTGCACACGCTTAGCAGGTTATGGTAGTTACATAGAAAACCTCAATACGATCGGCTTGGCTCATTACATAACAAGCTATCGCAACACAGCGAACATCAGCGAACACTTTATGTACTTAAGGCTTTCGTCTATTTTATTTTCTACTAGCTGACCCAGCCACGCGTTGCTGTGTTATAAATTAAAATAAAACCTATCTAATCTTTTAAGTTAGATCAAATAACAGATAGTTACGAAGTTTGATCAAAATCGGTTAAGTTGTTTAGGAGTCCATCGCGGACAAACAACGTGACACGTAATTTATATATATTAAGATTAAGAACACACTTACGGTAGCTCAGATTTATTATCTTTATATATAAAAGCGAAAGGTCACTTACTCATCACAAAATCTCAGAAATCACAATTGCTAGGAGTCTCATATTTTGCATTGGAGTTCCTTTTAAGACGTAGCTGCTCAATAAAAAGGGATTTTGCGAAATTCAACCCCTAAGGGCAAACAAGGTGGCAAAGTTAGTATGAAACTTCTAAACATTTCACGAGAACGTAGTCGCAGATAAAAAGCTTCTCAACTTCTTTTATAATGCGCACAGCAAAGGAGTGGAACTACCTCCCTGCGTCTGTACTTCCCAGTACTTTTAACCCGTCTGTTTTTAAAGTCAGGGTAAATGGGCACCTTCTGGGTTAGCTCGTTCCATCCTGGATTCTGTCTTTGCACCCGGGCTTGATTGGGAGCAAGAGTGAACCCATTCTAAATAAAAAAAAAAGCTAGTACAAAATGATTAATACAATTAACATTAGAATAAAACACTTTTTTACGGATTTTTGCGCATGTTTTATTATTTATTTAATCCTGACGTTTCGACTCCTTTACAGGAGCCGTGATCACAGCTCCTGTAATGGAGTCAAAAAACAGTGAAATAGTGTTTTATTCTAATGTGTAATGTGCGCGGAAGTGTAATAACTAAATACAATTAACATTGATTGAAACGGGGTCAGTACCTTATTTTTTGAGGGTTCGATATTTCGACCGACGACGGTACTGACTAGAGTTTCCAATCTCGGTGCACTGAGATCCCGAAATACTGATATTTTGTATGATATTTCAGTCCCACCCACTGTGGGATTAAAGATGTGGGATCCCGCGAGATTTTAGACATTTAGAGAAAATGACTCTTTATGAATTAAAGAGATCGATGAGTAAGTTTTTTATCGTTAGCGCCCAATGCACTTATAGACTGTAGTGCCTACAAGTGTGAAAGCCGAGAGAGCGTTCTCAGCTTAGCTCTTGCCAACAAAATGCAAAGTAGTTTAGATGACGATACGTTGGGAATGTTGAACACTTCAGAAACATAAAGTGAATTACTTAAAATTATTTAATTACATCTTTTGTGTACACTATATTTTAACCAATAAAATATTAAGATTATGATTATTATTTTTTTTATACTTGTAACCCGACCATTTTCAAAGCCAGGGTGAAAAGGCATCTTCTAGGTTAGCTTGTCCCATTGTGGATCCTGTCTTAGCCCCCGGGCTTGATTGAGATCAAGAGTGAACCCATTCTAAAAATAAAAATGCAATGTCATGCTTAGTCGTATTATACTAGGTCCTTTTAACCAAGGTAATCGACAAATGCGGGATTCCGTAAAATTAATTAATTCCGCGAGTTAATTCAGGTTTTGCCACAGACTGTGAAGCCTGACCGATCTTTTTCGCACTTTCTTGTCATACGTATTCTATTTTTCATCACCAGTTATCAATCTCTTCAAAAACGGTTCGGTTTCATTAAGTCTCAATAAGGAATCGCTAATGAGTACACGGTTCATTAGGTTTCTTTCAGTGAGCTCGTGTGGCACCCAAATATCGAGCTTTTTTGTTCCCAGCTTTTTTCAAATGGTTCAAAACTACTTTGTGGTCAATTCCCAGTTCTTCAGCTATGTTGTAACTGCTGATATGCTGATCTTGCTCCACTTTTTCAAAAATAGAGTCCATTTTAGCCGTAACGATCAGAGCGAGGTGCATCTTTGACATCAAAATGCCCGGATTGAAAATGATTTAATCAACTTTGTGTTACTCTTACTGACTCTACATAAGGTCCATAAACGTCACAAATTTCGCGGCTTGCGTTGCATTTTTCCGTTTTTTATAGTAAAATTTTAAAATAAATCTAATTTCTTCATTCGATTCGCTCATTTTGACAGAAAGAAAAACAAATGAAAAATGGTGGGAAACAAAATTTTCCTAATTTGATTCTTTTGTTGAAATGTCACCTTTTTAATGTCATGGAAACTAGCCAGACACAAATAGTACAGCCAAAGATATTTTATTATAAGTTTACACATACTATATGCGCAAAGACTTTTTTCTCGACCTAATATGTATGTCTATCCGTTACCTTAGTATCCTTAACACAAGCCTTACAGTGCTTACTTTGGGGTAGGCTAATTGTTGTCAATGTAAGAAACATTTATTTGTTATTATTTGTTTTATCCGATGACGTCATAGATCCAATGTAACCTACCAACCGCTTCCATAGACATACTGTATATATACAAAAGGTTATGTATACACAGCACAGAAAAATTAAAAAGGCCTAATATTAAAAAGCATCGTTTTCGAGCCCATACCAATTAAAGGATATACATTGCGGGTTAGATTGTGACAAATATTGTTTTATACATAACCTGCAAGCATATTATATTAAACGATACTTTAACAAATAATTACAAACAAATTATGCGTAACAATAGGTACACGGCAATCGTACGCGTGAAATATAATTAGCTACCCACATTCCGCGGCATTGATCCAATTGGCAAAATATCCAAATATCCAAGCACTTAGGTAGCAAAATAAATGTTGAAACCTAAAATATAATATTAAGAAACAGTTTCTAGGCACGAACATCATATAACTCAATGACTACATACTTCAAAGAGTCTACAGTCAAAGATATTGTCTTCAGAAGTGTATATATACAGATTGTTTGGTAATACCTGTATAATACCGAATATGTAACTTGGGGTAACATGCGTAGAACCTCTGCAAATTATTAAAAAGTCTAAAAACCACTCCACGAGTTAATCTTTTTATAAAAAGCTACACAGTGTCAACCGTCCACTAAGATGGCGTTATGTGATTATTGTCTAGGGTTGTCATTTTGCCATTTTCAATACAAATCTGAAATCAAACATTTTTCAGGTTTTTTAATAATTTTTCGCGGTTGTATACACGGTACTCAGACTACCATATTCTACATATTATAGGTATTAACAAACACCCTGTATATATAAATCTAAAAATTAAGAAACATTGATAACTTATGTACGCATGCCAAAGAAAATTTATATATGGTCAGCAAATCAATACAACCGACCAATAAAAAAAAACTCAATATTTCTTTTTCTATTTTACAAAGCGTGTATTAACCCATGTTTAATAATTTAAGATATGATTAATCCATACGCCTTTTTCATAGATATTTTTATATATTTGTCCTTAATACTTGATCTAAATTGCCTAAATTTTTCCATTGTCCTTATCGCTACATTTATATATAAGGTAAACTAAATAAGATCAATCCTTTATTATTTTTATTGACAACTTAAATATGAATAATTGGTTTAAACTAAGTTTCTAATTATTTAATTATGACGGCTGATCTGCAAAGTGGCTATACCTTCTTTCGCTGAAATTTAAAATGCATAATTTTAGAACGCATACTAACCATTTGGCATAATTTGAAATAGCTTGCTGGCTGTTAATTAATAAAAAAAATTACCCAACCTAACCTAA
Source organism: Calamotropha paludella (assembly GCA_927399485.1). Classification (NCBI taxonomy): domain Eukaryota; kingdom Metazoa; phylum Arthropoda; class Insecta; order Lepidoptera; family Crambidae; genus Calamotropha; species Calamotropha paludella. The sequence goes on along the minus strand of OV656817.1, from coordinate 22,647,700 downwards.
CCTGCAATGTATGTCAATTTATGCCTTTTGTTTAGTATGCCAAGTGACTTTCGGCTCAACAAGAATCTGCCGGATAAAGGGTACAACGTAAAGTAGGTTCGGTTTAAAGATATTTATTCTCATAAAGACATCATATTGTCACTTACATGAGAACATGTTAACAAAACTTATTAAATAATTCGCGGTCGCAAAAGCAAAACGAAACATTAAACTACATATTTAAAAATAACTTACAATAACAGAGAGACTCGCTTCACGCATTATTTTTGATTTAATTTATTCATTTTCAATTATATATTGAGTAAGTTTTTTCTTAAATACGTTAAACGAGTCTTCACTTTTAATACATGAGGGTATTTTATTACAAAATTGTGCTCCTTCAAACGTGACTATAGTTTTGCCGTTATTTGTACGTGGCTTGGGTAAAATAAGAAAACTAGCGCGACGAGTGCTGCGACTGGTGACAGATTTTTGTTTGGTGAACGTTATGCTAGTGTTGATATTCTTGTTAAGAATACAAATATAATACAAATGTTATATCGATAAAGGTTTTTAATGTTCATTATTTTTGTCTTACTGTATATTATATTTGTAGGTGTCCTATAGTGATAATGAAAAAGCAATTTGTTAATTTTATTTTGTAAGGTTTGAATATCTGATAAATTAGTTTTGGCTGCACTTCCCCAGGCCTCAACAAGGTAAGATAGGTGTGGTTTCACTAAGGTGTTGTATAGTGTATATCGTAATTTGTGTGGTATACATCGTGCAATATTTCGCAATGAACTACACACTGTTAATAATGTATTTTTTATGTAGTCAATATGAACTTTCCATGTTAAATGAGTATCGATATGTAAACCAAGATATTTTTCATGTGTTTTTTGTCGTAAAGGAATTTCATTGATTGTGAGAGGTGCATGTGGTGGTACTGATTTATTTTTTGCCTTAAATAGTGTGGAACATGTTTTTGCGATGTTAATAGTTAAAAGGTTGTGCTGAAACCAATAATACAGAGTATTCAAATTGTGCTGAGCTTGTGAGATTAGGTTGTGAATAGAAGAGCCGAAGTAGAACAAACAAGTGTCATCAGCATATAGGGTAATATGACCATTTAGACTTAATTCGTGTATACTATTTATATAGATGAGAAATAGCAGAGATCCCAGTACCGATCCCTGGGGGATTCCGCAGGTTATTGGCAATGAGCCACTCTGACAGCGACTAATTTTGACTATTTGTAATCTTCGAGCCAAATAAGATTCAAACATTTTGAAAGCTCCACCAGTAACACCTATGGTTTTTAGTTTTTCTAGAAGAAGTTTATGGCTAACGGTATCAAAAGCCTTTTTTAAATCTATAAATATACCCAAAACTATTTTTTTTTCATCTATATTTTGCTTTATCTTAGTAACAAGATCAATAGTAGCTGTTAATGTATAACTTTTGGGCCTAAAACCATACTGTCTTTTTGAGATGAAACCAATTAAGTCTAGATGATTTTGTAGGCGGGTATATAGGAGTTTTTCAAGAACCCTCGACAATATTGGTAACACTGAAATCGGTCGGTAGTTCCCAGGATCGGTTTTTGGACCAGATTTATAAATTGGTGTGACCTTAGCAATTTTTAATGTATCCGGGAATATACCGTCTAAAAATAGTTTATTAAAGCATATTGCTAATGTTTTTGATATTATGTTTTTAGAGACTTTATTGCTTTAGTACTTATTCCATCCAGACCAGCACTAGAATTAGAGTCAAGATGACTAATTATATTTAAAATTTCTTTTTCAGTACATGGTTCGAAAGAGGACATCTGTGAGTTTTGTGTTGTGTGTTAAGTTGATAAGGCTTGGATGGACCTATCATGGAAATCTTGAGGTATTTGAGCGGCTAAGTGTTGGCCTATTGTCGCAAAATACTCATTAAAAACATTACATACCTGACAAGGGTCTGTTATTTCATTCGAATTCATCAAAAGTTTTGGAGGAGCACAACTTTGGTTTATTTTATTATTCGCTAAAATATTCACTAAATTACACAGTTTTTTTGGCTTTTTGATACATTTGTTAAAATCTTTGTTGTAGTACGAATCTTTTGCGTCTCGAATAAGTTGAGCTACTTGGCTTCTTTTAAGATATAATTTCGCCTTTAAAGTGTCATCATCCGGTTTTTTTCTCGCCTCTGCCCACAGTATGTTCCTTTCGTTAATTTCGGTTATCACATTTTTGTGTATCCAATCATCCTGAGGCTTATTAAGAATTTTTATTTTGGTTTCTTTGCATTCCTCTAAACAACGCTTGACAATTTTCTCTAATGTGGTGAAGTGATTTGTTACTAGCTGCGGCCCTAATTTTTTCATTGAGTTAAGTAGCTTGGTATAGTTAATAGATTCATATTGAGAGTAGGTCCTCGGTGGAGGTTTCACTTTTTTTATTTCTAGATATATTTGTTTGTGGTCAGATAATGTGGAATTGACTATTATCATATGAAAGTGGTTCTCATTCAGATTTGTGCTCACATGATCTAAAATTGATTTTCTTGTTTCTGTTTCTCTAGTACAGTATTTTTTTTTTAATTTATTAATAATTTTGTGCCCTGATGTATTTATGAGTTGTTTGTACTTCCTGGCTCGTTTGTCATTTGTCAAAAGATATACGTTGAAGTCACCAAAAACAATCGCTCGGCGTCTGTATTCTAACTGTGACTCGTATTCCACAAGAAACTCTTCAAAATTAGTATTTCCGGGATAGTATACTAATCCTACTTCAAGTGCATATTTTTCAAGTTTTATCCACAGGTAGTTATTTCCTCCGATATACTTAGACTCTATTAAACTGTGCTTGATGTCATTATGTACATATGCGGAAACGCCACCTCCACAGGAATCTGTTCTATAATTATAATAGTGTGTATAATTGGGGAGTTGTAATTGTAGTGCTTGTGCCTCTGTGCGAATCCATGTTTCTGTTAATAAAATGATATGTACGGTATTTGGTATTGCACGAAGGATGCACTTAAGTTCATCAAATTTCCCTTTTTTACGTATACTCCGTGCATTAAGGTAAAGGAATGTAAACCGTGATTTGTTAGTTTTTATGTTTTGGTAACTATTTAGTACTTTGTAGGTATTAGCGCAAGTATTGGTCTTAGTATCATTGTTATTCACTGTCGGTAGTTTTTTAAACTGGGTTTGATTATTGTCGGTGTCCCATTTATGTATTTAATTGTAAGACCGTTTTCTCCTTTCATTTCACGCTGTCTTAACTCATCTTTGAGACATTTCAGAAAGTTTTGTTGAACAGGAGTCTGGTCAGAAAACATCTTGATCCCATGGCAGCTTGTCTTTATTGCGAAGAAGTTGCTTAGCAGGTCCTACTACATCGAAGCAAACTTTAATACTGCGATTTTTGCCTGGATTTTGTTTGCTAATCCTAAAAATTTTTACTGGTTTTGGAATACCATCGCTCAGTGGAGAAATCAGGTTCAATACATCAGCTTCATCTTTTGCTTTTCTTTCTTCGTTTTTTGGAGAAATAGATTCCGGTAATCCCACAAGTATTATATTTTTCTGTCGGTTGTTACGATTCTGTATTTCTTGAATTAGTTGTTCACAGTTACAGAGTTAACTGACTTTCTTGTCTAGTGGTAGTGGTTTGAGATAAATGTTTTAAGTTGGTGAGATCAGATTCAAGTGACTTTATTTTATTCTCACCTAGAGTTATAGATTGTTCGTGTGATCTTTTATGTCTCTTTGTTGTGACGTGATCTTTTATGTCTCTTTGTTCCGATAATAGGCTGGACGTTGATGATTTAATATCATTTATTTCTGTGACCACTTTATTCACGGTTGTTTGAATTTTATTAATAGATTGCTCATTAGAGGATTTCATATCGCTAACTTGGCTTTTAATTTCTGCAATATTATCCTGCATTTTTTGCATAATTTGTTCATTCGATCCTACATATTTTTCTAATAAAGAGCTAATGCGTGACATCTCTGATCGCATTTCTTTTAAATCATTAGAACACTGGCATTCGTGATCCTCTGGTTTTTTACGTTTTCTAAAAGTAACTTGCGTATCCATATTAAGATTACTTATCTTTGATAAATCCGGTTGCGATCCACCGATGCTACTCGATCCGCTTGTAGGGGGTAGATTTGCTCGTGGCGGAGATCGCTGTACACTCATGCTTTGACGTAACAACGGTGCGTGAGCGAGCAAAAAAATAGCAACTGCCTGTTTTCACGGGGGCGAAGACGGGCAGAGAGCGCGGTGACGGCGTAGCACGCGTGAGTTGCACAGGAGCGTAAGGATCTAATTACGATTCACTGTTTCCACAACTATAAATTTTATTTAAAAGGTTAATAATGAACACATATGCTAGACGGCGATTAGTGATTTATAAATAAAAATAGAATACACGTCCGCTCAGTGCGACCGACGAAACGCATAGATAGGTAGGTAGGTTACAACAGATATCATCAGTAATATAATGCTAGTGAAGAAACGGTAATTCTGAATGTGTAGTGTTTCTTTCATCATTATAACACAAAACAAGAGTCCTACACCAGTCAGTACATCATTGTTTCATTGATCCAAAACAAAGCATGACAAAGCATATCAACAAACAGATTATTTTGAACGTAGCACCATAAGTGAGTTTAGCTTCTCTATAAGCTATGATAATAATATTTCTTACATCACACCTATTAGCCTAGCTCAAAGTGAGTAAGGATTGTGTTATGGATACTAGGGTAATGGATAAACATACATATATGATACATAAATATGTAATATCCATAGAAATATATGTAACCATAACTCAGATACAAATGCTTCCATCACACAAACATCTGTCCCTTCCGGTAACCGAAACCAGGACCGTCGTTACGAAAGACAGGAGCACTACCATTGCACCAAACGGTTATCTACTCATTAATCTGTAAAATTTCTACGATTGATATTGAACTTAATGTATTGGTAGTTATTATTAATAATCGGTTCTAAAAAATGTTTATTCTTTCTTTTTGACCTGCACGATTTGTGCATTTAGCCAGTGTCAAGTAAGTAGAAATGCCAGAATAATCATATATGACTTAACACATGAAAAAAAAAATTTTTTTAGCTCAAAAATAATATAACCTTTCAAAACTTTGTACTCTAAGTAGCTCCGTAAAAAAATATTTTTTTATGTATTAAGTCATATATGATTATTCTGCTTCTTGGTGGGGTGAGAGGGGGGAGGGGGTTGAGGGTGGTTCCATTTGGGGTTGAATCGATTTGTTAGTCCATATAGTAGATAAAAATTTTTGTTTTGGAATGTTTAGGTCAAAAATGAAAGGGGCCGAAAACCCGCCTTATTGACCCTCCTCCTTTAACAACAGCCCGCTTTTGTGGAGACAACTTATTTTGTCCATATTTCTGGGACACTTTTTTCTACAGCGATCGTTCTTCTTCTCTCTAACCTCCATTGATACTATACTATACCATAGACAAAATTAATAATCCGCTTAATTATCTCTATGGTTAGGCTATAAATATCGAAGAAGAGTTGTCAAGTTCGATTTCTAATAGAGTAAAGAAGGATTCGAATCTCCTTAGTATTTTTTGAAAAGACTAGACTTACTTTTTCGAAAATGATTTGACCCGAAGGTGACTGATCATTTTTTACAATTGATAGATATGAATCGTGAAACGATCTTATATTTTACTCATTGATTTTATTTAAAAGACCTATTAGGACTTGTGTTATTGGCTTAATTTGAAGTTTTTTGTAGTTCTGCTCAATCTTATTCAAATGTCATTAGACAAAGAAATTCAATGCCTCATTTCTTTGCCGAACCATCACAAAAATTAAACCAAATTGAAATCAAATCAACCATTTCAGGCCATTATTTTTTACTCAGAAATTCTGTCTTAAGGAATTGATTGTTTAATAATTTACTATTTCCGAAACAAAAACATTATAAAAGAAAAATACTAGAAAAAAATGACTCAGCTCACAAGTTATTCGTAGGCTCGGTAACTCAGTTTCGAGAGCACTGGACTGGACATACAAAGGTTACGGGTTCGAGTGCCGCCTGAGCATAACTTGTGAGCAGAATTTTTTCTAGTATTTTTCTATTGAAAAAAAAAGCTAATAACATTTTCCAAAATTTTCTTCTTTGAAATGACGCCGATATAAACTACTGTATATCGAATGATTACGGATATTGAAACCAGTTTTAATTATCTTACGTCTGGAACCAGAACGTGGTCTAGTTCCTTAGCTTCGTCCGTATATCATATAGGTATACATATATTTTCAGTGCAGCAATATATTGCTTCATATGAATATTTATCAAACTCGTCCAGTAGGTAATGCCAAGAATTGAGCAATTTAATTACACGTGTCATCACTGCTTTAACTAAAGGTTTCTCGTGTTAAGCAAAATGCAGCAATGGCCTTTTGAAAATATTCCATTGAACACAATTTAAAACATAAAAGACTGAATAAGCAAACAAATAGTAATAAAATAATTACATTACGTTTGTTGAATACTCGTTAAAGCATTACTTCCGATGTTGTAGATAACTTAGAAATGTTTGGAAAATTTGACTTGTTTGTCCAGATCTCGATAGCAAGAGTACTTGCCTGGATAGCAAGGGGATGTGATTTCGTGTTCCGCCTGACTACAGAGAAAGTTAATATATTTTTTTCCAGAAAAAACTTCAGTATGTAATACTAACAAATGCTTGGGACACATTGATATAATATTCAAGTTTATATAAATAGTAACCCAAGGCACACTTAATGCTCATTAATATATTCATATTCCCATTAACGTTTCATAGTAAGCTCTTTTTGTTACGAGTAGGTCTTGATATTATAAAAAATCATCGCACAAAATGTACGACGACGGACGACGCAAATCTATTTTTGTATAAAACAATAATTAGGTTTTTCTTCTTTATTTGTGGTTTGCACGATTTGTGCATTAAGCCAGTGTCAAGTAAGTATAATTGCCAGGTCTTGAGTAATTTTTTTTCTTAATTTCATGATAATAACTGAACAGTTAAATATATTTTCCCCCCTAGGTTTCAGTAAATGTGTGGGGTTTTGCTGAAACCTCCCCGTGGAATTCTTGAGAGAGCAGGAAAAGACAACTTCCGCTGTTTTGTTACACTTGGCAACACTTTTGTATGTTCACACACACTTTGTGGTTAATAATCCACCATTATTACACACTTATATCCACAATAACACAAATTTTAATAAGAGAACTAAAACCAGCAACGTGACGCTTCCCGCTCCCGCCAAAAAGTCCAATAATTAGACATGCTTTAAAGATTTTTGGTGTGAAATTTGAAATTCGAACGATGGTACTTCTAATTGTATATAAACTTTTTTTGTTTTTTTTTAATAATTATAAAACGTTTTTCGCAAATCTTTCTTAGTGGCCTGATATATATGTAGATCTAAGCAGTATATTGTGCTAAATCTGATGATCATCAGTGAATTTATACAAGCTTTTTTCCCATCCCCTACATCAGCAGTGAAGTCTTTTTGTTATTAGCTATCACAGGGAGATGGTTAATGATACCCATGGCCCTGCGAAGGCTAAACAGATTTTGTCGAAGTGAACATCAGGGCAAATACGGCGACAGACGAGGATACTTCTACTGTTGGGCTTACTCCGTTTTGTTTATTTGTGATTCGTAGACTTCTACCTTGTATTACTAACTGTGTTACTGTGTATAAATTGAAATGTTTTTAGGGTTCCGTACCTAAAGGGTAAAACGGGACCCTATTACTAGACTTCGCTGTCTGTTTTGAACTACAAAATAACAGATAATTGTAACAAGTAAAATCAATAAAACACAAGAAAAGTCTCTTTCAAATTGAAGAAAGCTTTCGCAAATCAGTTTTTTCAGGGAATTTTCTTCTTAATTCTAATAATAAATTCTAAAACTCTTTATATACCGTCACTGATTTATGTGTTTTCAACACCCACCTTGACCAATCTATTAAACACTTTTCACTTTCTTTGTCTCACCAAAGTGGTACTAAGAACTTAGTCACTGCAGCGAATTTAACTGTCGTTACAGTACTCCAGCCGAGACAGTATACTAAAATTGCGTAACTAATATCAATTTCACAAAAGCAAGAGATAACCTTTTTAGTGACATAAATGTCCACTACGAAACGGGCTACTAATGAGAAAGTTGATAAGTAGCCATTGTCTACGTCACTTATTCCATAAAGGCCGTAAAGCTTCGAGTCGCGACCTCTTTGCATCAACTTATTTATTTTTTATCTATAGGCAGGACTTTTTGGCAGGACGTTACTTTAATGGTTTTGGTTTTGTTAAATGTTGTGTTGTGGTTGATATTAGTGTGAAATAATGGTGGATTATAAACCACTGACAGTTTCTGAGTATGCATGAGTGTTGGCAAGTGATACAAAACAGGTTGGAAGGTGTCTTTTCGCGCTCTCTCAAGAAGGCCACGAGGAGGTTTCAGTAAAACCCCATTTCTTTACTGAAACCTAGGAAATTACTCAAGAACATAGAAGAAAGATTATACTTACTTGACACTGGCTAAATGCACAAATTGTGAAAGCCATAAATAAAGAAAATTATAAACATCTATGTCCAATTTTTTTACACTTCTTTACTTTTTCGGCGCGAATCGAGCACTTATTATATCATTATTTGTTTACTTTCAAACATAATATTGTTTATTCTGCTTAATAATACGTTTTATTCGGATTCTCATATTTATTTCCAAGAATCTTCCTTACCTATTACCTTGTGTTCCAATGGAAACAATGCCGAGGTGGTAAGCGAAATCTGTCTGAAATTGCTCATGAAAAGCGACTTTTGCAAAGTCTGATCATCGGACAGTCGACCAAAAACAATACCTCGATATTGATTGATATACGCTAAACGCTTAATTACTACCGGTCAATCCTCACTCGTCTCGCGTGGCGGGGTTTAGCCCCTTCTCGAAACGGTGTTTCTTTCTTTGACGATTGCTAGTTTCCGAAACTCTACGTCTTGTGTTTAGCTATATATTATATCAGATATAAGATAGAAGGCAACGATAGGTCAGGAACACACAAGTTTATACTCCTACGATGGTTCTAACGTTAAGATTGGACGCAAGTGTTGCCACTAACCGTCTGTCAAGTATATGACTAACTGTTGTCCAATGGATCCGCTTATAAATAACAAAAATGTTTTGTATAATAAAATCACATCAACACTAAATTAGGACCTTTGATGATGATGGCAGGATTAGCTACTGTTGTAACCAACAGTAGTCTAATTATATATTATACTAGCTGACCCGGCCACGCGTTGCTGTGTTATAAAATAAAATGAAACTCATCCTATGTCCTAAATCAGAACAAATCCGGCAAAATGAAAACAAAAAACAACGGGTTGCGCTCCGGGAGTGCCGGCAGAAGTGAAAACATGAACATTATCGTTGTGCATTTTTGATATTTTGAAATGGTTAGGAAATAATTTCTCACGGATTGCTTTAATTATCAGTATAAAAGTACTATCATTTATGTGGTAAAATACAATATTCATTTATTGCGCTATCGTACACAAGCATGACAACAAACACCCACGCACATTCGGGCAAGCGCCCTGCGCCGCATAAACGAAACAGCAGGAGCAGGCATACATTTTTTCGCCGCGCGGTAGAAAGAGGGGGGGATATTACTTCCTCTCCTACGCCGCACCGTCGGTCTACTCTCCCTCCGTCTTACGAATATTCGGTCACGTGTCCAGACGCGTTTAACATTTATAACACATCCCAAAAAGTGCACAACGCCGCTAAAGAAGTTTTCACTTCAAAAATCACCATTATCGGTTGAGTAGTTTCGGAGTTCATGGCAGTCAAACACTGTGACACGTAATTTTTATATATAAAGATTAAATAAGCATGACATGCAATAAATTAATTTCTTGTTATTTCCGCATATTGTGAAACAAAGAGATTCAGTAATATAATACGGTCGTATATTTTCCCACGCATGAAATGCAAGAAATTATAACTCACCATATTCCACCATAAAATATACATGATATTATAAATTACCTCTTGTATCTTAGCCAAAAGATAGAATAGAAACCTCCCCCAAAATATGGAAGGGTTTTGGCATAATCCGTTTGACCTTAAGACCATAATTCTGAAAATGCTGCTGACCATTTTGTGCTTTACAGGAAGTATATAACGTCCAGTATCATTAGTCGCTTTTTACAACACCCTTTAAGAGGGGAGGATTGGTATTAATCTGAGTGTGAAAAGTGTTTTTATAGTATATATACGATATCGGTACGGGATCCCAAAATCCACGGGTTGAATTAAATAATTAACAAAGCACGAAAACGTCTTTATTGTTTTTTTAAGCGCGTTATGCAACTAAGGCACCTTCCGGACGCGGGGAAGGAGGTGGTGAATCCTCATGGATGCTCCGACCCGGCTTTCGAGTTATGTCCGACACGTACTGACTAAACACCATCTAGAAAGTGCCATAGCCCAGGAAGACTGCAGAGGCGTTATATAAGTAACTGCCTCAGGGAAACCGCGGCGGCACAATCGTTGTAGACGCGCAGGTAGTATCAGGCTAGCATCCGTTGAATGTTGCTCATGATGAGAAGCGTCGTAAGTACGATTCTCAGGAGGAGCTGATTCGACTGGTTGCCGGAAGACTGGCACTACCACGCACCGCACACGTCTCGACCACCACGTGTATGCTGAATTAGAGGGGAATATGGAGCCCACAAACCTTTAACAATCTGAATGAGTTCGTCGGGCTGAAGGAACACGTCTTCGAGCTGATGTCTTCCATGATTCTAAGGGGCAGCCACATGGCATGGGGCTGGTTTAATAGGATGACCACCCGTCCTTAGGCGCTATGACGGCGGACCGGGCAGACCAGTCCCTGTGAAAAGGGCTTCTGCTGGGCCCATACTCTTGGTCCCGTGCAAGGTCAATGGCGCATACGCCACAAATCTCCAACCATCTGGGGATTCTGATTTCTCTGGCTGGATACGTAGATCGAGGATGGGTTGATGGAAGGTAACACCGGCCTACCTCGCATGGGCTCTGTATCGGACGTCTGCGTATCCCTTTAATCCATGATGATTATGTCCTTGTCACTCTGACGAGCATGAATTTGGGTATATAGCGAACTAAACTTATGTATGTAAATATATTAGACTTAACAGTATAAGGCAATATTTAGATTTGAAGCCTTATTGTATAATAAGATTATTGATTAAGGATTTATTGATTGTATGGTTTAGTAGTGTTTACATACGATTTGCTTGTAAAGCAAAAATGTAATTTTAACCTTGACCCGTCTTGCTGCTGTACACACGTGCCGTGCATTCCTCCTTCCTTCTATCTCTTTTGTCATTGTGCTTATCAATTTCGTTTTTCTTTTGCTCTTGAATTTAATGTAATATCATATGAATGATTAGTCAATAAGTGTGTCGTAACATATAAACTATTAATCTTTATAATCTACAAAGGAACTAAGATCTGAATTGGAAATATTTACTCAAACGACGTTTGAATATTTGCAAGCTTACACTTAGCCCTCAGATATTTGAAAAAATCCTTCATCATTAAAAAATATATTATTCCAAATTGATGTAACATATAATCAAATATACATTATGTTTAAACCAAGTCGGAGGGATCGATAGATCAATATATTTTTTCCACAGACTCTATCCATTAAGATTTATATGTCTTATTTTGTTTGTTAAGCATATAGCTTTCTATTTAAACGTGATAAGAATGGAATAACCATATAAACAATTATTGAACTAAATGGCTGTTTCATCTTAATCGATTGTCCAAACATTTGTGAAAACGTTTCTTTTAAATACGAGAGGATATTCTCATAGATGAGACAACACCGTCCTTCACCGTGAAAAGTAGAAACGTACTACACAATTTAGACAGTGTGTTCACAAGGCTCCGTAGCTCAATTGGCAGAGCATTGTACCGGACATACAAAGGCTGCTGGTTCGATTTCCGTCTCAGAATAACTTGTGAAACCAAACGATTTTTTCTAGTATTTTCTATTCAAATAATTTATCAGAATTTATTTTATTCATGGCGACGTAGAGACATGAACTTATACACCGGAACCTGATAAGAGAGAAGCGACAATTATATTATCACTAACCACAAATGTATTTATTTACTCATAACGCTGCATCACAATAAAATTGCTGATTACAAAATAATCACTTTTATAAATATTTGAACTAAATGACTACCGTATCTTATGTATCAATAAAAATTGGTATTTATTATCATAATCATAATTTTTATTTCCAAGAACATGGTACATATTTTGTCTTGCGTTCGTTTGGTAAATTATTGTTTCTGCTGACGAAATAACAAAAAATCTTATGTTATAATTTTCTCGCAAAATTTTGAAAATCATTTCAAAATACGTAGAGTTATAATAATTGATATGAATTTAAAAACAATCACTCGATTCTATTGAACTAAAAAATGTAAAATTAATTATAGTTTAAAAAAAACTAAAAAACAAACCTTTGTGCCAAACCGAACTAAACAGTTAAAAAATAAATTTTAATATAACAATAAAGTATTTAACGAGAAAATTAATGTGATTTTAAGTAAAGCGTGGGGTACGATGTTCTTCTAACACTAATTCTGCATTTCAAAATAAAGCTAGTAAGGGATATGGGTAATAAATAAATAAAAAATACAACCATCAATATCGAGCATCCCACGCTTTTCTTACAATGATCTTAGTAATCCTGTGATCACGAATCCTGTAAACGAGTCGAAACGTCAGGATTAAATTTAAAATAAATTATGCGAAACATCTGTAAAAAAGATTTTAGTTCGGTTTACCATAAAAGCATGTTGTTTTTTATTAGCGTTTTTTATTTCCGCTTCAATAACTAACTGAGTTTCTTTCTTTTTCTTTTCAGAGAGAAAATAAAGAATTCAGTAGAAATCCCAATTTTAACAAGATGCTGCTTTTGTTTTCCTCTACGGAAGGGGCTCATTGCATTTGCGTACATCAACTTAGTAAGTATATCTCTTATTTATTTAATGCTCTATGATAAAAGTGTTCAGCGTCAGATTTTACCGTTACACGAGAGCATCAGATTTAGTTCCGTTACGCGATATATACAATGTGTCCCGTCACCAGTGTCGGAGCCTTTAATGTTGTGAAATATGGCATTTTTATCGACAAATTGACCCTCAAATTTTGTTTTTCTCTTACGGCCACCATTTTGTTTTCTTGGTAACCAAGACCTGGGCTCTCATACTCATTCGACCACCACTACTCATGTAAATTTAAATCAACATTAAAAAGGTGTCATTTGATAGCTAAACATGTAGACAACAGTTACACAGACATCATGTTTCAATTGTCATGGAACAAAAATAGAAAAAAATAATGAAAGAAAAACAAATAGATTATTTTTTGTATATTATTTAATTATTGGCTTTTTGAAAAAATAAAAATTTGAGGGGAAATTTGTCCATAAAAAATGCCATATTTCACACCATTAAAGGCTCCGACACTGGTGACGGGACACATTGTGTATAGGAGCGAGCTGCCTCCCCACCGCAGTGTGCGTGGCCTTTTGTCTCGCTTTCACTCATGTCAGTGTGCGTGCTGGCGTGGCTTTCTATCTCTTTTTCGCTTTATACTATAAAGTTTCGCTTCTTTCTGGCGTCTCTAGACGGCACTTTTTTAAGTTTATTCATGTTACAACAAACAATTACACTCACAGCTAAATTATTAGTAATTTTTGTCAAAATAAAGTTTTACAAATGTAGCCAGTACATGTACATGTACACCAAATTCTGATTGAAAAGTATTTTTATCAAAAGGATAATTATGAATTTCCCTTTGACCGTTTAGTATTTTAAACTTGAAACTAAAGATTATATTTTTATAGTTAACTAGCGACCCGTCCCGGCTTCGGACGGGTGGACAAAATCCTTTAAATTTTTTCTATTATTAAATATTTTTCCGTTAGCGCCATCTAGCGTCCGGTAGACGAACTACTTGCGGTTAACGCATTGCTATGGTAACGCATATACAATGGAAAAAGAGCGGGGAAAAGAGCGAACAGACAAACAACGAATTTGTGATCTTAGATAATAGATTCGGCCGACAATCTTTTTTAATAGTTTCACAATTTAGGACTTTATTTTTGATAATTCCATAAATTAAACGACAGCTGAAAGTTAAAACTCAACTCAACCTTAATTTGTAAGACTTTAAGTTGAATATCGATTGAGGTAAATTGACATATATAGATTACTTAACTGTTTGACTGTACCTATAACACAATTCAGTGAGTAAGCTTTGTATAACAAAGAAATGAAATCAAACAATTGTTCGTAATACATTTGTTAATATAATGATAACAACGTTTATCATATTATTAACAACGTTACGACCGTTTCGTGCAACGATAACAATCCTGCTTTATGCACCGACGGACCTGGGTTCGACTCCCAAATAGCCAAAGTGTATATGATGAATACAAACATTTGTACCTGATTCATGGGTATTTGAATATATTTCTATAAATCTCTACTATATGAAGACAATACTTTGTGTGTTTGTTGCCATATATAATTACCTTAGTTACCATAAGCCCAAGAATAACAGTTTTTATAATAAGTTAACGTTACCATAGCAACGCGAGGCCGGGTCATTAATTAACGTTACCATAACAACGCGTGGCCGGGTCAGCTAGCAAATAATACTTATTTATGTATCATGTTACCCTAGCAATGCAAGCCTTTCAGTGCTAACTTTCGACTAGGCTTATAGTGTGAATGTAAGAGATATTATAATTATTAATATGATTAAATTACCGACTGAAAATACGCTTTATATTATTTATTTAATAATATACCTACTTGATAAGGTACTATGTATACTATTCGATTATTATTTGAATGGTTGTGGGTAGTTTTTATTTTGTATATGTATGAACACAAACCTTTTCATTGCAAATCAGACTCTAATAACGTAATTTTATATGTATTTAATATTAAAATAATATTTATTTGATACAAAAAACAATTATTGACAAAAACAATTGAAGCGTTAATGACCCCAGTAGACGAAGACTGGCGAAGCGCCCACCTCTAGGAGTAGGATTTTATTTAGTAATAATTGTAAGAATAATAAATGATAATAATATTTTTTACTAACACAAAGTTAGCATTGTAAGGCTTGTGCTATGGATACTAGGGTAACGGATGGACATACATATACGATACATAAATCACTCACACTTTGGTACAAATGCCCGTATTGATCAGACAAACAATTGCCTCTTCTGGGACTCGAACCTAGGACCATCGGTGCGAATGGCAGGATCGCTACCGTTGCACGAAACGGTCGTCAATCTGGCTTATGTATTAATAAATCAATAAATTATCATTAAAAGGTTTAAATTTCAAATTAATTTAATTTAGTTTTCAATCAAAAATTAATATAATTCTGCAGTTATAAATTTTAATAGTAAAATACTATGAAAAATCTCGATGTTTTTTTTTCAAGCTTTTTTTATAAAATTTATTATATAAGATTAAAAACAAATGGCTGTTTTTAAAGCATTTCCAAAAATATTTCTTTTGAATCCGAGAATATCCCTCTCATTGATGAAGCAAGGCTGGCTAAAGCCTACCGCGTAAAATATAAAAATGTATTGTCCCCGACAAATTAGTTGAACATGATTTTGAAATCACGTGACATGCGCAGTAGTGAATAATGTACCTAAACTTGCTACTGCGCATGTCACGTGATTTCAAAATCATGTTCAACTTATTTGCCGGAGACTATACTAGAAAAGTTTGACGGGTGCTCACAAGGCTCAGTAGCTCAATTAGAAGAGCAGTGGACCGGATGTTCACAGGTTGGTGGTTTAAATCCCGCCTAAAAATAACTTGAGTCGCGACGATTTTTCCTAATAATTTTCTATTAAAATTATTATATAAGAATAAAAAAAGAATATAAAAAATCATTAAGTCATCCTGCATTGATAAAGTAACAAGGCACTGGCACCGCAGAATTCAGATTAAATTTAACCACAACCATTTGTCAACTACAATGTGCATTATTATCGCAGCACTACCACATAATTTACGTCAAGTAGTCGTGATTTATTTTTTTACTAGCGACCCGTCCCGGCTTCGCACGGATAGACAAAATTCTTTAAACTTTTTCTAGCATTAAATATAGCCTATGTTACTCTGCGTGAATGTAGCTTTGCAATGGTGAAAGAATTTTTGAAATCGGCTTAGTAGTTTTTGAGTTTATTCATTGCAAACATACAAAAATACAAATCTTTCCTCTTTATAATATTAGGGGTTAAAGTATGAAATTGCCGATTTGTACTGAAAATCTATATTGTTTATTTTTTAAATTTTTAACAAATTTATTTAATCAAAATAGTTGCCATTATTATCTATACATTGCTGCCATCTAATGGGAAGGTCATTAATGCCTTTGCGATAGAATTCCGACGATCTAGACTGCACAAACTGTGTGAAAGCATTTTGTACTGCCTCCTGGGAAGAAAACTTCTTGTCACGTAGATAATTGTCCAAATCACGAAAAAAATGGTAGTCCGTTGGAGCAAGGTCTGGTGAATACGGAGGATGACGAATGGTTTCTAACTGCAGTTCCTGAAGGGTCAAAATGGTTTCTCGTGCTGTGTGAGGTCTCGCGTTGTCGTGGAGCAATAATGGTGAAGATCGATTCATGAGTCGGGGCTGTTTTACTGCTAGTTTTGTCAACATGGTTCGGAGTTCGGCACAATAGACATCTGCCGTTATTGCTTGACCAGATCGGAGAAAACTATAGTGAATAACACCATGCTGAGACCACCAAACAGTTACCATTACCTTTTTATTGGTAAGTTTTGCTTTAGGACACTGTTGTGGCATTTGACCTGGGGTCAGCCATTGCATTTTTCTTTTCCGGTTATCATAAAGAATCCACTTTTCATCACATGTTACAATTCGATCCAATATTCCTTCATTTCTGTACCGGTTCAACAAGGCAACACAAGTTTCAACACGCGTTTCTTTCTGCAGATCAGTCAAATCATGAGGCACCCATTTTTCGTATTTTTTTATTTTATTGATTTGACGCAAGTGAGTCAATATTGTGGGTAAGGTAACGTTAAACCATGCCGCTAATTCCTGGGTACTTTGACTAGGATCGGCTTCCACTATCTCTCTTAATTCATCGTTATTTACCTGTGTGGGCGGTCTTCCTCGTGGCTCGTTCTTTAAGTCGAAATTTCCATCACGAAAGCGTTTAAACCAAAATCGCACGGTGCGTTCATTAGTAGACCCCTCTCCAAACGCAGCATTGATATTGCGGGCTGTTTCTGCCGCGTTAGTTCCGCGTCGGAACTCGTATTCAAAAATAACTCGAATTTTCGCAGTATCCATCTTTCTTGTCTAAATTGAATAACAAAAACAATTGAAAGTCGATATTCAAATGTTTTACATTTTTTAAAAAAAGAACATCATAGAAACCATTTAAAAAAAGTTTCATTCGAAAACCTCAAACCATGAAGATTCTATGTCAATTCAAAGAACCTATTGCAATAAAACGGCAATTTCATACTTTAACCCCTATTATTAGTGTAGATTTCCAATTTTGATCATTCCTACTTATAAAAAATACTTTAACTTAAAGTATCGTAAAGTAAGATTTTCCATTTTCTATGCAATTGTCTTCAGTTAATTTAGGTACAGTTGACATCACATCAAGCTATAAACTTAGACGTTTGGATTTTAAAGACGCGTTCGTAAAACGCGCGTCGACAGTGCGCTAAAAAAGCAATGCGCATTGGCCTAAAGTTGCAATCTACCTAGGCCTTCAAATCAGCCTATCAAAAACTTTAGTTCTTCTTTCACAATGGCGTGTTCAAATGCGGCAAAATATCTGCAATCAAAAATTAAAAATAACAGTAAAAACCTCTTTTTAACATGACCATGAAAGTCTATATAATCTTGTACTGTATTTTTAATTTCATTATTTACCTCAGATAAATAAATAAATAATATAATAAATAAATATTTCTTACATTCACACCAATTAACCTAGCCCAAAGTAAGCACTGTAAGGCTTGTGTTATGGATACTAGGGTAACGGATAGACATACATATATGATACATAGATATGTAATATTAATAGAAATGTACATAAACACCCATGACTCAGGTACAAATGTTCGTATTCATCATAAAAACATCTGCCCCTACCGGGATTCGAACCCAGGACCGTCGGTGCGAAAGGCAGGATCGCTACCGTTGCACCAAACGGTCGTCAAAAAAGATATGGATATGACATTGTGAATGCAAAAAATAAAATTTAAAGCACTGGTTCCATCTTAATGGAAGTTGAAATACATTTGTAAATTTCGTCGCGTTTGCCAGAGCCTCGGTATCTCAGCGATCAGAGCACTCGCCTGGATAGCGAAAGGACGTGGATTCAAATCTCATCTGAGTGCTCGGAAGCCTGTTTGTTTTTACACGATTTAATTTATGTTTTATAAGTCTATTATACGTTTCTTCATGTTTCAGGTTCTAACGTTAACAGTAACCGGGTTCCTGTCGCTCTACATTTCGATTGTGAAGGATTCGACGGTACCAGAGCTGGTTGCGGAATACCCTCGGCTGATCGTCGACACTACCGCCCTCTGCATAGAAACCGTCATGACCATTATTTTTATTGTGGCATTACATAGGGTAGGTATCATTATAATTTCTTAACACTAACCCAAAACTGATCCCAATAATAAGTAGCTTATTTCTGCAAAAACAAGCAAAATGCACCGCTCGCTCGTCGCCAAATAAATGCAGAAACCGCAGACACCGAAACACCTTCACCAAATACTCTATAATATCCGGCTTATACACAGTCACGTGATTTCAAAATCATGTTCAACTTATTTGCCGGGACACTACACGTGTTTCGCCCCCACACGAAGCATCATCAGGAGCTGTTAGACTGTGCAATATCGAGCATTTTGCCTGTTTTTTTCGTATGTAAGCTATATATTTTTGTTTTATTAATGGATATGGATTTCCGCCACGTAACGCTTTATTCTACCAAAAATGACCCCAATTGATATAAGACATTAGAAGCATTTTGCCAATGTGTTACATATTTACCATTAAAACCAGGTTTAAAATCCAATTTCAAATCAAACTTAAGCTTGTTTGTTTATTCACTGTCAAAGTTTACTAATCTCGATATACTCTGATTCTTATTACAAATAAAGATCTGTCGAGGCAAAACTTCAGAATTTAGAGGATCGTGAACTAACGAGCTCGTTCTATGATAAATTTTTGATCATCAATCCAAACCGGATTATGTAGAAGTGACGTGACCTTTGTGATCGCAGACCGCTTTAAATTATTACTGCCGTAATTGAGCTTATTACCTCCTTCTTTATTTTGTATTACTTGAAATGTCCAAATACGTCTAGCTAGCCTCCTTCGTTCCGTTTTATAATAAAAATAAAATAATAATAAAATTTGTTTATTTGACACAGCACACATGTAAAACTCACAAAATTAAAGATCCTCAAAATAAAAAAAATGCAAACACAAGAGCTTATGTATAAAATTTTTTACGGTTTTTGCGATTTTTCCTTTATCTGTACTATAAGACGTTACTTCGTACCAAATTTCAAGGTTCTAAGTCTACGAGAAGTACCCTGTAGGTTTTGATTCCCGTGCGAGTTTCGAAAATTTGCGGAAATGTGCGGCATAATCGGCTGTATCTTTTGATTGCTTTGGCTTAGGAGTTTGATTTTTTCACAGCTCCAAGGGACAGTAGGCCTGAGTATTGGATATAAATTTTACTTTGATACCTCCACCGTTCCTGAGAAAAACGGTCTTGACAGACGGACGGACGGACAACAAAGTGATCCTATAAGGGTTCCGTTTTGTCCTTTTGAGGTACGGAACCCTAAAAAAAATGTTATGATTCTTTAAGCCTAATTTGAAGTATAATATGGGTAAAAACCCATATTGTGCTATAGAGATTTTATTTCTTTCCCACAATTTACTGAGTAAACAAAGAATAAACTTTATCGCTCTAAAGATAAAATGCAAAGTTACTGAATGACACATCGGGTTAACCCAGATATATTTGAGTATTAAACAGTACTTTTGTTTACGGAAGTATTAAGTAGATATTTCCAGGAATTAAAACCTAATGTACCTATCTCTTGATACATCTCAATAGAGCAAATTTATCCTCTTTTAAGTAGTATGAATATTATTGTATGTTAGCATTTACTTGCTAGATTTTTAAATTATTAATTGTATTATATTCAGATAAGTTTGTATTAATTTCATTAACTAAAACAGGGTTACCCAACCTTTATTTCGAACAGCCTTTCCGAACCAAAAAATCTTTCTGGCAATCAAAAAATTCATGCCTCCCTTAATTAAATTTCAACTAAAATAAAAATTCAGAACAATTAATTTACCTATGCGTTAAATAGATTTTTCATTCGAAAATACAAACGCACCTATTATGTCCCCCCTCCCCCCGACATTTCTCTACGCCCCCCTGGTTGGGAAGTCCTGAACTATAATATTTAATTAAAAGAACAATAAGTTATAACAAAGACATTTATTATCGTAAAATGTACGTAAAATTTCAAAACCAGAGTGAATAGGCACCTCGTTCCATCGTGGACTCTATCTTGGCCCCCGGGCTTGATTGGGATCAAGATCTTACCCATCCTATATAAAAAAATTAGAAAATATATAATATGAAGAATGAAGATAATGTAACAACAAATATCACTTTATACTTGCAAATAAATTCTTTTTTTAGTTATTATATATCTAAAGAATTACAAGAAGTAATTCAATCAGGATTCGAATCCATCGCTATCCGGGCGAATGCTCTTCCAATAAAGCTACCGAAACATTGACAAACCCGTAAAATATTTTGAATTATTTCTTATACTGACGCCAGCGCCGACTCTTTATATTCTAGGTCTAACTACCTACAATATCGAGTGTAATGCTTTTACAAGTATCTAACAATCGATAAAGAAGGAATAGCTATATAATTATGATACTTTTATTAAGTGCACCCGGCATGTTTGCAATGTTCTTTTTTGCTGGTCTTTTTTGCTGATCTTTTTTTGCTGACTTCCTTGGCGTTCAACAACTTAACAGAATTTCATCACAAACCAATCAATAGTTTTGTAACGCATACATTGTTTTTTTTTTTATATAGATTACTTTGCTTATTCATTCCGATTTAATATTTACTATTAATATTTCTTAGAAAGCAAACTGTTGTTATAGAAGTATATAAGTTCTAAATGTTGTCGGTAGATGGCGACGTACCCAATGTTACTATGCTGAATCGCGATGTTTCGAGTTTTTGTCATTTATATAGTCTTGTCGATGCACCTGATAAATTATGCGTCGCCTCGCCACCCATGGGTGCGATCGCTTCTACTAAGCCTCTATAGTCTTTCCAGGCTAAGGCACCTACTTCAGGTGGTGATTAGTGAGTGAGAGATTAGTCTGACATAACCTCTCGGCCAGCCGATGTATCCATATTCACCACCTCGCACCCTCGCGTCCGGAGGGGGAAAAAAAAATTATCCTCGACCTCGATAAAATTTAGGGTTTTATTGCGCAGAATTTGTATTTACTCCTTTACAGGTTCTTGTCGTGATCACAGGATGACTAAGGCAATGGTCGTCACATATTTTCTAATACCTTCACACTATTTTAATAGGGCTTAACAGTTAGGAACGTGCCCGATTAAGGTTAGAAAGTTAGTAAAATTATATGACGACCCTTGCCTTAGTCATCCTGTGATAACGGCTCATGTAAAGGAGTCGAAACGTTAAGATTAAATATAAATTATGCGCAAAAATCGTAAATGAGTTGTTTTATTTAAATGGAATTATTTGTCTCCTAATATTTTCTATTGATGTTTCCAGAAACACGTGCTGCTCATGAAGATCTATTTATACTTCGAGATCGTATACTCGACCATAGGTGTGGCATACGGGCTTGCGTTCATCACCAGGGAGACGGCCAGCGAGCTGTTCCTCATCCTCTTCCAACTCAGTAAGCATTCTACTTACAAACGTATAGTCTTCCCGGAAACCAGCTCAATAAGTACCACTCGTATTTACCTAGACCATTTGTAAATTCAATCAAAATACAACGCAAAAGTTGTTTTTTGGAAATGTGACTTAGAACTCACCGTTTTATCAGAAGTCCTCACCTCTTATCGCGATTCAAGTTCTACTGTTGAAGAGAGAGACTATAGACCCCATATAACGGTGTCTCATTTTGACAATCGAATATGCAACGCTCTTAGGGATCATGGTAAGGTCAGATGAATGCCGTAACCCTTTTTTTCAACCCAGTGATAAATATTTCATGAATTCCCCTCACCGCTGCTGGTTGACGACTAGGGTATGACGTTCTCCCTTTGCCATTGTGCACGGAGTGGGGCCCAGGATCAGGCCCTGAACTAAAAATCTCTGGGTGGTTCCCCCCTATTCCGCCAAGGCCCCGCGTGAATGCAAAAAATTAAATAAAAACAATTATAGCTGGTTCCATCTTAATTGATTGTTTAATATTTGTAAAAATATTACTTTCGATGTTGAAGGTGGTTCAGGTTCAACATTGGTGGAACGATACTAGCTCATAGTAGAAGATGAAATACGTTTGTAAATTTCGATACATTTGCCAGCGTCTCGGTAGCTCAGCGGTCAGAGCACTCGCCCGGATAGCGAAAGGTCGTGGGTTCGAATCCTACCTGAGGGCTCGAAGGCATAGTAGTTTTTTACACGCTTATTTTATATCTTATTGATAAATTACTTTTATATTTCGTTAAGTCAAACGAGCTACTTTTATTAACTGTCAAAATTAATCAGATGCTGTTTGAACCCACGTCTATTTTGGAAAATCAGACTAGTGCCTAACTCTTATTTTACCACGGGTTCTTACCCACCCTTATTATTAACAATACAGGTCTTCATAAGTCAAAGTCTTCACAAAATATATATCCCAACTATGTCATAAGGATTTCAACTAACATATACAATGTATATTTTTTCCAGTGTGGCAGATCTACCTGGCCATTCTTATATGGAGTTCAGTAACAAAAATGCAACGAGATGACACGGTGAAATACGTGCGGGAGAGAGATCCCGTTTAGATCTGTGTAAAGCTTAGTTACTGCGTAAGACCACTAGAATAAGTAACCTCTGACGTACGATGTAAAAGTTGACAAAATGATCTCTAAAACAACTTCAGCAAATGGCGGATGCCGTCGTAATTCCATAATTTTGAATCTAACAGACGTGTCGGCGTGAAAATGATTCAAAGATTAAACAATTTACATAATACGTAACACTGACAAAATTAATATAAAACCAAGAAAGGCAAAAAACAAAGAAAGAAAAATTAAAAGTATCTAATCGTTTATTCGATAAATGCATGATTGTATTGATGTTCAATTATATAGGGGAGCTGACAGTTAAGTCAATTGAGGTGCTTTTATCAACTGTCAAAATGGAATGGTTTCATTAATTTAGTAAGTAGTAATAGCAGCTCGGTATCTATGATGTCGTTATTCCATTAAGTCATTTTTGGTTATTAAAATCTTATTTTTTTTGTTAATGACAAAAGTTTTGTAATATTTTTTCTATTTTCTTGAATGTGAGAGGATATTAAGATGGAGAGGTTACATATTAAATTGGAACTACAACTTCAATTAGAGTTGTAAATATAGTTGTAATTATTTTTTAGTTAAATATAATAATGTTGCGCTCAAAAAGAAAACAATCTCATTTTTCGGACCGAATTTGAGGAATAAACAAAACTGACAGTATTCAGTTTCAAAGCACAAACCTGTGAGTTATTTTAAATACTTTCAAGTTAAAACATTATAATCATCGCCTAGTTTTGTCCAAAAGTCTAACCAATTGAAATTTTATAAATATCATACTAATAACACATTGCACAAATTTTCTACACAAAACTATCGTAAACAAAATATTTTAATTATTTTTCTACTTTCTTTTAATAAAATTGTTATTCATTTTCTTACTATTGTGCTGGTACACAAATAGGAAACTTTGTAATATCATAAAATGTGAGAACTTTAAAAACTACACTAAAAATAGTTAATTTTGAGATTGTACGTTTTTCGAGTGAAGCAGCGACATTCTGTATTTATGCTAACTTTGGGTACAAAGCGATTGGCAATATGGATTGCCAGTATTTCAAATAGTACTTATTTGTTTTTTTTAATAATCTTTTACACATTGAAACCTCTCGGTTAACAAATGAAAATATAAAAGTAACGTGTTTTCGGTATCAGTGTTATAAATTGGTGCTGGAACACCTGCAATCTTGGTCGTTAATGGCATGTACAACCGAAAACATATAAAAAGGTAATCCAAAGTCGTTATGCTCTTTTTTTTCTATAAAAGTATAGTTTAAGATATTTGATATAATGATTATATTTATCTTAATAATGGACCAACTAAGCATTAATATAACTAGGAAAAAGGCAAAAACTTATTACTAAACATCATCGGAATATAATCGTTTAAAATAATATTAATATACAAAATTGTCAAATTTCTAAATTCGATTATAAGCTTAAAGTCCAACACACAGAATTCAATATCAATTAGGGAAATTTATCAATTTGTGGTCGGTTGACGTGCTGTTGTTAGAAAACAAAGGTACAAATGACAGCACAACAAGC
Organism: Calamotropha paludella; assembly: GCA_927399485.1. Classification (NCBI taxonomy): domain Eukaryota; kingdom Metazoa; phylum Arthropoda; class Insecta; order Lepidoptera; family Crambidae; genus Calamotropha; species Calamotropha paludella. The sequence continues at coordinate 22,622,872 of OV656817.1, read as the reverse complement.
TACATATTGTAATCACAAAATGATCTTTATTACAACGATATAAGGTAGATTCAAATGTCAATATAAAAGCGGAGTTTAGTATGGAACTAACGCCACAGTAAATATAGTAAAAGCAGTACCGAAACTATGTCTATTTGTTGAGTTAAATACCTACGTTTAATCAGAGCGTTAAGGGTGACACTATTACATTCATTTTTGAAGTTTATTCCGTAAGACATGATTTTAATATAAGGCGCCCTATATGAAAAAAATATGAAGACTAAAATGAATGACAGATGACGTTTTTTTTGTGCGCTACCTGTCGAGCCTTGCAATTTTATTTTCAAGTTTTGTTTTATTATTTTCTCTACCTGTTCAAAGTTCTTAAAGAGTAAACTCCAGTCAGGCGTCGAAACTGACACGCACACTTTTTAAATCAAAAATTAAAACACTGCGACGGGGTCTTGTTGAGGCCTGTGTCTGTGTGAGTACGTTCGTTTCGATCATTTGTACGTAGATACCTTACTGCTTTTGCTATTTACTTTATTCCGTGCTTACTTCGCCCTTTCACAGTAAAGAACAGTAAAACATCTTCATACAAACGTGCCGCTCTCGGTTTGAATGTGTGCGTGCGCGCCGCGCGCCGTGTCGGCACGCGATTTCACGCGCACGCTAGCATAATATATGGGGGAATAAGGTGATGGCAGTACGGGCTGTGCCGCGCGACTGTGAGCATGCGCGTACGTCACATGACCGCTCGCGATCGTCAACTCTCGCCGGCCACTTACCATAATATTAATTATTACGAGTATCATGACTTCAAAAAGGGGAAAAAATATTGTAGTGTTTTCGGGTGCCTCAATAACGATTTCGCAAACAAATATTCAATCATCATATGCTTTTTATTACATAAATTTAGATCAAGTGCTGCTGGTTCGAAAATATTAACTAAAAGTAAAAGTGACGACCCTGGGGATCAACGCAAGAGTAGGCTAATAACTCGGCGGGCGGCCTTAGATAACCTACTGTTCTGTTTACTGTGGCCCTTTCCTTCGGTAACTATATACCCAAAACTGGACCTATATGTCAGAGCCCGATCTTCGGGCAAAGATTACACGGGGAAGAACATTCTTTTAGCATTCCTACAGTAGTCGTCTTTGAACAGGCACAGAAAAAATGGTGCGTGTCAACACCGACGCACGACTAGAGTTTCCTATAGGAATACGGGACGACTGTAGGTTTTGTTACGGTCCAAGAAAACTAGTAGATAATTTCAATACTCATTTGGACATTTGCTAGTTTATTTTCAATTACAGAATTTTTTAAACTCTGTTATGTTTTGTAAGAAATCAAGCTATCACTACTAGCTTGCACTAGCACTATCAATACTTGTGTAGGAGGTGATCAGATGTCAATGAAAAATCTAAGTATAACTGGTTTTTTAATTTCTTTTTTGTATTTTTTACTAATTATATTTTAAAATCTGTGACTACTACCAAAAGTGGTATTTAGTTTTTCTTGCTTTCAAATAAAACATTAAAAAAGAATTGTATTTATTTGAATTTTCTACAAAATGCGCGTTAGTCTGAGGACTGAGCTTAGTTTTTCAAATCTAAAAACTTTTGAATCGCGGTTTTAAATTAGAACCTATTTATATAGTATTAAGATCTACAATTGCAAGTTTGTTTTAAAAAATAATCTATTCAGATCATCGTCTCGATTTTTCCTTTGGTGTATGATCTGTTTTAAAGCAATTGATCCAATTGTGCCTTATTTTAAGGTAAATAAATGTTAATTTTATATAGCTACTATTTTAATATGAATATATTTGTTGAATACCATTATGTCCTTACCTATAATATTTGCTGATAATACGTATAGCTTCTGTAAAGCAATAATGACTGTAATGCATTTAATTAATATGCAAACCAGACTTAAATTTAAAGGTTTAAACAAAATCAATCAAAATTGATTCATATTGAAGAATACACTATGACTTATTTTTGACTACGCAAAATTGATGTCTTAATGTTTTGTAACTTTGAAATACACTGTTTTGCATTTTATTCTATGTAACTAGATAGAGCATGTGTTTTATAATATATTTTCAAACAACGAGGATTAAATTGTGTTTGTTGTGTGTTTGTGACTTCATTCTAAACACTAATTGGCCAATCAGCGGACAGGTCCCTCTGTCATAGTAAATATATAGCTAAGGTAGTACCGAAACTAAGCGTATTTGTTAAGACAAATACCTTCATTTCATAAGAGCGATAGATTATTAAGTTATTTTTTTATTAAACATTTATTATGTTCTATAATTCGAAACTAATCCAGCAAATAAAAAAACAATTGCGTGAGTTCATCAGAGTTAAACATTGTAACGAATAGCAACAAAAATAAACAAACGTGACCACTCGTTTCGATGAGTCACCTGCAACTGACAGCACTGTGTCGTTCGTTATACTTTGTCCAGTGTAGGATGATACTTTTGACAAGTGTCACTTCCTTATTGCTACGTACTAAGGTTGCGTTTGTTTCCTTATGTCTGGCTTGATATTGCAATAGCAACTTTATACCCTCTATATAGGTGTCAACTGTCAAAATTATCATCCTACATTGAACAAAGTATAAGGGGTTGAAGCGTGCGTCTGTGTGAATTCGTTTCGATCAATTGGACGTAGTTACCTTACTGCATTAGCTATATATTCTGTGCTGAGGATCTGCAAACATTTGACTCAAATGTAATGACAGCCATAGTAGTATCCTGAAAGCATTCTTATCATAAACGCGAAATCCGGCATTTTTGTGTAAAATGGACCTGTTGCTCGAGTTTATAATGTACCTACAACACATCTTAAAAATGTCTTATTTTAGTATTTGATTGTTCTATCTAAGTATCTATAGATTCGTGCCTAAGGATTTTATAATCTATAATTAAAAAAAATGTAAGACAGACAGGACAAACTTTTCGAAACCAATTTTGTCCAGTATAAAAAATGTTTAACAGATTTCTTTAACTGTATCTAATTTGTTATACTATTTTATTATGTAGCGGTTTTTGTATGTAGTAGGTATGTAATAATATGCATATTATTTTTAATTTATTATATGTACACTCTTTATGAAATATTCTCTAGACTACTTTCATTTATATATTGTTATACATAGCTTCGATACTAATCTGTCAGTGTATCTAAATATAAATAAATAAGGAAATAAAAAAATCTTATATTTACACTGAAAATCTATTCGATATTGTTATATATTTTATATAAAATAATAAAAATGATATATTTTTTATAGATTTACTATTAAGTATATAGATTTAAGTGAAGATTTGTAAATAGTATATTTTTATATAGCCCAAGACAGTTACCTATATAATGTTACGATACATTTATGAATGTTATGCCAAATAAAGAATAACTTCGGTAAAAAATTAGATTAGTATTATTTAAACATTTTCAATTAAAATTAACTATAGCCTATGTCAGTCAAAAATAATATAACATTCTATTGATGAAAGAATTTTCAAAATCGGTTTAGTAGTTTCAAAGTTTACTTCCTACAAACAAACTAACATAAAATGTTACCTTTTTATATTATTAGTGTGGATAATAAGTACACCACAGTCAGCGAAAGACAAGCTTGGCAAAGCTTGCCAGGTATGGCTAATAATGGTTTTGCACCGCTTGTTTATCGCTGACTTTTTTTTTAGAATAGGTTCGCTTTTGATCCCAATCAAGCCCGTGGTCCAAGACAGAATCCACGATGGAACGAGCTAACGCAAAAGGTGCCTATTCACCCTGGCTTTAAAAACAGACGGGTTATAGGTACTCGGAAATACAGACCCAGGGAGGGAGCTTCACTCCTTTGCTGTGCGCGTTACAAAAGAAGTTGAGAAGCGCTTGGTGCGACTGGTAGAAATAGCAACCAAGAAAGGGTGGTACTTTCTTGGTTGCTATTCCTACCTGTCGCACCAAGCGCTTCTCAACTTCTTTTATAATGCACGCAGCCCGCAGTGCGCCTGGATGTCCGACGGAAGAAAAGTGATGGCGGTATGAGCATATGTAGCTCCTGAGCACACTCTCCAAAATACAATCTGTGGAAGACCGACAGACAGGCAACTTTGCGGCGGTGAGCTAAGGTGTGAAGCTTGCTCTTCGCCAATTTGTTGTCACTAATTAGCCTCTCAGCTCTGCGCTGAATCGTGTCCAGTGCAGCAAGTTGGTATTTTGCTGAACCATCCCAGAGGTGGCTGCAATATTCCATGCAAGATCGGACTTGAGCTATATAGTGAGAAGAAAGCTGTCCCGGCGTGAAATATCGCTTGACCTTATTTAGGACCCCCAGCTTTTTAGCTGCAGTTTGAGCCTTGGACTCGATGTTGGTGACTGTGGTATACCTACAAGAACTTACCAAAGTTTCGTCGCAACCCATAGACTATTTTTAGAGTTTAAACGAGATTAACAAATGGCAACATTATTTTTCACATAAGAAAGATTTTAAAAAAATATTTAATCTACACTTATACTATAATCGTATCTTATAAAAGGTTTTTTTTATTATAAATAGGTAAGCGCTTTACCGTTATCTTACCAGGTAAGCGATGATGCAATCTAGGAATGAACTGTTTGCCTAGAAGATACCTAACTTAAACTATATGTGTCAGGAAACACAGATTCCGGCAAAGCTTCCGCTTTTTAGCTGTACGGATCACAAAATTGGAACCAAAACGCTTAGTGGAACTCATTGATGTATCAGCTGTATAATGATGGCACCTGCCTGAAAGTCTGGTTGTCCGATGAAAAAATGGGGACGGCAGAACAAGGCTGTGCAATTCTGCTGCACATTCCAAAAAACGGATAGGTTATGCTCAAGGCTTTTAAGCTTATTTTAAAAAAGATCGTCATTGGCGATAAGCTTCTTGGCCCTTCTTTCAATGCACGCAAACGTCTGGAGCTGGTATTGAGCAGAACCGTCCCAAAGATGAGAACAGTACTACATACACGATCGAATTTGGTTAAAACACCGTAGTGAGAATTGACCATAACTCTCCACGTGGGCCCAATGAGGATAGATGGCTGTTAGTCTGCAGCAGCCCATTACGTACCTTGCGAAGTGCAGAGAAGATCGATCATTTTTTAATACCCATCCGATAATTGTTTCTCTGATCGAATTTCTTGCCATTTCTACATAAAAAACATTCAACAAAGAGTTTAATACAAATTCAAGTTTAGCTATTGAAAAGAGACGCCACTATAGACCGCGTATAGCGGTGTTTCAATTACTAGGTGTATTACTAGTGCATTACAATAATTTGCTAAGCCAAAATTGATTTGAGATGGAGGCGGGCCCCAAACGCCAAGTGCCTAGGGGCCCACGCTCTCATAGTCCGGGCCTGGTCTTAAACGATTCCTTTATATTGTCTTTGATGTATGTTATCTACAGGTATTCGTGCGCTTCTATATTTTGAGTAATCCTATCAATTGGGTAATTAATATTAAATAATACCAGTAATACTATAAAATAAACTCGAAGAAATATATAAAAGTTTTATATAAAAATGGAATAATTTATTAATTAAAATCACACACATTTTTGCTAGCAAACCTATTAATAACATTTTTTATCTACTCTGATACTATAATACAAAGATTCTAAAACTGAAAACAAAATGCTTATGACAAACATTACGTACAGGCCAAAAATAATAAAAAAAAAGTTTAATTACGATACAGGTCTTGTATGGACACCTGTAACATAATATAACTTTTTAATCATAACGATACACCTATACAACCTCCAGCTGGACCAAGGAGGTTGAACCTCTACTTTAAAAAGGTTTCAATGAACGAGTCCGCTACGACGCAACACGCAAGCGCAATTGATGTTTGCACCTTGGCGCCAACATTTGACATTTTAAAAATCTTTTTAATATTAAAACAAAGTTTGGTTTTGTTTGCAATTTTGTTTTAAGTATTATAGTATGAGAGTAGATAAAGTAGTGTATGACACTGTACATTACTTGGTCTTATAACACTCGTGTGATACTATAAAAAAACTCGCCTACGGCTCGTTTTTTTAAAACTCACTCATGTTATAAGAACCCTTATTATGCAACAGTATCATAAACTACTATTAGGTATACACCAAAACATATAAAATAAGTCATTTACTAAATAATTTTAAATAAAACAATTCTTTATATAATTTATGCTGTTTTTTGTTCACAGCGTTAATTTAACCACTTGTCAGTCCACTGCCGCGCCCCACCCCTCTCAACAGTCCCAATGTTGCGCGAATGTGCAAAAAATGTCGCACGCAAAAATGTTTTTATCTCGCTTTATAAAAGTTAGGACCAAACAAAAAATACTACCGTAAAGCTGATTAAATAAAGAATCCACCACAGAATATTTGGATCTCTGTAACTGAAAAATTAATCGTAATTTAAAAAAACAAAACAACACAACAAATTTTAATATGATAGGAATTGCTACCGGCATTGACGAGGGGTGTTGGCTGTCGGTACCAATTTCTATCGTGGACTGACAAGCGGTTAATGAAAATGAAACGTTAAAATTTGCCTGTCTAGACAAGAACTGAGCCCAACAGTAATAAACTGAGAAGTATGGTTCCGCACCAAACGTCGAATATTATCAATATACATACATATATATTTATTAGTAAAATATACGAAATAATAAACAATATCACCAAATTTCAAGTTCAAAGGTCAATTAGAAGTTAATAAATTTATCAATACAAAATTTTATAAAAAAAAACTTGCATTCCTTTGTTTTCCAATATTTTCAAAACAAAATGATAGTGACTATCTACTCAACGAGCTCTAAACAATGAAACCCCGCTCGATGGGGTAGGTCAAAAATTTTTTGTATGATAAAAATATTTTTATGACATTAGGTCACATCTTGTTGACCTAAAGCCATAAAAATATTTTTATACTGTGAAAATTTGAAGACTGTAGCCCCAACCGTTTATATGACATACGACGTTTGCAACCTTCGGTCACGGAACTCTAAAGACATTGTTTTACGATCGAAATTCAGGCAATATCTTTATTAAACGTTTAATTTTCACGAAACATATTTATATATAAAAACGGATGTACAATAAACATCATTTATTATACATCCCACAAACTTTATATTAAAGTATAGCACCTGTAGGGTAGACTGGGTACGGTTGTGCCAGGGGGTTGTGACAGTCGTAATATTAGCGAAACTATAAGGAATACAGCAGCGAGTTTAAGGACACAGGGGAGGGGCAGCCTGTCTGAAGTTGTTTCACAGTATTGCGTCAGCCGTCGCGCGACATTAACGCTTCCAGAGGAGTACATTGTTTTTTAGCTGTCAAAAGTAAGTATTTTTGATTGATTTCTTTGAGTAATTGTTCTCTTATGTGAACAGATATATTAATGACTGTTTTCCCTCGTTATAAGTTAGTTATTAAAAGTTAAATAGCAGTGATTACTTTGAACGTAGACTATTGGGTATTGTCATGGCGATAAATTTTTTGGGTATGAATGTGTTGGGGACGGTTGTGACATATTTCGTGGGTACGGTTGTGACACAAGTAAAATTAGTTTTTTTTGTTTTTAGATGCCTAGAAATCGCTTGAGGAAAACCGAAAGAGGGCAGTGTGACATAATAAAGTATCAAGAAGCTTATACAGAAGTGAAACGCGGGACATCTTTACGGAGAGCTGCGGAAATGCACGAAGTTAATCGCATATCTTTGTTACGATACATTCGTAAACGCCATGAAGCCGGCGAGGACCACAATCAAGACATCAGCATGGGATGTGTTGCTCATAATAAAGTATTCTCTGAAGAACAAGAACAGCAGGTGTCAAAATATATAATACGTTGCGCGGAAATATGTTTTGGCCTTTCTCCAAAAGAGATAAGGAAATTAGCTTTTGCCCTTACTACCAAATACAATATGACGCAACCTGCTACTTGGCTTGAGACTGAGATGGCTGGTGAGAAATGGCTTCGGTCATTCATGAATAGAAACCCTGAACTGTCTGTTCGTGTAGCTCAAACTGCATACTACTAGCCGTTCAAGAGCGATTAAATTGTAATATAAAGCTGTTATTATTATAGATGCTCAAGTACCTTATTAGTTATAAGCGATTAAACTTCCATATTTTATTTCATTTCTAACGTAATTGTATTTTTTTCCATAAGAAGATGATAATACATTAAGTATGTTACATATTACTTGCAAATAGAAGTGATTTAAGAACATTTTGGTGTATTTTTAACCTGTCACTACCGACCCCAAGCACTATCACAACCGCCCCTGGGATGTGGTCGGTTGTGACATTTTTTCTTTTTTTTTCTAATTTGCTTTTATGAGTTAGCTATAGTACTTGGGAACAAAATAGTAATAATTATACGTAGACGAATGTTCATTTTACTATAAAAAATGCATTTCTTCGAGCTAACTGGTTTAATATCAGAATTATGGACGATCAAATGAAAATTGTCACAACCGTACCCAGTCTACCTACTTATTGACTTAAAAGTTATAAAACATTGCATATTTCTTACATTCACACCAATTAACCTAGCTCAAAATAAAAACTGTAAAACATTCTTGTTAAGGCTGTTATGGATACTAGGATAAAGAATAAACATATATATTTATATATATAAAATTCACAAATAAGTAATTTTCATTGAAATTTATAGAAATATCGATAACTTGTTTTGTTCGTACAAACATCTGCAACCACAACCTTGGACTATTGGGCCATTGGATCATAAGGGGTAGGTTGGGTAGGGTTTTACATGTTATATCTTGAAGAAATACGCTTGATGATTATTTAATCGTATGTCGTGTTTTAAAACAAATTAATAAAATTCTATAGGCTATTTTCTGTATAATTTTGTTCAAAGTTATCTTTTGGAAATAAGACATTTATATTACGAGCCTTACAGTGCTTCATTTAAGCTGGACTCATAATGGGAATGTAAGTCATATTATAATTATTATAACTAGTTTTATCCTAGGGTTCAAACGTATAATTTACAAACAGCAGTCCATATTGATAATACAATCTATAATAATGTCAAACTTATATTTTTTATTTTTTCCATTGTTTATTTAGGCCATTTTGGTTCTAACTTTAAAATCGAACTTAAAATCTGAAAATCCATGACAATACAACCTTTAAGGCATTTATGACAGAGTTGAATTTAAGGAATCCTTCGAAACGCATATTTAAGATTAACTTCAAACTACTCAACTTAACTTGATTAGTATATTTTTAAATTCAATCCTTCGAAACGAATAATGGTGATTAACTTCAAACTACTTTAACCGGGATTACTAATGCATTTTTTTATATATATTTCATTCTGACATTTCGGCTCTTTTACAGAGCGTTGATCACAGGATGACAAGATAAAATGCTTCACTAATCCGGTAAAAAATATATTATTTAAATGTGTAATTCATGACTCCGGTACACGGCAAAGTAAGAATCTAACATAAATATATATAATACTGTACAAAAACATTGTGTCATTTTAATCGTTGCAATAAATTAATAATAATAGTTTGTCTCCATGAATAGATAATTTTATTTTACACGCACCGGTCTGATTGCGCTTCGGGAAATCGTACACAACATGCAATGAGTGCTCAATGAGAACAGTTGTTTACAGATACCACGTATTTTCGGAGAACAAAGGAGGTAGTGAATTATTTCTGATTGACACCAGTGTCCTCTATTACTATAAATATAGTATTTTATGTTTGACACTGCAAGATTTGTGAAGAGAAGATTAATGCACGATATCTTTGTAATAAAATTTAGAGACAAACGATTCACTTTGTCTTAATCTTGCATTAACTTAGTATCTAATCAGACACCACAATTACGTGACTGATAAACAATTCCTCCTTGAATTCACTATTAAGGTCAATAAAATTACGGTAAATTTATCGAATTTATGGTGAACTCGACACATGACTGATTGGTAAATGGGAATCGTGTAATTTATGATATTTCTACGCCGTGTACCAGGACTCACTGTTGATCAATTTGAGTAGATTCTCTTGTTCCCCGGCATTCTCTTCCAACTGCTTGTAGAAACTTCCGACGATCATAAGCATGTAGAATCGAATTACTGAAAAGAAAAGAAAAGTTCTGTTAATTTTTATGAAGGTTTTGGTAACTCAATTGGACCAGTTCTCGCCCGGACAGCGTGACTCAAACGCACCTCGTTTGAGTCAGGCCTGTCTTCTAAGACAAGTTAAAAATATATATATATATTTCTTACATACACACCAATTAACCTAGCCCAAATTAAGCACGTAAGGCTTGTGTTACGGATATTAGGGTAACGGATAGACATACATATATATGATACTGATGATGTAATATTCATAGAAATATATATAAACAACCATGACTCAGGTGCAAATGCTCGTAGTCATCATACAAACATCTGCCCCTACCGGGATTCGAACCCAGGACCGTCGGTGCGAAAGGCAGGATCGCTACCGTTGCACCAAACGGTCGTCAAACAGTTGCTTTTATCTTGTAAAAATTTCTTTAGATTATATGGAATTTTTTTAACCTCGACTAATACTATCCTGCGACAAATGAGATAGATGTGAAAATGTGCTTTAAAAGCGCTTGTACGCGTTAGAGGCCATTTTGCGCCATCTTCCGCAGCTTCAGCTTGCATTTCTAAGAAGGTTCAGCAAGCCATAATTCATTTCTTTTTTAATTTATTGATTTTCGTTTAGACCACTTACATAATCCAAGGAACTCGACCACGTAGACTAACAGAGAAGTATCGGCGAAATGATTGATCATGTTCATAGTGCTCCAGAAGACAAACAGAAGCAGCAACACCATCACTTGCATAGACATCCAGATCACCCAAGGTCTTACTAAGAACGCCTTTTCCTAAAAATAGAACAGTGTCTTGAATTCATATGAAAGTATTAAAAAGATATGAGCATTTACATTTATTGAACGACAATAGCCACGCCATGACTTCGTAAGTTCTGCGTCGGGAAACCTTGTACCGACAAGAAGCCACAAGATACTCAGCAACGACTGTTTTTTCTTCCTTTTGTTAGGTGTTACATTACGCAGTTGTAGAACATTTAAGAAAACTTTTCTTGTACTGCCAAAAAGCATAAGAAAAAATTGCTATTACAATGACCACATTTTATAATATTCAGAAAATATTCCACTATAATAATGAACACCATAGGTGACATCACTTAATCAGAACGTTGGAATTGCGCATGCCTCACATGCGTTGGGCAAGTCCGTCATGTATCTTGGGCATTCCCCATTTGTGGATCAGCCCTCGTGCTACCCGCCGGAGTATGGAGTAGTTCTTGCCACAACATGAGTGAACAGGAGTTCACATTCCAGTGGTTTTGGTTTTTTATTTAGTTTATTTTTGAATGAGTTCGCTCTTGATTCCATTCAAGCCTGGGGGGCAAGACAGGTTCCACGATGGTACTAGTTAACCCAGAAAGTGCCTATTTATCCAGACTTTGAAAACGAAGGGGTCATAAGTACTCGGAAATACAGACGCAAGGTGGGAGTTCCACTTCTTTGTTGTGTGCATTAGAAAGGATATCGAGAAGCGCTTGGTGCGACAGGTAGGAATAGCAACCAAGAAAGGATGGTAGCCCGAAGTGCGTCTGGATGTCCGATGGAAAAAGGGAGATGGCGGTATGAGCAAATGCAACTTCTGAGCTCACTCTGTTTTTTGGATATACCCCGCCTATTCTCTGTACACGGTGGTAGGGAGAGTCCTACATAGATTCGCGAAATCTACGCATTTCCGGAATCATATATTGCTTTGTTCGATACCCTTATATGTAAATGGTTGGTGGTATTCTACTCTGCGTCACACCACACGGTATTATGTATACATTATTTATAACCTGAACGGCCTGTCGCTAATTGATGATTAATAGAGTTCTCGAAGTTTTTTCTAAAGACAAAAAGACAACTTAACCAAAAGTTGCTATGAGGCGGGTCTGGTGAAACCAGGCGCTGATCTCAGAAGTTAGGAATTAGAAATTAAGTAGAAGTAATGGTTATATCTGGTTCCCGATTGAGATGGTTACGAGTGATTAAGGGAAAAAAATGGCCTGCCGAAGAGGTCTTGTGAGTTCCTGGATGATTCAGTTAACTGCCAATCCTTGGCCTTGCAGAGGTTCGGGAACGATGTCAATAATTTTCTCGTGCCAGTGTAGAGCACTCTTAACCAAGCAGTGTAATGCGAGTCCGTGCAGAGAATCCCCAGAGGGATAAAATATTTATATTAATTTTTAATTTTGGTTTACGATGTATTTCATTTAATTTCTTGCATTATGGCATTTACAATGCCATATTTCTATTATATATAAAATACAGCTCGGATGCGTGGTTATTTTTTTACAGGCTTATTTTATATCTTATAGAAATTGGGGTTCACAAGTTGCTTTAATTATCTATGATATTTACCCTAATGGCGCCAACCAGCAGAACCGTACTGAGGAACAGCGTTACAGCGTGCGTGATGGTGACTCCGATGACTATGGCGTACATTGCCAAGCTACTGAGATCTGATGGATCAAGTTGCATAGGAAGGTATCCCAGCGCCGCCATGCATTGTGCAAGCGCCAGTACTGAGTACAGCTGGAATTGGAAAAACAGTCATTTTAGATGATTTTAAGTATTTTTTTATTCTTACACTACGATTTCTAACAATACGAATACTTAATAATACACATGATTTCAAAATATTCAAAATTGTTAATTACTAATAAAATCCTACTTATTTGGATAGATGTTTTTCAGTATCGTCTTATCAGATATACAAGTAGGAAATTTATTTACTACTTTCGGTAGCGAAGTTATGCGTAATTAAATCTTAAACTATATAAAAACCATGAATACTTTGATTAACATTTTTAAATGTATAATCTTCGATTAATGGTACTTACAATAACTATTAGACCCGTGAGAATACATCCGAATTTTAAGGAGAGACACGCAAAACTCCTTTGCCTTGGTATATTCTCCAATGAAAATGGAAAATCTGTGAAAAAAGAAAATGTTTAAAGATAAATAAATATTAGACAACATTACATATATTGCTCTAAGCCCAAGTAGCTCTCTTTGTTCTCTTTCTTTCCTATCATTCTATCACTCTATCTGTCTACCCTCTTTCTCTCCACTCGTTTTCGCGCTCGGGCGAGAAGTAACTATAGCTTCAACTCCCAGATGTGACTACGACCACTAAAAACTATACGAACTAATCAACAAAGTCATTAACCTTGTGAATCAGTTATATATCTGAAATTTAGTAAACAAGATCTTAAAAAAAACCCAAGTAGCTAAAGCACTTGTGGTATGAAATACAGAACAGCGATGGGACCAAAATACCCAGGCCGAACCGTTATGGATAAGCTAGTTTTTCTACATCGACCAAACCCGGGACATCAGTGTTGCCTGTCTGTCGGTGTTCTGCAGAATTTATTTTGGAGAGTGTGCTTAAGAGCTGCATAGCTCACACCGCGATCACCCATCGGACATCCAGACGCACTGCGGACTACCGTCCTTTCTTGGTTGCTATTCTTACCAAACGCATTAGTTTACATTTTCAAAGTTTTCATACGGGTTCCTAATTTTTTGAAAATATTCTATCGTCTATGTTAAGCAAGGATAATGAAGAATTCTATATGTGAAAGAATTTTTCAAATAGGTCCCGTAGTTTCGAAGCCTGTTCAATGAAAAGTAACAAACAATCAAATCTCTTCTCTTTATAATATTACAGTATAGATGAATATTCCGGACTTCAACATTTACTAAAACACAAACAAATAAAAATCTCTCCAATTCTTTTATACTTATCTTAAAGATAAGAACCGGAACCAATAAGCCGATCCATAGGTTTGAGACAATACGTTTACAACATACATTATGATAAAGTATGTTTGATACATATAGTATATAGTTTTCTACGTTTATAAATTATTTTACACTATAGTACAAACAAGAAAAAATATATATTCAGAATTAAATTCCATTGGTTCTCGTTCTCGATCAAGGAATATATCGAATAAATGACATCTCTTTTTAATCTTTTGACTTGGGGTTGCGACCTGTGTCGACAATCTGGCATCATCACATGTAGCCGCTACATTGAAGGAAGCCACGGTTGCTGCTCCAGAAAGTCGCTAAGTTCGAAAGTAAACAGCCCTTGCAAGCAGTAACTTTTTTGTTCCCTTCGGGTTCATGGAGCCAAGCTCTTTACAAAGACATATCCGCCTGCTCAATTGAAGTGACTGGGGACAAAAGATTTGGCAGCTTCTTCGGCCAACACTTAAGTATAGCTATCCAATGAGGAAATGCTGCCAGCCTTTTGTGCACCTTTTTCATCAGTAGCGGTGTGACTGATATTCAACATTTTTGTTATTTTATTCTATCTAGATATGATTAATATTGTAATATTGACAAAAACACCTAATGATTGGTGAAAATAAAATACTTTTTGAGTTATTTATAATAATTTTATATATTTGACATTTAATTTTATGATTACTATTGACTTTTGTAATTATAATTGATGTCTCCCACTGTCTTTAAGAGATTTACATTTGCAATTAACATACCTACAGATATAAGGCAGAAATTTGTTGAAACTAGCTTTAGAAACACTTAGTTCACCTAAATGTAACTTACACAATATTGTTCTGTTCTGATTTTAAACTGAAGCAATATATGATAGAATCAGGCGTTACTTGGCGGAAGTCCATATCCATTAGTAAAATAAAAAATATGTAGCTTACTTCCGCAAAACTCAAGCAGTGTGCACCGCCCCCCGCCCGCAAATAAATGCAGGAATCGCAGACACCGGCACCGGCACGAGCACTAAGTGCTCGTTATTGCACGGTCTAACAACTCCTGATGATGCTCCGTGTGGGGGCGAAACACGTGTAGAGTAGTTGGTGAAGGTACCGGTGTCCGTGGTTCCTGCATTTATTTGCGGTGCACACTGCTTGAGTTTTGCGGAAGTAAGCTACATATTTTTTATTTTAACTAATGAAGCAATATAATTTCAATGTAAATATACTATAGTGTGTCAATCCACAACCACTTAAAATTGAGTTTTTATACTACGAGGGTGTCCGGGAACCGCCGGACAAGTTCTAACATGTTCAGTTAGCTGCCTGAAAAATTGCGTCTCGCTGGTATTGACTGTGTTGTTTATTTAAATGTAAAAATTGTGCAAGAAAATAGAAAACGCCGCCAGTTCTGGAGTTAAGACCATTTCTAAGATTCTAACCGAACTTTCAATCAACCACCCTATAGTCCAGATTTGTCTTCGCGAGACTACCATCTCTTTACAAAACTAAAAGACTTTTTGGCAGGAAAGAAATTTGAAACATATGAAGAACTAACAGAAGCAGTGAATTCCTCTCTCAATATACTTGCGGTGCATGAATATGAAGCTGGTATACAAAAATTCGACACCCGTTACTACAAAATCTTAAATTTGAGAGGTGACTAAATAGTGAAGAAGTTTAATATATTAAGATAGTTTAAGATTTTAAATAAAACGTATTAATTTGTAAACATATATAACTATATTCTCAAAAGGGCCCTTTGGATGGCCCTCATATTCCTGTACTGGTAATAATGTAAAGAACATACTTAAATAAAATTAAAACCATATTTATTTTTGTATGCTTAATTTTAATAAATGGGAATCATATAGATTCTAATCTCAAAGGCGCAGTGTTATGGTTTGACAAAATATTGCATTGCATCTATTTATCTAAAGCTATTAAGTGAACTATTATATTAGTGTGCCAACACCACATCATTTAATTCACAAGTGTCGTTATTCTCCAACTAATTTGAAGCTTAGAATTCAGAAAATGTGACAGATTGTGGACTATAGTATAATAACCCGCCTTTGTCTGTACCTTCACCTATCTTTGTTTATAACATCAAATATCAACTTTAAACGCCATGTATGGTGTTGAAACGAGAGGACACTATAGCAATATATCTGTATTTCGCTTACTCGTTATTTTGCGTTAAGTTCCTTAAAAAAAAGTGTTATATATTAAAAGCTTTTAATCACTAATTTTAGTAGTTTGTAAATTAAAACACTTATGGTTGAAAATTAATAAATAAAGAAGCAAACTAATTAATATCTAAGTTTCAAAATTATCTTAAATGATACGTTAACTCTTGTTTTCATTTCTATATTGTTTTTCTTTCTTTCCTGTCGTTCTGTCGCTCTGCCTTTCTATTTTATTTTCTTTGCAATGTTATTGCTTTAGGACAAGAAGTATCTTTGGCTTCAAGCCCCTGATGCAACAACATCATAATAATAAACCCCCGAAAATATAAAAACTATATATGAATCAGTTGCCCCAAAACTGAATAACTAAGAAAAAAAACTCCAAAAATACCTAATACCAGGATCGAATATTACAATATGTAATGTAAACTACGTAAAGATTTGAGATCCAACAAAACACTCAATGTTGAAGGATTAAAAAATGTCTTCTTTTTGTCTTTCTTCCTTACACAATTAAGGCGGTTAACACACTGCACCGCGCCCCGTCGCGTAGCGCGTGGCCGCAGATTTTATTGTTGTATGCAAGTATCTCAATTAATATAGAAAACACGCCTATGACAACACACTGCCGACGCGGGAACGCGCTCCCGCGCAGATTCTGCGCGGGAGCGCGGGGCGTGAAGAAGTAGGGTCAACTTGTATTGAAAATCTGCGCGGGGAAGCAGATTAACCGCTAAGTTAGGCAGATCTGCGCCTCCGCGCGGGGGCGCGTTTTTCTGTCGCTACGCGCACCGCGGCGGGACGCATCTCTAGTGTGTGAACCGCCTTATCAGCAAATGTTGCAAATGTGCAATATATTGCAGGTAGGACATTTATCTGAGTCAGCCTTTGTCATTAAATATGCAATCATTGATAAAGAATAGTGATCAATTCGCAGTCTCGATACTTATATTATACTAGCTGACCCAGCCATGAGTCGATGTGTTATAAATTAAAATGAAATCTATCCTATCTAATGTCCTAAATCGGAACAAATCCAGCAAATTAAAACGAAATCATCGTAACTGGTTGAGTAATTTCAGAGTTGTAAACACTGTGACAGGGAATTTATATATATATATTTAGTTCTTACTTATAATTTATATTTAATCCTGACGTTTCGACTCCTTTACAGGAGCCATGATCACAGGATGACTAAGGTAATGGTCGTCATATATGTGCATTATTTTAATCTGGCATGTGCCTATTTTCGTCTACAATTACTATAAACCGAGTCTTCCAACAGTTCAGAAATTGAGAGGCCATTCCGAGAAGAATTGGCGAAAGAAACTCAGACAGGGGGGCCGACCTCCATCTTACTTTTATTACTTGCAAAGAGAGCTAACTACATCACTAGATCTTGCAGTGTCGCTTTGGAGATTTTAATTTATTAATTATGGGATCCCAAGCAGGTGGAACCCTCCAACCCTCATATCTTTTGAAAAAAGGATGTTTCCTGATTTTAGTAGCTTTTAGTCACTTATAGTTGAAATCTTACTTGAATGCATTCTTGCAGACATTCCTTTTCTTCTTTAAATACTTTAACTTAAGACACTCCGGCCACCAAAAGCCCACTTAACAACAATTAACACAACCCGATGAACAAAAAGTTGATTATTCTTTTGTTTTTTCTTTTGGTCTCGTGAATTCGACTGTGTTCCGAATGTACTGATAGCATTTATCAGTGGCACTGTTAATCATACCACAGATAATATGCTTTATCAAGCAGGACACTATCAAAATAAAAAAATATAGAGACGATAATGCAATCGTTACAGGCCACGAGAGAAAGCCACTTATGACTGTTACTTACAGACCAATATTCTGTGACAACTTTTTAATGTGACACTTGCATCTTATGATATGCAAATATTTATATGTGTTAACTTACTTTGTTTTTTATTAAATATGAATTAATGATATTATTTAATATGTTTTAATAAGGTAGACGTGTGATTTAACCATAAAATTAAATTTAAAAAAAAACAAAGTTTTGATAAGAAGTAATTTATTTAAGTTTATCCTGGGTTAACTGAATTTGTTTGAGTTTAATTAGTGTTAGTAATAATCGCAAGATAAGGCTTATTATTATAACCAACTGATAACATAGCTATCCAATTTAAATATTGTACATATTTGAAATACTGTACAAATGTATACGATTTTCTTTAAAATATTTTTTCAACAGTTTGTGTGTCAAATCATTTCAGTTTTAAGGGGACGAATGATTTATAATTATGGAAGAATTATATTATTTAATATGTTCCAATAAGATGCACTAGAGTTTTTAAATAATGTTATGTAAATTTAGTTTCATGTAATATTTTAAATTGGTGGGTTTAACAGACCTAATTCGTGAGGCGAACAGGATGACAGTTATACGAAACTTTGTTGTTGAAACTTGCTTCCCTCCCCTAAAGAGTGAGTGGTTATTTTTGTTAAAAATGAACTCATGGTCAAAGGCTGGATTATTTAAAAGACCAGAATGTGTGGTTAGTTATTGAAGTTAATAATTGTTTATATTGTTAATTGTCGCTCATCTTGTTTCTTTTGAAGTGAAAACTTCTTTAGCATCGTTTTGACTTGAAAGTCGATGAAACGAAAAAGCGACAGTAAAAAGAGACAGACATAAATTCATAATATTTAACATTTGAGAAAATGAGACAGAAAGCACTATACAGTGTCTGTTTGAAACGAAAAATCGACAGTAAAAAAGGGACAGACAAATATATTCATAAGCTTTAACGTAAGAGAAAATGAGAAAGGAAGAATTATGTACTTGTGTTAATACGTGTTTGTGTGCGTATGCGTAGTACAAAGCTTGAGAGAAAGCATTCATAGGATTCTGTCTATTTTTTTTAATAGAACCTGGTGTTGTTAATGGCGGTTACCAATTTCAACCGCTGTGTGTGTGTCTCTCTGTCTGTGGTGTCGTAGCTGTTAAACGAGTAAACCGATTTGAATGCAGTTTTTTTAATTTGAATACAGATTTTCTAGCGGCGGTTTTAGACTTGTTTTTTAAAATAAAATCAGCAGTTTTAGGGTCATCAGCTCTTTTGTCAGTTACATTAGGGGTCTTAGATAATGGGTATAAATAAGCTGATATTTTACACTTATTAATTTTTTTATTTAATTTTTATTGTAAAGTATATTTAAATATAATAAATTAATTAAAAATAAAATAAACTCGCTCAATATGGATGTTCAATACTGTGACCATGGGATTCAATTATCGTTTCTCCATCAGACGAGCTTTGTACTATTGGCACGGTGGCTGCTGCTGATGACGTCACTGAAGCAGAACTTATGCTCGACCCAACCACCGGTATGGATCCAGGACTATCCACTACCGGTACTGGATGGGGCACCCCTACCGGTATTGGAGCGGGAATCGCAACATGATACGGCTGTGGAACCGGTATCCCAACACCTTGCGTTATCGTGACAGGAACCGGGTGAGCTACCGGGTACGGAAACGGCCTGTCTACTGGTACAGCGATCGGACGTGGTATAATATGCGCTACCGGATGCGGCACCGGGATCAGCACTGGCCGAGGGCGGTCCACAGGTACGCCTACCGGTACAGTAATTGGTACCGGTCGTGGTACTGCAAATGGTACCGGTTGGGGGACTGGTATCGGAACTCCTCTGTGGAACTCTGAGAACGTGTGTCGTACTGGTATGTGAGCAGACGCTTCCCGTTTGTGTTGTGTACTGTGTGATCGGTGTAGACACGCAAGTAAGAATATCTGAAACAAAATAATACAAATAATTGTAATATTCATGTTTTATTTATTGGAAAACATTAAATATAACATAACTAGCAGACCCGGCCACGATTTGTTGTGTTATCACATTTTCTATTCTATAAAGCTCCCATGGATCAGCTTCAATGGCGCAATGTCTGTAACGCCATAGCGATTTTTTTTGTGTGGAATCTAATCAACAGATTTAGGACCAGATAGTGACGGAGTCCGAATTTTGAAATTCGCAAAAATTTCCATCAAAACAAAAAAAAACTTTTTTTAGGTATTACGCTCCGCTCCAATATATGGTGCTAGCGTAGCTTTATGCTTAGCGACTGCAGCGCCTTGTAAATTTAAATGAACCTTATCCTATATCCTAAATCAAAACAAATCCAGAAAATTAAAAAAGACATAAACAACGTGACAGGGAATTTATATATATATATACAAGGTTATTTTATAAACACCATCCAAATTTTTTCTAGGCATTAGATATCATTCAAACACTTCATTTATGAAAAAAAATTGGTAGGTAAAATTTCCGCAAAAAAAAATTTTGTCCGAGCGAATTATTACAACAGTTGGTTACTGGCAAAATAGGTACTTACAGTTGAACGACCGACCGCCCGAAGCGCCTCACCGAGCTGCGCGCGCAAGTTGTAACTACATCGGCGCAATGAAATCAGTCAGCCGCGGGCTTTCCGCGATGTACAATGTTGCGTTCACGCATTTACGTCGCATAATTATCTACCTAACGAAATGTGTTCACACTTGCAATTGAAATCGAGGGCGAAATTGAACGACGGGTTTATGTGAAGAAGGCCCAAAGCCTCGAGAACTTAATATAAATATAATCCGTGCATTTAACGAAGTGACAAAGTGAAAAAACAAGTAATACAATAAAAGACAATGTTCATAAACGTGCAAGACTGTTTAGAGAGAAATTACCTACACTTTAAGGTAAAGTGATTGTTTTCAAACTTCATGTAAGTGTATTTTTTTTGGATTTTTAATTAATTATTTTGTTGGAGTAAAGCAAAATGTGTGCAGGGCGGCTAGACTTGTGAAATTTTTCACAAAAATATAGAACTATTAATTATACATTTCTTTATCCTATCGTGTAAAATAGACAAAAATAACTTAGGTAGGTAGGTACTAAGGTTTTGGCACTGCATTTGTTTTTGCGATTTTCGAATTGCCTTTGCGATCCCTGTGTTTTTTTAGATTCTGTGGTTAATAAACACCCTTTGCTTTACTCCAACCAATTATTCTACATAAGTTGATTAAATTTAAAAAAATGCGACGTAAGTGCCTAAGGTGTGGTTTACTTTTATGTTCATTTTTTATTTATTAAAAGTGTTATCGATTAATATTGTTATAATCAAAGAACAAATCAACTTATCTCTTCTTCAATTTGACGTTCCTATTTTTTTTCGTTTAAATTTGCAACTTATGAAAATCATTGTAATGTATCAATGAAATACGGGAGGGCGGGGCGGGGGTCGTGTAATCATCTGCTACAACACCGTGCGTAGCGTGACTGTGACAGCAATCGGTAGTTTTCCTCGGATAACTTTGTGTAGGCTTAACTTAATATTTTAGTACTGAGTGATATTAAAAGAAAAAAATCTTGTTTCGTTATTTTCTTCAAAGAATATAATATATAAATTTGGATGGTGTTTATAAAATGACCTTGTATATATATATATGATAGCTTAGTTTGGGTTTTTCGATAGCCAAAGGAGCCACTACTAAGCATTTAGGAGACAAATAAATGGAGGGAGGATCATGTGCCCTCTGGTGCTAAGAAAACAAATGCTTTAAAACAAGTCGAAGTAAGCTACATATTTTTATTTTACTAATGGATATGGCACGCCTGATTCTATCAAATAAATCATTTCATAAGTCTACTGGACAGATGTCCATATAGATAGTTGTCTCTAAAACACTGATTGATAATCTTTTTATGACATGTACACTCAAAAAAGCCTATTATTTTTGTATAGTGTTGTTTTTAGGGTTCCGTACCTCGAGGAAAAAACGGAACCCTTATAGGATCACTTTGTTATCCGTCCGTCTGATTGTCTGTCAAGACCCTTTTTCTAAGGAACGCGTGGAGGTATCAAACTGGAATTTATATTTAATATTCAGGTCTACTGTCCCTTGGAGCTGCGAAAAAATCAAACTTCTGAGCCAACGCAATCAAAAGATACAGCCGTTTATACAGGGTACTTCCCGTGAACTCAGAATCTTGAAATTTGGTACAAAGCAACGTCTTATAGAGGAAAAATTGCGAAAACCGTAAATTTTTAGTTACATCATATATAATAAAAATAATTTTAATAATTGACTTTTACTTATATACCAACAGGTACGGAACCCTCAGTGCGCGAGTCCGACTCGCACTTGGCAGGTTTTTTTTCTTAAAAGAATTATTACTACATTTCAACATATTTTACTTCTAAGAACAATCATGAGATCCGCTCTTACTTCTTCTTAAATTATTAAGAATTAAAAAAAACAAACTAGTTTCTGTCATATTGGTGTTTGATTTTACAATTTGGAGATAAGAAAAATTCTCATATTTCTATATGAGATTTTTTTTTCAAATGTCGAAAAAAATTCACCTTATGTGGTATTTGAACTTACGACTTTTCTAACAGATGCAGGTTTAAGTAACATTTGTATGATAGATCCTAACACTGTAAAAATAAGGTTGGAATTTAAAATCTTAACTACACTTTTACACTTAAGCCTTTGAGTTGTTAATCACCTCAACAATGGTGTTTTATAAACTGTTAATAAACTACATCATAGCTCAGCGGTTATGGTATTTTAGCCCAATTAAACATGAAGATGTGGGTTCGGATTTCACCTGAAACAAACTTTGCCAGACACTTTTTTAAAACTCAAATAATATTTTATCATGCATATATAAGTTACACTTACGTAAGATATTGGATTCATTTTCTTCATCATTTGTCGGCTAGTCGCACCTATGCGAGGCGTTCAAGAAAAGTGCAAGGTGCAGGGAAGTAATGCTATTTATAATGACGCATACGTTTCACATGGAACGACAGAAGTGGTACGGAACCGGCGTCTGTTTACACCCTGTATAGAAGAAAGCTGAGACTTATATAGAGTTGAGAAAACCGATTTTGTTATATTTTTTTTTTATTTTATTATTGTTGATTGGTAACTATTTGCTGCTACTGTAGCGATCCCGTGTTCGAATACTTGTAAGGAGTTTTTTAAAGAGTCGTGAATGTTAATGATTTTTTTTGTACAATGGCATTGCAATGAATGCATGCTTAACATGAAAAAAATTAGATATGTACTTTTACATTTACAAAATTTTGAAATAATAATCATTACATTACATTACTAAAAACTACTAAGTCTATCTCCAGTTCGGAATTTGTTTTGTATAAGGTAAAGAAGAATTATTGAATAATACCTACATGGCATATTTAAAATCTAAACTTACTTATTTACGTGGCCTTATTACAAACTGTATAAAAAAAAACTTTTACTCCACAATTTTCAGTAACAATAATTTATAATCGATATATTCAGATAAAAATCTTGTTTTAAAATACTAACTAACCCTTACCCACTTAGCTGGGAGTCATACATTTTTAATCACAATCAAATATAGCCTTTATCACTTAGGAATATTGTAGTTTACTACTGGTAAAAAAAATCTAAATCGGTTCAGTAGTTCCAGAGATTACTAAATACAAACAAACATAAAAACTTACAACAATTACCTCCTTTTAATATTATTGTAAAGCATCTGATGTCAGGATCTTGGTAAGTGTAAATCTGTGATTTCTGCCTACAGGAAAAAGACGTTATCTATAATCTAAGATCACAGTGGTTTGTGTGTTTGTCTGTCCGCTCTTTTTCCTGCTCTTTTTCCATTGTATCAATAACTTTACCATAGCAACGCGTGAACCGCAAGTAGTTCGTTTACCGGACGCTAGATGGCGCTAACGGAAAAAATATTTAATAATAGAAAAAAATTAAAGAATTTAGTCCACCCGTGCCACATGAGTAAAGAAACGGTACAGAGACAAAGCTTCTAAAGAGCTAGCAAAATTTATACCTATTTTGGTAGGTTTGGCACAATTGAATAAATTAAAAATTAAATGTTCATTTTTTTCACATTTTTTATTAAAATAGGTTATTTTTTTACTAATTACATACTCTTAATATTTTTTTTATTACTTTTGGTTTTTAATAATTTGTTGTGTCTTTTAATCGAATGATAAATTCTAAATCTAATATAAAGTTTTTTCAAATAATCCAATGGGAAACACTCACATGGCATATGAAATATACAATCTTGCAAACGTGCTAATATGTCATTACCAATATTAACAATTTATACATGAAGATCAAAATATTCGCTTTGGGAATGATACCAGAGGGAAGCCCCCTCTCCCACTTGCGAAATCCTGCGCTCCGATTCAATATATTTCACAAAAAAGTTATTGTAGGTATCTATTCAGAATTACTTACACAATTTTACCGAAATATCTGGTATAATTTTCCGTAAAATATATAATAATGAGTATTGAGTAGTTTTGATTATAGAGTTGTATACCTTTCAATCTACATAAAACATTATAAATATAAATTAAGTTTCAAGTACAAACTTACCTAGTAGACTCCTTGGGATAGTTAAAATAAGAAATATTTTTAGTCTTTCTATTATTATTCCTGCACACAGTACAATGTACAACCATATTCACATCACTTTTTAAATACTAAAACTAAAATATTACTACGTATTATGTGAGAAACTCGAAAACAAAAACAAAACACGCACAACGTTCGAGCGTCGCGTCACGCCTGCACGCCCTGAGATTGTCCACTGGCTGATCTAGTTTTTTTTTTTTTTTTTTTTTTTTTTTTTTTTTTCCCCCACGGACGCGAGGTAGGGAGGTGGTGAATCCTACATGGATACATCGGCCGGCCGAGAGGTTATGTCAGACTCGTACTGACTAAACACCACCTGAGGTAGGTGCCATTAGCCGGGAAGGCTATACAGGCTTTATAGAAGCGATCGCACTCGGGAATGAGAGTCGACGCAGCGCCGCGCTAACTAAGTTAGCGCCTGCGCGAGAGAACGGGCCACGCCCCTATTGGACGCGGTCCGTGTCCTAATGTAATATACGAGTTGCGGAAGGCCGCTCGTAATTTGAGATAAAACAAAAGATAGATGATACATGGGATTACGCGTGAATTAAGTACGATTTGGGATCGAGAAATATACTATGATTTAGACTGCATTGTTCGGACAAGGGAAGCGGGACTGGGTCCGCTATCAAGTACGAACAATGCCAAAAACAAATATAAACTAGGTTCAACGATTTCATGGACGAATCCTATTTGTCGCAACGGCACCGGCGCCGTATCACGAGCGAGGGAGATGGCAATAGAAGCTCAGAAGGAGACAGACTATTGCGTAAACGCGGACTGTTAAGTGTGTTGGGATTTAAGATTCCAACGCACTCAGCAGATGCGAATGCTCACAGAGCGCTATGAGCCTCGCTTGAGCTGAGCCAGCTTGCCGCAGCTTGCTGGCTAGGACGGTAATTTCGCGCACGTCTATGCCTTCTAAGGCTGACCGGATGGTCGTTAAGTCGTCCGCGAGATTGAAGTTAGTAGGCGCGCCGGCGCCTTTAGGTGGGCCCCCACGTGGGCTGGGAGTAGGAGGCACCGGGGCCCTGGCGGGGCCCCAGTGGGGTACGGAAGGAGGAGCCGGCGCTGGGGCCCTGAGGGGGCCCCGCGCTTGTTTGGGGACAGCTGGGGCCTTTGAGGGGCCCCGGGCGGGGGTAGCGGTTGGTTTCCTCGTCGGAAGGGCGGGGAAGTTTTCCGCTGTAGGAGGAGGTGGAGCGCGCCACGACCTTTGCGGGGCCGCGGTGCGAGACTTGGAGTTGGTTTTGGGCTTTGGCGCGCGGGGACAACCCCGGTAATTTGCTGTGTGACCGACTTGGTTACACAGCACACACGCCGGTGGGGAGGTGGACTCGCGGGTGCGAGTGCACTCGTGGGTAGGGTGGGGTATGAGGCACTTAACGCACCTATACGGAGCCCTGCAATTGACCGCGGCGTGGCCATACAATTGACACCGGTGACATTGTATGGGCATCGCTCTTCGATGTGGCTTTTCAGCCCTAATGCCGGAGAGCCCACAGACGGTGAGCTCTTCGCGGAATATGTTGCTGGCACTCGCACCAGGCGCCATCTTGACTAACGCGAGCGGGTAGGATTTCCCTGACTTCGCGTACATCTTATGGACTGCTTCCACGGGGAAGCCCTGTTTAACTAGGTCCTCGAGGACCATTTCGTTGGGGAGTTCGAAAGGAACCCCCCTAAGGATGCCGACCATCTTCCGCTCCTCGGGGAGCGTGAAGGTGTGGTACGCGATTTCGTTTTTCGCGAGGTAGGCGGTTAAGCCGCGGAAACTGTTAACGTCCGCGAAGATGATTTTAATTGATTCCGCGGTATTAGACGCGCGAAGGTACTGCCACCCGTTGGTGGTGCAAGCGAGAGACACCTGACCCCATTTTGCCTTATCGCGAAGGTCAATGGGCGGTGGTCTGGGAGCGCGGCGGCCTTCCGGCGGAGCCGCGGAGCTAGCCGCTGAAGGCGGCGTAGTCGTAGCGTGCGCACGCGGGCGCGGGCGCGGGGACGCGGGGGACGGTTTATCCGACGCGGGCGGGGAGGGGGTATTGCGAAGCTTAGTGCGACGCTTTTTGCGGTTCGATACCGGCGTGAAGTCGTTATCCGACTCCACGACGGTGGATCGATTACTAGAAGAATGAGCGGAGTCGGACTCCGTCTCGTAATCGTCGTCTGAGGCCGGCGCGGAGCGCTCAGACGCGGTGCGTTTCGTTGACGATGACGACGCGACGGCGACGTGCGTAGTGACGACGTCCATGATCTCGTCGAACTTCTGGGACGAGGATTCCGGTGAGGCCGGCTTGGCGGTCGCGATGACTGCTTTTACGGCTTGAGGGGACGGGTGAAGCCCATGGGCTTTCATCACCTCGGTGATTCGCCCGAGGAGGTCGGCCATTGCGGCTGGAGTGATGACTCGATGGCTCGCGAGGGACGGGGGACAGTTATCCCTAGTGGATAACCGTCAAGTCCTTCGCCCTAGAGCTCCGGACCTCCGGTGTTCCCAAGGCCAGAAGGGCCTTGGAGAGCGCACCGGGACACGCTCAGGCTAGCTTCGTTGGCACCGTTAGGTATCCACTAGCCTCAAACGCGAGGGCTGGAGTAGCGAAGTAGGCCTCCCGCCGTGAAAACGGCGTTCGGGGCTTCGTGCCAGCAGCCCTTAGCGATGCCGAAAACGTACGGCTGACGTAACTGACGTATGTACACCTTCCTGTTTCCTAAAGAAACAAAGAAGTCGACCAAAAACCGAACACGAACCGTCGCGAGAGCACGCAGTTACGAGAAGGCTCGCAACTAGCGGCTGCCAATCCGCACCGGAGCGCGAACGAGCAGGACGGCGAGTGAGTTTAAGCGGAACGGGCGCACACTAGGGGGCGCTGTAGTCGGAGCGGAGCAGAGAACACTGGATGCGACTGTGGCGGCCGACGTGCCGAACCGGAATGCCGCTGATCTAGTTTGAAGCGGTTTCGGCTTATACGTGACAAGCGGCCAGTGGTCGTGATTTTTGCGCGCGTTGCACTTGTAGTGATGTACCTATCACAGCGCATTCGTATGTAGTTTTGTCTCTGTTCATTCTTTACTCATGTGCCCGTGCGAAGGCGGGACGGGCCGCTAGTTGTATTTATGCATGTAAAAAAAGAAGAAAAACAAATGAGCTCTATATAAATCCTTGATCCAATGATTCAACCACAACACATGTGGGTGGGACCTATCATATAGAACTAGCCCAGATCTGGTCTAGACCTACACGTAACCTAGCCGCTAGACCGCTGTTACGACACAAAATTTATAGAATCACTTATTTACGGATTACTGAAGTACGACTAAACTCAGCGAGGAGGAAACGTCGCAAAAGGATGTTATGTGGATCTATGGCGATTTAAGAATTCAAAGAACTTCCTATAAAATGTGTTGCATAGATGAACTATTTTTTAATATAATATAAATATTTATAAAACAATTCGCAATGCAGGTCTTCAACAACAACACATCCTACAAAAACAACACATTCTACAAAAACAGCACATCCTACTAAATTCCCCGGCATATAAGTTGAACCTGGTTTTAAAATCACGTGACATGCGCAGTAGCAAGTTTAGGTACATTATTGAATTTCTGCGCAGACCCCACTGTGACGGGTGCAGTCGGGAGAAATAAAAGCACTCAAGGTCACTTGTTTTTGTATTTAAGGGATTAAGGCACAAAATAGTGCCTTAAAGAAACTTATAGACTTTTATATAACAGGAACTGGTGGTACAGAATACAGAATCAGGAAATCTTGTGAGTTATGCTTATGAGCTTATTATACTTGTGAGCTTATTATAACTGCTCAGCACTATAAATATATTTAAATAATTGTTATCGGTGAGTCAACCGCTCTACGCGCTGACTCTGGTAAGAATAAACTTCGAACAAAACAAATAAAAAGAGACAGACAGTAAATTTAAAATAGGAAACCAAGAGAAAAGAAAATATGAAAAATGGCCAGAGAAGAGCGCAATGAAAGCAACGAGTCGCCAATATAGCTATGGCGCCTCGTTACACCACTTTCCCACTGGGCACTCTGGGCAAATGCCCAGGGCCCCGCGATCGATATGCTTCCCCATAGTTTCTACCAGATCACTAAACCTATACCGACATTTATTTCTGAAAACCTTATTTAATTAGAGTAAATCGAACATCAATTTGGGACTATATTGTCGACTTGCTTATTAGCTGTTCCATGGGAAAAGCTACTCTACTCTCGCCCAAAATAAGGCTTTCTAATTTCAGCATGCTTAGATAATTTTAAATATGTGAGAGTCGCCTCTTTTAAATTAAAGATTATCTATTCATCTATTGACTGTCAATAAAAAAATCTGAAACCTTGTTTATCTACTTTCATTGTCTATTCTAGTAATAAAAAAGTGTTCTGTCAAAGTCATAGCCCCATTATTCTTATATGCCCAAGGCTCAGAACAATAACTAAAGCTATAGAAGGAGCGCTAAAATAAAAAGTGTATAACAGCTCTCGTATTCACTTAAAGTAATCTAACATACATGGGTAAGAGCGAAATAGACAACAATTGTAAGGTTTTATTTTCACGTCATTGTCACAAATTCTCAAAGTACAAATGTCAAATGGTTGTAATTTGGTTGTATATTATACTACTAAATTAAAAGTATGTCTTTGATGAACGTGGTTTCTGAAGTAAGACCAAATTTAATGCGGTCGTATTACAGTGGCCGAACAGCTTTATGAGCGGCTAGCGTGAAATTATATTATTTTACAAGGAAGTTCGTGATAAAATAACAGGAAAGTGTGCATATAGACGCTTCAGACATCTTAGAGTCCGCGTCCAGGATGGCTTGTGTTGTTCCAGACTGCAAGTCTCATATATCACGAAAAGAAAATACGGATGAGGTGTTATCATTTCATCGGTGAGTTTGGTTTCTAAATTCTCATATTTTGACAATATAACAACGGTATATTCAGAAAATTGTAGTAAATAAATATTACAAATAGATTGCTCCATGAGTTTTGGTTTAAATTGTCTTATTTTCATGCCTTCTGTTTTGTATATGATAGTATGATAGTGATGTGTTCTTTGTTATCGATGTCAACATTTTTGGTTTTTACTTTTTGCTTTAGTTTTCCCAAAGATGAACCTATTAGAACTGAATGGATACGCCGTATATCAAGGATCAATTGGACACCGAAAGCGCACAGTCACATTTGTTCGAAACATTTTAGACTACATTCATTTGAGCCACATGAAAACATTTTATTTCGGCGGCTGAAAGCAAATGCTATACCCACATTACAT
Organism: Calamotropha paludella; assembly: GCA_927399485.1. NCBI lineage: Eukaryota > Metazoa > Arthropoda > Insecta > Lepidoptera > Crambidae > Calamotropha > Calamotropha paludella. Next base: position 22,593,017 of record OV656817.1, on the reverse strand, counting down.
TTACAGAACATGCAATTGCTCCTTTTTTATTCCAAACATTATCTTAGTCTTGCTTTGTCATATAATTATTTCGATCCTACCAATAAATATTCAGATTTTCAATTAACATTTTGGCAGCGTGTATCCCAAATAATAATGATAGCTTATTTACAATAATATTTTTGTGTTTCAGAAACCACTATCGCATTAGGAAGGAATTATGAACCACCAAGTAAACGCCCCAAATCTATGACCACAGTTGAAACAAATACTGATTCCGATATCTCTGAACTGATATCTAATTTACAGAAAATTATAGCAGATTATAAAAAACCAAATTGGAATATTAAAAAAAGAATTAGAAAGGATTAAAAAGACCAGCAAGTGACGTCTTCGCAAAATAAACACTAACAAAGAGAACATTAAGGAGCAACGCGAAGAAAACTCAACTCTATAACATATTGATAGAAAAATTGAAACAAGAATATGTTCAAGCCGAATACCTAGCACCTTTAGAGTGTGTAAACAAAAATGACAAAAATTCGCGGCGAGAACTGAACTCAATTCCGGAAACAGCGTTTAAAAATGTTTTGATGATTGGATTAAGTTAGCGTAAGTGTATCGTTTCTGAAGGAGCATACTTTGAAGGTGATAAAATAAATTTGGATGAATAACAAACATTGTGTATATTATTGATCTTTTCCCGGTACTTTGTTGACAGAGTAGTATATAAAAATATAAAAATAATAAGTAAATATGTATAAAATAATAGTTGGATAATTTAATTTAAATAGTCGATTAATTTTCTTTTAAAATTTTTCCTCTTTTTTAATCTATACCTATTAAAAATTCAATGCTGAATGCAGTGTTCACTAATGTACTGCTAGAGGTCTAACTTAAAATAGAAACATGTAGCCTAATATGATATACCTATACAAAGTGCAATTTTTTAACTGTACCTACCTGGTTTCTCTAGATACTGAAGACTGCAAATCTAATCTAGTCCAAAATTCTACTCATGAATACTGCATTATAAAGTGTTCATATTGCAGATTCTACACGTGTTTATTATGACACATTACCGTCCGTTCTAGTGTCGTAGACATACCAACAGCATATTTTTTTTTACGTTTTTAATTTTATTTTTATCGATAGTAATATCGACGCCGTTACATCACTGACGTAAGGGAAACTAGTGACTACATTATAAATTACGAAACAAAATCTGTATACTTCTTTCTTTCTTACACATTAACAACTGTATAAGTCAAAATAGTACGAACTAACGTATTGTGTTGTTATTTTAGCACTCCTTCTATAGCTTTAGTTATTGTTCTGAGGCCCAAGGCCTCCAATAGGTTAAGGACGGATGTTTCTGCGAAAGTTTATTATTTATGATTTGAGTGAAGTTACATGGCGCGACTAATACAGCCCTTTAGATATAATGTGCCGTTCTTATAACGAAGTGGTGCGGAGTAGCAAAGACATTGATGTTTTTATGTCAATTTTGCACAGTATAAGAGAATAATTACGGATTCGCCAAAAGTCCTCTTCTCTTTGAATGATTTACTGCACTTAACTGTTCTGGACTCTGTTGTATCTTAGTTTTTTTCTGTTATGTAATTTGTAGTATAATATAATATATATGTATAATATGCATTATATTAAATTTATATTTAACAAGCTGTGTACACTATTTCTGGATTATTGTCTAGCTTACCTAAATTTATATATTTATTGTAAAATATAGCTTTGATAATAATCTGTCAGTGTATTAAAAAATAAATAAAATATTTAGGGAAGAAAATATCAGGTTCAAAGACTTCGTATTAGTATGGCAGAGTATATTATCAAATGGGACCGGATTCAGGACACATTTTAGTTTGATTTTTATATTTATTCCTGAACTGTCGACTCCTATACAGGAGCCGTGATTACAGGATGGCTAAAGCAAATTAGGTCATCCTGTGATCACTAGTTATGTGCAAAAGGCGTGGAAATATAAAAATTATAAAATGGTATTTAAAACCAGAGGAGGGAAAAAGTGACAGTTTTTGTTTATAAATATGTATCTAAGGTTGTAAAACTAATAGTTAATTATTATTATTTTCATAAGGTTGGTATTTACGTAACCCCGTGATGAAACTTAAAATAAATTTCATTTGAATAGTAACCTTTTTATTTTCGACACATAATAACGACCAAATGTAAGTCAACATTTCGTAAATAAAAATTTGAATAAAAAAAAGTTTAAGCCGCGTATTATTCAGCGCATTAAGGTGCGCGTACATAGCATAATGCCTAAGACCTTTTTGTAAATAAGTCTGGTTACGTAGCCTACTAAATAACTGGTTGCTAGAATGTGAACCTGTCACCATCCTGTTCGCATCTGGATTTCCTACTTCACTTTTTGTAGGCATTAGCAATTTATCTTTTGCAGATGTAAAGCCAGTTTCATAAGAATTAAATCAAACTGATTAAAACAGAAATAGTCATGTAGCAAAAGTAAAGGAAAAAATCCGAAAACCGTAAATATGCAGTCGCATCACAAAAAAAACCGACCAAGTGCGAGTCGGACTCGCGCACCGAGGGTTCCGTAAAATATTTTTATTATATGATGTAACTAATATTTTACGGTTTGCGCAATTTTTCCCTTATCTGTGCTATAAGACGTTGCTTCGTACCAAATTTCAAGATTCTGAGTTCACGGGATGTACCCTGTAGGTTTTGATTCCCTTGCGAGTGTCGAAAATTTGCGGAAGTTTGCTGCATAAACGGTTGTATATTTTGATCGCGTTGTCTTAGAAGTTTGGTTTTTGCACAGCTCAGTAGACCTGAGTATTTGATATAAATTCCAGCTTGATACTGCCACGCGTTCCTGGGAAAAAGGGTCTTGACAGACAGATAGACTTACGGTCGGACAACAAAGTGATCCTATAAGGGTTCCGTTCTTTCCTTTCAAGGTACGGAACCCTAAAAATGCGATCATAAACTTATTTGCAGTTGGTAAATTAACCGCGACCTATGTCGATATATGGGAACAACAGTTTTCCAGCGGCAAATTTTAGGTTGTCCCTCAATCCGTTCATCGAACGAACTATTTACTTAACTAAAAGTTTATACGGATCCTTCGGTGCGCGAGTTTGATTCGGACTTGTTGTAAAGAAGTTCCGCCATTTGTCTTATATAACCCAAACACCTTTACTTAAAAACACAAGTTTATTGTTCAAAGAAGACACTAAATGGACTTTCTGTATTCACACCATACGTGTTGGGTCAAATGCAATACTGAACGATTAACATGCAAACAAATCGGTGTGATATGCGTACTAAATAGGAATCATTTGTAAAAATGGAGAACACATCAGTGGCCATGTTTCTAGTTCACTGTTGTGAACCAGTGAACCAGTATGTGCATTATGTAACTCAGTTGCTAACAATACTCGTTTCAAATAAATCTATAATCTAAGATCACAAATTTGTTGTTTGTCTGTCCGCTCTTTTTCCATTGTATACGCGTTACCATAGCAACGCGTTAACCGCAAGTAGTTCGTCTACCAGACGCAAGATGGCGCTAATGAAAAAATGTTAAATAATATAAAAAAAATAAAGAATTTTGTCTACCCGTGCGAAGCCGGGACGGGCCGCTAGTCTATAATCTAAGAACACAAATTTGTTGTTTGTGTGTTTGTCTGTCCGCTCTTTTTCCCGCTCTTTTAACGTTACCATAGCAACGCGTTACCGGGTCAGCTAGTGATATTTAAATAAAATAACATATTTAACGTTTTTTGCGCATAATTTATATTTCATCCTGATTCAGCGCAGAGCTGACAGGCTCCTTAGTGACAGAAAATTGGTGAAGAACAAGCTTCCCACTTTAGTTCACCGCCGCAAAAGTTGCCTGTCTGTCGGTCTTCTAAAGAATGTAATTTGGAGAGTGTGCCCAAGAGCTGCATGTGGTCATACCGCCATCTTCCTCTTTCCATCGGACATCCAGACGCACTGGGGGCTACCCCCCTTTCTTGGATGCTATTCCTACCTGTCGCATCAAGCGCTTCTCAACATCTTTCATAATACCTACAGCAAAGGAGTGGAACTCCCTCCCTACGTACTTCCGAGTACTTATAACTCGTCCGTTTTCAAAGCCAGGTTGAATAGGCCCCTTCTGGCTTGTTCCATCGTAGATTCTGTCTTGGCCTCCGGGTTTGATTGGGATCTAGAGCAATTTCAATCCATTAAAAAAATACTTAGTACCACTAAAAGAATGTTGTCTACAAAGGCATGTACAGTCGCGTGCATTAAGTTATACACACATAATATGAACATAATAAACATGAGTAAACATAGTATACATTATTACAGGAATTATAAATTAACTATGGTACCAACGTTTAGAAATAACATAATACTGTGTCAGATTTCAATAATAAATTATTAAATACTAAAAGAACTGTAAAAATCATGTAAAATATAATAAATTAAAATATCATAATCAACAAGAAAAAGCCAAAAAGATCACATAGAAAAAAAAATTAAACTTAAAACCTAAGAGAAAACACAATAAAAATTCCTTTCATAATTTTTAAATAAATTCCGTCATTAATGCGGCACTATATTTCCTCTAGGTCTAAGTAGTGAACCCACAAGTAAAAATTTGTAATCTCTACGAGGGTTAGTCGCTATGTCTAGGAAAATGAGAGTCAATTCAATGTAATTGCGATGTAATAGCTGACGCCTAATACAGTCTGAGTTGATGTTTGTAGATGGGACTTTAATACTATAAAATAAAGTCTTAATTTAAAATCCTAACGCGATTGTAACATTTGTACAATTGAGAACTTACATTCAAGCTAGTAAACTCGATACAACACAAAACTGTTATCTTAAAGATTCACGTATAATTTAAATTAAATTAAAAATTTTGAAACCCCACCCTAACGCAAATAAGAAACGCAAGTATTTAAAAAGTAAATACTGTTAGTTTATATTTAATAGTTCCTCTATGATAGCGTATTACTTCGTATTGTGTTTTATAAAGTTCACTAGCTGTGCCCCGCGGTGTTACCCGCGGTATATTAGGGAAAATAAATTGTGTATTAGCAGTAATAATAATAATAGTAAAAATAAAAATGGGAATACATTTTTAAAAACAAAATAATTTAAATTTGAGCTTTGGAAAGATCAATTTACAAAATTCGGTGACGAATGGGAGAATTGATTATGCTGTTTTATGTAATTGCTTTTTGTCTTTTGTTGTTGTTGTAATTGAGTTTGGGATGTACTGCAGCACATCCCGGTAAACAACATTGCGGGACTTTTGTTTTCTGCGTAAATAATAATATTTCTTGCTCTCGACACACGCGAGTAACCCACGTACAGTTGTCCGTGGGAGAAGCAGGGGATTTTTGTGACTTTTATAGTTTGTCCTTGACTTATCGTGATAGAGAAAGCCACTTTTAAAGGAAATAATAGGCGTTTTGAACTGGAAGGGTAAGTTTTTGGGTATTATAGGGATTCTGAGTATCAATACCGTCTCTCCTTTGGCCCCTCCATTAGGAATGGTGGCCTTGACGATGTGCCGTCTCAGCTCTGTAATGCGTAACCTAGTGCCGCTGCACAGTCTGGGCGCATCAGTATGACAGGCACATCAACTTTGAATTCCAACTTGTGAGAGGGTACCCCTGACAGGTCGAGGGAATTTAATAACTCTACAGGTATATAATTGCGTCATCAGTTGTCGTCACCGTGTCTATTGACATATAGGTCCTCACATCACCTGTGTAAGCACGTACTAAGTCAAACTAGCAGAATAACAGCAAAAGTTTATTTCTCGTCGACAAACCGAAGTATAATGCCTCAATTGACAACAAGAGAAACCTTTTATAGCATCAAAATGGTGGGGGGAAACCTTTACTTTGACAAACAACCAATCACACCACACGACTAATGACCGCAATCGGCCATCACACGTAATTGTTTAGACTTTCAAACATCGTGATACTCATTTAATAATTGTACTCATATTCATAATCTCGTTTTTATAATAATAATAACTGAACAATTGCTAGCATAGCTTACATTCGTCCATCCTGACAATATGGTGGCGTCCTCGCAACCAGCTTTATGCACCATTGCTAATACACAATTATAAAACTCAACATTGTTACTCGTACGACACTGTAACCATTTCCATTAAACATACAATACTAGATTTATATTTTTTATATATTTTATGCATTTTGAATGCGATCTTATAAGATAAATTATTATAATAGAAAAATACTAGAAAAAATCGCCTCGGGTCACCGCCTGAGATTCACTTGTGACCCGAGTCGATTTTTTCTAGTATTTTTCTATTATAATAATTTATCATACAATACTAGTTTTGAAATTCGACAAGAATCGAAAATTAAGTAACACAGCGATAGAACTGTCAGTAATCTTTCAATGCTGTTCACCTCATTTTACCAACGATACTACTTTACTAACCAACTCTGCTTGACTTGTACTGACTAAACACCACCTGAAGTTGACTTGTACCCGGGAAAGGTCATAAGCCTTGGTCTGAGGCTACTCACCTAGGTGAGAGAGTGGCCGAGTGGTCGACCGGCTCCCAGAAGGGGGTCGGTCGTAATGAAATTAAGTCGGCTGGCTCCCAGAGCCCCCTCTGAGCCAGTTGGCAACTGAGAGGACTGGGGTAGACCTGAAGGGTCTGTAGTGACTCTACGTTTGACTGATTCCTGTGCCTCTAAGAGGAGGTTCAGGTCAGGCGATAGTTGATTGGGTTGATCTATCAGGACGGATCTAGGTCGTCTGGACAGAGGATTTGAGGATGTGGAAGGAGTGTAATCCGATGCGCCCCGGATAAGTGGGTTGGGATGGCTCTCTGCCGTTTTGAAGAAACGTTCAGAGGCCTTCGTGAAGAATTGTTGTAGAGTAGGGAGTTTAAAGCCCCTATGTAAGTCCGCATTGCGGACATACCAGGGAGCATTTGAGGCCCTACGTATGAAATTGTTCTGGACCACCTGCAATTTGTAGAGGACTGATGATTAGCATGTGAGAAGATCGGGGACGCGGTTAAAAAAAACATGCTCTCATCTTAAATCAATGTAATGACATTAATAATAGTGATATTGTGAAATTCTTATGTATAAAATATCGATTTTTTTTTTATTGTTTTTTTTATTATTATTATTATTTAACACTGATTAATTGATAAATAATGATTGGTTTATTTGTATTCATGCCATTTAATTATAGACTTCCTTTTCTCTCTAATCTTGTGACATTGTAACTTAAAAAAAATGTATTAAAATTTTAATTTTATGTATCATATTTGCATGCCTACAACTATATGGCGAATACTGTTGATTCACAAAATCGATGTAACACCCCGTCTCATTGTAACACATGGTATTAGCAAATAAATATTCTTATTCTTATTGATCGAAGTCTGGAGCCTCGGGAGAATATGACGGAGGGATAGGCCCTTGAGATACAGATTAGTATCGTCAGCAAGTAGGGACAGTTGTACCCCATTTTTTGGGACGGGAATGTCATTGGTGTAGATAACATACAGCAGAGGAGCCAGGACAGAGCCCTGAGGCACGCCCGCTGTTATGTTTCGAGAGGTTGAGAGAGTACCTTCGTATCTGAAACGGAAGTGTTAATCCAGGGTGTCAGCTAAATCCATACCAAATTTTATTAAAATCGCTCCAGCCGTTTAGACGTGAAGAAGTAACAAACATACACACACAAACTTTCGCCTTTATAATATTAGTATAGATAAAGATTGCTGTACATAACAACCGTAAATAATTTGTAATCGTGCATAAGTCAATTTTTACCCATGATGCGTCTAAAATCCTTACCGCACCAAATAAAAGAGCTGATAACCTTAAAACAGCTAAACTGATTTTGATTAAATAAGTCTCAGAAACACCGCTAGCAATGGGCTTTCAAATTGAAAAATCAGCATTCAAATCGGTTCACCAGTTTAAGGACTACGGTGCCATAGATCGACACACAAAGTGGTTAAACTTATAACACTCCTCTTTGTGTCGGGGTTTTAAAACTGCTTCCAATAATAATACATATAGCCAGTGATAGTGTATCAAGTAAAGAAGCTTCAATCATTTGAGGAATTTAAACTGACAAGTTTTAACAACCTTCGTGGTCGAGTGGCTTGCATACCGGTTTTCTGGGTCCGTTTTCTGATTTCGAGGTACTGGGTTCGATTCACGACCGAGACAATATAAAAACGAACTTTTCTGTATTGGTGATGTATGTGATGTTATCTAATATTGAGTATTTTCCATTTAAAAAAAAAAGTCGACACTGTGTTGCACTGTGTCGACCATACTATAGCAAAAACCTAATAAGTCGACACTGTGTTGCACTGTGTCGACCATACTATAGCAAAAACCTAATAAGTCGTCACTGTGTTGCACTGTGTCGACTTTTTTTCTAAATGGAAAACGCTCATTATAATCATATTATAAATTATTATAAGTCTTTTTTTGACAGTGATTCGAAGTAAAGTAAAGGAATATTGTCGGGTTCCTATAAAATGACTATGACTTCTAGTCGGTACCAAGGAATCGAATAATATAAATAAAATTAATCAGATAACATAAATCTGATTCTCATATGACCATGATACAATCATCAGGCGATCGTTTGGTGCAATTTATCCTACCTTTCGCAGGCGGCAGAATCTGCCCGGGAGATGTTTATGTGATGAATACGAATACGAAAATTTGTACCTGAGTCATGATTATTTATATATATATATTTCTACAAATTTAAGATATCTATTTATCAGACATATATATCTTCCTGAAACCCTAGTATCCATAATACAAGTCTTACTAGTATGCTGAGGAACTTTGGGCTAGGCAATTTGGTGTATATTATAAAAATATATTGACAAATAACTCCGACTTAGGTACAAATTTATTTCAAACATCTGCCCCTAATTGGACTCGAACTTGAAACCGTTTGGCTTCGCATGTAGAGTTCCTCTTGCTGACCAAGCTTTTGTTATGGATACACAAGCATAATATAAGTCATGCAGTTTATTTGGCTTAAGTTTATTCGTATGAATGTTAGAAATATATTAATTATTATATTACTATCGTCTGTCGAGGCCTGTTTATCTAAAGGTAATGGATAAAACGCCATAGAGCCATTTATAGTAAACCGATCTAAAAAGTTAAAAAAAAATCTATATAACAATTTAAGTAATTAAGAAGAAAATTAATGTCATCGTAAGAAAAGCGTGGGGTGCTTTGTACGACATTCTTCTTACAATAACTCTGCATTTGAAATAAAAATAGTAAGATATCTTTGTATAAATGAATAAATAAATAAAATACAATAACCGATATCGATTTTCACCTTTTTTGATATTTATTTATCATACTTATGTTTTAGTTTAGATTCATAAATTTCTTTTATGTTATTAAGTTTATTTCCAATTTATTATTTTGTACTATAAAATGTGACTGTTGCTAATATGGCTAATTAATAAAATTAGTTGAAGAGCTGAAATGCAAAACTTTCATCTAATTAAAATAGATATAGCCTTCTTCAACCTGGAGCGCGATGTTGTCACCTCGAGCACCAATCATGACGCGTGCTCGGCATGTTTCTGTGGGTTATTCAGAGCAAGTTGGAAGACATATTTTGTCAAATAATCTCACATTCAAACTCAAAATCATAGTTAACCTTATTCGAAAACAATCTTCTTTGATAATAATAAAATAATATTTTGCAATAAAAAAAAATGTAATTGAAATAATTTCAAAATTAGGTTGAACCCAGATTTAACAGTCTACGATGCATTCTATTTTATATTAAAAACGAAACTTATTGTTACGTTTTACACCTTAACTACTGAAATTTTGCATGTATGTTGTTAAGGGTACCTACAAAATAAAACGTAGAGTGCCTGTAATAATTGGAGTAATTGGATCAGCCATCCCATGGATCAACTTCAATGGAGCAATGTCTGTTATGCCATAACTTCTCGAGTTCTTAACCGATTTTAATTTTTTTTTGTGGAATCGAATCAACAGGTTTTGGACCAGATTGTGACGGAGCCTGAATTTTCTTTATTTAGGTATTACGCTCCGCTCCAATATATGGTACTAGCGTAATTTTTTGCTTAGCGACTGCATCGCCTAGTAATTGCTCCCATGGATCAGCTTCAATGGCGGAATGTCTGTTACGCCATAACTTCCCGAGTTCTTAACCGATTTAAATATTTTTCGTGTGGAATCGAATCAACAAGCTTAGGACTAGATCGTAACATTTAAAAGTTATGACCATAAAAACTTTGGCCCTATGAGATTTCCCATTGTAACAAAAAGCGCGCACTTATTGAAGGATTTCATTCTTATGAAATATATTAATTAGTTTAGCGTAAGTATAACGCTCCGCTCCAATATATGGTGCTAGCGAAGCTTTGTGCTAAGCGACTGCTTCGACGTTATAATGATAAATGTTTAAATTGGCTTTTACATAATGCAGTGTTATAAATAGTAGTGACCGATACCACCTTTTAAGCCTCAATTGACCTGTATCGCTCTTCCATGTAACAAATTACCCATACAACTTATTTAACTAAAGGAACTTTTAATCGCTGATTTCGTTCTCTTACATAAAGCAGCAGTTTTATTCATTCGTTTACTAGCTGGGCTACCCTGTTTTACTCGAGGAGTTGATGTGATATTGTGTGGTAGTTAAAATTAACTTTAAAATGTGACAGGTAGTTTTGTTGTAATTGAAAACATTCTAGTTAAAATACTAACTAATACACTACAGACAACATTTTAGATTTCGTTATCTGAGTCACATCTAAAAACTTTTCCTAATTTTCTACTCGAGAGCAAACTACGTTACAATTTTCCGTGAAAAAAGCAGGTCTTTCAGGTTGAAGTCACAATGTTTAAGTTTGCATTTGCATCTTGTTAAAGTAATACTATTATTTCTAATTTGCATTTATTGTGAATTTCAATCTTTAAAATAAGAATAGCAGTACAGAATGGATCAGTGGCATTATAACCCCTACCAATCCGTAGTTCTAGCTATACAAATTAATATTACAATGTTCCAGAACATTCAAGAGTATGTCGGAATATTTCACAATGATCTGGGATGTTCCGGAATTCTCCCTAACGTTCCAGACCGTTCTGGAACATTCTATAACAGTCTAGAATGTTCTTGAAGAAAATATATGAATAAAAACTGCGGAATGGAGTTAAATAAAAAATATAAATTAGCCAGGAACATGGTAGATTTGCAGTTGTTAAAATAGAGTAGCAATATATATTTTTGGAATTATCGGTATGTAAAATCTTTGATGGTGGTAAATTCTTTGTTGGTGAAAAAACCTTAAATTTCAAAGTTCTGTTAGGATACTGATTATTAGTATTCCATTTGGTGTCACAACATATACTGAAATATTCGTTATTTGAAAACTCCAACAAATCACGGAACTTACACGAGGTAATTTATTTATGTATATTAACTTCATCTTATCTTTGGGTGTAATTTATTTAAATTTTAATAACACGACAACCCATGTGTTGGTACACAATTTTCGGTTTTTAAACATCTAATAAAAAATTATATTAAACTTCTATACTAACCTGTTATTACTTTTATAAATTAAGTTTCATTAATTTGAACAGAATAACCCATCTGTCACTCCGATCCAAATATACCGTGGCATCGGTATGAGCCGATTATGTCATTCACGAGTGAAAATGTAATAAAAACGATATTAAAGCAGCCGCACCTAAGCGTCTGTAAGCGTGCGTACACGCACACGCGACTTATCAGCTAAATGTAAACATATTAAGGTTCATAATGCTTTCGACAGTCAGGGAAGGTTTAATGGTAATGCTCCTAATTATTATGTGTAGGAAAACTTCTGGACGTTCTAGGAAACTCCTAATCCAGGTCGGATAACGCACCGGCCACGTCTGCTTGTCACGCTGACGTAAGATGTCGCCTTCTTGCAATCGTAACGCCGCTTGGCATACCTCAGGGTGCGACTCTAGGTCCAGTTACAAACTCTTGATGCGATTACAAAATACAGATACTTTAAATTCCATACGGAAAAGAAGACCGTTGATAAATGATGATGAGTTTTCAATTAAAATAAGATTTATCTACTGTATATCAAGTTGGATATGGAAATGTTTTTGTTGACGATTTCAATTTTAATTTGGAATCTCTCTGAGCATCCTAAATTAAGACACTGGCTGATACAGGCTGATACATGATCATGTATCCTGCGATCAACAATTTGTCTGGAAAGTTGAAGACCGGTATTAAAACCTATTTTGTTTTATTTAGTCATTTTTAATTATTTAAATTTTACTCATTATCATAAACGTTTAAATAATAATCATAAGTCGTACAATTGACTGATTGGAAATTTTGTAACTAATAAGGTATTTGAAAATAAATTAATCAGTTCTAATTGTTCAAAATTACGACCCCAGAGTATCATTTTTAAGCTTTTCTATGATCGAAAGCGATTTAATTTAAGCGAAAACTACTAACGAAGCAGACACTGTTTTAAACTCGTTGTTTTTCTTGTTATATTATAACTTATACATGTTTTTCTTGATAGGTTACTAGTTATATTTATTAACTAGTTGACCCGGCCACGCGTCGCTGTTGCTCTGTTGTTACAATTTTCACGAAACAAAATATTTTGGTTAATTATTAAAATAAAATAAAAGTAGCCTAAGTTACTCCCTATTACATCAGTTACCTGCCAATAAATATCCCGTCAAAATCGAGCCAGCCATTCCAGAGATAAGCCGGAACAAACAGACAGACAGACAGACAAAAATTTAAAGAAATGATATTTTGGTGTATGTACCGTATATATATTCATATGCATGTACTAAAAAACTGTTATTTAAATATTACAAACAGACACTCCAATTTTATTTATATGTATAGATAAATCTGTTTAATAATTGTCCATCGTTGTTGGAATAAACACAAAAATTGCTGACCACTATTTAGACAGTCAAATAGTCGATGGTACTCTGAAACTAGTCCTTGATTTTAAATACTATGCACCGTGGAAAGTAGAGCATCGATGCATTCTTTGAGAGTCGAGATCTAGTTTAACACCAATCTAATACTAACTCTATTGTCAAATACACAGAATCTAGTTCACCTTACAAAGTTTTGATTTAGACTGTATAATTTAATCTAGATCTGAGGAGCTGTGGGAATGGTGTCCCTTTCAAATGGTCTTATTTATGTACATAAATATATCTATATATTAAAAAGGATTAATTTGAAATGTTGCACATTTATCAGAGACAGACGACAACACAATAATAAAAAAAAAATATTTACATAGGAGAAATTTTGAAAAACATTTCAAACAACGAAGAACTGAAAAATTGTAATAAACGACATGAGTTATGAAAAAAGCAAGTTATTATGGTAAACCGTACTAAAAAGTAAACATTAATTTCAATATAACAATTATGTAATTACCGAGATTTTTTTTAATTAATTCTGTATTTCGAAATAAAAACAGTAAGGTAACTTGTTAATAAAAAAATAACAAAAATATGAATATTGGCATCTATATGTATTTTTTTTGGAGAAGGTTTTTCATTTGATGGCGCTGCAGTATATTAACTTTTACGCCGTCAAAATTGATATGTTTGTGTATTTTTCTGTGAAGAATTGTATTATAATAATAAAAATACTAATTAAAATAATTGAGCCACAGCAAAGCGTTGTCTATATAAATATTTATAAACAGACGCTCCTGTGTTAGCAGATTGGAAATTGCTATTAACACGCAGATATTATATTAAATTGATATTTTCACTGGAAATGCAATAGTGTTTTTTTATATCGCCTGATGGTAAGCGACGATGCGATCTAGGATGTGACACGCTTGTTTAGTTTTTTATCTGAAATGAAATTAGCTTCATGTCAAGCATCTTGGCATAAAATAAAAAAACTAAGAAAAACTTTTTTTTAGTAAACTGAACTAAAAAGTATAAGTAAGAAATTAAGTAATTAACGAGAAAATTAATGTCAGTATAAGTAAAGCGTATGGTGCTCGATATCGATTGTTGTATTTTTGTTATTTTTTTAATACCAAGTTACCTTACTGTTTTTATTTCGAAATACAGAGAAAGCTTAAAAAAAATGTCGTACAAAACAAAGAATGCCACGTTTTTCTTACAATGACAATAATTTTATCGTTAATTACTTAAGTGTATTTTTTTCTTGTTGAAACTATAATTTATTTTTAATTTTTATAGTTCGATCAACTAAAGAAACGTGATTTCTTTTATAATTCATGTCATTTATTATATTTTTTAATTCTTCGTATTTTTTTTTTCTGAAAGAGTGAAGCTCTCTTTTAGGCCACTCACAAATTTCGCTTGTCTCCCTCCTGCTACTTAACGGTTCAACCAATTCGAAAGAATTTTGGCATAAACATACATGATTATAACCTGACGGACAGAGGCTATGTAAAAAAATATAGACTTTGCCATGGAGGAATAATCACCGAAAGAAAAATTCAAAAGCTGATCACAGCCAAACCGCTGAGACTACATTGATGAAATTTGGCGGCAAAACTCACATCGTTGTCGTGATTAATGTGCAAAAAAAAGTTTTGAAATCGGACATTCCATCGAGGAATAATCACCCTTCAAAAATCTAATTTAAACCCATTGAAAAAAGTTCACGTGCAAAAAAGAATTTTTCAATTTCAAATGTGAAAAGTAAACATTTGCAAACAGCAGCATGTATTGCAGACCTAGTTTAATTTCATTGATGTAATTTAGTTGAGCAGATGACAATATAATTAATAGTATTGTCATCGGCTTCTGATAAGCGTGCTTTAAAATTAATCTGACGTTATGAAATGGTTAAAATTCGCGTAAGTAGATTCCGTTATAAACAAAAATACAGGTGAAGTTAATAAAAGCGTGTTAAAATAAAAAAACTGGGATTAGCCTGGGATTTTTTAATATTTTTTTATTGGTAGTTAAAACTAATTAAGAAACCATTCAAGAAAATATTTCAAAATTCGTAAATTTTAAATATTTATTTTTAACGACCGCAGGTTAATCTATAATCTAAGATCACAGTTGTTTGTGTGTTTGTCTGTCCGCTCTTTTCCATTGTATCAATAACGTTACCATAGCAACGCGTTAACCGCAAGTAGTTCGTCTATCGGACGCTAGATGGCGCTAACGGAAAAATATTTATTAATAGAAAAAAAAATAAAGAATTTTGTCCACCCGTGAGAAGCCGGGACTGGCCGCTAGTGCTACATAAAACTATAACGTATAGCTCTAGTAAACGTCGAGTTTATATCCCGAGTCGACGGATCTGTCATGGTCTCGGTATCTTAATCGAAAGAGCATTCTTGCGGATATAGCGAGAGAGGTGGGTTCGAGTCCCGCCGATTACGAAAAGTTAATTTTTTTCGTAAAATAATTTCTCAGATATAAAATCTAGCAATTCAATTTTTAAATGACAAAAAATATTTTAAATACCAAAAAAAAATTTAAGCATTTATTAATTCCTTTTTACTTATTGCATTAAATATAATAGTTTAGCTTAATATAACAGTACTAGCTTTCCGCCCACGGCTTCGCCCGCGTGGAATTCGGTTATATTGCGGTATAATGCAATAGCGTAAGCTATCATTCCACTTCTTACGTATTTTAAAAAACACATCATTACCATGTTTTAAAAAACACCCAGCGCCATCAATCGCATACCTCAAGAACTAAATAGCGTAAGCTATCATTCCACTTCTTATGTATTTTAAAAAACACATCGTTACCATGTTTTAAAAAACACCCAGCGCCATGTATCGCATACCTCAAGAACTAAATAACGTAACTAAGACTTATACCAATTAGTAATTCGTTGACTTTAGTGATTTCAGGATAAGTAGATGTAAAAAAACAATTTAGACGATAAAACAAATTGTACGTCATCCCTCGAGAATTCCTCATTTTCGAGGATTAATTTTCGTATCATTTAGCTTCAAAATTTACATGTTCATATTCGTTTGCAACATATAAGTAGATGTAAAAAAAAACAGTTTAGACGATAAAACAAATTGTACGTCATCCCTCGGGAACTCCTCATTTTCGGGGATTCATTGTCGTATCATTTAGCTTCTAAATTTACATGTTTATATTCGTTTGCAATATTATACCTTGTTTTAAACGACACACAGCGCCATCTACAATCCATCCATCAAGCAAACAATATTTTTGTTTTTCCTCGGGAATATCATTTTTTTCCAGGATAAAAAGTACCCTATTATTTAATCCAGACTTTTATCTTTACGTCTGCAAAATTTCAAAGCAATCGGTTCAGTAGTTACGGCGTGAAAGCGGAACAAACAAACAAACAAACAAACAAACTCATTTTCCGATTTATAATATTAGTAAGGATATATGAGGTAACGACGACGGGCACTATGGCTGCTATCTCGGATCTAGACGACCACTCGGCGTCTGTTTTGCAAGGGCTAATTCACATACGACTAAATATGGTGCGATTTTTCACTAACAAAATAATAATAATATTTCCTACATTCTCACCAATTAGCCTAGCCCAAAGTAAGCATTATAAGGCTTGTGTTATGGATACTTGGGCAACGGATAGACTTACGTATATGATACATAGATATTTGATCTTTACAGAAATACTAGCTGACTCGGCCATGCGTTGATGTAGCTCAGTTATTACAATTGTTTTTTTAATTATAAATAAAAATGAAATCTATCCTATAACCTTAGCCGGAACAAATACAACAAAATGAAAAAAATATATTATCAAAATCGGTTGAGTAATTTCGGAGTTCGTCGCGATCACTGTGACAGGGGACATTTATATCAGGAACAAATGCTCGTTCATCATAGTCATCACACAAAGCATCTGTGCTTACCAGGACTCGAAATCAGGACCGTTCTATATTTAAATTTGACATCCCACGATTTATATCCCAATGACCTTTTGTTTTTCTTTTCTAATCCCCATCAAAATAAATGCATGATTGATCGAATTTGGTCCTGGAGTCAAATGCGTAACTTCAAAAACAGATAATTTTTAATAACTATTCTTTATAAATATTCACATATATTAAAGAAAATCAAAAGAATTTAATAATTCAGCCAAGCTCTCTTTTAGGCAACTCACAAATTTCGCTTGTGTCCCTCCTGCTACTTAACGGTTCAACCGATTCGTACGAATTTCGGTATGAACATACATGATTTCAACCTGACGGACATAGGCTATGTAAAAAAAATAGACTTTACCATGGAGGAATAATCACCGAAAGAAAAATTCAAAAGTTGATCACAGCCAAACCGCTGATACTACATTGATGAAATTTGGCGCCAAAACTGACAAACGAAGGTAAGGTAGTGCTTCGCTCAGTATTTGCAAACAGAAGCATGCATTGCAGATCTAGTATTAAGATTAATTATTGGACATCTATTTTATTTTTTGCCACCAAATATTTCATAATCGTTTAATCATAATTAGCTGTAACACCAATATTTTATAATTTAGAAAATCATTAAAATTTTAATATTTATTAATTATTAAATTCAGTAAACTTAATTTAATTTAAATTAATACTTACATATATTTTTGTTATTTGTCATAATTTACATGTATATCTAACACTATATTAACTTTGGTGATTCGCACAAGGATCGATCGTGCGACCGTCGCCAAGGGCCGTTTTAAATCTCGATCACGTTACCATTGTTGCGTCATGGTGTACAGGTCCACTTAAACCCTTAAACTAGCCAACATTGCCCATTAAAAACAATTATGCAAGACCCCTTCACACCTTAGCTCACCGCCGCAAAGTTGAATGTCTGTCGGTCTTCTACAGAAAATACTTGGGAGAATGTGCTCAGGAACTGTATATGCTTATACCACCATCTCTCTTTCTCCATCGGACATCCAAACGCATTGCTGGCGACACTTTCTTGATTGCTATTCCTACCTGCTAATTGCACCAAGCGATTCTCATCTTTTATAATGCGCATAGCAAAGGAGTTGAAGTCCCTCCTGCGTCTGTATTTCCGAGTACTTATAACCCGACTGTTTATAAAGCATGGTGAATAGGCACCTTCTGGATTAGCTCGTTCCACGTGGATCCTGTCTTGGCCCCCAAGCTTGAAAATTAAGAGCGAACCCGTTCAAAATAATAAATATACATACATATAATCATGTTTTTAACGTGAGGGCAAAATACGAATATTAACCCGCGGCGGCAATGGCAGCTCCACCGGCGAGTCATGGCCTCCCCGATGGCGCCACAGGAGTCGTCACTATGTGACGAGTCGTGTGGCTCCATCGGTATACCTACTAAAAGCCCACGTGTGCCCTACACTGGCCTTCGGCCTCGTGGGTCCTTTTTTAGGAATCACCACTCTGATCCCGCTAGACCCTGACGGAAATGGTGGCGGTGCCCCCCAGGGGTTTTAGTCTGGTATATCCCGCCTACGCAATGGCGGGGGTAGTCCGCACATATCCCCGCCGTCTACTTGCGGGCGGCGGGGTCAAATCACCGATCAGCCTTCGCAGGGGTCAACAAATAAAGAAAAAACACTAATTAGATTGAGTTGAAGAAATATTACATTATTACACTAGCCTTCATTATCATTAACCACCCATTTTTTTTAGAAATTTTTGCAAAAAATTACGCTCAGGGAAGCGGGCGGTTGACTATCCGTCAGCATTTAAACAAAGTTTCTACACTTAACTGTTGACAGACATCTTCAGTTTTCTTATTTAGCTTTTCATATTCTTAGTTTGACGTTAAAGAATCAGTTATTTAGATTAAACACGGGAAATGACTGAAACCGTTACCATAGCAACCCACCAAATGAAATAAATTCGGGAAAATATCATAAAAGTTAATAGAAAAAAAAATCCAAAGGATGGACCCTTTGGATTTTATTTTTCCATCGAATCCACAAAATAAGTAGCCACTATCTACAGATTTTTCCGCGTCGATTGGTCATGATCCCATTCCGATGGATTCAGTAGTTTTGACGTGATTGCGTGACAAAGAAGAGCATTTTCATCATAATTACATATCTACACTAATATTATAAAGAGGAAAGATTTTGTATTTTTGTAAGTTTTGTAATGAATAAACTCAAAAACTACCATACCGATTTCAAAAATTCTTTCACCATTACAAAGCTACATTCACGCTGAGTAACATAGGCTATATATAATGCTAGAAAAAATTTAACCCGTGCGTAGCCGGGATGGGCCGCTAATATATTATATTTGTGAAATTTAACGATAAGAAAGTGTAAAAATAAAATTACCAGAAGGTACGCTTTAAAGTACCTTTGAAAACGATTATATTAACCAACCTTCTGATTTACTTCATTCGCTTCCTGCATTCTAAAGTGAAACGAAAATCTATAACTCAAACTATATATTACGATGTCAAACTAACACAGTACTCCGGCATAGTTCGACCGGCTCCTAGATGATAGCGAAACATATTCCGCCACGAGGTTTTACGCAATTGGCCTATATTAGTGAACAAAGTATCTGTATTTAGGAGTACCAAATTATGCAACCACTGCAAATATCCTATAAGCCGTTCGGTACACATTGTTGTGAAAATGCAGTTATAAAACCATTACTGCCTAATACTAAACTAGTTTCACTAAGTTGAGGCTAATTAAGCTTAAATTTAACTTTAGAGTAACGCAAAAATTACTGTTTTAATGATTATTTAAAAGGCAAAAATGTTTGGAATTAATTTCTTTAATTTAATAACTACGTCTTCAACAGTTATTAGGAACAGTGATTTTGAAATAAAATCCCGCTTAGATTGATATTTTTTATTAGTAGAAATAATATTATAATTACTAGAGAAACATTAAATATTAATTATTATTCAAACTATTTTTAAAAAATCATCAAATTTGGCGAAAAAAAGCAAAGATTTAACTAAATAGTGTATCGGAAGAATCAACAAAATTTCCAAAACAAAAAAACTATTATAATTAATGGTTAAATGTGGAAATCGGGCTTCAGAATGAATGAATGCCACACAAGGACATAATACGTTATCGTATTTCAGTATATTTCCTCCGTGTTACTCAACCAACAGCCATAACTAATTTTATTGTCCTAATAATTATATATAACACATTACAAAGATATTAAGATTACAAATAATAATATTTCTTATATTCACACCAATTAACCTGGCCCAAAGTAAGCACTATAAGGCTTGTGTTATGGACACTAAGGTAACGGATAGACATACAAATAGAATACATACGTTATATTCATATAGATACCCATGACTCAGGTAAAAATGCTCACATTCATCACAAAAACATCTGCCCCTACTCGAACTCAGCACCGTCGGTGCGAAAGTCAAGATCTCTACTGTTACCGAAGAGATGGGATATTAAATAGATAAAATAATTAAGTCTGGAGGTACATACAGACAACGAGGCTTGAAGAAGACATTCATCCAGAAAACAGATGTCCAAAAAATGTCTAATTATATGATTGAATTATTTTATTTAACATAAAAATATACATAGAGTCAAATTAATTACATTTAATAATTAATGTCATGTGTTCTCTAGTTAATTATAAATTATAAATGTATTTAACCACATAACCGAATTAATCTAATTTATACATGTCAAGAATTTAATAGGAAAATTTATTAGTGCTCTGACCGCTGAGCTACCGGGACGCCGGCGAAATTTCCAAACGTATTTCAACTTCTACTACGATCTAAACGATACGATCTGTAGTATGACAAGCGTATTTTATATCTTAAAGAGATATAGCATCGTGTATGCAAAAAATTAAATAAGTACATGATTTTCCTTTATTAAATATAATGTCAACATTTCAATACAATGTCAAAAATACATAATATATTAGATACTTATTTAAAACAGATATACTTGTTGACTTTGTTGTCAACGATGTAATAAAACTATAACATTGTTTTATTGTAAAGATAAAATAATATTTTTTTGTTATTACTATTATGTATGTAATGATGTTTAATATCGTAAATGTCGTTATTTATGTTAAAGCTGGCGTGTTTCTTTTGCCCGTTCTTCTTGTCAGATAAAAGAGATCCTGAAATGGTGGTAGGTAAAAAAGAACTTATTTTAAGTGAATTTGAATAAACTTATTTTCATTTAAAATTAACAATATGTTTGACACATTAACCATAAAAAAATTAAAGTGGTAAGCGCTTGATCGCTATCTCGCCTAAAGGTAAGCCACGATGCGATTTAGGATGTGACGCGCTGGCCTAGAAGATAACTATTCACTCGTGGAAAACCCTTTAATTGTATTTTTCAGGAAACAGACTCAGGTAAAGAGTTCCACTCCTTAGCGGTACATATCGCAAAATTGAAACGAAAATATAATGGTGTCGCGTATTTGTAAGTCTCGTAATTATTCGTAAACATTATTCAATTACTTTAGATATTGAATTTAATAGGTTTGTTCAAAACATTCAAGATAGACCTCATTAAGTCGGTTAGAGAAATGTTTTTAAATTAAGTTACGTTCAACCTTTGAAATCGAGCATTAAGTGAAATAACCACGCTAAGTAAAGGATATTTTTTAGGGCGGTTATAACCCATTGGTTCAGATGTCAGCTTTAACTCAAGCGGACTCAATTCGATGTACTACGTGGACCCACTCGTTATACAAGCATTTAACCAGATGACTGTTTGGTACAACGGTAGCGATCCTGCCTTTCGCACCGACGGCGCTGAGTTCGAGTCCCGGTAGGGGCAGATATTTGTGTGACGAATATGAGCATTTGTACTTGAGTCATGGATATTTATATTTCTATTTTATTTATGTATGATATATGTATTTTACCCTAGTATCCATAACACAAGCTTTACAGTGCTTACTTTGAGCTAGGCTAATTGTTGTGATTGTAACAAATATTATTATTATATTTAGCTTACCACGATGAATATTAATATTGTGTTTATAGCTTAAAAAAAATCTTTTTAATAATTTCTTCTCTACATAGTGATTCCACAGTTTTTGCCTTCATTTCCAACAATTAATTTGTTTTAATTTATTGATTTGAATATACATTTTTGTATTTGGGTAACAGCAGTTATGTTGGAATCCAATTTTAAATGAGTACTTATAAGCTTGAGTGTTGAGTTATACTAGTACTACACACCCACTGAAAAGTAAGATAATTTAAGACAAAGTCACTTGAGTTAATTTTTATAGTTGTTTTGTTAATACGTATTTTAAATAGAAAAGTAGCATTGTGAATTCTAAAAAATAAAATCAAGTTTGTTTTTAATACGTTAACTTTAACTGTTCTTTATTTTTAAATTGAATGATTGCAAATAATTACTATAATTTGCAATGACAATATTAAGCACTGCAAGGCTTGTATAACGGATACTAAGATAACGAATAGACATACATATGTCATACATAAATAAGTAATCTATAATCTAACATCACAAATTTGTTGTTTGTCTGTCCGCTGTTTTTCCCGCTCTTATTCCATTGTATATGCGTTACCATAGTAACGCGTTAACGGCAAGTAGTTCGTCTACCGGACGCTAGATGGCGCTAACGGAAAAATATTTAATAATAGAAAAATAATAAAGAATTTTGTCCACCCGTGAAAAGCCGGGACGGGCCGCTAGTATTAATAGAAATATATATAAATACCCATGACTCAGATACAAATCCTTGTATTCATCACACAAACATCTGCCCCTTCTGGGACTCAAACCCAGGACCGTCGGTGCGAAAGGCAGAAAAACCAAACGATCGTCATTAACACTAGCAATATCAAAAGTTCAGATTTACTACATAAGTTAAAATCAGTACGGATATAATTGTAATATGAATAAGTTTAAATACATAACATTTCATAGGAAACTAGGTCATTCAATTAAATCCCTAATTGACCCGATAACTGTAACACAGTAGTTTATGTTGTGTCGCAAATCCTCGCGTTTAGAGTTCAGCCCTATAGTGGGGTGCTGTGCTTTGAGCCTTATATAAGTACTGAGGGCCTACCACAGTCACACATGACCAGTGACCGCTGTGGTTTACAGTGCCCAATATTGTATTGTTAAATTAATTAATACTCAGTGCAGTGTGTGTTTCCATTGTTACACAATATGAAGGCATTTGTAAGTGATCAATTTATTAGAAGTTACCGAAAAATAATATGTATAAATCTTACGGAGAGTTGCCAACAAAAAAAATTCGGGTTACTATATAATATTAAAAATCTCTATGATAAATTAATCTCAAGTTTAGGCAAATATAGTACTTAATTACGTAATTTTAAGTAGCAAAATTCTATAATCTAATAATAGGTAACGTCTTATTAACAATACATCTAATTCTTATCATGATTATAATATCAAATAAAATATATTTTTTAACTTTCATTACATTTAAAATTAATTTTAATATCCGTTAATGTTTTCCTTAAAGAAATATATTTGATTAATTACGTCTTATTAACACTACGTCTAATTATCCATACTATCCCAATTCTGATTACAATTGTATAAAAAAGAATGTAAAAATATCAAGAAATATTATTCAATTTTTACTAAATTTCTTTTCACTATCAATTACTACTCTGATTTAGGTGAATTTAATTAATCTCAATTAGTTAAATATTTATATAGCAAAATATCCAATTATCAAAAGGTTTAAATAAATGTAATCATTCTATTATTTTAATTAACCTACTAAATTTTACTAGAAAAATTTCAACTTATCTCATTCAGGCGGAACTTGAACTCGCAACTCCATGCTATCCAGGCGAGTACTCTTCCAATTTACCGAGCTATCCTCATACTTGTAAAAGTATTATATTCATTATTAGTACCGAGAATATGTAAAGATGTCGCTAGTTAGCTTAATACTTGAGATTTTATATGTTTGTTTCTCTCTCTCCGCCGTCTCTTACGCTTCATTCTGGTCCTATTCCAAAGGTTGTCTGGAAGAAATCGTTTAGAGCGATAAGACCGCCCATTGTAACACTATTTTAAGTTTTCATTTGTTTTATTATTACTTCAATGTGGTGTTATCAATAAAGTGTTTGGTATTTATTGTATTGAATTGTAATTCAAAGGATCTGTCAGTGGATCGGTAGCTCAATTGATAGAATACTCGCCCGGATAACGAGAAGATCTGGTTTCGAGTCCCGCCTGACATAAGAGGAAAGTTTTTTCTATTAATAATTTCTTTAAAAATTAAATCCTTAGAGCTAAACGACTTTTCACCAATCGCTTAATTTTAATCACTTATTAGATTATGTTATAATTAAGTCACAATCCCATGCAAGAAGGACATCAGTGAGATATCGATATCACACACAATATATATATATATATATAAATCTCATGTCACGATGTATGTTCGGCATAAATTCTGAAACTACTCAACCGATTTTGATCAAACTTAGTAACTATCTGTTTTGATCTAACTTAAAATATAGGATAGGTTTCAATTTTAATTTTTAACACTGACGCGTGACCGGGTCACCTAATTATAATATAAATGTAATGTAATATAATATTAGAACATTTCACATATCGCCGTTGCGACTTTAAGACCTCTTATGTCTACTTAAAAAAGGTGAAGAAACTAAATATAATATATTTGTTGGAGTTAGTTTCTTCACACTTTTTCAGTAGACACTTTTTATCAATTATCTCGTAAACATGAATTTTACACATAGGAGGTGTTAAAGTCGCAACGAGGTTATATTGTTCTGATCCCAAAATAAGTGGCTAAATAACTTGTGTAATGGAATTCAGAAAATTTCCTTTTCTAAATTGACCCCGTAGGGAATCGAATCCGGGACCTCGGAGTGGCGTTACCATGAAAACTGGTATGCCAACAACTTAACCACGATCATCAATGCAACATATGCATGCTGCATCGCTTTGTGCAGAATATAAAATTGCGTTAATTCTGATGGTAGCATCCAGCTTCCTATCGATTCAAACTATTGTTATTTGCGTACTTGTGATCACTCAACACTCCGCGCGTTTATATATTTATTGCAGTTTTCAATTTCATTTTATATGTTAATTTCTTTTAATAGCAAAGTATTTAAAAAATCGTCTTGGCTCGTTTTATCGTTAAAAATTTCGACGGGCGTTCATAACGCTCGGTAGCTTAATTGGAAGAACATTAGACCGGACATCCAAAGGTTGCGGGTTCATTTCCCGCCTGAGAATAGCTTGTGAGCCGAACCGATTTTTTATAGTATTTCAATTGTAATAATTTATTATTGTAACTAGTTTGTAGTATTAGATACAAAACGTATTACCCCATAACGGATACCCTTTTTTCTTAATAAAAATCAATGTTTAATCAGTCCATTGTCTTGATAAAATAATGACGTCACAGTTCAGTATTATCTCACAATGCGATAGTTCGATACATTTTATGTTGTACGTAGAAATACCTACAACATGAATAAATGGCGCTGGCGTCGCTGCGTCGGTTTAAGTAATACTCGAAAAAAATCGACAGATCTGTCAAGATCTCGGTAGTTAATAGGAAGAGCACTTGCTCGAATAGCAAAGGTTATAGGTTCGAATCTCGCTTGAAACTTGAAAAAAGCTGATCTTTTTTTTGTAAAAATTTCTTTTAATATAAAAACTTAAGAGTCAAATGCTTAAATAACAAAATATATATATATATATATAAATCCGTGTCACTGTGACCGCGATGAACTACGAAACTACTCAACCGTTTTGGAGGATTTTTGAAGTGAAAATCTCTTGTTGTGATTTGAAAGTCGATGAAACGAAAAAGCGACAGTAAAAAGAGACAAATAACATTCATCTCATTATCTTGAAACCGAAATTTTTGAAGGTTTCACTTCTACCAAGTGTGAATTGCACACAATTTTCTTTTTTCATTTCGCTGGTTTCGTTTCCACTATATATCTTTATTACTAATTATAAAAAAAAGCCAGAGCAACGCATGGCCGGGTCAGCTAGTATAATATTTATTACAAGTCTTAATTTTTCTTCACAACACACAATCAAACTGTTGCTAGACAAGTTTAGTCGACAATCCGGCAAACTGTTGGTACAACTACTGCTTTGAATTGGTTTATCCAACCTGTTATATAAGCACCAGGTCCACAATTCCCGCATAGTGTCATAACTTAGCTACTTAAATTTTGATATTTTTTACAAAATATATAGATCAATGGTGTTCTTTAGTTTATTGTCTAATAAGCCATGAGTGTAAACGTATGTTTCATAAATAAAATCATATGTTAGGGGTATTAAATCTTCTGAAACACAGAATAAGATAACTTGGAGAGACAACATTTCAAAATTCTTTAAAATTACACTTTGTAGGTTTGCTTTAGTTACAGCCGTTTTTTATGACTTTGATTTAAATAGGTAGGTAATAATAATAATAATAATAATTTATTCACAACAACCCAGTGTTTACAATAGCTTATAATCAGGAGAATTATGTTAATCTAGGGTTAGTTTTAATTTTTTAATAAAGTCACAAAAACTTGTACACCTGACCCCGAAACTAGTAAAAACTGTATTATCAGTAAATACGGTATAATACGGTAAAGTTTTTGACGTTTGTGTAATATTGGTAAGATAGGATAGACGTTAATCTGTAGTGGATTGGCTCTCATAACGGTTTTCAAGGTAACGTCATTCCGAGGTACCGCGTTCATTCCCAGCCGGGTGAATGTAGAAAACTCACTTAATTATATTGTCTGGAGTCTGAGTGTTGCGGTGATGTGGTTGTTTTGTAAATTCCATACCTAAATTGCTTTAGTTACTGAACTTGGTTGGGTTAAGTAGTAGTTCAGAATAATGTGATGTCGTCTTATATTAACTTATTTGCTATGATGGTAAGTTATAAACTTACCATCATAGCAAATAAGTTAATATAAGAAAAATAATAGACAAAATCGACTCAGATCACAAGTGACCCAAGTCGATTTTTCCTAGTATTTATGAAAGACATCTCACGTACTAAGGTGATTCTTTAAATTATGAATTGGTATAAAGTTGTGTTTTGTTTTGTTGGAGTTTAAAATGAGTCGAATACATTAACAAAAGGATAGCGCACTCAAATCGATGAAAAAAACAAGCGATTTTATTAAAATAATCGGATTGATAACAAAATATTGTCATAATTAATTCATTTTACATAAAATTAAAAAAATTGCTCGAGAGGAATTGTTATTATCTAAACTTGTTGAATGAATAAAAATTGTGAATAAGTATTTGTGTTAAAACCCAAAATAAAATTGTGAATATTTTTTTTTTTATATATGCATCCATAAGTGTATAAATATAAATAGCTGAAATAATTTTGACATAAAATCTTTTTACCAAAATTAAGCCAATACTCAGATGAAGAATTTTTAATCTGCAATTATTAACGAAATAAATTATTAAATGTATTTTGTCATTAACTTTATGTATCAACCTGAGATACCATTTTAAGCACGCTACTAATTTTACTACAAGATTTAAATAAGTTTAATTCAACGAACCTTGACATAACTAGTACCGAATGAACAATTGGCTTACTAAAATCAAATAACAACCGTTAATTACCGAAATAAATCCAATTACCATACAATAACATGGGACACACGATACTACTTGTGAGGACACATTATCACGTGTCAGATTTCGATTTCCGATCGACACTGAATATCAATCGACCTGTGAAGTCACTGTGCGTAACAAGTAAAAGTGTCTTTGACTCATCGCATGCATAATATATGCAAGACTTCGGTGCAACAACCGAAAACTTTTGATAGCAGCATATTATTATTGATTGCTTTCATTGAATTGTTATGGCGCTCACGTTTTATTTATTAAAATGATATTCAATCAATAATACTCAAGTGGTTAGGTTAGGTTAGGTTAGGGCTTAGGATAATAATAATAATATATCTTACAATCTGTGATTCGCGTAGCCTAAAGTAAGCATTGTAAGGCTTGTTATGGATACTTAGGTATAGGATAGATGTACATGTATCATCCATAAGGATATACAAAGTAATATACATAAATACCCATGAATCAGGTACACATGCTCGTATTCATCACACAAACATCTGCCCCTTCCGGGACACGAACCCAGGGCAGACGGTGCGAGAGGCGTTGGTCAAACCAATCCGAACGGTCGTTTAAGCAACTGAGTCTACTTGTTATCTTAAATTTAGCTTGATATTGAACTTATTACGTTTTTTTGTTTATTTGATGATAATGGTCGTTTAACGTACGCGTTACCAGTTGAAATCAGAAAGTTATACCTAAGCTGTTTTATTTTTTGCCTTGCTGTATTACATATATATGCTATGCTATGCAGTGGTATTCTATTTGAAATGATTAAGTTGGACGCCGAAATGTATACATGTGACTGTAATTCCTAATCTAATCGACATTGTTATATGCAGTTTAATTATTTCTACTGACATTATTCTCATTTTTTTATTTGCATACTGACATTTTGCATTTTTAAATGATTAATAACAAATTTTAATGATTTGTTTACCTTGACAAAGATAGAAAACCGAAAGTAAATTGTATTTGACCTATATTTCATACGTGTGTGCGTGTAATCTTTACACGCGATTGAAATAAAACTTCTTCGCCATTTATGACACATATTTAGGCATAATCACACTGATCACTAAAAAGAATGTGTCAAACGTCAAAGAAGTTTCAATTCAAACGCGCTTTTCTTTCTATTTCTTTTTGGCTTGCACGATTTGTGCATTTAGTCAGTGTCAAGTAAGTATAAATGACAGTTCTTGAGTAATTTCTTTTATGAATTTGATGATGATGAATGAACAGTGAAATATCCCTTTCCTTAGGTTTCAGTAAATGTGTGGGGTTTTTCTACTGAACCTTCCCGTGGACTTCTGCCAACACTCTTGTATGTTTACAAACACTTAGTGGCTAATAATGCTCCATTATTATGCACTAATATCCACCACAACACAAATTTTAACAAAAGAAACAAAACCATCAACGTGATGCTTCCCGCTCCCGCCAAAAAGTCGTCAAACGCTTAAAGAATAACTATCTTAACATACTATAGGCAACAAAGAATTAGTTCCGTCAGAAACAAACCTGAGTTACCCTAAAGAAGTTTTACTTAAAATCTATTTTTTCTTTCAGGTCGCATTTCTTTTCTTAACCGCCTCGGTTCTAGCGGAACCAAGTAAGGTTTTGCAGAAGCGAAGCGGTATAGCCGGACACTACGGTATCGGGGTAGGAGGCGCACTACTCGGCCACGGGTACGGGTACGGATACGGAGTTGGCCCAAGTCTTGGGTACAGCGCGGGTACAATCGTCGGCGCGGACGTCCACACCACTGTTACTAAACACGTAGGTGTACCTGTCCCCGCTCCGTACCCTGTGGCTGTTGACAGACCAGTACCTTACCCAGTCAAGGTTTGTGTTATTTTACTAATGATGTCGGTTAAACGAAGGGCCTAATACCAACCTTAACTGATTAATAATAAGAAATAGATCCCATAGCTTTACTCCACGGCCATTTTTTTTTGTATAACATAAGTAGGTACTTTTGTAAACTGTTAATAAGACGTTTGTCTTTATTATAACTAGATGGCGCTGTAGCGCGTAGAAACACGCTATAGTATTGTTTTTGCGGGAGTACGTAACGGCAAGTTTAGTTTTGCAAAGTTTTGCACACACACACAAAGTATTGTCAAAATTTTAATAAAACCTACTCCCCTTCTATCATAAGGTATCATTTACATCAAAGTCAGTTAACTAAACTACTTTGATTAATATAGTATAACGTATTATAGTAAATGACGTTACCATTTCATTATGACTAATTTAGTTCTTACAGTTCAGGCAATAGTGCATACACTATAATTCGTAGATAAAATATAAAGTATGCACTAGTATCCGTTAAAAGATGTTTTGTTAAATGTGATGAAGATTGTTTTACATATTTTATATTTTTTTGAGATTCTTTCTAGCACTTATCTATTTTAAAAATGTATAACTAAAACTGATCAAAAGTCTTATAGAAACTAAAATATTCTGAAGATTGTCAGACATAAGAATGTAATAACGTATCTTAATACGACACTAGATTATATAAAAAACTAGCTGACCCAGCCACGCGTTGCTGTGTCATAATTTAAAATAAAACCTATCCTATCTTTTAAGTTAGATCAAATAACAGATAGTTACGAAGTTTGATTAAAATCGGTTAAGTAGTTTAGGAGTCCATCGCGGACAAACAACGTGACACGTAACTTATATATATTAAGATATCTAACTAATCTCTTGTTTTTAATTTTCTTAACATGATTAATAATTTTACTCAAATCTTTTTTCGCTTTGTATCGTAATTGTCATTAAATTATAATGGTGTGTATGAATTTAAAATTTACCATATTTAAATAATAATTCACTTCTCAGGTCGCTGTACCCGTTCCAGTGGATAGGCCTTACGCTGTACCCGTGCCTAGGCCATACCCTGTGGCTGTAGAGAAACATGTAGCTGTTCCTGTCGACAGGCCCGTTCCCGTACCCGTACCGCATGCTGTACCCTACCCCGTCATCAAACAAGTTAGTAAAACTATAATACAAAAATATATATTACACTTGCACAGTACAGAAATTAAAAAGAGAGTCAACAAGAATAAAACTGTTTATTTTGTGTTTCGTAATAAACTTACGAAGAAACAAACTTTTTTCTCTAGAAATCGCTTTAAACAAGTGTCTACTGAATTTAAATGAAAAACACATTTTTCCTTATGAAATGTTAAAGTTGCTTCCGAAGTCAAAAGCGAGAATCTACCTGGAATAATACTATTTTATTTGTGATTCATAATATACCTACGAAGAAACAAACTATTTCTTTTCTATAATTTGTTTTAAACATGTGTCAAGTGAATTTATAAAAAAACATATTTTTGCTTACTAAATCTCACAATTACTCTTACATACAATGAAATCATGCGCAAAAGTAAGACTAAGTGCCCATATGTGAGGTGTCGATAAATGATAACAAAATAACCAGAAAGCGTGCAAAATAATTCTTAAATATTCCTAATGATCAGACAAGCTATATAAAAATTAGTTTCAAATGAAAGATAATGTACTTAAGCATCAATGCATACCTTGATGTCTGTAAATATTTTTAAGGTGAATATCAGCGCCATCTCTTCATATTTTAGGTAATTACATACAAAATCAAATGTAATACTTTTACGAGTATTAAACAATCGATAAAAAGAAATTCCTTTAATATTACGCCCTCGCCAGGATAGCGAGAGTTAATGAGTTCTAGTCTTGACTCCTGAAATAAATTGTATTTTTTCAGGAGGTTTTTTCATGTATGTAATTAAAATTTTCCATTGGAATAACGTATTTATATTGGTTTTTTATTTCCAGGTCGGTGTACCCGTACCCCAACCGTACCCAGTGGCTGTACCCAAACCCGTAGCTGTACCCGTACACCAACCCGTTGCTGTCCCCATAGTCAAGTCTGTGGTCGCCCCTGCTCACATATCGGCACCCATCATAGGCGACGGATTATACGGACACGGCATATCTGCTCACGGTATATCCGGCCATGGTTTTTCTAGCCACGCCAAATTATGGTAAAGAGTTATGTCGTCACTCGTTTTTAGATCCATTTCAATAGGATATTTTCAACCAATTTAGCCCACATATTATTTATAAAATTATATGACTAAGAAAAAAATTGAAATTTCAGAATGACGGAGTAACTTCACTTGCTTATTTACAGTAAATTTCATTATAAGTTTTACTTATTACGTAACACAAGTTACAAATTACATACATAAAAGTGTCTGGCATTTTGGTAAGATTTTTCGTTCATTAAAACATTGATGGTGATTTTAATAGAAAATAAAGAAATTAACAAAAAATTAATCGTATAGCAAATGCTTTATGCTAAACCGAATAATTTAAGATATTTTCGCAAACCCGTCAATGTACCACGGTAAAATATTAAACAAAATGTCAGACATGTTCCGATATCCTTTTTTCGAATGCACTAAGGAAAACGGTAGCGAATGAAAATCTGTAATGTCTCCTTAGATGTAAATGATTTGATAATATACCTTTATAATTACAAGATGTAAAAAAGCGGGAACGATGTTCATTTTGTTACGTCATAAACTTATGAAATATGAATTTTATTGGAATGTGATCGAATTTAAAACGAGTGTCAACAAATGAAGAATGTGACGGCATTTTGAAATGGGATTTTAAATAGTCATGCGAATAATACGAATACTTAATGTGATGTAGGCTAAGTTATTTTTAAGATTATAATACAACTTTTATTGTAAATGTGAGGAGGAAAGAGGCGGACGGGGACGAGTGCAATGATGTCGCGAGTCTGAATTTTATTTTTACAAACGAAATTATATCAAAATAATTTTATGATTTAAATTTTATCTGACATAATGACATATAATTTTAACAATAACAATATATATTTATTTATTAGAAATCACATTACATTCCATGCCTATTATTTTTTATTTTTTCGCGTATAGCGTTTATAATTTGTCGAAAGAAACATACGTAGATGAATTGACCATCTTTTTACTGATTACTTAAAAAAACTAGTATCCTATTTCTAGCATATTTTTTAGATATATGTTTACCATTGTTCAGTTACTTAAATATATATGTTAGAAACAAATAACTACGTAATTTAGTAACTGAACTGATGTAAATCCATGTCTTAAGGATCTTAGAAGATAGGGTATGGTCATTATCGGAAGATTTTTTGTTAAAACCCTAAATGATGGTCCATTTCGATTCAAAAGCGTATAGTGACAAATTATGTATAATAATTATATGAACATATTACCAACAATAATATAAGTAAGTTTGTATATGTATATAAAACACATTCTATGTTTCGAAATATTGTCTTGATTGTTTGTTTTTTTTTCATTTGATCTCTCTATTGTGCAAAAGGAGGCTTCGAAGGAGTTTACGCGTACCTGGATTTTGGACTGTTGTATATAGATTTTCTATAGTTGTAGTTTTCAATGAATTTAAGAGTTTATTATTACCGCAGTCGACTAAAAACTATTTAACGATCGATTTTTTTATAATAAAATGTATGATATAATATGTTTCTTTTATTTATTAATCAATACCTGTTTAACTAAGCACTAAATCTATTTTTTTGTTTAAAATCATTATCAAAAGTTGTAAATGCAACTTACATAAAATACCATACAAAATTTAAACTTTTTTCAACTAAAACACACAAAAAAACAAAAGAAATGGGGGGAAATTAGAATTCAATGTTTTCCTGTTTTTTCTTAACATACAAATACGTTTAACGCATTTTCCATATTTTTATTTCGACGACTGTTTGTTGCAATTCTGCCTTTCGCACTTATGATCCTGGGTTCGAATCTCGGAAGAGACAGATGTTTGTGTGATGAATACGAGCATTTGTACTTGAGTCATGGATATTTATATATATTTCTATAAATCTTACATATAAAGTTATGTACCTGATATGTATGTACATGATACAAGCCTTACAATTCTTACGTTGGGCTAGGCTAATTAAAATAAATAAATAAAATAAAATAAATTTATTTCAGACTTAAAAATACTTTTATTTCAGACTTAGGTCCATCAGACAAATTTACATTATATCATTAAAAACAGAGATACATTAAATATTGAAGATAAAGATACATAAAAAAATAAGTTGTTAAAAGTTAAAAAAATAAATATATTAGAAACAATATCCTAGCAACTTCTAATTGGTCTAAAATTAAAAAGATATATTATTCTTATTATTTACGCCAATATCAGTTA
The DNA here is from genome assembly GCA_927399485.1 of Calamotropha paludella. Lineage (NCBI taxonomy): Eukaryota > Metazoa > Arthropoda > Insecta > Lepidoptera > Crambidae > Calamotropha > Calamotropha paludella. The sequence goes on along the minus strand of OV656817.1, from coordinate 22,559,073 downwards.
GTAGGTTCAAGATAGGAACTATACTTCCCTTTCAACTAAGTCAGAAAGTGGTTATTCCTGTTGGAAACGTGGTCTTACTAGCGCATGATATAACTTCATGGTCATACTGGTTTTCATATAGACAACAATATCCTTCTCACTTCATTATACCATGGTTATCTAGTGAATTTATTCAAAATAATGCGACCACACGTTGGAATCTTCTAGTACTTTTTTTTCTGTAGGCCAGCGTTGCTTCATTAATGAGAGAAATATCCTTGTCATCTCTCGTCAATGAGAGAGCATTGGACCGAACATCCAAAGGTTGCACGTTCGAGTCCCGCTTGAGAACAGCTTGTGAGCTGAGCTAAATCAAATCGTATCTAATTCACACAATTCGTTCAAAGCATTATTTGGAAAATATTTAAAGATTTATAAGGGTGATTTAAATCAATTGAATGCTTCTTGGTATTGAGTTATCTTCAGACTTCAACTTTGGCACCGCCATTGTGTCCAAGGCTCAAATTGCAGCTAAAAAGCTGGGCGTTTTAAATAGGGTCAAGCGATATTTCACGCCGGGACAGCTTTTAACAATCTTAAAAGCTCAAGTCCGAGCTAAGAACAAGCTTCACACCTCAGCTCACCGCCGCGAAGTCTGACAGTCTTCTATAGAATAAATTTAGGAACTGTATGTGCTCATACCGCCCCATCTCCCTTTCTCCATCGGACATCCAGACGCAATGCGGGCTACCACCCTTTCTTGGTTGTTATTCCTACCTGTCGCCCCAAGCGCTCCTCAACTCTTTCATAATGCGCACAGCAAAGGAGTAAACTAGCTCCATGCGTCTGTATTTCCGAGTTCTTATAACCCATCTGTTTTCAGAGCCAGGGTGAATAGGCACCTTCCAGGTTAGCTCTTTCCATCGTGAATCCTGTTTTGGCCTCCGGGCTTGATTGGGATTAAGAACGAACCAATTAAAAGAAAAAGATTTCTAGATAACTTTTCCTTAACCACTTGCCCACGTTAGCAATTGCTACCATTTTCAAATTTCCACGTGGCGTGCTGTTTTAATTAATAACGATTAATTGTTAAGTTACAGGGATCTAAATATTCTGTGATGGATTTTTTATTTAATCAGCTTTACGGTAGTATTTTTTGTTTGGTGCTAGCTTCATTATATAGAGAGAAAATGGAATTTTTATGTAAGAGTCCGACATTTTTTTCACAATTCGCTCAGCATTGGGATGGTTGAGAGAGGTGTGGCGCGCAGTAGTGGACTGACAAGTGGCTAAAGAGATTGATTACCACCACAAAATTCCATAACCACAGAAAAGGTAGTAACCGGAATAACGGAATTAGTAGACAATAGAACAGAACAATGCATCAGCATTTTCCGAATTGTGGTCTTTTACTGAAATGGAGCAGCAGTCAACGACGAAATCTTGTTACCCTAGTATCCATAACACAAGCCTTACAGTTCTTACTTTAGGCTAGGCTAATTTGTGTGAATGTAAGAAATATTTTTAAAATTATCTCGCCATTGCCTATGAGCAAAAACGTGTTCACGATAGATTTAGAAATCAAAAATAATTTGCTTTAAACATACAAGATAAATGTATTACTTCATTAATTACGCCGAATATTGTTTCGTATTTTGTCAGTTATATGCTTTCCGTAATTGTTGGATAGATGGAATAACCAAAAACCAAATTTTAACGCGTTTTTAGTTCTAATACTTCTGCGCGCATTATTCATTTAAATAACACGACTTTTTATGTTGTTCATTGGTTTCATATTACATTTTTTTCGTATAATAAATTTTAATTTGTATAAAGTTTTACAGTTATATTTTTACAACACATATATCACGATCATTGCCTTAGTCATCCTGTGATCATGGCTCCTGTAAAGGAGTCTAAAAGAATTTAATATAAATTGTGCGCAAAATCAATGATTTTTTTTTATTCAACGTAAAGTTTACCGAAAACATATTTTCTTAATCAATCACAATATAAAAACAAATTTATAATATAGCTCTTCAAGTCAGTGGCCTTCCTGTCTACTTAATAAGATAGAAAGCGATCAATGGCATTAGACATACTCGCCGCTGGAAGATTATACAACCTCCGGTCTTTCCATTATAGAAACAACGAAGTCAGACTATATGTACCAACACCATAAATATATAGAGGAATCGTTTTCCACTAAGTGTGTGTGAAAATGTCAACCGCCATCTTAGTTTTTATGATGTTTGAAGCTATTGATTGTTTGTCTATGGAATGGAAATTAACTGTCAAAAACAGTAATGATTTTGTGCGGAAAAAAATTGGTAAATTACTATTAGGAAAAAAAAGGCGGGAATCGTTTGACTAGACGGGCGCGTTTTTTTTGCTAAAATTGTATATGCAATATCTCATAATTATTTGGTGATCAGATTTGCTTACTTTTCATTTAATTGTATCCTAGTGTATATATTATATTAATTTGTGTATTGTATATAGCTGAAGTTTGGTAAGTTTTTTGTAAATTTTTTAATATGAACGAACCTCCTGACCCGGGGGACATAGTTCCCCCGGCAGGATTGTTTGTTACTGTGTCGAATGAATCCGGAATGGAAACCGATGGTTCGATAGCAAGCAAGTCTCGTAAACGTAGTCGCTTACACGTATGTAAGCACTGCAATAAGAAGCGGCGTCATCATCATGGGCTAGATACTAAACATGAAAGTAATTGCCACTGTACTGACTTATCGCCTTCGAAAGACATAGCCCCTGCGTTTATGGCGCCTGTAGCTACACAAATCCTTGACAAAGACACAAGCGTGTCAGCTCCTTCTCTGGCATCTACTTCTTCATCTAATACCACACCCACACCTATTGGACGCATACTTTATAATGAAACAGACATTTCCCCATACGTTGTACATGTCCAAAAAATACAGTCTGCCCCTAATGATAATTCTCTTCTCTTCTTACCTTCGGGGGCGTCAACAGGCCGTTCGTATTAAAAGCTCAATGTCGGACTGGTGTGATTTGGAATCGGGTGTACCTCAAGGCGGCATTCTCTCTCCCTTACTCTTTTCCATTTTTATCAATTTGATTTCTTCCATTCTTCAGAACTCTCATCATCTGTATGCAGACGATCTGCAAATTTACGCACAAGCTGGGGTGAACCAACTGAACGATATTATTCAATCCTTGAATGAGGATTTGCAGAAAATAGATAAATGGTCGCAAATGTTTGGTATAAAGGTCAACCCGGGTAAGTGCCAGGGTATTATTGTGGGTAGCTCACGCACGTTGTCTGGTCTTGACTTGCGCTCTGTTCCACCTCTCTTATACGAGAACACCTTAATCGATTATGTACCTCATGTGGTGAATTTGGGTTTGAATATAGATGGGGCGTTGAGCTGGAGGGTTCAGGTGGACTCCTTAAGTCGCAAAATTATCGGCACACTAAGAGCATTTTACCAGCTGAAGAACTTCCTTCCCATTTCTAGTAAAATCCTTCTGGTCCAATCAACCATATTTCCTATCCTTGATTATGCTGACGCGTGTTATGCTGACATTTCTCAGGAACTTCTTAATAAATTGGATCGACTTCTTAATAATTGCATACGTTTCATCTTCTGTCTCCGGAAATATGATCATGTCTCTTCATATCGGCAGAAATTAAAATGGCTTCCTATTCGGCAGCGTCGAGACCTGCGAATTCTCACCACTCTTTATTCTATACTTAAAGATCCATTCACTCCGCAGTACTTGAAATGTAATTTTCAATATCTGAGAGACTCTCATAACCGTAATCTCCGTTCAGACAGCAAAGAAACTCTTGCCATTCCTTCTCACCGTACTGGTTTTGTTTCAAACTCTTTTTCACTTCAGGCTATACGACTCTGGAATGCATTACCACCCCATATTCAAAGAGCTCCCAATAAATTTAATTTCAAACGACTGGTTCGCGATCTCCTTTTGAATACTCCGAACCTTTCCACTTAATCTCACTTTTATGTCTAGTAATACTAATATTGGTTTAGTGTATCGATATTTAAGTAGTTTATTATTTTATATATGTTTATTAGTTTATATATGTTTATTATTTTATTATACATGATGTCAGTATGTATGTTTATGTAGTCTATAGCATTTTCTATTAACCTTTTCAATGCACCTCCAATACGCTATCAGTTTCTAACTCTCCGGTTGACTGGTAGAGAATGCCTAATGGCATTAAGTCCGCCATTTGTACATATTTTGTGTGCAACAAAGTTTAAATAAATAAATAAAATAAAATAATTCGTCACTGCACCCTGTAACATTTGGTAAGTTTTTAAAAAATAATAATATTGCAAACATAATTAACGGTAGTGTAAAACTTATAGGCCGCAATAAAATCTCTATATCTTTTTCATCGCATACTTCTGATAATAACAATTTGGAAACTCATAAAATGAAAGCTTTTATCCCAACTTTTAATGTAACAAGAATGGGGCTCATCCGTGGTGTTCCCGCTGAATGGTCTCCAGAAGAAGTTTTGGAAAATATCTCTGTCCCAATCGGCTGCGGTAAAATTATTAAAGTTAGACGTATAAATTACAAAGTTTTTCAAGAAGGTTCTATAATATGGAAGCATTCACAATCTATAGTAGTAACATTTGATGGACAGGTATTGCCAAAGCGAATTTATATGTGTTTTAATTCATTACCAGTTGATTTATATATTTATCCCACTATCCAATGTTACAATTGTTGTCGTTATGGGCACACAAAAGTTCAATGTAGGTCAAAACCTCGATGTTATAAATGTAGCGAAGATCATTCAGGTGAAACTTGCAATAAAGAAGAAGATACAAATGCCTATTGCTGTTCTTGTGAAGGGCCCCATTTTGCAACAAGTAAATCCTGTCCTGAATTCAGTCGACAACAAGAAATAAAATATCACATGGCTCATAACTGTACATCTTATGCAGAGGCATCAAAAATATTTCCTCCTGTACCTAAACTACACTCCAGTGTGACTTCAAATAGATCCACCTTTACTAAACAAGCACCAAACACACCAAATAGACCTGACTTCACCAAACAACTGAATACCCCAATAAAAGAGTCCTACAGAAAAACAGTAACACTTAAACCCCGTTCCTCACCTAAACCAAACCATGGTTATGGTGCAGTTGCTCATAATGATATCATCAAAGAGTTTAACATGCCACCTCTGTCTGATGGCTGTGGATACAGTACCAGTGACAAGGAACTTGAATCCCAGATGTCATTACCTGAGATAATTAAATTGCTTCTTAACCTTGTCACAGTTTACTTTAGCAATAGTAATAAATCACCGCCCAACGCAGCATCTTTTATCACAACATTAATCCAAGCCATTCAAAATGGACTATCAGGCTAAATTAATACAATGGGATTGTCAAAGTATACTTAGCAAAACAACAGAGTTAATTTATCTTTTAAATAAATTTGATCCAATTATTTTTGTTTTATCGGATTGGCTACATTTCCCTCCTAGAAGACCGACATGATGGCTATGGCGGTGCAGCTATTCTTATCAAAGACTCTGTCAGTCATTCCTTTATTCCTTTACCCTCACACCACAGTGATATTTCTATAATAGCTATAAAAGCATTTAATATATGTATAGTTTCTTTATATATTGCTCATCCATCTTTTCATATATTAAATGAAGTTAAACAAATACTTTCTAACTTGCCTAAACCTCTCTTAGTATTAGGTGATTTTAATTGTCATCATCAGTGTTGGGGTAGTGCAATTACAAATAATTTTGGGGAAGAGTTAATAGATATTATTGATTCTCAGAACCTCTGTATTTTGAATACAGGTAAAGTTACACGCTTAACAAAACCTAATCAAAACGATAGCGCAGTTGATATTTCTATTTGTTCACCTTCTCTTGCAAGTTCTTTATTGTGGGATACACATTCCTCCACCCTTGGTAGCATTTCCCTATTATCATAACCTTTCCCTTGGATAATCCCATAAATCAAAAACATGTTTCCCATCTAAAACACAAACTTCCTAAAAAGGATAGTAAAGTCTGGGAAAAATATAAGTCTTGCGTTCAGTCTAAACTTTCTTTACTTCCTGTTATATGTCATGGTACAGAGTTAAAGGGTGCAGAAGCATTAAGTAATGTCCTTATTCAAGCAGCAAATGAAGTATTTCCACAAAAAGCTAGTTTGAATAAAATTCCATCTCCACCATGGTGGGACAGTGAGTGCACCAGTGCTGTAAAAAGAGAAAACTTGCTGAGAAGAGGTACAGAGAAAATATATCTGAAAGTAATTACGAGATATTGACAATGACATTATCAGAAACGAAAAAACTTTTCAAAAAAAAGAAGTTTGAGGGATGGCGTACCTTCTGTTCATCGATTTCCCCTAATACTCCTCCAAGTCTTGTGTGGCAAAATATAAAAAGATTCAAATCCTCGGTTTTCAACAGACCTCGCCCATCTATTCCCGCTGCCTTAGCAGATTCATTTTTGGATAAATTAGCTCCTCCTTGGGTGGATGATGATGTAGACATCTCCCTTAATACTACACTCGCACACAACTTATCAGGCCTCAGTGCGCCGTTCACATTTCATGAACTTAAAGGCATCATTCAGAATTCGAAAACCTCAGCACCAGGGAATGATGGCATTCCATACTCCTTTCTTGAAAACGTATGTAATGATACCTTACAGTATTATTTAGATTTAATAAATTCATTTATGATCTCCGGTAACATTCCTTCTCCTTGGAAACAACAGACAGTGTTGCCATTTCTAAAACCGAACAAACCACCGTCGGATGTTTCTTCATATCGTCCTATAGCTCTATCATCGGTTTTAATTAAACTTGCGGAACACCTTGTAAAAAATCGTTTAGAGTGGTTTTTAGAAAGCAAAGGCCTGTTAGCAAGTTCACAATATGGTTTTAGAAAAGGTAAAAGTACCTTGGATAATATTGCTATTCTCACCTCGGACATTCGTATCGCCTTCTCTAACAATCACTCTCTGTTAGCTGTTTTTGTAGATCTGTGTTCCGCTAGAAACTTTGCTTGTCCCCCCTATTCTTTCACGTTTTATACTTAATATACTGTCACAGCGAACCATAAACTTATATTCTAATAATAGCATTTTGTGCAGGACTGTTTCGAAAGGCCTTCCTCAAGGTTCTGTTCTCAGCCCTCTTTTGTATAATATTTACTCTTATGATTTACAACGTAACGTTTCCGACAATAATAATACTAAAATTCTGCAATACGCTGATGATCTTTTTTTGTATAATATTAACAAATCGATTGATGTCTCCATTTCAAATTTATCAACCGCATTGTCTAATTTAAAAAATTGGATGGACAGGAACGGTCTACAGCTCTCTGCTTCCCAAAGTGTAGTCGTTCTTTTCTCACGCATGAATAAACCTCCTTCCATTAACTTGACGTATGATAGTGTGAATATACCACAAAAGGATCACATTAAATTCTTAGGAGTCATTTTAGATTCTAAACTTACGGGCTCACAACACTGTGATTATATTATCGGCAAAAGTGAACGGTTATTAAATATGTTACGATGCCTTTCGGGTGTATGGTGGGGCGCTCATCCTTATTCATTAAGGCTAGTTTATAACGCCCTTATAAGGAGCGTTTTAGATTACGGCACATTTCTTTTGGAACCCGGTAAAGTAACATCTTTCAGGAAATTGGATCGTATTCAATATAAATCTTTGCGAATAATAACTGGAGCAATGCGGTCAAGTCCTACTAACGCCTTACAAGTGGAATGCTGTGATCCTCCTTTGCAGTTAAGACGACAATATCTTAGTGATAAATTCTTTTTTCGGACAGTACAGTTTTCAGCACACCCCCTATTAATGAAACTCAAATTGTTACATGAAAGATTTCAGGAATCCCAATACTGGGCACACAAATCTGCTCCATGTCTTTTAGTAAGTTACCAAAAATATATTTTGCTTAATTCTCCATCTTACCAATCTAAGTTTCTTCCTTTGTTCTCCGTCAGTTTCGACTCATTGACTTATGCTCCCATAATTCATTATAATTTAATAGATAAATCTGATCCAAACGCTAAAGTGAATTTTTATCATCTTGTGGAGTTAAAGTTTAAAGATACTCATCATATTTTTACAGATGCTTCTAAAAGTTCAAGTTTTGGCTACGTAGGTGTAGGGGTGTATCATTCCCAATATAAAATCGTACAAAAAGTAAAGCTCCCTCGTGAGTCATCCGTATTTTCAGGAGAATGTTTTGGTATTTTAAGGGCTGTCGAATACGTGAAAATAATGAAACTTAAATCTGCTGTAATATTTACCGATTCCAAAAGTTCTTTGCAAGCTCTAGATAAATTCCCTTTTACTTTAAAACAATACTCTCCATTAATCTTTAACATTAGAAAAAATATCCAAGAATGTATTAGTAGAGGGTTACACATAGAATTCGCTTAGATTCCTAGTCATGTCGATATAAATGGTAACGTAGTTGCGGATAAACTTGCCAAGGACGCAGTATTATGTGGTGATGTATTCCCGTTTCGAAATTATTGCCAAGATCTCCTTGCCCTCCCTAAATCATATTTACGTGATTCTTGGGTAAAGTTATGGGATAATAGTAAGCAAAACAAGGGTAGACACCAGGGATGTTGCGAATATTCGCATCCGCATCCGCATATGCGGAACATCCGCATCGATTTAGACATCCGCATCTGCATCCGCATCCGCATATAAATCGATGCGGAGCTGATGCGGATGCGGATGCGACAAGAAAGAAAGGGAAGGGGCCGGCGAGTGGCGAGTGTCGACAACAATATCTCCAAGTACCGAAAGAATGAATAAAATGGGAATGACAGATTTCATGGAAACAGAACGGAACGACTAGAGACCTCAGGTACAGAACGTCAGTCCTGTTTAATTAGTGATCTTACCACGATGCTACACCAGAACAACTAAGTAACTGCTTCTTGTGAACCACCACAATTCACAAGAAGCAGTTACTTACTTTCCGTAATAAAAAGTGAGTTAATTTAAATGAGAGGCCTCTTTAATGGTGGAGTGTTAATCAAAGTGAGTTCAAACTGTTACCTAAAAAAGCACGCAAATTCTCAGTGTTCCAAGTGAACAGTTATTTAGTAGCGCAGGATTAATACACGAACCCTTGCAAACAGACTGGAGTCCGAAAAGGCGGTCATTCTACTTTAAATATAATCATTAAATATAATGCTCCAATATTTAAATTTCATTACTAAAACAATGAATCAGTAATAGTAATTCACTCACTACTTTATTATTAAAGTAGCTGACCCGGCCACACGTTGCCGTGGCTCAGTTATTATAATTTGCAAATTTTTTTTTATAAAAACCAGCAATAGCCCGCTGGCGCGTTCTGAGCCCGCGCGATAGGCAGCCTTTGTGATATTGACCCGACGTGCCCGACGTGACGGCATAGACAGTGGTGGCATGCGCGTGAGCTGCGCGCTGTACTGGACAGTACTTTGACATAGAAACATTACTTTATTTTTCAAAAGTAAAATATTTTTTTTTTAATAAAAGTAGCCTAAGTTACTCCTTATTACATCAGCTATCTGTTAATACAAGTTCCGTCAAAATCGATCCAGCTATTTCAGCGTTTAGCCCTAACAAACAGAGAGACAGACAGACAAAAATTGTAAAAAATGTGGTTTTGGTGTGTGTACGTATCCGTACCGTATATATATGCATGTAGTAAAAAACGGTTATTTAAATATTACAAACAGACACTCCAATTTTATTTATATGTATAGATAAACAAAGGATAAATATTACTGCTTTTTACCCTACCAAACCAACACTTAAGTTTTTTGTACAGATCCGCATCCGCATCCGCTTCCGCGGATGTGAGCCTCTTAAAATCCGCATCCGCATCCGCATCCGCGGATGTGAAAAAAAACACATCCGCAACATCCCTAGTAGACACTACTCATTAATACAAAACTCTATACCCATGAAACCTAGGTTTTCAGTAATACAGTTTGGTAAGATGGATACTTCAATGATTACTCGAATGAGACTGGGACACGTGTGTACGCCTTCACATCTTACGAAGATCCGTATAATAGATGATCCTAAGTGTGAGTGTGGATTAGATGAAGGAAATTTAAATCACATTATTTTCGCTTGTCCTAGATTTAAAAGAACTGCATTTTTAATACACTGATATCCCTTCGTGTTCCATTACCGACAGATATAGCTACTCTTTTGCATGCCAACGATTGCGCTATATACAAATGTATTATATCTTATCTTGTGAATAATAACATCAAACTATAATACATAAAGAGTATCTGTATAATGTGTAACTAGTAAGTATGTATAATTCCAAAGCTCTCCTGATCCCATCCAAATTCCGCTATCCTTGTTATATTTTGTAAATAATCCTTTTCCGTTTCCCTAATTTTTATTTTTATTTTAGACATTGGCTAAATGCACAAGTCGTGCAAGCCACACCGAAGGAAAAAAAAAATTATTATTATTTTGCCATTAAAAAAAAATTTTTTTTTAATACTTTTAATTTTTGTGAGCGAATGCATAGTGAATATTGCCACTTTGCTCGATGATATATATAGAAATTCCTTGTCACAGTATTTGAACGCGATGTACTCCGAAACTACTCAACCGATTGTGATGATTTTTTTTTCATTTAACTGGGTTTGTTCTCACTTAGGACAAAGCATTTGTTTTATTTTAATTTATTTAAAAAAAAATATTGCAAATAATTATAACTGAGCGACAGCAACGCGTGGGTGGGTCAGCTTGTATATGTCACTGTAAATTTGTAAATACCGTTAGATTTATAATCTATCTTGCGAGATTGTAAACTATCAAAAGATTGTGAACCGTAACATACTGTTTATAACTAAACGCATATTTTTCGGTAGCTGAAATATGCGATATGTGATAAACCTAACCTAACCATCAGGTTAGGTTAGATTTATCACATGGTACTGTACGGTAGGTACGGTCTATTCTCCCTCCGTCTAACGAATTTTCGATCAGGTCGTTGTTCTGACGCTAGTATAACATTTTTTACCCATCCCAAAAAGTGCACAACGCCGCTAAAAAACGTGAAACGTGACGTGAAAGCTTCTCACTTCAAAAATAGTAAAAAACAAAATTGACTCGCCTCACAAATTATACTGAGGCGGTAACAAATTGTGAGCCTCATCGATTGTTGTTTATTCCTTAGAATTTAATTGCATATAAGGCGCCCAGTATGAAAAAAAATATGAAGAGTAAAATTTAGTGATCGAATTACAGCGTTACGTTTTTTGTGCGCAACCGATCGTGAGCACCTTTCACTTTTATTTTTAAGTATTGTTCTATTATTTTTTGTGCCTTTTCAAAGACAAAAGTTCTTAAGGAGTTGTAACGAGGCGCCATAGCTATATTGGCGACTCGTTGCTTTCATTGCGCTCTTCTCTGGCCATTTTTCATATTTTCTTTTCTCTTCGTTTCCTATTTTAAATTTACTGTCTGTCTCTGTTTCCTATTTTAAAATTTACTGTCTGTCTCTGTTTATTTGTTTTGTTCGAAGTTTATTCTTACCAGAGTCAGCGCGTAGAGTGGTTGACTCACCGATAGCAAATTATTTAAATATATTTATAGTGCTGAGCAGTTATAATAAGCTCACAAGTATAGTAAGCTCATAAGCATAATTCACAAGTTTCCTGTATATATATTCTTTACTACCAGTTCCTGTTTCTAAGTCTATAAGTTTCTTTAAGGCACTATTGTAAGTAGCCCTACCTTTTATAATATGTTTTTAGTGATAAATGTGAAATTGTTTTGTATTCAGTGTAATTTACCTTTTTTTATATAATTGTTTCAGTTGTGCCTTAATTCCTTAAATATAAAAACAAGTGACCTTTTTGTGTGAGCTTTTATTTCTCCGGCTGCACCCCGTCACACTGGCGCCCAACGTGTATAGAACACCACCATCCAGTCAACCAGTACCGGCGAACCGAACTACTATATTTTGAAGATCGTTGTATGTTGTGTGTGATTTTTTTTTATCTTTTTCCAAATTCTAAAAGGCTTAGTCGCCCCCCACTATTTTATCGGCCATATTATTAACTTAATCATCTCATCTCATCTCATCCCAATCCTCATTTTATTTAATTTATAGTAGTTGACAATACAACTACATCTCTACACAAAACACTTACAAGACACTTTACCCAACATTTACTACATTTTACAGACAAGAAACTATACGCGGTTTCGAAAGAAACCGGCACAAAATTGTTGCTGATTCTGAGCGTCAATATATCACTCAGATCAGTGCAATTAACACTTGCGGGCAGTGCTGAGAGGGAGTACCTCCAGTGTATCCCACATACAAGTCTTAGATTTGGCTAGGCACTTTCCTGGAGGCAATCCGTGCCGACTATCCAGAGGTTCCTACCAGTCTAAACTTGAACACTACACCTACCTAACACTAATTCTATTAAATTTATCTTAGTCTTACTTAACCAGTCCTTGTATAATAGAATAGATAGGAAAAATTTAAACAACTTTAGTTTCACTCTCCTTTCAATTCATCACATATCATCCTATCACTTAGACTATTATAATTTATAGTAGTGACATAACAAACACGCAACTACACACTACACTTACAGTACACTTACCCCACATTTACTACACCCATCAGACAGTAAAACTATACGCGGTTTTGAAAGAAACCGACACAAAATTGTTGCTGATTCTGAGCGTCAATATATCACTCAGATCAGTGCAATTAACACTTACGGGCAGTGCTGAGAGGGAGTACCTCCAGTGTATCCCACATACAAGTCTTAGATTTGGCTAGGCACTTTCCTGGAGGCAATCCGTGCCGACTATCCAGAGGTTCCTACCAGTCTAAACTTGAACACTACACCTACCTAACACTAATTCTATTAAATTTATCTTAGTCTTACTTAACCAGTCCTTGTATAATAGAATAGATAGGAAAAATTTAAACAACTTTAGTTTCACTCTCCTTTCAATTCATCACATATCATCCTATCACTTAGACTATTATAATTTATAGTAGTGACATAACAAACACGCAACTACACACTACACTTACAGTACACTTACCCCACATTTACTACACCCATCAGACAGTAAAACTATACGCGGTTTTGAAAGAAACCGACACAAAATTGTTGCTGATTCTGAGCGTCAATATATCACTCAGATCAGTGCAATTAATACTTACGGGCAGTGCTGAGAGGGAGTACCTCCAGTGTATCCCACATACAAGTCTTAGATTTGGCTAGGCACTTTCCTGGGGGCAATCCGTGCCGACTATCCAGAGGTTCCTACCAGTCTAAGCTTGAACACAATACCTACCTAGCACTAGTATTATTAAATTTATTTTAAATCATAACTGTTTTTAATTAGTTTTTAAATAGCTAGAAAATTAAAAACCTCTTTTTGAAACACAATAATTTATTTTTTAATAACACTATGAATCCATCACTTTTAAATAAACCTGAGCTTGCTTATGAACTTAGTCTCCGCTCAATTGAATTTCCATCTGTCGCAACCGCTGGGGAATTACGAATATTGTTAAATCCAATAATAGACTCAGATTGTTCAGTTCTTTCCAGTCCTTACTCCATTGAACGTGATCTTGATAAAATCAAAAACATTCTGCTTATGGTTTCTTCATGATTAATTTATCAATACGTTTAAATAGATTAGAGATTACTACATAACATAAATGACTTTTGCAATACTTCAAACAAATTTTTCATCCATGACAGCCTGTCAATCAAATTTTAAACCTCTTCTGTCCAACAATAACATAACTACGAACTCCTGGCACAAAATTTACTCAAAACTCTTTAGACCTAAAAAAATTCTTTTATTACTTACTTTTTCTTTATTACTTTATTATTACTTTTATTTACGTTTATACTATATATTACTTTTATTACGTAATTACTTTTTCTCCCAATTAGAATTCTCTATCGTTATTACTTTTCCAAAGTAATTATTTTTTTTTTATATATTACTTTTATATATACTACTATTTACAACTCATTCATTCCCTCATTCTATTACAACACATAATAATTACTATACATTAACTGTCTTCATAGAAGACATATTTAATTGTCTGCATAGACGACATCTTCAATTTTGGTCTTCATAGAAGACATACTTAATTATACAGTCTTAGTCTTCATAGAGGGCATTAATTTTTCAGTCTTCATAGAAGGCATATTTAATTTCTCAACCGAGAATAGAACCTCTAAGTCTATTGGAATAGCCTCATTATAGATTTTGAGGGAAATTTGTCTTCCAGCGGGTTGTGACTGGTTAAATAAGCCTACACTAATTTTTATTTTTCATCCAGCGGGTTGTGACTGGCTAAATAAGCCTACACTAATTTTTATTTTTCATCCAGCGGGTTGTGACTGGTTAAACAAGCCTACACTAATTTTTATTTTTCATCCAGCGGGTTGTGACTGGTTAAGCAAGCCTACACTGTTTTATTTTTTCACCCAGCGGGTTGTGACTGGTTAAATAAGCCTGCACTAATTTAGGGAGCCAGTTGAGTATTCAATAAATTTTGGATACTCTACCGCGTGGAGTCTGGTTGTCTTATTAAATCAACCATGACCGTTGACTGAAGTATGTACTGGAAGTATGCAAGTGATGCATGTAAGGAAAGTGATGCATGTAAGGAAGCTGGTCTCCTTATTTTCTCATTTCACAATTCTCATCTCATCCATTTTTATTAAAGATATGTTTTTTTTTTTTTATATAAATTGGTCACATTTTTACATAGTTTTATGAAAAAATCCTTTTTATACTCAGGATTTTTTCTTCCAGGGGGGAGCGGGTATTGTAACGAGGCGCCATAGCTATATTGGCGACTCGTTGCTTTCATTGCGCTCTTCTCTGGCCATTTTTCATATTTTCTTTTCTCTTCGTTTCCTATTTTAAATTTACTGTCTGTCTCTGTTTCCTATTTTAAAATTTACTGTCTGTCTCTGTTTATTTGTTTTGTTCGAAGTTTATTCTTACCAGAGTCAGCGCGTAGAGTGGTTGACTCACCGATAGCAAATTATTTAAATATATTTATAGTGCTGAGCAGTTATAATAAGCTCACAAGTATAGTAAGCTCATAAGCATAATTCACAAGTTTCCTGTATATATATTCTTTACTACCAGTTCCTGTTTCTAAGTCTATAAGTTTCTTTAAGGCACTATTGTAAGTAGCCCTACCTTTTATAATATGTTTTTAGTGATAAATGTGAAATTGTTTTGTATTCAGTGTAATTTACCTTTTTTTATATAATTGTTTCAGTTGTGCCTTAATTCCTTAAATATAAAAACAAGTGACCTTTTTGTGTGAGCTTTTATTTCTCCGGCTGCACCCCGTCACAGAGTTAACTCCAGTCGTGCTTCGAAGTTGACACACACACACACATTTTTTTTTCTATTAAAATTTATCATATAAGATAACATTGAAAATCTTTAATCTATGATCACAAATTTGTTGTTTGTCTGTCCGCTCTTTTTCCCGCTCTTGTCCATTGTATCAACGTTACCATAGCAACGCGTTAACCGCAAGTAGATCGTCTACCGGACGCTAGATGGCGCTAACGGAACGAAATTTAAAGAATTTTGTCCACCAATGCGAAGCCGGGACGGGCCGCTAGTACATATAAAAATCATAAAATATTTAACAAATTTGTCGCTACCAATGATATCTTATCCATCCAGTTGTTCCAGCTCAAGATAACCATCTATAACCTTTGTTGAAGTAATAACAGCGAAACACACTTTAATGTCACCAACGTTGATCAATTACCCACGAAGTTGGCATTTCAGCTTGCTCCCTGATAACATGCCCTAGTTCTTGTTCGTGAGACATTCAAAGATTTCGACCTGCAGTTCACCAGTTTTGTTTTTAAAATATTTAATTGTATGATGAAGTGCTTCGTTTCAATGAGCATGTTTTGCTAATAACTACTTTTTGAACTCTTGAAGAGAGATATGACTGTGAGATTTAATTATAGTTTTGAGACACTACAGCACCATAGCTCATAGCAAATATGGCAAAAATCATTTTTATGAGGAGTCTGCCGGGTATCGAACCCATAGCCTATCGCTATCAAGGAGACACTATCAGCTATATCATTATATAGGTTCAAATAGTTTATTCCCTATAAAAACACTCGGTTTACACAAAATGAGAAAAACATTTTTTATACATACTAATATTGGCTTATGGCTACATCTAAAGCAACGGATTCTTAAAAACAAAAACAAAGGACTGGCCAGAGACGTATACACAAACAAATTAAAAATTTTCTTATGTCACATCGAACAAGTAAAATTCTTGTCACAACCCAAGTTGCTAAATCATCAAATAACAAAAAAAAACACACACATAAATAGATAGATATGGTAAACATTTTTGTTCAAAAACTGCATTTAAATCACATCGGTGTGAAAAATCATCGAAATAACAAGAAAAAATAATGTTTCCTATGTTGTATTTATAAAAACGATTAAGCGTAGTTTTCACCATTTAACTATAACCAGAGTTTGCTTATCAAAGCTGTTAAATTCCATTTTTTTAAGACGCTATATAGTTATAATTAATTTTTGAATCGAATCTAAAAAAAACCTATGAATAATACAATTGTGAAAATTTGTTTGTCGACCTAACCTAACCTAACCTTATGGTTATGTAACATCTGATAGCAGTCCGCCAAATTCAAAATATACTGGAATAGGGTATTTAACTGTCTAATCAGTAGTGTAATTATGATATGTTTTGCTTTCAATTAAACTACAAAATGTGGGAGAATTCTTTCTCCTCATTGGCAACATTTTCATAAAATGTCACGTCAGGAGACAAAATACATTTTTTTTATTTTTGATGAATGTTTTACGTAAAAACATAAGTTCAAAAACATAACTTATACATGGAATGCAATATTACAATCCTTTTTTTGTGTTTCTCCGATGTACTGCGACAACCGTTCCTGTCGTTTATAAATAAATTACAGGAGCAGTGACACTAATTTGAGCCTCTGTGACTTTGAGCAATAACGGGCCGATAATGGATTAGTTTAAGTCTCGTTACTTTACCAAGCTGGACTCGGGACTAAAAATGGGTTGATAAAAACGCTGTATTTGTAAAGAAACAACATTTTTACAATTCTGTAAAACTACACAGTTAGAAACTGACATATTAGTTGTATGACGGGACGGCAGCGACAATCCAACAACAATCTTAATTGAAAAAATTACATCAAAAAGGACATAAAGGGCTGTAAAAATTGAAAATGTTCAGAACTCAACTCAGAACACAACAAAAATTGTGAGATAGCATTAGGGTTGCCAACTTTTATTAGAAGAAATAGAGTATATCTGATTTCAAAGGAGGTAAATAAAAAGTACGGCCTTATAAAAAAGCGTATAATTTATTTCAAATTTTTATAAAGGTATTTTTTACAGCAAATAACAATTTTTCATTTCGTTTTAAAAAAAGTTGTATGACTCCAAACATTCTAAATCTAGGTTTACATATACAAAGATCAGGAGCTCATTTTTAATCAATTTCAATGAAGCCCTGTTTCTCTTCACATTCATGATCCAAAAAGACTCTCTCAGTAAACCTGAAGTGGTGGGAACAGAGAGTATATAGCTATTTATTTTTTAATAAAAAAAATCGTTAGGGCGCTTATTGACATTAGTGGCTGCGTTCAGAAACGCCAGAGTGTGGCTTGGGGTGTAGGGATTCCTAACTTGGAAATACCAGCATATTAAAAGTAAATAGTTGACTTTTTTGGTTACGATAATCATATATGCGAGACTGGCACTAGTATAGTAAACGTTGTGTAATAAAGAGTATTTTAGCGTCCTCTATTAGTATTATAGATTAAAGAGTACGCGTACATGATATAGAGTACAATACTCTATTTTAGAGTACAGTAAGCAACCCTAGATAGCATTGAAAACTGATGTTTGCTTTGTTTAGTGAACCAACCTCTAGTACAGTCAAATACATTTGTAATATGGTCAGTCACCGGTGATCGATTCCCTTGCAATCAATCAACTGTCGTACTTATGAATATTTAATTTCTTGAGTATGTAGTTATCATGTTTTACATACGATAGGAGTGACTTATTTCGGTACATAAAAGTCCTTTAAAAATAGTACTGCTGAACTTTGACCTCCGAGTAGGGTTGCCACCTGCCACTGCATGATTTAAGGGTTACCAACACCAAATATTTCAGTATTTTTTACGGAATACATTTAAAATAGCATTGTTGACAAATGAGTAGGAGAATGAGATAAAAAAAGTCTTATTTTTTCAAATTTATACTAATTAATACTCAAAAAGTTTAAAATTCTTCGTTTTTCTCAGCTCAGGGTTTGGGTCCAGCTGAAAATCAATGTTGTGGCTCAGAGACTACAACATCAGCTGAGCTACCCTTTCAGTTACTTCTGTATTTAGTTATAAGAAATTCATTGTATTGTTGAAAATCTAAAATGGAAGTACTGAATAAATGATTACTTTACCTTACTAATTGATTAAAATACGGGTACTTTGGTTGGATTTCCTATTATTTTGTAGCCGAAAAACGGGGTAAAGCATGAAATTCGGGACATCTGGCAACACTACCAGGGTTATATTAAAACCGGTAATAATCCACAGTCCATAGTTCCTGACAAAATAGCTGCTGTAACCAACGACTAGACAAGATGGAAGATTGCAACTGTGCCGTTAATGTGACCCACAAACCCCGATTACCATAGATTATATCACGGGCAGAGCGGATTACACTATGGCTGATGGCAAAGGACACTTGACGCAATAGGGACGTGACGAAAATAAGAATTCGACACCTTGCTACACTTGTATTCGACACATTGTAACACTTTCTATTAAAGTCAGTGACCACCATATATGACAATAAGGTTTAATATGTACGGTCAACAAAAAATTAAGCTATCTAAACATTTAATGGTTTCTAATACCATGGCATTAGGTACACCAAAATTAGATAAAAGTTAAAATTCAATATAAGCATTTATCATGCATTCATGTCATGGCATGGCTTCATAAGTCCTACGACGTACCGAGAGGAAGCCGCAAGAACTTAAAAAAACGTCGACGTGTATAAAATTGCCGATGTACTTAATCTAAATCTAAAAACAGTTGAGGGAAACTCAAAAGCATAGTTTAGGTATTTACTTGAATCGATTTATTTCGACGATCGTTTGTTGCAGCGGTAGCGGTCCTACCTTACGCGCCCACGGTCCTGGGTTCGAATCCCGGTAGGGGCGATGTTTGTGTGATGATGTAGGGATATTTATATATATATATATATATTTCTATGAGTATTATATCTATGTTTCGTATAAGTTTGTCCATTACCCTAGTATCCATGAAACAAGCCTTAGGGTGCTTTCTTTGGGCTAGGAAAGTTGGTGTGAGTATAAGAAATATTTAAAACCCATGTTATATAATAAGTATTCATTAGTAACATTATACAACAAGAAAAAAAATTGTTGAATCCATGTGTAAAACACTGAAACGTGCAACAGGAAAAGAAACCATCCCCTTCATGTTTCAACAACAGCTAATTTTACACAGTTAGGCTGTTATTGTGTTCAAAATAAAAAATATGATATCACTTAGCGATTACTATGAAAGTGACGAACAGTAACTAATTGCAAAACATACTCTCTTTATAAATCCATTCTGTTTAATTTTAAGCACCTTTTTTGAAATATATGTTTCAAGCGCTCAATACTATTTCTGTAAATAAAGGGCAAAACGTGGTCATCTAATAAATAAATAAAATATGATTTAAGTAATAGATAATATCAAAAAACAGAATAAAGAATTATTGTGTATGTACCTTGTTTTTATTGAGTTTCCGATATTTCGGCACTGTTTAAACTCAATAAAAACAAGGTACATGGTATAAATCCCGAATATAACTTATATTACCAGGATCAATAATGATGCTTATTAGTATTTTTGTTAAAAAACTTGCGATTCTGATATAAACCACCACGTTCATGTTTCAATAACAGCTGTTATTGTGTTCAAAATTAAAAAAAAAACACAGCGATTAGTGCAGAAGTTACGGATACGAACTAAATTATTGGATTCTATGAGTTCTTAGTCGATTTTCGTTTTTCTTGTAATGAATCGAACCAACTTTTTAGGACTAGATCGTGACGGAGCCCGAATTTTGGAATTCGCAATACTAAAAAACTTACGACTAAAATACATTGGCTCTATGGGATTCCGTATTGAAACAAAAAGCGCGCGTTTTTTGAAAGTTTTCATGCGTACTGAATTTTAAAATTTACTAAAAAATATTGTATATTTTTTTTTAGTATTACGCTCCGCTTCAATATATGGTGCTAGCGAAGCTTTATACTTAGCGACTGCATCTACCTAGTTAAAAATGTACTTATTGAAAAAACTGTCTTTATAAATCCATTTTGTTTTCTTTATAGCACTTTTTTTAATTGTATGTATTATGGATTTGACGACCGTTTGGCGCAACGGTAGCGATCCTGCCTTTCGCACCGACGGTCCTGGTTTCGAATCCCGGAAGGGGCAGATGTTTGTATTCATCATAATGAGTACGAGTATTTGTACCCGAGTCATGGGTGTTTATATATATTTCTATGAAAATAACATATTTATGTATGATATATGTATGTCTATCCGTTACCCTAGTATC
The DNA here is from genome assembly GCA_927399485.1 of Calamotropha paludella. NCBI lineage: Eukaryota > Metazoa > Arthropoda > Insecta > Lepidoptera > Crambidae > Calamotropha > Calamotropha paludella. The sequence continues at coordinate 22,538,296 of OV656817.1, read as the reverse complement.
CATAACACAAGTCTTATTGTGCTTACTTTGGGCTAGGCTAATTGGTGTTAATAGTAGAAATATTTATAAGAAAAAAATATTTTTTGTAAGATGTATATAAAACAATGGCTCTCAGCCACTTCTGCGCGATCGCATGCAAGATAATCATAAACACATAATTTACCTGGAGAAATAATTTGAGCATGTGAGACAAAATTGTTTTGTAATACAAAAGAGTGTCTGCCGTTTCTAATTTGCATACACTACACTATTCAAAATAAAGAAAATCTAAAACTTACACATCCAAGATGAAAAATCTATTTTATTTTCTTACCTTTGAATTAAATAATGGAAGGAAAGTGACACCTTCTGTAAGAACTAAGAGTCTCTTGAAATAAAAGCACTAACTTTTGGTAGACAATTTTATTGACATATGGTAATGCTTTAACGCGATGCCTTGCCCTATAGAAACCGTAGTAAGCTACTAGTTCAACACCCAATATACAGATGGCGTTGCTTATCTTGATTTTTTCACAAGCATACAAATTAAAGTTTCCCGTGTTAAGAATGATCTAATCCTGTCTTTGAATTAACACTAATTACAGATATTTTTTTTATATTTTTCGTCTATACAAACCAATATACGCACAAAAAGATATCTAGCAATCAAACACGTACTTACAATATAATACAATACAAAACACTTTATTATGAACACCACATTGAAGTAATAATAAAACAAAATTAAACATAAAATAGTGTTACAATGGGCGGTGTTATCGCTCAAAGTGATCTCTTCCAGACAACCTTTGGATAGATAGGACTGGAAGGAAGCGTAAGAGACGGTGGCGTAAACGATAAATACATATATAAACAAATATACAACATTGCCTAATAAAAATCAGGTCATTAAAATTTTTTCAATTACCTATGAATATTTAATGAAAAAACAAAAACAAAAATTGATTAAAAATTTTTTTACACCGTTGCACCAATCATTACCGTTTGGTGCAACTACTCCACTTCTTCGGAAAAAACATACTAAGAATTTTTGAAAGATGAAAATCGTTCTTGTTTCATACTTTCGGTTTTCTTTTATCGCCTATTAAAAAAACATTTAGCCTACTTACTAAGTAGAATTATATTTTTAATAATGAGTAATGAGCCATAATCGTGGTCCATTTAGCCTATACACTCACGCATTACCATAATGATCGGGTTGCTTTTCAGTCACCCATAATCAGTCTAGTTCATATAATTAATAATTCAGCCTAGGAAAGCCCTAACGATGCCCTTTAATGAACACACTGACCATAAACTACACTCGAGAGCAATGAATCCGGGTCACTTAAAGAATCCTAAAAATCTCGGAAACTAAAAATGCTAGGTTAATGCAATAAATTGTATTTAGTAGACAATGTAATACTCCTAAAATGAAGGTATTAAAACTTCTTAGTTATTGTAAAGTTATATCATAAAAAAATCAAATTTGAAAAAGGGCCACTTTCGAAGATGGAACTACGAAATTACAGCATTTGGTTTTGCTTTTGTTTGTAATCTGTCATTTATGTGGGTACATAAACCATGTTGATAGTGCTCTATATTCATTATTCAAGCTGAAATTATGTCGCTTACGCCTGAAGAATGCACCAGAATACTTACAATGCTGGAAACCGGCCGGAGTCAGCGCGATACAGCCAGGACTGTCGGTGTGTCGCTGTCAACAGTACAAAGAGTTCTCCGACGTTACGAAGAAACTGGTTCTAACCTACGCAGACCAGGAACGGGCAGAACCAGGTGTACCACAGCACGAGAAGACCGATACTTGGTGAACACCATGCTTCGAAATCGCTTTCTCACAGGAACTGAACTCACCAATCAGTTTCGACGCCTCGGAGGAAGTAACCCAAGTGCATGGACAGCAAGACGTCGGCTTGCTGAATCTAACTTAAAACCCCTTAGACCTGCATACGGCCCTAAACTGGAGCGTGGGCATCGTATTTCAAGACTAAGATATGCCCAGAGCCACGTAAATTGGAGTATTGAAGATTGGTCAAAAGTTATGTTCTCCGACGAATCAAAATTTATGCTCTACAAGCACGATGGAAGACACAGAGTGTATCGAAGACCAGGGGAAAGATTCAAGCAAGCATGCATCGAAGAAAAAGTAGCCTACGGTGGTGGGTCTGTACTTGTGTGGGCCGGAATTTCTTCTGAAAGTCGCACAGAGCTGGTGATCATAGAAAACGGCTCTTTAACTAGCGTAAGCTATGTGGAAGAAATCCTCAATGATCACGTTGGTCCATTTATGGTCAATTTAGGTGAGGATGCTATATTTATGCATGACAATGCCCGACCTCATACAGGTAGGATTGTGAATGACTACCTTCAAGAGATGAACATTACTCGTATGGAGTGGCCAGCGCGCAGCCCGGATATCAACCCGATCGAGCATGCTTGGGACGAGCTAGGCAGATGCGTAAAACAACGAAACCCTCCCCCAATCACGCTTCGTGAGCTCAAAATTGCTCTCACAGAGAAATGGGAGAATATTCCCCAAAATCGTATAAGGAACTTGGTGTACAGCATGCCAAACCGCGTAAACGCAGTAATGGAAGCACGAGCAGGCAATACGAAGTATTAAAATTCAAGAAAATCGTAATAAAGTTCAAACATTTCATGTTTCCTATTTTTGTTTTAAGGAGAGATCAGCAGTTTTTTTTCTTTATGTAATTTTGTGTTAATAAAATGTATGGTGACTCATATTTTTTTTACTTTCATTTAAGGAGTATTACATTGTCTATTAAATACAATTTATTGCATTAACCTATCATTTTTAGTTTCCGAGATTTTTAACATTCTTTAAGTGACCCGGATTCATTGCTCTCGAGTGTAGTAGGTTCGTGATAATCGATTTACTTTCAATTGAATAGTATCCCGATTCGATTAAATAATTTAAAAGCAGTCATGCTTCATTCTCAAGCAGACGTCACTAATTTTTATTTAATTTAATTTAAAAAAAATATCTTTATTGATTTTCTTTTTTTACCACGTTTTACTTAACTTCACTTGTCTGTCTGTTGGTTTGTCGTCAAAATTTGAGATCCTTATTTCGACTTCTCCCTCTTATCCGATTTGGCTGAAATTTTGTATACAGGCTTGTTTCACCTACATCCTAAAACCACTTAATTAGGCTTTAATTAAATTAACCTCCACGTGGTGTGTCTGGATATTTGATATATATTACATGTATATATTAAAAAACTAAAAAGAGTTAAATAAATACTTTATAAAAAAAAAACTTTTAAAAAACCACGTTTTACTACGGGTTATAGATGTACTAAAAAGGAGAAAATATTTTTTTACAAATGGACTAAATAGATAAAAATAAATTTTTGGTAATAATGAAAATTTACGATACAAATATTCTAAAATTTATTGAATATTATGTATTGTTCTGAACATTCATACGCAGAATTTGAAAACTTTCCAAAAAATTAAAACGTGGTGCGCATTATACTTGAAAAACTATTAAATGCCATCCACAGCATTACTATTGCATTGGTTTAGTTAGGAAGGGATTTAGGAAAGATAATGAAAATATTCATATAATATCAATAACGCTGTTGATCTAAATTACGCACCACGTTTTAATTTTTTGGAATTTTTTCAAATTCTGCGTATGAATGTTCAGAACAATACATAATATTCAATAAATTTTAGAATATTTGTATCGTAAATTTTCATTATTACCAAAAATTTATTTTTATCTTTTTAGTCCATTTGTAAAAATTTATTTTCTCCTTTTTAGTACATCTATAACCCGTAGTAAAACGTGGTTTTTTAAAAGTTTTTTTTTATAAAGTATTTATTATTAGGTATATTTTATAAGCGTGTCACATACATTGTTTTTGGTAACAAATTATAAATAATGGTTCAAAACTTCATGGTACGATTTAATAGCATGTTTTAAATGTTGAAAAATTGGTAAAAAATAGACTTATTGGCGTGAACTTCTCCTTCTTCCTTTTGTCAATAGCTTGTTTTGTGTGTGTGAGTAGCCTTTTCACGTAATGTTATGATTTAAATTTAAATTCAGAATAGAGACTTTATGTAAGCTCTTAGAACAGGTTTACCTAAAACAAAAAATAGAACGTCGCGGATGTTACAAAGCACTACATATAAGAAATTTAGTAAGATCCAAAATTAGACACTCAAATATGGCAGGGTTATTGATGTCAGTTTATATTGTAATTGCCAAGAATTGGGACAAAATTTCGATAAGAGGAGGGCTTAACATACTTAGAACGCATTTTATATTAGTAGAACGAGGGGTGTCATGAGAAAGGACATAATGAGGGAAAACAAGCTATCTTTGGACAATTGAAAAAGATATGATCTTTAGTTTCTTCTTCCATACCGCATTCGCAGAGAGAGGTATACCTTACACCGATTCTTGCAAGATGAACTGGGGTGCAGGCATGACCTAGTCTCAGACGGCAGATGGTTGACACGGCTTTCTTGCTCATTACTTTCTAGAAAAACTATGGCGTGTTTGGAATAGATTTTAGGATCTCGCTGTAGTAACTACCTGCGCGGTTTCTAGTATTTTGCTAGTCAATTTGCCACGTCCAAAATGAACATTGGTTAGAGTAAGGAGAACATGATGGTTCATCATTGCATATACTAAGGACTGATGATCGCCTGGTTGGCGCATAAGTCTACAGTTTCATTTCCTGGCGTGAACTTAAAGGGCAGTACAGTCAGAGTCAAAACCCTCTGTCAAAACGTCTATAAATTACGTGATGACTTTATCAAAACTTACAATTAGACCGAAGCAATGGATAGCCGTGTGGTATCTGCCAATTGCAATAGCGCCTGCTGTTTATATTCAAGGGTGTCGCAAATGGCGACTATTGATACTTGAGGCAATCATTGTAGGCCTCCCTAAGACATCAAAATAGGCAGACGCAGTTTTCAAATTATGGTCCGTTGTTAAAATGTCCTACTTTCCTGCCAAGAAGATTACGGTAATTCCCCCCATTTACTAGGGACGCTTTCGTTTAGCAGAGGATGTCTTTCGGCTAAAATGACGACCGCTTGGTGCAACGGTAACGATCCTGTCATTCGCACCGACGGTCCCGGATTCATGTCGCGGAAAAGGGAGAGCTCGTATTCATCGCACAAAAATCTGCCCCTTCCGGGATTCGAAAACAGGACCGTCAGTGCGAAATACAGGATCGCTACCTTTGCACCAAACGGTTAAACATATCCTTACTAATATTATAAATCGGAAAGTGAGTTTGTTTGTTTGTTTGTTTGTTTGTTTGTTCCGCTTTCACGCCGTAACTACTGAACCGATTGCTTTGAAATTTTGCAGACGTAAAGATAAAAGTCCGGATTAAATAATAGGGTACTTTTTATCCCGGAAAAAAATTGATATTCCCGAGGAAAAACAAAAATATTGTTTGCTTGATGGATGGATTGTAGATGGCGCTGTGTGTCGTTTAAAACAAGGTAAAATATTGTAAACGAATATAAACATGTAAATTTAGAAGCTAAATGATACGATAATTAGTCCCCGAAAATGAGGAATTCCCGAGGGATGACGTACAATTTGTTTTATTGTCTAAATTGTTTTTTTTACATCTACTTATCCTGAAATCACTAAAGTCAATGAATTACTAATTGGTATAAGTATTAGTTACGTTATTTAGTTCTCGAGGTATGCGATAGATAGCGCTGGGTGTTTTTTAAAACGAAGAAAGATGAGAAGTTTTCTTATAGTTGTGCTTTATACCGCAATATAACATTCCATTTATACCGAATTCCATACGCGGGCGAAGCCGCGGGCGGAAAGCTAGTTAATAATAAACTAATAAACCTCTAATATAACAAAACAATACTTATTTTATTTTTCACATTCCATGTATTCTTTTACACTATAAAAACATTTTTAATTATTATCTGCAATCTCCATACGTTCCAATGCAATCATAGACCACACTGACCAGTGACTGCACCAAATAATAAATACTTTAGTAATTATGTTGTAGCCAATAACACCATGGAAGCGGTAATTGTGTCATGTGGCTACTCGCGTGACCCCTATCACCAGTCGATACCCCATACATGATTAATGCTGATCGATCCGACTACGGCGACCCTTATGACAACTTTCGATTTTTCTTTTATAACTTTTTTAAGAATATTAAGAATTCTCGTCGATGCGAAAGGCAGAACCACTACCGTTGCAAAATGGTAGATACATAATTTATTTGTTTGTCTATAATTGGAGAGAAGCGAGCTGAGCTCCCATGGATCACCTTCAATGTCGCAATGTCTGTTATACTATAACTTCCCGAGTTTTTAACCGCTTTTAATATTTTTGAGTGGAGTCGAATCAACAGATTTTGAACTAGATCGTGACGGATTTTGAAATTCGCAAAAATAAAAAAGTTATGACCAAAACATTAGCTCTATGGGATTTCTCAGTGAAACAAAAAGCGCGCGCTTTTAAAAGTTTTCATTCTTATGGAATTTTAAAATGTAGTAAACATTATTGATTTTTTTATTTTTACTTTTTGTATTATTTTTTAGTATTACGCTCGGTTTCAATATATGATGCTACCGAAGCTTTATGCTTAGCGACTCCATCAACCTAGTATTTTGTGCTTGTCTGTACTTTATTTATTTATTCAATTAGGTAAGCATACAGCCAAACACATAATTACAATTTAGTTACATTAATTAATTTGAAAATTAATATATGCAGGCCTATTATAAGCTTACACAACGTTCAATTCCGCGTTACATAAAGGATTATTCTATATATTTTAACATGGCTACGTTTAAAATATCATACATCATAAATTCCCAATATTAAGTTTTTTTAGAAAACTTAGAACCATTTACTTGCGTGACTGTTTCAGCAGCATAGTTTTAAAAACTGATTGCTAAACACCAAAAACATCCAAGTTAAGAGATTTCGCGCTGATGTTATTATATGTAGTGCATATGCGAGCAATGGGATGATGAAGAAATAGGTTTATTTAAAGGCGAGGCAACGCAAATTAAATAATAATACAACGCAAATTTAAAATAATACTAGATATTATTATGTAGGATATGTCAGGAAACACAGACTCAGGCAAGGAGTTCCACTTTTTAGCGGTACCTATCACAAAATTGGAACAAAAACGCTTAGTGCGACTCTTTGGTATATCAATCACATAATGGTGGCGCGCATTTGTAACTCTGGTTGTCCGATGAATAAATGGGGACGGGCGGAACAAGGTTGTGCAACTCTGCTGCACACTCTCCAAAATGTATCCTATAAAAACGGATAGGCTAGCTGCCTTTTGTCCATGCTCAAGGCTTTTGAGCTTTTTATAAAAAAACTCTACATTGCCGATAAGCTTCTTGGCCTTCTTCTCAATGGACTAAAGCGTCTGGAGTTGGTATTGGGCGGAACCGTCCCAAAGATGAGAACAGTACTCCATACACGTTTGAATTTGCGCTTGGTAAAGGTAGAGCAACTGTTCCGGCGCACATTGGTCCGGATTTTCAAAAAGGTGGACATAGGATCGAAAATGCTTATTTAACTTAACAAAAAATTGTTTCGTATAGGAAATTTAACGCTGATTAATACTTATTTCTACAACTTTTCAAAAAACTGCTCCTTCACGTCAAAAAAAAATATTGAAAATAAAAATGTATGGGAGAAAATCTATTTTATTTTTTTCTCCGTTCAGTATCAAAGTATAGCAAGCAAACCTTATCTTCTGGTAAGTACTTATTGTCCTTAATACGACGACATATAAATTGCTTGCGTATCCCTGCGGCCTTGGCGCCTACGATGCTATAAAGTTTAAAATTTTTATGTTGAATTATCTTATTATTATTAACGAGTTTTTCTATTAAAATTAATCCAAAATATATTTTTTAATAAAACAAGCCCCATCCTTTTATTAGGCTCGCCCCCTATTACTTGGGACTTAAATATAACTGGCGAAATTACAGTGTACTATAGTGTAGTATACACCTTTGCCTTCGGGGAATATAAAGCGTGACGTTATGATAAAATAAGCATTTTTGCTTATTTTTATTTTAAATAATCTTCTGTTGATTATTCTTTCATCTGTTGATATTTCCTATTGATAAATCATGGTTGATATTGGTGGTTATACTAATAGTGTGACTTATCTTGAAAGAAACAATTAGAAATAGATTTAGCCCTGAAAAGGGCTTTTTCTGAAGTCTTGAAAATGACTATTTTAAGTCATCATCATCATCCGAGCGTCTTCTTGTCTTCCAGTCCAGTCCAGTCTAACCGGATACGGCTGAATATTACGACCCTTTGACTATTTTAAGTAGTCCTGAAAAGGACCACAACTTAACTACTACTACTAACAAACTCAATTCTAACAATTACAACATCACTAAATCTGTCACGTTTACATTAATGGATCATGTTCAGACTGCAACTCCTGTAGATCCATATTTTCGGTTTCTTCTGTTACTACCTCAGGCAACAACAAAAGCTCTTTAACATCTGGAAAAAAATCGAATTGCTTTGAGTTGCTGTATTTTGGTCGAATATGGGATAAATATGGGTCTGAACTACTTAAAAAATTATGAAGCAAGTCCTCGTTGGTCTTTATCCTGTTAAATTTTCTTGTGTGAGACTCACGAACTCTTCGAAATTCTTTATTTCTTGCTTCTCCAGCTTCTTCGGAAAGAATGCCAATTGGTAGGAGGCCAAAGTGATGACAAATGTCTGCACCGTGTATGAGTAGCTTGAGCACACTTGTGGGCATATAAAACCATGGTTATAGATGAACAAAGATCTCAGCTGTTTCTCTGCAATAAGTCCTGAATTTTTCAATATCTATGGCACATCCTGATGAAATCGTTTGAAGAATAACCGCAAAATGCTTTAGCAGGTCTTTGTCAACATTGGTTATTTCGGCAGATTTCTCATAATCTCTAAAAAACCTTCTGGCTGTGTTTCCGTCGTTTGTGGTTCCAAAGCCTTGCTTCACAAAATCCACAAGTATTCCCATTTGCTGTTTGAATTCTTCTTGTGTCAAATGTTTCTTCGCAGCTTTTAGTTGCTTGTTAGCACCTCGTGCAGTCCACATCTCAAAGTCCATGTTGTAATTTAATTTTCAATTCGTAACTGAGCAATCAGAATACAGCCATGCATTACCGTTACTTTCTGGTTTATTTTCTTTCTTTTCTGTCGTTCTGTCGCTCTTTCTTTTTAAAGTCTTTCTCTCTTTTTGCACTTGTGTTCTAGGCGAGAGGTATCCCTAGCCTCGACCCTTGGATCCAAATGCGTTGTAATAATTAATCCTAAGTGAAAAACTCTAATTAAAACTGAAATCACTTACTTAACTTAATAAATAAGAATAAATAAAAAAAAATCATGCATTATCTACATCAATGAAGATTTGCAAAAATAATGTTTGTGTACCTGCATTCAAAAGTTAAGTAAGTGTTAAGTATGTCGAATTACAGGGGGCGCCAAATTAAACAGGGCCCAGATTACCGGAGGTCCACATAGTTAATTTTATCACTTTATCCCAGTGTGCTCTATTCAGAAATAAGTAAAGTGCCAATGTCATATATGGTAACAACTAGCTAAAGGTTTTCTGGATGGGTGGAGTTGCAAAAATAGTTCCATATGCTTAATAAGTAAATCTATTAGAATTTCAAATTTATCACATAAATATAGATCTAATTAACATCAGTTTTCAAAGATATATGCCCTTATTGGGAAACGCATGGACAAGAATTCTAAATAGTAGGTTGCTACTCCTTGTGGGTTATAATTGGTGTTTAAATGTAAATGTAAGTGCTTTGGTTGTAATTACGGATAGTGGCCTCTTTGTGGCTTACCGGGTTACATGGTAACGTTACTCCGAGGTCCCGGATTCTATCCCCGGCTGGGTTTTATGTTGGCTCGAGTCTGGGTGTTGTGGTATTTGTACGTTGTTTGAACAAGCAAATTGAGATGAATTTCAGAACACAAGTGCTTTAGCTTCTTGAGTTCAGAACAATGTAATATATCTATACATATAAATTAAATAAAAAGTGTCTGTTTGTAATATTGAAATAACCGTTTTTTACTACATGCATATGAATATATATACATTTTTTACTTTTACAAAATAACATTTTTTACAATTTTTTGTTTGTCTGTTTATATATATATATATATATATATATATATATATATATATATATATCGTATTTTCCGCTATTGAGCGCTATAAAAATATGATGACATGAATAAATTGTTACCAATAAGTGTCAGGCGAGAGTGGCGTCTTCTCATAAAATTGACATCTTATAAAAGTTTCATTCGTGTTGTACAATGTTTCATTTTTAAAGACAATAACTGTCTTTGACGGGTGCTTACACGGCTCGGTAGCTCAAAATAAAACTTCCCAAAAAATAGGGAAAAATAAAAATATAACATGTGTGCAATTCACACGTGGTAGAAGTAAAACCTTAAAAAATAACACGTATACAAAATACCACGGTTGTTGTGATGCCTTCTCTTAAGCTTTATTTTTCGCATGCACACACAAACACCTATTATCTCACGTACATAATACTTCCTATCTCATTTTCTCCTCCGTTACATTTTATGAATTTATGTGTCAAAAAGTTTCATCGATGCTAAAGAAGTTTTCACTTCAAAAAGGTAGATGTCAACTGACCTCTCTCGGTGAATATATGCACCAGCCTGGTCATCAGTGTTTCTGAGGCAAAATTGGCCTACAGTGTAAAAATGTACTAGATAAATTCGATGGGTACTCATAATGCTCAGTAGCTCAATTAGGAGAGCAGTGGACCGGGCTTCCGCTGCTGCTGTGGTTTCAAGTCTGACCTGAGCCGAGTCGATTATTTCTAGAATTTGGTTTTAAAATTACCAAAATAAGGATATAATATTCTTGTTGTCATTTGTCAAAATCAGATGTCGCTAGCTAAAAATTACATAGTAAACCATGTTTGTTATGCGGGTAAAGTCGCGGACAACAGCCAGTATCTGATAAACCCAACCTTAAATTACCTTATTAACCAATGCCGCCAAACTGTCTAGCGTCTATTGCTGATAACAAAATCAAAAGTAATGTCTCAAAACATGTCTTTAAAGTTGGCAAATATTTTGTTTGCTATAAACGTCTGTAATAATTGTAGGTTATAATACTCTTTAAATTTAATTATTTAAAATCGTTAGGTAGGTACGATAGTTGAAATGCATTATGTGGCTGCCTAGAATTGATGACACTTAAATATGTATCTTTAAATAAACTAGCTGACCCGGCCACGCGTTACTATGGTAACGTTAATTGAAGACCTGGCCACGCGTTGCCATCGTAACGTTAATTGATTGTAAAAACTTATTCTTAGACTTATCGTAACTGTGGTAACTATATACGGTAACAAACCTCAGAGTAAACAGGACTGGAGTAGCCATTAGTCAATTTCTCGTACATATTTTTCTGCCATTTTTTGCGGGGGGTGAGGTTACTACTACATTCAATGCCAGCACACAGGAACAAAAACTCTTTGCGTGTTTACAAACGCACACATGTCTAATACGACAAACATATTTAAAATACACGCACACGTGCTTAAAATAGTGTGTTAACGTTCTATTCAAACACACGAATGTCATTGTGTGAGAAGTGACATGACATAGCACGCGAATATCGATATCGATAAATCAGTTTCGTTCAATGAATGAATGTACTGGGCGATGCAGTCGTTAAGCATAAAGCTACGCTAGCACCATATATTGAAGCGGAGCGTAATATCTAAAAAAAAAAAAAATTTTTCTATGGGAATTTTTGCGAATCTCAAAATTCGGTCTCCGTCACAATCTGGTCCTAAACCTGTTGATTCGATTCCACACAAAAATATTAAAATCGGTTAAGATCTCGGGAAGTTATAGCGTAACAGACATTGTGCCATTGAAGCTGATCCATGTGGAACTTTGCGTTAGTATTCCAATTAACGTTGCATTAGTATTCCTACATTATGTATTAAAAATTAAATTAAATTAATGATGATATTACACGCTACAACAGTCAGTTTCGAAGGCTATATCCATAAAATACAAATTTAACCTTAATAGTTTATTGCTTTTTAAAGATATTTACAATAGGTGTTATTATATATATAGAATTTACTGTGGACCCTTACGCGTATAACCATAATGGAAAGGAGGAACACTGAAACATTATTTTTAACAAAGCGATAGTGAATATAGTTAGTTTTCTCAGATTTTTACTTTGACCGATTGATTATTTGTATTTTTTTGCGATTTGCTTACATCACCTTTTGCAGGTATTTCCTTTTCAACTTATTCTTTAACCTAAAATTAATACATTTAAATGTAATAAACTAAAACTGTTATAATATAACATGTTGATATCTATTTGAAACATAACTAGTTATATAAAAAACTAAGAGGATCATTCAAGAATAACGTTGGCACAGCATGGGCAACTAATCTTCTTCTATTGTTAGATAATTTTTGAAACTGAGACGGATCAATATGTATGGAACATATAGTACTTGTTCTTGAAGATGCCCAAGATGCCCTATTACAAGCATGAATCCATTTTTTTCGTATGCTGTTTTCTTTAGGAAAACTGAATATGAAAAATTAGATGTTTCCGGGCATGTCAAAGCTTAAAATATAAATACCAACAATTAGTATACCGCCTAGGGGTAGAGTATATTTGCCTCATACATATGTACATATTTATGCTACAATATTAATAAAAAAAACTTAACTTAAATGTTGACGATGACATTTAGCTATTACCATACTAAAATGTATCCGTCGCGTAGTTTTTGCATGATGCGTGCTCAAACATACATACAGACAGACAATATGTTCAAAAATTAGTGATTTCGCTTCCTCTACGCTCATAACTAGCCATTTGGTTGTAGGTGGACTTGACCTATTTTATTATATATCTTTACAGTTTTATTCTCGTGTGTATAATATCGCAGGTAAATAGTATAATTCCGCACTTTGCATATGGCGTCATCAGTTTAAAATCACATACCTTATTCTTATTTGAAATCATCATTAATACCTGGTAATAATTACCGAAACAAACAGTAATTTATCTAAGCTGTGTTTTAATATCGTTATGAAATAGAACTAAGAATAGGGTATGTGTTTTTTAAACTGATGACGCCGAATGTAAACTGCGGAATTATACAATTTCCCTGCGACATATAGATTTAAATTAAAAATAAATATTTTCAATTTAAGTATGTTACTTGCATTCATTCATTCATTCATTACTCACTCGTAAAATCACAATATCGATGAAGTTGACATCACTATTGTGCAAATAAATATTGTAAAAATTAATAAGGGTTGCTGATTACAAAATAAAAACAGTTTATCCTGTGGCTCGAAAAATAATTTTGGTTTCTCGGAAATGATCGGGTGTGCTGGTTAGGCGATGGTACCCTTTTAACCGTGCTTTTTTATGAAGTCAGGGACACTGTAAGTATATACAGCATTAGTACTCTTAATGTTTATGAGCGCCGCCCAGCATGAATAAAAGGGCAAATAGTTTGATTATTATTTTAATTAATTATTTTATGTATTATTTTATATTTCCATGTTGTGTGGTAAAGAATAGAATAGGCAAGCAGCCGCAAAAGTGTAGGTATGAACTTAATACTAAACTAAAAATAAACACGCAACGTACATTGTTAAATCGAAATTATAATTAGTAATTAATTAATACAAAATTACAGTTATTTATTACCAACAAACTTTTTCTAATTTTTGTCTTAATTAATTGAAATGCGATAATGGTCAACCCTAGGTAGTCTCGTGGGGAGTGCGGCCGTGACGTCATCAAACGAACTTTGGGCGAAATTTGAAATTGTAGTCTGCTAAAACATGAAATTATGAATTAAATAATAATCAAATCCTAAAAATTATACTTACAAATGAAAGGTGACGCCATCTTTTTGCATACTAGATATTTTCGAATTTTTTTTACAGTAGAAAACAGCACAGGCAGGCATTTTCGTGGGAGCTCTGCACGGTGAGACGTTCTGATTATTGTGGTTTTAAAATGGCGGCTCAACTAGTTTTATATAACGCACAGGATTCCGACGCTTGTGCATTTGGCAGAGGGGTAATGTTAGGCAAAGGCTACTCCAGTCCTGTTTACTCTGAGTAACAAACACACAAAGTATTATAAAGGACAATGCCCATTCCCCGTACCAGATTGCGTCATAGATATATTAAAACCAAAAATAATGTTTTATTTATGTGTATTATGTACTAACTTTTAACAGTTTTTTTTAACCACATTTAGAAAATTCATATAAATGATGCTAAATAATTAACATAAAAAAATTACATCATATCCGTACATCAAAAGTTCATTTCCGAAATCTTGTACGTTCCGATAACAGTTGTCTGTTATCTTCGAGATTTAACAATGAACATAAAAATCTTTGATCGCCTTATTAGCTTCAGCCGTTATATAAGAAAATAAGATTTTAAAGTAGAAAATAAAATATGTAATTCTTTTGCATCATTTTATACTATCTCACCATTTCATAAAGTAAACATTGCGTATTTTCGAAACTCAAAACATACATTCATGGCGATTCGGAACGCTTAATTATGGAACTGTCAGTATCAATGTCAATTTCGTTTTTGATGTTATGATGTTTGTTTTGATTATTTGATTGATCGATGTTATTCTTGCTGCGTTTAAGTTGATCTGGTAGTTTTATCGTTTAATTCATTCACCACGTCTATAATAAGTATTGAAAGTGTTGAGATAGTGACTCTTTGTGTGGATTATCGAGATAGTGACTTTGAAGTGCCGTGTCGAGACAGTGACTCTGTAGACGCCAGCCGGCGTTCATGGTGCTTGGCTAGTAAAAAATGGATCTAAGAGACAGTGTGACATTAGAGAGTAGTCGTACGCGGTGTATCAACTGTGCGTTGGCGATACCAAGGAACACACTGATACATTCGGTGGGAAGTGTTCACGCCAGCAAACACGAAATATTGACCTCATGGGTTACACCTACTTTGGTAAGTTTTTCCATTAAACATTCATAAACGCATCCATGATGTTATTATATTTGGTAGTTTATAATGAGTCACTAGTATTCCAGTATATGCTTCCAGCATGACAAAACCACTCTGTACAATCTTTTTGATTGCCTTGCACATCTAATAAATGTCACAGCTGTGGAGGTCCTTTTTATAAATCCCAGTCCTAGCCGAAAATGTAGCCAATAAGTTCAACTAACTGTAAAATATTTTTAGTGACATTTTGGAGTATAAAAGAGTAACTTAATAAAGTGCATAAATTGTTTTAGCGACTGATTATTCCCTGCTATCCTATTAGACTATGACATATTTGCACATACATTTATGTAAGTGCTATAATTATTTACTGTATGTATAGTTGATAAGGCTTTTTTGTGGTTGGCCTCCACAGTCAAAAGTTCAACCAGGTGCACTATTTTTTCCACCACAGGAGATAATAATTGTGAGGCCTAGTATGATATTAATTATACATTAATCGTCATAATTAAATAACATGCATATGTCAGTGTATTGAATAATGAAATACATATACTGTATTTTACAAGTTTTTCTTTTTCAGGTTACTCGGGATCATATTATATGCCACAATTGCTACTTGTTGATCCAAGAAGGAACAATTGGCAGCCCAGAAGTTGGTCATCAAAGTGTTTGTTTTGCTTGTGGTGTCTCATTATTACGCACTAGTAGAAGAAGAACCTACCAAATAAGGCCTGATTCTTTACAGCGAGATGTGATTTTACAATGGACACCACTTCATCTTGTAAGTACAATATCGTTTATATAAGCTCGCGGCATCTGTGGAAAGGGCCCAAGCGACGGCACCGGTGTGTCCACGCTTTTACAAAAGGTACGTAGATGACGCATTTGCTATACTACCAAATGATATCCTATACAGTTGACTACCGTAGGGAAATCTTTGTTTCAGAGAGCTCGCGGCATCTGTGGAAAGGGCCCTAGCGACAGCACCGGTGTGTCCACGATTTTACAAAAGGTACGTAGATGACGCATTTGCTATACTACCAAATGATATCCTATACAGTTGACTACCGTAAGGAAAATCTTTGTTTCAGAGAGCTCGCGGCATCTGTGGAAAGGGCCCTAGCGACAGCACCGGTGTGTCCACGCTTTTGCAAAAGGTACGTAGATGACGCATTTGCTATACTACCAAATGATATCCTATACAGTTGACTACCGTAGGGAAAATCTTTGTTTCAGAGAGCTCGCGGCATCTGTGACCAACAACATCTGACTGCTGAGCTTCAGCATGTCAAGCGAGTGCTGCAAGATAACAAGTTGCGAGTTCCAAGACTGCGTCACAGAGGCCTCGCCAAACCAGCCACATCAGTGCGTCAACCTGCTGTCCTTCCCTACATGAAGAGGGTCACTAACAAGATTGGGAATATTCTGAAGCGGGTTTCTATTAATACTTATGATGATGTAGTTAACTCTTTTTGCAAATAATAACAGTAAGATGGAGGTCGGTCCCCCTGCCCGAGTTTCTTTCGCCAGTTCTTCTCGGAAGGGCCTTCCAATTTCCGAACTGGTAGTGAACTCAGTAGTATACAATGTAATCGTAGTGAGAATTTCATAACTAAATAAAATGTAAAAATAAAACAATTTGATTTATATAAAATAATTTTAATAATTAGAAACGTGCCCGATTAAAATATTGTGAAGGTAGAAGAATACATGACAACCATCGTCTTTCACGGCTCCTGTAAAGGAGTCGAAACGTCAGGATTAAATATAAAATAAAATATGTGCAAAAATCCGTAAAAAGTGTTTTATTCTAATGAATATAATACGTTGACTGTGTGAAATGTTTATCATAATATATTCTATAATGTACCTAAAAGTAAATGGTTTATCTGGCTATGTAAGAAAATAACTGTTGATCTGACAGCACAAATTATTAACTTGTGTTACCTTGCTAGTATGTAAGTGATTTAGTTTAATTTTACCAATCCAACTTTTGATCTTTGAACTTTTGAATCCAAGTTTTGATAACTTATTATAATATAAATAAGTAAAGGACTTAATTATGACCACTTTTAACAGTCTTAACATATTCTCCAAGGTAAGCCTAGGCATAACGTAAATATACTACCCATGCGCGACCTGAGCGTTAAGACACAACTCACAATTATAAGCGGGCGAAGGCGTCCGGGCCCAACTTATTGAGCTAGTGTAGTAGGTATCTATAATATGCAATGCGCTACTTAGCAATGCGGCCTAAAACGCATACGCGCTTTATCTATGTCGCAGGTATATTGTCAAAACCATTAAATTATAATCTACCATAGTGAAATTATAATAACATTGCTAACTTAATTATAATTTAACTAGTGATACTATAATATCACAGCTCTTACAATGTACCTGCGACATCTATAATAGTCACGCTGATTCAAAATTGCTAAAATGTTATCATCAGGCGTTTTATTTTACAGAAACTTATGTCAATTTCTCTAAAATGCGGTTAAACATTGACAAAATATTTTTGATAGTAAAAAGTTAGATAAAAACTAAACTCTTGACAGTAAATTTGGTTTGATGCAAGTTGGTACCGATCCCCATACAAAAATGGGCATTCAAAAAATCAAAATGCTGATAAACATTACTCCAGTGACTTTGATGATTATTAATATGTCCTTTAGAATAATCCTTTACGTACAATGGCCCATTCAAGAGGCTAAGTGCGGAAAATGCCCCGTAAAACTAACTATGTCCTTCAGAACTAAATCACCAGCGCAGCAGCATCCATTCCTGGACGGAAATCCGCCAATAATTAAATATTTTTCCATAATCTCGACGCTTGGCGGGTGGGTTAAAGATCATAATTCGGAAAAGGCTGCTGGTCATTTTTAGGGTTCCGTACCCAAAGGGAGCCTATTACTAAGACTTCGCTGTCTGTTCGTCCGTCTGTCTGTCACCAGGCTGTATCTCAAGAACCGGGATAGCTAGACAGTTGAAATTTTCTCAAATTATGTGTTTCTGTTGCCGCTATAACAACAAATACTAAAAACAAAATAAAATCAGGGGGCTCCCATATAACAAACAACTAATATAAAAATAATGGCAACAGGTAAGCACTTTAATATTCACAAAATACTCAGATGTATTTTTAATTTAATAGTATTTTTACCAAATAACACAGTTCAAATAAAATAAATATTTAAGGGGGGCTCCCATACAACAAACGTGAATTTTTTACTTAACTAAAAGTTTGTACGGAACCCTCGTGCGCGATTCCGACTGGCACTTGGCCGTTTTTTGGTCTACGGTGTACGAGGTGTATGGTGATTACCACCAGTATAAGACACCCTTAAGTGTGAATGGCTGGTGCTATTTTATTCTGGTTCCACATAGAAATGGAAAAACTCTAATAACAATGATTTTCATATTTGTATGTATAATATTTTATACTTGCATGATAAAAAAATAATATTACAATTTTTAATTCTTGAAGTTTACTCCTCAAGAATTGATTTTCACAAAGGTATGAAAAAAATATGAAGATAATAATTTAGTGGTCGAATGACAGCGTTACATTTTTGTGTGCAACTTATCGTGTGCACCTTTCACTTTTATTTAAAAGTTTTGTTTTATTGGTTGTTTGACGCTCATTTGGTGCAACGGTGGCCTGCCTTTTGCATCGACGGTTCTGGGTTCGAGTTCCGGAATTGACAGATATTTTTGTGATGAACACGAACTTGAGTCAAGGGCATTTATGTATATTACTATAGAAATTACATATTTAACAACCATAGTATCCATAACACAATTATTATTTTACAATATTTTCTTAAGAAGATCTTTTATCTCTTGGGAATGTAAATTATTTAGCTTGCTTCAATGCTACATACTTAACAATTTTATTTTTAGGGCAGGTAAATATTTAACGAACCATTAATTTTATTTTACAGTTTTCGTCTTTGAATAAGAAAAAAATATCTTCAAAAGAAGAATTAATAAATTCAATGTGGCACATCCTACTTTATCTACGTTATTATCCTATTTGTGTGTGTAATTTATTATTTATATATTTTTTTTATTTTATTGAAAAATAATTAAAACGATAACAAAACAATTATTGGACTTAAATTTGTCAATCCAGATCCGTTATTCATAGTATAAACAAATAAAGAAAATAATGACAGCTATCTGATGTGAATAATTAAATTAATGAAAAATATTACATTTACAGCAACAATTATTGTTATGTACTGGTTATTACCAGTGATGGATTAACGCATAGGCCCGTGAGGCCCGGGCCTAGGGCGACACGATTTGGGGGGCGGCAAAATTTTCAGAACGTTAAAATTTAAGAGTCGAAGAAATAAACCAAAAATTTTATAAGAAATTGATTACGATGACATAGTTGATGCTTTAGCTCGGGCAAAAGCCAAGAAGAAGAGATTGACAAATAAGCAATACATTATAATTTGAAAAAAATGCTAATTATTATTTGTTATGGTAGCTAGAGTTTAATTTTTTTTGTATTATTTAATATTTATATTTGAATAAAAAATAAAGCACTCTCTTATGCTTCGCATTATGATTCGTGTTGAAAATAAAAGCTATATTTTAATAACAATTGTGAATCAAAATATATAGAATTTAATTGATCAAAAAGGGCTGCGTATCAGACAGGGCCTAAGGCGGCAATAAGCCTAATCCGCCACTGACAATAACTAATTATATAATATTATAATTGAATAATGTATATATAATATAAAAGATGTGTACTTGAATATTTTACATAAAAACTAAGATATATGAAGATTTTTAAGTTTTTTAAGTTTTGTATTTATTTTCTTTTTATGTCGTTTTCGTAGGAAGCATGTGTGCTTGTTAATAAGCCAGATAAAATCCATTTAGATACCTAATCTGTAGTAAATCGTATCAGCTTCATATTGCAAGTTGGTATAAAAGGTGCGTACGAGTTGATAAATTGGCCAGACGACATTCTTACTTCAGCAGCCACTGTATCCGACGCCATGCGATCTCTAGTAAGTACAACACCATTCAATTTATTTTTAAATAAATTTTTAATACCTTATTTGTAAAAAGCAGATCTATTACTAAATTGATATAGAAATACAATTGAACACTTTTCTTGTATAAAAAACAGTATATTTGGTGTAACAGTAGCGATCGTGCTTTTCACACCGATGGTGATAGTTGACTCCCGGGAGGGGCATGTTTATCATGAATACTAGCATTTGCACCCGAGTACTATGACTTGGGTGTATAGCAACATAACACCTTTAATACTATAGGGGCACAATTCGAAAAAGATGATTGTTGGAAAAACACCTTTAAAGATTTTTGAGCCCCTGTATTGTCACAAAATCGGTCATAAGAAAATTAAACTATTGCAAGCAAAATCATAAAACATCATAAGAGCATGTTCACTAAGCATGAAGTATTTTTCGCATATTAAATTTATCCTAGTACTAGTTTATTTTACTAATTTACTTATGATCGATTTTGTGGCAATACAGGGGTTCAAAAATCTTTAAAGGTGTTTTTCCAACAATCATCTTTTTCGAATTGTGCCCCTATAGTATTAAAGGTGCGATATATAAATTTATTTATATGAATATTACATAATTATGTTTCAAGCTTCATATTGCAAAAAAATTTGAACTGCCTTTGGGAAATTTAAAAACTGGCCAAGTGCGAGTCGGACTCGCGCACGAAGGGTTCTGTACAAATTTTTAGTTAAGTAGTAAAATAATGGTTCACGGTGTATGCACGGGTTTGGTTGATGATTTTTTTTTTTTATATTTGAGTTTATTGAATAAAAGGTAAATTGCGGCTTAAGATTTATGACGTATTAAAAAAACAACTTACTACTTACTCAAACAAATATTTACGGAATTATATTTACGGAAAAAAGTAGCTGTGCTATACGGACGGATAGACAG
This sequence comes from Calamotropha paludella, assembly GCA_927399485.1. Classification (NCBI taxonomy): domain Eukaryota; kingdom Metazoa; phylum Arthropoda; class Insecta; order Lepidoptera; family Crambidae; genus Calamotropha; species Calamotropha paludella. The sequence continues at coordinate 22,517,254 of OV656817.1, read as the reverse complement.
ACAGACAGACATGACGAATCCATAAGGGTTCCGTTTTTTGCCATTTGGCTACGGAACCATAAAAAGTTGTTAAAAAACCATTACGAGCAAAGGCTATTACAGAATTGAAGATTATTCGAACTACAAAAGACGTTTGCTTCAAAAACTATACTTCTAATTAAAAATTTTATCAAGTTAATTTCTCTAATGCATTTAAATAAGCGCAAGAAAAGTTTCCTTAATTAAAAAAACTCTGTAATACATTAACGGGAAAAAAGGAGCCCTTGCCGAACTTCTTGCGACTTTTTCTCGGTACAAGATCTCCAGTCGTAGGACTTACGAAGCCATTGCATAGTTGACTTTCAATAAATGCATTGCAAATGGTTATTTTGAATAAAAAAAACCTTTCTTTTTATATGTATATCTGTTACCAAAGTATTCACAAAACACGCCTTATACCACCGGTCACTTTAGGCTAGGTTAATTGGCGTGAGTGTAAGAAATATATCATTATTATAATAGAAAAATACTAGAAAAAATCGACTCGGGTCACAAGTGAATTCTCAGGCGGGAATCGAACCCGCAACCTTTGGAAATCCGGTCCAATGCTCTCCCAATTGAGCTACCGAGCCTTGTGAACACTCGTCGAAATTTTCTAGTACCTTCCTGATTTTACGCTGTAGGCCAGCGTTGTTTCATCAATGAGAGGAATCATTGAAAATGCATAAAATATATATTTAAAAAAAGGGGTTGCACTCCGGGAGTGCCGGCAGAAGTGAAAACATGAACATTAACATTGTGCATTTTTTATATTTTGGAATGGTTATTCGCACGAATTGCTTTAATTATCAGTATAAAAGTACTATCATTTATATGCTAAAATACAATATTCATATATTGTGCTATCGTATACAAAAATTTCAATGGTACAGTGACCTTAATTTGAGTGCTCTGTGACTTGAATAATTGTAATAAAGCAAAACATCAAATCAATTTTAATTATTGAAAACTGATTGAGTATAAAGTAAACGTAAAGTTTCAAGTGCATTTTTCTCAAATGCATTGTGTATGCAATCATTGGAATTTTTAAAGTGGGATTTGTCAAGCTTTTGTGTAAGAATGATTGATTAAGACATAATATACATATAAGATAAGTATAGGGATGCGCATAGGCTAAAGGTACTTACTTGGCTAAAGGTACTTACTATGTGGTGTTTAGCCCGTCTAGCCTGACATAACAACTGTGGCTTAGCCATTGAAGGATTCACCACTATAAAAAAACTCTCAATCTCGTCTGTCGCGAGGGCACGAACGAATGCCCATGCAAAGACTGCGTATAGCATACAGCGCTCTCGCATACCTATACACTCTGAGTATACATATAGGTATGTAATCTCGTCTGTCGCGATAGCACGAACGAATGCCCATGCAAAGAGCGCGTATAGTATACATATATTATAAGAATACACGCGGAGTATATCTGTGTAAAATCTCATCTGTCGCGAGAACGGCTGAAAATGCTCACCCACAAAAGTGCCCAACGCGCCATAAGAAGTTTTCACTTCAAAAATATATAAAACGAATTCAATGCTAGAAAGCGAATATACTTTTTAAAGTCAACTGGAGGGATGAAAAAAGTAAAAAGAAAGCAGTGCATATAGAAAAGAAAATAAATACATTACCAGGATTAATAATCTTACAAATTATATACAACATAAAATATGTAACTTATATACGGATATATTTATCAAAACATGAAATCTTTGTATGATTTAATTTTATTACATACTTTTGTCCCTAAAATCCCGTGGAAACGGGTACTTCCCTAATTATAAACATCAGACTGTCGCATTAAACTAGTATAACATGTAATAAAATAATGACATTTATTACATTCACACCAATTAGCCTAGCCCAAAGTAACCACTGTAGGGCTTGTGTTATTCCCATATTCGTATCGATCTCTACTTACCGTTGCGCCAAATCGTCTTTATATACATAACTAATTTTTAAATTTTCTTTATTTTTTGGACCTTGGTACACTCCTAATTTACCGATAACGATTTCAATATGATAACTTCACTTATGTAAATGGTGTATTATTTCAGGGGAAGAATTTGAAAATTTAACATCCTATTACAATGTATAGTTCTTCTCGACTAAACAAATAAAATGATAATTATTAAACTACAACTTTGAACTTCACTTTAAAGTAAAGTAGAAAAAAAGCAAATAAAATAAAGAGTCTGCCTCTATTCTTTCTATCATACATTTTTTATTTTTCTATTTTCTCATAGTAAGTTGAGTTTTGACAAAAATTACATAAGTGAAGTTATAGCACCGTATATGCGATATTTTTATTGTAAATAGTAACGGAAAGTTTATGGCTTTCAGGTGTTCGTAGCACTTATCTCTTTGGCTTCGGCCAAACCTAAACCTGGAGGACTTTGGGGTGCGCCTGCTGTAAGTAATAGTCGTAACAAAAATGTATTCATAAACAGAACAGGGACTAAGTTCCGGACCAGAGTGACATGTTTTATTTGAATCATCGTTTCATCAAAATGGAACTAGCATAGGTGTTAACCCTGAAAGTATCAGACGTGATATTTGTCGAGGATTTGTTTATATATCAAGATCGTTACAAAACTATAATTTGCAATAAATAGATATAAGAAAAGGTAAGATCGCTTTTACTTTAGCTTAGGACTGACAGTATTATTTATTAAAAATATGTAGCTGGCATATGAAAAAATCGATTTAACATACAATGATTGTCATAATATGAACAAGTACGTAAATTCAATGTTTACTTATTAAAATTAAAAAAATATCAGACACGTTTCTTAATGTGCGCGCATTTCGCTTCTCTCTCATTCACTCGCGCTCTTCCTTTCGTCGTCGCGTCAGTCGACATGATCGAGTCCCAAATGATACATTTAACAGTAGGCAACTGTTCTGAATCATTCGGATCACATTTATGTTTTGAATCAAAGAGTTGAATACTTAAAGCTGCCAATTGACGATCAGTTTTTCGCATCAATTGAATTGACGCCCATCCAGATCGTAAGTGTCGAATCATCACTCCAGAGCTTTAACTGACGACGCGCCACGTGTTTCTGAGACTATCATAAATCCAACTCGGCGCGTCGCGCCAAACTGATCGTCCATCCAACAGAAACAGTACACTTCCTAACAGCCCGGCCGATCAAAACTGACGAGCCGGAGTGACGCCAATGAATGCGGAAATCGAGTTGGCCTAAAACCATTTGGAGTGACGTCACAGTTTTACGACTGGACTGACGCGAAAAACTGATCGTCAATGCCCACTTTAAGGAGCGACACACGTCTATAAGTAATAATATAACTGTTTCACGTCTATGATTTACGATTTTAAACAAAAACTGATTATTATATTTTTATATATTTTATTATTATATTATTTATATTAATATAAATCATAATGGGATTTTGATTGTTTTTTTACTAGACATAATCGAGTCGACTCACGAATTATTTTCAGGCAGAGAGTATACGTTTAGTAAGCTAATACGACGGGATTAAACAGGTGCCTAACTTCCGTTGTGTGCATATTATACAGGTTTTGAAAATATTTACGTGGAATACTCAGAAAGTTTTGAAACATTGAAAATCCACTTACAATACCTGAGTCTTCTCGAACATTTAGCGCTTCTTTGGCGATGATAATTGTTTTCCGTTCAGTTAGTTTTTTATTTAATGGAGTAAAAAGAAGTCACACGCTGCGTGATCAGGACTGTAAACATAAGAAGAAAAAATATTTTTATTCAATATGAACTATTATAATGCGTGTATTTTATATTACCCGCGGTTTCGCCCGCAATTTTTTTTCAATAAAAAGTATCATATGTTACTTCTAATACCGCCAATATATATGTACGAAGTTTCATGATGATTGGTTTAGTAGTTGTTGGGTGAAAGCATAACAAACAAACTTACATTCACATTTATAATATTAAGTAGGGATACATTATACATATATTTTTATTTTGCATTTTTTTTAGTTACGAGGTGACCCAGCAACGCGGTGCTGTGGCTCAGTTATTACAATTTGCATTTCTTTTTATTATAAATTAATAAAAAACTACTCTTCTTCATAAGTTGAAAATAAATTGAAATCATGATAAATGAAAAAAAAAGTCAAAATCTGTCGAGTAGTTTCGGAGTTCATTGCGATCAAACACAGTGACACAAAATGTCGTCAAAATGGACACAGTATGCGTCAGTATCCGATAAAAAGTTGTATCATTTCAATGTGTAATGTGCGCGACAGTGTAAAAACTAAACTACTTATATTTGAAATAGGTGTCACCAATAAGTTATGTGCAACAACCAGTGGTAGCCCAGCAGTACGCAGTGGCACAACCCGTTGTCCATGCCGCTCCTGCCGCTGTCATCGCCAAGCCCGCCGCCACCAGCTACTCTTCATTCCAACAGGTACTACATTCATTTTGAAACGAAGCTTCTATACGGTCGTTCGGGCCGCTCGCATATAAGCGCTCCCCGCTCGGACACTCTATCCGTGCTAATCGTCAGATTTTACCGTTACACGAGAGCGTGAGAGCCAGGCAGCTGTACTAGACAGAAGTACTCGGAAATACAGACGCAGGGCGGGAGTTCCGCTTATTGAACTGTTGTGAGCATGAACTTTTAATTAGTATGGTAGCAACTCAGTCATGATGGCAGAATAGGAGAGCACAGCCTTTTGCTACATGTAAAAATAAAAAAGTAACTTTATGCAACTGAACTGAATAATAAATTGTTTTGAATCTGCCTACATTTAAATGTACCATTCATTCAGAACGTCTTTTAACTGACAAGAAGAACAGGCGAAAGAAACTCGTCCGACATTTCCGACATTTTAGAGACCGACATTTAAAATATTATATATCGTCACCATACATAATCCACGGAAAACAATATAAGTCTATTATAACAGTAATAGTAATGTAATGGTTTCGTTACATTGTTGATTACAACATAGTCAACAAGTATCTGTTTTAAATGAGTATATGTAATTGACATAAAAAATTAATCGGTTAAAATCCAGTGGTTTATCTAAACCATATATAGTTTATACAGTTTCTCGATCCCAGTGGTCGAATGAGTAGAATTATCTCGGATTCTTGAGCTTACCCAACTTGGCGATATTCTTCCATTTGTTTTGTCTAGTGTCTTACATACTGTTAAATGAATTACGTTCTGAAATTCGAAATTTAAGACTAACCTTACATTATCATCAGAACTTCCATACAAGTCGTTTTCGTTCGTCGGCTTAGGGTACTTTTGACCTGACCTTTTTTCAGGACATCTTCTATTTGGTCCCTAAAAGTTCGCCTTGGTCTGCCTTTCCCGTAGGGGAGCCATTCGTAATGCATAATTACAATTAACATAAAGTCACTTGGATCAAAAGGCATAAATTGATATATATTGCAGGTTAATTTAGGTAAGGTATCTTTTTATTCAACAGCCAGCTAGCTTTTTCAAATTATGCCAAATGATTCGTATGCATTCTAAAATTATGCTTTTTAAATTTATGCAACCCAACATGGACCCTTACCAACGTGCCCATACACATTTGCCTCATAAACTTGTTTTGTCTATCTCCTTTCGTCCATCCTCTCTATATGTCCAAACCATCTAAGCATCCCTATTTCTATCTTTGTCTCTAATCTTCTTCCACACTACATTACTTATCACATTATTCCTTATATCCATCAAATTAATTCCAGCTATTCTTCTTAAAGCGCATTTCCACTACATTAATCATACATTCGTGTTTCTTACACCTTACTCTATTTAATTCCAGATTGTGCACCCGGTAGCAGTAGCTCAACCTGTAGTACACGCGGCGCCTGTTTACTCTCAGCCCGTGGTCCACGCTCCCGTCGTCCAAACTATCGCCCAACCAGTCGTACATTCAGCCCCTGTAATCTCACAACCGATAGTACAATCGTATGCCCAACCTTACGTCAGCTCCGTCGGCCATGGATGGTAAACGAAAAGGACCCAAAAATATTAAAGTTACGAACATACAATATCGTTACTAATTTAAACGTTGAGATCATGTCCGTTTGGTTTTTGTGTTACAAATATAATTATTACAGACAGTATTGAAATAATGTTGTATTATTTATGAAACCCAACAAGTCTCATTACGATACAGGGCACAGAACTTCCCAAATTGTGGACCCTGTACGTAGGGTATTGTAGCAATATTAAGATGAGAAGATGTCTTATAATTTTATGATTGGCAATTTTAAAAAAAATGTTATGCATTGTATTTTTATAGATTATTTTCATCGGTGAGATATTCCTGTAAACTATTATAACATTTGTTTAGTTTTTAATAAAAATTATAATAGGATAAATTATTTTAATAGAACAAAAATTATAAAAATGTCGACTGGGTCTCAAGTAAATTCTTTGGCGGAAATTGGGAGAGCATTGGATTGGACATACAAAGGTTGCGGGTTCGATTCCCGCCTGAGATTTTACTTGTGAGCCGAGTCAATTTTTTACTATAATTTTCTATTAAATTAATTTATCATATTATAATATTTAACAATAAACTAAAAAAAAACTAAACAAAAAGATGGAAAGCACGAAGGATATGGTGATAATATTTTTTTGGTAATCCTAAACCATACCAAAACTTTTTATAAATATACCCATTGAAAAGACAATGAATACTTTACCTCAGGATTTCAAATCCATGTCTTCGGGCAAACCAAGTTAAACGATTGAACCCCTAGGTCACCCAGTATCTTGGCATTTTGGCGAATTAAATCAATATTAGACGACCTCTGTGGTCGAGTGGTTATCCAAAATACTATATTGAAACATATTAAATAATATAATTTTATATTTCTAAATCATTCGTCTCCTTTAAATTAATATGACCCAATACACAAAATGTAGGGAAAGTATTTGGTAAAGGAAAAACGTATATATTTTACGAGTGTTTCATCAAAATGGATAGCTGTGTTGTTGTTCTGTCAACAAAATAAGTCTTATCAGTAAGCCATAATGATTAAATTATTTTAAAAATACAATTTAGGGGTCTTTAAGTCACGAGTGAATAGGTATCTTCTAAGCAAACGCGTCACATCCTAGATCACATCGACGCTTACCATCAGCCGAGATAGTGGTCAAGCGCATGCCTATTTTCTATAAAAAAAAGTTACATTATAACATTTGGTAGTAAATCCTTATCAAAACTATGTTTTACTCCAACGACCGATGACCTCATGGTAACACCACTCCGATTCTTTGGGTTCGATCCCCAGCCAGATCAATGTAGAAAACGAACTTTACAGTATTGGCACGGGTCTGGGTGTTGGGGTACCGTTGTTGTTTCTGAATACCGTAACACAAGTGCTTTAGCTACTTAACTTGGGTTCAGTGATGTTGTATAATATTATCTGATATATATATAAATTCCCTGTTATTGTTTGACCGCTCTGAACTTCGAAACTTCTTAACCGATTTTTTTTTATGTTGCTGGATTTGTTTTGACTTAGGATACAGAATAGGTTTCATTTATTGTGATATAACTTGGACGGGTTAGCTAGTTATCCCTACTAATATTATAAATGTGAAAATAAGTTTGTTTGTTATGCTTTCACGCAAAAACTACTAAACTGATCATCATGAAACTTCGTACATATATTCTTGGAGGTATTAGAAGTAACAGTAATTTTTATTGAAAAAAACAACACACAGAAAAAATGCGGGCGAAGCCGCGGGTAAAAGCTAGTATTATCACACCTTTTTGTCTTGTATCTAGGCCAACGTAATTGGTTTAATTATATTTTGTTTCAATCGACCTTGAATATGAAAACAAAATAAACCATAAATAACAAATAACAGGAATTCTTGTAGGGGTCGTAACCGCAACGCCTGGTTCCATCATCACGCTATGAATGGAATATCAAGACAAATCGCGAATTTACGATGACACTGTTGAATCGATATCGACAACAGTGGCACATCACTAGCCATCGCGTGACAAACAGCACATCGCCGCAACGACTATCTTGTGAATCAACTCTTAAATAGGGTGGCCATGACATTATAAACCTCAGGATAAATTTACTAGGTGTCATTAATTTGTCTGATTAAAACGACAACAAGTGGTGTAGGGCACATATAATCTTTTTACCCGAACGGGTTAACGATATGAGGCCGCTATTATAAATTTATACTTAAGGGTGGGACATAGCTCTCATAGGATTGTCAGAAATTCAAAGAATGATAAGTTCACGATAACGACACAAGAAGATTCTACTTCTAATATTCTGTTAGAAAATAACAATATACATAAGTGATGTAATGTAATGAACAAACATACTGACTCAATTATTTGATCATAACCTGATTTTTTAAACAGTACTTTGGTGAACCTTTCTGATTCATCATCATCTTCAGCCTGTAGTATACACTACTGGGCACAGGCCTTCGTTAGGGACAAAAATACTACTTCAGAATGTGCCCTAACATAACAGGCGAACCTGGACCACTATAATAAACTAAGGGACAAGACTTAATATGCCTTCCATGCACGACAAAGCTAGAGAAAGTAACTTTATAGCTTCCAAACTTCCATATTCGTATGCTAAATGTGCTGATTTCAGTACCATTGAGCTGCTCGTGCTTAGCTTCAGGGCACAAGTGCTTACTTTGGGCTAGGCTAATTGGTGTGTTTGTAAGAAATATTATTATAAATATTGACATTCATAGATAAATTAACTACAAAAAAATAAGAATGTGGTTGCATTGAATAAGTACGTACCTAAAAATAAGTTAGCCTCATTGATTATAATTTGACGGCCCTTAACGTTTCATAAAAATTACTTAATTTTGGTCACCCTTGTAAAAATATGGAATCGTTTCAGTGTTACAGTACGCCACAGCGGACTTTCAGTGAGTCTAATGCTATGAAACGAAACGGAGTGAATACTGTTCAATTAAATTCTACTATAACCATCGCGAATACAAGTAAACTTTTTTACGTAAACAATTACCAAAGAGTTTCTATTATAAGAAAAAGTTTGGAATAAAAAAAAGTCGAACCTTTTTAAAAGATTATTTTTTAATGGCAATAAGAAAAGCATTTGAAATTTTAAAAAGTTTGTGAAGATGCACGCTTGGGCGGGAGAAGGTGGTGATGTGATGGGACCTGCAGTTACTCGTAAGATTTTTTTTAAATTATATTATTGTATTTTAATAACTGTATAATTAAATCTGACTTCCTAACTGTTTGTGTTCACCAGATTACCAAACTCTGAAACTTTTGCAAAATATATAATAAAATTTCGTATTTTTGCCTCACTCTTTTTTGCTTTTATTTAAAAACATACATTTTAAACTGCACAAAGTCAGTTTAGATTGAAATCAAAGTATAATTATTATTCAAATATTTCTCAAGCTTAATGGGGCTAATTTAAAACAGACAGATATTTATTTCTAAATGTTTATAAGAATTTCTGTTATTCAACCTACTCGCGGCCACTTCCCTATACTTGCAATTTTATTAAATATCTCATGGCATTCCAATAAAGTTATGTGATCTTAGTAAGCTTTCCAATACATTTCTGCGTCTACTTACTTTAAACACACCTCAAAGTAATTAAAATGCTTTCTATTTCTAAAACAAATCTCTCAAATTTCCCGATTGAAAGGAATTACTCTCGAATCAAAGACCTTTTGAACTCTCGACGATTGTTTAATTTTAAATATAAATAAACTTTATTATTTTTAATTTATTTTTTTGCATTTTTCCAATGCTGTCTTATAAGATATTTTAACATAAATAGGGATTGCAATTAGGAGAGCATTGGATCGAACTTCCAAAGGTTGCGGGTTCGATTCTCGCCTGAGAATTCACTCGTGAGCTGAGTCGATGTTTTCTAATAAATATTTAAATAATACAAATCATATTTAGTTCTTGCACTTCCGCGCACATTACACATTAGAATAAAACACTTTTTTACGGATTTTTGCGCATGTTTTGTCCTATGATCACGGCTCCTGTAAAGGAGTCGAAACGTCAGGATTAAATATAAAATAAAACATGCGCAAAAATCCGTCAAAAAGTGTTTTATTCTAATGCAAATCATTTATGCCCAAGGATATTATGGTGGAAATTATTAATAAAACTCCCATTACATTCTACCATAATATGATGCAGTATTTGTTATTAAGCATTTACAATGCCATCCCACCTGAGAACTAAGAGCTGTTATTGTCTTTGTTTATAGGAGTATTTAATATTATAACATGATGCGTAATATTGTCAAAATTATAATAAAAATTCAAAAAGATTAATCCTGAATACTTTTTATAACTCTATTTAATCAAACTCGCTGATAATGATGATTAATAATTACTGATAAAACCATGACAAAAGTAAAAGACCTAGAGTGCTCAAGATTTTGAATAATTCTTACGTGATTAAATTATGTATGTATGTTCGACCACATACTATTTACATACATACTTAGACCACATACTATTATAAAAAATCATTACGATCATTACAATTAATGACAAAATCAAGTCACATTTCAACTACAGCATTTTTTTGTATTTTCATAAGAAAATCAAACAAATTAGCAAGACAAAAAATATATATTTATGTTAATTTCATTAAGCTAACCGAAGAATCTATTAAAAGATAGATAAGTCAAGTCTATTTTTATAAAGATATGTGTAAACATCTATAATAACATGTTTTCATAGAATTGTAAGGATTAGTTTTTGCAAGGTTTCCACGTGCTTACGTTTTACAGTATGTCATAGTAATAGCATAATATCGTTAAGTTTATCATTGTACTAGCAGGCCGGATAAGCATAATGTATACAAAATATTTGGGTTATCTACTCCATTTAATAATAATATTTGTTACATTCACACCAATTAACCTAGCCCTGTAAAGCACTGTAAAGCTTGTGTTATGGATACTAGGCAACGGATATACATACATATATGATAGATACATAAATAAGTTATATTCATAGAAATATATAAATACATATGACTCTGGTACAAATGCTCGTATATGTAAATGTTGCAATCACACAAACATCTGCCCTTTCCGAGACTCGAACTCAAAACTACCACTAGGTGCGAAAGGCTGGGTCGCTACCGTTGCACATCTAATAACACTAACTATGACTACTGATCCAGCTTTTTTTTTCTTCGATATTTTATTTTATCTCCAATTTTCTATAATTAAGTACGTGTTCTCAATATTATACGAGTACTTCACTTAATTATAGAAAATTGGAGATAAAATAAAATATCGAAGAAAAAAAAAGCTGGATCAGTAGTCATAGTTAGTGTTATTAGATAATTAAGTACGTGTTCTCGATATTATACCTGCGAGTACTTCACTTAAACACAAATGTTTCTATTTATAATATTTCATCGAAGCACTATAGCTTTAAGGTCTTTTTTAAGAAACGGTGTAGCTATGCTTTTTCTCTTCCTCAAATTACGTTTCAGTTTTAAATTTATTGTTTCAGTTTTAATGTGTTTTTATGGATTCATTTTTATTAGCTTGCACGTGCTTCTGCAATGTTGAATATATTTTATTATAATGGTTCGAAAATTGTTTTTTTAATTTATTTGGCTTACAAAACTGGGTACAATTAAATAAATTATTAAAACAAACTTACATTATACAAAGATTTACCCTGCTAGATGTAAGCACAGCTTGCATAAAAAAAACAATATAAACTACCCTAAAAATAACATAAAAATAAAATATTAAATAAGACTATCTAAAACGGTATATTAAAAAAACACTTAATAAAGTTTATTTATTTTTATTAAATCATTCAATCTAGTGGACTTCGTGCCACACAAAAATAATAAAATCTTTTTTTCCGGTAAATCAGTACTTTAAAATATTATTTTCAATTTAAATTTATTCAAATAGCCGACATTTAAATAAATTTAAATTACGGTTAGGTAGTAAGTCGTCCACATTAAACTCGTGGTCGTTCTTTATATCTTATGGAAATATGTCATTGTGGAATGCAAAAATAAAATTAAAAACTTATTAACTCGTTCACAAATTTCTATTTTTATTTTATTTATTTGGCGACCTTTGTGGTCCATTGGTGCGTATACTGGTTTTCATGGTAAAGTCACTCCGAGGTCTCGGGTTCGATCCCCAGCCGAGTAGTAACGCACTTTTCTTTATTGGCCCAAATTATAAATTTATTTTACAAGATTAAGAAATATTAGTTTTTATCGCATTATGTATCACATTAACGTTAACTTAAAGTTTACTTTTAAATTAGATAACGATAAGGGGTACTACAATAGGTCCAATTAGACTTATTATTCCTTATCGCTTAGAGCGATATCTGCCCAGACAGTGAAGGGGTTTTATTAAAAAGACTCAGAAGTTTAGGTGTTTATCCTCCAGATAAGGGACAAATCTTCATATTACTGCGCCCTTGCGAATTAACCATACTCTATACTTAAATGTTCCAACTTAATATTATATTTTTTTTCTTGATACATTATTTTAATAGAAAAATATTAGGGGAATTATTATTATTTTTCTATTAAAATAATTTATTAAATTTTTGTGATATGCAATGTAATACATAAAATAATTTATTAAATCCGCTTTCATTCTTTACAATATTTACTAGTATACGTTATTTTCCATGCTTATAGTATATTTATACCTTAGGGCCAGTTTTCTTTCGATTTACATTGATGGTCCGAAATTGTATGCAACAGGTACTGGCAGTGCGAAACCAAACACTCCACCATTGAAGAATGGAAGTGACCTGAGGGAGACAGGCTATTTGATAGCAGTCGGCTCCAGAACAGCAAGGTATCTCAATCTCATTTTAAAAACAAAGAGGATCAGACTCGAGCTCCTCAGAAAACATAAAAATAAGTTATATATTACCCGAAAAAAATCAATTTGTCTCTAGTGTTCCAAATCCACATCCCCACGCTATCCGGGCGAGTATTCTTCCAGTTGAACTACCTAGACCTCGACAGAGGCATCGATCCAAGTATTTCTTAAACTTATACTAGCGCAATCTCTTCATAATCCCTTATATCCCACAACTACATAATAATACACATAATCCCACTACTACATACAAAAAATTATTTATTTATTTATAACTTAACTTAACTTACAGACTATGATTACAGGTTACCCTATTGCGATAGCGAAGTGACTAAAAAAAAAAAAACAATATAACACCTTAAAAACTATACAAAATTCCAATCTAATAAATACCTACTAAATTTTATATGATACTGTCAATATTGCCGCCTTTGTGAATTCGCTGAGATGGCAACAAAATAGATCCACCTCATCTGCTATGATGTTGAGTATGCGGAGCGCGCGCGTCAGCGGCGCCTCAGCCAGGAGCCGCGTGCGCGCCACCGGCACGGCCAGCAGGCGCGGTCTGCGCCGGCGCCATACGTAGCGGTCCGGCACGCAAATTCCCACCTTCAACAGTATATCCGCATTGGACACTTTACCTATCATTATTTTAAATATATACGACACTAGTGCCACGTCCCTCCTTACTTTCAGGTCGTTGTACCCAACCATGCCAAGTACGAACAATGTTGGGTACATTAGTGGATATAAGGGGTACACTCCATAAAGCCTTAGATATAAGTATCGTATAAATTTATTTTGCACCCGTTCCAGCATCAAATTATACTTAGCTTCATACGGAGCCCATATTACGGCGTTATACTCTAGTTGACTGCGTACCAAGGCGTTGTACAAAGTGACAATGGCTGCAATACTAAACCCCTGGACCCTGCGAAGAACAAATCCTAAGTTTCTGTATGCTTTTTTGCATATTAAGACAATGTGATCCCGAAAATTTAATTCTGTATTTAGACGCACTCCTAAATCTCTTACTTCTTTAACTCTCACCATTGGTATGTTGTCAATCTCGTAACTGTTCTGGATATAATCACGTGCACGAGTAAAACTTATAGTTACGCACTTGGACGTATTAAACTGCAGGAGATTTTCTCTGCTCCAAGCCACCACTCTGTCTATGTCTCTTTGTAGCTTTTCCCCATCTTCTTTAGTTCTGATCTGCAGATATAGCTTTAAGCCATCAGCAAAGAGCAAGCACTTAGCATCTCTAATGACCTTTGGTAGGTCATTAATCATTAATATAAACTCAAGAGGCCCAATATTACTACCCTGGCTTACTCCCGACCTGGTGAAATATGTATCCGATGTATAACCTGCATATTCTACATATTGTTGCCTACCTTTCATGTAGCTAGCAAAGAAATTTAGTAAATGGGGAGTGAAACCGAATCCCGCCAGCTTTCTTAGTAATACGTCATTATTTACTAAATCGAAGGCTTTTTTGAAATCAAAATAGGCGGCTCGATTTGTCCCCCTCTGTCTACCTCTGGTAATACATCTGATACATAGCTCAAAAGGTTGCTGGTAGTACTTTTAAACGGTCGAAATCCATGCTGCGCATCTGACAGTTGTGAGCTTACTTCTGTGAATATTATTTTGTGGATTGCCGACTCGAATACTTTAGCCGGTGTGCTTAGTATTGCTACCGGTCTATAGCCATCTACACTCGCACCCGCGCTCCCTTTGGGCACTGGAACAACCCTTGTCGTTTTCCATCTCTCCGGAAACTCGGCCGTTTCCAGCGATAGATTGAAGATGTGAAGAAGCGGCTCGTCAAGCACGGCTCGGCAGTCTCTAAATATGTACGGTGGGATACCATCGGGTCCCGCAGATTTCTTAGGCTTGAGCTGTTGCAGCGCGCGCTGCACGTCCCTCAGTTGTAAGGTAGCTATGTGAACCCGAGCAGCTCTGTTCTCGGCGCCCGCCTCCTCTATCGCTATACCTGTGTCTAACATCGCCTCTTCCCTGTTATACACTGAATGAAAGTATTTAGCAAACTCACCAGCACACTGTTCTACTGCCAATACTTCACCTTCTTTTAAAATTACTTTTGAGGTCATATTCCTCCTCTTGGAATTAGTGTAATTCCAAAATGCTTTTGGATTCTCCATCAAATCACTTTGAACCCGTGTTCTAAGTAACTATCCTCGGCTTCTTTAATCATATTTTTGACTAGAGTTCTACACCGAGCGAACGCATCGTAATCCGATTGAAGCTTAC
The DNA here is from genome assembly GCA_927399485.1 of Calamotropha paludella. Taxonomy (NCBI): domain Eukaryota; kingdom Metazoa; phylum Arthropoda; class Insecta; order Lepidoptera; family Crambidae; genus Calamotropha; species Calamotropha paludella. The sequence continues at coordinate 22,502,072 of OV656817.1, read as the reverse complement.
TCGACTTATATTTTTTATGAAGATATGCTTTAGTTTTAATTTTATTAATTATATCAACCGAGTACCATTCAGGGTAATGATACCGTGTAGTTTTATGTATTTGTCTTTTCCGCGACACACATGCATCCACAATCGTGTTTATTGTTGCATAAAAAAAGTCAAGACTTTTTTCTAAATCTAAACCATACATCGAGGACCAGTCTACGTCAGCTAATTGAAAATAAAGCAATGGAAAATCCGCTTTATTAAAATTCCAACGTGGGATTTCCCTACTCGACGGACCGCCAGGAGTAGCCGCTCCGGGCAGCGGGGCCGGCGGGTGCGGGCGCCGCCGCTGCAAGCTCACCGTCGCTTTGAGCGGCGGGTGGTGCGCGTCTATCGGTAAGGCCAATGCCGCACCAGCCGCGCGCACGCATATATTCTCGCCATGCTCAAACTTACTCAACACCAAGTCTAACCAGCGACCCTTGAAGTTACCTATTTCATTGTTCTGAGTAAATCCACAAAAGGTTTGAAAATATTCATAATAATTTTTAATATTTGCCGAACACGAATATAAATTGAAATCCCCTACAACAACAAAGTTCTTATATTTAATACACAATTGTTCAACTATTCTAAATAATATCATATACTCATTGTCATTGCTACTTGGCGGAATGTAAAGTACACATAACATAAATAAAAATTTATTTCGTAAATGCACGGTAGCACAAACTATTTCAAATAAGCGATCGTTTATATTGACGTTACCCGGTATTGGTACTCGTCGCAGTTCGTAGCGCGGTGTGGCCACGAGAAACGTACACCTATAATAAATGAAGCATAGTCCCTCTCGGTTTTATGTTTAATTTTGTCTGTCTTTATATGGGCGCCTTCCCCACATAAAGAACTGACATATTTTTCTAAACATTCTACTGTGGTATCTTTCTGTAGACGCCACACATGTAAATATTTCTTCCTCTCAGTTCCTTGTATTTCTATTACATTAGTACTTCCTCCTCTTTTTACTTCGGTAATTGGATACCTAGTTTTTCTCCTATTTACAACTGACCAATTTCCTTTATTATCTTGTTTACTTTCCGTTTAAATTTTTGATTTATATTTGTTTGCGCTCTTTCTACTATCGCTGGTTTTATGGCCCCATTTTCTTTGTTAGAAACTATAACATCCAGATTCTTTTGAACTACCTTTGCGTAGGACGATGACGTTTTAACTGTCGGTCGAATCGGTGTATTATTTGTTTCATTAGAGCTCACTATAGGGGAAGTAATCTTAAAAGATGCTTCTAATTGTGCATTTTTCTCCTTTTATAAAGTAATTTGGGTCTCCAATTCATCAACTCTGCTCAGTTTTTCGTATACTACCTTCACATACTTTAATAATTCTTGTAATACGTTCTCCGTATTTACAAATCGTTTCTGTAGAAGTGTGTATTCTCTGCTTTGCTCATCCAGCCGCGATACCATTTCATAACGAAAATCACTTATCTCGTCGTGCCATCTGGGGTCGTTATCCACCATGAAAACTTCGTTTAGATTAAGACGTACTCCGCGTTCCGTGTTTACGAAGCTACTCGGTGTGAAAGTTTTGTTCATGGGGATTCCTCGGACCGGTGTGTTTGAATTATCCTTCTTTGGCATAGTGCACAGACATTCAGAACATACCCATAGTTCCTTTTGTTCCTTTGTCAGGGCTTCGAACTTCTCCGTCGTCATAGCCAGACACTTCAGGTGATAATTCTTTTTGCACGTCACTTTAGAGCATTCCATATATAAAATGTCATAAATAACTCCATCACATCCTTTACACTTAGTACCCATAGTTATCACAGTTTTTATTTATCACTGTTTTAGATATTTCGGTTTACTTCTGCGCGTCCGATAAACGTCCGCTCCGCGTCGTGTTGCGAAGATAATCTTACATATAATATCGAATATAATACTTTTATATAGAAAATAGGCATGCGCTTGACCATTATCTCGCCTGATGGTAAGCGTCGATGCGATCTAGGATGTGACGCGCCTGCCTAGAAGATACCTATTTACTCGTGACTTGAAGATCCCTTTTCTTTTTCTTTTTAACGTGGAGGAAATGCTTTACGCATACTCCCGCCACTGGGAGTGGGGCGGGAGTTATGTGGGACTCTCCCGTGCAGACCTATCTGACGATAAAAGCTCGTCAGATTGGTGTGCAGGGGCCTACCTACTAAAAACTCCACGATGTACCCGCTCTACTCCGTCGCAATCCTGTGGGGCCGTTTTGGCAATCACCACCGTGGAGAGCGACGGGTTGGCCCAGCGGCCTCCTCACGATCGGGGGACCCCGTGGTACATTCCGGGATCCCCCCAGGCTGGCAAGGCTGTGCAATGCCGACGGTCGGACTCCCATCCTCCGTCGACTAGCCTCGCCCGGGGTAAGAGGCTATGCTTACACGGCGCCGCCCCCATCCCCTTCGCCCGCGTCTACGGTCCATCTAGCCCGTATTCCGCCCCGCTAGACCCCAGATGGCCACTGCCCGTTCCGCTCTCGCGAGAGAGAGGAGGGGAGCGGCGGACGATGCGGTGGCAAGTGTGCGTTAGCCACCCTTAGGGGGACATTCGCCCTTCCGTCAGGTCATTATCGTTATCGGCCGCCTGCGTCGCCTTGACCCGCCTGATCATCGGCTCAACTCTAACTTTCGGCGGCCGGCAATTCCTGCCCCCCATTATGTGCCCAGCAGGCAGTTTTGCCGCCAGACACACCGCACACTTTGGGTCTGTGGAGCAGTCCGCTGCTCTGTGGCCCTCCCGACCGCAGCGGAAGCAGGCGGCAGACCTATCCTCCCCACTGGGGCACATCACTCTTGTGTGCCCAATGCCCATGCATTTAGCACCGGAGCGGTAACGGCTCCAGTGCCTTAACTTTCGCCGAGCTCCATCCCACCAAGAAGCGGTTAGCGACGACCAGGGCTTTTGCCGCCGCCACGGGGCACCTAATTAGGGCGGAGTTCAGCCCTCCCGGACCTTGTCGGATTGGCCCCACCTTGACCTGATCTAGGGGGCAGCCCCCCTTTTCGGCCACCGCTTGTGCCAGCTCCTCGGCTCCGACCGACTCGTCCAGCCCAGAGAGCCGCAGGGCCGTGATCTTGGTGGGTTTGGAGACCACAATGCTGCTGTCCAGCACTTCGCGCAGCTTGTTTGCGATGCGTCCGCTTTCTCCGCACCCGACGGCCCCGGTATTTCGAACATGCGGGAGCCGTTCATAGCCGTCTTCATTTTGGATGCCGTCGATTCCCACATCCGCAAGCTTAAACGCCTGTTTCGCCTTTTTTATGACCTCGACGTAGGTCAGGCCCTCCTGTGTCGCCTCCGTTGGGATGGTGATTACCACCGCAGCTGCCTTCGGAGTGGCTAGTTTCGGCTTCCACCTCTTTTTCTTCTGTTTCGCCGCTTGTTGGGGTCTCTCCTTCGCTGGCGCCACACCACCACTGTTCAGGGGAACCGCTGAGGAGGCAGCTATCGGCCGCTTCCCCTTTCCTTTTCCCCTTCGCCCCTCTACTATCCAGGGACCCTCCCTATCCATTTCCGCCCCTGGATCAGGCTGTCGCTCCTCGCGTGCCCCAAAGGGAGCGGCAATAGGCTCCCGTGGAGAAAGGCCCTCTCCGTTGCTCGCGGCGGCTGCCACCACCTTCCTCCTATCAGCTGCCAGAGGCGGTCTCGTGACGGGGATCTGGAGCCCTTCGATCCTCGCGCTGATCATTTGGCCCGTGGTTCTCAGTAGTTCGGCCTTCATGGTCTCCAGGAATTCGCGGAGGTCCCTGGGCAGCACCCCTGTGCTCTCCCCTCCAACCGTGGGCAGGGTTGGGTTCGTCGGCACCGCTGTGCAAGACGCCTCGGCAGCTGCCTGCTGCGCCTCCATTATGGCCTTGGGTTGGTCTTGCAGTGCCGTCATCTCCTCCCTCTGTGTCTTTAGCTCCTCCCGGAGTCGTCTTATTTCCTCCGTGGCATTAAGCGAGGCGAACTCTTGCGCCACCGCCTCGAGTCCGGCGACCGCCTCTATCAGTGACCTTTTGTAGGTCCCCTAAAGGTTGCGGGCCTCTTTCGCAACCTCCTGGATAGCCATAATGTGTTCGAGGGCTCTGTCGTGGAGGGCCTGCGACGAGAGCCCTGAGACCGGTTTCAGCGACAGAGGTAGTTCTGCCTTTTTGGCGCCAGCACCCTTCCTCTTCTCAGGTTTCGCCTCCTTCCGAACCTTTGAATTTCCCGTCTTTATATGGGGCCCTTCCGATGACGGCCCCGCCACCGCCGCTGGATTGGCTGACGAACCCGGGGCCAGCTCACCCTCCTCGCTCTCCGGCGTCCCATATACACTCTTGTACAGGTTTTCTGCCTGCTCATACAGCCCCACTGCCTCGAGCTGCCGCTAACTGTAAAGCAGGGCCTTTGCAGTCAGCCTCTCTGCGTTTGGGCCAAGACTGCGGACTCTACCTCGACCTGCCGTGCTGATCTTCAGCGGGGGCTTCGCGCACGCAGAATCCTCGTCCCCAGAATCTGAGCGATCTACTACCTCGTTTGGACGCTTACGGCTCTGGTCGCATCCCTCCAACGACATTTCCCCCGCGCTCAGCTCGCTTTCTCCTAATTGCGACTCTTCGGCTCCCAGCTTAGACAGCGCCTCATCGGCACCCAACTCGTACCGCGCCTCTTCGGCAAACAACTCGTCCTCGTCAAAGGAGAATTTTTTCTTTCCGTCGGACGCAGAAAACGGGCGCCCGTAATCCTCGACACAGTTTTTGGTCGGACTCTGTGTGTTGTCCTTTAACCTCTTTCCTTTTTTCTTCTTTCACTTTTTAGATGCAACATTCATGATGGACCCACGAGAATGGGAGAACTATACGGACCACCAGGGCAGAGATCCCGATACCCTGGCTACCCTACTTACACCTGGGGGGTCGGGAGGTACCCCAGGGCGACCACTTATTGGCTGATGCACTCCCCAGCCACCTTTTCAGGCGCCCCGACACCATGAGTCCCAGTGTCAGGACTTTGAGAGTTTTTTACAGTGGTATCTCTCCACGCGGCCCCCACCGAAGTGGCGGCCCCCGCTCCCGCACCACGTACGAGGCTACGGTTGGGCCGAAACCAGTCCTCGAACCGGAACACGCCCCCGACTTGCTCGCGTAGCGAGTTGTAATTTTTATAGAGGTTTTCTTCCTCGCAGCCCCCATCCCAAAGGATGGCAGCCCCCGGCCCCGCACCATGTACGGGGTTACGGTATACCCCCGTAACTGCTCACGGGACTTGAAGACCCCTAAATTGTATTTGTCAGGAAACACAGACTCAGGCAAAGAGTTCCACTCCTTGGCGGTACGTATCACACCATATAACGGTGTCGCCAATTTGTTAGTCTGGTTGTCCGATGAAAAAATGGGGATGGCGGAACAAGGTTGTGCAATTCAGCTGCACACTCTCCGAAAAGGATACATATCATAAAAATACTGATAGGCTTGCTACCTTCCGCCTATGCTCAAGGCTTTTGAGCTTTTTACAGAAAAGATCTTCATTGCCGATGAGCCTCTTGGCCCTCCTCTCGATGGACTCAAGCGTCTGGAGCTGGTATCGGACGGAACCGTCCCAAAGATGAGAACAATACTCCATACACGATCGAACTTGTGCTTGGTAAAAGGTGAGCAACTGTTCCGGTGTGAAGTATTTTCTCACCTTCGCCAGAATGCCAAGTTTTTTTGTAGCCACTTGAGCCTTGCTCTCAATGAAAGAGCCAAAATTGAGAGTCGGTGACAAAGACATACCGAGAAGCTCAAGATGGTCAGTGATCGGCACGGATACACCTCGGAAAGTAGGAGTCAAGTTGAAAGGACTCCTTTTAGCGGCGAAAAGACACGCCTGGGTCTTTGACGGATTGAACCCTACTACTACTTGGCATCGCCCCATTCGGAGACAGCCTGCAGAGATAGGTTCATACTTTTACAAGTATCAAATTACCACGAGTTCCTCCTGACGGCTAAGACAAGTTGATTTGTTTTATATAAAACTAGCTTTTACCCGCGGCTTCGCCCGCATTTTTTTTTTCAATAAAAATATCCTATGTTACTTCTAATACCTTCGAGAATATATGTACGAAGTTTCATGATGATCGGTTTAGTAGTTTTTGCGTGAAACCATAACAAACAAACTTACATTCACATTAATAATATTAGTAGGGATGGATAGAAATGTAAAAGGGGGGTGTATATTTAATGTTAGTCTATGGTCATATAATCTATGGTAATATAAATCTATGAGGAAATAGAAACTGTATGGGGACATATATAATATGGATTTTGACTGTAACGACTGATAAAGACATTTTAATAAAATCCACTTGATCACTGTGTATTTCAATAAAAATAAACCTGTACAAGGGTTGTTAATGTTATCAAATCAATCATTGTTTTACTATTTTAAATTACATAATTTAACCGGGAGATTACTGATGAATGATTACGTCTAAGTCGACCGCTCAAATGCGTCTTCATCCGCGGGGCACGGGGGTATGGCGTCAAAAAGGCGTACGGAAAAGGGTGAAGTGAGCGCATTATGCGCGTCTGCCGCCCGCTCCTCACTCGATCCACTTTGTCACCGCATCCCCGTGCCCCTGTATCGCGCGGGAGAAGAGTCATTTAATAGTGGGCATTGACGATCAGTTTTTCCTAAAATTGTGACGTAAAACTGTGGCGTCACTCCAAATGGTTTTAGGCCAACTCGATTTCCGCATTCACTGACGTCACTCCGGGTCTTCAGTGTTGAATCGGCCGGGCTGTTAGGAAGTGTACTACCTGTTTGTGTTGGATTGACGATCATGTACTCACGATCAGTTTGCCGCGACGCGCCGAGTTGGATTTATGATAATCTCGGAAATACGTAGCGCGTCGTCAGTGAAAACTCTGGAGTGATGATTCGACACTCACGATCAAATTTTGGATTGACGTCAGTTTAACTGATGCGAAAAACTGACCGTCAATTCGCAGCCTTAGCGGTTGACTTACGTACCTACCTTGGAAAATACGCTGATCGGTTTTATCAACTTATCTTCCATTAAAGAATGTCGATGGACTTAAAGTATAGAAATAGTCTACTGGATTAAGGTGTTAATTTTATAAATAAAAACTAAAACATCTTTTTTTCAGATTCCGAAGAAAACATAAGAATAAAATGTTAGTAATAACATTTTTAGTTTTTCTCCTACTCCTGTTATGCTTAGCGATAGTTATGTCGGTATTATGTAAGTACTTGGATGCCTTAATATCTTTTTATATCATGCACATCAATTAAATTTTGGGTGCCATATACTAAGGACAAATCTTTAAATGTACTCCTAAAAAAATCTAGTTATTTAAAGGGTATTCAAAAATCGACAAAAACTAGAACAGGCGAAAAATAAAACCCAGAAAAATATTATAATTCCCAATAACCTCACTTATATTTATTATAAAACGAAGTTTAACACAAAATTATGATATAAGTATCATAATTTTGTGTTAAACTTCGTTTTCAAATGCTGTATTTCACATCTACCTAATGTAAGTTACAAAGGAAAGTGAACGCATCTTACTGAATTAGAGCCGTTAATTTTATTTAAAGTGACTTATTCTTAACAGTCAGAATGATAAATAGTTATACAAAGTAAAAAACTGTAACAAAAAATCGGGTGTCTGTAAAGTCGGTTCACTGACGATAGTTGAACGTGACAACGTCATAAGGAAATAATGATGGAATGGTTGCATTTTTCAAAATAAAAAAATTAATTTTATTTGTTTGATAGATATTTTGTATGGATATAGAGAAGGAGGTAAATGGAAATCACAATTGAATTGATCAAGTTACATTTCTTTGTACGCATAAATACAATTATGTAAAGCCATAGATTTTTACTCATCGTGAAATAGTTCTGTTAACTTATTGTTATAGTTTTGTCAATTATAGCATAACCTACAATCGCTGCACTAGCGGACCGATGCTATTTATTTTAATGATGAAAGCACGAATATTCGACAATATATCACTGAACATATATTTAATATCGAAAGAATCATTACCTTTATCGCCGCAATTATCGTTGCTATAAACAATTGACACCACATTCGCTTTTCACTGCACTTCATACTTGACGAAAACATGTAAATGTATGATTGTATAGCAGCTGTCCACGCGGACGCATCGCTCACTCAAGTAGGAGAGAGACAGATGTCGAACGCTGCTAAACGCGGAGGCCGATTGTTTTTCGCTCGTTCCGCGCTCTCTCGTGCACTTCAAGCCTTAAATGGAACCCCCTTAGAGCGAGGTAACGCCGCATGAGTCATGTTTTTTCGTGCGTGCAGCCGGCTCCATCGAATTATAAGACGTTGTCACGTCAAAAATTAGATGTGCAACAAATAACTGCTTCGAAAGCTCATGAATAACCTACCATAATGTTCATACTCTTCATATCGCAATGATAGAAGTATGTTTACAAACCATTATGTTTTTCTATCAGATGTAAAACAGAAACGGCATAAGCCAGTGAGGATCTGCGAGAGTAAAGAGTGTCTTCGCTCCGCTGCCAACCTTGCCTTATCTATGGATAAGACGGTTGACCCCTGCTACGATTTCTATCAGGTACAAGTTCACTAAAACTTAGCTGATCGGTTAGAAGTAATAGCTTAATAAAGTGTGGGATCTGTGGAACTGTCAACTGGATTTATATTTGTTGTTTGTGACTGAACATGGGACGGAAGGTTTTTGCTCTCCTTTAATTGACTTTAAGCTTTCTGGACGGATAGTATCTCTTTTAAGACTCTAAACCATAGTAGACAATACGGTGCTCCAACCAGCTTCTCTAGAACTTCGAGACTCGGCTACGGTACTCCGTGTCATGAGTAAGAGAAACGACTAAGTACATGTATCTTTGCTTGGTAGAGACTGGATACGTCAGGACCCAGTCACGATGCTTATGCATGAGTATGCATGTGATAACTAAGTATGTTGTCAGTCTGTAAATGATAAAGCGGAAGTACATTAACTTATAAACAAGAGTAATCGAGGTTCTTAGGAAAATGCTGGTACGAAAGTAGACAACCCAAACGTGATGTCATTGGTCTTACAAACAGTACGTGAAGAACCATATGTCCAGAACCATAACCATATATGGGTCATATGCTGTAAAGCAAAAATATTTCTCTTGAGATTCTTTCTCATTTCGATATCTAATGTTATCTATTTTCCCCAGTACACCTGCGGTAATTGGGCCGAGGACCACCCCCGGCCTGATGCCTATCGATCCTACGACTGGTTTCGTGATAAACAGACTAAAGTGTATACAGTATTACGAGACTTCCTGAGCAGAAACGCCACTAACATACCGAAACCAGTCCAGCAAGCCAAAGACATGTATTACGCCTGTATGGATACCGGTGAGTACAGAGCAGCTTAGAAAAGCTTATATGTATTAAGATTTGTTTTTGTGATCAACAGGTTAAAAACCGGTAGCAATAACTGAATGGTTAGGGGCAATCTGATTATTAGTATAAAGCCCGAGAAGTGATAACTGATAAAATCCGCACTCCGGCCAAGTCCTATCATTATATAATTGACCTCCAAAGCTTTCAACTCGAACTTTAAAATCGTTTTCAATGCCTAGCGAAGTCCGTAGATATGGCCGGGTTAATGGAAATTTTCTAAGCAGGTTCTCTAATTCCATGAGATAGTATTTTCTTACCTGGCTGATGGTAGCTGATGCTATTGAACGTAACCAAGGCTCCAAAGTATTTGCTAGAGATGCGTCTTAAGACTAAAATCAACTAAAAAAACTGAAGCACCTGAAAAGATGAGCGAGATTGAAAGCTTCTACGGAAAATTGTACACCTCCTCATGTAAACTCATTAATCAACCTGCTCAGAACACGCGTTACTACGCCAAAGATCTTCCAAGTCATCATCCTATACAAGATGAAATTGGCTAAAAAGAACAAGGCACCAGGTGAGGACGGAATAACAACAGAACTTTTGAACGCAGGTGGCAAACCGATACTTGTTAGTCCTCCATAAGTTGTTTAATACCATATCTTCCAACTCACTTCACCGAAAGCATCCCACAAGTGACGCTATTCATTGAGAAAGGCGAATTACTTTACCTATTGAATAATTATAGGCCTATATCGCTCTTGAATCATCTCACCAAGTTGTTCTTCAGGCACATTACAAAACGTCTCATATGCACTTTGGATGTCTGTCAGCCTCCTAAACAAAGCTTCAGTAAAATCAAGCATATCCACAGGCTCCGTCAGATTAAACATAAGACAGAGAAGTGTATTCGGCCTCTTTGTCTAGTATTTGTAGATACTAGACAAAGATGATGCAGGATCTGGGTACCATGCTTAGCGACCTCCGTAGAATTTCCCAACAGGTGGATTTTAAAATTATCATGAACAAGACAAAGATCACGCCAAAAGTCCATATCGTTATCGACAAATATGTTTAACTGTTTACCTAGGACAAAAAGCCAGCTTATATAAGTCTAACTTCAACAAAGAAGTGGCAAGACGAATTCAATTCAGCTCGGCAAGTATCAGGAATTTGCACGATATTTTCTCGTCACAAATCTTCAGCGTCTGAAAATTAAGATCTTAGAGCAATATGTATTGCCAGTATTGCTATACGGCGCTGAGACCTTGATTGTTGGCTTCTTAAACCAGCTCAGAGGTACCCAGTTTGCTATGAAGAGATGTCAGTGTTTTCTTGGATGATAAAATTCGAAATGAGGACATCCGCAATAGGCCTGAAGTTACCGACATAGTTCTTAGAGTCGCTAAGCTAAAAATAGCAATGGGAAGGTCATATCACGTACAGAACCGATTGCAGGAAAGAAAGATTCTGTAGTAGCAGTAATGCAGCGTATGGAGGTGGACTAGGTGGACCAATGACCTGGTGAATGACGAACAGCTACTCCTTATGGCGTTTTAAGGAGGAGGCATCTGTTTAACAGTGGACTAGTAACGGCTGATGATGATGATGTGAAAATAAAACTTTAAAATAGTCTGTTCCAGAAGAGAATTAAACCCTTACAGAAAACATTAAATCTTATACACGTATCTAAAACATAACAACTTTTATTGTTTTCTAAAATAATCTGGGTTTACACAGGCATATTTTTTTTTAGATACAGAAGGTTTGTAAATAAGTATACAGCGCAACCTATTTTATAGATACAGGTCATTGTATCCTTTAAACATTTACGATATCAGGATTCAACCCCGACACTATTTCCGTTCTACGAATATCATGTCATTGCCTGTAAAAGTATTTTATAAAATATGTCACGTTAGTTGTATATTTTTAAACTTGTTCCATTTTAGAGACATTAGACAAACTGGGATTAAAACCTGTATTACAAATTTTGAAGGCGTTAGATCTGCCGCCTTATCCGACCTATATTAATGTAACGGAGGACTTCAATTACGACAACTATAGTTTCGATTGGATCGAAACAGTGATCAAGGTGAAAACCTATCTGGGAATGGACGTGTTGATTGGATTCGACATATTTACGGACCCAAAGAACTCCTCCATATACAGACTAGTTATGGGATCGCCAGAAACTAAAAATCCATTTCCCAGGTGATTTAATTAAAGCTTTATCAATTATATGTCTAAAACACAATTGTATTTATATATATGAATTTATATTGTACAAACCATATTTGTAAAAGTCTCAATAATTAACAATTTATATACTAGGGCGCTACATAACTTTTGTCTTACTTGATAAAATGCAATTTTTTCTAAGTAGCCTTCACTAGGAGTATTACTTGAAGACTAGGTGCTAAACATATTGCTCAAGTATCCCTTCGGACAACAGTAGCATAACTCCTTAAAATTTCCTATAAGCTCCTCATGGTTTACGTTGCGTCCGTTCAGTTGTTTTTTTAAATACAGGAATCGCAGTGTGCTAAATCTGTGTCTCAGAAATTTCATTCCAACTTGGTACAAACAGTCCATGGTTTTGCCGGCACTATGTGATGGGTGCTATCTCGATACAAGTAGCAAGTCTTGAGTTGGATCGGTATTTTTTAAGCTTCTTTTACTTGAGTGTAAACATTTCTCTGTATACCATGAAGCAGTAACATTCTGCCCTTTACCAAGCATAGCCGTAACCAGTATTTTACTCTTAGATAAAATATAGCAATCATTATTGTCTTTACGGATCGAGATATTTTCACAGATGTCTGTGAAAATATCTCTTCGAACAGACTGGGATTTGTGAAAGAATATGGAACATGAAGTAATCGAGTTCACTTAGTTATATCAGCTGTCTTAATTTTTTTTTTACATATCACGACACCAAGTCTCACACTGCTTCCTCAGCGTATTAATCTTAAAATGCGGTACCCAGAGTGAACAAAATTTTCGTACTTTCAAAGACTTATATAGTAATGAAGAATCATATGGAAAGTCGGTGCACTTAACTTGAGGATTCCTCGATCTGTCGATATGTGATATGTCGATCTTACTCCAATAATTTTCATACAATCTCAAGCTTCTATCATCCTGCCGGACATTGCATCATCCTTCAAGCTAAAGTTGCTGAGGTTGAATTGAGTTTACTGCCGTGCCATACTCACGAGTACTCACTCATTACCTCGAAACGTTTCTCGCTAGTTAAACCATGCCTAAAGTTATAAAAAATAATTACACAAATGTCATAACGAGAGAGGTTCGCAATATTCATTTAGAAATTTATTTTCAAATGGAACACATGATTCTTTGCCTCCTTGCATTTTTTTCATGTTACTACCATATGACAAAACTTAAGTAGCGCCCTCCGTACGAATATTCTCTTCCAACATTTAGCAAATCATGTACAATCAAGGTTAGAAATATGTACATAACGAAAATCCCAAAATATTTGACAAAACTCAACATTATATCATTTATATTAAGCACCGCATTTAATTACTTTTTCTTGTGTCTAAAAAAGTGGACATTGACTTAAGGTAAAGATTTGTCAAATAAATGTTCTTGGTACTTTAGATGTGTGTATATATACATATTCGCATATATATACCCTTTACAGTACCAAAATAGATTACGAGGCGGTAAAAATTGAGTAGACTGTTCAGGTTATCATGCTTTTCAGTATGCACAATGGAAAGAAACAACATTACGGCAGTAAAGCTAGTAAACATTTAAGAAAGTCAACATACAATGAATTCGATGAATCTTTTACTGAAAAATATGAATATGAAAAGAAACATGATGACAGCGATGATGAGAAATCTGCGCTTATCTACAAACTATTTTACGCAGAACTCATAAAGTTGTTCGTTATAGAAGGTGGTAATTTTACTAGTTCTAGCGTTAATGAGCCGGAATTGGATCAGAATATCTTGGAAACTTCTAATGACTACTACACTCTATATTATAAACTTTACGAGGTAAGTGATATTGAATACTTACTTTAAAGCAGTTCTAGAAGAAAATAAGTAGAACATGTTATAAAAAATGAAGTCTGAAACGTAAAGAGAAACAAATATAAAACTGTTATTTATGCCAGAGCATGATTGATTAATGCCGTCATTAAACAATACATTATTTCAATGTGACATGTGTCCATCTTTCACGTAAATGCTGATGAAAAGTAGAGATACTTCCCATTACCATTATAAAAATCGTTAAACGTTCAATCGATTTTAATAAAGAACTTTATTTCAAAATTTTAACTGTTAAAACTTACAGTAGTCCATCATCATGGCTTCTTTCAAATAAAAATAAAATTAACGTTTGAAAGGTCAATATACTTACTTTTGTCTTGTCATTTAAGTTATTCGATTAAGTTATTGGAAAACTTTTGCTTTTAAAACATTTTCAATGACCTATGAATAAGTTAAGAAGTCAAATGACTTGTGTGAAGTACTTGTAATCATATGAAATAATTCATTCTACCTAAACTGACACTGTTCAATAGAAATTGACCTGAAATAGAAAGCCTTGGAACTTACGAATTTTAAATAACAGTTACCTACCCAAATATGAAAGTTACAAAGGTAAACGACTTCCAAGAAGGTCATAACAATTAATTCCTCGAAAAAAGACCTTTTGAAGTTAACCTTCTCAAAAACATTGACTTCTACAAATGTTTAATTAGATGAATGGAATATTTGAATGTAACTGACATTTGAGTATTGTAAAACATTAAACCTGAAATTAACAAATATAATGTTTTTAGCTAGAATTAGACAATGACACTGATACAGATGATGATTCGTTATTAAATATACCTCAGTATACTGCTGATGAACTTCAAACACATACAGATGAAATAATAAAGGAAAATAATGGTACAGTAGTAGCAGTCTGGAAAAGATATTTGGAAGGAGTTTTCAATATCTCTGATACCACTTTAGACTTTGATAACGACAAAATACTGGTGACACAGCCCGATATGAAGTATCTAGCTGCTATGGTAACAATAGTGTCTAAAACACCGCCGGTGTTAATTGAACTTTATATTTGGGTAAAAGTAAGTAAATTGCAACTTGAATTTTATAAAATAAAATATACATTTACTACGATTTTTTTTAAGTTTTAATAACATAAACGTTGATACTTCAATCTAGAGCCAGTTATATTATATATCACATGATTCTTACATGAGTCACCCACCAGTTCTACAAAAATCCTTATATTGGGTTGCCCATTCTTCTTATGGTGTTTTCACCCATAGGGAAAGCTTATGGTATTAATAGGCTGATGATTTTGATGATGGTGATACTGAAATCTACATTCCTTCTGAGTATTTTTATAATTTTGTCTTTATTTTTGTTTTTAGGTTGTTGAAGTGATGGCAGCCCACACAACCACAGAACTACGTTTGTTACTCCAAAAATCTTACGACGAGATCCGTTTAAAGAAATTGGGCAGTTCATCTCCGCCACGTAGCCTGCAGTGTGCAAGCGCCGTCAACGATATGATGGGCATGGCTGTATCGTACGCAATTGCAGATCCAAACTTCTTCAACGAAACAAAACCCAAGGTTTATAGCTTGAGTTTATTATTTTTATTGAGGAGCTTATTGACAAATGTTTTAGAATGTTTCAACTTCGATTGCTGTCTAAATGACAGCAGTTTAATTTAAAAAAAATATCTAGAGCTGCTGCGTGTTTTGAAATGACACGATATGAAAGTAATGTGCTATATTTTATGATAAAGTAAAATTAATTATTAAATGTCGGATTTAGTTAAGAAAATTAGTAATTACAAAACTTCTAGGTTCAAACAATGTTGCATGAGATGAAAAATGCGCTAGCTGATTTGGTAGATAAAGCAAAATGGATGGATGATGACACGAAGTTAGCTACGTACCAGAAAATAATACAAATGAAGACTCTGATAGGATTCCCGGATTGGTTCATGGAAGAAGGCAGATTAGAAGAATACTACAGTGGGATTGAAGTCGGCACTGATAAACACCTGGAGAACATGATTCACATAATACAATTTAAAATGAAGAAGGGTTTAAATAAATTTCGAGAGGGAAATAACTTTACTTGGGCAACGGATCCAACAGAAGTAAACGCCTATCATACGTTTCAAGAAAATACCATAAGTAAGCATATTCTGATTACAAAGAACTTTTACATTCAAAATCATTAGTTTATTGGTTACATATTTGAAACTTTTCCTTTGAATAAATATCGTTTAATAATATTTGGACGCAGCTGTTCCTATGGTAATGTTACAATATCCATTCTTTGACTTGGGACTTGAGTAAGTGTTTTTATTTATTTCCCATACTTAATTGTTAACTTGAATTTCATTTGAATCTCTTATAATATCTCTCATGATAACAACATTCTTGATTTTTTCCAGTTCCCTGAATTATGGCTCTTTAGGCACAATCTTAGGCCATGAAATAACACACGGCTTTGACAATTTCGGTAAGAATATTGAATTACTATTTTTCGGAAAATGTAACATAGATAAAAGAATGAAAAAAAATCTTTCGGTATAGGGTAATTTTATTTTCTTCTGATCCCTGTCTTGTTTCTAATGGTCGAGCCAATTCATCCAACAAGAGTGTTCATTCCACTCTTTCTTCTCTAATAATTTAGCTGTAATAACTTAATTCCCTATTTATTTAATGAAATTCTCATATAGGTCGCCAGTTCGACAAAAACGGCAACTTCCTGCCGTGGTGGACCAACGAGACGGTCGAATTATTCGTCAACATGACTCAATGCTTCGTCGACCAGTACTCTACGTATTATGTGCCCGAATTAGACGAGCATGTGAGTTGTTTCTACTTACAAAGTTTCTATTGTTTTAATCTAGATTGATTAAGTTTTTCTTGAATTCATCTTTCGCTTCTTTTATAAAAACTAAGAACTGAGTATAACTAGGCGATGCAGTCGCTAAGCATAAAGCTTCGCTAGCACCATATATTGGAGAAAATTAAAATTTTAACATTTTTAACTTATTATAAATTAGAATTTTTACATTTTTAACTCATTATATATTAGATATTTAACATTTTTAACTTATTGTAACTTAGAATTTTAACATTTTTAACTTCACTTGCCAATAACGTTCTCGTTTACAATGTGAAAGTCATCAAAACGAAATATATTGAGATATTATTTTCTATAATAATAATTTATCTTATAAGATCGCATTGAAAATGCATAAAATATATAAAAATTATAAAACTATATTGAGATAGTTTATTAAATTAAAATCACCCTATGATGGAGAACCTCATAGATCCTTTAAGATTTAAGGCGGCCGTAGTGGTCGGAAGAATTTTTGATTTAACTTCTTTTTTTTAAAGTTTTAACGTATAAATCTTGCTCAGACAAAAAAATGACGGAGGTTTATATTTTTAAGCGAAAGTTTAGTCAAGACTCAATAGAACGCCGGGTTCCGCGCTCAGTAGTCTTTAAATTCTAATTTCTCCCCTTACTTTATATTTTTATATGAACAAACATCGTTCAAAAGCAATAAATTTATTTCTTTAAATAGTACCAACATAGAAAATATATAAACCTCATTTTGGACTGACCTCAATGTTTGTTATCGACGGCCATTAATGAGGTACTTAACATTTGACATGCTATTTTCTGCCCGATTTTGAGGTGTAATATATAATAGATTAACTTTATTTATATACAATTTTTTCCAACGGTAGAAAGACGATTGTTTCTCAAATAAAGGAGATGTTCGGGCTGCCCAGATAGATGATAAACTAATAATTATGGTAAAAACGGTATATTGTATAAGTCTTAGATACGATTCAGACCGACCGGCCCGCATCGGCTTGGACCGGAACGGATGCGGACGCATGCGGCGGCAGCCGTACGGGTGCCGCGAGCGCGGTATGCGTGCTGCGGCAGCCGACAGCCGACATTATAACGACAATCGAATTGTTGAACTAAGAAAATAAGTTTTACTTCGGTATCCATTATTTATTTCAGTTATTACGTCCTTATCCTTTAGTGTAGGTACACAACTTCAAATGACTCGTCTCGCTGCACCGCTAATCTCCGTACGCGTTCGACAGCCGATGGAGCTGTCGCGGTATCCATCGGGAGCTGCTCGGATCCGAACGGCGCCGACCGGAGCCGACCAGAGCCGTACGGCTGTCGCGGAATTTATATGTGGCAGAAATATGAACTTTCATTTGTTATTACAAATTTCAATTTCCTTTACCGCATTGTGAAATGCCTTCCGGGCCGGGCCAATGCGAGCCGGTCGGTCTGAATCGTACCATAAACTAACTATTAACCTAAAGATATGAGTGCGCTTGGTATGGTTGATGAATGCTGACTGCTTCTGCAATAGTTGAAAATACGGTCAACTTATAAAGATTGCAGGGGAAAAATGCATTGTACATAGCTAGCTCGTACAGGAAACTGTCTGAGCGCCTTATAAAGAATTCCATGATATTGGTTCTTCGTAAAGCTTCGATTAATACTTAACGCTTAATACTTACGTATGGTGATTGCTGATAGACATGAAGTAGGACAATCGATTGGTTTTCTTTCGATAAATTAGGACCTAAGTCAGTAAACAGAATAAAAAATCGTTATGGAAATGAGTTTACCGCGGTGATCAAATGTTTTTTTTAACAATAACCATAAAAGTATATTGGACATGGTTATATTATAATAATAGTTCCTTATTCATCTGCATTAATATACCTGGAGATACATTATTTTAATAGTAAAATACTAGAAAAAGTAGACTTTTTCTTATATTTTTTCTATTAAAATTATTTAATATATAACATTGCATTGAAAATGCAAAAAATATAAATAAAAAAATCATATTACCTAACAAAGGATCTTTCCCACAAAAAGATAAGGTGGTAATTTCTCTTAATTCTGTTGATGTAACAGTTTTCTCGTTGATTATTCTATATCGAAAAATTTATATGGGAAAATTTTACACATTCACGGACTTCTGAAACCGAAATAATTGCGTAACTCCTCGTAATAAAACAATGTTTTGTTCTATTTTTTACTTTTACTATAAAATGGCCTATATCTTCTTTTTCAAGACAAAACAAAACATCATTGAATTATTATGTGGTTATCATCTCAGCCGAAAGACGTCTACTACTGAACGGGGAGCTACTTCTCCAAGAACTGAAGGGTCTTACCATAATCTCCACGTTTGACAGATTAGTTAGAGATCCCAGTAATGTACTAAGTATAATGCTGAAATTACGTTGCTGTTCAGTTAGTTGTTTATTAATCGGCTTTTAGCACTTCCTTAAATATGGACGATTTGTGCTATTTTATTAGCCAGATACCGTACGGCGCATATTTTTATTTCATTAGATCTTTAGCTCATTTCGCACTTCGAATTGATTCGATGAATTTCAATGCTTAAGTACTTAAAGCTAAGCTTAATAGCTACTGCAGCGTTTTAACAATGGAATACTTTTTGAAATAAACTCAGAATAAATTTGATTAAACAAGTCATTCATATGCAAAAGTTGCTTTTATAGGATAGTAAGCACCAAGCGCTTTTCAACCTCCACAGAAAAGGAGTGGAACTCCATCCCTGTGTCTTATAACCCGTCCATTTTCAATAGGCACCTTCTGGGTTGGCTCGTTCCGTCGTGGATTCTGTCTTGGCCCCCGGGCTTGATTGGGATCAAAAGCTACCCTATCCTAAATAAAATAAAAAAATAGTTTTATGCGGGAAAACTTGAAGACTGTTTCTGGATTAGTTCATTTTACTTCTAAAGATGCGATTTTATTACTATTGGAACAGGTGGATGGTAAGAAGACTCTTGGAGAGAACATAGCAGACAATGGAGGTGTGCGGGAAGCGTTTGCAGCTTTGAAGCATCACCTACGCAAACAAGGCCTTGAAGCGAAACTTCCCGGTTTCGAACATATGACCTCAGAACAGTTGTTCTTTCTGTCTTACGGAAATGTGAGTAATTCTACCTCTACGGCTTAAGGCAGTCATAGTTTCATAGCAGTGAACCTTTAAATTACTTCAGAAAAACAACGGTGCAGGTGATAGTCTTTTAAAGGAAGTCAGTGGGTATCCTGATGGACATCTGTGCAAATTTAGCAGAAATAATGAGTAATCTCCTAACTGAACATACATTTACTTTATAGAGAGAAACATCGGAAAAAACTACGGCGTATAATGAAGTTCTTTAGCTTCCTCAGAACTTAAAAACTTACAGCTTACAGGATGTAACTGTGATCATTAAAAACAATTTTACCTTCTAAATCAGTTTAATGTTATTTACGAAAGACCACAGAAAACTTAATACATCCGATAATTGGTAATCCTTGGATTTAATAAGTAAAACGTTTCAAGCTATAGGTACTTGTTAAATATATATCACTATGAAACTTCTGAGGTTAACTGTGTACCAAAATATGTGTTAAGTCTGTTCTCTTCTTTCGATAGTTGAATAATTGAAATTATTTCTCCAGCTCTGGTGCGGCATTTCCACCAAGGACTCCCTGCATTCAGACCTGGAAGACGAGCATTCCCCTCAGCAGTTCAGAGCTAAGGGAGCGCTTCAGAACAACGAAGAGTTCACCCGTGCTTGGCACTGCGCTCCTGGCTCTCCTATGAATCCACCTACTAGATGCATTATATTTTGAACCGTATTCTTAACATGATTGGTCAATTTATTAACTGTCAATCAAATGACTGTGACCAAGTCATGGTTTCAAGACCAGACAATTTTGGGATTGTAAAAGAATCTTAGCTACAAATTTAAAATTTCCTGACCAAAGCGCTGATGGAATTAAATAAAAGCCATTTTGTAACTTTTTAAGTGTTTGTGCCCGGTTTACGTGTTTTATATAGCTGACCCGGCCACGCGTTGACGTAGCTAGTTATTATAATGTGCAAAATTTTTTTTTATTATAAATTAAAATGAAACCTATTCCTATGTCCTAAGTTGCATCATTTCCAGCAAAATGAAAAAATATCATGAAAATCGGTTTAGTAGATTTGGAGTTCATCGCGGTCAAACACTGTGACAGGGAATTTTTATATATATAGATTGATAATGTTCTGAATTCAATTCTTCTTCGTTCTTTAAATTACACAGAAAAAAAGGAAGAATATACGAGTGATAATGAATAACAATCAAAGTTTATTATTTTATTAATGACTAAACATTTCAAATTCTCTATTTTTCATTGTCACATATGCAGTTATATGCAAAAACTTTATTTTACGTATGATACTTTTTCTTTGTGATATTAATTGATCTTCTTTTTTATTCTGTGTGCAACAACAGCGTTTATTAAAATACTTTCGGAGTTTATAAGTTTTATGAATAAATGGCAAAATGAATACAAACATTACAATTTATTTTTTTAATTTAAAGATAACTTATCGATGTCAATAATACTTACAAATAAATTACATTTTAAATAAAGATTTTTCGTATTTTATCACGTGTTTTAATTTTTTTAATTCTTCTTGTATGTGAATCGCCATAACAAATTATTTAAGGGTGCTTTGGAATCCAGAGATGGAGTTTGAAATTATTGAATTCCCGATGCCACTAGGAATTCCAGAGATACTGCTTGAGATTGGAATGGAATTGGAAATTGGTGCGGAGAAAGGCGCTGGAATAGCCGGTACAGAAACAGCTGAAACAGGAGCAACGGATATTGGAACTCTTCTCTCGACAACTACCGGTTGTGGCACAGCTACAGGTCTATCAACAACCACCGGTTGAGGTACCGGTACAGGCCTATCCACTTGCACTGGAACCGGGACGTTTACAGGGCGGTCTACATATACTGGTTGTGGTACAGGAACCGGACGGTCAACATACACCGGCCTATCAATCGGTACATGTTTCTCAACTGTTACCGGGTATGGTACCGGTACAGACACTTTCACCGGGTACGGCACTTTCCTTTCGTAATACACGGGAACTTGTCTCGTTACTTCAACGGGGACTTTGTGTACTACGTGGACCGGTCTATTTACTGGAACTGGTACTCTGACTTCCACCGGTACTCGGCGTTCCACAGGGTACGGGACCGGGATTTGTACTGGTACTTGCACATCTCTAGTGATTGTACGAGTGATGTATCTTGGCACTTCTTGTCGGAGAATGACGGGGTTGGGTTCTACTGATACTGATGTTTGTACTGGGGCGACGGGAATGGCTGGGGCGACAGGAACGGCTGGGGCGACAGGGACGGCTGGGGCGACAGAAACGGCTGGAGCGGCGATGGCGACTGGCGCAGCAGGTGGTCCAACCACTGGAAGACTCACAGATGGACTCAAGGGAGGACTGAATCCAGATCCAAAGATTCCCGGTCCTGACCCCAATCCTTGAATAACAATAATATTGATGTTTAATAACTGTAAGGTGTTTATTTCTATGAGCATATTGAATGACTATACGAATAATTATTTTCTTGCTCTTACTTTGACTGAGTTACTCAATTGATAAATTAATAACAATCGTTACTAATTGTTCACTATCAATTAAAACAAACTATACAAAAACTTCATCTCCTAGCAGGCATCTATAAGTAATGCTGGGCACATAGGGACCGTGTATTTAATTACCTTAGTTATTATTAATATGATAGTCGTAATATAATAATTTTATCGCTTTAAAACACATGTCAATAAAAATTATACAAAGCTAAACTAGCGATCGTCCTCAGCTTTGCGTTATATAAGAACACAGACTTACATTGTCGAAGTGAGTTGTGATAAGTCACTGAATTTATATTAAGTGCCTGTTCTATGAGTCAGCACTTACTTTATATGAAATAATTCATTAAGTAAATTAATTTAAAAATAATCGGACTTTGTAAAATAGGTCCTAAATATCCTTAGATGACATGCTATTAAATTACTTATGATTCGCGTAAATAATTTTCTTGTTAACTTTTGCGTTCACTAAGACAATTTAAAACTATTTTCGAATTTAAACGACACATTTTCATATAGTTTTTTTTTTTTAATTGAATGTTGTATTATTAATATTTTCAAGCTGCATAATTTTTAGCTTTATCTCTAAGAGTAAATAATGTCTATCGGAATCAGTCATAATTTTCAACGTCACAGTGACTTTTCACTTAAAAAATTAACTACTTTTAATAAAGTAGTTAATAAAAAAAATGTGTAAAAATATCTTCAACACTTAAAAATAGAAAATAAATATGTAGAATATATATAAATATATATTTTTTATTCAAATAACAACAAGGAGGTGGAAAAATGTCTTTGACCATTGCGAGTCTGTTGTTACAAATGTGTAGCTAAGAATATCTTCTAGGTGAAGTTTTACCTATTCGCTCAAGCTTAATTCCATGTAAAAACACTGGAGTTCCCTTATTTTTATAAGGATTTACCATTTATTTTTATAAGGATTTACCACTATTTTTAGTGGATTTACCATACTATCATACATATTTCAAAAGACCGAACCTATTGATGATCCCAAGTAACTGGAGCCTGCAATACCAGTACCGAAAATCTGTCGTTTTCCTTTTTCCGATCTGACTTCCTCTTTAATCCCATTCGTCTCCAATAATTCTGAGATTTTTTCTTTAATTTCAATTTCCTTTCCGAATGATAAACTGCTTACTACAAGCAGCAACTGTAAAAAACAAAATAGGTAGGTCAACTCATTTGTACAGTGATAAAACTCTGCAAGCTGTAACTTAAAAATTGCTCTTAAATTAAAGAAATATAGGTAAGATTTAATTAAGTCTCTTAAACATTGATAAACATAATAAGATAAATGCTTTTTATTCAGTGTGAGCATTTACAATGCATGTACAAAATTGAATGTCAACAGCCACGCCATCGCTTCGGAAGTCTTGACAGTTGTAAAAAAAATATATTAATTACGTTAATAACAATTACACAATATGTTTTTGGAAAGATACATCTGAGTTTCCTTATCTGTGGGTTACAAAAACCGAAACGCGGGCGGCCATAACATAGCATCGGATGACGTCACATCACACAAAACTGCAGGACAACAAGGTTTTCGTCATAATTTCCACGTTCGGCTGGCGGGGTGAAGACCGCAATAAAAGACCATAACTAGAACATTGCTTCTGCTGCTGCTTTGTGGTCCACGGGAAGTGTATGGTGATTGCCTCCAGTATCCTTAGTCGCATATTACGACATCTTTAAGAGTAAACGGTAGGTATTATTCTATTCTTTCAGACACCTTTTATTAAATTATCTGACATTAAATGACATGACAGCAAATATTACAAAATGAAACTTAAAAGTATAGTCTAATACACACTATAATCTAATAGGCGTCGTCTATTTACGATATATGAAGACCGTTTGGTGCAACGGCAAAATCCTGCTTGTCATACGAAAGTCCTGAGTTCGAGTCCCGAATGGAGCAGATGTTTATGTGATGAAAACGAGAATTTGTAAAAGAAGCATGGGTAATTATTTGTACGTCTATCTGTTACCCT
Organism: Calamotropha paludella; assembly: GCA_927399485.1. Taxonomy (NCBI): domain Eukaryota; kingdom Metazoa; phylum Arthropoda; class Insecta; order Lepidoptera; family Crambidae; genus Calamotropha; species Calamotropha paludella. The sequence goes on along the minus strand of OV656817.1, from coordinate 22,478,096 downwards.
AGTATCCATAACACAAGCCTAACAGTACCTTGCTAGGCTCTAAAATTAATCTAAAAAAAGTATTTCTACATTTGTATGTAATGCGCTGCCGTACCGTTCATCTTATTGCAATATAACTTTGCCAACTTATTACTTACACTTAAGCAAAGGTTATAGAGATAATCGAAAAGGTTTACATTTGATCAGCATAAAAGTTTCGGGAACCGCTAGAATCCTTATATATTATGGATTAATTCATAAGCATAATAAATACACACTGGACAGGAATTGCTTTACACATGAGTACACAAGGTGAGGTTTTAATAATGATTTATGTTTGGTATGTATGTAGTATGTATGTATATCTACAATCTGCTCTCAATACCACCTATAAATACATATAGTATGTGAGTTTTGCTTACAGTATGTAAACAGTAAGGTTGTATTATATAATAAACTAGCTTACCTAACCATACGTTTGCTGTGTTTCATTAAAATGAAACCTTTCACATGTCCTAAGTCGGAACAAATCCAACAAAATGTATAAAAATCATCAAAATTGATTGTGTAGTTTCAGAGTTCATCGCGGTTTAACTCTGTGACACGGAACTTTTATATATATGGATATAAATTAATAATATATATAATTAATAGAACAAAATTCATCCAGTATTTTATGTAGTATATCCAGAAAATATATATTACTTAAAAACTTATAGTACCTTACAGATATTGTGATACTATATATAATGTAAACTAACTTGGCTTCAGTGTTTTAACTTGATAAAGATTTCACCTTGATAGCCTAATTGAAAATAGCACAAAGCATTTCATGGTACGTTAGCCATGAAATACTTGGTGCCATAAAATCTTTTATATTAACCCTGAAAATGGGAAGAATGTGATCTTTGTTCAAAGCGTCCTAAAAGACATTAAAACTATTGAAACATTATAAAACGTATCAAAATCCATTGTAGTTTTAATTGGAGGATGGATTCCGTGGATCAGCTGCAATGCCACAATATCTCTTACGCCATAACTTCCCGAGTTCGTAACCGATTCCAATAATTTGTGTGGAATCGAATCAACACATTTAGCACCAGATTGTGACTGCCCAAATTTTGAAATCACAAAAATAAAAAGTTATGACCAAAAAACACTAACTCTATGGGATTTCCCATAAAAAAGTGCGCTTTTTAAAAGTTTTCATACTAATGGAATTGCAAAATGTACTAAACATTATTTTTTTTTTTTATTACGCTCCGCTCCAATTTGCATTGGTGTTGAGAATGTGACGACTTAAGTCAAAAATTCCAATGATAAATGTTATGTTAGATTAACTTAGAACTTGTGACCTAATAATTTTAGAACTAAGCCCATGCTTTTTATATCTACGCCAGGTGTTATTTTGCAGTGGCATACATCAATGTCCAGGCAGGTGGCTAGCCTAGGTCAAGGTGAACGCTCGCCACAAGGCAACTAAAAGGGCATGTTCGCACTACCCACAATGTGGCTTAAAATGTAACTTATAAATTCTTTATCATACAACAATTATGTGAAACATAACTTAGTTTAGTTGTAACAACACAAGCTGAGACGGGGACCTAATTGACCTGTTGTGCTTTTATACTGTAATTTATTTCATGTGTTATGTTGATCAATAAACGGTTCTCTCTCTCTCTCTCTCTCTCTCTCGCTCTCTCTCTTTCTCTCTCTTTAGTTTTATCCATTTATTTAAAGTGTTAATTGAAAAAGTATCATTTCCATGTTTTTTTTTATTTTTGAGGCTCTGGTATTTTGGCATTTTTGATTAATATCATTGTAAGTAACTATGAAAGTTTAAAACAATATATAACTTAGTTTAAGTTTATTAATTGTAAAAATTGTAGTTCCAAAAACTACGAGTAATTAAAATAAAACCAGTTTAACATACACGTTTATATTTGTATATTTAGTCTTGACGTTTGGATTTTATTTTCTAATATATGTGCACAACAATATAAATGAAGTACTACCGACAAATTTTATCTGCCACGTTACAACTTAGTTTATCCACAAAATATTCTGTACTTAAGAATTGAATTTATGTTTTCCTTTGATTTCTTAAACCTCTACTCTACAGAAAACTACTGCTTCTTCCACCAGTTCAGAAATTGCAATATTCTTCTAAGAATTAATATCGGGACTCCTTTCTTTGGAAAATTTTATCCCGAATTTAATTTGGCATAAAATCAAAAGGCATAAATTGCAGGTAAGGCTAGGTTAGATATTTATCTCCTTATATGAAAATCAATTTCTTAAGAATTGATTTTCATATAAGGTTCCCGGTATGAAAAAATAGTGAAGCGTAAAATTTAGTGATCGAATGACAGCGTTACGTATTTTGTGCGCAATTTATTATGCGCAGTTTTTGTTTTTTTATTACTAGATGGCGCTGTAGCGCGTAGTAACACACTATCGTATTGTTTTTGCGGGAGCACGTAGGGGCAAGTTTAGTTTTGCAATGTTGGGATAGCGAGACAATATAGTAACAAACACGCACACACATAATGTATTGCCATAATACAATTAGGATCTGTGCTTGTTTAAAGACAGTCGTTTTTAAGGAGTAAACTTCAGTCGTGACACACACACTTTTTTATCAACTACCATTCAGCAAGTTATATCAAATTATGCCTTTTAAAATTATGTATCTGGTGTGGACTGGGGCTAAGTGCTAAGCTTTGGTGATTTCAATTCTTATGACTCACAGTGTTAGCTTAACTTTATGCTCCAGATTATGCATGATAAGCTGTTAAGGCATAAGGCAAATGTAGTGTTCTTAGGTGGAAATATGAATATTTAGTCGCTAACTAATATTTATTACATTTCGACGAACGTTTGGTGCAATTGTAGCGATCCTGACTTTCGTAGCGTTGGTCCTGAGTTCGAGTCCTGGCAGGGGCAGATGTTTATGTGGTGAATACGAGTATTTGTACCTGAGTAGTTTATATTTATTCCTTTAATTATTAATTATCTATGTATCATATATTTATGTCTATCCGTTACTCTAATATCCATAACACAAGCCTTACACTGCTTTCTTTGAGCTAGGCTAATCGGTGTGAATGTAAGAAGCATTATGTTATTTAAATCGGCAAATAATATATATAAATAAATAATTAAATATTTCCTACATTCACACCAATTAGCCTAGCCCAAAGTAAGCACTATAAGGCTTGTGTTATGGATACTAGGGCAACGGATAGACATACATATATGATACATAGATATGTAATATTCATAGAAATATATATAAACACCCATGACTCAGGTACGAATGCTCGTATTCATCATAAAAACATCTGCCCCTATTACATACTAGCTTTTACACGCGGCTTTGCTCGCGTTTATGTAGACTTCCAATTTAAAGTAATATTTCTAATCCTGGTCCTTTTTTCTGGATGAAGGGACCCTATGTTCTTTTCTGTACCCCTGACAAAGTGCATGCAGAGACCATAACCCACCAGACTGGCTTGGAAAATTGGACAATATTACATAACGTCACATGTTGTCCAAGAAAGACAGAAACAAATACGGTACCACAACCATCCAGACCAGCCAATATTGTAAAGTTCGATCTGGAGGAAATCGATTTTCGAAACTCGTTGCGTCAAAATAAATTTGTGTGCAAGCCACACGTCCGTGGAGATCGTGAAAATATTACTGCCAACGTCCTATACTGTGTGAGGAGAGCTTTGCTTAACGCGTTCAACACGTGAGTGTAGAGGTTAAACAACTTTCGCAAAGGACGGGAATTAGATGGGTGACCAAATCGATGTCCCCAAGAAATAAGTAATTAAAAGTCCTATAATAAGCTTGCAGAGTGGAATACAATCAACATATACGTATATTGCCTGGAAATTATTTTACAAAATGTCATCAGAATTACTGTAACGTATTTTTACAAAATGTCATTTCTTGTTTTGATAAATTGCGTTTACCGGATTATTGCCGTAAAAAACTCATTATGGTTTTTGATATACCCTAATACAACCTAATATAAAAAGGTTAATATATACTCTAAAAATACAAATTTTTTGTTTGTGTGTTTGTCTGTTCGCTCTTTTTCCATTGTATCAATAACGTTACGCAACGTATAGCAACGCGTTACCGGGTCGGTTACGGTTTTTGCGCAAAATTTATATTTGATCCTGACGTTTCGACTCCTTAACAGAATCCTTAAAATAGTTATTTTATTGAAATATGTAAAGTGCGCGAAGTGTAAGAAGTAAATATTATCTCCTATAAAATTTGCATTTTTTGATTACCGACTTTTTGCTTGGGGGCATTAAAATATTTTTTTATTATGCGCTCTCTGTTTGAAAACGCACGATGAGTTTTGTACTTAGTACCAAAAGCTAATAAAAATACACTTTAAATTTGGAAAAAATTACATTATATCATATATATGAAATAGTATATAATAAGTATATGTAAAAGTTTTTTACACACGTATTTTATATCTTATAGAAATATTGCATTGTGAATGCAAAAAAAATAAATAAAATACACATACATTATATCATTTAAAAAATACATTTAAATTTAAAGTTAAAGTTTGTTTAAAAGTCATTCACCGATTTGGATATTTTTTTTTGTTTGAAAGGAGGCTTTCTATCTGTGGTTCTCAGTTTTAACAAAATCAGTTAATCCATTTCAAGGGTATCAGTTATCTTGTTAGCTGTGGTAGGGATAATAGACGCATAATGAGGTACAAATTAACTGATCGTTCTCACCTATGCACAACTACAAACTATGTATAGTTGTTATGTATAATAATGAACATTAATCAACACAGGACGTTATAATACAGTTTCATAAATGAACAATTAAATCTACAACTTCTAACAGAATTTACCGTTTTTGACGTGATAACTTCTTATAAATCTATAAAAGCTGGCTGCATCCACGAAAAAGTGTCACATTCCGCCTGAGCCGAGTGTGGAAGCGAGAGCGCGGAACAAACGATAGAGAGGCACGATCGGCCTAAGCGTTCGGCTTGTGACCGCATCTATCTCTCTTCCACTCCATTGGCCGATGTGTCCAAGTAGAAGAGAAACAGCGGCAGCACACAACCTACACGTGAACTGTTTTGTGATCTGTTTATAAAGTGAAGTGAAAAGATAATGTGGTTTCCATTGTTTGTTAAAAGAACTATTGCGGCAAAAAAGATTATTAATTCTTGCATTTTAAGAATTTGACGTAAACAGTTTCGTCAACTGTTTATGTACGGAACCGTACAATTTTATGAATATCATAATTGATTATGAAATATTATTGCTAAGTGGCGTATGCTTACGTCGTTGGTTTATGCACTCGATTGCCCCGCGAGTGCCAATTATATATCAAAATAAAGTCAGTGCAATTACGGCATCCTACACGGGCAGTTTTATTTATCATCCCCGAATTTATCATTATCAATTTACATAATCATTTATTATCAATATTGTATGAACTATACAGTTGATAAAGTGAAGTGAAAAGATAGTGTGAACTTATCGAAACAAATTTAAATTAATCGAAAAAATTGTAATTTTCTATTAACTCCTTCTTTGTATTATACAAAATAATTATAATTCAGTGATAATAGTTCAATTCTATTCAAAAAGTATGCAATATTTCATCAATCTTTTCTTGACGTTATCACGTAAAATTAGCGTCCGTTAACCGACTTTGCAGACAACCAATTTTTTTTACATTTTTCATGTTTGCTTTTCCTTATGCGATGGGGGTTTCGAAATCGTTAATTAAATATTTACTTGTATACCTATCGTTACTCCGCGAGTGCTATTTTCGTATGTTGATCGCAATGTAAGCCGAGCAATGTCCATACCGGTCTTAAACAAGGACTAGTTTCGAACAGTTTTATATCCCATAATTGAACACTTTAGACCAGTAATGGGTATGTAACACTTGCCTACAGTATAACCAAAGTAATTTAGATAGATAAAAAGATATTTTTTATTGCTCACATACACAAGGTGCGTAGAAAACAGTTGAAAACTAATGTAGTCAAAGGCGGTCTTATCACTGGAAGTAATCTCTTCGAGACAACCCTTGCTATATAGGAAAATTATACAGAGATGAATAGAATAAAATAAAAAAGAGGGCCATTTTAATAACATAAATAAATACACTAACCGTTATACACTAAGTATACTTAAAACAGATACTTGTTGACTTTGTTGTAACCAACTATGTGATGAAACCATAATACAACCTAATACTATTGTGATATGAAATGAAATGAAAATAACTTTATTCAAATGCACTTAAAAATAAGTTGTTTTGAATCGTCCAACATTTTTACCTACCACCCATTCATGACGTCTTTTAACTGACAAGAAGAATGGGCGCAAGAAACTCAGCTTTAACAGAAGTAACGACATTTACAATATAATACGTCGTCACCATACACAATTCACAAAAAAAACAAAATTATTTTGTTATGACAATACTAATAGTGTTGTGATATTATTATTTCGTTGATTACAACAAAGTCATCAAGTATCTGTTCTAACTTAAAGTAAGTATCCTTGAACATTGCAATAGCATACAGGGAATAAACGACAAATTTAAGAAAGCGGAATAACGGAATAATTTTTTTTTTGTTTATTATGCATGGTGGCGATGTATAATATTGTAAATGTCGTTACTACATGTCAGATAAAAGACCTGAATGGGGTGGTCGGTAAAAATGTTGGACGACTCAACAAAATTTATTTTAAGTGCGTTTGAATAAAGTTACATATGCAAATATAAAGTCGGTCTGTTCACCGGTGTCCGCTCGTAAGGCACAGCAATTTTATCTAAAAATTCACAATAATAAGGGATTTTGCCCCTACTGTTTTGAAATGGTAATATTTTTAGTTATTTTCTTCCCTCGTTTTTCTCTACTTCTCTTTGTGTCTGTTTGTCTGTCTGTAACGTACAAATTTTGAAACTCAATTTTCACCCATTTCCCGACTAGCTAGAGCTCTGAAACTTTTAACATAGCTCAGAACTCGATGACAATATATGATTATATACTTTCCGACATGATTCAATCACAATTTCAGAGAATATTTACAAAATTTAATTTCAATTGGAAAAATTTTAGTTCCGAAAAAATCCACAGATGGCGCTAAAATCGAGGCAACAAATGTTGCATAATGACATACTAACTGCCACTTGACATTTTAGATCGAGCAACTGGAAATCATACACACAAAACTAAAAGAAAAAAATAATTTACATTACAAAAAAAACTCAAATACCCTCGTTTTTCAGGCCAACTATGTGTAACTGAGTTCATTCATGGGTTGATTCATTTATTTAGCCATATCTGCTGATGTGGAGGTCCTTTAGGCATAAAATTGCTTTCATTCCACAGCAAAAGTAGGCAATAAATTAACAAGACCGACATAAAGCGAATTAAATTAATACAACAATTTTAAAATCATATCTAAATGCATTTTTCAGGTTACGATTGAGCTAGTCGATATTTATGGAGTATTGTTTTGAATATGAAAAGCTACTTAGATTGACATACTATTTAATCCTTCAGCCCCTCACTATCTTAAAGAACGTTTTAAGTTTCTTCATAAATCAAACACGTTTTCCTTGAGGTCATCAGATAATCTTGGCCTTTATATTCCCGCACATAGTTCCACGTTCTATGACTCTTCCTTTACTGTTCAAGCAGCTCGTCTTTGGAACTCCCTCCCGGTTTCTTTAAGGCGTGCACAAGCCATTGGCGTCTAAGAATCTCGTAAGGGAATATTTTCTGTCAATTTAGGCGAGCAACGTATGGATGACGTATCCTACTAACTAGACGTTATGTATGTGTATTATATACGTATGTATGTATTTTTAATTTAGGTATATGTGTTTGTATGCTTTGTATTTATGTGTATGTGTGTATATGTATGTATGTATACGTATGTATGTATATGTGAATATATATTTATCGTTTACACCGCCGTCTCTTACGCTTCCTTCCAGTCCTATCCATCCAAAGGTTGTCTGGAAGAGATCGCTCTGAGCGATAAGACCGCCCATTGTAACACTATTTTAAGTTTTCTCTTGTTTTCTTGTTATTTCAATGTGGTGTTATCAATAAAGTGTTTTGTGTGTGTGTGTATTGACGGTTATCAGACTGTAACTGAAGCTGAAAAGGAAATTAAATAACCTTTTTTCGAATCAATCACGTCTTGCCTCTGCTAATGATGCTTCGCTCTTTTCGGAAAAAGAGGTTGTCTTTGGTCCCTTTACTAGACACCTTTTTTATCTGAATCAAGCCTCTTATAATCTCAATTAAGCCATGGGGCCAAGACAGGATCTACAATGGAGTGAGCAAACCCTTTTTACGAGGGGAAATGCATTACGCTTACCCCACCGTTGGGTGGACGATGGGATTATGTGGGACTCACCCGTCTAAAGGTTGACGGACATACCCATTTAAACCCCCCGCTGTACTTTACTTGTGGCCTTTGTGGGAGTCACCACAAGGAAAGAGCAAACCCAGAAGGTGCCCGACTCTACACCTTTTGTAATTATCCATCCTTTCACAGGAACATCTCGACGACAAAACTTTATTAACTGTATTTGATAGAATCAGGTTTTTTAATATATAAAACCGCAGACACCGAAATACCTTGCACTTTCACCAAATTCTGTACACGTGTTTCGCCGCCACACGGATCATCATCAGGAGCTGTTAGACCGTGCAATATCGAACACTTTATATTTCACTATAACATATCATAATCATATAATTTTAACAGTAATTTCTATGGATATAAAAATCGACTAGTTAAATGCCTAATATCTTAAAAACCCCGTAAAAATGTAATGAATTATCAAAGCGAGAAATATTGTCAACCCTAGTAAGGTGTTACTGCATAAAACTGAAGTTATCGTAGATTATTTAACAGAGTGTACTCTTTAACGGATTTTAAGTTTTTCATTCAAAAAGGTTTGCAAACTCAATAAGAGGAATTTATGGCTTCGAAAAGCGTCAAGTCGAAAATAAAACGTTATGATGTCAATTTCAAACCTTCTAATAGATATCTTACAATTATTTCGTGTTTTAACGTGAAAAAATGGCTATGTTTTTTAACTCTGAATATGATGTTATGCATAGGCCGAAGATGGCAACTTAAATGCCACACAAGCCATATCCCGACGAGCGAGGTTATGCATTGAGCAAGGCGAAGCACACTTCGAGCCGTTTCTGTACATTTGTTGTTCGTTACGGAAAAGTAAGAGCTAGTTTAGGTTGAAAGAGACCTAACATTGTCTTGAACTTGTAATATAGATCTGAGCGGCTTTTGCACATTTTGTTGTTGATTCTATGTCGTTCCGCGGATATAAGTTAAAAATGTACATAAACATTTTGTGTTATTTACTCTTTAATTATGTGGAAATAGGGTTGGCACATAAATGATTTTTTTTATTAATTTTGGCGTAAATCATACTGCGATACTATGGTTTTGAAGTATTGTAAATTGACTCTTTATAAGGGACCATTTAACCCCGTTTCCGCTTTACGGGTATTTTTGTAACACGTTGTATATAATTACTATGTCTATATTGTAATATGATGGAATAATCAGAAAATGTGAAGAGGATGAAAATAAAAAAGATAGAACTTTCAGAGATAAACCAAACAAAAGATGTCCTAAAAAAAGGCCAGGTCAGTGGCACCCTTAACGAATTTGTATGAAAGTTCTGATGAGAGCTGAAGAAAGAGATATATATCAGGATTGTAGAAAGTGGAACTCTGTGTTCTGTATGTAATCAGGAAATTTACTTCATGGCCAATCAAGTGTTATAAAAGAAGCGTAACTCAAATATACGAACGATGATTAATAATGTAGCAAAGTTAGTTACCGTAGCGAAAACAATATTTCAGACATGTAACCGTCGCGTTTCACGGCGCAATGAATCGAGAAACGATCTACGGTATATTCTGAATGAACCAGCTGAAATATTAACCCTACCAGCAACTTAATGAATAATTTTTGTCGTCGTCTCAGCCAAATGAATTTCCGAGTACTTATAACCCGTCCGTTTTATTGACCAGGGTGAATAGGCTCCTTCTGGGTTAGCTCGTTCCATCGTGGATTCTGTTTAACCCATTCTAAATAAAAAGAAAATGACGTCCACTGCTGGACAACGGCCTTCCCCAGGATCTCCACAATGACGGGTCCTACGCTGCCCGCATCCAGGTGCTACCCGCGCCTTTCACTAGATCGTCGGTACACGATTGGAGGGGAATAATTTTTATATTTTTATTTTAAGAAATGTATGTCTGATGATTTTTTTATTATTATTTTATTATTTCTATGTGATATTTAATTTCTAACCTGTCATATATATGTAACGATAATATTGCTAATGACAATATAGCTAATGATAAGGATACCGTATAAGGCAGTATTATTTAAATAAATAATAAATATATGACAGCCCACTTATACACTAGCAGCCCTCTTCTAACTTGACATGGAGAAATGAGAAGTACACATAATAGCCTAGGTCAATCTAAAATAAAGTACTTTTTAAATGGTGATTTTTTTTTTTAAATAGATGCATAGTTTCCGGGGGTTTTCAACCGCATAAATACAAGTGGCGGAGAAAATAGCGATAAAAATAAAAAGTATCTACATAAAAATCAAACAATATCGATTACTTCCCAAGTTTTTTAGGCACAAAAATGCGGAACTTGATTTTTTACCGTATAAAGATGAGAATTTGAGATATAGATTTTTCAGAAAAGCGATTAAATACACTTCAAAAATGTTAATGCTTTTAACTATGGATATTAATTATGGATTTAATTATGCTCTGTACTCAAATGTTCCGACTTCATACGTTGTGAATGACATAACCTCCGTCAAGAATTGGGGCTTAGAAATAAAGAAAAAATTTTTTTTTAATCTTACTTGAGTTTCACATCGTAAATTATTTTTCTACTAGGTATAATATAGCGAAAAGATGGTACAATAATACAATGTATACATAACAATTACCATGGGATTGACAGATTTGTTTTAACTTCTAATGCTTATTTGTATTACAACACCTCAAATATCGTTGCATAATTAAAAACACGCACCTTCCTATTCATAATATATTAATTAACAATTCAGTATGGAAGAATTATCTTTCAGCCTTAAAGCCTTAAAATCTTCATCACAGATTTCTCACCTCTATATATATAAAAAAGTATTTCCGTGTTTTTGTGTCCGTAAAATTTTAAAAGTAGTCGATACCGTTAATTTTTATATAAAACTGTTCTTAGATACCTTTATTTGGTGACCATTTTGTACAACGGTAGCGATCCTGCCTTTCGCACTGACGGTCCAGCCCGCTTAGCATACGCAACACGACAAAATTTTGTCGACCTGTTTTCTCGTGTTTTAGTCATTTGTCGTCAATAATCTCTTATATGGCTGCGCTTAGAAGTCGATTTCTTATGTCAAAAGAGTAGTTTTACTTAGCCACGGATTTTTGTCTACAAACTCTAACTTAGTAATCTCGTTTTGTCGACATTTTAACCGATATTTTCGACATATTTCTCGTCTATGTGTCAGTACGTAGAGAAGGAGACGACAAGTGGTTTGTGTGCTGTTTCGATTGAAGCGATGGCGGTGGTGTTTTATTACAATTTTGTACTCAAAGTATATTAAGGGCGAACGAAACGTAAATACATGTTTTATACTTATATATTTTATTGATGCATATATAAATATATTGGTAAAGGTATATTTCTATAAGTATAAATTTATTCCTACAATTATGAGTGAGATTTTGATGCGGTTAAAATATAGCTTACTTTTTTATCCCTATTCATCAGCTTGGGTAATGACTGAAAATCGGTGTTTCATCCCCCAGGTGCAGTTATTACACCGAGCTTTGACCCTATTTCTAGTGCTACACAAGGGTACAGCGCTGTTTCTTTCTTTTTATTTGATTTTTTTTTATTTGTGAATTAATATACCTCTTTGTCTGTTGCGACACGAATGAAGCGTTCATCTATCTATTATATGTATGATCGTTTGTTATCCCGAACAAAATCAAATAAGTATTATAAATGAATTTATTGGTAGTTGTTAAATAATTATTGTTAATATTTTACATTTCGACGACCGTTTGGTGCAACGGTAGCGATCCTGCCTTTCGCACCGGCGGTCCTGGGTTCGAATCCCGGAAGGGGCAGATGTTTTTATGATGAATACGAGCATTTGTACCCGAGTCATGGATGTTTATATATATTTTTATGAATATTACTTATTTATGTAAGATATACGTAAGTCTATCCGTTACCCTAGTATCCATAACACAAGCCTTAAAGTGCTTACTTTGGGCTATGTTAATTGGTGTGAATGTAGAAATTATTTATTTATTATTTATTTATTTATGTCTTGTATTACAAAATCAATTGGAAATGTATTCATAACATCATTGTTCAAGAAATAAATAATTAAAATAAAAGTACATTAAAAAACAAATAACGACGCAAAAATTATCGAGATACAAGTTATGGCGCCAATCACAGAAGTATGATGAAATGTCATTAATAAACAGATATTAGAAATCTAAGCTAAAGTAGACAACCTTTAATTTTATAACAAAATCTAGGTTCTTCTTCGTGTTTTATCTAGCTTAAACCACGATTAACGAAATTGATAAATAATAAATTAATAAAGTAAAGTCCATTTGCTTCATACCAATGTAGATTGGACTATTTCAGAGCACAAGTTAAGTATGCGCTTACGCAAGCACTTAAAAAAATCAAGAGAATTTTCCAATTTACTTTCAATAAAATTTAGCTCTTACACTTCCGCGCACATTACACATTAAAATAAAACACTTTTTTACGGATTTTTGCGCATGTTTTGTATTTTATATTTAATCCTGACGTTTCGGCTCCTTTACAGGAGCCGTGATCACAGGATGACTAAGATGATGGTTGTCATGTATTTTCTACTACCTTCACAATATTTTAATGGGGCACGTTCCTAATAATTAAAATTATTTTATATAAATCAAATTGTTTTATTTTTATTTTTTTATTTTATTTAGTTATTAAATTCTCACTACAATTACATTGTATACTACTGAACTGGTAGTAGACTCAGTACAGTCAAGATCGCTCTCACATTCATACAAAATTTAATACATTATAAAATAAAATAAATCAAATCTTTACATTAAGATTACACATGACAAAATATACACTCACCATAAAAATATGAATGGCAGCCATTTTAAAAAATTCCCAAATACAACGAGATCACAAGAAAATCACATTACTTTATTAATCGGTAATATCGATCGATACAATCGTTCGGTTCGAATATGTGAAGCAAATATGTTACTCGGTAAAGTGAATTGTGCTTATATAGATAGGTAGCTTAAATGTATTTCTACTTGCACATATGTATAAGTGCGGCTCCATATCGTCTCAGCTCGAAATATTTGTTAGACATTTTAGTTCAGTCTCTTTTTAATATGTAAGAAACTATAAATGATCTCATGGCTACATACCATGTCCGTTTACAACAATTGTAAATTGCAAACGACCGTTCGGACTTTTTGGCGGGAGCGCGAAGCGTCACTTTAATGATTTTGGTTTTCTTGTTAAATTTTGTGTTGTGGTTGATATTAGTGTGTAATAATGGTGGGTTATTAACCGCTGAGTGTTTCTGAATATGCATGAGTGTTGACAAGTGAAACAAAACAGGTTGGAAGTTGTCTTTTCGCGCTCTTTCAACAAGGCCACAGGAGGTTTCAGTAAAACCCTACTTCTTTACTGAAACCTAGGAAATTACTCAAGAACATAGAAGAACATTATACTTACTTGACATTGGCTAAATGCACAAATTGTACAAGCCATAAATAAAGAAAAAAAACGACCGTTTGGTGCAACGGTAGCGATGCTGCCTTTCACACCGTTCGGTCCTGGTTTCGAACCCCGGAAGGGACACATATTTGTATGAACATGTACATTTGTGCCCAAGTCTATTATCTTGTTACTGTTTGGTAATTTTCAGAAATATTCATGATAAATTCATTTAGCTGGATTTGTTCCAACTTAGGTCATAGAATACGTTATATTTTAATTTATAATATAAAAATACTGTAAATTATAATAGCTGAGCAACAGCAATGCGTGGCCGGGTCAGCTAGTCATCTTTATATATAAAAATTCCATGTCACAGTGTTTGACCGCGATGAACTCCGAAACTACTCAACCGATTTTGTTGACTTTTTTTCATTTTGCTGCATTTATTCCGACTTAGGGCATAGAATAGGTCTTGTTTTAATGTAGAACACACCAATGACAGCTAGTAGATAAATAAATTATAATATACTAATTATAATATAATATTTAGGCTTGGTGATAAGGAGCTAATAATAATAATAATAATTTGCTAATAAGTACTTCCATATTTTAATAATAATATTTCGTACATTCACGGCAATCAGCCTAGCCCAAAGCACTATAAGGCTTATGTTATGGACACTACGGCAACTGATAGATATACATATATGATATATAGATATGTTATATTCATAGAAATATATGTTAACACTGGATTCGAACCCAGGACCGTCGGTGCGAAAGGCAGGATCGCTACCGCTGCACCAAACGGTCGTCAATTTGCGAGAGTTCGCTTCTGATAAATGTTTTCAAACTGTTAATTAAATTATTATATAATTCTGTTATATTATATAGCGAGGTAATGCTGCCAGTGTTCTGGGTACCATGCCACAAATTGGAATTTTGAACGACAAATTCTTTTTGTAAATTTGTATATAAATATTTTAGGGTTAATTTTTAATGATAAGTTTTTAGTTTGATATTGTTGTATTTGTAATATTTATTACTCATGAATCGTTGGTAATTATCACTAACTAGAGTGTAATTCGGAAAAAAAATAAGTTTATATACCTAGTCGGTTGGAAACAGTAGTACATTTCCGAATTTCACGTTTGTGCTTTTTAGGCTTGGCACAACACAATTTCAACGCCTTTTTTTAGTTCAGTACCAAAAGAAAAAGACAAGTTCTGCTCTGTCCCCGTATTGTATTTCAGTGTAGAGAATTATCTTATTAATTATCTAATTAAAATAAACATTTCTAAATGAGTTGTTCTGTTATTTGGAAGTGTTTCACTACTATTTTCGACCACTGATATGTACTTTTTCGATCCCATGGATCAGCTTCAATGAGGCAATGTCTGTTACGCCATAACTTCTCGAGTTCTTAACCAATTTTAACAATTTTTGTGTCGAATCGAATCAACACAATTAGGACCAGATTGCCCAGATTGACCAGACCGAATTTTGAAATTCGTAAAAATAAAAAATTTATGACCGGAAATCATTAGCTCTATGGGATAATGGATAGAAACTAAAAGCGCGTGCTTTCTTAGTCTACTACTAGTTTTCGTTACGTAGTCAATATCCTCTGTGGTTTTCCAAAAATCTGTTTGCCAAAAATTATTTAAAACCATATTTATGAATTATTACGTGAAAATATAGAGGTAGCCCCCCTACCTCTATCTTGGAATATACTAAGGGTGGTCATCGAGGGGGGAAGAGGAGTAAAAAGTGGTTCATATAATATGGGTACGTTCCCTTACCTCAAAAATTATTTCGGGATCGCGTCAGTTCTCATTTTCCGTTGTCGAATAACAAAAACTTACACGATAAAATATTTTTGAGATTAATATTTGCATTATATACGAGTACTTTTTTGTTAATTCATAATTAGTATTCAGGGGCAAATGTTGTCTGACCATTAACAAGTTATTTCTTGAATGCGACCATAAAACGTTAATTTCTTTTGTAATTAAAACCTGAATATTTAATCAAATTACCGTAGCAGTAAGCTGACGTATTTTTATCAATACTTAATTATTGTTGAGTTAGAAAAACTGTAGTTGGCAATAGAATCTGTTGATTTTCCTTAATTAATATATTTGATTGGCTCTTGCCGGCATATTTTTCACTACTCTTTTTTGCTGACGTTACAAAAACCTTCTCAGGCATGGTTTAATAAGAATGATTTGACATAAACCGTGGGGCATAGCCTAACCTGACTAAAACATATGTTGATAAAAATTTCACGCGCCACTATCTAGTTTTTTACGTAGTTTATTTTATAAGTTTCCATTTGTGATTGTTTTTCTTTATTTATGGCTTGCACAATTTGTGCATTTAGCCAGTGTCAAGTAAGTATAATATGTTCTTGAGTAATCTCTTAGGTTTCAGTAAAGAAGTGGAGTTTTACTGAAACGTCTTTGTGGCCTTCTTGAGAGAGCGCGATAAGACACCTTCCATTGTTTTATTTCACTTGCCATCACTCATGCATATTCAGAAACACTGAGTGGTTAATAACCCACCATTATTACACACTAATATCAACCTCAATACAAAAGGAGATGTCCCACGCTATATACATTGTTTGTTTGTTTGTGAATCTACTTTATATCGATTATATAAGTCTGTTCTTTATTTATTGACAAGGCAAAGAATCTACCATACAGCCAATTTTGTAGAATTTCGTTTTCTTATTTGTTATCAAAACACCAACATACTAAATTGTTTGAGATCTTTGACAAAAATTTATCATATCACCGGTTTTTCAAATACTCTTAAATGTATTGTTATGCATCACATTCACATTATGAAAAGAATGAAAACACCGTTAATTGGCTGTATGCAGATGAGCATTTTTGCCTCCCATGAAAGGAGCACTTTAAAAAACAAAATAAATACAAGAGTTCATAGTTAAAACAATTCAGTCAGGTATCTTTTTATTTATTATTTGTAAACCCCTCTATGTAGAATAATTCTGTATTTTGCATGAAAGAGATTAATTATTCGTGTAGTTTTTCGTGTATAGTATTCAAAGACGCATTGTTCTTTGCAGTTTTCAATCATAAAACGACTCTGGGACAATTATGGGTCATCTCCTTTAACAAGTAAACCAAAACCATTATAGTGACGCTTCGCGCTCTCGCCAAAAAGTCTTCTATTTGTGTTACTTAATTTTTCTTATTCTATAGACTATTTAAACCTCTATGATTCCCCATGCACCGTGTTCTACTTTTTTAATACCCATATAGAGAAATTTGAAAAAAGAAATAAATCCGCCATTTTGTGGCAGTAGCCATATTAGATTGACAATGATATTGAACATACAACATTTTATTGTCTTAAAAACTAAAGATGTGTACCAAAATTTAACTCAATAGGAGTGGGGTTTAATTACTCCATTCGAAAACCGTTTAATTATCGTTTATTTTTAGCCTATCATCGAAAAGATATTCCAATTATGGGTAGTAGGTGGTAATGAATATTAATCGCACCGAACAACCTTCAGTTTAATACGAAGCTACAGTTATATAAAACGCTTTTCATGTTTTTCCCGATAAGCGAAATTAATTTTATAACCCCGTAAAATTCTAACTCATACACCATAAAATTAATCCCTTGACCATATAAAAGAAAAATGGACACACGCAAGCCATAATCCACTGCACATATTTGAAATTACGGCCACATATAATTTAATACGATTGGATTTTAACGAACATACCAACCTGATTGGGCAACAACCGACATTTAGGACCATGGAGGTTAGAGAGAAGGAGAACGATCGCTACGAGCTAAAGCATTAGCCCACCTGTCCCTGAAAATTTGTAGAATTTATAGTTCATTTTTCAGCCACCAGCTGCGCTGCCGTCGGTAAGTAGTAACTGCGAAGTTAGCTGTTTATGAGTACAAGTAGATGAAGTTAGTTGAATAATGTTCGAATTTAACAACAGCCAACTTAGCGATCGCAGCTTCTCATTTCTGGGACACTATTTTCTACAGCGATCGTTATCCTTCTATCTAACCTCCATGTTTAGGACGATGGCTACAAATAAACTGAATACTGAACACAACGAAGAATTAAGTAGAGCTTTTTCAGTTCCTTGGAGCAAATTCTCTATCATAAATACAGTAGATCCCCGGTAGTCCGACAAAAATTTTGCAGGGCAGTGTCGAACTATCGAATTTGTCGGATTATAGAGTACTTACTGCCTAAGACCCCCGTCCGTCCGTATAGTCCGAATTTTTTCACAAAAGAGTGCCTTGTAATCCGACAAATTACAGATCCAATGATAAATTACAAATCATACTTCATTATGTATGTCAAATTTAGTAAATTAAACAACACAATAGAAAGATTACGTTTTATTATAGAAGTAACGTCATTAATGCTATAGAATTTACAAAAAATATGCAATATCTTTATATTAGGAAATAATTGTGTATAGACAAATGTACATATGTACTAAAATAATCAAACTTTATGAATCGATCAATTTAAGAAGCTTGAAAATATTCATCAATTTTTTTTTGTTTAACATTGTTGAAACGCGAAATTAAAGCTTTGTCCCTCAGTCTACTTAAAAGTAGAAGTTCGTTGTGGGATGCACCATTTTCTTCAGCCCATTGCAATCCCGGCTCAAAGGCGTTAATTTCATCTTGCACTCTGATGGTGCGTACAAGTTGTAACTTGTTCAATCGTGAATTAGCGAATACTTGTATGTAATAGACGATGTCGGATTATAGGGGGTGCCGCATTAGCCAGGGGCCGGATTACCGGGGCTCCACTGTATGTTCCAACTCAAATAAGACGCATGACTGATATAACAGTAAAATCTCTGATTAAAAATCATACAATTCCTTGTCTATTGTACATTCAAATAAAAACGTTTTTACCTGATTTATGATGCCTTTATTCTGGTTTTTTTTTTTTATTTAATCCTGACGTTTTGACTCCTTTACAGGAGACGTGCTTCCATGATGACTAAGATAATGGTTGTCATACCATTCAATATTTTAATTGGGCACGTCTCTAAGTACTAAATTTTTACAAATAACTAGTCAAAAACAAACAAATTTATTTGTTGTTAAATGAAAGTTTAAAAAATACTCATAGTAATGGTAACAGTGTTGTGAAAAACGAAATTTTTACTATATTTTAACTATTGGTAAAAAATGGAAAGGAAAAGATAAAACTAAGTTGATGCTCAATACTTAAAATCTATTCTGTACCTGTCATGAAAATTGAGAGCCAATCTCCTATAAGGCAAGAGATAGCGTTAGTCCGAAAGCATATGTCATCTTCGTCACTCTTCTCAAACTAAGTTATACGGGTACTACGGGTACGGGTTAAACTGTACGTTATACGGGTACGGCATGTCCATTAGTATATGCCGATGTAAGAGACTATGTAATTATAAGGGAAATGTTTAAATTAGAATATGTTTTAAATCTCTGTAATATTACTTTCCACTTATAATGTTGATTTTTAGTTTAAGAAGCGAAAAAAGACAAAACAACACTCTATATAAGTGAAAAGGGGTTTTCAATCGTTTTTACTTTTTTATAAACAAAACGTCAAAACGACATAAAAAGTCCATGATATTAGCATAGATTTTCTAAAATCATTTGCATCAATGCTCTACAATAAAGACCATCTCTGGGATAAAATGTATAAATACATTTGTTCAAAAGACACACAGTTTGAAACGTTATTTCATGCAGTTTTAAGTAATATTGAGTAACAGTTAGGTAAGTCTTAGCTAATAAGTGCATACGTGTCGAGATCAGTTGTCGCTTATGGGTAATTAATTAATTAGATAACCAGTATTTAGCTTATAATTTTGTTTAAGCCTTTTAAAGAAAGTAAACGGAGTAAATGTGTCTTGTTGATATTCAGTTAGATAGATTTGATTTCCTTTAGCCGATGCTTGTAACTGATACTAACTGTAGCTACGGAAATATAATATGGTATGGTATAACCTGCCAAGAAGACTGGTTTTTGGCTGTCTAACAAATATGATAGTATTATCTTTTTATTTAATTTCAGTTTGTGTCTATAGCAATTTTACACCATTTTGTGGTTATTTGTATGTAGTGTATTGTATTATATATCTTAATATATATATAAATTACGTGTCACGTTGTTTGTCGCGATGGACTCCTAAACTACTTAACTGATTTTGATCAAATTTCGTAACTATCTGTTATTTGATCTAACTTAAAAGATAGAATAGGTTTTATTTTAATTTATAACACAGCAACGCGTGGCTGGTTCAGCTAGTATATTTATATATATATTAGTACATATGTTATTAAATTGTATTATATAATATACAATGTAATAACATATGTAGTAAATATATATTAAGTGTTATTTTGTTATTTACCTACGTTTTTGCCTTAGGCATATGATGATATTATTAGTGTAAGCAACTCTTTGGCCGAAAACGCCCTTATCCATATTAGATTGTCTATGTATAGATTAGGAATGTCTGTTTTGACACAAAAATAAATTAAAAAAAAAACATTTTTTTTTTTTTTTTTTTTTTTTTTTTGCCTGTAAAGTCGGTTTTACGGGCGAAGATTTTACGTGACAACGTCTTTTTCTCGGTAGAATATTTATTGATATGAATATAATTAAATTGCACAATGCGCGCGGCAGACCGATCATAGTTGAGTGGGAGAGAGACGCAAGGCATTCGGCGGGCCTCTCTCTCGTTCGGTGACTCATCGTAACGTTACCGAGCGTTACACTTTTTCATAAGTGACTCCCAGCCGCAACCTAATTTAAGACGTTGTCACGTCAAAATTAAAATTAATTTGGTTAAATAAAATTGAAGAAAAAAGTTTGACCTCTTTATTAAGTATCAAACTGAATAGAAAACTACTTCTCCGTTCTGCGAATGCAATAGTTTTTAAAGAATATTGAAAAAAAAATTGCTATAAAGAAATCTGGTAAGCCTCTTTGCTACCGAAGCCAATTTGCATTGTTTGTATACGTAGTATATGTTTAGAGAGCTGAGTGAAAGTTTTTAAGAACGCTTGTTTCTATCGTGTAGAGTCAAGGTTTTAAAATAGACCTTATTATCATAACATCAAGGTTAAAAGTACAAATATTAACTCAAACGTGATAGTAACGTTCGTACATTAAAGAACTCACACTTTGGCTCCAGATTTATATGAATAGCCGGGACTTTCTCACCAAATTAATAAAACTTAAAAATTATACAAAAGTTTTTATTGTAATATTTATTTTAATATAACCTTTGCTTAAAAATAAATTGAATAATCAGAGACATCAGTCAATATATTTATTTAATAGTACTAGATCTGATTACAATAACTTAAACTAAATTAAAAACACTCTCGCGCTGAATAAATAAAACATACACAACAGTTAGAATTACACACTCAAGTTTATAATAAATAAATTACATACGTTCGCGTTTAAAAAATTATATGTTTATAACATGGCATTCAATAATTGCTCATGTATGGTTAAACTTTTTATAAAAGGTAAGACTATTATCTATCTTAAGTTTATTATAAAAATAAACCTAATCGGATCTTGATATTGAACTTAGAAATCACTTCTACACTTACGATTTTTATATTCTAAATAAGACAACGATACTTGAGATAAAATAAAGACAATCTTTTACGCCAACTTAAATTCTTCGCTTCTATTAAATCTGATGAGTATTTTGAGCCGCTGCTTCTTGCAGTTAAAAAACGTTCAGATATTAAAACTATTCTAAGAACATTTTTAAATGCATTTGAATTAGTTTTTTTTTATTCATTTCGGAATTCTGACAAAGGCTTATTCGAAAAGTCTTTACGTTGAGAAGGCGAAACAACGATATTCTTAGTGACTTTTTTTGTCGCGACGATTTGATCTAGAATGCGATGCACCTGCCTAAAAGATACCTATTCACTCGTGATTTGAAGACCCCTAATTTGTATTTATCAGGAAACACAGACTCAGGCAAAGAGTTCCACTCTTTAGCGCTACGGATCATAAAATTGGACCCAAAACGCTTAGTGCGACTCTGGTATATCAACCATATAACGGTGGCGCCTATTTGTAAGTCTGGTTGTGCGATGAAAATTGGGGACGGTGGAATTTGACATTATTATATGTATTTGTTATTGAATATATGATTTTAATATTTTTTGTGTGGAATCGAATCAACACATTTAGGACCAGATTGTGACGGAATTTTGAAATTCACAAAAATAAAAAAGTTATGACCAAAAAACATTGGCTCTAATGGATTTTAGATTGAAACAAAAAGTGCGCGCTTTTTGGAAGATTTCATTATTATGGAATTTTAAAATTTCCTAAATATTATTGACTATTTTTCTTAAATTTTTACGATTCGATCCAATCTATGGTGTTACTGCATCGCCTAGTATGTTTTAAAGAGTTCTCACAATTGTCATCTTTTGTCGCAGCCCCAAGTGAATTATTAAAAACTTCTAAACGCGAACATAAAAATACAACTATACTTTATCATTCTGTTTCATTATCGACACTATCGGGTTCCGTAGTAGTTTCTGAAGTCGTAGCAACATCACTGACGTCTGTCTCGTCGACTGTGCTGACCGTGGTCATGGCGTCAGGAACCTTTTCGCAGTTCCGACCACTGACACCGGCTGGACACTGACATCGGTAGTGACCGTCATTGGCTTCTAGTGACTGACACTTGCCGCCATTCTTGCAAGTGTCCGGGTTTTTCTCGCAGTAGTTCAGCTCTGAAACATTATCAAGCAATTAAGTTATCGTAATTTTCCGACCTAACATACTCTTTGGTCGAGAGGTTCGCGTTTTCATTCGTATTGCCAGACTATCGATAGTATTTTTATCGATTTTTTTCCTCTGAAAAAAAACGTACTATCCATGGTGTCGACTGTATCGACACTATCGATAGTTGAAAACGTTTCAGTACTATTGAAAGAATGCAATACTTTCGAAACTATAAATAGTATTGCTGCTAGTTAATAACAAACTATCAAAAATATCGATAGTATCGATACTATCTTTGTTCTTAGTAACAATCTTATCGTAAATATTGATACTAAAATAATTTACAAAGTATAGATAGTCAAGTATTGTAACTAAGAACCTAGATAATACCGATATTATAGACACTGTCGATAGTTTGTTATTTACGAGCAACAATATTATCGGTAGTATCGATAATATAGCACTTTTTCAATAGTATTGACACGTTTCAAACTATCGATAGTGTCGGTGGTATCGATACTATAATAGAATAGAATAACTTTTTATTTGCATAAAACATGGTATTAAATTGGCGAACTAATTTTTTATAGTGCACATGTTTTGCTAATTATATACATAGCATGCAAATATAATTTTAATTTATTCATGTTAAACGACTTTACAAATGAGTCAATGTCATAAGATTAATTCAAAATAAAGATTTTATAAAAAAACCAAATTAATTAACATGGCAAAAAATCAATACACCATTAACTAAAAACATTAAATCAATTTGAATTATTATAACTAAAAAATCATTAAAAAAAATTGTTCTCTTTAAGCCACTTACATAATTTATTCTTAAAAAATTTATTGTTAAGATTTTTAATATCATTAGGAATCTTATTATATATACGAACGCACATACATAGAAATCTATTGGCATACTTTCTACTTCTTGGTATTTCATTAAATATTAACGACTACGATCAATAGTGCTGCTATCTATCGCCTATCAATAGACTATCGATTAATTATCGATTCAATTGTCATCATTAGAAGACTACTGTAAATTAAAAGGCAATGAACACTAATTTCTAAACACATTTTTAACATGCGTTATACCATAAATTAAAGCAGTCAGTGCAAGTTTGATGTTAAACATGGCAATTCGTATCCGTGTCTAAACTACGTGAAACGAGCAAAAACTGGTACATTTATCCTATGTCGTATTTGGTAATATAACAGGTTAATGTATGCAGTAGATTGCCTGCAGCGCAGACTTCATATGTGATCCGATAAATTACAAAAGCAGATCTGGGAATAGACAAGACATCGTTCATATTGCCAAATCAAATACTATATTTAACTACAGACAGATATTTTAGTTTTATAATTTATATATATTTTATGCATTTTCAATGCGATCTGATAAGATAAATTATTATAATAGAAAAATACTAGAAAAAATCGACTCGGGTCACAAGTGAATTTTCAGGCGGGAATCGAACCCGCAACCTTTGGAAATTGATTGACCAAACATTTGTAAAAATGTTTCTTTCGAATACGAGAGGATATTCCTCTCATTGATGAAACAACGCTGGCCTACAGCGTAAAATCAGGAAGGTACTAGAAAATTTCGACGAGTGTTCGCTCGGTAGCTCAATTGGGAGAGCATTGGACCGGATCTCCAAAGGTTGCGGGTTCGATTCCCGCCTGAGATTCACTTGTGACCCGAGTCGATTTTTTCTAGTATTTTTCTATTATAATAATTTATCTTACAGACAGATATATTAACATTCTTACATTTTGATATTAAACAAATATTTAGAAAGTCTATATGCAATAGTCACGTTAACAAGACAAAAAAGAGTATTTGCTCAGGAAACAAAGCCAAAATTTATGCGACTTAATTTTGTGTGTACCCGAGTTTCTAAGCCACAACAAAAAATACGCTGATTTGACGTACATTAAATCAAGTTTTACATGTTATAAATACTAATCAGTCTTTTGTATGCAAAATTTTGTCCTATTTTACTTATACCATAGACGTAGTAATAGAATATTTAAAAAAAATACATTATTTGTCCAGCAGGGGAAGTCAGCAGTCTAATAATGAAGATGTTTTCCGATAGGCTAATCTTAATTAGAAAATAGGCTGCATTTTGGGAGGTTCTGGGATGTCATGAATAATTTTTTAGGTAACAAACTGACTTTTTGAAGGATTTTAGTAGTAAATTTGAAAGAATACTGGTGAAGTTGAAAAGCATATCTAATAGAATTTAATAAGAAAAAAATATTAAATACCTACCTAACTTATGGAAAAAGAAATGTTATTTTAAACAGTACTAAAGTTACCTATTAAAATCAAGTTAAGTGTCGTTCATTTTATAATTTATTTCTTTCATTACTTATATATAACTTATTTGAAAGAAAGAAAGAAAGAAAAAATATTTATTCGGAGCATAATACACTTATTATCTATATGTATATAAAAGGACAAGTTTTATAGGTAGAAGTTACTAATATGCTACCGAATTGGCCTTCACTCAGCATAATGCTACAGCATGTTACTGCCATGGCGCTGGTGTTATGTGGAACCCATTAGAGAGGGGCGCATAAAACAATACATTTTACAAACACAAACTGTTACATTTTTAAAATATTTAAACGATGATAAAGCAGTGGGAATTATTTTTAACTAAAAAGGTATCAAATCAAATCAAATCAAAATAACTTTATTTCATAGGCCCTTGCGGGCACTTAAAATCGTCAATTTTACATAGAAGAATCAAGATAATATTCTTTTATAATAAAGATAGCCCTTGTGCTAGCGGCAAGTACATCCGCGGAGTTGATGCCGCGCATGTAATCGCCACGAGCGACCCGATTCCGAAAGTAGGGGCTAACATGAGAAGAATCGGGCAAGAAACTCATGTGCCAAAAATGTATAATTTATTAATAACTTATCATTTTTCTTTAACAAAGAACAGCTGCCTAGGTGTTGGATATTTGCTGTTCAAAAATATGTCGTTTGAGGTTTTGCTTAAAGGCGCGAACAGATTTACAGTTTCGAATAGGTGGAGGCAGATTATTCCAGCACTTTGTGGCAGCATAGCGAAAGCTACCACAAAAGGCAGCTGTTCTGTGTTGTGGGGTAACTAAACGTGGTACGATTCTGAATTTACGCTCTGAAAACTTAAGTTTATTAAACAAATATTTAGGTCGCCCGCAAAAATTTATACTAAAGATACTTTTAAAATTGTTTGAATATAGTAAATACATAACTGTTTTAATGATTCTGTTTTCATTGCGTGTTAGTTCGTTCACCGCGTCCTATATTATCAATAAGGTCCTAATATTTACACATTCGAATCCTAAGAGTTTAGAAATGCCAACTCTTTTTTTTAATGCAGTGAAAATATCTTTAATTCATTCGACCCGCTGCAGCGGCGCGCCGCTGCGAGCTGATACAGCGGGAATAGGTGGGACTCTCCTAGGCATACCCGAACTTAAAAACACTTCGACGTACTTCCTGTCCCGCCAAGGTTCGGTGAGACTGTGGCCCTCATGTGTGGTATATGAAGGATGCCTATCCTAGCCTAATCTGATAAATATTAAACAATCGTCAACGGTATTACTACGAGACTGAATCCTATTCAGACGAAAAACAGACGATTTAAAAATATTCGAATAAAACAACTTTTTTTTTACGGATTTTGCTCAATTGTCACAATGTAATAATTAGTGAGAATTTAATAACTAAATAAAAAACAAAATAAAACAATTTGATTTATATAAAATTTTAACAATTAGGAAAATGCCCGATTCATATATATGAAGGTAGTAAAAAAAATATGACGACCATTGCCTTAGTCATCCAGTGATAACGGCTCCTGCAAAGAAGTCGAAACCTCAGGATTAAATATAAAATAAATTATGCGCTAAATCCTTAAAAAAGTTTTTTTATTCAATTGTGTAATGTGAGCAAACGTGAAAGAACTAAATAATTTAAAAATTGACAAGGAACCCACCTTCATCACACAGCATACCACCCCAGCCAGGCTTGCAGCTGCACTCCCATGGTCTTTCGCAGGTGCCGTGCACGCAGCCAGGGTACGGGTGGCATTGGGCGCATGAAGGACCAGTCCAGCCGACCTTGCAACGGCATTCGCCTGGTCGACGGCAGTACCCTCGCTCGTTGTGGCAACCAGCTGCGCATATAGCTGCAAAAGAAAGATAAGAAATATAACATTATTAGTATTATATTGGGCGCCTGGTCTGCTCTGAACTCTTGGGTGGCCCTCAAGCCATCAGTTGTCTGATAATGTTTATACTCCTTGAACAAATTGGTCACAAAGTACTAATAAGCTACACCTATTCTCCGTCCCATCCTACAACACCATTTATGGAACGAATGCAGTGATGTCCCGTATAGTCGAAAACATATAGTCGTTCGGGCCAAGGCAGATCCTGTACTATGTGAAAGCATTTTGTTGCCGGAGCGACGATAATGGAGTGTTTATCTTTTTATTAAATTTATCCTGGGTTTGTGTCTACAGCACTTTTAAACCATATTGTGGTAATACTATTTTATAACACTGTATTATCATCATCATCATATCAGCCGTACGACGCCCACTTCTGGACATAGGCCTCCCTCGAGGATCTCCACAACGATCGGTCCTGTGCTGCCCGCATCCAGCGTTTTCCCGCGACCTTAACCAGATCGTCGGTCCACCTCGTAGCGGGCCTACCCACTGAGCGTCGTCCGGCATTCTATTAAAAAACTGCGAAATCCGTTTAATTCATATTAATTTAACCACTGAATTATTGTGCAGCTATTATAGCACGACACACTTAAATAAATGACTTTTACCAAGAGATATTATCGATATTGACGAGAGTATTTTAAAAAGCATTTTGGCATTAAAAAATTCTCATGTAATCAATCTTCAGCAGCGTAACTTTTGGTATCATACTACAAGACAATTATTTATTTAATTAATGAGGTACATGTATAGATCTAAAGACAAGACAGTCTAATAAGGTTTTAGTATTAATGTGAGAATAAGACTGTCATCTAATACATTTACACACAACACATAATTTTAAAAAGAAATCAAAATGCCATACAAAAAATTTAAAACAAAAACAATCATTGAACAAAAATAACGCACAAAAGCAAAGACGCATAAATAATAATGATCTTACATGTTTTAGAATCCGGGTCTGAACAAAACTGAGATGCTCTTATTTAGATAAAGAAAAGCCTAAATTAAATACGTCACATATAAAATATGCCTGCAAAAAAACAACCATGCCTCCGAGCCCTCAGGTGGGTGGCCCTCAAGCCATCAGTTGTGTGATAATGTTTATACGAGACATATCTTAACACTCACGTGTTTGGCACAGCAGGCCCGTGTATCCCGGAGAAC
Organism: Calamotropha paludella; assembly: GCA_927399485.1. NCBI lineage: Eukaryota > Metazoa > Arthropoda > Insecta > Lepidoptera > Crambidae > Calamotropha > Calamotropha paludella. The sequence continues at coordinate 22,450,036 of OV656817.1, read as the reverse complement.
ATTTACACTCGAGAGGTTTGTCGCAGTACCCGTGCTGGCAGCCAGGAAGCGGCTGACAGGCTCGACAGGTCGGACCAGACCAACCCAGCCGACACCGGCACTCGCCCGGCGACTCGCAGTAACCACGGGTCGCATGGCAGTCGGACCGGCAAATAGCTGTAAAGAAAGCAAGCATTAACCATGCGCAATAATTGTTATCAGGGAGAGATTTTCCTTTTTTTTAAGGGGAACTGCCTTATGCATGTTGGGTGGACGGTGGGGTTATGTTAGTAACTCTTCCGTCACTAAAGTTGACGGGCATACCCACGAAAACCCCCCGCTGTACTTCCCTCCACCGTGGGGCGTCGTGGGTCCCTTTTTAGAAGTCATCACTACGGCCCGGTTGGCTCGCTACAGGCCACATCACGGGAAGAGATTACCCTAGAGTTCAAGGCAAAATGGTTTGAGCGCGGGTGGCTTAGATTAAGTACCTAGATTATAACCACGGGTCGCATGTCAGTCAGATCGACAAATTGATGTTAAGAAACAAAGAGTTGAACATTGTGCACAATCATTATTATCAGGAAGGGATTGCCTTGAAGTGCAAGGCAAAATGGATTGAGCATGGTCAGGCTTAGATTAAAGAGATTATAACCACGGGTCACATGGCAGTCAGACCGGCAAATAGCTATAAAGAAACAAAGCTTTAACATAATTATTATCAGGAAGAGATTGTCTTTAAGTTAAAGGCAAAGTGGTTGGAATGCGATCCATTAAGGATTAAGGAGATTTAACAACTTTCGCCAATGCAACTCCTCATCTCAAGCACCACCTTCTAGGACAATCTTAAAAATACTGGGTAAAGCAATCAGGCTGATAGAAGAACATCCGCAAAATCTAACATCAAAAGTCGTTCATTTCAGCAGAGCGAACAGCAGTGGGAATGTTTGAGCTCTAACTGGACACTGCAGACTAAATAGCCATCAATTTTACATCACAAATGGTATGCTGATCATCTTATAGACGACATTGGCCAGGGTCTTATGTATTCGCTGTCGATCTTGTCTTGATTTTACTTTCTTCCTACAAAAGATATTATTCTTCCAGATAACTTGCCGAGAAAATCACCTAATAAGTCCTTATAGATATGCCGAAATAACTTTGGGAATTTTGACCTTTCTTCTAAATTAATAAGCTTATTGATTGCATTGATTATTAAATTGCATTGCAAGATATCTGTCGCACAATAGAAACTGCGGTTGCAGTGGATAAAGTATTAGAAACAAACGATATAAAAACATGTGTGCAATCCACACATGGTAGAAGTGAAACCTTCAAAATTGTGATGCCTTCTCTCAAGCACTACGCATGCCCATACAAAAAAGTATTAACACACGTACATAATGCTTCCTATCTCATTTTCTCCTACGTTGAATCTTATGAATTTATATGTCTGTCTCCTTTTACTGTCGCTTTTTCGTGTCATCAACTTTCAAACACAAAGATGCTAAAGAAGTTTTCACTTCAAAAACAGTTTTTCCTTGCTTTACCCTGTCTAGTTCTAGAGATCAAAATTCTAACTGCAGTTGGTACTCACGTTCGCTGCAGAATAGTCCGTCCCAGCCTTCTCTGCAGATGCACTCGAAAGAAACGTTGCAGTAGCCGTGCTGGCAGCCAGGCAAGGGGATGCATTTATTGCATTTTTCCCCATAGAATCCAAGCTTGCAACGGCATTCGCCTGGCCGCTTGCAATATCCTGCATAAGGATCAAACCAAAGATAACATAGAATTACGTAATTATACCACCTTAATGGTAATTTTGTTAGAGATGTGCAAGATAAGAATAAAAGTATTTAGAATACAAATTAAAAGCTACATTACTTAAAGGTATTTACAATATTAGACAGAAGATACTTTTTAAACTGTTATTTGAAATGCTAGATAAAAATTACGTATTATCTGTTTTAATATAAAATAAATTTAAAATATTATATATTTTATAAATGTAATTTTAGGTCACAATAATAACGTAAAAGGGAGAAAAATGTATTTTAAGGGATATTTTTAATAAACCAGTTCGTCAACTTCACTGATTCCCCGAAAGAGGAGAGTCGCTCCACAGAGGTGGAACTCCGCAAACAGGTGTAATATCTTTTTTTTTTTATTTGTAGAATAAACATTAAAACTATTTAGGCTTATATCTTTATTATTTGGAAATTTAAAAGATAGTATTTTAGATATGTTGAAAATACATATTTTGTATCGGTTTTTCATGTCCTCTTATCTTATACAACTTTCGAGTATTGACATATCTGAATTAAACCTGCGTTTTATTTAATTAAATTAATATAACACAGTGGCGTAGGTTACCGCCTGCTGCAAACTTGCTGTAACATTACTTAACTTTGTAACGAGGCGCCACACAGTGGTCCGGATTTTCAAAAAGGTGGACGTAGGATCGAAAATGCATATTTAACTTAACAAAAAATTGTTTCGTATAGGAAATTTAACGCTGATTAATACTTATTACTACAACTTTTCAAAAAAACTGCTCCTTCACGTCAAAAAAAAAAAAAAATTAAAAATGTATGGGAGAAAATCTATTTTATTTTTTTTCTCCGTTCAGTATCAAAGTATAGCAAGCAAACCTTATATTCTGGTAAGTACCTATTGTTCTTAATACGACGACATATAAATTGCGTGCGTATCCCTGCGGCCTTGACGCCTAAGACGATTCAAAGTTTAAAATTTCAATTGGTTTTTTTTTATTATTATCGAGTTTTTCAATTATGCTGAATTTAAAATATAATTTCTTAATTATATAAGAATTAAAACGTACGCATTCCAGCATTTGTTTCATTTTATTTTAATAAAAAATAGTAATAAAAGTCTTCAACAACAGTCACGTGCTGATTCGTTGCCTATTTGTAACTGACTGAAACGACTCCTGTGATATAAGAATCATTTACCCCCACCACCGGAGACATCGACGACGCTGATTGGCTGTTGAAGATGTGGTACTGATTTTGTCAGTCACTACTTGCGCGCGTGTATTTGTTATAAATATCTGTGCATGAAACAATTAAAGGCACTTGTTTCTCAACCCTTGAGGAAGCAACATATCTAATTATCCGTGCTGTGTGAAAGTTTAGTGAGTTTCGTTATGGCTGCATTTGTAACAAACTTGGACATCTTTATGTTCCTCCGTGTTGAAGGAGATATGAAAAATTGGGCACGACTCTATGAAGCTATTATTCTACATATCCCAGTTGAAACATGTTCACAAGATTTAGAAATAATCAAGACCTTTTTGAAGAACTACGTCAGTAATATCAATCGCAGATGGACAAGTGCTTCTAGAAATCAGAAAACTTTCATGAATAGACATGCTGCGTGGTTACAATCAAATATTAGTTGGCCAAATTGCACTACTGTTAATTTATCCGAGATTTTTCAAGCCCAAGATGAAGTTATCGAAAACATATCGTCAGACAACACTTCATTTGACATCGATACTACAACAGCTGTGATTCCGTCGACATCTAGTACAACAACTGTGGGCACATCTACCGAAGTTCAGATTAAGAAGCCTTTTGTTGACCTCAGCAACAAACAGAAGAAAAGACGTTCAGAGTCTCTTTTGGACTATTCGCCGGAAGAACTTACTTTTGCATTAGTCGAAAGACTTAGGATAGACAAGAAGAATGACTTAGCTCGTGTTATTGACCATATAACGAAGAACCCTGATAGTGTTGCTATCGTTCAAGCCACATTGTTTAAGAAAAATACGAAAAAAACTTTTGATGGAGATTATGCTCTTGGTCTTTATACATCATTGAACCTGTCAAAATGGAAATACTTGTGTTTAAGGAAAGCGCTGTTAGATTGTGAAGTGCCAGTGTTACCATCGTATCACAAACTCCTTGAAGCTAAAAATAGATGCTATCCTCATGATTTAGAAATTACTGAGAGAGGAGCCAGAGTGAAGCTTCAAGCCCTATTGGATCTGACAGTCCAGAAGATTCTTCAAATTACTGGTACCCAGATTGATTCGTCAACTGAAGGATTGAAGTTAATTCGTAAATGGGGTTTTGATGGTGCTTCTTCACAAAGTACCTACAAGCAAAGGAGTGAAAATGTAGACTTCAGTGATTCATCGGTTTTCATGTCAAGTTTCTAATAATAGCACCATATGGGAAAACCCAACACCTTCTTCAACACATTATTGCAGGCCCATTAAGTTCGAGATTTGTAAAGAGACAGCAGAATACATCAAGCAAGAAGAAGCTGCATTGAAGGAAGAAATAAAAAACATCGATTCTACAAAATGGGCAGGGCTAGAGATTAGTCACAAGCTTCATATGACAATGATCGACGGAAAAGTGGCCACTATTATAACGGATACTTCGTCTGCATCTGCCTGCAATATTTGCCTTGCTAAGCCAACTGAGATTAACAAGCTGTCAGAAGTATTTACAAGACCTGTTCGAGAAGATGTTTATAAATATGGACTTTCTACTCTTCATATGTGGATTCGTTGTATGGAGTGTATTCTACACATATCTTACAACATGGACTTTGAGATGTGGACTGCACGAGGTGCTAACAAGCAACTAAAAGCTGCGAAGAAACATTTGACACAAGAAGAATTCAAACAGCAAATGGGAATACTTGTGGATTTTGTGAAGCAAGGCTTTGGAACCACAAATGACGGAAACACAGCCAGAAGGTTTTTTTGAGATTATGAGAAATCTGCCGAAATAACCAATGTTGACAAAGACCTGCTAAAGCATTTTGCGGTTATTCTTCAAACGATTTCATCAGGATGTGCCATAGATATTGAAAAATTCAGGACTTATTGCAGAGAAACAGCTGAGATCTTTGTTCATCTATACCCATGGTTTAATATGCCCGCAAGTGTGCACAATCTACTCATATACGGTGCAGACATTTGTCATCACTTTGGCCTCCTACCAATTGGCATTCTTTCCGAAAAAGCTGGAGAAGCAAGAAATAAAGAATTTCGAAGAGTTCGTGAGTCTCACACAAGAAAATTTAACAGGATAAAGACCAACGAGGACTTGCTTCATAATTTTTTAATTAGTTCAGACCCATATTTATCCCATATTCGACCAAAATACAGCAACTCAAAGCAATTCGATTTTTTTCCAGATGTTAAAGAGCTTTTGTTGTTTCCTGAGGTAGTAACAGAAGAAACCGAAAATATGGATCTACAGGAGTTGCAGTCTGAATATGATCCATTAATGTAAACGTGACAGATTTAGTGATGTTGTAATTGTTAGAATTGAGTTTGTTAGTAGTAGTAGTTAAGTTGTGGTCCTTTTCAGGACTACTTAAAATAGTCAAAGGGTCGTAATATTCAGCCGTATCCGGTTAGACTGGACTGGACTGGAAGACAAGAAGACGCTCGGATGATGATGATGACTTAAAATAGTCATTTTCAAGACTTCAGAAAAAGCCCTTTTCAGGGCTAAATCTATTTCTAATTGTTTCTTTCAAGATAAGTCACACTAGTAGTATAACCACCAATATCAACCATGATTTATCAATAGGAAATATCAACAGATGAAAGAATAATCAACAGAAGATTATTTAAAACAAAAATAAGCAAAAATGCTTATTTTATCATAACGTCACGCTTTATATTCCCCGAAGGCAAAGGTGTATACTACACTATAATACACTGTAATCTCGCCAGTTATATTTAAGTCCCAAGTAATAGGGGGCGAGCCTAATAAAAGGATGGGGCACGCGGGGGGCTTGTTTTATTAAAAAATATATTTTGGATTTATTTTAATAGAAAAACTCGTTAATAATAATAAGATAATTCAACATAAAAATTTTAAACTTTATAGCATCGTAGGCGCCAAGGCCGCAGGGATACGCAAGCAATTTATATGTCGTCGTATTAAGGACAATAAGTACTTACCAGAAGATAAGGTTTGCTTGCTATACTTTGATACTGAACGGAGAAAAAAATAAAATAGATTTTCTCCCATACATTTTTATTTTCAATATTTTTTTTTGACGTGAAGGAGCAGTTTTTTGAAAAGTTGTAGAAATAAGTATTAATCAGCGTTAAATTTCCTATACGAAACAATTATTTGTTAAGTTAAATAAGCATTTTCGATCCTATGTCCACCTTTTTGAAAATCCGGACCACTGTGCGCCATAGCTATATTGGCGACTCGTTGCTTTCATTGCGCTCTTCTCTGGCCATTTTTCATATTTTCTTTTTTCTCTTGGTTTCCGTTTTTAAATTTACTGTCTCTTTTTATTTGTTTTGTTCTCGAAGTTCATTCTTACCAGAGTCAGCGCGTAGAGCGGTTGACTCACCGCTGACAATTATTTAAATTTATTTATAGTGCTGATGAGTTATAATAAGCTCACAAGTATAATAAGCTCATAAGCATAACTCACAAGATTTCCTGTATCTGTATTCTGTACCACCAGTTTCTGTTATATAAAAGTCTATAAGTTTCTTTAAGGCACTATTGTTTATAATGTTTTAGTGATAAATGTGAAATTGTTTTTGTATTCACTGTTATTTACCTTTTTTATATAATTGTTTCAGTTGTGCCTTAATTCCATAATTATTAAAATATAAGTGACGAAGTGACGAAGCCTTTTCATTTCTCCCGGCCGCACCCCGTCACAGCTTTACTTTAACTTACTCCAAATAAGGGTAATTACCGCGAATCAACATGAGCTGTTCATTCTTTTTTATTTCAAACCTCGTTTACGCTTGTAACATTGAGAAAAAACCTCAGTTGTTTTCAATGTCTGTCGTAGTAAAGCTAATTACAATACGTTTTATTTTATACATATACCGGGCGCGTGTGATTGTGTTATAAATAAAAATTAAACTCATTCTTTATCCTAAGTTAGAAAAAATCCAACAAAATAAAAAGAAAACCAAATTGGTTGACTAGTTTTTAGTCAAACACTGATTTTAAATAACAGGGAATATAGCTAGATAATATAGATAATATATATAGCTAGATAATCATCATCATCATATCAGCCGTACGACGCCCACTGCTGGACATAGGCCTCCCCCAAGGATCTCCACAACGATCGGTCCTGTGCTGCATGCATCCAGCGTTTTCCCGCGACCTTAACCAGATCGTCGGTCCACCTCGTAGCGGGCCTACCCACTGAGCGACGTCCGGATAAATAAATAAAAAGTCGGTTTTTTTTTTTTTTTTTTTTTTTTTTTTTTTTTTTTTTTTTTTTTTTTTTTTTGCCTGTAAAGTCGGTTTTACGGGCGAAGATTTTACGTGACAACGTCTTTTTCTCGGTAGAATATTTATTGATATGAATATAATTAAATTGCACAATGCGCGCGGCAGACCGATCATAGTTGAGTGGGAGAGAGACGCAAGGCATTCGGCGGGCCTCTCTCTCGTTCGGTGACTCATCGTAACGTTACCGAGCGTTACACTTTTTCATAAGTGACTCCCAGCCGCAACCAATTTATAAGACGTTATCACGTCAATAATAAATAGCTAGATAATATTAAATCCTAATTACTTATACTACAATTATTTACTCTATAACGTAAATGAAACAGCAAATAAGAAACCGGCCTACTTTCTATGTCAACTTTTGTGTTAGAAGTTTAACAATTGAAGCTTTCTTTAACTTGAACGCTACGCACTTTCACGACGAAACTATAGTGACACAATGCCCAAGTAACGAGTAACCGTTTACTGTGCTTAAATATAAAGCTCCCTTTACTGATTTATTAAACCAACTGGTTTAAAAAGACGAGCTGATTATCTAAATGTGGGTTGTTATTAATTGTAGTATGCTGTCTTAAACTTTTATGTAATTACAACATTGTTTTTGTTATAATTTACACAATGCAACCACGCCGGAATTTTTGGCGGGAGCGGGAAGCGTCACGTTAGTGGTTTTGTTTCTCTTGTTGAAATTTGTATTGTTGTGGATATTAGTGCGTAATAATGGTGGATTATTAACCACTTAGTGTTTGTGAACATACAAGAGTGTTGGTAAGTGTAACAAAGTAGCGGAAGTTGTCTTTTCCTGCTCTCTCAAGAAGTCCAATGGGAGGTTTCAGTAAAACCTACACAATTACTGAAACCTGGGAAAAAATAAATTTTACTATTCATTCATCATCATTAAACGAAGAAATTACTCAAGAACTGGCAATTATACTTACTTGACACTGGCTTAATGCACAAATCGTGCAAGCCATAAATAAAGAAAAAAAAATACAATCACGCCTTTTTCCGTTAGGCAAAGATCACAAATTCCACTTCTTTCTTTTTTCTTCTTCCCACGATCATGACATACTCTCTCTCTTTAGTCCTTACATACTAGCTCATCAGTTAAGCATGCTTTTGTTTTGGCTTTTTTCAGGACATCCATTTGCTTCTGAAAAGTTCACTTTGGTCTGCCTTTACCGACTTCCCCATACACATTTGTCTTATAAACTTCTTTTGTCCATCCTACATGTCCACATCATCTATCTTTCTCACACCACACCGCTCTCTTATCACAATTAATTCTTATTCATATTGATTAAGTTAAAAATATAGTAAAAGAAATTGTGATGGTTTCATTCCTCCATCGAATAGGATTGTGCCCCAGTTGATTATGTTGATCAAATCACGCACAAGCTGGACTGGACTGAACTACTAGTCATTTATTAAACTAGACTTGTAAACTGGTTTTCAAATTAGTGATAGCCAACCGACACATAGGTTTCATCTCGCTAACATTAAATTAGACTTTAGTTCTTACACTTCCGCTGCTATCACATATTTAAATGAATCGACACATCACAGAATGTATAGGTTGAGTCCTGTAATCACGGCTCTTGTAAAAGAGTCAAAAAGTCAGGATTAAATTTGAAAACAAAAAATAATTCACGCCAATTTACCATAGGGCTAGGCAGAGATCACGGATTTCCACTTTTCACAATCCCGACATACATCTCTCGCTTCTTTAACTCTTATATGACCTTTCATACAAGCACGTCGGTTGTGGGTCCTTTTGACCTAGCATTTTTCAGAACATCTCCTATTTGGTCACTGAAAGTTCGCCTTGTCTGCGTTTACCGACGTGCCCATGCACATTTGCCTCATAAACTATTTATTGAATGAATATTATTTTTAACAAAAAGCTTTGACAATCTTGTGTATCCCAATGTAATAATATTATTATCATTTTATTAAATGTTAAATTTCTTTTAAAAACTTTGGATCAATTTAAATTTGTTTGCTTTGATTTTGTTATCATCTTTTCTTTTTTTTTGCTAATTTAATATAATTTTGGCGAATGTTATGGACGCCGTTATTGTGACTAACATCAGAGTTCTTGCAACCTTTGTTAAATCTATACAATTGTGATAATGTAACTCATGTGGCAGTACCTAATAGATAAATAAATAAACTTGTCTAGTCAATCTTCTTTCTTCTATCCTCTCTACATCCTCTCTATAAAATTAAACAAGTCATTAATCAGGTATTAACGGCTTAATGATATTTGAGGTAAGAAGAGTAAGAAGGAAGATCAAATAAGCAGTATTACTATTGGTAGTGGAATTTCACATTGTTACAACCTTTCGTTATTAAGTAGGTTGAAAATTGCAAAATTTTTACCTTGTAAAGGATCACATCCCTTCTTGCAGATGGGTACGTCGCACAGATCCCCCTGCCAACCAGGAAGGCACTTTGGTTCGCCCTTCTCGTCGCAAATGTAGTGGCTGTGTTCTCCGACAGATGGCAGCTCACATGCCTGCACCACACCGAATTTTGAAAACTATGTAAAGGTAATTCGACTTAAAATTATAGGATTATTAGCTGACCCGGCCGCGCGTTGCTGTGTTATAATATAGGTTTATAGGTCAATAAAAATAATACAGGTCAATAAAAAGGAAACCTAACCTATGTCTTAATTGGAACAAATCCAGCAAAATGAAAAATGAACATCTAAATCAATCAAGTAGTTTCGGAGTTCATCGCGGCCAAACACTGTGACAGGAAAATTTTATATCTATAGATATATGCAAACTAATAATATGTGGTACGAAGTAAATGGCCATTTCAAGCTATCTAGATAAATCTATAATCTAAGATCACAGTGGTTTGCGTGTTTGTCTGTCCGCTCTTTTTCCATTGTATCAATAACGTTACCATAGCAACGCGTTAACCGCAAGTAGTTCGTCTGCCGGACGCTAGATGGCGCTAAAGGAAAAACATTTGATAATAGAAAAAAATTAAAGAATTTTGTCCACCCTTGCGAAGCCGGGACAGGCCGCTATCTATAATTTAAGATCACAGTGGCTTGTGTGTTTGTCTGTCCGCTCTTTTTCCGTTGTATCAATAATGTTACCATAGCAACGCGTCAACCGCAAGTAGTTCATCTACCGGACGCTAGATGGCGCTAACGGAAAAATATTTAATAATAGAAAAAATTAAAAGAATTTTGTCCAACCTTGCGAAGCCGGGACGGGCCGCTAGTATAAAAAGATAACAATGATTAAGACCTTCCTATGATTACTGAACATTATGTTTTCTTTTTATTGAAAAGAGAAACTTTTTACGGTTTTATAATAATTACATGTTTGTGCTGTCAACAATGTTGACAATTACTCCTTACGTACGAACGTGGAATAATTAAGTATGCGAGAAAGTGAATGTAGATAGCGATTTAACGTGTGATGCAACGATATCGATCGGTTTCGCACCGATGATCCTGGGTTCGAGTCTCGGTAGGGGCAAGTGTTTGTGTGATGAATACGAGGGTTTGTATCTGAGTATCTGTGTATCATATGTTTGTCTGTTACCGTAGTATCCATAACACAAGCCTTACAGTGCTTACTTTGGACTGCGCTAATGTGAATGTAATAAATATTATTTACTATTTAAGAGTTCAAATAAACGACAAAGTTATTGTATTATTGGATAAATAATAAGTAAGCACTGTGAAACAATGTCTTTACAAATAGGGCAAATTTCTTCATTCGATTTTCAGTTTTCTATCCAACGTATAAATCTTAATATCAATTAAGAAAATTTGACAGATTGATGTGCTCTGTTGTCCATTAGCTAAAAAGTTGCTAAGCTTCAGGGGATTGATTTTGATTTTTAAAAACCAGCATAGGGATAGTTCATTAACGACGTAAGGTTTTTAAAGCACTTTTTTAAACCCCCCTCTCCTCCTTTGATGAGTTTATAAGCCACTTCTCCCCACTTCTCTAACATCACGTGTATTTATTAAGAAAAAAGCCTCAATAACCTTTATTTAGAAAAAAAACAATATACATATTAATCTAAAACGTTCTCGGACATCGGATTTGCTTCACTATTTCAATAGTGACTATATAATTTATAAATAATTTAAAGTCCAGTTTCTTCAATTGAGTTAATTGCGGTTTACTTAATGGCATAGAGCATCTCTCAGCAAGGCATTCTTTGGCATGGTTACACAAAAATATACCCGTGGTATGAACTGGAACAAAGGGGGGGGGCCTTTAGCACTCACATGATTAATTGCTGAACCCATATTTTAAAAAAGAATTCCCTTACGATCGGTAAGGGATTGCTATTACTGTAAGTTTACGAAATAGTTCTAGCAAAAACATTTTCCGCGTTTTTCGCACATATCTCAAAAAAATATTTTGTGATTAGCGATGTTTTAGCTGTCGGACGGCAGTTCTGTTATGCGCACTTTATATTATATATATACAAGGTTATTTTATAAACACCATCCAAATTTTTTCTAGGCATTAGATATCATTCAAACACTTCATTTATGAAAAAAAATTGGTAGGTAAAATTTCCGCAAAAAAAAATTTTGTCCGAGCGAATTATTACAACAGCTGGTTACTGGCAAAATAGGTACTTACAGTTGAACGACCGACCGCCCGAAGCGCCCCACCGAGCTGCGCGCGCAAGTTGTAACGACATCGGCGCAATGAAATCAGTCAGCCGCGGACTTTCCGCGATGTACAATGTTGCGTTCACGCATTTACGTCGCATAATAATCTACCTAACGAAATGTGTTCACACTTGCAATTGAAATCGAGGGCGAAATTGAACGACGGGTTTATGTGAAGAAGGCCCAAAGCCTCGAGAACTTAATATAAATATAATCCGTGCATTTAACGAAGTGACAAAGTGAAAAAACAAGTAATACAATAAAAGACAATGTTCATAAACGTGCAAGACTGTTTAGAGAGAAATTACCTACACTTTAAGGTAGTGATTGTTTTCAAACTTCATGTAAGTGTATTTTGTTTGGATTTTTAATTAATTATTTTGTTGGAGTAAAGCAAAATGTGTGCAGGGCGGCTAAGACATGTGAAATTTTTCACAAAAATATAGAACTATTAATTATACATTTTTTTATCCTATCGTGTAAAATAGACAAAAATAACTTAGGTAGGTAGGTACTAAGGTTTTGGCACTGCATTTGTTTTTGCGATTTTCGAATTGCCTTTGCGATCCCTGTGTTTTTTTAGATTCTGTGGTTAATAAACACCCTTTGCTTTACTCCAACCAATTATTCTACATAAGTTGATTAAATTTTAAAAAATGCGACGTAAGTGCCTAAGGTGTGGTTTACTTTTATGTTCATTTTTTATTTATTAAAAGTGTTATCGATTAATATTGTTATAATCAAAGAACAAATCAACTTATCTCTTCTTCAATTTGACGTTCCTATTTTTTTTCGTTTAAATTTGCAACTTATGAAAATCATTGTAATGTATCAATGAAATACGGGAGGGCGGGGCGGGGGTCGTGTAATCATCTGCTACAACACCGTGCGTAGCGTGACTGTGACAGCAATCGGTAGTTTTCCTCGGATAACTTTGTGTAGGCTTAACTTAATATTTTAGTACTTAAATTAAAAGGAAAAATGTAAAATGTATTAAATTGAATTTTATTTGTTCGCAATGTGTTCCCACAATATTCATCCGAATGATTAGAAAATTTAGGTGTTGCTATGTGACAAACTTGTGAACGTGTTTTACGTACTTGTACCGGAAAACATGTTTCTTAAGAGAAAAAAAAATCATTAAGAGTCACAAAGGTAATTGTTGAGAACTAAAGCCTCCTTGGTTTATTACTTTTGTATTTGTATTTTTTCTTAATTTCTTGTTCCTTTTTTCCATCTATCATTGTCACGAGAATTGTCATTTAAAAAACATATAAATTTATTTAATACTTTCATTCGGGTCATCAAATATATTAAATAAATTTATATGTTTTTTAAATGACAATTCTCGTGACAATGATAGATGGAAAAAAGGAACAAAAAATTAAGAAAAAATACAAATACAAAAGTAATAAACCAAGGAGGCTTTAGTTCTCAACAGTAATATTTAATAGTAGCCAACTAAATTACTACATACACACTACTAAAAGTAATAATTTTGAAATATTGTAGTAGTTATAAAATTCCGGAAACTGGGGAGGCGTGTCCATATACGCTTGATGTAATTGACCCTTAATCTTACGTACTATTGGGAACTTGCTCAGCACTATGAAATTGATTTATTCGCAGATAATTTGGGATATCTTTCATATCTATTTCGTAACATTTTAAATTGTAATTAATATTAGAATTGGATTAGCAATAAGTAATTCTTCCTAATTATTTTATTTCTTTTCTATTTTCTATTTTTAAACTGTCTTAGTGATTGAGCGAAGCTCTCTTTTATTGAGGGAAGCTCTCTTTTAGACAACTCACAAATTTTGCTTGTCTCCCTCCTTCTACTTAACGGTTCAACCGATTCGAACGAATTCTGGCATGAACATACATGATTATAACCTGACGGACATAGACTATGTAAAAAAAATAGAGTTTACCATGGAGGAATAATCACCAAAAGAAAAATTCAAAAGCTGATCACAGCCAAACCGCTGATACTACATTGATTAAGTTTGGCGCCACATCGTGGTCGTGACTAATGTGCAAAAAAAAGTTTTGAAATCAGACATACCATGGAGGAATAATCACCGAAAGAAAAATTCAAAAGCTGATCACAGCCAAATCGCTTAGACTACATTGATGAAATTTGGCGCCAAAACTCACAAACGAAGGGCTACTTTGAAAAACAGAAGCATGCATTGCAGACCTAGTATAATTTGACGTTTATTGTAAATAATGAAATCTACACTAATATTATAAAGAGGAAAGATTTGTATTTTTGTATGTTTGCAATGAATAAACTCAAAAACTACTAAGCCAACTCTACTAATTTCAAAAATTCTTACAGCATTGGAAAGCAACATTCCCGCTTAACATAGGCTATATTTAATGCTAGAAAAAATTTAAAGAATTTTGTGTACCCATGCGAAGCCGAGACGGGCCGCTAGTTTTCTTATATAATTAATCTGAATCTATAGATAGTGAAATAGTATTTTAATAACACTGGTTAACAATGGTTTTGCCCATGAATGATGAAATACAAAAATAGGCAGTACTTGGTAAATACTAATCATCAGCTATAATATTACAAGTGTCTTAGCTCGAGTTATCGAGCTATGCAAGTATTGCGTTCGCCGCACTCTCGCAAGTTTCAACTTGTTCGTTATTACAGCACGGCTTTACTTTACTAGATTTAATACATCATAAAGAAAGTTCAGATTGCGCTGGTATTCGCTATCAAATACCGTGAAAATACAATTAGTGTATGACGTGGTAATAGCACTGCAACCTACAGCAACGTCTTAAGTGTATCATATCAAACAAATTTTGTTTTTAGTTTTTATTGTGAAGTTTCAACTAACACTTTGTGAATTTATATTTTTGATTATGCCTCGTTCCTGTGAAAACAATCCTAACAATTTTTGTTACGTGTGTGGTAAATTCACTCCAAAAATACGAGCGAAAACTTCAGTCCCAGAATCTGTCGTGCTTACGAACTTTATTTCGGAATACTAGTGAAAAATCAAGACAAGGCCTGGGTTCCGCATGTAATATGCTCGAGTTGTGGTAAATACTTGCGAGATTGGCTATCCGGCCGCCGATCATGTTTGCCTTTAGCAACACCGATGCCGTGGAGAGAACAAAAGGATCACATTGAAATATGGGAGATGTTAGCGACGAACATGGTGAACGTTTTCACCAGTATATTTCAGGCATGGAACGGCAATACCAGGGCAAATGGGGTCCTGCTATGTTAGCAGACTACTGCTGTACGTTGCTGTACGCTGTAGATATTATTTATAAACAGAAAAGCAATATATTAACTCATTTTTAAATTTTATAATATGTGATTTATGAATATAACGTTATCTTAAGTCAAAAGATTTTTATTTAAATCCACAAAAAACGCGAGCTAACTCGACCTTAAAACTTACATCAAAATGTATGTTTAGAGGTATTCTTTCGCAATTAGCACAACTCATTTCATGGATTAACAAAACCTTAAAATTTGTTAACCAGTGTAATTCTTATTTAATTAATTGTTATTCGAGTCTTTCGAGTGGTTTGGATGGTATCATCTGTTAGCTTGTAAGACATGTGTGTTAATAAATAAATAATCAAGAGTGGAATGGCTCGCATACCGGTTTTAATGGTTAAGCCACTCCGAGGTCCTGAGTTCGATTCTTGGCCGAATCAAAGTAGAAACCGAACTTTTCTACATTGGCACGGGTCTGGGTGTTGTAGTACCGTCATTGAATTCCATAAAACAAGTGCTTTAGCTATATGGATTTACAACAATCTACGTTATGTTGTTATTATAACTAGATGGCGCTGTAGCGCGTAGAAACAGGCTATCGTATTGTTATTGCGGGAGTACGTAAGGGCAAGTTTAGTTTTGCAATGTTAGGATAGCGAAACAATATGGTAACAAACAAAAATGTCATAATATAATTAGGATGACTAGCTGACCCGGTAACGCGTTGCTATGGTAACGCTTTGCTATGGTAACGCGTATACAATGGAAAAAGAGCGGCCAGACAAACACACAAACAACAAATTCGTGTTCTTAGATTATAGATTAGTTTATCGGTCTTATCCGTCAGTTTTGCATTTATATCAGAAAGAGATAATGAAACATGCCCATTTTTAGCTATTTTTCGATGTTCTTGTTTGCAGTGGTTAATAATAATAACGCACATTCATTTTTTGGTTTAGACCTGTTATGTATATACCAGTATTTAATCTGACATAAAGGAAATACCTATAATTATAATATTCCTTAGATTCACACCAATTAGCCTAGCCCAAAGTAAGCAGTGTAAGGATTCTGTTATGAATACTAGTGTATCGGATGGACATTCATATATATATATATATATATATATATATATATAGACATGATTTAGGTACAAATGCTTGTATTCATTACACAAACATCTACTACTTTCGGGACTCAAACCCAAGGCCGTCGGTGTGAATGGTAGAGTCGCTAGCGTTGCACCAAACGGTTGTCATACACAATTAGTAAGTTTCATAATTTGTTTGTAAATATTGAGTTGATATTTAGTTTAGTGCACATAATGTTTCCACCGGGTTTTCCTCACGGCCCACTTTCTTACTGCTTTCTCGCGACTCTTATTAGAAAGTTTGGTTGACTCATTCACTACTCGAAGTACATGAGATCCTGTCGGTAGGATGTGAGGAGAGAGTTAAGTGAGCAACGATTTGTGCTTGTTAAACGTACGTGTCTATGTGCTTCTTTAATTTTTCACGTAAAATTATAAATGGCACTGAAATAAATCGACGAGTCGACGACATCCGTAGTCTAGTGGTTCGCATACCAATTTCATGGTACAGCCATACCTAGGTCTCGGGTTGAATCTCCGGCCGGGTGAATGTGGCAAATAAACTTTTCAATACAAGTGTTTAGCTACTCAAGTTGATAGTACAATGTAAATGACGGTTCTTAATATAAATTAATAAAGAAAAATTAAAATATTTTTTTGTTCAAATACCACGTTTTGTCACAGGGCCAGGGGCGGGAGGGATATTGGTTTTCGTTACGTAGTCAATATCCTCTACGGTTTTTAATAACTTTTTTGCCAAAATGGATTTCAAATCATATTTATGAATTACTCTGTGAAAAGTAGAGGGGGGTCTTGGCATATACGGGTAGTCACCGTAAAGGGGGTAAAAATGTAAAAAAAATATCAACAACTGCAGATGTACCTGAATAAATTGTTAGTAGACCGAAGACCAGAGGGCATACCAGAGATCTCTTAGCGCGATGCAAGTTTGATTGTCAAAGTGAGACAGCGCTATACACGGTCTATAGTTGCATCTCTCTTCAACAGCGCAAGTTGAAACTGCGATAAGAGGTGATGGTAGGGCCTCTGCTTTTGGATAAGTAGCTTAACTTAAGAAGCTAACCATTCCCTATGCCTTCGAGCTATCTCTGCTTGTGACCGACTCAACATTCGATCCATTATGTATGTATTGTCCCCGGCAAATAAGTTGAACATGATTTTGAAATCACGTGACATGCGCAGTAGTGAATAATGTACCTAAACTTGCTACTGTGCATGTCACGTGATTTCAAAATCATGTTCAACTTATTTGCCGGAGACTATACAGTCACGATTAATAAGATGTTTACACCGTAACATGTCACATTAAATCGACCGAAAGAAAAGCGACAACAGTTTAAAAATAATTTATGTAATGTGCCATGGTTCTATGGTACACTTCATTACACGTGATTGTACATCATCCTTTGTAAACAACTTGCACTTCACATGAACGCTGCCTACCGATTTCGGACGAATGCTTCGAATGACTAGTCACGTAAAATCGATGAATTAAATGTTAATAAAATCGATTCGTTTATCAGTCATGTCCGGGACCACTGCTCAAACACGCTTCAAATTATCTAGAGTAGGTTGATCCAATCCTATTTTGAAGTAAATATAAGCTTTTTAAAGAATAAAGCTAGCAAAAATTGCATTTTTAAATGCGAAATCATAATCTAAAATGGACGTCAAATATTTGAGCGACGTTTCGCTGTCGAATTGAAGACATGCCAATCATAAGTACTAAAAAACATTTTAAAACACTGACTCCTTATATGACATCTGTCTAAGATCATTGAAATTGTTGGAAAAGTTAACCCAAATTTTTCTTTTCAAGACAACATTTTGTTTTGTACCAACCTGTTTTTATTGGTAATGTAAAAAAAGATAGTTTAATTGACGTCCGTATTTTGTGTTTTTAACATTTTAACATATTTTTTTATTTAAAGGAAATGTTTAATTTCATAATAAATTAAAAGCAAAATGTCAACTTCCCCATGCTATCCATATTAACATAATATGTTTAGTCACTTTTTAGTTTATAAGAGTGATAAGATATCCATAATAAATTACTGTCCAATATATTAAATTTGCAAATAATTAAAAATAATTTAAGATTTGTATTTGTAATGTCTTATTATCTTTTATACACTAAAATTTAGTCAATAAATATCCTTTTTTATGTCTTATTCACAATAATTCGGTAAGGAATTTACTATGTCCAAAATATTTACTAATACGACTAAAAGTTTTACTTAAATGTTGCGTTGAATTACTGTATGACAAATACCATAAAGTAATAAGTACAAAATTCCGTTCAGAGATAATATTTGAAGTATTTATAAAATGCGTTTCGTTCACTCTTGCAAAACAAATATTTCAGAACTATTGAAACATTAAATAGGCTATAGCAATTTCATTCGTTTAAACCACACATAAATCATTAAGATCTAGCAATCACGAAATAATTTTATTCCATTCCTTCATAAAATGATATTCTGTAAAACTTATAGGGACAAAATACTAATATCTAATTAAAAGTAATTTATAAAGAAACCAAACGCTTTATAAACCTATTTGAAGTCAAAAAAGTTTTCGTCTATTTCATTCGAATTATGATTTCACTTTGAAAGAAAAAACAAAACATTAGTATTAAAAAAGGTTTATTATGCATTTGATTTTTTTTTACTCTATGACTTAGAATTTAAGTTCTGGATTCAAAATTGAATGAGGTAGTAGTGTTAGTATGTTCAGTTTTATTATATTCTAAGAACTGCAGCTGCATAATAGACCAGCGAAAGCTGTACAGCATATACAAGTTACGCAAGACTCACCTGCTTTTTCCATTTGGGCACGTACTTTGCCGGCAAAACAACTGGGGCCACACAACATATTATTATAAAAAATATCATTATATCCCTCATCTTCAAACACTAATCCATCCACTCTCAGGTCAGCAAGTACGTCTAAAGTCGCGAATGATAAATGCAAGTATTTAACGGTTTATATATTTTTTTTATAGAAATAACAGCGTAAAATGCAACGCGGGCGCACGTCTACGGTTTACTGTTATATGTGTTATTGAACTTGACTCGGATGGGGCAACTTTCGCCGGTCGCTTTTTGTTTGGCCGCTGAACTGGAGTTTTGATGCGAAGATGTCTAGTTATTTGAAAGTATACCTATCTAGAATCTTAAAACAATTTAGACATTGACGATGAAGTGCTTTTAGAGTTAAAGATTTCAAGGTTCTTTTTTTATATTTCCTTTGAATTCTTGTTATAATGAAATATTTAATTTTTATTTTATTATTTCGTTTCGGATAGAGCAAAAATAACCGTGACAGAGAACAAAGACTAGTGCGAGTTTACGAATTCAATATATTGTTCTTGAGCGCGCTCCATTTTTGTAAGAAGACTGGTAGTTCCTGTTAGATACCGCTAGGGGAGCTCATACATAAATACATAGTTATATTTTACGCGGACGATCTATCGGTATTCTATAAAGATTAGTAGTTCCTGATGGTTACCGCTAGTAGCGCTCATACAAAAATTAAAAGTAATATTTTTCGTAGATTGTATCGAGTATTGACGCGTAAACTCGCAT
Organism: Calamotropha paludella; assembly: GCA_927399485.1. Taxonomy (NCBI): domain Eukaryota; kingdom Metazoa; phylum Arthropoda; class Insecta; order Lepidoptera; family Crambidae; genus Calamotropha; species Calamotropha paludella. The sequence goes on along the minus strand of OV656817.1, from coordinate 22,430,175 downwards.
AAAGGCTTTTGGCCGTGTGATTACCGGCAGAGTTTAATATTAAAACTCGGTTACAATATCTGTGGACCTCGCTGGAATGTCAAGCCCCCTCCCCGTTCTCTTGAAAAAGAATAAAAAAATAAAATAATAAAAGAGTAAAAGTATAATATATTTTATTTATAGTTCATAATTATTATTGTTTACAATACTATCCCCATGATGCTTGTTTTGTGCACCGTACCTAAGCGCTGACGTGACGTCATCAGGTCCACAGATATTGTAACCCGGTTCTACTAACCTTTCATACCAAAGGATGTGGTAAAAGTTGACAATACTATAAGTATGTGTTTTTATTTATTTTTTTGCATCCACAATGCAATTTTTCTATAAGATAATATGAAATACGCATGTAAAAAAACAACTACTCCTCCGAGCCCTCGGGTGGGATTCGAACCCACGACCTTTCGCTATCCGGGCGAGTGCTCTGACCGCTGAGCTACCGAAACGCTAATAAATGTTTCGAAATTTACAAACGTATCTTTACGATGTATCTTCGACATCGAAAGTAATATTTTTACCAATATTAAAAATCTTAAAACTACCTTGAGCGTAGTTAGCGTTCAACATTGGTGGAACGATACAAGCTGATAGTAGAAGTTGAAATACGTTTGTAAAATTCGACATGTTTACCAGCGTCTCGGTAGCTCAGCGGTCAGAGCACTCGCCCGGATAGCGAAAGGTAGGGGGTTCGAATTACACCTGAAGGCTCGGAGGCGTAGTTGTTTTTTACACGCGTATTGCATATCTGAATACTATAAGTAATCACACTACATACACCTGTTGAACACTACAAAATAGGCAGTAGAGTTTTTAGGTCTTCTACGATGATCCTCCAACTTCTGCTAGCGTGAATATTTAAATTTGGGAAAGGCTTATTACTCTTTTAGACTATACCTAAGTACAACGTCGGGTAATTATGTGTCTAAGATGGATATCACAGCTGGGGCTGCCAACATTTTTACAATAAAAACAGTATGTTACGGTCAGAGACAGAAAATGATCAGTATTTTGGAAAAAATACAGCAAGTATTTATTTTATATGTTTTAAATATATATTTTTTGATATTTTGCGTAACTTATTAACCTGATGGTATTTGCATTAGCTTCAAGTACATAATAGATACTTGAAATATTCAATTTTAAGTTCAAGTGATGTTCATTTTTTCAACTTTCATTTTAGTAGTCGCGCCACTTCGCATTCATCACAATAAACACTCTATCTTTAAATGCTGAAGCGACAGGAACAAGAACTACTTTTTTTAGCATATAACACAAAATAACTTAAATTTTTAAATTGCATTGTGCTGTTTAATGTTATGATAAAATTTGGTCGCTTTTTTGACATTGCCAGTTTCGATCTGAAATAATGTTGCCTGTATTTTGCTAAGCATTTTAATCTTTTTCTGCTTTAAATACCAAAGAATTTGAAAACAGTATTTTCTATACTTTATTTTTGTTTAACAGTAAAAAGTATGATGGAGTACAGAACAGTATAAAACTGTTTTTAACAGCATAGTTGGCAACCCTAAATACAGCACTGCTATGAGCCGATCTGCTTTTTGTTGGAGACGATAAAACTCTCTTGATATCATCAAGTACCTAAGTTAACTTTTTCTTGTATATTTCACATAGTGGTTAAATTATAAGTAGATAAGACACTAGATGAGTTCATTAAATTATTTAATATTGCTCAATTGTAGATAAAACTCAAATAAAGAATAAACTATTATTGATTAAGGCATGCTTCGACTTGCTAAAAAGCAACAAAGTTATGTATCAATCATCAAATGAATATCGTTTGTACAACATATCATATCATTATGTATATCATATTATATATACTTAGGATTGTCACTCACCACTGCGTGATTTAAGGGTTACCGTCATTAAAAAAACGAGTTTCTATCTTTTTTACGGGAGACAAAATAGCATTTTTTTATCTTACTTTACTCTTACCAAAATCTTTTTTTTTCGTATTAAATTTAGCTCATTAAGGGTTCCTTTAAATTTATAGCTGAAAAAACTGGGCCCGTAAAATAGGGGGCATTTGGCAAGCATATTAAAAAATATATAATAATGTATTTAACACTGACTACTCACATAATTTTTGTTATAGGTATGCTTTTACAAATTTCCAGTGTGAAAATATAAAGTCGCTCACTTTATGGCCACATTTCAATCATAATAAATAGTTTACGCTCTGCCTGTTCCTAATTTAGGCAATAAGCTTTTCAATTGAAAGTCAGGCAGGCTTTCATAAATTCGGCCTTTAGATAGGTGCCTAAGTAAATGTAGTCTGGTACCTACACCTAAGTGAATAGGTACAGTCACGAACATTAATTTGGGACCTTCTTACTTTCTTACGTTGTAACTACGCAAAATTAAACCTTATGGGTTATTATTGAAAGTCTAGTATACATTGAGATTTAGTTACTATAAATACATTAAGTGCCATTGACAGCGTTTTCAATCAAGACTATGGAATGTGGCTAGAACATCTGGAACGATCACTTACGATTTTTCTAACTTTATGTCGGTTGTTATGCACAGAAACTTTTCTTTCATCTTATCGAAAAATCCCTCAGGTCGGAGATGTGGTTGTTTTCATAGGTGAATTTATATCATAGAAATATGGTACTGTGAGTGCTAAAAAAATACAAATGTAATCATCTTGTCACTACGATTTTGACGCGTTATTGATTATAGGTCGACCGCTTAAATGAAACTCGCCAACGCGTTTCAGAGGGGGTACGGCGACATAGGGGGGTACGAAAAAGTGGGGAGGGGGCGCACTATACGCGCTCCCCACTCGATCCCCCTTGCCTACTATAGACTACCGGTCTACCTATAGAAAAGCGTAAATAATAACCTTTTTCAAAAATGTTATTCTTTCTAAACCGTTTTTAAGTTGTTTATTAACAACATTATTATTACGTTTTTTGTTGTTTAAGCATTTAACTGCTAGAGCTAAGCTAAGAGCAAGCTTCACATCTTAGCTCATCGCCGCAAAGTTGCCTGTCTGTCAGTCTTCTACAAACTGTACTTTGGAGAGTGTGCTCAAGAGCTGCATTTGTTCATACCGCCATCTCGTTTTTTCCATCGGACTTTTAGGCGCACTGCGGGCTACCACCCTTTCTTGGTTGCTATTCCTACCTGTCGCACCAAGCCCTTCTCAACATCCTTCATAATGCTCACAGCAAAGGAGTGGAACTCCCTTCCTGCGTCTGTATTACCAAGAACTTATAACCCGTACATTTTCAAAGCCAGGGTGAATAGGCACCTTCTGGGTTAACTCGTTCCAACCTAGATTCTGTCTAAGCACCCGGGCTTGATTGGGGTCAAAATATAAAGAAATTATTACCAGAAAATAACAGTACCTACCTACTCGCCCGGATAGCAAAGGGATGCGAGTTCTAGGGTTCATGTGGGTACCTGACATCTGAGAGGAGTTAAAAAAAGATCTCGTAAGAACATTATTTTAAATTTTAAACCTTATTGTTCTCTGAATTTTCTAATAATATTCTAAGGAAATGAATCCCTTTAACTTCGCGACTGTACCTAATTGAGATAACTCATTTTGTTTTGTTGTTTCTGAAAGGGAACGACAGTTTTAATGATACAATCAGTACATATCTATTACTTAATAAACCTACAGTAATACCTTGGAAAGTTAATGGTAAATACTGTGCACTATCGTAAATGGGCACAGATATACCATATGGAATTGAATTTAAATTATATTATTGCAATTTCTATCTGTCTGTAAAAAGTAAAAAGGACTGTAACCTCACAAATCGTAACCCGATTCCTAATGTCCAACAGTAAGTATCGCCAATCTGTAGGAGACGAGATTTTATGAAGTAAATAAAAGAAATGCAAATAGTATTTTTAACATATGTATTAATGTCTATTTATATTATTTTCTTGTATATACAGTAGATGTTATGTATAAGGCTATATACACATAATTTAGGTCCTTGTTACATGATTTACATTTAATATTGAAGCTCTGAGTGTTATTACATTATAATTACAATATGAGCAGTAATTCGACGAATACACATTAGTACCTACACGAAGAAACATTTAAATATGGCATTGAAAACATTTTTTTTATTCCACACGATTCAGTCACTGAAAAGTCAAGTTTGTATAAAATTATGAAAGAAACAGATGTTTACTTGTGCCAAAGTATTTATTTCACAGCCATAAGGAATTTCTTTTAGACGAAGAAAAAGGTTTAAAAAAGTTTTCCTTTTAATAAAAAAGTGTTCGAATTTTGAATTGTGTTTGAACGAAAAAGGCAAAATCACTATAGCTCAAGATTTATCAAATGTTTTGCTTAATAATACGGTAAATAGATATGCGTATGGGTACGCATGCACTCAGTCATACCATTTCACTCAGGTAACCTGGGTAACAAAGGTCGACTGCTTAAATGAGTGTTCGCCCGCGCGGTACCCAGTACTACTCATTAATTATTGACATTAAATATTACGAATTCATAAATCCAAATAAAATAATCCAAACTGTTGATAAGGGGAACAAATATTATATTTCTATGTTGCATAAGCAACTTAGAATTAAGGTTAAGTTACGGTTAATTGTATACATGTGTTTGCATTTCGATGTGTATATATTTTTACCTTTGATTGTACCTTATCATTACCACTTCAGCATGCTACGACAGTTGATGCGATGCAATACGCACTAATTTAATATCGTAAGAACATAATCATATGTCACGGCAAATATTTTCTTAGGAAACTGCTTAGTGCAACGACCTCCTGGTTTGAATTAAATAATTATGTATAAGAGTTAGTTTTAGTTGCTGAGGTAAGTTTTCAAATATATAAACATTGTCATCGCGTTTTTAATTAAAACCTTATATTCATGCCCTTAAGGTCTAAAGTACAAATATTAACCAAACGCGATAATAATGTTTTCACATTTAAAATTATACACTCAGGTCAAAATAGCGGGTGTATCACAGCTAATTGAGTTATACCAATTACCAAAAAATGTAGGTACTATTTAGTATCTAGCTCCAAAAAATATGTACTTCCTTCAGAACGAAACTATGTCGAAATAAAGGTACACCCGCCCTTTAATTATTACATAATATAAAATATAATTACATCAAAATGTACGCGATTTTAACTCTCATTATGCAAATTGTTCCGTTTCCTAGAAAACAGGTTGACCAAACCTAGGGGGCAGAGTAATATATTTTAAGTTTATCATTGCACTTTAAATTATTTCTTTGAGATTTTTGTGCTATTATTAGACAATATATATTTATTTATTTATTGTATAATCAATGAATTTACCTACGAAACAAACACTGTTTTAATTAGTTCGTTGTTTTATAAATAAAATTAATTTTACGTAAATCTGTGTCCTTCTACTAAGTGACGTTCATACTGCCTTGTATTTTTAGAAATGATTTTGAATAAATATAATTTTATCTGGCTGACTAGATTTCGTTATGGCTGTTTCAAGAATGATTGCTTTCACATTTCGCATCAACTGTCGTTAATTTAACGTTCAAATTTAATTAATCTTGTCAGGGATTTTCATAGGAATCTTATATTATTTATAAATTGGTCAACTTAGTATCACTTTATGTTATGTTTTAGCAAACAACAGATAAACATGAATATCGTCTACACAACACACGCACAATGTATTAAAGATCCTTTACAGATTTTGAGTAAAAAAAAAATTACAGACTTCTGAAAAAGGACTCGTAATGTCAGTGTCAAATATCGTCGATGTAGAGTATAAATATCGTAAATCAAGTTTATTTTGTAAATGATTTTAAACCTTGATAAGTGGAATATAAAGTTTAATATCTGATTTACTAGATTTTCACTCAACACTGGCGATATATATAACAAAAAAAAACAATAATTGCAAAGAGTATCATTAGCACAAAATATGCATAACGGTTATTATAAACGTTAAGTAATTATACAACCTGTTAAGCATGTTTCGTTTTAAATAGCACATTAAAAAGTCAAAGTTTTTATGTAAACGTCAAAGTGTTCTCAACTTCTTGCAATATAAATCCACAGTTACGAGTTAAATTCAAATCGTAATGGATAAAATCTCTACGTACTCACTGAAGTTTTTTATCCAATTAAAATTTCGTAATAACCTAATCTAATGGAATATGCCACGTAGCTATGTCATGGGAACATGCTTTATCAATATGCAAGAGCAAACTCACCGAAACCGTGTCAATCCTCTTTAGGTGTATATCTGCATGCCGCGAACAGTTACATATCAGCAATTTAGTACTAACTACCGCACCCATATATCAACAGACATTCGTATCGCGCATACCAAAATTATCCGTATTAACATCCTTATAAAGTAGGCGACGAATGCATCTAGATATTTATCCTTCAACCAAAATTAGTAGACTACTTTACGGGTTTAATTTGAACGTTTACCTCACATCTACTAAATAAATGATATAAAATTTAAAACAGAAAAATGTTTTTATAATATATTTAAAAAAGGAGAAATATTGACTAATGTTTAAACAGATCATAATCATTAAATTGTAAACAAACAGAAATATTAAAACTAATTTTAACTAAAGTATATATCTAATGATAATTGAATATTCACAGTGAACAGCCATTTAATTGTTTAACGAGACAAATAACCCCAAGACATATTTAAAAACTAGACAAATATAAGCATCGTAATATTTTTGTTATATCATTATTCTCACTGAACTATCTTTTGACAAGCTTAAAAAGTTGTTTTAAAAACACTCACGAACAAAATCTGTTAACAGATGAATGTTTAATTAAAAGACAGGAATGCGTGGAGTTAATAGTCTTGTTCGTATTTATTTTTTTTGTAATGGCAGTACAGAGGATCTAGTGTAGGTTTACGCTTCGATACTCAATATCGTCTGCGTAAAATATTACTATGGATTTTGTATAAGCGCCCCTAGCGGTAACCATCCGAAATTACGAATCTTCATAGAAATCTGTAACGCGCTCGATAACGAGTATCGAATGCGTAAACTCGCACTAAGGCATCTGTAAGAAATCCATTCACTGTAATAGTATTTTTTATGCGTCTTAGTAGTACAATAAAGTTTAATTAAAATGTAATATAACTGTATAATTTAACACATAATATAAGGGAGAGAAAGCAGCCCTTGCAGTTTGTTGTGGCTTCTCGGTACATGGTCTCCCGACGTATGAATTACGAAACCATGCCTTAGCTTCGACGTTTAATACAAGCATTGTTAATACTCATATTCAATAAATATCATTTCATTTATTAATCTTATAATCAACGTAGTTATTATGGTATAACCCATCCACATTAAGTTTGCCAGTCCGTGGCATACAAATTCTCTTTCACAACCGCCTTTCAGTATTGTTAACACAGTCATATATTCGATGATTTCTTGATATTTCTCCTTTTTTTCTTAACAAATACTGGCAAGGGACTACAGCAGCCATCGACGCAGTATTTATGTTAAAACTCATTAAGTTAACTAAGATATATCGACGTATATAGCGATGAAACTATTTGTTTTCAAGTAAATTAGATTCAAGATGACAATCAGATCATCTGGTATATTCGATGTGAATCAACACTGGATATTCAAGGTATAAAACGACCATTATCGATAAACAAAATCACGTATATGTTACCACTCCACTATAAAGATTCCATTGTGAATTACCATACTTAGGAAATGGATAGTTATCTAGACTTCTACTAACATTTTTCATTACAATTAGCTCAAAGTAAGCACTTTAAAGCTCGTGTTATGGATACTAGGGTAACGGATAGTAACATATGTGATACATAGATATGTTATATTTATAGATATATATATATATATATATATATATACCCATGACTCAGTTATACCAACATCTGCCCCTTCCCGGACTGGAAACCAGGACCGTCGGTGCGAAAGGCAGGACTACAATTACACCAAAGGGTCGTCTTATTATCGTAATTTACTTTATTTTATAAATTACCGTTTTACCATTTTACTTATTCATAAAATCACGTTTAAAACTTTAATAACACAAATGTGTTTTCTACGACAAACAAGTCGTACCTATGTATTTTGTGACACGCAAAAAAGAATGTATGTATTAATATTTAAAAGTAAAAGACATTTTCCATCAATTCATATTTTGAAATTCAAACAAGTTTTGATACATAATATACATAATTTGTGACTTCAATTAGGATTTCATTACACTCATTGTAAATTAAATTAAAATTATTTCTTTCTCCATTTTAAACAATACATTTTTTTAATTTCAGCATTTAACTGGTGGCTTTTTATATCCAAAGCAATTTTACTAAAGAAAAATCAAAAAACAAAATTCCGCCATCCGGGCGAGACCATGACAGATCAGTAAATTTTTTTAGTCCTTTCTAAGTGATATCATCAACGCCATCTGTTGATGTTCTAGGTAAACAAATTGAAAGAGCGATCGTAATGGGGATCGGGTCTGGCCTAACCACTCAGCTGATTTTTCTCTAGTTTAATTGCTTTAAATGTTATAAAAGGAGACCTTTCTTTTCGGGCCAAAAATGTACCTTGGTACAAGTTATTTGAAAATATTCATAATAATGTACAAATACTTATTTCATATATAATATACCCATAAATTAGATTTTTATAAAGTTAATAAAACACAATAAATTATAAACAAAATCACAACTGCGTAGAACGAAACGCTAATATGGCACTTGTGTGTGACAGTCGGTTAGATTTTAACAAGTTTTTCGCGGCCCTGGAACACGGTATTTTAGTAAAGTCCGTAGGCTGATAAAATAACTAAACGCTTAGAATGATTCGCAATAGCAAGAAATATCTATTTTCGCTCTTGATCGTACTGTATATATTAAAAACAGAAGAATTCATAAAGCAGTGTTGCTGATAAACTTGTATACATTTTATGTTTAAGACTGAATATCGAAAAATGTTTATATAACTTTAAGCTACAAAACGCTTCAAACTCAAAACAATTGTGCTTGCTAGCTAAAAAAAAACATTTGTTGCAAGTAATATATATTTTTGAATGATTTTTTTTAGTGGTACAAATGTATTTAAAAATAAATAAGTATTTTTTTTCGGAATATACAATTTTTTAGCTATTTTTTTGGTATCTTTGAATCTTAGGTACATATTTAGCCTTACTTATATGGAAGAAAGAAAGGCTCCTTTAACATTCAAATTAATTTTGTACACATTTACAAATTTAAAACGAAAAGTGATTGATGGTGTAATTTAATTTGATAAAGGTATTAATCGTTAAAAAAATCATGTTTACTGTTAAGGAAGACAGGTCGTGTTAAGATTAGTATTCTACTAATATGCCGTGTTTTTTTCTACCTAAATATGGTTGTGCACATTTATCAAAAGTTGCAAAATGTCTAAAAAATTCTAAAAACTTTATTTGTTGAGGCCTGTTCTATTATATAGCTATAATCTATGGTTTCATTACCTATTTCATACTTTTTTACGATTAAGATGAAAAAATATATTTTGACGATATTTTTTCTCACACTGTTTTTCATGATAACAAAACTTTAGTAGACTCAATCAAATAATGTCGCATTAGTGGTCAAATGATTTTACCTGGATATCAACTAAGCTTAAATGAATCCTCGCCCGCGCGGTACAGGGGCGCAGGGTACGGCGACAGTAGAGAAAAGGGACGACCTATAAACGATGAAGTTTTCACTAACTTTTAGATTATTTCTGAACGATATTTTACGTCAAAATGTATTGCTATAAACTACGCTTGCGCGTGCGCAATCCAAAGTAAAGTTTGACGAATATTAAATGCTTTATATTGAATTGCGAGTTAAAAATCAATGAACTTAACATTTTTAGCAGGATTATGTACAATTGATTATATATCAATTAAAGCTTTTACATTTGGATCTACCTTAGGGCTATATTTCACCGGGACGCCATTGCGGCGCAACCACGCACCGCTACCAACAAAATGTATACAGCTCTATAGAGAGTTACTCACCTGGTGTCCATTTGGTTGCGCAACCATTTTGGCAGCGCGACCAGCTCGGACGCGTATACAGAATGTTACTGGTCGCGCCGCTGCGCTGGTCGCGCCACCACTAATTACTATAGCGCTGTATGCCGTGTCACTCACTCGACCGGCAGTCCGGCCGCCAGTGACGCCCCCACCTCATTGCATACAATACGTGTGCTTTTGTTTTTGTCTTTTAATTGTTTATTTTAATATTTTAATTGCTTGTTTATTGCATACGATGGATAATTTCGATACAGAAAGGTTTATTATCGAAATTCAAAGTAGACCATCAATTTGGGATAATTCCTCATCAGATTATTCCGATAGAGATTTCTTACAGCGATCGGCTAAATAAGGATGAACCCACTACTGTTTCTTTTTTCTCTTGAGCTGTCTTTTCCTACGTACATACAGCAGTAGTGCTATCTCCTCTAGGTCCATTTTGATACTATATCATGTGGTGTGGCGACTCTGGTGTCTGTATGGTGTCTAGTTTGGTAGCTTACTGACACCACGGTGACGCGACTGGTTAAGCCGCCATGACGTCCCGGTGAAATATAGCCCTTATGCCATTGTAATAAAGATCATTTTATTTTTGTTAAGTTATACTTAACGTGAGAGTGTAATGCAACAATAAACCGTGAATTTGCTATAAATTAAAAATAGATAATTATCAAATTAAATCGTCACAATTATTACTGGTGTTAAGTGGACTTAGTGTACACATAGTGTAGGATGTAGTACAGTAAATATATAACCAAAGCAATACCTAAACTAGACCTAATTTTTGAGATATATGCCTACATTGCATTAGAGCGTTAGTCATTACTTGTAAAATTTTAAGGTTATTTTTTAATATATTTTTTGGATTTGATAATTTTGTAAATAAAATTAAGTATTAAAAAAAACAACATTTTAAGAAGTCTTTAGTCTTCGTTACAAATTGATCACTGAGAAATACTTTCGTCTGCTACGACACGTTCGAAATGCTTATTACAATATTATTATAATTGTGCATGATGTGTAAAAGTAAAATTTTATCAATCAACCACATATATATAAAAAATCCCTGCCACAGTGTTTGAGCACGATGAACGTTGAAACTACTTTACCGATTTGGACATAGGATAGTTATAACACAGCATCGCGTGGCCGGATTAGCTAGTCTACAAGTCTGTATAAATAACATCCCTATGTGTACCATATTTTATGCAATAAATCATTTTAATGTATTATTAAATTCTATGGAAAGAAATCTTTATTGTAACGCTTAACGAATAAAGATAAACTAACGCGACCACTCGTTGTATACCGCACCCGCGACTGATCGCACTGCGACGTTCGCTAAGGGGTATTGTTGAGGCGAGCGTCTGTGTGAATGCGTATCTACTATCTGTGAATACTAATCAATTGCCGTTACGGATAAATATCCCTACCGAATGGGATTTAAAGACATATTCATGTTAAGATAGCGTCTCAGGATCCCACAAATTCACTGGTTATAACTGTCACTTCCCCTATAAAAATATTGTATGTGAAAAAATGATAAAGCGAACAATAAGATTAAAGAAAAAACTATTTCATTTACTTAACTGTATAACATAATCAAACGAATAATGCAAATTATTTAATCAAACAAATAATGCAAACTATTTAAAAACATAAATTCCAATATTTTATCACAAATTCTAATTTGAGATAAGTTTATGTTTAATTTAGATGATTACAAGTAAAAGTTCATGCATATGAGCTGGTTAAATAAGCATTCATTTAACCGGCTCAGGTTCATAAAAACACCGGGATTTTCTCCGTTTTTTACCAGGAGTTTAGTCAAGTTTAGTTCAGTTTAGTTTTTCAATAGAACGCCAACGTTATCACGCGCCCAGGCGACTTTAAATTCTTATTCCTAATTATACATTATATTTTTCTATGAACAAATACATTTCAAAGGCAATACTGGTTTAGTAGTACCAACATAGAAAATATATAAACCTCATTCTGGACTTCCTTACTGTTCTTGTTATCGGCGACGATTGACGATTTGACATTTTACTTCCTGCCCGAATTTCAAGCAGTTAGTAAAACTTGAAGAATAATTAACATCTCATTGTTTTGAACCCAAGTAGCTAAAGCACCTTGTGACTTTTTAAAGTTTTTTTTTTATATTTTGTAGTTTCACTCCAGTGAGGCAAAAACAGTTGCGTCATACAGCCTATTCCTTTATTTTCATGCTTTGCGAGCGAAGCACTCATGATGCCATAAAATAAAATTAATACAGAATTTAACATAAATCACGTAATTCATGCCACTATTCTTATTTTCAATATCAACAATGCGAACACTCTTTATATCAAAAGTTTGTTGAAAAAACTGACCCGTTTTTGCCATAAAACGTGTATGTTTTAATAAAATCTTTTATTAAAACATTTTGTATGTATTCAATTTTACACACTGGCTGCATGTCATTGTTGAAATACTAAAAAATAACATTACAATAAAAATAGCATAATGGTGAATTATAATGACATAAAGTAAACCCAAACTAAAGCCGAAAAAGGTAAAATTTCTGTATCATTTTATACGCCAACTTTTTAAATCAAAAGTATTGAATATTCTGTATAATTAGAACGTAATAGGTGACCACATTCTATTATAAGACCACATATAACATATTAGATGGAAAATTTATTCATCAACTCATCTTGGACTGGTGTTATATGAGATCCAAAGATATAATTCTTTGTCGAAACTACCGCAATACAGTTTATAATGTTTGTATGTAATGTATGTGTCTTACGATAAAAAACTAAAATAATGATGGAACTTAACCTTCGGAATGTATAACTCTAATAAGGAACGTTGGAAAAGATTTCATAAACAAAAATGTGACATACACAATATTAATAATAAGAACCATATTCGTTTCATTTTTTTAGTTCCATTTTTAGTTAATTTTTTATAAACTCGGCGTCAAAAAAATCGCACCTTATAAAAATCTTATTCAAAAATTCCTAAACCTTATATAGAGGATAGTGTTAGGTATCATTAGAAAGGTAACAAAAAGGAGCATCAAACAACAATTAAGTGCAATCTTTTTTTTAATTAAAATTATACAAAAAGCATAAAAATTTGAAAAATAATAAAAAATCTTAATTAAGTCCTAATTAATAATCGATAATTTACAAAAAAAATGTACAAAAAGTGTCTTAAAATTAACTCAAAATCTAGTGTTACCCCCCCTTGCCCTGATGACGGCTTCCATACGGTCCCTCATAGACCTCACCAACTTCAGGAGCTCTTCTTGAGGGATAAGACCCCATTCTTCAATCACCGCGGTTTGGAGTTCCTCTAGAGTCGAAGGAGCCGGATCCCGAGATCGAACCTTACGTTTAAGATGGTCCCAGAGGTGCTCTATCGGATTCAGATCAGGACTTCTCGCTGGCCACTGCATCACAGGAATTTGGGACCTCCGCAGGAAGTCGTTCACGATGGCTGCAGTGTGTGCGCGAGCGTTGTCGTGCATTAATGTGAACCCCTCGCCAAAAGATTCGGCAAAAGGGACCACATGCACATCCAGGATCTCTGTGATATAGCGGCGCGCAGTCAGCGACCCTTGTCCGCGAGCACCTCCGGTCCGGGAGACGCAGACCAGGTCGGTTTTGCCGGCAGCCGACATACCGCCCCAGAACATGCAGGATCCGCCTCCATATTCCACCGTCTCCTGGATGCAGGCTTGAGCGAAACGTTCACCCTGCCTCCGGTATACTCTTCTTCGTCGGTCGTTGCAGAAAAGACACACTCGTGTCTCGTCTGAGAAGAGAACAGCTCCCCACTGCTCAATGGTCCAATCGACGTGGTCGCGAGCAAACTGCAAGCGGGCTCGTCGGTGCGCTGCAGTCAATTTTGGACCTGTAGCAGCTCTGCGGGCTGCTATGTTCTTCTCCTTCAGTCTTCTTCTAACCGTGGATACACTCACGGTGCGTCTGCGAACTGCCTGGAGCTCCTGTTGCAGCTGAACAGCGTTTGAGAAGCGATTTCTCAAAGAGTACGACACAACGAACCGGTCGTCTCTTTCCGAAGTGCAGCGACGTCTACCGGACCCATGTCGCCGGATATAGCCACCGGTCTCTAAAAAGCGCTGGTAGACTCTACGAACCGAAAAACGGCTCAGATTCAGTTGCCGGGCGACATCACACTGCCGCACCCCTGCTTGCAGTAGTGCAACCACTTGAGCGGCCTCATCAGCTGTAGTGTCCATTTTCCAGATGTTCTTTCTTCAGTAAAATCAGTGCGTGTGTCCCCTTCAACGGTTTAATAGCGAATGACCCACATTGAACCCGTGTTGACCTCTTTATACCCACAAAGTTAGCGCAACTCGCGACTCTCCCGAGCAGCAAAATTTCCTTAGAATTTTTGTGACCCTTTATTTGTTGCTTTAGGTTTTATTTGATAATGAAAAATAATGTTTTTTTATTAAGTTAATTAAGTAACCTTTTAAATAAAATTATAATTAATACGACTGCATGTGCATATCCAGAGTTAATGCCATTTGAACGTGATTTTCTTAGAGGTGCGATTTTTTTGACGCCGAGTGTACTTAATTCAACTCAAACATTCAGATAGATATACATTTATATAAAATGCAAAGATATACAGTCACGCACTAGATTTGTTTTAATGAATCTATAATCTAAGAACACAAATTTGTTGTGTGTTTGTCTGTCCTCTCATTTTCCCGCTCTTTTTCCATTGTATCAATAACGTTACCATAGCAACGCGTTACCAGGTCAGCTAGTTTTTTATAAAGATTCTTATAGGTTTGACTAAAGATAAAAATAAAAATTAATGAAGTTACAAATATTTTAAAAATTATACTTCACCGTAGGACTAAGAAGAGAGTTTCAGTACTTGCATTATAAGCAACCAATCAGTCAGTATTCGCATGTAAAAAGTGCATATCCATACAAATCCAAATTACTACATAAAAAAAACCTTCAAACCGTTTCCGAAAACGGATTAAGATTACTAATTACCAAATAAAAAATAATTGTTAAAAGAAACCAACTAATATGTGTGTTGTGACTATTATTAAAATACACAAAACTGGTTTTGAGTGTTAATGTATGTACTTTGTTAACATATCATGTTATCAAACACATTTTCGATTCCCAATAAAATAATGCCCAGTACAACATGCATAAAGAAATCATCGCAATATTCGTTTCATAAACGACACTTAATAAATATTTTTGTACATAACATTGTGAGCTACTTCTTACATTTAAATATTGTATACACAAAAAGCAATGTATAGCTAATGAGAGTTACCAATTTTAAACGTTTTTCTTTCAATTTCGAACAGGTTAAGGTTTTTGATTTAAAATCTGTAGTCACTACGATTTAGGTTACTCGTACCGTTATAATGAAATATAACTATAATCTAAGATCACAGTGGTTTGTGTGTTTGTCTGTCCGCTCTTTTTGCCGCTCTCTTTCCATTGTATCAATAATGTTACCATAGCCACGCGTTAACCGCAAGTAGTTCGTTTACCGGATGCTAGATGGCGCTAACGGAAAAATATTTAATAATAGAAAAAATTTAAAGAATTTTGTCCACCCGTGCGAAGTCGGGACGGGCCACTTGATGCTAAATAACAATATATTCTTTTAAACTTTCATGTCACTCGCATTAGTATTAATTAAAGCGTGATCATTTTTATGTTAAGACTAAGGGGGAGGGTAGGCCGATACGTCTACCAATAACATCAACCCGCAAAAAACTTCTGATCTTTCGTGACGATGGCTCATACAACTGCGCAGAAATATTAGTCTCAAAAATAAAGTAAAACATAGTAATGCTCTCGTTTTTATTAATTCTAATGCAAAATAGCTCACTTTCTAAGCAAGTCGCAATCGAACAGTGTTTGACCGCGATAAACTTCGAAACCACATAGGATTTAGGACATAGTTGAGTTTTTTTTAATTTACAATAGAAAAAAATACGCAAATTATAATAATTGAGCCACAGCAATGTTTGTCCGGGTCAGCTGGTAAAGATTTACCTTGTGTATCTTTTATATCTTCCATCAAAATATCATCTTTTGCAATTAATTAAAATGTAGCTACAACTAATTATTAAAAATGGCAACTCTCATTCAACTAAATTTAATCAGATCTTTCATACGTTATTGGCAGTGGTTTACGCCTATAAATCTTTCTGTCGCGAATCAGAGTATAATGGTACAGTTTTGTACTCCGGGAACGGGTATAGGACGAGATGATCAGCTGTTTTATACCATGGGACTAGGCCATTCTGGAAACAAAAACATAAGGATAAATATAGTTTGGAAAAATTATACCAGAATAATTATGGCTCTACCATTTTTCGCAGAAATGTAAAATGCATAATTTTAGAACTTTGGCTACTAATTTGGCATAATTTGAATTTATTGCTGGCTGGTAATTAATAAAAAATACCTAACCTAACCTAACCGGCAATGTATGTCAATTATGCCTTTTGATTATTATGCCAAGTGACTTTATGTCAATTGAAATTATGCCTTATGAATGGCTCCCCTTACATGAATACCAAACCTAACTAAAAGTAAGCAGTAATGGATACAAGGATAAAATTTAAACATACATATCGCACGCTGACAATTTAAGTGAACTGTCTAAATACGGTTTAAAATATATAAGGGTAGAAAATGACAGTGTTTTATTACTTAAAATGATTTCTTCAGCGTTTTTATACAATGGAATATTTTTTATATAAACTTAGAATAAATTATTGTTATCAATTAAGTCATTAATTTGCAAAAGTTATAGGATAGTTTAAGTGGGATAACTTAAGGACTTTTTTTGGATTAGGTCATTTTACTTCTAAAGTGCGATATATGAGAGATAATGAAACATATCACTATAAATATTTCTAAATACCGATGATTCGGGTACTAATACTCGTATTCATCACATTAATATCCTTTGGAGCTCGAACCCAGGACTGTTTGGTTTTGAAGGTAGGATTAGTCAAAACGGTAAATAGATATAATTTATTTGCGTATAAATAACACTGGAAATCCTAAAATAATAATATTAGTCGGATAAGTTTATTTAGTCATTGTTCATGTTAATTTAAATATTAATTAATCTGCCTCTTCCGAGACTCGAAGCTAGGACCGTCGGCGCTATAGGCAGGATCGCCTGAGAAAACTTGTGAGGCTAGTCGATTTATTCTAATTAAATGTATCATAAAGTCACCATATTTGTCCGCTTATTAGTGCCACGGCCGTAACCATTCCAATGATTACCAGCGATGCCTATGAGATCCCCCACCTGTAATAACAAAATAAAAAATAAAACAAATAAATTTTGCTTAAGTTTTTGTCACAACATACAACCATTAAATAAGTAGTTTGGTGATAATAGAGTCGGAATTTTTTGTATTCTTTATAGGAAAACTAAATGTCTCACCCTAGTCTAAATCTATTCGAAGACTCACTTATAATTAATTTTCCATGAACATTTTTATCTTTATTTTTTAGGGTTCCCTACCCAAAGGGTAAATACGAGACCCTCTTACTAAGACTTCGCTGTCTATCTGTCCATCTGTCTGTCACCAGGCTGTATCTCAAGAGCCGCGATAGCTAATCAGTTGAAATTTTCACAAATTATTGCCGCTATAACAACAAATACTAAAAACAAAATAAATTAAATATTTAAGGGTTGGCCCTTTTTTGCCACTTGAAATATTCACAAAATACTCAATTGTATGTTTACTTTAATAATAAAAAATACAAAAAAACATGTTTTTTTTTACTGAGTCCGACTCGCACTTGGTAGGTTTTTAATTATTGATGGATAAATACTCTTTTTATTTTATTAGTATTGACTGATAATAATAACAATACTTAACAATATCCATGTCATAAATTATTTGTAGTTTTTTATAATCTTTCTTTTTTCTTAAGATTCCCACACATTCACATGTTACGCAAAATAAAATTGTTAATAGTATATATACCTGCAATGATATTTGCTGTGTGTCGACTGCATTATGTGGCAACACAGCTATTCTGTCGTGCGCGTTTTGCCCGCCGAAATAGTATATATCGTCGAGCGAGAAAAAGCTATCCGAAGCGTCCACGCGATTCGTCTGCATCATCTCGTATGCCACTCGACCAACCTCAATAAAAAGAATAAGCAAAATATATTTAAATTTTTATTAAATAATAAATATAATATTCAGCGTCTAGCAGTGTAGAATAGCACTAACCCTTAAGGAAAAGAACTAATGCATCGAAAAAGGCGACTAATGGGTCCCCTCGGAAAAAATTTAACCACTATATACTTCCCGTAGATCATAAAACGGGCAATAGCGTTTTAAGAAATTGGTCTTTTACTACAATCCTCAACTCGCCTGCCGAGCGTTATGGCAACCAAGGACAACGGCAACTTCTCTGACCCTTGCGGATCCCACCTTACACCTGAGACATATCCAATTTTTGTGTTTTTTGTTTAATTTTGCATTCACAATGCAACATTTCTATTGAATATGAAATACGCGTGTAAAAAACAACTACGCCTCTGAGCCCTCAGGTGGGATTTGAATCCACGACCTTTCGCAATCCGGGCGAGTGCTCTGACCGCCGAGCTACGAGACGCTGGCAAACGTGTCGAATTTTACAAACGTATTTCAACTTCTACTATGAGCTAGTATATACTAGTACGCGTATGTCATATCTTATATCCAATTTTTTCTAGCAAAATTTCTTGACATATAAAAATGCTGATATTTTACACATTTAACTAAGGTTTATATACAAAGAAACATATACATATATCCAAATCTATAGGGAGTAACCGGAGCGACATTAATTTATATTCTACATTCTCCCTTTTTTAAACAAAAAGACAAAAAAATTGGTTGCCTGTA
The DNA here is from genome assembly GCA_927399485.1 of Calamotropha paludella. NCBI lineage: Eukaryota > Metazoa > Arthropoda > Insecta > Lepidoptera > Crambidae > Calamotropha > Calamotropha paludella. Next base: position 22,411,140 of record OV656817.1, on the reverse strand, counting down.
AAGTCGGTATACGGGCGAAAGTTTTACGTGACAACGACTTTGAGTGGTAAAATAATTTAAATGTGAATATTCATTCGTATAGTAGGAAGAAGGATGAAATAATAGTAACAATTTAAAACATTTATTTATACAAAGAATTATATTTAAAACATTAATTTATAGGCACGCGTCCCTTCCACTTTTTATGTCTGTCTCTCTCGCTCTTAGGCGGGCTAACCATGCCCGAGTGGAAGGGACGCGTGCCTCTCACTCGCTCTCATTGTGAGCGCATAACGTGAGCGGAGCGTAACGCAGTTTCTTGAAGTGTCACCCGGCAAACCAATTTATAAGACGTTGTCACGTCAAAATAATAATGATAATATTTATTAAAATGACAGCAATTAGCCTAAGCAGCATTGTAAGGTTTGTGTTATGGATACCTATGACTCAGGTACAAATGCTCTTGTTCATTACACAAACATCTACCCCTTCAGGATTCAAACCCAGGAGCGACGGTGCGAATAGCAGGTTCGCTACCGTTACAGTTTTTTTTTTTTTTTTTTTTTTATTGCATAAAGTTGGCAAACAAGCAAACTGCCCACCTGATGGTAAGTGGTAACAGTCACCTATAATACATGTGGCTCTTGTGAGATTCGCAGCAAAAACTGCAACCCCCACAAGAACCACAGTGTACGTTGCCAACTTGTGACATAAGATGTAAAGTCACTGTACCCAGTAATTTCACTGCCATATCTTACCCTTCAAACCGGAACACAGCAATGCAAGCACTGCTGCTTTGCGGCAGAAATAGGTAAGACGGAGGTACCTAAGCAGACGACCCTGGTACAGAGTCTCCCTCCAGTGAACAGTCGTCAAAGTCTCCTTTTTTTTAAATTTAGAATGGGTTCGCTCTTATTTCATCCGTATCATTCCTCACAGAATCTCTCCATCTTTCTACACCACCGTACATCAACATCCATACCCACCATCCCTGTAGTAATGGGTTTCATTCCTATACAACTATACTTTATTGTCCTGGTATTCCCTATCTCCACTTTAAACTTGAACATAAATTTCAAAATTTATTTACTGAATCTACTCAAAGAATCAATCCTATGATTATAAAGGTACTTTTAAGTTAAAATACCTTTTTTCTACCTTTATTCTTAAAGATACTTTTAAGTTGAAATTTATGTTTTTGAATTTATAGTGATATATATTTTTATAATGGTACTATCCGATGTGTGTGTACGATTCCGCGAGGTGGGAACATGGTGACCAGTAATACAGTTTTACCTAGTACAAGTCCACCCAGTCTCCCACAGTAAATTTTAGTTAAAACTGGACTTAGTTCCTAGTTAGTTTAACTATTCTGTGGCGATTATAAAGTTATATATCTCTCCCTGTTTCTCTCTCTTTTCTTATCTCTCTCTTTCCTCCTGTCTCTCCCTTCTTCTTTTCTCATGGTAACCAGTAATAAAGGTTTACCTAGTACAGATCCACCCAGTTTCAATCAACAGATTTGAGTTAAAACTGTACTTAGTTATGTTTTTAATTTAATTTTTTGCATTCGCAATGCAATATTTTTTATAAGATATAAAATACGTGTGTAAAAACACGTAGCACACACGTAGCACACGTGTAAAAACAGCTCATAGTAGAAGTTGAAATACGTTTGTAAAATTCGACACGTTTGCCGGCGTCTCGGTAGCTCAGCGGTCAGAGCAGTCGCCCGGATAGCGACACACGTATTTTATATCTTATAAAAAATATTGCATTGTGAATGCAAAAAATTAAATTAAAAACATAATTAAAGCTGGTTCCATCTTAATCGATTGTTTAATATTTGTAAAAATATTACTTTCGATGTTGAAGGTAGTTAGCGTTCAACATTGGTGGAACGATACTAGCTCATAGTAGAAGTTGAAATACGTTTGTAAAATTCGACACGTTTGCCGGCGTCTCGGTAGCTCAGCGGTCAGAGCAGTCGCCCGGATAGCGAAAGGTCGTGGGTTCGAATCCCATCTGAGGGCTCGGAGGCGTAGTTTTTTTTTTTACACACGTATTTTATATTTTACTGTACTTAGTTCTTAGTTAGTTTTACTATTGTGTGGAGATTATAAAGTTATATATTTCTCCCTGTCTTTTTCTTCTCTTTCTCTCTTTCCTTTAGTCTTTCTCTTCTTCTCTTCTCATTATCTATTTCTTTCTATTTGAATGTAAAAAGTATTACCTGACTACTGAATGTGCAGACGATGTAGTCGCACATTGCAAGCATATGCAGGTCCACAAGCAGACCGGTGAGCGATAGCGGAGTGTATCGACGATGCGTCGCCGCTGTCTTCGCGATTAACGGGTCGCCAAGAAACTCGTAATCGGGGTACTTTTTACGGGCATCGTCTAGTACCTGTATAGGATAATTTCGAGTTAAATCGATTAGCTTTCGATAGATGGCGCTGCACCCATCTGAATCTAAGGTATTTGACTATAATGGTAATAAAGATCAAACTGTTTTTAGTAGTAAACATTTTTTAAACCAATTATTCTTACATATTATTAAAAAAATATATATAACTATTATAAGAAATAATTAATAAAATAATTTAAATTTCGTATTTAGCCACGTGATTGAAAATGCACGAAATTGGCTGAATCTGGAGTTACGACACCTGCTTACAATAAATGTCAAAATTTTGTATGGTGTACCGTATTATGATTTGACAGTTAGAAATTTGTATACAAGCATGTGACGTCATGACATCAAATAAACAACATAACGATGTCTTTTGTAAAAATGTTTCTCTGGAATACTAGAGGATGATGCTCTCATTGATGAGACAATGCTGACCTACAAAGTAAAAAGTAGAAAAGTACTAGAAGATTTCGATGGGTGTTCACAAGGTTTGGTAGCTCAATTGGGAGAGTGAATAAAAAATAATCAATCTGATATCCGACTGGTTGTGATAAGAGAAAAAGCACTCACATTGGCATCGTCAGTGGCTAGGTAGACCCTCCTGCTATCGACGACACGTGTAAGCTCCAATTGGTCATAATAAGCCTTCACATGCGTCATGTATTCGTGGATATGATGGAACGCCGCTTCTGTGCCAACTTTATCAGTCCGACGTATATGAACCCTGCAATGGGATACCGAATGAAATACATAGAAAATATCTTTGTTGCGGCAGGGTTTGGGTTCAAATCGTACTATGTTAGTCATATATTTTACATAGGACAGGCATAGCCTAGTACAAGAGTTTGTTATGTATTAGAAATAAACAATTTAATATTATTAACAAATTTAATAATTTTTTCAGACTTGACAATTTTATAGTATTATTAATTTTACTTCATAAACAATACATAGAACTACTAAGATTGTTTACCTTCCTTCTGAAATTTTCAATTGGACTGTATACATAGTTTTAATATTTTTCATATTCACATCAATTTGTCAAGTCCAAACAATACTATATCTTTTATTTATTTATTAAGGATAACAACAGCATTTAACAATTGGTATGTGCAAACATAATTATTACAATCTTGTTAGTAATTATAGTTATTTATTTTTATTACGGTTTAAAAAAAAACATGTATTTATCCGTCAAAATTTGATTGTATTACGGATATTTGGTTAACGGTAAGAGATACTTATATGTCGCACTATCGTCGCAGTGTCGCCCTGTATTACGTCCAGTTAATCGTCTGATTACTTTAAACGCGATCTTTTGAAATAGTTATGAGTTAACGAAAACATCTATTGACAAAAGACACTTGGGTAAGATCGATATAGCGACGGTACTAGCTGTCACTCACTGAACTGACAGATGACAATTTGTCTTTATTGACGTAACGTCAGACGTGAAAGAGCGGCTCATAGTCAGTCTTTGTGAAGGAGTCGTTACGAACGGTCGTGATCATGAATGCGCTTCGCTATATCGATTCTACCGCGTTTCCCAAAAGCAAACCGTCCCCATCTGTTTAAGCGTTACTTATTTTGTTTCAATTTGTGATTTATTATCTAAATTATTCGACTTTTATTTCGAGTTTATCACCCATCTCTTAACGAACCATCCGATCTACCCTGGTTATATATGTTAAGATATTTTTTATTTATAGAAATATACATTAATAACCCTGACTCAGGTCATGCTCGTATTCAACACAAACATCTGCCCCTAACGGGATTTGAACCCAGGATCGCCAACGCGCAAAGCCAGATCTCTACCATTGCAAAAAACGTTCATCATGAAGTATAGGATGATAAACAGGCATACTTCACAACCAGTTAGTCATTATAATGCCTGACCGTGGAGCATAAAAATCGATATCGCATAGTAATCAAACGGTCGATAAAGTTCATGGCACTTATTATAGCCACGTTGATTGGCAGGCATTAAGTAACCGAAGCCTATAAAATAGTGAAAACAGTTGATTTAGCCATGATGGTTATGGAAATAATATCTTAATTATTATGTTTTTGTTTTTAAGCATTTAAATAATTACAGATATAATGCTTTGTATTTAATATGAGCATTAACAATGCATTTATTGAAATTCGACAATTATGCGATGGCTTCGTAAGCCGCAAGAAACTCGGCAGGGGCTGTCTTTTTCTCGCTTTTATTTGTTACGGATTTTTGAAGTGAAACTTTAAAGTCGATAAAACGAAAAAGCAACAGTAAAAAGGGACACAAATAAATTCATAAGATTTAACGTAGGAGAAAATGAGATAGGAAGCATTATATACGTGTGTTAATACGTGTTTGTGTGCACATGCGTAGTACAAAGCTTGAGAGTAAGCATCACAACAATCGTGGTATTTTGTATACGTGTACGTATTATTTTTGAAGGTTCCACTTCTTCCGCGTGTGAATTGCACACATACATTTTTTTGTTTAAGGAAACTTTTTTAGCGTTTTGTAAAATGAATAGGAAAAATTAAGTTTACAAAAGAGTTATAGTTATTAAAGAAAAGTTGCTGGAAAATCTGTAGTAAAAGAAAACTTACCCTACTATAGGAGTCTTAAAGTTCATTTTAGCGATCGTCTCATTGATGGCTTTCTGCAACGAGGGTCGCGGCTTCAGGATATACTTGAGCATTTGACCAACCCACCACGACGCTGGATCTCCATTGAACCGCACTATCCTACTCGAAGAACCAACCTTTTTAATATTATACTTTTCAACGAGAATGTGTTTTAAGAATTTAAAATTCGTTCATTATGTTGTTATATGGATGGATACTTCTTATCATGGTTAGATTTATTTTTTAATAACGATGAATTTTGGTACTATGTGCCAAGATGCAGGATATCCATTGAACCGCACTATCCTGCTCGAAGGACCAACTTATTAATAATATAATTTTTTAAAGAAGATAAGGATGTATTTTTATAACTTATAATTCGTTCATTATGTTGTTATATGGATGATTACTTCTTATTGTACGATCCACGTACAGATTAGGCACAGATGTAACTGCTGATCGTGCAACCTAATTTGATGCGTTCGGCCTATTGTAATTAATCATAATAATAAGGTTAGTTGGTTGCTAGCGTGACTTAACGATAACTGTTACTATTTAATAAACTACTCTACTTCTTATCAAGTGTTTTAACTTCAGGGCTTATCTACTATCAACTGAACTACCAGCTTACTCTTCACTCTTCAAGATCAATACACTTAATATGGTAAGAATATTTTTTGTAAAGATTAACTTTTTTATTATGTGCAGTCGCTGGCACTAGCAGCAGGTGTGCACCTTCAATAAATCCATTTTAATAAAATTCTAAAATAACGTTAAACGTTTGTTTTCCTCTTATTGCTGGCGATTGTACCTAACTACATACTTAAGATCAACTGATTTACAAATAATCACGCCCTAAAATTTTTGTTTAAGTTCAATTTTGTTAATTTGTGGATAGTGTATTTGACAAAAATCCTAATACTATTGAATAAAACCAACATTATTTCCTATAACATAATAGGATGTACTTGTTGGCTATTCTTATTAAAGACAAAAAATATATATAAATAAATTCCTGACAAACTTACAACAATTATTTAATCCTAAACTACGCTAAGCTTGTACTATGGATACTTAATAATGTATAGTATAAATAGGTATATAAACGATCATGACTAGAGAATAAATGCTTATGTTTATCACACATATACCCCTACCGGGATTCGAACCCAGGACCTTTGACACAGAAAGTAGAATCGCTACCGTTGCACCAAGCTGCCATCATATCAAAGTATATTGCTTTTTCATAGTCACTTTCATTAGTATTAAACTACGAGATTTTTACCATGTTTTAGTAATATAAGTTATATACGGGATTTTTACCATGTATCTTGTTTTGTTTTTATTAAGTTTCCGTTGTTGCTCCGTGATCATGGCGCTTGCAACAGTGCTGAAATATCGAAAACTCAATAAAAACAAAAACAAGGTACATGGTAAAAATCCCGTATATAACTTATATTACTATAATGTTAGTGACCATGAAAGTTTAAAGCAATATTTTACCATGTTTCCTATTTTTGAGCCTCTGATATAACGCCGGAGTTTTACGAGTGGGTGTTATGGGTAGACGTACGACCTACCCTCCATTTTAGTTTGTAATATAAAAACTAAGACAAAGGGAAGAGGAGAATTCAGTGCTTCTGTGAGGGTGACGCATGAAACAACGCCGCTTCAAGAATAAAAAAGTGAGTGTGTCATCGCCTACACACAACTGGAGTACACTCCTTAAGAACGATCGTCTTTGAACAGACACAGAAAATAATAAAACAAACGCACGATAGGTTGCGCACAAAAAATATAACGCTCTCATTGGATTACTAAATTTTACTCTTCATATTTTTTATACCGGGCGCCTAATATGAAAATCAATTCTTAACTCCAAAAATATGTTTTTTTTTTGCATTCACAATGCAATATTTGTATAACGCATAAAATACGTGTGTAAAAAACAACTACGCCTTCGAGCCCTCAGGTGGGATTCGAACCCACGACCTTTCGCTATCCGGGCGAATGCTCTGACCGCTGAGCTACCGAGACGCTGGCAAAAGTGTCGAATTTTACAACCGTATTTCAACTTCTACTATATGCTAGTATCGTTCCACCAATGTTGAACGCTACCTACTAAAACTCCAAAAACATGGTAAAAAATCCTAATAATCTCTTAAGTACACAAAGCTGCGAAACAAATAAGTATACTCTATGGTTTAATAATAGAAAGTTCATTAATCTACACCAAGCGATAACGATAAAATACCCGTAATTACTGGTTTCGCACTCGATTTTCATTCACTATATTCACGATAACATCGATATTCATATCAAAACTGTTGATTTATGGCGAGAATTTTATCAAGAAAATTAAAATAAAAAAAACTTACCGATGAGCCAAATCTTTCGGTATAGCTAATGGTAAAAATTTAGGCTTCTGTGATATTGAATCGATGAATGGTAAAGATACGACCTTCGCATCATACGACACTGAAACATATAAACAACAATTGTGCTATTAAAGTTTTTCAATTTAATCACTTTTCCACTTGACAGTCCACGGTAGCAATTGCTACCGATAGCCAACACCCGTCGTCAGTCCCTGGTAGCAATTGCTTCCATATTTAATTTTCCGCGTGGCCTGCTGTTTTTTTATTACGATTAATTTTTGAGTTACAGAGATCCAAATAGTATGTGGTGGACTCTCTATTTAATCAGCTTTACGGTAGTATTTTTTGTTTGGTCCTAACTTCATTATTTAGCGAGAAAATGGCATTTTTATCTAAGAGTCCGACATTTTTTTTTATAATTCGCGCAGCATTGGGACTGTTGAGAGGGGTGTGGCGTGCATTAGCGGACCGACAAGTGGTTACCAGTGAAGTGGGAAAACAAAGAAAAAGGTTTTAATAATACTACAGTAAACAATACAGCTGACCCATTTGTTATGTAATTTTTTTTTTTCAATTATAAACTTATAAATAGTAAACAATACCACAATCATTCCTTATGTTTGGCAGAAATAAGCGCTTGGAAGCGCTTGTAAACAAAATGGCGATTGTAAGCGGTATGCGCTGTCAAATGGTAAATAGCTATTTTCCTCTAGGAAGCAAACTTAGCGGTCAACATAACCTCAATTAAATATATTTTTATCAAATGCAGTGAAAATTTTTTAACTATGAATAATTTAGTGAATGACAATATTGAAGAGAGAGTGGAATGGGCAATGGAGAGAGCTATGGTTGGTGTTTCCCTACGCGATCGAATCAGAAATGAGGAGATCCGTAGGAGAACAAAAACCGCCGTCATAGCTCAAAGAATTGCGAAGCTGAAATGGCAATGGGCAGGACACATAGCAAGGAGAACCGATGGCCGTTGGGGCGGAAAGGTTCTTGAATGGCGACCGCGTACCGGACGACGCTCATAGGGTAGGCCCGCTACGAGGTGGACCGACGATCTGGTTAAGGTCGCGGGAAAACGCTGGATGCGGGCAGTACAGGACCGATCGTTGTGGAGATCCTTGGGGGAAGGCCTATGTCCAGCAGTGGGCGTCGTACGGCTGATATGATGATGATGAATATTGAAGAAGACGAGTTTACTAATATTATTTTAATGATTGCACAAAACCAACGGTTAACTTAAGTTTGTAAACAAACTTATCTAAGCAGAATGGCGTATTGTGTCAGCGCTACTGAAGTTAGCAAACGTGTCCTTGGCGAAAACTGACAGTTTGTTTCTCAGCGCTGGTAAGCGCTCGCAATTGCTTTTTTCTGCCAAACACAAGGATTGTTCTGAACCAAAGTTAAATAGCTATAGCACTTATGTTATGGAATTATAGCTAGCTTTATAAGATAACTAGTATATATTTCAAATTGCATTTCCGCTTTTGACTAGATTTTCTAAGAAGTAGCTTCAAAATAAAGAAATTCATTGCTAATACTGCACTGTTTCTTGAGATTGCTGAAGATTATAACGAAAAATTACCCAGTGTTTATATAGGTGTGGACTATACACAGGAGGACACAGACTACAAAACACTTAAAAATATTAGATACCCTAATTCTAAATATAAAAGGGCAAGTCGAAATTTAAAAGCTTGCACTTAGGTTTCAAATGGGCAATATGTTATACATTCATAAAATAATGTTCTGAATGAATCAATGAAGTTATTATTAGATCAAAAGTTATATTTCTATCCCGCGGGAACACTACTTTTTTAATGATAAGAACCCTATGTCATTTTCTGTACCCCTGACATAGTGTAAAATTAGTTATTTGTCTAAAAAAATTCCATGCCGCTGACTAAGAGACAATAGTGTGAACTTAGTGTGAAAGAACCAAATATTTACCATATTCTTCGAAATAAAGATTTTATAAATTTGGTTTGCTTAAGTTAAGCTGTTCATACATCTCCGACTCCCATCCCACCACTAGTAATCAAAGTGAAAAAATTAACCGTAAATCAATTTAGAAATAGACAGAATACTTAACAGTAGACCACCATTCGTAGCTTGGACTTTTTTAAAGCAAAGGTTTTTTATTTTCAACGTTGTATTAGCTTATTACTGAATGGAAAGTATATCATACGTTATCTTAATAATGAAACAGTAATGCTACAAAAGAGAACTTTAACGATACAGAAATAATGTTGAAAATTACCTGGCCACTGTATAACTTTATCGTCGTAGGCAGTGGTGCAACTGTCGGATATCGGATAAAATACGTAATCCCAGCCCTTGCTGTTGTATCTCCAACCTTTTGAGTTGAGTATTAAGGTTCTTTCTGTTGCGTATGCGAATATAAGGCAGTACACTATGTGATGCAGTTGACAGCCAAATCCACATCCCTGGAATAGAATTTTAATTATTAACTAAAATTTATCTTAGGAAAGCTTGAAATCATCATTGACGAGTCACCACAAATGGGAAGTTAAATGCTTATATAAGATAAAATATAATAAATATAAAACTGTTTATCCTTATACTTTGTCCAATGTAGGATGATACTTATGACAGTTGACACCTATATAGAGGGTAAAAGTTGCTATTGCAATGTCAAGCCAAACATAAGGAAACAAACGCAACCTTAGTACGCAGCAATAAGGAAGTGCCACCTGTCAAAAGTATCATCCTACATTGGACAAAGTTAAAATCGATTATCATCGTATAAAAGAAATAGTCTCCGGCAAATAAGTTGAACATGATTTTGAAATCACGTGACATGCGCAGTAGCAAGTTTAGGTACATTATTCACTACTGCGCATGTCACGTGATTTCAAAATCATGTTCAACTTATTTGCCGGGGACAATACTACCTACAACATCGAATTTTATTTACTTATTGAATTTATACTTCTTTAGGCGCGTTATGAAAAATGATGAGGGTGAAATTTTAAGATGCGCGCGCATCACTGTAACATAAAAGTAACAGGTTGAAGTTGCCCGCAAAAGCGACATGGAATAAACCAGCAGGATGAAGTTGGCCGCTAATTGGCTCAGGTAGTTATTGAAATATTTAGAAATGTGTGATTTTAAATTATATATGGTGGTTAACAATAATTTATATAATATTATAATAACAATTTGAACTGAAAGTGGTTTTTATATTATATTTTTTTAAGGAGCGTATATTGATTTGAGGTTAACTGTCGGTATGTATTCTTTTTATTTGTTTATAATATAAATTATTTAATTTAATGATGAAAAGGAAGTATAACATAAATCCACGCACCTATATATTTTTTATTCTATTGTTGGAAGGTCAAAACTGTACATTGCTAAGAAACGCGCGATACTAAAACTCGTTTCACAGCGGTCCGCCGATCAAGCGCACGCTATTGAAACGCGCTGGCCAACGGCGCGTGCCGCCGGTGTTACTCTGAAACCAGCCTTAAGCGCGTTTGAATAATGCAAACGCAATACGGGGCATCTACGGCGCAGAAAACGCGCGTTCCTGAAACGCGCGTCGTCTACGCATTCGAAATACGCCGTGTGGTACTAGGGCTCTAAGAACTCAATATGTTAACAATAATCAACTTGTATAAGTATTACATTCGATGTTGTAGATAATAATAGAAGACGAAGACATGGTGTTTGATAGTCATTGTGCCGGATAAGCATGTACTGATCTAGTTAAAAGTGTTTCTTCAGAAACGCTTGTAAATGGTTTTGGACACAATCGCTTAGCAGGCGGGTTGGATATCGCAATGAAAGACGCTATGATCCAATTTGGTGGTCCAAGTGTTGGGTATGGTGATCTACAATATCTTTAGTCGCCTTTAACTTTAAGGTATAAAGGGCTAAAAGCAACGGGTTGATACTATTTAACTCCGCCGGTAATCCCATGGCTTATTTATTGTAACTTACTCCCTTGTAATGAGTATAGACGAGTAATTTATAATATTTAATCTTCTTTCAAATGACCTTACTTCCCTTTTTTTGATGTCTTCAAATATTTTTTTTTTGGTAAAGAATATTTATCGAAGTCCCCAACCAAAAGCTCGATAAAGTTCTATTATGGACTTTTGCAGTTTTGACGAATTTGGAATTTGCAAACTGGAATACATATAAGTATTTTTTTATTGGATTTTTCATAATGACATCTATTTATGAAGATTTTCAGAGAAGAAATAAATTTACAAAACTATGTCAGCAAAATTACTGTAACGCATTCTTACAGAAACAATAATTCATCTTTTGTTTTTGTAAATCGAGTTTACCGTTTTAATGCCGTTAAAAAAACTCATTATGATTTTGGTAAACCCTAAAACAACCTAAGAAAATCAGAAAATGTTTTCTCCTGTAAAATTTACATTTTTCGACTACCGCCTATTTCCTTGGAGGCAGAGATATGTGCTGTTACCGCATAGTATAACATAGGTATAACCTTAATTGTGAATACGCTAGATGTTCGTGCCGTACATACATGTACGGTTTCTTTTTAACTCACTTAACATAATAAATTAAGATAATTAGCTTATGTACTTAAGATGGTTTTTCCAATTTCCATTGTATTTCTAGTAGCGCTTCATAAATGCACTAAGGTCAGCTTTCAATTGACGACTGAAAGAAATTGTGGCTACAAAAACCGACGGCTTCTTGTAGTTTACATGTTTATCACGCGTCTACATGAGTCGCTAACCTGGTTAATGCATACGGTATTTTCCTAGATAGGAGATAACTCGGAGAGAAAAATAATCCATAAACACAGGACCGTCGGTGCGAAAGGTAGGATCGCTACCGTTTCACCAAACGGTCGTCGAATTGGTGTAAATATAAGAAATTATGTTATTGCAATAGTGCCTTACAGTTTTTTTATATTCAAATTCTTTAAAATGCTTTCTACTTATTTTTAAACGTATATACTTATATTAAGTGTATAATTTCATAAGACCTAAAACTTTGTATAAAAAATCATGCGTTTTAACTCTCATAAAAGTAATTCCCAATCGAAACTAAATATTTCGATATTCATTTAAAATCGTTTTCTGTTCTATAAATATGAAAATTTATTATTAATAAATGACTCACGGAATACAACGCTTGTGAGTATCCTATAATTTAGATAAATATCTAAAAACCTTGAAAAATAAATGAATCGATTTAGGTACTACATTAATGTCCATTGAGTTTTTTTATATTCAGTCATTATTCTAGTTTGACACGCACACTGATTTTAGTAAATGTAAAATTAAAGTCCGGAGGCGAACGATTAAAGCGTTAGTCCAAACATTCGCCCAAACAAGTGCAAGTCGGACTCACGCACGAAGGGTTACGTACAAACTTTTAGTTGTAAAAAAAATATCATTTGTTGTATGGGTTCCAGCCTTAAATGTTTATTTTATTTTAATATTTTTATTTATTATTAAACTGAGTAGTTTAATTTTAACTGTTTAGTATTTGTTGTTATAGCGGCAACAGAAATACATAATTTGTGAAAATTTCAAGTGTCTAACTATCGCGGGTCTTGAGATACAGCCTGGTGACAGACATACGAACGGACAGACAGCGAAGTCTTAGTAATAGGGTCCCGTTTTTACCCTTTGGGTAACCTAAAAAGAAAAATAATGATCAATTTTAATAGAAAAAATCGACTCGCCTCACAGGTTGTTCTCAGGCGGAACTTGAACCCGCAGCTTTTGTATATCCGGTCCACTTCCCTTCCAATTGAACTACCGAGCCTTGTGAGCACCCGTCAACATTTTCTAGTACCTTTATATGCCGCAGGCTAGCGCTGCTTATAGGCTGGTTGGAATATCCTCGCATTAGAAAGAAACATTTTTCAAATGCTTGACATTCGATTAAGATGAAACAGCCATGATATAGATAACATTGCAAATGAAAAAAATATTAAAATCAAAATAATAACAATATTTCTAACATTCACACCCTATCTTTTCTTTTTTTTTACTTTTATATTGAAGTCTTTATCTTGAGTTAAAGTTTTATATAATTTATAACGAAGTATACAAAAGGCTAGCTTAAATAATGATAAGATTTAGATTGTCTCTAACAGGTTAATATAAAAGAAATTTATTGTGTTCTAATAACTTCTTTCATGTAAATATTCGTTTATTATATATTAGAATCGTTTAAATTAAATCAACTTTGTCTTTTAAAGATGAGAGTTTACATTGTGAACTATGTAATCTCCATTTTGATAATAATAGTTTTATAATATTGACCTACATAGATAATGGCATTTTGCAACTGATCCTTTGCTTGTTACATTTTAAAATAATAATCCTTACTAATATTATAAATCGGAAAGTGAGTTTGTTTGTTTGTTTGTTTGTTCCGCTTTCACGCCGTAACTACTGAACCGATTGCTTTGAAATTTTGCAGACGTAAAGATAAAAGTCCGGATTAAATAATAGGGTACTTTTTATCCTGGAAAAAATTGATATTCCCGAGGAAAAACAAAAATATTGTTTGCTTGATGGATGGATTGTAGATGGCGCTGTGTGTCGTTTAAAACAACGTCAAATATTGCAAACGAATATAAACATGTAAATTTAGAAGCTAAATGATACGATAATGAATCCCCAAAAATGAGCAATTCCCGAGGGATGACGTACAATTTGTTTTATCGTCTAAACTGTTTTTTTTACATCTACTTATCCTGAAATCACTAAAGTCAACGAATTACTAATTGGTATAAGTATTAGTTACGTTATTTAGTTTTTGAGGTATGCGATAGATGGCGCTGGGTGTTTTTGAAAACATGGTAACCATGTGTTTTTTAAAATACATGAGAAGTGGAATGATAGCTTAAGCTATTTAGTTCTTGAGGTATGCAATAGATGGCGCTGGGTGTTTTTAAAAACATGGTAACGATGTGTATTTCAAAATATGTAAGAAATGGAATGATAGCTTACGCTATTTAGTTCTAGAGGTATGCGAAAGATGGCGCTGGGTGTTTTTTAAAACGTGGTAACGAAGTGTTTTTGTAAGATACGTAAGAAGTGGAATGAATTATATGAATTTTGTATCCAGCGTTACATCGCGCTTCTTAGATTTTTCCGTGGGAATGAGAAGTTTTCTTATAGTTCGAATTCCACGCGGGCGAAGCCGCGGGCGGAAAGCTAGTAGGTAATAATTCTAGAATAGAATAGAATAGTTATTTATTGGCATACGGTGTAATTTGCAGATTGTAATGCAGAAGATAAACATAAGTTACAACATAAATAATAATATTAGCCTAGCCCATAGTAAACACTGTAAGGGTCACTTCATATTAGCGCAGAGTCGAAGCGCATGGAAGCGGCAAATTCTCTACGTGTAAAACGAAGTTCCATGAATGCGCGCGTATTCGAGAGAATTCGCAAGCTTTTACATCTGTAGTGATGATTATCAGAGTCTTAAGTGCGAGTTTACGCGTTGTTATTTGAAATAGTCCACGTAGAATATTAGTATAGACATTTGTATGAGCGACCCTAGCCGTAACCATCAGGAACTACGAATTTTCATAGAAATCTGTAACGCGCTCGATGACGAGTGACGACGCGTTGATTCGCATAGTAGGCACTTAGTTTCGCGCGAACGGGCGCGCATCAATCAGCATTGGTTGTGCCCCGACGCCCAAATTCTATCGATTGCGCGCGAATTCACGCGTCTTTTTTTTTAGAAGAAATATGTGTATTATATTGTGGAGATAAGGACGAATGTGCTATATTAAGTTTCATGTTGACGCTTCGATTCGCTTCGACTCACCTCTAGTGTGAGTTGACCAGATAGCTTGTGTTATGAATACTAGAGCAACAGATAGATATACATTTATGATACATAAATTTGTAATATTTATAGAAATATATATTAATACCCATGGGTAGGTACAAATGCTCGTATTCATGACACTGTCAGCCCCTTCCGGGACTCGCACCCAGGACCGTCGGTGCTAAAAGCAGGATCGCTACCGTGTTACACCAAACTGTCATCAAAGCGTACCCAAACCGTCTATTCGAATTAAGTGAGTAATAAATGATTCACACTCAACCAAAAATCTATATATAAAAACTAAGTAATAAATTATCTGGGCAACATTAATAAATTCCCATGATTCCATTATTTCAAGTGAGCCATAATAATAACTAACCTTGATTGAGTTGGACTTAAATATACATCACATATGTCGTTCTGAACCCAAGTTAAGTAGCTTAAGCACTTGTTTTATGGAATCCAGAAACAAGGAAGTTACCACAACAGTGTCTGGGCTAGCCAATATAAAAATGTTCGTTTTCTACGTTGACCCGGCCGGGCATCGCACCCAGAACCTCTGAGATGCGTTACCATGGAAACCGGTATGCAAAAAATAAAATTAAATACATTATTATAGCTGGTAACATCTTAATCGAATGTTTAATATTTGTAAAAAAATACTTTCTCTGTTTGAATAAAACACTTTTTTACGGATTTTGCGCATATTTTATTTTATATTTAATCCTGACGTTTCGACTTCTTTCCAGGAGCCGTGATCACAGGATGACTAAGATGATGGTTGTCATGTATTTTCTACTACCTTCACAATATTTTAATCGGGCATCTTCCTAATTGTTAAAATTGTTTTATATAAATCAAATTGTTTTATTTTGACATTTTATTTAGTTATTAAATTCTTATATTACTGAGTCTACTACCAGTTCGGAAATTGGGAGGCATTTCCGAGAAGAACTGGCGAAAGAAAATCGGGCAGGGCACCGACTTACTTTCTCTGTTGAAGGTTAGCGTTCAACATTGATGGAACTATACTAGCTCATAGCAGAAGTTGAAATACGTTTGTAAATTTATTTAAAGCTCAGCGGTCAGAACACGCGCCCGGCTAACGAAAGGTCGTAAGTTCGAATCCCACATGAGGGCTCGGAAGCGTGGTTGTTTTTTGTGTATTTTAAATCTTATAGAAATATGGCATTGTGAATTTTATAAATTAAATTAAATACAGTATTACCAGCGGCCCGTCCCTGCTTCGCACGGGTGGACAAAATTCTTTATTTTTTTTCTATTATTAAATATTTTTCCGTTAGCCTCATCTAGCGTCCGGTAGACGAACTACTTGCGGTTAACGCATTGCTATGGTAACGTTATTGATACAATGGAAAGAGAGCGGGAAAAAGAGCGGACAGACAAACACACAAACCACTATGATCTTAGATTATAGATTAATTCTCTTAATTTAATACTGAAGTTACGAGGTTCATAGGCGAAGCCGCTGGTAAAAGCTAGTAATAAATAAACATATCAAACTGTCACCAGTTCAGAGCGTCATGAATGACATTGTCATGTTGACGACCCACGTATTTGCGGAGCGTGACAGGCGCTGGCTGGTGCATTTGTATAACAAGATAATTATTTACCGCTCCACCACTTGGGATCAACGACGCGTTATCGCTAGATAACGACTAACCTTACAAACAAACCATTTACAACTAGTTAAACTCAATAGCGCTTCGCTGCGGCTTATTCTATTAATTCATTTTTAGACAAAAAAATCGGTTTAGGTTCCTTATCTTTTTTACATACATAGTTATAAATTATTTGAAATTTTATTGAATAATAATCGATAGATTGTATACATAATGTATATCTATTTATAAAAATGGGCTTTGTTATATTTTAAGTAAATGAGATGTTTCTTATTACGAATTGATATCTATCTGATCGACTGATACTGCGATTAATATTTGTTTTGATCTCTTGAAAATTAACTTTGTATATAATTGTATGCTATAATGGCAGAAACCAGCGAAATATGGTACAACGTTTGCAACAACTTCACTTAGCTGTGTTTCACAATAAATGATTTTGATTTTAGTTCTAAATCCATGTTAAGACCAACCCAGGTGTTAAGAAGCTACAGCACTTGTGTTATGGAACTCAGGTAGGACGGTACCACAACACCCAGAGCCGTGCCAATAAATAAAAGTTCAATAAAAAAAAAGTTCATTTTCTACATGGACACATGGACATGGGAATGGCGTCACCATGAAAACCACGAACGCCACTCGTCTTAGTAAAAGGAAAATAATTAGCGTTAATTACTCGTATAATTCGATTTTTGCCATGTTTTTTATTGAAGTGAAACTTATATATAGACGGGGGGTATTAGGATCTTTTTGTCACGAAAAAGATATAGATATATAGAGGTGTTGTCCGTTGAAGTTTCACTTCTACTATGTGTCCCAGCACACATTTTTGACGGGATAATGTCTTAAAAATCGATGAACGCCGGCTGTAGGCACGGTAATGTTCCGCCTAAGCTAAGTGCAAACGAGAGCAGCGTTGCCAACGTAACGGATTTCCCGTCATATCTAGCGGATTAGGGCTATGAAGGTACGGAACAAATAGTATTTTGACGGCTAACGGATTGTTTAGCGGAATTTGAAAAAGATTATTATTCAAATAAAGATGTTTTTTTTATATGTCAAATTACAACATTTTTTTTTTCAAAAATCAAAGCGAATTTCTTGTTTCTATTATGTCAATTTTATCTGCGTAAATACTACACATGTACCATAGACACTCTATCTACGGCATACATGTACGAGAATTTCCCTTGTCATAGACAAGGTAACAGGAGGCTTGTCATGCGAACTCTGTCACACTTTAAACATATTTGTATTGTTCTTTTTTTGATTCGCGAGTTTGGTGTAGAGTTCAGACACACAGAAATTTACTGTTCTTGCATTTTTTCTTAAAAGTAATTAAATGGATTGTTGTACTTAATTTATATCAAACTTGAATTATTATTTTATTTCACTTTTTATTTACCATAATTTTACACCTGGTAATTCGACGGATTTTACTGACGAGAAAATTACGAGATTTAACGGATTGCTAACGGAATTTTATAATGAAGTCGGCGGAATTTCAAAATTATTATTGGCAACACTGAGCGAGAGCGCGGAACGAGCGACGATCGGCATAAGCGTTCGACTTGTGGCGCAACCATCTCTCTTCCACTTCATGAAGTCAGGGTTAATGTGGTTTCCATTGTTTATTACAACAACTTAATGTTAATTTATCGAAAAAAAAAATTATATGCATTATAAAAGAATAAGAACATAAAAATGCAATGTTGTAAAAAAAATCAAATCTTTCTATTGACTACAATTCGAGTTTTGCAGACATAAAGCTTTTTTTTTTCAAAATAACAATAATAAATTTGAAACTTAATTAACTCACTAATAGAAATGTTTTTTGTTTGTATAGGGAACAAACACAAAAACATATCTTGCGTTGCGTTCATAAAATATTGATCAGATTGTGATGAAATTTGTTTTAGGTTACTGTATACTTCACTGAATGTATAAATGTATAGTCAGCAAAAAAGAGCATTGGAAAGTATGCCGGGTGCAGCTAGTAAGTATATAAACTACAGCTACAGTAAACTACAGCTCGGGAACAAATGGTTAAGTTCATCACACAAATATCAAAAATTAGAACCCAGATGTATTGGTACAGTTGGCAACATTGTTACAGTTGTACGGCCAAGGAGAAAAATATACACACAGCTAAAGATCATACACGTGTAAAAATTAAGCTTAAGTCGATGTCCGTATGCTTTCGATAGATATAAGAAAAAAATTAAAAGTTTAACTTAGATCCAAATACATAATGTTGACTTTCGTCAAATGAATATCTTTTTGGGACATTCGTTATGAACATATTTTTACTAAGGTTGCCTGAAAATTGATCGAAGGGCCCCAAATCACTATAGTATCGATAGCACTATAGATAGTTTCGATAGTGAAATAATTAACAATACTACAGATAGTGAAATAACAATCGATTGGAAAAACTAGATCGATACTATTGATAGCATTGATATAGTTCTCTCTATCGACACTATCGATAGTATCAGGAACTTAAGTCGATACAATAGATAGTATGTCAGTATATCGATTGATCAATTAATAGTCGATTTTTTTCAAGACTAATTTTTACCCTTGACTGCACGAACCGGTCGTTATAATATATCAAGATTGCACGCCGAAAACTAGTAACATTTAAGAGCTATGACGGCTACTTTCCAATTGACAAGATACACGTATAAATCTCCATACCAGCTCCTTACATCTGGTAGAACTTATTACAGCTACTACAGAACATATTATCACAATGGCGTTAACAAAACAAGTAAATATTTTAACGGGCCGAGTTCAACAACTCCTATGGAGCTCATACAAAATTACAAAACCCTTCTAACATCACTGGTTTGAAATAGAAAACTTTTCCGACAGTAATCTATATATCTATACTCATAATAAATCTGTAGAGAGGTAAATTCTGTACATGAAATATATTTCAAAATAACTATCAGGGGATGATTAGTGATCGATACTGATGCCAAAAATGCAATCAGTAAAATTTTTGTCTGTCTGTCTGTATGTTCCTTATAGAAACAAAAACTACTCGACGGATTTTAACGAAATTTGGTACAATTATTCTTCATACTCCTGGTCAGGTTGTAGTATACTTTTCATTACGCTACAATCAATGGGAGCAGAGTAGTGAAGGGAAATTTTGGGAAAACTGGAGGTTACTCCTTTTTTTTAAGCTTCCGTCGCGTTTGCAGCCTTTATGGTTAAAGTTACATAGAAAAAAAAATTGTCTGTCTGTCTGTATGTTCCTTATAGAAACAAAAACTACTCGACGGATTTTAACGAAACTTGGTACAATTATTCTTCATACTCCTGGGCAGGTTGTATTATACTTTTCATCACGCTACAATCAATAGGAGCAGAGTAGTGAAGGGAAATTTTGGGAAAACGGGAGAAGTTACTTCATTTTTTAAGCTTCCGTCGCGTGTGCAGCCTTTATGGTTAAAGTTACATAGAAAAAAAAATTGTCTGTCTGTCTGTATGTTCCTTATAGAAACAAAAACTACTCGACGGATTTTAACGAAACTTGGTACAATTATTCTTCATACTCCTGGGCAGGTTGTATTATACTTTTCATCACGCTACAATCAATAGGAGCAGAGTAGTGAAGGGAAAATTTGGGAAAACGGGAGAAGTTACTTCATTTTTTAAGCTTCCGTCGCGTGTGCAGCCTTAATGGTTAAAGTTACATAGAAATCATGTATGACGGAAATATTCTACATAAAATTGTCTAAAAAATATCCCGCAACAGCATATGTCTATCTTTTATGGTTGACTCACAATAACACGTGTAACTCCTGATAGCTTAGCAGTTCGGAGCATTCTGATTATATTTGTTTACTCTTACGTTTAGAATACTCTCACTCATCCCTAATTTAAAAAAGTTAACATTATTAGGTACCTATTGAATTAATAAAGAATCATAGAAATCGGTATAGAAACACCAAAGCCATCGCGCCGTCGCACGCATACTGAATCATGCTATAAGGATTATTGACGTGACAACGTCTTATAAATTGGTTTGCCGGGTGACACTTCAAGAAACTGCGTTACGCTCCGCTCACGTTATGCGCTTACAATGAGAGCGAGTGAGAGGCACGCGTCCCTTCCACTCGGGCATGGTTAGCCCGCCTAAGAGCGAGAGAGACAGACATAAAAAGTGGAAGGGACGCGTGCCTATAAATTAATGTTTTAAATATAATTCTTTGTATAAATAAATGTTTTAAATTGTTACTATTATTTCATCCTTCTTCCTACTATACGAATGAATATTCACATTAAAATTATTTTACCACTCAAAGTCGTTGTCACGTAAAACTTTCGCCCGTATACCGACTTTACAGGCAACCAACCAGTTTTTTTTGTGTAACGGTTGCCGCGCTCGACAGGGGACTCGGCAGTAGGGTATTAAAAGGCGGGAGGTCCGAGAGCGAGCTTCATCTTCTTAATATATAAAAATCCAGTGTCACAATGTATGTTCCCAACGAACTCTTTACCAACTCAACCGATATTGATGAAAGTTGGTATTTCTGTGTAATTTGGTCCAACTCTTCAGTTGGACCAAATTACACAGAATTTGGTCCAACTGAACCAAATTCAGTTATTAACATTAGTTAACATTATAGGATAGTTTTTTTTTTTTAATTCATAACACAGCAACGCGTGGCCGGATCAGCTAGTCAATAATATTTCTATCATTCACACCAATTAGCCTAGCCCAAAGTAAACACTGTAAAGCTTGTATTATGGATACTATGGTAACCAAATAGACATACAGAAATAATACATACATATATTTAATATTTATTATAATATATAATTATTATTACCTAACACACGTATAGAAGCAAAATGACCTAATAAAAAAAGTCTTAAAAAAAGGTCTTCGACGGAGGAAGTGTTGTTGTATCTGTTGATACGAACATACGGCTGATACCAAGCTTTTGAAGTGTCTGGAATATGACCGACGGCTCCATACCCACTTTGTGCAAGGCGATCAATGCAATCCTATTTTCTTTAACACCCAATCCTATTTTCTTTAACAATTGTAATTTGAGAACGAACATGAAAAAATATATGAAATGGATCGAAAGAAGTGTGTTAAAATAATAAACGCGTTAAAACTCAAAAGAATTAAAAAGTTGATAAAAAGAAAAGGTTTTATGTAATAGTATTTATGGTCAGACTAGTTAGTTTTATAGTGCAAAACACTATTTGTAGCGGAAGTGTGTCTAGCGGGCGTTGTATTGTACGAGACTTACAATAAACATCTATTCATTGTTCACGTGGACCAAAATGGTGTGACGATTGCGTTATGATAAAATATAACAATGCAATCTCTCTCAAATTTCCTTACAGGTATTATTATAACTAGCTCTTAACATAAAACATTTGCCATTTGATTAATTCTTTGTTAATATCCTTACTTTCTATAAGAATCACCATTAAATTAATAATAGTACATGAATAAAAAACCCGCCAAAACGCCATGACGTCACCTGCTTGTAAACAAACCGTACAAAAACTGGACTGACATTAACTGTAAACAAGCAAATGATGCCACTCCAGATTCAGTCATTCCCGTGCATTTTTTTAATGACCTGCTCGAACAAGAAATTTTATTTATTTTATTAATACATTTTATAAAAATCACATTTATTTTAAAATAAATTAAAATACTGTTATACTAAAAACAATTTTAAAGATCAAACTGATTTACTGTAGTTAAATTAGCAAACGTCCTCAATACAAAAAAATACTTTTGTATGTCTTTGTCAGTATAGTCGCCTATAACCAAGAGCACAGGGATACCCTTTAATTCGCATAAAATATTCGTCCTAATCACTTGGCATAATATAATATACATTGTAGGTAAGGTAAGACATTACCTTCCCTCATGTTTCAGTGGGTAAACCTCTGCCTACGCTCCAGGCGCAATAGCAGAGGAATTCCTTCATCCCCGTCGCAACTCGCGACGGGTTGAATCTACAAAGGAATTCCTCTGGGTCAAAAAGACACTGACCTATTTATACCGTAAGGAGAATGTCAGTGGACTATAATGAACTATAAGTGGGTCTATATAACTTGCTCTGCAATACGTATCTAAATTGATAAAACAAAATAAGTACGGCTTTAGTAGGTGTCTATACATAAAAGGACTTTCTTCGCATATTTTATTCCTAATTTACTTTAGCATAAAAGTTAGAATTTTTTTTATCCATGACCAACCGCAAAGATATATCAATTTATTCCTAACAATGTTGTGCCAAAAAAATATTCCAAAATGAAGGGAATCATGTAATAGAGGTTAAATGATTGCATTCATCATCATCAGGTTTTTTATGATTGCAGGGGGACCCGACTAGGCCAACCGACGACGGCGGAAGGTTGGTCCTACCGACTGGCATTGAACAGACCTAGTACGTCTAGTTGTAACGAGGCGCCATAGCTATATTGGCGACTCGTTGCTTTCATTGCGCTCTTCTCTGGCCATTTTTCATATTTTCTTTTCTCTTCGTTTCCTGTTTTAAATTTACTGTCTGTCTCTTTTTATTTGTTTTGTTCGAAGTTGATTCTTACCATAATCAGCGCGTAGAGTGGTTGACTCACCGATAACAAATTATTTAAATATATTTATAGTGCTGAGCAGTTATAATAAGCTCACAAGTATAATAAGCTCATAAGCATAATTCACAAGTTTCCTGTATATATATTCTGTACCACCAGTTCCTGTTTATAAGTCTATAAGTTTCTTTAAGGCACTATTGTAAGTAGCCCTACCTTTTATAATATATTTTAGTGATAAATGTGAAATTGTTTTTGTATTCAGTGTGATTTACCTTTTTTTATATAATTGTTTCAGTTGTGCCTTAATTTCGTAAATACAAAACTTAAGTGACTTTGAGTGCTTTTATTTCTCCGACTGCACCCCGTCACATAATAGTATGCTTAATATGTACCTGGGCATGTCTGCCGTGGGTTTCTAGTGGTGACCACCACATCGGACCCACGGAAACCCGGTGGAATAGAGGGTATATGCCAGAGTTTTAATTCCTATAACCTTTGCCTACGTTACTTGCGCAATGGCAGAGGAAGTCTTACATATTCCCGACGAAAACCAACATATCGTAAGCCGGTTTAATCCATAAATCCTTAAGATTAAAAAAGAGGGGTCAAAAATGACTTTCTTTAGGGATTAAAATCGTAAGATGAATAGACCATAACCCACCCCCGTGGCCACGAAGCTCGCTATAATTTAACTGTACTCATACGATGCCACTGAAGGTGGTCATTTTCGCGTGACCTAATATTGTCACCTTATTCCGTTGATTCGCATAAAGGTTTAATTCCTTATTACGTTATTAGACATAATTTTTAATTTATTATAATAGTTAATCATAATTGATCTTTGCATACATCTGTATTCATAATTAATGGATACTGTTGGGTACTAATAAATAAATAAACATTTTTATTTTACATGAGAAAAGTTATACCTACAACCTTAAAAATTAGGAGTGCATATATGTAGAATCAATTTTACAAGTGATTATGAATATGGCAAGTATAATTATGTCATGTTATATTATGGCTGTATTTTATGACACATAATAGAACATCGTTACCTTATTCAAGTTGCATATGAGCTTCCTAGCGTCCCTGCAGTCGGGTGGGTTCTGCAAATTGCGCAGCCGCCTCTGGATGAGGTCGCTGACATTCGCTGCTTCTGTCTGCCGCCAATCGTGGTAACCGTCCAACTCGGGAAGTTTCTCTTGGTCCGACAGTAGAGATCTGTATCGGACATTAAATTTATACTAATAAGAGTATTTAGTATCTTCTTTTATATCTATACCTATTAAACTAATGGTGGAGAAATGGGGAGTGGTTGTAAGTACATTAAAAACGCTATTGAGGGTTTTATTGATAACTAGTGATGTCATAAAGTTTTCGGACAAGATTGTCTTTGCCTGCGAAACCATACGGTTCAAGTCACAGTAGGGGCAGATGTTTGTATGATGAATACGAGCATCTGCTTTGGAATCATAGTTATTTATATATATTCCCCTGAATATTACTCAGTGTTTATTTCGAGCTAGATTATTTGGTGTGAATGTAAGAAATATATAGACAAAAATAAAAGTCCTCTGCTACAAATTCAATGAATAAATCATATGATTTAAGTATTAAAATAATCTTACCGAACAAAGCGAACTAAGCAGTTATCAAAATTTCTAATATTAAATTAGATAGTCTAAATCAAAAAGTTTGGAAACAAATATTAGCGGTCAAGCGCTTTCCTATTCACGATAAAAGTAATCTCTACTATATAAAAGAAGGACATTGAGGGTTTGTTACCATATATAGTTACCATAAGCCTAAGAATAACAGTTTTTATAATCAATTAGTTACCATTGCAACGCGTGGCCGGGTTATACCAGCAACGCGTGGCCAAGTTAGCTAGTAATATATTAAATTGTTAAACGAATTCTATATTTTCCCAATTATTGTTATCAACTCGTCAAATGAAAACCAACCTTTTCCTTTCAGCAACTTGGTCCAGAATAGTTTGTATCTTCTCTATCTTGTTCTCATCATACATAACTTTGCTTAGCTCATGACTTATGTAATACCATAATTCCTTAGTATTGGAGTACACTCTTCGCCTGAGATTCTCATAATCCTCCGTGGGGCCGTGTCCTGTGTCAAAGAACAGGGCCCCCGTATCTAAATCTTTCAGGTTACCATTTAATCTGAAAATAGACTAATTTCAATCGGAAAATTCAGTGGCGCATTGACAGTGCGTGATATTAAAGAGTTCTATAGATATAGAACATATATAGAACTCTTTTCGTGATATACGAGGGTCTTCCTGAAAGTAGTACCCATTTGCGCCGTGCGGAGCGCTGGCGAATGGAGTAGCCGACGGACAAGTTTAGACATACTTATTTAAAACAGATACTTGTTGACTTTATTGTTATTAACGATGTAGTGAAAGAGAGTTGAACACACCATAGAGAATGGGCCAATAAAACATTGTTCGTATTACATAGTGTAACGTTTTTAATCAAAACAATGTGTTTTGTTTGGCAAGTTCCCATACAAGCCAATTATGTAAAGGTACACAATATCTTTATGCGGTGGAGTTATATTCGTAACAGTGTTTACATTTCGTAAATCCGCACCTATAGGGTTGCCAACGATAAATGTTATTTTAATGAAAAAGTGCGCCACGGTTATCTGAATTCTGCAAGAAAGAATGAAGAAATATGTCCTTTCCAAGGGTTATTTTTAGTAAAATTATATTAACATTTACACGCAATACAATAAAATATACATTTTGATTTTTATATAACTCGACCGAGGCCTATTTGTGTAAATGTTTCTAGAAAATAGTTGATTTCTCATTTTTTTATTTTTTTAGTAACCGCATGATTCCTACGTAACGAAAATTCGTGTGTTACCCAGACACAAAAGAAATGAAAGAGCAAAACTGACTATATAAAAGTTATATAAATATTAATTTATTATTACTGCAAAACCAATCTTTTCCAGTATCAATATCAAATTATTCATACAAACAACTGTCATTTATAAAAAAACAGTAATCAGCATAGGTAAGGACTTAAGTAAAAATACAACGGAACAATACAGTTTGACATTAGCGGAAACCAGACTAAATACTTAGGATTGTTTTGTTTTCTCCTTTGATCATTTTAGGCCTGAGACGACTAAAACATAATATTCCGCTATAATTTACAACTTTCACAGCTTTCAAGTTTCATAATAATGCATGTTAAAAGCATTATTTGTATAAATATTTTTAAATTGTTATAGAATGTCAGTGACTAATTTTACAAAATGAAGGAAAGTTAAATTTCGAAACTGCTTTTTAATAAAAATTGGCAACCCTACAGATGTAACAAGCAGAGATATATCAATGACTCACCCTGAAGACTTTTTTATCTGTGCAATGAGATTGCTGTGTTGTTGCCTCAGAGTTTCTAATTGGGATGAGACTCGTCTAAATCTATCTTGAAATTCTAAAACTTCATCTGATCCTCCGTTGCATCTAAAATTGAAAAAATATTTTTAATAACATTATTTAGGAAAATTTTACAGGTTTGGGGGTTGGGGTCAGTATTTTAATGTTACTTGGGTGGCATACGACCAGCTTTCTAAGCAGTACCGGAACAAAGAGATGCCTAGCTGTGGGTTTTTTCTTTAGGTTTTCTCATATGAGATGATTAAGGGCACATGCCTATACAGCCTCGTCTTCACCTACTTTTTTTTAATTTGGTAATAGCAATAAATAACGTAAACAGCTGATTTATTAATAAAAAATAAAAAAGCCTTGTGCTCTAGACTACAACACAGGTTTTGGTATTTATTTAAACTTCCTCGGACTTCCTGAGAAACGCGAAAGACTATTTTCGACTACATAAACAAAGTATGAAAATAGCGAAAGCATATTTTTTATTGGAATTATTTTATTTTAGTTACAAAGAAATGTGAGCATAAGTATTTTATATTTATAGCGAAAGCGATAGGTGATGGCCGTCATGTGACCCACTCTACACTATGATTTTATATGGAGCCATTAAACAACGTAATCAAATTAAATATATAGGTAAAGCAGTAAATTAAATATGTACATATGTAGGATCCAAACGAAGGCATTCACAGACGCACGCCTTTGACCCCTAAGTGTACTTCGCAGTGCTGTCAGTCACGGGTCCCGCGTCGAAACGAGTGGTTACGTTTGTTGATGTTCATTACACTTTATTAATGAAAAACCGTTCTGAACATCTCGTAACAGACGAAAGTATTATTCAGTAACCAATTGGTAACCTCATAACGAATAAAACAACTCCTTAAAACTTTGATTTTTTTAACTACTTACTTTTAAAATCAAGAGTGCCACCCCTAATGCTATAGTAAAACTTTGGTATTTATCTCAACAAATAGGCCTTGTTTCGGTACTGCTTTAGCTATATATTCAATTGGAAGAGCACACGCCCGAATAGCAAAAGGCTGTGGGTTCAAGTCCCGCGTCACACCAGATACAAGTTGATTTTTATCTACTTAGTAACAATTTATAAAGTATAGACAAATGCTTAAATGACAAACTTGATGTCGACTGTTTGGTGCAACGTTAGCGATCCTGCTTTTCGCACCGACAGTCCTAGGTTCGAGTCCCGGAAGGGGCACATGTTCGTGTTAAGAATACGAGCATTTGTACCTGAGTTATGGGTCTTTGCATATATTTTTTATAAATATTACTATTATCTATGAATGTCTATCCGCTAGCCTAGTATTCTAACAAAAGCCTTACAGTGTTAACTTGGGGTGGGCTAATTAGTGTGAATGTAAGAAATATTATTATTATTAGTGTAGCCAACAAATCCTAATAATTATTGTTTTCGTGTACATTTAATCGTTCTGGACAGTTTCGATACATGCCTTATTATAATTTATTTATTATTGATCCACATCTAATATATTGACGAAATGATATTTACACCTATGGAGTATACATCAAAAACGCAGCTACACGCGGTGACGTGGCCTGAATATTTTTACCGCAACCACATTATCCAATCACCGCTTGTGAGCGTACAATACGCAACTTACAGCTTACCCATACCTATTCCACTATTCGTTTACACTGGTTAAACCAAAAGACAACGAATTAGGTTATGCAAGCACATTCGCTGAATCTCACTCAACGACTGGTGTATCATTGTAGGAATCGCGAGATTAATAATATTTTTTTTATTCCATGAAGTCTTACAATAGGTTTCTTAAAACTAAAATTTCCACACTGGCTTGTATTGTGGTGTAACGAGGCGCCATAGCTATATTGGCGACTCGTTGCTTTCATTGCGCTCTTCTCTGGCCATTTTTCATATTTTCTTTTCTCTTATTATACTTGTGAGCTTATTATAACTGCTCAGCACTATAAATATATTTAAATAATTGTTATCGGTGAGTCAACCGCTCTACGCGCTGACTCTGGTATGAATGAACTTCGAGAACAAAACAAATAAAAAGAGACAGACAGTAAATTTAAAATAGGAAACCAAGAGAAAAGAAAATATGAAAAATGGCCAGAGAAGAGCGCAATGAAAGCAACGAGTCGCCAATATAGCTATGGCGCCTCGTTACAGTGGGAATCTTACTGTGAGGAATTAGCTATAATAGGTTTCATGCGGTGACCACATTACTAACAAATCATCTTGGAACAATAATTACTTTTGTCTATTTAGATAAAAATCTCCAAAAAAAAGAAAGACAGCCAAATGATCTGTCCAAATATATTCAAAAAATTTTTAAACTTTTAATATACGTTATCATATTTATCCTATACATGCGAGTATGTCCTCAGAGTCCCGATAGTTCCAGTCCAGTAATACTGATTTAATTTTGGTGTTAGCTGTTCGAAAACATAATCTAACAATATTTGTAAAGACTATTGATTTTGTTGTAAATAAGGGGCTTCATGAAAGGAGAAAAAGTTTTGTAGGATAAAATAATTTTAGGGGCACTGTGCAAGCTTACAGAAATCTCTTACATACAAAATTCACACTACAGTGTACCAACAGTATATACGAAAAAGCTATTCAAATTCAGTGGAACAGTTCATACATTATCTGGGTGATCATTATGGAATAGCTGTTTGAGAGCATATTCCACTTTCAACACCTAGGTAATCATAGTGCAGAATTAATATAATGCATTGTCAAAAAGTTTACCGGTAAATGAAGACCAAGGCGAACTTTCAGGAATCAAATAAAATATCCTGAAAATATGCCAGGTGCCTGCCACTGTGACCTCTACCTACCCCCCAGCCCCCCGCTATGGGATAAAAGCGTGACTGCATTACATACATGTATATGTTACCGGCCAAACCCGATTTCAGGACAAACTAGTTTTGCCTAGACTAAACTAGTTCTTCCTATACGTGATAGGATTAACTAGTATAGCCTAGTCCAAACTAATTTGTTCTAAGCCCGATAGGATAAACCAGTTTAGCCTAGGCCAAACTAGTTAGGCCCGATAGGATAAACCAGTTTAGCCTAGGCCAAACTAGTTAGGCCCGATAGGATAAACCAGTTTAGCCTAGGCCAAACTAGTTGATCCTGATATAAATACGCACACTCTAGGATAAACTTGTAGGGCCTAGTCTAAACATTATAGTATATCTAGAAAGTCAAAATAAATGGATAAACTGAATAAAATACTCCGTAATTGGAAAAATATTCATTTTTATTAAAACGGTAATGATTTTAATAATTTTCAAAAAAAACTTCTTAGTTATAGTATGATTGTTTGTATTAACAATTATCCATAACTTTTAAAGACGAATCATTACCGTTTTAATAGAAATGAATATTTTTCCAATTAAGGAGTATTTTATTCAGTTTATCCATTTATTTTGACTTTCTAGATATACTATAATGTTTAGACTAGGCCATACTAGTTTATCCTAGAGTGTGCGTATTTATATCAGGATCAACTAGTTTGGCCTAGGCTAAACTGGTTTATCCTATAGGGCTAAACTAGTTTGGCCTAGGCTAAACTGGTTTATCCTATCGGGCTTAGGACAAATTAGTTTGGACTAGGCTATACTAGTTAATCCTATTGCGTATGGGAAGAACTAGTTTAGCCTAGGCAAAACTAGTTTGTCCTGAAATCGGGTTTAGCCGGTAACATATATGTATATATATTACCGGAAATGTATAAAATCAAGGAATTGTATACAAATCCTAGAAAATGTATAAAATATTGTTTAACTATTTAATGCATAGATATCCTAGGAAATGTGTAAATTTCCTCGGAATTGTATATCATCCCAATATCTTAATTTGTAAAATAAATGCTTTCTGTAATAAAACACGATGCTAAAAAAAATAATAATAATTTTTATTATAGCACCCATTGAGACAATCGGGTAACAGTCATACCGTAAAATATAATATGTTCATATTATCTTACCAATTAATGCTTCAAAAATCAACTTACTATTAACTTTTAACGTATGACAAAATCGACTTATATTATTCTTATAACCTAACCTACCCTTTTTTTTCATATTTCCGTGCGATTTTAGCAATTACATACATTTCCCAGGAATTTTATACAATGACGGATTACACACATTTCCGTTAACATGTATATATTCATATAAAGTGTTTGACCGCGATGAACTCAACAAGTCAACAGATTTTCATGATTTTTCTTTTCATTTAGCTGGATTTGTTTCAACTTAAGACATAGGATTGGTTTCTTTTAATTTATAACACATCAACGCGTGGCCGGGTCAACTAGTACATACTTAAGATTACCTGAGCGGTGATATGACCAGATATGTCACGCCGATCCATATGAGCATTAGTAAGACTGCGGCGCGCTTCCATTTCGCCAGGTACATCATAAAGTAGTCATTGAATGTCATATGACCATTAGAATAATGTTTCGTCATGGTCGTGTCATTATCGCTTTATAATTTTGTTTTGTTGCCTCGATGGTTACCTGAAACAAACAACTCTATTAGAGACTAAATTGTTTTAAACAAAAAACGAAAAAAGTTTTAAACAAAAGTTGTAGCTAATTTTGTGACAAACAACATTCTCATTAACATTATTGCAAAAAAAATGTTATTTTATTATGAAAATAGCAAAAAACCACTTTTTTGAAACTTTAGCGCCACCTAGCTTTTGCCTTTCAAGTCGGATGCTGTCACTTCAATGAAAGAAAATGTAGTCCTCAGTGTTCTCTTTTATTAAAAAAAAAACGGATCGCTAGCACTTATACTTGCTGAGATAAATGAATTTCAAAATTTTTTGGATTTTCTCAAAAACAGCAGGAGGGAGGACTTCGGAAATCTGACATTAAGTTTATTACTTGCCCCCCTAACGATACGCGTCGTCAAATCCCGGTTTGTCATTTTTCGGAGAGTTCGAATTTTTTTTTTTACATATTGACTGTGCTATTAATACTAAGAAAATAAGTTTTGAATTTGCCCTCGAGTCTCATATACTTAAAGTCGTTTTGATTGACAAGATTGCATTTTTGGGATCGGTTATTAATTATATTAAAATCCACTTTTATTTACTTTTAATTTGTAATTAGGTATATGCCCTTCCTAATTTCCTCGGTATTTTTAGGCAATGTGGCAATTGCCTTACGTAGTTTACCATTGACGGAACGTATCATAAATTGCAATGATTGTTTTTTATTGGCAATATTAAGGGACTTATCAGATATGCTAATTTTAGCACCGGTCAGCGACGACTTGCTTGCTTTATCAAACGACACATATGAACACCGATCGCAGCAATATGGAGTTGCCCGACCCAGTGACTGAAGGCTTTACTTTTCACACGTTTGAATTTTAATCACGATTACTTTTGGATGCTCAAGACCGAACATAGCAAGTCGAATACATCAACACAGTTTTGATACTGCAACTGAACTTTGTGTAAAATCTTAATATATATAAATCTCGTGTCACAATGTTTGTCCTCAATGGACTCCTAAACTACTTAACCGATTTTGATCAAACTTCGTAACTATCTGTTATTTGATCTAACTTAAAAGATAGGATAGGTTTTATTTCGATTTATAACACAGCAACGCGTGGCTGGGTCAGCTAGTAGATTATATTTTTGAACAAACTTACACATTTGGGTTGGGTTAATACTTAAAAAAAAAATATATTTTTTTATATTTAACTCATATTTTTATGGTAAATAATTTATTATTATTAATATTAATAATGTATTAATTAGTTAATCGACATTCAACCCTGTTGTCAAAGTCACTTTAAAAGCAAACTGTGAAATACCGAACTTCAACTATATTCTAGATCAGAAGTCATCCTGATCAAATCGACTCGTTTTTTCATCGATTTTCACCTTTGAAGCGGAACGGTCACGGGTTCAAGTCCCGATAGGGGATACATGTGAGTGTGATGAATACAAGCAATTGTACCTGAGACATAGATTTTTATATTATTATCTCTAAATATTACATACGGATTTATGTATTATATACGTATGTCTAGCCGATATCCTAGTATTCATAACAAGCCTTGCTCATTTAAGCTAATTGGCGTGAATGTAACAAATATTAATACTATACGCTATTTTTAAATAAATAATAATTTATGCCTCTATTTATTTAATAATTAGGAGAAACTTTCACTAATTAAAATTAGTACTAAACAAATTCAAAATGTCTTTAAATTTTTGCCAAGAGATTGAAGTTGAAATGGAGGGAAAGATATGTTAAATATGTTTAGCGGTAATCGTACTTAGTGGCTGTTGGTGAAAACTACACTTAAAATAGGTACGCTGACAGATTACAATCAATTACACAACCATGACAATTTAACAAGTCTATGGCCGATCCATAGTAGCCGCAGATTCGTGGATGATGAGCAAATAACAACAGACATCAAAAATGACACTAGATGAAGTATCTAAGAGACGTTGAAAGTTAATCTATAATCTAAGATCACAATTGTTTGTATGTTTGTCTGTCCGCTCTTTTTCCCGCTCTTTTTCCATGGTATCAATAACGTTACCATAGCAACGCGTTAACCGCAAGTAGTTCGTCTACCGGACGCTAGATGGCGCTAACGGAAAAATATTTTATAATAGAAAAAAATTAAAGAATTTTGTCCACCGTTGCGAAGCCGGAAGACGGGCCGCTAGTATTTTATATAGAAAAAATATCTCGACTTTCATCGCGGCGTTCGACAGAGTCGAGATTTCCACAAGTGCGAGAGGTAGTCGTGATATTGCAACGTTTGCAATTAAATAAGGTTGGCGATATATTTCGACTCCGCGGTCGAGTGGCTTGCATATCAGATTTCATGGTAACCCCACTCGCCGTGGTCCCAGTTCCCCGGTCTATGTAAAAATCTAACTTTTCTTTAATAATAACTAGGTCTGCAATGCATGCTGCTCTTTGCAAATACTGAGCGAAGCACTACCTTACCTTACCTCACCACCTGACCTTACCTAACCTAACCTCACGTTAATCTTTAACAGTTGCCTCGAAAATATCGCGCACCAAACTGATTGCCTCTCGCGTAGTGTTGCCCAAATTCAGTCTTGGTCTTGCAGTCTTGGTCTTGTTCTTGCGTTTTTGCAAGACCAAGACCAAGAACAAGACCGCGTATTTTTAGCAAGACCAAGACCAAGACTGACCGTGCAAGACTTGAGCAAGAACAAGACTAAGCCTGCAAGACTCTTGCGTCTTGCAGCTAGGACTTAGCGCTATTTCACGGAGTAGTTAGGTGTAACAGTTCGGTGTATAGGTACGCTTAGGAATTCTATGAGACGCAAAAAACTGTATCAAAGAATATGAAAAACTGGATCTATGCGCATTACGACTAATACCATAAACATACCTACATAGCGAATAAAAAAATATCCATTAAAATCAAACTGAGTGCATGCATAGTTATGTTTTAACCATCGGCACTTTGATAATGCGGCATCAAAGGTTTTGTACTTACTTCTCAAAGAAATTTGCTGCTTTTCGGAAGCACATGGTTATAATACACGCGCCGGCGGCTTCTTTTGAAATCATATACAACAATCGTTGCCGCCGCGCCGAAATCACAACATTTGACACTATTTGATTGCCGCCACAGGGCGTAGGCGTAGGTATACTCATGCAAAATAATTTCGAATTTTAAGAGTACCTACAGGTGTTCCAAAGAATAAATAAGTTTCAGAGTGCTTATAATGAAAATGAATACATTATACTGATCACGCAAGTAGTATTATGATTAGAATAAAATGGTAAGGATAGGTAGTAGATGTCATAATAATTTATTCTAGTAAGTATATATTATAATATTGATTATATGGTTTTAAACTAATTACTTAGGTACTATTATTGTACATTTAGTCATTATATTTCTTAAGTTTTTACAAGAAAAAATAGCAAAAAAGTGTTCAAATATCACCCGTTTGATAAATATTGTAGCCACTTTTAAATATACTTGAAACGTGTAAAAAAATTCTACATAATTAATAAAATAATATAAAAAGCGTAGGTACTTACCTACTAATAAAATAAAAAGCCTGCGATTTATTATTAGTAAATAATCACGGCAGCCGAGAGTGTGTCTCCACTTTTGAATACATAAATCATAACCAGATCACTAGAGCCACTTCAAAAAAGAAATTTGTAATTCCTAGGGTTCAAAATTATTTTGGTGACAGAACTTTACAGAAGCGTATACCATATCTTCTTAATTCGTTGCCCGAAACTATTAGATGTGAAACGGATAAAAATAAATTTAAAAAAATATTAAAAGATTATCTGATGACTACTATTTAACACAACAATTGTATGTTTTTATTTATTTTTTTGCATTCACAATGCAATATTTCTATAAGATATAAAATACGTGTGTAAAAAACAACCACGCCTCCGAGCCCATCTGAGGGCTCGGAGGCGTGGTTGTTTTTTACACACGTATTTTATATCTTACAACAATTGTATCTTATTATTATCACCGCTAAATTTTCCTTCAGTTTGTTGTAATTCAGTCTAAATCCAATTATTGTGCACTTAACTTTACCTGATACAGTTATAGTTGTATTATATACCTACATAATTATAATTATAAGCTAAGAGACTAAAGATCCCTCAGTCAAACCGACAAGTCGGTTTTGTGGGACTAAATTGTATCTTTGTATTTTTTTTTCTTGTATATGAAATAAATAAATAAAAAAAAATAAATAAAAAAAAAAAAAAAGTATTTACAAGCAGTGCCCGCGACTTCGCCCACGAAGAATAGTAACTTTGGAGGTATAGTGACGTTCAGGATTTATTTATTTATTTTAAAACTTCTGTCATCAAACATACAAACAAACTCTTCAGCTTTATAATATTAGTATAGATTAGTATAGATGTACGCCAAAACATTCACTTATATGTAAAGAATAGTGATTGGCACTAATTCTTTACATATATTTTATTCACGCGTCGCGTCTGTACAAGTAGGTAATAATCTGTGTTTGTACGCCGCACGCGGCATCGTTTGATTTGCGGCGGCATCCTTTTAATAGAGCCGGCACGTGGCGAGGCGGCGCGGTAGAAAGCAAGGAAACGTACTATAAACAAAGGAATTATTTTAATTCCAGTCATTTCCAATTGAGCTGTGCTTCGAGTCTAACTTAATAATTGTTTTTACTAATTCTTGTTGTTTTCTAAAAACGTATCACGTGTACAATTTAATATGAGTGACGAAGATTCAAATTATTCTAGTCCGAGTAACGAGAGTTTGAGTCACAGATCTAAAAGACCCAAAAGCAAATTTGAGGAGTTTTTCGAAATAATTCATGCATCCCAAACTGCCTTGTGTAAATTGTGCCAACATAAAAAGACTGAAATAAAAATGAAAAACAGAAACACTTCAGGCTTAAGGAAACATCTAATATCTTTCCACAAAAAGGAATCACAAATATTTCTTCCTGTTAAACCAAAATTAAGTGGAGATATCACAAGCTTTTTAGTAACCGCTGGAAGAAGTGGACAGGTAAGAATATATTTTTTTTATATGAAAACTCCAGGAACTCAAAAAAGTCTTTTTTGAACAAATGACTTTAAACTGACTTCGGAATATTTTATAGATATTGATAAAATAGTAATACATAGGT
Organism: Calamotropha paludella; assembly: GCA_927399485.1. Classification (NCBI taxonomy): domain Eukaryota; kingdom Metazoa; phylum Arthropoda; class Insecta; order Lepidoptera; family Crambidae; genus Calamotropha; species Calamotropha paludella. The sequence goes on along the minus strand of OV656817.1, from coordinate 22,374,584 downwards.
ACATATTTCGCGTCATTTTTAACAATGGTCGAAATTGTCGCTACGGGAATTTTAACTCCGCGTAGCTGTTCATGCGATACTTTCAAAAACGCCATTAACTTACGTAAGTATTTTTGAGTTAGTGGTGTTTTCATCTAGGGGTGCGACATATTAAGTATGTAATTATCGTCTTAAATATTTTTATAAACACCTATATTTTCATTTGTTTTCATAATCGGCCAGTAACAACTAAGTACTTTATTTTGGTAAATTACAGTACAGTGCAACCTTAATATAACAAATGTCAATTTAACGATTTTCTCGATTTAACAACAACAAACCTCCTCCTCCTAAACGCTCAAACCTAGTATGTTTTAAATAATAACACAAGATTTATTGTTTTATTTCAGTCGGAAAACAGCAGTGACAACATCACGACAGCTACAGTTGATTGGGTAGTGAAAAAATATCTTCCCTTCTCATTTTTCGATGACGAAGCTACACAAGTATATTTTCGACGTATTTGCCCTAATATGGAGTTTCCTAAAAGGTCTACACTTAGAAGGAAAGTCAAAGAGCGATTTGAAGAGCTCCAATTTAATCTCAAGGAACGACTTCAACAATTATCATCTAAAATGTCATTTACCATTGATGGGTGGACGTCAATTGCTGGTAGGAGTTACTACGGGGTTACTATGCATTATATAGACAACGAATGGAAGTATCGATCTGTAGTTCTTGATTTTATACCATCACGCGGTCGACATACTGGGGAAGATATTGCAACGATTTTCCATGAATGTTTATTGGAATATGGCATAATTGATAAAATACAAGGTATCACGGTCGACAACGCAACTGCAAATACCAAATTTATGTATGAACTGGGCAAACAGTTGCCACACTTTGATTCAGACAATCAACATTTCCGGTGCTTTGCTCACATTTTAAACCTTGGTGTACAAGATTTATTAGAGACCTTAGCATTACACTGTGAGTCTGACACTAACGCGCAAGATCAGCAGTATGAAGACTATGCAGACGAAACTGAGGAAGATGAAGAATATGCACCAAATATTGCTGACTCGCGTACATCTGTAACAAAGTTACGCAGTATTTCCAGTAAAATAAAAAGAAGTGAGATAGTGAAGAAGAAGTTTCAGTCTGCTTGTGAAGCAGCTGGCGTGCCATCAAATCTAAATGCCATTCTTGACTGTCCAACAAGATGGAATTCCACACATGATATGATTGGATTTGGTTTAAAAGTGAGAGCGGGCATTAACATATTGTGCAGTTCTGTCACCGAATTGAATGATTTTCAAATCACAGCTAGTGAATGGCAGGTACTCGAAAAATTACATAAATTTCTAATAAACTTTAAACTTTTAAGTACAAAACTTGGTGGAGACAAATATGTTACATTACCGCTAGTCATTGTATCATTCAATCTCTTGCTAGATAAAATTGAATCCATGGTAAAACAGTTAGATGAGAAACCTAATCGATCTGAAGTGGATGAAAGGCTCATTCTAGCTTTCCAAGCAGCTCGAGACAAAATGCTTAAACATTATAAGAAGAGCAACTGGATTTATTGTACTTCTTTAATTTTAGACCCAAGGCATAAGGCTCAGACTTTTGACCTGACAATGTGGGGGAAGCAACTTAAAACAGAAAGTCTGCGCAAGTTCAATGAACTTTATGAAGAATATAAAAGTCTACACTCACTGAACAAATCTCTGGAATTGCCAAGAAAAGAAAATAAAGTATGTGATGAAGATGAAGACATTATAGACTTTGATAAACTCTATGAATGTCCCTCGACGTCATCTGGATCTTGTCTTCAAGGCTTAGTGATAGACGAGTTGGAGGAGTACCTGAGAAAACCAAGAACTGCCAGCTCGGAAGACATTTTAGATTGGTGGAGGACGCATGAGACAGAGTATCCGACTTTATCGAAGATGGCCCGTGATTTTCTCTCAATACCTGCAACTTCAGTACCTGCTGAGAGATTATTTTCTAAAGCATCATTAGTAATTAGAAAACATAGAAATAGGTTAAGTGATGAGTCAGCCAGATGGTTACTTTGTATTAATTCTTGGTCAAAAGAATTGATATAAAGTAACATAACCTAATGATAAAGCTGTTGTGTACTGTTATGTTTGATTTGTGTTGTATTTTATTTTTGATTGAAATAAATGATAAATCATAAAACTCTTTTATTAAATTTCATGCAAGTTGAGGGTTCAATCTCTTTCTAGACAGACATTGTTATTTAAAATACAGTCAAGTTATTGTAATTAATTTGTTTTTTTACATGTTTTAGCAAATGTAAGCTTATAAATCATAAATGTTTATTAAGAAACAGTTACTTCCATGGAAAACGACATATAGGTCAGTTGATTTTTCGACTTTCTTATCAAATCTTCAGTTATTTATTAATCTGATTGATCTTTACTATGGCTATGTTAATTCAAGCTCACAATGTTCCAATTCTAATACGTTTTTCTAAGATTTAAAGTAAACTTTAATAAATAGCAATAGACTAATAGGTAATTGCAAGACTTGCAAGACTCTTGCTGCAAGACCAAGACCAAGACCAAGACTGCAAGCGCAAGACCAAGACCAAGACCAAGACCAGGTGTATTGGCGCAAGACCAAGACCAAGACTGGCTAAGTCTCGTCTTGTTCTTGCATTTGGGCAACACTACTCTCGCGGCTACCGCCGCTCGAAGCTAGAAGTTCTGTGAGGCAGAGCTAATACAAGATGAACCGAAAAGGGCTTCGCCGGACTTTTCACATTTGAAATTGAAAAATTATATTTTGCTCGTGAACTTTTTTTCAATGGTTTTGAATTAGATAATTGAAGGGTGATTATTCCTCGATGGTATGTCCGATTTCAAAACTTTTTGCACATTAGTCACGACCACGATGTGAGTTTTGGCACCAAATTTCATCAAAGTAGTATCAGCGGTTTGGCTGTGATCATCTTTTGGATTTTTCTTTCGATGATTATTCCTCCATGGTATAACCGATTTCAAAACTTATTTTTGCACATTAGTCACGACAACGATGTGAGTTTTGGCGCCAAATTTCATCAATGTAGTCTCAGCGGTTTGGCTGTGATCAACTTTTGGATTTTTCTTTCGGTGATTATTCTTTCATGGTATATCCGATTTCAAAACTTATTTTTGCACATTAGTCACGACAACGATGTGAATTTTGGCTCCAAATTTCATCAATGTAGTATCAGCGGTTTGGCTATGATCAGCTTTTGAATTTTTCTTTCGGTGATTATTCCTCCATGGTAAAGTCTATATTTTTTTTACGTAGCCTATGTCTGTCAGGTTATAATTATGTATGTTCATACCAAAATTTGTTCGTATCGGTTGAACCGTTAAGTAGCAGGAGGGAGACAAGCGAAATTTGTAAGTTGCCAAAAAGAGAGTTTCACTCTTTCAGAGCTTCACTCAATAATAATATACATTTATTACAAGTAACTTTGACTCAAATGGTTAGTAACATTGGTACTTATATCTAATATTAGTAAATACATTACAATTTAAACACAAACGCAACAACACTAAACATTTACATGCACATGAACCATACAGCAATGATGGCCTATATCCGTCGCACCAGGGACCCGCACCGCTTACGCATGGTGGCGTAGAAGCAGTCCACGCGAGTCTCGACAAACATCCCTGATGCGCTACAAAACCGCGGCAGTCCCATCAGCGCCCTAAACGCGTTATTGTACTGGATACGCAAAGCGCTATACTGTCTCTTCTGGCCTGGCTTCATATGCGGGCGAATATTCGTGTCGCGTTGGCGCGCTAAAAACATCGTGTACGGGCATGCGCGATGTTCTTGTCTACATTAGCGGGCGAATATTCGTGACGCGATACATCGTGCCGGGTTGTGTAGTGGTGTGCTGTACGGCTGAGAGGTAATTGTCGATAAATTATTATTTAGGTATTACTACTAGTACGACTATCATTTGCAAAATATTAAAAAAAGAGAAGAAAGAGGAGATGGTTTATGACTACTATTCATAAAAACCGAACGATGTAAGCATACTGCACCATAATATAATGATAAAACCTATTTTCTTAATAATGTTCATATTTGGACTATTTATGCATGAAGAATTTAATTAAGGTTGATGAAGCAAGAGATATGTAAGAATACGAGCCGGTGGAAAGAACTAATCTCTGCTAAACGAATGCAGATGAATATATGTATATCCGTTATTATATTGTTATATATAATAATTTGACTTTATTTTTCTTATTTTCAGAACAGGAATGGAAAGTAAGTTATCTGAGCTAAACGCCGAGTCTGGCATCGAATTCCCTCGATTTTTACGTATGTCGACGTCTGACTTTGAAATACTACTACAAAAGCTAGCACCATTAACCACTGACCACTCGACCAAGCGGGCCGTCCGAATGAATGTAAACAAACTGTGCACCGACCAACTGATCTAGGGCGACACGCTTTGTTTGTGCACTACCTACCCGATACATCAGTATTTTTTCTAATGTTAGGTACCGGCATAATAAAATAAAATAATTTTATTGTTGGCTTTATTGACAAGTCGTCTTTGTTTTAAGTAACACATCGTCGATAACTTTGCACACTATGCCGCCGCCATAAAAACCAAATATGTATGTGGTCATTTTTTATTAAACCGATGACGGTGTCAAGGTGTCGATAAACTGTGTCAAGCGAAAGCGAAAACTAAAAAAATAATACTACAAATCTAAGTACTCATTTGCACCGCTATCACAAGGAAACATTCGATAGCGATCAATGCTCAACATCGAAGTCCTCTATAACTTTAACATAGGAGCAAGAAAGTAGATTTTAATTCGTTAAATGTATTTTTCGATAAAAAATGTTTATTAATTATTGTTCCTTCCATTTTAACTCCCATTTTTTTAAAACAATGTGTTTTTTACTGTTCGAACTAATACTTTTATTTTATTTAAACCTGTTTAAAAAATGGATATATATCTTATGTATCGATACAAACTATTATTTTGGACATCTCTAATCCCTTTGATGCGCACTACTTTACCGACACTGCCTCGAAGCGCGCCACTTTACCGACAGTGCAGCGAATACTTCGTCTTCGCCCGAATACTTCGCGCTAGAACGATCCACCCGGCCACACTTAAAGCGGTACGAATATTCGCCGTAGCCCGCTAATGTAGCCGCAGCATAAATGATTAGTGGTTTCTGGTGTTGTGGTACCTTTATTGTTTCTGAATCCCATAACACAAGTGCTTTAGCTACTTGTGTTCAGAACAATAAAAAATAAATATTTCCTACATTTTACACCAATTAGCCTAGCCCAAAGTAATCACTGTAAGGCTTGTGTTATGGATACTAGGGTAACGGATAGACATACATATATGATGTATATATTTCAGGTACAAATACTCGTATTCATCATACAAACATCTGCCCCTCCCGAGATTCGAACCCAGGACCGTGGGACCGAAAGGCAGGATGGCTACCGTTGCACCAAACGGTCGACAATTAAGAATGTATTTGATGTTGTCTATTATTTATTTATTTATTGTTAGTTATATATAAAATTGTAACATAGGACGTAAATTAATACCCTACTTCAGTTCTGAATTTTTTAGAAGTCTGATCGTTATGACGAATAGTAGCTATCAATTCTAAATAAACGATAAGGTATCTAATGTCTAGCTATATAAAGGCCATGTTACATTCATGTTTTTTTAATCACGTAGTCGATATGACTGGTAACTAATACCCAGAGCTGGATTTGGGGGAAGGCAGGCGGGGCTACTGCCCTGGCGCCTCCACAAGAGAGATAAAGAAAAATACAAATTTCGACGGATTTCTTTCGACTATTAAGTTTTTACCATTTTTTTTTTGTAGAATAAAAAACTTCTTGTTTTAAAAACTGTATCACACATATTCGCTATAAAAGATTTTAATTTTTTATTCGAATATAATTAGGGACTTCTGTTGCCACAGGGTCTTCACATGTCCAAATCCGGGCCTGCTAATACCGGAAAAACCCATACTTGACAAATCACTACTAGTCAAACGATTCCTGTTTATAGTCCAAAAACAGCAGATGTTTGTATGACGAACACGAGTATTTGTACCAGAGTCATGGGTATTTATATGATTATATGTTATTTTTATATACACTAATATTAAGAGGTAACGTTTATCTTTTTCGTCGGTAGGAAACAGTGGAACATCTCCGATTTTTATGATGTTAGGGTACATACACTTTTTAGGGTTCCGTTCCATGCCTCGAAAGGAAAAAACGGAACCCTTATAGGATCACTTTGTTGTCCGTACATCCGTCCATCCGTCTGTCTGTCTGTCAAGACCCTTTTTCTCAGAAACACGTGGAGGTATCAAGCTGAAATTTATATCAAATACTCAGATCTACTGTCCCTTGGAGCTGTGAAAAAAATCAAACTTCTAAACCAACGCAATCAAAAGAAACAGCCATCTGTGCCGCTAATTTCCGCAAATTTTCGACACTCGCAAGGGAATCAAAACCTACAGGATACTTCCCGTGAACTCAAAATCTTGAAATTTGGTACGAAGCAACGTCTGATAGCACAGATAAAGGAAAAATTGCGAAAACCGTTTTTAGTTAGATCATATAATAAAAATAATTTTTACGGAACCCTCGGTACGCGAGTCCGACTAGCATTTTGCCGGTGTTTTTTTTTAGGTGTGATATTACTATTTCATTTTTAGTTCAGTATCAGGACAAATCGAACTCTGTATAAAACTCAGTTGAAAATACAAATCTCACTGCTGTCCTGTGCACATACTGTATTGTTCAGTATAGAGAATTATCTCAGAACAATTTATTTCAAAATTTTCCGCTACTGTTTGTACCGAAGATTTGTGAGTTTGTTTGTATAAATTGATCTCTGAAACTACTGAACTGATTTGAAAATTCTTTCACCAGTAGAAAGCTTCATTATTCCTGTGTGAAGTTGATATTTGATTGATATTAAAAATGTTTTGACGCCCAGGGAAGTGAGCACGGGTCAGCTAGTATTAATTATACATGTATATATATCTGTTTTCCTAGTATCCATAACACAAGCCTTACAGTGCTTACTATTGGCTAGGCTCATTTTGGTGAAAGTAAGAAATATTATTATATCATTAGAACTATTTAATTCACACATATCCACTTTTTTAGTGTTCCCGAAAAATTTTACTATTTTTTTTTAATGTAGGTACATCATTACTACTTAGACAGAATTTCATACCTGCCATTCTGCTTAATTTTAGTTAATAAAATAAAGAAAGAATACCAGTTGATATTAATTGTATATAGTTCTTCCACACCTATCACACATTTCGTTTAATTTTGTTTTTTATACTAGCGGCTTCGCGCGGGTGGGCAAAAAGCTTTTTTTTTTCTATTATTAAATATTTTTCTGTTAGCGCCATCTAGCGTCCGGTAGACGAACTACTTGCGGTTAACGCGTTGCTATGGTAACATGGAAAAAAGCGGGGGAAAGAGCGGACAGACAAACAACAAATTTGTGATCTTAGATTATAGATTTAATCCTCATGACGATCGTGATCATAGCATGACCAAGGTAATGTCATCTTTGACGATAATGGCTAAGGTGACCTTAGAGGGAAGTTACATCATCAGTTTGATCCATCACTTTTGTAAGACTGATCGTGGAACACACACTGAATGAAAAAATACAAATGAAAATTCTAATATTTTGATATATATTATAAATCCATATAGTCCGCCGTCAGTTAAGGCTGATAGATCAAACTGATGAAATACTGATTGTGTAACTTCCCACTAAGCCATCTTGTGACAACGGCTCCAGTAAAGGAGTCGAAACGACAGGTCTAGGTCATTAGGTAACAGTGCTTTTTTTTTAAATACTAGGTGATTTGAAACGAACTATAAAATGCAGTATGTGCGTTTGCCTATTAATCGGCAGTTAAGAGAACAAAAGACAATGCCTCTAATTCGCAATTTCGTTCCTCTTTGTTCTGAGTGCTTACCGAGAAATTGCGGTAAAGTGCATTACTGAAATATCTCCCTCGAGTATTGGGTAAACACAGAAGCATATGATAAGATAGTTAAACATCACTGATTTAATTAACACCCTTTCAGAACTGAAAGTTATTATAGATATAGGAACTTTTTTATTCTCCCAAGGAAAAAAAATAAAATATTTGTATTGACTATTGGATAAAAGTGATTTTTCTATCTCTCGGGAAGAGTACTTTTTTCTGGATAAAAGGTACCCTATGTACTTTTCTGTACCCCTGGCAAAGTGTATGCAAAATTTCATTGTAATCGATTGAGTAGTTAAGGAATGAAAGTGTAACAAACAAACTCACTTTCGTATTTATAATATTACTTAGAACTATAAGGTTTTTACCGATATGATATATGCTCTATCATTTACGCAATCACATGTTCTTACCATATACTGAAGTTCATCAAAATCGGTCAACTCGTTCCTGACTCATAGAATGACATACAGACAGACAGACAAAAATTTAAAAAATGTGAGTTATAAAACGAATATTTATCTTAAAATTTGTCCAAAAAATGTATCTACAGATTTATATAGTAGTATAATATAATTCCTTTCTGACCCTCTTTATGAGAATTACAAATAATTACATTTATTTTATATATAGGAACACTATCAACATACAGATAAATATGTTGTGTTAGTTAACAGATTTTCGATACCCATATTTAAATATTGTGAGGTTCAATTGATTCAATGAATTGAATAGTAACCTAAAATATATTTACCTAAATTGTAGGACCAAGAGATGACTATCTAGGCAATAATTAAGTTAAGAAACTTAGCATCTATTTATAACTGTTGATAGACCTTAGATATAAAGAACCATTATAACGTCATTACTGGCCATAAAATTGAGCTTAATGGGGTGGATTATACCATTTAGATCTAAGTGTTTATACTGAGGTACAATAGTTATCACAGATAACAACAATTTATGTGAAAATATTAAACAACAAGTTCAAAAAGTACCCGTTTTGACTCTGTCGCTATTTGATGGTAATCAGATTCGGTAATTTTCCATTTCTGTAGGTTATAACTATTTTGGAAATTTATTTAAATGTATTTTTTTAATTGACTGACTGAATTAGATAATTGAACTCTTTAAATATTCAGTGTAAATGTTAATTTATAGCAGACATGTAATAATTGGTCAGTGTTTAATTCCGATATGGATGCTGTAGCTGTTGTGCGGGATAGGCACAGAACCATCAAATGTTTATAACAATAGGAACACATTTGGCTGATATAAAGTACAGTGTTTGACGGTTAATTGATATGTATAATATAAAAATTTATTTTGTTAATAAACTTTTATCTTTTCACATATATGCCTTTAAACTATTAATAATTTTCTATTACAAATAAGAAGAGCTAATAGTAATGAATGTGGTAGATGCTTTATTAAACACAAAAGAAAATTTAAAAAAAATAATGTATCCAAATCAATGTTATTGCTTAGCCATAATCTCTTCCAGGCAACATTGGTTGCAATGAAAATAAAGAAAAAACAATTGAAGTGTTAATAATACAAAAGGAAATAGCGATACATGTTGAGATCATTATAATTTATAACACAATTTTTTGTTTCATTACAGTTTTGTTACTTATTGTATAGCTACTGGTGAGTCAAAATCATAGTCAAGTAGTAGGAACTACAATAGCCTGTTACTTAAACCTGGCAAACATAATGGTTGATAAATTAACCTTTTACGCCGGCCTGTGTCGCGCACACGCCGCGGCGCAAACGCCCCTATGGTACATGCCCTACAGTTGATCGGTGATATGCTGGCTCAGCACAATGATGTTGACTTGTTTGCAGTTAGTTTAGTCATTATTTGTAAAAAAGTGTATCCGTTTTTGTGTGTATAGCCTATTGGTGTTTGTATTAATTTGTGTTTTTTGTATTTGATTATTTTGTGTTTATTGTGTACTAGTGACCCGCTCCGGCTTCACACGGATGCAATGCTCTACTATATTATGCATGTATTATACATATAAACCTTCCTCTTCAATCACTCTATCTATTAAAAAGACCCGCATCAAAATCCGTTGCGTAGTTTTAAAGATTTAAGCATACAAAGGGATATAGGGACAGAGAAAGCGACTTTGTTTTATACTATGTAGTGATTAATCTTTGACATCTTTTTAAATATTTTTAAATTTTATAACTTGCTTGTATGTTGGAGGCTTCTCTGTAAACTAGCATGGTAATTGAATATAAAATAAATAAAAAAATAAGATTAAGATAAGTAATTAAATGATAAATATTTCAACACAAAATTGTGTCTATCAACCATGTGTTGTTCATTGAAGATTCTCAAATGAAAACATTTCATTTAGTTACCTATAGATAGATTTAATTTGTGATATTATATTAGCATAACAACAATATTTTGCTATAAATTTAAATTTATTTGAAATGAAAGTTTTCAAGAAATTCACTTTGTTTTCATAGAAATGATGTATGATCTAAAATCTATTTATTGGGACACCAAATTCAAAGTAAATCACTTTCAATACATTTCATATTTATTAGGATTATGATATTACGTTAGTTTTCCTTTTTCACAGCAAAATATTAACGCTAGAAACTACTAGATAACAATAGAAAAGGGGCATTCAAAATGTGAAGATCTTATCTTGTTCATTAGAATAACCAGTTATGAATTAGAGATCACAGTTAGATTCACAACACTCCGTAACGAGATGGGGTGTCAGCTCAATAGATCGGAGGATATTGATGATTTAAATCAAATTTACTCTGCACAACACGACATAAATATAACACTAAATTCTAACCACTGGACAGTGACTTAAATTAATAAACTTCGTGTTTATAACTTTAAAACATGTAGTAAATAGAAAAAGTCGAACTTAATTTTCGTAAAAGATCAAATAAGAAAATATAAACATACCAATAAACTTCACGAGCTTCCAATATATGCAATCGTATGTAACAATAATTGCACACTAAATATTTTATAACTTATCGATTCAACTTTTACACATAGAACTTAATATATAACTTCCAACAGACTTAAATAACAAGCCGAAATTTTATTAAAGAAATTCGTGACAAAATAGGCACCGTAAAAACAATCAAGTTGCACAAAAACGACCGACAGTCCGACAGGACACGAAAGACAAAAATCAAACGTCACTCACGTCATTAGACTTGACTTTAGTGTCGTACGTATATAATGTTCAATTGTAATTTATTATTTATGACCTTCGATCAATTGATTATCGAATGTGGAATATTGACAACAGTTTTCCCAATTTATTTATAATAAACACCATGTTTTTTACTTTAAGCTTTTGTTCGTTTCAGGGTTTCAGGCAAATGTCGTCCACTGCTGGACAAATTCATACCCCTCTTTCAACTTTCGGTTCCTTTTTTTGGCGGTTTCTACCCACGTTTAAGTTCCGCCTCATTCACTCGCCAGCACGATACCAAAAGCTTGCTATCTTTTTCTTGGCGCTACCTGTTTCTCTCGAACAATTTGTTCACAGCGGCTACTTTTTTGTTAGATTGTTTTATGCAAATGTGTTATTTCATAGCAATCTGCGGTAACAATATCTATTGTTTTTATTCATTATTATATTTTGAGGTTACTTCTTTAGGCGCGTTATGAAAAATATAGACAGAGATTTTACGATGCGCGCGCATCAATGCAACACAAAAGTAACAGTGTGAAGTTGGCCGCATAAGCAACATAGAATAAACCAGCAGGATGAAGTTGGCCACTAATTATGAATGTGTGGGTGTATGTGTGATTTAAAATTATAGGTATATGGTAGTTATAAGTAATTTATATAAAATTATATTAACAATTTTATATTATACTAGCTGAACCATCCACGCGTTGCTGTGTTATAAATTAAAATAAAACCTATCCTATCTTTTAAGTTAAATCAAATAACAGATAGTTACGAAGTTTGATCAAAATCGGTTAAGTAGTTTAGGAGTCCATCGCGGACAAACAACGTGACACGTAATTTATATATATTAAGATAATAACAATATAACAATTTTATTTAAAAGTGGTTTTTATTTTATAAACTTTTTTAAGTGCGTTTATTGATTTGAGGTTAACTGTTGCTTGTAATATATATTTTTATTATTTTTACGTTTCTATTGGTTAAACAATTTATTTTATCGGTTTTTGATGTATAACTTGATTCTGAATACATATATATATAGGAAATCTGTTAATCTTTTAACGCTTCTTACTAATCACTATATAATTTATAAATTTATCTTTCTTTTCACATACAAAGAATACGAGCACACGGGGGGAATTTTTTAGTTATCTTTGTTTAGTAACGATAAAGAAGTACCTATAACTTTTTACGTGCGTACACACAACGATTTTTTTTCTGTTATTTAAGCATGTTAACTATAACACAAATAATAAAACGAAAGTAACATTTCTTCAAAACATTTATAATTGTTTTTTTTTGGAGCGGAGCGAACGAAGTGAGCGAAGCTCCCATGGATCAGCTTCAATGACGCAATGTCTGTTACGCCATAACTTCCCGAATTCTTACCCGATTTTAATATTTTTTGTGTGGAATCGAATCAATAGGTTTAGGACACGAATTTTAAAATTCGCAAAAATTCCCATTGAAACAAACATTTTTTTTTCTTCTTTTTGGTATTACGCTCCCCTTCAATATATGGTACTAGCGTAGCTTTATGCTTAGCGACTACATTGCCTAGTTAATTAAGCAGTCAGCCGTGCGTCAGCGGCAATTTTGCAAAATTTTTAATCTGTCACTTTTGACATAGTATTACTTCCGGGTGATGAAAAATGTTGTAAAGAGAGTACATTATTCAAGCAAAATTTTTTTACGTACGCTTGACTTGGGGAGTAAGCTGGTGAATGGGTGACGAGAGCGATACCAAAAGTGTAAACCGGTGAGGTGAACGGAAGTTGAGAGGGAGATATAAGTTAGTGAAGATAGAAAGGGAGAGAGTTACGTAACGTGACTTTTATAATTTCGTTAACGTTTAGTAACGTTAACGTTTAGGTTATTTTATAAAAATTATAACGTCGTTATAATTTTTATTAAATAACCTAACCTAACTTAAAAAGTATTTAAAATAATATATGTGGAAGTAGGAGCAGGTGACTTTTCTGCTGGTTTTTATTATATGTAAAAACTTATAAAACATATTGTTATTCTAGTTACAGCAATGATACACACTTAGCAATGATTTCAAGAAGTTTTGAAAATGTTCTTGACCTTAGCATTACCTTGAATACGACCGATCGAAAGTGATAAAGGGTATAAAAGATCGCACACTCAGCTTTGTTCACTTGTTTGTTGTACAGGTGACATTAATTTCCTCCATGGCTACACTCTGTTTAAATTGAAAATGTTCCACATAGGCTCAACAGACCAAAGTTGAATTTTAACGTTGTTCGGTCACAGCGGCTTCCAGAAGGCATTAGACAGACAATTAATTTGACAGCGACCTCCAGGAGACGTTTTGTTTATTAGTACTAAATACAGTAGATACGACAGGAAGATGTAAAAGTTTTAACATATCTAAGTAGTTATGGTTTTCACACGACCTTAACTGAAATCGATACCGAAAATTGAGTTTCGGTTGAAAATCGTATTTATATCGAATATTTGAAATTACTGATACTAGGCTGAATAAACTTTGTATCCTTTGCATTTCAATTGTAAAAAAAAACTACTAACAAAGGTAGCTTGTCGTGGGCCAGGGTTCCCAACTTAAAGGATTCCCCCCAAATTTAGAGGGCTAAATAAATGGGGTGGAATTTTCTTAGGGGCTTTATATTTTTACTCCCTTATTTATATAATCCCTAAACATACCCCGTGTAGGGATTTTTTTATATTTACAAATTTAAGCTCTAGAATTACCCAAACTAGCAAATCATATTTATTTGTTGACCTAGCTAGCGACTTACCGTAATGAAATGACATCTAGGCAATTCCCCGTAGACTTAAGTAAAACAATATCACCAGCTTTAATTATAGATAAGGTATATAATTTTCCTGTCTGTGAATTTTTAAGATTTATTACAACCACTCTTTAGCAGGATTCATATTAGGCTTATACGAGGAGTGATCCAAAAGTAATAATATTTTTTTATTTCCAGTGCACATAAAAATCCAATAAATATAAGTATATAATGCTGTACTACCCACTAGTTCAGGCTAGAAAAATCATATAAATAGGCCATGATTTCCGGGAGCTACAGCTGCGTCGCCCCACTACCCATCGGTGCGATCGCTCCTACTAAGTCTGTATAGCCTTCCCAGGCTAAGGCACCTACTTCAGGTGGTGTTTAGTCAGTATGAGTCTGACATAACCTCTCGGCCGGCCGATGTATCCATGTAGGATTCACCATCTCCCTACCCCGCGTTCGGAGGGAAAAAAAACGGGGGCTACATTCATTTAAATACAAGCTGTCGGCGAGAGAACATCAAAATGGAAAAAATAGAAATTAGAGCTGCCAGAGCTGCCATTCAAGAAATGGGATTTGAATTGGTCGAACAACCCTCCCTATTCACCAAATCTAGCTCCCAGCGACTTCTATCTCTTTCCTCGAACACCTCACACTCAAGGAATAAAAAGTGGAAATTAGTATATAGTAACTACTCTACCAGTTTCATTGGAATCAGTTAAATATTAATAAACAGTGGACAGATACTACATCTAGGCTAGATTTTAATATGAAGTGTTTCATGATTGTGACCCTAAGCTACATGAGCATGTTGGTGACATTTCAAAATTTGCACTTGTTTTTATGACTGTACTAACTGCTAGTGTCAAACGAGCTTTTTCAGAATATGATATTGTGTAAAAAAATTGCGAAGCCGATTATTCCTTGAAATTCTGCAGATTTCATTAATGACATAATTTATTTTAAAACGCGATAGTGTATCATTATTGTTACATTTGCCCATCTTCAAAAATGTTACATTTGTATAATGTAAACAAGTATGACTCTAAAATGTCGAAAAGCGATTAGGCGAAGTCGGAACGTAACGATATATTAACTACTAAACATTAAATATGTAATGAGTTAGTTTGTTGTATAAACAAAGTAATTAATACTAAGTTAAAATTGTTTATCCTTATAAAACAATAAAATCTTTAAATAATAACCCTGTGTAGGTACACAATACGGGGTTTGTTTTGGGGCTTTTGAATATTACATATAACTCAATTTAGTGGTGTTTCGTCTTGCGGTGTTAGCAACCCTGTTGATGGGCGCGTGCCGGCCGGCTTCACTTTCATTTTGTCTGTGATTTACATTGGAGCTTTGAAATCTCTTTTTCATTCACTTTACAGACATTGTTCGTTGCCTTTAAAAAATTATTTAAAATGCCAAAGAAACCGCCCAGAAATGCATTTTATTTTTTCATGCAAGATTTCAAGGAGCAGCAAAGGAAGAAAGGCGTGAACTATGGAAATATGAATGAAGTTGCGATAGCTGCCCGCCCATTGTGGAAGGTAACTTTCAAATATTTCTCATTTGATACAGAAGCAGTTCGAGCCATGTTGCTATTTTAAGTTTAGTTTTACGTGCTTTACAATCAGAATTAAGAACTGATGATCACAAGCTTATTTTATCCCTAAAATTTTGAAATCAAAACTAGTCTCACTTTTTGAATCTGTTAAGTGATTATTTTTGCATATAACCATTCATAGCGTACAGTCCGTGGATAAACTTTCCAATATGGACCATTGACTTAAATGTCCGTCCATATTTTTTCTGTAGATATTACTCACTAACAGAAAGCGTTTAGCCACGTTTTAGGTTGCGGAAACTTACGGTTCATGAGATACCTACATTTTTTTTTACTTTTCGTACAAATTGGCGAATAACACGTAATGACAAAATAAATTTGAGAAATAATTGATGTCAATCACTTCAGGTTTCAATTAGTGTAGGGTTCACACTAACGGCCATTCATGATGTTTAATAGCGTCCAGTAGATCTGTAAAAGTAGGTAACGAAAAAAAGCCTACCCGTATGTATTTGTTACTATGACAATTAGTACTCGTTACTATCGTATCGTTATTCGTTATTTGTTATTTCAGTTACTGAGTAACTTATAACATGCTATGTTACGTATGGGTACGCCAAAGTTCACCTAAATTTTCGACTCTGATAATTGGAAATGCGAAAATGTTCTTCCTTACATTTTTCATCCTAACAATCACAATTCGTAACTACTCTGTCTCTAATGTTCATAATTCCGAAGCATTCCGCGTGCCGCGGCAGCGGCCGGCGAAGTGCCAGAACCGAATCAGTCCTATAATTATTGGTTTAGGTACGGTTAAAACTAAATAGCGCTATTCTAACCTTAAAACTTTAACCATGAATATCTTCATAACCATAGGGGGTGGGTATGGCACGGGGGGGTAGCCCTCCCCTCAGCCGCCCCCCCCCCCTCCCCCCCTAAAACCTCATATATCGATGGTCCATATTGGAAAGTTTAACCATTATAAACCTTACCAGTAATATGTATTCAACCCAAAATGAAAAAACCTATAAAATAAATCTTTGTGCTCTTGGTCAAAGAATCGACATTGATAAATAGCTTACATTACTATTGCCATATGTTCAAATCAAATCATTTATGTATAGACACAGGTAGTTGTATTAATACAGATGGTTTAGTGTATCGCTATGTCTGGTTTACAATATTAGTAAATGAAATAAACAATTTTAACAATTCTACAAAAAAAAACATATATTAACAATAATAATAAGAAAAATTATATATGTTGAAGTCCCTTTTAAAAAGAATGATTATCTTATTAAGATCCTTTAACATTGTGTCCACTAGGATGCTCATCCAGCAGTTAGGAGTAAATTCGAAGAAATAGCCAAGAAAGAAAAACAAAAAAAGAATATTCCGGATATGAAGTATACTTCAACTGGCATATCTCTTGCTGAAATCGAAAGGCAAGAGAAGGAGCTCCAAGATGCGGAGGAGACAGAACGCCAGGATATTAAAAATATCGTAAAACTGAAAACTTTTAATGGAGGTAACTATTTTGGTCAAATTACGTGAAAGGGTCTACACAATGGAATATGTACCTATAATTGCTTACCATGGACCTTGTAACCTTGACTTTGTAACTCTTATCTCCTAAAATGACTATTCTTGTTGGTTGTCCAAATAAAATATAATAATATTAAAAGAGGGTAATAACTAAAAACAAATATAATGCAAACTTTTTCTTATGCCCAAACATATCATATCTAAAAAAATTGCTTCTTTTTAGGTAAATAATGTATTACCATATAAAACTCAATATGGCTCAGGTGTCCACCCAGGACTACCTGAAATGAATAAATAATAAAAAAAATATATAGTCTATTTCAGTTGTCAATCTGCATCTGGATTGTTCATGTTCTTAAGATCAAATTAAATATCAAAAGTTATAAAATCTATAAAAGCAGTCTTATTCTAAAGTTGAATAGGCTAAAAAAACAACCAGGGTTTGGTATGTTCTTTCTACCTAAAGTTATGGCTCAATACAATGCTGGCTTTCTCACCCTCCATTAGTGAGGCACTTGACATATTTTGACATGTTATTTTCTACCGAGTTTTGAGTCAATTGATTGTTTAAACACTTAAATAATTATATCATTTATATTGTAAAGGTTTAATTTCTAATGATTTCATGAAGCAGACACTTATTTAAAACATTTGTTGCAATAATTAAATCAACACCACACAAACTTGGGTTTCTTGAAAAAAGTTATCGCAAAATTAACTGAGCATCTAAAATAGTAAATCATTTGACTATAAAATCCTAGTTGTTTAAGATATTAATGGATTGACATGCAGATATATTTACACACCATTTATAAACTTAAATGAGGTTTCTCACATTTAAATTCAAACATTTTTATTGCACTCATGTGGTATACATAGATGGAATTATAAAAAAGCAAAGGGTTGCACTCTGGGAGTGCCGGCAGAAGTGAAAACATTAACATTGTGCATTTTTGATATTTTAGAATGGTAAGGGAATAATTTCGCACAAATTGCTTTAATTATCAGTATAAAAGGGCTATCATTTATGTGGTAAAGTACAATATTCATTTATTGCGCTATCATACACAAACATGACAACAAACACACACGCACACTCGCGCAAGCGTCCTGCGCCGCTTAAACGAAACAGCAAGAGCAGGCATACATTTTCGCCGCTCAGTAGAAAGAGAGGGGGGATATTACTTCTTTTCCTACGCCTTCTTCCGAATTTTCGATCAGGTCACCTGTCCTGACGCGAGTTTAACATTTTTTACCCATACCAAAAAGTGCACAACGCCGCTAAAGAAGTTTTCACTTCAAATATAGCAGTATCATGCATCAACCCTATTAGGATATTGCAACATCGTAATAAATTTAATAAAAATAATAAAAAAGCAAGATTAACTAAAATATGAATTTTAAGTAATATTTTATTTCAGTTTGGGTAAAATAGCTCAGTAAAAAGAAATCAAAAATAAAAATAAAATATAACTTAAATTAGGAATATGGATAAGCATTTGAGCAAACTCCAAAATATATAAAGCAATTTGAGAGCTATTTGTAATCAAAAAATTCTTAGTGACAAGATTTATTTTTGTTTCAGATATTCTCCATGAAGACTTTTACTTAATGGATGTGAACTTCTTCTGCAAGGCTGGGAGTGGATTTATCATAGCGGAAAGTACTGTATTAAGATTTAATTTGAAGGATGGCATTAGAGACCAGTACCATGAAATCATAAATCCTGGTAAGCCATAGTCATATAATAAATATAAATATAATACAATGTGGAGTATTGGGTTTTAATGACTTTTAATACGACCAAAGTATTAAAAGTCTTAGTATTATAGTACTGTAAACCAAGCTGACGTTCATCATCACCGTTTACCGAATAATATTATTGTGTTTTAGAATCAGGCTTTACTTGACAAAAGTCAATATCCATTAATAAAACAAAAATATATAGCTTACAAGCAAAATTCAAGCATCTTCAAAGTATGTTGGTGTCTGCGGTTTCTGCATTTATTTGTGAGCAGTGCATTTAGCTACAGTAAACTTATGTACTTGTTTTATTAATGTAATTTAGTTTTTCAAAATACTCTTTACTATAAATTAATAGTAATTAATTAATTGTATTTTAGTATATAAGACAATTTCCGGTTCAGGACCGGTCCAGACAAAGACCGGTTCCGGTTGTTAAACTGATAGGACGCACGTCACAGATCTCTGCTTTTAATTTACGTAAATTCAGTGCAAGAATAGTGTGATCAACTGTGTTTCTACACGAAAAGAAGAACAAACCAAAATACTTAAGGATTAAGAACAAAACACAGTGAAATCAACGTTTTTGTGAGAAATTTACAACACGAAAATATTTTCATAACCTAAAATAGTGCAAATCTCAGACTAACTAAAGTGAAGTTCGCAATAACACAGTGTCAGTGGGACCAATATCACGAAACAAACTGTCAATAGATATTGACAGGTACGCAGACTATTGACAATCCCAGTGTTGCCACAACGGTAAAATCTCCCCAAAATGGAGAAAAAAGATATGGAATGGCTAATAACAATGCTAGATGAGAAACTGAACAACCAAACTCTTCTCATAACTAAATCAGTAACCATAAATGTAATGGAGGCGCTTGATCAGAAACTGAAAAGTATTATAGAAGAGAATAATACCTTAAAAATTAAAATATCTGAACTACAACATGAAGTGAAGTTTTTGAAAAATGATAAAAGGAAAAACAACCTGGTATTTTTCGGAGTTGTAGAAATGGGGAAAACCGAAGGTGAGCTTGTTGATTACATAAAGGATGCAGTAATTGAATCTGGAACACACTTGGAGAGCAACGAAATTAGCAATATATACAGAATTGGGAAACGGATTAACAACAAAAACCGCCCCGTCGTAGTTTCTATCACAACTTTATGGAAAAAGCACATCATTCTACGAAACAAGTCCAAACTTCCGCAAGGAATATACGTAAAAGAAGACTATTCCAAAGAAGTGTTAGAAAAAAGAAAACAGTTGCAGTTACAAGTTGAAGAAGAAAAGAAAAAAGGAAATGCAGCATTCATTAAACATGATAAACTAGTAGTGAAGAAAAACAGAGACCACAACGCAGAAAAAAGAAAAAGAGAAGAGTCAGGTTCTCCAAACTCCTTAAATCAAAAGAAGACCATCACTACCACGACAAACCAGCAACACAACTCTTCTTCTAAACCCTCTGGAAAAGACATTATAAGACCCAACATACTCAACTACATTGAACGAGGAAGGTCGGCTTCACTATCAGAAATTCCAAAAAACTTGTGAGATGCATCGACACCAGGAACCAAAATAACACAACATTAACCAAACCAACTTTTTGTAAGGACACCCCAATCCGGCCGGTCACCGTGGGGGAAGAAGACTACTACCCTCCAACTACCTTTATAAATAATCAACCACATACCCTTTCTAAGAAAACCAGTCAAAACGAAAATATTATACACATTGCAACATATAATACGCTCTCTTTAAAAACAAGGGAAAGTCTAGCGGAATTAATTCTAGCTCTAGAAAACATACATTGGTCAATAGTAGGACTTAGTGAAGTACGACGTCTAGGTGAGAACATAGAGGACCATGGAGACTTTGTTATACTACAAAGGAGAAACGCCGGGCCAATACGGAACAGGATTTTTGATAAAGAAAGAATTAAAACCACATATTGATGAATTTATTGGCATCTCGGAACGTATTGTAATTCTTAATCTAAAACTACCACCTAAAAATGAAAAATGGTCAATTGTTCAAGTTTACTCTCCAACTGAAAAATCTAGTAAATCCGAAATCGAGTCCTTTTACTCTACACTATCAGATGCAATAAAAACCCACTCGCACAAAAACTTGATAGTAATGGGGGATTTCAATGCCAGAACGGGCGAAAGAAGAGACGGAGAGGAAATTATACTCGGCCCTTATTCTTCGGGAATCAGAACAAGGAATGGTGAAATGATGATACAATTGGCCTACGAAAACAACTTAAAAATACTTAACAGTTTGTACAAAATGCGTGTGAACAATAGATGGACATGGATACATCCGGATGGCCACCATAAAAACGAGATAGATTACATCTTAACGAACAAAAGTAACATGTTCCAAGATTGTAGAGTTATAAACAATATAAATTTCAACAGCAACCACAGAATGGTTAGAGCTAAATTACAACTACACACAATAAAGAAAAACCGACCTTTTAAGATGAAGGAAACCAATAACGTCGCGTTGGAAAGTACTGAAATATTAAGAGAAAAACTAGAACATTTCATAGAAAACACAATAGATTACGATATACAAAATAAATACAACAAATTTCAAGAACTACTCTACACAAATAAAAGAAACAAAAATAAAGATGAAAGTAAGACAATAAAATGGATAGGAAATCAAACTAAAGAACTTTTACATTCCAGAGCAGCATTAATATCAAACCCTAAGAAGTCAAAAGCTATAAGAAGAGATATAGCCCGAATAAGCAACAAAATTAAAACGCAAATGAGAAAGGACCGCCAAATATACAGATTGGAAATACTTGAAGAATGCATACAAAGAACAGGAGGCATTAAAAAGGCAACCAAACAATTATTAGAGAAACATAACTGGATACCAAATTTAATAAATAAAAACCACAAACAGGAAAAGCGTCGCACAGAAATTATGTCTATAGCTACTAGCTTCTTCACAGAACTGTATAAAAGGAAAGGTACTACAAAAGCAAACAAGCATAACGGGAGGAAGCGAAGTGCCGGACATAATCTCCGCAGAAATAAATAAAGCTGAGAAGTCTCTAAGGAAAGATAAAGCTCCAGGATCAGACGGCATTACCAACGAGTTTCTCATACGAAATAAAGATCACCTAATACCAATCCTCAAGCACCTTTTTAATGAAGTAATTCATAGTGAAATTATACCCAACCAATGGACAAAGTCAACTATAGTACTTTTGCACAAAAAAGGGGATAAAAATAACATAAATAACTATAGACCTATCAGCCTATCGTCGAACATTTATAAAGTCTTCGCTAAAGTAATACTAGGCAGAATAACTAGGACATTAGACGAAAGTCAGCCAAGAGAACAGGCAGGATTCAGAAGCGGATACTCAACTTTGGACCATATATACGTCATCAAACAATTATTCGAAAAAAGTAAGGAGTTCAAACTCACCTTCTATTGCTGTTTCGTGGACTACAATAAGGCTTTTGACACTATAGAGCATGAAAAGATCTGGCAAGCACTTAAGAACCAAGGTGTCGAAAACAAATACATTAGAATTCTTAAAAACATATATGATAACAGCAAAGCTAAAATTAAACTAGAGGAAGAAGGAAAGGAATTCAAAATAGAAAGAGGTGTACGTCAGGGCGACCCCCTCTCACCAAAACTTTTTACGGCAGTTCTAGAGGAGGTCTTTCGCCAATTAGATTGGGAAACATGTGGGCTGTCCATTAACGGTGAAAACCTGTCACATTTAAGATTCGCGGATGATTTGATAATCCTCTCGTCGACGAGTGAGGGCTTGCAGAGGATGTTAAATGAACTAGATAAAGAGAGCCAAAAGGTGGGATTAGTCATGAACACACAAAAAACCAAAGCTATGACAAATGGGAGGAAAGAACCTATCAGGATCAATAACAATCTGATTGACTATGTGGATGAGTATTTATACCTAGGTCAAATAATTTCCCCTTTAGATCTAACCACAAAAGAAATCGATAGACGTATTGGAAATGCTTGGAAACAATATTGGGGTCTGAAAGAAATTATGAAAAACAGTGAAACTAGGATAAATATCAAACGAAAATTATTTGATACCTGCATCCTTCCTGTCCTTACTTATGGTTGCCAAACCTGGGCACTCACAAAAACCCATAATAAGAAGCTCGAAATATGCCAAAACTCCATGGAAAGAAGTATGCTAGGAAAAAGGCTATCCGATAGAATCAGAATTGACAACATCAAGAAACAAACAAGAACAAAAAATGTTATAAAAACAATAAAAAAGCTTAAGTGGAGGTGGGCAGGCCATACAATCAGAGGAAGTGAAAAATGGACAAAACTAATAATTAATTGGTTTACAAGTGACTTAAAAAGAAAGCGGGGTAGACCTTTTCGACGATGGGTTGATGATGTTAAGGCCGTGGCTGGGGGTGTGTGGACAAGAGTGGCTAGAGATAGAGAGAAGTGGCGGGAGTTGGAGGAGGCCTTTGTCAATTAAGTGACATACAGACAGGGAGTGGATGCATCACCGCAATACTTATTAAAATAGATTGTTAAAATTGTAAAATGTCTGATTAAAGGCTATAATAAAAAAAATATAAGACAATTTTATCGATTATGATTGACTTTTTTTTCATATAATAGTATTAACAACTTGCTGGCGTTTTGGCCAAGCTGTAAGCCACCAAGTAAATGGTTTAATAAAAGTTGTACAATCTAAGTTCATTTCATACTGTTATTTTTATGTTAGGTTAGTCATAAACATAAATGATTACAATAGTTATAGGGTCTTGAGTTATAAAACATAATTATTTAGTAAACAATCTCTTGGCAAAGAAAACTGGTAACAATTTTAAGTTTCCAAAATCAATTGCTTGATGTGCCATCTAATTGTAAGCATGTACAAAGTCAATTTAGCAGAATAATAGCAAGAGGTTATTTCTTGTTCACAAACCGAAGTATAATGCCCCAATTGACAGCAAAACAAACCTTTTATAGCATCAAATGGTGGGGAAAAACTTCTATTTTGACAAATAACCCATCTCAGCACATGACGTGACACGGCAATGGGCTAATTATTGTCCCCGGCAAATAAGTTGAACATGATTTTGAAATCACGTGACATGCGCGGTAGTGAATAATGTACCTAAACTTGCTACTGCGCATGTCACGTGATTTCAAAATCATGTTCAACTTATTTGCCGGAGACTATACACGTAATGGTTTAGTGACTTTCAAACTGTTGTGTATGAATATAGTTATAATAGTCATACTATACATAGAATCCAGATGGTGATCTTATTTTCGAATAAGATTAATACATGTGGGTAGAAGAATAACATACACTTTTACTTGTGATATGTTGTCTTGCTTAATTTGTCTGTTTTAATAGACATATCACAAACATCATTGATGCTCATTTAATTATTGAACAATTGCTAGCACAGCTTACATAATAAACTAAAGACATATTAGTAGGCACTAATTCACTTATTGTCGAATGCAAGTATTTCTTAACCCATTCACAGACCAACTAACGGACCAGAAATTCATATTTAGCTCTCTCAACTCTATAAAAATTCCTGAAAACTTTCAATTCTTTATCATAAAAAATAACACAAGGTCAACAAAAATTTTACCCAGAGACGTGAGTATACTTTTCCGAAGGATTTTGGTGTAGCAGAATTGCTCTATCACGTCAGGTTTTTGAGATATTCTAACCTAAAAGTGCAAAAAACGCCGTTTTCGCCCATTTTTGAGGTTATGTGATCCTTTAGTTTTTAGTATACCTAAGAAACTACAGGGGTAATCTTA
Source organism: Calamotropha paludella (assembly GCA_927399485.1). NCBI lineage: Eukaryota > Metazoa > Arthropoda > Insecta > Lepidoptera > Crambidae > Calamotropha > Calamotropha paludella. The sequence continues at coordinate 22,349,876 of OV656817.1, read as the reverse complement.
AAGTACAAGTCTTGAACTTTGAAATGGCGTTGAGTTTGTCAATTCTGCGATTTGGATTCAGCACACCAAAATCCTTCGGGAAAATATACTCAGGTGTCTGGGTAAGAAACCTTGTCAAATTTTATTGACTTGCGTAATTTTCACATGACAGGTCAGATCCCTGTTGGATATGCATATGAAGTGAAGCTCGGCAGCAAAGAGATAGGCCTGGAGATGCCCGATGAAACTCAGCCGAGGAGCAATTTCATTCAGATTTTGGCAAATTTAATAGACTATCTCAAGCAAAAGGACCGTAACATGAAGACTATGCCGCCTCTGTTCACTATGCCGGATAAAGTTGCTCCAGTACATGATTTCATTATTCAAATGTGCGATAAAGCAGGTCAGTTAATATAAAACTTGTTGAATTTTATCTAAAAATATTTTTTTTTGCTAACTGTATAAAATCTTTTTCTGCCACTTCTATGCTTAACGACTACTATTTGTTGTAATGGTAGCGATTCTGCCTTTTGCATCGACAGTCCTGGTTTTGATTCCCGGAAGTGGCTAATGTTTGTGTGATGACTATGACCATTTGTACCTGAGTTATGGGTATAATAATAATAATAATATTTTATTTCATAACCAAAGGTACGTTATATTATATTAGTGACCGTAGCGCCCTTTAAAGCTATTGAGCCTGTGTCAGGGAGCAGCGCTCTTCCATTCATTTAGGTCGTTTTAAGAAGAAGTAAAAATCTAGTAAGTTTAAATTAAAGTAAAATGATTTATAAAGCTATAGATATGTTTTAAAGATAAGCTACTTAAATATTAATGTAATACAGGAACTAATAAAAGTAACAATCATTATCTAAATCTATAAACTATTATATTTATCTTTATATTTTTTTTACATTTTAATCGTACATATTGTGTGCATGAGCGTGTGTATGTGTGTGTGTGGGTATTTATTTATATCTCCATAAATGGTTATTATCTATGTATCATATATGTATGTCTAGGATTTGTTTGTCGTTTTTAATGTTACTGAAGGTAAATCAATTGTTAAATCATTTTAAGTGGGGTGCGGTAGAGGAATAAAATATAATGACAATTAAGAAAACCTACGATATTGCCAACAAAGCCCTTTCTGCTATTCAGGCCCAAAAATATTTCATCCCTCCCATCCCATTAGAGCCAATAATTGTTTGATTTAATTTATTTACAAAAAGGCTGAAGACTTTGACGAACTCATTCTATTGAGAATTCAATACAAATGAAATAAGGTAGACATACGAAAGAGTCTCACTAAGCGTTTTGGTTCCAATTATGTGATACGTACCGCTAAGGAATGGAACTCTTTGCGGTGTGTTTCCTGACAAATACAATTTAGGGGTCGTCAAGTCACGAGTGAATAGGTACTGTGGTGACCTTGCGTCTATGACACCGCATTCCACCTCGTTGCGTAGATATGCTTTATGACAAGGAATGTCACCCTTTTAAATATGGAATATTCTAGAATATTAGACGAACATAAGACGATCACCAGTAGTATCTGAGAAATTTTAATGGAGTTGAGTAATAGAACGTCCCAAGTTCCCAACGATCCCGGAGTGTGCGTAGGGCGCTACAGTACCTTCTAGGCAAGCGTGTCACATCCTAAATCGCATCGTCTCTTACCATCAGTGGAGATAGTGGTCAAGCGCCTGCCTATTTAGTATATAAAAAATAAAAATATAAAATACTCTTAATTTTTTGCTGTGTTACCACATACTTTCATTTAATTTAACTAGCGATTAAAGATTCTAATCTAATACGATAATACAAATAGAATGCATTTTAATTATTCTTGTATATATATTGCATATAGTATTGTGTATTAAGTCGGCTGTACGCGTTGTTGGAAGTATGTATTATCAGGGAAATAGCTCTTTATACTAGATAAAATTTTATCACAACATAAGAAACTTGATTATATCTCCGACCACAAAAGCGACGGATTATTAGTGTTACCACCTCTAAAATCTAAAACATTTTTAATCAATACCTTTTCCTTCTACATCTGTTTCTTCTTGTATAAAAAAATAAATCAAATTCTTAATTGCCATCATCGTAACAGTCATAATCTTTAAATTAAATTATTGGAGTAACTTAAAACTCTAACATTTGCTAAAACTGAAAATTTATTAACAGTAGTTTGTTATCAATCTTATTAGCGAATGTTTACTCATTAAATAATCGACGAGCAAAATGAGAAAGGATACTGGCACTACATTGGTATTATTTAAATATTTATTTCTTACATAATTGTTTTAATGACAACAACGTACTTTTTATTACATTATTTTTGAAAATATTATAACTCTGAAATTCTTATTTGTTTAACTTAATTTAATTACATGGACTTTTCATTTGACTGATTTTATTTCAAATTTTATTCTCAATAGGTGTGTTATATCATATTCTCAATATCATTGTGAGTGATGTGTGATAATAATTATTTTATTCATTAAAGCAATAATGATCTATAGAATACTGTCAACACTTATACATAATTTTTATATTTAAAGGTTTAAAACTTAAGTTTAATATTTCTTATCTATATATAAATTATATATATAAATTCCCTGGCACAATGTTAGACCGTTATGAGCTCCGAAACTTCTTAATCGATTTTGATGTTTTTTTTTTTCATTTTTTCGATTTAGGACATAGGATAGGTTTCATTTAAATTTATAGCACAGCTACGCGGGTTAGCAAGTATGTTATTGTTAATACATTATTTTTGGTAACCAAATAACTACAAATATTTGCAAATTGTTTGCTAGTTCGCGCACCAACAAAGTGCTGCGCAAGCGCATCCATTATTGTGCTTTGTACATTGCCATAAAGCGTTCAGTTTCTTGAAAAAGTTTTTGATGTACTACCCACACATATAAATTATTGAGTGCTAAAATTGTTCAATGTGTGAGTGAAATAAATTGTTATTTGATTATTACGCTGATAAGACGGGTGTATAACATGAGCTCGACAAATTAATGTGCTAATAACGCTCGTACCATAGAGGTCTGGGTGTAAGTTTTCAAATGCCCAAACATTATTGTTTGAGTTAATATTTGTACCTTAACGGTGAGAGAATAAGGTATCAATTTAAACACTTAACTCTGACGCTATTTAAAAATGTACACTCAGTTCTCAGAATTACTGCGACTCACCATATTGTGCTGTACACGCAAGGTAGACATCACTGCGAATAATCATATGTATATTTAATGTTTTTTTATACCAGTTACACACTAAGACACAAATAAGCGTATCTTAACTTAAACGACCTCCATGTTCGAGTCGTTCGCGTACCTATTTTTATGGTAAACCCACTCCGAGGTCCCGGGTTTGTTCCCCGGCTGGGTAGAAAACAATTTTTTCTATATTGGCTCGAGTCATATTGTTGGACAGTAGTTATTTTTGGACTCCATAACACAAGTGCTTTAGCTACGTGGGTAGAGAAAAAATGTTGTGACCGTGTCTAATTTTTATTTATTTATTTAAATGCGCAAATTTTTTCAGCTTAAATATTTTTTAATTAAAATAAATTAACTTGTCTCAGCAGTCACACGGGACTGTAGTGTTATATTTATTTATTAATATTTTATTAATAAATAAATCTTCACGTTGAACTAATTTTGATGGATTTTGGTAAAGATATAAAAATCGTATTACCAGCAAGTTTTCTTTTATCCTAATTTGGGTTAAACCGCATTCACAACTACTAATTTTAGAGATTCAAATTAAGCTTATATTATGCTTTAAATCAAGTGCATCGCGTAATATTGTTAAACATGTCTGTCTGTCGGTGTGTAGGATATGATTAACTGCATTTTATTAGTACTAACAAGAAATCGAATTAATAAATAAGTAGGTATCTGTTAAGTGAAGAAAAACGTATTACAATTTTTCTTATGGGTTCGCTTTTGATCTCAATAAAGCCCGGGGGCCAATCGAAATATCAATAAATAAATATTAACATTATACGAAACTAATTACATTAATGCTTTCCGCAAAAAAGATCGTGAGTCTGTAATAATATTATGGTAATACTAGCTGTTTGCGCCTTTTGGTGATGATAAGCTCCCAAGAAATAAAAAGATGTTGGTCCGAGCAAGAAATATAATTGTGATATTAGCTACAATGAGTATTGAGCGGTTACAGATTTGAAGTTAAAGTTAACAATGTAGGTAAGCTAATAATAGGAAACGATTGTAACGGTTAACTGAGTGTTGTCGCCATAGATATAGGATGTACAAGATATATATAGGCGCCTTGGAGACATGACAAAAAACCTCAGCAAAAAACATATGTACATGTGTTAGTGAATGTCTATGTGTGAGTTAAAAATAGTGTTGTCCACGACAAAATTTCACATTATCGATTCTTAATTCCAAATTTCACATTAACTTTTTATGAATTGAAATTTTATTTTTAGGCTGATACATGAATACTGACAAAATAAATTAAATCTGTTGGATTTAATCCTTAAGGGAGGCCTATGTCCATCAGTAGACTTCTATAAGCTAAAACAACGACACGAATACTACTAAATAATACAGTTCATTAAAACACTTTACATACTTTTGAATTCTTTTATTTATTGAACAAAACTGTAATATACAGTTTTGTTCAAGTGTGTTCGTAATGTTTCCCTATCCAATTTTAACAATCATGCTTTAATCTGAGATCAAAATAAGTTTCAATTACAGTTTTCATAAGAAGATATCTATGACTGTCTAAGGGGTCTTGATCTAAAACATGATTTTATAAGTTATAAAACAGCGACTGCACGTAACGTAGAACCTTTAAGACACATTTAGCAAAAATGAGATGCGTCATTATTTTATTCTTCATATTTTCTCTAAAAAATCTCTCGGTTCAGCTAGCGGGGATGGAGTCACTACCTCTATGTCCCTGTTGACATACGAAGACACCGGTCTCCTTCGTGGCAGTTGAATCTATAGACAAATAGTGTAAATTGTATACCATATACTATAGTAACACGCTCTTATTTATTTAATGATTGAAAAATGATTCGTTTTTATCGATACTCGTGACGTTACCGCTTTGTCAAGCACTAGCGTAAGCAAACAAATTACTATTTTACACATTTTTTTCGCGAATTCTATTTAAAATCACGAAATATACTTAAATATATAAATGAAAAACAAGATACTATTGAAAAAATCTCTTTCTGAGCCGATAACTAGCCGAAATTCCGCATAATATGGTTTGAAAAATTCTAACGACAAAATCGTATTTACCTGTGGAAAGTGTATTGATGCGGATTATTTCGTCTTGTGACATCACATCCAGGTACAGAACACGACACCATAATTGTAAAATGTAACAATCTCAATTATAATCGAGGATTTAGTAGAAAAAAGCACAAATTTCACTGTCACTTAGAACACACTGGGACGCTATGGCCTCATACTCGCGAAAATAATGACATATCGGTACTTCATTCATTGTCACTTTTTCTCTCGGGCGGTTTGAACTTGATTAGGTATTCTCGCTCCCACGCTTCATGTATCTTTTTGGCGCAGCGAAAAAAATCCTAAATCTATGGTTGTCGCAGTTAAATATTAAAATAATTTAAAGCGCTGTATGGGAGCTTGAACACTAGCTTTTACCAGCTGCTTTAATGTAGAATATCGATTAAAAGTTATATTTTTATCCCTCGGGAACAGTACTTTATTTCTGGATAAAGGTTATTCTATGTATTTTTCTGTACCTGGCAAAGTGTATGTAAAATTTTATGATGATCGTGATGTCTAGGTGTTACAAAATCATTTTCGTTTTTACCACGTTTTTATTAACTTGCTTTCGTTCGTGTCTGTCAGCAAAATTTTCTAATCTTATAACTCAAAATTAGACCACTTCTGATGCTCCTAAAGAGCTCAAAATTTTACCACACGTAGATCATGGATGATTGTTCGTTATTCAATCATCACCAATATAAACTCAAATTCACTTGGTGAATTCGTTTTAAGGCGTTTGGCTGAGATGTAGTAATTACAAATAACGAGTTAGAAAATGAGTGAATTAAATTAGTTCATCTTGAAAACCGCCCGCCACACGTTTTTAGTCATATTACATCATAGTACTTAACTTATATTCACATTTTTCATGTCAGCTCCATACAAAATATTTTTCGAAAAATTATTACTCGTTCGTAACATTAATTGTAGGTAATTGTCTTTAACTGTTTTTGTTGTAAAGTGAGTCGGAAAGGAGATACTGTAAAAATACAAGATGGCAAAATTTAATTTCGGGAAAAGCACATCAAAATCTATAAAATTACCAATTCTCAAAATTTTCCAAGTAACCACTATTTTTCGAACTAAATGTCTGTATAGTTCCTGGCATATAAGTTGAACCCGGTTTTGAAATCACGTGACATGCGCAGTAGTGAATAATGTACTTAAACTTGCTACTGCGCATGTCACATGATTTTAAAACCAGGTTCAATTTATATGCCGGGGACTATACTTAATATTATTATTATAACGAAGCAAGCGTTGGAGCCTACCCTCTGTACATATATAAACTGTGTTACCAGTATAGTGTCCCCACCCACTTGTTAAAAGAAATAATATTTTTTTAGGGGAAGACGACAGCATCTTTAGAATCTACAAGTTGGACACGCTATTCTTCACTCTGATCAACGCCATTAAGACACGGTCGGACGAGGGTTTCCCCAAGGAATCTCTGGCACTCGCTCAGCTCAAAAAGGACCCTTTTAAGTATACCCCGGGGCTTGGTTGTGAGGTTTGTGATTGGCTAAGTCCATTTCCATTGAAACTAGAAGTAAATTATTTAAATACAAAAATACAAGAAAAAGATATGACTCGGCTCATAAGTGAATTTTTAGGTGGGATCGAATCTGCAACCTTTTGAAGCCTGGTCCATTGCTCTCCCAATTGAGCTACCGAGCTTTATTAACTTGTTTTTTTCCCTATTATTTTTTCATTAAAACAATTTATAACATAGCATTGATAAAATACAAAAAAAATATATGAAATTATAAAACTAAATGTCCGTTTCATCATAATCTCTTGTATAAACATTAGAAAAAATGTTTCTCTCGAATACGAGATGTTCCTTTCATTGATGAGACAACGCTGGCCTACAGCTATCTGGCAAGGTTATACACGAGATGTGTGTTTATAGATACACGAGGAGTCTGACAAGTCAATGGAATGCAGCACTTCGCGTGTGAAGCGCTGGGCGTTCACAGTTCTGGACAGCTGTTGCCCAGTGGCTGGCATAGAGCTGCGACCTGCAACCCATGCGCCGCATCACTCCGACCTGGATGTAAGTCTACCACTAAACTTGTTGAAGTAAAACTACGCACGCTTTACTTTAAGAGGAAGCTGGTGGATGCGTGACAAGAGCGTTACGAAAAGTGTGATCGGGCGAGGCGAATGGATGTTGAGAGGGAGAGATATAAGTTAGTGAATATAGAAAGAGAGAGTTACGTTTCATATATTACTGTAGAGGCAAGAGAGAGAGAGGTCCGAGCTTACATTTTCTTTCTCTCTTTCTCTCATAGCCAGTTTCATTTCGCGTATCTAATATATATATATATTATATATATATTAATGGTATATGGTGTGTATATATATATATATATATATATATACATATACACCATATACTCAGTCTACAGTCCCTTGAAGCTGTAAAAAATCTAACTTCTAAGTTAACGTGACAAAAGGTACGGCCGTTTATGCCGCAAAAAACGTCTTAATTCGACTCTCTCAAGGGAATCAAAATGTGTAGGGTATTTTCCGTTGACCTAGAATCATGAAATTTGGCATGAAGCAACGTCATGTACCTAGCACAAAAAAATAATAAAATCCGAAAACAGCAAATTTGTTTTGCATCACAAAAAAAATTGCGATCACAAACTTACTTGCAGTTGGTAAACTAACTGCGACCTATGTCGATGTATGGGTACAACAGTTTTCTAACAGCAAAGTTAAGTTTGCCAAAAGTTAAGTTATCTTGATGCCTGTGAACGAACTATTTACTTAACTAAAAGTTTGTACGAAACCTTCGGTGCGCGAGTCCGACTCGCACTTGGCCGGTTTTTTTTTAAGTTATGATAGTTGCATTAGTTAGCTCGATTCAAAGATGACTGAATACTAACGATTGTTGTCCCTTTCTAAACCTTGATTAATTTTCCAGAGCGTCTTAAACTACAAGGAGCAGAAAAAAGTACGTGCCGGTCCGTCCATCGCTGGCAGTTTGGTAAGTTGAAATTATATATATTTTAAATACTTGGTATTTTTTTATAAACTTTAAAGGATTGTTTTTCTATGGTACAGAAAATGATAACTTATTAAAGTAAACATATTTTGTATTTTATATATTTGTTTAAAATGAGCACTTAAATAGGAGTTGAAAACTTTTACGAAATAATAACTTACAGCGATTAAACCTTGAATTTTTAGAAGATCGCGTAAATATTATAACAGTAAGGGTACGATCAAGGCATATTAATGGCAAGACATAATTGCTTTATCGAGTATGAGCTACTCCAAGTATTATTTTGATTGTGCAAATGGGAACAAAAAAACGTGGGCTGTTGCTCTCATATAGAGACTGTTATTTACTACTTATCACATGCTCGTTACAAATTATAAAAATATAAAACCAGCTGAAATATTGACCTCTATGTTTGATGCGACTGGTATAACTACTACTGTGGAAGAAAACAGTGACGATGACTGAATATTCAGTATAATAACGTTATCCGTAATTATGTTTATATCTTGTATGATTAAATCATATAATACGCATTTCATATAACTATATATCTGCAATTGATTTTTATTTTTTTTTGCTTTGTTCCACCAATTCGACCTTTTTGTGACTTTAACATGTAATAGCTAACTAATTAACAAAAAAGATATATTTTTTTGTTAGGTGTCACTCTGGGGGTTGGTATAAAAAACCACCCCCAAAACATATACTTTTTATTTTTTGCAGTTTCTAATATTGCAAAAAATCTAAAAACATATATTATAATTAGTTTACTAATAGCCATGTACAGTATCAATTTTACGAAGATATCTTTAATAGGTACTGAGAAAAAAAATATTTATGTTCAGGGTTGTTACCCCAATTATTCCCTTACTATAGGGATTAGGGATGTAAGATTAAGTATATAGCTATTCTAGATGAAAATCTATAAAAACAAGGTAAAAGCCATTCATAAGACGCCAGTGCATTTTTCATATGCTTAACTAGATCCTTTTGAAACGGTGTCTTTTTTTTTATTTAGAAGATGTGGTTCAAAATTCTCCTTTGTTCACTATTCATGTTAAAAAAATGTAAGAACCAAGAATATGTAGGTTTTTTAGGTTCTGGGTTCGAGTCAAGATGTTTGTGTGATGAATACGAGCATTTTGTACCTGAGTCATGGGTATTTATATATATTTCTATTTATATGACATATTTGTATCATAAAATAAATCTACTCAATCACTTCTGTCATAGTTTAAAATAGTTAAATAATTGTCTACCACACTATCTAATTTAATATTTTTATTGTAGCTAAGTATTTTTTTTTAAGTATAAAAATCTGTGAAGCTAGCAAGTACCCATTAAATTTAAGTATTTTGGTTTTATAAAATGTACTAATAATGACCGTATGTTTGTCATAATAAAAGATCCCTAGTATCTATAACACAAGCTTTACAGTGCTTAATTTGGACTAAGCTTATTTGTTGTGAATGTAAGAAATATTATATTATTCATGTATTTGTTTTGCAAATATGCTCCAAAATAAACAAAGTTAGCTCAGAATGTTGGCTAACTTTTAATTTGGCGTTAAAACTGAGATTTCAAGACTTAATATGTATATTCTTTTATTATCAGTTTGCTCCCCTGTCAAGTAACACATCAGCGGTCAGTGAGTCGTTCAATGATTCAGCCTGCAGCGCCTCAACGGAAAGTAAGTAATCTTGTCTGCCTTCATTACTTTCGGGACACTATTTATCACGTAGACCTAATAATAGACTTATTATTTATTTAATGGATCACCAAAAAGGTTGTACAAATACAATTATAAAACAGATACATAATAAAATAAAAATAATTTATGTCAGACAAAAGTCATAAAATAAAAATAATATATTTTCATAATAAAATTAAAATAATTTATTTCAGACAAAAGTCCATAGATGTTAGTAACAATTTTACTTAATCTCTTTGTTTTGATTTAATAAAATTTTCAATTGAATTCAAAATAAATTGAATTTACGTATAAAGACGCACGATATTGTTAATAAAGATCCAATTACTGTGACAGCTGTTTGGTGCAACGGTAGCGATCCTGCATTTAGCACCGATGGTGCTGGGTTCGAGTCCCGGAAAGGGCAGATGTTTGTATGAATACGAATGAGTATTATTTTTCATGTATCGTATATGTATGTATCCGTTACCCTAGTATCCGTAACACAAGCCTTACAGTGCTTACTTTGGGCTGGAATGAGTGGTGTGAAGTGTGAAGAAATATAGACCTTAATGTAAACTGTCTAAGTTATATAACCCAATTTATTATGTAAGAAATATTTCTTACATAATAATTTTTTTATTTTTTATTATTATTATATTTTTGCCACAGAGGTCGTCACCTATGTATGGTATAAAAAATACTCTTTCTGTTTTAGCTCCATGGAAGGAAAAGAAGCCTCATGTTCCACTGCGGATGCCAAAAACGGACTGTGAGTTTTTTTTTATAATTAATAGGTTAGTCTTCGCATTTTGGGCAAGCAGTATAAATAAATTTGAATGGAGCATAAGTTTTTAAGTCTTTTTAATAGGTTATGTCAGGCGGGACTCCACCGACTCTACCTTTGGATATCTGGTCCACTGCTCTCCCAATTGATCCCAAAGGGGAATGCCCACGCTTCATAGTGTCTTGGGCCCAGGATGGACAGCAAAAATTAGAATAATAGTTGACCGTTTAAAATCTTATGGGTATCAGTATATTAAAAAAAACTAAAAAACTCGCTTTAATAGCAAATCGAACTACATAATTAATTATCAGAAAATATCTTTTAATTTATATTTTATTTGACTGTTATAAAAAGTATACTAATTCAATATGATTAAATAATTTTCAAAAATTCTAAAATAAAAATAAAGTTATGAAAAGAAAATTAATTTCATTGCAAAAAAGCGTTTGGTACTAGAAAAAATAAGTAAGCTGTTATTTATTATGGACCATAACTATATGCAAAAATGGTAGAATATTATATATTTTTTTTGTGATATTATATGCTTGTGATTTTTTCAGTTTTTCAAACCAATCTGAATATTATCGCGATTTAAAGCAGCGATTTTAGCGGTATCCGAATAGAGTGTTCTGAACACTTTTCATTTCTGTTTCAAAAGTTAAACAGAAAGAAATTGTAACACTTTGAATCAGTTTTAGAAAATTCCGGTTCATAAGTGTTAATATCTGTTACAGTCAATAAGGTTCACATTGGCATACCTATGCGACAGCTCACTAATGATTTGAAATGCCTATGTTGGTGTACTGTGTATACACATAGATAGTTAAACGTAAAACAGTTTCTAACAGATTGGTAACAGAAAACATTATATCTGTTACACTTTTATAAGTGTTCGCAAAACAGGTTCAAAACACCCAAATAAGTGATACAGGAATAATTCTGTAACAGATTCAATGTGTAACCCTTATGAAAGTGTATCCTTATAAAGGTGTTTTTGAATCCCTGATTTAAAAATGTGTGAGTATGATTACGCAGGTTTCCTTGAAAAGATCGCGTCGTGCGACTTCTAGTCTTTTTTAAAAAGATATTTGTGGTCTTGGCCCCCGGGCTTGATTGGGATCAAGAGCGAATCCAATCATAAATAATACTTTATTTCACTAACACAAAACATTTTCTGTATACAGATTCGCAGAACATCCGCAAGCCGCCTGAACTCACGGAAGATAATTTCCCGGGACTATCTTCTGGCCTTGGACGAGGTAAGTTTATTCATACATATATTATATTCTCTTTTATGTTTATGAATATGTGAGGCAAATGCGTATGGACAAGTCGGTACAGGTAGATTAAGGCGAACTATCAGGGGAAAGCTTCCTTAACCGACGACCTTTTATAAAAGGTCTGCTGACAGTTGAAGAAGAGAGAGATGTATGTCAGAATCGTGGTACGTGGAAATTGTGATCTCTGCCTATTCGTACGGAATGAAGGACTATACTTTGTCCAATGTAGGATAATACTTTTGACAGGTGTCACTTCCTTATTCCTACGTACTAAGGTTGCGTTTGTTTCCTTATGTTTGTCTTGACATTGCAATAGCAACTTTATACCCTCTATATAGGTGTCAACTGTCAAAAGTATCATCCTACATTGGACAAAGTAGAATTATATGTATGTTATAATTTTTTTTTTTTTTCATTTTTCAAGGTCGTGGTCTCGCAGGCAGTTTTGGCAAAATGAACATTAAAAAGTAAAATGTCATTTGAACAGGGTCTTTTGGAAGACATTGTAATTATGAGTAAACATATTAATTGTAAGCTATTTTTGTTACCATAACATATGACTTAATTTCGCTGTATATACAATATACACTTATTTTGTTAGATAAGTTATTTCTGACATGTAACTTAATTTTACAGAAATAAAAAAAACAGAATCTCAAATAGGGGAATGTTCGATTTGTTAAAAAAATTAAAAACCAATAAAAATTGATTTAATGTTCAAATGAACAAATTTTACTAACTTAACAGCAATTTGCAAGAAGTTAATAATATTATTTGATTGGTAATATTTATCTACAATAATACATTTGAAATTGCTGTACAGTTAAGCAGTTTAAATGGCAAAGTGTTTGATCACTTCTTCAGTAAACTTTTGTATTATAAATAAAAGTTAAGGTAATTTGATCTTAAATCAACTATTCGTAATTAAAACTTATCAGTATACATTGGTAATGCCAATTATACTGAAAGAATAAATCATTTATTCCCTCTGTCATTAGCTGGCTATAACACTGACAAAAGTCTTAAATCATAAGTCAGTTAAAAATAATCATAATTAAATAAAATGAAAGATGTTCTTGATGCGTAGTTATAATAACGCATATTTAGGCTTTCAATAAATATTTTACAATTTAATATTATTACATAAAAAATCCCTCTAGAAATTTTGTACTTTATTTTAGTAAAGTAAATTTTTAAAATTAAAGTCACTAAAAGTATTGGAATAGTCAACGCCTTTTAAATCGTCACAACACTGTTTATCAAAATTTTTGTTTAATATTACTTTATTGGCAAATTGAAACTTATTTTTACTAAATAAAGTTTCAAATCGGAATTATTAGATAGTGCATTTCCCATTTTAATTATTCTTATAGTATTTGGGAATAATTAAATGGTTTTGTATATCTTTCTGTCAAACGTATCTGACTATAATGAAACTATATGTTAATATCGTTAATAAACAACATATGAATGCTTAGTTATTTCCCTGTAGCCTAAGAAATTAGGTTTTCAGTAGTATAGAACAAGTAATACTGACCAGAATTATAGAACCATAGTTATGACAACTCGTCATAGTCACATAGGTAAAGAAACTGAACAGAGACAAAGCTACATACGAATGCGCTGTGATATGCACATGGCTGCTTGTCACGTATAAGCCGAAACCGCTTCAAACTAGATCAGCCAGTGGTCAATCTCGGAGCGTGCAGGCGTGACGCGACGCTCGAACGTTGTGCGTGTTTTGTTTTTGTTTTCGAGTTTCTCACATAATACGTATAAATATTTTAGTTTTAGTATTTAAAAAGTGTTGTGAATATAGTTGTACATTGTACTGTGTGCATGAATAATAATAGAAAGACTAAAAATATTTCTTATTTTAACTATCCCAAGGAGTCTACTAGGTAAGTTTGTACTTGAAATTTAATTTATATTTATAATGTGTTATTTAGATTGAAAGGTATACAACTCTATAATCAAAACTACTCAATACTCATTATTATATATTTTACGGAAAATTATACCAGATATATATATTAGATTTAGAATTTATCATTCGATTAAAAGACACAACAAATTATTAAAAACCAAAAGTAATAAAAAAAAATTATTTAGAGTATGTAATTTGTAAAAAATAACCTATTTCAATAAAAAATGTGAAAGAAAAGAACATTTATATTTTTAATTTATTCAATTGTGCCAACCCTACCAAAATAGGTATAAATTTTGCTAGCTCTTTAGAAGCTTTGTCTCTGTTCCGTTTCTTTACTCATGTGTCATTGTCTACTAAGGCTGTATACCTAAACACACATCAGTATACTGGCCAATAGTAATGACGTCATGAATCCGTCGCCATTTTGTACTGGTCAAAGTAAAAGAGTGAGAGAGATGTCACACTACAACTCTTGCCTGGTTCTTTCCCTCTCTCGCTATCCTACTATTTTAAATATGGCGTCGATTTTTGACGTCAACGCGCTGGCGAGTCTTGACAACTCGTCATAGTTTACTAAGGCTGTATACTAAAACACATCAGTATACTGGCCAATCGTAATGACGTCATAAATCCGTCGCCATTTTGTACTCGTCAAAGTGAGATAGATGGTTTTCTCCCTCTCGCTCTCACTATTTTAAATATGGCATCATTTGCGGGATATTGCGGAACATCTCAACAGCATGGCGGCGATTCATGAAGTCATTACCACTGATCACTATACTGATGTGTATTTTGGAATACAGTTATTTTGTTTGGAATAAGCAATTTAATATCTATTTTTATATTCCCCATTCTATGTTAGATGTTGACAATATTTTTGGACAGTGTTTATAATAAAGTTTAAACTATATCTTAACTTATATATATATATAGATATATGTATCTATATGTTGATTGATAACTGTTGTTGTTTCATTTTTGTTTAAAATAGCAGTTATTATTAATGTTATATATTGTCATTTGTTGTGATAGTTGCTAAGTTACGTAATAAAAGTCGACTCTTATTTTTGCCAAAATGTAACGCAGTGTCATTTATCTTTAATTGTAATACAATTTTTACAAAACTCATTTTAGATGTTTTGTGATATTACATCTTTAAGTTTAAGTTAAGCTTAGTTTAGTTTAAGTTTAGAAATTATTTTGTTATTCACATTAAAAGTTAATTCAATTGTCGAGACAATTACAAAAATTTATATGACAATATGTGTTTCATTCATTTTTTTAAATATTTAATAGAAAGGAATAAATCATTTTTCTTTATAGGGTATTTGACAGGTTAATTCTTTGTTAATTTCTCTATTTTCTATTCAAATCACCATCAAGGTTAAATGAACAGAAAACCCGCCAAAACGCCAAAGACACTCATGCATGTAACTTGATGACGTCATTGTCGACGTCACCTGCTTGTAAATAAATTTAGCGTTTTTATATATTTCTGGCATTTTTTCAAGGCTATCTTATCTTATTATTTTAATAGAAAAATACTAGAAAAAATCGACTTGGCTCACTAGCGAATTCTCCGGCGGAAATCGAACCAACAACCTTCGGAAGTCCAGTCCAATGCTCTACCAATTGAGCTACCGAGCCTTGTGAACACTCGTCCAAATTTTCTAGTACCTTTCTAATTTTACGCTGTAGGCCAGCGTTGTTTCATCAATGTAAGGAATATCCTCTCGTATTCGAAAGAAACATATTTACATATGTTTGGGCAATCGATTAAGATGAGACAGAGAGAGATGAGATTTCTGGCTCTTTTTCAATGCTATCTTATAAGATAAATTATTTTAAAAGAAAAAATCGATTCGGCTTTCTGAAATTTAATGTAAGCGTCACTGCAGATTCAGCTGGTACCAAAATAATATATATTTTAAAATAATGTGTAGGCTAAATTGGTTTAAAAAATGTTTTATATTAACAACTGTTTGATATAAATTTTTATTGTAGTGAAATAAGCTAATAGAAATAGTTCGTTATAATATTTAAGGTTTGACTTCAATCGTAACTGCGTGCGGGTGTTCAGCCACCGGTTCCAATCTTGTTTCTGTTTCTATCGTACTGTGCTCATCTTGAACTGGTTCAGGAGTGAGAGGGATTTCAACATCATTGGTTTTGACTTTAACTTCACCTTCGTTTTTCAGTGAACTTAGAACATGTTGAGTCGTACCATTTTGTTCTGATAGTTCTTTTATTTCCACTATTATACTCCGGACTAATAGGAGCAAGTAGACTTGGAATACTGAAACAAAATTATATTACCATTAAAGTTAATATATACAAAAATAAAATACATCCAAAGAAATTATTACAAGGGAATTGTAACTTGTGTCAGGTGAAGCTACATTTCATATTTCCTTCTTTCTTTGTTTTCTTTCTTTCCTGTCGTTCTGTCGCTCTTTCTTTATAAATTCTTTTTCTCGCTTTGTTTTTGCTTTGCGAGAGGTATACGTTTATAATATCCACGTTAATTTGATTTTTTTTTAATAAAACTTGAATCAGTTACTCAAACTTAACAAATAAGAAAAACTTGTGTCAGGTGACAGGCAGGACTCGAATCTATGTCCCTCGGTATCACAGCGCTTTTCCAATTAACCACTTGTCAGTCCACGGTAGCAATTGCTACCGATAGCTAACACCCCTCTTAAATGCCGGTAGCAAGTGCTACCATATTTAAATTTCCGCGTGGCCTGCTGTTTTTTTTTTAATTATGACTATTTTTTGAGTTACAGAGATCCAAATATTCTGTGGGGAATCCTTTATTTAAACAGCTTTACGGTAGTATTTTTTGTTTAGTCCTAGCTTCATTATTTAGCAAAGAAAATGGCATTTTTATTTAAGAGTCCGACATTTTTTTCACAATTTGCGCAGCACTGGGACTTAAGCTATTCGAAATCTTAACAGACCCGTCGATTATTTCCAAATTTTTTAAGTTGACGCCAGCGCTGATTCTTTCGTGTTTTCGGTATTACTACATGCGGGTTCGACTAGAGTGTGACATCTGAGGCGAGTTGAATGTTTTTGTTGTTATAACTTCTTTGGATATAAAAAAATCTAGCAGTTAAATGTTTGAAATAACAAAAAATATGATAATTAATACATAATAAATATGATAAATAACAACATTATATACATTGTTCTGAATTCAAGAAGCTACAGTACTTGTGGTCATATGGTGTCACGTAGGATTCATAAGTATGATTTTAGCAGTCTTTTCATTAAGGGGCTATACCAGTGTAACCCATGAAAAATTAGGCGATTTTCGGTTTTTTTTTAAAGTAGTCGATAGAATGTTTTGAAGTTTTTTTTATATAATAAGGTATGTTTTCAGTTATATTTGAAGATTATTTTTACAAAAATATTGAAAAATAACTGAGTTATGTGCTGTCTTCGGAGGTGCCAAAAAAAAGTTCCCCAACTGCTGCCATGATTCCAGCCATAACTGTTATTTTTCTAAAAAGAAAAATCTTAAAATATACTTGAATAGTAGCGGTCGCGGAAATCCCATTTTTTTCGGACAACCAGACTTACAAATAGGCGCCACCGTTATATGGTTTATATACCAAGCGTTTTGGTTCCAACTTGTGTACCGCTAAAGAGTGGAACTCTATCTTAGTCTGTGTTTCCTGATAAATACAATTTAGGGGTCAATTGGTATCTTCTAGGCAGGCCCGTCACAGCCTAGACCACATCGTCGCTTACCATCAGGCGAGATAGAGGTCAAGCGCTTACCTATTCACGGTAAAAAAATGGAAGTGCTGGACCACTGTGGGAATCCTTGAGGAGGCATATGTGCAGCAATGGCTATATAAATATATATATATATATATAGAGGACTTGGAGAACATCAATTATCACCGTATTAATGCTATGTGAAAAGGAATTAATATAAACGATTCTTACTTATGCTAGCCACGATAGATATGACGGTGAGCACGTCGATGGCCGCGATGACGATGGAGTAGAGCATCGCCGAAGCGATTATGGCCCCCACGCCGTAGTTCGTGAACACTCGCAGGAGCACCAAGTCATTCTGGAACACGTTTTATGACGTTTGAATTATTAGAAGAAAGTAAATCTTTATATCTAGTTCTCCATTAAACTGTCGTATATTTTATTTATTTATTAAAAAATAACAAAGATACATAGTATTATGTATTTTTTTTATTATATTAAATATTTTTATAATTTTATATATTTTATGCATTTTTTCAATGCTATCTTATAAGATAAATTATTGTAATAGCAAAATACTGGAAAAATCGAGGCTCACAAGTGAATTCCCAGGTGGGAATTTATTTTAAAATATTGTTGTGTTAATTTTGTAGGTAACAGGCACTCGGCAATAACCACACAATTAAAAGAATAAAGTTACATTTGTAACTTGACTATTTTTTTATTATTGTACTAATTACTTATTTCTATATTATAACAATAATTGGACTTAAATTTGTTAGGCCAGATCTGTTATTCAAAGTATAAACAAATAAAGATAATAATGACAGAAGTCTGATGAAAATTATGAAATTACTGAAAAATATTATATACATGTATAGCAACAATTAAATAAATTAAAGAATATACAAAAGTTAGGGGGAGATCGGTCATTCCCAGTCGTCTCCCCAACAATATACGAACAATAAGCACAGATAAAATATTTTGCATATTTTTTATCTATTTCTTTTACATACATACTCTATAGAACTTTGTCATATTACTTATTTGCTTCTATAGGCCTGTATTTACCTTATTTTCGTCTAATTTAGTGTGACATGGTTCTGAGCTATAAACATTTCCTGTTAGTCCGCCTATTGCTCCCGAAATAAAGGTACTACTAGTACAATTGAACATGTTTTAAAACGGTATAAATTTTATATCAAATAGAAATACATGCATCTGTTTCCTTGGGGAAAATATTTAACTGAACATTTCAATATTTGTGACTACAAAAATAAAAATTGAACGCTCACCCTGTATATACCACATAGCAGAAGCACGTTGAAAGCAAGTTCTGTAGCGTAAGACAGGATCGGGACTGGTTTGGTAGCATAGTCCTCCAATAACACCTCCTGCACTTTCAAAATGGTCGGCGAATAGCTTCCGTTGGCCACGCCCACCAGTGATACTAACTAAAAAAATATATATTAAACAAATACAACACTGCTCATTTAATTTTCGATTTTATGTCCCTGTTATTATAGCACTCATTAGAACAAGCATATATTCATACCGAAAGTCAGGCCCGGATTTGGACGTGTGGTGAATTATATTCTAATAAAAAGTCAAACTCGTTTATTACGAATATGAGTGATACAGTTTTTATAACAATGTTATAAATTCTTCTATATTTCACAACAAAAAAAAATATTGGCAAAACTTGATAGTCGAAAGTAACCCATCGAAATTTGTATTTTTTTTAACCCTGTTTATGGGGCCCCCTCTCTCGTGGAGGCCCCAGAGCAGTAGCTCCGCTTGCCCTCCCCCAAAGCCGGCTCTGACCGTAGTCTAAATAAGGAATTCTCCTTATTTATTTGTTTATTTTAGTCAAAATTAATTAAATCTTATTTAATTTAGAACAAAAAAACACGTCATTATGACTTAGTTCCCTTCGGACCAGTTAAAGCATTAATGGTAAAAGTAGCAGTAACTCTTCCCATTTGTACCATGAGGCGTACAAATGGGATACGTAAATACCATAATAAAAATTACTTATCGATATAAAACTTTTATGAAGATACCTCACTATCAATTAAAAAGTAGTATTTAAATTAAATACCTGTATTGTAGGAGATAAGGTTTTAATTAATTTTGAATACAGGTCGTGATTGTAATAATACCGGATAATGAACAAGATACCGATACCAGATAAGACTAGGTAAATTATTATAATAGAAAAATACTAGAAAAAATCGACTCGGGTCACAAGTGAATCTCAGGCGGGAAACGAACCCGCAACCTTTGGAAATCCGGTCCAATGCTCTCCCAATTGAGCTACCGAGCCTTGCGAACACTCGTCGAAATTTTCTAGTACATTCCTGATTTTACGCTGTAGGCCAGCGTTGTTTCATCAATGAGAGGAACATCCTCTCGTATTCGAAAGAAACATTTTTACAAATGTTTGGTCAATCGATTAAGATGAAACAGCCATGTTAGATTTATAATTTTTTTTTTATATATTTTATGCATTTTCAATGCGATCTTATCAGATAAATTATTATAATAGAAAAATACTAGAAAAAATCGACTCGGGTCACAAGTGAGATTCACTTCCCGCCTGAGATTCACTTGTGACCCGAGTCGATTTTTTCTAGTATTTTTCTATTATAATAATTTATCTGATAAGATCGCATTGAAAATGCATAAAATATATAAAAAAAAGACTAGGTAGTTTAAAGATGTAAGTGAAAGGAAAAATTTAAAATAAAACCGTCAATCTAAGTGGGAGCGAACCAGCACCTTCTGTCTGAAACATTGGATGGTGAACATAAGCACTTGGTCACTTTTCCACTCTTTCTACACAAAAATATTAAAAATCTATAAATCATTGATCCAGATCAACAGGGTATTATCTCGAAAACACATCAGGTAAGCAATTATCTTTTACAATTTTTTTAACCGCTATTATTATTGGGGTTATTGGGGGTAAGCTTACATTACATTTAACAGTATTTATAAATATTTATTATTTTTATATTATTACGTGAAAGTAAACACTGGCATGTTTTTTTTTGAGTTTTGACTTCATGAACCAACGAAATAATTTGTTATATAAATTAAAAATTAAATACCGCTGATAATTGTATTATAGAAGATAACTCTATGTAAACATTAAAACTACTTACCGATATTAAAATATTAACGTAAGCTATAGCAAGAATCCCTATCCTCACAGGTGCCACCCAACAGCAAGTCGCCAACTTAAAAGTTAGTACAACGTTTTTAGCGTATTGATAAACTTCCATATTATATTTTATTTCACTGTTATTCTAAGTTAATGTGTCTGTATGCAGCATTCCAGTAAAATGATACAAAAATAGTGTGGATGTAAAAATTGTGAGTTTTAATAAGGATGCCGACTAATTAGGAGGTCAATAATTGAGTTAATTGTGTGATGTAATAAACCAATGATGTAAACCTATATAACTTTATATTTGCATATTTTTAAAGCTGTGTTACAGTATACTTACTTTACTTATAATTAATGAGTTAGAATAGAATTCATTTAGCAAGAATGTGGTACATTTAAAGATGTTAGACAAAAGTACTATAAAATAAAAATGCAATACAAATTCAAACAGCTGGTATGAAAATAATAATTATTAAAATGAGAGTTTAATCTAATACAATACACTCATTAATACATTATTTTAGACATAATTATATATATTTTTTTTTTAGGATGGGTTTGCTCTTGATCCCAATCAAGCCCGGGAGCCATGACAGAATCCACGATGGAACGAGCTAACCCAGAAGGTGCCTATTTACCCTGGCTTTGAAAATAGACGGGTTATAAGTTCTCGGAAATACAGACGCAGGGAGGGAGTTCCACTCCTTTGCTGTGCGCGTTATGATGGATGTTGAAAAGCGCTTGGTGCGACAGGTGGTATCAACCAAGAAAGGGTGGTAGCCTGCAGTGCGTCTGGATGTCCGACGGAAAAAAGGAGATGGCGGTATGAACAGATGCAGCTCTAGAGCACATTCTCCAAAGTACAGTCTGTAGAAGTCAACTTTGCGGCGATGAGCTAAGGTGTGAAGCTTGCTCTTCACCAATTTGTTGTCCCCGATGAGCCTCTCAGCTCTGCGCTGAATCGTGTCCAGTGCAGCAAGTTGGTATTTTGCTGAGCCATCCCAAAGGTGGCAGCAATATTCCATGCAAGATCGGACTTGAGCTTTATAGAGTGTTAAAAGCTGTCCTGGCGTGAAATATCGCTTGACCTTATTTAGGACGCCCAGCATTCTGGCTGCAATTTGAGCTTTGGATTCGATGTTGGCGCCGAAGTTAAGGTCTGAAGACAACTCCATGCCAAGAAGCTCGAGGCTGTCGGTCACAGGTACAGATGTACCTCGGAAAGTAGGAGTGAGGTGGAAGGATTTACTGTTAATTATCACTGTTATTATAGACTGATTATTGGTTTGATGATTTTTTATTTGAGGAAGTGAGTCTCAATGCTGGTTGGCGCATTCTTGTACTAAAATGTTCATTATTATTTCTAAGCAATTATTTCTACACGTAACTTACTTACTTAAATTCAACTATGTATTACTTCATGTTGTGTGCACATATGTTAAAAAATAATCTTGTTCTTTATAATAAATAAATGTATAAATACCTAGTAGCTGACCCGGGCACGCGTTGCTGTGTTAGAAATTGAAATGAAACCGAAGTATCCTATATCCTTCCTTAGTCCGATCAAATACAGCAAAATGAAAAAAGAACAAAAATCGGTTGAGTATCTTCGGAGTTCATCGCGGTCAAACACTGTGACATCGAATTTTTCTATATATGTAGATAGATTATTGGAGCGGAGCGTGCAAAGCTCCAATGGATCATCTTCAATGGCGCAATGTCTGTTACGCCATAACTTCCCGAGTTCTTAACCGATTTTAATATTTTTTGTGTGGTATCGAATCAACAGGTTTAGGACCAGATTGTGACGGAGACCCGAATTTAGAAAAAATCGCAAAATAAATTGTCTTTCCTTTTTTTTAGGTATTACGCTCCGCTCCAATATATGGTGCTAGCGTAGCTTTATGCTTAGCGACTGCATCGCCTAGTATTATTGGAGCCATGGATAATCTTCAATGACGCAATGTCTGTTACGCCATAACTTCCCGAGTTCTTAACCGATTTTAATATTTTTTGTGTGGTATCGAATCAACAGGTTTAGGACCAGATTGTGACGGAGACCCGAATTTAGAAAAAATCGCAAAATAAATTGTCTTTCCTTTTTTTTAGGTATTACGCTCCGCTCCAATATATGGTGCTAGCGTAGCTTTATGCTTAGCGACTGCATCGCCTAGTATTATTGGAGCCATGGATCATCTTCAATGACGCAATGTCTGTTACGCCATAACTTCCCGAGTTCTTAACCGATTTTAATATTTTTTGTGTGGTATCGAATCAACAGGTTTAGGACCAGATTGTGACGGAGACCCGAATTTAGAAAAAATCGCAAAATAAATTGTCTTTCCTTTTTTTTAGGTATTACGCTCCGCTCCAATATATGGTGCTAGCGTAGCTTTATGCTTAGCGACTGCATCGCCTAGTATTATTGGAGCCATGGATCATCTTCAATGACGCAATGTCTGTTACGCCATAACTTCCCGAGTTCTTAACCGATTTCAAAGCTAAAGCTTGTGTTATGGAATTGAGAAACAATGGCGTTTCCAAAACACCCAAATCAGATGTCACCGTCGCCCCGTCATCCTGGGTGCGATCGATCTTACTAAGCCTGTACAGCCTTCTCAAGCTAAGGCATCTTCGCGGTGGTGTTTATTCAGTACTAGTCTAACATAACTCTCGGCCCGGCCCGAAATATTCATGTAGGATTCACCCCCCGAGTCCGGAGGCGAAACAAAAAACAAAAAAAATGGATGTCGGCATATTTATTTACATACTAAGACATGGTTACGTAATATCTCTTATATGTAAACGTGTTAAATGTAATGTGATTTTCCTGAAAATATTAAATAACCGCCGCTTCGTCTTTGATAACATTTTCACAATTAAGTATCTTATTTCACATCGGTCAAACATCGTTTGGTGTTCTATCTGGCGTTTCTATATGCTCGTCCACTTGATTTGACTTTTCTTCAGTTGGCTTAAGATCTGCAGTCATATGGATCACTACACTCGCTTCTTCCGTTTGCCCACTTTGTGCCTCTTTGCTTGAGGAATTAAATATTATTTGTACCGGTGCTTTTCCGTTTAATTCTGCGATTTCTTCATTGATGCATACTATCACACTCCTTACTAGTAACATGATGTAGAATTGAAATACTGAAAGGGAAAAATATAGAATCAGTTGTATCTACCTATAATTAATCGATTCATTGCGAATGATGCGCACGGCAGACGTGCCATTACTTTTTTTGCGTGTGGCGTTACGCACGGGAGCCGTGTCGTTTTAAAATAGATGATAACTCCTTGAAATTGTGTGTTAGCGAAATCTACCCAGAAAAAACTATCTTCATGTTTCACATAAATTATACGCTCTTAGCCTTCGTTTCTGGTAATTGTATGTAGTAACGAATCGGTTAAGTAAATAATATACTATGCCTATTGTTAAAGTGTGGTGGTGATCAAGTTAATTTTCTCTTTGGTAAACTCGTGTAAAATTTAAATATAGCAACCTTTTTAGGCTTTTTGCGCATAATTTATATTTAATCCTGACGTTTCGACTCCTTTACAGGGGCCGTGATTACAGGATGACTGAGGCAATGATCGTCATATATTTTCTACTACCTTCACAATATTTTAAGCGGGTACGTTCTTAAATGTTACAATTTATATAAATCAAAATTGAAAACAAATAGTCGCAAAAAATCTTAAATAAGTTGTTTTAATTAAATGTGTAATGGGCGCAGAAGTGTAAAACTAAATAAACCCTAAAGAGTTTATTAATGACGTCTAAAATTAAACACAGCGCTGAAATCGAGCATCTTATTTCACCACTAGCTGACTCGGCCACGCGTTTGGGGCTCAGGTATAATATTTTAAATAATATATATATAGCCTATACCCTACCTCGATAAATCGGCTATCTAACATTGAAAGAATTTTTCAGATCAGTCCAGTAGTTCCGGAGATTAGCGCGTTCAAACAAACAAACTCTTCAGCTTTATAATATTAGTATAGATTACTTTTAAATAATTTCTTTTGCCAGTAACTTATTATGAAACAGTCAAGACTCACGTATGCTAACGACGGTGATGATGATGATCGTAAGGCCACTCTCTTCATTAGCATATATGATGGGCCATATCACTGCCGCCATTACTGCAACCTTCGCTATGCAGTAGTATATGAACACTCGAAGCAACACCGTAAATTTCTGCAAAGATCGAGGAAACATCTGCTTTATATTTATCAGGGCCACATTGACATATATTTAGGGTGGCGTCTTTAGAATCAGTTGTCCTAAAAAGAACTAATCATAAGATTGCCTCATACTTAATAAACGAAATGAAAAAATTTCCCGGGATTAAAATTATTTTAACTATTATTCACGAAACCTTAGAAGTATTACCCAACTATAAACAGCACCCAGCTCGGATAGCAAATACGTAGGTATAGTCAGCATAGTTTGTCAATCTTATTTTGGCTACCGTCTTTGTTTTTTTATAGAGTAGAGCCATTCCGAAAAAATTAGTTACAGTTACTTTCCGACAGGCTATTTAGGTACTATTGTATAAGTTAAGTCTTTTTTAACGTACGGACAACAGCATCTGAACCTTCCACTAAAATTTTCTCAATTAATATTGAACTCTATGTGTACGACTTTAAGTTGAAAATCTAAAAGATTAATTGAGTTTTGTATATCTTCATGAGCTATTCATTGTACTTACTTTATTAACAGCAACAAGTAGCAAAACGTTAAAGAAAATCACAGTGATGTTGGCGAGATTGGGGACAGCGGAACTCTCACTCGACAGCAAATTCTTCACCCCATTGGCAATCGGTGAAAATCGCCCTTCCGAAAGCAGAGATATCAACTGCAAATTGTGAAAATACCATGTCGTTGAATAATTCTATAGGATGGCTATAAATGCGCTTATAACCAAACCTCTAAAAAGATAGGTACCTTCAAGTATTGCTATCCTAAAAACAAATTAGCTACACAGTCAATTACCCAATTATTTATAAGGTTCGAAGAAACTGTCATATTTTAAAAAATCCCGTGAAGATACCGGGTTAAAAAGTACCCCTATGATGAAGATTCTACGATGGAGGACCTTGTACCGATAAGAAGCCGCAAGAAACTGCAAGGGCTATTTTTATCTCCCTTTAATGTGGGTTACGGTCCTAAAAAAACCGCCATTTTAATTGGAGGAAAATCTCAATTAGATTTAGTGTTGCAAGTATTTCTCTCCACATATGAACAACCTTACAAAATACTTTTCTTATTAACCAATTCGTTGCTACATACAATTGCCAGAAAAGGTTACGAGCTTGATTTACGTGAAAAATGAAGATAGATTTATTCTGGGTAGATGTCCTTAAAACTTAATTTGAAAACAAAAGAAAGTGATGACACGCCAGACGTGCCATCCGCAACGAATCGGTTAAATGTGTTACTGATTTCAGGTTACAGTCCTAAAAAAACCGCCATTTTAATTGAAGGAAAATTTCAATTAGATTTAGTTTTCCAAATATTTCACTCCACATATGAACAACCTTACAAAATCCTTTTCTTATTAAACTATTTAATATATATTTTTATGAATATTATATATATGTATATTGTATCAAATGTCTATTCGTCACCCTAGTATACACAGTGTTTACTTTGGGATAGGCTAATTGATGTAAAAGTAAAAAATATTGTAGTTCAAATGTTAAAAATATATTACTCACCGATACCAGAACCTTGCAATAAGCTATAATATATATACCTATTCTCACAGATGTAACACAACAACACGATTTCAACCTAAAATTCACAAAAGCCCTTTTCACAGATTTACAACAAGCGGCCATGTTATTCAACTTTTATTGCCATAATCCAAACCTTGTGTCACTGTAAAACCGCACAAAATGTCAGAAAAATCTATTAACTAATTAGGATGTTGTTTAATTAAAATGTCAGTGGTAACAGTCGGCCATATGTAGCGTCGCTATTAAAAAAAGGTTATGAAATATCTACTACAGGGTAATTTGTAGAAAGAAATTAAAGACTTATATTTTAAATATATTTTTAATATTGCAGTATTTATAGATATTGTTTTGTATACAAAAAAATGTGTTAGTTGAACCATTGACTAGCAGTTTGAAATAAATATACTAACGAGTCTTTACACAGTGAAATAAAATATATAATGGAAAAAAAAACTTAAGATTTACGTAGAAGTTTAATGGTAGCAGTGACTTATTTGTATCGTTGTAAAATAGGCACGCAAAATGATGTAAAACTATTTCAAACATCACAGTTTTTTGGAAAACATCATTTATCTTATCATTGTTAAGTTTATATAAAGCGTTTATATGTAGGCAGGTTTATATAAACGGGCCAAGGCATTTATCACGCCTTTTAAACACAAGGCACAAGTATTAAACCTAAACTAACAACAAAATATTCACATTGGTATTATATTTTGGCGTCAACAAAATTATGTACGGATAGCCAAAATTATATTCCCTAATAAAGATTATAAAACAACTTGGTTTTGATATGGTACATCTTTATATTCAATATCCACAACTTAAATATGTAACAATAGTTTTTACATGATTAAAATTTCTCATACGACACAAAACTTAACTAAAGTTCCCTGTAATTAAATGAAAAAAAAAACAACTTTTTTATAAAAATAAAACATTTATTATAATGATGTTACATATCCACACGGCCTTAGACATAATTCTGGAATCATTTCATCGGAATAAAATCACTAAAGTTAAAAACACCATTGAATTAAATTTAGCCAAATATTACAATAGTTTATAACTTTAGCTAAAAACGAAACCCTTTATTCATTTAGTAACAATAGTTAGAACTTATTATTTTTGTACATTTGGGAGCAAAAAAATCTTAGGTACACTAGATTTTATAAATTTCATCGATTATTGACATTTCATAAGATGATCTTTTTACGTAAAGCTCCTTAAAGTGGTAAGTAAGATATTTAAAAATTCCAAAAGTACTAAATGCACACGAGAATTTCCAATTTCTTTGCTCGCAAGTGTATTAACAGTTTTATAATATATTTATAATTATAACAATTTTACTCATATTTTTATGTTGCTCCTATCAAAACGTATGGTGACCGAAGTATATATGTATGTATATATTTTATACCCCTACCGAATTTCTATGTATAACCTCGGAACTTTCCGCTTTACCCCATTAAAGATCAAAATCGCTTGCGCCAAGCCGTTTGTATTCAAATTAAAGGAAAGAAATAATAATACCATTGGGGGCGTGCCCAACCATTAGGGGCGGAACATAATACTACCTGCGTAAACATTTTCAAAGTATATTGCTTGCAAGATACAGCAAAGTTATGATTTAAAATCAATGCAAAATCATTCTGTAAATCCAAAATGTCAGTCTCCCAAACAATATTGAATTTAATAATCAAGGTATAGAGTTCTATATTGTACATGGTGTAATTGATTGGGGGCGTGCCCGACTATAAGGGGCGGAGCGTAATACTTTCGGCTTTAACCTATTCAACGTATATTGTTTGCAAGATGATACAGCGAAGTTATTATTCAGAGTCTTTGCGTACCACGTTTTTTTAACGCGCCATCGCGTTTTGTATCGATACAAAAGCGATTCTCGCGAACGTCGAATGCAGCTTGACTATGAAATCATAGAGGTCTTCAAAGGACTACCTTTGAATACCTGCATAAATTTAGTGCCGAGGTTGAATCGATATCTGTATCGATACAACGCATTAGAGATGCAAAAAAAATTGCTTTGTAAAATAAATAGAAACGCGCTTCGACAGCACGTTAAAAAAAACGCAATTTGCAAAGGCTCTTACAATCAACGCCAAATCAATCTGCTAAAAGTTTATTTCTCTCAAACGGTTTTTATCTTAGTAACCAAGAAATAGAGTTCTATATTGAGTAATAAATTGTAAATAAATAGTTGGGTTTTATATGAAATGTAAAAAGATAAATATCGTGTATAACCAAAAATGAACCACATACAGAAACAAATGTTTCCCCCAAAAAAAATAAGACCCGTAAACAGCTAGTTCAATTATTTTTTTTAATAACAGTTAAGTAAAGAAATATACAGCCAGTGTTGTAGGTACATTAATGATATTTTGAATATCGATATCCGTTAAACAAAATAACAATGAAACTTAAATAACAAAATATTTTTTTTATCTGTGGGAAATATTCGATTTTAGTAAAACGTAAAATAAAATGATGTTTACAGTCAGCGTGATCGTCATAATAAAAATCATTTTAATATTTCGTATTATTTATGGATAGAAAAGGTGTTTATATTGAGTAAATTTATTTCATCAATGCATGAACAACGGCGTTAGCATTCAATGCTTTCAGATCGGTGTATGTTTGTCCAGTGCCGACGAATACGATGGGTTGGCCAGTGATGTACGTCATCGATATAGCGGCGCCGACTTTGTCATCGATTGTATCGAACTTGGTGAGCACTATTCCATCGATTACGCGTGGGTTGGATGAAGCGCTGTGGTCGGCAAGTGCTTGGTTGAACTTCACCAATTGGTCGACCGCCTCGTTCCCGACCAAAGCCTCGCCAACGAACAACACCATATCGGGTTCATTCACCTGAATGAATGAATGAAATAATTTAATTGCGTTGATTTTGAGTACATAATATGATGTTCGCAGATATCAGGTTCCATCGAGATCTACTTAAAACTAAGCATGTAAATAAATTGAATTACAATATCACATTGATTATGAATGTGTCATAATTTCTACTAAAGAGCTATTTCTTATCTGTGTTTGGTATAAGATAGATTACTTAAACAAGCTATTTTGACCCTTTTTATGTCGTATAATCAAGGGTACCTTAACCCTTTAACCGCCCGATTTCATATCAGTTGTCGAGCCCTATCACCCGGCACAGTGCATCGAAAATACCTAAAACGAAGAGGGATGTGTACTTAACATTTTCAAGGTCGATATTTCGATATAATACTGATAGTTGCATTTACGAGCGTGGCTAACTAACAACTACATCAATACTCCTTACCCTACGTAAAGCCTATGAGTAACCTACTTATGTAGGCTAGGGATGGGAACCATCAATTTAGTCGCTAACATTTCACAAGTAAATTTGCTTAAATTCAAATAAATTAAATTAAATACATACAAATATTTGTAACGAAATGTTTAATTGACATTGTTGTATTTGTTTTGAGGTTAATAAGACAGTATAAAGAGAAACATTTTAATTTATATTTATTTCTATATCGGTAAATCTTGACATATGCCCCATCCCTACTGTCGGATTTTGCCGTCACAGGCGTAGTACATCAACACAATTTCCTAATAATTATAATTGTTAATCATCTAACTTCGGACATTATTTTTAGGACTTCTGATTAAAAGACTTAAAAATATTAAATGATAAATGGTTACTTAATTATCTATTTACCGAAAATACACATCTTTTTGATAAAAAACAGCTTCATTACATGAAAAAAGCAGAATAAATCACATGAGGTATTCGGTCGTAAATATACGACCCTGGCGAAATGGACTCAAAAATATTTGTCGGATTAATCCGATGGAAGCGGTTAAAGGGTTAACGAGCTATTTATACCCTCTATGTAGTTTAACGAAT
The DNA here is from genome assembly GCA_927399485.1 of Calamotropha paludella. Lineage (NCBI taxonomy): Eukaryota > Metazoa > Arthropoda > Insecta > Lepidoptera > Crambidae > Calamotropha > Calamotropha paludella. Next base: position 22,319,320 of record OV656817.1, on the reverse strand, counting down.
GCTACCTTAATGAGCTATTTCTAGTTTGTGTGTCGTATAATCAAAGTTACTTTAACAAGTTATTTCTTGAGTTTGTGTGTAAAGGTAGATTAATTTAATGAAATACTTCTACTTTTTATGAAGTTTTACGAAGGTTACCCTAACGAGCTATTTCTAGTCTGTTTGTCGTGGAATCAAAGTATCTTTAACGAGCTATTTCTTATATTTGTGTAGTATAAAGTAGATTACCTTAATGAGATATGTTCTCTTTATGTAGTTAACGAAGGTAATCTAAGCGAGCTATTTCTACACTATATGTCGTATAAATCAAAGTTACCTTAATGAGCTATTTTCTCTTTTTATGAAGTTAAACGAATGTTTCCTTAACGAGCTATTTCTACTCTGTATGGGGTTTAATCAAAGTTACTTTAACGAGCTATTTTTCCTCTGTGTGTGGTATAAAGTAGATTACCTTGACAAAATAGTTCTACTCTTTATTTAGTTTAATTAAAGTTACTTTAAAGAGCTATTTCTGCTTCGTATGTGGTATAATGTAAATTATCTTGACGAGCTATTTCTACACTATATGTGGTTTCATCTGAGTGTAGTATAAGGTAAATTACCTTAATGAGCTATTTCCACTTTTTATGCAGTTTAACTAAGGTAACCTTAGTGAGTTATTTCTTCTCTTTATGTATTTTAACGAAGGCTACCTTAACAAGGTATTTCTACTTTTTATGTAGTTTAACGAAGGTAACCTTAACGAGCTATTTCTACTCTTTATGAAGTTTAACGAAGGTTTCCTTAACGAGCTATTTCTACTCTGTATGGGGTTTAATCAAAGTTACTTTAACGAGCTTTTTCTACTCTTTATGTAGTTTAACGAAGGTAACCTTAACGAGCTATTTCTACTCTTTATGTAGTTTAAAGAAAGGTAACCTTAACGAGCTATTTCTACTCTTTATGTAGTTTAACGAAGGTAACCTTAACGAGCTATTTCTACTCTTTATGTAGTTTAACGAAGGTAACCTTAACGAGTTATTTCTACTCTTTATGTAGTTTAACGAAGGTAACCTTAGTGAGTTATTTCTACTCTTAATGTAGTTTAACGAAGGTAACCTTAGTGAGTTATTTCTACTCTTTATGTAGTTTAACGAAGGTAACCTTAACGAGCTATTTCTACTCTTTATGTAGTTTAACGAAGGTAACCTTAACGAGCTATTTCTACTCTTTATGTAGTTTAACGAAGGTAACCTTAACGAGCTATTTCTACTCTTTATGTAGTTTAACGAAGGTAACCTTAACGAGCTATTTCTACTCTTTATGTAGTTTAACGAAGGTAACCTTAACGAGCTATTTCTACTCTTTATGTAGTTTAACGAAGGTAACCTTAACGAGCTATTTCTACTCTTTATATAGTTTAACGAAGGTAACCTTAGTGAGTTATTTCTACTCTTTATGTAGTTTAACGAAGGTAACCTTAGTGAGTTATTTCTACTCTTTATGTAGTTTAACGAAGGTAAGCTTAGTGAGTTATTTCTACTCTTTATGTAGTTTAACGAAGGTAACCTTAACGAGCTATTTCTACTCTTTATATAGTTTAACGAAGGTAACCTTAACGAGCTATTTCTACTCTTTATGTAGTTTAACGAAGGTAAACTTAACGAGCTATTTCTACTCTTTATGTAGTTTAACGAAGGTAACCTTAACGAGCTATTTCTACTCTTTATGTAGTTTAAAGAAAGGTAACCTTAACGAGCTATTTCTACTCTTTATGTAGTTTAACGAAGGTAACCTTAACGAGCTATTTCTACTCTTTATGTAGTTTAACGAAGGTAACCTTAACGAGCTATTTCTACTTTTTATGTAGTTTAACGAAGGTAACCTTAACGAGCTATTTCTACTCTTTATGTAGTTTAACGAAGGTAACCTTAACGAGCTATTTCTACTCTTTATGTAGTTTAACGAAGGTAACCTTAGTGAGCTATTTCTACTGTTTACGTGGTATAATGGAATTTACCTTGATGAGCTTGGCAAGTGCTCGCATGAGTGGCTCGTTATCCTGCATGCGCCCAGCCGTATCCACGAGCACAACGTCGATCTTACATTCCGCCGCATACCGGATCGCCTCCATCGCTATGCCAGCTGCGTCTTTACCTGATTACCATTCATTGACATTAAATAATATAATAATATCTCTTACACTCACACCAATTAGCCTAGCCCAAAGTAAGCACTGTAAGGCTTGTGTTATGGATACTAGGGTAACTGATAAATATACATATATGAGACAGATATGTAATATTCATAGAAATGTATACAAATACCCATAACAAAAGAACAAATGCTCGTATTTTTCATAAACATCTGGTACTCGAACCAAGGACCGTTGGGTAAGAAAGGCAAGACCGCTACCGTTGCACCTTACGGTCGTCATTGAGAATATTGAGATGCAAAAGACAGATCTGCATTCGTTATGGGTAATGCCAGCACTTGTACCTAAGTCATGGGTATTTATATATATTTCTATGAATATTACATATTTTACAACGAAAAATATCTCAATATACTTTAAATGTTTAATTTTGTGTAAGATGTAAGCAACGAAAAATGTGTTACACCTTGAATGTTTGATTTTATGTAAGGTGTAAGTGATGAAAAATTTCAAACACCATTAGTGTTTGATTTTGTGTAAGGTGTAAGTGACGAAAGATGTCTAACACCTTAAACGTTTCATTTTGTGTAAGGTGTCCCACACCTAAAGTTTGATTTTATGTCAGTGTAAGCGACGAAAAATGTTTAACACCTCAAATGTTTCATTTTATGTAAAATGTAAGCAATGAAAAATGTTTAACACCTTAAATGTTTCATTTTGTGTAAGGTGTAAGCGGTTAAAAATGTTAACACCTAAAATGTTTGATTTTGTGTAAAGTGTAAGTAATGAATAATATCTAACGCCTTAAATGTTTCATTTTGTGTGAGTTGTAAGCGACATAAATGTGTCTACCACCTTAAATATTTGATTTTGTTTACGGTGTAAGCAACGTACCGTATCCCTTCTCGTAGAGGTGTACCATTTTTCGTCCGTGTTGGGAGGCTGGATGCAGAGCGTCGAGACGTCTCACGTGAGTGCGCAGTTGCTCGACTGCGCCTGCGCGGAACGTGTCGCACGCCGCGATCAAAACCGACATATCGTTCTCGATCAACCAGAAGCAGATCTTCGCCAGGTTAGTGGATTTGCCCACGCCATTCACCTGTTGGATACAATTTCAATATGATTGTTTGTAAGATCGTTAATGTAAATATATATAAGATATGTAAGATGCATACATATATTCTAATTATATATTATTTTTATTTATATTCTAGGTATTCTTGAATGCTGTAAAAACATTTTTTTACTAACCATCTTTAACGGTCTAAATTTGTTAAATTTGTATTCTTTAAACTCATCACATTAGAAAACAGTTATTGCTTACTAAGGCTAATTTTATCTGTGGCCAATAAAGTTTGTTCTTATATGCAGAGCGTAAATTACGGTTGTTTTTGAACAAATAAATTTCATAGTAATTAATATCACAAAGAAAAAATTAAGCTTCTGGTATTATTAAATAAAAAGAAAATCAGGGAAATAATCACCCCACAGAAGGCCATAACGTAAGGGCGGCCTTGTTGTTTGGCGTGAATACAGTCGCGTAAGATGTCCACACGCCGTTTGGGCGACAGGATCTGGACCAGCGAGTCCGTCAGTGTAGCCTTCACCGTCTTGGCCACGCTGTCAAACGTGCCCAGCACCTGGAGACACATATTTAGAGACCATATAATGATGTGCTGGTGATAATAAGAGAATAATTGACTAAGAGACAGTTTTCGGAAAAATATTGTATTGTTAATTAGGAAAAAAATATTTCTTTGAGCGCACAAATTTAAATTCGCACCAAAATAGCCAGTCACATAACATTTTCTGGCTGTGACGTCATATCACATAAAAATGCACTATAAATTATTTAGTACTAACATAGTTCGTAAGCATATTGTTACTCAAAAATATGGACATTATTTCCGAAATATATTATCGAATTGAATAAATGCATGTACTTTAGGCAAATTTGCCCTTCAGCTTTTATTTAACCCGACTTAATTTTTCACAAACAGGAATCGAAATATATCTGTGTCAATCTTTTTATATTCTAAGCACACTGTTTACGACAAGGAACAAGAGGCTGTTTTGTATGATGTGACGTCATCTGATACTTAGTCATGGTTCTTGTAATCCACAGATAATAAAACTCAGATGTATACATTTAATAAATACATTTTTTTACAAAGCCATATTGTATAATTATTAATACTAAGCTGTGTTATTAAAAATATTTCCTATGTTTTCGTTTCATCTGTCGAGTAGCCAATTATAGACGATAATTCAGTGGATTATGACGTCAGTCTACATGTCATAACTTGTTAGCAGTCAATACGATACAGTTCTAAGATATCTGCGTAAGAATCAAATCAAGGAATGAGTACAGCAATTTATTTGTTTTAGGTTCATTTACAGATTATAATCGAAGCTATGTATACAGTATGTGTATATAAATAATTCATCAATAGTGTAAACAGCATGTTAATAATAATAATTACTAGATATTACTTAAAAGAAAAAAAAACTAATAAACATTAAAGAGTCCGAAAGGAGAAGAGGACGGATTTTTTTGGCATTTAAAATAACAATGTTCTTGTTTACTTCGATATAAGAATTGATATTTAACTTTTTAGCTCTATGAAGGGATTATAAGGAAAGAAGAATCTGTGACTCCATTGACGTATGTATATTATTGTCTTGAAAATAAAACTTTGATTAAAAATATGACATACGTCATACTGATATCGTTTTCAAAGCATGTCTTCAAAGAGTTTACATATTTTGAAGTTTTTTTAATGTGTAGAATTTTCTCCTATAAAAAGCCAGAATCAAAAAGAAATGGAACTAGCTTTTGACTACAATCATTTTGTATCAGAATGATTTTAATTATTAGTTTGAGCAAATGCAGCAACGCATTGTTAGATAGAATACTTCCAAAAACATCCCATCATTTGATACTGAACTGATGAACCACTTTTATCAAATTAATTGCGAATTTAATTTTGTTTTTATTTATATTTAATCCGAATGTTTCAACGGAGGCGTGATCACAGGATGGAAGTCATCCAATTTAATATAATATATGTGTGTGTGTGTTCGTGTGTGCGCGCGCGCGGGTCCGTGTTTGTGTGTGTGTGTGTGTGTGAAGTATGACCTCAAGTGGCTGCAACAGCCACTTGAAGTCATACTTTAACTCTAAATGTAATTTTGTAATAGTTTTTAAGGGCTGTGGTCATTGTTAATAATAAATAAACACCAAACATTACTAACAAAATAAATTTAACTTATCCGGTATAAGTGGTTTTATAGGTGAATTTGTGCTTTATTTGTTAAGCAGTAAAACTGACCTTCCCCTCAAGCTTGGCGGCGACTGAATCGCATAGCTTGTTGGCGATGTCGGCGGCCACATTCTTGCCGATCAGGTGGTCGCGTAGGCGATCCAATACTGGTCTCATACTCTCCTCGGTCAGTGCCTTTGAGCCCACCAGCCCTGTCATGTGAATATAATTAAAAAAAATAAGAGTGCCGTCTAAACAGAACAGCTATACGCAACGGATATACAAAAGTGACTGGCGAGGATGCATAGAGTAGAAAAAGAGATAGAAAACCATGCCAGCCACGCACACTGACATGAGTGAAAGCGAGACAGAAAGCCACGCACACTGAGGTGAGGAAGCAGCTGGCTTCTATATAGTATATCGAGTAATGTTACTAAATCTGACGCTCTCGTGTAACGGGCAAATCAGTCGCTTAGCACGAATAGAGAGGCCGCGCGGCGAGCGCCTATTTGCGACCGGCCCGAACGTCCCTATACAAGCTTCGTTTCAATAAATAGTATATATGATAATGCCACATGATCGATAATCACGCGCGACATCAATCGGAATTGCTACGACGTGCTGAGTCAGCGGAACGTGAAAACCGTGACCTCACACGGCGATCGTTGAAACTCGTGCACTTTTGTCTCCACTACATCGGAAAAGAGGTTTCTTGCATATTTTTTTTAAGTGTATAAATCGTTAAATCAAGTCATTTTTAATAGAAAAATACTTTTTTTTTTGTAGAATTATTTTCTTGGCTCAGTGTTTAAACTATTGTTGCGAAATTTAGTGAATTAAAATAAATTGTAATTTATAATTTTTAAGATAAATTTTAAAATTTTGTTTCTTTATAAGTCCTGTAACCAAACGTAATTCATATAACAAATTGCTTTCTTACATTTTTGGAAAAATCATGTTTTAATTTCATCCGCGATAAAGTTTAAATTCGCATATTTGGCAACATTTAATTTTTCCAATTCCCTTTTGACTCAATATAGTAAATAAAACTATTTAAAAACAAGGCGGCCATAACCCAACGATATCACCCAGATAACATTAAGATATCAGCTTTAACCCTAGCAGACCGAAAATAACTAGAACTCATATTTTGTTGTTCTAATTATTTTTTTATTTTTGATTTTATTCATTTTACCCTTTATCTCAGGCAAAATTCTGACAGTCACTTTTTTAACTTTTCTAACAAAACTGGCAAAGGCCTAAAATTATTCTGCCTGAACATCTTCATTTTTCAAAAATTAAAAAAAAAACATTAAAAAGTTTAAGTTAATATATTTAATTCTTTAATTATAAACATTGCATAAGGTGATAAGTTAAATTTTGACTTATTTTCTACTATGAATCTAAAACATGAAGAGGTTACTACTAAATAGGTATTTTTTCCCTTTTCTTATACAGTTAAATAATACATACCTTTGAAAATGCTGAACATTCCCCCCGACTTCTTGGGACTGGGCTGTGCACGTGGATCTTCTTCTTCTTCGCTGCTGCTCTCCTCAGACTCCACTTCCAGGTCGCGAATGGCTCCGGTCATTTGACCAATCAACTAAATAATAGTTAATTATTTATATTGTTTTCTGTTAAAAGCTAAAGTCCATATATTGGTTAAAACGCATCACAGATTAAATAGTTCTGGACAAATTAAAAAATAAATTTTATGCAATGCAATCCCATTCTTTTTTCCTAATAGCTTTATTCCTAATTTACTTTGGCATAAGATCAAAAAGCATGAAGATAGGTTAGGTTAGATATTTTTTTATACATTACCAGCCATCAAATTATACCTTTTAATATTCTGCCAAAAAATGGTGAAAATTGGAAAGGGGGAACACATTATAGATAATTGGCAAAAAAGTTTTCCAAAACTCATTTTCATTTCATTAACTATCAAACTAACTCTAATTAGAACACAAGATTAACATTTATAGAACAAGATCCCAGGGCTGGCAGACGTTACTATACTAGTTAACCCAGGTTGCATTCCGTATGGTACCTGTGTGTCAGCATTGATATTGTTGTCTGCATCCTCCGGTTTATCAGTGCTGAAGTCTAGCGAGGGTAGGTCCCGAGACCCACCACCCAACGCCCACACACGCGGCTGCTTCACACGATCTTCATTCTTGGGGCTTTTTGGGGATTTCCTGGAACAAATCATAAAAAAATATATTTAATGCATATTCCTGCAGAAGGAAGTTTTCTCCTGGCTCATCTTAAAATAGCTATTTGTAATTCTTGTTAGTAATCTGTTTTTAATTAAAGATTCTTGTTTAGTAAACTTAATTTATTCCAATAAATAAAATAAAAACCGTTTTAGGGTACTCCTTTTAGTTATGTTTAAAATATATCTAAAAATGTAAAAATTTTTTGATCCCTAATGTATATTTAAAAGGCAGTAAGTACAAGCCACAGCATGGCAAGATACCTCAAACTGTATTATTTTCTAAAGTATAAGATAAAATATAAGATAAAGTAACCTCAATTGATAATAAACTCTGTTTGACTTAAAGCTAAAATTCAAATGAAGAAATTTAATTTCTGTATAGGAAGAAGTGCTGTTTACTATAATGACTGTATATTATTCTTGACAATTAAGCAAATTAACCTTACAAATATTTCACTGATTGTTTTAAACTTCATTGTGAAAGAGTATAAAAAAGAAAAGGGAAATACTAAATTGCTAAAAATATCGTCCGTCGAAAACACTAGTGGAACATTACAAAATGAGTTGTTCTGAGCAAGAAAAATGAATTTTTTTTTGTATTATATTCTTAGAACATAATGATCGAAGATTATATTACATTATATCGGCCATTATATGTATGATTTCTATATTTATAAATAATCAATGACAGATGTTTGTTAACCTCAATTTTTTTTTGTAAATATGAGTAATTACCGTTTAATTTATTATGTTATTTCCTTAATTTTAATTCTGAATTTAATTTTATTTAAATTTTCATTTCCGAAATTGTGCCTGTTGACTATGACTATTATTATGTGATTGCTGTACAAGCCTGCTATTGGTGTTCATATCAGGTTTATTATATATTTGTTTTCACTTTGATGTATTAATGTGTTCACTGTTGATGTGTCTTAACTAAATAAATATTTTACAAAATGTTCCACCACCTTGATTTCTCCCTCTCATTGCTGTTTGTTTCAGAAAAGGGAGCTGTCCCCAAATACTTCTTAGCAAAATTTTTGGTAAAAGCATTTTATATTAATTTGTGGCTGAGGTCAGAAATTCATAATGCTGTTTTATCACTAACTTCTAAATTGAATTTACAGTTGTGAGCATAAAAAGTCAAAATATTTAAATATATCTCAACAGTCATACTCATTTAAGAAAAAAATTCCCACATGCTGAAGTAAAGTAATATTAGTGCTGTCATAAAAAATCTATAGAAATATTCCATTACATACAAACATCACACAAAGTAGGTTTTTGTAAATATTTCAACTTATTTTCCTATTAAATATTTTACTGCCTAGAGCAAATATATACAAATACATATAGATAATCACAATTAATATTAAAACCAATATCAATATAGTAAAGATATAGTTACCAAATTTGTTTTATTTTTTTTTTACTTTCACATTGATTAGTCTATTTACCTATTACTCAAAGCAAACAGTAAAAGCCTTGTATTGTGAATACTAGTGTAATGGAGAGACATAACATTCAATTATTTTAGCATCCCCTATTTTTTTTAACCCTTTCCGTGCCAGCTACGAGAATACTCATAGTGCGGTACTGTAAAATGGTGCCGACTACATGTATGCTCGTAGATTTTTTTGGGCAACCTATATAAAAAAATATTTTTATATTTTTAGAGGTTTAATTTAACGTTTTTTTAGAGTTTGGCATTACAAATAAAAATACATGTGAAGTGTTTAAATAGTATTTTCGTAGCTGGCATGGAAAGGGTTGAAATTTGAAAATATAGTGTATATAAAGTCATCCATATATTTGTTTATGTAATAAGGTATTTTGTTTTCTTTATTTAAAAAAAAAATTGAGTTCTTTAGGCAGAATAAGTTATGATATCATTATAATGTCAAGTGACCTTGTTCTGACCAAAAGAAAATAAGGGATTTAGATGAAAAATCTTTAAAGTATATTTTTAAATTACTATATTTTTAAATGAAATATGAAACTTAGATGTTTTAGAAAAATTAAAATAAATGTTCTTTAATTCTACTCAGGCAATAAGAAGTTGTAGTATAAAACTATGCGGCGAAGGTCTAGTGTATTCAGAATGTAGGTATACCGTTTTATAGAAACAAGGGACAAAAGAATGACAAATAAGTAAACAAAGAAACACTCACTTAACATCTTTTTTACTCTTAGCAGCAAGCTTCTGCGCCAGTTTGGCTCTACTAGCAATGATCAAATCATCTTCTACCTCAGATATTTCTTCCACCTTGCCATTAGTAATATTTTTATTCTCTGCTATTTTCACTGAAATAATTGGTTGGAAGTGATTAAAAGATCTAGTAATTTTGTTATTGTGTGCTACTTTCACTTATATTTTTACTCGGCAAAAGAACTGATCTGAAAAGAGCAAAATAATTAACTGATCTTACCAGATTTTTTACTTTTTTCTTCACCTCTACGTTCAATCATAGAAGCAACAGTCTTTTTGGATTTAAGAGAATCTTCAAAAGATCTCATTTGCTTAGGTAATTTTGCTTGTGACTTAGCTGCAAAAGAAAAGTAAATGAGATTAAGATTCTGCTATTTGAAAAATATTCTTTTGCAGTCAAGAATGGTCTGTACATACCCCATATTTCACAGTTCTTAAGAACTCTATCAAATGTAGACCTAAATTCAAAATCCATGATGAAACTGCTACTTTGCAAGTCATTTTTGTATTTATCTCTAAACTCCAGCTGGACATCATTCAAAAATTTGTCCACATAAGATAATTGGAGAATTTTTTGATAAGCAACGACGAACACCAGCTCAAACTCATTGTCGAGCTTATATTGTAGAGTCAGAGCATTATGGTTGAAAGAGTTATTACCTGTACGTTCCTAAAATAAAATAAAATTACTCAACTTAAAGAGGTTAACACATATACACATTATTTCAAGAAAAACACAATTTGATGTACTACGACATTCTAAGTATGAGGACACGTAGCACATTTTTTATTAAATTAAATCAAGGCCAGAAGGGCTTCGCGAACTTACTTGTAGTATTACGCTACGTATTAATGCATTTACTGAAGGCGAAAAAATTTCGCTTGTACTTTGAAAACACCATAGTACTATGCCTCCTTTACTAAAGATGCTAAATAGATCCAACATTTTGTCAAGTTACGCACAATACACTAAATATTGATAAGTTTTAAGATCGTTTCATTACAAGCTCTAATAGAAACTGTTTGACAGTAAATTGACAACTCATGGACAGTCACAATACAATACTACCAACTTACTTTGGTACCAACTATTAGTAGTAGGGTAGGTACTAATTAGCAGCTGTTAGCACTATATTTTACAGCTTTTGGCATATCGTCATACTAGCGTAGGTAGCATTGCTATGTTAATCGAAAATGTATTTGTAAACACATTTCCAATTTAATGTTCGAAAGATTGCTTGCAAAAATGTTGCACAGTCAACACATTACACATTAGAACACAACAATTTTCTTGTCTTTTTTTTAAATAAAAGATAATCTAATGTAATTTGCTATAAGATAAAAAAAAACATTATTATTATTAGTAAATCTTTATTATTACTTAATACATCTTCAACAGAAAAAATATAGACCTGCATCTAGTACTAAAGTTTTCGGAAGTGAATTTAACTCTGTAAAAAATAATATTTGCCAATGTTTTAGAGTTTATTTCGCCAACTGTCTTATTTCTTCTTTCTTTGGAATACTTAAATTTAGAAAATCTTCATAATTGCTAATAGAACTCATTTTTTTGTTTTATTTTTGCAATTAATCAAAATGCTATTTTTATTTATTAGACCTTAGTCATTGTAGAATATATTCTTCAAAATCTATTATCACTTGCGTGGTTTCATGTGAATATACTATGTACTTAACTATAGCTTATATTATATTTTATAACAAGACAATGTCGGAATGAGATAGTCTATATGAATATCTCCCCAGTCTATCCATTTATCTGCTTTAAGACCATTTTGTATATCTTCAATCAACTGTTTAAAGTTTACTGTCACGCCACCTTATCTTCTTCATATACTTAGTTTCAGACGTAGGCGTAGTATCAGGCGAAACAGGGTAACGTTACAAGTTAAAAAGAGCTTTGTAGATACTTTGTAGATAAATAATAGGTAGTATGCGCTGTAAAAAGTTTATTTTGTTGCTGTATAGGGTAGTATGATACTGACTCTATGGTTGGTTTGTAAGTTTGAAAATTCTCACAGTTAGTTGTATGACTTGTATGTAGATTTACGAACTTTGCAGATTAGTTCGCACCAGTCCGCATTATTTCAAAAAATAACCGATCTTCCTAGACGCTATGTTTCTCGCCGAGCAAATAACTTATGCCAGTTAACCCCACACCTCGATCTATTTAAAAAAGGGCCATTCTACGTGGCAGTCATACTATACAACCACTAACCAAATTTACTCAAAGCCCTCCAGGGAAGTAAATTCGATAATAATTAAAAAAAAATCTTCTAGATGAGGCTTACCATTCTGTAAAGGAATATTTATACGATAAGTTAGGAACATAGACAGTGCTGAATTTACACATTTGCCACCCCAAAGTTATAAAATTTTTTCCGCCTCTACTGACCTCTAAAATTAGATTCACTGTTCACAATAACGTTAATTCCTTTTTTAGGGAATAATCTAGTTTCAAGATTATTTTTAAAATTTTTTGTGTAGAGTCTGGCTAACGAAAGTTGGCCCCAGAATATTGGCGGCAAATTTAAAAAATACATGCATGACAACACTAAAATTATACTATGAAAATTGGAATAACCTACTTTGATACTTGGTAATTCATTATTAAAAATATCATATATATAGACAGTATAAGAACATTATGTTAGGGAAATAAAGAAACAGAATTTATTTATTTTTATTAATTATTGATATGTACAAGGTTTGTAACGGGATTTTAAGGATTTATTGATCTGGTATAGGTGTTGGTATATGAGGTAAATATGGGCGGAATCCGAAAATAAATAGAGAAATAAAATACGATAATATTCCATACATAATAACTTCGTTTTATTCATCATAATCAAAATCAGATTCTAACACTTCAATGCGAAAAGATTCATCACTGTTACTAGTATCGCTGTCTCTAACATGTATAATAAAACTCTCTAAATTTTCTTCTGTTATTTTATCACGTTCTTTATATTTATTTTCAACATGTATTACATGATCAGTCATTTTCTTCCAATCCTGTGGATTTACGTTTTCAAATGAATCTTTAATTATTTCTTCTAATGCAGCTGTAGTAACTGCAATATTTTTGCTAGCCACTTTACGTTTTGCCAAACTCCACACAAGCTCAATCGCATTTAAATCACAATGGTAGGGTGGAAGTCTCAACACCTCATGACCCCATTGATTTAAAATTTCATCAGCTTCATATATTGGATCAGGCGTATTTCGTTTTACAATACACAACAGCTCTGCTTTCGTGTGGAAGTCCTCATATTGAATTCCATTATCACGAAGCCACTCTCTTATATTACTTTTACGTGTTTGTGTGTTAGGAACCTTATTTATAATTACCGAATGGTAACTAGCATTATCCATTACACTTGGTTCTTCCAAATTTGGTATAAGTTTTTCTTTAAGCCATTTATTAAAATTTTCAGCATTCATGTCATGGTGATAATCAGCATTTTTTGATTTAGTACTAAACACTAACAAAGAGTTTGGTACGGGGCCTTTCTCTGATCCTGTATGAACTATAATGTACCTTTTCCCGGTCGAAACATTTTCAATTGCACCACTAGTTGAAGGACCTTGCCATGACTTCTTAGGCTAGTAGTTTCTATGGACATAAGTCTCATCTAAATAAATGATTGGCTTGCCTTCTGCACGTTTTCCTGCTATAGTTCTTAAAAATCTATGTCTCCAAGCAGATATGTCATAGCATTCTATTAACACAAAACGCTCATTTTTATTCTTTTTAAATTCATAGCCATTGGCTAATAACAAGCGGCGCAGAGTTTCTCTGCATCCGTTAAAATTAATACTTTCTTTTAACTCCACCAACAGTGTCCTCAGTGTAGGAACTTGTTTTTTAACACTATAAAATTCGTTTATCTTGTTACGCATAGCATCTATGTCAAAGTTATCTAGGTTAGACACGGTAGGTTTCCGTGGGCGTTTCTTCCCCGAGGTACTCCAGACACCTTCATTTACTGCACCTTCCCTTTTTACTCTCTTTAGTGTTCTGACACTCACTTCTGCGAAGAAGAAATACAAAATATGTTCTTTATAATAAATTCAAAACTGATCTTTTTCATATTTTGGTAGAAAAAATATATTATTCTGTCAATGAATTTCTAAAAGATGATTTGAATTACTGACATACACTTTGTAATATTATTTGCCCTTTGTATTCGTTTGTTATACGACGTTATTTGACATTTGTATAGTTTAAAATAATTTATTTTTTAATTTATGATACTTATAGGATTTAGATTTATATTTAATAAGTTCATTGAATATTAGAAATGTTTTAAATATTTGCACGTCGACAAATTCGACAGGTCATGTTGTACTTGGAAATTATGTTATAAGATGTATTTTACCATGTCCTGGCAAATAAATGAGATATTATTATATTATTATTATTATTTCTTGGTATTAGTACGTAAAAATGCAAAGGCTTTTCTCGGCATAATTTCAAAACATCAGTGTATAGTAAAAACTTACCAGTCATTGAAGCTATTTCTTTTAAGTACTGATTCTGGGTTATTATCCTATCTTTCTGCTCTAATTCAGTGAGATTTTCAATAGTTCTTACTATTTCATCAACTCCTTCGACATCTTGCAGATTCTCTGTTAAAGAAAGTTAAACGTTTTAAAATTACCAACAAAAATCTATACATATAAATAAAATTGGAGTGTCTGTTTGGAATGTTAAAATAACCGTTTTTTACTACATGCATATGAATATATATACGGAACATACACCAAAATAACATTTTTTTTTAATTTTTGTCTGTCTGTTTGTTCCGGCTAATCTCCGAAACGGCTGGACCGATTTTGACGGGATTTTCACTGTTAGGTAGGTAATTTAATAGGGAGTAACATAGGTTACTTTTTATCCCAATATTCCTACGGGAACGGGAATCACGCGGGTGAAACCGCGGGCGGCCGCTAGTACAACATAAATTAATTATTAGTATACGTAAAACATAGGTGATGTTATTAAAATTAATACGTTGACTGATGCGATGTACGAATGAATAAAATTAGTTTTATTCAATACGAAGAAGAGTAAGTAACTTATTTGTAAGGATACGTAAATTATAAATCAAAATTTTATTATGACGACTGGATAGGTGGATAGGTTCAAAGTATCAAAATAATATTGTCTACTAACCTATGAAATTCGACACCACACGTAGACAATCTTGTTTTTGTTTAAACGCGGCATCATGCTGTTGTTGTTTTTCGTTGAACTTGCCAATCATGCAAAACAACATCTTTCGTACACCACTTTTGATAGATTTGTTCATTTTAAACCGTAATTAGAATCACAATTTACACAAACTCATACAATTTGTCACCAGAGATACCGAACGACAAGCTTGTCAAATTGACGTTGACGTTCATATAGAGTTGCTATATAAAAAGTTCGCAAATAATTCCAGGGCCTACTTTCGTTAGCCAGACTCTATATTTTTAAGCTAATAGAAGCAAAGCTTTGTTTTTACTGCACTATTACTTGCTTTTTTTCTGTACCAATTTTCTAGGCTAATTTTGCCGCCCTAAGCTTTAGCTTTTTCAGCTTCTATGGTAAATCCGGCACTGAACATAGACCTAAAGCAAATGTTAGATATTTTTAAGTATTACAATATTATTGTTTACGTTTTATAAGCAATTTGCGATGCCCTTACAGGGCTCTTGTTTGTGACATATCCATTTCATGTAACACCTATATATATATATATATATATATATATATATATATATATACAACAAGATGCAATAAAGGAATATGATCATATACCTTACTAATCCTTCATGCTAATGCTATAGTGACTGTGTTATTTGATCTGTGGTATGTACTAACTGTGCATGCAGCGTCGACTCGTCTGTGGTGGTGTAGTAAATTTGTCAAATCATCGCAGTCATTTTATTATTTTGTGCGTGTTCATGAAACAGTTATAAATATTAAAGTAACGACAATAAAGTTTTACGAAAATGAATATCACTTCAGCCGCAGGGATTATATCCCTGTTAGACGAGCCTATGTCAGAGGTAAAAGAATTTGCTTTGAAAAGGTTGGACAATATCGTCGATGAATTTTGGCCAGAGATATCGGAATCCATCGAAAAAATTGAGATCCTACATGAAGACAAAGTATTTTCTCAGCATCAATTAGCCGCCTTGGTGGCCAGCAAGGTGTATTATCATTTGGGAGCATTTGAAGATTCTCTGACATACGCATTAGGAGCTGGTGACCTGTTTGATGTCAACGGACGAAACGAATATGTTGACACCACCATTGCAAAAGCTATCGACTTTTATACACAAAAAAGAAAAGTTTTATTTGTCGATAATACTGGTGAATCGATCGATCCCCGACTGGAGGCCATAGTCAACCGTATGTTTCAAAGATGCCTGGATGATGGTCAATACAGGCAGGCTCTGGGCCTGGCCCTGGAAACTCGACGCATGGACATTTTCGAGGAATCCATCATGAAGTCTGATGATATATCAGGTTTGTAATTTTATTTCTTTTTGACTTCGTCTTTGTTAGAATGTAGCAATGAGGGTGCAGAACTTGGAAAATTAGCCATGCAATAAGACAAGGCCTGCACACTTAGCGCGACTTAAGAAGCATCCTAACAATAGTGAGCATAGTGTGTCAAGCGGCAATGACCAACGAAGAATAGCAAATAAACCATTTCTGTTACACTTCCTTTAAGATACCTAGATGGAAGTCTTGGTGTATAGTTATAGGAATAAACAAATTTAATGTCATATTGTTGTAGTCAAAGAATAAATTTAAAACATATTTCAGTCATTTGAGCTCTCTCGTTCTTGTTGTACCATGATTATAGGTTTTGTTCAACATTTAATGATATATTTAGTTGTTCATTTATTTATTAAGTATTTTGTACCTCATGTTCAAATACAAAGACAAATATCTCAAAGATAAATTAATTTTGCATAACCTAACCTATATGGTTTTTGCAAAATTAACATTCTGCCTAATGTTGCTGAATTATCAATAGTATAAATAAAAAATCTGCTACTCTAAAATAGAACCAATACTATAGCTAGCATGGTTCTCATCAATAATATTTTTATACAGAAATAGTGCCATCATGTTATTGTTTCATTTATATACCTAGATAATTAAAAAAAAAATACACAGAAAAAGATTTAATATTGTCATTATACTAACAAGTAAAGTCCAAATATGATATAGTATTGCTTTTTTGGATGTAGAGACAGATAGATATAATAAGGAGTATTATCATGTACGAACTTATCAATAGTCATACTCATTCTACTATCGGTAGACGATCATATTGCAATTTGACTATTGATTGCATATTAAGTTGTTATTTTTTTTTCTAGGTATGCTGCAATATGCCTTCACAGTTGCAATGAGTCTTCTGCAGAATAGAGGTTTCCGAAGCACAGTTTTAAGGTCTCTTGTAGGACTCTACCGAGGACTTAATGTTCCAGATTATGTCAATATGTGTCAATGTCTCATCTTCCTGGAAGATCCACTGTCAGTAGCTGAGATTTTAGACAAACTTACTCATGGTCCTCAAGAGTCAGTTTTGATGGCTTATCAAATAGCATTTGACTTATACGATTCTGCAACACAACAGTTTCTTGGCAGGGTTTTACAAGCTTTAAGAAGTACGGCTCCCATCCCAAGTGCTCTGGGTGGAAAGCCTCAACCACAAGGTGGCCCTTTCCCAGAACCATCTATGGAAGTAGACACACCACAGCCTGAAGAAGTAAAAAAACCAGAAAGGGATATTGAAAGCTTGAACGATGAAGAGAAAGAGCACCAACGAAGAGTTGAAAAGCTAATTTCCATCCTTGGTGGTGATGTGTCAATTGGACTTCAATTACAATTCTTGATTAGATCAAATCATGCTGATATGCTTATTCTAAAAAACACTAAAGACGCCATCAGAGTTTCTATCTGCCATACAGCAACTGTAATAGCTAATGCTTTTATGCATGCGGGTACAACTAGTGATCAATTCTTGAGAGACAACCTGGAATGGTTAGCAAGAGCCACAAACTGGGCAAAACTGACAGTAACAGCTTCTCTTGGCGTCATACATAGAGGTCACGAGAATGAATCCTTGGCTCTCATGCAATCTTATTTACCTAAAGAGGCTGGTCCTTCATCAGGATATTCTGAGGGTGGTGGTCTCTACGCTCTGGGTTTGATTCACGCCAACCATGGCGCCAATATCATTGACTATCTTTTAACACAACTAAAAGATGCCCAAAATGAAATGGTTCGCCATGGTGGTTGTCTTGGGTTAGGTTTAGCTGCTATGGGAACTCACAGGCAAGATGTATATGAACAACTCAAATTCAATTTGTACCAAGATGACGCTGTGACAGGTGAAGCCGCCGGTATCGCAATGGGTATGGTCATGTTAGGCTCACGACATGCAGCTGCAATTGAAGATATGGTTGCATATGCTCAAGAAACACAACACGAAAAGATTTTGCGTGGTTTAGCTGTTGGTATTGCGTTTACGATGTATGGAAGACTTGAGGAGGCAGATGCTCTTGTTCAGCAATTATTGAGAGATAAGGACCCATTACTGCGACGCGCCGGTTGTTACACTATCGCGACTGCGTATTGTGGCACTGGCAACAACGACTCAATTCGCACTTTGCTTCACGTAGCCGTATCTGATGTCAATGACGATGTTCGTCGGGCTGCAGTTACAGCTCTTGGCTTTTTACTCTTCAGAACTCCAGAACAATGTCCTTCTGTTGTATCTCTTTTGGCTGAGTCTTACAATCCTCACGTGCGATATGGCGCGGCAATGGCTCTAGGTATTGCTTGTGCTGGCACAGGAAACCGTGAAGCAATTGGTCTTCTAGAACCTATGGTTAAGTTTGATCCTGTTAATTTTGTAAGACAAGGAGCTTTGATAGCATCGGCTATGATTCTCATCCAACAGACAGAAAGTCTTTGCCCTAAAGTAACATACTTCCGTCAACTCTATGCACAGGTAATATCGAATAAGCATGAAGATGTGATGGCGAAATTCGGTGCAATTTTAGCTCAAGGTATCATTGACGCTGGTGGCCGTAATGTGACAGTATCGCTACAGAATAGAACCGGCCACATGAACATGCTGGCTGTTGTAGGCATGTTAGTCTTTACCCAATATTGGTATTGGTTCCCATTGGCTCATTGCCTTTCACTCGCTTTCACGCCAACATGCATTATTGCCCTGAATTCCGATTTGAAGATGCCACAAATGGACATCAAATCTAATTCAAAGCCATCCCTTTATGCTTACCCTGCTCCCTTGGAAGAGAAGAAACGTGAAGAAAGAGAAAGAGTTACTACTGCCGTGTTGAGTATCGCAGCAGCAAGAGCTCGCAGGAGGGCGCATGGAGCCGAAGGTTCAGCCAGCAGTGTTACGTCATCTACCACCTCTAAAATGGATGTGGATGAAGAGGAAAAGAAGCCTTCAAAATCTCCAAACCCTAATATCACAGTTCATGGAAAAACTGATAAAGATAAGGATGCTGGAATATCTAAAGATGTAAAAAAAGAGGAGAAAGAAGGAAAAGAAGTAAAAGAAAATGAAGAGAAGGAAACTAAGGAAAAAAAAGAGCCTGAACCAACCTTTGAAATTTTGAACAACCCGGCCAGGGTTATGAGGCAGCAATTGAAATCATTAACTATTGTTGATGGTTCAGGATTCACACCTTTGAAAGACATTACTATTGGAGGTATCGTCATGCTGAATCACTCAGGAGATATAGAGCAAGTTCTTGTAGAACCAGTTGCAGCCTTTGGGCCGAAAACAGAAGAGGAGAAGGAACCAGAACCTCCAGAACCTTTTGAATATTTAGATGATTGATATAATCCTTTTGATTAATAATTTCCATCCGTTAACATTTACAACTATTTTATAATTGAGAAATGTATTGAACAAGTTATATTAACTAGAGTAAAATATCGAAGTACACTCATCAACTAACTGAAAATTAATATTGTGTTTTTGTGTCCTATAAAAATAAAATAAATAAGAAAAGCGTATTTGTCTTATTATTCGACAGACCGTTCATTTCGATTTGCCACGTAGTGTTAATTTAAAAGGCCAAATCTTGTGACACTATATTAAAGTCTTAGATTCAACTTCTAGTTGAATAATGTTTTTATATTACAACACAGTAACGCCTATGTGAGGGTCTATAAGAATATTAATATTTTATCGCATTGTTATAATTATATTCTTTAAAACAGTTATTATATTGACATGAATAAAAGAAAAATATGTAGCTTACTTGAGGAAAAAGCAAAATGCAACGCCGCCCGTCTGCGAATGAATGCAGACACCGTCACCCGCACAACTTCTAATTTCAACACTTGTTTCGCCCTCATACGGAAGATCATCAGGAGGAGTATCGGCATTTATTATGCGGGCGAAAAGGCGGTGTAATTTTGCTTGGTTTTTGCGGAATTTGTTTTATTAATGGACTTCGCCAAGTCACACCCAGTTCTATCAAATAATTTTATTGACACATCAACAGCATCCTATAAAAACTAATTTCTCAACTTGATATTCCGCTTAAAATGCAAGACATTGTAACCCCTAAAATATGAGAAGGGTTTAACATAATCTGCATGATGGTCAGAAGAGTTGGATATCGCAGTAAAGGACCATTATTCAGAGAACGCCAGTATAACCCGATCCAAAATTAGTCGCCTCTTACACCCTTAAGTCTGGCACTACACAATGTACTAATACACGGTTAGAAACTTAATACACTATTACAGCTAAACATCATCATCAGCATATTAATGTCTTCACGCAGCTCCAGTGCGGATTATTGGGTGTTGACAGCTTTAGATGCCGCCAGCACCAACGTCTTAATGTGACTCTAATGATTGGAGGAGCTCGAGATGGTAAATTTTTGGCCAGCCATCTGCAGACTGATTTTTGTGAAAGTTGCTTAACATTTACCATAGGCCGAAAGTACTAATCGTTGCGAGCTCCTCGTGTAAACGCCTAATTTAAATGATTTGTAAACTGAAGAAAATTCTTACAATGATATTTGGTTTATCAAGTTGGGTTTCAGTGCCGGGCATCTTAGAAGCTGGCAGCTGTACTGCCGTCCTTACGATAAGTGCAATAAGTAGTTTCAGCTAGTTTCGAAATAATTGCGATCAAAGATTTATTTTTTCTTTTTTTTATGTATCATGGTAACTATAAAAGTTATTGACTTGAAACTTTAACTATACCACTCTTAAATGAAACGGAATTTTATGTAGTATATTATATTTTTACATACAATTAGAACGTAAATTGTACTTAAGTCAATTTGCCCAAAAACTCGACTTATTGCACTTATCGTAAGGACGGCAGTGTAAGTAAGACCGTAATAAGTAGCCGAGGCCTTAATAGACGCAAGATTCAGATTTTAAGTGTTTGTTAGGGTACCTAATAATAATAAATAATAAATATTTCTAACATTCACACCAATTAGCCTAGCCCAAAGTAAGCTCTGTAAGGCTTGTGTTATGGATGCTAGGGTAGTTTTACAAACATGTTTGTGGCAGCAAAATTTCAACATTTTAGATATACCTATCAGTGACGATTAGAGTTATTTCTGAGTATTTAAAGAATCCTTACATTTATGAATGATATATATAAAAACATGAGGGTACTAACTTGACGTAATATTTGTATAAACTGAAAGCGTGACAAAGGATCCCAAAGGGGAGGCCTTTGGGGTCCAAAACGGTAAAATTTCATGTGACGTATTTTATGAATGACCTCTATCAAATTTTATGCACGATATTTGTTTGTAATGTTGACAGAGCTGATTTAAGTACTGAACATATTATTTGTTATCCTGCCTGTCTATATTTATTTATTTTCTGCAGCTAGGTGTGATGTAGAAAATAAATACGAAGACCTACTAATTATATGGCTCTTTTTATTATTATCCATTTACGGGACATAAATCAGATCGGATATATATTTTAACGGGTAACGGAAAAAGTTTTATCTAAAAAGTTATGCCAATAATTCTATTTAAGCATTGTGTAATTTAAACGATGTTGGCCCAATATTATTAGTTGATGATTTAGTCGGTATACAAGGAACGATGCTAATTTATCTAAAATCAGCGATTCGTATTTTAGTAATATTTTTAACTGAAAATATTATTATATTACACACTTATCATAATAAAAAATAACATAAGAAAATAATAATTAATTAAAGAAAACTAATCAAAACCAAGTTTCGTATAATATTAAAACTTAATCTAATATACCGCTACGCGACACTTCCGACTTAAATCCAGGTATCCATGATCCATCGCCTGCCACCTGTATCGCCATGGACAGCCTCTGACCCAGGTATGTAAACGAAATAAAAATAGATCAATCTAAAATTATGAAAAATATATGATCATGAGGGATTTATTTAGACTATGTTCCTTTTGCCTTCCTAAAAATCTAAATATTATTACTTTTTGGCGGGAGCGGAGAGTCTCTTTATTGATTTCGGTTTTTGTGTTGTGGTGGATATTAATGTGTAATAAAGGTAAATTATTAATAGCTTAGTGTTTGGTAATGTGCACGAGTGGAAGGTATACGAGTGGAACCTTACACCCTAACTGAACCCTAGGAAAAGGAATTATTTCACTATTCAATTATTGTTCATTGATCATCTATTATTTATAAATCAATCCTCATAATTAGATAATGAATAATTAAATTAGATAATTAAGAAAAGCAATTACTGAAAACTTGGCTGTATGGGCTTTGTACCATTACGGGAAAAATAAGCTAAAAAAGTTAACATGTTATTGTTTGTCTCATAACAATAACTAAAGCTATTATTATCTCAATTATTATTCTCAGTTGTTTGTCACTTCATTTTTATTCTGAGATTTGACGATGGATTTGCCCTTGACAAAAAAACAGTTTACAAGCAGCACTATAGCGTTCATCAACCGCATCTATTTGTTAATACCCACCGCTCCTTCAGCCACAGCGACTGATACTGATGAATCATCATAATTTACATGTTTTTTTTCTAGTTCATTTTGTAACACTTGATTTATGCAAATATTATTATTATTATATATTTTTAGCCTCTTAGTTAGCCCTTATTCAAAAAATAAGGTGGCAACACTGGGACGGACTGACGCAGCGTTGCCAACATAACGGATTTCCCGTCATATCTAGCGGATTAGGGCTATGAAGATACGGAACAAAAAGTATTTTGACGGCTAGCGGATTGTTTAGCGGAATTTGAAAAAGATTATTATTTAAATAAAGATAGATTTATTCTTATATTTCAAATTACAACAACTTTTTTTCAAAAATCAAAGCTAAATTTTTGTTTCTGTTATGTCAATTCTACTGCGTAAATACTATTCATGTACCAAAGATACTGTCTACGACATACATGTACAAGAATTTCTCTTGTTTTAGACAAGGTAGCAGGAGGCAAAATAATGATGCGAACTCTGTCACACTTTAAACATATTTGTATTGTTCTTTTTTTGTTGAATTATATTGTTATTTTTTTGATAAAAAAGTGATCTTATGGATTGTTGCACTTGATTTTTATTAAACTTGAATTATTATTTTATTTCGCTTGGTAATTCGACGGATTTTACTGACGAGAAAATTGCGAGATTTAACGGATTGCTAACGGAACTTCGTTATGAAGTTGGCGGAATTTCAAAATTATTATTGGCAACACTGGACTGACGTGACATAAGAGTTTTAAGGTTAAGGTTATGTGCGATTTACTGGCGTGATTAAAAAAATAAGTAATTAAGTAGAAATTAAGAATACAACCTTATCAATATGGACTGGAATCTTAACTATGGCGAACTGACAAAAGATAAAGATTTCGTGGATAATTGCGAAAATCTCAAAGAGAACCTGATAGAGGTCCAGAAAGTTTTGGATCAGTTGTTACCATTGAAAGAACAATACGATAAACTGTCATTACCAGCTCAAATTGAACTTGATTTATTTTTAGCGTTCACTCTGAATTCATTGCAATGGATCCATTTACGAGTCCAAGGTATTGATCCCACTAAACATCCGATTAAAGATGAGTTACAGCGAATAAAGGCTGTAATGTTAAAATGGCAACAAGTGAAAGATAAAGAAAAAAGACCGACCGTGGATATTGACGCAGCGAAGAGGTTTGTCAGAAGTGGCTTGTATGATCCAACTGTAAAACCTCCAAATAAGAAGATCAAGTTTGATGATAATGATAATGCATGACAACTTACTCTTCACATTTATTTATTAAGCTCTTATTAAAGACTGAGTGTTTTAGTCTACTTGTATGTGTATATCCATTTAGAATATAGGTTAACTTCTTTGTACAGTGTTTTATGTAAGAATAAGTCTTAGGATTTAGTTTGAAGTAAAGTGATGATCTGTTAACGTCTTATTTTACATTACAATCCTATATTCATTAGTCACTAGTTATGATTATAGTATACTTATACTTAACATTTTATACTTCTGTGTCTTTGATTACCAGCAAAATGGGCAAAAGTGATTTGTAGGTATCTCCATGACTGGGCTTTGTTCGTTAATATATTAAGATGTTATCTGTAATATTTAATAAGTATTGGCTCCTTAAATACTTCAATGTACCTTTTCTGATTTTGTTTTTTATAAAATAAAAATAAAAAATGCTTAACTTTGATTTTTTTTTTATTTAAACAACAATGACTTTAGACCATTCACAATATACAATATTAAGATGATAAAATAATAACTCTTACAGAATGAATTCTTATCTTAGTTTAAATCATAAATTTCATTTCACAATTTCTACCACCGTTTTGATATTAATCTTTTTAGTTGCTTGTACTTCAAGTGGCAAGGACCTCAAAAATATATTGAAATGGCACAAAATAAGTTCTCTTAAAATCACAAAATGGAATGACTAAAGTTATAGTAACACATGTTATAAATATTAAAAATGTAAAAAATACAGCATTGTTCTGATAAATGTGTTCTCATTAAATATTTAAATTGTTCTCAACTTGTAAAACTAATCCTGCTGCTGATATGTTATCACCCGCTCCTGCCGTGAGCTGTGCTTCTGTGCAAATAAGTACTGGTGCTACACATATCTCTACTAATTCCCCATGTACTACTTCATCCCAACACGCAACAGGTTTGGAGGGTTCAAAGAACACTCTACTATTGTTGTCATTGTTAGTGGTAGTAGAGAAACTATCATCGAGCAATAACTTTGACTTCTCCAAAGCTATATTCTGGTTGTTGCATACATATCGGTGAGCAGTCAATGACGCCTTAGCAGCTGCTGCACTTGTTCTCTTCCAATTTGATTCTTTCACAATCAGTATGGCTTGATATGCCAGTGTGTGCACATGTATACGAGTCAACATCCTTTTGTTCCCATGCACCTTATTTTTCTCCCTGATCAAGTAAAAAATTTTACGCATTTGATCTAAAGCTGTAGCAACTCTGGGATTTGAATCAGCAACGACACTCACTTCCCCATTTTCAAGCACACTACATAAATTGGTGAGTTCTTGTTCATTCATACCAACTGAGTCTACATAAGGCAGAACCTTGGATGTGAGGTGTAGAAGCAGTTCCAGGTCAACATAACTTGCCATCTCAAAGTGAGTTAGAGTTGTTAAGGGCTGTGATAAAATTTGTTCTTTAACTAAATCAAGTCTTTCAGCTCTTAAATCTGTAATGATAAATATTGGTAAAAAATTATAAAGATATCAACTTTTGTATATAACAATTTTTTCTTTATTCAATGACTAGATTTATATATTGAAAGAAATCATTACAAGAAAAAATTTAACATGTCTCACCTGACATGTTGATTTTTATCTTGTAATAATTTATTTAGATATAAAACTATTTGTTGAAGAATCATCAAATACAAACCTCGATGGCTGTCTTTCTTGAACGGATAATTGTCCATCATTTGTAAACCACTAATGACTAGTAAATTAGGGCTAAATTTAGGTAAACTTTCTCCAAATTTTTCTAAAGAACTCAACAGTGGATTGTTTTCATCATTATGTACAATATATCTGTTTGCTCTTGGAGCTTTATAGATACCAAATATTTCATCTGCTTTGTATTCCAATATCATATGAATATCATCTTTAACTTCTTCATTAATATCGCCACCTACTATTTGAATGTCTTTTGGAATGTAGGATTTGAGCTTTTCACTCATTTTGGCGGCAAATAGCACCTTCCAGCCTTCTTTAAAGAACCTTTTTGCCATAAGTGGAGCATTTCCTCCAATGGCCCATCTTGAATCACGCAGTTGCAAAGCCTTTTCTATAAGTTCATCATAAAGTCCAGAATTTGACATAAATCGCCTAAAAATAATTATGAGAATATTAATATTATAAGTAAATATGTACTTTTAAGTGTAAGATTTGCTTAAATACAGATACTTACTCAGCAGCTGCCCCATGTTTAAAAAAGTATGCAAAACTTTTCAAGAATTCTTCCTTATTGGAGATCTCGTTGAAATGTTCTGGACTTCCTTTAAGGTCGTTGAAGTCCAGCAATTTAGTGGCATTCACAAAAAGGTCATGACAAGCTCCATAGCCCAGAGCAACTTTTGGCTGCAAAATTCCAATCGCCACTTTGTTCTCACTCTCCAAATGTAACAGATGGTCTTTTACGGGTGATAAACGAACGTCACCGATATCATTTTTTCGAAAATAAACCGCATACAGTACTATACAGAAAGACAAAATTGAACCGAATTTAACTGGGGCACCGGCCATTATATAGCTACTAGGAAATTATTCGCTTGTGATGTGGAATGCATTAATGTTTTACAATTAACTATTTAGAACACGTCACCTCATTTTAAGACCATTATAAATTTTATCGGATTCACGGCCAAGTCAATAAACCCTTTACGTTGCGGTGCGGCTGTTTTGTGTGACAGGAGTAATCTGGGCCACAGATTATTGTATTTGTATGGACTGTGGCATACATGACGTTATACAATTTTCTTGACAAATTGACAGTTGACACCGGACACGTACAAAAAGTAGACATGCGCCAAACAGTACGTTAGAACGTACTGCCATATGACATGACATTTCGTATCGCGTAATATGACATTAGAACAGTACGCAGTACTCCATATAACTTCGAATGACGCGCTATACGAACGGCCCGCTATTACTTACTGTACTAGATATGCCCTCCCGAACAGTCTCTATGTTTCATTGCACGCTATACAGTACACTTAAGTCTGTCATCACAGTTCACCTGATTTGTGTTCTATATTCAAAAGTATTTGCACACATTTTTTCTATTGGTAGAATATATATCAATGTACGTGGTATTGTTTGTACTGAGTGTAATGGAAAAGCGATAGGTTGTTATTGTTAGCTAGATTCTTTATTAATACAGATCATATTACGTTCTTCATAACACATGTGATTACATCGCATCACAATTTGCGACGTGACATGATGAAGGAAGAACATTGTGTCCGATCATCGCCATGCCGAATTTAAACAAATAAAGTTATTTACTTACACACACTAGCACTACTGTTTCTATTTATTTACAGTTTACACATAACAATTTTACACATAATTTACTATTAACCTTTTTTTATCTGTATTGCATACAATAAACCTTGACCGTGTAATTACTAAATTGAGTGAAAACTATGCATGCACTTTTACAAATCAAAAACAATTATACGAAAAAAGCTCGCAAGGTTTATGACCTACGTTCTACACGACAGGGGGCGGTGCAACAGAAATATGATCCTTACCGCGAACGCAATACTGTTCTAAATATTTTTTTTCCAAATAACATGGCATGACAGAGACAAACCGTCCGGCCGAACGACTAGCCATGCAGAGAGCATGTCATGTCATAGTATAACGCGACCACAGAACGCGACACTGTTCGACAGGCGCTAGACTCTCAGGTACTGTGACATGACGTGTCATGCAAAATTTTGCCAGGTAATACGTACTGTTTCAGTACGCGCTCGCGTTATATATCGCGTAATACATTACTCACAGTACTTACACACCTCTAACAAAAAGCAACAATCTTTGTCACGTGACTACCAACTTTTTTAAAGAATTACTAGCCATTATGAGACTTTGTATCGAATAAATAAATTGATTGATTTTTCACGTGTAACGCATCCTGTTTACCCTTTTAAGTAAAAAAAAAGTGTTTAGGAAGTACAATCCCAGCGGCGTTAATTCCTTTAGTAAATCCAATTTGTTTAACAGGAAATATTTTGTTAATACAGAAATAAGTCAATGATTGACCAGCGAGTTTTGTTAAATATTGAACTGTAATGATCGAGGTCGCTTTGATTTTCACATTTAAAAAGAAAAAAGATTTTATCGTATCTCATTCAATTTGGGAAATTCATCAACATATTTTTTAAAAATAAAAATAAATTATTGATTGAGTGTTGATACTTGACATGCCTCAAAGATCTTCAGTATCTAAAATTAAATGTTTTATTGCACTTTTTTACATTTCAAAATCAGTTTTCTGTTGCCCAACATCATTGTGATAATGAAATTGAAGTATTCCAGTGTTATGTTAATAGACTATAAAGGGTATGTTATTATCACTGATCGGAGTAGGTAGAGCTATTTAGGTTCATTGACCGCAAACATTGATGTTAATATGGATATTCCGCGTGATTCCGACTTATATTTTTTTTTTTTTTTTTTTTTTTATTGCAGAAAGTTGGCAAACAAGCAAACTGCCCACCTGATGGTAAGTGGTAACAGTCACCTATAATACATGTGGCTCTTGTGAGATTCGCAGCATAAACTGCAACCCCCACAAGAACCACAGTGTACGTTGCCAACTTGTGACATAAGATGTAAAGTCACTGTACCCAGTAATTTCACTGCCATATCTTACCCTTCAAACCGGAACACAGCAATGCAAGCACTGCTGCTTTGCGGCAGAAATAGGTAAGACGGAGGTACCTAAGCAGACGACCCTGGTACAGAGTCTCCCTCCAGTAAAATAGTATATTATATTCCGGAATTTTAATGAATATAATTATTTTTATTAATAAGTATAAAAAATGGTTTATGTAAACCAATAAGGATACGAGCTACGTTGTAAATTTTACACCAGCATCACGTTGCCAAACATTTTTGTCAAACGCGCGCGGCTGTCACTTTGTTGAAACACGTGATATCGGCGCATTATGGAATGTGACGCCCTGTTTTTGTCTCTTTCTGCACCACTAGAATTCAATTGTTTATTTATTTATTCAACAATTTATTTTATCTCAATTAAAACATGCTACGTGTTTGGCACACGTTCTTCATCGCGTATCAGAACAAATACGGTTAGAGTACCATGATGTAGATATGTTAATATTAAATGTGAAAAATATATTTTTAAAAGCCTCCCGTAGGAAAAAAATATTGAAAAATATTTTATGTATTATGAAATAATTAAAAATATTGAAAAATATTTTATGTACTTACCTGTTCTTCCACAACCAGTGATAACGAGATGGGGCACTTGGCTTGAAGCTGCATCGTATTATGCAAAATATTATAAAGAAATAACAAATATTGCTTCTCGATTAAACAGCTCTGAATCAATGGCAATACGAAATATGAAAAATGTTCTATAAAAAGAGAATCTATGGAATCAATTAGTATATATCATTATGCAATTATTTTATTTTCAATTAAAGAGTTGCAGAATCAAAATTTAGCATTAAGCGACTCATTTTTGGCTTTTGATCAAGTCAGAGCTGCTTTAAATGAATGTAATTGTGTTAGAATAAAAATCAAAACTGATAAAGTCACGAGAGAATAGGTATCTTCTAGGCAAGCGCGTCACATCCTAGATCGCATCGACGCTTACCATCAGGCGAGGTAGTGGTCAAGCGCATGTTCATTTTCTATAAAAAAAAATTGGATAGGAATTCTGACATTAATATCCTCCAAGAATATGAAGAAAAATTATCGAAAAATGAAATAAATGACGAAATATTGTTATATAAATTTGCTCCACTAACATCTACAGATGTCGAACGCTTCTTTTCTACATATAAATGGGTGTTAGAAGTGAAAACAAATTATAAAATTTAGAGAAAATAATGGTAATTTATTTTAACTTAGGTCACACTTAGTCTTCTAGTGAAGCTGAAGATGAACCAGACCAAGAAATAGACCAATGACATTTCTTGTTTAAATAAGTACATTATTGTTTAAAAGTGTTGATCATTTTTATTAACATTTTGTTGTAAATACAAATAGTTTGCTTTGTTTGATCATATTTAGGTTTTTTGAGGAATTAATAATTTGTATTGTAATATGTTCTTGTACAACTTCAGAATAAAAATGTTAAATGATTGTTGATTCTTGTATAAATATAAGAAATTACTACATACAAAAATAATATGTGGTTTCATCAATCAAGTTTCTATCTATTTATTATATTATTGTTAAGGACCTTAACCTGCCCAGTCGGAGAGGAAGTGTATTCTTTCATTACTCCCCAAGGCGTAATGCCCAAGCTTTTTATTATTTTTCTACTTAAAAAGCAAATGCCGCGGGATTCAGGGAATATCCATATTATTCTAACATATGGCAAGTACACAAAATAGCTCGACCTACTATAATCTAATAGATTATGGTAGATAATCTATGATTAATAATATTTTTCATATTAACTCCAATTTGCCAAGCTCAAAGTAAGCACTGTAAGGGTAAACGTACATACATAGATACATATAACCAAAGAAACATATAAAAATACCCGTGATATAGGCACAAATGCTGGTACATCTGCCCATTCCGGACCCGAAATGCAGGATGGTAGCGCATTGCACCAAACGGTCGTCAAGTGTTTAGTGTACCTACCATTTATACATTTGTCACAACTTTTGCGGTAATATTTTCTGTAGCACTTATTTCTATAAGTGTTACAGAAAATATTACATTCTTCTACAGACAATATTATTTCCAAAATTGTAAAATAAAAATGAAGTTATGAAAAAAAAATTTATTGAAAAAAAAAAGCGTGTGGTGCTCGATTCTGATTGTTGTAAATATATAATTAGTAGTTATTTGTAAACAAAAAGTTAGTATAGAAATTTGATATAAAAAGCACCCCACGCTTTTTTACAATGAAATTAATTTTCTTTTCATAACTTTATTTTTATTTTAGAATTTTTGAAAATTATTTAAACATCTTGAGTTAGTATAATTCTTATAACAGTCGAAGATTAATCGTCAATAGGTAAGCGCTGGACCGCTATCTAGATGGTAAGTGACGACCTAGGATATGACACGCTTGCCTAGAAGATACCTATTCACTCGTGACTTAAGACCCCTAAACTGTATTTACCGGGAAACACATACTCAGGAAAAAATGTTAATAAAAGAATAAAAAAATCTTACATTCACACCAATTAGCCTAGCCCAAAGTAAGCACTGTAAAGCTTGTGTTATGGATACTAGGGTAACGGATAGACATACATATATGATACATAAATATGTAATATTCTTAGAAATATATATAAACACCCATGACTCGGGTACAAATGCTGGTATTCATCATACAAAAATCTGCCCCTTCCAGGATTCGAACCCAGGACCGTCGCGAAAGGCAGGATCGCTACTGTTGCACCAAACGGTCGTATTAATAAATAAATTGAAGTTTAAACAAACTAAAAAATACACTTTTATGTTAAACCGAACCAAAAAATTAAAGAAGATAAATATAGGTAGAAATTAAGTAATTAACGAGAAAATTAATATCATTGTAAGTAAAGCGTCGGATGCTTTGCACGACATTCTTCTTACACTAACTCTGCATTTAGACATAAAAATAGTAAATTATTTTGGTGATAAATGAATAAACAAAAGAAACTTACAACAATTTTTATCGAGCACTATTTTTTAAACTATGACTTTTCGCATTTATGTTTCATTTTTAATAATTAAAATTGATTACATTAGCAACATACGTACCTACATCTTTTGCTTACTTTCCAAGATATATCTACATATTTTTCGAAAGCCAAAATCTTTCTCCAAAAGTAGTAACCGGTCGTATTCCTAAAATGGAAGGCCGAATGATGTTAAAAGTTTCAAGCGTAAATTGTCTGTGTCAGGGAGAAGTACAATTAACTTTGGAGTCCATATCTTGTATTACATTATTTATTACATACGTTTCATCATATATAATAAGTGTACTTACCTTTTTTATAAGTAGATATAAATACCAATTTGATCTTAATCGGGTTTTAAACTATTGATTTATTTACATGTAAAAACGGATCAATAGAGAAGAAATCAAAATGCATGTAATTTTTTTTTATTATAGCGTACATACTTAAAAAAATATTTCTTAAACAAAAAAGGTTTTTACAGATATTACTTTGCTTCTGGTAAAAGCATACAAATGGCATGGCCACTGTCAAAAAGTCAAGTCAATAATTTTCGCCTTGTTAAAACTAAATACAAATATTTTATTTGACGATTGGCTCGCGTATCGATTTTCATGGTAACGCCACCAACAGGTCCCGAGGTTTCGGGTTCGATTCCCGGCAGGGTTTATATAAATAATAAGGAGTTTTTCTGTATTGGTTCAGGTCTTAGTGTTATGGTACCAGTGTTGTTTCTAAATTCCCGTAAAACAAGTGATTTAGCTACTTGGGTTTAGAAATGTATCGATGTATGTATATATTTATATTTAATTATATTTGAATAAAATGTCATATCGTGTCTGGCAGAATAGAATATCACCAACGTCACCCTTAAGTTCGCCGACCGTTTGGTGCAACGGTAGAATTCCTGCCATTCGCATCGACTGGGTTCGAATCCCGGAAGGGGCAAATGTTTGTGTGATGAATACGGGCATTTGTACCTGAGTCATGGGTATTTATATGTATTTCTATTAATATTATTTATTGATGTATCATATATGTATGTTTATATGTTACCCTAGTATTCATAACACAAGCCTTACAGTGCTTACTTTGGGCTAGGCTAATTGGTGTGATTGTAAGAATTTTTTTTTTTTATTTATTTTAAGTTTAAAGGCTCTTATGGGTGTCGAGAGAGGCGACTAATGACACTGGAAGTAACCACCATACTCCTCCCGTAGACTATAAAACTGGCTACAGGATTTTTAGAATTATGGTCTGTTACTACATCGCCTTCCAAGAATGAAGATTATGTGAGATTATCACCATTTTTGGGAGAGGCTTCCGTTCAGCAGTTCACGGTTTACAGCTGAGATGAGATAAGGAATTGGTACTCTTATTGAGTATTAGGATAAGGAATGATTTATTATTTTTAAAATTGGTTTTGAATATTTAATTAATTCTACTCATTATTTTTCTTGTTTCAGTAAGGTCTCCTACTAATATTATAAATGTGAATGTAAGTTTGTTTGTAATGCTTTCACGCAAAAACTAATACACCGATCATCATGAAACTTTGTACATATATGCTTGGAGGTATTAGAAGTAACATAGGACACTTTTTATTGAAAAATAATTTCCGCTTTAATGCAGGTGAAGCCTTGAGTAAAAGCTAGTATCATATATTTGTTATTTGTTTCAAAAAAATAAAATAAATGTTATATGGTGTCTCAATTAAAATATATATGCAACTTACCACCATATAGTTTATTACCATAAGTGGTTATATCCATTCTAAGTGTAAATAATTGAACCATAAACATTTAAATTAGATTTAAAACCATAAAAACAATGGACAATAGTTGAATAAAAGACTCCATACTGGGTGATTAAGTTCATATAAGTAAGTAGAAAAATCAAGCTCAGAACGCATAAAGATGTGCCGAATAAGGCAGTCACGTATTTGTTGCCGCCAAAATAATACGCAGATGAAATCTGTGTGCCGTAACTGTCTGGCGCCGTCTCGGTTCGTCGATGCACTTTGCAAACATCATAACTATAAACCTCGGACAAATATTAATTAAAAAATAACCTTTAAGTGTACTTTTGTAAGCATGTAAGAAGTTATCTGGGGGCACGGCAGTGCCCCCGCCAAGTCAAGCAAAAAAGCGGCACGGACGTACCATCCTTTTCTCGAAGCAACTCAGGCCATTTTCGACCCCCTGTAATTTCGTTGTGGATAAAACTAGAAGACTGAATTTTCAGTAACCATGCAGGCATTGTAAAGACACGGTATATTTCAAATTTCATTCAATTTGAACTAGTAGTTTAAGAATTATAACGGGTCAAATTTCTTAATTTTGTCACTCACTGACTCACCGATCATCAAAATTCTAAGACAGTTCTAGCAGACCTAGAAGCTTCAAATTTGGAATATAAATAGTGTTTGGTGTATGAATCAAGGAAAAACTAAAAAAAATACAAAAAGCAATAAGATCCCGTCAAAAACAATACTTGACTGACTCACGGATCATCAAAATTCTAAGACACTTCTAGCAGACCTACAAGCTTCAAATTTGGAATATAAATAGTGTTTGGTGTATGAATCAAGGAAAAACTAAAAAAAATACAAAAAGCAATGAGATCCCATCAAAAACAATACTTGTCAAAAAAACCAAGTCTCGCAACTCAGTTGTTCTACGGTAAAAAGTTGTGAGATCCATGTAATACCAAGTCGGTTATTAATTTATTCAGTCCCTACTTAAGCGAATTTCTGTCTTAATACGTCCAGTCCCTAAGACCACGATCGTGGTCCATAACAATTGAAAAGCAATTGTGTCTGGAATCTCCGTACTCGAAGCATTAAGTTGTTACGTAATAATTAACAGCATCTTATAGTGACGCATATCAATATAAAAAATCTTTATTGTTTTATATATATATATTGACTCGGCCATCGCACTAAATAATTTAATTTTCACGTGTTTTCATGCGATGGCCGAGTCAATATATTTATATAAAACAATAAAGATTTTTAATATTGATATGCGTCACTATAAGATGCTGTTAATTATTACGTAACAACTTAATGCTTCGAGTACGGAGATTCCAGACACAATTGCTTTTCAATTGTTATGGACCACGATCGTGGTCTTAGGGACTGGACGTATTAAGACAGAAATTCGCTTAAGTAGGGACTGAATAAATTAATAACCGACTTGGTATTACATACATGGATCTCACAACTTTTTACCGTAGAACAACTGAGTTGCGAGACTTGGTTTTTTTGACAAGTATTGTTTTTGATGGGATACTTCTTTTTCATTACTAAAGAAAGATAACTAATATTACTTATAATTTTATATAAATTATTGTTAACTACCATATATAATTCAAAATCACACACACACACACACACACACACACATTTAAAATTAGCGGCCAACTTCATCCTGCTGGTTTATTCTATGTCGCTTTTGCGGCCAACTTCAATCTTAAAACTTCACTCTCATCATTTTTCATAACGCGCCTAATGAAGTATAACTTCAAATTTTTTTCCAAAATTTTCCCAAAAGTGAAATATTAAAATTAATAGTAATATCGTTGCAATTTTTCATTTAAGGCAACTACAACAAATCAGGTGCTTCCTAAAAATTTGCTAATTTTCATGTTAATTTCTTGATAAGTTTAGTCTTTATTATTTTCATTTTTTTATATTTCTTTTTAAACTTAGTTTAAGATCTTTTCGTTACATAATTGTCTATAGTTTTTTGGTCGTTGTCTTGTGCATATTTTTCGTACAGCAAAAAGAAAATAAAGAAAAATACTGTTTAGTTATTTAAAAGATCACTTAAATAACGCAAAGATCTATCTGAATTAATTACACACACTTAAATTATTACAGATGTTATACGCATAATTGTGCATAGGGAACAATTTCATAGGTAAGAAGTCATATTTAGTTATTTAAGTATAGGCCTAGCTGTTATAATTATTAAGTTGACGAGACAGATCAAGTCTGCCATAATAAGTCCATAGTAGACGAAACAGACAAAAGTAACAGATGCTCAATTGTTGAATAATTTAATAGAAAAATACTAAGAAGAAAATCGACTTTCTAGTATTGTTCTATTAAAATAATTTATTATATAAGATATCATTGAAAAATGCACAAATATATAAAAATCATAAAATGCTCATTTGTTCCATCTATATATAAAAATTCCCTTTCACAGTGTTTGACCGCGATGAACTCCGAAACTACTCAACCGATTTTGACGATTTTTTTTCATTTTGCTGGATTTGCTCCGACTTATGACATAGGATAGGTTTCATTTTAATTTGTAACACAGCAACGCGTGTCCGGGCTAGCTAGTATTTTTAAAGATCTTAAGTTCTCAGTTTAAGTGCACACTTGTTCCTCGAAGCGGGGTCACATGATTCATGAGGCAGAGGTCAGGATTACCAGTTCGGCTGCGGGGACTCCGCTGTTATCCACAACCACAAGTAGGCGACACTTATTGACCCTTTATCAGTGAAATATTGAACGTTACGCAAATTTTTAACATGCACGCGTCGCCGTTTCTTTTCACAAAAGGTTGATTGAATTTTGTATTGTTGTGATAAGCTTGTGATTAGTAAGGAATATTCAAATGTGATTGTTTCACGTGTTT
Organism: Calamotropha paludella; assembly: GCA_927399485.1. Classification (NCBI taxonomy): domain Eukaryota; kingdom Metazoa; phylum Arthropoda; class Insecta; order Lepidoptera; family Crambidae; genus Calamotropha; species Calamotropha paludella. The sequence continues at coordinate 22,282,861 of OV656817.1, read as the reverse complement.
TCATATCAATAGGGAAAGGAGGAATCAATTAAACTATTATCCATAGCAATAATTCACAAGTTATTCTGTAAAGTTGATATTAAGAATAGTTGCAACTGTTAGAAATCTGTTTTATTTAATTGTAAAATATATCTATATTTAATTCTGTAAAAAAACATATTTTAAATTAACTTGTTAATTATAAGTTGTTATTATGATCTTTTTGGTATAAGACGCCATATTGGTGTCGACGAAGAGGACGAGTTTAGCCACTGTTTCCATGGCAGTGATTGTGATAGGTGTATTTAAAATTAAGAATTACATAAGGAACTAAATAAACAGCTACTCTTACTACTTATGAACTTTTATTACGACTAAGCAATCAAATTGTGTATGAAAACATTTAAACGTCCTAAAAATAAGTGTGCCTTAAAAAATATCTGTACAATTTTGTGCGTTCAAATTTTTTTAAATATTATTTAATCAAATAATTAACAAATTTAAATAATCAATGATTCAGATTTATGTGACAATTGTATGTATTATATTAGAAGTAATTCTTAATATAATTAAGCATAAAATTATTCATATAAACGTAAACGTACAATTAACATACCTTCGGAAAGTTAGTAACTTACAAATTTTTTGGTTATACCTGTTTAATATAAATAGAATATTATTTTTTATTGTTTTTAGCTCAACTTACAATTTAAATTTAAGCTAAATACATTATTTTTTAATTAATCATCTTATCTTAACTAAGTAAATAAACTAGAATATAGACTTAACCTATTTAGCAATTATTATCTCATGTAATTTTTTTATTTTAAGTCTTAAAAAGGGATAAAAAATCTCTGACAGAAGTGGCTGTTTATCTGTAACTAATAATACTATTGTATAAATTATCGTGTATCCTATTGGAAGGGTCTTGAAAGTTAAATAAGACAATATCACATACGTATTCTGATCAATATAGCTAAAGTACTTGTGTTTTTCAACATCAACGACGGCAACGACAAGATGGTACCCATCATACCTAGACCCGAGTCAATATAAAAATATTGATATGAAATATTAAACAGCCACTTTTGTCAAAGATTTTTTATCCCTTTTTTAACTTAAAATTATAACTAGGACTGCAATACATGCTGCTGTTTGCAAATACTGAGCGAAGCAATTAGATTTTTGAAGGGTGATTATTCCTCGATGGTATGTCCAATTTTGCACATTAGTCACGACCACGATGTGAGTTTTGGCGCCAAATTTAATCAATGTAGTATCAGCGGTTTGGCTGTGATCAGCTTTTGAATTTTTCTTTCGGTGATTATTCCTCCATGTTTACAGTCTATATTTTTTTTACATAGCCTATGTCCGTCAGGTTATAATCATGTATGTTCATGCCAAAATTCGTTCGAATCGGTTGAACCGTTAAGTAGCAGGAGGGAGACAAGCGAAATTTGTGAGTTGCCTAAAAGAGAGCTTCACTCAACAATACAACACTACATAGTATAAAACAAAGTCGCTTTCTCTGTCCCTATATCCCTTTGTATGCTTAAATCTTAAAAACTACGCAACGAAATTTGATGCGGTTTTTTTTAATAGATAGAGTAATTCAGGAGGAAGGTTTATATGTATAACACATGCATAATATAGTAGAGCATTGCATCCGTGCGAAGCCGGGGCGGGTCGCTAGTTAGATAATAATTGTTAAATAATTTAAGTCTGTATTCTAAGTTTGTTTCAAAGACAGTCCACTTCGGAGGTCGGAGATAATGTTAATTATGAAATCAGGTTTTCATTTGACCTTAAGACAACCGTTCGGTGTAACGGTAGCGATCCTGTCTTTCGCACCAACGGTTCTGGGTTCCAGTCCCGGAAGGGACAAATGTTTTTATGATCAATATGTACTTGAATCACGGGTATATCTATGAATATTACTTATTTTTGTATCATATATGTATTCCAGTATCCATAACACAAGCTTTACATTGCTCACTTTGGGCTAGGATAATCGGTGGGAATGTAAAATAAATATTTCCTACATTCACACCAATTAGCCGAGCCCAAAGTAAGCACTGAAGGCTTGTGTTATGGATACTAGGGTAACATATATGTTATATAGATATGTAATATTCATATAAATATTTATAAACAGCATTGACTCAGGTACAAATGCTCGTATTCATCATACGAACATGTGCCCCTACCGGGATTCGAACCCAGGACCGCCGGTGCGAAAGGCAGGATCGCTACCGTTGCACCAAACGGTCGTCAAATGTAAGAGATATTATTACGTATATATGTATTGTATATTCAAAAGTGGACGTATATAGGTGCAGCAAATTATATTACCTTTACTATTAAGTATTCTATGTTTAATGATTAAAATGGTTTAATTATAATTCATATCATAATAAAAACAAGAAATGCAACAATGAATAACAAGCAACGAGCGTGACTGGGTAGTAGACCAGAAATAGTACCCGTATGACTTAATCACATCTTTTCTTGGAACAAATTATGAGAAACAAAACTCATGAGGTCATTTTTAAGTTGAAATAAAAAGTCAATGTCGTTTATATAAATTTAATATTTGTAATTGATATATTTGTATACAATAATTTACTGTCATAAACAATTTTCTTTTTATATATAAAACTAGTGGCCCGTCCCGGCTTCGCACAGGTGGACAAAATTCTTTAAATTTTTTCTAGCATTCAAAATAGCCTATGATACTCAGCAATAATGTGCCTTTCTATTGGTGAAAGAATTTTTAAAATCGGTTCAGTAGATCCCGAGATTACCCCTTACAATTTAACAAATATACAAACACACAAACTTTACTTCTTTATAATATTAGTATAGAAGTATAGATTAGGAACGTGTGGATGAATTTTGTAAATTTATTAAGTTTCAAAGTACTTCTTACATGTATGTTATACAAGTACGCTAGACTTTATTATTGTTTTAATGACACTGCATTGATGTGACTTTCGAAAGCATTTCCAATATATGAATAAATGTTACTATAATTTAACAATAAAATACAATAACACTGTAGATATTGTTTACACCACAAAGCAATAAATAAATCGATAATAACTTATAACTAACGAGTAACAATGGGTGGTCTTGCCCGGCCATGCGTTGCTATGGTAACGTTAATTGATGACCCGGTCACGCGTTACTATGGTAACGTTAATTGATTATGAAAACTGTTATTCTTAGGCTTATGATAACTATATATGGTAACAAACATATAAAGTATTATCATAATATAATGTACTGATCATCAAAATCGATTGATTAGTTTCGGAGTTCATCGCTGTCAATCAAACACTGGATTTTTGCTGTTTGCTGTAGGTACTTGTGTTTGACTTAGTACATGGAATAGGTTTCCTTTTAATAGGCCGGGTCGTATAACTTGCATGTATAACAATATTTTGTTTTAAACTTTCATGGTCACTAACATTATAGTAAAATAAGTTATTTACGGGATTGTTATTGATATAACCTTGTTATTGAGTTTCCGATATTTCGGCACTGTTGCAAGTGCCATGATCACGGAGCGACTCAAATATCGGAAACTCAATAACAAGGTAAATGATAACAATCCCGTAAATAACTTATAATTGCTATAATTGCCTGTATAACTATATAAATTCGGTATAATATACATTATACATATCAAATCTATAATGACAAAAAATAACTTTGTAAGGTTGAGTTAGAACTGTAACCGGCAAATGTACCTATAGAAAGACATATTATAGAAGCCCATAAGGAAGCCCTGTTGTCGGTCACAATTTATGATTGCGTCAAAACAATCAATTAGATGAAAACGCATGTCCTAAAACCATTAATGGATCAAGAACATGTAAGTGAAAAATTAAAACTAGCAACTTTCCTCACTGTGGAACGTCAATAATTGTTTAATTGGAGCCAATAGTAATTATTTCATTGAATAGCAGAAATATAGTTGATCCAGTGGTCACATGTGGGAATTAGATCAAAATAGTTATAGACGCAATTCTGTATTGTTTTACTTATTACAGTGAGTGTTAAATGATGATGAACTTCGTAAATACTCAACCGATTTTGTTGATACTTTTTAGATTTTGCTGGATTTGTTCCTACTTAGGGAATAAGATAGGTTTATAATACAGCAACGCGTGGGCGGGTCAGGTAGCATTATATAATAATAATTCCTTGTCACAGTGTTGGCCGCTATGAAATCCGAAACTAATCAACAGCTTATTTTTTTATTTTGCTGGATTTGTTTCAACTATGGACATAGATATATTAATTTTATAATAAAAAACATATTTCAAATTATAATAACTGAGCCACAGCAACGCGTGGCCGAGTCAGTGTTTTATAAAAACATAGGGTTTACCTGGCCTTTTTCTGAAGAGAAACCTGATTTATTAGCCCTTACCGTTAGCGCCCAGCGCCCGAAAGCGTTGGAGGATTACCCGCTAAAAACTCCTTGTTGGACCTTCAGTTCTACCAAAGTCCGGTGGGACCGGAGCAGTAATCACCACTGTGGTTCACCTAGCCTGCGGCTTTGTAGTTACAGGTTTTAGATAGATGCTATGTATTTCAACAGCAATCCGATTGCCAAATTGCATTTCACATGCAATTTAAATGCAGTTGACACGATTGCAATGAATGACGATAGTTGGCAGTTCCATATCAGTAGTGCTAACTGCATTCAAACTGCAATTTGACAGTCTGAGTGCAGTTGAAATGCTGTCCGTTTTTTTTACTGATTTCATTGGCGTTAACTGTGCGTTTTTCCGTAATAATGGCCGCCCTTACTTTCCATCCCAAACATATTTTTCTTCAAGAAGTTAGTGCCGTGTGGTGTACAGCGGAGAAAAATAGCACCAACCTTAAGGGTCTCGTAAGAGACGACAAATGGTACTAATAAAGGTAATCAATCACCATATACCTTCCTATACCAGTAAACACTCAGTTGGCTATAAAGATTAGATTTGATTTGATTCCTTAGAGCACAAAGTTTTATTGAGTAACAAACAGTTATTCAATTTATAAGCATATAGTCATATATAAACATTTAGGACATAATATTTATAATTTTAAAAGACATAACTAAAAGATATAAAACTAAATACATAATAACAACAATGCAACTACTCCCAATTGTACCTAATTTGCTCGTACCTGGTCTGTGGGCGAAACATCGCATACCCATCAGTCAACCACAAAGATCTGTGGTATTACAAATCGTACATTTGCCCATTTAATTATGGTCTTTTGCTACGATCTTCGGGGATATTTCGGTCACACCTGGAAAGGACGGTGGTAACTCATCGTGACTGGCAAAGTAGATGGGAAAAGGCCTGGACACAGCTCAATGCGAGGGTCTAATTAAATCCGCATCGCTCTTGGTTCTACAGTTTACTACTCCCTCCACATCCCCAATGACGGAGACAGAAAAAAAAATCCATCTTGAGATGGATAAAGATTGTATGAGAGAAAGTGATGCAGAAGGGAGGTCACGACCCTCAATACTGAAAGACGAAGCAAGGACTGCGATCTCAAACCTGCCTTCCAACTGTGTAGATATAGCAAAATCTCACCAGCCGAGATGCAAAAGATTCGTTTATCTGTTATTGCGTGAAAGAAAGAACGAGAAGACAATTACAAACTTTCGTATTTGTGGTACTTTTTTTACTTGTGGTAGTGGTATCCCTGAGGTCTATATTTGATTGCAATCATGTTAATTTGAACCTTCAAATTAAATATATAGCGTACACTGATCTGTGTGTTTGTAGTTCCTCTTGACTTCTGAGGTATAGATTTTTTTTCTGTAAAAATTTTCTTTCCTCCTATCTGTTTTCAGCGTGAATAAAAAGTAAAGGCTTAGCAGTAAACCTTCGTTAATTTCCGTCGTGTAACAAAAGTTTTATACAACAAAAAGTATACTATCTCCAGTAATATATAGCCCTTTCTGATGGAGATAGCTTTGAAAATGTCTGTTGGACAGGTCTATCGGTTAGTTAAGTTAAACTGTATGTAGGGGAAGTCCGGGCATAGCGAATAGCCCAGGCAAAGTGCTTCACTATTTCAAAGTGGCGCGTACGAACATGACTGTCACCTGCTACAAGGTCGGCTCCCCACCCCTCAGTTGTAAACAGAGAGAGTTAGCGCAAGGTGGTGCGTCGTTTGTGAATAAAACAAAAAAAAAATAAAAAGTTATTTGTTACGATATTTCAACGTAAGTAATTTTTATAATTATGCATATATACATATAGTTACCGTTTTGCAGTGATAATGTCTGAAAAGTGCATGTTTTCGTGTTGATTTATTGCAAGTTTTGTCGAGATATTGTTTGTTGTTTTCATTTCAGTTAGGGTTAAGTGCAAAATGTACCTATTGGGCAAAGTGAACAAGGGTAAAGTGAATATGGTATCCACTTTGCCCAGTAGTATTCGATTTACCCGGTAGACATTTTGATTATGAATGTTCGTTTATTTTGCACAAGTTTTTATTAGTTTATACATAGACAAACTTTAGTTTATTTAAATAATAATAATAATAATTTATGTTTCAGATGGTTTATAAATATGAAAGAAAAACTAATCAAGCCAAATGGAGTGAGGACGCCATGATGCTTGCAATAGCTGACTGCAATGCTGGTGTTCCTGTGAAAGCAACAGCAAAAAAATACAACCTACCTTATGCTACTCTGTACAGGCATTGGAAAAAAGGTTCTTCGACTGCTCAGCTTGGGCGTTTTCGTAAAGTTTTTAACGACTAACAGGAAGGCGACCTTCAAATTTATTTGCAAGAGATGGATAACGTTTTTTATGGACTGACTCGAGAAGATTTCAAAGCCTTAGTTTTCATTTACGCAAAAAAGAACAATCTTACATATCCACAAAGTTGGGACAAAAATGAAAAGGCTGGTGATGATTGGCTAGCAGGATTTATGCGTAGAAATCCTCAAATCAAATCCTAAGAAAAATTCAGAAGTCTGAGGTACTTACCAGCACACCGGTTAAGGAAGAACAAAGAGCTAAAGCAAACACCAAAGTACTGAAAAATCTTAGAGATTTAAAAACAAAACTACGCTTAAAAAAAGTACTGGCAAGACCAAAAATGTTAAAACGACCAAAGATATCGAAACTACCATAAATACTAGAAAGAAAACTAAACAAATTGAAAATAATGAAAAATTCACATGCAATTTTTGTGCAGAAGATTTCATTGAAGTCAATGGGCAACCACTTGATGATTGGATTCAGTGTAATTCTTGTAAGCAATGAAGTCACGAAAAATGTACGGCTTTTATAGGAACGGATATATTTATTTGCGACCATCGCAGTGATAACTGATTAGTTATTATAATTTCTTATTATTATTTTTATAATTTTTTAATTGTTGTCTCTTTTTACGCTACTTGTTCCATAATTAACCATGTGTTCACTTTGCCCTATGGTCCTGTCCACTTTACCCGGTGGGTTGGGCAAAGCGGATAGTGATACTAATTGTAATATTATAGATAATTATTAGTAAAGTATTCATGTTACACTCTTTTTTTAATTATATTTGAAACTTTAATAAATGCTGATTCCCAAACAGCCTCACTTTTATTTCTATGTCTTTAGATTTTCTTTTCATGTGCTATCAAAGGTTAAGGTGTCCACTTTGCCGGACTTCCCCTATGTCAAGAATCTATTAAGGACTTGGTTGAAAAACCGACCTTTGAAAAAAGAACTCTCAAACAGATTCCCGCCTTATTTTTATTTTTTTATGACGAAAGAAAATGAGTTAAGGTCCATACGACCCAAATCACGTCGTAGCGAAAAATGAGCAAACAGCATTTGCGATTGTGTGATGAAATGGAGAGTGCAGATTTTTATGAAAACACGTTTGAAGAAATATCAATGGGACAAGGTTTTATAGTTTACATCGTCTGTGATATAACCACAGAGCAGCCACAATGTAACTCATTTTTATAACTGCTCTGTGAAAACTGAACGGAAACACTTGTACAACAAATAAACGGTTTCAAACTAATTGACAAAAGTTCATATACGATAGAAATACTGTTTTTATTTAACAACCATTAGAAGCACCAATTAAGCTGACGAACACCGTCGCCATTGAAGAATTCCAACGAAGGTGCTCGCATTACAAATGTCATTATGAACCCGAGAAAATATGATAAATGATCGCGGTCGTGCTTAACGCCAGACGAGTTTTTGTAAGGCTGTTGAATTACAAAGTCAGTTCAGCCATAACCTGGTACAGGTATCCAATTAGGGCGAATACTAGACTTTTCTTCAATGAAAAGCAGATTCTGTGATACCATTGAAGGTATTTGTTTTTTTTTAACCACACCAACGTACTGTTATAAGGGTTGTAACTTACAAATACGAAATTTTAAAACATTCTTGTCGTAACAAATCGGTAGCGATCCTGCCTTTCGCACCGACGGTTCTGGGTTCGAGTCCCGGAAGGGGCAGATGTTTGTGTGATGAATACGAGCATTTGCTTTTGAGTCATGGGTATTTATATATCTTCCTATGAATATTACCTATCTACGTATAATATATGTATGTCTATCCGTTAGCCTCATATACGTAACACAAGCCTTACGTTGCTTACTTTGGAATAAGCTAATTAGTGTGTTTGTAACCAATATTATTATTATTATAGGATCACGAAAACTGACGAGGTTAAATTATTTTCGCAAGTAATTAATCCAATCTAATACAATGGCGAAAAAAAATATAATTAGCTCGAAGAGGACGTTCTTCTTTTTTGTTACAGTTCATATAGCGGTCTATGTCCCATATGTGTCACTGTTACTAGTCAATTAACGTTACCATAGCAACGCGTGGCCGGGTCAGCTAGTATATATATATATATATATATAATAAATAATATTATTATAAGGCTCAAACTCTTGGATCCTTTCGCGACAGAGTTAAAAGTTACTTCCTTTCCTCCAATATTTATTGATTCTATTTTATCTTTATTTCTTTCTTATCTTATTATTATTATATGCACCATTACCTTTAAAAATATATATTTCCTTTCCTTTTTTTCCTCTCAATATGCGCACCCACTTCATCATTATCCTTTTATATTTATTTATTCTTTTCACCCAAGGTTGCCTGGAAGAGATTGCTGTTTAGCAATAAGGCCGCCTGTCTGTATACTTTTCTTTGTTATTTTTATTTCTCTGTATTCTATCTGTGTGTGCAATAAAGCGTAATTTATTATTATTAATATTTGTTGCAATAACACCAATTAGCCTAGCACAAAGTAAGCACTGTAAGGCTTGTATTATAGATACTAGGGTAACGGATATACATACATATATAGGTTATATTTATAGAAATATGTACATATCCATAACTCAGATACAAATTATCGTATTGATCACACTAACATCCGGGATTCGAAACCAGGATCGATGGTGCGAAAAGCAGGATCGCTTCCGTTGCACCAAACGGTCGTCATATCGGAGGAAGCTGTTCCCCACCTCAGTGTGCGTGGCCCTCTGTCTCACTTTCACTCATGTCAGTGTGCGTGGCTGGCATGGCTTTCTAGCTCTTTTTTTAACGCTTAGTTCCTACGCTTTATACCATAAAGCTTCGCTTTTTAAGTACTAAACATTAGTTTTGAATATTTAGCGACAACCCTATAATCAGGTATGACGAGCAAACGATCTGGTGAATGAAGCCGACTGGAACAGAGAAGCATAAACGGCCCTGAAACACAAAATGATGTCATTCACTCCAGTTTGCAGCTCCGATGCTTTCGGCTGTTAACTTTTATGGTGTGCTTAAGCTCTCTAAATATTCATGCATTATTAATTAATTTATATCTGAAAAACAAATCATTGTTATTTTTAAATTCTATCGCAATAAATCCTGATGTTTCGAATTCTTTCTTTCTTTTTTAACCCCCAACGTAAAGAGAGGTGTTATAAATTTGACCGTTATGTATGTGTGTCTGTCTGTGGCACCGTAGCTCCAAAACGAGTAAACCGATCTGGATGCGGTTTTTTCATTTGAAAGAAAATATTCTAACGGTAGTTCTTAAACTTGTTTTATAAAAATCCATTCAGCTTTTTCAAGATCATCAGCTCTTTTGTAAGTAGGGATCTTAGACACATTATATGGTATTAATTAACTGATCTTTCTTATTTATACAGGACTACAAACTGTGTATGTATGTAATGTACAATAACGAACATTATAAAAAGCAGTTTAAATGTTCGTTTTTCTCTCTTGCGTTGGGGGTTTCTAAAATTATTTTTTGTAATTAATATGATAGAATTACCCTTTTCGTAGTTTCATTTCAGATATTGGAAGGGTTTCCCATTTCCTCAGTAGTTATATGTAACATTGCATTTCATAATAATAACAAAATAAAATGCAAAATTAAATAAGCATCTAATTAATTCAGAATATTGGATAAATTGGGAGATACTGGAGGAATACTGGAAGACTGCTTATGAAAAGAAGTCTTACTGTTCGTATTAAATGAAAATTAATAAGATACATTAAGATTATTATACATCATATACCTTTTTTTGTTATCGCAGGAAACGCATTAGGCATTCGCTCGTGCTGGGAGCCCACGAGACGGTATGTGGAACTCTCCTCTATGCTCCCCACACGGCTTGTGCCCGATGAAGACTCCTAAGAAAAGTTTTAAAATTTCCATAATAGCATAAAATGTCAAAAATATTTTAAAACATAACTTAATATAAAATATATAGTAGATATAAATAGATATAATACAGATTAAAAGTCTACATATAAATAGAAAAAATGCCACAGGTTATCCTCATCTAGTAGAATAATCAGCAAACTAATGCTGCCGTCCTTAAGCTGATACTTCGTTAAGCCACAAAATATTTTTTTGAAATATGAGTGAACAACGTAGAAAATATTTAAAATTGATGTTTTTTCTAGTACTATTTCAAAAAGTATATTAATGGAAATATTATTACTAGACAGATAGAAAGAGATTTTTTTTATAACAAAATCTGGCAGAATGGTTTTAGGCACAGAAAAATCAGTAGTTCCTTAAAGCTAAATATGTATGTATAGTATTAAAACTGTATTTCTAAAACACTTCGCACAGCTTTCACTAAGGTAACATTTATAAAACTTAATTGCAAAAAATCGTTTCTAAATATTCTGGATTGGCTCATATCTAATATATCCAATAAGTTTTATAAAATCTAAATAATTAAGTTATTAAGGGAAAAAAATAACATTTTCATTAGCATTGCCTCGTTGGATGGCAAAACTTATTCTTTATGCGAAATAGTTTCCTACTTTGGAGTGTAGGGTAATTTCAGTAATTTTTTTAATCATCTCTTTTGGTATCCGTAAAATATTATGATCCATTTGACCTACGGTGTTTTGTCATCCTTATAGAACGACGAACTTTTAGTGCGACGGCGCAGCACTTTCACAGCGCAGGTCCTGGGTTCGAGTCCCGGAAAGGGCAGATGTTTGTGTTATGAACAGGAACAGGAACAAATTTATCTGAGAAATGGGTATTTTATATATATTTTTATAAATATAACTTACCGAGTTTAAATATCGCTGATGTAGTCACCAGTCACCATTAGGACCATCTTTCACATACGTTCATAAAGATCTATACTATCTAAGAAAAACTTTCGTTACCACAAAGTTAAGTGTTCTTCATTCGTTTAAGATAAAACGCTATCAATAACAAACTACTCTATCATAAACAGTAATAGAATAAAGTTTTCACATACAGTATAGAAATAATTAACCACTCTGAAAGAAAAGATTATAATGCCAACACACCTATTACGGAAGTGTGTCCACTTGTAACACGAGCGTTTAGGAATAATAAATAATGGAATAGGAATATAATAATGTCGTTTTCCACAAAGAGTTAAGGAAAATATAAATAATACGTTGACGTTTTGATAATTACTCATATTCTCAAAAAAAGTTATCGTATTTAGTTCTTACATTTTCGCGCCTATTACATAAAAAAAATCACTTTTGCTATTTACACGACGCGTTGATTCTTTTTTTTTATTTTTGATCGACTTAAAGTTTCGACTCTTTTACAGGATGACTAAGGTTATAGTCATCATACCTTCCAATATTTAAATCGGGCACGTTTCTAACTACTAAATTAAGGCAAAGGTAATTGTTTGTTTTCGACCTCCATTTGGTAGATGTTGTTTTTTTTTCGCCAGCTCTTCTCGGCAGGGCTTCCCAATTTCCGAACTGATGTTAGACACATTAGTAGCAATCGTAGATATAATACTTAATAAAACACAAAATAAAACAATTTGATAGTAATCATAGCTATTTTACGTAATAAGGCAAATTGATTTGATAGCAACGGACGGAGTAATAGCCTACACTACAGTCTCTCATGGGATTCGATGAAAAATTCATAAATCACCATTGTAGCCCTGGCTCGTGAAAATTTAACATAACCTGCTTCAGCTTGTGAGAGTGATATAGGTATAATCAGCTCTTTATTATAAGAACTTTAAGTGTCATTTTAAAACTTAAATACTAATTTCAGATCAAAAAGTAGGTACTTTTTATTTTCAGTATAATATAAAACTTGTATTGAGGTTAGCGATATATCTCCATAGGGTTTGATTCCTGCTTGGTGCATTTTTCTATTGAAGCAAAAGTTCTTAAGAAATATTTTTTTACCAACGATGTATTGAATTATTTTTGCCTTTAAAAATTACGGTCTTATAACAAAATCTTAACGTTTGTTCCGACTTGGGACATAGGATAAGTTTCATTTTAATTTATTATAAAAAGAATAACAAGTCATAAAACTTTTAAATAAATTCTGTATTCGAAAATTAGATCTATACATTAACAAACTGGACGTTTGCTTCGTAACATCAGCATTTATCAATCAATGTATTTAGCAGAATACACAATCTCTAGGAGTCGTCATACGTCAACTAACCTAAGACATGGCTGTAATCCATATATGGCAAGACGGTGTGACAGTCTCCATCGCGATCATTCGATTGACTCACAGCGTAACTTTAAATTCATAATTTACTAATAGAAGTGTCTAATTATGGATTATGAGTTAACTTAAGGTCGTTACGTGACTCAAGTATATTTACATGTTTTTTGATATAAAATATTGAAATAAAAACTTTTTGGTTTATAAAAAGTTCTAATTTCTAAATTCAAAGATATTGGCCGCTTATTTTTCTGAAGTCGATTCTTAACCTATTCTACATTTAAAAAAAGGAAGCTAGACTGGCGTATATCTAGTTGATTTTAAAAAAAAGAAAACATTGAGATACGTAAGGAGTTTTTATTTTCTCTTTCTAGTTTCCATTTTGATATATCATATCTAAGTATTAATAGGTACTATTAGTAACCAAAAGATTATTTTAAGTAAAGAATTAGTTTTAAGGTTTATTTTAGCATTATTTTTTTAACATAGTTTTAAAAAAATAATGCTAAAATAAACCTTAAAACTAATTAGTAGTGGATAGTAGTGAGTAACATTTGTAGTCGAAAATTGGATGATGTAAATATCTAGAAAGTGTAGAAACGGATGACATTCAGTTATCAAGTGGTATCTATATCAGTTTTCAAAGTCATTGAGCGGTTTTGAATGAAACCACTATGGAAATCATACAAAAGACATCAACGCGTGCTAGAATATTACTTTTTCTAGACTTTCGTCCAAGTCGATATTTTGTGGAAAGTAAATAACTTTAACTCCTCAAAATCGGCGTTTATGATAAAAAATAGAAGCACAAGTGCTGTTATTTAACTTTTATGTAAATTTTAAGTTTACCTATGTTAATTAAATATCTAGCATACTCTATTTTAAAGTTAATTAATATTAGATATGAAATTGGATTAAAGTTTTTGTGATATTTTTATCAGAAATAGATTACCTAGCTACGCTGTTGTTTTTTTTGGTTGAGCTCGCGTCTCCTGTAAGAATTTGATCTTACCAATACTGTGATGATCGAAAATTTTTCTTCCTAAATCAACAAAACCCCTCGCTACTACCAACATTACCGATGGCAAAAGTGTAAAGAAACAAAAAATGAGTATTTGGCAACCCTATTTACGAACCTCAAGCCTTAAACCTGTAGGAGTTTATGCGTACACAATATTTTTACAGTATAGTGCTTAATTCTAGACACAACATTATGTATGACTAATGTTTTTTAGCTAGTTTTGAGAGTAATAATTATTTGTTACACTAATAAGGACTACGAAGTTTTCACCTCTTTAACATTTTTGATTGAATCAGACTATTTGGGAGACAGAAAGTTTCATTATTTCTTACATTCTTAACAATTAGCCTAGCCCAAAATAAGCACTGTAATGCTTGTGTTTTGGATACTAGGATAAATAAGTAATATTAATAGAAATAATAAATATCCATGACTCAGGATCAAATGCTCGTAATAATCACACAAACATCTGCCCCTTCCGGGACTCGAACCCAGGACCATCGGTGCGAAAGGCGAAATAATATAAAGTTGTGTATTGATTTGTGGATAAGGCAAATATTATTAGATTATACAGACAATGATGAATTTAATTTGCCTACAGATTCAAAATCACCATAATGTATTTCCATTGAATAAATCAATGCTATAAACTTTGGCAACCCTATACCTCTTTCCCAATCGGTCACACGTTCACCATTCCTAATACGACAATGTCAGGTGGACAAACCCTATAATTTGACAACACAAACTCAAACCTTATTCGTATAACTACATCCAATTATGGATCTTATTGCTTCGATTTAAGATCCTACGCGAATATTATTAACGGTAAACGTAAAGTTGTCTTATTGAGAGCATGACACGTCTCGTGTGCAAAAGCTCACGACCAATAGATCATATTGTATTTCTTTATAAACGGCCACAAAAATGGGAGCATGCCCATATCACAGGACATAATAGTGAGCTATATGGTCGTAACAGTATTTACTGGAGATGGAAACTGCTGTGATTTGTGCCGTGGGAATATTTACGACTACTTGCTGCTCTGTGTAGTTTTCAGTTATTCAATCAATATAAAAACTTGTCAGTGTCTCTCTCAACAGTCCCTGTGCGAATTGTGAAAAAAATGTCAGACTCTTAAATAAAAATGCAATTATCTCGCTAAATAATGAAACTAGGCCCAAACCAAAAATACTACCGTAAAGCTGATTAAGTAAAGAATCCACCACAGAATATTTGGATCTCTGTAACTCAGGCCAGGCGGAAATTTGAATATAGTGGCAATTGCTACTAGGGTCTGACAAGTGGTAAGAAAAATATTGATAATTTTGAGACAATATAAAAAAATAATTTGTTCAAATTCGAAATAAGTATTTAGTGATCTATACTCAATACTTTGATTGTCTGGAAGAGATCTATCTTAGAGACAAGTCCAATATTGTGTGGAGATAAGCTTTTTTTTATGTAACATTTTTAAAACATTTGGTCCTATAAAGAATATTAATATTTGTTACATTCACACCAATTAGCCTAGCTCAATGTATGCACTTAAGGCTTGTGTTATGACTAGGTTAAAGGATATACGTACATATATGATACATAAAGATATAAATGCCCATGACTCAGGTCCAAATGCTAGTATACATCTCATAAAAATCTCTCCCCTTCCGGGAATCGAACTCAGGAACGTCAGCAGGATCTCTACCGTTGTACTAAACGATCGTCAAATTATAGACATTACAGACTTTATATTATTAAGAATAACCTATAAATATATAGAAAAGATTTTATTCGATCGATTCATTCTCTAACTGCCAAATAGCTTGTTAAGATTACGTATGTACTAGAACTAGAACATGTTGTAAAGCTAAAACACTAGAATTTATTGTTTAGTTTATGAAAAATCACTTGCGACGCTTAAATAGATAGATTTCTTGTAAGTTTGTATAAAAAATGAATAAAAATAACCTCCAAAAATCCTTCTCCAAACCATGCATCTTTGTTCACAAAAACACATCGTTTTCAGTGTACAGTTAACGCTCGTTTCTCGATTTTTTACGCAATAGAAATCTGTTAATTCGATAAATGAGTATGAAACAAAAAACAAAATACATTATTATTATAAACAATCAATAGCATGTTAGATAAGCCTTAAGATGAAACCTCTTTCTTGTGTTCTGAGGAGGCAGCTTAGAATAACAAAAAAACAAGATTTTTTTATTGGTTAAAGGATTGAACTATAATATGTTTTAAGTAATAAAAAATGTTGATCTTTAACAAATGAATAAGACAAATGCTCAAACAACATTAAAAGACGATCTCATATATTCATTGCAAGTATCACATCAGCCTACTATTTGTTGGTATTGTAAATTGAGTTATATTCCTATAGCCTTAAGAATGAAGTAACCGGTGGGAAGCTAGTTGCAGGCGCCTAGATCCTATCTAGGTGAGGGTTAGGACATTTTTCTCACACTAGATGTCCCGCCCCGCTTCTCCGTATTAAAGCGCGTCTCGATACTATATAGTCGGTTCACAGCTTCACACTTTTATAGTTTTTCTTCGTTCAAGGTTCCGTACTTCAAAAATGTAATATCATACCATTTTTTGCCGGTATTTCTGGCTTATTTAGTTAATGAACTTCTGCGCACATTACACATTGAAACAAATATTGAAAACTCTTGTACGAATTTTGAGCATAGTTTATTTTATATTTAATGTGAGGTTTCGACTTCTTTACAGGAGCCGTGATCACAGGATGACTAAGGCAATCATTTTTTTAAAAGAAAACAATTTAAGCAGCTTAATTCATACTCTATAAATCTCTCAATTAATACAGTACGGATTTTTCAACGAATGAACTCGTTTGACTTAACGTATAAATAGCAATAAAACATTTGTCAAATGATAATGTTACCTATGAGCGAGCGTTTTGTTTACATTTTAGAATAACAATTTTAAAATTATATTCTGTTTGGAAAATTGGATGCTATTAATAGATAAATAGGTGAACAAAGCATTGGCATATCTAGTTATATTATCAAAATAAACTTCTTTAGCAACATTGTTTTAAAAGGCACACGATTTCTTATAAATGCTGGTTTTATAAAAAAAACTTCAATGCGTGTTAGGATGCAATTTTTTAGACTTTACGGAATATGAGATATAAGATCATTTTGTTGTTATTCTTACTTAACAGATATGTTGCTTCGAAGATCTGTGGGTATTTACTAAATTTTTTATTATTTATATGTATCTACTAAATGAGGGAAAATAAGAAAAACTGTGTAGTAGTTGAAGCAAAAGTACATTTATCTTGCATTGATTAGAGGTAAATGGTAAAAGCCGATAGTCAAATATTGTGTTGGAAGGAAGTTACTTAGGAAGTTCCTACTAATTAACTCCTTCAAGGCAGTTGCAGGCACCTTTGATTTGCGTAGTATATTTGAATCCTCAATCATATTTCTACGAAAAATTTCAGTTATTTTAAATTTATATTTAATTAATATTTGGTTTCTTTTTGAATTGACAGACTGCGACTTTTAAATACTACTACTAAAACTGGTTTTCCTTTGTAATTCACTTTACTCTACATGCCAATAAAAAAGGAACCAGTATAGCACATAAAATTTTGTAAGGAAGGAGCATTAGTTACCAAATTTTTTTAAATGTTAGAAAAATATTTTTATTCCAAATATATTATATTATAATATGGAGAAGTTTGAAATTGGGCACTGTTAAAGCTAATGTTAAAAAATGCATTAGTTTTTCTTTAATGGCAATCTAATTTGACTCTTTTGCCAGTGTCAAGTTAAAATGCATTAGCAATACATTAAAATAATTAAATAAAACATAACACACACATATAACACGTAGTATTTGTTTATGGCTAAACTCTGTAATCTGTGGTCAAACTGAGAAGTTATTAATGTAGGATTAAATAGAAAAGTGTATTTTGCTATAGAATAAAATAAAACTAGGTCTGCAATACATGCTGCTGTATGCAAATACTGAGCGAAGCAATTAGATTTTTGATGGGTGATTATTCCTCCATGGTATGTCCAATTTTGCACATTAGTCACGACCACGATGTGAGTTTTGGCGCCAAATTTAATCAATGTAGTATCAGCGGTTTGGCTGTGATCAGCTTTTGAATTTTTCTTTCGGTGATTATTCCTCCATGTTTACAGTCTATATTTTTTTTACATAGCCTATGTCCGTCAGGTTATAATCATGTATGCTCATGCCAAAATTCGTTCGAATCGGTTGAACCGTTAAGTAGCAGGAGGGAGACAAGCGAAATTTGTGAGTTGTCTAAAAGAGAGCTTCGCTCAATAATCTAATTTCGTTAGGAACATTGTTACAAAGTCACATCATAGTCATAGTCACAGTCATACATAATCATCGTCATATCATCGTAGTATATTACCACAGACAATATTATACTAGAGATCTACTCATATACCGTTTACTTTTATTTTGTCTATGTCATGATTGCATTCACATTATGTAGCTTTATATCACAATAAATATTTAAAATATATAAAACTATGACTTATTTCAAATGAATGAAGTTTCAATAAATACTTGATAAAATTAAATTTGAAAACACATGGTTACCTTAGAAGTGTACAAAAAAGGCATTTTTATTATTTCAGCATTCATGAAACGTTTGAAAAAAAATAGGCAATGCAACTATGTAGCTTTGATTATAGAGCTACAGTCTAATAAAAGAACCTTAATAGGGTTAAAAATAAAAAGTTAATTGATCTATTCAAATCGGCAATTTTATATGTGAAAAACTTATATTTCTTACTAATTAGACTAGCCCAAAGTAAGCACTGTAAGGCTTGTGTTATGGATACTAGGGATGGACATACATATATGGTAAACGAGTAGATACATATTTATCTTTATATATAAAAATCCCCTGTTACAGTGTTTGACCGCGATGAACTCCGAAACCGCTCAACCTATTTTGATGATTTTATTTTCATTTTACTGTATTTGTTCCGTATACTATGTACTTAGGATATAATATAGGTTTCATTTAATGTATAATAAAAAAAATGTAAACTGTAATAAGTTAGTCACAGCAACGCGTAGCCCAGTCAGCTAGTGGAAATATAAATAACTGCCCATTTTATAGGTACAAATGCTCGTATTTATCACATAAACATCTGCCTCTTCCGGTACTCAAATCCAGAACAATTGGTGTAAAGGCAGAATCCGTTACACCAAAGGTTCGTTATATCTGTTCGAAATCGTTAAATATCTATCTGTTGTCACACACACACAAATTCATAAATCTTTGAGTAACTACCTTGAGCCAATTAGCGGCCAACTTCATCCTGCTGGTTTATTCCATGTCGCTTTTGAGGTCAACTTCAACCTGTTACTTTTGTGTTACAGTGCTCATCATAATATTTGACTGTAATAATTTTTCATAACGCGCATAAAGAAGTATAATTTCAAATTTCTTATATAATTATATGACAACAGATAGAAATGCATGGATGTATTGTTGAAATAGGACGAATGTTATTAGCTATGTCATTTATCACCATTCGGGGGCAAGTGGGATGCAATTTATCACTTCCACGTGGGTGAATCCGATGATGACAATTGTAATAAAGTAGCTTAGCTGAAGATGTACAGATCTAAAGTTCTAATCTTTATAATTTAGCGTTGTCTAACTTTCTTTATAATACCGTATCCTAATTTATTTTTGGTAAATATATATCTGGCTCGAAGGACCAATAAATGAAAGGTAATGAACCAACATTAAGATAACAATTTATATACTTATCAATTATTATCTTAATTTTGGTAACCCCCCTACATTTCTTGGTCCTTCGCGCCGGATATATACCTATTTACTAAAAATTTAGTAATTTATTTAGTTAGATAAACGTGTTTTAACCTTTAGCAGGTTAAAACGATAATGACCGAAACCGATGAATGCTTAATGTACAATGAATTTATTTGCATTAACTTACAAGATAATTATTGCTTACATTGTAAACATAAACAAGTACAATATGACAGGCCCATTACTTTTGTGTATTTATAATTATAATGTATGAGAAAATATGTCATTTGAGAAGATCTCTTTGGAATGTTCTCTCTAACACTGCCCCAAAAAGATATAGGGACCATTTAAAAAAAAGTTTATGTGTCAGTTCCCAGGCAGAAAATAATAAAAGAGTTGAAGTTTTCTTTTATATAATAAAAGAAAAAAGTGCATACTTTAGGTTGTGCACAAATAAGTAACACTGTTATTTGATCACCCATTTTTTTTATACCGGGCGCCTTACATGAATATCGATTCGTAAGGAGTAAACTACAAAAATAGTTCGTAAGTACTGGCGTAGCTAAGAAAAAAAAGTAGCAAAAATTATAGAAGAAAAATATAAAAATAATTAACTAAGATTTGACTCAAGAATGTTCTTGAGTCAAATCTTATCTTATCTTCAAGAAGAAAATTGAGAACTGCACGCGCATATTGTTACGGCACTCCATCAGTATAAAGTTGGCCATCAACTGTAATGAGAAGTGTATATTATATATTTACTTTAATGACTAAATTAACTTATAGACAAGAACCAAAGTATACAACAAAACACGTTGTAATTTTATAATTTCATTTAACTGTGTAAAAATAAATATTTATATCGTATATGTATGTACATATATGAAATAAATATATTTTTTTTTTCTTTTGGCACCTATACGTGCCAAAAGAAATATAACTTCAAAGTTTTTTTAAAAAGGTGAAAATCAGCCGCACCCCAGTTGTTGGGAAAGGTGTCCAAAAAGCTGACAGCGTTTCCTTGTTGAATAGTTCTAGTACCTCGTTGAATACTTAAACATTTTTAGTTCTTACACTTCCGCGCACATTACACATCAGAATAAAACACTTTTTTACGGATTTTTGCGCATGTTTTTATTTTATTTTATATTTAATCCTGACGTTTCGACTCCTTTACAGGAGCCGTGATCACAGGATGACGATCCTGTCACGTCATCCTTATTCTGATACTTAAACATTGGCCTAATAAGGGGCAGTTATTTATATTTCTATAAATCTCTATATAAATATATGTTTGTCTATTTGTTACCCTAGTATTCGTTATACAAGCCTTATAGTGCTTACTTTGAGCTATGCTTGGTGTGAATGTAGAAAAAATATATTAATATTATATTAAATCCAGACATTTCGTTTTAATAAGAGTGATTTTAATTCGTAATGTTAGTTGCTGTCTATCTCAACATAATATTAATCATTAATAACCCTTGTATATGATATATCAAACACCTCGACGTGTTTTACCAAAACAGTACACTAATTTGTAAATATACTCGCAAATACTTCAAATAACTTAATACAAAAAAATGAATCCCACATTAATACGTCCCCCGCTGAGCTAATATCAAATGCAGTCAACGTATTAACTGAATATGTTACGTTTTTCATAAATGCAATGATCTAAGACGTGTTCACATTACTGCGTACCGATTGTAATTTTATGTAGCCCTACTCGTTTCTCACGCTTTTCAATTATTTAATTTATCGTTTAGATCAGCGAAGTTGTCAAGATTTATTTAGAGTTGCTAACAAATAGCTTTTATCAAATTTTATGGTGTCCTAAAACAAATAGTATAGCGCTAGACAGTGATGTGACTTATCTTAGATAAAAGTATCTGAAATACAGATACAAGATACAAAATACGTATTTGCATCTTGTATTTGAAATACTTTCTAAATATTTTATTTCGTATCTTATATTTAGATACATTTTCCTGGTATCTTAGTATTTTGAAGATACTTTGTTCCCTAAGATACTGTTACTAAAATGAACTTCGCAGGTTTTCTCTCCGAACGCAACTGAACGCAATGCGTCGTTTCTTTAGTCAACATTGGACTTTTTGACGGGAGCGCGAAGCGTCACTTTAATGGTTTTGGTTTTCTTGTTAAATTTTGTGTTAAGGTTGATATTAGTGTGTAATAATGGCGTGTTATTACCCACTGAGTGTTTCTCAATATGCATGAGTGTTGGCAAGTGAAACAAAACAGGTTGAAAGGTTCGCGCTCTCTCAAGAAGGCCACGAGGAGGTTTCAGTAAAACCCTACTTCTTTACTGAAACCTCGGAAATTACTCAAGAACATAGAAGAAAGATTATACTTATATTATACTTGACACTGGCTAAATGCACAAATTGTGCAAGTCATTAAAGAAAATTGACGATATTGTCGGGAACTTAATGACAGATGGCGATACTATCTGTCTACAAATGTCATCGGCTAAGATGTCCCACCCACCGTCACTCCTGTCGGTCCTGTCTGACCTCGGTCTTGGTATCTTGGCTATGCTGTACTTGGTAACTCATTCTGGAGGTTAGCGGGATCCGAAGCACGGTTAAAGCCGCTGGCCGACCGCAGTTAGTAGGACCGCCAACTCGCGACAAATCCCGAAATGCTCCATCGTGCCAGTTGGCGACTGGATGGGAGGATCCGATGGCCATTTCGGGGGGGTTCGGGCGTCCCCGCAGTCTCCAGGTGAGTTCCCTTTTTTGTTCAGCTGAGCCCAAGGAAGCTTCCAATGGTCGACTAAATAGCGTCTCGACTAAAAATCCTACCCGCCCCCCCCCAAAAAAAAAGGAATAGCAAGAATTTTAAACAACGGCTGCACTTCCTCCCATTTAAAGTTCACCTAGCGAACATTAGAGGACTGCACTCAAATCTCCATACGCTCCATCACCATCTGGAGACCGAGAAGCCGCACCTATTCTTCTCGACGGACGTCCCAAAATCCTGGAAGCTTGCCAATGTGCAACCAGTACCCAAAAAGGGTAGTCGTGCCGACCCATGCAAATACCGACCGATCACCATCACTTCCATACTCTGTAAGGTTATGGAAAGAGTGCTGAACAGCAAGTTGTTCTCATACCTAGAAGACAACGATCTCCTCAGTGACCGTGACAATATGGCTTTCGCCGAGGACGCTCAACTGGGGATTTTCTAGTTTATGTGACACATTTCTGGGGCGAGGCCTTCGAGATGCACGGCGAAGCACTTGCCGTGTCACTTGACATCATGAAGGCTTTTGACAGGGTCTAGCACGCAAGTCTGTTGCGCAAGCTTCCTTCGTACGGTATCCCCGCTGACTTTTGTAGGTGGATAGCCGATTTCATGACTGAACGATCGATCAGAGTAGTTGGCTGCTCCTCTGATTCAGTGGCTATTGATGCCGGAGTTCCTCAGGGGTCTGTTCTTTCTGCGACGCTTTTCCTGCTACATATCAATGACCTGTTAATGCCAGGAATTGTTGGGTATGCAAACGACAGTACTGTTGTTGCTGTCTAGCGCAAAAGCCAGCGGTGACGACGTGATGTTCATGACAGAGGCCATGGTTTAGCGAATTAACCAGAGGTTAAACTACGTTTCCCAGTGACAGGCGACAGTTACCTCGTTAATTTCAACGCCTCTAAAACATAAGCGTGTCTTTTCACGGCAAAAAGGAATTCCTTCCACCTAACTCCTACTTTCCGAGGTACATCTGTACCTGTGACCTGACTGTAGCCTCAGTGTCCCATCCCATGTTTAAACTGAAATGGGTACCAAAAGCGCGCAAGGAATATGTAAAAGAACTTGTCCTGTTTGAAACAAGAAAGATCAATTGATCTGAAAAACAAAAATCGGAGGTTTTAAACAACATTTAAGGAGATATAAAAAAAAACAAAAGATGACTCTTATTATAAACTCGGCGTCAAAAAAATCGCACCTTATAAAAATCTTATTCAAAAATTCCTAAACCTTATATAGAGGATAGTGTTAGGTATCATTAGAAAGGTAACAAAAAGGAGCATCAAACAACAATTAAGTGCAATCTTTTTTTTAATTAAAATTATACAAAAAGCATAAAAATTTGAAAAATAATAAAAAATCTTAATTAAGTCCTAATTAATAATCGATAATTTACAAAAAAAATGTACAAAAAGTGTCTTAAAATTAACTCAAAATCTAGTGTTACCCCCCCTTGCCCTGATGACGGCTTCCATACGGTCCCTCATAGACCTCACCAACTTCAGGAGCTCTTCTTGAGGGATAAGACCCCATTCTTCAATCACCGCGGTTTGGAGTTCCTCTAGAGTCGAAGGAGCCGGATCCCGAGATCGAACCTTACGTTTAAGATGGTCCCAGAGGTGCTCTATCGGATTCAGATCAGGACTTCTCGCTGGCCACTGCATCACAGGAATTTGGGACCTCCGCAGGAAGTCGTTCACGATGGCTGCAGTGTGTGCGCGAGCGTTGTCGTGCATTAATGTGAACCCCTCGCCAAAAGATTCGGCAAAAGGGACCACATGCACATCCAGGATCTCTGTGATATAGCGGCGCGCAGTCAGCGACCCTTGTCCGCGAGCACCTCCGGTCCGGGAGACGCAGACCAGGTCGGTTTTGCCGGCAGCCGACATACCGCCCCAGAACATGCAGGATCCGCCTCCATATTCCACCGTCTCCTGGATGCAGGCTTGAGCGAAACGTTCACCCTGCCTCCGGTATACTCTTCTTCGTCGGTCGTTGCAGAAAAGACACACTCGTGTCTCGTCTGAGAAGAGAACAGCTCCCCACTGCTCAATGGTCCAATCGACGTGGTCGCGAGCAAACTGCAAGCGGGCTCGTCGGTGCGCTGCAGTCAATTTTGGACCTGTAGCAGCTCTGCGGGCTGCTATGTTCTTCTCCTTCAGTCTTCTTCTAACCGTGGATACACTCACGGTGCGTCTGCGAACTGCCTGGAGCTCCTGTTGCAGCTGAACAGCGTTTGAGAAGCGATTTCTCAAAGAGTACGACACAACGAACCGGTCGTCTCTTTCCGAAGTGCAGCGACGTCTACCGGACCCATGTCGCCGGATATAGCCACCGGTCTCTAAAAAGCGCTGGTAGACTCTACGAACCGAAAAACGGCTCAGATTCAGTTGCCGGGCGACATCACACTGCCGCACCCCTGCTTGCAGTAGTGCAACCACTTGAGCGGCCTCATCAGCTGTAGTGTCCATTTTCCAGATGTTCTTTCTTCAGTAAAATCAGTGCGTGTGTCCCCTTCAACGGTTTAATAGCGAATGACCCACATTGAACCCGTGTTGACCTCTTTATACCCACAAAGTTAGCGCAACTCGCGACTCTCCCGAGCAGCAAAATTTCCTTAGAATTTTTGTGACCCTTTATTTGTTGCTTTAGGTTTTATTTGATAATGAAAAATAATGTTTTTTTATTAAGTTAATTAAGTAACCTTTTAAATAAAATTATAATTAATACGACTGCATGTGCATATCCAGAGTTAATGCCATTTGAACGTGATTTTCTTAGAGGTGCGATTTTTTTGACGCCGAGTGTATGTTTCTAGAGGACTCCGATTCCTCAATTGCTAGTGGTGAAAACACAAGTAACACCAGTGATTTTTAGACACTCCAGTACCTCAACAATAAAGATGCTTATCCTACAATTAAAAAAAATATTTCTAAAATATAACACCTGTTTGCCCAGCTCTGCCCCTATGGAGCGACTCTGTATGAGGAATTAGTTTAATTATTATGTGTAAAAACATAAAAAATTTCAATTTTAATACCTTCATATTTTGTCTTGTCACATTTTCCTGATCCTTGTTATCAACGCGATCTATTCGAAAATTGTTTACTCGAACAAATAAACTTAAATTCAATTAAATGTTGTTTTCTTACAAAAGTATTTTATCTTTAAAAAGTAGTTGAAAGATAGGTATTTTGTATCTAGTATTTCAGATACCTTTTCAGAAAACTATTTGTATCTGGTATCTGAAATACTTTTTTTAAAAGTATCTTGCATCTAGTATTTCAGATACTTTGTATAGAGTATTTTATACATCACTGGCGCTAGAGATATGAATTAACAGGTACTTGGCAAAAAATGTTTACATTAATTTCCTTTTTCAGGTTAAAGTGTCGATATCATGATAAATTATAAAATTTACGAGCATATAAATAAAAGGTTTGTATGTGTGGTCAATTATAAAACCGATAAAGTGCGTGTCGGGCTATTTGCAAAGTAATGTTCCGTATTTACTCGTTAGAATATTAAGGCACTTAGAAATGGGTTTTTGACGTCAAACAATGGAGTATATAAGTAAAAAAAATCCTATTAGAAAGTGGGGAGGTAAAGAAAACAAAAGATATTTCTTGCTATGCGATTTCTTAAAAAAATACTTCATTTACAAGTAAATCATTTAAGATTACTAAGCTGTGAGAGTTTCCCTTTTAACTTAACGGTAGAGCAGAGTTTTTTAGCCTAATTTCCATCACGATTGTATTTTTTTCTATATTTTGGCAATCGAATATTTAAGAATACATTTATACCGCTAGTCAATGAAAATAGAACACCTGTTAAAATGGTGAAAACCATGGGCTTTCAGTGTTCAAACACAAAAAGAATTTTCGCGATATCACTCTCCGTTTCGGAGTTATTGCAGTTCAAAGTTTCATAATTAAGTTGCAGTAATTAAAATAAAATTATTAAAATCCTATAGAATCAATGATATTTAACAATCAGTAATTGGTATTTTTTTTAATCGCTCGTATAATTATGAAAATAAACGTCCAAAACGATTCCTTGTTATTGACAAACCGAATTAAACTGCGCCTTAAATCAGCTGGTGCTTGACCCCTCAGCTTGACCCTATACTTACCTACCTCAAGATGTTCAGTGTGTGTGTCACTCACACAATCGCTGACCTAAAAGAACTAGTGACGGGTAAATGCATAGTGAACAATTGAAATGTTTCGATTTCTTGACTCTCTAATCGACTCCTTCAAATTTTATCAAGTCCGCAGAGTTAATAATTTTAGTCAGTCCGAAAGATACTAAGGTCAGAATCACATTTTGATCTTAAATCGACATCGATCTGACAACAATGATATTCATTAGAGCTGTAAAAGTAACGAAAAAAAGTATACCCGTATGTATTCGTTACTATAACAATTATTACTATCGTATCGTTACTTCAGTTACCTTATAACATACTATGTTATGTGTAAGTTAGAGCAACGAATCGAATCGTATTGCGTACGAGTGCAGTATGACGTTGCGGCGTCGCAACATTCGTGATTTATAGAAAACATACTTATACGTTACATACCAAGCTGAGTCAGGTATTTTTTTTTCAGTTTTCTGTATTTTGAACCAGACTTTTGATAAACAGCTTCTGTTATCGAAGAAACAATTTAATATCATTAGACTCATTTAGACACATCTCTTTTAAGATAACAACAAAAAACCGTGATATTCGCGATAATAAAAAACAAAAACATACATATTTCTTATTTGTAAAAAATACTTCCTTACCTTGTTTCTGTTACAATCTCAAACTTTGTCTACTTACACAACACAATTTTATAAACAGTAAAAAACTTGGACGACGAATTTCCAAATTATACTTTACTTAATAAACAAACATCGTTCTTTGTAACGTACGTTTATAAATTCACTGAATAAGCGCGCGCATGCGTAAAATATACGATCAGCAAACGTACAAATACACGCATCAACGGACGTTGCGTAAACTGAAATAGTGTAGGTACCCATACTACGAAAAATGCGAGTAACGAAATGCATTTGTGTGTAACGTTTCGTTACTCGGTACTAAATGGCCCACCCGTTACTCAGTACCGAATACATACGATTTGCTACAGCTCTAATATTCATACGAATCAAAAAGTCGATTCTGATACCAATGTCTGAATTAGTGATTTGATTCACATTTTACGAGTAATTTTTCCCAACTCTACACAGGACCGAGCTCCATCCAGGGCCGAACTTAACTGGAATATTATTAAATACATACTTTTGAAATGTCATTAAAATCCTTATGACCATTTTATTGACTGTTTTGTCCATACACGTGATGGTATTCAATTTACCATAACGACCAGCATGTACACATCTTCATCTTTATCGTTTTTAAAAAGTAGATTTCCTAGATAAGTTTCTAATAACAACAGAAAATACTCTAAATCACAAATCTTTACAATACATTAAACGTAACATAATAAATTCAAAAACAGTAGCAACGCAATAAACAAAAACATTTAAACAATCTACCCCAATTAAAACATCATACTTTTGAAATTAATTCCTAAGTTCAGCCCGCGAAATGAGTGGCACGTGTAAGGCGGTCGTAGGTACCTTTTATCTTGCCGAAAGGCGAGCTTGCAGTGGTCGTTAAAATTAGGCTGTGGATACATTATTTTTTTATCGGAAAAATATTTTGTTGATAGTAGATACCTAGATACCTAGGCGCGTTTTTAACGTAATTTTGTGTTTTTTTGGATTCGGATATTAGAAATAATATCATTTGACGTTGTTTGTAACTACTATTCATAGTTTTGATTTTGCTACTTGGGTGCCTAGGTATGTCCTTATTATTAATAAATCGACTCAATCAATTTATTTAACGTTTCTGGTATTAGTTCGCGTTGAATTGAGCCTGAAATTAAAGAGTTTTTACTTTTTATTAGAATTCCGTACATCAAAAGTAAAAACAAACGGACCCTTATGATAACAAGATCCTTTTTCTGAAAATATCTGGATTTTTTGTTGAAATTAACCACTACTAAAATATGTTCTGCTATACGAGAGTATAGCAGAACAGATGTAAGTTGATGGTACCTAAGGGTCATACTTTTAATTTTTGTTTTGAAATTTATTTTCTCAGAAAATAATATAAAAACATGTATTACATTCTACAAATAACAATATTGCATTATTATAACATTGATGGAACAAGTCATTTATTGTTAATGTTTGTAGTAAACGTTATTAATTTTTTTTTATTAAATATTTGTCCAATGTGTGCACACCTTTAGGATGGTAAAGTCCCTACCTTTGTTTAAAATTTCACGCTAGTGTGTGTACAGAAACCAGGGTTCCCAACTTAGAAGTTTTCCCCCTAAATTTAGGGTGTAAATAAGTGAGATAGGATTTTTGGGGGTGTTATATGTTTAGGGTTATTTTTATGGTTTTTGTGAACCTTCATATTTTTTAATATTTTATTTATCGAGAAAATTAAAGATTTAAAGTATAGGCCCTGGGACAGCCTTAACTAGCTAATCAAATTAATTTTTTACCTAGTGACCTCGGACTTAGTGAAATCTAGTGTACTTAAAATCCAAGTACAGTACTTGGAATTTTCAATCGAAATGGTGGATGAATGATCTTGTACAATATTCAACCCATCTCCTAAAATATTAGGCTTATTCAAAGTCAAGATGTATGACTTTATAAAATCTGATTCGCCAGAAGAAAATGAAATAATATTTGACGTAATAAATGTAATTTATTTTTATAAATGAAAAATTAACAAAATTATATCATAAAATTTATTTTTAGGGGGTTTTCCAAGTAATTAGGGCAAATTTAGGGGTTATTTGAATTTAATTTAGGCTAAAATTTTCAAGAGTTGGTAACACTGACGGAAACTAACCACAATTCGCGGGCGTGTTTTGCTTATTGTGTCGTATGTGCTAGTTTTTTCGTGTGTACTTTTCTGGATAAGTACTACCTATTTTGTGATTAGTGTGGTGTTTATTTACGGATAATTATGCCTAATTTTATCAGTACAGTAGTATCCAATACACGGATATGGTTTTGGCTTATGGAATGAGCGTTGGGAACTCTGGTGAAGCATTGCGTTTGTATCTGGACTATTTCGGACACCGCAATAATAACTATGTGCCCTCCCATGGTAGAATATTGTGAACGTAGTTCAGCATTTAAGAGATCGTGGCAGTTTTTCCAATCGCAACGTGGATTCCGGTGCTATAGGTGACGTGGACGTTAGGGATTCAATTCTCGCTCATTTTTATGTACATCCTGAGGACAGTGCAAGAAGTGCCGGTCGACTTTTTGAAGTCTACAATGCCACCGTACACAAAATCCTAAAGATGGATGAACAGCCGCGACATCCATTTAAGTTTACAAAGGTGCAAGCATTATTGGTGGAAGATTACGAGCGCTGCATGGACTATGCACGTGCAAGACTTTGTGTGTCCGTACAGGAAAGGAACTTTGAACATTTAATTTAAAGTGTAAGTGTATTTAGTGCTGTCTGGTGATTGAAGTGGAAATCATATTGATCTCTAATGGAGGTGATAACAACGGCACATTAAAAAGGTAGGTTTTAATTTTTTTTTTAGTACAGTCAACAGCATATCATGCAAAGAGCAGGAAGCACTTTGGACTTTGCACCGGCTTTATTTCGTAGGCGTAAGCGCTAATATCGAGTTGCTTTCATTCAACGTGACGTGCTATTGACCGTACATTGTGGAACTCTGATTAAAGATGGTACTCGTACACACTGTCCATTCTCACTCACCTGAGCGAGAATTTATTAAATTATTTTCAAAAAATTAGGCATCTTTGATAAATAAAAATATTAAATACCTACGCGTGTGACGCGGTCAGTGAGCGGTGACCCACGCGTTTAAATTTAAGGCGATGCGATCCGTTCTTTTTTATTTCTTATATTCAAAACTCTGTTATTTATTAGTTAATTGAAAAACTGATACAACAAATCTGTTACATTTGCGATACATGATAACCCATTAAAGCAGGTGTTCTATTTTCAGTTACACCCTGTATATAATCAAAATAACTTATTATTTTTTGTTTATTATGAGCGAAGTTAACTGAATAGTTTGGGATTTATTAATGATATATCTTTCAACAAAATGGGAATTAGGATAGTTCCTAATTTTATATTTTACACACACATTTATATTTTACGTTGCTAGTGCAACGTAAAATATAAATGTGCAATTGTGATCGTTTCAAAGTTTTTAATATCTTAATATAGACAAAATAATAAAAAAACGAATTGTCATGTTGTCCAATATTAATTTTAATTATGTCAAATAATTAGCCCCCGAGCCACAAAGCATTGACTGCTACCCTCCTGAAGCAACGCTTCAGTTTCGCTGGATTTTATAACTAAAAAAAATTGGGACCACTAATCATTAATAAAAATACATTAAAATGTCAAAAAAAAAAAATAAAGTATTAGTATAGTAATCGCGCCACAAAAAGTAAGAAAGATGTCTTTTCAAAAAACATTTTTATTAAAAATTATCATTTCGGACTATTTTAAACACCACGGCTATTTTATAGCCGGCCAGTAACATGTTCAAATGAAACCTTGTATGAATAGTATTTCTTCAGTAATGGAAAAAATCAAAACAGAACGCTCATCGCCCTAAAACAAAAATAGTTTCTTTTTTTTCAAAGAAGTGTAGGTATGTACATATTTATGAATCACATTGTATCAAATAATTGTTTTGATTTTCTCGTAATCATTCCAAACAGATTTGTAACCGTATGATTCATATACATATAGTTATCTCAGCTACTAATCCACGTGTTGGAAAATATCATTTTAACTGGAAGGAGGGAGACATAACTAAACCACACCACAATAGGGTATTTGACAGGTCTTACGAAAATATCTCAAATTGTTTGTTTATAATTGTATTATGGCATAATATATTTTGCCATTTCATTTTTGTTTTTGTTTTTTTTATACATAAGGCAGATCACAATTATTACAAAGATAAATACATATAGAATTACATAATTAGAATTGCAATCCAAAGGTTTGTGTAAACAGAGTAACCTTCATTACATAGCCAACACAAGAATAGAATTGCGTGTAGAAGTTGACTTCATAAAGTCTAACTTGTCCTACTTTGTAAACATTCTTGGCACAACTTTTTAACAAAATTACCCATTTAAAAATAAAATAATAACAAAGTCAATAATCTATTACAATAAATCGTTATTATAGACTGAAACCTATTGAATCTAGCTGTCAATTGATTTTTGATGCTGCATTTTCAGTAAAAAGGAGTGCCAAGATTGTTTACTAAATAGGACAAGTCAGGATGGATAGACTGTAGCACTGATGCCAACCCTACTGTTTTAACAGTAGATTTACTGTTTTCGCCTTGTCATCCCTGTTTTCTGTTTTAGTTCGTAGTTCTACTGTTTTAGGTGATTTAAGTATCCGAATTTCGAACTACGTAACAATAATTCATTTCAAATCGCAATAGGTCACAACCAACATGTCAAACAAACCGGAATAACCTTTTAGAGAAAGATAGTTTTTGTATGCGTTGGTCACGCGCCTTTTTACAATTGTGAATTGGTATCATTAGCTGGCCTCTTGTGGCGGGCATTCCCCGTTTACTGACGCAATCTTTTTGACATATAGTAAAACAGGATAGCTAAATTTGTAGTTTTATAAGTGGAACAAGGATAGCTGTGCTTTACTTGTCTCTGGAAAATTTTGTTGCGTAAAACCGATTTCTCTCATAAAAAATTAAGGACGATGAGATTTTGATAAAACAACAAAAACTTTCTTTTAATATCGCTTCTCATTTGACAAAATTAATTTGCGCATGTGAAAAAAGATAATAAAAGCATTTACGAATTTATTAAAAAACTGATTCCGAAAGACGTTGAACACCGCGAAATTGAAAATTTTAATGAATAATTTTTATATTGTAATAAAATGAATAATTTTTATTAAATCTTTGCATTTTGATTTTAATTACTTTACAATTTCCAGAAATTCCTTAAATAGAGGCAATTTGCGGTAAATCCATGAAAAGTGTATTACTAATTATCAATAATATGAATTTATGTCAGACAGTAGAATTCATGTTAAAAATTACTATTTTACTGTTTTCTGAAGTTCCATTTGCTGCTTTTTGCTTTCCTGAGGTTGGCAACACTGGACTGTAGACTAATATTACTTAGCAATCTACAGAGTACAGACCTGTAGAGCAAAAAGTTTGTTCTATTGGATCTGCGTGCGCTGCATTAAGTGTTAAAAGCCAGTTGGGAGAGCAAGTAAGGGATATTAAGAATAGAGTGAACTATCTTAAGGAGATAAATAAAGTCAAATTAATTTTCGCCGGATTCCAACTTTGTACAATTAACTTAATGAACTGATTCATTAATTCTTATTATTTTTTTACCTCCTATAAAAATCACCATTAGTTTGAATGAATAAAAACCTCGTCAAAACCCTATAAACACCTTGATTTCATAACGTCACCTGCTTTTAAATAAACTTTTAGCTGTCAAATCGTAATACGGAAATCTTAGACAGACATTTACTGTAAACAATCAAATGACGTCACTCCGGATTCAATCCCGAGCAATCACGTGGTGGAATATAAGATTTTATTAATTTAATTAGTGATTTCTTATAAAAATTAAGTTCAAACAAAAATTAAAAAATATGTTATCCAAAAAGCGTTCTTTGGAACAAATTTATGTCAGTAGGATAAATCTCGCTATTAGTAATTATTTTACAGTAATAATTAAATTAAACGTATTGTTTGCTTGCTATATCCTAACTGGGTCGTGTACCATTCATATAAATACTAATTCTAAGAACTATAATGTATGGTCATGTGCATATTAATAAATAAAATAAAAACATGTGTGCAATTCACACGTGGTAAAAGTGGAACCTTCAAATATAATACGTACACGTATACAAAATAACACGGTTGTTGTGATGCCTTCTCTCAAGCTTTATACTACGCATGTGCACACAAACACGTATTAACACACGAACATAATGCTTCCTATCTCACTTTGTCCTACGTTAAATCACATGAATTTACGTGTCTGTTTCTTTTTACTGTTGCTTTTTCGTTTAAAAGAGACACTGTATAATGCTTCCTATCCCATTTTCTCCTATGTTATGAATTTATGTGTCTGTCTATTTTACTGTCGCTTTTTTGTTTCATTGACTTTCAAATCACAACGCTGCTAAGAAGTTTTCACTTCAATATATATTTTAAAAAATATGTAGGCTAAATTAGTTTAAAAATTTGTTTACTGTTAAACAAACAATAGTTTTATCAATAATTTTTCTGTAGTCAAATGCCTTATTAGTAAAAATGAATCACTTTCGCTTAAACTATGCAACAATGGCAAATTACTAAAAATATTAGATATAAACTGCAGGCAGTTAGGCAGTCTTGGTTAAACTATACTTTGTTTTACTACGGTACCCCAAAAACATCGAAACAGTTACAAATTAATTATTATTCTTATTCCTTGACCAAGCTTTTTAGATATACTTATATTATATCTATTATATATGTTATTTGGTTTTTGGGTTAATCGTCCTGCCGTATTGTTATCTTGATATATATTTAGACTTAATTACTCTTGTCTTTTATAGCTATTTTTTTTAATTTAAATTTGTTTCCATTTTTGCTAATTTATTATGTTACGTAACCTCTTTAAACATTCTATGACGAGATACACTGTATACTACATTCCCTTTTTTGTGAGTCATCGTGGTGTAAGGTCAATAAGTAGTGGGTAGATAACTTTTTAATGTCACCTTAAAAAAATTGGTTGGTATCAGTTTATTTAATACTTCCAGGTCCACTTTTTGTCGACAACGCCTTTATTTTAATTTTTACATTAACATTTCTAATGTTGCTGACAGGTTTGCCTACCTTTTTGCATTTGTTTTTTTCTAGTATTGTTTGAAATCTTTTTTTGATCTGTATTTTGTTTCGTCAATTATTATAAGAAAGTGTTATTTTTATAACTGATGTAATATTGTAATTATGTAATCATCGTCATGGAGTGTACTACTTCTATTATATATTACAATTTTCCAATTGCATTACCAAACCTCTTTTATTTTTTACAGAACCAGAAAAAAGATACTAGAGAGTTGCCTTGCCAACGCATCTCAACTATCGTAATATGATATTAAAGAAATATACTAGAAAAAATCGGCTTGGCTCAAAAGTTCTAATCTATAATCTTAGATCACATTGGTTTGTGTGTTTGTCTGTCCGCTCTTTTTCCCGCTTCTTTTTTTTTGTATCAATAACGTTACCATAGCAACGCGTTAATGGCCTGGCTACATTAGCGGGCGAATATTCGTGTCGCGTTGGCGCGCTAAAAACATCGTGTACGGGCCTGCGCGATGTTCTTGTCTACATTAGCGGGCGAATATTCGTGACGCGATACATCATGCCGGGCTGTGTAGTAGTATGCTGTACGGCTGAGAGGTAATTGTCGATAAATTATTATTT
The DNA here is from genome assembly GCA_927399485.1 of Calamotropha paludella. NCBI lineage: Eukaryota > Metazoa > Arthropoda > Insecta > Lepidoptera > Crambidae > Calamotropha > Calamotropha paludella. Next base: position 22,247,712 of record OV656817.1, on the reverse strand, counting down.
AGATATTACTACTAGTACGAGTATCATTTGCAAAATATTAAAAAAAGAGAAGAAAGAGGAGATGGTTTATGACTACTATTCATAGAAACCGAACGATGTAAGCAGTAAGCAGTATGCACCATAATATAATGATAAAACCTATTTTCTTAATAATGTTCATATTTGGACTATTTATGCATGAAGAATTTAATCAAGGTTGATGAAGCAAGAGATATGTAAGAATGGGAGCCGGTGGAAAAAACTGATCTCTGCTAAACGAATGCAGATGAATATATGTATATCCGTTATTATATTGTTATATATAATAATTTGACTTTATTTTTCTTATTTTCAGAACAGGAATGGAAAGTAAGTTATCTGAGCTAAACGCCGAGTCTGGCATCGAATTCCCTCGATTTTTACGTATGTCGACGTCTGACTGAAATACTACTACAAAAGCTAGCACCATTAACCACTGACCACTCGACCAAGCGGGCTGTCCGAATGAATGTAAACAAACTGTGCACCGACCAACTGAGCTAGCAGCGGGCGGCACGCTTTGTTTGTGCACTACCTACCCGATACATCAGTATTTTTCTAATGTTAGGTACTTACCGGCATAACAAAATAAAATCATTTTCTTGTTGGCTTTATTGACAAGTCGTCTTTGTGTTAAGTAACACATCGTCGAGAACTTTGCACACTATGCCGCCGCCATAAAAATCAAATATGTATGTGGTCATTTTTTATTAAAACCGATGACGGTGTCAAGGTGTCGATAAACTGTGTCAAGCGAAAGTGAAAACTAAAAAAATAATACTACAAATCTAAGAACTCATTTGCACCGCTATCACAAGGAAACATTCGATAGCGATCAATGCTCAACATCGAAGTCCTCTATAACTTTAGCATAAGAGCAAGAAAGTAGATTTTGATTCGTTAAATGTATTTTTCGATAAGAAATGTCTTCTTAATTATTGTTCCTTCCATTTTAACTTCCATTTTTTTTTAAAACTAAGTGTTTTTTACTGTTCGAACCAATACTTTTATTTTATTTTAACCTGTTTAAAAAATGGATAAATATCGTATGTATCGATACAAACGATTATTTTGGACATCTCTAATCCCTTTGATGCGCGCTACTTTACCGACACCGCCTCGAAGCGCGCCACTTTACCGACAGTGCAGCGAATACATCGTCTTCGCCCGAATACTTCGCGCTAGAACGATCCACCCGGCCACACTTAAAGCGGTAACACGAACATTCGCCGTAGCCCGCTAATGTAGCCGCAGCATAACTGCAAGTAGTTCGTCTACCGGACGCTAGATGGCGCTAACGGAAAAATATTTGATAATAGAAAAAATTTAAAGTATTTTGTCCACCCGTGCGAAGCCGGGACGGGCCGTTAGTATTCTATTAAGATAGTATTAAAATTCAAAAAAAAAAATTAAATAGCTGTTTTATTTATTTAATTGGACCATCAACCAAGTTAACATGTTCTTATGCTTAGTCATTATTAATTAAAGTAATTAGGTGCACGCAACTCTACTTAAACATAGCCACAGCATGTGCCATCGATATTTAGGTAACAGTCAGTGTTGCTAACTCAATTTTATCTTTTGTTAAGTAAAGTCTATCGTTGCATCCTTATAGACAAATTCCCTATAGAATCTACTGAGCCTCGCCAATAAGAATTGGTGTACCAAGTTAGTATAAGTTTTGTTTGTCCTATAAGATGGCGAAGAAAACGTGGAGAAACCTTAAATTTTACTCGTTTAAGCAAACCCAGACTATGCAATGAACTCAGTAGGATACATAGAATTTTTTTATCTTAATCAATTTTAAAAACATTTGTAAAAATATTTTTTATAAGTGACACTGGCCTACAGCGTAAAAGTGCTAGAAAAATTTCGATGGTATATTGTTTTAAACTTTCATGGTCACTAACATTATGGTAATATAAGTAATATTCGGGATTTGTTGATATTGTGGATATCAACAAATCCCGAATCGGAATCGGAATGCCGAAATATCGTGGATATTTCGGCATTGTTGCAAGTGCCATGATCACGGAGAAACTATCGGAAACTCAATAAAAACAAGGTACATGGTATAAATCCCGAATAGTACTTATGTTACCATAAATTTCGACGCGTTCTCAAGGCTCGGTAGCTCAATTGGGAGAGCTAAAAGTTTCGGGTTCTGCCTAAGAATATCTTGTGAGCTGAGTTTCTTGTAGTTTTCTATTGAAAATCATGTAAGGTAGGTATCATTAAATGCAAAAAATATATAAAAATCTATATACCAAATATATTTCAGTAGTAAGTTTAATAAACCCCTGCTTAATTCTCATGTTACTTAATAAAAATAAGACTGTTGGGCAATTAGCAAGATAACGTTAAAATATTGTAGAACCTAATAAGGCAAGTATATACAGATAATCTTGCTTGTAGCAATATTATTTCATTTTTATTACTACGCTACCAAGCGGATTGCTGACCCTGCTCTCTCTTACTAAATGTAGAGTACTTACCTACTTATTTAAAAAAATATCTACGTACCTTTTAATGCAACAAACATTGACACTTATCGATAAAATTAAGTATAATAAGTTTGATATTATGTGATTCTTTATGTTAAAATTACTGATGACCCAGGTTCGATTTCAGATCAGGGCAGGTATTTGTGTGTGCATATCCATTTGTCCCGGTCTCGGTGGATGTTTCTGTTTATCTTGCATGTTTGCATGTGTGTACGTGTGTGTGTGTATATATATTATACACTTAATATCTGAAAAGGAAGTGTTTTTGTATTAAATTATTTTCACAATCAAAATATTTGCTTAATGTTAGGTCCTATATTAGAATTTCGACAGATTTGTTTCGGATTGCTTTTGATCTATAATAGAAACCTGTTCTTAACCTTACAATATAATAACTTCGAATGGCGACCGCGTGCCGGACGACGCTCAGTGGGTAGGCCCGCTACGAGGTGGACCGACGATCTGGTTAAGGTCGCGGGAAAACGCTGGATGCGGGCAACACAGGACCGATCGTTGTGGAGATCCTTGGGGGAGGCCTATGTCCAGCAGTGGGCATCGTACGGCTGATATGATGATGATGATAATGTAACGCTATATTTGTGACGCTGTTGGTTTCTTAAATAAATAAAGAAATGATCAATTTTAACACTAAATATTAAAATTTCGCAATTTTAATTTTATATTATTATATAATAAAGTTGAAAATAAATTAAAGAAATTTGTCATTCGAGGATAGGTTGATGTATTATTGTATATATAAATTTATAGTTTTCGAAGTACCGCTACCTAGGTATTTTAGCTAGGCTAATTATCTAGCTTTATTATTGTTATCTAGCCTATCCGTTTTTTATAGGACACATTTCGGATAGTGTGCAGCAGAAATGCATATCCTAGTTCCACCGTCCCCATTTTTTCATCGGACAACCAGACTTACAAATAGGCGTCATCGTTATATGGTAGATATACCAAAGAGCGATTTGGTTCTAAATTTGTAATCCGTACAGCTAAAGAGTGGAACTCTTTGCTTGAGTCTGTGTTTCCTGAAAAATACAATTTAGGGGTCTTCAAGTCACGAGTGAATAGGTATCTTCTAGACAAGCGCGTCACATTCTAGACCGCAAAGTCGCTTACCATCAGGCGAGATAGCGGTCAACCGCTTTCCTATTTACAATAAAAAAATCTATACATATATGTATATATATATATATATATATATATATATATATATATCCAAAACTACTCAACCGGTTTTGATGATTTTTTTTTACTTACTAACTTAATTTTGCTGGATTTTTTCCAACTTAGGACATAAGATAGGTTCGATTTTAATTTGTAATCAATAAATATTACAATATTGCAAATAATAATAACTAAGCTACTGCAACGCGTGACCGTTTTAACAATTAAACTAAGCTGAGCTTGCACTATAACTACTAATAATATAAGATCACAGTTGTTTGTGTGTTTGTCTGTCCGCTCTTTTTCCCGCTCTTTTTCCATTGTATCAATAACGTTACCATAGCAACGTGTTAACCGCAAGTAGTTCGTCTACCGGACGCTAGATGGCGCTAACGGAAAAATATTTAATAATATAAAAAAATTAAAGAATTTTGTCTACCCGTACGAAGCCGGGACGGGCCGCTAGTTAATTTTAAGAATGCATATATAAGTATATAAAAGACAATGACTCGGGAACAAGTGCTTATGTTCATCACACAAACATATGCCCCTACCGAGACTCGAACCCGGGGCCTTTGGCGCAGGATCGCTACAGTTACACCAAGCGGCCGTCAATTGATGTAAATGTAAGAAATATTATTACATTGTTCGGCGCATTTGTATACAAGCAGAAAAAAAGGTTATCTATACATATAAATATAAATAAAATTGGAGTGTCTATTTGTAATATTGAAATAATCGTTTTTTACTACATGCATATGAATAAACATTTTTTACAATTATTGTCTGTCTGTCTGTTTGTTCCGGCTTATCTCTGAAATGGCTGGACCGATTTTGACGGCATTTTTATTAGCAGGTAGCTGATGTAATAAAGAGTAATTTAGGCTACTCTTATTTTAGTAAAAATATTTTATTTTAGAAAAATAAAGTAATGTTGCAATGTACAAGTACTGTCCCGTACCGCGCGCAGCTCACGCGCAAATTATAATAACTGAGCCAGGACAACGAGGAGCCGGGTCAGCTAATCACTTAATAAATTATGTAACACTATCTCTTATTGAGATTTGTATATCCAACGATATAAAAATACGACTAAAATAACTGTATTTATGCACATATCGCCTGCAAGATAACAATTTTTGCATTGAATTTCTCGGCCACCCGAAATGCTAAAGTTTCCAGTTGTAATGTTTAAATTTATCGCCTTAAATAAACTTTATTGTAACGAAAAGAGAATAAAAGATTTCTACGGAACATTTTAGCGGCTGGAGCGGGTTCTGCCCACGTGTTGCGCCCGCGCAGTTTTGCACAATTCTCAAAAATGTCGACTCCGTGTGATGTCAGAGATTAAGCGACCTTGCCGGTTGCAAGCAAGAAGCCTCCTCGCTTTCGTTCGACGTCTACTACTCTGGGAATTATTATTTATCCTTCTCTATGGTCGAGTGGCTCGCATAGTGGTTTTCATGGTTAGAATCATTGTTAGCTAGCTGACCCGGTAACGCGTTGCTATGGTAACGCAAATAACCAAGGGAAAAGAGCGGACAGACAAACACACAAACAACAAATTTGTGTTCTTAGAGTATATACTAGCCCGTCTCGGCTTCGCACGGGTGGACAAAATTCTTTAATTTTTTTTATTATTAAATATTTTTTCGTTAGCGCCATCTAGCGTCCGGTAGACGAACTACTTGCGGTTAACGCGTTGCTATGGTAACGTTATTGGTACAATAGAAAAAGAGCGGGAAAAAGAGCGGACAGACAAACACACAAACAACAAATTTGTGTCCTTAGATTATAGATTCTCATACTATCATATTATTATTAATTATGCTGTGTGGTTTGTCGTAAAAGGTTTAATGATGATAGATGAGTATATAATGTTTACCCAAAATAACAAACATTGATTTCATTGATTTCAAACGAGAACTGTCACCAACATAGTTCCGTTATTAGCATGTTAGAGTATACCAATATCTTATATTTTGTTGTTATATATCCTGTTGCATATATTTTGTTACTATAAACATCGTATTTAGATAAGGAATAAAAGCTCTCAAATAACATTTAATTGGCATTAATAAACATACAAGAATTTTTCGTATTAGTCACCCATAAACACCTACGCTCGGGTGCATCAGTAATTTTCTTAGGATATTTATATTTACTTCGATTTATTCTTTATTACTCATGTATTACAAGTCTTTTAAATAGAAGTGAATATTTATTTCTTGCAGTCATTTTAATAAAACCTTAGAATATAATAATAAAACATCAGTGACAACAGGTTGACAGTCAGTCATCCTGTGATCATTGATACGTAGTGGTTCCTTGCTCAGTGATCACGGCTCGTGCATAGGAATCGAAATGTTAGGATTAAATCATCATCATCATCATCCTCGCTCTATCCCATTACTTGGGGTCGGTTCTTCTGATATGTTTCCGCCATTCAGGGCGTTGTCTTGTCATGTCGGGCGTAAGGCCCGTCGTCTGAAGGTCGTTGTTAATGGTCTTCATCCAGGTCATAGGTGGGCGTCCTCGACCTCTCTTGCCCTCATCAATGCGCATTACAGTCCGCGTTAAGTGGTCTTCTTTTCGGCGCATTACGTGCACATAGTAGCGCAGGCGGCTCTCCTGTAACTTGGTGGTGACATCGGCAACCTTGAATGTACCCCTTATATGGTCGTTCCTCACTTTATCCATCCGGGTGACACCGCCGGACCAGCGCAGCATCTTCATCTCCGCTACGTGAAGCTTTTGTGCGTCTGCTTTTCTCATTGCCCAGCACTCCGACCCATAGAGGATTAAAGGAAAATTAGGATTAAATATAAAAAAAAAACAAATGATATAGTTGAGATATAGGCAGAATTTCAATTGTTTCTGTTATTCTGTTTTTCTTTTCAACAAACGTTAGGGTGTTCGACTAAGAGCCCGTGATCGCCAGACACTAATATTTTAAAGAGGAAAGATTTGTATTTCTGTATGTTTGCAATGAATAAACTCAAAAACTACTAAGCCGATTTCAAAAATTCTTTCACCATTGGAAAGCTACATTCACGCTGAGTAATATAGGCTATATTTAATGCTAGAAAAAATTTAAAGAATTTTGTCCACTCGTGCGAAGCCGGGCCGGGCCGCTAGTCTCATAGTAAAAAGGCTAAAAAAAATGTCTGTGCACTTGCACAGCAGGTTAGAAGGTTTGGATATTATGAATCGCGAACCTTGGTTGCTTTGACAGGTAACAAAGGTGTGCATAATTGCTGACAAAAACATTATAGTATAAAGCGTAATTGTTTAGTATGTTTTACAGGATACTATAAGAATATCATACCATCCATTGCCAGACATATTGTAAGGTGGCAACCCCCCGCCAGACGCCTTTAAAACAGTGCCGAATTTACATATTTGCCGCCCCAAGCTATAATATTTTTGCCGCTCCTACTGACCTCTAAAATTCCTTTTTTAGGGGATAATCTAGTTTCAAGATTATTTTAACAACTTTTTGGGTATATTTCTAAGCTAAGAAAAGCAAAGCTTTGTTTTTACTGCACTATTACTTTCTGTACCAATTTTCTGGGCCAATATTGCCGCCCTAAGCTTCAGCTTTTTCAGCTTCTATGGTAAATCCGGCACTGCTTTAAAGTTTAATAAAATATAATTTTACTAACGTCATTGTATAAAATCTGATTTTTATATATGTTACTTAGTAAACTATTAAAAAATGTTTTCCAAACGAGAACATCAGTTTTAATAGTTCGAACACTCTCCCAGACATAGTTGAGGTTGATTGAGGACGGGGTCTCCCTCTATATGGGTTTGTGTTAGTAATGCCTGCTCTAAAGTTTATAAGTCATGTTGAAGAAGCTTCTTTAGAACATACGTCTCTATGGTCTGCAGACACCATAGAGTCGTCTCAGATTCGTCTTTTAATCTTTTGGGGTTACTTGTAGTGATTAAATTTATGATCTTTTGCTTATCTAACCAACCCTTGAGTTGCTGTGATACTGTTAATTATTTGATTTTAATATTTTTATTATAGTAATTTAATTTTATTGATTTGATTTGATTATAATTGCTATTTGTATTTATTAACGTAATTTATGTATTGTTTAATGATACTTGCTGGTTGAAATAAATAAATGTATTTTTTATTTATTAAACCTTTTAGCTAGCCCAAGGGTTAATACGCATACTGCATATTCACATAAAAAATAGCGTTATGATATATGTTTCATAACGTGTTTTATGAGAATATGCAGTGTGCTTTGGCGTGCTGTTAAATAAAAATCTTGACAAAGCAATGGCAAGGGTTTCTGCATCCGATCGTGGACTGGCTTCGAAGCGTGTCCAACTGTCTTGCATTTGGTACATGCCACAGCTATTCTGGAACCGACGTAGACATCAGCATGAAACATCATATCGACTGGTTTTTTGTAGGATGGCCTACAAGACTGGGGTAGATTAAGATATGTATATATATCTTAATCTATACTTATAAATAAAATTGGAGTGTCTGTTTTTATTATTGAAATATCCGTTTTTTACTACATGCATATGAATATATATACGGTATATACACCAAAATAACATTTTTTTTCAATTTTTGTCTGTCTGTTTGTTCCGGCTAATCTCTGAAACGGCTGGACCGATTTTGATGGGACTTTTATTGGCAGGTAGCTGATGTAATAAGGAGTAACTTAGGCTACTTTTATTCTAGAAAAATAATGTTGCAATATTCCACGCGGACGAAGTCGCGGGCGGCCGCTAGTAATATATATATAAATCACGTGTCACGTTGTTTGTCCGCGATGGCCTCCAAAACTATTAAACCGATTTTGATCAAACTTCGTAACTATCTGTTATTTGATCTAACTTAAAAGTTAGGATAGGTTTTATTTTAATGTATAACACAGCAACGCGTGGCTGGGTCAGCTAGTTATATATAAAAATTCCCTGTCACAGTGTTTGGCCGCGATGAACTCCGAAACAACTTAACCAATTTTCATAATTCTTTTTTCATTCTGCTGGAATTATTCCAACTTAGGACATAGGATAAGTTTAATTTCAATTTATAACATCAATGCGTGGCCGAGTCAGATAGTAGATTTATAAAAATATTGGTGGGCAATGCTGTGCTTATCTCCAGTAGAAATCTTGTACAGCCAATCCATTCATTCATTTTCATGCATTGAATGCTATGTGGGTGAATTTGAAGTAGTGTGTTTAAATATAATTATAATTTTTATTTATTGCTCTGAAAAAAGGTTGATTTAATTACATACCTACTTTCATAATAACTTTTTTAAGTAGTATAAAACTTTATTTTAATACCTTATACTAAAAGACGTTTTATTGATTTATGTTCAGATTATAATACGTGAATTAGATAAAAGTAAAGATTAGGTTAGATAAAAATAAAAGGAAGTCTTTCAGCGTAATGCTCAATAGAGTGAAAAATCAAAAAGAAATCAACGTAAAAAAAGTATCTATTTATTATTATACTTATTAATAAAAAAAAAACAGCTAAAACTAAAGTAACCAGTTGTACATAAAATTGCTTGCGAAATTTTTTAGAAATCACAGCGAGTTTTAAACTTACTGACTTTCGCCTCTGAGAACACGTAATTCGTCCTTTTTCTGGTGTAATTTATTAAAAACGTTAATAAGAAATATTTAGCTAATAAAACTTTATTAAGTTGAATGTTTAAACAATTTTCTACATTAGCAAGAGCTTTAACGACTCCTCAACGAGCCAGTATCGGTCCTATTTCGCAATTACATTAAGTTGATTTTCCATTAAAGGATAACAGGTACACATTCTCAATTTAGCAACGCCAATAGTTTAATCAATCCACCATTTACTAACGCCTTGATGGACAGCATGCATAACTGTCGACAGAGCCGAAAATCATATGAATATTATATCGGTGAGTTGGTACATTTCGCAGGCTCCGTCCGGACATGTGTCATACGATATTATAACTCAGTGGTCTGTCGTGCCGAAGCCGTATTTGGCGAGAAAGCAATCCGCTTTAGCCAAATCGGGCGTCCATCGGGATACCACTCTTTAGTTCTTTTTACAACATTGAACGATCATTGCATAAGTTTGCATTTTTTTACCTAACATAGCTGTAAATAAATGCCAACGCAACACATAAGCCTGAACCCGATTTGGTGTTTGATAAGTCGTTTATTGAAATTCTTGGTCATATTGCCATCCTGAATGGTAATCGCGCCTAATTTATAAATGTTTGTATAACACTATACAATTTAAATTGCTCTTGTAATTGATTGAGATGGCATTAAAGCATTTGTTTGTAGCTCTAGTTTTAGTTATCGATTGAGGAAAACCCGCTGTACTGTATTTATGTAGATGTAGTATGTAAAATTTCTGTAATTGATTAACTTTATATATATAGTCAATATCACATACATGAGGGGGCATCCATTAATTAAGTGAGCTTTTTTCGCTCAGTTTAGACTCCTTAGGTGAGATTTAGTGAGATTTGCCTGGACCCCCCCTCCCCTTACGTGAGATTGAAGCCAAAAATATTTTCAACAAAATTTAGGCAAAATGAACACTTAAAATATATTTTTTTTAATTACTGTAGTAAGTATTTTATATTTTTTAAAGTTGACGTGAGATTTTCGATTATCCCCCCTGCGGTTTAAATGAGATTTGGTAAGATTTTACAGGACCCCCCCCCCATTCTGAGCTCACGTAATTAATGGATGCCCCTTTATGATGACTTTTTGGAACGAAGTTCCTTATGGGGCGTTGCGGAGGGGTACCCTAGTCGGGAAAAAACGTCCGTAGCGTTAAAAAAAAGCGTAAGATTTTTATGTATAGTCTATATGGGGTGGCTATACAGTGTCTAATGTAAAGTCTACGTGATGACTGTTATTTTCATAAATTATTTAAATAAAATAAAGGTGTTAAGATAATGTTGTAAAGTAGTTTTTTTACGTTTTATCGATAAAAAAATCATAGTAAAAAATATATACCTGAATAATCGCTTTATACCTTGAATAGAACTTACATTTTTTATTAAGGAACTTCGTTTCTATTTTGATGTGTATGAATGTACAGTAATTCTAACCTCAAACAGTTTAACATCCCGCCGATAACTTAATACTTACCGCAGGCAACACTAAGACTTCTGGCGTCTTAGTCAAATTAAATAATATTTTTAAATTTTTTACTCTATTCTCTAAACAAACAAACACCAGTCATCAAAAATGATCCATAGCTTTTAAGCCACAACGATTACTTTCTAAGATAGTTGTTATAATCTGAATATCACATACCTATATGTCATTTAGTATAACGTATTAAAGTAGAGTTATGGAATTCGGTATCACGATACCAGAACAACCAGACTCGAACCAATACAGAAAAGTTCATTTTGACTGCTCTACATTGACCTCCCGGGGATCGAACCCTCGGGACTTCGGAGTGACGGTGCTGGTGCCATAGAAATCGGTACCTACGCGAACCAGTCGACCGCGAAATCGTCATTAACTGCGAGAATTGTTCAAATAACGACCTTAAGCTAAAGTACGAGCGAAGTTTTCTTCGAAATATAGTTTCGCCGAATGATTGTTTTATATCTCAATGTCCTTAATGTTTATAACTATGTTCCAACCTAACTTAGCTGTATTAAATTGAACATATATCAAATCCGTTTTAAGTTTAGGGTAAATCTAATGAAAACGTAAAAAAATATTAAAAAACATAATTATCGTCCCGGTAAACAATTCCACAACGCTCACTAATTCATAAGAATATTAAAAACATATATATGTTAACGGAAATGTATGTAATCCGTCATTGTATACAATTCCTGGGAAATGTATGTAATTCCTAAAATCGCACGGAAATGTGTGAAATAAATTATATTATACACATTTCCTAGGAAATTTATATATTTCCGAAATAGCAATAGTAAATGTAAAACATATGAGATATTGATGGGTACGCGGGGACAGCGGGACGAGGGGAGGGTATTGCTTTAGGTTAGGTTAGGTTAAAAAAAAAGTTAGGTTAGGTTATAAGAATCATATAAGTTGATTTTGTGATAGGTTAAAAGTTAATAGATAGTTGATTTTTGAAGCATTAATTAGTAAGATAATATGAACATATTATATTTTACGGTATGACTGTTACCGGATTGTCTCAAGGAGTACTATAATAAAAATTATTATTCTCGTTTTAACAACGTGTTTTATTACAGAAAGCATTTATTTTATGAATTTCCTAATACGATATTGGAATTATATACAATTCCGAGGTACACATTTCCTAGGATATCTATGCATTTATTAGTTTTTCAAACAATATTTTATACATTTCCTAAACAATATCGGAATTGTACACATTTCCTAGGATTTGTATACAATTCCTTGATTTCATACATTTCCGGTAACATATACACCAATACTTCTGTATTAAAGTATTTTATCAGTAGATTTGAGTCGACTCTGACGTGTTGGTGGTGTTGCGTCACACCACCAACGAAAAACGATACCTTGGGTTGACTGCTTAAATGAGTATTCGTCAGCTCGGCACAGCGGCGCGGGGATACGACGACAAATGGGGGTACGGGAAAAGGGGGGCTCACTATGCGCGCCTGTCGCCCGATTCTCACTCAATTCCCTTTGTTGCCGTACCCCCGCGCCCATGTACCGCGCGGGCGAAGATTCATTTAACCAGTCGACCTATAAATATTCAATATTTTTAGACCCTTTTTTTGCTTACCACAATGTAAACAAAGGATGGTGATTGGCACGCAATAGGGCGCTAAAATGAAAGCACTGTTTATAATACTTCCGATAAAAATTGTAATCGTGACAAATGTAATTTTAAATAATAGACTAATTATTTTTATATTAAATATTAATAAATTTTAATAACAACATTTATATCTACTTTTATATAGTGGTGAATGGTTAACTGTGATACCTACCTTATTTAAATATTTGTCGTACGTCTGATTGTAGTAAATCAAGTTTTTAGTGACTTCTCTTAATCGAAATAATAGGTAACTATTTATAACTATGAGAGCTTATTTAAAAATTAGTTTTTATTGTTCATAGTTTGCTAACGTCATTACGAGTTTAATTACAAAACTTTTATTATTTCGTAGAAAAGAAGGCGCCAATTTAGTTTGTGAAACTCTTAGCTTACTCATAAAACAAAAAAAGGCAAATACCTTCCTAATCACAGCAAAAACATAACATTTATCTTCGAATCAACTTGTCTCAAAGACAATGAGAGAGATCTGTCTGCGTGGGTACATACATGGTCAGACGTTACTTCTACAAAGTTCCATCTCGAGAAGAGCAAGTTGCGTGTTGGTACCTTGTCGGTTTTGAGGTGGGCCCACGCTTCCGGAGGCGTATTTACATAATCGGTACGAATCATTCCGCATCATTGGGCAACTTGGATATTGGAAGTAATGGACTTTCTGAATTGGTTCACGAGTTTTGTATACCTATTTGAATATTTGGGATAGTATATGGGATAATATTTAGCATATCTTCTTAATATATAAAAATCCGTGTCACAATGTATGTTCCCAGTGAACTCTTCACCAACTCAACCGATATTGATGAAAGTTGGTATTTATGTGTAATTTGGTCCAACTGAAGAGAAAGGATAGTTTTTATTTTAATTTATAACACAGCAACGCGTGGCCGAGTCAGCTAGTTTTTATATATAAAAATTCCTTGTCACATTGTTTGATCGTGATGGACTCTTAAACTACTTAACTGATTTAGATCAAACTTCATAACTATCTGTTATTTGATCTAACTTGAAAGATAGGATAGGTTTTATTTCAATTCATAACACAGCAACGCGTGGCTGGGTCAGCTAGTTTTTATATATAATAATTCCCTGTCACATTGTTTGACCGCGATGAACTCCGAAACTATCCACCCGATTTAAATGATTTTTTTATTTTGCTGGATTTGTTCCAACTTAGAACGTGGGATAAGTTTAATACAAATAATAGTATATGAACCACAGCAACGCGTGGCCGGGTCAGCTAGTAATAGATAAAAAAACATATGGAACAATTATTTTATCCCAAAATAAGCAAGCTATGCTCGAATATAAGTACTAAATAACGTATAGAATACATAAATAAGTATGTAGACAACCGTGAATACATATTTATTAGAAGTTTTGGGTGGAAGTATATAGAAGAGCTTTTAACATTTTTCTAATAACTGCATCATTTATGACGGCATTAAACGATTTTCATTGTGAATTATTATTCGAAAATAATTGGGGACACCCGTTGCCTCCAGGGCCTTTAGACTTCTACCAGCTGGCGAAGGATGGCCGGTCCTGAGACAGCATTGCACGGTCTTGCCCGTATGGGAGGATGCCCAAATGCACCCGGGCATGCTCCATTGTGGTGGGGCTTTCGGGCCAGTTTGCCAGGCACCCCGTGCTGAAAGCCACCAACTACTCCACAGGACCAACGGCAGTGCGGGAGTGCATACTTAGGTTTTTAGTGGAGAGGTCTCAAATCCTCCATCGTCCCATATAACTGCGCCGCAGCCGCGCAGTATGCATTTTCCTAAGTGTAATAAAAAAAGGGCCTCTAGACCTCTAAATCCGGCCCTGGAGCAATAAATACTCAAACCCACGTCCTCTCGCTGTTTGGGCAAGTACTTTTCCAATTTATGTGATCTATCGAGGTCTTGGTAGTTCAATTGGATTTGAATCCCGCTTGACTCCTAAGACTTGAATTGGTAAAAGTAACAATGTCTGTAGTGTTAAAATCCATAAGAAAATTGCTTAAATAATACAATACTTATAATGTTGTACTTATCTACTTGTCAGTCCACGGTAGCAATTGCTACCGATTGCCAACACCCCTCCTCAGTCCCAGGTAGCAATTGCTACCATATTTAAATTTCCGGCCTGCTGTTTTTTAATTACGATAAATTTTGAGTTACAGAGATCCAAATGCTGTGGTGGATTCTTTATTTAATCAGCTTTATGGTTGTATTTTTGGTTTGGTCCTAGTTTCATTGTTTAGCGAGAAAATTACATTTTTATTTAAGGGTCTGACTTTTTTTACAATTCGCGCAGTATAGGGACTATTGAGAGAGGTGGTGCGCGCGGTAACGGACTGACAAGTGGTTATGTATAAAAAAACAGCTTCTTCATAATTCGACTCTTTTAAGTTAACTACTACTATAATACGGCAGTCTTCTAAGTCGAGTGGATCGTATACCTGTATCATGGTATCGTCACACCAATGTCCCTGTTTCGACTCCTGTCGGATTAATGTAAAAAATGATCTTTTACCTTTCTGTTCCTGGATCCCATAACACAGGTGCTTTAACTACTAAACTTCGGTTCAGAATAATGTATTTCATATTGTTTAATACTTACTTATAAATCTTATAATATAATAACACTATATACACTAATTAGCCTAGCCCAAATAACTAAAAAGGTTTGTGTTATGGATACTAGGTTAATGGATAGACAGACATACAAGTATGATACATATCTGTAATATTAATAGAAATATATATAAATAGCCATGACTCAGGTACAAAAGCTTATATTCATCGCGCAAACATTTGCCCCTTCTAGGCTCGAACCCTGGACGGTTGGTGCGAAAGGCAAGATCGCTACTGTTGCACCAAACGGTCGTTTTAATATTTATAAGTAGTTGAATAACGATATTTTGTTATCAATCTTACATATATCAGTTTATCTTAACCGATTCGTTGCGTTGTTTTTTTTGTGTGTGGCGTTAGGCACGGGAGCAGTGTCATTTTCACAATTGAAATTTATGTGTTATCCCTAGGATAGTTTTTAATATTAAATTAGATGCCGATCATGACATATCCGAACAGTTGATGAAGTATTATTTACTCATTGGTTACATTATTTTTTTGTTTTCTCTACCAGTCAATTGGTAGCTATAAGAATAATTATGTTTTCTACGTACACTACACCAGACGACCAGACGTCTACACCAGAGTAACTATTAAAAGTGCTATGTGGTATACTAACTTGTAGGATACCTATAATTTAGATATTATATAATGTATGTAATATGTCTACTTTTAAGGGACACTTATCCTACTGCTTATTCTATAAGTCAGCATAAAAATTCAGTAAGTACACGAATATATTTTTTTTTTCAAGTCTCTTTTTTTAATATTCCGTGTTGACTATTTTTTTAATATATTTTATTCATATTTAAAGTCATGTTTACCTTACCATGTTCTTTCAATATCATAGAAGTAATGCGGTACCAAATTTCAACTAGAAAAGAACTGATGATTTTCAAACAGCTGAACAGATTTTCTTGAAACATGGCTAAGAAATAATAATAATAGAGGATAAAATTATCTATGATACAAAAAACTAAACGAAAATCGGTTCATCCATTTGGGAGCTACGATACTACAAACAGATATACAGACAGACACGTTAAACTTATAACATCCCTCTTTTTATGTCGGGGGTTAATTACTTACTAGGAAAAATATACTTGCCTCAGATGTCAGACGGAGCTCTTGCCCTTAGCCTCACGCTATCCGGGCAATTGCTCTCCCAATTTTCATAGTACGTACTTCTTTATCGATTATTCGATACCAAATATATAAGAATTTGTAGTCATTACCTATACTTTGTCCAATGTAGGATGATACTTTTGACAGATGACACCTATATAGACCCTCTATAAGTTGCTAAATAAAGTTGCTATTGCAATGTCAAGCTAAACATAAGGAAGCAAACGCAATCTTAGTTCGTAGCAATAAGGAAGTGACACCTGTCAAAAGTATCATCCTACATTGACAAAGTATAGAACACGAATAGTTGGCGTCTGCCAATCAAGCTACCGATATCTTGACAGACCTTCTTCTTCTCGATTCTTTATCGATTGTTCAGTACCTATAAAAGTATTATACTCGATATTGTAAGTAATACCTAGAGCTTGAACAGACGGCGCCGGCGCTGGCGTCAGCTTAAGAAATACTTGGAGAATTCCGACTGGTTTGTCGAGTTTTCGATAGCTCAATTAGAAGAGCACTCGCCCGCATAGCGAGGGATGTGGGTTCCAGTCCCACCAGCGACGAGTCGATTTTTTATTGTATTTTTTTAAATATTTATATATTTGTTAATTACTAAAAATCTTAAAAGTAAGACTGACACAATTAAAGCTGACAACGGTATGAGCTAAACCTTCTCAGTTTAAGTTAATATTAAAGATTTTACGAATTGACGCTGTACACAACCGTCACGTTCGATAAATAGAAGAAGAATAGAAGATCACTTACAGATTAAGGTTGAACTTCTCTGCAAATGACTAAGAAATGTGTATATGGGCGAGAGACAATTCGATTATTCAGAAAAGTGGAAAAAATAGAGGAGGGGTATTAAATTCGTGTCATGTCTACAAGTTATCCTGGATAGAAAATAGTTGATATTTTAAAATAATTACAGTTTCTGTTCTTTTTAATTTCGTTGGAATTTAAACTGTGTTTTATTGCACTTCTTGATCTTGTTCATGCTCATAAGTGATTTTATTAAAATATCTTAAGTGATCATAAGTGATTTTATTTTGGGACCGTGGGCAGGTAGTGAACTATAGACCCATCTCCAAATTATGCATTTTTGCTAAAGTACTTGAGAAAATTATTCATTCACAGGTCTATGCTTCAATATCAGACACTTTTATTGCGGAACAACACGGATTTCTTAAGAAGCGTTCCACTACCACTAATCTTTTAACTTTTGTCGATTTTACTACATCATCTATGGATTCGGGAGGGCAAGTGGATGCCATATTAACTGATTTTATGAAAGCGTTCGATCGAATCGACCACAAAATTCTCCTCCAGAAGATTTTGGCAGCAGGAATACACGGAAACCTATTTCGATGGTTCTCTTCTTATATTGATAACCGGTCTCAGGCTGTTGCATTAAATGGATTTGTATCTGAATGGTACGGTGTTCCTTCTGGGGTGCCTCAGGGCTCCCTGATCGGACCCTTGTTGTTCAATATCTTTATTAACGACGTTAAAACGTGTTTTTTGCATTCAAAATTTTTGTTATATGCCGATGACTTAAAAATCTTTAAATCAATCAGTACAATTGACGACAGTCATCATTTACAACAAGATCTTGACAGATTTGAAGAGTATTGTGCACTAAACAAATTAAAATTAAATTTACCAAAATGTCATTCCATAACCTTCACTCGTAAATATAAAATTATTGAATATAATTATACCCTTAAACGAGTTAAACTTAAAAGGGTACATGAGGTCCGTGATCTAGGGGTATTACATGACTCCAAACTATGTTACGACGCTCACATCGATCATATCTCTAAGAAGGCAAACAGAATGATGGGTTTCGTTTTAAGATCATGCTCACAATTCAAGAATATTAAAGTGTTAAAAATTTTATATTGCGCATACGTCCGTAGTATACTTGAATATGGCTCCCATGTTTGGAATCCGCAATATAATATTTATATAGAGAGGCTTGAAGTCATACAGCGCAAATTTATGCGATTTCTTCAGTATAAGTCCAAATCTATAGATGTCAATTATGAAGCTCGATGTAAGAGACATCATATGATACCATTGCATGTCAGAAGAAGTATTGCAGACATCACTCTATTGGCTAAGGTTGCCCAATCAAAAATAGATTCACCTTACCTACTTTCTAGGTTACAACTGCGAGTCCCAAACAGATCTGTACGACATCAAACAATTTTTGCTGTTCCTATGAGTCTTACCAACCATGGGCAAAACTCATACTTCAACAGATCTGAGTTTTCGTTTAATCAGCTGACTGACTGTCCCAATCTCGATATATTTAATTCTAGCCCTGACTCATTTAAAAAGGCCTTATCTGACCGTTGGTTTGAGTCGGTCCCAATGTAGTAAAACTATGGTGACTTTTTATGTATTTTTTTTTATTGTATTCACTAAAGTTATATTTTACTGTGTTTAATTGTTATTTTATCTTCTTATTTAGATTTATCTCCAAAGTAGTAGTAGTAGTAGTAATAGGCGTGTAGTTTTAGTAATTATATGTGAAAACATTTAATTGGTGTTTAGATAAAATTTTAGTTTGTAACTTTATGTACATATTATCACTGTTTGTTTTCCAAATAAAATAAAATAAAATAAAATAAAATAAAATCTTAATAAACTAATAGGATATACGTGTTTTAAATTTTTATACCAACAAATTGAAACAGTCTTTCAACAAAATCTTTTTGAATAAGTTGCCACTAAAATGAAAGAACCTACATATAAATTAAACTCCGCAGAAAACGCTTACAGACAGGCTTCTAGATATTAATATATTATTTACAACCGCACAAACATACACCTAAATTGCTGCTGTCTTGGCAAGTTTAAAAGTTTGATACACTATGAAGTCTGAGAGATAATGTTAATGTTAATAATGTTACCCATGTTAGCCTTAATATTAGGTATTACTCTGCATACCACAATAAAAAAAATCTTGTCATATTAATTTAGCGCATTTCGATCGAAATAAAGTAAAAAATAATATTAATACCTGAAAAAATCTAACGTTTTTATCTTTTATATATAAAATTTTCCTGTCACAGCGTTTGACCGCGAATAACTCCAATATTATTCATCCGATTTTGGTGTTCTTTTTTTCATTTTACTGGATTTGTTCCGAGTTAGGACATAGGATAGGTTTCATTTTAATTTATGAAACATCAAGGCGTGGCCGGGTCAGCTAGTTCTTTATGAATATCAATTATTATGTTTGAGCAGATAAGATTTATAATAATATGATATTTTTTATGTTTAATGTATTTAATTCAGCACTTAAGTTTAATGATGGAAGGTTTTATACTTTAGAGTTAACATACACACGTACTGCCTTTTCTTGTTTCATTTAAGCAATTTCAGATTAGGTAACTCTTATGCTTTCCAAAAGTTTTTAAATATTTGCTTGTGTATACAAAACCTAAAATAAGTAATATCTTGGATGCATAAAGTAACGATTATTTATCCAAGTTAATTATGCATAGTTTGTTAATTTCATTATAAATAGGTGTTTAAGGAAAACACCCCGAAATAGCACAAACTAAATAACACAGAGGCATAAAAGTTATATTCGTGTGTAAATATGGTCTCTATTAGGCTACTTAGTTTTATTTTAACGGCAAAATACTGTGATGATATTCAGATTTTGTAGAACGAAATAGAATAATAGATGTGTTCAAAAAAACAATGACTTTTTTTAAATTCCATATGCGCTGGTTTTTACTGTTTTTCAGCCTTCAAATATTATTGACTTTTATGGTATCTGTGGTATCATTACTTTTACTTTTTTTAATAGAACACACTGACAATAATGTAAGTGCAATGTTTATTAATCGACTCGGTATTTTATTACGCAATCACGTTGAGTAATGTTTAACTGGGTTATCAATCAGTTACTGGTATAGTACGAAAATTATTCAAAAATTAACGATAACAACTAAAATTTATTATAAAATAAATAAATTTCAAAATACAACACGCGTAAATTAGTATATAGGTAATTTTTCATATTTGTAATATGGCAAAGTGAGAATTACAAATAAGCACTTATTTTACAAACTGTCCTTGTCACAACACTTCACATGCAGTCACGCAAATGTCCTGTCTATATATTCGTAATCGAATTCGGCGAAGAACGAATCGAACGGCGAGAGGGAGTCTTCGGCGAATTCCGATGTGGTCTCATGTTCTAATTCCGTCGAGAATTCTGACAGATCCGAGCAGAATGGTGATGGCCAGCGTTCCGGTCTGTTGGTGGAATCGTTGTCTGGAGAGTCACTTAAAGCAGCGGATAGTGCAGTGATGTACTTCATGGCGAGGCGTAATGTTGTTATTTTTGTGAGTTTCTCGCAAGGAACAGGGGTGCCTGTGATGGCGGCTGCTGGGACGGCACGACGGAGGGTTTCGAACGCTCGGTTGATTTCGCGCATTCGGCTGCGTTCGCGCGCATTCGCCGTTTTCCTCCGGTACTTGCTGAGCGGTTGGGGCGCGCGTCGAGACCGCGGCTCACGGGAGCGCGCGGTCCGCGGACGCAGCTGGTACTTGTCGTGTTCGGGCATGGAGTGCGCCATGCGCTCGCGCTGCCGCCCCACGCGACGATGCCGCCCGCGCCCGAATTCCGCTTGAAAAATACGCTCACTCCCGCCCACTTGCCCCGCTCCGTTCATGTACACTTGCATACAAAACCAGTTGTGATGCGAGATGACCATTTTATTATAACTTTACTTTTTTGTAACTTGTAAGAGAAATAATAAAAATAAAGGTCACCACTGCGTCTTGCTTTCTTTTCGTCTCACGCCTCTAATTCCTTTTCCAACATTCAAGTTGGTAATTAAAGTAGCTGATAAAAATTTTATTTACTTAAGATATGTTACCACAGTCGGTTTTTAGTTTTTATTTTAGGGGAGTTGCGTAATTCAAACAAAAATAATAAATCCTGGAAGGATATCTCCTGGTTATTGTCTTAGAGTTTCCTAAAAAAAATAAACAGTGAAGGAATTCGTTGTTCGCCTATCTGTATTTCATGGCGTCGAGATAATATTTTTCTCAGAAATGCGTGTAGGTATAAGGTTGAATTTAATAACAAATATTTAGGCCTGCAGGTCTCATATTTATGATAAAGTCTCATTTAGTGATAGGTAATGGTGGTACTATATTTTTTCCTCTAACATCATTTTATTTATTAATTAAATACGTCAAGTCAAAGTCCAGTATTTTACAGCCGCTATGTAAGTTTAATAATTAACTAACTGAAATCATTTCTTAAGATCAAATTGCATTATAAATAGTACGTTCAATCGTTTAGTAAATCTTAACACTTTTGAGCATGAGTATACACGGTTACAATGAATGAACAGCAAAGCTAATAAGCCTTAACTTTAGTATATAATTGAAGATATAAAGTTTGATACAATTTGCATATTCGATTCGGCATTTCCGTTGTTACGACTAGGTTGCCGATGGCTGATTGTTGACTGTTCGCTGACCTTGCACAACCAACGGCGTGGGCTAAAGTTTAATGTGTAGGCGCCTGATAATGTCACTAAATTATCGACGCATAAAATGTTTATAATATATATTTAGATCATAATTGATACCTTTAGATAATTAATTATAATATTAAAAAAATGGTATTAGGTATTATCAAATGAAAAATTATTTCAATGAAAAATTACCACGGCTCACAAGTAAATTCTCAATTAGGAGAACATTCAAAAGGTTGCGGATCCATGTCCCGCCATTTATCATATAATTAAAAATTGCAAAAAATATCTCTCATTATATTTGTTTGTTCATCATAAAAACCGTAAATAATACAGCTATATATATTTAGCACATTAGCTAAGTGGCTGAATGTCTGGTATAACGGAAGCCTTGGTTTTCTATGCAAGGCTATAAAAAAAGTAGGTACTCAAGTAATATACTTTTAATTTGTCTCGAATTTATATTTTTTGGTTTTAGGCATTTAATGCTATTTTTTATATTTAAAAACATTGTTACAAAAACTTACTTCTCGGCTGACACAAATTTAATTTTATCTTGTAATATTTTTTTTAGGTATTGGCTTATTTTTTTCTATATTTAATAAAAAAAGCCATAAGTTATGAAATGGCGGTAATTATTTCAAAGATAGTAAGTCTCATAAGAATTAATGTTTCCGAAATATTTTTCACACATTTACAGTAAGGAAAATACGGTAATCGGAATATTTATGTCCCTTTATGCTGTACCCTAGGTAACTATATATATAATTTCGTGATTTATGCTATCCTGTAATAAAAAGAAAAGCTATAGCATAATGACTCAATGATTAACAAAGGCATTAGCAAAAGGTTTTATGAGAAAACGCCAATTGTACTTTAAACATCGTTAAGCCCGCAGTTAATAAAAATATGCTTGTTCTACAAATGCATTTTTCACAAGTATTCCAAATATAAATAAAATTCTAATAATATATAAAAAGTTCGAGAGTGAAAGTAGGTAAAACGGTAATAGTCCAGTCATTATATACATTTAAAAGTGAAAATGAACCGAGAAAGCCAAATTTTGGATATCACGTGGGGGGTGGCTAGAAAAGCTTAAGTTCAAATTGTCGACCAAAATAACCTTGTGCAATTTCCGCCATTTTGAAAAAACCCTTAAATTCAGTTTTTTCATCATAACTCGATTCCCCGTTGAGATACGAAATTTTTTATAGAATACTTTTTTGTTGCTCTTCTCGCGATCTACAATTAAGGTCCCATGCATTTTTCACGTATCGATTGTCGTTTTCGAGATATCGATCATACAAAAAACAATAGGTATATAAGTATAACTATTGTAAGATTATAAGATATTTAGCTGGTTTAACTTTAATTACTTTGACATAGTTTAGGAAAATTATAGTATTAGGTAATAGATATTAGGAATTATTTTTTTTTTTTTTTTTTTTGTGTTCACGCATTTGAAGTCGGTTTTATTTTTTTTTTAAAAGTTAATTATTTTATTTTAAAAATTTTAGTGTTACTTTTTTGTAGATACTAATCGTTCAAATTGGTTCATAATCGGCGGAGATATTGCTTATAAAAAAGTTCATCCCCAATTTTCCACCCTTGGGGGTGAAATATTTTCTTCAAATTCGCATGAAACCACCCTTTTGATAATACCTATTCAACAAAAAAATAATCGTTCAAATTGGTTTATAATCGGCGGAGATATTGCGTATAAAAAAGTTCATCCCCAATTTTCCACCCTTGGGGGTTATTTTTTCTTTATTATTAACCACCCTTGAGGTATTACCTATACGCCCAAAAAAGATTTGTTCAAATCGGTTCATAATTGGCGGAGTTATCGCGTAACAAACATAGAAAAACTTTTGATATTTTTGATATTTTTGATCGATATCTCGAAAACGACGATCGATACGTGAAAAATGCATGGGACCTTAATTGTAGATCGCAAGAAGAGCAACAAAAAATATTCTATAAAAATTTTCGTATCTCAACGGGGAACCGAGTTATGATGAAAAAACTGAATTTAAGGGTTTTTTCAAGATGGCGGAAATTGCACAAGGTTATTTTGGTCGACAATTTGAACTTAAGCTTTTCTTGCCATCCCCCACGTAATATCCAAAATTTGGCTTTCTCGGTTCATTTTCATTTATTTCCCGATTTTTCTGACGTAATGACTGGACTATAATATTTTATAGGTAATAATAAATAACGAAGATATAATCGCATCGTACATACATCGGACATAAGCATTTACTTATTATTAGAGAAAATAGGAAATGGACCTTATGTCTTTAGTGACTAGTAATTAGTTATGACAACAATAAATCTTCTATTTTACACTTACACTTGATAAGGTATCTAATGCTATACACATTAAAACTTTAGAAGGAAATGATAACACGGTCTTAAAGTAATATAATAAGTTTAAGTTTAATTTCTCAATGAAGAAGGTAAATTCCCCAAATTGTGACGTATGTGGCACGTTAGAAGACGTACATCATTTGCTGTCGGAGTATGCCCGGAACGAAAGTGAACGGCAATTGTTGTTTCACACCTTAAATTTAAATCGTTTAGATGTAGGCACCTTCTATGCTATACTGGCTGAACCACTGTCGGATGCAGCCAAGAAGCTTTGTTCTTTAGTTTATGATAATAATTAAGTAGTTAAATATAAATAATATAGAATGAGGTATATGATAGGACTGACATATCTTATTAGATAAAAGTCCTTAAATTAAATAAAGAAAATAAAGTAATATAGGTATTACGCAAATAACAGCTAAGTATATTAATTTGTAAATATTTTGTTTGCTTATACTATACTGAGTTTTAAAAGAGTTATTACTTATAACTGGTGAGGATTGAAGAAATAATGTCTATGAGCGATTTGTTTGTTTAAAAATAAAAAAGTGTTAGATAGCTATGGTTAATAAATATAGAGTAAGTAATGACTGCCAGTTAGGTGATTTTGTTTACCAAACAGTCAAGTTATATACAAAAAAAACGACATTACTTATTATTTCATAGCAATGGAACTACAGAATCAACTTTTGCTATACATGGATAAACGGAGTATTTTATTTGATATGAAAAGCAATTGCGAAAGTTTTCTCAAGGATTTAACTTCAGAGACGGTAAACAAATTCCCGCCATTTCGGTACTACTTAGAGATTGATGTTATGGATTTACTTGACGTTTTACCTGAACTCGGAAAATCATTATTGAATGAACCGTTAAAGTTGCAACGTTTTTGTAACATAATCCTTTATTATGTATTAAGATCTTTGTCAGATGATATGATAGATGCAGTCCAAATTAACCAGGTTACGGTGATAATGAGACTGAAGAATGTTTCTCATCTTATGGTTGAATCTGTTGCGGGTGTGTACAAGAATCTCAATTTCTATAGAGGACAGCTGGTTGATGTTTCAAAGCCTTTTCCTTACGTTTATCATACAGTTTGGTCTTGCCCAGAAGAATGTGATGGCAATGAAGTTATTGTAAATCGCATACCGAAAGTACCTCCGAAATGTTCAGTTTGCAGAAGTAATCTTTACGAAAACAGTGGTCTAAGGAGATGTGGAGAACAAGTAATTTGTACTTTTAAATCAAATCTCGATTTATTGCCGAAACGATTAAAAATTGTTGATGATTTGTTACCAAAAGTGAAACTAGGTTCATTTTATTCTATAACTGAAGTCGTAGTTAAAAAAACTACAGAAGTTTGGTCTATGGAAATTATTGAAACACTTCCAACTCCAATCACAGCCGTTATACCAAAAGATATAAAAGAATTGTTCGATGATTGCGATGGTATACCATGGAAATTTGTTTATTATCTATCATCGACGATCGGCGTTAGAATTTGCCCAACTAACTGTTTCATGAATTTGAAAATAGCTCTCTTACTAAGTTTGGTGAGTGTCAAAGCCAATTTATTTACAGGATCGGGTATTATCCATGTGCTAGCAGTAGGTTTTGATACAGGTTTTGTTGGAGCAATAATGCAAGCAGGAGCTAAGCTTGCCGAAACATCACTACATTTAGGAACATCTAATACGTCTGTTACGTCAGCTTTAATTGCAGGTACTGGTGGAGTATGCTTCATGCCACTTCCTTTACATTCTTATCATCAAAAGCTAACAGCTGCAGTTCAATCATGTATAGAGAGTGGAGAAATAAGTCACGATACTTGTAGAACAAAACTAGGAACCGCAGTATGGGCACAAGGGATGGATTTCAAGAACATTATTGTTCGCAGCGTGGCTAGTGTATTTGGCACCGTTTGTCGGGGCGACTATGGAGAGTATGAAGATGATATTGCCGAATTTCTACTTCAACGCGCCATTGATCCTTGCGATTCAATCGATGAAGAGATGCAGGCTATGAACGATGTTGCACACTACATAGATCTAATAGCTGGTATAGAAGTTAAATTAGATGATGTAGCGGAGAAGCTACTAAAGAATTATTTTTTGGCAGCCCGAAAGGAAAGACCCAGGGGTGTATCCATTGGCAGCTTGGAGTCTTTACTGAATATTTGCAAAACTTCCGCTCGGTTATGTCGGCGTTCCGTCACTAATATAGAAGACGCAACATTCGCCATATGGTTACATGTTAGTGCTATTTCTGAACCAAGATTCGCTCCCGATGAATATCTACAGACACCAACTGATATTAAGCAATTACATAAAGTATTCGATAACTTTAAAAATTGGCTGAATGAATTCATTTCTAATTATGGATATTAAATTTATTATTTATGTTACAAACAACTTGACCACAATATGCCGCAGTGAAAATTATCTTTAATATAAATAAAGTACAGTAAAACACAAACAATTTATTTTTGTATTTAATTAAATTCTTTTAATCGCATTACCATGGTTTTTAATGGAAATATAAAAATTTGTTTGTTAATTACAAATATAAAAATTTTAAAAATAAAACATATTAATAATATGATTATATAAAGTTTTAGTACAAATAGCACCATAGAATTTCAAAACACAACTCTTTGATAAATGCTTCATGCAAATAGACTAGATTTTTGTGATGCTACGACTACACACATACAATTATATTAACAATATTTCACCACTTTAACAATTCTGCATTTATTTCAACAGTAATAAAAAAAATTTGAATAACACAGGTAAACTTTTAGCTTATACACATTCCACTCTTTACGTTCAATAGCACATGATTAAGGTAGATTCAAACGTGTCTGACGTTTCGATATTAATAAAATAACACAATTTAGTCTTTTAAAAAGCTAAAGTCTAAACTTGCTTTATCTTGTAACATATTCTTAGAAACTTTCAGCTTTTTGGTCATTTGAATATGATTTTGCCTCAATTTTAAACTTTCTTTAATGAGATATTTAAGTTCTTCGTCTTCTTGGTCTTTATGGTCAATAATTTTCATGCAATGTCTTGACACAGGTTCGCCAATTTTAAAATTGCTTTTCTGTATTGAAACCACACTGTAGGGTAGATCAACTATATTGCTGGCATCACCGACTAACAGACTGATTGTAGACCACATGCAGTCAGAAAGATTCTCCATCACAGTGTTTGATTGAATACTTATTTTTTCTGCATAACTTGAAGCATTTGTGATAATTTCTGAAATCTTCGTAAGTTCAGTGCTTAAATCCATAATCTTAAGATAGAAAGGCTGGTGACGCATTTCTGTAAGTATTCTAAGTCTTAATTTTATACAATCTTTGGTTAATTGTACCATTTCGTTAATCTTTTCTCTGCTTTTGGTGTCATTAAAGTTTTCAACTTTCTTGTAAGCAAGATAAGTGTGTTGAGCTTTAGTGAAAAGAGATTGATAATTGTGTTTAGTAACAAAAGCATTCAGATCAGTGGATATGCCTTCAATCCTTCGTTTGGCTGCTGATTCTACTCTGACAGTGAGCTGAGACCATGCATTATTCAATTTAGCTATATCCTCAGTTATGTCATCGGCATCCTTAAACAGTTTCTCAAATCCTCCTAAAACATTAGTTCCAAGTCCATTTTCTCTTAAATGATTGACATGTTCTTTTCCCTTATCACTAAACTGTTTCATTATTTCTTCTTTCACAATCAGTTTGCCTATAGTTTTATCAACAACATTGTGTCTAAGGAGTAAACCTTTACTTTCATTTTTAAGTGATTCAGATCTTACATACAAGCCTTTAATAAGCGAATCATAAAGTTCCATTTGGGCCATGATAAAATAAAAACTGTTCTTATACATATTCTGACAATTTTTAAAATTCTGTAGAAGCTCTGGAGATACTGAAGGCTTAATATATCTTTGCACAAGTTCAGGCACTTTGATTTCAATATTTTCATTAATTAAATATGTTTTGCTGTATAAAAATACTATATTGTTTTTATCCCAATATTTTATAAGGACATCTTCAATATCAATATTGGTGTAATTATTCTGTGAAATTAAAATTTGATCTTGAACAGTAATACCAGTGTCTCTCTCAATCCACTCTTTTAAAATTGATGATGTAGTTGTGTCATCAATCTCATAAGCATAGTGAGACAATGTAGCAATAGAGAAGACTCTAAGAATCTTTCTAGATAAAATTTGTTCCAGAAGACTAAAAATTATAATCTTGCTGGTCATACCTTTATCTTCGGACGGTATATTGAATGTTACCTTTGATGGAGCGTCTCGTCCCCTCAATTTAGGATCCCATTCCAAGGCTACTTTTAACCACTCTTCCACTAAACTCTTCAGGGGCTTAGATATGTGATTTTCAGGGAAGATTTCATTGGAATATTTAATATCACCATGAAATGTTTCGTACACACAAATGTTATCATGTGTTTTAGCTTTAACATGAGGCATCCATTGCACTGGAGCCATGAAAGGAAGAAAAGGACGGATGCCACAAATAACTTCAAATGCAAGAAGGCCAAAAGACCAATAATCCACTGAGTTACTATAAGTCTTGCTGTAAAACAATTCTGGGGCTAGATACTGCAAGGTCCCAACAAAACTAGCACATACAGAATTGGAGTCTATCTCCTTGGCATAACCCAGATCTATAAGCTTATAAACTACTTTTTTCTTACCCTGTAAACCGTTTTCTAAAATATGTATCACAATATTCTCAGGTTTCACATCTCTATGTGTGATTTTATTACTGTGAAGAAACTGAAGAGCGTTCCCTATATCTTTTAGTATCTGACGAATTTGTATTTCTCTCAAGCCATTACAAGATTCTGGAAGATTTAAATGTTGCCTGAGATTACCTCCATCACAAAATTCCATACACAATATGGGCAATTTGGAAGGGTTGACGGATTGTAAACCTTCCATAAGATCCGAGGGTAACGGCTTTGTTCTAACAATATTAGGGTTTTGGCAGTTTTGCAAAATCTCTACTTCCTTGGTCCATCTTTCTTTGTGTTTCTCAGTGAGTTCGTCGCCCCATTTGCACGTTTTAATAGCAAGCCGTTCTTGAGTCTTTTGATGTTTCCACAAAACGACAATACCAAAGCTACCTGAACCTAAAACTCTGTCTTTCACCCAGTCACCAATAAATATTAATTTGTCCATAATTAGCACTCGGAATAGCAAGTGCAATAGTTAAGGAAACACTATATAAGTTACTCTAGGGGAAACACGAACAAATACAGTATACGAGCAATCATGAACCAAAATAACATTTCTCTGTTAAAAATACCGCACAGAACAAGTCACGAAACTCATGACTGCCAGATAGATCAAGTTGTATGCGCGGTATCACGAACAGATTTTGTTTTGCTATAATTTTTTTATTTTTTATACTCCAATCCATCGTTTTCGGCGCAGAGGTCCGACATTTGAGTTCCATACTGATATTTTTTTTTGTCATGGATTCAAAATTAAAAAAATTAAATGTGTATGATACAACTCCTTCTATTTTACATTAAAACTTGAAAGGCACCAAAAGCTCTATGAGCAAGAAAAATATTTTTTTTTTTTTTTGTACGGGAGAAAACACAAGCTGAATGGAACTGTAAGAACGTTTTCTTATAAGCAAATTCTTATTAATAGTCCAGGATCCCCGTACCAAGTTTTAACATTTATTACTATCGAGCTATTTTTTTGTAAGTAGCTTCATTTTGATGAGACTCTTTTGATGTCTCTTACATCAATTCTCTATTGTGGTAGCGAACAGAGACAGCAGGGAATGAATAACTCGATTTGACAATTCTCAAAAATTTATTAATACCTGTGGGTATTTTTTATTAAACCTTAAGAAAATAATTTACATTACTGAAAAAATATTTATCATACAAAATGTATGGCTTCATCAAAGAGTCCCTCCTTCCAACATGTATCGATAACGAGGTCATCGAAAATGTTTCCTAACTACCTTTTTTTACAGTTGGTTAGTTAATATTTATTGGAGCGAAGCGAACGAAGTGAGCGAAGCTACCATGGATCAGCTTCAATGGCGCAATGTCCGTTACGCCTTAACTCCCTGAGTTCTTAACCGATTTTAATATTTTTTGCGTGGAATCGAATCAACAGGTTTAGGACCAGATTGTGACGAATATTGAAATTCCTAAAAATTCCCATCGAAAAAAAAATATTTTTTTAGGTATTACGCTCCGCTCCAATATATGGTGCAAGCGTAGCTTTTTGCTTAACGCCTGCATCGCCTAGTATAATTTAACAGTCACATTGTCCTACAAATTGCGTGGTATGTTATCTCAAAATTGTTAATACCATAACACTATTTTTCTTATTACTAACCTTACTAACTACAGGACAAAATATGACATAATTAAGTTAGTTAGGTTTGTTCAAATGAAACAATGTCCTACATTATTGAGCGAAGCTCTCTTTTAGGCAACTCGCAAATTTCGCTTGTCTCCCTCCTGCTCCTTAACGGTTCTACCGATTCGAACGAATTTTGGCATGAAGATACATGATTATAACCTGACGGACATAGGCTATGTAAAAAAAATATAGACTTTACCATGGAGGAATAATCAAAGAGAGAAAAATTCAAAAGCTGATCACAGCCAAACCGCTAATACTACATTGATGAAATTTGGCGCCAAAACTCACATCGTGGGCGTGACTAATGTGCAAAAAAAAATCTAATTGCTTCGCTCAGTATTTGCCAACGGCAGCATGTATTGCAGACCTAGTTATTTTATATCTTATAATGTCCTACAAGAAAACAGGCGTATATCACTAGTCCGACAAGAAATTGCCATATTTATTTTTCTATGTGTAACATAAAGTCAAATCTTTTTTGAAATTTAAACAGCTTTATTTAAGTAAGAGGCGGACTCGCGCTCTGAGGGTTCCGTATAAACTTTTAGTTAACCGATTCGTTGCTGATGGCACAGCTGGCGTGCCATCACTTTCTTTTGCGTGTGGCGCTAGCCACTGGAGCCGTGTCATTTTTAAATCGATGATAACTCCTTCTAATTAAATTTTAGGGAAATCTACCCAGAATAAAACTATCTTCAATTTTTACGTAAATCAAGCTCGTAGCCTTCGTTTCTGGTAATTGTATGTAGCAACGAATCGGTTAAGTAAAGTTTATCACGGGAATAAAAAATCACGTTTCTTATATGGGAGCCCCCCTTAAATATTTATTTTATTATAATTTAATTATTTATTTTTAAAGTCAACAATATAACTCAATATTCTGTGAATATTTTTAGTCCGTCTATTTCAGGTCGTCTACCTGTTGCCATTATCAATAGCGAGCAAAAACTCACATTTGTTGTATGGGAGCCCTTTGAATATTTATTTTACTCTGTTTTTTTTAGTATTTGTTGTTATAGCAGCAACAGATATACATCATCTGTGAAAATTTCATTCTATCTAATTACCACGGTTCATAGGATACAGCCTGGTGACAGACAGACTGACGGACGGACAGCGAAGTTTTAGTAATAGGGTCCTTTGGGTACGGAACCCTAAAAAATAGTGTTTTTACATATATTAAAAAAAATTATCTCAATCTGATTCATGTGATAAATCCGCTTCTTTGCTACTACCATCACTTTCATCTTATTCTCCTTCATTTTCCTCATTTGTTATAACTGACTCTGTAATAACATGAGATCATTAAATAAATTGACATATAACCAATCAATAAATAAGGATAGTATTAATAGGGTATCCTGCAAGTCAGGGTTATAATTCTTCAAAAGATGGACTATGTGGACCATCAAACCAGTAATATTCATATTTGCCAGCAAATTGTCCATCCATAATTTTCTGTGAGACACCGCATGTGTGCATTACACCATACATTAGAGAAGAATACTGTTCTTTTAATTTGGTATTGGAAATTTTTGGGCGTCTCATCGAAACGAAACTATTTACTAAGATTCAGCTTGTTAGTCATTATTTTTACATCAGAAAATCTGTACTACAATTTCTGAGCGTAGGACAAGGATAACATACTACGCAATTTGTAGGACAATGTGAATGTTAAATTATATAAATATTAACTAACCAACTGTAAAAAAGTTAGTTAATAAACATTTTCATGACCTCGTTATCGATACATGTTGGAAGGAGGGGACTCTTTGATGAAGCCATACATTTTGTGGGACAAATATTTTGTTCAATAATGTAAATTATTTTCTTAAGATTTAATAAAATAACCCACAGATTGACTTATTCAATCTCTGCTATCTCTGTTAACTACCACAATGGAAAATTGATGTAAGACACAAAGATGGTCGTCTCATCAAAATGAAGCAACTTACAAAAATTTTGCTTCATAGTAACAAATGTTAAAACTTGGTTCGGGGAGCCTGGACTATAACTCTCACTGGATTCCGACCATTATCGGCGACAAAATAGGCGTATATGATACTAACAGCTTTTCAAATTCTGCGTCGAACAGGATTTATACACATACTACTGTCTGACAAATGAACGACATATGTAAGTTGACAGCTGTCATTCTTGCTGTTTTGATTTGGTGTCGATCATTAAACTAATGTGATGATTGCGAATAGCACCAGAAAAAGTATCAGATTAAAGGGAAAGACTAGAATTTGTTAATTAATCAACAAATACCATCATTACTATGCTGGAGTTAGCTGCATCGTGTCGTACTTGCATGAAAAATAATACTTCTTTAGTAAGTCTATATCAGCCCTTTCAAATTGAGGAAAACTATGACAACACACCTGTATCAGACTTGCTAATGGATTGTTTATCGATACAAGTAAGATTTACATTATATTATTTACACTATTCTTATTTTAGTAGAAAAGTGCGATTGTACAGCTTAAATAAGTATAAGATATTTTAAGCTATTACAAATAGCGAAATTGACATTTACAGGTTTCAAATGAAGATGGGCTACCTCAAAATATTTGTATGGATTGTGCTAAAGCATTGTATTTTATATATAATTTCCGCAAACAAGCTTTGGACGCTGAAAAAGGTTTCAAAACATTCTTGAATAATTTACGCAAAGAGGCAGTGAGTGACAGAACTTCTATTAAAGATGAAGTAGAAGTGAAAACTGAAGTTATTGACCATTTTGAGTCATATGATGACTTTGTCTCTGATGACATTTTACCAAAAACTGAGGCTGGAGATACTGCTGAAGATTTGACTGAAAAAGTGTTTGAATGTCACAGTTGTCAAAAACAATACTCCAAAGAAAAGAACTTCCTCAAGCATCTAATGATTCATGAAATGCCATCACTATTGTGTACATATTGTGGTAAATCTTTTCGCAGACAAGAATATTTAAACAAACACATCTCAAAACGATGTAAGAATTATAATAAATGTAATATATGTCTTGAAAATTTTAGTACAGAGCCATTACTCTTAGAGCACATGAAAGTCCATTCTGATGTTGATATCAAGACTGAAATAGAAAGTGAAGTAGAAGGAGAATTCAGATGTTCAGAATGTGACTTGGTGTTCAACAAAAGAAGGTCTTTAGCAATG
Source organism: Calamotropha paludella (assembly GCA_927399485.1). NCBI lineage: Eukaryota > Metazoa > Arthropoda > Insecta > Lepidoptera > Crambidae > Calamotropha > Calamotropha paludella. The sequence goes on along the minus strand of OV656817.1, from coordinate 22,213,988 downwards.
CATAAGAAGAAACACAAAAACCAGAGTTATGGTAACATATTTCAATGTGATATATGTAAAAAAGAATTTAAAATGAAAGCAGTACTAAAGAGGCATATGAATATACATAAATTAGATAAACCTTACGGATGCTCCAAATGTCCAAAGAGATTTACAAGGCAGGATCAATTCCGTGTCCATTTAAAGACCCATGAGGTCAAGGGAAATGTTTGTTCTTATTGTAATAAAGGTAATTATTATATGTATTTTTTAAATTCATGTTATCGTCTAAATTAATTTTATTGAAATATCAACCTATTTTTGTGTAAATAAATAATGATAGTTTAATACTTTTAGTTTTTAGCAATAAATATGTAAAACATTCCAAATAATAAAATTTAAAAGTCAAAGATCAAATCCCAATGAAGATATTTTTTTCCAATATTTTGTCTAAATTTTAATATCATTTCTGCACATATTGTATGTGAACATTTTTGGAAAAAATTTCATCAACCTCTTAAGATTTGACAGACATTGGTCAACACTGAGTTTTTTTACCTTGAATAGGTAAGCCCTTGACTGCTGTCTCGCCTAATTTTAAGCGACAATGCGATCTCAGATTTGACGTGCCTGCCTAGAACTACCTTTTTTGTCACATAATTTTCTGTTGTAAGAATGAAACGGTGAGTGCAATGACTCCCATTGTCTATATCTTGCCTTGGCCGCTGACATTCCTGAATATCAGCAAATTGGATAGAGTTTGAATAAATACGATTCGGTACTGTCAGATGTGGGTTAACCCTAAGTATTCTCTCTGATGTCTGTTTACAGCATTCACTCAACTATGTAGTTTAAAAGACCATCTAAGAACACACACTGGTGAGACTCCTTTCCTGTGTTCTGAGTGCGGAAAAGGCTTTAACAACAGTTCCAACTTGCGACAGCACATGATGCGCCACACTGGTGTCAAACCCTATGCCTGTTCAGTGTGCCCTAAAACCTTCTGTACAAAAGGTAACTTAAATTACAATCAGTTTCTATTTTTGATATTCAATATTGAAAAACTTATATTTGTTATGTATGAGTATAGTTATAAATTGTACTATATATAGAATACATTGTAATCTTATTTTCGAATAAGATAAATACATGTGGGTAGTAGAATAACAGATACTTTTCCATATCATATGTTGTCTTGCTATGTAGCTTGATAAATATAAAAATCCTATTTAGTGTTTTAATAGACATAATAATATTTATCACTGAAATGTCGGGTGTGACAAATAAAAATTAAGGTGGAATTACAAGTTAAAATAATAATATTTCTGACAATCACACTAATTAGCCTAGCTTAAGGAAGCACTGTAAGGCTTGTATTAAGGATACTAGGGAAACGGATAGTCATAAATATATCATACATAAATGTATAATATATAAATACCCATGACTCGGGTACAAATGATTGTATTTATCACACAAACAATTGTCCCTTCTGGGACTCAAACCCAGCACCGTCAGTGCGAAGGGCAGGATCACCAAACGGTTTTCAAAATACTTTATTATCATACCAAGTGTTGCAATTGCAATCTTTCTTATTGTTGGATAATTTATTGCAACATTGAACACATTTAAATAGGAACAAAAGTTTATGCTCAACAAAAAAATGTATCCCTCAACCAGGATTCAAACTCAGGACCGTTACTACACTAGCATTGTACCAACCTGTCAACTAGTGCATTATTAATTAATTATCTAAAGTCTAAAAATGATCTTTACAAATAGGTCAAATGACTTGCCACATGACAACTCACACCGGCATACATCCTTACAAGTGCGACCAGTGTGGAGCCTCTTTTACAAAGCCGAGCTCGCTGAAGAAACATAAAATGATACACCTGGGCGTCAGACCCTTCGCCTGTGACACCTGTAATATGCGGTAAGAACTAATTTACCACAAATAGGATTCGAGACCTGTTACTTTGTCTTACTGGCAAATCAAGGGTTCTATCTCTTAATTGCTCGAGCTATATTGAAAGAGCTTAAATGGTGAAACAGCACTCAGAACTTTTTTTTATAGATTCTTAGTTTTGTTCAAGTTAGAGCTTAAATTGAAAATTATATATATATTAAGATTAATTTTTGTAAACATGTGTGTCTTATGATGCAGATAAACGATTTATCTATTTATCTATATGTACAAATTCGTGCAGTTTTACGTGCAAGGACCACCTGCGGCGACACTCGCGCATCCACACCGGCGAGAAGCCATACAAGTGCAATTACTGCGAGCGCGCCTTCTCCCAGAGCAACGACCTCGTCAAACACACGAGGCAGCACATCGGCCAGAACATATACCAGTCAGTACATATTATGTTATTCCAAAATCGTACACATTGTGTACACACACGCACGCGCGCGCATACACACACACACACACACACACACACACACACACACGCGCACGCACGCACGCACGCACACGCACGCAGGCACACACACACGTACACACACACACACACAATCCCTTGGCATAAGCATTTACCTCATCTATTATTTTGTTATGATTCTTAGCATAACTCTTATCTAGTAACACATTAAAATAAATAAAATGCTTATTATTTAGTATTAGCATTTGCAATGCATTTATTGAAAGTCAACAACTATGCCATTTCTTTGTAACTGCTACGACGGGAGAGGTTGCTTGTTTCTTCCTTTAATGTACAGATTTTTTATTAAATTAAGGAAACTTTTTTAGCGTTTGTTGAATGCATTAGAAAAAAATTAACTTTACAAAACATTTATTCCACCCCCCTTTTGTCCTTATAATAATCTTCAATTCCGTAATAGCCTGTGCTAAGGGTCTTTTTATATATTTTTTTTAAATTTTGCAAAAGCAGTTCAGTTACATTGTATGGCACCTTATTATAAAACTTTATTTCTCTGTCACAGGTGTTCATTATGTTACTTAAGGTTTCGCCTAAAAAGCGAACTGAAGCAACACTATCCCATTCACTACATGAACGGAGAAGAACTACCAGTCGTCCCCATAGACAAAGACCATACTGCTCCAGTCCTCATGTTGAAACCCGAAGAAATCACTAAGGAGAACGAACCACTGAACCTTGATTTACCCCAAGAAACTAAAGAGTATCCCAAGGATGCCACCGATAGAACTATTACTATTACCATTAGTAGAAACGGACTGGATAAAAATGGTTTGGCAGGTGATATAACTATAAACATTAGCCCGGAGAAGAGTTAATATGATTACTAGTGTTCGCAAAGCAAAATATCTCTTAATGTAATGGTATATAGGTATTGTTTTAATAACACAATCGAAGACCGTACTATTATAAAAATATTCTTTAAATAAAAGGGATGTTTTGCTATGAGACATTATAAATTGCCTTATATAGTATTACAACAAATATAATTTTTATAATATTTGGAAATAAAATTTGCAATGGAATGAAAAAGGAAACAAAATGTCCTTAGTTCGAGTGCCGGAAGAGACAGGACAGGGAGAGTGTTTGAGTGATAAATACAAGCATTTTTATCTAAAACAGGGGAGAATATTATTTATTTATGTATCATTTATCCATTAGCATAGTATCCATAATACAAGCCTTATAGTGGTTACTTTGGGCCAGACTGATTGGTGTGAATGTAAGAAATACCATTATCAAATGTTCCTGATTCATAATATTGATAGTTTTTAGTGAATTCTCTAAAGGCACTCCTTACCCAGAACACTATTCTGTAATGTAAGGATGTGTCCTCACTGACTTGATGATTTTTTTTTTAAACTGCTATCTGTCAAATGTGTCATGATTTCTACATAACAAATACGGTTGTTTATAGCTCATCTATGGTCTACGATTTTTTGCGACAAACTGTCAATTCAATAGGAACACCTATATTACAGTCGATAAATTAAATTTCAGGACTAGTTGTGATCATGAGGACGAATAGTAGTCGTGACTATCTATCGTAGTACTTACTGACTTCCAAAAGAAGCTAAGTACGACTGCTGTGCGAATGACAGAGTTAACAATAAATTGTCACGATTTCTATGTGAGCAGTGTTATACAAAAGTCGTTAAACTATAAAAAATTAGATAATGGCGACAGATGGTCGTGATAGCAAAAGCTAGAAATGACTGAAATTCAACGATATAAAAGTGTATCGACACTGTGTGAACGCGCCCTAACAATCTCAGATTAGATTTTTAGTATTATGTAACAATGCGTCCCGACTAACAAGTAATTAGATCCAATTGTTTTTATAATGTCAGATGTGGATGATTGTTATTTGTATTATAAAGAAAAAAAAACGCACTAGTGTTATTGAGCCTGAGTTGCGACACGATTATTACATGTTATCGGCATAAATGTTACAAATAGTAGGAGAGTTTGTAAAATTACATAATCACCAACATTAGTAGGTATAATAAAATACGTGATTTTACCAAATTGTCACTGTTGTCCGGTGCTCTAAAAAACTCTGAAAAATCGTCACTGAAAACTTAGTTCTTCCGTCAGTTCATTTGTTCCTTTTGTCATTATTCGTAAGTAGTAATTACGTAAAAAAATATATTGTTAAATCGTGGGCACGTGCGGTTTTTTTATTACTGATTTTGTCAAAAAAAATTGTCGAAATTGCGACTGCTTGTTGCCAAAATAAAAAAAAAACCATTCCTATAAGATATAAAATACGCGTGTAAAAACAACACGCGTATTTTTTATCTTGTAGAAATATGGCATATTGATTGCAAAAAAAAATGCAAAATAATCCGTTCTTTCCCATAATACTTATATATCACGGGTGCCCTCACTCGTAACTGGAATTTTATAAATTTTATCATTGTTTCGCACAGTAATGCTCGGTTCTCCTTATCTCTGATCTGTTACATTTGCAAGCAATTGTCCCCGATGTGGAAGCGCCTTAATGCGCTGCTTTGTGATAAAGAGTGCTTTTGAATAAGATGCCTTATAATTAGTGAATCTCTTTAATGTATGATAATTAAAAATAGTGTATTAAGAATGTTAAGTTAGAACTAGAGAATGTGTGAAACTAAGGAACACAGAATTTATATACTTATAAGTGGTAATTAGGAGTCATAGTGTTGTAATAAAAATATTAGTCACACTATTTTGCTTGAGTTGGCTACGACATATTTATATTTTTAGTTGAAGGAAATATCAATACGAAACAATACAACTTAGTTAATATTTATAGTGAATTTTTCGGAGGAGTCTATAAAATCAGTTGATATGAAGACACTTTTCTACAAAAGCCTTGAGAAGTATTCATGGTATAATTTTCCGTTTTACCTGATGCTCAAATTATAGTGTACACTGCTTTGTTTGTTTCTTTGTTTTAATAATAAATATTCTTTTTAATGAAATTAGAAAAAATATAAATTAGTAAGTATAATATTTTTAAAAGTTCGATGTTGAATCGAAGCAATGTTACTTAAATTCTTGCCACGATAAAAAACATTTAATGACTAATTTAAATGAAATATTTTAGGTTGTTTTCCTTAGGTAAGACTTAAAAATCATATTTAATTAATAGTCTGTTTTGTAGTTAATAAAATCAATTGTTATTTTGTGCTAAAAGTAATACCATATAATAATTTTGCTTAATTGTATCAAGCAAAGCTTCCTTCATAGTCTAAAATGTCTCTCTGATATTGGAAGACTGAAATATCTTTGATCAAAAGGAGAAAGGATTATTATATTTATCGATTTAGTTTTAGAATAGATTATTGCTCACACCAAATTTTATGACCGCTCTGAACATAGCCGATTGTTCCATGTGTCATTAGCATTACAATATATTTGCAAGAATTTTTGTGTATGAATGTTCTTACGTTATTATTTATAAAAATACAAACGCTTAATAAACCAATTCAAGTTTGATTAATTTTGATCCTTTTCTTGCTAACTAAAATCATTATACGAATGCAATTGACAAAACACTTTTTATTAAAAATAGGTTTATTTAACATTTGAGGTTTTTATGAATAATATGGTTGTATTCCGAAATATACATCAATATACTGGCCAGTGGGAATAACGTCATGAATCGACGCCATATAATAATGTGTGTGTGAGAGAGAGAGAGGAAAAACGTATGGCAGTCGGTTATTCATAATTCTTTGGACGAGATGACTCATAACCATTGTCAGGTTAGGGGACACTTCGGTAAAATCAAGCGAATAAAAACACTAAATAGTAGCCTAGTTTAATTGAGGTGACATTACCCCTGAGTCTTTAGATAAGGTCAGATTCGAAGGCTGTATTTCGAAATATACATCAGTATACTGACTAGTCGTAATGACGTCATGAATCTATCGCCATTTCAGCCAAGGAAGAGTGTCGTATTTTTCCTCTCTCGCTCTCACACTATTTTAAATATGGCGTCTATTTCAGACGTCAACGCGCTGCTCAGTATATTGCGGAATAAATCAGCATGGTGTCGATTCATGACGTCATTATTACTGGTCAGTATACTGATGTATATTTCGGAATACAATCATATTATTCATAAAAACCTCAAATGTTAAATTTACCTATTTTTAATAAAAAGTGTTTTGTCAATTGCATTCGTATAATGATTTTAGTTAGCAAGAAAAGGATCAAAATTAATCAAACTTGAATTGGTTTATTAAGCGTTTGTATTTTTATGAATAATAACGTAAGAACATTCATACACAAAAATTCTTGCAAATATTTGTTACGCATTAACCTCGTGTGTATCAATTCTCATTATATTTAAGTTACTCTATGTTATAAATTAATATGCTGAGCTCCTTTGTACCTAAGATAATGGCATATTATCCTTTTCTGCTGTAAAATCTTCTCTCTTTGCGACTAATTAGATGTAGTCCACTGCATTTATGATAATTTGTAATATTTAGAGTTATTTTATAATCCAGTCGCAATCAGAAATATTAAATACATACAAATCATATTAATAAATAAGAAATATAGTTTTCTTTTGTTGTTTATTACATTACTTATTATTAGATTTAAGTTTAAGGTAACTGTACTATTTATTTCGTGATAATGTATTACATAGCTTAATTATGACGCGTAGTTTAGCTTGATTTCAGTATTGCTAACGGCCAATATTTACTTTTGGTGCATTAAAAACGAATACTGCTGCAATGTTCTTGTTTTATTAAAAAAAAAAACACGCACACAAAGGCGTGCAGACGATGGACATTTTGTTCGCTTGGCAAAAGGTCTGCGCCTTCCCACCCTTCACTGGTCCGTCGCCGTCGTGCACATAACCATAGATTTCTTTTTCTTTAAGATATAAAATACGTGTGTAAAAAACAACTACGCCTCCTAGCCCTCAGATGGGACTCGAACCCACGACCTTTCGCTATCCGGGCGACTGCTCTGACCGCTGAGCAACCGAGACGCCGGCAAACGTGTCGAATTTTACAAACGTATTTCAACTTCTACTATGAGCTAGTATCGTTCCACCAATGTTCTTTTTCTTTATTTGTGGTTTGCACTATTTGTGCATTTAGCCAGTGTTAAGTAAGTATAATTGCCAGTTCTTGAGTAGTTTCTTAATTTAATGATGACGAATTAACAGTAAAATATATTTTTTCCTAGGTTTCAGTAAATGTGTGGGGTTTTACTGAAACCTCCCCGTGGACTTCTTGAGAGAGCAGGGAAAGACAATTTCCGCTGCTTTGTTACAGTTGCCAACACTCTTGTATGTTCACAAACACAGTGGTTAAAAGTCCACCATTATTACGCACTAATATCCACAACAACACAAATTTCAACAAGAAAAACAAGAGAAAGTGGACTTTTTCATTTGTTGTGCCGGAAAGAGTCGCTTGTTTTTAACTCTTTCTTAAAATGTTTGTTTTACAAGTAGGTACAGTTTGAATTTTATTTACTTTTTTATTTTAATAGGGATATATGTGTGCTTGTTATGAGTTTGAAGTCGTGCGAGTGTTATACACGAAGCAAAAAGAAGAAATATGGGTCAAGCCTCACATCTGAAACAAATTCAATCTTGTAATAAGTTCTTAAAATTTAAATATCTAGCTGTTATCTGCTTAAATAACAAAAAAAAATAGTAAAAAATACTTTATCAATAATTGTATATTTTGGAGAGATCTTTTTGCCTTTCCCAGAGAAAGACGGTATTCTTTTTTGAATAAGAAGTGCAAATGCGTACTGAATAGTGAATCCTACTACTTCTAGGTTTTTGACTATTCACTATAAAAAAATCTATTGCTTTAATAAATTACTGGCAAATTACCTACTACACCTACAACTAGGTAAAAAGATTTTGCCTTCTTTGCTTCATTTTCGGGATTCAGGTAAATCAGGTTGTAATGAGATCACCACAGTCAAGTCACAAGTACCTCTAAAACGCAAGGACCAAAAACTCCAACATGGTAATAAATTCTGACAAATAATTGACTTCACCTTGGCATACATTCAAAATCTTAAATTTTTTAAGCACATTACCGTGCTTATACATTTTAGAAATGTGTTTGTTTGTAAGAAAACACCCGATTTTTATACTAAATTCATAGATGCGCCCCGGCACAACACACCTCGCTATAAAATTAATCTTTTGTCAACTAAATCTAAACTAACCTTACACAGCTTAGGTCCTTACCCGATGTCAATTAAAATCTATAATAAACTATCAGAACACCTAAAAGCAGAAACAAATACTTATAAATTCATCTTTCACATCATCTTTGAAAAAGTTATTATTCTATAAATGAATACTTTGAGGAAAAAAAATATGAATATCTGCCCCTCTACCCTTCATTGCTACGCCTTCCGAGGTGCATGTTTTGTTTAGTCACTGAGTCGCATGTAACGCAATTTGTGAATAAATAAATAAATAAATAGTCAGTCACTTTTCCACCTTTATTTTAATGGTTCAGCTGTACAAGTGATATGAATGAATGAAAAATTACTTTATTCAAATGCACTAAAATAAGTTGTTTTGAATCATCCAACATTTTAACCTATCAACTTATCAGAACCTCTTTTAACTGAAAGAAGAACAGACCGCAAGAAACTCGTCAACTTTAACAGAAGAAACGACATATACAACATTATTCGTTGTCGCCACACATTAACCACAAAAAACAATATTATTCTATTATTGTTGAATACAACAAAGTTAACAAGTATATAAAATAGTATACTTAAACTTAGTAATTTTATACAAAATGAAAAACACGTGTAAGTAAGATATTAAGAATTATTTATTTATTTGATTCGTAATAAAATAGCAGGACTAAACTGTCACCCAATTACACATACACCCAACATGAGTTAATTAAAGAATTAAAAGCGACAAAATTAAAATAAAACAAGAACACACATTTTAACTTAAAGTGTTTGATAAAGATAAAAACAAAAATAATATTATCTTAATCTTATAGATCTTGGGATCCGGTCTGAAATACTCTTTTTATACAATCTTAGCATGCTACAATCTTAGTAGCTACAAGAGCTATAATTATAAGAATGACGTAAGATGCTTTGTACGTACGAGGGTGGGTCAAAAAGTTCGCGGAATGGAGGGTAAAAAGTAAGAAATAAAACACAAAAATATTTTTCCTTCTCAATGGAATTCCCCTTAACTCTAATTAACCTAACCGCTTAATCTAACCTATCAATTAATTTATTAATACCTTCGAAAAAAATGATTTCTCTTTGTCGTCAAAATAGGCGGAAATTGCGCTCTTCACTTCTTCATCGCTGGAAAATTTCTTCCGTCGAAGCTCTTTTTTCATTTTTGGGAACAAATAATAATCACTTTGGGCTAAATCTGGGCTAAAGGGAGGATGTGCCAAGATTTCGAAGCCCACTCTTTGAACAGCAGCCATGACTGCGCGCAACTCAATTTTCTCCATGTTGAAGATTTTCTTCCGGATTGACTTGTTGATTGATGCGTAGCTCAGGTATTTATGACCAATTTTTTTGAAACTTAGTATTTATACTCTTAATGAGTGTCACAACTAGTGCAGGTAGTAAAAAGTCACCTTTCCCCCCTCCATGCCCCTCATTCCGCGAACTTTTTGACCCGCCCTCGTATATAAGTGTAATTCATTTCATAGCATCACCTCTATGTGAATAAAATCAAGGCGTCTTGCGTAACGATCATCGCTACAGCGCTACACAGACTACGAGTACTACGATACTACGATGACGGCTTTTAACCCTTGCTACGTGACGGAATTATTCGTGTGCGGATATAGCGCGCAAAAATTGATAACGCCATATTATTTTTATGTACTATTGTAGAAATAAGAAACGGTCGCTAAATTGTTGGTCATATATCATTTAGATATATATCTGGATAACTATGTATTGATAGCGATTGTATTATTATATATTATAGTATTAAAAACACCGAAAAAATGTTTATGCTTTTACCATGGTCCGAACTTAGAACCTTTGATGCAATAGGCCGATTTGTATATCGCTAGCGATAAAGCTGCCTATTCGTAAAAGGTTCCGGGTTCGAAACCTACAAGATGTTTATATTTTTATGTCGATACATCTATATATGTTTGTATTTTTATTAAGTTTATACTTATTTATTTATTCTATCCATTAAATAATATCCATAGTACAAACTCTGCTGACCTCGAAACTAATAATTGAAGCTACTTTTACGGAATGAATAAAAAAAAATACGAAAACGGTCGTCAATCTTATATGAATATGTTTAAGTATATTGTGAGCTTTATTACTAATGCTATAAGGATTGGAACGTGCTCACTTGAAGAGTCGGTGTGCTTAATGCGGCGCCATATATAAACAATGCTCCGGCCTGTTTGCCACTTCATTAAACTCCACTCCACAAACTGACACATATCAGGGTAAATGAAATTCTCCTACGTAATTAGTTCCAATAGAATACGAAAGGCACAGTCACCGACAAATACAATATGTCGGTTCAAAGCGTTTATTTGGTGATCAAAAACCAATACAAATATTAAAGAAGTAAGTTTTTTTATTATTTGTTAATAAAGGGAAATAAAATGTTAAAAAACAAATGAAACGAGCCTAAACTCAATGGGGTTGTGTCGATTTTTTGCGGAGTTCCTATGGCCACCTTCCAGCTCCAGCATCAGATCAGCTCCATGTCATCATAATATTGCATTGTCAAGCGATATACATATGCTTGTAAAATTTCAGCTTAATAGGAAACTGGAAAGTGGGTCAAATTTACAATACAATACAATACAATACAAAACACTTTATTGATAACACCACATTAAAATAATAAGATAACAAGAGAAAACTTAAAATAGTGTTACAATGGGCGGTCTTATCGCTCAGAGCGATCTCTTCCAGACAACCTTTGGATGGATAGGACTGGAAGGAAGCGTAAGAGGCGGCGGTGTAAACGATAAATATATATTCACATATACATACATACGTATACATACATACATATACACACATACACATAAATACATAGCATACAAACACAATTACCTAAATTAAAAATACATACATACGTATATAATACACATACATAACGTCTAGTTAGTAGGATACATCATCCATACGTTTGCTCGCCTAAATTGACAGAAAATATTCCCTTACGAGATTCTTAAAGACGCCAATGGATTGTGCACGCCTTATAGAAACCGGGAGGGAGTTCCAAAGACGAGCTGCTTGAACAGTAAAGGAAGAGTCATAGAACGTGGAACTATGTGCGGGAATATAAAGGCCAAGATTATCTGATGACCTCAAGGAAAACGTGTTTGATGTATGAAGAAACTTAAAACGTTCTTTAAGATAGTGAGGGGCTGAAGGATTAAATAGTATGTTGTAGAGCAGAGTAAGTATGTGAGTATTCCGGCGAAGACGAATGGGAAGCCATTTGAGCTGAGAACGAAACTGAGATATGTGATCATATTTGCGTAGGCCAAATATGAATCGAACACAAAAATTTTGAAGACGCTCAAGCTTATTAAGCTGTTCCTCCGTGATGTCAAGATAGCAGACGTCGGCATAGTCTAGAATAGGGAGCAACAGAGATTGCGTTAGTGCAATTTTGGTGGAAGTGGGTAAAAAATTACGCAGTCTTCTCAGCGCAGCTGCTGAAGCATATAATTTACGACTGACGGCCTCTAACTGAGGTCGCCAACTCAAATTATTATCAAAAATTAATCCCAAGTTTTTCACTGACGAGCTAAAAGGAATATCGGTGCCAGCAAAGTTTATATTTGGCAGCAATTGCCAGTCCACTCTAGCAATCATCCTGGAACTTCCAACGATAATTGCGGTACTTTTGTTGGGATTAACATCGAGGCCATAGGATTTGCTCCACTCTGCAATTCGACAGAGATCATTGTTTATAGCACGGACTGCATTATGCAATTCAGTGACAGGAGCCTGACAGTAAATTTGAAGGTCGTCTGCATACAGGTGATAGGAAGAAGATAAATTATTTGATGCCTGTAATAAAATTTAATATGTAATATTTTATTACAGGCACAAGGACAGGTCATAGTAAATTAAAGCTTGAAATATTGCAAAATCTGAGACATTACACATTTAGCATATCAATAAAAAAACTACCAGGTAATAAATTATTTTATTAGCACTGAAATGCAAAAAATATAAAAAGTCATAAACTACCAGTTCAGCTATTTTTGATTTCTTCGGTTGTACCCAATCTATATATATATAAAATCCCTGTCATCGTGTTTGACCGCGATGAACTCCGTAACTATTTAACCGATTTTGAGGAACTTTTTTCATTTCGCTGGATTTGTTTCGTTTATGTTTTTTTTTATTTAGGATGGTTATTATTATTTTTTATTTTAACTTGATCCCAATCAAGTTCGGGGGCCAAGACAGAATCCACGATGGAACGAGCTAACCCAGAAGGTGCCTATTCACCAGGGCATTGAAAATGGACTGGTTACAAGTTCTCAGAAATACAGACGCAGAAAGGGAGTTCCACTCCTTTGCTGTGCGCATAATGAAGGATGTTGAAAAGCGCTTGGTGCGACAAGTAGCCTGCAGTGTGTCTGGATGTCCGATGGAAAATATGAGATGGCGGTGTAAGCAAATGCAGCTCTTGAGCACACTCTCCAAAATACAGTCTGTAGAAGACCGACAAACAGGCAACTTTGCAGCGACGAGCTAAGGTGTGAATCTTGCTCTTCCCTAATTTGCTGTCAGCTATTGTTATATATTTTTCTATTTGGATTAAATAAACAGTTTCACAATACACATTACTTAACGATTACTTTAATAAGTGAAATTAATTATTTTAAAATCAACATCGTCTACCACGTTTAATTAAATTGTATTTGTAACCGCTTTTGCTTCATAATTGTGACGCATATATACTTTATACTTTTGTCAAAGAAAAGTATATTATCTTAATTGTGGAGCAGTTTTCTTGAGGTTTTCATGGTGCTCAGTTTTGGGACACCATTTCCAAATCTGTTTTAAAAGCAGCAGGGTTGGGCAGGGTTACAGGCAGTGGTTGCGATTAGATTTTTGTTGTTATCTTTACAAATAATTATTAAACGCTTAATAAATAATTCAGTTTTATATTAGCAACAATTTATATTATTTATAAATTTGACAGAACACTTTTTTATATATAAGAAAGTAGGTAAACAAGGTTTTGGATTTTTTATTGATAGTCAATAGTAGAAAAGATAATTTTTAATTTGAATGGGGCGATTCACACAAATTTAAAATTATCTAAGCATGCTGAAATTGGATAGCCTTTTATTAGGGCGAGAGTAGAGTAGCTTCGCGCATCCAAAAATTAATAAGTAAGTCGATAATATAGTCCCAAATTGAGGTTCGATTAACTCTAATTAAATAAGTTTTTCAGTAATAAATGTCGGTATTCCTTTAGTGATCTGGCAGGACCTAGGGGACCCTATCGATCACGGGGCCCTGAGCACTTGCCCAGAGTGCCCGGCGGGAAAGAGGGGTCTGAGCACTATAAGGCTTATGTTATAGATACTAGAGTAATATATAAATACCCATGATTCAGTTACAAGTGCTCGTATTCAACGCATAAACATCAGCCCCTTCCGGGACTCGAACCCAGGACCGTTGGTGCGAAAGGCAGGATCTCTACCGTTGCACCAAACGGTCGTTCGTCGTCGTTGTGGAAATAAATGCTTTTTTATTTATATTATATAAACGACGATGAAGAAGATATTATTGTTGATATTATCCATATGTAGTTACTAGCTGACCTGGTAACGCGTTGCTATGGTAACGTTAATTGATACAATGGAAAAAGAGCGGGAAAAAGAGCGCACAGACAAACACACAAACAACAAATTTGTGTTCTTGGACAAAATTCTTTATTTTTTCTATTATAACATATTTTTCCGTTAGCGCCATCTAGCGTCCGGTAGACGAATTATTTGCGGTTAACGCGTTGCTATGGTAACGTTATGATACAATGGAAAAAGAGCGGGGAAAAGAGCGGACAGACAAACACACAAACCACTGTGATCTTAGATTATAGATTTAGCAAAATAATTGTTAAGTTACAATTAAAGAGCATTGTCTTACTGCTTTTAAACTAAAGCAGTTCATTAAGATAGGGTTAAATAATATTGAAAGGTCCATAATATATTTATCATTGAATTTCTTATTACCCTTAACATAATGAATCCTAAGACATTTATCTATACAAAAGCTATTGATTATAGTATTTGAGGCAAACATGTCTTAGAAAGGGTGAGTCGAGGTCAGACTTGAAGCACTTGTTGCTTCATATAGAAAATAATGAATGAAGTTGTCCACCAGTGCTTCGAGTTAAACTCAATTTTAGTTGGTGATCTCAATTTTACTAGCTCACCCGGCCACGCGTTGCTGTATTTTGAACAAATTAAGCAAAATTAAAATAAAACACCGCCATCGGTTGAGTAGTTTCGGAGTTCATCGCGGTTAAACACAGTAACAGGGTATTCTTATATATAAAAATAGATAGAATAATTTGTTATTATAATATCAAGGTAAAAAAATTTATTTAAAATGGTATGTTCTTAAAACGACTGTGCGTTTCATAAACATACTTTTGAACATTTGAACTATATCTGTAACTTTCATATTCACGCAAAGAATAAAAACACTTCAATAAGCCACTTATGTAGCTTCATTTTAAACTGATTGAATGGCATCTCTCTGATTACTTCACAATATAAGATGAGTAAAAATTTTTGTTTTGCTGTAATGAGTTCGGTCATAAGTTCTGTTACAAATGAAAATGCAATATTTTTTTATGAATGAATGTAATATTACTTAAACTTATATGTACATATTTATTTGTCTAAGCAAAAAACAAAAAAAAAAAATATTTGAAATGGCCATCTTTGGCTTTTATATAGGCCTTTAATCTGTCTGGCCACGAATCTATGGATTTACGCTCTGTTTCCATGGGAAATTTCTTCACTGCTTGTTTCAGAGATTTTTTAAGGGACTCGATGTCGCCGTGTCGTTTAGAGCAAGCCACGTCCTTTAAAACTGACCATAATTTGTAGTCTAAAGGATTGAGGTCTGGGCTAGATGAGGGCCAGTCTTCAGCTCTTATAAAGTACGGAACGTTGGTTTCGAGCGAGGCGTGGGTAGTCCTTGCCCTGTGATCAGGTGCTGACTCCTGTTGGAAAGTTCAAGGTACATTTAAAAAAAAAGTGTATTGCTGAGAGTTTTCACAACACGATCCAAGACTGTCTCTTGATACACTTTAGCTGAAGATTTCACTACATTTTCACAAAAATGTAGCTTTGTTACGCCTTAATAAGACGCCCCACCAAACCATCACTGACGCAGGATGATGACCACGTTGTACCTTTTCGACTACTTAAGCACCTTCTTAAGAATTGTGATCGTACATTTCATCACTTCGCTTATTATAGTGCTCTTCAATCAATTTTTTCATCGGTAAAGAGAATATTTCTGGGCCTTTCACCTGCGTATCGTGACAGAAGGTATTTTGATCGATCCACTCTCTTTAATTGGAAAGATTGATTTAGGGCATTTCCTGTATATCGACAATAAGTACTGAGCTTCACGTCTTGTTTTATAATACGCGACAGAGTTCTAGCGGGAATCTACATTTCTCGCGAAAAGATTTTTTGCTTGCTAATGGGGTTTCGATGAATTCTGGCTTTAACAGCATTAACGGCCTTTGTAGTTCTAACAGCATGCAGCCGCCCCGATCTTTTATGGTCTTAGGCAGAGGAAGTGTTGATGTATCTGTTGATAGTACGATATACGAACATACTGCTGATACCAAGCTTTTGAAGTAGCTGGAATATGACCGACGACTCCATACCCACTTTGTACAAGGCGGTCACTGCAATCCTATTTTCTTTAACACCCCATTCCATATTGTAATTTGATAATGAACAGGACAAAATATGTGAAATGACGCGAAATCGAAAAAAGTTTTTAAAATAATAAATGCGTTTCAAATTCAAAATAATTAAAAAGTAAAAAGAAAAGGTTTTATCTAACAGTATTTATCGCCAGACTAGATAGATATTTATCTACACAGAGACACACTACATCTTACTTTGTCTACACAGAGAAATCTTTACAATAACTTTTCTGAGAGCGAACTTGTAGGTTTAGCTCAGTTGAGTTGTCGATTCTGCGTCATACTCTGTGCCATTAGGGCGGGCGGCGCCCTCCGCTGTTATCACAGTGCGCAGCTACCGGCCGTGGGCGGCGCACGAGGTAAGGACCGTACAGCCTCATATTATCAAGCCTCCTGTACTAATAGCATTACTACTGACCGTTTTGTGTGTGCTTTGCGTACTAAACAGGGCTTTGTGAGTTATAATCAGTCAGTTACATCTTGAATGTGTAGTGGGTGGGTGATTTGTCGTAGCTAAATGAATTTTCAATAATATTGGGCGATGATTTTATACACGATTGATTGATTTACAATCTATTGCCTTATAAATTACCTTGTAGGTACTCGATAAAATTTATCATTTAAAGTCAAAGTTTATTTTTGTTAAAGTAAATGTTCTCATTGCTTTAAATATTCCTATGTAACTTGATGTTTATCAAAAACTTTTTTGACAATTATTACGTCTATATGTAGGCACTACATATTGTGAATATATAAATTATTAATTATCAATTAATTATCAGTTTGCTTATTCATTGATCTGCTTTTTGATTTATTCTGTCACAAAATACAATGTTTAAATTTTGTGTATAGTTTAAATAATATATTTGGTCAAGATTTAAATTGCAATGCAATAATCGTAAATTCAAAAAGTCTCGAACAAAATACGAGTTGGTAGAAATATGGTAGATTCAGCAGATATTCAGAGTTTAAACTCACGTCATTTAGTTCCAAACTATACATTGTTTGTACTCTGAACTCTCAATAACGTATAGAAATGATAAGTAAGTTTCCAATTATCCATGGTCTGACAGAAATAATAGTCTTTCAAATGTTTGAAACGAGTTTTGAACCCGCGCTTATAGACCGTTTCGCAGTCAACTTACCATTTCTCATACAAAAAATCTACTTTGAATGACGAAATAATGGATTCAAATATGTGTACTTTTTATACTCTGACGCAAAAAGAGGGATATTGTTATAAGTTTAACCGCTATAGATATATATATATATATATATATATATATATATATATATATATGTGTGTGTGTGTCTTTCTGTGTAACTGTATATGGGACCGTAACTCATAAACTGGTGAACCGATTCGTTTCTACCGCGGGTTCTTAGTCTTATTTTATCTTAAACGGTTCAGCCGTTTCGAGATTATCAGCTCTTGTCAGCTGCGGTCGGGGTCTTAGAAGTAATGGGTATAAATAGTTCTTTCTTACTTATGCACGACTTCAGACTATGTAAAGTTGTTATTTACAATAATGGACATTATGAAACAATACGTAATAATATGCTATCATAGAACACTAATCATTAAATTAAATACGATAAAAAATAATTAAATACGATTTATAACAGAAATTTACTATTTTTAACTTTTTTAATAATCGTTTTTTTTATTGCGTTGGGGATTTATATATTTAATTTAATTTTTAATAAGTGTTTCGTTTACATCATTCAAAATTAACTTAAATAAGTGAAAAAGAGTCAGATTATATCCTTTTTATTCAATATTAGCATTTGCAATGCCTTTAGTGAACGTTAAGGTATTTTTCTTCTCGAAATAATGTTAGTTATAACAATTTTAAGGAAACATTTCTTGTAATACTAAGACATGACTTATAAGAAAAAATATTATTAAAATAAATCGATTTGAAACAGTATTGTCACTAGGACATAAAATACAGAATAAAAAACGTTGGGAGGCCCACCTGAGGGCTCGGAGGCGTAGTTGTATTTTACACACGTATTTTATATCTTATACAATATTGCATTGTGAATGCAAAAAAAAATAAAAACAGTACTGCCATTACTATAAAATAAAGTTATCTTTACTTTTTGAAACAAAATACAGAATCAACCGAAAGGGCCGACCAGCTCAACTCGTGTTGTAGCCTCTGAGCTACAACGCTGACTTTGAGCTGAAACAGAAATGCTTGCAACTGTTGCGTTAGTGACAAATATAAATAAAATACTAAGGCACATATACTTACTTGAAAAAAATGCAAAACTAATTTATATACCTATATAGTTGTAGTAATTAAACAGTATTTATGGCCAGACTAGTTATATTGACCAAAATTGTAACAACTTTTTTTACTAAGTATTTAGTCACAAATTGATAAAAGAAAACCTCATTACAAGTAAATATGCCGAGTAAAAGTGAAAAACCTCCAGACTAATGGTGCGCAATAATCTTAGGGGGGGAATTCTTGTCCCCTGGGTTTGAACAAAGCCTCTTCAATAACGACGCCTCTCACGTCGAGATAAGAAATGTTTGAGGTACCTATTGAAAAAATTGGCATTCTTCACTGCTAAATCAATATGATTGTGCTATCAGAATATTTTCGCTCCTTTTTAATATATTTCTTTTCAATCTTTTATTTAGTATTTCATTTATATTAATGATATAAATGAAAGACGCTTCTAGAATCTTTCTTGTTGTCTTGAAAAATATTTTTAATACCTAACCATAAATTGTAGATTTACGATGAGGTTTTCGGAAAGCAAATACTTTTTTCAATAAAAAATATATTTGTTAAATTGTTTATTCCTTTAAATGTAATATGTTAATATAAATATCGATGCCATATGCACTGTGAATGTAATTAAATAATATGTTAAAATAATAAATAAATATTTAACCACGATTTACATACACTTTGCTAAAATTTCAAACAATCAATCAACAGACTATTGACAATTAGTGTTGATTCAGTTCGTTTCAGAAATATGTAGTATAGTTAGGGGGACGATGTTCCTCAAGTAACTACTCGATTCTTCTTTAAAAAATTATTGGTCTTTATATAGGCAGCGTAAACTTTCCTAGATAACGTTACACGTTAAAAGAAAATGTGTAGAAAAAATGTGTATTTAAGAAATTATAGTATCAAATAGATTTCATATTATGTCGTATTTTTAACATTAATCAATTTTATATATTGAATTTTGTTTGTTGCTAAATATCTAAAAATGTTGTCCGGATTTCATATAAACTACACAAACTTTAGTTACTTGTCTTACAGCAATTATGCGCTTAAATAGTGAAAAAAAACATTGGTAAAGTAAATAGTAAGTAAATACTAATATAATAAAGCTGAAAAGATTTTTTGTATGAGCGCTGACCTTTCGAAGAAGTTTGAGATCTTAATAAATCTAATAGCCTATGCTTGAGTTTCGATGCTACGACCCTTAATAGCCGAACAAAATGAAAGAAAGCTATAAAAGCACGCAAAACGTAAACAAAATAACAGCGTAGGCTGACTATGCGTCGCGACGCGTTAGGGCGAGCGCCGAGGGCGATTCCGACACCTACCGAGCCTTACCGAGAAGAGCCAAATTGTTGTGGGATAAAACCGGGTGTTCTCCAATACTCTTAAACTAATGGTAGTTTACTAACATCATTGTCCTCGAATTCCTTACGCAAAATTACTTATTAGGCTATTCGATATTTACGCAATGGTATTGTTCGGTCTGAATATTGAAAAACTTAATTTAATAATCTACATTTCTAATACATTATTTACCAAAAAATAATAGCATACGTTTCCTTCGGCATAACAATGACAGCGCCGAAATTACGTATACGGAGTACAGTCCCCCTGCGTGCTGATAAACAGATAGCAGTGGGGCTGGCTATAATATAATTCAGTTACGACTTTAAGCACGATACAAGCCCCCTGCTTTTATCCTGGTCAGGGAGGGCGCAGCTACATAAGGAAGCTCGGGGGAAGGAGTTCCCTACAACGCAAGAGCCCCGCGAAGTAAAAGGTTCGGTTAAGCGAGCGTAGCAAGCGTAGTTATTTCAATTTCTCCCTCCTTTTTAAGTGGGATTTGAAGGGAAAGTTTACAAAACATATGCTTGCTAACTCTTATTCGTATCATGATTTAAATAATTTGAAATTTAATCATATATTGTACATATATTTAATACAAATTTGCGACATTTAAAAATGAAAGTTTTAAAGTTTGTTTAAGTAAATTAAAACCTTCATGTTTTGTTATTATCATAATTTTATTATTATTAATTGTTACAAGTATATGCTTAGTTGGTAGAAGTTTTTGTCTGTTCATCATTATGTAGTAGTTTTTGGTGGAAACTCTTGACTTATTTATCAAAATTATTTTTTATTAACAATGGCCCATTTAACGTTGTATATAAATAAATAAATTGGTAAATTATGAATTTTTCCGTCTAATGACAGTGATAATACTTTAGCCAAAGTGAAAGTAGGCAACCTTTTAAAAAAAATTAGGCGAAAAGTATTAGTACAAAACGTTAGGCGATTCAGTATTTACCCGATATAACTGAACTCAACGCAAAGTCACGGTCGCAACTAAATAATATTTTCTCCAAAGGCTAAATGCCGCCTCCGAAATTTGTGCATCCTAGAATCTAAGGAACGTCCTTGTAAGAAATGGAACGTCACGATAATTAATTTTGTTCTAAATAACGTATACTAGACATCTACGGTGACTGGTAAGACTGGGGGGAATAGAACGAGACGGACGGTCAGACGATTACTTATTTCAAAGCTCTACTATATAAAAGAAGGACGCAACGCGTGGCCGGGTTATACCAGCAACGCGTGGCCGAGTTATACCAGCAACGCGTCGCCGGTTAGCTAAAGCCAAGTGTTATGTAATTCAGACACAATGATGGTGCCCAGGACCGTCTTTAACCTATCGGAGGCCCTGGAAGAATAATGAGGCCCCTATGACTGTGACAGAACCCTTTTTTATAACTAGAATAGACAAAGAAAGTAGATAAACAAAGTTTTAATTTTTTTATTGACAGTCAATAGTAGAATAGATAATCTTTAATGCAAATGGGGCGATTCACACATATTTAAAATTATCTAAGCATGCTGGAATTGGATAAGCCTTTTTTTGGGCGAGAGTAGAGTAGCTTTGCGCATGCAAAAGTTAATAAGCAAGTCGATAATATAGTCCCTGATTGAGGTTTGATAAATCGAGTAAATACTAATTAAATAAGTTTTTCAGTAATAAATGTCGGTATTCCTTTAGTGATCTGGCAGGAACTAGGGGCCCTATCGATCACGGGGCCTTGGGCATTTGCCCAGAGTACAAAGTGTTAAAGAGGGGTCTGATGGTTCCACTACACCCACTCACGACAGGAGTGTTCATATAGAAAAGTTCGTTTTCTACAATGACACAGCCGTGAATAGAACACGGGACCTCAGAGTAGAGTTGCCATGACAACCGGTATTTGAGCCAATTGACAACGAAGGTCGTTGTCGTACTGAGTTTTGCGTTTTAATATGAAAACGTTTAAGACAATAAATTGAAGAAATAATGGACCTTTCAATAATGTAATATTATAAGAATGGTATTTTAGGACATACACTAACACTTTTTTAGAATAAATTATTATAATAGAAAAATACTAGAAAAAATTTACTCGGCTCACAAGTGAATTTTCAGGCGGGAATCGAACCAGCACCAGGACCTTTGGAATTCCTGTTCAATGCTCAATTGAGCTACCGGGCCTTGTGAACTCGTCTAAATTTTCTAATACCTTTCCAATTTCACGCTGTAGGCCAGCGTTGTTTCATCAATGAGAGGAACATCCTCTCGTTTTTCTCTTGTTTTTTCCCAAAGAAACATTTTTACAAATGTTTGGGCATTTAAATTTTACAATCGATTAAGATGAAACAGCCATTTAGTCTTATAACTTTTAATAACATAACTTATAATAGTACCTTTTTATTAAAATCATTTTTAAATTTATTTATTAGTACGTTACACGTGATTGAACTAAAAATAACAAGTACAGTAGAGAGCACAAGAAGATACACTTCTAAACTACCCTATTGTAATAAAGACCATATAATTTTTTGAATTTATAGCTTGCCGACCCTATTTAAGAATAATTTTGGAGTTCCAGACTCATTCTCAGGCTGAAGAAATCTATCTCAAAAGATCTACTATGAGTATTTTATGAAAAAAAATTAAGTTATGATAATACATAATAATTTTGGTAGGTACTCAATTTATGAGGGGTTTTGATGACCACATTCTCTGTGGGTATATACTATCTGTAGAGACGAAATTCGTAATATTTATAAAAGGCATATTTGTCTCCATATAGGCATGTATATTATGTAACCCTGTTAACAATATAAACTAGAAAACGTATTTATTGAGCGAAGCTCTCTTTTAGGCAACTCTCAAGTTTCGCTTGTCTCCCTCCTGCTACTTAACGATTCAACCGATTCGAACGAATTTTGGCATGAACATACATGATTATAACCTGACGGACATAGGCTATGTAAAAAAAATTATAGACTGTACCATGGAGGAATAATCACTCAAAGAAAAATTCAAAAGCTGATCACAGCCAAACCGCTGAGACTACATTGACGAAATTTGGCGCCAAAACTCACATCGTGGTCGTGACTTATGTGCAAAAAAAAGTTTTGAAATCGGACATACCATCGAGGAATAATCACCCTTCAAAAATCTAATTGCTTCGCTCAGTATTTGCAAACAGCAGCATGTATTGCAGACCTAGTATGATTGCTGTTGGTGTTCCTATATAAATAAATAAATACCTGTGTATGTTCTCGTCCATTCAAATCCATTATATTTTTGTGAAAAAAAGCAAGAGCGCTCGAAATATCCTCTGAACGCAGTCGTCCTCTTCATTGACCTGATTACATAACATAACAGAATTCATTAATCTATGTAAAGTATCTATAAAGATTTTCATTGTTCGTGTGTGATAGTGACTATATCTTATGTATAAAATTCTCGTGTCACAGTTTTCGTTCCCATACTCCTCCGAAACGGCTTGACCGATTCTCATGAAATTTTGTGAGCGTATTGAGTAGGTCTGAGAATCGGCCAACATTTATTTTTCATCCCCCTAAATGTTTGGGGTAGTCCACCCCTAAATTTTATTTTGATTTTTTAGACAAAATTTTTAGTTTCTATTTTTTTATGATACAAAATACAAAAATACATACAACCCTAAATTTTCACCCCTCTACCATCAACTCCTATTTTTTATTAATTAATTAAAAACTTTTCCTAGAAATAATATACATGGCAAAACAACGTTTGCCGGGTTAGCTAGTAATATAAAGATATAAAGTATATAAATTCGAATAATAACTGTTCCAAGTTTTAGGCTTCAATATACAAGAGGCTCATTTTGGGTAGAGGTTTGACTTTTTAGCACAAAGTTCCACACAAGCTGACTGAACCTCAGAACAATAACTAAAGCTATAAAAGCAGTCCTAAAATAAAAACTGTATTGAATCTGTGCGAAGTGGGTGGAAGGGGTAAAGAAAACGATCGCTGCGCTTGTCGCGGCACAAATGTGCAACAAATCGGGCAAGGGAAACAAACAAACTTGTCAATGTTGATTTGAAATTTTTGAACATGGGTCATTATTGTTGTTGCATCGTAGACTGCAAAAATAACAGCAGAAATAGTCAGTGCAAATTTTATGTTTTATCTAACTGTTTAGTCATGTTTTTAGATTAGGAGAGTACTTACGTTTAAACTTGTTTTATAGGGTGTTGAGGTCACCGATGTTTGACGAATGATGGTGGCTCGTATTAAATAACCATTGCCATTAGTTCTCAGTTCTTCTACATTCCTCACATGTTCTGCTAACAACACTTTATTTCCTTTTAGCATAGTTTGGGGCTGGAAACTTATTGTGTGTTTTACACTCTCAAAACCAGTTTTTAAAATAACGTCCATTTCTCCATAAATAGTTTTTATCAAATTCCTTTCAACATACCATTTATTGTCTTTTAAAGTATATTTTATTCACTCTAATCTATAAAAATAAACATGCTGTTGTTATTTATTTTTTGACATATGCCCCTTAAAGTTACGTATGCAGATGGCGCTACTGTCGTGCACGTTCCGAATAACTCTATTATCCCTTTAACCTGTCCTGAAATAAACTTCTCAACTATCAAGTGACATACAACCGCTTTATACTCTTTTTAGAGAAGCATTCAAAGAGTTACGAAGACTAGATGACTATAAACCTTTTAGTATGACCATTGAAAAATAAGTCTTTAAAGATATTTGAACTGTAAGTAGAGAACGAAATGAATCATCGATGCGTTATTTCAAATATATTTCCAATTCCCAATCTATACTAATGTTATAAAGAAGTAAAGTTTGTGTGTTTGTATATTTGTTAAATTGTAAGGGGTAATCTCGGGATCTACTGAACCGATTTTAACAATTCTTTCACCAATAGAAAGGCACATTATTGCTGAGTGTCATAGGCTATATTGAATGCTAGAAAAAAATTAAAGAATATTGTCCACCCGTGCGAAGCCGGGACGGGCCGCTAGTAACATATAAAATAATAATAATCGTTACATTCACACAAATTAGCCTAGCCCAAAGTAAGCACTGTAAGGCTTGTGTTATGGATAATAGGGTAACGAATAAACATATATATATACCTATACATAGATATTATCTTTATATATAAAATATCCTTGTCACAGTGTTAGACCGCATTGAACTTAAATACTACTCAACCGATTTTGATGTTTTTTTTTTTAATTTAGCTGGATTTATTTCAACTAAGGACATAGGACGGGTTTCATTACATTTATAATAAAAAAATATTGCAAATAATAATAACTGAGCCACAGCAACGCGTGGTCGGCTACATTTATATATATATCTTCCCATGACCCAGGTAAAAAAGCTCATGATCATTACACAAACTACTGGTTCCGAGACTGTCGGTGATAAAAAAATATATAATAAAATCATAACAAAATCTTAAAATCGATTTCCTTAAAGCAGCAACTTTTGCTGATCACAGAACAAATTAGTACTGCGATGCGAACTTAGAAATATAAAAATATATACAAAAGGCGAAAAGACTGAAGAAAACTAAAGCTTTGTTCGTTTAGAATATCATTATCTTTTATATTTAGTGCCGAATAGTTATTGAGGGGATGGACTTTTTATGCTTCCTGAAATGAAATCACGTTTAGAATTTCATTTCGAAACATTTTATTTATCATTGTATTTCTTGTTATGCAACTATTTAACTGGTGGATTTTTTATAGCTAAAGACATTTTTACTAGAAAATAATCTAATACGAACATCACACTGTACACTATATATATACAATGTGCCTCGTCACCAGCGTCGGAGCCTTTAATGGTGTGAAATATGGCATTTTTAATCGAAAATTTGCCCTTCAAATTTGGTTTTTCTCAAAAAGCCAATCATTAAAAAAAACAAAAAATAATCTTTTTGTTTTTCTTTTATTATTTTTTTCTATTTTTTGTTCCATGACAATTGAAACATGATGGCTGTGTAACTGTTGTCTACATGTTTAGATATCAACTGACATCTTTTTAATGTTGATAGGACATTTACATGAGTAATGGTGGTCGAATTAATATGAGAGCCCAGGTCTTGGTTAACAAGAAAACAAAATGGCGCCCGTAAGAGAAAAACAAAATTTAAGGGGCAATGTGTCGATAAAAAATGCCATATTTCACACCATCAAAGGTTTCGACACTGGTGACGGGACACATTGTATACGCATACAAGTGTCGGATTCTTAACAATTATATTGGGTGTAAAGTGGTGTTTTCACGACTGTTTTGTGTAGCGGTAGCGATCCTGTCTTTCGCACCGACGCTTCTTAAATTCGTATTCTGGAAGGGGCAGATGTTTGTTTAATAAACACGAAAAGTACCTGAGTAAGGAGCCTTTGTATAATGTATCTTTAAATATTGCATAGATATATATCATATATGTATGTCTATCCGTTACCCTAGTAACAACACAAGTCTCATAGCCCTTACTTTGGGGTTAGCTTATTAGTATAAGAAAGATTATTTATTTAATAAATAAAGGAATGAAAGCCATTTCATCCCCATCATCTGATTTCATTACAATCCTTTTACTTTCATTACATTATACTTTCGATAAACCCTTATCTAAGTGCTCTCACTTCATGCTTGGCATCAGTTAAGATTAATAACTCCATCGATCTCTGGTGCTGCTTTGTCCGTAAACTGGCTGAATTCATTACTTCGGTCATGGCCAAACACCGCTTTATCAAATATCGGAGATTCTGAACGGTTAATAAATCCCGGGCCAACCCGAGCGACCCTGACCCGTGCATTTATTAAAGAACCCGACTGGTAAATATGTCACTATACCCTATTAGGTGGCAATCTTCAGGACCCTACCTCAATTCAATTGATCCCCTCTTCTCTATAAAATATTTCTTGGTTTCGCGCAAATTTATAGGTATATAATGTTTCTTACAATTACGCTGACTAATAAAGCCTAAAGTAAGGCTTGTGTTATGGATACTAGCTTAACAAATAGACATACATATATGATATATAGATATGTAATATTTATAGAAATACTAAGTGACCCGGCCACGAGTTGCTGTGGCTCAGTTAGTTCAATTTGTAATATATTTTTTGTTTTAAATTAAAATGAAACCTATCCTCTGTCTTAAGTTGGAGCAAAACCAATAAAATGAAAAACAAAGTCATCAGAATCGGTTGAGTAGTTTCGTAGTTCATCACGGTCATTTTACCCTCATTTAAATATAGTATATTTTCATTTTCACGTTATGAAAACAATTATTAATTGTGTAAAGTCTGTTCATTCTAACTTGTTCAATCTTGTAAACAATCTTGGCACAACTTTTTAACAAAATCACCCATTTAAAAATAAAATAATAACAAAGTCAATAATCTATTACAATAAATCGTTATTATAGACTGAAACCTATTGAATCTAGTTATCAGTTGATTTTTAATGCTGAATTTTCAATAAAAAGGAGTGCCAAGATTGTTTACCAAATAGGACAAGTTAGGACTGTAGGTATTTACGGAAAGAACTTCTTAGTAAGAAAGAGATAGACAAAAGCCTTACTTGTTTATTTTCTCTTCCGAAAAGTTTTTAAGTTTTTATTAAAAGGATCATTTCAGAGTAAGAAAAGAATGTATTTTCAAGATTACACTGATCTTTCATTTCAGGGTTAGCATAGAAACCATAATGCTTAGCCTATTTTTTTTTAAGTTTACGGCACTTAAATTAATAACACATACTTGCACCAAAGATTGCAACATAAATGGATTTGACAGTGTCATTTTAATTATTAAGTCATGAGAAAAGCAGAATAGCATATGAAAAAATCTTCATTTATATAATGTGCTTTGCAGGTCAAACTTTTTGTGTTGTCGTTTATATATTTACTTTTGTGATACAATCGATTATACTCAATAAGACAAATAGAAAACGTCTAAGATAATAATTGAAGAAGGTTACAAGATAAAGAAATTCATACACATTTTATAAGGCATTAAGCTTGAAACACGAAATGCTATGCCGACGAACTTTACTACGACTTTGCCAGTCAGAAAATTTGGTTCACCGATGGTACTTTTATAGAAATAGTAGGTATTTTAATTTAGTTATCAACAAATATCGAATCACTGAAATTTTGCTTACAATTCTCATCAGATTTTAAATATGAATCACGCTCTATGATGCTGGTGGTCCAGATATTCTATTTTAAATAGTAAAATTTTGTTAATTCTATTAATGTTCCAGCATTTTCTTACAATGGTTGATGTAAATAATTATTGTGAAAATTTTAACATCAATAAATCTCGATACATATGATCAAATAGTATGTTTTATGGAATTTTTCAGCCATGACGCGCTTCGTGAGGATAACGCCGGATATGACCGAGGCGGTGATCAAGCACCTGCGAAATACGTTCTTCGTCGACGAACCGCTCAACTTGGCGGTTAAGCTGTGTGAACGCGGTGAGCCACACGCCGCTCTCGAGAAAATGTGCGTCAACACCATCGCCGATGGCTTCTCCATAGCAGCTTTGGCAGACGACTATGTTAGTTCCAGTTTTTATAATTAGATTCTTGCCATTACATTATTTAAGGCTCGAGTGCAAAAATGGCTACAAGAAATATGTTTTTATTCTATTCAGAATTTAAGATAAGATACACATTTTACCGTTATAAATTTGTAAACAGTTTAATTTGTCATAAGTTTATGTTATTATTTTAATCTAGCGAAAATATATTTCCGTACTGTTATACGAGTATAATTTAATGTCATTATTTTTTAAATATTATTTGTTATTTTTTTTTAATTTTACTAATTTGATATTGACTTATATTTTTTATGCTTGACATTCTATTGAAGGTTGTTTAACTGGATATTGAAATATTTGAAATAAAAATTAAATTAATGAATAAATTATACCAAATTATGGCACGCTGTCCGACAGTGCTGTAACATCTTTTGTGTACACCATATTTTAAGGAAAAGAAAATTATGATTATTAAAATACCAATGTGGATCAGTGTGCAGGAAGTGTGGGCTCAAAATCCATTTACGTCCATGTACTATCGAGGTCTCTCGTGCCTTACCACTTTGTAGAAATATTCGTTTGAACTGATCGCCTCGGACACGCCCACACGACCCCTAATTGGCTTCGTATTTTACTACGGCCAATCATAAACAACTAGTTTTAAAATCGCCCTTGTTGTCAGCACTGTCAACTGTCAATCTGCTCTCACTTGCTTGTTTGCGCACGCGCGCCATTGTTGAATGAATGGAGCGGGGCGTGGCCTGAAGCGATAGGCATCGTGCAGTGTGCTAGCGACTTTGGACTTAGGACTAATAAAGCGCCAGAGGCTTCGATAGTACATGGATTTTGAGCACACGTGTTTATATTGCATTTCTGGTATCTGTTTAAACGGATACTTATATGTACAATTACATTATTGTGAATTGTATAAATTTTTGTTACAGATCTTAGGCGTTTCGCTCAATGGCATATTAAAACCAGGAGATATTCAGAATGCAATGAAAAAACTTAAAGATTCCACTGATGAGAAGTTCAATAAAATATTCACGATACTTTATACTCTCAATACGAAGGTAGATCTATTCGAGAGATATGAAGTCGACCGTATATTAGAATGTAGGATCATATCGACATCGGAGCGCGCTAGGGGCAAAGGGCTCGGCAAAGAGTTGATGAAACAAAGCATAGAGTTAGCTAAAGCAGAAAACTTTAAGGTACGCTAATATTTTCTTTTTTTCTTATTTATTAAAGTTTTGGACAATTTAAGCGATTAGTGTTGGTTTTGAGAAATTTTAGGGGTTCGTTATTGTAGCTAGGGAGCCAGAGATACTCCTCGTCCTAGGGCAATAGCATGAAAAGAAAAAGAAAAGTAGAAGAATAGAGTGATAGCGAACATAGGAAAGAAATAGTTACAAGGAGAAAGAGGCGTCGCATTATTAGCCGGCCGGCAGGATGCACCGGCCCGAACCCATTGTCGTTCCCACCGCACATGTGAAGTGGGACCTACAATGGGCCTGGCACACGTGGAGGTGGTACGCTAATACTACACGACGGGTAATAATATAAAATAATGAGAATAGAAATAATGGTTTAGCTAATAAAATAATAATCCAAATAAAACTCGCCCTCCCGCCCTTATTTGCTGGCCACAGGCCTAATCTTACCTTTTTTACCCAGGGTTTAACCCTTTTGGCTTCGACCTATCGGCTTGGGATATGTGGACTCCCTCTGCCGAAGCGCTCGGTGCGTAGGCTGAAGTATACCCAAAAGCTATAACCCCTGAAATGTACCCACTACTCCCAATGACTCCAGTTGTGGGGATGTTGCAGCACTTCTGTGGACCTCCTCTTGGTGGTCTAACCTAACCTTT
The DNA here is from genome assembly GCA_927399485.1 of Calamotropha paludella. Taxonomy (NCBI): domain Eukaryota; kingdom Metazoa; phylum Arthropoda; class Insecta; order Lepidoptera; family Crambidae; genus Calamotropha; species Calamotropha paludella. The sequence continues at coordinate 22,183,591 of OV656817.1, read as the reverse complement.
TTTTTAACGTGTAGAAAATGCGTTACGCATACGCCTCCGCTGGGAGCGCGGTGGACGTTATTTGGGACTCTCCTCCATTCCCCCATCCGGCCTAGTGCCCGATGAAGGATTGGAGGCCTACCCACTAAAAACTACACGTGTACCCTCAGCTCCGTCGTAGTCCGGTGGGGCCGTTAATGGCAGCCACCACCCTGGACAGCGACGAGAGTCAAACCTAACCTAACCAATAGAATTATTTTTACTAATAGATGCTCTCTTAGTAGTTGCCCAGTTGCATGGATATTTTCTGAAGTTCTATTTTTCTTATTAACATTGTTATTATCATCTCATCCGAAAGACGTTCAGTGGGGATAAAAATATATTCACAAAAATATTTTTATTTTTCGACATGATCTAAGTACAGCTAAATTCATTTCATCGACCTGCATTCCAGATCTTCTATGTTTATCTTAATAAACGATTCTTCGGGGTCTCTGAAAAATGTCTGACAACAGTTTCTCCTCATTCGATTTAAAATAATAGCCCATGGACGAAGGTGCCAAATCAGAAGAATAAACTAAATGGAACTGGAATTCGAAACTAGAAGAGTTCGAAGCAAGGATTCAAAAGACGTGTGAACGCTAGCATTATAGTGATAAAACAACACTTTCTTTTTTAGCAATCCGAAACGTTTTCCTTTGCTTCTTCTTCTTGTTGTATTGTTTGCAACCACTTTTCAACGAGTTTATTGTTTTGCTATTTGCAAGGTAGTTTACCATGAAGACACCTTTAGCATGCTCAAATTTGATACCATCACCTTATGAGCCGACAAAATTGTCTTCGCCTTCTTTGGTATCGGGTAACTACGATGTTTTGTGTTTGTTCATGCGTGATGCCTGTACTGTAAGCAATTTGTCTGTTTAAAAGCACTGCCATGAGATCACACATTTTGCTAATGTTTTCTTAAGTCGTATAATTTGTTGGCCAGCCGTAGCGACTGTCGTCTTCGATGTCCTCGCGTCCTCGTTTTAACTTTGCAACCGATTCTTTCATCGTTGTATACAACGGATCTCATTCCCCTTACATTGTTTCAATTTCAACGTGAATCTTTTTCGGTGTTATTTCTTTAATAATGCACGTTTCCCAATTTCTTAAATCTCCTTTTTTTCTAAAAACTCTGAACTCCACTCACTATAACTTAAATGCCACAAACCCGATAGAAACCCATTTTTACTCTGTGACAACCAAAGAGCAAGTAAAGAGTAGGGAAAAATATACAATGAGTATTGATGTGCGAGGTCGCGAAATTTTTATTCCAAGTCCTCCGAAGTCTGGGAGAGCCGCTATAAATAATTATAGTTGTTCATTGCGGTGTGTGGTCGAATATAAAAAAATATCTGACAGATTTGTTTGCCAAACTATTATGCCACTATTATCAATTTGCTCTATCTTCTTCTAGAAGATTTTCTTTTGATCTGATCAAAATAAAATGTATTTATCTTTGTTTCAGGTATTCAAAGCAGATGCTACAGGCGTCTTTTCTCAAAATATCTGTAGACAGCTAGGATTCAAGGTTGTCGCCCGTATTCGCTACTCGGAATACCTCGACAGCACAGGGAACATGGTCTTCAATGTGCAATACCCTCACAGAGAACTGGCTGTCATGATATTGGATTTCCGCACAGACTTTATACCGAAGTAAATTTTGGCCGCTACTTTATTTGAATAATAAAGCTATGTGTGCATAGCATATTAATCATACATTGTATGTTATGTTATGATCAGGAGCTTTGTACAATAATGGAATATGTCGCATTTCTGCCTTAAAGGTCAAAATTGCATACCCACGCCATTTGTTTCTGCCAGGGAAAACCGAACGAGCTCCGGAGAACTTTTATTCGCACACTCAACGCACACCGATGGAGACACTCGTCGGCGTAAACTCAGACATTTAACTTGCATAGTTGTAGACCTGCATAGTCCTCGATATAACATCAAATGTGAATATTCTTAATTGGTTTCGACTTTTGTAGCGACCGTAAAAAATATCAGTGAGATTAAAATGACATGTTTGATTACAATTTTAAAATTTATCTTGTATAGATTGCCTGTTTAAACTCTTTTGGTCGCGGCCAGGTCGAACGAAATGATGAAAGAAATTGTTGCATAAATGCAATTAAGATCAATTATTTAACGACAGTGTTATTATATTATGTTAGAATGATTTCGGAAGACGGAGAAGGTTTCAGAATTCTAACGATTGGAGATCAGAATGCTTTCGACTTACAAAATCGTAAGAATACCATCCATCTTCAGTATATTTCTTGAAAGAAATATATTTTTTACCTTAAATAGTCACTATATATTAATATAAATTCCACCAAGTAAAAATTAACAACTCGATAACAATTTTCTAATTAGGTCTAATTGAGTGTTTATCATTCTAATCATTTATTTTTGTCAAATAAAATTATAGAACCTCGACCTAAAATGCATCATTAACCCTTAAATTATTATATGAATGTGATACTGAATTTACCATTCAAAGTACGTTTGTTTACAGTGTAGATTAAATATCGTAAACATAATTATGTCTAAGAAGACAGCATGAGCTGCATCCCTTTTCATCGCCAGTTAAAAGTTGGAACTACAGATTTGAACGGATTTGAAATAAAATGACGAATGTTTGTGTATATATTTTATGAACTCCGCTCCTCTGTGATCCGCCCTGCTGTTGATAATAAACAAAATTATTAGGTACTTTATTCTTTACTACCAAGGACGTAGCCAGGGTAAAACATGAAAGAAAAGTTGTTTGTTTCGCATTAGCTCGCTAATGATTTACGTAGTAAAAAAGTTGCCGGGTTATCAAACACTTTTCATCGTAAGAAATCCTGACTATCAACTTAAGATGTTCGATATTTAACAATACAATATGTGCAAATAAAACATTATTTTTTTAAGTATTAGGAATATTTTTCTTGTTATAAGAAATACGTCTCAAATGTGTGTTAAAATTGTTTCGAAAAAATTTAAAGTGGAACGGTGTGCTTTCCTCAATCTTTTACAATATAGCATAGTGTGATAAACTTGTACTTTTAATGATGAAAAATAAGTTGAAATTGTGTTCATTTTCATAGTTACTTATCCAACCAAAGCTTCCTATATGACTTCAACTTTATGATTGTTACGTAAGTTAAATCTGTTTGCAAAATAATAAATTAAGATTTTTAAATACCAAGCCGCATGTTCTGCTGACTAATATTACGACCTACATATTAAAGGAACTATTTCTGATATTTCTAGAAATAAACTAATATCGTGTCCGATAAATACAAATCCTTATATTTTAAAACTTAAAGCTTTATAAAAAAAGTATATTTTACTATAGATATTATTAATCCGCACATAATTTATATTGTCTGTAAATTGTTTATAAATAGTCGATAAATAAAAGACAAATATTATTCTATAGAGTATTGTATATGTTTCGAAATAGTTTGTTGCTATATTTCTGTATACAAGGTACGTAGATTATATTACCAATCAGTATTACTATACACTACCGTATAACTTATAAGTATTTACATACTGTATTTAAATATGTGGTTTTGTAGGAAATTTACAAATTAAAAATAAATAGTAGATGTGGAGTCCACATTACGTGGAATATATTGTGTGTACAGGTCTTCGAACAACCATATCTATGACATTTGCTCAAGAGCTGTATCCATCACCTTTTTTTCATCGGACATCCAGACGCACTGCGGGCTACCATTCTTTCTTGGTTGCTATTCTTGCCCGATGCACCAAGCGCTTCTCAACATCTTTCATAATGAATAATAAATTATCTTATCTTATCTTATCTTAATGCGCACAGCAAAGCAGTGGAACTCCCTCCCTGCGTCTGTATTTCCGAGTACTTAAAAACCGTCTATTTTTAAAGCCAGGGTGAATAGGCACCTTCTGGGTAAGCTCGTTCCATCGTGGATCCTGCCCGGAGGTCATGATTGAGATCAAGAGGGAACCCATTCAAAATATAAAAAAGAGGCTAACCGAGTGTACATTCACGATCAATAATACCAGTTCTAAATCAGTCGAAAGCAAAGAGACAGCTGTATAGAAATAAATAATTGATATGTGACATGGTTTATGGTGTACACATCTCTTTGCTCGTGACTGTACTTATTTTTTTTTTTCGTAAAATTTTGGCCAGTTACGTTTAGACATGGAGGATGCAAGCTATCAGAAAAAAATGTTTTAAAGTTTTAATTCCCATTATTGAGTTATGGTCTTAAAGTGAATGTATATTATTAAATATATTAAACGAGCAATTCTTGTACATTTCGTCTCTCTTATCAAGAAAACGGTATAAAGATGTATTTAAATCAGGTTTTGCTTTTTAAATTTTACTAATATACATTTATTTCTAAAAAAAAGCGTTTTTTAAGAACCACTTCAGTGCAATTGCTAGTCAACCTTTGCTATTTCCTGTCATTGAATAGTATATTTTAACCAGTGTATATAGAATGCTAAAAAAATACTTTTTTTATTAACGATTAGTGTAGTGTACCTTTGTAAAGTCGTTATAATTTTTTTATGCTTTATTTTATAATATAACACCAACTTTTGTTTATAATTTGGTAAAAGATTTATTCTGTAAAAGAAAACACACGGTCTCACGGAACTAATGGGACTAAAAGACCCACAAAGGAAGAGAGAGAAGGCCTTGTTACTCATATAGTTTACTTTGGAATGTGTATTTAGACGTACTTTTACATATTCGCCAAACATATTGGCACATTCGTCCGTCTCTTTGGCCGATTTTGCGGGACTCATGGTTTATATACATATTCTATACTACATGGGTACTAAATATAGTACAAGCATTTATTAGTTTGAGACTAAATTATTGTTCTCAAAAAACAAACATGTTCGTGAAATTTTTCCGCCATTTTGTAACCACGCAAAAGTGAATTCTTTTCCTCTGTGTTAGAAACTTACCGTTGATATTTAAAATTTATTATAAATATTTTGACAAATATTTATGATAAAATATTTTATTAATATTGCCATAGTAGGTATACCTTTATTATTTTCCAACTTCCTGCCGACGACTTTAATAAAAAGTTTATAAACTTGCTTGCTTGTTATATCGCCTGCAGGCGGATTCAAGTGATCTTTTAACTGTTTATTTATAGTAAATAAATTATTTTAAAAGGCTTAATTAAAGACGGGATTTACGTACTTTTTTAATGTTTATTGTACCATGATGAATGGTAATATTAGTAAACTTGCAGCTTCTGTAAATTGTATAAGTGTTTAAAAGAACTGTAACAAATATTACATTTTAAATGCTGGCCTGATTGTTTCTTCATAGCTTCCTACGTGTGTTCCTTCTTCTCTATATTTTTAGATATGGGTGATCGAAGACCTCTAGTAGATAATATTAAAACTTTATAATATAATGCAATGGTTGTTTTGCGGTGTTAATAATGTAGAGATTGACATTGTTAAAGTTTTATCGAAACGTAAAATCAATCTATACCAATAAATTAAATTAAAAGTGTCTTTCTGTGATTTCAATTTAATTCCATAATTGAAAAAAATACTCCTATTTAACACGAAACCTTACTATAATTGATTTTTTTATCGATCTGTCTGAAAGTTTATCACGAATTGAAAATCCGAAATAGCATAAAGATTTATAATGATCGTTTTAGAGATTAAAACGGGAGTTAATAATATATTGTTTTAAACAATTATGTCATCTCCTCCTTGCATCGTATTCCTCAGTATAGAGGGCTGTGACCTCCCTTCAGCGTCCCTTTCTTTCGAAAGATCTTTTTCCACCGGCTTTTGTCACTGGTATTGTAGAGGGCGTTGTGAACGGTAGAGTCAAGAACAATGAGGATCTGATTAGACCAACGCATTGTACTGCGTCCTCGACGCCTTTTCCTATCCATTTTGCCGGTCACTATGAGCATTTCGAGGATACCACCGTCCTTCCTTGCAATTTGACCTAGAACTACTACTCAAACTACTAGTCTACTCTGTGCATACACTCGAATGACAGCCTCGTGGAGATTTTAAGTTCCCGTAAAATGGAGACGTTAATCCAAAATGTTGTCCAAGGGTTACGGAACATCTTTCTCCAGCACCACATCTCAATGGTCACCTACATTTGAATAAATTTAATCGGTCGCATGCTCCATCCTCACGGTAGATTCTTCCGTGCCTCAAAAATAAAAGGCATGGTTTTTATCCTGTTTTCCTTAATACTAAAAGGAGAGTTTTAACTTTTATTTTCAGATATGTTATATTTTGATCTTGCAGCGTCCAGAAAATATGAATTTAAATATTTGTGTAGCCGTTTACTCGTGTTCAGTAAGTGTCATGACATGCCCAAGAAAAGTAGACTGAACTGGCCTGAAGTAGAATTTTGAAGAACTAAGAGCTTAGTTTAATTTGACCTGAAGCCTTAGTGTGAGTTTACGCTTCGATACTCGATATCTTCTGCGTAAAATATTACTATGGATTTTGTATAAGCGCCCCTAGCGGTAACCAACAGGAACTATGAATCTTCATAGAAATCTGTAACGCGCTCGATAACGAGTACCGAATGCGTAAAGTCACACTAAGGGCTCTGTTTTAGCGCTGTTGGTCGTAAACTTTTAATAATTTGTTCCCTGTATCATGATTAATTTTAAGCTTATAGTAGGGGATCGCACGATGCTAAATCCGGATTTACTTGAGCGTCATTGAGACCTATATATATTTTTTGTAATTCTTGATTTATTTAATTAAAAAAAAAATTAGCCATGCTCGAAAATGTCGAAATGACGTTTTGTTTACAACTTTGTAGCCCTCCCTCTTCTTTACTTCACTCTCAAATTGTCTGATTAGTGGAATATACACGTTTTAGCATGTAACTGACTCACCCTACTTTAATCTGACGCGTTCGAGAATTTCAGATGATCAAATTTTTTTTAACTAATCTGATCCTTTATCCTTGATTGGCGGCCATGTATATGGGGCTCATATTTGGTGGAAGTACTTAACCAGATACAAGGAATCCTTGCATATTAATCTGCCGCTCTTTAGTAAATCCCGAAATCCCCGACTGGGCTCTCCTATTAATACATTCTATTTCAATAGAGTTACGTCGTAATTTTCAGTTTAAGGGAAAGAAATAGATTATCGATAATAGATTATAATAGATATTAATAGATCATTTTCATTTTATTTCATTTTCATTTTTTCATTCATTCATTAAAATCTGTTTAAACTGACTATTGGCATAAACAATAGAAGTTATTTACAAAACCGAACAGCAGAACTAACGCTATTAATAAGGACGAACACCACCGTAATTGTTAGAGCTTTAACTAGACACTGCAGATTGAATAGAAACTAATTCACGTGAAATTAAGTGACATTGATCTTTGAGTATTGTAAAGGGAGAGATAAACCTCATATGTGATTGGATCTCTGACGTGGATCGAGGTATATACGGACTCCATGTCACAAAATTGGAACTTTCGCTTGTAAGCTTCCGCGTGTATATATCGCAGTCATTTGGTTGAATCTGCTATTTGATTGAATGACTAGTGCGTTCATTAAATGACGACATTTAATTCAATAACTGTAGTAGTGTGTGGTGTGTAGTGCCGGCCTAGAGTGCCGTGTAGTGCCGGCCTAGAGTGCCGTGTAGTGCCGGCCTAGAATAGCACTTCTCCCCTCTCATCCCGTGGGTGTCGTAAGAGCCGACTAAGGGAAACCTCACCTAAGGAGATGGGCAGCAGCATCTCTTTATGCGTACGGGTCATACTGCGATCGGCAACCCGCCTGCCAAGCGTGGCGATTATGGCAAAACCAAATGGATAGGCACAACAAGAAACGGCCCCTAGTCCCCGGCAGCCAAACCATTCTTAGCTACGGTAGCGGCTACGGTAACGGTGCGGCAGGGGGTGCGTAGAATCTCCGGGTAGGTTGCGGCTACCAACACCGACGACTGGACCTGGCAACATATAACACGCGCACATTGAGGACCGACGCGAAAATTACAGAGTTGGAAGAAGTTATCGGCAAGTTACACTGGGACGTCATCGGGTTGTCTGAAGTCCGAAGAGAGGCAGAGGACACGATAATTCTGGACTCCGGTAACTTGCTGTACTTCCGGGAGGGCGACCAACTGTCCGTGGGTGGTGTCGGGTTTATCGTCCACAAGTCCCTCGTCAACAACGTGCTATCCATCGGTAGTGTTTCCAGCAGAGTGGCATACTTGGTACTCAGAATATCATCACGGTATTCGTTGACGGTCATCCAAGTGTACGCTCCAACCTCGAAACACGACGATGACGAAGTGGAGGCTATGTATGAGGAGATTTCTAGGGCCATACATAGTCACAAATCCCACTACACGGTTGTGATGGGGGACTTCAATGCAAAGTTGGGGAAGCGCTGCGGTGACGAGTTTAGAGTGGGGCAATTTGGATTTGGAGAACGGAACGACAGAGGCCAGATGCTGGCGGACTTTATGGAGAGGGAGAACCTCTATATGATGAACTCCTTCTTCAGAAAGCCCGAAACTCGCAAATGGACCTGGATAAGTCCCGACGGCAAGGTCAAAAATGAGATCGATTTTATCATGTCAACGAGGAAGCAAATATTCAATGACGTCTCTGTGATCAACGCTGTTAAGACAGGGAGCGACCACCGACTGGTAAGAGGCACATTGAATATCAACGTGAAGCTTGAAAGATCGCGACTGATAAAATCTACGCTCCGACCAGTGCCGACCCAGATTCAAAACCCCGAACGCTTTCAGCTCGAGCTCCAGAACCGCTTCGAGACCCTTGATAACAGCATAGATGTGGACGATCTGAACGACCTGGTGGTGGATGCTGTCCGTACGGTAGGGTCAAAATACTTCAAAACCCACCGTCCCAAATTGAAGAAACTCTCCGCACATACACTCGAACTCATGGATAAGAGACATAAAATTAGACTGCAAGACTCAGCGGATGCCCTATGCTATAGACAGCTTAATAGACAGATCTCGAAGTCGCTGACGCCTTCGCCAATTTAATACCGAGCGTGTTAAAGAGGCCATAGAGCGGAACAAAGGCTCCAAAGTGTTCGCTAGAGATCTGTCTATTGGGCAAAGTCAACTGACGAGGCTGAAAACTGAGAAGGGCAGTATCATTTCATCGACTCCTGAAATCTTGAGAGAGATTGAGAGTTTCTACAGGCAGCTGTATTCCAGTATCACACCAGGCCAAAGCCGAGCTCGAGATCCTAGAGCCAAGCTTACCCGACACTATACCGAAGATATCCCGGACGTCAGCCTGTACGAGATAAGAATGGCCCTCAAACAGCTAAAGAACAACAAGGCGGCGGGAGATGACGGAATTACAGCAGAGCTTCTAAGAGCGGGCGGCACGCCGGTACTTAAAGTCCTCCAGAAGCTCTTCAATTCTGTCATCGTCCAGGGCAAAACGCCGAAGGCATGGAGCAGAAGCGAGGTGATTTTGTTCTTCAAAAAGGGCGATAAAACCCTACTGAAGAACTACAGACCCATCTCGCTTCTGAGCCATGTCTACAAGCTGTTTTCGAGGGTCATTACGAATCGTCTTGCTCGCAGGTTTGACGACTTCCAACCTCCCGAACAAGCCGGTTTCCGAAAAGGCTTTAGCACCATAGACCACATTCATACGCTGCGGCAGGTTATACAGAAGACCGAAGAGTATAATCGGCCACTTTGCTTGGCGTTTGTGGACTATGAGAAGGCCTTTGATTCGATCGAGACTTGGGCGGTGCTGCAGTCTCTCCAGAGGTGCCAAGTGGACTACACGTATATCGAAGTGTTAAGGTGCCTGTACCAAAACGCCACTATGTCGGTCCGAGTACAGAGCCAGAGCTCTAATCCTATCCAACTACAGCGAGGAGTGAGACAGGGAGACGTTATCTCTCCGAAACTGTTCACTGCTGCGTTGGAGGATATTTTTAAGCTTCTGGACTGGAATGGACTTGGCATCAACATCAACGGCGAGTACCTGACGCATCTTCGGTTTGCCGATGATGTGGTCCTAATGGCTGAGACCTTGGAAGACCTGAGCACCATGCTCGAAGATCTCAGTAACGCATCCCAACGAGTGGGTCTTAAGATGAACATGGACAAGACGAAAATTATGTCCAACGCCCATGTTACACCCGCTCCAGTAAATGTTGGGAACGTTACACTCGAAGTTGTTGACCACTATGTTAACCTAGGACATACAATACAGTTTGGTAAGTCCAACTTCGAGAAAGAGATCTCTCGTCGTATCCAACTCGGGTGGGCAGCGTTCGGGAAGCTGCGATACATTTTCGCGTCAAAAATACCTCAGTGCCTTAAGATGAAAGTCTTTAACCAGTGTGTGTTGCCAGTGATGACTTATGGCAGTGAAACGTGGTCGTTCACTATGTGTCTTGTAAGAAGGCTCAAGGTCGCCCAGCGGGCAATGGAGAGAGCTATGCTTGGTGTTTCCCTACGCGATCGAATCAGAAATGAGGAGATCCGTAGGAGAACAAAAACCGCCGACATAGCGCAAAGAATTGCGAAGCTGAAGTGGCAATGGGCAGGACACATAGCAAGGAGAACCGATGGCCGTTGGGGCGGAAAGGTTCTCGAATGGCGACCGCGTGCCGGACGACGCTCAGTGGGTAGGCCCGCTACGAGGTGGACCGACGATCTGGTCAAGGTCGCGGGAAAACGCTGGATGCGGGCAGCACAGGACCGATCGTTGTGGAGATCCTTGGGGGAGGCCTATGTCCAGCAGTGGGCGTCGTACGGCTGATATGATGATGATGATGATGATGAATTCAATAACTAAAGGTCAAGTCGTCAAGTTGTTTAATGTCCGTTTCAACCGCACGGCCACCTCATATTATTTGATGAACGATATGACGAATCATTAATCTCTTTAATTCGTTCTCTTACAACAATCTCAAATAACAAGAGAAACGCGAACAAATATACTTATAACCATGAGCAAATTAGTAATCATCCGAAGATTAAAATAATGGTTAGAAATAACCTAAGAGAACATGGTGATTTTCTACTTAACGTAGTTATTAGAAATTAACTGTCAAACCGTCGCAGAACATTCCAATCGTGCGTTAATCGGGGTTACAGTAATCCAATAACGTTCTGATATAGCTTCTTAAAGAGTTCCGAAGATTACTTTTAAATCGCTTCAACCGCTGCTACGGTCGAGCGCCGCTTCATATATGTCGCCGTCATCTGGTTGAATCTGCTATTTGATTGAATGACTAGCGCGTTCATTGAATGCCGACATTTAATTGAATGACTAGGCCGAACGTTGATTGAACAAGCGTCACTCAACGTCCAACTAGTTAACGGATTGTAACATAGCCTTTTTAACAGAGAGGACGTAAAATCAGTCAGGTCATTGAAATTACTTCATAATAATTAATTAGTAATTATTTTTTGATTAAATTTACTTTAAAGTGCGTTATTAGTAATAAAATCGTGTGACAGTATGGATTTAACCTAACCTAACCTAACCAAACATTACAAAATCGGTTATATCCTATTCAACGACTATGCTAAATGACGTTGAGTCAAGACGTTGAACGTTACATTAAACAACATGTCCGTTTCAACCGCGCGGCCACCTCATAATATTTGATGAAACTTTGCCAGGAATTAGTGCTAATTTGTTACTTTACACTTTTTCTTTTCGTGAATTTGTTACAAAAAAAACTAAGACGCTATGACAAAAAATAGTTGGCCGCTAGAACCGCCACTTGCCGTAGTCATCGTCCGTGATTACACAGAAACTATATAATGCAGATAGACGAATGATGCATCAAAAGAAAGGTCTTAATTTGTTCAATTTGTTACACAAATAAAAAACGTGAAAACGTAAATAAACAAAAAGTTATGCAATATTTAGTTTTCAGGTTAAGAGTAGGTAGGTATGTCACCATAAATATCAAATTAATAGAGGCTAATGTGTATGGATAATTAGTTCCTAATTTGTTACAGCGAACAAACGTAAAAAAATACTAGAAAGTGGGTTCAATAATTTGTTAGAGTCGATTTTAGTTGGCCGCTCGGACGGCAATATGCCTAAAATACAATGGCATTTATCTCGTTATTAAAAGTAGGTTTAAGCTTAATTAGAGTACTAGTCGACGGGTAACGTAACCTAGTTTAGATAAATATGGCGAATATAACTGCAGCATTCGTATTTTAGAAAATATTTGCCAAAAACCGTAATATGAAACCGTATGAGAGTAGGGTGACTATGAATACATTAGTATAAAGGCATGTTTTTAATGTTGTACTCTGTTTGAAGGAATATGCAGTTCGTTTTGCAGCCATATTGATGTCTATTGTTCTTAATTCTTTAAAATATTTACTGATAAGATTTTCGTTTCATTGACATTCCGCAGGTGTTTTATGATGGGCACGATTCCCGAAAAAGGATCTCTTTTGTTTCCAAATTATTGTTAAAAATATTTGTCGGAAGGGGTTTAAGAAGCAATTATTGTCCGTTGTGAATATTGTCATTATTGTGCTGGATTTTGAAGTGTGTGCTCGTACGTATTTAATTCCCGTGATTTTCATACTACTAAGTTACTGAGACAATTATCAGTAAATCCAGAAGTGTCTAAAAGTGCTTAGCTATGAGTTGTGCCCACTTATATGATTTGTTAATATAGAAGTCACCACCAAAAAGTGTATTGCAGGGGGATCCAAAGACGGTAAGTTTAATTTTTACAATTTTATGATGACTTGAATAAAGTTATTACTTTATTGCTACAGCTGTTTTCGTGACGTGTAAGTATATGACATTAAGGCCATTTTGTCATACTTACGTCAATTTAAGTGAAGTTGTGGGTTGGATCTTTACCATGTAAATACGTCCAATTATATGTTCTTGTTAACATATTGGTGCCTTAATAAAAGAGAATTTTAAATTTAAAATAATTCGACTAAACACTTTTGTTACTGCATTCTTAAATATACGTATATATTCACTGAGCTTGCGTTTGCGTGCTTTCCCTGGTGTTTTTAAATACATAAATATCTGTTACCATATTCATGATTGTAAGAAACTTTAATATTTACTACCAAAATGTGAGGGGCCTGATGCAAGTCGCAAGAATTTTTTTCTCAAGTAGCATTGTCCAATAACGACCTTATTTGCTTAACTAAGACTTGGCTTAATGATAATTTTTATGACCGTGAGTATTTAAACGTAAGTTTCCATGTTTTTCGTTGTGATAGATCTCAGGATGATAGCAGTTTCAAGCGAGGTGGGGGGGGGGGAGGGCGGCAGTAGCCGTGCGATCCAAGCCGATGCCGTTGCGCCGCGACTGGCCCGTGCCCCCACGCGCTCACTGTGATTGTGTGTGGATTTCTATTCCTTTGGATGCAACTAATCGTAATATTTCTCCTTCAATACCAGCAGGCCGTAAACATACATATTTGTTTTTCTTTCATTATTTTTTTCTATTTTTTATTCCATGACAATTGAAACATGATGGCTGTGTAACTGTTGTCTACATGTTGAGCTATCAAATGACACCTTTTTAATGTTGATAGGATATTTACATGGGTAGTGGTGGTCGAATTATTTTGAGAGCCCAGGTCTTGGTTATCAAGAAAGCAAAATGGCGGCCGTAAGAGCCAAAAATGCCATCTTTCACACCATTGAAGGCTTCGACACTGGTGACGGGACACATTGTATACATAGGATAGATAGATAATAGTTTAATTTCTTACTCCACTCACACTAACACTACACTAAATATCAAAAATGGTAATATAAAGTATGCCTTAACTTAAAATGTATTTATATAAGCACTCTCCCTAAAAAAATAAGATATGAATATCGAACATTTCAGTAATCATAGTCACCCTACTCTCATACGGTTTCATATTACGGTTTTTGGCAAATATTTTCTAAAATACGAATGCTGCAGTTATATTCGCCATATTTATCTAAACTAGGTTACGTTACCCGTCGACTAGTACTCTAATTAAGCTTAAACCTACTTTTAATAACGAGATAAATGCCATTGTATTTTAGGCATATTGCCGTCCGAGCGGCCAACTAAAATCGACTCTAACAAATTATTGAACCCACTTTCTAGTATTTTTTTACGTTTGTTCGCTGTAACAAATTAGGAACTAATTATCCATACACATTAGCCTCTATTAATTTGATATTTATGGTGACATACCTACCTACTCTTAACCTGAAAACTAAATATTGCATAACTTTTTGTTTATTTACGTTTTCACGTTTTTTATTTGTGTAACAAATTGAACAAATTAAGACCTTTCTTTTGATGCATCATTCGTCTATCTGCATTATATAGTTTCTGTGTAATCACGGACGATGACTACGGCAAGTGGCGGTTCTAGCGGCCAACTATTTTTTGTCATAGCGTCTTAGTTTTTTTTGTAACAAATTCACGAAAAGAAAAAGTGTAAAGTAACAAATTAGCACTAATTCCTGGCAAAGTTTCATCAAATATTATGAGGTGGCCGCGCGGTTGAAACGGACATGTTGTTTAATGTAACGTTCAACGTCTTGACTCAACGTCATTTAGCATAGTCGTTGAATAGGATATAACCGATTTTGTAATGTTTGGTTAGGTTAGGTTAGGTTAAATCCATACTGTCACACGATTTTATTACTAATAACGCACTTTAAAGTAAATTTAATCAAAAAATAATTACTAATTAATTATTATGAAGTAATTTCAATGACCTGACTGATTTTACGTCCTCTCTGTTAAAAAGGCTATGTTACAATCCGTTAACTAGTTGGACGTTGAGTGACGCTTGTTCAATCAACGTTCGGCCTAGTCATTCAATTAAATGTCGGCATTCAATGAACGCGCTAGTCATTCAATCAAATAGCAGATTCAACCAGATGACGGCGACATATATGAAGCGGCGCTCGACCGTAGCAGCGGTTGAAGCGATTTAAAAGTAATCTTCGGAACTCTTTAAGAAGCTATATCAGAACGTTATTGGATTACTGTAACCCCGATTAACGCACGATTGGAATGTTCTGCGACGGTTTGACAGTTAATTTCTAATAACTACGTTAAGTAGAAAATCACCATGTTCTCTTAGGTTATTTCTAACCATTATTTTAATCTTCGGATGATTACTAATTTGCTCATGGTTATAAGTATATTTGTTCGCGTTTCTCTTGTTATTTGAGATTGTTGTAAGAGAACGAATTAAAGAGATTAATGATTCGTCATATCGTTTTATGGTATCAGGTATGATATTCGTCACCCTTTTTTATTCTGGTTTCTTAATGGATTGGACATGTGTTCTGGTGTCATGGCAACACAAACTGAAGGAGGAATCTTATCGATCCTAAGGCTATTTTGCCAGTTGTGTTTTGATGTTTTTGTGTATAGTGTTTTGTTTTGGTTATATATTTTATCTGTTACTATATCGTTTTATTCTATCTTTCAATAATAAAAATGTTTCTTTCTCTCTCTTTCTCATGTGAAACATCTATTTTTTACATTCTAGAGTTTTGCCGTCCTCTATGATACGTCTGAGCTGTAAAGTTTAATGAGTTTATCTTGCTTATCTTTTTTTAATTCAGTTGTATTCTTTCTATTTCAATTTTTAATACTTCTCATTCTTTAAGTGTCTTTGACAGCTAAATCTTTAAACTATTTGAGCTAGATTAGACTTAGGCTATTAAAGATTTCGCGTTAAATTTAGTACAAGGAGGTCAGTTAACAAAAGACGGTTAAAAGTTATCAAGTCTGGCAAATAATTTACTTTTTACGTCCTCTAATTGTAACATATTTACATTTCTGTATTTCTTACGACATTTTATCCCTATTTTTGTAAAGTAATCAAAGAATTATTTGTATTTAAATTAATTTTTATGTTTGTCAAAGGTAAATGGATTTTGTCTAGTTAATTTAGTTGTTTATATGTTCTGAAAGAAGTTAGAAATAATAATAAAAATATCGGCGTCATTGGGTAATACATTTTCTCAACCATCTTGTACCAGCAAGATAAAAATAAAATAAATGTAGACAGTTCATGCATAAAAAAAATTTTCATTATTTAATATCAATTTTAATTACGCTTATCGCAAATAAGAGGCATCATTTGTTATGAATGCTAATTTACCAATACCCAAAGCGAGCTGAAAGGCATGTAGCAATACGAAAAGCAGTTTTGTAGAAGTCAAAAGCAGCAATGTTGTAAGCTACTCAGCTACTCTCCACTAGATGGTGCTGTACAGATACTTTGATGTAGATGTAGGTCCCATTGCCAATTTACAAATTATCAAAGACGCTATTAATTTGTTAGGTGAATTATAAAAATTGCTTATTTTTCACTGTTTTCTCAAGGTTTTAAAAAATCATTGCACATTTAATGTTATAAAGCTAAGATTAATAACAATTACTAAACCTATCATAATTTTATTAGCTGTTCTTCTTATCGGGTGGTCACTTGGGGAATGAAGATGGAAAGATTAAAATAAAATGTAAAAAATGAAATGTACCAACTGTGCTGTGACCGCATACACGGAGTAGGGCAGGAAGGCAGGCTCTATAAAGTAAGTGGGCCTTTAGAGAGGATTGCATCAGATGTGGTCCATAATCCTCATCTGAAAAGGAAAATACTTACATAACAAAGTGCCTTTGGGAGTACAAAGTAATCAAGAAAGAAATTTCTGATCTCAGCTATTCCAGGAAATGTGTCGAATGACGTATTCACAATATAGGTGCGAATATGTTTGAAGGTCAACAATTTTGCCAAATGTCTCTAATTTTTAGTGAAGCGCTTTCCTGTTTGATTAATAATGACATGGTGATGTTTGTGTATAACACACAACATCACTATTTCATTCGGAATCGTCTATAACAATTTTATTTTGTCTTAAAAATGCTATACATGATGGCATGAATGTAACTTAATCGTTAGTGACCTTAAGGTGATAGTTTTGTCTACCTGCAGATGCAGTTTCTAGTTGACCTTCAGACCTCACTAAAGCATATCGGAATATAGATCAGAATTTCGAGACAAGCAGTGTAACATCTACGGACAAATGAGACTAAGAGTAGAACTGAATAACAGTGGACAACTGAACAAAAAGTTGATAAATTCTCGTAATCGTACAACGAATACAATACTGCTCCATTTAGTTCCTTGTGTTTTTAAGTATTTTCCATTCCATCACATTTCATTTTCTTTTCATTCTTTTATAGCCGACTATAGCTCATCGCTCGAGATGTCAGTTTTTTTAGGACACTTGTATGACGGCCATTACCTTAATCATTCTGTGATCACGGATTCTGTAAAGTAGTGAAACTGTCAGGATTATATATAAAAAACAAAAATTTGGTTGTCTGTAAAGTCTGTTTACGGACTATAATTTTACGTGATAGCGACATAAGAAAAGATTAGTGAAAAATTGCATACTTTTATGAATTGAATTGAATTATTATTATTTTGTATGATACAAAGAAGGAGTTAATTGATTTTTTTTCGATAAATTAACGTTTAGTTTTTGTAATAAATAATAAAAACGACATCAACATTTTCACTTCATGAAGTGGAATAGAGATAGATGCGTCACAAGCCGAACGCTTAGGCCGATCGTGCCTCTCTATCGCTTGTTCCGCGCTCTCGCTTGCACGCTCGGCTCAGAAGGAACGTTACACGTTTTCGTGCGTTCAGCCGGCATTCATCGATTTATAAGACGACGTGATAACGTCAAAACAAATTTAAATGCGCTATTAGGTAATTTGCTAAATTATTAATTAATGATCCCTATGAAAATTCTATGCTAGAACCCAAGATGTGAAAAAGTTAGATATAAAATTCTTAAAATTGCGTTTCTTAAACTATTGACGATCGATTTGAATAACGTATCTAATACAGTTTTATAAATCACATCCCATTTCTTGAATGGCAGCTATCGCAACTGCAGCTTTGTGAGCCGGTGCATTGTCTTGATGAAACAACACTCCAGCGTGCAGCTTGCCCTGTCTTTTTCCTTTGATGGCCTGCCGCAATCCTCTTATTTGGTTTGCATAGTAAGAGCCTGTAATAGTGGCTCCCTTTTCCAAATATTCCACCGTTATTATTCCTTCTGCGTCCCAGAAAACGGAGGCCATAACCTTCCCTGCCAAACTTGACACTTTGAATTCGGTGAGGAGGCTCGTTTCCAAGTCATTGACTGCTGTTTCGTTTCAGGATCAAAATAGTGTATCCTCGTCCATGGCCAAAGAACGTGACAAAATCAGTACCCAACGCGCTGACACTTTTTTCATATGCAGTTCGTTTGCAAAGATTCTTTAAATACTGCCATATGACCTCGGCTACGTGCCTGATGGTCACTCTTCGATCTGCCAAAACGATATTTTCGACATTTTTCACGTTATCCTCAGTGAGGGACGTGGATGGGCGTCCTTCGCGAGGTTCGTCTTCTGTGGATGTTCTGCCCACTTAAACTCCTTGGCCCAGCGTGCAACTGTGGAATACGGAGGAGCAGAGTCCCCCAATCTTTCCACCAAGTGTGTGTATGTCTTTTGTAGATATTTTTTTCAAGCAGAGGTACTTGATGACGGTTTTAATTTCTTTTTTCTCCATTTTGATGTTCTCATGGTCTATTTATATGATTTTTCTAGCCTGAGCTAATGAGTAGCATAGCAAAATATATATATTGGATTTTTTATGTGCACTGGAAATAACCGATTATCATTACTTTTGGATCACCCCTCGTATATTAAACGTCCAATTATTAGATTCATGTCAATAAAACTATATAGCTTAAAAAGTAATGGAAACACCCGAAAAAACTAGAACATGTCATTAGTACCTTGGTATTAGTCCTTATCCATATAAAACACTTCGTATTCAAGGCTGTTTTAGTATCTGTAGATTACTATGATTAAAATCAAACGTTTCATTCAAAAAATATAATGTATCTTTGTTTGTTATGTACTTTACTAACCCTAGTCTAATATAATTGTAACTTATATACATATAGGCTCTATCCGAAATAAATGAAGCATAACTATTTTATATTATATAAAAAAGAAATATCCTGACTTACTCATCAGCACCCAGTCCTAATCATTAGACCTAGGATACAAAAATATTGCAGATAGGTTACTTTTATAATAAAGTCAAGAGGTAAGAAGTTTCAGGAAACTCAAACTCTAAGAGAATAAACAGAGCAAATATTTTTTTAGGGAAAAACAATATTTTACAGACCAAAAAACTTGTGTTTTGACTTTTTACTACAAATAAATTAATACACATATGATTATTTTTGGTAAATCTACCCCACCACCCTATTAAAATTAAAGGGCACTTATTTTGCAATAAGAGTCAACAATTAAACTAACGATCTTAAATGCAAGAGCTTTTTAAATACTTTCTGTAGAAAGTATTTGTAGAACCAAATGGTTCTTCAAACACACACACACACACACGCCTGTACAAAGTTTATGTGGATGTATGTAATAAATTATAGGTGCTGTTTTAATGAACCTATAGTCCTCGCAATCCTCACTATAGTGATAAGAGTTTAAATTCACTGGCACGGAATAATCAAGGTAACTATAATAAACTGAACATTTAAGCGTACAAAGCACGCTTAAATGTTCAGCTGCACGGGTAAATTGGTACACAAAATTGTAGTTCAAAATTTTTAAAATATATTCTGCAACTATTGGGATTGCATTAAATATAAAAATAAATTTTCACAATATTCTCAATTGATCAATTAGCAAATAAGTCCACGACTGCAGGTGCATCAACAAGAATTAAATCCGAAATACATTATGACCTAATTAACTTATGAAAAAGAATATAAAGCACAAAATTAATGTAAAAGGCTATACTTTATCCAATGTAGGATGATACTTTTGACAGGTGTCACTTCCTTATTGCTGCGTACTTGTTTGTTTGTTTCCTTATGTTTGGCTTGACATTGCAATAGCAACTTTATACCCTCTATATAGGTGTCAACTGTCAAAAGTATCATCCTACATTGGACAAAGTATAGGTCAAAAGTACCCTTAACGAAGAGCTTGTATAAAAGTATGATGCGAGTTGAAGAAACGAGATATTGTATGTTAGGATCGTCGAAAATGGATATCTGTAGACTCTGCCTATCCTTGCGTGAAAAGAGCGTGATAATCTATAATCTATAATCACAGTGGTTTGTGTGTTTGTCTGTCCGCTCTTTTCCCGCTCTTTTTCCATTGTATCAATAACGTTACCATAGCAACGCGTTAACCGCAAGTAGTTCGTCTACCGGATGCTAGATGGCGCTAACGGAAAAATATTTAATAATAGAAAAAAATTAAAGAATTTTGTCGACCCATGCGAAGCCGGGACGGGCCGCTAGTATGTATGTAAAATTAATGACAAAACTAGATCCAAACTAAAGCTATTGCAAAATACTATGTTTGTCGGGAAGCATAGCTGACCGCTACTGAGCCACCGAGGCGCTGAGACGCGCCGGGGACGACACCGCAGTTTTTTATGCACTCACTCTTCGCCATTCGCTGTTAGTGTACACACACGGACATCTGTCCTTTCTGATATCGAGTCTTACCACTATAGTTATGTTTTAATTGATTTTTTACAAAGGTGTAAATATAAATTTGCATTAAATTCAGTGAAATCTACAATTATGTGGTTATTTAAATATCACTATATTTCTCAAGAAGCAAGTCATCCGAATTTATAAGCAAATTCGACGCCAAAGTCTACAATGTTGATATTATAAACATTACTAATATTCATATTCAAAGCCTTAAAGGAAATTCTATCCATTAACTATGTGGTCAAAAACAATAAATAATTATTTGATGGTTAAACAACCATACCCCTTAAAGCAGAGAAGGTAAGTAAATAAATATTTCTCCATTCACACCAATTAGCCTAGCCTAAAGGAAGCACTGTAAGGCTTGTGATATGGATACTAGGGTAACGGATAGACACACATATATGATACATAGATATGTAATATTCATAGAAATATATATAAACACCCATGACTCAGGTATAAAATTCTCGTATTCATCATACAAACATCTGCCCCTTCAAGGATTCGAACCCAGGACCGTCAGTGCGAACGGCAGGATCACTACCGTTGCACCAAATGTTTTTAATTTATTTTATAATGTTTTTTGAATACCGGGTTCAGGTGGATAAGGTTTGTACCGATTTTTGTAAGGCTTTCGACGTGGATTAGTTGAAAATTGGCGTACAATGATATTCGTGAAAATTTGTTGCGATAGTTCGCATGAATAGGAGACAGCGGGTTTCAATCAACGGGTACACTTCCGAGCTAACTCCAGTCACATCCGGAATAGCTCAAGGCTCGATTTTGGAAGCTTTATTGTGTGTTATTCATTAATTACAAAGGAAAAAGCTTCAAAAATAGTGAATGTCTGGTGTATGCCGATAACTTAAAAATATACCAGAAAATAACCTCACTAGATGATTGACTTAAATTTAATTTAACTTAATTAAGACTGATTACTGTAAAAAAATAAAACAACAGGTTGCACTCCGGGAGTGCCGGCAGAAGTGAAAACATGAACATTAACTTTGTGCATTTTTGATATTTTGGAATGGTGAGGGAATAATTTCGCACGAATTGCTTTAATTATCAGCATAAAAGTACTATCATTTATGTGGTAAAATACAATATTCATTTATTGCGCTATCGTACACAAACATGACAACAAACACACTTGCACACTCTCGCAAGCGTCATGCGCCGCTTAAACGAAACAGCAGCAGCAGGCATATATTTAAGCTGCGCGGTAGAAAGAGAGGGGGATATTAATTCCTCTCCTACGCCGCGCTGGCGTTCTACTCTGCCTCCGTCTTACGAATTTTCGATCAGGTCACGTGTATTGACGCGAATTTAACATTTATTACCTATCCCAAAAAGTTCACAACGCTAAAGAAGTTTTCACTTCAAAAATTGCATGTTAGTTTAATGACCATGGCCTTCTTGGTCGAGTGGCTCGTATACATTTCATGGTAAAGCCACTCCGAGGTCCCGAGTTCGACCCGCAGCCGGGTGTAAAAAACTTTTCTATATTGGCTCGAGTCTGGGTGTTGTGGTACCATGTTTGCTTCTGAATTCCATGACACAAGTACTTTAGCTACTTAACTTGGGTTCAGAACAATATGTGATGTTGTCGAATATTTATTTATTTAAATTACCTTCACAAATGTAATTAACAACATTAACTTTAACTATTGAAATATATTATCTAATAACTATTATGTGAAAAGGTTTCGGTTATTAATGATTTAAGTGTATATCGCTCATTTGGTACAACAATGACGTAATTACACTTTTTGTCAAAATTACATTTCCGCATTTACATTCCTGAAAAACATCGACAGAAAAAAAAGAAATACAATTCTTATAGTTTTCGCTAGAAGCTATA
Source organism: Calamotropha paludella (assembly GCA_927399485.1). NCBI lineage: Eukaryota > Metazoa > Arthropoda > Insecta > Lepidoptera > Crambidae > Calamotropha > Calamotropha paludella. Next base: position 22,161,106 of record OV656817.1, on the reverse strand, counting down.
TGAACCTTAGAAATTTATACGTTTGTAGTCATATTTTAAGGTAATGCTAATTTAAAAAAGGAAATGTGTTAAAAATTTGTTTCCCTCTTCTTCAAAAACACAATACTTACAATTACGTCAATGAACGATATATGGATACTAATCATATCCCTGACAAAACTTTCAAAATGTATCGATATGTCATGAGAGCCCCTCTTAAGAAGCGCTCATCCTACATTCCTTTCCTCAAAACTTTAATACGGTCTCAACTCGAATACGCATCGTCTATCGATTTTACATTTCAGACCGACGGGCCTGGGTTCGAATCCCAGAAGGCGCAGATGTTTGTGTGATGAATACGAGCATTTAACCTGAGTCATAGATATTCATATATATCTATAAAAATTACATATTCATGTATCATATATATACAAGTATATGTCTATCCGTTAGCCTAGTATCCACAACACGAGCCTTAAATTACTTTGGGCTAGGCTAATTGGTGAGAATGTTAGAAATATTATTATAATATTTAGATTCTATGCAACGTTAAATATCTAAATACCAAAACCAAATAGAGAGAGTGCAGTACAAATTTCTAAGAATCGTGAATAATCGCTGTCTCATCTAAGTCCTCTTATGATACACCCTTAAATAAATTTTGTATGCCAACGCTTGGGATAAGGAGATTGTTATTGGACCAAAAACATCTCTTTAATATTGTTGTAACTAACTGACAACCAAAATTTAAATAAATATCTTTTAGATCGCAAAAAGCACGAGAGACTCGTAAACTTTACTTATTTGCTCCATCTCATTGTAAAACAAACGCGATAAGCGCGCCCCCTTGCGTAGATTAATGAAAGAAGAACAATATAATAATATTATCTCTTACTTTCACACCAATTAGTCTAGCCCAAAGTAAGCACTCTCAGACTTTTGTTATGGAAACTAGGGTAACGGATATACATTCATATAAGATACATAAATAAGTAATATTTATAGAAATATAATATAAATATCCATGACTCAGGTACAACTTCTCGTATTCATTACACAAACATCTGCCCGTTCCGGCACTCGAACCCATGACCGGTGCTTAAGGCAGAATCGCTACCGTTGCACTAAACAATCGTATAGAATAAAGTATTCGTTCGTAAAGTATTCGATCGTCGCGACGTTCAGTAAAAATATTAATTTAATTATTACGAAAGAAAAAAAAAATATTACAAATATGTTGCAGCCTAAGTAATTAAACAATGCCCTCTTTGTGATGCCTTTTAAATCAGATTGTGGGCGGAATGAACAACGAATATGTAATTATACTAATTTTATTTTCGAGTTTTGTCAAGTGTTGTCAATTAAACTTTCAAAGTTCATAATTAATTATTATCGACCCATGATAATAAGTTTTAATAAGAATTTGGCGTATGGATTTCTACAATCATATAACTTTGTTTTGTTAAAAATTTACTAATATTTTAGCTGTCAATGTAATGATGTATTCTACCTTCAATAGTAAAAAACGTTAAGTCAATATTGGTTGAAAATTTAAAAGATAAATATATAATATTTATTTTAACATCCGTTTTTGTAATAAAAAATGCGCATGGCGCGTAAGAGCGAACTAAATTATAAATTGTTTAGTTTATAATTTCGTACTGTTGTGAGGCCGGCCCTGGTTGACTTAAAAAAAAACAAAAAACACACCTTTAAACACAAAATTTACTATGTAAATTTCGTATACACTTTACTTTTTCACACTGTATGTCATAGAGATATTTCATCCTATTACCAACCATCCTACTATAAGATTTTTCTTCTTCGTATATACACGTTTTATTACTTTCCCGACTCAATCGCCCACGCTATCGGCCTCAGTAACCGCGTGGGCGCCCCGAGCTCACCACATGTGTATCATTTGATAAATTAGTTCAAGAAATACAACATAATCATAGTCCTGACAAATGAACAAGATTCTTCTGGTTGTCATATCCTGGTTTAATGGACATTACTAGAACACAGTACAGCACTCAAATTGTGTTATATATTGCGTGGGTAGTAATCTATTTTAGGAATAGTCTGGATAGGAAAATATCTTACTTAATACAGATATAGTCTTGATATGAAATGCTACGAGTTTTTATGATGCTACGACGTATACGTAGCAGACGTAGCATGCTACGGATCTTTAGATAAATAATACGGATTTTAAATATCTTACAAGGCGATAACTGCCGTTCTTATGAAAAGTGCAATAAGTAGTTTCAGCTACTTTCGAAATAATTGCGATTAAAGATTTAATTTTTGTTTTTTTTGTGTATCATCGTAACTATAATAGCTATTGACTTGAAACTTATGTACATATATTTGTACGTAAATTGTAAGTAAGTCAATTTTCCCAAAAACTCGACTTATTGCACTTATCGTAAGGGCGGCAGATAAGTTGACTTTAAGTGATTATTTGAACACAAATATTTACATATTATTAATCTTCTGGTTAACCTAAAGCTAAATGCTTGAGTTACGATTGTTACGTTTGGTTTAAAGCTGGCATCTCCTAACTAACTCATTTCACGGGTGTTTTATGCACTCATTCGTATTAATTACAAATTTAGTTCAACGCATTTCAACACTTCAACGCACATATATATAAAACACTTTTATACGAATTAGTACCATTTCAAGACCTGGTGATGTAGTTTGCTTATTTTGCAAATAATAACAGTAAGATGGATCTCGGTCCCCCCTACCCGAGTTGCTTTCGCCAATTCTTCTCGGAATGGCATCCCAATATCCGAACTGGTAGTATACTCAGTAGTATACAATGTAATCGTAGTGAGAATTTAATAACTAAATAAAATCTATAATTAAACAATTTGATTTATATAAAAATTTAACAATTTGGAATGTGCCCAATTAAAATATTGTGAAGGTAGTAGAGAATATATGACGATGGTCGTCATACCATTACCTTAGTCATCTTGTGATCACGGCTCCTGTAAAGGAGTCGAAACGTCAGAATTAAATATGAAATAAATTATGCTCGAAATCCGTAAAAAAGTGTTTATTTATTACAAATTTTTATTCAATATCAACATTTACAAAGCGAATATCCAATGTTAAAGCTACGCAACGGTTTCGTAAGTTCTAAGTCGGTCGGTAAACTCGGCAAGGACTGTTTTTTTCTTCCTTTTATTACGTATTTCATTACCTGGTTATAAAACATGTAAAAGTTCTGCTATTGCAAATTGAAACATAGCTATTAGATCTAGGCATTCTTCTCTTCTACCACTATTACCACCGGGGGTAATATTCTTTTTTTAACTTGTTTTTTTATAGTGACGGTAAGGTTTGTTTTGATTGACATTAGTCCACTTGGTCAAATCTTTCATAAAAGCAGCCTCGGCATTTACCAGAACTCAAATGATGCCGCTACTTTAATAAATGACTGAATCTCTTTCTATTTACCGATTGCATTCGCGAATAATGAAAACGCGAATAAGGAAACTTTTACGGTATAGGAAAGTTTGTTTCTAAATTGATCGAGCTTTACTTTACTTTAAAAACCAGTATGCGAGCCACTCGGCCACGTAGGTCGTTATTTCTATTCCATTTTACGATGCATATTGTATATATCTTCATAGGTATCCTTAACGAATAAAATTTTGGCAGCGCTCCGTAAGTAAGGAATAATGAAATAAAACCGGCGCCGAACTGCCGCACAAATAAGCGTAGTGGCTGGGACTCTGCCAACAATTGATTCAGACGCGTGTCCTGCTATTGTCTACTGCTGTTTACGAGAGACGTATAGCAAATCAATCGCCACAACAACTGTCTTTGTTTTACTGCCGTTAGTAGTGGAATGATGAAATTATATCGGCTTAAAGAAATTTATTCTCATAAAAACTAATACCTACAATGAGATATTAAATAAAATCATTAGTGACAGCATATTGGTGAAGAGCAAGCTTCATAGCTTAGCTATGAAGTGTTAGCTTAAACTTAGGATAGTGTGCTCATACCGCCATCTCCCTTTTTCCATTGGACATCCAGTTTCACTGCGGGCTACTACTCTTTCTTGGTTGCTTTTCTTACCTGTCGCACCTAGCGTTTCTCAACGTCTTTTATAATGCGTACAGCTAAGGAGTGGAACTCCCTCCCTGCATCTATATTTCCGAGTACTTATAACCCGTCCAAAAACAAATCCAGGGTGAATAGGCACCTTCTGGGTTAGCTCGTTCCATCGTGGTTCCTGTCTAGCGCCCGGGCTTGATTAGGATCAAGAGCAAACCCAGTCAATAAGAAATAATCTCAATATTTTGCAAGACGAACATAATGACCTCTGCTAGCATATACATATGAAACCTGCTTTAAAATAAAGAAAATAGCATCCAATTCGGTTTACCCGTTTATCAGCTACGGTTCGACGGCTAGACAGAAACAAATACATGCACAAAGACACACAAAAGTATACAGACACACACATAACGATCAAACCTACAAATCATATCATAAATTCCGTAAATACAGTTGTCATAAATGTGTAAAAATAGATTACTCTCATTACTAATTGAGCGAATAGGAAAGTTCCGCGAAGCGATATATAGATATGTTTGTGTTCGGGAACAACTGTTCGACTATTATGCTTATAACGTCGCCTTTATCAGGTTTCTTTTGTGTTGCCTTCACGTAACATATTCCATCACGTTTATGCGCTAATTTTACATTTTTACTTGCAGTGTTAAGTCATCTTCATTTCTTCATTTTTCATAACCACTTATATGGCACTAGACTGTGCCAGCTTTTACAAATGCATCAAAAGCTTCAGTACAATCCAAGAATTTAGCTTAAAATGTTAATACATGTAAAAAAAATGTTAATAAAAATTACAAGGAAATATATATCCCCCGGGCAAGTACTCTTCCAAATGAGCTACTGAGACCTTGCCTAACAAGAAGCTAGGCAAAATATTTCTAAATCCATACCTTAAAATGATTTCAGGTGGTTGTTTTAAATAATTCAAGGCAAATTTATCGGCATAAACTTCCACAGCTAACTTTTCCTACAAAGAAAAACATGCAAAAAATTCAAGTGGAAATAAAACCTCACGGGGAATTGTTGGTTCTAACCAACTTGACTGGGCACCAGGTTTAATTCTTAATTACTGCTTGTGAATACGTCATTGGCAGGAGAGGTAAAGTTTTTAAAAAACTTTGTGTATAATTACTCCATTACCAAAACAAAAATATTTCATTGAAAAATTACCGCTAAGAAGTGGAACTCTGCTTGAGTCTGTGTTTCCTGACAAATACAATTTAGGGGTCTTCAAGTCACGAGTGAAAAGGTATCTTCTAGGCAAGCCTGTATCATCATAGATCGCATCTCCGCTTACCATCAGGCGAGATAGTGGTCAAGCGCCTGCCTATTTAGCATAAAAAAAAATCTTACATATTATTAACACAGTAATACCTATACATAAATCCATTTTCAATACAAACTAAGAAACTAAATAAAAAGAAATAAAACACTTAATAATTTACTTCAAAATCGTTTTCTTTTTTATTTCATTCGAATTATGATTTGAGTTTAAAGAAAAAAAAACACTATCGACAGAGGTTAATCAATCTTTTGGATTTTTTTATTCATTTTACGGTGAGTGTGTACAAAATTGTTATATAAGTAGATGGAAAGAAAAGTTATGCTTTAAAGATAACGACGCGTCAATCATTTTATTAGCGTTCCCTTTAACCCCTTGCGGTAAGCTAAAATGCTTGTATCATAAGTGGGCTTACTTCCGCAGTACAAGGGCGAGGTCTGAATTCAGTTCACTTGACTCAAAGCCGACATTTCAACCGATGGGCCACTGCCGACTTATGTTGGCAACTGCTCTATTTATTAGGCATAATAATATTTGTCATTAGTATTATTTCTAGCCCAAGTAAGCACTGTAAGGTGTGTGTTAAGGTTACTAGGGTAAAGGATAGACATACATGTATGATACAAAGATAAGTAACATTCATATATATATATATATATAATACATCTGCCCCTGTCCTACTCGAACCCAGGACCGTCGGTGCGAAAGGCAGCATCGCTACCGCTGCACGAAACAGTAGTTTTGAAAAGAGAATAAAAATTAAATAATCTACATTTTGACAATCTTAATTAAAATGCTAGTAAAATACCTACGATTCATAAAACAGCTCAATAATGCATAGACTGACATCTTGCATTACAAATAAGTTCAAGCAATTATAGTCTTTAACATAAGTTTAAAAAGAGGTGAATATCAATAGGTCGCTAAAAATAACCCTAGCAACAGGATCTATACAGAGCAATATTTACCTACATGATTTCTAACTTAACACTCGTGACAAAACCTTTTTTCGATTGACCCTTAAAAAATTTGACCAATTTCTAAATACAAAAAGAGGTGAAAATCTTTCTATACAACCCTCTATTTAGGATTTAAATGTTAAAAGCACGCCCACGCATATAATCTACGTAAAGCCAGCACTCACTCTGCAGTTATGTTAGGGGTGTTTCATTGGAAACAAAAATAAAGTCGTTTATTCATGTGCGTATATGGGAAGCAGAATTTACATTAAGGTTATTTTTACGGGAACTGTTACATCAGTATATTATAAATAAATTTTAAAAATTCTAGAAAGAATCGATACTTATTTGAATACGAGAGATTCTCTCATTGATGAGACAACGCTGGCCTACAGCGTAAAAAGTAGAAAGGTACTAGAAAAATTTCGACAATCTGATTGTGAACACCTATGAGGCTCGGTAGCGCAATTGGAACATTGGATCGGACATCCAAAGGTGAGCTGAGTCGATATTTTCTAGTATTTTTCTATTAAAATAATTTATTATTAATAATTTATTAAGATGGTATTAAAAGTGCAAAAAATATATAAAAATCATAAAAAATATGTGTATACATAATAAACATTATTAAGATTGTTTAATAAAAAGTAAATTATTTAATTTTTACTAACTACAAGTACAGTACTTCAAATCCAATGTTTGATTTAAAAAATATGGAAAGTTCTATTAAATACGATCGCTTATTTGAAGGGTAGTCGAGCAACATTTTATTATTTTTTTTCCAACACACACGCTGAATTCTTAAAGAAATAAAACGCTTTTTTGTGTTTTCTTTAAATATAATCCTTATTTTAATTTAATTACTCTTTACTCCACTTTCCATGAGCCATGTCATCATTAGGTGATAAGAAATGATAATTAAATAAGAATTAGAATATTTATTTTCTAATTACAATTCGCCTTATTGTTGTAGACATTCAAATACGATACATAAACTTATGAATTTAAAACAATTGTTTAGTTACAGTGTCACGAGATTAAAGAAAAAAGGAAGTCAATAATTAAATCACATGAACATAAATAAATCAATCACATAGGTGTTTCAATAATTAAATATAATTCAATGTTAATATCTATCCATTAATCAAAGTCAAATAAAAAATCAAATGTTTTAGTAATGACAATTATACTAGGCCACAAAGTTCTATAATTATAATAACTACCATTGTTTATACGTATCAGAACTTTTAAATAAATAAACTAGTAACGTCAAACGGCATTTTAATTAGGCATCTAAATCCTAAAAGAAAAAGGTTTAAAATATAAATAACAATGGATTATTTAATTGGTGTTATTTATTTTCATTTAAGACGAGAGCATGTTTTTGTTATTTAAATTGAATTCCTCCTTTCTAATTGAATTGAAAATAACACTGGTCTCATATTATTCTGTAACATCCATCTATGTATCTTATGGTTTTGCAATAAATTATTAAATATCAGTAACACAACTTGGATACTTAAATTATATTTAATTGATTAATTAGCAATATGATTAAAATATTTAACGATCTTAGTCACCCTGTGAACACGTCACCTGAAAAGGCGTAGAAATATTACGAGAAAATAACTTGAAAACAAACAAAAACGAATAATACTTACTAAAATCTACACGCCATACTAACTTTGCGTTTCATTCATAAATTGTTAACTTCGCCAAACTGTGTTGACGCACTTCGTTTTTCGTAGCACTATAGGAGACTGTCGACATAACTACGGAAAATTTTAATGAATTACGTTGTAACTATACAAATTCAGGACATTTGTCCCGCACACGTGTTACGACATTGCTACGAGAGCTACGGTGGGCGGTCTACGAACCAACTCGAAATGTAAAACAGTATTGTTCTACATCTACGAGTTGTTAATGATAACGTCTATAAAATCACTTTGATTTGAATCTTATGTTTTAAAAAATAGAAGTGGCAAAGAAAAATAATATTTACTAGCGAACCCGACCACGCGTCACTGTGGGTCATTCATAATCTTATTCATAACAAAAATTTTTTGGTTATGAATTAAAATGAAACCTATTCTATGTCCTTAGTTGGAAAATTGTAGCAAAATGAAAAAAAAACCATCAAAATCGGTTGAGTAGAGTTTATAGCGATCAAACACCGTGACATATACAGAATGGATACGAAATAACCTCACTCAGATTGCAAAAAATACACGAAAACGGAATACGCATCATTATTTACAACAACTTATATAATAGACATACCTTCGACGATTGGACTCTGTATAAGACGATATACGAACACATAATATGTCACCCCAAATTCAGGCCACCTTGATGGATTATGGGATTAAATTAAGCATATTTAATTACTTATTTCCTGTAGGCTGGGGAAGTAAGTATTCCGTAACGGGTATATAAAATTACTATATAGTTCCATAGAATGATAAAAAAATTGTAGGTAATAAAAACTTTTTTGAAGTTCTTGCGAATTTTTTTAATAATTTTTGACGAACTCTGTAGTCGCCGGGCTCGCTGAGGTTTCGGGTTCGAACGTAGAAAGCGAACTTTCTATATTGGCTCGGGTTTGCGTGTTGTGGTACAGTCATTCCTTGTGTTTGGCAGAAAAAAGCGACTGCGAGCGCTTATCAGCGCTGAAAAAAAAACTATACAGTTTTCAGCCAGGACATGTTTGCTAACTTCAGTTGCCCTGACACAATCCGCCATTTTGCTTATTATCGCTTAGCGATCGCCATTTTGCTTACAAGCGCTCGCAAGCGCTTTTTTCCGCCAAACACAAGGATTGTATCTGAATTCCATAACACAAGCGCGTCATCTACTTAACTTGTTCAAAGCAAAACGTTATGTTATCTAATATTATGATATTATATTCGAGGAGCGTCCAAAATAGACTGCTTAATGAGGTCATTTGTTCACAGCTATATTTAGAAATTAATAACAATATTCGCCATTTAAACTTCCATAATAAACGACTATTGGAGCCGAGTTGAATAACAATCCATCAAAAATACTGAAACATATAAATCAAGTAAAATCAACTATGCCGTTAAACAAACTTAGTACTTACATTTACAACTTCTTCATGAGAAATACTTTTTTCTTAAGTGAACGGAATATTTTTGGAAGATATTTATGTATCGAGAATTCGAGACGCATAGTACATTGGCTACTTTTTAACTAATACAATTATTTTCACATCAAACATAATTCAGGAGTTTTGTGTTTATTTATAGCAGTAATCACAACCGATGAGGTCGATAGGACGGTTGTAAGCGCTTTCTAAATATGATTGCAGAAGTTAAGCTACTTTCAGAAGGCAAAAAATATTATTTCGTAACCACCAAACCTACTGGACTCGATGGTTCAGTGACAAGTTGTGTATAAGGGTGTATGAGAGGAAAGTTCTTCGAACCTCACGATTGAATACTGGTAGGAATAATAGTCGCCCCTTGAAAACATATTTTCACCAAATATAATCAGTTGTGTCGATTCTGTGATCTCCTTACGCTCAAGTCAAAATATCTTTTTGTAGGAAAATAATATATTGTTTACTATTAAACAAATAAGATGATAAATCTCAACAAGTTTAAATGCCTGAGACGAGCCTCAATATACAAGAATTTTGCTAAAATCGAATAAAACAGACACAAGCAATTACTGTGAATTTATATTGAAACTATGCCGCACGTTAAAAACATCAAAGAGAGAAAGAAATAATTTATTGATCTAAGCTAACATAAATACAGGTCCAACGTATTAAACGAAATAAATAATAAACAAAAAAAACAATTGTGTTTAACAGAAATTAATTATAAGTCTTAAACCAAACTTCATCCAGGCCAGACCTACCTCAGCGGTTACAAGCAGAGATCAGTCGCAGCAGGGCTGAAATTTTCGCAGGGCCTAAATGAATGCCGCTTTACTAATATAATAATATATTTAAACAATTCCTTAAAGTATTTAAAAAGAAAAAAGTCATCATCAATTATTTAAACATACTGTTAGCGATCAAAGAGTTTTCAAAATGATTAAGTAGGTACTTTTGTGTCATTATCAACCCCCTTGTGCATATTTGGCGTAGAACTGAATTATGCCCTCCTGTATAAAGTATGAAAAGTGACTCGCAAAAATAAGCGTATTCCCCCACGGGTTTGGGCCAGCTGTGATTCACTGGGTATAAAAGGCTCTTGGCAGGGGTTGCACACGGCAGTTCGCGGTTGAGCAGGGACCGGCGCGCACTCTCTGCAATGGCCAACTTTTTACGAGAGACACAGAACGGGAACTTTCCCGTTTGAGGTAAGTTAAAACAAATTATAAGTGGATGATGTAAATTTCATTAAGCCATCTCCACTGGGGAAGTACTACCAGGAGTTAATAAATACCAGGCGTTATTCTGACTAGAATTTTACATAGGGGACTGGAACAGGTTGGCTAATGTATAAGTGATACTTCTTGTGTTAGTGTTTACTAGTAAGCAGATCGAATGTTTATTTAATAATCGCTTTCTTTATAAAAAACGGCTTAGTAAAAATGTAAAACTACAATTCTCGTAATAAGAAAAAATACTTTAAAAAACTATCATAGCTTTTCAGGAGGAAAAGGTTAAACAAAATTTTGAAAAGAAATAATATTTAAACATTTTATTATATATTATTTATCAAAAAAATATTAATTTCTTTCAGTAGAAAATATTATAACAAACTTCTTTATACTATGCTTATACGTACAAAATTGGTGTCAATAAAAAGTGTCAAAGTTCAATCGTTATTAGGGAAAACATTAAAAATGCTGTTTTCAAATAGATCAATTAATATTAAAGGCAATGATAGCTGTAAAATGTCGATATAAAAAATGTTCCCCGTATACTCTATGCGAAAATTTATGTTTTTTTTTCAGTAAAACTTTCAAAGTACACAAAGTTAAAAGAAACCTTATGTTAGTGAGCCAATCAATAATTATTTTTCATCAAAAGACGACCAATAATAGTTTAAAAAGTATATATATTTAATTTGTTCGACTACGAGTTTATAGTTACTATATTATCGAGGAAAATTATTAATTAAATACACACAGCTAAATGGAATGATATGACAAACAAATACGTAAATAATTAAGTGAAATTTTAGCTTAATTTGTGATATAACTACGTAATTAAATTATGCGGGGAAACTCCTTTAAAATTAGAACCAACGGTGTCATATAGTGGAACATACGGGCATTTTCCCGCGGTACGTACCTAATCAATTTTTCAAACAACACCGTTCTGGGCGGCTCTCTGTATTGCCGTATCAAATACAACAAAAAAACCCAATTAAAATACACAACATCTTGGATTCTAGTTATGTTTCTGGAAAGTTCTACACCTGCAGTGCAGGTGTTACGTATAAGCTTAATATCATGCCCTTAGTACTAATTGTATGTTACACGGAGTTATGTAAGTGTTTATAACTTGAGGTAATTAAAGTGATTAGTATGTATATTTTTTGATTGTTGACATACATATATTATTGAACAGCTGTAGAAGACTGTATAAAATTGCTGCATATAATAGCAACACTGTAAAATAATTAATATTTATCAAAGCACGTTTGAAACAATAGTAATTAGTAAAAAACTGGTTGGTTGCCTGTAAAGTCGGTATACGGGCGAAAGTTTTACGTGACAACGACTTTGAGTGGTAAAATAATTTTAATGTGAATATTCATTCGTATAGTAGGAAGAAGGATGAAATAATAGTAACAATTTAAAACATTTATTTATACAAAGAATTATATTTAAAACATTAATTTATAGGCACGCGTCCCTTCCACTTTTTATGTCTGTCTCTCTCGCTCTTAGGCGGGCTAACCATGCCCGAGTGGAAGGGACGCGTGCCTCTCACTCGCTCTCATTGTAAGCGCATAACGTGAGCGGAGCGTAACGCAGTTTCTTGAAGTGTCACCCGGCAAACCAATTTATAAGACGTTGTCACGTCAAAATCGACTCGACTAACAAGATATTTTCAGGATATTATTATGAGCTGAGTCGATATTTTTTTTAATTGTCTCACAAGATAGCATTTAAAATCAAATCAAACAATAAGATTACGCATAATTATGAATACGATAAAAAACAATTATAAATTATGTTTCAAACATAATAGATTATTGATTTGCTTATATAAGGTTTATTAAGTGTTAAGCTGTTGGTTAATATATCTTTTCTATTCGCGATGACATGGCCACGAAACGCAAAAAGTCACGTTTAAACATTAAACTCAAAAAACATTAGTGTTGAAATGAACACCCGTGTATTAAGGAGTGCGTAACATAAAACAACGTCATACCCTTGGGTCTGTTCGTCTGCCCACTATTAAACTTAGAAACTTTTATTATATAGCGGTAATTAAGAATTGTTGTGTAATAATATTTTTACACCTACACTAGCCGTTTGACAAATGTAAGGCTTGAAAGTGGTTATTTTATTCAGTGTTGCCAGTTTGTTACTTTTGTAAGATTTTACTTTACATTTGACCTTCTCACATTACCTTCTTATTACACAACTCTAATTGTTACTTTTATATAACTAGCAAGAAGTAATAAAAAAGAAAAATAAGCGATACAAATAAAATATTTTTTTTTTAATAGAAAAATAGTAGAAAAAAACGACTCGGTTTATATGTGAAATCTTAGGTAGTCACAGCAGCAGACAGTAGCAGTCCCTTTGCCGCTAAAGCGTCGTAGTGACTCTATGCTGGTTCGGAGACTCCCTCATGGGAGATGCCGTCCAGCTAGAAAACCACTATGGTGGCCCGCTACTCTCGGCTTGAGGTCCATTTAAGGATTTCTCCGTCCCAAAACCCGCTATCGTTGTTAATGTCATCTGCGACCAACACCAATAACACATTAAAAAAAGACAGTAGCAGTCACTTCTGAGCCGAGTCGATTTTTTCTAGTATTCTATTAGAATAATTTATCTTAGAAGATAATATTGAGGAAATGCAAAAAATATATAAAAGTTAAAAATCGACACCAACTTTGATTTAAAATCAAAAATTATTTAAAATGTCTTACATACCGGCTAGCACCGCTGTTAAATTTGGTTTTATCTCATAAGATAGCATCAAAAATGCATTAAATATAAAAATTATAAAAACTAAATGGCAGTTTCATCTTAATCGATTACCTAAACATTTGTAAAAATGTTTCTTTCTAATACGAGAGGATGTTCCTCTCATTGATGAAACAACGCTGGCCTACAGCGTTAAATTAGAAAGGTACTAGAAAATTTCGACGAATGTTCATAAAGCTCGGTAGCTCAATTGGGAGAGCATTGGACAGGAGTTCCAAAGGTTGCGGGTTCGATTCCCGCCTGAGAATACACTTGTGAGCTGAGTAAATTTTTCCTAGTATTCTTCTATTATAATAATTTATCTTATAAGATAGCATAAAATATAAAAATTACAAAAATTTGGTTTTGTTTTGCGTTCTCTTCGCTGCAAGTTTTTAGCGAGGTTTACAGTTTTAGAGATATTATCTATAGAATAATAATACATAACATCAAATACGTCGTTATGAACCGAATTTGAACAGCTAAAGCACTTGTGTTATGGAATTCAGAAACAACGTCGGTACTACAACACTCAAACCCGAACCAATACAGAAAAGTTTGTTGACACAGCCGGGAGTCAAACCCGGGACTCCGGAGTAGCGTTACCACGAAAACCAGTATGCGAGCCACTCAACCATAGAGGTGGAGGAAATAAGATAATGTTACTTTTTGAAATTGTTACTTTTGAGCTGCCTCATGGTTCTTTTAACTATCGGATACAGGCAACACTGAAATACATATGATATATAGATTAAATGGAAAATTTTCAGGTGAGAAGGCTTTATAAATTTACATGTCAACCAATTGAATAGAAAAATTTGGAATTTTGAAATTTAATAACACAATAATTAACTGTAATAATAAATCTACAATAATCAATATATGTGCCTGAAATCAAAGTTGTCTCTTTTTGTTTTTTTTTTGTTATTGTTTATTTTTTGGTATGTTTTTGTCGCGCGCAGTTTGACGTTACGCCTATTATGCTGTGTACACATTCTTGTGGAATTGCAGCCTACCATTGGTTTTATCTATTTTTTATTGTTTGACATGTATATACTGAAAATCTGTTTTGTATACCTAAGTAAATAATTAAATTTAAAATGTGACATCATATAAAATACTTTAAAAAACGTAAAGCAAGCAATCGGAATTATAAGTTTGTATTGTGAAGCAGTGATGATTTTTTTACACTTCCATTGCATGGTGCGGTGTGAAAACCTCATTTAAAATACTCATATTGTGACTGGTAGGTATCGGACCGTCCACTTGTTTTTCCCCTCATGATTACGTGGAATAAAGGTTTTCTTAAAATCTGAATAAATTTAGCAATTTTTTAATCTTTATCAACCATTAACTACTTAAATCATTAATCAATGAAATAAATAAAAATCTCTATACACAAAAATTCGTAGTCACAGTGTTTGACCGCGATGAACTTCGAAACTTCTCAACCGATTATGATTATTTTTTTTCATTTTGCTGGATTTGTTCTGACTAGGCATGAGAACGTTATACCAAAACGTAACTAAAAACCGTTTTGAGTTTCATAACGTAACGTTACCGTAAAACATAAAACTGTTTTCCTCATGTCACGAACGGATAAATGCACGAAAAGTGTAATAAAAGCAATAATAAAACAAATAATTTTGTAACTAATATAAATGACCTGAAATATTATCAAAAAAAATTCGAACCAAAAATTATTGTAAATATAACGTTTTAAAATGCACTAGAAAAGTTTTTAAGTTCCCATTTATTCACGTTACATTAAAATTACTAGTTCATACATTTAACTTTTAACAAACTTGTCCTAAGCCTAGTAAAAGCATGAAGGCATATCGTCATAACCATAATTAAGTAAAACTTAAACAAAAACTTGCCTTACGTTAGCTAACAGCGTTTGAATTTTCATTCGTTTTGCAGTAGCTAAACTATCTCGTCAACCGCGGTAGTGATAACCAAAACTGAAAACGGTTTTTAATAAATTTATGGAAACTACAAAACCGTTACGTAACGGTTTTCAAAAAATACTCATAACGCTCATCTCTAGTTCTGACTTACGATATAGGACAGGTTTCATTTTAATTTATAACACAGCAACAACGCGTGGCCGGATCAGCTAGTATTATATAGAACACATATCAGATTTCAAGCTAAGTAAAATTCCATTGATGCAACTCACCTACGAAAATTATTATCATAGAAAAATACTAGAAAAAATCGACTCGGGTCACAAGTGAATTCTCAGGCGGGAATCGAACCCGCAAACTAAAATGGCTGTTACATCTTAATCGATTGACCAAACATTTGTAAAAATGTTTCTTTCGAATACGAGAGGATGTTCCTCTCATTGATAAAACAACGTTGGCCTACAGCGTAAAATCGGGAAGGCGCTAGAAAATTTCGACGAGTGTTCACAAGGCTCGGTAGCTCAATTGGGAGAGCATTGGACCGGATTTCCAAAGGTTGCGGGTTCGATTCCCGCCTGAGAATTCACTTGTGACCCGAGTCGATTTTTTCTAGTATTTTTCTATTATAATAATTTATCTTATAAGATCGCATTGAAAAATGCATAACATATATAAAAAATATATAAAACTGACCTACGTAGTCGTTTAACATTAATACAGCCATAACACTCGAGCATGGAGGTCGATAGATGTGATGTGATAAATATGGTTCAACTGTAGCTATAAAAAACGGCGGTTGGTTTTCTTATTAATATGTTTCTATTTCGTATCTTCAAAGCTTTGTTGTATTGATATCTGTGGCGTGTATCAGAATACTAATGTATTAATACATTTGTGTCATCCATGAATATATGTGAGATATCGAAATGAACACATTCTGTCATGACCAGACTGCTTAAATCACGCAACCTACGCGATATTTATATTTAGGGCTTTGTAACGGATATCTTTCTAGTACGAATAATACAAAATTTCTGGTGGTAAGGATACTCAAAATTTGATTTATTATACTTGGATTTTTTATATTTATTTAGTTCTTGTTGGGTATACTTTTGCGCCTATTGCATATTTAAATAAACCCACTTTAACCGGATTCAAGACACGATTTATTTTATATTATTTTTTATATATTTAAATGAGGAAATAGTGTGGATGCTGAACAATTATTTTTATTGCAAAAACGATGTATTAGAATCATGTCCAAATAGATAACGCAGACAGCTGTAAACCTCATTTTAATTTAACCTTACCTTCCATATATATCTATGATGTTTGTATATTTGTTTAAATATAGTAAAAATTTAAAAAAATCAGTGACATTCACCCTATTAACACTCGGCACAAAAACAGGCTTCACCTACCTCAGTCCAGAATAAAAATGCTAAACTGCAGTCCATACTACATGGCTGTTAAAATCTCTAATAAATTACCACCACATGTAAAAAATATTAGAACCCTTAATGCATTTCAGAACAGATTGAAAGATTATTTAATTGAAAAATGCCTCTATTTTATCAATGAATACCTTAATTAAATGTTTATGAATTTTCTCTCTTAATTTTATATTGATGCTATTATCAGCCCAATTTGAAATATAGATACCTAATATGATATTTTTCTACATTGTAATTGAAATAAAATATAATAAAATTTTATAATTACTAAGTAATCAAAAAATGGGCAGCTCTCGTCTTATGGGCTGTGTCCGTAAAGGGCGACTAAGTTTTATTTCTATTTATATTTTAAGACCAGTGTACACTTGGTTGGCAATAAAGATTTGATTTGATTTGAATAATGATAATATTTTTTATGTAAATAACTGACAAACAAGACACGACTTCATTACAATCTAATTCGAATAAAACTATCATTCACGGGGTAAAATTTTATGTCCCATTTTGGCGTTAAGTTTACTATGTGTCTGTTATTTATTTTTAGACTTTCCTTCTTAAAAGAAAATAATTGATTTTCATATAAAATATGAAAAAATATGAAGAGTAAAATTTTGGTGATCAAATGACAACGTTTCGTTTTTAGTGCGCAAATCTTATGTACCTATTACTTTTATTTTTGTTTTATTATTTTTTGTGCTTGTTCAAAGACAATCGTTCTTAAGGAGTAAATTCCAGTCGTACGTCGAAGCTGGCACAGACATTTTTTTATAGTTTTAATAACTATTCCTTTAATAATATAGTCAACATAAGTAATGGTAATAAACTTAATATGTGTTTATATGTGCGAAATATGTGTTTAAAGTATGGTAGGTTTTCATTTACTTAATTGCAACGCGAAATCTCGTTAGTATAGATTCTCGAATCGATTTTACGTTTTTCACGCTTAGGAAAAATTTGATAAGGAAGAAGATTTTAGTTTGAATGATTACGAAAGTTATTAGTGTTTAACATAATAAAATGCGACATGACAGCATGCAGGCTATGTGCAAATGTTGCATATGTACTTCGTGAAATTATACATCGTCATAAACAGTCCCGTTTAATGTTATTAATGATGCTTCTGTCTAATTTGCTCTCGCTTAATTGTTTTATAGTAGATTTCCAATTCTTCATCATGACTTTCTAATTTATATAGGAATACAGTGAGTAAAACAATAAAATTGTTAATATTACATCACATTCTTTCATTAATCTAAAATCTAAAGGCGAAAATTTCGCCTCTGTCTTTGGGTAAATTCGGCAAACTTTTTTAAGCAAAACAATTACCTACTTGTATGATTGCCCTAAAAAAACACGGGACCTAATCCTGCCCATAATTAATTTTCAGCAATAAGTTCTAACATATAACTATTACTTTGAGGACCGTTTGATGCCCTGTTTGGTGGTGTATTGACCCAGCCTTTCGTACCGACTGTCTTGAGTTCGAATCCGGGAAGTTGTTTGTACCTGAGTCACGGGTATTTATATATTCTTTATGAATGTAACATCTGTGTATCCTATATGTATATCTATCCATTACCCATAAATAAATCCCCAATCAAGTATCCATAACATAAACTTACTTTGGGCTAGGTTAATTATTGTGAATGTAATTAATAACATTCACTAGCTGATGACCCGTGCCTATTCGCTGGGCATCAAACATTTTCAACCACAATCAAATATAAACTTTGTCACTCAGGAATTAAGTAACTTTCTACTTATTAATACAACAGTTAATAACCTAAAAACAAGCACAAAGTTACAAACTTTAAGTCTTTATAATATGTTTATATATCTATCTTTAGGTATATATGAAAAATCCGGTTCGACTGCGATAAAATCCGAAACTACTCAACTAATTTTGATGATTTTTCATTTTGCTGGATTTGTTCCGACTTAGTACATAGGATAGGTTTAATTTAAATTTACAACACAACAACAGGTGGCCGGGTCAACTTATATAACACAGCCCGTCCCGGCTTCGCACGGGTGGGCAAAATTCTTTAAAAAATTTTCTAGCATTAAATATAGCCTAAGCTACTCAGCGTGAATGTAGCTTTCCAATTTTTGATATCGGCTTAGTAGTTTTTGGGTTTATTCATTGCAAACATCTTTCCTCTTTATACCTATAATTTCATTAGTATATATTATATAAGTATATAATATTTTGTTTATTCTTAAAATACTTAAAAATAAAATGTTTTGTTTATTTTTGGCACTGAATCGGTCCCCGTATGTTTACTAGGTTCGCGATAGTAAACGGTATGCATTTAGTTTCTTATTATACATGCGAAGTAAAAACACGTGGAAGGAAGGAGGTCAGGTCAACCCTCGCCATAACAAAGGTTTAGTGCCTAAACTTATCAACTGCAGCTTTATTACTCGCTACTTTTATCGACTAGCCCTTATTTTAAAGGCTATAGAGACGATAATACGAATTGCTGGTGTAGTTTTGTACGGTTTGCTTTTGGATAATATTCTTTGCGAACAGTTAAAGGCGAGTTATTTGCGACCGATTAAGGGTTTCACATAGGTTGAACAACCATAAATTTGTGCTTCTATTAGACATTCCTTTAATGGAAATAAATTTTAATGAATAATAAAAATATTTCTCACATTTATACGAAAAAACCGACTTGATTTACAAGTTATTCTCAGGTAGGACTCGAACTCGTATTATTTACATTTTTTCCTGCTGTATATTTTCATTTATTAATTATATGTACATGCTGCATATATATGCTGTAAAAAATTTCGATGTGTGCTCTTAAGACTCGGTAATTTAATTGTCCAGTCGATATTTTCTAGTAACTTTTTCTGTTAAAAAATATATCATTTAACCTTCAAAATGCTATTAAAAATACATAAATATGATAAACTAACCATACCAAGTTATTTATTGTCACTGAAGTAAAAAATGTAATTGGTGTATTTTGATTAAAACAGAGATTTGCAAAAATTTTATAAAATTTTGGCAATCGTCAAAATCAAGTTTTAGTAGGTAATATCATAATAATCCAAAATATATATAAATAACATTATCCTCAACATATTCATGCGAATACATTGGTTAACTGGAATTAATTGCATGTTTTATCTTTTTTTATTTTCCTTTTTACTCAAATTACGAACTTTTTATTTAGTATGGGTTAGCTCTTGATCCCAATCAAGCCCGAGGGCCAAGACAGAATCCACGATGAAACGAGCCAACCCAGAAGGTGCCTATTCACCCTGGCTTTGAAAATGGACGGGTTATAAGTTCTCGGAACACAGACGCAGGGAGGGAGTTCCACTCCTTTGCTGTGAGCAATAGGAAGGATGTTGGAATGCGCTTGGTGCGACAGGTAGTAATAGCAACCAAGAAGGGGTTGCAGTGCGTCTGGATGTCTGATGGAAAAAAGGAGATGCCGGTATGAGCACATGCAGCTCTTGAGCACACTCTCCAAAGTACAGTCTGTAGAAGACCGACAGACAGGCAACTTTGCGGCGCTGAGCTAAGGCCTGAAGCGTGTTCTTCGCCAATCTGCTGTCACTGATAAGACTCTCTATATATTTGCATATATTTTCATTAAAGACATATATTTATTATATTTCTAACTTAAAACTTTCTAATATAAGCTTCATTTTTTAAAGTTTCAAAAAAATATGTGTCTTCATTCGAAATTGCTTTTAAGAGCAGTTATAAATAATAAATAAATATTTCCTACATTCACACCAATTAAGCTAGCCCAAAGTAAGAACTTTAAGGCTTGTGTTGTGGATACTAGGGTAACGGATAGACATACATCATACATATATAAATAATATTCATAGAAATATATAAAAACATACATGAATGCTCGTATTCATATTCGAGGATTCCAACCCAGGACCGTCGGTGCGAAAGGCAGGATCGCTACCGTTGCACCAAACGGTCGTATGGAACAATCATTAATAAAAGCTATTGTATCTGCGTGCATTAACACAAAATATATTTAGTATTGACATATAACATTATATGTCATATACTAAGGTATATAAGGGTCACGTTAGCATGACACATATATTTTTTTTATAAGTAAATAATAAATAAATTACGGACAACTCACACCAATTATTTCGTCCTAAACAAAGCTGAGCTTGTTCTGTATACCCATAATAAATAATGTATATAATACATAAATAAGTATATAAACGAACTAGTTTTCTTGTTTTACCCAAGCCACGTACAAATTACGGCAAAACTATGGTCACGTTTGAAGGAGCACAATTTTATAATAAAATACCCTCATGTATTAAAAGTGAAGACTCGTTTAACGTATTTAAGAAAAAACTTACTCAATATATAATTGAAAATGAATAAATTAAATCAAAAATAATGCGTTAAGCGAGTCTCTCTGTTATTGTAAGTTATTTTTAAATATGTAGTTTCATACGCTATAATGTTTCGTTTTGCTTTTGCGACCGCAAATTAATAAATAAATTTTGTTAACATGTTCTCGTGTAAGTCACAATATGATGTCTTTATGAGAATAAATATCTTTAAACCGAAACCGAACGATCATTCATCGCATAAATATATCGGGACACTACCGGGAATGAAACCCGTGACCTTTGGCGCAGAAATTAGGATCGCTAGGTTATAAGGTTTGAAAAAAAAAGAGTTATATCTATATTATTTATTATTTTGACAAACCGATTGATTTTCATAGTAAAACCACTCCAAAGTCCCGGGTTTGATCCCCGCCATGTCACTGTAGGAAACTTACTTTTCTATATTAACTCGTTTAAATGTATCTGTATGGAGAACTTGTTTAATATGCTAGCAACACAGCGACGAAAAATGTAGTTACAAGTTTTTATTGTAGTTGAACTAGGTAATTGGGTTTACGAACACCTTTTGATGGAGTCTCAGGTGAAAGAAGGTTTTATCTCTTGAAGTAGGTTAGAGGAATCCATGTTATTATGTATTAATTTGTATAGAAATACCAGATAAAAAGTCGTGTGGTGTCGTGGGACACCGGAAAGGAACGAAGTTCCTTTTTATAAAAATATTAATTTTAAGTTCTATTCGAGGTATAAAAAAAATAATTATTCGAGTATACTACGAGTATATATCGGCTATAATATATTTTTTATGATTTTCTTTATTACTAAACTACTTTACAAAATTATCTTAACACCTTTATTTTGTTTACAATGATTTATAAAAATATATAATAAACGTCTACACGTAGACTATACTTAGTTCTTATACTTCCGCGCACATTACACATTAGAATAAAACACTTTTTTACGGATTTCGACTCCTTTACAGGAGCCGTGATCACAGGATGTCTAAGAGTTCTTCTTAGTCATCCTGTGATCATGGCTCCTGTAAAGGAGTCGAAACGTCAGGATTAAATATAAAATAAAACATGCGCAAAAATACGTAGATTATACATTAGACACTGTATAGCCATCCCACAAAGACTATTCATAAAAATCTTACGCTTTTTGTTTAACGCTACGGACGTTTTTTCCCGGCTAGGCTACCCCTCCGCAACGCCCCATAAGGAACTTAGTTCCAAAACTGTATGTGCCGTGAGGTTAGTGGCAACAATCTGTGTTTTTTAAAATAATCGTTATTAGAAGTATAAAATAGCTGGATTTAAGGGCTATCAATTATCTTTTCTGTTTATTTTTTAATATATTAATGTGGCATGAGTCCAATATTGACCGCACCTAAGAAAAGAAAAAAAGAGAAAAAAACAAAAAAAAGTGTACTTTTTTGTATTATTTTTTTTTATTTATGTATTTACAATCACTATTTTTGTATTGTATGTTGAAGTCCCGCGTTAGTACTAAATAATAAAATGTTTATGTTTATATAAAAGAACTTTATATAATAACTAGCGACCCGCCCCGGCCTCGCACGGATGCAATGCTCTTCTATATTATGCATGTATTATACATATAAACCTTCCTCTTGAATTACTCTATCTGTTAAAAAAAACCGCATCAAAATCCGTTGCGTAGTTTAAAAGATCTAAGCATACATAGGGATATAGGGACAGAGAAAGCGACTTTGTTTTATACTATGTAGTGACGATCGCACCGAAAAGAGTTTTATATAATACATAATACTCATATACATCATATAACCATCTGTCTATGATAATATATTACATACTAGCTTTTACTCGCGGCTTCGCCCGCATTTTTTTTTCAATAAAAAGTATCCTATGTTATTCTTATACCTCCAAGAATATATGTGCGAAGTTTCATGATGATCAATTTAGTAGTTTTTGCGTGAAAGCATAACAAACAAACTTACATTCACATTTGTAATATTAGTAGGGATGTGCTTACGAATACATATGGTTTACACTAACTCGCAAACAATTAACCCTTTAGAGTTTCGAACTTATTATCTTGAAAGTAATCAATATAACGAAACCAC
This sequence comes from Calamotropha paludella, assembly GCA_927399485.1. Lineage (NCBI taxonomy): Eukaryota > Metazoa > Arthropoda > Insecta > Lepidoptera > Crambidae > Calamotropha > Calamotropha paludella. The sequence continues at coordinate 22,137,833 of OV656817.1, read as the reverse complement.
AAGGACTATATGTCCTTATAAAATAGTAAAAAGTCATCCATTTACTTATTATCGATAGTTTTAAAAGTTTCCTTAAAAAAGTCTATGAAATTGTCCTCAGCTTTAACAAAAGTCATTTAATTAAATAAAATAATTTTTTATCCGATACTGGCACCTATCCGAAACTCGGACATGGGGACCAGCCCCATGTCCGAGTTTCTTTCGCCAGTTATTCTCGGAATGTCCTCTCAATTTCCGGACTGGTGGAAGACTCGGTAGTTTACTATAATTTATTTATTTATTAGGTCTGCCAACATTTTTTACACTTAAAACTATACACAATACAATTAAATTACAAAATAAAATGCAAAATAAAACAATTAACATTTGTATAAATTTAACAGTTAGTAAGTGCCCAATTAAAATATTGTAAAAATTATTAAAGTAGCACATGTATAACGACCATATGTAGTCATCCTGAGATCATGGCTCCTTTTATAGAAATCGAAACGTCAGAATCAAATAAAAAGTATACGTCAGTATCCGATAAAGTTGTTTAATTTAAATGTGTGATGGACACGGAAGTGTAAGACCTAAATATAAGCTTTTTATTCACTTCTAACACTATAATCACTCATTTAAATAAAACAATAAAAATAGCCTTTTTTCTGCTATTTTCCTGTAAAAAAAGTCGAATCGTCAGGATAAAAAGAAACAAAATCAAACACATCACTAATCAGATAATGCTTTTAAAGCCAGGATGAATTGGCTCCTTCTGGGTTAGCTCGTTCCATCGTGGATCCTGTGTTGGCCCTTGGGGTTGATTGGGATTAAAAATATTAAAAAAAACCATTCACACTTTTTCCCCAATGCTCAACTAAACTTTTTCTATTTTAATAGTTGATGGCTTGTTCATTTTAACCACCATGCGTTCTAAGGAGCCCATAAGAATCAATAGCGAGTGGTTGCATAACACTGCATGTCCGACAACTGCAGCGGTCGATCGCTTCAATAATTCAACCCCTAACGATGGCTAATTTTACTACAATACCACAGAGAAACTTTAGCTTTTCTTTTCCAAATAATTCTTACATAACGATATCAACCATAGAAGCCTAATGAAAACCATGAATTGTTTTGCAATTTTAGAAATTTGACTACGATAATAAATTCATTTTTGACAATTTTATTTTAATGATTCGATTTAATAATTAGATTTTTTTTAAGTAAATTGACTTTATTAATTGATTTGATAATTATAATTATAATTTATATATTATATACTAACATAAATTTTAGTTCCTTTGTTACTAACCCTAATGAGACATTGTTTCTTAATTAACTAAATTGATTGGTTGATAGAGAATGTAGCGATAAATACCAAATTTTAAGAAAACGAAAGAGATTTTTTAATGTGTTTTTAACTGTCTTAATTATCTATTGAATGCTACATGTTACTTTTTATTGCTTCATCTAATAAATAAATAAATAATACAATTCTCCTTTTCACTAAGAAATAATCATTGACTGGTTAAATTTCTTACCCCTTTTTATTAACTTTGGCTAAACAAATTACAATTATAAAGCATAAGAAGTCTCTTATAATTGTAATTTTATGCTTGATTCTACAAAAATCTACCAAGTTATAAGCTAGGCTGTTGAACCGCTACAACTATTGAATCGAGAACAATACATAATTAGCGCACTGAGCCGCACGCAACAGAGAGCAATGGCTCTGAGCGCCCTTTGATCTCGGGCGCCCGCTCGTATGCATCGCGACAGGCGGACTACCGGATGCCATCGTCGGGAAAGCAGGATTACACCTGGCGTCAAATAAACCATACCGAAACGAATCATCAGTTCCTTATTTTAAGACACTTGTTCTTTTTAAAGACTTTAACAAATCTTATACCTTTCACATCAGAAGATTATGATATGATTATTTTAATGTATTGTTTTCTTCCACAGGGGAAGTTGAATACATGAAAATGCGGAAAAGAAGAGTGCAGCTCATCGCTGGAGCAACAGAAGTTTAAGAAATATTTTTTTAATTATTCCGTCATTTAGTATATATAATGAGTCAGCGGTGTCGATACGTTTTCAATAAGTATAAACCATTGGAAATATTAAAAAAACTCCGACAAAAGTAGGACTGAATAAACGAAGCTGACGTACACGTGGCAACCGCAAACGCGACTCCTCTTGCACATTCGAGCAGTATAATAAGTCCGAGTGTGTGCGAGGACCGCGGGCGCGCAGCCCGCAGCCCTGGGCGCCCACCGCGTGCACTCGGCCGCACCCCGCGGCGTCCGCCCCCCCGTACCGCCACCGCTGCACCGACGATGGGTCATTTCGCTGCAAATAGGGATCGTAGGGAACGTAGGCCAGATCGAGCGAAAACACTCACTCACGACGACGTCGTTCGCCCCGACAGGTGAGACCTTGAACGGTCAACGGCTGATCGAGTTCAGACTCGGTCAGGAAGGGGAGTCAGACCGGGGCGAGAGCCTGACGGTGTCGTCGGCGGAGCTGATGGTCCGCGCGGAGACGTCGCCGCGCGCGCGGCGCCTGCGCTACACGCTGTGGGCGTTCACGGTGGGCGCCAATGGCAGCGTGGGCGAGCTGGCGGGCGCCACGCGGCGCGACCCGGCGCGCGCCTGGCAGCGGTTGGATGTGACGGGCGCGGCGGCCGCGTGGGCGCGATCGGGCGCCGCGGGCCCGCTGCGGCTGCTGCTCGATTGCAGCGGCTGCCTGGGCCGCGTGCGTCTGCGGCTACGAGGCGCACCCTCGGCCCGGCCGCTGCTACGCCTGCGGCTGCGCCCGCCCGCGCCGCGCCGCCGCCGCGCACTCGACTGCGACGCCGCCACGCGCGGCCGCTGCTGCCGCGAGACGTTCTACGTGAGCTTCCGCGAGCTCGGCTGGGACGACTGGATCGTCGCGCCGGAGGGCTACTACGCGAACTACTGCCGCGGCGCGTGCGGGCCCTTCCTTAACTACCACTCGCAGGTGGTGGAGGCGGCGCGGCTGGAGCGCGCCGCGTGCTGCGCGCCCGTGCGCTTTTCCGCACTGTCGCTCATCTACTTTGGCGCCGACTCGAACATCATCAAACGCGACCTGCCCGAGATGGTGGTCGAGGAGTGCGACTGCCCGTAGCGGCGCATCTGTACATAGCCTGCCGCTCGCGCTCCGCCCGCGTCGCTCGATCCGCCGCTCCCCCGCCGCGTCCGCCGCGGCACGCTTCTGCCGCTCTCGAATCCGATTTAATCCGAATCGATTATAAATAATATTCTCGACTTGTGTAATATTTTGTTCCTCGCATTCGAAAGACTATATCCTAAATCGATAAATAAACTGTCTACACCGGACTGGTCGCGTGATCGTGTCGCCCGCTGCGCGTCTGCCGTTGCCGTGACGAGCTCCCGCCGCCCGCGGCACCCGCTATCCGAGGAGGGTCACCTTCGCATATATACTTGTTTATACTAATGTTATCCGATAGATAGAATTGTTAAGTATGTTAGGGTGGATACAGATGAGGCGCGAGGCCGCCAGCGCGCGGCTCGACGACGTGAAGCCGTGTGTAGATAGCCTAAATAAATTTAATACGCCGTTTTCTTTCACCCCGTTTGGTGATCGCTTGTAATTATTGTAAACTGTATTATAATAATTATTATAATTATAATTATAATAAATCAACTTTTTCATAATTATTATGACATCTTTTATTTTTAGAATTATTCAATTCTGCCACTTACCCTCTTTCTCTCTACCACTGTGGGCATTAGATCTTTCTATGCAAATCTGTAATAGACGGATTATTGGTATCGACTCGGGACTCTTAATGGATTTTCGCATAACATATACATGAAAATGCAGTTTTTTTTAATAACTATAACCAGTACTTTACTACATACTAAGAGAATTTATTACTGCCGTTACTAGTCAAATGCTTCGTTTAAATTACTTCTAACTGAGCTTAGAAAGTAAAGAATATGTCAAAATCGATTCATATTCCATTGCAATATAAAAAGCTCATTTAAAGGAAAATATCGACCAATTCTCAAACTATGGTTTAGAAGTAGAAAGTTTTTCAGTTTTATAAATTACTAATGTGAAAAAATGCATAATAAAAGTTACGGACAATCCACAACACCATGGATCAATCTTTAACATACATTTTTGAATATATATCCGGCTCAGGGTCTCTCTTTTTTTTTACAAGTCAAAGCCCAATAGAACGCCAGCGTTCTCACGCGCCCAGACGGCTGTTAATTCTAATTCCTGCTCCTACATTGGATTTTTGTATGAACAAGTTTACTTTAAAGACAAAAAAAAATTGTAGAACTAACACAGAAATATAAATGTCATTCTGGACTTTCCCATTGTCTTTGTTATCGGCGGCCTTAATGAGGCATTGACATGTTACTTTATGCCTAAATTTTGGGTGGAAGTATGTTTGACTAATATGTCTCATGGTCAAAAACGATTTAGATTCATACCAAGTTTTTTTTTTGCTAGAAAGATTAGGATCGAAATGTAAGTTGGCAACAACAGTATCAAACAATTAATTACAAATAGTTCACTCAGGCCCTCACTATAAGGTTAATAATAATAATATTTTTTACATTACCACAAATTAGCCTAGCCCATAGTAAGCACTCTAAAGCTGATAATTGACGGTCAGTTTTTCGCATCAATTGAACTGACATCCATCCAAAATTTGATCGTGAGTCACTCTAACTGACGACGCGGCACGTATTTCCGAAATTATCATAAATCCAACTCAGCGCGTGGCGCCAAACTGATCGTCAAACATGATCGTCAATCCAACACAAACACTTCCTAACAGCTCGGCCGATTGAAAACTGAAGAGCCGGAGTGACGCCAGTGAATGCGGAAATCGAGTTGGCCTAAAACCGTTTGGAGTGAGACGCCACAGTTTTACGAAAAAGTGATCGTCAATGCCCACTATAAGGCACCGCCGGAGTTTTTTAGAGACCAAGAGAGAAATTAAAAATAATGAGTAATTTATATATTACATATATACAGATTATTATACACACACAAACACACACACACACATATACATATATATATATATATATACACACAACATAGAGTGTGTGTGTGAGTGATATATGTAGCACATGCTGAGATATTAGTCTTTAGATTTTTATACAAGACCATTTTATATAACGGTAACAATCCTGCCTTTTGCAGCGACGGTCCTAAGATCGAGTCCCTGAAGGGTCAGATGTTTGTGTGATAAGTACGAGCATTTGTACCTGAGTTATGGGTATTTGTATATATTTCTATAATTATTACATAGCTATGTTACCCTAGTATCCATAACACAAGCCTTACAGTGTTTACTTTGGGCTAGGCTAATTTGTGTGATTGGTAAAAATATTATCATTATTTTCATTATCTAAGTTTTTTTACTAAATCGTAAGTATTAAAATAACGGCCTTCTAAATCGATAGTGACAGTTGCTTTGAATCACTAGTTTTATAAATATCTATCGTTATTTTATGTTTTTCAAGACTTTAAGAAATTATCAATAAATCTTGAAATTTTTGTGCTATATTAACTATTACTCCAAATGGCTAGATCTAACAATATATAACATTATTTTCGTTAGCCGGTACTTCTGGAAATGGCGTAAAAATTATCTCCTTTCTATTATTAAACAACGAGGAAAATGACATATTTATAAAAATAGAAATAAGATTATTTGTCATTGTTATCTCAAAAATAATTGATTGAATTATATACAGTAATTTTTGCCCTCTTAACACAAGTAAGTAATTAATTCAATTAAGACGAAATCAGACGTATATTCACTCTAAGTTGACCTATTCAACGACATTTCTTTACTATCTATTTTTCTCCATAACTTAGTTGCAAACTCAATTTATTCTTGAGACGTGAAATGGCTTATATTTGTCCCTTACTACTCTTATTATTATATAAATACACGTGTTGTAAATAAAATATTAAATATCAATATTTTCTTAACATCTAAATACTTGCCCTACGATGGGGTAGGTATAAACATGTTGAAACTTACCCCTCTGAATTTATTACATCCCAAGATCACTTTATTTAAGTACATGATTTATCAGAGGAAATAAACCAATAAGAATTATTTTAAACAAATAATACAAGTTTATCCATAACTACAGTACTATCACTAAACTGAATCAAATAGAATCGACGTATCACGATATCGTATTCGGGCCTCGGCGACGTATATATTACCTTGTTAATTCTTACCCCTTACAACCAATACAGCTTTCCTCTACTCTTTGAATTAAAGTGAAAGTAATTTTTAAACATATTTAGTCGTTCGGGAGATTTCCCTGTGATAGAATAAATATATTTTTAATTGAACTTTCAGTCTCATATTTTATATGTGGTAATCTGTGGCAGCTTTGTTCTTTTGTAACTTATTGCTATACTGCCAATAAGTTACAAAAGCGCATATAATTATTATTGTAGATAAATACGATAAGGTTAAATAATGTACATATATTTCGATGAAGCTGGCATGTTATGAGACATAAACTCCAAATTAAATAAACATTAAAATATCTATGTCTACGGTCTCAGCCTTTTTATAACCGACCTCAAAAAAAAAGGTTATCAATTCTACCTGTTTGTATGTAAAATTGACAGAATTGCACCGTTTTTGTTAATATTAGACAGTTAATAAACGCACTTAAAAAGTTCCAACTTCATCCTGCTGGTTTATTCTATGTCGCTTTTGCGGCCAACTTCAACAAGATAATTTTGAGTCACAGTAATGTGAGCGCATTTTAAAATTTCTCTCTCATCATCTTTTCATATGTCGCTTTTGCGGCCCACTTCAACATGATAATTTTGTGACACAGTCTATGTCGCTTTTGTGGCCAACTTCAACATGATAATTTTGTGTCACAGTGATGCGCGCGCATCTTAAAACGTTAGGCGCGTTATGAAAAAATGATGAGAAGTATTACTTCAACAAATTAAACCGACTTTAAAACTGTAATTTTTATTATTAACATTAAGTCGTTTTGTATAAAAAACAAAAACCCAATATCTCATCATATATTATATATGTACAGATTATTACACACACATATATGTATATAAATAGCATAACATCGTGTTATTTTAAAATATCAACCTTCATTACTGAAATTTCTAAGAAATTTAATGAAGGCCTTGTATTGAATATACGTCTTATTTAGACTAAATTGAATTTATTACTTACCTGTATTAAGGGGACAAACATTACTGTATATGACTCAATCAATTTTTTCAGATAACAATAAGAAATAATCTTATTTCTATTTTCATAAATATGTCATTATCCTCAATTGTTTAAAAAACCTAAAATAAAATATACCATCTAGTTTTATGAGGTCGGTGCCAGCCTTAATATCTGGTATAAACTTTGTCACATTCCTAATATTAAGGCCTACCAAAAAAAATCATTGGCGTAATATTTTTTTTAAAACGAAACTTTTATTCCTTCAATTTTTAGGGTTCCGTAGCCAAAGAGTAAAAAAGAGACCCTATTACTTAGACTTCGCTGCCCGTCCGTCTGTCTATCTGTATGGCTGTACCAGGCTGTATCTCAAGAACGCGATATCTAGTCGGTTGAAAGTTTCACAAATTGTGTATTTCTGTTGTTGCTATAACAATAAATAATAAAATTAAAATAAAATAAAAATTGAACGGGGTCTCCCATACAACAAACGTAATTTTTTACTTATTGTTAACTAAAAGTTTGTAATGAACCCTTCGTGCGCGAGTCCGACTCGCACTTGGCCGGTATTTTTTATAATACTTTTTTAATCAAATCAAATTGTTTATTTACAAAACATGTAGTAAAATATAGGTCATAAAGCTTACGTGACGTAACATGTCTACCAATACAAATGGCGTGGAAATTTATAATTAATACTAAAAAAGAAAGTAAAATCTCTTGTTCTTATAGTAGCGTTCGTAAAAAATAAATTGCTCAACCATTTTTCCTTCGACTTTAGTTGTAAAACTTATTTTTAATCTTAGGTAATTTTCGAAATGATAAGTCACCACGAAAAGTCCCTTTATTTTAGAAACATAATATTGTCCACCCTGAAAAAGTCAATTTTTAATATTGGTGAATTTAAAAATCCGATAATTCAAATCGAAAATTACCTACTACAGCTAAATTTACAAGCATACCTAACTTGAACCTTTTGTATTGTAGATAAGATTAATTTATATATATTACTAGCTGACCACGCGTTGCTGTGTTATAAATTTAAATAAAACCTATCCTATCTTTTAAGTTAGATCAAATAACAGATAGTTACGAAGTTTGATCAAAATCGGTTAAGTAGTTTAGGACTCCATCGCGGACAAACAACGTGACACGTCATTTATATATACATACTAGCTGACCACGCGTTGCTGTGTTATAAATTAAAATAAAACCTATCCTATCTTTTAAGTTAGATCAAATAATAGATAATTACGAAGTTTCATCAAAATCGGTTAAGTAGTTTAGGAGTCCATTGAGGACAAACATTGTGACACGAGATTTATATATATTAAGATTAAGATTAAGATTACTTGGAAAATTTAATGTTTGTTTCATTAGAAAATAACACTTAATGACGTGAACGAAACATAGTATATTTAGATATTAGGGATTTTAATTTCCCTTTTTAGAAATAGGTATAATGATATTTTAAAAATGTAATTTAATGTAGTATGACGAAATATGGTTGCGGTTGTTTTGTTAACACTTGTATGTGTGTATTAAACACACGGGGGCATTTATAACGCATAATTTCATTTGACATAAAGTCACTTGGCATAATAATCAAAAGGCATAAATTGGCATACATTACAGGTTAGGTTAGGTTAGGTATTTTTTTATTCAATACCAGACAGCAAGCTATTTTAAATTATGCGAAATTACGCAAACTAATGCGTTATAATATTATGATTTTAAGTTCTGCGAAAAAGGTAGACCCAATACACACACCTGCACAATTAGCGTAACATTAAAAAAGGGCAGGGTATAGAAATAATAATATTGTCGTCTCAGTCAAATGATGTCTATTGCTCGACAAAGGCTCCCCTAATGATTTCCACAAATTGAAGTTCTAAAAGAAAAGGTAACATGAGTATTTCGTAAAAGAACGTTTTACGAAATACTATAAAAAATATTTTTTTTTGTGTTCCGCTAATTGTGCCGGTTATCTATAATTGCTGAATTTCATCACCATCTCGTGACAAAACAACACAGTAAGAAAATAGAGGGCAAGTTAAATACAGAAGACAAATCAACCTAATTAACTCATAAATTTTCCTATTGTAACGATAAATCCACTCATACCACTAAGGGAAACATTGGTAGTATTTGAATACTATTATCTAAACATGACGCTTATGTATCAAGCAAGGTCGACAGCTTAAGTGAGGCTTCGCCCGCGCGGTGGTACTGCCCTCCTTTATCACCATACCCCGCGCCCTTGTACCGCGCGGGCGAAGATACAAGCGATCGACCTATAAGTAAAGGAACAGGTCTATTTCTTATTCCTTTTACTAAGGAAAATGTGTTACGCATACTGCACTACCGGGCGAGCAATGCAGCCATGTGGGACTCTCCTCCATTCCCTTACCCGGCATAGTGCTCGATGAAGGATTGGAAGCCTGCCCACTAAAGACCTTAGTATGCATTCTCGTCTTGGAGCCCTACTATTACCTCCTAATACGATTCAAGTTCGACTGTTGAAGAGAGATGCCACTATAGATTGCGCATAGCGGTGTCTCTCTTTGACAATCGCACATACATTGTGCTAAGAGATGGTAAGGTCTCAGATCTGCTTGATATGTGGCTTGAGTGGTAAGTAGAACAAATCAGCCAAAACTTAATATTTTTAAACGCTGGTTACATTAAACTTACAATAAAAATTTGTTCCGTAGCGTTTCGTTGGTATTATAACTAAAAATAATTTGGTAAGTTGAAACAGCGACCAGCAAATATAAACATAAAATTATGGGCAAATTCAAATAGACCGATTTCTAATTAATCAGACATTTCCCATCCCCCTACACAGAAAGGGACACCAAAGAAGGTTTTTTACGTATGATATCACAGTTTACTGAAAAGTTCTACCTAAATTAATTACTACAAGAAAAAAATCATATATTATATCTAGAACATGAAAAGACGACGCTGGCATCAGCTTAAGATATACTTGGAAAATTCGCGGGGTCTTTCAAGTTTTCTCGGAAGCTTAATTGGAAGAGCACGTACATCGAAGGTTGTGGGTTCGCAGCTGACACCTGAAACAAGCTGAATCATTTCTTGTTATAATTTCTTTAAACAGAAAAATCTAGATAAAATATAAAAGAGGGCATTGACGATCAGTTTTTCGCGACAGTCCAGACGTAAAACTGTTGCGTCACTCCAAATAGTTTTAGGCCAACTCGATTTCCGCATTCACTGGCGTCACTCCGGCTTTTCAGTTTTCAATCAGCCGGGCTGTTAGGAAGTGTACTACCTGTTTGTGTTGGATTGACGATCATGTGCTCACGATAAGTTTGGCGACGCGCCGAGTTGGATTTATGATAGTCTCGGATATACGTGGCGCGTCGTCAGTTAAAACTCTGGAGTGATGATTCGACACTCACGATCAAATTTTGGATGGACGTCAGTTCAACTGATGCGAAAAACTGATCGTCAATTTGCAGCTTAATAGGTTTTTTATGGGTTCGCTCTTTATCCCAATCAAGCCTGGGGACAAGACAGAATTCAAGATGAAAGAGCTAACCAAGAAGGTGCCTATTCACTCTGGCCCTGAAAACAGAGGGGTTATAAGTACCTACTCGGAAATACAGACGCAGTGAAGGAATTCCTTTGCTGTGCGCATTATAAAAGATGTTGAGAAGCACTTGGTGCGACAGGTAGGAATTTCTATAATAATAATAATATTTCTTACATTGACATTAATTAGCCTAACTCAAATTAAGCACTACAAGGTTTGAGTTATTGATACTAGAATAACGGATAGACATACATATATGATGCATAGATATGTAATATTTATGGAATTACTTACAAATACCCATGACTTAGGTACAAGTGCTCGGTTCATCACACAAACATCTGCCCCTTCCGGGATTCGAACATAGAACCGTCGGTGCAAAAGGCTGGATCGCTAACATTGCAGCAAACGGTTTTATCCCTCTTACTAACAGTTACAAAACATTCTTAGTTATTATGAAAATTAGATTATAATATGTTAACATCACTAGACTTTTAGCATTTTAAAACGTGAATAAGAAAGCGCTTGACCGCTATCCCGCCTGATGGTAAGCGACGATGCGATCTAAGATGTGACGCGCCTGCCTAGACTCGTGACTCGTGTTCCATGGCTATTCCCTGTGATATCCAACCCGCGGACCAAGTGTGAAGTTCATGGCAAAATCTCCCTATTTTAGTGGAGGTTTCCTTCCAGCAGTTGGTGTCTTTACGCTAAGAAGATGATGATAAATTCTGCGTAAACGAAATGACAGTTAACTTTAAATAATTAGATTTTATTTGTAGGAATATTATAAAAATATTGTCTGAATTCCAAATTAATCACACGCATTGAAGTTATGGCCAAAAGAATATAATACAAGGCTATAAAACAAAAAAGTACCAATAATGAAAGCAAAGCAAAAAAATAGTTTCTGTTAGAAGTGGCATATTGTTTTATAATAAGTATTCATTATTGTAAACAGCAACTGTACATAGATTGTAGGACTGTATACGTGAGAAAGTTCCCTACAGCAACTAACTAAAACATGTCTAAAATCACTGCTAGAAAACCAAGTTACAAATAAAAAACCGCATCCAAATCGTGTAAGAGCTACGGTGTCACAGACACACACAGAGGTATAAACTTATAACATCCTTCTTTTTACGTCAGGGGTTAAAGAGCAACTATTAAATTAATAAAACATTAAATAAAGTGATTGTGTTATGGAATTCAGAAACTACGATGGGATCACAACACATTGATCCAGCCGGGGACGGAACCCGAGACTATTATAATATCGTCATTATTCAAAATCTACAAAAAATAGATAAATAGGTCATAGAAGAATTTAACGCAAAATTCGATTTAAAACTTGATCGCTACTAAAATATTCTATAGCTCGACTAAAACTGTTCGCCCGTTTAAGTTTTTTAATGTGATCAATTAGGATAATTAGGCGTTTTTTTTCCACACGATACAGTTTGATCAGTTGGCTATTAATAATTCCGTACCATTGTCATGTAGCAGGCACGCTATTTTTAGAATAATAACTTTATTACCAATCATATTTTGTTTGTTTGCAATTAAGTTTTCGAAAATAGGCATAGGTTACGATCATAACAGGATTTCAATATAGAGTAAAACCGGTCAAGTGCGAGTTGAACTCGCGCGGAGAGGGTTCCGTATGTAAGCCATGCTAAAAATTGTCAGTAATAATTAACAAAACGAAATTATGAATATGAGTACAATTATTTACAATTATTTGAGGTGTTTGAAAGACTAAACGATTACGTGTAATTGGCCGATTGCGGTGATTGGTCGTGTCACTATTTGTCAAAGTAATGGTTTCCCCCCCACCATTTGATGTTATGAAAGGTTTGCCTTGCTGTCAATTGAGCCCTTTTTACTTCGGTCTGTCGACGAGGAATAACCTCTTGCTGTTATTCTGCTAGTTTGAAAATGAATGAAAATGTTATAGATCTATCATGTTATTGATTTTTATCTAAAAACAAACTTAATTCTGTAGTTGAAATATATTAACTCCTAAAAATTTCAACTGCAAATGTAGGTCGCATTTACAAAAAACTGTTGTTTTTTGAAGTGAAAACTTCTTTAGCATCGTTGTGATTTGAAAGTCGATGAAACGAAAAAGCGACAGTAAAAAGAGACAGACACATAAATTCATAAGATTAAACGTAGGAGAAAATGAGATAGGAAGCATTAAATATGTGTGTGCGCATGCGTAGTACAAAGCTTGAGAGAAGGCATGACAGCAACCGTGGTATTTTGCTCAGAACAATAACTAAAGCTATAGAAGGAGTGCTAAAATAACAACACAATACGTTAGTTCGTACTATTTTGACTTATACAGTTGTAAATGTGTAAGAAAGAAATAAGTATACTGATTTTGTTTCGCAATTTATAAGATTGTCACTAGTTTCCCTTACGTCAGTGATGTAGCGGCATCGATATAACTATCGATAAAAATAAAAACATTTAAACTTTTTTTTATGCTGTTGGTATGTCAATGATACTAAAACGGACGGTAATGTGTCATAATAAACACGTGTAGAATCTGCAATATGAACATTTTATAATGCAGTATTCATGGGTAGAATTTTTGGACCAAAACCAATTTATTTATTAGATTTGCTGTCTTCAGTATCTAGGGAAACCAGGTAGGTATAGTTAAAAAAATTGCACCTTGTATAGGTATATCATATTAGGCTACATGTTTCTAGCAGTACATTCAACATTATATTTTTATAGGTATAGATTAAAAAAGAAGAAAAATTTTAAAAGAAAATTTGTCGATTATTTAAATTTAATTAACCAACTATTATTTTATACATATTTACTTATTATTTTCATATTTTTATATACTTCTCTGTCAAGAAAGTACCGGGAAAAGATTAATAATATACAAAATGTTTGTTATTCATCCAAATTTATTTTATCACCTTCAAAGTATGCTTCTTCAGAAACGATACACTTACGCCAACTTTCTTACTTTTTTTTAATATTCCAATTTGGTTTTTATAATCTGCTACAATTTTCTGTAAATTAGATATCAGTTCAGAGATATCGGAATCAGTATTTGTTTCAACTGTGGTCATAGATTTGGGACGTTTACTAGGTGGTTCATAATTCCTTCTGAATCCGATAGTGGTTTCTGAAACACAAAAATATTATTGTAAATAAGCTATCATTATTATTTGGAATACACGGTGCCAAACTGTTAATTAAAATCTGAATATTTATTGGTAGGATCGAAATAATTATATGAAAAAGGAAGACTAAGATAATGTTTGGAATAAAAAAGGCGCAATTTCATGTTCTGTAAATGTAATGTGGGTATAGCATTTGCTTTCAGCCTCCGAAATTAAATGTTTTCATGTGGCTCAAATGACTGTAGTCTAAAATGTTTCGAACAAATGTAACTGTGCGCTTTCGGTGTCCAATTGATCCTTGATATACGGCGTATCCATTCAGTTCTAATAGGTTCATCTTTGGGAAAACTAAAGCAAAAAGTAAAAACCAAAAATGTTGACATCGATAACAAAAAACACATCACTATCATACTATCATATACAAAACAGAAGGCATGAAAATAAGACAATTTAAACCAAAACTCATGGAGAAATCTATTTGTAATATTAATTTACTACAATTTTCTGAATATACCGTTGTTATATTGTCAAAATATGAGAATTTAGAAACAAAACTCACCGATGAAATGATAACACCTCATCCGTATTTTCTTTTCGTGATGTATGAGACTTGCAGTATGGAACAACACAAGCCATCCTGGACGCAGACTCTAAGCTGTCTGAAGCGTCTATATGCACACTTTCCTGTTATTTTATCACGAACTTCCTTGTAAAATAATATAATTTCACGCTAGCCGCTCTCAAAGCTGTTCGGCCACTCTAATACGACCGCATTGAATTTGGTCCTACTTAGATATACAACCAAATTACAACCATTTGACATTTGTACTTTGAGAGTTTGTGACAATGACGTGAAAATAAAACCTTACAATTGTTGTCTATTTCGCTCTTACCCATGTATGTTAGTTTACTTTAAGTGAATACGAGAGCTGTTATACAGTTTTTATTTTAGCGCGGCTTCTATAGCTTTAGTTATTGTTCTGAGGTATTTTGTATACGTGTACGTATTATTTATGAAGGTTTCCCTTCTACCACGTGTGAATTGCACATATGTTTTTTTAATGTGATATTATGACAGATGAACGGTTTTCAGATTTTTCCTTTACTTATGCTATAAGACCTTGCCTCATTTCATTCCATGATTCTAGGTCAACGGGAAGTACTCTATAGGTTTTCATTGCCTTGCGAGTGTCGAATTTGCGGCATAAATGGTGTAATCTTTTGATTGTGTTGACTTAAAGCTTGGTTTTTTTACATCACCAAGGGACCATAGATTTAAGTATTCGATAAAAATTTCAAAACGTGTTTCGCAAAATTAGGGTCTCGACAGACGGACAACGAAGTTATATATACGGGTTCCGTTTTTGGTATGGATTATGGAACCCTAAAATTATTTATAGTTATAGATTTCTTTCTCCAACATGTTACGCACGAAGCAACAAAGACTTGTCCGCGCAATAATTACTCGTATATGTCAAAATTTCGCTTTAATGATATTGTCAATAGCTCTACTTTTTGATCATGTGCCTACCAGTTTATGCATTTTGGTAGCTTTTAAAATAAACTGTATTAAGTCCCTATTCATCAAATTTCATAATCAATGGCTATGAAAATTTACATTAAAAAAGTCATATGAGCAATATTTCTCTTCCGAGAAAATGAAGACCTCTTCCTAAATACTCACATATCAAAACAGAGTTTTCTACTATGATCACGCAGGTAGCACCATCTAGGTGATCGATTTCCTGTTAGTACAACAGATAACATAGATTCAACATACAAACCCATCATCTGTACTTTTCCTGGTCCCGTGACATTTTAATTTTTGAGAGACTTCAGTAAGTAGGCGCGAGTCTCTATGTGCTATATGAAAATACAAAATAATATATTTATTTTTTTAACTTTAAGAAAAAATCACAAAAATACAGACATACCTCAGAAAAAAAGAAAAGAAAATCACTAACACAAAATAAAAATTAAGACTTGAATATTGAATCAAAAACTAGCTGTACCCCGCATGTGTGCAATGCCATAATGCAAAAAGTTTCATTAAAACAAAAAATCATTTATATAGGTCTAGAATTTTTGGGCGAGGAACCGCAACAGGCGTCCCCAAAATACTATCAAACTTTCATCACAATCTGATCAATGGTATCGGAACGCATAGAGAAAAAACATTGATTTATATTTATATAGATTATATTGTCTCTAACTGGACGTTTATCATAATACATAGTTAGATAATATATTTGTAATGTAATACAATAAATTACTTCAATTTATAGAAGAAATTGAGGTTACTCACATTTTTAAGGCACAACTTAATAAATTTCTGATTGACAAAGCATACCACTCGAATTATATCAATGACAAAGTGAAATGTAATTAATCAATAAAATTTGGATATTTCTGATAAACTGACATTTATGACTATTTTTATATGAATTAACTGTTTGCTTTTTTGTTTTTTATTGTATAAATTGATGCCATTTATGTCTGTATAATATTATCCTCTTTATGTTTTAAATTTGCACTGTGCAAATTGCACACCCGTGAGATTTAGATACGGCGTTAATTTTATTTAAGTCATCTGCATTTTCTGTACCCATTTTCTATGTAAATAAATATTTTGATTTGATTTGACAAATATACCTAAATTTTAGACCTACATTGTAAAAAAATATCAGTATTGACAATTATAATAACCTAAAAGAATAAATATGTACGTGTGCTGTAGCAGAGCAAAGAGGTTGCATCTCAGCGCTACATTTACTCAACTTACCCTTATTATTTGCCCAATAACAACGTCTTGAATAATTCCACGTCTGAACAAAACATATACGGTTACCGATCTACGTACGTGCATTCGTCACCCCCCACGTTATAAAAAAGTTGGAGAGCCGCTTTGAGGCAAAGGAGCGTTTACGGACAGACCGGCGCCGGCCCGCCGCCGCCGCACCTCTCCGCTGATCGTACGATCGATGGCCGAAGCAGACAACTCGGCACCGCTCTCAGATTCCACTGCATAAGGTAAGTAGGTGTCTAGAAAAATATTTTTTATTATAACTGAGTAACATAGGCTATATTTGATGGTAGAAAAAATTAAAAGAATTTTGTCCACCCGTGCGATGCCGGGACGGGCCACTAGTAATTAATAAATTAATATCTCCAAAAACACGTATTGCAAGATCAGATGATGTAGTTAGCTCTTTTTGCAAATAATAACAGTAAGATGTAGGTCGGTCCCACTGCCCGCGTTTATCATTTCTTTGTATAGAAGTGTATCGGAGCTGCTTATTCTAAGATAAAGTGGCTTAAACACCATTACAAAATAAAATAATACAATTTGCAACTGAATCCATTGGCATGCGTAACATTTATAATGTAATTTTAATATTCTTTGTGATTTTTGCAATAAAAATGCTTCGAAAAAATTTAAAATAAGGAAAAAGTTTTGGAAGCAATTTTTTTTGGTGAGAAGCTAGCTCATGTGTTTTAGCAAACATTATCATATTTTCTATATTTTTCCAATTATTTTTTTTTCTTCATTGTTTTCTGGCAGAAGCTCGAATAAGGGTATGCAGACTACAGTACTATAGTAGAGAGATATCTCTCTAAAGCAAAAGCCAGCGATGAAGACGTGATGTTGATGAGAGAGGCCATGGTTGAGCGAACGAACCAGAGGTTAAGCCACGTTTCCCAGTGGAGTGACAGTAACCTCCAACAACTGGGGTAACAGTAAGCTAGTTCCATCGTGGATATTATCTTGACCGTAGGGCTTGATTAGGATCAAGAGCAAACCCATTCAAAATATTTGAAAAACCTTCTTCTACTTGATAGTTTAACAATACACATTTCAACTAGTGAAAGCAATAAGAAAATGAACCAGTTGCTTACGGTACGGCTCGGACAAGCCGGCCGGCGCCCGCCAGCCCGTCTACGGCAATTGTAAACATTGGCTTCACTGAGATGTCCCGGGAACATCGCACAACTAGTTACATCTGGATGTAGAAAAGCTAAGTTCGATATGCATTGCGTAATTTCATCCCTCAATATATTTCACGACTCTTTGCCCCGCTTCAAATCTACTGGAACCATTATGAAATAATTATTATTAAATTTATGTAATGGTTCTCGATTTGCTGTTCCATTTATTGTACTGTTTTTAGTTTTAATTCCTTTTTTAAGTTATTATTGCAATTAATTATTGACTGTGCCTACTTTTATAAATGCTGTACACACCTGTAATTGGTGTACACATCAGATAAAAAAAATTAGAAGTAAAAAAAGACTTTTCAAAACCACGTTTTCATAATCGGACTAAAACGTGGGGCGGGCGGTTTTCAGGCTTATTTAATTCGATTCTCTCATTTTCTAATTCGTTATTTGTAAATACTAAACATCTCAACCAAACGCCTGAAAAATTGCCCAAGTGAATTTGGGTTCAGGAAACAGGGTTCAGTAGAGTAGGTGAAATGTATAAAATAAAACTTAGTGTATACATTTACTATAGAGAAAATGTGATGAATAAAATTAACATCAAGTAGAGGTTTAAACTAATGTCTTCTGAAAAACCGAGCCAGACGCTAAAACCACTTAGCGACTGTGGTTCTAACTTATTATGGAGGTGAGTCTTCAATTGTTTTATAAATTAAAAGTGTTTAATGATATCAATTTACTATTGAAGTAAAATTATAACAGATTGGTGTAACGGTAGCGATGCTGCCTTTTGTATCAACGGTCTTGGTTTCAAGTTTCGGAAGAGGCAGGTGTTTGTTTGATGAATACGAGCACGCCTTACATGTTTACAGTGCTTACTTTGGGCTAGGCGCAACAATAAGGCTAGCCCTTAGTAAGCATGTAAGGCTTGTGTTATGGATACCAGGGTGGCGGAGACATACATATATGAGACATACATTTTTAATATTTGTATAAATACTAGCTGACCCGGCCACGCGTTGCTGTGTTATGAAAATAAAATGAAATCTATCCTGTGTCCTAAGTTGGAACAAATCTCGCAATATGAAAAAAGAATCATGGAAATCGCTTGAGTAGTTTCGGAGTTCATCGCGCTCGAACACTGTGACAGGATATTTTTATATATATTATATAGGTACACCACTTACAAGGTGGTGTTTAGTTATTACGAGTCTGACAAAACCTCTCGGGACGGCCGATGTATCCATGACGGATTCACCACCTTCCTTACCCGCGTCCGGAGGGTGCCCACGTGTATAAATGCTCGGTTTCATCACAAAAACCTGTGTCCCTTCCGTTATTCGAACCCAGATCCTTTGGCGCGAAAGACAGGATCACTATTGCACCAAACGGCCGTCAAAATAATATCAGTATGTATTATTTAATAATGTTGGCCTCACCATAGATAGATTTCGTGATCAATATATTACTTATTGGAATCAATCAACCATTATGAATCTCACTTATTCTGAGATAGGAGATTTTCAATTCTTTTGCAACATTTTTTTTGACGATCGTTGGGTGCAACGGTAGCGATCCTGCCTTTCGCACCGACGGTCCGGGTTCGAATCCCGGTAGGGGCACATGTTTGTATGATGAATACGAGCATTTGTACCTGAGTCATGGATATTTATATATATTTATATGAATATTACATATCTATGTATTATATATGTATGTTTATCCGTTACCCTAGCATCCATAACACAAGCCTTACAGTGCTTACTTTGGGTAAGGCTAATTGGTGTAAATGTAAAAATATTTATTATTTATTATTATTATTTAAAGTGTTAAACTATGTTTATTTACCTTTTTGAATTAAACAGCTTACCTATTTACGGATTTTGCACATTTTTTTTTTATGCCTGACGTTTCGACTCCTTTACAGGAGCTGTGATCGCAGGATGACCAAGTTAAAATTGTATCATCCTGTGTAAGAACTAAATATATAATTGGAATTTAATCTACCTAATCTTACAAGTATTAAAATAGTGTTCCAAAAAACAAACTCTTTTGTATTTTTACAACAGTCAATTGTTTTAAAGCAAATATATATTTTCTTTTTCATTGCCTTATACTTTGAAACCTTGTACAAAAATGACTTGTCAATGATGGGAGGATCTAGCTTTTTTCTTAATTTATTTCTTAAAAGGTCATTTGGAGATTTCTATTTATTAACTGGTGATGAGGTCTAATAGCTTATTTTTAGATATTAATGCATGGTTTTTTTTAATCCAGTTTTTGATGACAATCGATGAAAGAGGTAAAAAATTACACAAGTCCATTTAAGATTTTTAATTTGTTCAATTCCGTGTTGATTGGCTTACATACCAGCTTTTATGGTGACGCCTAAGAGTAATATAAGTTATTTACGGGATTGTTACCATGTACCTTGTTTTTAGCGAGTTTCCGATATTTTGGCACTGTTGCAAGCGCCATGATCACGGAGCAACTGAAGTAATTGCGGGTAGGCTGTTATTGGCAGACATATCAGTCTACCCTCTGAAGAAGTCTTTTATTGCGTTCGATACCCGTACCACTGTTCACATTCTCACTATTCACTCGAAACTGGTTCTTGACACACAACACTTACAGTATCGTATCGCGACACGATCGCGACATATCAGAAACTCGCTAAAAACAAGGTACATGGTAACAATCTCGTAAATAACTTATATTACTATAAATTTAATGAAAGTTTAAAACAATATATTGACACCTAAGAGGTCCCGGGTTCGATCCTCGGACCGGGTTAAAGTAGAAAATTAACTTTTCACTCTTGGCTCGGGTTAAGGTGTTGTGTTAAGGTGTTGTTTCTCATTTCTATAATACAAATACTTTATCTGCTTAACTTGGATATTATACTCAGATTCACAATAATTTCAACGTTATCGAAGGAATCTTTACTACCTATTCCTACACACGTACAGTAGAATTATATATATAATCTTTATATATACAAGGTTATTTTATAAACACCATCCAAATTTTTTCTAGGCATTACATATCATTCAAACACTTCATTTATGAAAAAAAATTGGTAGGTAAAATTTCCGCAAAAAAAAATTTTGTCCGAGCGAATTATTACAACAGTTGGTTACTGGCAAAATAGGTACTTACAGTTGAACGACCGACCGCCCGAAGCGCCTCACCGAGCTGCGCGCGCAAGTTGTAACTACATCGGCGCAATGAAATCAGTCAGCCGCGGGCTTTCCGCGATGTACAATGTTGCGTTCACGCATTTACGTCGCATAATTATCTACCTAACGAAATGTGTTCACACTTGCAATTGAAATCGAGGGCGAAATTGAACGACGGGTTTATGTGAAGAAGGCCCAAAGCCTCGAGAACTTAATATAAATATAATCCGTGCATTTAACGAAGTGACAAAGTGAAAAAACAAGTAATACAATAAAAGACAATGTTCATAAACGTGCAAGACTGTTTAGAGAGAAATTACCTACACTTTAAGGTAAAGTGATTGTTTTCAAACTTCATGTAAGTGTATTTTTTTTGGATTTTTAATTAATTATTTTGTTGGAGTAAAGCAAAATGTGTGCAGGGCGGCTAAGACTTGTGAAATTTTTCACAAAAATATAGAACTATTAATTATACATTTCTTTATCCTATCGTGTAAAATAGACAAAAATAACTTAGGTAGGTAGGTACTAAGGTTTTGGCACTGCATTTGTTTTTGCGATTTTCGAATTGCCTTTGCGATCCCTGTGTTTTTTTAGATTCTGTGGTTAATAAACACCCTTTGCTTTACTCCAACCAATTATTCTACATAAGTTGATTAAATTTAAAAAAATGCGACGTAAGTGCCTAAGGTGTGGTTTACTTTTATGTTCATTTTTTATTTATTAAAAGTGTTATCGATTAATATTGTTATAATCAAAGAACAAATCAACTTATCTCTTCTTCAATTTGACGTTCCTATTTTTTTTCGTTTAAATTTGCAACTTATGAAAATCATTGTAATGTATCAATGAAATACGGGAGGGCGGGGCGGGGGTCGTGTAATCATCTGCTACAACACCGTGCGTAGCGTGACTGTGACAGCAATCGGTAGTTTTCCTCGGATAACTTTGTGTAGGCTTAACTTAATATTTTAGTACTGAGTGATATTAAAAGAAAAAAATCTTGTTTCGTTATTTTCTTCAAAGAATATAATATATAAATTTGGATGGTGTTTATAAAATGACCTTGTATATATATAATTCTACTGTACGTGTGTATGTCACTGAACTCCACCTAAACGGCTGGACCGATTTAAATGAATGTTTTTGTATGCGATTGGGTGGCGCCCTGGATGGTTTAGATTCACAAATCAGCCCGGCAGATGGAGCTGCAGTCGGCACAGCAACGCGTGGCCTGGTCAGATAGTTACTATATATTTTTTAATATAATAAGATAATAAATAATACAAAATACAAATATGAAAAATAATTATTGAGATGATAGTACTATAGTTTATATTATTGTTTAATTCAGAGAGGAATTGTTTAAGGTACAATTTCTTTAAAGTATATATTGAAAATAAGCATTTAATAATGTATTTCTTTTATTTTTTACATTTACGATGCCATTTTTCTATTCTATCTATTTCAAATATGCCTATAAAATAACCACATCTCCGTGTCCTCAGGTAGGATTCGAACGTACGACCTTTCGCTTTCCGGGCGAGTGCTCTGACCGTTGAACCACCGAGAGGCTGGCAAACGCGTCGAAATATACAAGCGTATTTCTATTATGAGCTAGTACCTATCAATGTTAAAAGTTAATATTTCTAACAAATATCTAAGGATTAAGATGGTACCAGCTATAATAATGTATTTATTTTATTTTATTTTGCATGCCATATTTAAATTTAAATGCGTCTTCCAGCTTCTTGGAAGCTCAGCGGTTAGAGCACTGGGCCTAATAGCGATAGGTCGTAGATACGAATCTTAGCTGAGAGCTCGGAGAATCGGTTTTTTAGGCGTATTTCGAATCGTCTTTAAAGTAGTTTAAAATATACTAAAATTATGTTAAGCATTGCCTATAGCACCTAAACTAGCACTTCGTACAAAATTTAGTTTTATTTATTTATTTATTTATTTATGACATAGCAACACACAACAACAGGCTTTTACCACGTTTTTATAACTTGCTTTCGTTCGTGTCTGTTCTTCTGTCTGTCCGCAAAATTTTCTCATTTTGTAACTGAAAATTAGACCACTTCTGATGCTCTTAAACAGCTCAAAATTTAAGCACACGTAGATCATGGATGACAGTTCATGATTCAGTCATCACCAACATAAACTTAATAGTTAGATAAGCCACAATAAATTAATTAAAACATCTATATAATCCTTGTAGAAATTCAATAAATCCTCTGATTAATTCTGAGATTTACGTTAAATAAATAGAAGAAAAAAAGGTTTTTAAAAACCCCGTTTTTATAAACAGACTTAAACTAAAAACGTTGGGCGGGCGGTTTTCAGGCTTAACTTATTCAAATTCACTTGGGCAATTTTTCAGGCGTTTGGTTGAGATGTTTAGTATTTACAAATAACGAATTAGAAAATGAGAGAATTAAATTAAATAAGCCTGAAAACAGCCCGCCCCACGTTTTTAGTCCGCTTATAAAAACGTGGTTTTTAAAAACCTTTTTTTCTTTTATTTTTTTAACGTAAATCTCAGAATTAATCCGAGGATTTATTGAATTTCTACAAGGATTATATAGATGTTTTAATTAATTTATTGTGGCTTATCTAACTATTAAGTTTATGTTGGTGATGACTGAATCATGAACTGTCATCCATGATCTACGTGTAGTAAAATTTTGAGCTGTTTAAGAGCATCAGAAGTGGTCTAATTTTCAGTTATAAGATTAGAAAATTTTGCGGACAGACAGAAGGACAGACACGAACGAAAGCAAGTAAGTAAAAACGTAGTAAAAAAACCTAATGTTGTGTGTTGCTTCGTCATAAATAAATAAATTAAAATAAAATTTGTACTAAGTGCTAGTTTAGGTGCTATAGGCAATGCTTAAGAGCCCTTAGCTAAGATTCGTATCTACGACCTGTCGCTATTAGGCCGAGTGCTCTAACCTCTGAGCTTACAAAAAGCTGGAAGTCGCGTCTAAATTTAAATATGGCATAGATGCATAATAAAATAAAATAAATACATTATTATAGCTGATACCATCTTAATCCTTAGATATTTGTTAGAAATATTAACTTTTAATATTGATACTAGCTCATAATAGAAATACACTTGTATATTTCGAGACGTCTGCCAGCCTCTCGGTGGTTCAACGGTCAGAGCACTCGCCCGAAAAGCGAAAGGTCGTTCTTTTGAATCCTACCCGAGGACGCGGAGATGTGGTTGTTTTATAGGCATATTTAAAATTCTATAGAAATATGGCATCGGAAATGTATAATATAAAAGAAATACATTATTACATGCTTAGAGAAATTGTACCCTAAGCAATTCCTCCCTAAATTAAACAATAATATAAACTATAGTACTATTATCTCACTTAATATTTTTCATATAAATATTTGGTATTATTTATTATCTTATTATATTAAAAAATATATAATAACTAGCTGACCAGGCCACGCGTTGCTGTGCCGACTGCAGCGCCATCTGCCGGGTTGCTTTGTGAATCTAAACCATCCAGGGCGCCATCCCAACGCATACAAAAAAAATCATTTTAATCGGTCCAGCCGTTTAGGTGGAGTTCAGTGACAAAAATTATATTTTGACAAAATTTTGTGTATGTGTGCATGTGTTTGTTACCATACCAGCAACGCGTGGCCAGGTAAGCTAGTATATATAAAGATTATATATGTAGGAATAGGTAGTAAAGATTCCTTCGATAATGTTTAAAATGTTTTATTGTGAATCTGAGTATAATAAGTATCCAAGTTAAGCAGATAAAGCATTTCTATTGTAGAGATGAGAACCAACGACGGTACCACTACAGCTAAACCCAAGCCAAGAGAGAAAAGTTAATTTTAGACATTGACCCGTCCGAGGATCGAACCTGGGACATCTTAGGCATCACCATAAAAACCGATATGCAAGCCAATCAACACGGAGGTCATCAAAAAGTTTGAACAAAATGAAAATGTTTTATAATTTTTATATATTTAATGCATTTTTCAATGCGATCTTATAAGATAAATTATTATCTATAATAGAAAAATACTAGATTTTTTTTCTTAGTATTTTTCTCTTATAATTATTTTTCTTATAAGATAACATTGAAAACATGCATAAAATATAAAAATATAAAAACTAAATGGCTGTTTCATCTTAATCGATTGCCTAAACATTTGTAAAAATGTTTCTTTCGAATACGAGAGGATGTTCCTCTCGTTGATGAAACAACGCTGGCCTACAGCGTTAAATTAGAAAGGTACTAGAAAATTTCGACGAATGTTCATAAAGCTCGGTATCTCAATTGGGAGAGCATTGGACCGGATTTCCAAAGGTTGCGGGTTCGATTCCAGCCTGAGAATTCACTTGTGAGCCGAGTCGATTTTTCTTCTAGTATTTTTCTATTATAATAATTTATCAAAATAAAAATGTTAAAAGGACATATCTAATTTTTATCTCTGTCATCGATTGTCATCAAAAACTAGATTAGCAAAACCATGCTGTACGGTGCAAATGACCGTACATTCAGCGCGGTCAGCATTTCGCACCCGCAGCGAAGATTTCATAATAATTATTATAATTAAAATAACTAGTTCACATTCAGTCATCATACAGTGTACTCATATGCTAAAAATGAATTGAGCTACACTTGTCGAAATTTTCTAGTACCTTCCCGATTTTACGCTGTAGGCCAGCGTTGTTTCATCAATGAGAGGAACATCCTCTCGTATTCGAAAGAAACATTTTTACAAATGTTTAGGCAATCGATTAAGATGAAACAGCCATTTAGTTATGCATGTTTTCAATGTTATCTTATAAGAAAAATAATTATAAGAGAAAAATACTAAGAAATAAAATCTAGTATTTTTCTAGTATAGATAATAATTTATCTTATAAGATCGTATGCTAAAAATGATATGAGTACACTGTATGATGACTGAATGTTAAGTAGTTATTTTTAATTATAATAATTATTATGAAATCTTCGCTGCGGGTGCGAAATGCTGACCGCGCTGAATGTACGGTCGTTTGCACCGTACACATGCATTAATATCTAAAAATAAGCTATTAGACCTCATCTCCAGTTAATAAATAGACACCTCCAAATGACCTTGTAAGAAATAAATAAAGAATAAAGCTAGATCCTCCCATCATTGACAAGTTATTTTTGTACAAGGCTTCAAAGTATAAGGAAATGAAAAAGAAAATATATATTTGCTTTCAAACAATTGACTGTTGTAAAAATACAATAGAGTTTGCTTTTTGGAACCTTATTACATTATTTTAATATATACTTGTAAGATTAGAATGATTAAATTCGTATAATATATTTAGTTCTTACAAAGGATGACTAAGGTCCTGTGATAACAGCTCCTGTAAAGGTATCGAAACGTCAGGATCCAATATAAAAATATATGCCCAAAATCCGTAAAAAAGTTGTTTTATCCAAATATCCAATAATATATTGACCACAAATTCGATCTATGTTGCAAAAAGGTAAATAAAAACAGTTAAACACTTTAAATATTGTTAAAGAATTGAAAATCTCCTATCTCGGAATAAGTGAGATTCATAATGGTTGATTGATTCTAGTGTTGCCCAAATTCAGTCTTGGTCTTGCAGTCTTGGTCTTGTTCTTGCGTTTTTGCAAGACCAAGACCAAGAACAAGACCGCGTATTTTTAGCAAGACCAAGACCAAGACTGACCGTGCAAGACTTGAGCAAGAACAAGACTAAGCCTGCAAGACTCTTGCGTCTTGCAGCTAGGACTTAGCGCTATTTCACGGAGTAGTTAGGTGTAACAGTTCGGTGTATAGGTACGCTTAGGAATTCTATGAGACGCAAAAAACTGTATCAAAGAATATGAAAAACTGGATCTATGCGCATTACGACTAATACCATAAACATACCTACATAGCGAATAAAAAAATATCCATTAAAATCAAACTGAGTGCATGCATAGTTATGTTTTAACCATCGGCACTTTGATAATGCGGCATCAAAGGTTTTGTACTTACTTCTCAAAGAAATTTGCTGCTTTTCGGAAGCACATGGTTATAATACACGCGCCGGCGGCTTCTTTTGAAATCATATACAACAATCGTTGCCGCCGCGCCGAAATCACAACATTTGACACTATTTGATTGCCGCCACAGGGCGTAGGCGTAGGTATACTCATGCAAAATAATTTCGAATTTTAAGAGTACCTACAGGTGTTCCAAAGAATAAATAAGTTTCAGAGTGCTTATAATGAAAATGAATACATTATACTGATCACGCAAGTAGTATTATGATTAGAATAAAATGGTAAGGATAGGTAGTAGATGTCATAATAATTTATTCTAGTAAGTATATATTATAATATTGATTATATGGTTTTAAACTAATTACTTAGGTACTATTATTGTACATTTAGTCATTATATTTCTTAAGTTTTTACAAGAAAAAATAGCAAAAAAGTGTTCAAATATCACCCGTTTGATAAATATTGTAGCCACTTTTAAATATACTTGAAACGTGTAAAAAAATTCTACATAATTAATAAAATAATATAAAAAGCGTAGGTACTTACCTACTAATAAAATAAAAAGCCTGCGATTTATTATTAGTAAATAATCACGGCAGCCGAGAGTGTGTCTCCACTTTTGAATACATAAATCATAACCAGATCACTAGAGCCACTTCAAAAAAGAAATTTGTAATTCCTAGGGTTCAAAATTATTTTGGTGACAGAACTTTACAGAAGCGTATACCATATCTTCTTAATTCGTTGCCCGAAACTATTAGATGTGAAACGGATAAAAATAAATTTAAAAAAATATTAAAAGATTATCTGATGACTACTATTTAACACAACAATTGTATGTTTTTATTTATTTTTTTGCATTCACAATGCAATATTTCTATAAGATATAAAATACGTGTGTAAAAAACAACCACGCCTCCGAGCCCATCTGAGGGCTCGGAGGCGTGGTTGTTTTTTACACACGTATTTTATATCTTACAACAATTGTATCTTATTATTATCACCGCTAAATTTTCCTTCAGTTTGTTGTAATTCAGTCTAAATCCAATTATTGTGCACTTAACTTTACCTGATACAGTTATAGTTGTATTATATACCTACATAATTATAATTATAAGCTAAGAGACTAAAGATCCCTCAGTCAAACCGACAAGTCGGTTTTGTGGGACTAAATTGTATCTTTGTATTTTTTTTTCTTGTATATGAAATAAATAAATAAAAAAAAATAAATAAAAAAAAAAAAAAAGTATTTACAAGCAGTGCCCGCGACTTCGCCCACGAAGAATAGTAACTTTGGAGGTATAGTGACGTTCAGGATTTATTTATTTATTTTAAAACTTCTGTCATCAAACATACAAACAAACTCTTCAGCTTTATAATATTAGTATAGATTAGTATAGATGTACGCCAAAACATTCACTTATATGTAAAGAATAGTGATTGGCACTAATTCTTTACATATATTTTATTCACGCGTCGCGTCTGTACAAGTAGGTAATAATCTGTGTTTGTACGCCGCACGCGGCATCGTTTGATTTGCGGCGGCATCCTTTTAATAGAGCCGGCACGTGGCGAGGCGGCGCGGTAGAAAGCAAGGAAACGTACTATAAACAAAGGAATTATTTTAATTCCAGTCATTTCCAATTGAGCTGTGCTTCGAGTCTAACTTAATAATTGTTTTTACTAATTCTTGTTGTTTTCTAAAAACGTATCACGTGTACAATTTAATATGAGTGACGAAGATTCAAATTATTCTAGTCCGAGTAACGAGAGTTTGAGTCACAGATCTAAAAGACCCAAAAGCAAATTTGAGGAGTTTTTCGAAATAATTCATGCATCCCAAACTGCCTTGTGTAAATTGTGCCAACATAAAAAGACTGAAATAAAAATGAAAAACAGAAACACTTCAGGCTTAAGGAAACATCTAATATCTTTCCACAAAAAGGAATCACAAATATTTCTTCCTGTTAAACCAAAATTAAGTGGAGATATCACAAGCTTTTTAGTAACCGCTGGAAGAAGTGGACAGGTAAGAATATATTTTTTTTATATGAAAACTCCAGGAACTCAAAAAAGTCTTTTTTGAACAAATGACTTTAAACTGACTTCGGAATATTTTATAGATATTGATAAAATAGTAATACATAGGTACATATTTCGCGTCATTTTTAACAATGGTCGAAATTGTCGCTACGGGAATTTTAACTCCGCGTAGCTGTTCATGCGATACTTTCAAAAACGCCATTAACTTACGTAAGTATTTTTGAGTTAGTGGTGTTTTCATCTAGGGGTGCGACATATTAAGTATGTAATTATCGTCTTAAATATTTTTATAAACACCTATATTTTCATTTGTTTTCATAATCGGCCAGTAACAACTAAGTACTTTATTTTGGTAAATTACAGTACAGTGCAACCTTAATATAACAAATGTCAATTTAACGATTTTCTCGATTTAACAACAACAAACCTCCTCCTCCTAAACGCTCAAACCTAGTATGTTTTAAATAATAACACAAGATTTATTGTTTTATTTCAGTCGGAAAACAGCAGTGACAACATCACGACAGCTACAGTTGATTGGGTAGTGAAAAAATATCTTCCCTTCTCATTTTTCGATGACGAAGCTACACAAGTATATTTTCGACGTATTTGCCCTAATATGGAGTTTCCTAAAAGGTCTACACTTAGAAGGAAAGTCAAAGAGCGATTTGAAGAGCTCCAATTTAATCTCAAGGAACGACTTCAACAATTATCATCTAAAATGTCATTTACCATTGATGGGTGGACGTCAATTGCTGGTAGGAGTTACTACGGGGTTACTATGCATTATATAGACAACGAATGGAAGTATCGATCTGTAGTTCTTGATTTTATACCATCACGCGGTCGACATACTGGGGAAGATATTGCAACGATTTTCCATGAATGTTTATTGGAATATGGCATAATTGATAAAATACAAGGTATCACGGTCGACAACGCAACTGCAAATACCAAATTTATGTATGAACTGGGCAAACAGTTGCCACACTTTGATTCAGACAATCAACATTTCCGGTGCTTTGCTCACATTTTAAACCTTGGTGTACAAGATTTATTAGAGACCTTAGCATTACACTGTGAGTCTGACACTAACGCGCAAGATCAGCAGTATGAAGACTATGCAGACGAAACTGAGGAAGATGAAGAATATGCACCAAATATTGCTGACTCGCGTACATCTGTAACAAAGTTACGCAGTATTTCCAGTAAAATAAAAAGAAGTGAGATAGTGAAGAAGAAGTTTCAGTCTGCTTGTGAAGCAGCTGGCGTGCCATCAAATCTAAATGCCATTCTTGACTGTCCAACAAGATGGAATTCCACACATGATATGATTGGATTTGGTTTAAAAGTGAGAGCGGGCATTAACATATTGTGCAGTTCTGTCACCGAATTGAATGATTTTCAAATCACAGCTAGTGAATGGCAGGTACTCGAAAAATTACATAAATTTCTAATAAACTTTAAACTTTTAAGTACAAAACTTGGTGGAGACAAATATGTTACATTACCGCTAGTCATTGTATCATTCAATCTCTTGCTAGATAAAATTGAATCCATGGTAAAACAGTTAGATGAGAAACCTAATCGATCTGAAGTGGATGAAAGGCTCATTCTAGCTTTCCAAGCAGCTCGAGACAAAATGCTTAAACATTATAAGAAGAGCAACTGGATTTATTGTACTTCTTTAATTTTAGACCCAAGGCATAAGGCTCAGACTTTTGACCTGACAATGTGGGGGAAGCAACTTAAAACAGAAAGTCTGCGCAAGTTCAATGAACTTTATGAAGAATATAAAAGTCTACACTCACTGAACAAATCTCTGGAATTGCCAAGAAAAGAAAATAAAGTATGTGATGAAGATGAAGACATTATAGACTTTGATAAACTCTATGAATGTCCCTCGACGTCATCTGGATCTTGTCTTCAAGGCTTAGTGATAGACGAGTTGGAGGAGTACCTGAGAAAACCAAGAACTGCCAGCTCGGAAGACATTTTAGATTGGTGGAGGACGCATGAGACAGAGTATCCGACTTTATCGAAGATGGCCCGTGATTTTCTCTCAATACCTGCAACTTCAGTACCTGCTGAGAGATTATTTTCTAAAGCATCATTAGTAATTAGAAAACATAGAAATAGGTTAAGTGATGAGTCAGCCAGATGGTTACTTTGTATTAATTCTTGGTCAAAAGAATTGATATAAAGTAACATAACCTAATGATAAAGCTGTTGTGTACTGTTATGTTTGATTTGTGTTGTATTTTATTTTTGATTGAAATAAATGATAAATCATAAAACTCTTTTATTAAATTTCATGCAAGTTGAGGGTTCAATCTCTTTCTAGACAGACATTGTTATTTAAAATACAGTCAAGTTATTGTAATTAATTTGTTTTTTTACATGTTTTAGCAAATGTAAGCTTATAAATCATAAATGTTTATTAAGAAACAGTTACTTCCATGGAAAACGACATATAGGTCAGTTGATTTTTCGACTTTCTTATCAAATCTTCAGTTATTTATTAATCTGATTGATCTTTACTATGGCTATGTTAATTCAAGCTCACAATGTTCCAATTCTAATACGTTTTTCTAAGATTTAAAGTAAACTTTAATAAATAGCAATAGACTAATAGGTAATTGCAAGACTTGCAAGACTCTTGCTGCAAGACCAAGACCAAGACCAAGACTGCAAGCGCAAGACCAAGACCAAGACCAAGACCAGGTGTATTGGCGCAAGACCAAGACCAAGACTGGCTAAGTCTCGTCTTGTTCTTGCATTTGGGCAACACTAATTGATTCCAATAAGTAATATATTGACCACAAAATCTATCAATGGTGAGGCCATAATTGTTAAATACTACTAATATATTTTGGCGATCGTTTGGTGCAATGGTAGCGATCCTATCTTTCGCGCCAAAGGATCTGGGTTCGAATAACTAAAAGGACAAAGGTTAGTGTGATGAAAACGAGCATTTATACAAGTGGGCACCCTCCGGGAATGGAGCTGGTGAATCCATCGTGGATACATCGGCCGGCCCGAGAGGTTATGTCAGACTCGTACTGACTAAATACCACCTTCTAAGTGCCATAGCCTAGGAAGGCTGTATAGGCTTCATTAAGCATTTATACTTAAGTTATGATTATTTATATACCTATATAAAATATATAAAAATATCCTGTCACAGTGTTCGAGCGCGATGAACTCTGAAACTACTCAAGCGATTTCAATGATTCTTTTTTCATTTTGCGAGATTTGTTCCAACTTAGGACATAGGATAGATTTCATTTTATTTTCATAACACAGCAACGCGTGAGCTTGTCAGCAAGTACTTCTATATATATCACAAAACATCTTATCACACATGTAGAAATGCTATAATAATAATAATAATGAGACATACGAAATAAACAAAATTAGATTTAGTAGCCTAAAAATCGGCAATTTTCAATAAAAAAATTAAAAGTCGAATATCTCGAGAAGGGTTAAGTTTAGGGTAGGGTGTTTCATAGTAAAATAAGTCAGAAATGATGGGCCCTCCACGCCCTTAACGGATCTAGCACGACTTTTCCGACAACCCTGTATATATGTCTCCGTCACCCTAGTATCCATAACACAAGCCTTACAGTGCTTACTAAGGGCTAGCCTTATTGTTGTGCCTAGCCCAAAGTAAGCACTGTAAGCATGTAAGGCGTGCTCGTATTCATCAAACAAACACCTGCCTCTTCCGAAACTTGAAACCAAGACCGTTGATACAAAAGGCAGCATCGCTACCGTTACACCAAACTGTTATAATTTTACTTCAATAGTAAATTGATATCATTAAACACTTTTAATTTATAAAACAATTGAAGACTCTCCTCTATAATAAGTTAGAACCACAGTCGCTTGGTGGTTTTAGCGTCTGGCTCGGTCTTTCAGAAGACATTAGTTTAAACCTCTACTTGATGTTAATTTTATTCATCACATTTTCTCTATAATAATAGTATATATATATATATATATATATATATTTTTTTAACAACTGTACTGTACCCTAGATCGTTCAGTAAAGTTGTGAAAAAATATTTTTAGTCTTCTTTAATATTCTGAGAATGTAACTATTCTTACAAGTATCTACTTAACTATTGTAACACGTCTCTTAAATTAAAAAAGCTCATTGTATTTCTTGCAATAGTCAATTGTTCTAAAGCGGAAATATCTTTCCCCTATAGCTACGTAATTAAAAACATTTTACTGGTGATAGTTTAAACGTACTGTAAGGATCATGACAGAACTCCTTAGCTTAACTTTTGGGTATCCAAATGCCTTGACGTATTTCCGAAAGATTTAAAAATATACGCTACACTACGACACATCAAACTGACGTATATAATAATACTAGCGACCCGCCCCGGCTTCGCACGGATGCAATGCTCTACTATATATATATCTATCATATTATGCATGTATTATACTTATAAACCTTCCTCTTGAATTACCCTATCTATTAAAAAAAACCGCATCAAAATCCGTTGCGTAGTTTTAAAGATTTAAGCATACATAGGGATATAGGGACAGAGAAAGCGACTTTGTTATATACTATGTAGTGATATCTTACAATCACACCACTTAGCCTAGCTCAAAGTAAACAAGTATAAAAAAACAAGAAATATTTAATGATATATAATAAATACCCACGACTCGAATACAAATGCTCGTATTCATGACACAAACATCTGCCCCTTCCGGGATTCGAACTCAGGACCAGGGATTTTAGCGGTATCCGAATAGTGTTCTGAACACTGTTTTTCATTTCTGTTTTAAAAGTTAAACAGAAAGAACTGTAACACTTTGAATCTGTTTTAGAAAATACCGGTTCATAAGTGTTAATATCTGTTACAGTCAATAAGGTTCACATTGGCATAATTATGCCACAGCTCACTAATGATTTGGGTACTTTGAAATGCCTATGTTGGTGTACTGTGTATACACATAGATAGTTAAACGTAAAACAGTTTCTAACAGATTGGTAACAGAAGACATTATATCTGTTACACTTTATAAGTGTTCGACGCAAAACAGGTTCAAAACACCGAAATAATTGATACAGGAATAATTCTGTAACAGATTCAATGTGTAACCCTTATGAAAGTGTTTTTGAATCCCTGCTCAGGACCGTCGGTGCGAAAGGCAGGGTCGCCGAATATATCAATGTACTTCTTATAGTGCAAATTACGTCACGTCAACCATAACTGTTATAAGTACTAACATGTCTTCCCATAGAAGTCTGTACGTATTAACAGCTGATGTGACCTTAAAAGCAAGCACACGACCGGCTCTACACGTTTAGAAAGTGTTCACCATCTCCTTCACTCTTATGAATTTACACATGTTGTCTATCTCACTTACCGTCCGATTCATTCACTCTCGTTGTAATGTAAGATTCTGCGCGCGTGCGCAAGTTGTTTTCTTCGCGGCAAATAATTTAAATAAAAAGTGTATGATAATTATGAACTAGTGGAAAGTTATATTTTGGCTACTAAAAATGGAGGATAACGAATTTAATGTAAGTACTCTTAATTTAACCTATGTTTTATGATTTGTAAATTTTATCATAAAACAAATACCTAAGTTAATATCTAAGTAGATCAAGGCGATAATATACATCCTAGATTTTAGAACAATGAGCTTATCTGTTGTAGGATTATGTTTTTGGAGTCAGTAATCAACATTTAGAGTTTTGTTCAACCGTGTTCACACTTTTTGAGATAATTATGTGATCTATTTGTTTAAATCTAAATTTGAATACCATGACTCCTAATATGTTACAAAATAAGAAACAATCAATCAATCCATACTTTATTTGTAGAAATACGAACTGTACAGGTAATTATAATTGTACATCTTATAATGTTAATTTTAGTAATTATATTTTAACCTGCAAACAGGCGAGCAAATTTTATCACTGTACTATGTATAAAATAATATAAAAATTTCATTTTAAAAGTGTCAAATTCATTGTCAAATTATTTTTGAAATAGATATAAAAAAGCAACAAAATTTAAAGTAATATGAATATACCGTCAACTTAGCCTAAACAACACTTAATTTATTTTCAAAATCACTTTATTATAATCCTATATTAGAAACGTCAGAATGTTTTTTATTTATCTTGTTTTCCAGAAGCAATGGCCTTTTCTCAAATACACTGAATTGTGTCGCAAAAATTACTGACTCTTTAAGTATTTTTAAGACAGATTACCTATAAATTCCATACAAAAATAGATAATTTTTGTTCAGTTTCTTATATTTCAAGTAGATACTAAAATCTTAGTATTTCTATTCTTATAAAAAGCAGGATCGGCTCGCACAAAAAAATATCACATATTTTCTTAATATATAACTTTTATGCCAACATCAATGAATCGAACAGTTAAGAATCTCCTGAAAATCTTAAATATCTCAAGTAATTCCGGGACCTCGGCCTTCAAGAAAAGGTAGAAACAGGATTTAATAATAAATATCCAAAACAAACACAATCTAAAGAGTATATTTACGATTAATGTAATCAGCCTTATTGCATTTATAAAATTGACTCTTTATAATAATGGATACTAGGATTCCTCACAAATATTCACTTATAATATACAAAGTAAATTCATAAGAACCAAAAAATAATAATAAACAGTTAAGGTCGGCTTTTTGTG
The DNA here is from genome assembly GCA_927399485.1 of Calamotropha paludella. Classification (NCBI taxonomy): domain Eukaryota; kingdom Metazoa; phylum Arthropoda; class Insecta; order Lepidoptera; family Crambidae; genus Calamotropha; species Calamotropha paludella. Next base: position 22,102,006 of record OV656817.1, on the reverse strand, counting down.
GTCTATGGTTTTTGACGACCGTTTGGTGCAACGGTAGCGATCCTGCCTTTCGCACCGACGGTCCTGGGTTCGAATCCCGGAATGGGCAGATGTTTTTATGATGAATTCGAGCATTTGTACCTGGGTCATGGATGTTTATATATATTTCTATGAATATTACTTATTTATGTATGATATATGTATGACTTTCCGTTATCCTAGTATCCATAACACAAGCCTTTAACAGTGCTTATTTTGGGCTAGGTAAATGGGTGTGAATGTCGTAAATATTTATTATGGTTGCATTGAGTAAACAATCCAGTAGGTACGTAACAATATTATGAAGGCATTGATTCCAAATTATAGTTTAATAACTTTTCAATATTATTACTTGGCGATGCAGTCGCTAAGCATAAAGCTACGCTAGCACCATATATTGGAGCGTAATACCTAAAAAAAGATTTTTTTTTTGTTTCGATGGGAATTTTCGGGAATTTCAAAATTCGGCTATGGCGTAACAGACATTGCGCCATTGAAGCTGATCCATGGGAGCTTCGCTCGCTTCGGCCGCTCCGCTCCAATAATTGTTATAAAAAAAATTCTCATAAATATGTACAGTGCAGTAGTTATATTTTGGTTACAATATTTGTATTTGATATGAAATATATCCAAAGTAGATAACTTTACAAAAAGAAAAGCAGAAAATGGATATTGTCGTATAGTTTATACGTTGAAGGTAATCTACGGAACCATTAAATCTATTTGAAAACCACTTTTACCATTTAAAAAGTTCATTATTTCAAATGGAAATAGCTTATATATAATTTATGTATTATTGACTTCCACCCCGGCGAATTTGGGGTAATTCAGTTTGATTGACAAAAATAAAGAAAAACTTAGGCGAATCGAGCCATAGGCGAAAAGAAGTTAACGCACCTTTTTTTGGTTCTCCATTAATCTACACTAATATTATAAAGAGGAAAGATTTGTATTTTTGCAATGAATAAACTCCAAAAACTACTAAGCCGGTTTCAAAAATTCTTTCACCATTGGAAAGCTACATTCACGCTGAGTAACATAGGCTATATTTAATGCTAGAAAAACAAAATTGGAAAAAATTAAAAAAAAATTGTCTACCCGTGCCACGCCGGGACGGGCCGCTAGTTTTCTTATATTGCAATGACCTTGAAATAATATACGTAAAATATATTACTAGTTATAAAGAGCACTTTAGCAGTAACAAGTATAAATTCAAGTATACATTATTGAAGTTCGATAGGTAAGTAAGTATCTACTTAGTACAGGTCGAAAGTTCCCAGAATCGCGTCTTTAATATTTATTGATAAGAAATCTCGATTCAATGATGTCAGAACAGTTATGAATTCAATTCAATCGATAAAATGTTATAGTTTTTTTTTTGTTACTTTGCTAAACTACTAAAATACACATCGTTACCCCAGTTTCCTTTTAAACAAAATTTTTGAAAATAACTTTTATTTCAGAAAAATGTGAATTGTTTCTGATAAGGAATTCCCGATTTGCAATCATTTTTTGAGTTGGCATCAGCTTAAGAATTTTTATGACTAATTGGACAAATCTGTCAAGATATCGGTAGCTCAAATGAAAGAGTACACGCCCGAATAACGAGGAGATGTGGGTTCGAGTCCCGCCACAACTCTGACAACTGAGACAGTTTGAGCTTTTTCTAGTAATAATTTCTTTGAGTATATAAATTAAAGTTATTTTTTTATTTATTTATTGATTTACTTACATTTATTTACACCACAACATTAACAATAAAATACATGCTAAATAAAAATAAAAACAAGTGCAACAAACACTTATAAGTAAATACATCAAGCAATAAAAAACAAGATAGGCATCAAAATTAATTATACCAAATAATTAGGAAACATAAATTAAAGTGAATTAAAGTTAATTGCTCAAATAAAAAAAATATAATCATGTTATTTTGTTTTCCAAAAGAGATATTTTTTCTGTACTTTTAACTATTTTGTTAATATCTGTATTTGTTTATTTAGAGATACTGTATAATTTATAGAGTATCTCTAAATAAACGATACGAGATACTGTATTGAATTTTGTGTCCACAGACTCTACCGGAGCGCACAGAAAAGCATGAATGCGGTTTAATATCGCAGGAAAACAATAATGAAACAAAAAATAAATTAAAATGTAAAGAAAAAAAAGAAGATGGGAATATTAATATTTTTCTATTAGTATGTATAATAGGAGTTTCTTTAGGTTTATTGCTAGAAATAATGAACGCTCAAAACAGAAATAGGGAAAGCACAAAAGTGTCCGTTCAAAAACCGAAGTATTGGGTCTACTCGAAGTACAGTGACGTAGAAAATAAGAATGGCTTATTAAAACACGTTCATTTAGTACTAGAAAGGTACGGATACGAGAAAACTACCAACAGTTCACCATGGAGTTTGCTGTGGTCACACGATTACCCTTTCAGAGCGTTATTCCCTAATTTACTCAAGTTGAAACCAAAACAAATGGTGAACCATTTCCCTGGCACCGGTTTTATCACAAACAAAGTTGATTTAGCCACATCCGAATCTAAATTCATACCGAAAGCGTTCAAACTGCCGCTAAATAAGAAAAACTTCTTGGAGTATGCCTCGAAAAATAAACATGCGTTGTTTTTGGAGAAACATAATCAACACAGGGGGGTGTTTCTAAAAAACGTATCTGAAATAGACCTGTCAAGCGGAGAAAGTTTTGTGCAGGAGTACGTGCAAAAACCTTACTTGGTGGATGGTCATAAGTTCGACATTGGCGTGTACGTTGTACTCACGTCGGTCGATCCACTGAGAGTTTATTGGTACAAAGGTGATGTGTTATTCAGGTAAGTTGAGTTTCCTGATTTAATTATGTGAATAGCAAACCAGCATGAAGTATAATAAACTGTCAAAAGTTTGCCAACTCGTATATCTATGATTTGCTGCTTCTTCTGTTATAAATATGAAACAGCCACTAATCAGCGTATAGCAGTCTGCAAAAATGATACTTTAGCATCAATACAAATCAAATAACTTTACACACCTTATGAATTCTTTATACCCATCCTTTATATAACTTACTAAGGAACCTACATAAAAATAATTAGTATAAAAATAATGTATAATGTTACAAGTAATATTATACAACATTATAAATATCAAATAAATATATTTAAATAATTTATTAATAAATATTATGAAAAATAGTATTTTCCTAGTAGCTTAAATTTAAGAGTACTTATTTCATTAATAATTAATTAAAATAAATTGGATAATTACTTATAATCGTTACAAAAACTAAGACGCACAATAACTTTTACTGATATATTGACAAATAATGCAAACATGCATGTTTATTTTTCGAAATGAACAAAATATGTTACTAGAAAAAAATCAATTTGTCTCAAGCGGAACACGAACCGACATCCCTACGCTATCCGGGCGAGTACTCTTCCAATTGAGCTAGAAAATATAGGAAGTGCATTATCCAACCACATCCAAGGAGAGTTTCAAAAAATGTAGCTTAATAATTATATTATTTAAAATCTTCGTTTATTACCTTGTTTTTTTTTTATTTGTAGTTCATCCTTGACGATTTTTTAAAGTTCATCAATGACGATGGTGCATGCAACTAGGCCAAAATATGGCCGAAACTAGCCTCAAAATTAAAAAAAGAACATGCTTATAATCCCGTTTCAATTAGTACTAATGTATCGTAATTTTATATTTACTTTCTAGGGGTCCTCTATTGAATAACAAAGAACCCTTCTAATATTATCAACTCCTTCCAATAATGAGGTTAAAAGTAAAACTGTGATACTAGTTAAAGCTTTTCGGTTTCATCATCACGTATCATCACTGGACGGGAGCCTCCCCCAAAAATGGGGGGTTTTTGCCATAATGGTATAGCTATTAGAAAGTGTTATGTGCTAATGCAATACCGATACTAAAAGGAAAGAATCTGTCTCCTAGAATACAGAGGCCTTAGTGCGATAATCGATATCGTTTGCGTAAAATATTACTATGCATTTTTGTGTGAGCGCCCCTAGCGGTAACCATAGGTAACTACGAATCTTCATAGAAATTCGTAACGTGCTCGTTATCGAGTATCGAATGCGTAAATTCACACTTAGGCCTCTGGTTGACCTAACCTAAGGAGCAGAGTAATATAATTTAAGTTTAGCATTTTAGGTACTTCAAATTATTTCTCTTGTACGGGTTACCGAAAGTTAAAATATGTTGTACATGTAATGTCAATGATTTGCTTTTTAGGTCATTTTAAATAATATTTAATTTATAGTTATATTCACGTTATATTTTATACCTTATACCCTACTACCACTACTACTTGTACGGCTGCTTATACATCACTTTCATAGTTACTAAGTAAGTCATTGGGTTTCTTTCGTGCATTTCGTAAACTGTATAATACAAGACATCACTTATTAGACAATGAATTTATGAATTATTGTTATTAATGGCGCAGAAAAAGCCAATTACAAGAAAAACGCTGCTTCTCATGTAAGGTCTACAGGTACTCTAATGAGTGAGTAAGCGAAGGATTGATGATATTTTACAAGCCAGACACCTCACGCCTAACTTATAGGTAAATAATTTACTTATAAGAATATTATACCACCTTAATATATATCTAAATGAGGTACAATTTCTTAGAATTCGAAAACGAGCAAAAATATCTTTAAGTTTCACATACGTAAAAAGTAGAGATAGTTTTCCCTCGTCTGTTTCACTGTATAAAGGTGAAATTACACCCTTCTTAGTAGAATAGCACCGATCCCTCACACGTTAAGATGTCGTAATTACATTTCGTAGTGATATTTCGACTCCGGAACCCAGTAATGTGCCTGGCCCAACACGAGCTTTGCCAGTTTATATTTGGAATAATCGATATTGCGTAGATGTGTTAATAAATATACCTACATATTATTTCTCTTAAATATTTAGATTGCCATGAAGTGAGACACGTATTGTTAGCTTAATTATTTGCTTCTATTTTCGTATTAATTAATAAAATCAACTGCCTGGTCTCTGAATTAGAATTCACACTAATAAGTAGCACTGATTATTAACTTCTTCAATTATAATGAATATATTAATTCAATGTTGTTGACATTGAATTTACCAACTACAAAATAATGATAATTTACAAAATAATGCTAAATTACAAAATAATGATAATTTACAAAATAATGCTAAATTACAAAATAATGAAAAATTACAGAATAATGATAAATTGCATAATAATGATAAATTGCAAAATAATGATAAATTACAAAATAATGATAAATTGCAAAATAATGATAAATTGCAAAATAGTGATAAATTACAAAATTAATCAAATAAAATAAAGTTAAGAATAAATAAAATTATGTTTATAATAGAATAACAATATTAGCCCGTACATGTACTATGTCACAGTGATACACGTACTGGCAGTCAAAGCGCTAGGCGAAAGCACTCAAGATACTTTTCGGGTTGGCCTGCACCCTGCGCACCAGGGATATTTTTTTGTATTCACAATGCAATATTTCTATAAGAAATAAAATAAGCCTGGAAAAAGCAACTACTACTAAAAATCCTACTAGAGGGCATTTTATATTTTCTTCTGTTATAATGTTAATTTTGTTTACCAAGTATGTGGTTCACTTTCAAACTGAGTTGAGAGTTACTGATATTTATCAATGAAATTGTTTTCAACTTAAGAGATAGGTATCTGTTCAAAATAATGAGTTTAAATCAACTTCACCACGGTTATGTTAATACGGTTTTGGATATTTCAGGATATTGCCGTGTTCTCGATTTCAGCTACGATAGATTAGAATCTTGCACGTGGATCTTGGACAACTGAGATAACACTTTAATGGCTTGTTCTGACTGAGAAACCTACCGTGGATCTAAACAAAGCCCATTGAACTTGTGGGCTTTTTTATTTAAGTAGCAAATATTCATTTGAGTCAATTCTCGAATAGGCGTATACTCATCCCGAATAAACTAAAACAAAAGAAAACTATAAATAAATAATAAATAAATATTTCCTACATTCACACCAATTAGCCTAGCCCAAAGTAAGCACTGTAAGGCTTGTATTATGGATACTAGGGTAACGGATAGACATAAATATATAATAATTAGATATGTAATATTCATAGAAATATATATAAACACCCATGACTCAGGTACAAATGCTCGTATTCATCATACATACATCTGCCCCTACCGGGATTCGAACCCAGTACCGTCGGTGCGAAAGGCAGGATCGCTACCGTTGCACCAAACGGTCGTCAAACTATAGGTCTTTTTTTCTAAAATATTATTTAGAATTAATATATTTTTGTATGACAGTTTGTTTCTTATACTTTGTCCTATGTAGGATGATACTTTTGACAGGTGTCGCTTCCTTATTGCTACGTACTAAGGTTGCGTTTGTTTCCTTGTGTTTGGCTTGACATTGCAATAGCAACTTTATACCCTCTATATAGGTGTCAACTGTCAAAAGTCATTGGACAAAGTATAATAAATTATACATAGAATTCCCCTATCACAGTGTTTGACCGCGATGAACTCTGAAATTACTCAATCGATTTTGATGATATTTTTCATTTTTCTGTTTTTGTTCTGACTTAGGACATAGGATAGGTTTCATTTTAATTTATAACACAACGCGTGGCCTTATGATCTTAGAGTCGGCGATCACATACCTACTTAGTATGTACATATTTATTTCATACTTCGCATTTGAACATGGTTGAATTTGTCATACAAACTTTCGATTCCTTTTAGGTAACCCTTAGGGAAAGGATTTGCTAAAACGGTCACCCATCCTATTACTGGCCCTTTCAAAGGCCACTTAACCTGCGCAATCATAGACCAAATTCGCCATAGATTATTTTTTAAGCACACGCTTACCGCTTGAATTTAAATTACCAGATACTGTCCAGCGAAGTATTACCCTTTCGACCCGAAGAATCTGGATAAGTACGTGATTGGGGATGACTACCTGCCCACGTGGGAGGTGCCTTCCTTGGCCCATCCTTACACCGCTCTGGGCTTCGGGATGAAGAGCGCCTTCGACATCTATGCTAACTCCAAAGTAACTACTTAGTACATTTTTTTAGAAGGAAATCATTTTTACTACGCTCATTTACTATGAGGGAATGTTTAATCCTAAATCCTAGCGCCATCATCAGATCAGCTGGATTGTATCATTATATTGCACATAACTATGCCAAATTTTAGCTCAATCGGCTTCAGTTACCAGAGGCCCAAGTGTAATTTTTCAAATAAACAAAACTTACTATCGCGTTAGAATTAGGTAAGATTTAAAATTTATACCTTGTTCCTTTATTATTAAGGTCTCTAACACTTAGCAAACTTAACGTTTGCTTAATTGAGGTATTACAATCTGGCCCCTGATACAAAAAAATACGACAAACGCTTTGCAAAGTTAATTAAACGTTAATTTTAAGTTGTACATTTTCAGACGAACATTGCAAGGTAAAGATTTTAGAAATAATAACTGTTTTTCCAAATTCAGTGTATAATAATTTTGTAAATAATAAGATTTATATGAGTATTTGTACTGATTTCAGGGTAACAATCCAATAAAAATATGGGAAAACGTTCAAAGAGCTATCTCTGAAGTATTTGTAACGAAAGAAAAACATATTATTGAAGCTGTAAGTATTCTTTTATAGAAGTGCCTTTGTTTTAGATGTAGATACATTAATGACAACAACAAGAAAAGACATAGATAGGTAGGTATTTTTATAAACAAACATATCTAGCTAATAAAAAATAAAACAAGCAAATTCATACATTTAGTGCTCGATATTGCACGGTCTAACAGCTCCCGATGATACTCTATGTGGGGGCTAAACACGTGTAGAGCATTGGGAATAGGCAAGAGAACCTATACCAATACCAAAACGTAACTAAAAACCGTTTTGAGTTTCATACCGAAACGTAACGTTACCGCAAAACATAAAACCGTTTTCCTCATAACCAACGCAGTGCAACCAAAACTGAAAACCACGCTGCCACGAACGGATAAATGCGCCAAAAGAGTTTATTTTATATACTTACTTAAGTTAAAGTCACAATTAAAAACTAAAAACAAATGTTGTTGATTGATAAATTTTGTTGAATATTGCATAAAAAGCGTAGTTTTATTGTTAAATCACACATATTTTTAAAAATTTCCATATTTCTCGATAACCCGGGAATTCCCGGGAAATAGTGGTCGAGAATTCTCGTGCTTCGAGAAATAAGAAAGGTCGAGAATTGAGAAACCCTAGTCATAACCATAATTACGTAAAACTATCACAAAAACTTGCGTTACGTTTGTTAACAGCGTTTGCGTTTTCATTCGGTTTGCAGTAGCCAAACCATCTCGTCAACCGCGGTAGCGATAACCAAAACTGAAAACGGTTTTTAAAAACGTTATGGGAAATACAAAATCGTTTCGTAACGGTTTTCAAAAAATACCAAAAACGCCCATCTCTAATTGGGAACCATCAAGATGGTCAAGATGTATCGCTTTCTAAGTGTCTGCGGTATCTGCATTGATTTGCGGGAGGGGTGATGCATTTTGTTTGTTTTTACGGATGTATATTAGATACTTTAGTTACTTAAATTAATTAATTTAATATTTAATTGAATGTGCGCTGCGCCAAATTATTGTTATGATTGTAAGAATTTTTGTACCTAATCTCATTTTAAGCGAACGTATGTTCTTATGAGAATAAATGTCTATAAACCTAAACCTACTTAAATAAACATGGAAATCCGCTAAGTGTCACCCGATTCTATGAAACACTTACATAGGTACTTTAGCAATTTTATATACATTCCATTTGTACAGACAACAATCTATTGCTAAATGGTAATTCTTTTAAATTGATTCCGTTTCTTGTAAATTTAAATTTAATAGTCCTGATATTTTTGCATTTTTTAAATTAATCTAATTGGAAGGGAATTCAAATGAAAACAAAGTTATTTTTAATCTTATTTTTGTTAATTATTATGTAAAGTGCTGATGCGGAAAGCTTTGAGTTCCAGGAAACAAAACGATACCGAATTTTAAAATACCATGAATCGTAGGCGTTTCGCAAAATATGAATAAAATCGAGATAACCAAAACCAAAGATAAATATCATTATATTTATATAGGTATATATCATGGATATATATCAAGGATATTATCATAAAACCTGATTGATACTAAACGCTTTCTGTTAGACTTTGCTGATGATAATTAAATAAGGTGATTTGCTCTTTTCTTTGACAAAATAGCCGCAACCATCTTTAATACAATACTTAAGGAGTAGGTATTGTTATATCATTGAGGTTAAGCAATTTTTGCAACGTTGCAACTTATTGAGTTCCCCCATGTTTAGGATTGGTGCCTGTTGTAATTACGGTTTTTAGCAACCACCGATCCTCCTTGAGCTTATGTCTTATTCTTCAACGGCTTTCTCATCCATAGAAAAAGCCCTGGCGTGCTTGAGCTAAAATATCGCTAAACTACAATTTTTTTTGAAATATGAGCGAAAAACGCATATAATATTTAAAATAATATTTTTGTTAGAACTAGTACAAAAACTATAAGCAATAGAAATATGTTGCCAATTAACTGATTCGTTGCTATATACGATTACAGAAACGAAGGCTACGAACTTGATTTGCGTGAAAAATGAAGATAGTTTTATTCTGGGTTGACTTCCCTAAAATTTTGAAATATTGATTTGAAGGAGTTATCATAGATTTAAAAATGACACGGTTTCAGTGGCTAACGCCACACTAAAAAAAAAGTGATGGCACGACAGGCGTGTCATCAGCAACGAATCGGTTAAAACTCAATATAAACCTCCTGAGTGTTTGCGACTTTTTAGCAAACGGTTGGTAATCTGTGCCCTAGCAGTGAGCATATTTATATATTTATAATAATGAAACCATTTTATTAAAACCTTTTTTTTTATTAAACAAAGATAACACAATAGTTTTTTTTTACATCGTTATCGTGATAAACGTGATCTATATGCAATAAGATCACAAAACAAGTTTTTTTGAAATAAAAACTTTTTTGTTTATTCATAACTAGCTGACCCAGACACGCGTTGCTGTGGCACAGAAATTTTATTTTTCTAAAATTTTTTTTTCTAAAATAACTTAGGCTACTTGCCTAAGTTATTCCTTATTACATCAGCTACCTGCCACTAAAAGTCTCGTCAAAATCAGTCCAGCCATTTCAGAGATTAGCCGGAACAAACAGACAGACAGACAGACAAAAATTATATTCATATGCATGTAGTAAAAAACGGTTATTTCAATATTACAAACAGACACTCCAATTTTATATGTATAGATAATTAACAAAAAAAATGTATCCCAAAAATTCTTTCATTTCTTTGATTGCAGTTAAAACAATACCCTTCATCGGACAATTTCTTCGAACTAATGAGGTTCGATCTTGTAGTGGACGACGATTTGCGAGTATATCTACTGGAAGCCAACATGTCTCCCAATTTGAGTTCGGCTCACTACCCACCCAATCAACTACTTTACGAGCAAGTATTATATAACCTATTCTCGATAACAGGAGTAGGTTCTCGCACATATAATAATCAAGACTCCAATCAAAGGTAAGGGAGCATTTATTTACAAAAATATTATCTGTATAATAATAAGTAATAGCCAATTTGGATTAGGCCAGAGATATTTCCTCATTATAGTTTGCATGAATAAACGCGAATTCTTATATATAAACACATTTATCAACTGGAATAAAATAAATAAGGTATCATACAAATTATGTTTGCTTTATAAACATGCTGAAAAAGACGCAGATATATATTAGAAGTTGAGATAAGGGGTTGTACCTACACCTGTACATAATTTTATTTATTAATTTTATATTAATAAAATTATATTTATTTATTATATTTTAAAAGAAAATCATTAAATTCAAAGTATCAAATGTAGGAATAAACATCATTATTAGTTAGCAATCTATAATCTAAGATCACAAATTTGTTGTTTGCCTGTCCGCTCTTTTTCCCGCTCTTTTTCCATTGTATACGCGTTACCATAGCAACGCGTTAACCGCAAGTAGTTCGTCTACCGGACGCTAGATGTCGCTAACGGAAAAATATTTAATAATAGAAAAAAATTAAAGAATTTTGTCCACCAGTGCGAAGCCAGGACGGGCCGTTAGTAGTTCTCAAATAAATTATAAAACTTATACCGCTATGTTTTCACATGTTATCAGGTATATAAATAAAAAAAAGGTATATTAATGGCAGATAAATTGGATTACATAAATAGTATAGTGAGATAATTAGTTCTTAAACTTCCGCGCACATTACACATTTGAATAAAACAACGTTTTTACGAATTTTGCACATAACTTATTTTATATTTAGTCCTGACATTTCGATTTCTTTACAAAATCCGTGATCATAGGATGGCTAAGGCAATGATCGTCATATATTTTCTACTACCTTCACAATATTTTAATCAGGCACTTTCCTAACTATTATTTATTTTAAACAAATCAAATTGTATTAGTTTGCATTTTATTTAGTTGTTAAAGTTTCATAACTCTCATAATTTTATTAACTTATAACAAAATGTCAACTTTTTAGATTAAATATTTTACAATCACATAATTATGTCAAAGTAAATATGCAATATCAAATAAACTCATTTATACAAAGTTTCAAAAAAAGCATATTATTGGAGAGGAGCGAGCGAAGCTCCCATGGATCAGCTTCAATGGCGCAATGTCTGTTACGCCATAATTTCCCGAGTTCTTAACCGATTTAAATATTTTTGTGTGGAATCGAATCAACAGGTTTAAAACCAGATTGTGACGTAGCCCGAATTTTGAAATTCGCAAATCAGTCCAGCTGTTTAAGAGGAGTTCAGTGACATACACACGTACAGTAGAATTATATACATATATAAAGATAAAAATTCCCTGTTACAATGTTTGACCGCGATAAACTCCGAAACAACTCGACCGATTTTGATGATTTGTTTTTCATTTTTCTGGATTTATTACAACTTAGGACTTATTTTAATTCAACACACAGCAACGAGGGTTAGCTAGTACTATATATGTATTATGACGACGATATAGAAACACCTACTTTTTATTGGTGATAAAGGTCGGCGAAAATTCGACTAAAAATCTGTCTTGGGCGGGAATTTTTAACAAATACTAAAACCACGATTTAATACCGTTATTACAATATTTTTTTATATAAGGCATAACTGAAAAGAGGGTAAATTATAATAATAAGAAATATCGGATCATAGCGATAATTTTATACGTTGTATGTTCGCTTAAAATGTTTTTATTAAAAAAATATCAATTAATAAAATATACATACGTCTGACGACCGTTTGGTGTAACGGTAGCGATCTTGCCTGATCCTGGGTTCGCGTCCCGGAAGGTGAAGATATTTGTTTTATTAATACGAGCATTTGCACCTGACTCATGGGTATAGATACATATTACATATGTACGTTTATCCGTGTTACCCTAGTATCCATACCACAAGCCATACAGTGCTTACTTTGGGCTAAGATAATTTGTGTGAATATAAGATATATTTTATTTTATCATTAAGTGTAAACGGACTAATGTGTTCTAACTTTGCTTTTGCTGGCACGCATACCAGTTGTCATTGTAAAGCCACTTTGATTCCCATGTTCGATTCCCGGTAATATCAGCGTAGAAAACGAACTTACTATTGGCTCGGATCTAGGTATTGAGGTACCGTCGTTATTTCAGATTTTCATGACACAAGTGCATTAGCTACTTGAGTTCAAAATCAAAATCAAAATCAAAATAACTTTATTTCATAGGCCCTTGCGGGCACTTAAAATCGTCAATTTTACATAGAAGAATCAAGATAATATTCTTTTATAATAAAGATAGCCCGTGCGCTAGCGGCAAGTACATCCGCGGAGTTGATGCCGCGCATGTAATCGCCACGAGCGACCCGATTCCGAACGTAGGGGCTAACATGAGAAGAATCGGGCAAGAAACTCATGTGCCAAAACTCTTATAAAATCGCCAAATGTCTTACAAATTGTGCATATTACAAAACGATTCAGAGAACGAGCAATTCATTTCTTTTAGGTCCACGCTGCCTTATCATTCAAAAAATCTTTAACACTATAATAAGCCTTTTTGCATAACTGAGTTTTAATTAAAAATTTAAATTTATTCATTGACAAGTCATGCATGTTACATGGCAGCGTGTTATACATTCGTATACAGTGACCTGTAAAGGAGTTGCTTATTTTATGGAGCCTATGCCTGGGCATTGCTAGCTTGTCTTTATTTCTTAAATTGTAATTATGATTGTCACTATTTTTTCTGAATTTAATATCTTTACACTTATGCGCATACAGTAGGTTTTCATAAATATATTGTGAATGTACAGTCATAATACCAATTTCTTTAAATTTTTCTCTTAAAGACTCTCGGGAGCCCATCCTATAGATCGCCCGAACAGCCCTCTTCTGCAGCACAAAAATGCAGCCAATATCGGCGGCATTTCCCCACAGTAGTATCCCGTACGACATAATACTGTGGAAGTAGCTAAAATAGACCAAGCGTGCAGTTTTTACGTCTGTTAACTGACGAATCATTTTTACGGCGTATGCTGCAGAACTGAGTCTGCTCGATAGGCATTCAATATGAGGACCCCATTGTAACTTAGAATCTAAAGTTATACCCAGAAATACAGTTTGATTGGCCAGCTCTATTTCCTCATCCCTAACCCGGACTTTGGCTTTAGCTAATTGAACATTTGGCATAGTGAATCTAATGCATTTTGTTTTATTTTCATTTAACAACAAATTATTGGCGCCAAACCAGTGAACGACCTTGGAGAGTGCAATGTTTACTTCGTCAATATTAATTTGTCCACGTTTAACTTTAAATATTAAAGACGTGTCATCTGCAAACAAGACTATCTCATGGTCGCGTCTTACAAGATGAGGGAGGTCATTAATATATACCAGAAATAGAAATGGACCCAATATTGAGCCCTGCGGCACCCCCATTGTTACAAATGATCCAGGCGACTGCTCTCCATTGATGACCACCTTTCGAATCCTGTCACTTAGGTAAGAAGTGAGAAAATCCAAAGCGGTACCACGGATACCGTAATAGTGTAATTTCCTGATTAACGTCTGATGCTGGACACAGTCAAAAGCCTTTGATAAGTCACAAAAAACACCATAGGCATCCTGCGACTCCTCCCAGGCCTCATAAATGGATTCTAACAATTTTATTCCAGCATCAGTCGTGGACCGTCCGCGGGTAAAACCAAATTGTTTAATGTGTAGTAAGTTATTATTACTAAAATATTTCTGTAATTGCTTAAGCGCGGTTTTTTCAAAAATTTTACTGAATGTTGATAGTACGGATATTGGACGAAAGTTAGAGGGATCTGAAGTACTACCAGATTTAAACAATGGAGTTATTTTGCTAAGTTTCATCAAATCAGGAAACACACCACTATCAATACAGTTGTTGAAAACTAAGGCTAAATGTGTAGCAACTATTTCAATAACATTCTTTACCATATATACAGATATTCCCCAAAGATCGGCAGTTTTTTTAATGTTCAACGATTTAAAAGTGTCTATGATGTCCCGTTTAGTAACATAATTAAATTTAAATACAGTATTACAACAAGGAACATTTTCTTTCAACAAGGATTCTGCAATGGGGGTGGAAGAGCCTAAAGTGCTTGTCAAATCTACTGGAATTCGAGTAAAAAATTTTTCAAATTCATTCGCAACATCTGAGTCCGAGCTAATAAATTTACCATCAATTTTAAGTTTATAATTATTTGCTAAAGCTTTTGTTCGGCCAGTCTCTGCATTTATAATTTTCCAAGTAGATTTGACTTTGTCAGTACTGTTATATATTTGAGAACTAATATATTTAATTTTTGCAGTTTGACAAACCTGCTTAAAAATTTTTGAGTATGACTTGACATAATTTTGAAAAGATTCCGTTCTATTAAACTGTCTTTCTGAGTACAGCTCATACAATTTTTGCCTACTTTTGTGTATTCCTGCAGTGGCCCATTCGCTAAACATTGGATTAACAGTAACGGTGATCTCTTTGGTTTTGAAAATTTTATTAAATTGGTTACAAAATGACTCAAAAAATAAATTATACATATCATTTGGTGGCATATCCGGTGATAAAAAAGGAAGTTTACAACATAATTCAATTTCTATACGTTTCAATCTGTCAGCAGTTACTGGTCGACATATAATTTTACGTTTACTGACTTGTTCTGTGACAATTTTGAAGCAAGCTATTTGCCCGCAATGGTCTGAATCTAAGTTTGCAATAACTTTCTTACTTACAGGTACCAGATTACTATATATATTGTCTAGACAGGTTGCCGTTGTTTTACAGAATCTAGTAGGCTCCATAAATAAGTTGAAAAGATTGTGTGATTTAAATAAATTTAAGATTCTATAAGTTTCACTATTCTTTGTAAGAAGATCAATATTAATATCTCCACACACAATCAAGTTTTTTTTTGACCGACTCAATTTGTTCAAGGCTTCATCCATGATTTCCTCGAATCTATCATAAGCTGAGGAACCAGGTTTGTATACACATACCACAATGAGTTGCTCAAGTTCTATACATGATAGTTCTATTATGCATTCTACAGAGAGAGACACAATATCTTTCCGTTCTTTAAATTTTAAACTTTTATTTAAAAGAATCAGTGACCCCCCATGTACTGTGTTGACTCTGCAGAATGAACTACCAACCTGGTGATTATTGAAACTAAACATGAGTTCACATCCCTCAAGCCAATGTTCTGTAATACACAAAATGTCAATTTGTTTTGAATTCATGAATAATTCCATCTCTAATTGTTTGCCCTTTGATAGTCCATTACTATTTTGATGCACCAGGTTAATATTTTTTAATTTATTTAAATTACATTTATTTTGAGGGCATTTCTGAACACAATTTTTTTTACTTGACTCTAATGGTAATGTTATAAGAGGCATGTTAAAATCATTATTTATGTATTTATATTTGCAAGAGGATACCTCTTTTGTCTCTATATCTAATTTAAATAGCTTGGAACGGATTCCAATGTCATAATATTATTATACTGCTCAATAGAGTCAGTTTGTTTAGCCAAGTTCTTGGCTGAAGTTAATAAAAAATATGATAGTGAATTCACTATCTGTCTCTTATAGTACTGAGGCAGGTAATATCTACCATTAGTAAAAGTATATACATTTTTACTAACAATACTGTTAGAGTCAATTACATTAAAATTATTATTATACTGACTGAATAAATTTAGTCATATTTAAATTAAATCTATAATTATTTTCCGCATCTGACAAATTTTTTATATAGGGGAATGTAAACATTACAATTTTTTTAAGCTCTAATTGTTTTAATTTTTCAAAGTAAGAGGTTAACTTTTTTTTGTTGACATTACCCCTATTTCCGATAAATATAATTAATTCATCATTCTTACTAAATGTGTAGTTGAATATTTTGTGCATAATTTCATGTAAACTAGCACAAGGAAAACAATTATTTATAATCGACTGCTCCGGTGAATTTAACTTTAAGCGCAAATTTGAGCCCATATCCTTACCAATATTATCGCTGAACATTATTATATTTTGAGAGGAACTGACGTCATGTATACTGTCACACAATGATGATGGAAGTAAAGGAGAGACCTGGGACTCCGAGATTACCGAAGTGCCTTGCCTATCTGGTGACTGTGGAAGACTGCCGTTGTTACAAATACAACACTGATTATTAACCAGAACAATGTATGTGATGTTGTCTTATATTTAATCTATAATCACAGTTGTTTGTGTGTTTGTCTGTCCGCTCTTTTTCCCGCTTTTTTCCATTGTATCAATAATTACCATAGCAACGCGTAAACCTCAAGTAGTTCGTCTACCGGACGCTAGATGGCGCTAACGGAAAAATATTTTATAATAATAATGTAAATAATAAAATTAATTTATTCCAACAACTTATTTTACAAATGGCTTATTGATCTGCTCTCATGGTAGGTCGCCCTGTGTTATGAGAGGCAGGCCCCACAATTTTCATTGGTATTAAGTTGTATGGAACAGACGTGCATGCAATAAAAGCGCGCGCGCGCGCGTGTGTGTGTGTTTGCTTGCGTGCGTGTGTGTTCGCGTGCGTGTCTTGATTGCGTATGTGTGCTTGATGGTTTGAGTATGTACAAGTACAGCTAAGTAATATTTTTTATATGCTGCTCAAATGTATCATAATAAAATATATATTTCCTACATATATATTTCCTACTTTCACACCAATTAGCCTAGCCCAAAGTAAGCACGGTAAGGCTTGTATTATGGATACTAGGGTAACGGATAGACATACATATATAATACATAGATATGTAATATTCATAGAAATATATATAAACACCCATGACTCAGGTACAAATGCTCGTATTCATCATAAAAACATCTGCCCCTACCGGGATTCGAACCCAGGACCGTCGGTGCGAAAGGCAGGATCGCTACCGTTGCACCAAACAGTCGTCAAATGATTCCAACCACGACAATAAGAATTTATTTGTATGTATTTTGTTAAGTATAATAAAATCTATCGTAGCTATGGAGAACAAGAAGTAGTGGTTGAGTTATATATAAATAACGGAATAACATGGATGATTGGACATAGCGATGCTATATCATAAGACAACTGCGTTCGGACGGATTCTTTTGCCGTGCCGTCGTGACGTGTTCTATCTAATGATCTGAAATCTCATTATCATAATCTTTGCGATGTATGTATGCATACGTAAGAATTGAGAGTATGTGGTAGAATTATCTTCAAACTATCTGAAAGTTTCAATTTAAATATCGTGTAGTGGAAATACACTGCGGATTTTAACGAATTATTCGACATGTTATGCCCCACTGGTGCGGCAAAGTAGAGAGCCTAGAACTTTGACGTGGAATTTGCAGCACTTCAAAATAATAGCACCATCAATATGGAAGAAATAGAATACTCAACTCAATCAATCATTTATCTTTTAGGAGGAGTGATTTACAACCTGGTTTCATTCAAAAATAAACAGACACAAATAAGGATAAATAAAATATACCTACGTATTTAAATATATTACCATTGCGCGTTAGATATGTAGATAGAGATTTATTGCGTCATGTGTTACAGAAAATCTTAAAAACTAGTGAAACATGAAAGAAAACACACGAGACCCGTTGAGGCATTGTAAAATTTGGCTGTAAGTTATATAATACAAACATTAAATTAAGTAATATAATTCATAAATAAAATTAACATACACAAGCACTTCCAATATAATAAATTTTTAAAATATTCTTGAAGGCAGTAAGGACATTTCCAAATTAAATACTTCTTCAATTTTAATTAACACTTTAATTTCTTATAAATAATTGGGAAGTTTATTATATACAACAATGGACCTAGTTACTGTCGTTTGCAAACAAACAATTATAACAAAATTACAATACCTACTTACTTATACATAACTAGCGGCCCGTCTCGGCTTCGCACGGGTGGACAAAATTCTTTGATTTTTCTATTACTAAATATTTTTCCGTTAGCGCCATCTAGCGTCCGGCTACTTGCGGTTAACGCGTTGCTATGGTAATGTTATTGATACAATGGAAAAAGAGCGGGAAAAAGAGCGGACAGACAAATAACAAATTCGTGATCTTAGATTATAGTTTTCTAAGGTGGCAACTCAGACACTACTTTTCCCTATCAGTAGGGCTTGGGCGGCTTGGTGGGGCATAGTGGAAACATTATATTTTAACAGATTACAACGATGCTTGAAATGTATCAACACCGTTATTATAAGATAAATGAATACACTAAATCCATATCATTAATATTATAATTACATATTTATTTCAGCGACCAAGCGACCGCTAATATGGTGTCTTCGCATAAAAACGTTGCAGTTTGGGGCAGTAAATGCAGTACTGTATGCAAAGACGACTGCAGTGCACTCCTTGTCTGTGCACTTTGCAAGCCCTGTCTCACTTCAAAACTGAGGAACAGTCTGCTAAAAGCGTACAGGGAATTTTTGCATAGAGGAGATTTTGCCAGACTCTTCCCACCACCTATGGTGAGTATATGAGGCCAAAGTAGCAGTTTGAATATACATAGTAATTTTCCTTTGTTCCTAACGACGCTCATCCCAACGTATACCAATGTTGCTCACTGGGAAAATATAAAAAATCCCGACGAGTCACAAGTGTTACTCATTGGGGAAAACATTTAAAAAAAATAATTTTCAATAAAAAATAAGTTGAAATTTACACATTGGGACAATACATTTCATTCATAAAGAATAGTATAACACCTGTCTTATTTTTAACATAAATCTATAATCTAAGATCACAGTGGTTTGTGGGTTTGTCTGTCCGCTCTTTTTCCATTGTATCAATAACGTTACCATAGCAACACTTTAACCGCAAGTAGTTCGTCTACCGGACGCTAGATAGCGCTAACGGAAGAATATTTAATAATAGAAAAAAATTAAAGATTTTTGTCCACCCGTGCGAAGCCGGGACGGGCCGCTAGTCTATAATCTAAGATAACAAACTTGTTATTAAATATACAGCGGGAAAAAGAGCGAACAGACAATCACACATGTCTGTTCGCTCTTTTTCCCGCTCTTTTTCCATTGTATATGCGCTACCATAGCTACGCGTTAACCGCAAGTAGTTCGTCTACCGGACGCTAGATGGCACTAAGGGAAAAATATTTAATAATAGAAAAAAATTAAAGAATCTTGCCCACCCGTGCGAAGCCGGGACGAGTTGCTGGTATCTAATGCTCAACTTAAACATATTGTCGTTATAAGCATGATTTAAAAAAAAAATCGAAAAAACAGACCAACACTACAATAAAAACTTTGAATCAAAATCAACCAACAACGTGGATGACCTGAAATAAAAGAAAATGTTTTGTAAATATTTAACTTCTAAATTGTTGGATACTTGTAAAACTTATAACATGAAGAGATGGCAATTCGACGGAACTGTCAGATCTTTGCACAGCATACATATTTCCTGACTGACAGACAGACATGACAACTTTTTTGTTTTTATTTTATTATCCTGCACAGACCCTGCTAGTAAGGAGTTCTACTTCGAAAAAATGTATCTACGGTTTTGAAAGCATTACCTTTAAGAGTGTGAAATGGGTGTTGAAACTTTGAATAAAAACTTATACTAAGCAAAATAAAAAACTCAGATTATTGATAAAAAACAACTGATTAAAAAACAAGTTCTGGAAATGCCTCGTGGACCTGGTAGGTGACGCTACGATCGGATGTCAAATTTTACGTTTTATGAAGATATTTTTGTGAAAAATAAAAAAATATGATAGCTAACGCTCAAACGGGACGTTTACCAGGTTCGATAATTGTATATATAATGTATGTTTTGAGTAGAATTTATAAGAAACGCACAATATTAGCAACTCTTAAGAACCTTATGTCAGAAACTGGGAGCCAGTTTTTATTATTTAAGTATTAATTCTATATCAAACAATTTAATATTCTTACCATGTCTGTCACAAAGTAATCATGTTTTTTTTGTTTTTAGAAGCCCAACAACTTAGATGAAGAAGTACTAAGAAATTTAACTGAGATAAACAAACTTCAGTATTTATGGTATCAAGGAAAATGCAATGAGGACAGTATGTGGTGTTAATAAAATGATAAGTCACATGTTAATATATTTATTTATTTCAAAAATATACCTAATTGTTTTCTTATTATTTATTAATATCTTAAGACCCTTGTACGGCTGATTGTAGCAAACCCAGAATATAACTACCCAAATCCTCATCTTGATTTGTCCAAGACACATAAATGCTTTTAGTGTTTTCCTCTCCTTCAACTTTAATAAGTACAGACTCCACTGATATGTTTGCTTCAGAAATAGTTATCGTCCAACCTTCTAACTTTTCAGCCAATAACGCTTTAAGCTTCTCTGCAGTTTTCACAGCTGATCCTGTATCATCCAACCGCACTGTGCTTGTAAAACGTATCACATGCCTATTTATACCAATTTCATCACAAACCTCATCAATATCCAATAAAGATAGTCTATTATCTTTTACACAGAGGATCCCATTGACAACTCTTCGTCTTTTAGGATCGGGTGGTAGAGCATTATACCTAACTGCCTCGGCTTTTAGAAGTCTTAATGAAACGTCTACAGGTACTTTGGTTGGAGTATTTATGACTGAAGTCTCGCCATTAGCGGGCATGTAACAATTTATCTTAAATTCTTTCTCAATTTTATCTTTAAGAAATTCCATCTTTTGAGCCTCACCATGAACAAGCAGTACGTTCTTTGGCTCACAATATTGTATCAATTGCATGATTCCCTTAGCATCTGCATGAGCAGAAAACGACATATACTCAACTGCCATTTTCACTTCAACTACTTGACGATTTTCAAATTCTACTTTTTTTGCACCATTAAGAATTTTGTGACCGACAGTCCCTTGAACACAAAATCCTGGCATTATAACCATATTTTGCTCATATGGTGCCCATTTCTTGAATATATTTAACGATAATCCAGCATGTAACATACCTGGGGTTGCAAACACAACCATAGCTCCCGGGTTATCAATGTATGTTTTATCAAATGGCTTTATATGTTTGAAATCAAACATGTTTCTCTGAACAAATGTCTTTCTTATTTTTTGATTAGTCCAAGTTATGAACATTTTATAATAATTATTTGCTTTCTCAGTTAAACCTAAAGCAAAGTATACAGGATATTTTAAATTCATTCTTTCCCAATATGTTTCCAATAATATACAAAGCTCTTGTGCTCGCCCCAATGCAAAAACAGGAATAAGAACCTTACCACCCTTTTCCACACACTCATGTACTTTCTTCAAGAAATCCCTCTCTCGGCAACGTTTTGAATCTCTTATAGTTGTCGCATAGGTGGACTCTGTTATCAAAAGATCAGGTCGGCACTTATCAATCCATGCTGCTCCTAAATGTCGATCAGGGGTCATGTTATAATCACCGGTGTACACCACGGACTGGGATCCCACCCTGATCCAAAACATAGCAGCTCCCAAAACATGGCCAGCATAATAAGCTTTTATTTCTAGTTCATTATCAACCATAACTGACTGGTGCAAAGTAACAGCCGTGACCTTCTTAATGCAATCTTTAATCATTTGAGAAGTGAAGAAGTTTGATTCACCCTTTCTCTCAACAACAACCTTTCTCATGTCCTCTAATAATATAGGGGCAATGGCTTTGGTAGGATGCGTCATGTATATAGGGCCTGTGTAGCCAATCATTTCCGACATATACGGAAGAGCCCCACAGTGATCAAGATGGAAATGTGATATAATTACGCAATCGATTTGGCTTGTAATCGGACCCTCCGGAACAATGTATGAGAAATCCGGAAAACGTCTCTCATCGTTGTAACCCATGTGCATGCCACAGTCCAACATAATATTTTTACCTCCCATAGATAACAGGATACAACTCCGGCCAACATCTTGGCCAGCGCCGAGTGGCGTAATCTTGATATCGGGCATGTTTTCGATAGCCAAAACTGGTTACAATTACAACCTAACAAAAGTTGATGATCAAGCGCATTATCTAATGTACTTATTCAAAATGGGCCTAGTTACTAAGACGTACACTAAATTTATATGACAACAATAAAAAAAATCATTTAAAAGAAACTAAATCCAGTTTATATGTACCTACTAACAATAATAAACATTTCTTTCTTTACAGATTAGATATTTAACAGAGTATGTAAGTAACCACTGTATACATTTTATTTTTTACTACTTGTCAAAAATCTTTAAATCATTGTAGATTTTTTGGCGGGAGCGGGAAGCGTCATGTTGGTGGTTTCGTTTCTCTTGTTAAAATTTTAGTTGTTGTGGATGTGCGTAATAATGGTGGATTATTAACCACTAAGGGTTTGTGAACATACAAGAGTGTTGTAATATAAGTTATTTGCGGGATTGCTACCATGTACCTTGTTATTGAGTTTCCGATATTTCGGCACTGTTGCAAGTGCCATGATCACGGAGCGACTGAAGTAATTGCGGGTAGGCTGTTATTGGCAGAAATATCGGTCTACCCTCCGACGAAGTCTCTTATTGCGTTCGTTACCCGTACCACTGTTCACATTCTCACTATTCACTTGGGATTGTTCTCGACACACAACACTTACAGTATCGGATCGCGACACGACACATTTTTGATTTTTTCGGTTTTTACACATACGAACCACTGGATTCCAGACATTCGACAATTTAAACCCGTCCTCACGATTGAAATTTTCATGTTTTGTTATTTCAATCGCTTCCCTGACCAATCTTGGTATGTAGTGGCGTTCTGTCGAAATAATCTGTGGGTTATGAAACTCAATCCAGTGGTTAGGACCAGAATCAATCAAATGTTCCGCGATGGCCGATTTCTGCTTATCGTTGTTCTTGATTGCTTTTATGTGCAAATAACTTATATTACTATAATGTTAGGGACCATGAAAGTTTAAAAAAAAAATATATATATACAAGAGTGTTGACAAATGTAACAAAGCAGCGAAAGTTGTCTTTTCCTGCTCTCTCAAGAAGTCCGCGGAGAGGTTTCAGTAAAACCCCACACATTAACTGAAACCTGGGGGAAACTAGGGGCTACTGTTCATTCATCATTATTTACTCAGGAACTGGCAATTATACTTACTTGACACTGGCTAAATGCACCAATCGTGCCAGCCACAAATAAAGAAAAAAAATCGTGGTATCCCCCTCAGAACAATTACTGTTCTGAGGTATCCCCCATCGACACAAACTAATGAACATGCATAAGGCATATATTTTAAGAGAAAAAAAGATAGTCCGAAACTTAGTTTTATCTCTTTCTTTATTGTATGTGTATATTGAGTGTATGTCGATGGTATACATGTATTGTAGACAGACCTCAGAACAATAACTAAAGCTATAGAAGGCTCAGAACAATAACTAAAGCATAGAAACCTTGCTAAAATAGCTACCGAATTCAATATATTTGACTCACTTTGACCTTAGGCAGACTTTAATTAGTTAGAAAGAGACAGGTAATAATAAGATGTTTCGAAAATTCGTAGGTGGTCACTAGTTTCTGTTTCTGCTAGTGATGTTCTTCTCATGACTCGCCTAGTTTCAACGTCGATATATTATGAATTAATATATTCTTAATAGTTACAATTTTTTTTATTACGATACTATGAATTAAATATATTCTTAATACTAAAATGTTTTTATTACGAGAAATACAACGTAAATCATAAAGGGTACATTTTCTCATGAAACTTATCCTTGAAAGCTGCTGTGCCCTATGGTATGGCCAGGCTAGCCAGTCAAGAGACTAAAAGCGGACGTTGATATGCTATTAAAAAAGACGAGTAAAGGGGCTTTTGAGGGATGTAAGGGTTTTTGCTGCTTATGACGACTAATTTAAACGTCTGTCACATAGGCACGTTTCAACGTGTTTCATGTATTTTTCTGAAGAGGTATAGTACCATTGATGGTACTATCTAATGGTACCACGGAAAACAAACGATTTATTTGCATTTAGTAGTCATCCTATTATGTTACTGAGCTATTGATGGAAGGTTTCTGATAAGTAAGGACGCATACTTCTATTCATCAAAGTGATTCAGGTGAGCTGATAGTGGAAAGTAAGAAAAAGAAAGATTATTCGGGAATAATTCTTTCAATACTGTTTAGAGCGAAAGACGTTTTAAGTTAATCTGGTGTCTGTTGAACTTGGATCAAATTTTAATACGCATGTATGAAATTTACTAAAAAGATTGAAATATTTTACTGTCAAAAAATAAAACCGACGTCAAAAACACCAAAACGTCATAAATAATATAAGAATACGTACAACATCACATTTTTATATTGAAGTCGGTGCTAAGCAATGATAATATAATGTGATATCGTACCATTTCTTGTGCTTCATCCATAATAAATAACGTAGGAATTGCATCTTTTCTAAGACGTCTCCATTTCGTAGCTCGACTACAAAGAAATGAATTTGCGGTAAAATGCTTGGAGCAAATGTGATTATGTTTTTTTGGGGTCCAATTTCGCCTGCCGATACATTTTACCCATTCATTTCGTTTAACATCATCTTTAGGAAATCTGTAAAATAAAAAATATCGATAAAATTTTACCTGCCCTATGCCTGATCAAGATAACCTTATAATAATTTTCGAATAACCGCTAAAACATAAGCTGCAATCAATGTTACGTATTGTTTTTCTACAAAATGATTCAGAGATATTTCATATGTATTAATATTCACTTAAAAGCTCATATCAAATAACAATATAATAAAACATACCGATGAAAGGTCAAAAGATCTTGATTATTTTCTTTTCGCCACGAATGTGACTTGCAGCCCCGAACCACACAAGACATTTTACTAGAGTGTACACAAACAATCACTATTTATAAATTACTAAAAATTTCTTTCAATCTAATCACATTAATATCAATAAAATATCACCAAATATAATTAGCCACGGGAAACATAAACAAAGAATACGCGAACAATTCAAATAGTTCAAACTCGGATGGTCTATCTTTGAGACTAGGTACTATAGAATTTAGCCGTGTTATATTTTTAACCAAATGAGAATTCATCTTGTGACCTCCTTGTGATATGCTAGAAAGACAAATATTACTCATCTCTTACACTTACACAGTTTTGTGCCGTATGATAGAAAGAGACAAATAACACACAATGAATTCTTATTTTATCCTTCCTTCTATGCTTTAGTTATTATAATAACTAAAAATAACTAAACTAAACAATAACTAAAGCTATAGAAGGAGCGCTAAAATAAAAACTATATAACAGCTCTCGTATTCACTTAAAGTAATCTAACATACATGGGTAAGAGCGAAATAGACAACAATTGTAAGGTTTTATTTTCACGTCATTGTCACAAACTCTCAAAGTACAAATGTCAAATGGTTGTAATTTGGTTGTAATTTATACTACCAAATTAAAAGTACGTCTTTGATAAACGTTGTTTCTGAAGTAAGACCAAATTCAATGCGGTCGTATTACAGTGGCTGAACAGCTTTGAGAGCGGCTAGCGTGAAATTATATTATTTTACAAGGAAGTTCGTGATAAAATAACAGGAAAGTGTGCATATAGACGCTTCAGACATGTTAGAGTCCGCGTCCAGGAAGGCTTGTGTTGTTCTAGACTGCAAGTCTCATACATCACGAAAAGAAAATACGGATGAGGTGTTATCATTTCATCGGTAAGTTTTGTTTCTAAATTCTAATATTTTGACAATATAACAACGGTATATTCAAAAAATTGTAGTAAATTAATATTACAAATAGATTTCTCCATGAGTGTTGGTTTAAATTGTCTTATTTTCATGCCTTCTGTTTTGTATATGATAGTATGATAGTGATGTGTTTTTTGTTATCGATGTCAACATTATTTGGTTTTTACTTTTTGCTTTAGTTTTCCCAAAGATGAACCTATTAGAACTGGATGGATACGCCGTATATCAAGGAACAATTGGACACCGAAAGCGCATAGTCAGATTTGTTCGAAACATTTTAGACTGCAGTCATTTGAGTCACATGAAAACATTAAATTTCGACGGCTGAAAGCAAATGCTATACCCACATTACATTTACAGAACATGAAATTGCTCCTTTTTTATTCCAAACATTATCTTAGTCCTGCTTTGTCATAAAATTTTTTCGATCCTACCAATAAATATTCCTATTTTTAATTAACATTTTGGCACCGTGTATTCCAAATAATAATGATAGCTTATTTACAATAATATTTTTGTGTTTCAGAAACCACTATGGGATTCGGAACTACCAAGTAAACGCCCCAAATCTATGACCACAGTTGAAACAAATACTGATTACGATATCTCTGAACTGATATCTAATTTTCAGAAAATTGTAGCAGATTATAAAAACCAAATTGGAATATTAAAAAAGAGTAAGAAAGTTGGCGTAAGTGTATCGTTTCTGAAGAAGCATACTTTGAAGGTGATAAAATAAATTTGGGTGAATAACAAACATTTTGTATATTATTGATGTTTTCCCGGTACTTTCTTGACAGAGTAGTATATAAAAATATGAAAATAATAAGTAAATATGTATAAAATAATAGTTGGTTAATTAAATTTAAATAATCGACAAATTTTCTTTTAAAATTTTTCTTCTTTTTTTATCTATACCTATAAAAAATATAATGTTGAATGTACCAATGTACTGCTAGAGGTCTAACTTAAAATAGAAACATGTAGCCTAATATGATATACCTATACAAGATGCAATTTTTTAACTGTACCTACCTGGTTTCCCTAGATATTGAAGACAGCAAATCTAATAAATAAATTGGTTTTTGTCCAAAATTCTACCCATGAATACTGCATTCTACACGTGTTTATTATGACACATTACCGTCCGTTCTAATATCATTGACATACCAACAGCATAAAAAAAAAATTTAAATGTTTTTATTATTATCGATAGTTATATCGATGCCGTGACATCACTGACGTAAGGGAAACTAGTGACAACCTTATAAATTACGAAACAAAATCAGTATACTTATTTCTTTCTTACACATTTACAACTGCATAAGTCAAAATAGTAAGAACTAACGTATTGTGTTGTTATTTTAGCACTCCTTCTATAGCTTTAGTTATTGTTCTGAGGTTCTGAGGTTCTGAGAGACAGACAGAGAACGGAATACATCTCTTTTTTGTTCCCCCATAAGAGAAAGCAAAGGGTATACACCATACAGACTGGTCTGCAATATTTTTTTCCTTACAAGATGACAATGAATGATTATAAAAGCTGCTTTGTTAATGAAAGATGAAGAATAAATAGTAGGAATTTATTGTTTGAAAGACACACTTGTCTATTTTGTTTCTTTTACCACTTTTGAAAGAACATGTAGAGAATATAAGAAAGTATAATAAGTAATACGAAACAAGACAATGAAAAAAGAATCGTATAAAATAAAACCAGTAAAAAATGAAACTGCATTAAAATATATCGATAAACAATAAATAAGTAAGCTATAAATTAAAGGGTAAGAAATAATGGTGTAGGTATAAAAGAAGCTCCAGTAAGTGTTAGTAAGTGTTCCTTATTTCCCCTCACGGAGACATAATAATAATAAAGAAAAATAACTTGTAAATATAAGAAATAAAAGACAAAGGTTCTCTTTCGGAGCAAGACTACAGGTTTAGATTTATCTGGGAGGAGAGAGATCCATGATCGGAGACTCAGAAAGCCTTTTGTTAAGGAAAGGTAAGGCGGAAAGTATTCTAGAAGTTGCGTCCTCCAAATTTTTAGAGGGAATATATAAAACAATATCGTCTGCGTGTTGCAGCATATTGCAGAAGGTACACAGCCTATACAGCCTCATCTTCAGTATTTTCTTTTCCTAATTATATTAGAATGAGATTTGATTTATGAATTATTGACTATCAAAAAATAGTGAAATAACTCTTTTCCTTATCTTTCATTAAAGGTGTGGGCTTCTTGAGAAAGTGAAAAGAGTGTTTGCATATTAAATAAAATACCTACCGATGTTTTGTTGAACTTGAAAACACTCATACATGTTATCTAACACTTATTGGTTAATAATCCACCATTATTACACACTGATTCTCCACTACAACACAAAATCATTACGATGTGCCATAAATTGAATATTAGGTAATACAATGGATTAACCTTATAATAAAATCGATGTCATGAGGAAAAACAAAACAGTATTGAGTATAAATAAGCGGTGTGCGTACACCAAACCTATACATCAACCTATGCCAGTCTTTTAAATTTCTCAATTTAATTTTGAACTTTTAATTTCAATGAATAGAGTTTAATATTAATTAAAAACAATTGTTAATTCTAGAATGACGTGATAATGTCCGTACAAAGCACTTACTGAAAAACTTAACGATGAATTGTTTCAGTTGCACACACTCATGGGTGGTCACAACCACTCAATAACCGACATCATAATAATAATATAATACAATTATATATTAATTCTAGTTCTAGATGAAAGTAGTCTGTTATCTCAACATTTGAAGAACCCACAGCAAATCTCAATCTTCCGATAGTTGTGGTCATTAATTTAATTTTGACAAGGCACTGATAATCGAATGCCATTTGACATGTAACTTATTTTATGTTAGAGGTATCGATTATTTTCTCTAATTGAATGTTTTTTCTACATTCCTAATACTGTTGTCAAAGTCAAATGACTTTGACAACAACATTGACATTTTATAGTTGTAGTGCTGTTGTGGGTGTTTTGGATTGGTTTTCAATCAAAGATTACAATACATTTCGATTTAATTCAGTTTATACGCTGTTTATTTACATGTAATGTTACGCTAAGTTATTCTCTTGTAATTATTTCACGTCAACTTATTTTAATAATAATAAATTCTCAAGCATTTTCACATTTCTTGTCGTTTTGGGGTTGGAAAATGTTTATGCTTATCTCTTGCGTGAAGTAGCTAGTAACCTAGTATAGCAGTGTTTGAGCCGGCTTGTACTCATTGGGTGTGGACGAGTGGTAGCGCTCAGAAATTAGCAATAATGTCCGGAGAGGGATCTACAACCAATAAAAACATGAAGACCGCACTTATAACCGGTATTACTGGACAGGTGATAAATCAAATATTTTCTATTGAAAAATAGTTATTTGAAATTTATAAAGTTTGGAAAGTTTATACTTTTATTCTTTGTATCATATATCCTTTTTTAATTATTTAGCTCAAGGACTGTAACTAAGTATAATTAATAAATAATAAAATAAAACGGTTTAACTATCATGAATCATGAAAATCTAAACAATTTGTAGCCTAAAGCTTATTACTAAAAGATTAACCTGAAAATTATACAAATCTTCAACAGCTGCCTTTTTCTGATCCTGAATGTGTGTAACAAAAAATATTATTTTAATAACTTACACTTATTATTTACTTCTAAACTTAGCACAGCTTGTACTATATATACTAAAGAATACATAAATAACTATATCATAATCTTTATTGTTTCATGTCAAAACATACATACACACTTGCATACTCGAGGCACTACAATATTATACTTTTTTTTTAAACAATAATTTAAAAAAGAAATAAACAAAAGTCATAATCTAATATTTAAATAATACATTGTGTTATTAATATTGTTTTTAGATAAGCAAATTCTATAAAGGTATACTATTACTTTTATAACATATTTTGCCATTTAAAAATAACAAAAATATAAATTCATATTAACTATAAATAGTAATTAAATTAAAAGTATCAAAATCTAAGTTTTATACATAAATTAAATCACAAATGTACAATATGACAGCCATGACTCAATTTTGAAATATCTGTGCTCAGGTCTGGATTTGGACATATGGAGGCCCTGGGGCAATAGACGGCCTAATTATAGTGGAATAAAAAGTCAAAATCGTTTATTGCAAAGTTATGCAGTTATATAGTGATACAGTTTTTATAACAATGTGAAAAGTTCTTCTATGTTTTACAAAAAAAAATTGACAAAACTTGATAGTCTAAGAAAAACCCCTCAAAATTTGTATTATTTTTTAACTCTTGTGTTGTTGGGGCCTCTCTTGTGGAGGCCCCAGGGCAGTAGTCCTGCCTGCCTTCCCCCAAATCTGGCTCTGACTGTGCTCATAATTCTTATGATGGTAGAATAAGCATTAACCTGAAAGAATGTTTACCAGGATGGCTCATACCTTGCTGAGTTCCTGATAGAAAAAGGCTATGAAGTCCATGGTATTTTACGGCGATCTTCCTCATTCAATACTGGGCGCATTCAACACTTGTATGGGCAGCCAGCATGTCACACTGGTGGGCGGATGCATCTACATTATGGAGATTTGACAGACACCACATGCCTGATCAGCATTATAGTTAAGGTATGATTTGATACAATGATTAAGTTGAAATATATTATTTTGGTGGATATATTAACACCCACCTAACCTTACTGGGCTTAGATATTATGAGGATGGACTGGGATATTATTGAGGTACGCAATAATCTTCACATTTGGCGGGCACATTAGCAATTGCAGTATAAAACCATTAACTCTGCTGCTCGTTTTGTTGTCTATGGAAGGTGCGGCAATTACTTCTAATATCATTAGTGGCTTTTTACCATACTTTTTAGTATAAAGGGTTGATGCTAATCTACTTTACCCAATACCACATGGCCAATTTCAATAATACTTAACAGATATTTGAATTATGTTACACTTGTCAGGTGTTTTTATTATAATAACACATTTATGAAGTATATTTTAAACAATAATATTATAATAAAATGTATTTTACCACAAAATGTGAATTGATATAAATAACATGAATTATTTTAATAGAAAAATACTAGGAAAAATTGGCTCGGCTTATAAGTGTATTCTCCAATTGAGCTACCGAGCCTTGTGAACACCCCTCGAAATATTCTAGTACCTTTCTAATTTTACACTGTAGGCCAGCGTTGTCTCATCAATGAGAGGAACATCCTCACGTATTCGAGAAAAACATTTTTACAAATGTTTGGATGTAAGACGTTTGTAAGATAGCATTGAAAAAATGCCAAAAAAATATTAACAACACATAAAAATTCCCTACCCAATAATACACTGAGCATTTGAGTAATTGGGAGATCATATCATCAAAGTCCAATTTTTCTAACTGCAATTCAGCTGTGATTCACTAACACATAATTATGATTGATTATTTAATGAAATGTATGATTAAAATTATGATATACCAAGGTTTTTCGGCAATTTAAAACCATGAAACTACTTTACTACTAGTTACAAAAAAATAATATCTGAACCGGCAACCAATATCTAAAGCATCAATGAGAATGATATAATTTCCTTGTAAGTAATTGTTCAGCAATTTCATTGCAAATGTTTGTAAAGTAAATATACCTAATGCTAGGGTTGCCAAGCGTCCGGATAAAACTGGACACAGATTTTTCCCGCGTGCGGTTAAAAAAGAAGGAGTCTGGTCTGTTCGGATTTTTATTTGACCTTTTACATTTTTTATGTGTTTGCTTCCGCTTCATCCGCCTGACCTTGTATTGGTGGCATAATCACTAGCACTTTTCTTCCCGCGCCCCCGCTGCCCACTCCTCTTAATGTCCACCCTCTCTAGTTTTATAGTAAATGATAAAGAAAGCCTTGTTATATTTTAAAAAAACTTTTTTATACCAATGTACGGCTTAACTGAATGATCTGTCCGGGTTTTCGATTTTGACACCTGACAACCCTGCCTTTTGCACCTATTTTAATTTGTGTCGCCATTCAGTCAACATTGTTAACCACAGAACTACTCTGTTCTGCGTTGTTAACCTGCATAAAAACACTACAGAATATGACAAGAATTGTTTGTTTTGTTCAGCCTCTTTAATAAATTAGTATAAAAATTGTGAAATAGTGAAAAGCCAAAAATTGTTATGTAGTGGAAATTCTCGCGAGTCACGTTGCCAGCGATTTAGTATCAAAGAGAAAACAGTATAGAAATAAATAATGATGTAATGTGACATGGTCTTGAGGTATAAACATCTTATTGCTCGAGACTGTACATGTAAGATGATCTGAGCATATAATCGCTATATTTAAATCACCATCGGACCCATCTCTGACCCATGATTGTGTTTGATTGTACTTTAGGCATACATTTATCCAAAAAGTTTGTATTATGCGTGCTCAATCAATTTAGGAATTTAGTAAAAGACTAGCTGACCCGGTAACGCGTTGCTATGGTAACGTTTATACAATGGAAAAAGAGCGGGGAAAAGAGCGGACAGACAAACAAAAAAACAACAAATTTGTGTTCTTAGAGTATATATTATTATCTGTCCTTTTAGGCGAGCTGCGTATAGGTGATGTACCCTACTAGCTAGACAGTATATGGTGTGATATCTATCTTTTATTTGATATATTCAATGTATGAGATTAGATAAAGTAGTGTATGAAACTGGACATAACTAGGTATTACAAACTCGTGTGATGCTTTTAAAAAACACACTTCGATCGATTATATCTTTGTCTATGTAGATATCGATTATATATTCTGTCTTTGTTGTCTTTGTATCCAGTACTACAAAGACAGAATCGTCAAAACTGAGTTTGTTAACTCAGTTAAAGTCACAAGTTTTTTTATTATAGTAAATAGATTAGTGTTTGACCGCCATTTCGCCTGATTGTAAGCTATGATGCGATCTATAAATAATCTAGATAAATATTCACTCGTTAATTAAAGACCCCTAAATTGTCTTTGTAACGAAACACAAACTCAGGCAAATTAAGTTAATGGGACATTCTGGCATTGTCAACTTAGTTTCGGAAATTTTGAAAATTCCATTAATGTAGTACTGGAGGTGTGTGTGTACACACACTTGTATACATATATATGTACAACTTATAACGTATGGATTTACTTTATTGTAAATGTCCGTATACTTACATCTTTTTTTTTTTGTTTACATCGCCGTCTCACGCTTCCTTCCAGTCCTATCCATCCAAATATTGTCTGGCAGAGATCGCTTTGAGCGATAAGACCGCCCATTGTAACACTATTTTGTTTTGTTATTTTTTCAATATGGTATTTCCGATAAAGTGTTTTGTGTTTATAAGTTTACTGAAATCAAAGTAATTTCATTTTAGACCAGACCAAAGGAAATATACAATCTCGGCGCTCAATCTCATGTGAAGGTGTCGTTTGAGTTAAGCGAGTATACCGCGCAAGTGGACGCTCTAGGCACCCTAAGGTTGCTGGAGGCTGTGCGAGCAGCTGGACTCGAGAAGGAGACGAAAGTATATCAGGCCTCCACATCTGAACTGTATGGGAAAGTAGTAGAAGTGCCACAGAACGAGAAAACTCCTTTCTATCCACGATCGCCGTATGGTATGTACATTTTATAGCAGCTTATCAGACGTATCTCGTTTTTACAGCTTTTTTAACATGATAAGGGTTTTATAGTCCTGATTATACTTCGATCTACCGATGATTCAATTTATTATGTCGGCCGTTTTATAATTTGTACCTAAGTCATGGGTATCTATAAATATTAAATTTCTATGAATGCCTTGTTACCCTAGTATCCATAACACAAGCATAAAGTAAGGCTAGGCTAATTGGTGTGAGTGTAAGAAATGATATATTTTATACATGTTAGTTTAATATTATCTTAATTAAGCATCAATATATTTTTTTATAATCTTAAAAATATGATCTGACGACCGTTTAGTGCAACGGCAGCGATCCTGTCTTTCACACCAACGGTCCAGGGTTCGAGTATCGGAAGGGGCAGATGTTTGTGTGATGAATACGAGTATTTATATTTATAACCGAACTAGCGGCCCGTCCCGGCTTAGCACAGGTGGACAAAATTCTTTAAATTTTTTCTAACATTAAATATAGCCTATGTTATTCAGCGTGAATGTAGCTTTCCAATGGTGAAAGAATTTTTGAAATTGGCTTAGTAGTTTTTGAGTTTATTCATTGCAAACATACAAAAATACAAATCTTTCCTCTTTAATAATCAGTGTAGATTACGAAAGCTACAGCCGGAGGATTTAAAAAAAACGAAAACATATTCTATTTTATTTATTAAAAGAAAATTACAAAAGTAACTAAAAGCAATTGCCTGGTTCGATGCTAGAAACCGAGTGCAATGTTTTTCATGAAAAAACGTGTGACTGGGGGAAAATGATGACGGCAGGTCACGTAGGCCACTAAACGTTGCACTGGCACGTTGCGCTGACGATGCATCTCCGACTATTGCAATGGTCGAGGTTTAACTGGGTAGCTTTATTTACTAAAATAATTATATGATCTGCGCGATGTAATTACCGAGTCATGGTTATTTATAAATATTAAATGTCTCTGTCAAAGTAAGCACTGTTAGGCTTGTGCTACAGATACCAGCCAGACATATGTATACAATGTGTCCCGTCACCAGTGTCGGAGCCTTTAATGGTGTGAAATATGGCATTTTTTATCGACAAATTGCCCCTCAAATTTTGTTTTTCTCTTACGGCACCCATTTTGTTTTCTTGGTAACCAAGACCTGGGCTCTCATACTAATTCGACCACCACCACTCATGTAAATGTCCTATCAACATTAAAAAGGTGTAATTTGATAGCTAAACATGTAGACAACAGTTACACAGCCATCATGATTCAATTGTCATGGAATAAAAAATAGAAAAAAATAATTAAAGAAAAACAAATAGATTCTTTTATGTGTATTTTTTATTATTGGCCGTTAGAGAAAAACCAAATTTGAGGGGCAATTTGTCGATCTGGTATCTGTAGCACAAGCCTTACAGTGCTTACTTTGGGCTAGGCTAATTGGTGTGGATGTAAAATCCCACATACTCTTTTTTATGACTACTGAGGTTTCGATTACTTTTTTCCCATAAAACGGTAAAGATATCAACTTAACCTCGGACATAGTTCGATTCTCGCTCGCTGTACTAAGGAAGTGGACCCACTCGTAACAATACAAGCGTTTATGTAAATCCCTACTAATATTATAAATGTGAATGTAAGTTTGTTTGTTATGCTTTCACACAAAAAATACTAAACCGATCATCATGAAACTTCGTACATATATTCCTGAAGGTATGAACTAACAAAGGATACTTTTTATTGAAAACAAAAGCGGGCGAAGCAGCGGATAAAAGCTAGTATAATATATACGAAAGTGAGTTTGTTTGTTACACTTTCACGCCTTAACTACTCAGCCGAACATCATGAAATATTTCATACAGTTTATCAGGGCTTCAGAAAAGGACATAGGATACCTTTGATCCAGAAAAAAGTACTGTTTCCGGGGCATAAAAATATAACTTTTAATCTGTAAACTACGTGAACGTAAGCGAAGCCGCGGGTAAAAGCTTGTAATCGGTATAATTTGGACGACACTGTTACAGCGTCTATCAGCTATTACTAATTCCCCAGAAATTGAAAAAAGCCAATTGCGTACTTTATGGAAATTGGAAATATTCAATCATCTTTAGCATAATTTTGAATGCTTCTATGAATGTTGACAATGGTTGTTATGAATGCCATGCATTGCGTTTAACACATAACAATCACTATGAGAACACACCAAGTTATTAAGTTATTTTGAAGAGATTTTCATTTTTTTTTAATTTGTGTGAATTCGAAATAAGACTATTGTAACTTATATTATAAACGTAAAAGTGAGTTTGTCTGTTTGTTACTAAATCACGCTAAAACGGCTGAACGGATTTAGATGAATTCTAGCATACAGATAGTTTATAAACTGTATTAAAACATGGGATACTTTTCATCTCAGCAAATTAAAATGTTCCTTGGGGAAGCGATGATGACTTTCAGTAATAAATCGGACACTACACTGATGAAATCGCGGGCAAAAGATAGTAACTTGAAATTTTGATGTTAATATAAGTAAAAATTATCTTATATTTACAACAAAATTTCAACCACTCTTTCTTTTAATTTGAAAACTAAGATCTTGTCGAAACACTTCTTAACTTCTTTTATAATGCGCACAGAAAAGGTTTTTAAAGCCAGGGTGAATAGGCACCTTCTGGGTTAGCTCGTGCCATCCTGGATTCTGTCGTTGCCCCGAGCTTGATTAGGATCAAGAGCTAACCCATTCTAAATAATAAAAAAACACCTTTATTAGTATTTGATAATATAGAACGGAAGATATTAATTTTCTCTTAATCCTGTTAATATAACTGCATACATATATCTATCATTTATTTGTTTTAACACGATTATGATTCACTCAGTATATCACTGTAGCGGCGTCTTTTTATATTATTTGATAACTACTTCTCAACTTCCGATAGTCGACAAAAAGCCTGATGCCCGAGCTCCTATCACGATTTAAATTACACTGTTAAAAAGAGACGCCACTATAGAGCGCGTATAACTGTGTCTCACTCGATAAGTGACTTCGCATCGCGCTATGAGATCATAGTAAGGCCTCGAGTATAAGTTATCAAATATGGAAACGTTGTTACTATGTTTGAGATTTTTTTTTAATTTAGAACATTTTTTTCAACATTCCATTGTTTTAAGGTTATAACATAGACCTTAAAACAATGGAATGTTGAAAAAAATGTTAATGTTAACTTAAACGCAGTATTAGCGTTTTCACGTTTACAAATATACATTCAAGCCTCATTGATAATACACATGCATCATATTCATAAGTCATATTTCCAGATACCATCGTTTTTTATGTGAAAAACAACCGGTTGGTGCAACGATCTTGGTTTTTTATTCTTGAAGATAAGGATAGTCTTTCCGTATAGACAATGTGTTCCGTCACCAGTGTCGGAGCTTTTAATGGTGTAAAATATGGCATTTTTTATCGACAAATTGCCCCTCAAATTTGGTTTTTCTCAAAAAGCCAATAATTAAAAAAAAAGTCGGTTTTTTTTTTTTTTTTTTTTTTTTTTTTTTTTTTTTTTTTTTTTTTTTTTTTTTTTTTTGCCTGTAAAGTCGGTTTTACGGGCGAAGATTTTACGTGACAACGTCTTTTTCTCGGTAGAATATTTATTGATATGAATATACCTAATTAAATTGCACAATGCGCGCGGCAGACCGATCATAGTTGAGTGGGAGAGAGACGCAAGGCATTCGGCGGGCCTCTCTCTCGTTCGGTGACTCATCGTAACGTTACCGAGCGTTACACTTTTTCATAAGTGACTCCCAGCCGCAACCAATTTATAAGACGTTATCACGTCAAAAACAAAAAAGAATCTATTTGTTTTTTTTAATTATTTTTTTTTATTTTTTATTTCATGACAATTGAAACATGATGGCTGTGTAACCGTTGTCTACATGTTTAGCTATCAAATGACACCTTTTTAATGTTGATAGGACATTTACATGAGTAGTGGTGGTAGAATTAGTATGAGAGCCCAGGTCTTGGTTACCAAGAAAACAAAATGGCGGCCGTAAGAGAAAAACAAAATTTGAGGGGTCAATTTGTCGATAAAAAATGTCATATTTCACACCATTAAAGGCTCCGACACTGGTGACGGGACACATTGTATATGATATATAGATATGTATCATTAAAATAAAGTAACGTTCATAGTTATATAATTATACTACTCAACAGATTTTTATGCATATTTTTTCATTTTGCTGAATTTATTTCGACTTAGGACATAGGGCAACTTTCAATTTAATTTATGTGCCCAGGTCAGTTAGTATATATCTATACATATAAATAAAATTTGAGTCTGTTTGTAATATTGATATAAACGGTTTTTACTACATGCATATGGATATATATACGGTACATACACCAAAATAACATTTTTTACAATTTTTGTCTGTCCGTCTGTCTGTTTGTTCCGGCTAATCTCTGAAATGGCTGGACGCATTTTGACGGGACTTTTTTTGGCAGGTAGCTGATGTAATAAGGAGTAACTTAGGCTACTTTTATTTTAGAAAAATAATGTTGCAATATTCCACGCGGACGAGGTCGCGGGCGGCCGCTAGTATATATATATATTCTCATGACTTAAGTTCCAATGTTCATATTCATCTCAAGCGTCTGCCTCTTTCCCAGAACCATAGATAAATGAGTAACATCTACCATCTTTTATAGCTTGCGCGAAGCTGTACGGTTATTGGATAGTGGTGAACTATCGGGAAGCGTACGGCATGTTCGCTTGCAACGGCGTCCTATTCAACCATGAGAGCCCTCGTAGGGGCGAGAACTTCGTCACCAGAAAGATCACAAGAGGCGTCGCCAAAATCACTCTCGGCCTGATGCCGTACATCGAACTGGGCAACTTGGACAGCAAGCGAGATTGGGGTCACGCTAAGGACTATGTGGAGGTTTGTTCTAAACTTTTTTACCCCTAACCAGGGCCGTCTTTAACCTTTTAGAGGCCCTGGGCATATAGGAATAATGGGGCCCTTATGACTTTGATAGAAAACTTTTTTATTACTAGAATAGACAATGAAAGTAGATAAACAAGGATATAGATTTTTTTTTATTGACAGTCAATAGATGAATATATAATTTTTAATTAAAATTCTCGCATATTTAAAATTATCTAAGCCTTATTTTGGGCGAGTGTAGAGTCGCTTCACACATGCAAAAGCTAATAAGCAAGTCGATAATATAGTTCCTAATTGAGGTTCAATTTCT
Source organism: Calamotropha paludella (assembly GCA_927399485.1). NCBI lineage: Eukaryota > Metazoa > Arthropoda > Insecta > Lepidoptera > Crambidae > Calamotropha > Calamotropha paludella. The sequence goes on along the minus strand of OV656817.1, from coordinate 22,062,619 downwards.
CTTCTATTAAATAAGTTTTTCAGTAATAGATGTCGGTATTGGTTTAGTGATCAGGCAGGAACTAGGGGGGCGCCTAGCAATCGCGGGGCCCTGGGCATTTGCCCAGAGTGCCCAGTGGGAAAGAGGAGTCTGCCCCTTACGTGAAAACAGAGGTGTTATAAGTTTGCCCGCTATGTGTGTGTGTGTGTGTCTGCTGTGGCACTTAAACAGGTCAATCGATTTGGATGTGTTTTTTTAAGAAAGCAGATTTTCTAGAGGTTGTTTAATCAAAATCGGTCCAGCTGTTTCAAGGTCAGATATTTCGTAGATAGGATACAGTTATAGAATATAGCCTCTCCTGCCTATCCAGTTTTCATATTTCATAAAACAAATATTAGTTGAGGTTCCGTTTATGGTCAAATCGACTGCTTATGATCTATACTTACTGGCAAATAAAAGTTATTTTTTTTGTAAAAAATAAAATAGGCCAAAAACCAGCCTTTGTTTTATTTAGTTTATTTATTGTATCTACGATTAATGTAAACTACTTAGTCTACTACCAGTTTGGAAATTAGTATTAGTATTAAAAAAAAAAGTATTAAAAAATATTATGAATCAATGTGGCTATTGTAAAGTTTTTACTTTAATTGCATAATTTTAGTATGTTGTACTTTTCTTTTTATGTATCCTGTGTGTTTGTACAATAAAGCGTAGTTTGTTTACTATTAAAAAGTGGTCTATTAATGTAATGTGTTACAATAAATTTCATCTATACGTTCTGTTGAATTGTTATTATAATAAGAATCAAATAATTCTAAATAATAGATATAAACTAAACGAATTTGGGATTGGAAGGGGTAACTATTAGGGACCACATTGAACTCAGATTGCATGGTCATTGTATGAACTTAATGACCATACCATGACCACGCAATATGCGTTTTTTTCATGTTTGACCGCGATGAACTTCGGAACTACTCAAACGATTTTGATGTTTTTTTTTTCAATTTGCTAGATTTGTTCCAGCTTAGGACATAGGATAGGTTTCATTTATAACACAGCAACGCGTGGCCGGGTCAGCTAGTATTATACCTTATTAGTGATTATACCTTTATGAATTTTAATAATTAATTTAACAAAAAAAACTCCTTAGTTCAGACAGGATAACAAATAAGCCTAATTCATTTTTATATATATACTAGCTGTCCCGGCCACGCGTTGCTGTGCCGACTGCAGTGCCATCTGCCGGACTGATTTGTGAATCTAAACCATTCTCAGATCCCCTTGAACACACACAAAAAAAATCATTCAAATCGGTCCAGCCGTTTAGGAGGAGTTCAGTGACATACACACTCACAGAAGAATTATATATACAAGGTTATTTTATAAACACCATCCAAATGTTTTCTAGGCATTAGATATCATTCAAACACTTCATTTATGAAAAAAAATTGGTAGGTAAAATTTCCGCAAAAAAAAATTTTGTCCGAGCGAATTATTACAACAGTTGGTTACTGGCAAAATAGGTACTTACAGTTGAACGACCGACCGCCCGAAGCGCCTCACCGAGCTGCGCGCGCAAGTTGTAACTACATCGGCGCAATGAAATCAGTCAGCCGCGGGCTTTCCGCGATGTACAATGTTGCGTTCACGCATTTACGTCGCATAATTATCTACCTAACGAAATGTGTTCACACTTGCAATTGAAATCGAGGGCGAAATTGAACGACGGGTTTATGTGAAGAAGGCCCAAAGCCTCGAGAACTTAATATAAATATAATCCGTGCATTTAACGAAGTGACAAAGTGAAAAAACAAGTAATACAATAAAAGACAATGTTCATAAACGTGCAAGACTGTTTAGAGAGAAATTACCTACACTTTAAGGTAAAGTGATTGTTTTCAAACTTCATGTAAGTGTATTTTTTTTGGATTTTTAATTAATTATTTTGTTGGAGTAAAGCAAAATGTGTGCAGGGCGGCTAAGACTTGTGAAATTTTTCACAAAAATATAGAACTATTAATTATACATTTCTTTATCCTATCGTGTAAAATAGACAAAAATAACTTAGGTAGGTAGGTACTAAGGTTTTGGCACTGCATTTGTTTTTGCGATTTTCGAATTGCCTTTGCGATCCCTGTGTTTTTTTAGATTCTGTGGTTAATAAACACCCTTTGCTTTACTCCAACCAATTATTCTACATAAGTTGATTAAATTTAAAAAAATGCGACGTAAGTGCCTAAGGTGTGGTTTACTTTTATGTTCATTTTTTATTTATTAAAAGTGTTATCGATTAATATTGTTATAATCAAAGAACAAATCAACTTATCTCTTCTTCAATTTGACGTTCCTATTTTTTTTCGTTTAAATTTGCAACTTATGAAAATCATTGTAATGTATCAATGAAATACGGGAGGGCGGGGCGGGGGTCGTGTAATCATCTGCTACAACACCGTGCGTAGCGTGACTGTGACAGCAATCGGTAGTTTTCCTCGGATAACTTTGTGTAGGCTTAACTTAATATTTTAGTACTGAGTGATATTAAAAGAAAAAAATCTTGTTTCGTTATTTTCTTCAAAGAATATAATATATAAATTTGGATGGTGTTTATAAAATGGCCTTGTATAAAGATGATGTTATTATAATTCTGACTTTTTTGTTAACAATATGCAGGAAAATGGCCATGTTTTTTCCAGGCGATGTGGCTGATGCTGCAGCAGGAGCAGCCTGAAGACTTCGTGGTAGCCACTGGTGAGACGCACAGCGTCCGAGAGTTCGTGGAGAAGGCGTTCGCGTGCGTCGGCATTTCCGTCACCTGGCGTGGCACTGGTGTCGACGAGACAGGCCACGATGCCACCACCCATCGGCTCCTGGTCAAAGTCAACCCGAAGTACTTCAGGCCGACGGAAGTGGTGAGTTCCTTACTCAGCTAGCACTTTTTTTTTAATAGGATTTGGATGTGTATCCTATAAGTCATGTCTTCATATTCAGTCATTTCTTTTCTTATCTTACTAGACGACCGTTTGGGGCAACGGTAGCGATCTTGCCTTTCGCACCGACGGTCCTGGGTTCGAATCCCGGAAGGGGCAGATGTTTGTATGATGAATACGAGCATCTGTACCTGAGTCATAGGTGTTTATATATATATGTCTATGAATAATAGGTACATCTATGTATCATATACATATGTATGTCTTTCCGTTACCCTAGTATCCATAACACAAGCCTTACAGTGCTTACTTTGGGCTATTTATTTAGGCTAATTGATGTGAACGTAAGAAATATATTAAAAAAAGAATTTATAATAATAGTATGTTTTAATTGCATACACAATGCCTTATTTCTATAAGATTTAAAATATACCTGTAAAAAACAACCACAACTCCGAGCCCTCAGGTAGGAGAATGATGCTCGGAGATGTGGTTTTTTGGTCGCCAACCCGATTACCGGCCCTAGCGAACGTTTATTATCCTCAGTAATCTTATCCCACTTTTATATCGTTAGCTCGTCGCCATAAAAATTTGCTATAAGTATTTGAGCACAGAATATATGGAAGATGTAACTCGCCACCAAACAGGCTAAATACACACACACACAATCTATAACAGATTTCCACTTCCCAAAATCCTGACCTCTCGCTTCTTCGACTCTTATCAGACTTTTCATACAGGCTCGTTAAGGGTGTTTTTGACCTCGCCTTTTTTCAGGATATCTTTTATTTCGTCTTTAAAAGTTCCCCTTGGTCTGTATTTACTGACTTGCTCGTGCACATTTAAAACAACTTGTCAATATTCTTTCGTCCATCCTCTCTACATAGCCAAACCAAGTAAGCATCCTATTTTCTATGTCGCTATATCTTCGTCCACACCACACCGCTACATAATAGGGTATTTGACGGGCTTCGAGAAAATATCTCAAATTGTTCCACAATACATTTGCCATTTGATTAACCTGTTAACCGGGCGGGACGCATAAATGCGTCAGGCGCAAACAATATCGGGTACGGGTAGGACATATGAATACGTCCTTGAAAACTATGTGAAAAACTATACGAAGTGGCAGTCTCCGGGCGTGACGTATTGATATGTCCTAGTGAAATAGTACGCGCCCGTCACATGTTGCATATTTAGAAAACGAACTCCTCGGCTAACAGGTTAATTACTTGTTTCTTTCTCTATTTACTTTAAAAATCACCATCAAAGTGTAAATTAATAAAAAAACCCTTCAAAACGCTAAAGATGCATTTATGAAAGTTACTAATGCCATGACGTCACTTGCTTGGAAACAAGATTTTAGCTGTCAAATCGAAAAAACTTAGACTGACATTTACAGTAAATAAGCAGGTGACGTCACTCCAGATTCAGCTTATTCCGTGCATTTTCAATTACGTGGTCGAACATGAAATTTCAATTATTTTATTAATGATTTTGTATGATAATCATATATATTTTAATCTCTTAATATATATAAATTACGTGTCACGTTGTTTGTCCGCGATGGGGTCCTAAGCCACTTAACCAATTTTGATCAAACTTCGTAATTATCTGTTATTTGATCTAACTTAAAAGATAGGATAGATTTGATTTTAATTTATAACACAGCAACGCGTGGCCGGGGCAGCTAGTAATGTATATAATATAATCCGAAGACCTCCATGGTCGAGTGGCTTGCATACCGGTTTCATAATGTCACTCCAAGGTCCCGGGTTCGTTACCCGGCTGTGTCAATGTAGAATACGAACTTTTGTATATTGGCTCGGGTCTGGGTGTTGTGGTACCGTCGTTGTTTCAGAATTCTATAACACAAGTATATTTGATATTGACTTATATTTATTTATAATGTGTGAGCTAATTGCCTTAAAATAGTAGTTTATGATACTGTTGCATAATAAGGGTTCTTATAACATGAGTGTGTTTTAAAAAAACGAGCCGTAGGCGAGTTTTTTTATAGCATCACACGAGTGTTATAAGACCAAGTTATGTACAGTGTCATACACTACTTTATCTACTCTCATACTATAATATGTAAAACAATATTGCAAATAAAACGCTGAATATAACAACAAATTTATTTAAATGTCAAATGTTGGCGCCAAGGTGCAAACATCAATTGCGCATGCGTGTTGCGTCGGTCGTCGAGGACTCGTTCATTGAAACCTTTTTAAAGTAGAGGTTCAACCTCCTTGGTCCAGCTGGAGGTTGTATAGGTGTATCGTTATGATAAAAAAGTTATATTATGTTACAGGTGTCCATACAAGACCTGTATCGTAATGAAACTTTTTTTTTATTATTTTTGGCCTGTACGTAATGTTTGTCATAAGCATTTTGTTTTCAGTTTTAGAATCTTTGTATTATAGTATTAGAGTAGATAAATGTACATTGTAGTCGTACCCTATTATACTTATCCACTTGTCAGTCCGCTATCGCGCGCTCCACCCCTCTCAACAGTCCCAATGCTGCGCGAATTGTGAAAAAAATGTCGGACTCTTAGATAAAAATGCCATTTTCTCGCTAAATAATGAAGCTAGGACCAATCAAAAAATACTACCGTAAAGCTGATTAAATAAAGATTCTACCACAGAATTTTTGGATGTCTGTAACTCAAAAATTAATCGGTTTTTAAAAAAAGCAGGCCTCGCGTAAATTTGAATATGGTAGCAATTGCTACCGTGGACTGACAAGTGGTTATGAAATTGTATTTCGGTACTTTTTTTAAAACATTCTGCAAACACAATACGTTTGTTATACAAACTATTTACAAACAAACTCGAACTACGAATTCGATAAAAAAAAGTTTTTTTTTTATTTATTTAAAATATGTTCTTTTTTCAGGATTTACTGTTAGGAGATCCGAGTAAGGCAAAACGCGAATTGGGCTGGGAGCCACGCGTAACATTCGATCAGCTGGTCCGGGATATGGTGGAAGCGGATTTAGCGCTCATGACCAAGAACCCGGAAGCGTAAAACTAGAAAACTGTCCAACCAAAGGTAAAAGTTATTTTATAACACAGATCATTTCTGCGTCTATTGCACGATTAAATTAACCCACTATCACCGTTATTACGACGCGTTTAATCTTCTTTTTGGAAGTAAAACTTGTTTACGTACTATCGAGGTCTCTCGCGCCTTACCACTTTGTAGAAATATTCGTTTGAACTGATCGCATCGGACACGCCCACACGACCCCTAATTGACTTCGTATTTTACTACGATTTATGCTACGGCCAATCATAAACAACTTATTTTAAAATAGCCCTTGATGTCAGTACTGTCAACTGTCAATCTGCTCTCACTTGCTTGTTTGCGCACGCGCGCCATTGTTGAATGAATGGAGCGGGGCGTGGCCTGAAGCGATGGGCATCGTGCAGTGTGCTAGCGACTTTCGACTGAAAAGGCGCCAGAGGCCTCGATAGTACGCTTAACTCGGGGAGTAAGCTGGTGACGTGACGAGACCGTTATGAAAAGTGTGATCGGGCGAGGCGAAGTTGAGAGTGAGACATAAGTTAGTAAAGAAGTGAGAGTTACGTTTCGTATATTACTGTAGGGGCAAGAGAGAGAGGTGCTCTTTCTACATATTTTATAATTTTATATATTTTTTGCATTTTTAAATGCTATTTTATATAATAAATTATTTTAATAGAAAAATACTAGAAAGTATAAAGTAGTACGAAAGGATGTTCCTCTCATTGATGGGAAAACGCTGGCCTATCGCGTAATAAAGTAGAAAGTATAAGAAAATTTCGAAAGATGTTCTAAAGGCTCGGTAGCTCAATTGGGAGACCATTGGGCCGATATCCAAACGTTGCGGGTTCGATTCCCGTCTGAAAATTTACTTGTGAGCCGAGTCGATTTTGTCTATTAAAATAATTAACAAAACTATTTGTATGAAATCTAAAACTTGGCCAGTTTGAAAGAGGCATTTTCATTTACAGGTGCTACGATAGTTCGACACACGAAAACTTTAGTGTAAGTATACTACATAAGTTAGATGTATGGCGTGATAAATGTTGTATTATGGATATGTATAAGTATTGTCTGTGGTGTAATTAATTTTATTTGTAACATGCAGTTACTTATCACTGTTTATCGAAATGTCTTTATGTATGAGTTAACGCAATCGAAATTATAAATAAAAGAATGTATAATTGTTTTAATTGTTCATTTCAATCTATACTAATGTTATAAAACTGAATAGTTTGTTTGAACGCGCTAATCTCAGGAACTACTGGTTCGAATTGAAAAATTATTTTTGTGTTGGACAGACCATGTATCGAGGAAGGCTTTAGGCTATATAACATCACGCTGCGACCAAGAGGAGCGAGGCATTAGTGAATCGCGATCATAATAACAGAATAATAATACTAGATTTAAAAATCTAAAAATCCCACTTTTTTCAGTGACCAAAAAAGAATAAAATAACCCGGCCGGGCCAAGCGAGGGGCCACTCAAAACGTGGGGGCGCATGTTACTTATGGAGATGTAATGAGATGTATGATATGCATAGATGTTGAGAGTATTTGTAAAGATGCTCCGGTATAACTAAAGGTGCTGGTTCGATTGCCGCCTTGGACACATTTTTTATATTTTACTTTAACTTTTCGAGAACGATACATTTTGTATGAAATTGTATATTTGATAAAGTTCTCATTTTAAATCGGTAAGTTTCGTTACGTAAACTCATACTAAAGACATAATGTTACATTAAAGTAACTTTGTAATATATTTGTAATATATATAGTCAATTATAATCTAAAGTTAATTGTTTTTTTTTTTATTTCGTATTATTATCAGTGAGAATATATCTTGTTTAGTTATGCACGCAGCGAAAATAGGAAAGAGGGATGTACTTTTATTGCTAATAAGTGCCATAATTGCCATAAAAGAAATAAACTGTCATACAAAGCAAAGTTATTATTATAATGATTTGGAAATTGAACGAAAATTGGTTTTAATTGCTGTCGAATTTTCTGCTTTACTAAGACAGGCTGGTATCTTGTCTCTGATAAGATAGTAGTATTATTATGGGGACATACTGAAACACACATTGTTTGTTGCAGTAAGCTATATAAAAGTTTGCCTTTTAAAATTATAACAAGAAGAATTATGAAAAATATTAGGTAAGCTACAAAAAAATAAGTATTCATCTTATTTTTTTTCCGCTCAGTATTTCATCAGTTTGATACATCATTATGGTATTTATTGACATTTTGGTAATTTTAATAAATCCACCAGTACTGTCTGTCAAAACTGATGAATAACTGATTGTGTAACCGCCCTCTATAGACCAGGGTAGATAATTTTGAAAATGGTAAAAAGTGAAAACATATTTATGGGCGATCTGAGATCAGGAAAGGGCAGAGGGTGAGCGTTTAAGGGTAAAAACGGTTTATCTCGATTTCCGGCAAAACTACAAGTCCTATGAAAAAAAGTTAAACGGCAAAGTTGTAGGGTAATAAAATTTTCGACCCTGGTCTACCAAGCGTTGGAGATAAAAGCGTTTGATGTACGGTCCATGTAATAAGTCCTTGTAATTCATGTACAGCCAGTGTTAAACACTTTACACTTGTGCACTATTAATATGTTGAAATATTTAGTTAGCGGCCCGTCCCGGCTTCGCACGGGTGGACAAAATTCTTTAATTTTTTTCTATTATTAAATATTTTTCCGTTAGCGCCATCTAGCATCCGGTAGACGAACTACTTTAACGCGTTGCTATGGTAACGTTATTGATACAATGGAAAAAGAGCGGACAGACAAACAACAAATTTGAGTTTTTAGAGTATATATTACCGAAGTTATCGGAAAAGCTATAATTTTATAATCGATGAAGAAATTCTTTTCTTTTCGCATTTATATGACAAATTATTTTAATAGAAAAATCAATTCGGCTTACAAGTTATTCACAGGCGGGGCACGAACCCACAACCTTTTGATGTCCGGTCTCAAAATTGAGCTACAGAGCTTTGTGAAAACCCTTCGAAATTATCAATGAGAGGAATATCCTCTCGCATTCGAAGAAACATTTTTACAAACGTTTAGAATTTTATATAAATATATGGAAATCCATCATTCGTCCTGACGCAAGTCCTGATCGTCCACCTGATGTTTAACGCTGAGTGTTGTTAACTTCCTGTAAAGTTCAAGATCTTTATCTCAGTATTTTTGAAATTAATCTCGCAAAGGTTTTGTCAGCCTAATACAGATAATAAACCAGCAGTTGTATAATACAATTTTAATTTAAATTTCCTTAATAATATTAATATCTTATCTTTTTTCTTTTGAATATCGAATGCAATGACATCTGTATGCTTAGAAAGTTAAGGCGTTTGACACTGTTAGCGCTATATCAAATCCTGCTCAAAGTGATTATTCTAGATATATAAAAAGATGTCCTATTTCTTTAAGTTAATTAATTTTTATGTTATTCTATTCTAAGAGTTTAGCACTTACAAATTTTATTTACACTTAATTTTGATCCAGTTTATCATATAGTTTGTGAAAATATCGCTGAAAATTGCTTTTAACACAATTACAATCGAAATGTTGTTTTGCTGCGTATGTATCGCAGAGTTCTTGCGTGTTTTAAGTCATAATGTTCAGTATTGAATGACATTATAAAGATAACTCTTAAAGCCGTTAAAGAAAGAATCCCTAGGAAGAAATAGTCTCATTGCCTGGTGGGCATTCCAAATAAGGTGTCCTCAGCAAAAGATACATCTAGTGTGTTCCAATATTGTGAAACATGACCATCTTAATTCGATTAATTTTACCACCTATTTATACCATGTTATAGTTTACCATTTAACAGAAATATCTATGCAACAAAACTATAGTTACAGATAGGTATTGAAAAAGGCTGTAACTATTTCTGGTTACTGACAGCTGCATGGCAACTTAGTTAAATGTTCGGTAGCTAAATTTGTCGTTTATTCCCTGTATATTATTGCAATGGATACTTACTTAAAACAGATACTTGTTGACTTTGTTGTAAGCAACGATTTAATGAAACCATAACACTACTATAATTGTAATAATTGTTTTTTTGTATATTATTTATGGTGACGACGTCTAATATTGTAAATGTCGTTACTTCTGTTAAAGCTGACGAGTTTTTTTGCGCCAATTCTTCTTGTCACTTAAAAGACGTCCTCAATGGGTGGTAAGTAAAAATGTTGGACGATTCAAAACAACTTATTTTTAAGTGCATTTGAATAAAGGTATTTTCATTTTCAACAAAAGAGAGGTAGGCCTACCTCTTAGTGAAAATAGGTTGTTGAGAATTGCCAAATCTTCATTAATAACAATCATTTTATCCGCTTCATACAAAAACATAACCTTATGATGAAATGACGCGTGATTTTTGGAAAGTAAACCCTAATGATAAGATCATAAAGGAATATGTTAACTATATCTACGGAAATGATTTTGCGTTGCGCCATCATTTCTTTGGCTCTTGTTTTAGTTTATATGGAATATTTTATCTAACATTCCACTTGTAAATCAAAAACTGAACTGGAATATGTAAATAAAATGTATTATTTACGATTTGTCTTTTTATTTAAACGCCCATTTGCTGTGAAAGCTTTATAGATTAGGAAAGACATAAATTATAACCACAACTGCAACAATTGCAACCACTCTTGCACATCTTTGTTGTAATCAACGAAATAATTATATCATAACACTACTATTATTGTAATAACAAAATCATTTTGTTTCTTTTTTGTAGATTATATATGGTGACGACGTATAATATTTTAAATGTCGTAACTTCTGTTAAAGCTGACGAGTTTGCGCCCATTCTTCTTGTCAGTTAAAAGACGTCCTAAATGGGTGGTATGTAAAAATGTTGGACGATTCAAAACAACTTATTAATAGTAATTTATTCAAATGCACTTAGCATTTGAATAAAGTTATTTTCATTTCATTTAATTCATCAAATTACGTGAAAAAACTAAGAGTACGTGTCTCATTGAAGGAATATTGATATCGCGTCACATCCGTGGACAAACATTTACTTTACATACTAGCGACCCGCCCCGGCTTCGCACGGATGCAATGCTATACTATATTATGCATGTATTATACATATAAACCTCTTGAATTACTCTATCTATTAAAAAAACTGCATCAAAATCAGTTGCGTAGTTTTATAGATTTTAAGCATACATAGGGATATAGTATAGATTTATAATCACATTCCTAATTACATAAAGAACTTAGAAAAACAAATTGATTTCAAAAAACAATTAAAAGAATTCCGTATTACAAAATGTTATAATAGTTTAAACAATTTTTTTGAGGATAGAAAAATAAAAATTGAATGATGATGATTCAAAGAATTTGTTTATTTTATAATTTAAAAATTATAATGGATGTAAAATGATGTAATTTAAAAAATATATTTGAATTTAAGTACTTAATTATTTATTAATGTTAATTTTATTGAGCGAAGCTCTCTTTTATTGAGCGAAGCTCTCTTTTAGGCAACTCACAAATTTCGCTTGTCCTCGCTCGCTTGTTCCTGCTACTTAACGGTTCAACCGATTCGAACAAATTTTGGCATGAACATACATGATTATAACTTGACGGACAAAGGCTATGTAAAAAAAATATAGACTTCCATGGAGGAATAATCACCGAAAGAAAAATTCAAAAGCTGATCACAGCCAAACCGCTGATACTACATTGATGAAATTTGGCGCCAAAACTCACATCGTGGTCGTGACTAATGTGCAAAAAAAGTTTTGAAATCGGACATACCATCGAGGAATAATCACCCTTTAAAAATCTAATTGCTTCGCTCAGTATTTGCAAACAGCAGCATGTATTGCAGACCTATTTATATTGTGTTTTTATAAGTTAATGGCTTAATTGATTAATGTTGCTGTGCCCTTGCAGGGCGTCACATGTATTGAATGTTCCACCTTTTTTTGTAATGTGATATGCAAGATATAAATAAACATAAACAGTATAGGGACAGAGAAAGCGACTTTGTTTCAAACTATGTAGTGATTATGGCCTCTGCTTATTGCGTTTTTAAATTCGATGTGCATCTGTAGGGTCTGCATCATTTGACAGAAAGAAAAGACGATATCATAAAAAATAAAATGAGAAGTTACAATGATATTAACATTTATTTACATAAAACTTTTCACATAGTCTAAAAATGAAATTTTTATCGGTGGATTATTCAAAATAATTTAATTAAAAATTTACCATTTATTAAATCAAATGTAAGATAATTTTAAACAAATAAAAATTGAAAAAGCATAAAAGTAAGAAATGTATTAAGCACGCACTGTCAAGAAAATTATAATTATAGATTTTTTCAGTCACGTAAAAATCATTTTTTAACAGAACTGAAATTAAAACGCTCTGATTAACAATTAATAATTTACAATTCAATAAGTCAAAAAAACTGTTATCAAAATCAGTTAAAAGTCGCACCAGTCATTTAGACCTTAGGGCATTATAAATGCGCCAAGTTCTAGCTGATTTGTCAAAATAGCAAAATATTAAAGAAAACTATAATAACATTTTATTATATACATTTTTCGTGGACACCGATCACACAGGTACCTGTACCTGAAGTGAAAATACGCAATACAAAAGTCACAACTTCGCGATTTCTTTATATTTAAATATAAACTAGTTACTTAGTACCTCATCAAATGGTTCATTATCATAAGTATGAGTTTTCAGTGGCTATAAATCAGTATATTTACACTGTTAAAGAATAACAAATTCTATTACTACAATAATAGATGACAGAATAGAATGATTTAAATAGCACAAGCCTTTTAAATCTTTAAGAAATAAAAATAGATTCTGTTATTGTTGTATTACGGTTGTTTTTCTTAAACAATACAGATATATCGTAGGATATTAGTTTTAACTAAATATTTCAGGAAAACAGTTTTAAAGTTTTTTTAAGATTTTTTAACTGCTTTTTGAATACTTATTATTTTTATTTAGTATCGTAGTTTTGAGGAAATCGTGAAATATAAAACTCTGACTTTTTACTATGCAAAATTCGAAAATTCACGATATGTGACCACTGAACTGTTAGGTAGGTAATCCTAACGCAGTATATGCCGAAAAATGAAGCACATGGCGGCTTCTGCAATTGCTCTTAACATCCATATCGTAGAGGTAATTAATTGTAGGGGATTTTGCATTAAAATTATTTACCACCAAACTTAATAACACGCCTACCTCTTGCCTAATTTACGCCCTTGGAATATATACATAAATTATACAAATAATCCTTTGTAAAGAAGGCGTAGTACAATTTCCGTTTAAAAGTAACTTCGTAAGTGATAATAATTTACACCAACATTAGCGATACAAGATGACAAGGACGCTGTTAATTTTTTACTCACTGTTTTGAATTTGAATCGAAGTTTGCGACTAAAAATCACAATCTGCTTATAAGTCACGTGTCACCGATCTTATTTCTGAATCGTTCGCCTCTAAAAGGCGCAGTCGCTTAGATGTTCTTTGGTGCAGCTAAAAATATTGACATTTTCAGACTAACAACGACATACCTTTGACTCTGTCTCCGGAATGAGTGGTGGAAAATAGTCGTTGCAATCGAGTGATTAAATTTAAAATGAAAATGAGCTGAAAAAGAATGCCCGATATCAGACGAACGATTCAATAATATATACCTCAGTCCCTATTTTTGCCAGATTAAAGCGGTTCCTATAACAAAGACGCGTGACATTTTTTTGCTTCATTTGCGAGAAATGGCGCCGCGCTCGGTACAATCCCATAATGGAAACCGGGCTTCAGCCTTTCAGAAATGCAACCACAGCGGCCTTAGTTTTTAAAAGCTAATTCGTATGTGGGAGTTTCGTTCCGCCGGCCGGTCTCTCTAGTAAGTTACACTAAAAACCTGCACGCAATTTCGCATGTAAGCATCATTAAGTCCCATGTAAGCCTTAGGTTCCGTGCACTCACTCAGTTCGGTCAGGAGCAGGGCTTGGAAACCGGTTAATTTTTTAACCGGTTCTACAAAACTACACATATGAAATATTGGAAAGATTATGTTCTGTTAAACCAGTTTAAAAAAGGGCATTTTCTATTAACCGGCCGGTTATTTTTTTCATTTAACATAAGTTTGTGATGTTTTGCACGCGACGCACGCATCGCGTATGTTTTATCGCGTTTTTCTCTGTGACGCGGACGCGTTATGCGGGTATTCATCTAGAACAAATTCCAACGGTTATTATCCCAGCGGTCACTAAGAATCAACCAGTTAATAAGCTTCCACGATTCGCTCCTCTTTAGTTCCGGTCCGAAACGATTACTATAAAACCGATTTTACCCTAATAATACCGGTAAATTTTTAACCGGTTTCAAGCCCTGGTAACGCAATGTAACTCTATTTAGGTACAGAGCAGGCGTTGAAGTTAAGCGGCGGCATTTGCGGCACCCGAGGCATTGAGGCGGACCTCGGTTCGCAGCGTGGTGAGCGGGGGGAGCGCAAGGGGCGAGGGGAGCGGGGCGCGCGAGAGCCCGCGGTGGGGTAGGGCCTCGCCCTCGGGCGAAGCTCCTCCGCGCTGCGGAACGACGCGTGTCCAGATCGTCGCCGGTACAAAGCCGCCCCCGACGGCTCCTGAAGCAGGCACCTGCAGATAGAATATATTTACTACACCTGCCGGCATCTCTAGCTATTGCAGTCACGGGCGGCAAAATGCTTCTTTTCCATCAAATCGCTATTATCAGCATGTCAGCCGAAAGGCGTCCAAAGTTGGACGGAAGCCTCAGAAAAAAGCAGGTTTAAGCCATAAGTGTTTGCTATTATCTCCAAGAAACTCCCGTTTTTGGACATTATGGCAAAATCCCGCTCTGTAGGCGAGTTTGAGATCTCAGTAAAAAACCATAATTCTGAAAAAACTACTATGTGATTTTCGAGAAGAGTACCCATGGTGCTAACCTCATTACCTACCTAGTTTACCTTACACACTTAAATTATTACTGATTATAACGACATTCTCAAAGGATTGGTGCTATTCTATTCATCGTTAAGAATGTCGCTATACTTTAATTTTGATATGTCTTAACTTATAATCTAATATAAGGTTAATGGTATCATAATCAAGAAATTCTAATTATTAATTAATAATAACTCTCATTTTATTTTTCTTTAAATAACCATAATTTTAAGTCTCTCGCAACTTTATTGCAAAGAGATATTTAAAAAGAAACATTTTGCTAAGTAGCCGTTTTACGTACAATACCGCTTTTTTAGTTGTCACAGTAAAGTGGCGCTACGAGAGACTTGTATAGATTTTAATTAAAAAGTAAGCCATTAATATGAACACTAATAAGAATTATTATATTCTTTATTCTTTCTTTCTTCTTCTTCTTTCTAATAAGAATTATTAATAAAACAATTAATATTTCATGTTCGAAAACGTAATTGAAAATGTATAGATTGACTGAATCTTTAGTGACGTCAGCTGCTTGTTTAAAGTAAATGACAGTCTCTCACATCAAGTAACCTGGATAAAGGTATCTTTAGCGTTTGGGCGGGTTTATATTTAAACTTTGATTTTTATAGAAAATAGAGACAAAACAAATAATGAATCAAATGGTAACTAAATTATGATAAAACGAACAATTTAAAATCTTTTTGTAAAACCTGTACAGTACCCTAGTAACTTATTTATTAAAATCAAGAAGCAATCTTCTAAACGCAATTTAAATATTATTTATGACTCATCATCTACAAACACATTTTGTTATTTTGCAATAAAAAATCAACTTCACCCTATCATAGTCATTGCAGGGTTCCCAACTTAGGGGTTTTCCCCCTAAACTTAGGGGGTAAATAAGTGAGATGGAGTTTTTTTAGGGGTGTTTTATGTTTAGGGTTATTTTTAGGGTTTTTGTGAACCTTCATATTTTATTTATCGAGAAAAATAAATTTGAAATATAGGCCCTGGGACAGTCTTAACTAGCTAATCAAATTTATTTTTTTATCTACTGACCTCGGACATAGTGACATCTAGTGTACTTAAAATCCAAGTACAGTACTTGGAACTTTCAATCGAAATGGTGGATGAAATGATCTTGTACAATGTTCAACAATCTTCTAAAATATTAGGCTTATTTAAAGTCAACATGTATGACTTTAAAAAATCTGATTCGTCAGAAGAAAATGAAATAATATTTGACGTAATAAATATAATTAACTTTTATAAATAAAAAATTAACAAAATTATATCATACAATTTATTTTTAGGGGGATTTCCAAGTAATTAGGGCAATTATAGGGGTTTTTTAATTTAATTTAGGGTTAAATATTTTTAAGAGTTGGTAACACTGAGTCATTGTCTGTTTTCCACCTTTTTTGTGGCTCAGCTGTAGTCAGCGAACTTCTCCACTATCTTAGAGTTAGATTGACTCTTATTCGGGTCAATGAAGGTATATTTACTTTGCCAACTCGGATAGCTGCTGCTTGGGGGTTGAAGCAGCGACGGGGCGTGCGCTATTGAGCCTGGCGCGCGTGCTCACCAGCATCTGTTTCGTCACCAGCGGCTGCTTCTCCTTAGCTGCTGGCTTCGTCCGCACGGGGTTGTCCTACAGAACAGGTTTAGTTTAAATAAAGGAAGGCAAAAAAAAACTTTGCCGTCTAGGGACGCCCGAAAGAAGCGAAGCTTACTTTTATAGAGCGTAGAAACTAAGAGTTAAAAAAAGAGAGAGAAAGCTACGCCAGCCACGCACACTGACATGAGTGAAAGCGAGACAGAAGTTCACGCACACTGAGGTGGGGAGGCAGCTGGCTCCTATATAGTTATATCGTGTAACAGTTAAATCTGACGCTTTAGCACGGATAGAGGCCGCGCGGCGAGCACCTATATGCAAGTTACCCGAACATCTATATTCTTCTTCGCTTCGCTTCAAAAGTCGTTATTTATTTTTATTATTATGTCAACACCAACTTATAAATATCTCAAATTTCTGTCCGATTTTCAGCCTAATACTTAATATATAGAGTTCAATATCGATTAAGAAAATTTGGCAGGTTTTGGTAGATGAACTACTCAAAATAGAATAGAAATAATTTATTTTACACCTATAGTGCAGTCATTGAAGCGAAAAATAGGGTCTAACCTCTGAATTTTTTTACTGTGAACCGATTTGCATCGAATTTTGGAATTATGCTCGTCTTACCCTTAACTTCAAAAGTGAAAATGATCTGAGCTCCGCCAATTACTTTTAAGGAGTCGAAACACCCCTTAATGAAAAAATTGACATTGATCTATTTTATCGCTAGAAAACATGTCTAATAGTAAGTGGTGAAATTGTAAAGTATTTTCTAACATAATTACCTCATATTGAAATCATTTTCAACCCCTTGAAAATCTTACAACCCTTGCAAACAACCCCTAAATTGAAAAAATCACAAAAAAATACTTTGGTATGACATAAAAAGATGTAAGTATAGAGTAAGTAATATTTTATATTCTCTATAATAATTATCAAATTTTTAACCCGCTTTCAACTGTTGAAAACTACCCCTTGATAAAAAATTGTTAAAAATTTTTTTGATAAAATGATATGGATTTAAATATTATTCCACACGCTCGAAAATGATTATCATATTCTTAAGCTTTTCTACCCTTAAAACTACCCCTAAATTAAAACAGTAAATATATATGATTACATATTTAAAAATAATTGAATTTAGAGTAAAAAATTGCCATTTATTGAATAAAATATTTACAATTATATAAAATTGTACTATTATTATTAAAATATAATATTATTATTCATGACTCAATGCCTACGTTTCCAAAATATATGAGCCATATTATGTATATATATACACATTACAATAGTTGTGGGTCTCTATTATACTGCGGACTTTCACATTGCTCCAAATATTTACACTCCGAAATTTTCAGATACTAAGTAGAAAAAAATATGATAAGTTTTTGGACCATAACTCCTTCAATTTTCATGCTATCACAATTTATAAAAAACCATTGTAAAGGTAATTAAGAGAGCTACAACATCCTTCATTGCAATATATGGTAAAAATCCTTTTTCTAAAACGGTGAAGGGTTAAAGGGCTTAAGAGAGGCTGTGATTGCGCTACCACGCGCTCTTTAAACAATCATATCTCCGTCAATTTTTATTTTGACAGAAAAAACAAAAAAAAACATATTGTTTGTCAGAAAAATACCTAAATTTTTAATCCCTACACATTTATACGTATCTGTCGTCATTTTTGAGATATTATGGAAAAAGTGTTTTTTTTTTTTAATTTGAAATTTTGTTTTTTTTTAATCGTGACTTTTTTGAAAAATATGTGTCCTGAAGCAGCCAAATTGATACTATCTATCAAACTCTTCATAATAAAGTTAATTCTAGGAGGAATATGATTAATTTTATTTTATTTTGGTGGAAATGGCACTTATGAAACCCATTGATTTAAAAGAAAAAACATTAGATGCTTCCCTTATTTGCAATACAGCTCACTTATTTTACGTGCAAAAGACTTTTAATAGTGCTCATTTTAAAGCTTATTTCAAGCACTACAAAACCCTTTTGTATTAGAATGCATAAAATGCATCTGCTCGCCGCTAGATGGCATTGACCACATCGATTAAATTTCAGACAAAATAAAAAACGGCTTTGATCTTTAAGATCTAGCTTAATATTGCACTTCGAATACTTTATGAAAACCAAATTGTTCATTGTTTTACCTGCTACAATTTTGTTCTTTATAAAATTTTCGATAAAACGTATATTTTTGCAGATATTTGCAAAAAACCGATGAAAAACGTGAAAAAATTGCGAATTTTCAATTGCTATTAACTCGAAAACTATTGGATTTTTTGAAAAACTTTATAGATGATTTTTTGCTTATAATTAGGCCTTCTGTCGATATCCGTTATTTTGCCTTACCACCCCCAGGGTGGTTGCGGAGTTCAAATCATTTTCACTTTTGAAGTTAAGGGTAAGATGAACCTAATTCCAAAATTGTATGCAATTCGGTTCACAGTGAAAAAATTCGGAGCAATAATGCTTCAATGACTGCACTACTAGCAATGCAAATCTTAACAATAAATGTGACAAAACATAAAAAAACATAGATAACAGAGAATAGTAAGCTGCACTGCAGTGCAAAAACACAGTAAATATGTACAACCTATCACAAATTCTCAATTAAATCAATCTATGTTATCAAGTATATATACTTAAAGCAATTGATTTTTAGATATTTTTAAAAATATCTAAAAATCAATTAAAATGTATCAGATAAAATAATTTATTTCTTTTGAATTCACAATGTCATATTTCTATAAGTTTAAAAAAAAGTCTTTAAAATAATAGGATTCGACCTTACGCTATCCCGGCGAGTGCTCTGACCGCTGAACTACCGAGAAGCTGGCAGAGATTTTGTCATTGTGAATGCAAAAATAAAAAAATTATAAAACATTATATATTATTCTAGCTGACCCGGCTACGCGTTGTTGTATTATAAATTTAAGTTAAACCTATCCTATGTCCTAAGACGGAACATATCCAGCAAAATGAAAAAAAAAATCGGTTGAGTAGTTTCGGAGTTTATGGCGGTCAAACACTGTGACAGGGAATTTATATCTATAGAGATAGACTAGCTGACCCGGTAACGCGTTCCTAATGCAATGCGTATACAATGGAAAAAGAGCGGAATATTATATATACTAGCGGCCTGTCCCGGCTTCGCACGGATGGACAAAAATCTTTTAATTTTTTATTTTATTAAATATTTTTCCGTTAGCGCCATCTAGCGTCCGGTAGACGAACTACTTGCGGTTAACGCGTTGCTATGGTAACGTTATTGATACAATGGAAAAAGAGTGGACAGACAAACACACAAACAACTGTGATCTTAGATTATAGATTAAGTTTCTAGAGTGGCCTATGAATCAAATTGGTTTACAACCCTATTCAAAAATCATGACTTCATTGTGGATCTTCGTAAAAGCTATTGAATTAACGACGACCGTTTGGTGCAACGGTAGCGATCCTGCCTTTTGCCCAACGGTCCTGGGTTCGAATCCTGGAAGGGGCAGATGTTTGTGTCATGAATACGAGCATTTGTACCTGAGTCATGGGTATTTATATATGATTCTATTAATATTATTTATTTATGTATGATATATAATATATGTATGTCTGTCCGTTATCCTAGTATCCATAACACAAGCCTTATAGTTACTTTGGGCTAGGTTAATTGGTGTGAATGTAAGAAATAAGTATTATTATCTATACTAATATTATAAAGCTGCAGAGTTTGTTTGTTTGTTTATTTGAACGCGCTAATCTCTAGAACTATTGGTCCGATTTGAATGATTCTTTCAGTGTTGGGTAGTCCATTTATCGAGGAAGGCTATAGGCTATATATTTCAAAATTAGGGATCCGTAATAAAATTGCTATTTTGTAACACAAGGTGTAAAATCGAAAACCTATTTTTGCGTGCGCTGCAAAAACTATTGACAATAGAACAAAATGATGTACTACGGGTTTGTAGATCCCATTAAGACGTACAAAAAAGTCCGCGAGAACATATATCTAGCTATCATGGTTTAATCACAATAACCGATTTTGTGTTCAAAATAATTATTAAATCGTCTGAAAAAAAAAACTACGTTGAATATGTATCGTAATATTAATCTTTATCGAAATTAAGCATTATGTTATCAAGAGTATTTATGTAGAAGTAAAATACTTTTTGTTTCATCTCAATCGGATATTTCGTTTAAAAGTTATGACGTGTGTAAGATGTTAAGAGTTGGTACCTATTAATGAGTTATGGGCCATAGAGTTTTTTATCAACATAAAATCCTGTAATAATCTTTTTCGAAATATATTTGTTGACGATTGTAAGTATAAGATCTTTGAAGAGTATAATAAATACATATCTAAAATAACTCTGCTAAGGAAATCCATGCGCGCTTGATGCAAGCAAGACAAGACGCAAACGTGTCGGGATCTCATTGTTATCTACACTAATATTATAAGGAGGAAAGATTTGTATTTTTGTGTTAAAAACTCAAAAACTACTAAGCCGATTTTAAAAATTCTTTCACCATTGGAAAGCTACATTCACGCTGAGTAACATAGGCTATATTTAATGCTAGAAAATTTTAAAGAATTTTGTCCACCCGTGCGAAGCCGGGACGGGCCGCTAGTATATATAATATTCCGCTCTTTTTCCATTGTATACGCATTGCATTAGCAACGCGTTACCGGGTCAGCTAGTTTATAGATATAAATTCCCTGTCACAGTGTTTGACCGCGATATAACTAGCGTAGTTATAAATAAAATATTAAGTTATAGTTGTTACTATTATTGTTTCATTTAGGTATATTGTATTATAATATTGAATAGTCCCCGGCATATAAGTTGAACCTGGTTTTGAAGTCACGTGACATGCGCAGTAGTGAATAATGTACTTAAACTTGCTACTGCGCATGTCATGTGATTATAAAACCAGGTTCAACTTATATGCCGGGGACTATATTAAAGTAACACCATTGTATTTACATTAAAATAAAATTAGTACTATTTAGTAAATTAGTATACTTAAAGTAATTTAGTATTGTTAAATACAAATTGCCATACCCTTACAGGGTGCATGTATAGGCATCAGGGTTGCAAATTATCAAGATAATTATTTTCTCTGATAATAATCAGATAATTATCCAACTATCAAATCAAATAACATATATAAATGAGAGATTTGTTTCTATTTTTAGACATTACTTTTACCTGAGAGTATTACCTGAGAGTCTGGACTAGGTTTATTTATAGAATATTAATACAAATTTTTGTAGGCCTGGCCAGAATACCAGCGCTGTATCAGGCTAACCTGATGCAGCATATGCTGAGGTCGGGTCCTAATTGACCATTAGCTATTTGTTTTATGTTTGATTTTTATATGTCACCTATATGTGCTATGTTTATTTTGTGTGTTCCTTCTATGCTTTGTGGTCAATAATTGTGTTTCTTTCTTTCTTTCTTTCTTAGGTACTTTTGTTAAAAAAAAACTATTAATTTTGATATATGTAGGTACGACTTAATTATTGTAATTTTGGACTGCTCTATTACTAATTAAGCTAGAGACTAACAAAAAATACGACGATTGGTGGGAAAACTAAAACAAATGGGGTTTTGTGATTTATTTTTCTACAAAATTTTTATTTATTTCCTTGCATTTTTTGAAAAAAGCACTAAGTACTTATACCTCGGCGGAATTGCTGGTTTTTGGCGCCTCGACAACAATGTATTTTGTTTTGTACAATACATTTACTCGTTATTATGAACGATAATTATCACGATAATTAACCAGTGCAACCCTGAGAGGATACATATATGTATGCAATAATTAATATAGAAAATAAATATTACAGCCTTGTATTAACATGATTACATTTAAATCTTGAAGCATTTTACAATACTTAATTATATTAAAATCGTGCTACCTTCGTCTTCCGAAGTTTCACATTGGCAATATCTTGCGGCGTGATTGTTAAACGCGGTGCGGCTATCCTAGGTGGCGCTGACCCGCACCGCGGTATGGTGTGTGAGCGAGACAAAGTCGGCTGAGGGGGCGGCGGCGGAGGGGGAGGAGGTGGCGGTGGGGGCGGAGGCGGCATTGACGGGGGCGGCACTGACGGGGGCGGAGCTGGAGCCCTGCATTCTTGGAGTCTGTATGGAACATAACAGGATTAAATACTCTTCCTTTACCTGATCAGATTTATTTTTCAGCATAGAAAACTATTCCCCAAAATATGTCACAAAAAAGTTGATAAAAACCGCGAAGAAGTCGGTCCGATTTGTAAAATAGAGACGTTAATGCGCGTTTCCGCGTCGATAATCGATATTGTCTGCGTAAAATATTACTATGGCTAACGAGTATCGAATGCGTGGAGTCGCACTAAGGTCTCAATTGTGTGCTACTTGTAGGAACTGTAACAACGAAACATTATTACCTAAGCCTCTCCTCGAGTTTCTCCATTTTGGTGTTCATTGTCTTTATCTGATCGTGGAGCAGCTGGTTCTCCTGCGAGAGACGCGCCTGCTTCACATCCACCTCTTCCAAGTACTTCCGAAGCTCTGCGATCTCTTCGGCTTTCTCGCTCTCCTTCTGACTCGCTTGACTCGATTCGCGGATCATTTCCGAGTAAAGGCCTGTGATGGATTGATAGCCCTGTTCAAGCAATAATAATTTATTTGTCAGAACATGGTAGAATACAAGATTATACATAATTTTATAGCACAACATGTCCTGGAGAATTTGTCGACGTTCAAATATTTTAAAACTTTCAAATATTCAATTAACTTATAATATATAACTTTAAACCCTGCAAGTATTATTAATTAAGAAATAAATTACTTTAAACTATACAAATGTGAAATAACAAGCAATGTCTTAAAGACACAAACAAGAACTTATTGACAATAATATTTCTTACATCACACCAATTAACCTAAACCAAAGCATACTTAATAATATAGTACAATACTAGGGTATCCATATACTTATGTCAAAAAGATTTAATTTTCATTTTTCAATAAGAAGTATCCTATGTTGCTTCTAATAATAGGGGTTAAAGTATGAAATTGCCGTTTTATTGCAATAGGTTCTTTGAATTGACATAGAATCTTCATGGTTTGAGGTTTTCGAATGAAACTTTTTTTAAATGGTTTCTATGATGTTCTTTTTTTAAAAAATGTAAAACATTTGAATATCGACTTTCAATTGTTTTTGTTATTCAATTTAGACAAGAAAGATGGATACTGCGAAAATTCGAGTTATTTTTGAATACGAGTTCCGACGCGGAACTAACGCGGCAGAAACAGCCCGCAATATCAATGCTGCGTTTGGAGAGGGGTCTACTAATGAACGCACCGTGCGATTTTGGTTTAAACGCTTTCGTGATGGAAATTTCGACTTAAAGAACGAGCCACGAGGAAGACCGCCCACACAGGTAAATAACGATGAATTAAGAGAGATAGTGGAAGCCGATCCTAGTCAAAGTACCCAGGAATTAGCGGCATGGTTTAACGTTACCTTACCCACAATATTGACTCACTTGCGTCAAATCAATAAAATAAAAAAATACGAAAAATGGGTGCCTCATGATTTGACTGATCTGCAGAAAGAAACGCGTGTTGAAACTTGTGTTGCCTTGTTGAACCGGTACAGAAATGAAGGAATATTGGATCGAATTGTAACATGTGATGAAAAGTGGATTCTTTATGATAACCGGAAAAGAAAAATGCAATGGCTGACCCCAGGTCAAATGCCACAACAGTGTCCTAAAGCAAAACTTACCAATAAAAAGGTAATGGTAACTGTTTGGTGGTCTCAGCATGGTGTTATTCACTATAGTTTTCTCCGATCTGGTCAAGCAATAACGGCAGATGTCTATTGTGCCGAACTCCGAACCATGTTGACAAAACTAGCAGTAAAACAGCCCCGACTCATGAATCGATCTTCACCATTATTGCTCCACGACAACGCGAGACCTCACACAGCACGAGAAACCATTTTGACCCTTCAGGAACTGCAGTTAGAAACCATTCGTCATCCTCCGTATTCACCAGACCTTGCTCCAACGGACTACCATTTTTTTCGTGATTTGGACAATTATCTACGTGACAAGAAGTTTTCTTCCCAGGAGGCAGTACAAAATGCTTTCACACAGTTTGTGCAGTCTAGATCGTCGGAATTCTATCGCAAAGGCATTAATGACCTTCCCATTAGATGGCAGCAATGTATAGATAATAATGGCAACTATTTTGATTAAATAAATTTGTTAAAAATTTAAAAAATAAACAATATAGATTTTCAGTACAAATCGGCAATTTCATACTTTAACCCCTAATACCTCCAAGAATATATGTACGAAGTTTCATGATGATCGGTTTAGTAGTTTTTGCGTGAAAGCATAACAAACAAACTTACATTCAAATTTATAATCTTAGTACAGTGGACCCCCGATAATCCGGCGCCCCCTGTAATCCGACATGACAGAATTATGTTTGACAATCTTTGCTAATATAGATCACGCAAGTTTGAACAGGTCACAACTCGTACGCGCCACGTATAATATATAGACTCTCGTCATTAGATATGTAATTTGTCGGATTACAAGGTACTCTTTCGTAAAAAAATCCGGACTATAGGGGTCTTAGGCAGGTGCTCTATAATCCGACAAATTCGATAGTCCGACACTGCCCTGCATAATGTTTGCCGGATTACCGGGGGTCCACTGTATATATATTTATAAGTGCATTCTAAAGTGTCAAAACTTTTTAGATAGGTAAAGTATTTGACTACCAAAGATGGTATACACGTTCACCGACGATAAATGAGGAGCTCCGGAACAAAAGCCGATAAATCCACTTATAGTATTTTTACAGGAAATACGAAAGCATGATTTATTTAGTAATTATTTTGTTGTTCGTTTATCTAATATAACGTAAATTTGCTTTCAAATAAATAATATATAAAAAATCTAGTGTTGATATTTTTGCTACAATTTTAGATTTAAATATGTAATTATCGGGTTTTGGTCCGAACATAATGTAATTATCGGGATTTGAACGGCTACATTGTAATTATCGGCAGTTAGTAAAATACATGGTTATTTTATAACCATTATAATGCATTTTTACTATCGTAAATTACAAATTCTTATACCAAAACTACTTAGGTACTACCACTACTGTTGCTACCATTCGGTCTTAATTCGAAAAAACGAAAAATTAAAAGAAGCAATACATTTGTCGGTAAAAATGGACCGAACAGGAAAAAATGTATAAGAATTTGTATAATTTATCGGTAATAGTTCCGAAAATTACAAATGTAATTACTATAACTTAAAAATACGTGTATTTGTCGGGTTTAGGTCTAACTGCCAATCTTTAGAGCCTTATTTAGTACCTTTTTAACGAAATCTGCTGTAAGTTGTGTATGAGTACTAAAGTGGATTTCTCGGCTTTTGTTTCGGAACTCCTCAAATAGGATTTACGTTAAGCTACCAGCGCAATGACAGATGGTGTATGGCGTATGTACAAACAGCACATCAACCTTTACAATACCGATAGACTTTGCTATTCTATTTTCAGCTTAAATTCCCAACACATTTCGATCAGGAGTAGTTTATTGTAGGTTGATGTCCTCTTACCCGTTCACATTAACTTTTAGGGACATTGTATTCGTACAATATAATAATACCTACGCAAGAAATTTGACAGCGTAGGTACTGTACCACCTATATGCTATTAAGAACTTATTGGTTAATTCTAGAAAAATCTTTATAGAAAATAGTATAGCAATATTTAAGATTAGAAATATGGCGGATCGAAAAGTATTTTGTTATATGATTGTCATAGAGTCGTGTCAAGCCTGCCGTGTTTTTGCATATTGTAAACATGTTGTTTATCTCTGAGTTTTTAAATAAACAAAGTATCCAAAGTGATCTAGGTGTTATGTTAACAAATACAAATACTTCTTGCAGCCAATGAGCCCGCGGAAAGGAATTCACTCAGCGAAACTTATGCAGCAGCTACGTATTTATCTACTCCAATATGATTTAACAATTCATCTGGCTAAGCACTTCAAAGATCAGTCTTATGGTAGTGTGCCGCTTCACTTATTATTAACAGTAAAAACATGTACACATCTACATTAAAGATTGTAAAAACATTTCCACGGTTCACATCAGCCTTGCCAAATGGTAAAGTCGAATATAGTGTCACCATCTCCGAAGTACGGATTCTTTACCCGATTGTAATAGAAACCTAATTTCTTAATATTACAAAAGGTTATTTTAGATAACACGGTGCTTATGATCAAAACAAGAAAATACATTAAAACCGCTAAGAGAAACGACTTTTTAGAAATACTTTATATACCTACACGTAAATCAAGTTTAAAGTATAGGTAATCATTTCGCATTAGCGATATCGTTAAGGGAAAGAAATAACTTTTACATTGAAAGTTAAAAAATAAGCGCCATTTACCTTTTTTCCTAACCATGCACACATGTCGACGAACCTCCATGCCTTTGCTTTGACGCGGCGATGGTTCTTCTCTTTCTTTGGCGTTCCACCTGCCAACGTAAACCATTCTATATCACTCAAAACGCCAGCATCAAGAGCACATTCCAATTCAATTTCAAGAGTAACACGATTCTCTTTCAATGTAGCACCCATTTCTATTTACTAATAGTGCTTGCGCCTGCGCATATTTGTTGACTGACCGTTACATATCGAAACAGAAACTTGAATTCACCAATACAAGGGTGATGTCACCAACATTTTAGGATCACTGAGAGCGCCCGATGATCTAAGACCACAAAATAAAAATACAACAGTAAGTTGCTAACCTTATTCGGTAGTTATGTGAACAAATATAGACTTCAAGCCTATACATATAGTTACAATTAATATTTGTATGTGATGGCATGTTTATGTGGTGTATCTGATGAAGTTGGCTACTTTGATTATTAAGGCATCAGTTATGAATAAATTAATAAAATATATGTTGTAATATAAAACTTGTATCACATTTTTGTAAACTATTTTTCATCTTCAAAGACTATTAAGACTTTCTAAACAGCAAGCAATATAAGATATTTGATATAATTAATTTAATTTTCTTACAATCACACCAATTAGCCTAGCCCAAAGTAAACACTGTAAGGCTTATAATGTGTACTAGGGTAACGGAAAGACATACATATATAATACAAAACTATATTATACTTTAACCCGCGGCTTCGCCCGCATTTTTTAATTTTTTTTTCAATCAAAAGTATCCTATGTTATTGTCCCTATGCTACTGTACAATAGTATCCTATGCTACTGCGCATGTTACGTGATTTTAAAATCATGTTCAACTTATTTGCCGGAGACTATACTTCTAAAACCTCCAAGACTATATGTACGAACTTACATCACATTTATGATATTAGTAGGGATTCATAGAAATATATATGAATACCCATTACTCAGATACAAATACTATTCTTCACACAAACGTCTATCCCTTCCAGGAGTCAAACCCAGGACAGTCGATGCAAAAGTACCTAGACCTAAAAGTATGACTGCTAAAGTATTAGGTGATTAACACAAAACTTCTGCAGTCATTAATGTCTAACAGCTCAATTCAAATATATATTACTGTTTGTCAGAATATTACTTACGACAAAGTGCACAACTAGATAACACGGGGTCAGTATTTACGTATGAATTTTTTATTTCTATCGGACAGTACATTTACAAACAGTAATTAGCATTTATCATCGTAAGTCGATTGTGCAAGATCTATAAAAAACAAATTACTCATTATTTTGGATATTTAACCTAAATATTAATGCTGAATTTTGTTCGCAACTTTTACGCCCACGTATTCTAAACATTATTCACTGCCGTAAATTCGCAGACTGTCTTGTCAGAAAATTTGTTGCAATGCGATTAATTTATTTATTTACTAGCTGACCTGGCCACGCGTTGCTGTGGTTAATATAATTATCCTAAGTGGGAACAAATCTAGCAAAATTAAGAAAAACATCACCAAAATAAATTGCGAAGTTTTGGAATTCATCACAGTCTAATACTGTTTCAGAGATATTATTTGGTATAGATAAATAGAGTACAAGCTGACTCAGCCACTTATTGCTGTGGCTCAGTTATTAGAATTTGCATTTTTTTTTTATTATAAATTAAAATGAAACCTATCCTTTATTCTAAGTTGAAATAAATGCAGCAAAATGGAAAAGAATAATCGAAATCGGTTTAGTAGTTTCGGAGTTCACAGCGGTCAAACAATGTGACAGGATTTATGTATAGATAAGGACCACCAACAAAACATACACTATACCATTTAAAAAAATACCAATTTATCTTAGAGCAAAGTGCTGTTTTAATTAGGCAGTCACGACATGCGCTAACAAAAATACAAAAAAAACTTAAGAAAAGTTGGAATCGTCTAACCACTTAAATTCAACATGTCGAAAAAAAGATTATCTTTACAATATTTATTACACAATTAACTTAGATAAACATAAACTCATATAATATAAAAAATAGACAACCTGTCAAGTATATATCTACTTATATTTTCATCATGATGATGAAGTTTCTATTTAACCAGCCTAATAATGTACCCAATGTTAGGGGAATAGATCAATTTATTTGTGCATGGTACATATTAATTAATTACAAATTAAATTTACATTTTGTTTTGGCTTTAATAATTATGTTAATAAAAATTTCATAGGGTTAGGATAAAATATATTGAAAAGAAAGAATAAAAATTCATTACACATTATTGAAATACATATAAAAATAAATAATTATTGAAATCTTATATTTTAAGTATCAGGCAATGGTTGAATAAATGTCGTTATAAAAAAAATAATACAAAATCACTTCACGATCGTTTGGTACAGCGCGACAGCAGTAGCGATCCTGCCTTTCGCACTGACAATCCTAGGTTCGAGTCCCGAGTCCCAGAAGGGGCTGATTTTTGTGTGATGAATGTGAGCACTTGTACCTGAGTACTTATATTATATATATAAAGCAAATAAATATATATATATATATATATATATATATATATAAAGCATTGGGGACTGTATTCGGCACAATGAAAACTGGGCACACACTTCGGTGATGCATGCTGGTATAGCAAATACCTAAAAGATGCCGTTGGTTTTTACAATGAGGTATCACTATTAATTGCCCATTTCAAAGGGCCAGCGCTTCTAACGCCATCTAACGCTTAAAGCGGCTGCGCTGTTTAATTTGAACACAGTATAAGAAAGAATGATTTGTGGGGGTGCTAATACGATGTTGGTTCGATTAATAACCTATTTTTATATTTTTATGTAAATATATACGTACACGACAAATTATGTAAACTTACGTACGTATCTTGAGTATTACCTTCTAAATAGTTGTTAAACAATTTCACATTAACAGATTTTCTAGATCTTTGAAGCGCATCTTTGAATAAACTGGACTCCGATTTCAGTCGCCTTTTACGAATTTTGTAAGATTGATTGCTGTTGATAGATTTAAATGATATTTCGGAAGAGCTCGTTATTGGACTTGAAGAAGAGCTAACTGATGTTTTGGGTTCGGTCACATCCGATACACTCGAAGTGCAGGACCCTGTACATTTCGTCTTTTTCCAGGGTCTCATTTCGTTTATGTCATCGCTGGACCTGCGCCTATGGCGTTTGCTTCGTAAACAATGTTCAGAGTTGTCATTCGATGTCGAATCATTTATATTAAAGTCATTAGCAAAAGATAGACTCACGTCAGCAATACTATAGTTTACGTTTAGCGCAGGTTCAGTTTGAGTTGAGCTACTATTCTTTTCTGCAGGAGTTCCACTATCCGTAATCATTACACTCACAAATGAAGGTGTTTTATTAAGGGTATCCTTATCCTGCTCACAATTGGTTACATAGCAACTTTTCTCCCAAGATGTTTCAATTCTCTGCTCTATTGAACATCTTCGTATAAGTTCTACCGAATTCACAAAATCCGATGAGTCTTCTGTGTCACTTAAAACGACAGTTTCTTGGTCATATTTCAAAGTCATTTTGTTGTCAAGTTTTATTATAAAGTATAATTAATTAGGTTATAATGAAACGGCCAGTCACAGTGTTAACAAAAAATAAAAAAGTACTATAGACTTATAAATTAATAACAGTTAGGTTTCATAAAAATATCTTTTTTATAAGTACCCTCATTACAAAACTCATGAAGCACAGAAGTTAATAGTTATATAGTGCTGACACAATCCTGACAACAACCTAGTTTGAGAATTTTTTACACATTTAAATATTAATTTATAAGTTATGGTGCTATTATTCTGAAATGCCTTCAATTTTAACTTAGCTCGGAGTGGCACCCACTTTGAGTATCAGCTGTTGCTCTAAGAAACAGGAAAGAAATTAATTATTGTAATGAAAAGCGATTAGAAAAAAGAAAGATAACACCGTCCAGATCGTCTGCTGGTTTAGCCATTGACTTTTAAAATACTATAAATTGAAAAATAGTAAGTAAACCGCAAGACCGTTTGGTGCAATGGTAGCGACCTGCCTTTTACTCCGACGATCCTGGGTTTGAACACCAGGCCGATGTTTGTGTGATGAATACGACCATTGTACCTAAAGCTTGGCTAATTATAAATACTTCTATAATATAACTTATCTATGTATCATACATGCATGTCTATCCGTTACCCTAGTATCAATTACACATGCCTTACAGTACTTACTTTAGGCTAGGCTAATTGGTGTTAACAAAAATTGTTTATTCACCAAACTTTCACTCACAAGTCAGCTTTCATTCATCGCCATCGAATCAGACATCATCAGGATCATGAAC
This sequence comes from Calamotropha paludella, assembly GCA_927399485.1. NCBI lineage: Eukaryota > Metazoa > Arthropoda > Insecta > Lepidoptera > Crambidae > Calamotropha > Calamotropha paludella. The sequence goes on along the minus strand of OV656817.1, from coordinate 22,031,211 downwards.
AGAAATTACTGAAGAAGTGGCTGTATGAGCCGTATATCCTTTGCTTTTCTCCGTAGGAAACCTACAAAAGCAGCTAGATTTTTGATCAGAACAGAAAGCATAATTTTAGTAGTTTTAGTTTTCTTGACATGTTATATAAAAGAGGATTATTAACCAACTCGTGAATATGCATTAATGTTGGCAAGTGAAAGATGTCACAGGAAGGTATTTTTCTACGCTCTCTAAAGAAGTTCACGGTAAATACCTATTCAGTAAATACTCGTTACCTATTTGTTTACTGCAACCTGTAGAAAAGGGGTTCAGTTAAGATAATATAATTCAGATCATCAATTACATAACATAGAAATTAACGATAACGAAGCTGTATAGGCTTTCTACCCTTTGCTTTCCTATAAAAAGTCAGGGTGAATAGGCACTTTCTGGGTTAGCTCGTTCCATCGTGGATTCTGTCTAGGGGTATGGCATCGAAACCAAAATATCGATACTATACTCATGAGTGTTAATTTAGATGTTGTATTAGCAACTTAAACTCTAGGATTGACTATGATCTAATGTTTTGTTGTCCTTTGCTTGATGTTAAGATACTTACCAGTCTGTGGTTCGCTCTCTCTGAAAATAAAGATATTTACGTACGTCCGCGTCTACTAGAAAGTTTGTTTTATTTTCATCAAGAAGATCTACGCTGCTACCTGCTACAAAACCTACAAGATTAACAGGTTATGGGCCCAGATCACCACCATATCTAGAATTCCAGAAGGTAGAAAATTCAACAAAGAAATTGCCGATTGTTAAACGGCACAACCTCAAGATGGAGGACGACAAAAAGAACAAATTCGGAATCATCCCTTTTGCTGGTACCGATTTTGGAATTTGGTTTTTTCGTCTTACGGTAATACTAGAAGAACTCGACTTGTTTGAAGAAATAAGTGGACAAGAAAAACAAATAGACGCAAAGAAATCCAAGAAGTGCAAAAGCATAATTGTTCAAAGTATTGCCGACAGCCATCTTGAAGTAATTAAAGATGTGACCACGCCTTTTCAAATAATAGAAAAACTAAAACGAAGCTACTTACAAACTGGGATATCTTCACAGCTACTATCAAGAAAACGGTTACTGACCATTAAATACAACGAGAAAAATGCTCTAAAAGATTTCTTTCTTGAATTTGACAAACAAGCAAGGCAACTTAGAGAATCTGGCGCGAAACCATCTGAAGACGAATTAATATGTTATCTGCTATTAGCAATGCCATTATCATATGGAAGTACTGTATCTGCCATAGAAACCATAAGTGGAGAAAAATTAACTATGGAGTTCGTTAGGCGCCGTTTGCTAGATGAAGAAATTAAGAAAAAGGGATTTTCAGAAGAAGAAGAATGTACAGAAGTATTCCAAGCCAAAAGACAGCAAAATGTGAAAAATAAACCAAGGTATGGACATTGGTCAAGAGAAAATAATATTTTTAAGAAAGAAGAAAGAAAATCTTTTCCATTTGAATGCTATAACTGTGGCAAAAAGGGACACATGAAGGCAGAATGTAAATTTAAGAAACCCCATATAAAGAACAAGAATTCATTGAATACTGAAAGAAAAGAAAACGAAGAAAATATTTCATTTCTTAGTTCATGCATTGAAGTACTGACATCCACAAAGACAGAAAATGTGCTGAAATTTGTTTGTGATTCTGGAGCTACCGATCACATAATTAATACTGATGAATACTTGGAGAACATAGAAGAATTAAGAACACCAGTTAGCATCAGTACAGCAAAGCAAGGGGAAAGAATAATAGCTAAGATGAAAGGAAAATTTAAAGAATCAAATTCAAAAATAACATTAAAGGACATTTTATTTGTACCACAAAGTAGATGCAATCTCCTCTCTGTAAGCAAAATGGAAAAGGCAGGCTGCAAAGTTGAATTTGATAACGAGAAGGTAAAAATTTATTACAAGGAGAAACTAATCAAAGAAGGAACAAGAGAGAATAATCTATATTTAATTCAATTTAAAGCAGAATCTATGAAACAAGCGAACAAAGCATACAGTATAACAAGTAAAGCACTAGAATGGCATAAGAAATTAGGGCATGCATCTCAGGAGAAATTAAATAGACTTAAACAGAGAAACCTGATTTCCTTTAATGAAACTAAAAACGAAGAAATTTGTGAGCCATGTTTAAAAGGAAGACAGAATAGATTACCTTTTAATAAAAATCAAAAAATAAACAGCAATAGAATATTAGAGCTTGTACATACAGACCTATGTGGTCCCATTACACCGTCTACCTATGACAACAAAAAATACATACTATCATTTATAGATGACTACAGCCATTTCGCATACATATATTTATTAGAAAGCAAAAATGAAGTGTTGAAATGCTTTAAAAAATATGTGAACATAGTAGAAGCTCAATTTGAAACAAAAATAGCCAGAATAAGAAGCGATAACGGAACAGAATATGTTAACACTGAATTCATAAAGTTTTGTGATGAAAAGGGTATACAACGAGAAGTAACAATAAGTTATACACCACAACAGAATGGTGTGTCCGAGCGCTTCAATAGAACGGTTGTTGAGAAGGCTAGAACTCTCTTATCAGATTCCAATTTTAGTAAAGAGTTATGGCGAGAAGCAATTTATACTTCAACATATATTATTAATAGATTACCTACTAAAGACGGTATTATACCTGCAGAATTATGGTTTGGAAAGATTCCCAACTATGATAAATTTCAATATTTCGGAACTGAAGCACATGTTCATCAAGGATCTCAATACAGGAATAAAGGAAAATTTGAAGAAAGGTCTAAAAAATATTACCTGATTGGATACTGCATTAATGGATTTAAGTTATGGGATAGTGAAGAAAACAAAATTATTCGAGCTAGAGATGTGATATTTAATAATAGTAACTATAGTAATATTAACTGTCAAACTAAAAAACATATTCGTGAAGAATTTACATATGATTATACAAATGACAAAAATGATTCAATTAGTGAAAATAATAATCATCAAAATACACTCGGCGTCAAAAAAATCGCACCTCTAAGAAAATCACGTTCAAATGGCATTAACTCTGGATATGCACATGCAGTCGTATTAATTATAATTTTATTTAAAAGGTTACTTAATTAACTTAATAAAAAAACATTATTTTTCATTATCAAATAAAACCTAAAGCAACAAATAAAGGGTCACAAAAATTCTAAGGAAATTTTGCTGCTCGGGAGAGTCGCGAGTTGCGCTAACTTTGTGGGTATAAAGAGGTCAACACGGGTTCAATGTGGGTCATTCGCTATTAAACCGTTGAAGGGGACACACGCACTGATTTTACTGAAGAAAGAACATCTGGAAAATGGACACTACAGCTGATGAGGCCGCTCAAGTGGTTGCACTACTGCAAGCAGGGGTGCGGCAGTGTGATGTCGCCCGGCAACTGAATCTGAGCCGTTTTTCGGTTCGTAGAGTCTACCAGCGCTTTTTAGAGACCGGTGGCTATATCCGGCGACATGGGTCCGGTAGACGTCGCTGCACTTCGGAAAGAGACGACCGGTTCGTTGTGTCGTACTCTTTGAGAAATCGCTTCTCAAACGCTGTTCAGCTGCAACAGGAGCTCCAGGCAGTTCGCAGACGCACCGTGAGTGTATCCACGGTTAGAAGAAGACTGAAGGAGAAGAACATAGCAGCCCGCAGAGCTGCTACAGGTCCAAAATTGACTGCAGCGCACCGACGAGCCCGCTTGCAGTTTGCTCGCGACCACGTCGATTGGACCATTGAGCAGTGGGGAGCTGTTCTCTTCTCAGACGAGACACGAGTGTGTCTTTTCTGCAACGACCGACGAAGAAGAGTATACCGGAGGCAGGGTGAACGTTTCGCTCAAGCCTGCATCCAGGAGACGGTGGAATATGGAGGCGGATCCTGCATGTTCTGGGGCGGTATGTCGGCTGCCGGCAAAACCGACCTGGTCTGCGTCTCCCGGACCGGAGGTGCTCGCGGACAAGGGTCGCTGACTGCGCGCCGCTATATCACAGAGATCCTGGATGTGCATGTGGTCCCTTTTGCCGAATCTTTTGGCGAGGGGTTCACATTAATGCACGACAACGCTCGCGCACACACTGCAGCCATCGTGAACGACTTCCTGCGGAGGTCCCAAATTCCTGTGATGCAGTGGCCAGCGAGAAGTCCTGATCTGAATCCGATAGAGCACCTCTGGGACCATCTTAAACGTAAGGTTCGATCTCGGGATCCGGCTCCTTCGACTCTAGAGGAACTCCAAACCGCGGTGATTGAAGAATGGGGTCTTATCCCTCAAGAAGAGCTCCTGAAGTTGGTGAGGTCTATGAGGGACCGTATGGAAGCCGTCATCAGGGCAAGGGGGGGTAACACTAGATTTTGAGTTAATTTTAAGACACTTTTTGTACATTTTTTTTGTAAATTATCGATTATTAATTAGGACTTAATTAAGATTTTTTATTATTTTTCAAATTTTTATGCTTTTTGTATAATTTTAATTAAAAAAAAGATTGCACTTAATTGTTGTTTGATGCTCCTTTTTGTTACCTTTCTAATGATACCTAACACTATCCTCTATATAAGGTTTAGGAATTTTTGAATAAGATTTTTATAAGGTGCGATTTTTTTGACGCCGAGTTTAGTATACAAGAGAAAGAACAGACAAGTGTAGAAAAAGAACAAGAAGATAAAGAAAAAGGTGAAAGTAATGAACAAGAAAAAAGATCAAGAAAACCACCAGTTTATCTCCAAGATTATGAAACTTATCATTGTGCATTGTTATGTTCAGAAGATCCTACTAGTTTAGAAGAAGCTTTAGCTAGCGAAGAAAGAGATCAATGGAAGGAAGCAATGAAAAAGGAATTGGAGTCACATAAAAAACATAAGACGTGGACTGTGGTAGAAAAACCAAAAGATAAGAAAATAATAGATAGCAAATGGGTTTTTAAAAGGAAGGAAAATAATATTTACAAAGCTAGATTGGTAGTAAAGGGATACCAATCACAAGAATATGAAGAAACTTATTCACCTGTGGGACGACTTACAACTTTACGCTCTTTACTTGTCATAGCAAATAAAGAAAGATTACAGGTCGAGCAAATGGATGTGAAAACAGCATTTCTTCATGGTGTACTTCAGGAGGAGATTTACATGAATCTACCTGGGAAGAAAATAGGTAACATGGTATGTAAACTTAACCGTTCTATTTATGGTCTAAAACAAAGTGCACGTTGTTGGAATGAGGTATTTCATGAATACATGTGTAAGAAGGGTTTTCAGTGTTCTAGCTATGATAACTGTTTATATATCTGTAGTGATAGAGATTTTAAATTGTATATCTTCATTTATGTCGATGACATACTTTTAATTAGTAACTGTACTGCAAAGATAAATGAATTAAAAGATGACCTAAGTAAGAATTTTGAAATGGTAACTCTAGGTTCCATAAAAAAGTTTTTGGGGATTGAAATTGAGAGAGATTTTGATAACAGAGTTTTAAAGTTACATCAAAAGAGTTATATACAACAATTGCTTAGTAAATTCAAAATGCAAAACTGTAAACCTGTAGCTACGCCCTGTGAAATAAATTTAAAACTTGAAAAATGTAATGAATATGTATGTACTATGCCTTATCGTGAGTTAATTGGTTGTTTATTTTATTTGGTGATATGTACAAGACCAGATTTATCTTTTGCTATAAATTACTTTAGTCGATTTCAGAATAATGCATCAGATGAACATTATAATTATTTGAAAAGAGTATTAAAATATCTTAAACTTACATCTGATTATGGTATAGTATATAAAGTTAAAGAATTTCATAACAACATCTTAGGATATTGTGATGCTGATTGGACATCTGATATTATTGATAGACGTTCTGTATCTGGTTATTGTATGCTGTTATATAATAATATTGTATCTTGGTCCACTCAAAAGCAAAAAGCTGTTTCACTTTCAACAGCTGAAGCAGAATATATGGCTTTAAGTTCAGTTTGTTGTGAAGCTATATGGTTTAAAGGATTAATTAAAGACATAGGCATTAACTGTGACACTGTAGTAATATGTGAGGATAATCAATCTTGCATTCATATAGCTAAAAATAGAGAAAATAGTCGCAGAGTAAAACACATCGACATAAAACATCACTTTATTAGAAACTTAATTGACAATAAATTGATCACACTAAATTATGTCAGTTCATCACAGCAATTAGCTGATATATTCACAAAGGCTCTTTCTAAACCACATTTCAATTATTTAAAACAACTCATAGGTATAGAAAAATGCTAATATTTTAATTTGTAAAGTTTGTGCATTTTTATTTTGTGATTTTGATTTGTTTTTACTTTTAGAAGTGATATGTCAATTTCAAAGAAATGTCATGGTGAAGTGAATGTCACTGTAATTTTTTTTTTTAGGGCAAAGGGATTGTGTAAACATACATGCAAATAAATATTTTGTCTTGCTGGAGTAATGGTTAATTTTGTAACAAAGTTTAAGTTGAGGAGGAGTGTTAATTTAGATGTTGTATTAGCAACTTAAACTAGGATTGACTATGATCTAATGTTTTGTTGTCCTTTGCTTGATGTTAAGATACTTACCAGTCTGTGGTTCGCTCTCTCTGAAAATAAAGATATTTACGTACGTCCGCGTCTACTAGAAAGTTTGTTTTATTTTCATCAAGAAGATCTACGCTGCTACCTGCTACAAAACCTACAAGATTAACAATGAGTACAATATAATTGCAAGAAAGGTAATCAATACCGGTATCTAGAGACTGCCCAGCTACCGACCCGAGATATTTCGCCCTCTAGTGGGCCATTCCTTTACATTATATTAGGACGGTCGGCTATTTTTTCAATTACCATGCATCCTCTGCATAAAGGGCTGTCGGTGATATTTAAGATTTTATTTAAGATATAGATTTTAAGATCGAAAAGGTGCTTTTTAAGATTGCCATGACCAGTAATGACAACTGTTGCCATGCGTAGTTCTGATCTACTTAGCTGTAGTAGAGATCTGGTAAGACAAGCTCTCCACCCATGGCATTGAGTTTTGCTTGTTTTCCGTCTCTAGAGAGTTCCAGCGTTGGGAATGCAAAATTAATGTGTTGCTGAACCAAAGGAACGGAGAAGACAGGCTCTAAACCGATTAGCACGGTATCAGAGCCTCTCCGTGCCAACTGATCAGCCTCATAACCTCGTGACCTACTATGACCTAGATACCTTATTATGTATGCGTGCTGCATTATGCCTAGATGAGATTCATGAAACAGGCTCGAAGTGATTCGGTAACCACACAGCTTATAGAATCGACTTGCTATCGGAGAGGATTCTGGTATTGTAATCGTTTACCTCCCGTGCATCTCTGGGCGCTTCTTCATATCATTTGGAATGACCACAAAAGATTTCATATTTAAACTTTACGTAGAAACGATAAGCAATATTTATTTGACTAATAAGAATTTAAATGGACATACCATACGATTTGTACGCGAATGAATAAGGAATAAATTAATCAAATGAATTGAACGAAAGCGTACAAAATCTACAGCCGGGCATACTTAAACTTATAATAATAACGTTTATTTTCTAGGTCATAAGGGTCATGAAAAGATGTCATTGCATGACATCTTTTCTCTTTTATGACGGAGTCTTTCTCTGATCATAAAGTCCATAGACGTAACAGTCAAATAGAACTTTAATAGGGATGGATACTCAGAGTAAACAGGACTGGAGTAGCCTTTGCCTAACATTACCCCTCTGCCAAATGCACAAGCATCGGATGCCTGTGCGTTAAATAAAACTATTTGAGCCGCCATTTTAAAACCACAATAATCAGAGCGTCTTACCGTGCAGAACTCCCACGAAAATGCCTGCCTGTGCTGTTTTCTAATGTAAAAAAAATTCGAAAAAATCTAGTATGCAAAAAGATGGCGTCACCTTTCATTTGTAAGTATAATTTTTAGGATTTGATTATTATTTAATTCATAATTTCATGTTTTAGCAGACTACAATTTCAAATTTCGCGCTCAAAGTTCGTTTAATGACGTCACGGCCGCACTCCCCACGAGACTACCTAGGGTTGACCATTATCGCATTTCAATTAATTAAGAAAAAATTAGAAAAAGTTTGTTGGTAATAAATAACTGTAATTTTGTATTAATTGATTACCAATTATAATTTCGTTTTAACAATGTACGTTGCGTGTATATTTTTAGTTTAGTATTAATTACATACCTACACTTTTGCAGCTGCTTGAAGCCTATTCTTTGCCACACAACATGGAAATATAAAATAATAAATTAAAATAATAATCAAACTATTTGCCCTTTTATTCATGCTGGGCGGCGCTCATAAACATTAAGAGTACTAATGCTGTATATACTTACAGTGTCCCTGACTTCATAAAAAAGCACGGTTAAAAGGGTACCATCGCCTAACCAGCACACCCGATCATTTCCGAGAAACCAAATTTTTTTTTCGAGCCACAGGACAAATTGTTTTTATTTTGTAATCAGCAACCCTTATTAATTTGTACAATATTTATTTGCACAATAGTGATGTCACATCGATATTGTGATTTTACGAGTGAGTAATGAATGAATGAATGAATGCAAGTAACATACTTAAATTGAAAATATGTATTTTTAATTTTAATCTATATGTCGCAGGGAATTTGTATAATTCCGCAGTTTACATTCGGCGTCATCAGTTTAAAAAACACATACCCTATTCTTAGTTCTTTTTCATAAAGATCATAAAACACAGCTTAGATAAATTACAGTTTGTTTCGGTAATTATTACCAGGTATTAATGATGATTTCAAATAAAAATAAGGTATGTGATTTTAAACTGATGACGCCGTATGTAAAGTGCGGAATTATACTATTTACCTGCGATATTATACATACGAGAATAAAACTGTAAAGATATAGAATAAAATAGGTCAAGTCCACCTTAAACCAAATGGCTAGTAATGAGCGTAAAGGAAGCGAAATCACTAATTTTTGAACATTTTGTCTGTCTGTATGTATGTTTGATGACATTTTAGTATGGTAATAGCTAATCAACATTTAAGTAAAGTTTTTTTATTAATATTGTAGCATTTATAGCTCCTTTTAAAAACCGGCTTGTCCAACTGCAATACTTCAAGATATTAGGAGTAAGGTATGTGGTGCCAAAAGTCCTTTGTACATAAATGAAAGCTATTGGAAGATAGTATTGCAGTATTAAAATTAGAAATGATCGGTATGTGTAGTTCAGGCAAATATACTCTACCCCTAGGCGGTATACTAATTGTTGGTATTTATACTTTAAGCTTTGACATGCCCGGAAACATCTTATTTTTCATATTCAGTTTTCCTAAAGAAAACAGCATACGAAAAAAATGGATTCATGCTTGTAATAGGTAATAGGGCATCTTGGGCATCTTCAAGAACAAGTACTATATGTTCCATACATTTTGAGCCGTCTCAGTTTCAAAAATTAACTAACAATAGAAAAAGATTAGTTGCCCATGCTGTGCCAAAGTTATTCTCGAATGATCCTCTTAGTTTATTATATAACTAGTTATGTTTCAAATAGATATCAACATCAGAATAAAACCGTCAACCGATCACTTCCTATGATCACGTCTCCTGTAAAGGAGTCGAAACGTCAGGATTAAATATAAAATAAAATAAAACATGCGCAAAAATCCGTAAAAAAGTGTTTTATTCTGATGTGTAATGTGCGCGGAAGTGTAAGAACTAAATAGATATCAACATGTTATATTATAACAGTTTTAGTTTATTACATTTAAATGTATTAATTTTAGGTTAAAGAATAAGTTGAAAGAAAATACCTGCATAAGGTGATGTAAGCAAATCGCAAAAAAATACAAATAATCAATCGGTCAAAGTAAAAATCTGAGAAAACTAACTATATTCACTATCGCTTTGTTAAAAATAATGTTTCAGTGTTCCTCCTTTCCATTATGGTTATACGCGAAAGGGTCCACAGTGAATTCTATATTTATAATAACACCTATTTTAAATATCTTTTAAATGCAATAAACTATTAAGTTTCAATTTGTATTTTATGGATATAGCCTTCGAAACTGACTGTTGTATCGTGTAATATCATCATTAATTTAATTTAATTTTTAATACATAATGTAGGAATACTAACGCAAAGTTAATTGGAGCGAAGCGAAGCGAAGCGAAGCGAAGCTCCCATGGATCAGCTTCAATGGCACAATGTCTGTTACGCCATAACTTCCCGAGATCTTAACCGATTTTAATATTTTTGTGTGGAATCGAATCAACAGGTTTAGGACCAGATTGTGACGGAGCCCGAATTTTGAAATTCGCAAAAATTCCCATCGGTATTTTTTTTCTTTTTTTAGGTATTACGCTCCGCTTCAATATATGTAGCTTTATGCTTAGCGACTGCATCGCCTAGTACATTCATTCATTGAACGAAACTGATTTTTCGATATCGATATTCTCGTGCTATGTCATGTCACTTCTCACACAATGACATTCGTGTGTTTGAATAGAACGTTAACACACTATTTTAAGCACGTGTGCGTGTATTTTAAATATGTTTGTTGTATTATGCATGTGTGCGTTTGTAAACACGCAGAGTTTTTGTTCCTGTGTGCTGGCATTGAATGTAGTAGTAACCTCACCCCCCGCAAAAAATGGCAGAAAAATATGTACGAGAAATTGACTAATGGCTACTCCAGTCCTGTTTACTCTGAGGATGGATACGACGACAAAAGTATCGATTCTTACTCATTATCGTATTAAAAAGTATTGATTACTAAATTACTAAGAATCATAACCAAAGAATCGAGTATACTCAGGTATCGATGCTTTTCCCTAATTCTGTCTGGGCCCCCGGGCTTGATTTGGATCAAGAGCGAACCCATCCTAAATTAAAAAAAAAACTCAAGGAAGAAAGTTTATGAACATCAGTCAGTGTCATAGGCGCCATGTCAAAAGTTTTGAAAATAATCAATAAAATTGAGTTTATTTTATAATGATTACCAACCTATGTTAATTATATAATCGAGCTTATTTAATTTTTAAAAAATGCGACATGCATATAAGAAAAAGATTTTGTATAGTGGTTTAGTCATTGTTGCTGTATTAATAATCCTTCACCCTGCATTGAACGGAAGACGAAATTATGAATACATCGAAAAAGACAATATTTTGGACAATTTATATGATCAGACGACTCAAAATTTTACTAGTACTGCTATAATGGATTGTGATTATCGCGATGTTTTATTTGATGAGACTACAATGTCTATAAGCTTAATGGAAGGAGACTTAATTGAAGGACATAAAATAAGGGATGGTGGGGAGTTCTTTCCTTCAGACTGCAAGCCTAAGTTCAGCACTGCAATCATAGTTCCTTATCGGTAAGCGTTACCTGATCTATTAATTTAATTATTCAGACTGCCACATGGTACATTTATTACATTTGGTACAAATAAGTTTTCATTTTCTTTAACTTTATTTAAGCCTTAGAATAGTTATTTTCATTAAGTGCATACTTAGAATGAGTTGTTTAGAATCATCCAACATTTTTAACTACCACCCATTCAGGGGATCTTTTAACTGAAAGGAGAATGGACATAAGAAACTCATTTCAGCTTTAACAGAAGTAACAACATTGACAATAGTATACATCGTAACCACATACATATAATCCACAAATTTATTCTATTATCACAATAATAGTAGTGTTATGGTTTCATTATATTGTTGATTACAACAAAGTCAACAAGTATCTGTTTTAAGTAAGAAGTTTAAAATAAGAAACTGTGTGAGATGTTCTTATTCTTGCAAACTAATTATTATAACATGTATCTGTAGATTTATATCTTTTACAGGGATAGAGCTGAACTACTCCGTGGTTTCTTAGTTTACATGCACATGTTCCTACGTCGTCAAAATATTCATTATCGTATTTATGTCATAGAGCAGGTAGATACAAGGCCTTTCAACCGGGCAAAACTATTAAATATTGGTGCAGTTACAGCACTCAAAGCAGGATTTCCATGTCTTATCTTGCATGACGTTGATTTGTTGCCGTTGAGACCTGCCAACTTGTATGTGTGCACAAAATGTCCTAGACACATGTCCTCGAGCATCAACAAATTGAGGTATTGTTATTTTCTTGTTCCATATGTATTTTCCTAAACACAGTGTATTTCTTTTATTTTTATTTGATTTGTATGTTTTAAATAATTTTGATTTTTAGTTGACCACACGGCGTCTTTTTCATACTTGTGTAGAATAATTCAAGATAATAAGCTATCAGCACTTACTATACAACACAGATAATTTAGCAGAAACACCCCTGAATTTTTTTTTTCCTATTTGTCATAGCAACTTGTTTTGCATGTAAGTACATTCACTTATTATTTGTTATTAGTTAAAAATTAATGTTTACTGACTTTTATAATGTGTTGCAATGATGTTGTGGATGAGAAAATATTGTTTTGCACTTTATCTTTGGTTTAATTTTTAAACATATTGAAAGTTTACTTACTCTCAAATATATTTTAACTAGTATAGTGATAATAGTTCTTATTTTATTTTAGATTTGTCCTCCCATACCTCAGTCTGTTTGGTGGTGCTATAGCTATTACTTCGAAACAATACAAGTTGATTAATGGAATGAGCAATGAGTATTACGGTTGGGGCGGAGAAGATGATGACCTTTACACCCGTCTGCAAGCAGAAGAACTCAAATTGTGCCGATTTGAGCCAGGAACGAGTCGATACCATATGGCTACGCATAAAACACAACTTAAAGGGTATTTATAATTGTTTTTTTACTTTTCAGTATTAAAGTATTGCTTTTGTAAATTTGAGTAGGTAGCTAAAATTATGACATTATTATGATCAGCCAATAACCATCCCCATGCTGAATTTATTACAAACTTATTACTTTATTAACCCTAAATGAACTATTTAGAACAAGCAAAAGAAAACAGGGAGTGCTGTATCTGAGATAATGTAATTGGCTGTTAATCACTTGCCAATAACCAAAAATAAATGTCTTTTAAGCATGTGTCTTCAGCTAAGGAACATAACATCTATGACGCATGACCTAAAATAAGTTCTTCATGCTCCTAGCGGCCAAAATAATTATTTTTTTCCAAAAGTTGGTAACACTGGCTTAAAATAAATATTTTTTCCAAAAATTGGCAACACTGGCGTAAATATTTTTTTTTAAAGTTGGTAACACTGGCGTGTAGCGAAACTTGTTCCGTTTTAAACGGAAGTTAGCTCAACCTAATTTCATGTTTACGTCTGACATGCTCAATGCAAACTCCGTGCAGTAATAAGTTTTTAACATTGAATGGATGGAACTCTAATGGATTACATGTCTTCAAGTTTTTCCTTCTCCTCGTCTGAATTCGAAGATCTTCCACGTCACAGCTAGTCGTGAATTTCAGTCCGGGCTCCCAAAAATTCTCTATACCATTTCTTCCCACATTATTAGATAGTGGTTTCAAATTGATTATGTTTCTAACATTCAGAATTAGAATTAATACCAAATAGCTTAGTCCAAAATAAGCACTGTAAAGCTTGTGTTATAGATACTGTTTGGTGCAACGGTAGTGATCCTGCCTTTCGCACCGACGGTCCTGGGTTCGAATGCCGGAAGGGGCAAATGTTTGTATGATGAATACGAGTATTTGTACCTGAGTCATGGATGTTTGTATATATTTCTATGAATATTACTTATTTATGTATGATATATGTATGTCTATCCGTTACCCTAGTATCCATAACACAAGCCTTAAAAGTGCTTACTTTGGGCTAGGTTAATTGGTGTAAATGTTGGAAATATTTATTTATTTATTATTATAATTTATTTACTAAGGTAACACATATACATACATTTATAAAACATAAATAGGAATTAATAATAGAAACCTCTATGGTTTTGTTATGACTCAGATACAATTGCTTATGACCCGTATTGACTTCAAGGGAAGGTATTGTTGACATTTTTTTATTCAATTTCAGAGAAAAAAGGCGGAATCTACTAAAAAACTCAAAAGATAGAATGCATACAGACGGACTGAACACATTGAAGTACACAGAAGTAGCAACAGTACTTCATCCTTTATTTACTCATATCATGGTTGACTTGTAACATATCTCGTGGTAATTTTAAATAGTGATCTCAAATCTCATATCATATGTTAACATTCTGCTTTTACGTATAGATGGACAAATACCAGTTTGATCATAAGTATCATTTCTATATTGTTGAGTAAAATGGATAATGCATCAGAATGACGCGTGAGTGATTTAAGTTACGAATAAATAATAATAATATTTCTTACAATCACACCAATTAGCCTAGCCCATAGCATTGTAAGGCTTGGGATATGGATACTACGGTTACAGATATACATATGTAATATGTATATAAATACCTATGTCTCAGGTATGAGTGCTCTTAGGCGACGTCCGCTCAAGGGGCGGACTCACACTGGTCCGGGTCGCGGCCGATTCCGGTAAGGGGAATTCCACGCGACCCCCACCAATGTGTTTTGGGATGGAACAGGGAGCGCTGTATCTGAGATAATCTAATTGGCTGTTAATCACTTGGCATTAACCAAAAATAAATGTCTTTAAAGCATGTGTCTTCAGGTAAGGAACATAACATCTATGACGCATGTCCTAAAATAAGTTCTTCATGCTTTTAGCGGCCAAAATATTTTTTTTTCCAAAAGTTGGTAACACTGACGTAATTAAATATTTTTTCCCAAAGTTGGTAACACTGGCGTAAATATCTTTTTTTTAAAGTTGGTAACACTGGCGTATAGCGAAACTTGTTCCATTTTAAACGGAAGTTAGCTCAACGTAATTTGATGTTTACGTCTGACACGCTGGTAGGCCTCCAAGCCTTTACCGGGCACTAGGCCGGGTAGGGGCATGGAGGAGAGTCCCACATATCCATCGTGTTCTTCCGGCACAATGGAATGCCTAATGCCATTTTCTGCGAAAACAAAAAAAAAAATAAAAGGTGTGAGTGCTCTTAATCATCACACAAACATTTACCCCTGGGATTTGAACCCAGGACCGTCGGTGCGAAGGGCAGGATTGCTATTCACCGTTGCATCAAACAGTCGTCGAATGTAAAATTAAGTTCTAAAAATATTAGAAAGGTATGTTCTTGAAGGTTTTTAAAATTTAAAAGCTTCTGGTTACTCTGAAGTTAGCCTAACAAACTTTATTGAAATTATTTTAGCCATTTTGAGAATAGGATGGCTCGTTAGTTCTGAACCGGTTGGAGAGTTTTGATAAAATATGCATTATGTACATTAATGTATGTTGATTGTTTGCGTATTAACAAACAATGCAGAACTGGGACGGAAATGTCTGAAATTACGAAATTAAAGTAGCATGCTAATTCGAAATCTGATAAACTTACAAAAACATGTATTTTTTTGTGTTTACCCTATATTCTTTAATAGTAACAACTTTTGAATCGGATCTCTATGCGCCTAATTTTTTTTACATTTTTTCATTCACACGCCATTCTGACGCGTGCATTAAAAGTTAATTAGTTTTCAAGTATTCAATATCTCTATGGCACTGAAAATTAATTAAACTAATAATCTCAATGCCATTTCTCTATAAGATTTAAAATACACCTGTAGAAAACTAACACGCTTCATTGCGAATGCAAAAATAAAAAAAATAAACACATTTTTTTAACTGGTACCATCTTAATTGAGAGTTTAATATTTGTTAAAAATATTACACTTGACGTTGAAGGCAGCTAACGTTCAACATTGGTGGAACGATACTAGCTCATAGTAGAAGTTGAAATACGTTTGTAAGTTTAGACGCGTCTGCCAGCGTCTCGGTAACTCAGCGCTCAGAGCACTCGCCCGGATAGCGAAAGATCGTGGTTTGGAGGCGTGGTTGTTTTTTACGTTGCGTATTTTATATCTTATAAACAAATAATAATTATATATTACCACATAGCTCTATACATTTCAGACTTGTCGCGATCTCTGTTAAAAATTAACAATGCCGTCTTTATTAAAGCCTTATTCTCTTGATAAGACTGCATCACATTAGATAATACCATTTATCATTACTTTCACTCTACCTAGGGTTGCCAGATATTAAAACTAAAACGCCGCACAGTGTTTTAGAAATCCCGATTTTGTGTCATGCCCTTTTTATTGTTAAAGTCGTTAGTTTATATCATTCTAAGCACTAAGCAATAAACATTTTTGTCACCATTAGTATCTTTAATAGAGATGTACCAACATATCATATCAATATGTTTAGTGATTTCTTCTATCACTGAAATTTCTTCACAATACTAGATTAATCAGTTTATTTTAATTGTTACATATATTCTGCACTCAAGAGCACGGATTGTCCATGATTGCTTATAAAAAGCGATAAGAACTTAGTAAATTTTATTATTATCTTTGCCCAAAAATTTTCTGAAAAATATCTGCCATGTCTTAAGTGGCCTTGCCTACAATTTTCTCTACTTAACAGATAATTAGTTAATATTTCTATCATATCAATAACCTAAATAAAATAAAGGAAAGAGAAAATGGGCTGCATTTATACACTCACAACTAAAACGACCCCAAGATTTTAAACTCGTGTGAGATTTGTCTATGGTTTAGTAAAATAAGCAATAAAATAATTATAAGCGCGAAAATAATATAATGTTCCTCTTTATCTTGCACAGTATGCTAAATCAAAAAACTAGTCAATGCAGCAAAGCTTCTGAATTTTCTAATAAATATAAGTTATCTAATTATCATGATGTTTATTGTTGACAATTTTGTCATATTGTTAACACTTTCATTACCATTATGAATTTGATGATTTTTCTCGGGTGCCGCCTACATTACATATACATATGGCCTAGCGAGTTCAAGGCATTGCAGAATAGTTTTTTTCCTTTCTAATATAAACGGGGTCTCCACACCTGGCCCACCACGTAAATCTTTAGTTTAACGTATATTTAGTGTACTCTATTATTCTAAATATGGATCTATTTTGGAAATATTAGCTAAAAACACTGAACTCGCCAGGCGAGTCGTCGGCACTAGAATAAGATTTAGCTACGTGAACTCTCAGGGAACTACCTGAACGTTTGAATTACATCAGTTGTAAATTAACATAATTTTAGAAATAACACATCAGAAAATTAATATGTAAGGAGCAGCTTTTTCAAAATTTTATTGTTAATTAAATAATAATGAGTTAATAGTCCAAAAAGTAGGATATCTTGACACAGACAATAAATTGTAATTTTAATTAAGTTAGTCGATAAGTAATTGCTCAATATTCGAGTGCAACCCAATATCTCGTGATCTATTATCGTAGATACCTAGATCAATTTTATTATTGTATAAGATATTAAATACGCGTGTAAAAAACAGTTGTTTTCTACACGCGTATTTTATACCTTATAGAAATATTGCATTGTGAATGCAAAAAAAATAAATAAAATCACATTCATTATTGTATGTTACGATAATTAGAAATTTATAATATAACTAATTGTTTTATTTTAATTTAATAATCTGACTCCGTTTACTACTAAAAGTGGCTAATAGTGGGTTTGAAATGAAAAGGCAATTTGGGTTTTATTTGTACATACATATATTTGGCATAACAATACATTATCAGGTGGTCCCAAAAAAACTAGGGATTTAAAATATTCCTCTCACCATAGAATCTGCTCATTTTAGACAATAATATTTAAGAAAAGGACACAGAAATTTGAACCTTATTACAAAGAGCTTACAAAGTACATTTATTATTTACAATAATATACAAGAAACTGAAAAGGAGCGATTACAGTAATTTCTAAGGTCCTAGCTAGGGAAAAAATTACAGGTAAGAGAAATCCGCTGTGATATGAACAAAGCTACAGCAACAACCTAGGTACAGGATAGCAACGAGGTTTAGTAAAAGAAGAATGTAAAAATATATGGCCATCGATCGTAGTTATTTTTTTAATTTAATGTAATCGCTCTAAATATATACAATACAAGCTGTCCCGGCCACGCGTTGCTGTGCCGACTGCAGTGCCATCTGCCGGACTGATTTGTGAATCTAAACCATTCTCAGATCCCCTTGAACACACACAAAAAAATTCATTCAAATCGGTCCAGCCGTTTAGGAGGAGTTCAGTGACATACACACTCACAGAAGAATTATATATATAAAGATTTGGTTAATTAACCAATTTAATTCCTAGACATGTTAGAAATTTGACTGATAGAAAATTACTAGTTCGGCAAGTGACTTAGTCGATCGATTCATCGTTAATTATTTTGACGTTTCAATTTTTTTTAAACTGTGTTCACAGGATGACTATGATGTTTCATAATTAAGTTATGACGTTTATGTGATGTAGAATTTAATATTGCATATTTGACCAGTTAGTAAATAAAATATGAACAAAAAATTAAACAGTAAAAAGACTATTCTGATAATATATCCGTGGAAACAAGCTGTTGATCTACGACATCGGGGATCGATTTATTCTAACGTCTTTAGAATATACTTAAAACAAAGATTTTATAAGTTGTCAATAACCTTTAAGGTCTAGGAACTAATTAGTTGGCTACATCAACGAGGAAAAGTACCCCTACAGAAATCATGAAAAGTTTTTTTTATTTAAAATTTTCGTGTTTACTTCCTTTAATATTAATTAAAACGTGATTATTGCCATGTGTTTAGTATTACCTAAATTAAAAATGTAATAATATAAAGATTTTTTGTCAATGAATGACCATTAACCGCATTTGAACCCAATATTTCCCCACACAATTTTATTATATAACCGCGTCATATAGTTATAAGTTAAAATCTTCAATGATTATCCGTCCGTTTATAGAATAAAATACTGAAAATGTCAATTAACTATTATTAAAACATGACCGAGGTAGACTACCAACCAATTTAACATTGCTGTTACAAGAATATTCCTCCGTATAACAGAGGGCCTACCATCATCTTTTAGCGCGATTCAAATTCGATTGTCAAAGTGAGACACCGCTATACGCGGCCTATAGTGACGTCTCTTTTTAACAGCTTAACTTGAATCGCTATAAGACGTGATGGTAGGGCCTCAGATTTTCAAAAAGTGTGTCCGTCATTCTGGCAGCGCCACACTTTTGGGTTTTGAAATGGATTACCTGTTCATTCAGATTGTCATTTATCAGTTTCGAAGATAAATAAATAAGTTTATGGCGCTTCTGGACTTTCGTCTGGCCGGCTACCTAGACAGTTTTCGTAAGTTTACCATAACTACAGAGTTCTAGATGTGGCGCCGCTTGCCTAACGCTTCCATTTACATATTTGATTTTAGAAAAAAAACAACTGGCAATATAACCATTTTTTCATGTAAAGACTATCCAGATTTAAAAAATCAATTTCTAAATTGCTGCCAGAACGAAACGCAACTAAGGCGGATTTCACACTGATGTACATAACGCTCCGGTACGCGGGGCGGCGTTTTTTTACATTGACCGCTTTCCGCATAGAGCTACATGTTAGTGGATCACATAATGCGTTTTCTCACGCAAACTCTGGTACGTCCAAGCAAATCTCTAAAACGTAGGTATCTACACATCTTGAGTTTTTTTCGTTGCAATGTATTGTAATACGATTATATTATTCAGTTGCCTGAATACGAAAATCCAATAAACTTAACGGCCATTTCAAATAACCTATCCTCGGTAAGGAATAGACCTCCTTTAGTTATTAAACAACCTTTGGATGTACCCATTCTCGCGGTGTGGCATTTTTGATTCGCTCGAGCTCGGTTTGCATGCGAGGAACGCACGCTGTTTCTTTCCAGCGATATAGGTTATAAAATAGACGGCACGCGAATTTCACATGCCTGTAATATTACTGAAGATAGCTTATTGCATTCGCTCTTAAAATATTTTACATTAGCTGTCAATTTAATACTTTGTCAAAATTATTCTTAATTTAACTTAATTTAAACCAGGGATGTTGCGAATATTCGCATCCGGATCCGCATATGCGGAACATCCGCATCGATTTAGACATCCGCATCTGCATCCGCATCCGCATATAAATCGATGCGGAGCTGATGCGGATGCGGATGCGACAAGAAAGAAAGTGAAGGGGCCGGCAAGTGGCGAGTGTCGACCGAGTAAAAGATTAAAGATGATATATTAAAGATTAGCAGAAACACCGAAGACATCTTGGCTTCTCGAAGAATATCTCCAAGTACCGAAAGAGTGAAGAAAATGAGAATGACAGATTTCATGGAAACAGAACGGAACGACTAGAGACCTCAGGTACAGGACGTCAGTCCTGTTTAATTAGTGATCTTACGATGATGCTACACCAGAAATTGTCGGCCCTGACACAATTCACAAGAAGCAGTTACTTACTTTCCGTAATAAAAAGTGAGTTAATTTAAATGAGAGTCCTCTTAAATGGTGGTGTGTTAATCAAAGTGAGTTCAAACTGTTACCTAAAAAAGCACGCAAATTCTTATCAGCGCCACCAGCCAGTGAACAGTTATTTAGTAGCGCAGGATTAATACACGAACCCTAGCGAAACAGACTGGAGTCCGAAAAGGCGGTCATTCTACTTTAAATATAATCATTAAATATAATGCTCCAATATTTAAATTACATTACTAAAACAATAAATCAGTAATAGTAATTCACTCACTACTTTATTATTAAAGTAGCTGACCCGGCCACACGTTGCCGTGGCTCAGTTATTATAATTTGCAAAAATTTTTTTTATTAAAAACCAGCAATATCCCGCTGGCGCGTTCTGAGCCCGCGCGATAGGCAGCCTTTGTGATATTGACCCGACGTGCCCGACGTGACGGCATAGACAGTGGCAGCATGCGCGTGAGCTGCGCGCTGTACTGGACAGTACTTTGACATAGAAACATTACTTTATTTTTCTAAAGTAAAATATTTTTTTTAAAATAAAAGTAGCCTAAGTTACTCCTTATTACATCAGCTATCTGTCAATAAAAGTTCCGTCAAAATCGGTCCAGCTATTTCAGCGTTTAGCCCGAACAAACAGAGAGACAGACAGACAAAAATTGTAAAAAATGTGGTTTTGGTGTGTGTACGTATCCGTACCGTATATATATGCGTGTAGTAAAAAAACGGTTATTTCAATATTACAAACAGACACTCCAATTTTATTTATATGTATAGATAAACAAAGGATAAATATTACTGCTTTTTACCCTACCAAACCAACACAAGTTTTTTGTACAGATCCGCATCCGCATCCGCTTCCGCGGATGTGAGCCTCTTAAAATCCGCATCCGCATCCGCGGATGTGAAAAAAAACACATCCGCAACATCCCTAATTTAAACATACATTATAAAATATCACACCATATCCAAATAAAATCACAAATCATAAGCACCTAAAAACAAATAGCTGGAAGTGTATACCATAATAACCCAACTTAGTTAAATCCCCAATGGATATAAAAATGGCCGTTCTACCACTCGGCAGATGTCAGCACTCTTGCTTGAGTGTGAAAGTCAATGGCACATCAACTTACCCACATGTGTCAAATTAAACTAGTTAAAATGTAACACCCGAGGAGCCTATGAACAAGGCTCTTGAGACTTTGTTATCTCTTTTTAATTGTATTTAGAGGCGTTTGATATTACCTGTATCGTCTCATAGATGCAGTGGTATCGTATGAAATATAGAGGTGGCTGAAAATCCGACGCGACATATTTTAGATGCACCGTCGACGCCGCTTGTATCGATACAAACGCGATACTTACGCACGTCAAACGTAGTAGTAGATTATGAATTTATGTCGGTATTCAAAGTTCTTTGGAATATCTGCATAAAGTCAGTCTTGAACTTGAATCGATATTGTATTGATACAAATGCATTTGATATGCAAAAATTGTTCTGTGGAATAAATAGAAACGCGCTGCTGATGCGCGTTCCTAAAACGCGCGTCGACAGTGCTCTTAAAAACGCAATGTGCAAGGGCCCTTAGAGGCAAAGCGCAGGCGACGCACAACTTCCCTCGGAACCTCATTCGAAGCGCGCGCAAGCGGTGCCAATTTCAGAGGCGGAGGTTTGAAAGGAACTACGCAACCATGTTCGACATTGGGCGGAAAACCTCCAAGCAGTAAGCACACTTAGGAACAGTAGACCCTTGGAGAGAGCATAATTTCTTGGAACTATTGATTGAATGCGGAACGTTGAGCGGTAAAACGAAGGTTTAAGGTGGTACGCTCTCAGGAAAAGGCGCAGAGGGCACTTATTCCCTTGAAAATAAAAAAATAAGGATTGCGAAGGCCGGCCCGTAGGCTCTACGCGAGAAGAAGCTAAAGTCGTTTTAAAATATTCGCAAGACAGTGGAAAACTTCTTGGAGCCACAGGTGGGGGATATATCTTTGAATTTTCTTTTGAATGCTTTGGGATTGAAGCAGTGCCTGCATCCCATGGTGAGCTTGCTTTGGCCAGAGTCAGACTGCCTTAGTCTGACCGTCTATTGGTCTGACTGTCTAAGCCCACCATTCACAGCAAACAAAATGTTAAATTTACTAAACAATTAATGCGAACATGTAACACGAAATGACTAGAAGGTGATCAATAAAATGCGGGAAATTATCACAGACGATTGGGAACGCGATGTGATTCCATATGCGACAAGGAATTCACTGACATGGGATGCTATAAGTTTTTATTGATTAATTTTAAAGACCCAAATTAAAACCAATATTACATTACATATTGTAAATTTAAGATTGCCTGTTTTTTTTATCAGTTTTATCGGTCAGTCCGTTCCCAGTATGTCATATTAGTTTGACAGCTGTCAGTCTTTACCTTTGCTTTTTACTTTTTGATTTTTCCATCTCGCAACACGACAATTACATCGAAAATTTTCTGGTTTGGGTAGGTAGATTGCCATTTCTGTACCTACTCATCGAAACAAATACAAGTAACCACAGAACATATAAAATTATTACAACACAACACAAAGTAAAATTTGTACAAGGTGTAATTTGAATATACATATTGATATGTAATGATAATAAAAAAAAATATATAGTTATAGACACAATGCGCCAGCGCTTGTTTTGTCTAAGTAATAAAATACAACAGTAGCTACTTTAGATCGCGACAAGGCGCGAATATTTGACCCCTGTTATACACAAACAACCAAATTTCATCACTCTTGTATAAGTAAACATAAATACCTTAAGAAAATTATCACTATGTTAAGCAAGTACTATTATTTCAGAAATATTTTCTACTTATTACTGATATAAATTTTCCCTGTAATGTATAAACCGACTCAATTTGAAACAACTCATTGTTTGTTGAAACTATAGATATAAACCATAATTTATAGTTTTATAATTTTATATATTTTTTGCACTTTTACAATGCTATCTTATACTTTAATAGAAAAAAAATAGTGATTTATAGTTTTTAATAGTCTCTTTCCAGCTGTAGTTGAAACTTTTTGCATAACAGGGTCCAATCCACATTAAATAATTTTGTTAGTGTACATTAAACCTAGTACAAGTAGTTGAAGAAATTAGTACAATTATAAATAAATGATAATTATCTGAACAATAATACAATTTTTATACACTATAAAGGCTTGGAAACTGTTGGGAAAATGTCACTTTATTAAAGATTTAACTGGGTTTTTTATAAACATTAGCTCAGAGCGAAATGGTAATAGATCAAATGTATCACCTTAACCTGTTTTATTTAAACCACCATAAAAAGGGATATCGGTGCAGCTAATTGAATTTGTTACTTCTTATATTTCTGCAGCATCTTTTAACAGCAGTTAATAGGTATTTCAAGAAGCAACAGTGAGATTTTGCTCATTGATCAGAATAGAAATAATATTGATTATGACTGAGCGTAATCAAAATGCTCTAATAAAAATATATGGAGTAACATGATGGTTAAATAGAACAGGTCTCTGAACCCTGAACACTATATTTGTAGTTTAAGACTGTTAAAGGACTTTAAATAAAATATAGTAGAGACAAAAATTTGGTAACTTTAGTCATGGTTTAAATATAGCTATACTATTACAATTTTTTAATAAAATCAGACCTTTTAATACATAAATGAGAAAACAATACTATGGAGACATCATAGTTACATCTTTTTAATGTGATAATGGACTAGTTATTATCTTGCTTATGTTAAATTTAAGGTCGCAACACTAGCATACTAACCAAGCCGAGTACAAAAGAGAATACTAACTTGAGATTAGAACCTATGTGTAGCCATTCTGGCCACTGTGTTTCCATAACTTTTTCTGGCTGTGTGGGCAGCAGAAGTGCTGCAATACAACATATACTTACTGCAACTGCTACTACGTTTACTGGTTGTTGCTCTCTGTAAATAAAGATGTTTTAATAAATCAAACAAATGTTACTGAATAAATAATAGTTTTTTTTTTAACTATATACCAACCTTTGACAACCATTTGGTGCAATGGTAGAGATCCTGTCTTTCTTAACAGTGGTCCTGGGTTTGAGTTCCGAAAAGGGCAAATGTTTGTGTGATGAAAAAAGCATTTGTACCAGAGTCATGGGTATTTATGTGTTTCTATAAATATAATATATCTATATATCATAAATGTACCTACGTCTATCCATTGCCCTAGTATTCATAACACAAGCCTTACAGTGCTTACTTTGGGCTAGGCTAATTAGTGTGATTGTAAGAAAAATTATTATACCTGATATGAGTAGGGTGATTACATACAGCTCTTTGCACTTCTTCAGCTGGGCGGATAGGAGCAGCTTTCATTGTTAAGGGATGAAAACTATCACCCATACTTTCAAGATTTACATTGGTTGGTTCCCCTTCTATTAACTTTGTCGGAATGTCCCTTTTACCCAATGCCTAAAAGGTATAATATTGATTAATTTTGTGTTGAAAAAGACAACAATTAAGTACAAACATATAAAGAATTTACTTCATGAAATTTTAGGAAGAATACCAACATTTTGTTTGACTGTATACAAGTCCGTTCAGAAAATCATTAGAAAAAAAATTTTAGCCCGAAATAATATTAGTTACCTGTTGAGTATTCCTGTCATACATTGTTATCCTAAACTTCTCAGTGGTGTCACAGTGTGTAGCAGATGGCTGAGTATAACGCACAACGATGTCAATACAGCTTTGTGGGGCTATTACGCCTTCAGGGTCTATGACAGTAAATTTATTCGGGGAAGTACATAGCACTGAAATAATAATACAAATAATTAACACAATGATATGACCTTAAATACGATAGGCTTAATGATACTTACCTTTAAAATTTACAGAAATGTCGTAGGGATTGTAAACAGTCAACAATTGCTTGTGTGTATGTCTAGCATTCAAATAAAACTCAAGTGAAACTGGAAACACGAAAACAGGAAAGTTTTTCATGTTGATTACTTCTATTACACGAGTTACTACAGAGAAAAATAAAATTAGCAATAACAAAAATCAACACGCAACTGTGAACACCGTGTTTCACAAAAGAATCGACTGACACTGTCTGACAGACGCATGACAGACAGACAACAACCAGTAATACCAGTATAGGCCAGCTGATGATCTAGGGATGTCACTAAAATCATGTAATTTGGCCATTGCTGCAAAATATTGAAAGAGTAGTTTATGTAGTTTATTATAGTAGAATTTGAAAATTTGTCTATTGAAGAACCTTAACACGGACTTATATTTATTAAACTGAAATATTAAAATATTCTTTTTTTTATTAAACAATTAAATAGGAACAAATGACATGCCCTTTTGTCATGTCTTTGTTTGCCATTGTCATGCAACTAAATTGGCGTGATATTTGTGTGTAATGATGAATAATAATTATATTTTATACAGTGTATGGCAGAGTTGAATACTCCCTCCACACTTAAGGGTGTCGTGAAAAGTGAGCAAGTCTCCCAACTTTTGAGCAGATTTCAATCTTGCAGCGTACACCTTACGTACGGCCGAGATGATGATTTTTTTATGAGCTCAAATGCTGAAACGAAGGAAATCTTCAGAAGCAAACCGAGCAAAATAATTATCATTCCAAAGAGAGATATGACAGAATGAAAAATGAGCTGTCACTATATTAAATTGAATAAACAAGAACAGGAAGAAATACCTCGACAAAGGAAATAAAAATCTTTATAAAAGAAATAAAAAAAACTCAACGTGCAAAATGAAGGGAAAATTCTAAGAAATATTTAAAGAAGCATAGGGTGGAAAGAGATGAAACTGAAAAAAGTATTTTGAATACATAAAGGCTGTATTCCGAAACATACATCAGTATACTGGCCAGTCGTAATGACGTCATGAATCCGTCGCCATTTTGTACTAATCAGAAAGTGTGACGTATCTTGCCGGACGTTTTTCTTCTCTTTCGGTCTCACACTATTTTAAATAGTTCATCGATTTCTGACCTCAATGCGCTGGCCAGTAATATGCTGGCCGAACAAATAAACAACATGGCGTCAATTTATGACGTCATTATCACTGGCCAGTATACTGATGAATATTTCGGAACACAACCAGTCTCGATAAATTTAGTGATCTCTTTTATTATCTCGTTGATTTGACACCTACACAATAATAATGTGCAAACGTAAAGTAAAATTAATCAGCTAGTTCAGTATCTACCTAATTAGATAGTTTAATCTGTTGACTTATTTAATATTATGTTAGATTACTTTAAGTGAATACGAGAGCTGTTATACAGTTTTTATTTTAGCGCTCCTTCTATAGCTTTAGTTATTGTTCTGAGAGGTTACCTAATGATAAATGATTTTTTTATTACAATTTTATCGCAACAAGTTAGTTGCAATCCGATATATTGCAGTTTTTACCATCGTATTTTAATTTCGGATGTCGTAATTTTTGCAGCCTTTTCACCAAGAAACTAACCATTTTTATAACAAAGCCACACTTAATAACTTTGACGGACGAATGAGTCGTGTTGACCCTTAACTGATAATAATAATACTGGTAAACATGTCCTTCATGACCATCGTCCTCCGCCGTAGGACGCCCACAGCTAGACCGAAACCTACCTTAATAGTTTTATTTTTGCCATAATATCCACGGTTTCAGATGTGTCGAAGATCGCAGTAAAAGATCATAATTCAAAAAGCTGCTGTCTATTTTGTAGTCTACGGCAGGTGTATGGTGATTAATTTTAGTATAACTAATAAGAGTTGGTTATGTAACCATGCATTCGATTATTTAGGACTATTATAGTACCTACACACCTTAAGGTACGATTCAGACCGGCCCGGCCCGGAAGGCATTTCACAATGCCGTAAAGGAATTTGAAACTTGTGACAAGATAAATAAAAAATGATGAATGAAAGTTCATATTTCTGCTACACATACATTCCGTGACGGCCGTACGGCTCGGGTCGGCGCCGTTCGGATCCGAGCGGCTCCCGACGGATATCGCGACAGCTCCATCGGCTGTCGAACGCGAACGGAGATTAGCGGTGCAGCGAGACGAGTCATTTGAAGTTGTGTACACTAAAGGATAAGGACCTAATAACTTAAATAAATAATGGACACCGAAGAAAAACTTATTTTCTTAGTTGAACAAAACGCCACAGCACGCATACGGCGCTCGCGACACCCGTACGGCTGCCGCGGCATGCGTCCGCATCCGTTCCGGTCCGAGCGGATGCGGGCCGGTCGGTCTGAATCGTACCTTACTCATCGCCGCAAAGTTGCCTGCCTGTCGGTCTTATGCAGAATATAATTTGCAGTGTGCTCAGGAGCCGAATGTGGTCATACCACGATCCCCCTTCTTCGATCAGACATTCAGAAGCACTGTCGGCTACCACTGTACTAACTGTCGTACCAAGCGCTTTTCAACATCTTTTTTAAAAATGCAAAGGAGTGAAACTCCATCTTTGCGTCTGTATTTTTTGAGTACTTTTAACTTATCTGTTTTCAAAGTCAGGGTGAATAGGCACCTTGTGGGTTAGCTCGCTTCATCGAAGATCCTGTCTTGGCCTCTTGACCGGGATAAAGAGCGTAGATGACACTGCTGGCTGATAACACTACGGCAGTTCAAGCGAACTATTAAAACGGATTGGATTTCATTGTCCGGAGAGACTTGGATTGTTCCTACAATTAAGTTATTGAAAACCATTAAAACATAAGTTGTGTCTTTAATTTTTATTTATTAAATAAATATATTGGTTCTGACATTTACAATAAGCACTTAAATAGCTAAAGTAAAAAAGTTTAATATTTTTATGTAGCGAAAAACTTGCCTTCTTTTGATAGCTTCAAAAAGCATTGGTAACCAATTTATTTAAAAAAGCTACATTTTTCAGCATGTTATAATTTCTCATAATAATGAATCTAACTGATCATCATTACGTTCATCCAAAAACATTTTTTTGTTTTTTTAGATTTTTTTTTAAATTCTCTTGTATAACGAAAAAAATCGTGGGTATAAGTGCTAATATCTGTACTATACCACTTTCAAGCCCTTTTAAACCATTAATTGGTTTCAACAAACCAATCTACATCAATTAATTAATCTACCGAAATTAGGCTCAGTACATTTAAATAGCTTTAAATAAAACAATTATTTAATTGCGATAATACAAACATAGATTATGTAAGAAGCAAAATGGAGATTGTAAATCATTCGATAAGGTCGAATATTGACTGCACTCTTGGCCTGATTGACGCACTATTATTTATCTATCACGAGGGAAAAAAAAAACAATGCACAATTGGAATAAACAAAAGAAAACCAACTTTTATTTTTGATGAAACGTGTAATATAAAAAAAACTAATTTTTTTTGTACATCGTCTTGTAGGTAAATACGTTTTGATAGTACAAGAAAAGTTTTGAAATATGTAATTTAACACATATTTTATTGTTAAAATAAAAAAGAAAATACAGCCCTTGTTTCTGCTGCTTTTTACCAGACTTGGAATAGAAAAACAAAACATTAAATAACTAATATTCGGTTATCTTGAACGAATGAATGAAGTCTTCAATGTTCATTCAGAATCGATTTAATGTGCTTTGTGCGGTGAACAAACGCAAATGCGAAGAAATTTCCATTAAAAATAAAAAAAAAATACTTATTTAAATTACATTATAATACAGAGAAATAAATAGCTTCGTTAGTACTAACTAAAAAATTATGGATCTAGAACTACACTTACTAAAAACTAACTAATTTAGGAACAGCCAACCATGTAAAGTATAGTATAATAATTTTGATAACTATCTAATAGCTATTACAAAAATACATACACTGAGGTGATGTGATGAAAATATTAGATGCGTTTACTTTAATTTTAAATGTACTTTAAAATAATTTTGTCTTTTTAATATTAAATGTTATTTTGATAATTTTAAAATCCCTATTTTTTTAGACACTGCACAAGCCTAATACTTATTTATATCTATCGTAATAAAAGATACGACAATTATCTTTCTATACTTAGTGAATATCCGCGTCAGTCATGAAATTGGTTACCTTGGCTAACTTTCTTCGGGACGTTGAAAATATTTGTTAATACTAGCGGTCCGTCCCGGCTTGCACGGGTGGACAAAATTCTTTAAATTTTTAATATTATTAAATATTTTCTGTTAGCGCCATCTAGCGTCCGGTACACGAACTACTTGCGATTAACGCGTTGCTATGGTAACGCATATACAATGGAAAAAGAGCGGACAGACAAACAACAAATTTGTGATCATAGATTATAGATTTGTCATAGGTCATCGGATTTGCACCATGGTTATTTTGAGTGAGCAAAATTGTTATAAAAACTAGCCATGCTATTGTATTGATGACCGTACAACTTAAAAAAAATATAATTACATTAAACTTATAATCCTTAAAGCAGCAACAAAAGTCTAGATAGTAGTAGTCTATCTTCTCTGAAGTAATTCAGCTATTACCACACTATATTAACTCTGATTTTTTATGCGTCATCGTTGATAACCTGTAAGAATCATGCGAATAGACAGCAAAGAAAATGTAAATTTCAAAAACAATTCATGTCAATAATAAAGCGCAAAAATATAGTCAGAAAAGAAGTAAATGATGATAAAAGAACAAAAGAGCAGCCAAAAAGATCATCAGTATCTAATACAGAATCTTTAGGATTTGAGAATAACATGATTTCAGTAATGAAAATTCTTTCGAAGCGAAGCGAAACATCAAGACACCGACGAGATATAGAGAGCAGTGTAGATTTCCTACAAAATAAATATCAAGTCCTATTTCGATATAATATAATACTTATTTATATTATTGTCTATTGGTGTGGGTACAACATGGCGACGGCAGGATCTTCCGTTTCGAAGGTAATAAGGACATCCTTGAATTTATCGAGAAGCTGTATCAGCTGGGATCTGCTCACGTTCTCCATGAACATTATCTCTTCGAGATGTTGCTCTCCACGGAAGTATCCTGCAAGGCAAATAATCAAATAAGCTTATTATGATTTAGAATTTGAGATGGAACACAAACTGAAGGATGGCAACATAACCCTAATTATGATATCGTATACCCAGATTAAGACTGCCACAAGTCAAAAATTAGGGATATTAAGTTTTAAATGCCAACTGATAGTATGATATGTGTTGAACATGGTGAAAAAGTGCCACAAGTCTAAAACGAATGTTTACAAAATGGAAGATACATATGGCACTCTAGGATGGAAACAATATTGAAAACTTAAAAATTTCAACTCTGGTTTTCTCAGTTTGACATTTTTGGACATGTGGCAGTCTTAATTTGGGTGTACGTTATAATTTATACATAATAATATGAGGTCATTAAATAAGTGGAGTGGTGTGGAAGCAGATATAGTGACAAAGATAGAAAAAGGGATACTTAGATGGTTTGGACATGTAGAGATGATGGATGAAAGGAGATTGACACAACAAGTTTATGAGGCAAATGTGCATGGGCACGTCGGTAAAGGCAAAATTTCAATTTCAAAGCCAAATAGAAGATGTCCTGAAAAAGGACCAGGTCAAATAAATCCTAAACCGACGAGCTTGTATGAAAGGTCTGATGGGAATTGAAGAAGCGAGAGATGTGTGTCAGGATCGTGGAAAAAGGAAATCTATGATCTCCCTACCCCCGCGGGAGAACGGTGTGATAATATGTATTAAGTTCGTTACGGAAAGCCAATTCTAGAGTTAATTATGCATTAGTGCACGGTTCAAACAATGACAGTCAGTTTGGCTTCTTAAAATTTTATTTAATTAATTAACAATAATTATCATATTTAAAATATAACAAAAGAAACGAACTAAATTGCGTCCTTGAGGGACGCTTTGCAGGAATTTTTACTAAACAATCTAATATGTTAGATGACCAGTATACCGTGAAGTTGGATGGATTCATCAAAACAAAAACGGTGAAAGTAATGTGATTTCATCTTTTTGTGAAGAAATTTTAAGTGTGGTGCATTCTATGATGTGTATAAAGTAACATGGCCTCACTCTTATTTCGTAAAAGGTGTGTGCGTGCATGCGTGGTCTCACATATCTTGTGAAGGCATGTGTGATGTGTATAAGTGTGATGTGCTCACCTTTCTTGTGCAGCTGGGCGAGCAGCAGCAGGTCGTCGGGTCGCTGCGCGGCGGGCAGCGCGGCGAGGGCGGCGCGCTCGTCGGCCGAGAACGTGTGCAGCAGCGACTCGGTAGTGGGCGGCTCGGGGGGCGCTCGGCACGAGTCCACCACGTCGCAGCTCGTCGGCACGCTCCACACCGTCGGCTGCTGGAAGCTATATCCCAACCATCATCATCAAGTTAATATTATAAACTTTTTCGAAGCGATAACTTCTTATAGGAGGATAAACCGCTTCGTTACGTAGCGCGTTACGGCGCCAATCTGTCTGGCTTCCCTTCCCAGTGGCGTAAATAGATTAATTGCCGCCCGGGGCAGTTTA
The DNA here is from genome assembly GCA_927399485.1 of Calamotropha paludella. NCBI lineage: Eukaryota > Metazoa > Arthropoda > Insecta > Lepidoptera > Crambidae > Calamotropha > Calamotropha paludella. The sequence continues at coordinate 21,999,187 of OV656817.1, read as the reverse complement.
CCAATTTTGCCGCCCCTGTCAGAGGGCTGCGCCGCCCCTTGGAACGTTCTTCCGGTGGATACCACGTGCCTTATCTTTTTACTGTAGACGTTCCCGTTCTCATGCATACGGCAGCGGTAGGCAGGCTCCTCCTCTCCCACTCTAACCCGCAGCGCTAGCCGTATTTCTGACAGACGCTTTCGCCTCTCTACTTAGTGTTTAGTGTGCGTTAGAGATATACTGTTGACAGTTAAAATTTTTAAGGCGTTTGAATGGCCTTAACGCCATGTACGCCAACGTTTTTTGAATGAGGGAGTACTTAAAAAAATAATTTATATTGTGTGTCGGAAGAATTAGGGCGATGAGCATTTTGATAGCACGGGCAAGCTGAGAAGGTATAGCCGTAATTTCACATTATTTTGTTTTTATATTCATGATATGGATTATTACGCTTAATATGGAAAACGATAGCATGTTATCTCTATACTCGACGCTTGAGTCAAGCGTTTTGAATACGCCATTTCAAGCCATTATTTAAAACATTAATTATATTGCTTTTTCTTGATCTCTATATATTTCAACTTGGAATTTCTGTCAACAAACAAATCGATCTAAAACTAAAGTCAACAGAAAATATTGAGGTTATTTATTATAGAAAATATCGTTGTTATCATCATTTGTTATGATTTGTTTGCAAATAACTGTAAAATTTAATAGAAATTTTATAGCAATGATGCTTAGTTGAAATTTGATGTGGTATTAATTTAATATTTAGCGAACTAATAAATAGTGAATGCTGTTTATCTAAACTTGTTTATCCACCTATCGATAGAATACATTGGACAATTTATTTTAAATTCAAATCAAAATATTCTTACACATAAATAATTTATTATTAATAAAAAGGACAAAAGCAGCGTAGGGAGAATAGACTATACCCTACCACACGGGTGTCAAAGAAAATATCTTAAATACTTCGTTATAGCATAAAACATTTGCCATTTGTTCATTCTTTGTAAATTTCTCTATATTTTTATAAAAATCACCATCAAGTTTAAATGAGCAAAAAAACCCACCAAAACGTCAACGTTACTTGATGTCATGACGTCACTTGCTTGTAAACAGACTTTTACATGTCAAATCGTAATACGAAAAAGAGAATAAGATTGACATTTACTGTCAGTAAATTATTTATTTGTAAGATGACTATGTCATTATGCAAATTCCGTGCATTTTCAATCACTTAGTCGAAATTAAAATTTACATTATTTTATTAACGACTTTTTATAGTAATCATATAATTTTTTTAAATTATATGTGGTCTAAATTGGTTTAAAAAATGTACCTTTACTATTAAATTAACATCAGTTCGATATTTATTGTCATTTTAGTCAAATACCCTATTGGTAAGTTCTGACAACTAAAGATGTAGCTTAAAGTGCTTTTGCAACACAAAGCTCTTCTAGACTTGTCACCTATAATTCATATTGTAACTTCATCCATATAGCTTGTGCTAACTGAAGACATTAATGGGCTGGTGTTACTAATAATTTGATTTATGGCTGTTAGACAGTTATACTAATCGCTTACCTCATTTCACTCTGTAGTTTTAAGTTCAAGGACACTCCATTTCTCCTTTCCTTGCTAAATCCGTTGATTTTCAGTCTTGGCAAAACATCCTGATCACTTTCAAACCTATCTTCATCACTGCTCGTATTCAAATTGTGTTCAGCCTCTTTCAGTGACAAATCAGATAATCTAGAGGGCAAACTCTTTGTTTTATCTTCAACATTATCTATTTCTTCATGGTCATTTTCATTATGACCATTAACACCATTTGTTTCAACACCATTGGTACCATTGATATTATTGGAAATGCCACTATCTACAGAATTACCTTGAATTTTCTTCTTTTCGATATCGTTGTAGTCACAACCGTTTAAACCAATTGTTTTCATTATACCATCTACTACATCAACACCATCGTCAAACGAATGATTGGCGGAGTCAACTTCGTTGAAATTGTCAAGCTTTGAGTGGTCAGAGTCAATAACTATAGGTTTTGTATGTGAAAAGTCGGTTTGGTTTAAATTATTCATTGTTGGATACTCTTCGTCTGAGTCTGTGAAGTGGTTTGAGTTTTCTCTTAGCTCGAAGGGGTTGGGCACATTTAGCTGCATATGGTTAAGAGATGAATACGATACGTTGCACGATTGATTGTAGATATTATGTTTCTCACAATAATATTCCTTCCCATCTGGAAAAAATAAATAAAATTAAGGATTAATATTTTTTTCTATACTTCCAATCGCGTTTCTAAATTTTGTAAGAAATATGATAGCTCTATAAGATATGAAATACGCCTGTAATTAGCTCTTATAGAAATATGGCATTATGATAGTGCTGTTCTATATCCGATTTCATACTTACCGACGAAAAACGACACAACCCTATCGAGTTTGGGCTATTAAACTTTTTTGTTCGTTTTATTAACGAATAATAATAAAAGCTTGTTTTTTTAATGTTTTTTTTTTATTTAGGATGGGTTCGCTCTTGAACCCAATCAAGGCCGGGGGCCAAGACAGAATCCCCGATGGAACGAGCTAACCCAGAAGGTGCCTATAATTATTATTATTATAATTATTATTCACCCTAGCTTTGAAAATGGACAGGTTATAAGTTCTCGGAAATACAGACGCAAGGAGGGAGTTCCCACTCCTTTGCTGTGCGCATTATGAAGGATGTTGAGAAGAGCTTGTTGCGACAGGTAGTACCAAAAAAGGGTAGTAGCCCGCAGTGCGTCTGGATGTCCGATGGACAAAAAAAAGGAGACGGCGGTATAAGCAAATGCAGTTCTTGAGCACACTTTCCGAAGATTATTAGTCAGTCTGTAGAAGACCGACAGACAGGCAACTTTGTGACGATGAGCTTTTAAACTTATATTTTGCTATAACTCCATCAAACGAGGTCTAAATTCCGATGGCAAATGTTAGAGTGGTGTAGTATCCCTGATACAGTACCTGCGTGGCCGCGATGCCAGTGCGGCGAGTTGAACTGCACGTAGGTGTGCAGTTGCAGCAACAGGCGGCGACGCAACAGCCACGCAACGACGCGCGACAGTCGCCGACCGTCGCCGCCTCGAGCAGCGTACCAAAGCGGCGCTGGCAAAGAAAACTCCCCCAGCATCTGGCGGAAGCATTCCCAATTACGTTCTCAAAATTGTTTTTTACTTATTCAGGATTTTTTAAATCTAGATTGCTAATTCAAAGTTAAGTTTAATTTTCAGATTAGTATTGGAGAAAAACAAAATTTTCTGAAAACATAACATTACATTCAATACGTATTTTGTTTCTTTTCCAATTGGCATAAAACCATACATGACTAACTCCCGCACTAGGCTATGCCTGTTCTATGGGGGAAATATACGATAAACACAATACGATTTAAAAACGAACCGAATTTAATAATTTTAACTTGATAAGTAAAAAAAAGCAAAATATATGATTTTGAATAAAAGGATACCTTAAAGGCTGCTGTCAAGCATAAGAAAATTTGCTAGACTCTATTTTTTTAATTGCGTCAATTTTTTCTCTACCTCTTGATAAGTATTTTTGTGCCAATTTTTCAATTCAGGTAATTTCTCTCATGTAGCATTTATAATATTAATTTGAACAAATTATTCTCTGCTATACATTCTATCTTTTTTTATGAAGAAGGACGCTATTACAGCAATTGGTGTTGCTATTTAGTTCTTACACTTTCGTGCACAATACACATTTAAATAAAACAACTATTGCACTGACATTTGGTCAACAAGATGTTTTGTTTAATCAACAAGATGACTTAAGCAATTGTCGTCATATATGTTCCCAATATTTTAATCGGGCACGTACTATCAAGGTCTCTCGTGCCTTACCACTTTGTAGAAATATTCGTTTGAACTGATCGCATCGGACACGCCCACACGGCCCATTCCTATCCCTAATTGGCTTCGATTTTACTACGATTTATACTACGGCCAATCATAAACAACTAGTTTTAAAATCGTCCTTGATGTCAGTACCGTCAACTGTCAATCTGCTTTTTCTGCTTAATTGCGCACGCGCGCCATTGTTGAATGAATGGAGCGGGGCGTGGCCTGAAGCGATAGGCATCGTGCAGTGTGCAAGCGACTTTCGACTTAGGACTGATAAGGCGCCAGAGGCTTCGATAGTACGTTCCTGTTATAATTTACACGAATCGTAATTGTTTTATTTTGCATTTTATTCAGTTATGAAATTGTCACTTCCATTACTGTAAACTACGGAGTCTACCACCAATTCGGAAATTAAGAGGTCCATCCGAAGAACTGGCGAAAGAAACTCGGTTTGGGGTTAAGATGGAGGTCAGTCGGTCGGATGGTGCACTGGGGGTAGCAATTATACTTGTACTTACTAATTGAGTATTAAAGATTTCGACTTATCCATAGAACAGAGTTCGATGTGATCATGACTAGTTTTTTAGCTAAATGAGACCCTTATCTCATATAGCTAAAAAAACTAGTTTTTGCGTCATGATCACATCGAACTCTGTTCTATGGATGAGTCGATTTTTTTATTTAATTTAATGAGCTAAGGTCTCATTTTGCTAAAAAACTAGTCATGATCACATGATCACATCGAACTCTGTTCTATGGATAAGTCGATTTATTTGCTAATTTTCCCCAAGTATGTTTGAAGTTATTCCCCAACATCAGGCCCAGGAATTATAACTTAATAACGTTTCTATCTTAGCTAAAAAAGTGTTAGGAACAATTTTCAAAACAACGGGATTGGTTTAAAACAATACTAAAGATTATAAATCACTGAACATAACTGTAATATTTTTTTTCACATTAAAAGAAAAACCGCATACAAAACTGTTCTCCCATATGTAAATATAGATTTTAACAGAAATTTAACTTTATAAACTCAATTCTTTATAAAGTTTACACATTTTTGGATTTATTATCTGTATCTTATATTGTGAAAACTAGTCCTTGATAATTTTTTACGAAAGTAGAAACGTTAAGATTTCACTTGTAATCAATTATCTTTACCTGTAATAAACAAAGCCCCGGGAACTCCTTGGCAAACTCTTCGACGAGCGGAGAGTGAACATGCACGTTGGCTCCAGGCGCTACAACATACACGTTTCCCTCACACAGTGGGTAAATTATTGTTGCTTTTGCCCAATACACCAAATGGCCAGTCAATTGAAATACCTGAAACATAATTATTTAAATTTATGCAACTAAGTAAATAGGATTTAAAAAAAAAAAATTAGAATGGGTTCGCTCTTGATCCCAATGAAACCCTGGGAGCCAAGACAGAAACCACGATGGAACGAACTAATCCAGAAGGTGCCTATTCACCCTGGCTTTGAAAACTGACGGGTTATAAGTACTTTGTAATACAAGGAGGGAGATCCTCTTCTTTGTCGTGTGCATTGTGAAAGATGTTGAGAAGCGCTTGGTGCGACAAATAGGAATAGCAACCAAGAAAGGGTGTTAGCCCGCAGTGCGTCTGGATGACCGATAGAAAAGGGAGATGGCGGTATGAATACATGCAGTTCCTGAGCACACTCTCTAAAGTAAATTCTGTAGATGCAATGAAACATTTTTAACTGGGCCCTGGATTTATGAGAAACTTCTGTTATTGATAATTAATTTCTTTGTATTTTGGAGTTCTTATAATCCGTCCTTTTTTAAAGCAAAGGTGAATAGGCACCTTCTGGGTTAGCTTGTTCCATCGTGGATCCTATCTTGGCCCCCGGGTTTCATTGGGATCAAGGGCAAATCCATTAAAAAAAAATGTACAATGATATCCCGACAAGTCGATGTCATCCCTGCGGGATGAAACGCACTTAAGCAATTGCTTACGATCATTTACAGCTCGAAGCGGAACTCTTCACAACTAGTAATTTAATACTGCAAGCATTTTAATCCCTTGAAGCCCAGCATTGTGTTAAATGCGTTATTTCTCTCTCTGTCGCGCTATAGAGCATCATATGATGCTCTCGGATTTAAGGTATCGTCGTCGCGCGCATGATATAATGCTCTCGGGTTTTGAGGGGTTAAATGTACTTCGGACGGTCCCTTATAATTAATCCCTTTTAATTAACAGCACGTCAATATACCACAAACTGACAAATTTTTCAATAGATATTCTACTTTATATTATGGATTCTCAAGTTGAAAATTGAATGGAGGAATTTAGCAATTTGTATAAGGTGACTAAAATTTATTATTCGGAATGGAAAGCTACTATACAAAAGTGAAACACATTGTTTATGCTATTATGATCTACTGAGAAGGACAGGTTATAAAAAGGTTTATTGAGACAGAAATATTTATTTGTTCTTTAGCAATATAATCATATTTCTTTCTATATAAATAGTGAAATGTGTTGCTTGTTTCGGCGCTATAGACTTTGTTTCAGGGCTTCCGGCTCTGCGTGTAAATTATTCCAAGCAGTTTTAGGCATTAAAGGTAGTAAGTTTATAACATTTTTTATATATATTAGCATTTATTCAGACATTAAATTACAAGACATTATATTATTGACAAGTAGAGTTTGTAACATATTTAATAGAGGATTAAATAAAGTTAATTAAAATTAATTACCTGTGTAAGAGACAAATCTGTTTCAATAGCTAGTGTCTGTAGACTCTTCAATGGACTGTATAGCTTTATGAGCCTCAGCAACGCAGAACTACCATCAAGCGGTATAGATGCTAGCAGATCATTTGGATTCACCTGTGTACAAGATTTTAAAATTATAACATCCGATTATCCGTCCCACATAATACTAAAATTATTAATGTGAATGTAAGTTTGTTTGTTATGCTTTCACGCAAAAACTACTAAACCGATCATCATGAAACTTTATACATATATTCTTGGAGATATAAGAAGTAACATAGGATACCTTATTGAAAAAAAAATGCAGGTGTAGCCGCGGGTAAAAGCTAGTTATATCATAAATATTCAATACAATTGCTTTATCAAACACAAATAAATACTAGGAATACACAAATATTGTTTTATTTTATCTAATGGACTATGACACCTTGCAGGAAATTAATCATTTATGTGTGTAAGATTGGTTTAAATCTATACTAATAATATAAAGAAGTAAAGTTTGTGTGTTTGTTTATTTGTTAAATTGTAAGGGGTAATCTCGGGATCTACTGAACCGATTTTAAAAATCCTTTCACCAATAGAAAGGCACATTATTGCTGAGTGTCATAGGCTATATTGAATGCTAGAAAAAATTTAAAGAATTTTGTCCACCCGTGCGAAGCCGGGGCGGGCCGCTAGTATAAAATATACATACTAGTAATAGTAAGCCATGATACGGTCTGAGTTTCTGTAAGCATTTGTCTATGGTTTCTGGCTCTATAATCAGGCCTCTGTTGTGGATTTGATGAGCTTTGTGTGGCAGGCAGAACGACAGCAGCACCCATTTGTTTATACGGACTTGTACTATTCCTGGAATAATATTACACTTATATAATTTTCAACTAAGATTTTGTATTTATTTATTTTTGGCATTTACAATGCCATATTTCTGTAAGATGGACAATACACACGTAAAAACAACCACGTCACCGATCATTTCGGTAGCTGAGCGTTCAGAGCATTAGCCCGTATAGCGAAAGGTCGTGGGTTCAAATACTATCTGAGGGCTTGGGGACGTGGTTGTTCTATAATACGTGGTTGTTATATAATACGTGGTTGTTATATCATATATAGATTCTGTAAGATTATTTACAGTTTATTTACAGTTGATTAGTTACAGTTAACCGATTCGTTGCTACATACAATTACAGGAACGAAGGCTACGAGCTTGATTTACGTGAAAAATGAAGATAGTTCTATCCTGGGTTGATTTCCCTAAAACTTAATTTGAAGTAGTTATCATCGATTTAAAAATGACAGGGCTTCAGTGGCTAACGCCGCACTCAAATAAAAGTGATGACACGACAGGCGTGCCATCAGCAACGAATCGGTTAATCAAGTTAAAGAATGTATATATGAATGTACTCCTGAGAGCCATTGCAAACTGGGCGACTTGTCGTCGCGACACCGCGACTCTAACTTCAAGTGTGCGCTGTGTCGCAGAAGCGCGTAAACTTAGTGTAGGCGCACACTAGCCGACACGCGACAGCGACTAGACGCGACGACAGGCTGCGGCCGACAATATTATATATTTTGTTAAAAACTTCGCACAATTGGCGTCAGAGTCGCGGAGTCGCGATGACAAGCTACGGGACAAGACGCGGCAACAAGTCGCCCAGTTTACGATGGCTCTAAGTGGTTACACTTGGAAATGGAAAACATCTTTTATCAAACACGCTCTTGTATTGTTGTACTCGGCAACTTTAAGACAAATGATTAGCAACTCTAAATCTATTAGAAATAAGGTTGAAACTATATAATTTTGTTGTTTAAGGGGACCAAGTGAGGAGCGGGCGGCTGGCGCGTATAGTGAGCCCCCTCCCCTTTTTCCGTACGCCCTCTACCGCGCGGGCGAAGCCTCATTTAAGCGGTCGGTCGATCTATAGCATTTGTATCGTTTCTGCATTGCCATTAAAATGCTGCAGTAGTGGTATAAAAAGTTGCAGTGTGGGCCTAATATTTTTCTTGTTTCATGTTTCTTTTTAACTATTACAGGTGGATTTTATTTTTGCACATATAGTAACCTCTGATGAAACATCAGCCAAAGAAACCATATTATTAATAATATACGACGGAAAGTAGAATAATAATTATTCACAATTTTATTACTTTAAGTTACTTAATCTTTATATTACTATTTTGTCTCTGTTTTATTATAAGCCAACAAAACAGTGGGTGCGTTTGGCAGAAAAAAAGGGCTCGACAGAGCTCGAAAGCAAAATGGCGACCGCTCAGCAGCAAGCGTTGCTGAGCGCTAAATGACTATTTTCTGTTAGGACGCAAACTTAGCGGTCACTGGTTAACATAACCTCAATTAAATATATTTTTATCAAATGCGGTGAAAAGTTTTAAACTATGAATAATAAATTGAATAATTTAGTGAATGACAATATTGAAGAATACGAGATTACTACCACTATTTTAATGATTGTACAAAACCACCGGTTAACTTAAGTTTGTAAACAAACTTATCTAAGCAAAATGTCGGAAGACGTCAGCGCTGAGAAAGTTACAAAACGTGTCCTTGCCGAAAACGAATGACAATATTGAAGAATACGAGATTACTACTACTATTTTAATGATTGCACAAAACCACCGGTCAACTTAAGTTTGTAAACAAACTTATCTAAGCAAAATGGCGGAAAACGTCAGCGCTGCGAAAGTTACAAAACGTGTCGTTGCCGAAAACGGTATAGTTTGTTTCTCAGCGCTAGCGAGCGCCGTCAAACGCTTTTTTCTGACAAATGCACTCAATGACAGTAGGTTTTGTACTGGTCCACACGTTGAATGGACCGTTTTGGCGAAAGTTACAAGACGTGTCCTTGCCGAAAACTGTATAGTTTGTTTCTCAGCGCTAGCGAGCGCCGTCAAACGCTTTTTTCTGACAAACGCACCCAATGACAGTAGGTTTTGTACTGGTCCACACGTTGAATGGACCGTTTTGGCGAAAGTTACAAAACGTGTCCTTGCCGAAAACTGTATAGTTTGTTTCTCAGCGCTAGCGAGCGCCGTCAAACGTTTTTTTCTGACAAACGCACTCAATGACAGTAGGTTTTGTACTGGTCCACACGTTGAATGGACCGTTTTGGCGTAAGTTACAAAACGTGTCCTTGCCGAAAACTGTATAGTTTGTTTCTCAGCGCTAGCGAGCGCCGTCAAACGCTTTTTTCTGACAAACGCACCCAATGACAGTAGGTTTTGTACTGGTCCACACGTTGAATGGACCGTTTTGTCCCGGCCTACAGTAACTTTAGTAAATTATTCATTTAAGAAGATAAATCTGAAGAGTTAGATCTTTAAGTTAAAATACCTGTACTGCTTAATTCTTCGAAGACAGATTTCATAGACCTTGCTAATGAACTTCGTTGCAATATAAGATGGAACGCGGACTTCGGTCCATCATTGTTTTCCATGTTACACGTATTGGAACTGATCGAGCTACGCAAATTATCTTCCTCTTCATCGTTCTCAGCAGAATTTAATTCACTATCTAACGATGAAACTTCATCATGAGCTGCTAACTGTAATCAACAAAATTAAAATTAATTAATACAACTAGCGGCCCGTGCCGGCTTCACACGGGTGGACAAAATTCTTTAAATTTTTTCCATTATTAAATATTTTTCCGTTAGCGCCATCTAGCGTCCGGTAGACGAACTACTTGCGGTTAACGCGTTGCTATGGTAACGCATATACAACAGAAAAAGAGCGGGAAAAAGACCGGACAGACAAACAACAAATTTGTGATCTTAGATTATAGATTTCTAAATATTTTTTATAATTGAACATTGACCAACAATATTAGAAAGTATTAATATATTTGATATTCATACCAACTAGCCTAGCCCAAAGTAAGGAGCTGTAACTGTAAGAGCAATAGCGCACTAGCGGCTTGGACGCAGCGGCCAGGTCGCGCGGCCAGGCCGCAGGGATCGATTTGCAACGCGGCCAAAACCACGGCTACGATCGTCAGTTGCACGTACAGCGCGCTTCAAAATGGACGTTGAGGAAATAGCAGTGCTTTTGTATCTTATAAGTAAGAAGCGGAAAAAGAAAAGGAAAAAATATTGGGTTCATCCCTTGCTTCGTGAAAGCGAACAAAAGGATTATTTTATACTTATTTCACGGACCTTCAGCAATATGATGACAAGTTCTTTAATTATTTACGGATGAGCAAGTCTACGTTTGAAGAACTGTTAAGAATATTAAGACCATCTATCACCGGCACGGTCACTAAATTTCGTCCCTGCATTTCCGCTGAGGAAAAACTTGTTGTAACTTTAAGGTAAGCCTATGCCTATCTACTTTTATTTAAATCATTTCTTTGCTGTCCCTGTGTCTATTTTATGAAAAAGAATGCAGGTAGATAAGTAAAACTAGTAGGTACATAAAAGTATTTAAGTACTGTAATTATCATAATCAAAAGTGCAGTTGTTCAATAATTATCATAAAAAGTTTCAATTATTTCTGAATCTTGCGAGGCCTGCGAGTAGTTTGATTCGGGTGATTGGATAGAGTTTTCTGCTCTTTGTGAATCCAAAGGCGGCGCCGGTTCACTGGGACGTAACAGAGAAGGGCGGCAGCTCATTGTGGCAAGTGGTTCATTATCCAAATTCTTAGTAAAATATCCCTGTTGATATTCTTGATGGCTGGTATAACTGCTTTGAGGGTAAGTAGGTTGGTTGTGCCTTGTCATAGTGGTCATAGGTTCATAGTGGCTTGGATCATATCTTGTATTTTGTGCTCGGTGGATTAGATTAATTATTTCCATCTTAGTAGTCAGCTTCGCGGATTCGGGTATTTTTTTGAAATCCTTTACTAAGGAAAGCATAAATAATCTGTCTTCGTCTTCGAGAAATGATTCACGTTGAGTTCTTGAATTAATGCTTTCTTTTAAAACCGAAACAAGGTCTTCTTTTTCCAAATTATTGTCTTCCTTTTTCTTCTTCGATCTTGGTTGTCCTTGAGATACTGATTCGGGGGTGGGAAGGACTATATTTTCCGTATCATTTAAGTTTGATTCTGTTGTATTCGGTTCTACCGTATCTTTAAGGAACATCAGGTTTTGAAAGTATACATAGGGAGATTTACGTTTCGCTGCAGCACCACTTTTTGCGCCTTTGACACGTCGTAGCTCCCTGAGGAATGAGTCCCTTATATTTTTCCATTTTTTTTGGAGTGACTTACCTGGAAATAAAAAAAAGTTATCATAACGTGTTTGTTTGTTCCAGATACCTAGCATCTGGATGCTCCTTCAGAGAACTAAATCATTCATTTCGCATTGGACACACAACTATTCGAGAAATTGTACTTGAGGTCTGCGTCGCCATATGGCAAAATATAAAAGACATTGCCTTTCCACAGCTCAATAGAGACAAATGGCTAGAAATAAGTGAAGGATTCAGGAAGAGTTCGCAGTTTCCTAACTGTATTGGAGCTGTGGACGGAAAGCACATAAGAGTCATTCAGCCGACCCATACAGGGTCACTATATTATAACTACAAAAACTATTTCTCTATTGTGCTGATGGCTATATGCGATGCCAACTACAAATTTATATGCATAGACGTCGGCGCATATGGAAAATGAAGCGATTCATCGGTATTCAAGAACTCCCATTTTTATGTAAAACTTACAAATAATAATTTAGACATACCAGACAAAAGACCGATAACTGAAACAGGTGTGCCTCTGCCTTTTGTTATAGTTGGCGATGAAGCATTCTCTTTGTCAGAAAATATAATGAGACCATATGCCGGAAGAAATTTGACAGACAAGAAAAGAATTTTTAACTACCGCATTTCCCGTGCACGCCGGTACATAGAATGTACTTTCGGAATACTAGCCAACAAGTGGCGAATTTTTCATCGTCCTCTTGATGTACACAGAGAATTTGCTGTTGCAATCATAAAAGCATGTTGCGTCCTTCACAACTACGTACGGGAGCGAGATGGGTACAAATTCGAAGACACCTTGTATATTCCTCCGACTATTGAAGAAATACCTCCCTGCCAGCCGTCAAGAGGAAATAGAACATCTACTCAAAACAGAGATCTATTTGCTGACTACTTCGTGGGTGAAGGACAACTCCCGTGGCAAAATCGAGTAGCTTTGAGAACACAATAAAATAAACATTACTTACCGAGTTCGTTTTTTTCAGTTGTCCTTAAGTTTTCATTTCCAAATATTTCTTCCCACATTATCCTTTTTATATCTCGGTTGGCAAAGTCTTCACAGGACATGTCCCACAACGCCCTCCTCGTCTCGATTTCTGTTATAAATCTTTCCGTGTCGAAAGACATCGCGATAATTACAAATCACGCTGTAGCTCTACAATACGTGCGGCCGCCACGGCTAGTGCGCGCACACTGGTGATTTTACTACAATACTATAGATCTCAGTGGCCGCAGCGACCAGCGGCTGAACACTGGCCGCAAACGCGCCGCTCCGATCTCGCTGGCCGCTGCGGTTGAGTGTGGCCGCTGGTCGCGTGCGACCAGGTGCGCGCGCTCTGTGGCGATTTCATACTAAGGTATCTATCTCGATGGCCGCTGCGGCCAAGCCGCTAGTGCGCTATTGCTCTAAGGCTTGTGTTATCGATACTATTGTAACAGATATAGATACATACATATGTAATATTCAAAGAAACATGTATAAATATTCTATATTAATCAATGTAATTCAATTAAAATATTGAATTTCTTAAAAAGTCTTTTGTCATATGAACTAAGTCAATTTACTTTTAATTGGTTTAATATTGTAATTTATTATTTTTTTATTTTGCTAATGTGATATAATTTCCACAAATATGTACCTACATTGTTATTGTGACGTACATCAGAATTTTTTAATCTTTGTTAAAATCTATGCAATTGTGCTAACGTTAGTCATGTGGTAGTACTTAATAAATATCCATGACTGACAGAGGCGGATTATCCCTAAGGCTAAGTAGGCACGTGCCTAGCGCGAGGTTAGAAAGGGGGGCGCGCGCGATATTTAAAAAAAATGTGTCGGAAAGTACCTATGCACCTCACTCACTCACAATGTAAAAACGCACATACACACACACATGCACATTGACATAAACACATATCTATGCTATCTAGTAAGCTATATTAAAAAGTGCTAGTCGTAATTTTAGTCTATGGCTGCTAGAGGGGCGCTGATGAGGTGCTTGGGTGATCTCGACATTTAATCCGCCTCTGATGATTCAGGCATAAATGTTTGTGCTCTACACACAAGCATCTGCCTCTTCCGGGACTCGAACCCGTCCGTTCTTGCAAAAGGCACAATAATAATGAGAAAGTATTTTAAAATAAGTTCATTTATTTGGATTTTAGAGAGACTTTTATATCTACTAACATTCAGAATGCTCTCTCGTCATATTCTCATGGTCAATTAGTTAATGACAAATACACTCACCATTATTTTCATTTCTTCAGTCAAGTATAAGCATCTTTTCTCCTCATGTCTCAGTGCTTTACCCAGTCTTTTACTCAAATCATAATAACATTTAACTGTAGAAAAATATATTGTTTTATAAATTGGAATTTTAGATTACTTAAAATAAACAGAACTTAAGATATAATAAATAAAATAAATATATTATTATTATAACAAAAGCTCTATGCTCTTTATCAAGAGAAAGTAAGGCTGAATACAAACTATTATTTACAAGACAAAGTATTACCAATTGAATGACTTGCTGAAGCTCGTAAAGCGAATACAATGTTTATTAATATCATCGCTGCAGTGTCATCCTTGTTTGTCCGGTAAGGAAGAAGTGTTGGGTGACCAACAAAACGCACATCATTTACTTTCAGTTCGAATTTCCGATTACACAATTCTGCTTTTACTGCGAATAGGGTTGATAACATTTCATCTGTGAAGCCACTCAGTTGACCTAAAAAGAAAATATTTTAATGTTAAAGAGGTTATTGATTTAAACTAAACTATTGCTGAAATTGTAATTACATACTTTTCGGCCCAGATACACTAACTTTGATTTTGAGGTGAATAAGGCGTCCTATGTTACCCTATTCAGAATAGCTTTGTTTTAAAATAGTATGCAAATGTTTAGTGTAGGTTGTTTATTAATAGCTATATTAAAATGAAACATAATTGATAAATTATTTTAATATAAAAAATCTGCATGGGCGCAGGCAGCGTGTTCGCCATGACGAAAGTTACTCTTCATGGTGTAACACTACTGCCGGCGTTCCTCAAGGCGGCGTATTATCTCCTCTTCTCTTTGCTATCTTCATTAATTCTATATCCCGAGACCTTTCTTCGTCCTACCACCTGTATGCAGACGATTTGCAGATTTACTGTCAATTTCCGCTAACAGAACTGTCTGAAGCTATTTCGACCACCAATGCTGACTTACTGAAAATTGTTGAATGGAGTAAACTCTTTGGTCTTTGCGTAAACCCAGTCAAAACCCAAGTCATGATTGTTGGTAGCTCGAGACTACTCTCCCGGATCGATTGGCATTCACTCCCTAACGTGAATTTTGGAGGTGTTGTCATTCCTTACAGTCCAACTGCCAAAAACCTAGGAATAATTATAGACAGTACACTGAGTTGGGGACCGCAACTCCAAGCCATTAGCCGTAAGTTGTATGCATCTGCGTCATCTTTGCGGAGACTACGTAACTTTTTACCGACTGCCACTAAAATTGCGCTCGCACAATCTCTGTTACTCCCTGTCCTTGATTATGCTGACGCCAGTTACCTTGACTTAACGGAGGACCAGCTAAACAAGCTTGAGCGTCTTCAGAATTTTTGTATAAGGTTCATATTTGGCTTGCGTAAATATGATCATGTCTCTCAGTATCGCTATCAGCTCAAGTGGCTTCCTATTCGACTTCGCCGGAACACTCATATACTTTCACTCCTCTACAATATACTGTTTAATCCTACTTACCCTCGTTATCTTAAAGAACGCTTCCATTTCCTTCAGTGTGCAAACTCTTATCTCCTTCGGTCATCAGAAAATCTAAGCCTCCTAACCCCATCACATAGTACTACCTTTTATAACTGTTCTTTTACTGTGCAAGCTATTCGTCTCTGGAATTCACTTCCAGTTGCGATCAGGCGAGCTCAGTCAATAACTAATTTCAAAGATCAAGTTAAAAAGTTCTATCTTTCCCAATAACGGCTAAGCTGCTTGTTTGTAAATTTAGCTTATTGGATATTTGTGTATTTATTATTATTTGTTCTGATTTATGTACTTAGGTATTTATTTAAGTATTTTTTAGATATTGTATTTTTTTTTTTATCGTTATTTGCAAAATCCTCTATATATATTTATATTCTTTTCTTTTGTTGCATCACACCCCTGTCCTTAATAGCTTTATTTCCCTCCACCCAAAGGTTGTCTGGTAGAGATCGCTCTAAGCGATAAGACCGCCTATTGTAGCACCCTTTCGTTCTATATATATTGTGCTTAGCTATTTTTATATCTGTGTGTGTAACAATAAAGTATTTTTCATTCATTCATTCATTCAAATACAAAAAACAGAATAAAATCAATATTTAAGGGGACTCCCATAGAACAAAAGTGATTGGTTTGCTCGTTTTCGGTCGATATTGTTAACGGCAACAGGTAGACGTTTGAAATATTCATAGAATATATATATATATATTTTTATTATATTATTCACACTAAAAATAAATAATTAAAATAAAATCAATATTAAAGGGGGGGACTCCCATACAACAAACGTGATAATTTTCCAATCCTTTTTATTCCCGTGATGAACAAACTATAACTTGAGTAACAGTTTTTACGGAACCATTTTTTATTATTAAAAAAATACATTACAATGTTTAATTTTAATACAAGTAACTGCGATAAAAAAATTATAAACAAAGATAATGTATAAAAATAAAAAAGATTTATGTTTTACTGCTTTCGATCATTTATATCAACTACACTTGTTATTGTTTACATTAGATAACTAAACAGTGTACACATTTTGTGCGTAATACAATTGCGTATGTATGCGGCAGCGGCATGCGCTGTAGTGAACACTGTACCTAAACTTGCTACATGTATATGTACCTAAACTTGTAACATGTATGTATAAGACGCCGCAATGGAGCTCGCTTGCCTGCACTCTAGTTAGAGCGGAGCGAAGCGAAGCTCCCATGGATCAGCTTCAATAGCACAATGTCTGTTACGCCATAACTTCCAGATTTCTTAACCGATTTTAATATTTTTTGTGTGGAATCGAATCAATAGGCTTGGGACTAGATTGTGACGGATTTTGAAATACACTAAAATAAAAAAAGTTATGAACAAAAAACATTGGCTCTATGGGATTTCCCATTGAAAAAAAAGCGCGCGCTTTTTTAAAGTATTCATTCTTAAGGAATTTTAAAATTTACTTAACATTACTGAATTTTATTTTTTTTATTATTTTTTTAGTGTTACGCTTCGCTCCAATATATTGTGCTAGCGAAGCTTTATGCTAAGTGACTGCATGGCCTAGTTATTATTGCAAATATTGTATAAGATAGTCTGATCAGCAAGTAATCTTTCTTTTTTGAAGAGATAAAAGAATATTCATAGTTCTGAGTATGATACCAAGATGTTAAATCTACTCAGTGATAATAAAACTTACATAAGGGTAAATTACTATTCAACAATTAGAATGGATCAAATGTTTTCACGCTTTAGACGATGATATCGTCAAATATTTGCAACACCCGAGAAACGTCTAACCTTCTAAACTATACGGCCTGCCTACAGTACATAAGCAGAACGTGCCATTACGGGCGATTGTGATTCAAATAGCTTCACTAACGTGCATATTGACGAAGGATGTAGCAAACGTATTAGTCGATAAGAGGACAAATATTGTCATATGACTAGGGCGTAGGACTTATGAAGCCATGGCGTAGCTTTGACGTTCAATACACGCATTAAAAATGCTTCAAATCATTTTATCTTATCTTTGTCTGTTAAAGATGACGTAAATATTACATTCACCCCATATGAGTTGATGATCAGTTTTGATGAAGAATCATTCTTCACCAATGTACTAGTGACAGATTGCCTAGAAGTGATAAAGGCCAAGTTACGAAACAATGATATCCCTATTGTATATACCACATTGTTACATCTTTGTTAGTCGATCAATGAATTAAGTACTACATATACAAAGGTACTACCTTCAAATTGGAATGGCTTAATTGGCATGGTATGGTTATTGGCAGCTCTGGTGTAAGCCAAACTTTGAATAGAGCATCTTGAACAACAAGCCCTCGCGAGATCACCTGCCGAGACTAAGCTATGGAAAAGGTATGTGGATGATGTCTTCTGTATAATGAAGGGAAAGAAACATAATGTTGACGTTTTGAAATTTAAACAATATTAGTCCGAAGATAAAACAATCAATGAGATGGAGGACGACAGAATCTTAGCATTCCGCGATAAGAAGATTAAAGTACGCGGAACGACGTATACGCCATTCTACACATAGAAAATCTACTCGCATAGATCGTTAATTTAAAGTTACTCCGCATCACCATCATAGACATCTATCTAAGCTCTGAAGTGGCATCGCTAATAATTCATGTGTCATTGTGACGATGTTCATCTAAACAGAGAGTTACAACATGTCCTGCAGGGAAAGGAATGCACAGGAAAGCTTTCACCTAAACACACAAGTGTCGGATCCAAAGCCATGAGGTGGATAGACAACCAGTATTTATGGCATATATATGTAAAAAGAGTGACGGATGAAGTCTCATACATTTAAAAAAGCATGCAATTAGAACTATCTTCCCTCCTTTAAATAAGATAACAGTGTCTACGGCCACCGCTAGATAGTTTTGCATTGGTTAAACAGGGAGTTTATAAGAACAAGTGTAGAGTTGGTAGTCCTACTATTGGCTAATCAAAGCAAACAATAGCATGCCAGCCGATTGAAGGAACAGATAAGAATGGTCAAAAATATGCAAAAGTCAGGAATCTCTGAATGTTTAATCTAATCTGATTCAAATCACTGGATCGAGTTTCTTAACCCTCAGACTATCTCAACAAAACGCTATTACATACCAAGTATGGTGAGGGAAACAATAGAATTTACCAATCACAAAAATTTCAGAAGTGGAGATGGGTTTATGTTGGAATCCAGTAGTTGGTTTGTGTATAAACAACATAACACAAGGCAGTGCTGTTTCGCGATATGATACTGTTAGCGTCATGGATCATGACATGAACAGACAGTGGTACTGGTATAGTGTTATAACAGACTATGACAAAGGGTAGTCCATAATGTCCACCCACAAAAACTCATGAAGATGGAACTGTACATTGAAGCCTCAAAAATAAAAAGAATGATGATAGTCCTGTTTTAATTAATATTAAAACTGATTACACTTTGTTTTCGGCACAAATTGAGGATGACAATAATTTTAATTAATGTAATTTCATGTCAATCTGGAATTCAGATTACAAGTTTCTTTGGTTTGTGGCATCACAAAAATAAAAGTTAATAATGTATTAGTTAATAGTGTTAATACAAGTCACAATTAACATAAAGTAATAGAAAATAGCATTAAATTGTTTTTTATTTTCAGTTTTTTTCAAATCAGTAAAAAGTCCACTACTAGCTGGGAGTCTTCCCTAAAGATTGGGAATTTTGTCATTATTTCAACTTGACTGGTAGGTTGGGGATCCCAATAAAAGACCATACTCAGAAAATGCTGCTGTTCATTTTGTGGTCAACAGGAGGTATCTGGTAGTGATGTGCCGAGTCAATGTTTTTTTGGATCGAGTCGACTCGAGTCAGTTTGTACGGTATTCGAATCATGACTCGATTCTACGATTCGAGCCCAGTACTCGAGTTCTATGTTTGGTATTCGAATGTTGACTCGAGTCCAGGATTCGAGTCCGGGACTCGAGTCCAGGATTCGAGTCCGGGACTCGAGTCTAGAACCCTAGTCTGGAAATTCGAGTCCATTACCAATTAAAGTTCAGAAGGAAAAATCAAAAGGATTAAACTTCAGGTTAATCCTTTTGAAAATGAACACTTTAATGTCTAGGTGCTAAATCTATGACACAATGAACACTTTAATGGAAAATATTTTGAAACATTAAACATAGCAAATAAACATAGAACATACTAAGGAGATATCTAGGAACCAAAAATTTTCTGTTAGTGAGATCAAGTTCTACTTGTTTTAATAACAAAAAGAGATCGTTTTAGAAGCTAGGTATTTAAGAACTTTAGGTATTTGACGACTGTTTGGTGCAACGGTAGCGATCCTGTCTTTCGCAGCGACGGTCCTGGGTTCGAATCCCGGAAGGGGCAGATGTTTGTATGATGAATAACAGTATTTGTACCTGAGTCATGGATGTTTGTATATATTTCTATGAATATTACTTATTTATGTATGTATATCCGTTACTCTAGTATCCATAACACAAGCCTTAAAAGTGCTTACTTTGGGTTAGGTTAATTGGTGTAAATGTTGGAAATATTGATTTATTTATTAGTTTTTTACAAAGTTGGCAAGTCATATGACTTAAATTATTAATTTAGTACAAACACCACATCCAGCTAATCAAATAAGCATAAAGATATATTTTTTTTTTTTTTGGGTTCGATAATTAAAAATAACATAGCTATAGATAAGGTGTACATTGTAATCAAATTAGAATATTAATATTACAAAAAAAAAAACAAACAATACACAAACTCAATAGCTCAGAAGATACCTTAAATAGAGATAAGAATATAAAAGTTATTTAAAATAACTGTTCAAAAAAAGTATTTGGTCAACCTTCTTGGATTCTAGTCTATTACGACGTTGGTTGCATAAAAGTCCAGCCTTAGAGAAAACTCGCTCCGAAGGCACAGAAGTGGCTGGAATGCATAAATACTTTAAAGCTATTTTGTAAAGTCCGTAGTTGGTGACTTTGCGAAGTTCCCAAAATTTAAGTGGATTAGCTTTTCTATCCAAATACGGAAGCTCTACATATTGTTTCACCTTGATAATTGCTGATGTTGAGGGGTTTGCCATGTTAGAAAATTCCAATACCTTTTTATCTAGATACCCCCACAAATCCTCGCCAGTCACTGCAGAAGTTACCTGCTGGGAATCTGAACATGAAGTTGAAAATGTTTCGAGACGTGAAGTACTCGTAGAAGGCTCTGGAGATCTATTTGGGACCAGAAATTGATCTTGATTAGTTTGAGATTCCAATGTTTCTAACATCATTAATTCGTCAACAACAAATTTTTGAGCATTGTCTGCATTTCTCTCGACGCCAAAACCAGCTTTCTTAAATCTTGGATCTATGAATGTTGCTCTAGCAGTAGTTTTGTTAATCTCATGACCTCCAAATCTTATATCGAAATTTTCCAATAATTTTATGTTTAACCTGCTAGCGACTTCAGAATTAGAACTGCAATTTCTCAGTGCCGCTTGTACGCCGCGAATAAGGGGTATGATGCAGGATAACGTTGGATATTGCTCGCCAGATATAATACTCGTCATTTGTTCTACAGGTTTTAAAATGCAAAGGCACTCGTGTACCGCGATCCATTCCTCAGCATTAAGATTATCTGGACAGCCAGGTAACGAAGTGATTGCAGCAGAAAGAGGTGTCTTGACCTTGTCGAGCCGTTCGTGCATATAATACAATGAATTCCATCTCGTCTGGACATCTTGTTTTAGTTTTAAGGGTTCCAGCTGCATTTGTTCTTGAACCTGTTTTAATTTATATGCAGCATTATTGCTTCTTTTAAAATAGGCGACAAGTGCTCGGCACTTTTCAACCAATCGAATTAATAGTTCATTGTCCTTGATAGTATCTTGTACCACCAAGTTCAAAGTATGAGCTGCACAACTGTGGTGACGTTTTTGCAGAATGTCAACAACAGCTTTTTTTATATTAGCCGCGTTGTCAGTTGTAACGCATATGATTTTGTCCAAAATATTCCATTCAGTTTCCAATATATCTTTCATTTCGCGAGCTAAGTTTTCTGACGTATGGGCATCTTTAACTTCTTTGGTGGATAACGTTAAAGATTTAAATTTGTCTTCATCAATGAAGTGTATCGTCAGGGACATGTAACTTTTACTGCTATCGGAGGTCCACAAATCTGTTGTCAGAGCAATATAATCTGTTGCTTTAAGCATTTCTTGCGTAGCCTTTCTTGCCGTAGAATATTGCTCCGGAATCAATTTTTCCGAAAGAATTTTCCGCGAAGGTAGCTCGTAATTAGGGTTGAGTGCACGAGTATACTCTTGAAAACCTGTATTTTCAACGATTTGAAGCGGTTGAAAATCAATGCATACCATTCCCATTAAAGCTTTATCCACATTTTTAGAATTCATCTTCAGAGCATGCTTAGACGGAAAGGTCATCTGAAGTTGCCGTTTTCGTAGTGGCGGTGTTTCGCTATTTGCGATTGACTGGGTAAGATTGGAGTTCTTGTCTTCGTTGAGTGGCGTTCCACCTCCAGAACCAGAAGCTTCACTTAATAAATCAGAAGAACTGTCAATGTGTATCGAGTAAATGATAGGATGAACTTTTTTTAGGTGCTTTAATAAATTAGTTGTATTTTTAAAGTCTTTAAATACGGAATCACAGTTTTTGCACTTTACTTTATTACCGTCGACTTTCTCAAAACACTTCCACACACCTGAGACTTTTTTCGGCGCCATTTTGGTCAGAGTAATTACAATAAAATCACCTTCACTAATGCTAACAAACAATTAATTCACTCACAGTAAGGCTCAATTTACATTGCAGTAGAATGGAAGCGAATTAATAAAATTTTGCATAGAATATAGACCTCTATCACCACAAGGTATTATTGTACATTTTTAACACGCTTTTATTAGTTTCACCTGTATGTTTGTAACTGACTCGTTTGGGCTCGATATTGCCCAACTTTAAGCGATCAGATTTACTTTAGCCGTTGTAGACTTATCAACGATCGACAACAATACAATATTTTGATAAGCTTATCTCATTATCCTAATTAGAATCGCCAGGATTAATGATTTTAATACAAGTCCTCTGTGTGAGAGCAAAAGAGATAGAGCAAGAGCGCGGTCTGCGTTATGTTGGCAACAAAGAAATCCTTGAATATGTTTTCTATCGAGATGAAACTGTTAACACGTCTGAACATATTAAAAACGGTTTAATAGCAAATCGAACTAAAAAGTGAACATAAAATATAGTTACCCCACGCTATTTTACAATGATATTAATTTTCTTTTAATGACTTTATTTTTATTTTAGAATTTTTGAAAATTATTTAAACATATTGAGTTAGTATATTTTTTATAACAGTCGATTAAAATATAAATAAAAGTTATTTTCTGATTTTTAGTTCGATTTGCTATTAAAGCGTGCTTTTTTAGTTTTTTTTTTAATTGTTTGGAAGAAGAGGCCGTCGCTCGAATTCGCAGGAATGCTCCAAAAATCGCGCGGCCGCTTGTCCCGCCAGACAAATTAGTAAGTATGATACATTACGGAGATATACGTCAATATACTTCTACTATGTAACTACATATAGTTATGTAAAATAAAATATTAATACATAGGGTCACCGTGGGTATAATTGACCAATTAAGGCGGATTTTATTATAAATTACTATTTTCCTCTAATAGGAAATGAGATACATACTTAATTATTTTTAAGTATCATCCCATTTAGATGTTTAATGCAGTGAACTAATAACTTTTAATTTTTTTCTTACAGAAAATTTGTTACAATTTTTTTTTGTCAATTTATCCCTATGTTTCTAAGTTTGACCAGAAGATTTCAATGTTTGACCGGTCGATGTTCTAGTGGTTGACCATGTAAATAAAACTACATATTATATAAAAATATATTCTTATTGCAGCAATTTTTGTACCTATATAAATTATACGTAAATAGTAATATTAAAATAGTCTCATAAAGTTTTTATTTTAAGTACAAGCTTAGAGGTTTTCTATTAAAGTATGAACTTAGCTTTTAAATCTTTGGATATTTTCGAACATTCAATACTTAATAAAATATTTATAGTATATTATTAAGATCTCAACAGTCTCATAAAATCTTCATTTCAATTAAACTTAAAGCGTACAGAATCATCCAAAATGTCTGAAGCATTTTCAGCTTCTAAGTAATTATGCAATCCGGAATGCCAGTTCCTGATGTCCTTCTCCGAACAGGAACAGGACGATCTGCTGCGTGCAATATCTATATTTTTTGAATTTCTTTGGCTTATATCTTTGTCTTTTAAGAAATCCTTCTATCCATGCTCTTTGTGGCAACCTGTCTTTGAATGGCGTTAGCCTTTCATCGTCACTAATAATATCATGAACTGTCTGCTAAGTTATTTCTGTTAATAGGAAAGCCTTTCTTTGCCATAGCTTTAATCCAGCGCACAAGTAGATTTTCTTCTTCGGTTGTAAGAATTGTTGGAGGCCCCATTTTTCGAATTAACGGCGTTCGTGACTTTATTTTGTTTATAATAGTGCTATGGGGTATCCCATATTTTCGTGCAGTTTTTCTTATTTTTGCCGCATCTCCAATTGGCTGAATCGCGAGATCCAAGCTTTTTTCGCTATATTTGAAAAATATTTTTTTGGTGGCATTTTAAATTGGTATCCAGTATCTCAAAAAGAAATTTTCATCTGATAAGCTTTAAAGCTATTGAACATTTATGTGAAACTACACCCCTCATTCTAAAGTTAAGTTTGGTCAAACACTAGAGAATACTGAAATAATATTAAGTACTCCAGTAATTGCCCATGTGGTCAATTATTGGTTACAGAACAGTTAAGAAAAAAAGAAATGTAGACAATCAAACTGCTAATCAAACACAACTCATTTGCGTTAAAATTTTGAAAAATGGTATATTATCAATAATTGACCATTTTGGTCAATAACTACGAATCCAACCATTTCGTGTTTCCATAGTTGACCAGCACGAAATATCACGAAATAGAAATCAAATTACAAAAAAAATTACCACAAACAGATCTACACACATGTTTCTTCAGTTTAAACATCAATTTTGCTTATTGCATACACATTGTACACAGATATAAGAGAATTTAAAAAACATATCTGACGCGAGCTTCTTACTGCAGGCAAGGAAAAATAGCGACTTTTTTCGCGTCTCTCACAAAACTCACAGAATTTAAAAGTCGCTTTCACTATAGCTGTCCTTAACGCGATTTGTCATTCACTCAATAGTGCCCACATAATTTAGAAGACCAAAGACAACGATCCGTCAACTAGAAAACTTAATATTGGGGCGTAAATTCAAAATTGGTCAATTACCCATACATGGTCAATTATACCCACGGTGACCCTACTACTATCTAAAATGTTAAGTTGATTATTTGTTTATGATTTATAATATTAAACTACATATATACTCGTATATATAGTATATTTAAAACTCTTAAATTGTTTATACTACTTAATTCATTTATTTATCTAATAAGTTTGTATGTAAAGCGGACGCTCCTACTTGGACTTAAGATTCTTTTTCGCGTGCTTCGAACCGCGGCCGTTGAAGCTTCGGTTTATGGCCCCGGTTTGCCCGCACCCCGCGCGCCCATGCCTTACTGTCGTCCATATTTTTGACGCAAAAATAATTTTGAGTAAAAAGTGCACGACGGATGCTTGTATTTTGAGGTTTACGCGACTTACCTATTTGTGTTGAAACTTATTTTCCTTCTTTTTATATTTTTACACACACACACTAAAAATACAAGTGTTAATCAAACCGTTGTTTCATTTAACCACGAACGCGCTTCAAATATGTTGTGCAATTTTTTAAAAAGTCGCTTCCATTTCACCGCAATTCAAATTGAGCCTAACAGCTTACTGACACAAAACAAAGAAATCAAAACAAAAAGTGACAGGTCCAAACTTGTATGAACTATTATTTTAGGTGTCATTTCATTGCTTAAGTAAACAGAGATCGAGTACAAGCGAGTCAAGCTAACTCGAATACTAGACTCGAGTCAATTGGACTCGAGTCTATTATTAAACTATTATAGTTTCGAGTCAGCGAGTACAAAATCGATTCTTCCTGACTCGAGTACCGGAATCGAGTCCGGCGTACTCGAATCAAAATAAATTGGTATTCGAGTAGGCGAGTCCAAAGCAGGAATCGAGTCTGACTCGAGTCAAGCCGTACTCGGCACATCGCTAGTATCTGGTGCTTAGCTCCAGTATCATTAGTTGCCTTTTGCAACGTCCTTAAGTATGAAGCTTTAGTGCTACTCTATCTTCTGGACATCATGGGGCTAAATTTTGTTTCTGATAATTTGATATTTAAATGTTATAAATGTCAACAGGCAAGCTGTACCTGTATCTTGCTATTCTATACATTTTGATTGCTTAAATTGAATATGTATCAAGTCGGTTTTTTACAGATTGTTCTTAACTGGATTTATTGTGTGTTTATTCTTGTTTTATATATTTATAATTCTGACATTTTGATATGTCACCTTGTCATGATGGCAGGATGGCATGATGTGAACATGGCTCTTGCATAGTAGAAGACTGAGAATTTAATATAATTGTCCCAAACATTGTTCCCTACATTAAGACTACTCATGTCTAAACTTAAACCGGCTAAAATTTCCAATATGGACCGTTGATTTAAATGCCCATATTTTTTTTGTAGTTAGTACTCACTAAAAGAAAGCGTTTTGCAAAGTATTAGGTTACGAAAACTTATGGTTCATGAGATATATTTTTTTAAACTTTTCATACAAATTGGCAAATAACACGCAATTACACAATTAATTTGACAAATAATAGATGTCAAACGTCAATCACTTCACATACTAGTATGTATTCATTACTATGACAATTAGTTCTCGTTACTATCATATTGTTACTCGTTACTTCAGTTACTGAGTATCTTATAACATGCTATGTTATGTATATTAGAACAACGTACTGCGTACGCGTACAGTATGACGTCGCGGCGTTCCAACATTCGTGATTTGTAGAAAACATACTTATACATTACATACCCAGCTGCGTCAGATATTTTTTTTCACTTTACTTTATTTTGAACCAGACTTTTAATAATTAACAGCTTTTGTTAACCAAGAAACAATTTAATCTCATTAGAGCTCATTTAGACACATCTCTTTTAAGATAAGAACGAAAAAACCGTGATAATACGCGATAATAAAAAAAAACATATTTCTAATTTGTAAAAATTACTTTCTTACCTTGTTTCTGTTAAAATCTCAAACTTTGTATACATACATAATACTAGAATAGTAATCAGTATTATATACATTAATTTTGGTTTGGTTAGGTTAGGTTAGAACTGTGACCACAACGCACGAGCCGAGCGAGCGAAGCGAGCGTGCCGCGGCAGCGGCCGGCGAAGTGCCAGAACCGAATCGGTCCTATAGTTATTGGTTTAGGTACGGTTAAAACTAAATAGCGCTATTCTAACCTTAAAACTTTAACCATGAATATCTCAATAACCATGGGGTTCCGCAGGGTGGGGTTGACACGGTGGGATAGCCCTAACCCCCCCTCCCTCCTCCCACCCCTCAAACCTCATATATTGACGGTCCATATCGTGTTATTTGCCAATTTGTACGAAAAGTTTAAAAAAATATATCTCATGAACCGTAAATTTTCGTAACCTAATACTTTGCAAAACGCTTTCTTTTAATGAGTACTATCTACAAAAAAAATATGGGCATTTAAATCGACGGTCCATATTGGAAATTTTAACCCTTAAACCATTTAAAATGCTTGTGGTAACTTGGAAACAGACTGCTAAATCTTTTACATTCTATGTGGTTCTAAATGGATTCCTATCCAGTTGGATTGATTTAAGATATATGAATACATAATGAAATTTCATTAAACGATTACCTACCTTTAAATATATTTGACGTTTGAGACTGTGGATTCTGAAGAAGATCCTCAGTAGAATTAATTGCGTAGGGATTATGCCTACCACATTTCTTCTGAATGCTTTCATCTTTATTTTCAGTTGTATAAGGGTACCTAAATAACAGCCGATCTCCTTTGCTGTCAGATTTCACAAAGAATATATTCAAAGGATTCACCTCCATTATAATGAGAAATAAATTGAAGTAACTAATAATATAGTTTCACTGAATAATAAACAATGTATGCAATGACGTATTTCTCCACAAAAAAACTAGGGTAACACTATCAATGTACTTATACATTATCCAATATATTTAACAGGATAGCTAGCACAGATTTGGTCAACACAAGAATAAACGTTTTCATGTCTAGATAATCAGATAAGGTTAACAAAAAACTTTTGCCTCTTGAAAAACCACACCACAATTTTTTTTCTTTGCGTACGTCATTCGTACGTCATATTCTTTTGTTCTTTTTTTTTTGTCCGTAGTAGAATGCAAAGCCGATCTAACTTTAGAGTTTTTGGTAGATTTGAAATTATGAATATATTATTGATCGTTAATAATTTTATGATTATGAATGATCAATACATAATGAATAAAATTAAAAAAACCCGTCCTCTTAGATTTGATTCAGGTAGTGCGAAATATTGAAAATTCTGCGGACTTTGACGAAGATACGGTATTTTTATCTGTGCGTCTAACTGATCTGCTTTCCGTGGTTTTCGTGAAATGATTGTTGGAACTTAGAAAACAGTTTTGTAAAGAAATAAAGGTTCTTCAGAATAATGACCGAAAACGCTAATAAAGTGAATATGGAAAAAATTCCTCTTGAGACCGATCAAGGTATAATGGAGAGTGAAGAAAGAAAATGGGGCTTATCATTAAAAGAAGTGTATAAACATGGTCTGTCATTTTACAAAGGTAGGTAATTCAAATTTAAAAGGTTTGTAGAGAGATAAAATGTTTCACTCGTTAAATGAATTATTGCATTTTTATTAGTTTTAACATTAACGTTTGAAACGTAATATAAAAGTGAAAATATTCTGAAAGAAAACGTTGAAATTATCGTTTATTTAAGAACTTAATATCCAGTGTTATCTTTTATATATTTTTATGACACAATTGGTCAGAGAACCATTATAAATCGGTATTTCACTTTGTTACATTTATTTAAATATATTATTAGTTGGCAAATGAATTACAAACCATTACATTATACAAAGTAGAGTTTATATATATTTATCTGTTCATTTGTTAACATATATTAGAGACAAGTGATTATTCTTTACACATGTCATAGTAAATGGTCGGATTCATGTTTTTCCCCAGTTCCCTAACTTTCCTTTGGATCCCTTGATAGTAATGCTGCAATAAAGCTACTGAAACAATAGTTTGGGGTCCTAGAATAGCAGGATCCAATAACATCGGAATTGGATGCCTTACTTGCATTGCTTTGTTAAATTGTGTTATTCAAAAATTATAATGGCCTGAAAAAGAAAAGAAAGCTCCAGAATAAACAGCTAATGTCATGTTTTTAACCAAAAATAAAAATTGATACAAATAAACTTTAATAAATTTGTACTTTGAAGAAAAATTATCTTTAGCTTATGCAGTTAGAACATATTAGAAAATGATTCTACTTTTTTATTTTTATTTCAGATAAAGAGGGGAAAGCATTGCATTTAAGTTATGAAGATAGGTTAAAATTGGTTGCATATACACAGCAGACTGCACATGGACCGCTAGATTTGAACTCTGCTCCTCCTTTGGGTGTTCTTGATGTCATTGGTCGAGACCGAAGAGCAGCATGGCAAGCTTTAGGACAAATGTCACCAATACAAGCCATGGCAGGATTCATACACACCTTGGATAGGTATGTATACTGTGTTATAGTTTTACATTTTGTTATTTTTCTTAAATAGAGTATTAAAGTAATATTTATAGTACAAATAAAAACTAATAATTCTTGCTTTATAATTTCTTCCAGGTTGTGCCCCTTGTTTAAGCCTTATTTAGAAGCAATACAAAAAGATCTTGAAGATAAAAAGCAGCAAGAGTAAGTTGATTTAATTCTATGTAGTTTAATACTTTGGTATTTTGCTTTTTAAAGTAAACCAAATATATTTTATATAAATCAAAACTTAAAGCAGATCTTAGTTAAATAAAGTGTGCCAGTATTACTGTCTTTGAATGGAAAGACTAGAATCAATAACCTACTGCTGATAAGCACCAGATATTGAATAACAGTATCAGTTTGTGAGAAAATGCAGACTTACTAATTTTGACCTTTTAACCTATGCTTTAGGCTATGAGCTTAATTTACATGAAAAATTAAGTTTTATTCTGGGTAGATTTCCTTAAACTTATTTTGAAGGAGCTATAATCAATTTAAAAAATGACATGGCTTCCGTGCCTAACGCCACAAGCAAAAAAGTGATGGCACGGCAGATTTTTTTTTTTTTTTTCCGCGTCTGGCAACACTAAATCAAACATCAAAATATTTGTGCTCCATATTTGTTAATTATTTAAATTCATTTTCTATAGCCCACTTACCAATATTAAGCTTTTAATAGGTGTATTATACAAGTGTTTAATTATAGGTAATTAATGGTTGTGATTGTTTGTGACTTTAAACAAAATAAAAGTGTCGATATCGCTAACCTCGAAACAGCTGATTTATCAAAGTAAGTATTGACTGACTGTTTCTCTTGAATATTATTATTATATCTCGTATATAAGCGGATATTCAATGAAGATATAGTCGGTTTCTACATTGATATAATCATTCTAATATCATATTGTGATTAACCGGTAACTTTAGAAATACCTACCTTCCAATTTCTAGTTGACAAATTGTTCCTTCGCTAATAAATTTAATTTACGATCTTAAAATGATGACTCGAAGGGCCTTGTCACGCCAAGAGGAGTCTAAACTTCAACTGGCCTTACAAGAACTTCAGGCTGTAAAGGAGCAATGTGTCCAGCTGGAGGATGAAAGGGAGGATAATGAGAAGGAACTAGTAGGAGTCTTGAATAATAACAGTAGGCTTAAAAGTGAATTAGCGTCGTTACAGATTAGATTTAATGATATTGTTGATGAGCGGGACAAACTCCAGTCAATAGTTGATAGGTTTGATGAATGCAGTGATGAGTACGAGCAGACCCTTAGAAGAACTTCCAAATTGGAACAGGAACTACGTGTGGCCCATCATCACATCACAGATCTGGATGAGACTGCTCTGAAAGTCACTGCTCAGCAGAATGACAGCCTATACCAAGAATTGGTTAGTTGTGCCCCGCAGTTGGTTGCTCCTGCAATTTCTAACTTGACCATTGAAGATCCCACCAAAGAGGAGTCAGTACATGAAAAGTCAAGAATAGCATTTAGCAGTAGGAATAAACTAAAAAAATATATAAAAATACATCAGTTCATAAAAAAATCAAAAAGAGCTATGAAATATTTTAAATCCTCAACTAAAAATATTAAAACAATAAAGAAAAATTTTGAATTAAGAGATCAACTTCAATCATGTACTTTTAAACTAGAAAATAACTTGAAAAAACATGAAACTGACACACAACACTTAGAGTCAAAAATACAAAGTTTACAAAATGAATTAAAAAATCTTACAAAGAAATATGAATTGTCTGAAAAGTCTATTAAGGAGTATTCTATGGCAGTGGATGACACTTTAAAGTTATCTAAAGATAATTCTGAGCGCTGTGACTCACTGGTTAATAATCAGTGTTCTATTTGTAACAACGGCAGTCTTCCACAGTCACCAGATAGGCAAGGCACTCCGGTAATCTCAGAGTCCCAGGTCTCTCCTTTACTTCCATTATCATTGTGTGACAGTATACATGACGTCAGTTCCTCTCAAAATATAATTATGTTCAGCGATAATATTGGTAAGGATATGGGCTCAAATTTGCGCTTAAATTTAAATTCACCGGAGCAGTCGATTATAAATAATTGTTTTCCTTGTGCTAATTTACATGAAATTATGCACAAAATATTCACCTACACATTTAGTAAGGATGATGAATTAATTATATTTATTGGTAATAGGGGTAATGTCAACAAAAGAAAGTTAACCTCCTACTTTGAAAAATTAAAACAATTAGAACTTAAAAAAATTGTAATGTTTACATTTCCCTACATAAAAAATATGTCAGATGCGGAAAATAATTATAGATTTAATTTAAATATGACTCTGAATTTATTCAGTCAGTATAATAATAAATTTAATGTAATTGACTCTAACAGTATTGTTAGTAAAAATGTATATACTTTTACTAATGGTAGATATTACCTGCCTCAGTTTTATAAGAGACAGATAGTGAATTCACTATCATATTTTTCATTAACTTCAGCCAAGAACTTGGCTAAACAAACTGACTCTATTGAGCAGTATAATAATATTATGACATTGGAATCCGTTCCAAGCTATTTAAATTAGATATAGAGACAAAAGAGGTATCCTCTTGCAAATATAAATACATAAATAATGATTTTAACATGCCTCTTATAACATTACCATTAGAGTCAAGTAAAAAAAATTGTGTTCAGAAATGCCCTCAAAATAAATGTAATTTAAATAAAATAAAAAATATTAACCTGGTGCATCAAAATAGTAATGGACTATCAAAGGGCAAACAATTAGAGATGGAATTATTCATGAATTCAAAAGAAATTGACATTTTGTGTATTACAGAACATTGGCTTGAGGGATGTGACTCATGTTTAGTTTCAATAATCACCAGGTTGGTAGTTCATTCTGCAGAGTCAACACAGTACATGGGGGGTCACTGATTCTTTTAAATAAAAGTTTAAAATTTAAAGAACGGAAAGATATTGTGTCTCTCTCTGTAGAATGCATAATAGAACTATCATGTATAGAACTTGAGCAACTCATTGTGGTATGTGTATACAAACCTGGTTCCTCAGCTTATGATAGATTTGAGGAAATCATGGATGAAGCCTTGAACAAATTGTGTAGGTCAAAAAAATACTTGATTGTGTGTGGAGATATTAATATTGATCTTCTTACAAAGAACAGTGAAACTTATAGAATCTTAAATTTATTTAAATCACACAATCTTTTCAACTTATTTATGGAGCCTACTAGATTCTGTAAAACAACGGCAACCTGTTTAGACAATATATATAGTAATCTGGTACCTGTAAGTAAGAAAGTTATTGCAAACTTAGATTCAGATCATTGCGGGCAATTAGCTTGCTTCAAAATTGTCACAGAACAAGTCAGTAAACGTAAAATTATATGTCGACCAGTAACTGCTGACAGATTGAAACGTATACAGATTGAATTATATTGTAAACTTCCTTTTCTATCACCGGATATGTCACCAAATGATATATAATATATTATATAATATATGTATAATATATTTTTTGAGTCATTTTGCAACCAATTTAACAAAATTTTCAAAACCAAAGAGATCACTGTTACTGATAATCCAGTGTTTAGCGAATGGGCCACTGCAGGAATACACAAAAGTAGGCAAAA
Source organism: Calamotropha paludella (assembly GCA_927399485.1). Classification (NCBI taxonomy): domain Eukaryota; kingdom Metazoa; phylum Arthropoda; class Insecta; order Lepidoptera; family Crambidae; genus Calamotropha; species Calamotropha paludella. The sequence goes on along the minus strand of OV656817.1, from coordinate 21,966,067 downwards.
ATTGTATGAGCTGTACTCAGAAAGACAGTTTAATAGAACGGAATCTTTTCAAAATTATGTTAAGTCATACTCAAAAATTTCTAAGCAGGTTTGTTAAACTGCAAAAATTAAATATATTAGTTCTCAAATTTATAATAGTACAGACAAAGTCAAATCTACTTGGAAAATTATAAATGCAGAGACTGGCCGAACAAAAGCTTCAGCAAATAATTATAAACTTAAAATTGACGGTAAATTTATAAGCTCAGACTCAGATATTGCGAATGAATTTGAGAAATTTTTTACTCGAATTCCAGTAGATTTGACAAGCACTTTAGGCTCTTCCAGAATTGCAGAATCCTTGTTGAAAGAAAATGTTCCTTGTTGTAATAATGTATTTAAATTTAATTATGTTAGTAAACGTGACATCATGGACACTTTCAAATCGTTGAACATAAAAAAAACTGCCGATCTCTGGGGAATATCTGTATATATGGTAAAGAATGTTATTGAAATAGTTGCTACACATTTAGCTTTAATTTTTAACAACTGTATTGATAGTGGTGTGTTTCCTGATTCCTGATGAATCTTAGCAAAATAACTCCATTGTTTAAATCTGGTAGTACTTCAGATCACTCTAACTTTCGTCCAATATCCGTACTATCAACATTCAGTAAAATTTTTGAAAAAACCGCGCTTAAGCAATTACAGAAATATTTTAGTAATAATAACTTACTACATATTAAACAATTTGGTTTTACCCGCGGACGGTCCACGACTGATGCTGGAATTAAATTGTTAGAATGCATTTATGAGGCCTGGGAGGAGTCGCAGGATGCCTATGGTGTTTTTTGTGACTTATCAAAGGCTTTTGACTGTGTCCAGCATCAGACGTTAATCAGGAAATTACACTATTACGGTATCCGTGGTGCCGCTTTGGATTTTCTCACTTCTTACCTAAGTGACAGGATTCAAAAGGTGGTCATCAATGGAGAGCAGTCGCCTGGATCATTTGTAACAATGGGGGTGCCGCAAGGCTCAATATTGGGTCCATTTCTATTTCTGGTATATATTAATGACCTCCCTCACCTTGTAAGACGCGACCATGAGATAGTCTTGTTTGCAGATGACACGTCTTTAATATTTAAAGTTAAACGTGGACAAATTAATATTGACGAAGTAAACATTGCACTCTCCAAGGTCGTTCACTGGTTTGGCGCCAATAATTTGTTGTTAAATGAAAGTAAAACAAAATGCATTAGATTCACTATGCCAAACGTTCAATTAGCTAAAGTCAAAGTCATGGTTAGGGATGAGGAAATAGAGCTGGCCAATCAAACTGTATTTCTGGGTATAACTTTAGATTCTAAGTTACAATGGGGTCCTCATATTGAATGCCTATCGAGCAGACTCAGTTCTGCAGCATACGCCGTAAAAATTATTCGTCAGTTAACAGACGTAAAAACTGCGCGCTTAGTCTATTTTAGCTACTTCCACAGTATTATGTCGTACGGGATACTACTGTGGGGAAATGCCACCGATATTGGCTGCATTTTTGTACTGCAGAAGAGGGCTGTTCGGGCGATCTATAGGATGGGCTCCCGAGAGTCTTTAAGAGAAAAATTTAAAGAAATTGGTATTATGACTGTACATTCACAATATATTTATGAAAACCTACTGTATGCACACAAGTGTAAAGATATTAAATTCAGAAAAAATAGTGACTTTCATAATTTCAATTTAAGAAATAAAGATAAGCTAGCAATGCCCAGGTATAGGCTCCATAAAATAAGCAACTCCTTTGCAGGTCACTGTATACGAATGTACAACACGCTGCCACGTAACATGCATGACGTGTCAATGAATAAATTTAAATTTTTAATTAAAACTCAGTTATGCAAAAAGGCTTATTACAGTGTTAAAGATTTTTTGAATGATAAAGCAGCGTGGACCTAATAGAAATGAATTGCTCGTTCTCTGAATCGTTTTGTAATATACACAATTTGTGAGTCATTTGGCGATTTTATAAGAGTTTTGGCACATGAGTTTCTTGCCCGATTCTTCTCATGTTAGCCCCTACGTTCGGAATCGGGTCGCTCGTGGCGATTACATGCGCGGCATCAACTCCGCGGATGTACTTGCCGCTAGCGCACGGGCTATCTTTATTATAAAATAATATTTTTTTGATTCTGTAAAATTGACGATTTTAAGTGCCCGCAAGGGCCTATGAGATAAAGTTATTTTGATTTTGACATGCCATCTGCAACAAATCGGTTAATATTGATTTTAATTCAAAAGGTGAATGGTGCAGTATCATTAGTCGCTCTTTATCATACCCTTAAGTAATTATTGGTGTAATTCTACTCTGCTAACCACCACACAACAGAATAACAGACTGTATATGTGATTTTTTTTTGTATCAGATTGAAACGCATAGAGAAAGAAAGGGCGCATTTGGAGTTGCCAAATAGAGTAATGTTAGAAAAACAAAAACAACAAAGTTCTAAGTTAACAGAAGAACAACAAGTGTAAGTGTATATATATTGACTGTTTCAAATTTTTTTATTGGCTAATAAATTTAAGGGTCTATGCAAACAAAAGACAAGAGCCATCCAATCCATATGATTAATGATATTTATCATTAAAATTGTAACTTTGAACTTTTATACATTGTTTTATAAGTGATCAATTTAATTTTACACACTTATATAGACCCCAAATCACTGTTTTAATAATATATTATGTTACCATATTATGAAAAGCCTATTAATAAAACCGATTGGTTTGTAATTATATCCAATTATAAAAGATAAAACTTTCAGGCAAAGAATAAAAGATGCATTGAATGCACAAACCTATGACCAGTTCCTCCAGTACGCACAGCAGCAGTATCCTGGTAACTTTGATCAGCAAGCTATCCTTATTCGGCAACTCCAAGACCAGCATTACCAGCAGTATATCCAACAATTAGCAATGGACCAGAGGCTAGCTAATAGTAATTTACAAGACGATGAAGAAGATTGTGAAAATGAAAATGACAATCCGTCAGAGGAAAAAGAAGAGTTAATTAAAGATTGCAATTTAAATGATGTAGAAGTATTGGAAGCTATGGAGAATAATAAGTAAGTTTAATCAAATCAAATTTTAGTAAAAAATTTATTAGGTTACTCAATTACTATTTAGAAATATTTTTGCACCAAATTTTATGTCACAACATGACGAATCTTAAATGAAGCCTTAGACCATTTCTAAACTCGACAGTGTTATTCATGTATTTTTTATTTAGAATTTACTAGTTGAATTAAATAAAATAACGTTTTTTTTATTGCATTAAATATGCTTTCGCCTTTTGGTATGCTTACAACTTTCTTATCTCTTTAATAAATATACATGAAGTATGAAGAAGAACCTTAGCACACGGCGTATATTGAACGCGTAGACGACGCGCGTTTCAGGAACGCCCGTTTTCTGCGCCATAGATGCCCTGATTTGCGTTTGTATTATTCAAATGCGCTTAAAACGCGATACAAACGCGCGTGTGAATCGCGTTCGAAAGTCGTTTGAAGCGCGTTCAAAGGGGCGGAAGAGGGGCGCGCGCTCACGCCACCTCACCGCCCGCGCCGCAGTTGCAATAATAAAACGCGGAAGGTACGAGAGGTAACAGCGCGTCTGTATCGCTGTATCTGCGCGTTTAAAATACGCCGTGTCCAAGGGGCCTTATGGTTATAATACAGAAAATGCATATGCAAACACTTGGTTAATAATAACTTTGTTTTTTGGTCTGATTTTAGAGTTTTTGTAATGAAATAAGGCTTGTTTCAAAGATTTTGTTTTTTTTTCAGATCAATGCAAACATCAGATAAAACTGAAATTACAGATTATAATGAAGAATCGCGAGGTGAAGAAGAATCAGATGGGGATGGTAAGTACTGCTTTAAAAAGTTATTGTTTTTGTTATGGCTATTTAAACTGATACTATAAAACTAGTCAACCAATTTAAAACAATTTTCACTTTCAATATTGCGAACCAAAAACAGACTTTTAGAGGATATATTTCATATACTAAAAAATTAGAGACTGCTACAAAAATTATCCCTACCAATAACAAACACCAAGATGTCTTCCATCCGGCATTGGATGTTAGCAGCGAGGTGATGACTTATTATATAGTTATCACCTCGCTGGCATGGTTACTCTCGCACGGGTGGACAAAATTCTTTAAATTTAGAAAAAAATTATTAAATATTAAATATTTTTCCGTTAGCGCAAGCGTCCGGTAGACGAACTACTTGCGGTTAACGCGTTGCTATGGTAACGCATATACAATGGAAAAAGCGCTGACAGACAAACACAAACCACTGTGATCTTAGATTATAGATTGATAATGGAATAATCTTTGTAGACGTTTTCCCCGCGGTGGAAGAAGCTCGAATGTGGACACGTGGTGATGTGACTCAGTTCAAGGAATCCGCACGGGAAGGTGGGGGCAAGTTGACTGTTGGTCACGGTGAGACCGTTACAGTCCGAGTGCCGACGCACCACCGCGCTCGCTGCCTCTGCTGGGAATTCGCCACCGACAGCTACGATATCGGTGAGTCACTGTGTATATTTCATCCGTTTGGGATCCTGCCTTTCGACGGTTCTGGGTTCAACTCGGTAGGGGCAGATGTTTGTGTGATGAATACGAGCATTTGTACCTGAATCACGGGTATTTACGAGGGTGGGTCAAAAAGTTCGCGGAATGGAGGGTAAAAAGTAAGAAATAAAACACAAAATTATTTTTCCTTCTCAATGTATTCCCCCTTAACTCTAATACATTTATAAGACCTATCAATTAATTTATTAATACCTTCGAAAAAAAATGATTTCTCTTTGTCGTCAAAATAGGCCGAAATTGCGCTCTTCACTTCTTCATCGCTGGAAAATTTCTTCCCTCGAAGCTCTTTTTTCATTTTTGGGAACAAATAATAATCACTTGGGGCTAAATCTGGACTCTAGGGAGGATGTTCCAAGATTTCAAACACACTCTTTGAACAGCACTAATTTTCTGACAAACTCAATTTTCTCCATGTTGCAAATTTTCTTCCGCTCAGGTAATTAGGACCTATTTTTTTTTTCAAACTTAGTATTTGTACTCTTAATGAGTGTCACAACGTGGGGTCAGTGGGGGGAAAGGTGACTTTTTACTACCTGCACTAGGTAGTAAAAAGTCACCTTTCCCCCCTCCATGCCCCTCATTCCGCGAACTTTTTGATCCGCCCTCGTATATGTATTTCTATAAATATTACATATCGTATATGTATGTCTATCCGTTACCTTAGTATCCATATCACAAGCCTGTAAGACTTACTTTGGGCTAGGCTAATTGGTGTGAATGTAAGAAATCTATTTTCTAGGTTATATTAAATTTAATAATATTGAATCATCAGGTTTCGGTTTGTACTTCGAATGGAGCAAGTCACCCACCACCGAAGTGACGATTCACGTGTCGGAGAGTGATGAAGAAGAAGAAGCCGATGATGATGGCTACGGGGATGCCGATGAAGGTAGACTCAATTTATTTTAGTAGAAGCATTAGTTTTTAATCCATTGCTGTGAAAAACATTTTGACCACCGTTTGGGGGAATGATAATAATCCTGTCAATCCAATCGATGATCCTGGGTTGGAGTCCTCGAAGAGGCAGATGTTCATGTAATGAATATGAGCATTTAAACCTGAGTCTTCATGTTTATATTTTTGTAGCTAATTGTTGTGAACTTGAGAAATATTTTTATTGTCATTTGACGGGGTACTAGAATTATTACAATAATTCATTTTATTTAAAACACTTTCAATTGTGTGTCGGATAATTTTTAAAGTTCCTTCGAGAGCCTATATAGACCCTCGGGGTCCCGGGTTGATTCCCAGTAGAGTCAAATCAGAAAAATCTTCTGTATAATGGCTCGGATATCTGCATTTCATAGTACCGTCGATGTTACCGATACACGTGCTTTTGCTTTTTAAATTGGGTAAAGAACAATGTATGTGTTGTTTTTTGTTTTTTTTGTTTGTGGCTTACACGATTTGTGCATTTAGCCGTGTCAAGTAAACATAATTGCCAGTTCTTGAGTAAATATGTCTTGGATATGGACTTCTTGAGAGGGTAGGAAAAGACAATTTCCGCTGCTTTGGTACACATGCCAACACTCTTGTATGTTCACAAACACTGAGTGGTTAATAATCCACCGTTATTATACACTAATATCCACAACAACACAAATTTCAACAAGAGAAACAAAACCACCAACGTGACGCTTTCCGCTCCCGCAAAAAGTCGTAGAATAATTTTTCTGATGTTGTATTATATTCATTAATTATGCCACGTTCCTCTTTATACGAATTTTGCTATTTATTTCTTTTTTTTGTCGAAAGCTATGTGGCATGAATAGGGTATTTGAATACAATAAAAAATATAGTAAGCTTAACATTTTAAAATATGTTTTTGTAAGAAATCCTTAACAAAATTATTAAAATTTCTTATTCGACCACATGATTGAAACGGGTTTGTCTGAATCTGGAGTGACGTCACTTGCTTGTTTACAGTAAATGTCAGTTTAAGGTGTAGCATATTATGAAAATGAATATAAAAATGACTTTATTCAAATGCTCTTAAAAATAAGTAGTTTTGAATCGTCCAACATTTTATGATGTTATGATTTGACAGCTAAAAGATTGTTTACAAGCATGTGACGTCATAACATCAAGTAACCTGCATAAGGGTGCCTAGCGTTTTGGCGGGTTTTTTATTCATTCACACTTTGATGGTGATTTTTATAGAAAATGAGAACTTAACAAAGATTAATTTAACACTAAGCCTACCGATACTTCATGTATTCCTATTCTTATCAAAGCGGGTCAAATGACCCATCTTTAAAATGTTAAGTATATAACTATGTCTAGCGAAAAATATATCAGTTAAGCAATTTGGTATATGAATAAAACTATTTTTTTTATATAATTTTTATATATTTTATGCATTTTCAATGCGATCTTATAATATAAATTATTATTATAGAAAAATACTAGAAAAAATCGACTCGGGTCACAAGTGAATTCCCGCCTGAGAATCCACTAGTGACCTGTGAGAGATTTTTGTCAAATACCATAATGCCGTATGAATTTTGTCCTGAACAGAATACACGATACACGGTAGCGGAGACCCTGAGGTTGGCAGCGACCAACGCGTGTCGAGTACACGCCCGCTTCTTAGCCTGGTTGTGCCCATCTATCGCCGTGACTGTCATACTGAGGTAAGCTTATTAATATATTACATCGTAAATGTATTAAATCGCTAATACTTTTTCTCTATATTTTTACGTGTCGAATAACCGCGATTCGATAGTCAAATAAACAAAAACTTATTCTGAGATTTAATAATAACCTAAATAAATTACACACGTTATTAAACTCGCCGAAGTTGTCAGAAATTAACTCTATAATTTCGTTACAGAATACAGAATATCACAATTGCGTGTGTAAATCACGGTCACAGTGTTTTAATAACTCTCCTAATAAATTACTCTTTAAATCACTCCAAATCCATTCGATCCAGAATCACCAAGTCGCTGAGACATAAATCTCGAACAACCTTATGCCGTCTCGCTCACTCGCGGCACCGTGTGCGTTCGCTGTCTCTTTCGTTTACTTTATAACTACTTTTATTACACCCACTGTTTATGCCTACGCACTCCGTTTGCTTACGGCGGCTACTTTTTCGTAAGATCTAAGACTAATTTCGTAAGTTATTCTAAGACGGGATTCGAACCTGCCACTTTTGGATGTCCGGACATCCGACATATTTCTATTAAAATAATTTATCATACAAGGTAGCATTCAAAAATGCAAAAAAATGATATATTACTAGAGTTGAAAGGGCGTGTCCCACTACCGCGTTAACGCACACGAGCAAATTTAATATATCGACGAGATACACATAAAAAGAATTATTGTTGGTAAATCGTTTGGTCAGCACTTTCCTCGGATTTTTTGTGCAACTCATTCCTTACAATCAGGCAGCGCTATAGGATTTTTCACTCGACTAATCGCTCGCAAAGTTTGCATACAGATCATATTTCACAGACCGGTGAAGTATTGTTATTGATATTTGCACTTACACAAATAAATAAACTTATAAAATAGTGGGGCGCGTCATTTTAAAATAGTTGAGATCTACTACATTCTCCAATGGCCATAATCTTTCATTTAAATCCATTTGAATACACATTTCAAATTTGCAATAAATTTGACATTCAATTAGTCAAATAAAGCTCCTCTGTACTACTTTTAAGTAGGTATATAATATTGTAAATGAAATTATTGAATTTCGGTTTTATTTTTGACTAGCTGACCCGGCCATGCGTTGCTATGGTAACGTTAATTGATTATAAAAACTGTTACTCTTAGGCTTATGGTAACTATATATGGTAACAAACACACACCACACACAAAGTATTGTCATAATATAATGTACTGATTCACGTTAATTTTATTTACAGGTGTATGCTGGCTCACACACATATCCAGGAGAAGGAGTATACTTATTAAAATTCGACAACACATACAGCTTATGGAGGTCTAAAACGTTATATTACAAAGTATACTATACACAGTAATCAAATTATTTTTTAATATTTATGATGAATAAATACAAAACAAACCACGGTATTAATTATATGTACACGTTGGAATTTTAATGGGCGGTGTCTTGAAATAGAATATTTTTTCTAGGTAGTACAATCGCAATAACTTTATTTTTAATTAAAAATGTTAGATTCACCATTGGGAAAACTAACAATTCGACTAAAAAGGAACTGAGAAGTCGATCCAATGGTGTGAAGGTGTTTCGTTCTGCGCGTGCTTCTCATCCCAATTAACTATCGGCTGACCCGAACCTCCTCTTAGAGTCACAGGAATCAGCCAATCGTAGAGTCACTACAAACCCTTCAGGTCTACCCCAGTCTTCTCAGCTGCCGACTGGCCCCCCCTCTGGGAGCCTGCCGACTTAATTTCATCATCACGACCGATCCCCCTTCTGGGAGCCGGTCGATTATTCTGTGCACTCTTTCACCTAGGTGAGTAGCGCTTGCGCCGCCCCTTTCTAGAGGGGTGGTCGCCTCAGACGAAGGCTTATGACCTTTCCCGGGTACAAGCCAACCTCAGGTGGTGTTTAGTCAGTACGAGTCTGACATAACTCTCGGGCCGGCCCGAAGTATCCATGGAGGATTCACTACCTCCCTCCCCTGAGTGCATTTTGCATAAAAAAAGTGCTACTCACTTGTAGAGTGGGGGTAGTTGTAAAAAAAATAATCTTTATTAAATATCACATTGTTCTGAACCCAAGTAGCTAAAGCACTTGTATTATGGTATTCAGAAACAATGGCGGTACTACAACACCCAGACCCGAGACAATATAGAAGTCTGTTTTCTCCATTGACCCTGCCGAGATTGAACCCAGTGACGTTACCATGAATACTGGTGTACGCGCCACTGACCACGGAGGTCATCACTTAACCAATTTTTTGCGGATGGCACGTCTGGCTTTCTTTAGCATGAGGCGCTAGCCACTGGAGCCGTGTCATTTTTAAATCGATGATAACTCCATCAAATTAAGTTTTAGGGAAATCTACCCAGAATTAAACTATCTTCATTTTTCACGTAAATCAAGCTCGTAGCCTTCGTTTCTGGTAATTGTATGTAGCAACGAATCGGTTAACTATTCTTTCTAACTAAAAATGTATTTTTTAAGTTTTATTCTTGTTTTGATTATGCTACTTAGTCAAATTGACCTTTGCGGGAAAGCGCCCAATAAAATTTTAGCCTGTATAATTAAATATAAATAAAATAATAAAATTATTTATAAAGTAAATGAAACTATTATAGCTAATTATTTAGGATTAAATGAACACTTATTATTACAAAAGTTCTTTCATCTTGTTTGTATTTTGCATTTACAAGCAAGCTATCAAGTTACCATATGTATTTCATCGAAAAATTGATTATTTTTAAATTAATTTAAATGGGTATCCTTTTGAATGGTATCTATGTTAAAAAGTGTTAAAAAAATAAATCATTCATAGTTTATTTAATCTGTGTTCATGTATAATCTGCTCCATGGTGAAGAAATAATGCAATTTTTTGTCTTTCTTTGGCGTCGACGTAATATGTATCAATATAATGTAAGAAATTTCCTTTGGTAAAGTTTCCAATTTGTCTGCATATTACCCTCAGTCGATAGTGTTGCTTTTGTTTCATAGTTTTCCGCTGTCAAAACAATAAATTGCATTATTTCTTCACCATGGAGCAGATAATACATAAACACAGATTAAATAAACTATGAATGATTTAATATCACAACACAATGCATTGTTTATTTTTATTTATTTCATTTTGTCTACACAATTATAGTAGGGCAAATCATACTTATATATTTTTTTGAGTTTAGCAACGTTATATTTAACTAGCGGCTTTTCCGACTTTGCTCGAGATAAACATAATTGTTTACGTAATATATATTTTCATCTTAAATAATTCACTTTTCAAATAGCGAGTGATTTTTTTCTCAATAGACTCAGTGACGCCGGTTATTATGCTCAGCATATAAATAAACCGACAAAATCTGCTCTCTCCTTATAATGTTAATATGGATAGTTAGAGGGTATTTAAAAATATATACGCACAGTTACAAGCAATAATATACATATATGGAGTGTACCATAGAACCATGTCACACTAAATTGGCCGTAAGCAAAGAGACAATTGATATAATGCAGTAATGGCATTAATCAATTAATATGATAAATTTTAATCAGATTTAATTAATCTTGATTAATTGATATTTTTGTTGCTATTTAATTTTGATATTTCTGAAAAATATCAAAATTAAATAGCAAGGATTTATACTGAAGTAATTTATCCCGGTAAAATTCAAATCACTGTCGTTCGAGTTGTCCTCTCTTACGTAGTAAAGAGTGGAATAATACAATTTTCTACCGCTTTAGAAATTTCCTACAGGGTGAGTAACGTACGATATACAATGCCTGGTATCATATACGTACGTAAGTGCTTGTAAAAGAATTAGTGTCAAAAGTTATTAACGCGTTAATATTAAATACAGCGTAGAATTATAGGTCTCTATATGTTTCCTAAGTTTGCATGCACCTAACTTATTATCTTTTTAATTAACATTTAACCCTCTTTACTAAACAGCTTTTTTTTAACCAACGGTCTGAATGACATTCTGCCAATGTTAGAACGATATATAAATCTGATAATAAACATGTGGACATTGAGTGTTTTAAGAAGCATTTTGAAAGAGATTTAATTATGGAAATAGTTATTGCATTAATTAAATTCGCGATTAATCATTCCTTGTGTTTGGCAGAAAAAAGCGCTTGTGAGCGCTTACCAGTGCTGATAAACAAACTATACAGTTTTTGGCCAGGACACGTTTGCTTACTTAGTTGCGCTGACACAGTCCGCCATTTTGCTTATTATCGCTCAGCGATCGCCATTTTTCTTAGAAGCGCTCGCAAACGCTTTTTTCTGCCAAACATAAGGATTATGTCATAGATATATTTGCGATGCGGTTAATAGATGTGTTTAGCTAATAAGTACTAGTCAAATATAATGCATATATCGGATGTGTATTTTACCGCCATTTGTTTTCACTATTTACACGTTGGTAGAATTCTACTTTTTTTTAAACTACAGCTGTAACATGACAGTACTTAAAATTGTTAAAAATTTTTTTTTTCAAGATATATTTATAGCTATTGTAGGAATTATAATATTTATCAAATCGATAATGGAAAAGAAAAGTTGTTTTTATAACACAAAATATTTTATGGTTGGCTTGACGTGTATGTTTATAATTATGGTATCAATTAAACACACAATCATGAAACCCATCATCTTTTAGCCCCCTGGCGTCATATATTTGTTAAGATTATAATTTTTGTCGACTGTTTGGTTCAACGGTAGCGATCCTGCCTTGCATATTGTTGAAGATGTTTGTGTGATGAATACGAGTATATATATTTTTATTAATATTACATATTTATGTAACATATATGTATGTCTATCCGTTACCCTAGTATACATGACACAATCATCTTACAGTTAATTGGGTATGGCTACAAAGGGATCCGAGTGAAGAGCGGGCGGCTGGCACGTTTTGTGAGCCCCCTCCTCCCTTTTCCGTACCCCCCTTTGTCGCCGTACCCCTGCGCCCCTGTACCGCGCGGGCGAAGACTCATTAAAGCAGAGTTTTATAGATAGAGTAGACAAGGGGTCTATCAAGCAATGTATAGCGCGTGATATTACAATGATCACCTGTCCTTCTCACTCTTATATTGGTCTCTTACTCGCACGGTCTCCCTTTCTCCACCGAAATTTTTACTTTCATTTCAACTAAGAAATGTAAAAAAAGAATAATGTCAAATAAAGGCAAATAAACTATGTATATAGGTAAATTTTTGGTTATTTTAAATCATTTAATTTAACTAAGTAGGTACTGAGACGACAGTTGCTAGGTCAGTTTGAACTAATTGTATTTTTTCTTTATTTATGGCTTGCACAATTTGTGCATTTAGCCGGTGTCAAGTAAGTAGAATCTTTCTTCTAAGTTCTTGAGTAATTTCCTAGGTTTCATTAAAGAAGTGGGGTTTCACTGAAGCCTCGTGGCCTTCTTGAGAGAGCGCGAAAAGGCACCTTCCAACCTATTTTGTTTCACTTGCCAACCCTCATGCATATTCAGAAACACTCAGTGGTTAATAACCTACCATTATTATCCACTAATATCAACCACAAAACAAAATTTAACAAGAAAACCATCAAAGTGACGCTTCGCGCTCCCGCCAAAAAGTCCGAACTAAGTATTGGTAATGACAGCTGATTGATATATTTTCTAAAAGAAGTTGCAATTGTTATAAAATTATATTGTTTTGTTTTTTAGCCATTCTATATATTAGGCTTTTAACTATGAAATTATCGTTTTGTTTATGCCTTATATTAGAGGAATTAGTGTTTTCTTCATTACCTATTACATAATTTACAAACTGTAATATTATCATACCGGTTTTTAAGGATTAACTTCAGACTGTGTATTTACTAACATGTAATGTGGTCTTTATTAAAGAAAAGCAATAATCAGACTGTAGCCACTATTGGACTATAGAATTATGAACACTCGGGAGCGAAAACATGTATACACCGTAGAACTATGTCAAATAACATCAATTATTAATATTTATACTGTTGTCTCTTTGCTTTTCGCCGATTTAGTGTGACATGGTTCTACGATGTATATATGTCACCGTAAAATTGTAAATACCGTTAGATTATAATATATCTCGTGATATTGTAAACTGTCGAAAGATTGTGAACCGTAAAATAGTTGTTACAATTTGACGCATCATTATCAGGTAGATTATAATCTATCAAAGTGAAACCGCCAAATTTTTCGCTAACCTAAACCTAACCTAACTCAATGGACACAGAAAAATAATGCGTTAAATTGTAAGCTCAATGTTACGGTTTACAATCTTTCGACAGTTAACAATCTCGCGAGATAGATTATAATCTTATTTCTCGTGAATGTACTCAATAGTGTACACGAATAATAAGGATGTTTCATTGTTAAAACCCTATTTGTTCACCCTGGTTTTCATAATGTCTTATTTTTATGGGCATTCATATTCTTATTGGAAAAATGAATTAATGGGTTTTATTCTAAATATAGTTTATTTAATATATTATAATAAAGTTAAACTATTTAGTACGTGTTTAGGTATGTAAGATTGGATAATTATTTAATGTTGTCTGTGTATAAAGTGTTGTATTCTTTGTATAAGTTTGTGTTTCATGTGCTTATTATACTTATAAATTATAAAATATGGTAAACATTCTATTTATTCTTCATTGTGATATTATTTAGTTCACATCGATATTTTATTTAAAATGATGATGAAAATATAATTTTAAGATTAAATCGCTATTTTGTGTTGGAAAAGGCTCTATATCAAATATAGATATTCATATTTGTGCAGTAACCTTTTTTCTTTATTAAACGCTTTAGAATTCTTATTTAGATTATAAATTCTTTATCGTGTACTTATGTGGTAAAAAAACTTTTTTTAGGCTGGTGTGCCCTGGCCATCTACAGTATAAACCATAGTTCCATATTAACCATCAGAAAAATTTGTTATTTAGCATATTCTATAGTTTAACCTAATCTTTAATGGCGGCGGCACTTCTACATTAGGTTCTTGCTCATTTGTGTCGATTTTTTTTGCATAAAATCGGCAAAGAGTAGACCACCTTTTTTATAAGTCAATACCAGCCAGTTGTTTTTTTTTTAATTTTATGTTTTGTTGTTACTTTTATACAACATTCGTAAACCATATACTGGTAACACATATTTTAAATTTTCGGTATCCGTTAAAACGGTTTCATTTAAATGGGAGGAGAACTAAATACGCTATTCACTGCCTGGTTTTTGAATCGCATTAAGAACAGATGATAAGGATGTATTATAATTTGTTTTAATAGACGTTTATAGAAGATCCTAAGTTGAATGGAATACTAGGTAAAATAAATTTACTCCGTTATGTAAGCAAATCTTTTATTTCACATCCCTACCTTGGTGCAATAGCATTGTCGCACTATTGTATGAGGCTTCAGTGTCTCTGTTTATTTTGCGTTTTCACCTTAAGGTAAATCCCAAAGACGGAGGACTATAAGGTTAAGAATTACAATAATTAAGGCATATGAGATCAATTCCTGCAAACTAGAAAACAAAGAATACTGCTTTATGCTAAAGGGAATCTTGCTCTTACATAACAATGACCTCAAACACACAGCACAGTCTGCCAGAGCCGTATAGGCTGTATTCCGAAATATACATCAGTGTACTGGCCAGTCCTAATGACGTCATAATCCGTCGCCATTTTGTACTGGTCAGAAAGTTTAACGTATCTTGTCGGACTTTTTCCTCACTCTCACTCGCAGTATTTTAAATATGGCTTCGATTTTTAACGTCAATGCGCTAGCTATTGCGGAAAAAATCAACAGCGTCGATTCATGACGTCATCTGGCCAGTATACTGATGTTTATTTCGGAATACAAACACAAAATGGTCTGCGTCGGTAAGTAGATATTTGACTTGCCCGCAAATAGCCCCGATTAAAACAATTTAGAGCAGTAGTGGTATAAAGAAGAAAATTGCAACTCAACGATCGCAACTTCAGCTCTAAAGGTTCGTATCTGCCAAATTTCGTCCGCTGCTGGACAAATGCCTCCCCCAAGGATCTCCATAATGACCGGTCTTGCGCTGCCCGCATCCAGGTGCTTCCCGCTACTTTCATCAGATCGTCGGTACATCTAGTGGGAAGCCTGCCTATACTTTGTTTTCCGGTATGTGCTCGCCACTTGAGAACTTTTTTGTCCCAAGGGCCATCAGTTCTATGAGCTTTACTTTGGTTCTCCTACGGATCTCTTCATTTCTGATTCGATCAGGTAGGGAAACTGCGAGCATAAGCGAGTTTCTCGAACGCTGCCCAGCCGAATTTGATTCGATGATTGACCTCTTTCTCGAAGTAGAACCTAATTGGACTGTTTGTCCCAGGTACACATAATCGTCATCAACTTCGAGTGTAGTGTTCAGAGGAGTTGGTACAACACGGACACTTGCCATAATTTTCGTTTTTCCAAGATCTTAGCCATGACTACGACAACGCATGACTGCAACGAAGGTATGTATCTGTACTTGAACAAGTTAAATATGTTACATAAAAACTAAGATATATGAAGATCTTTAAGTTTTAGAAAGATGGAATGCTCTTTCTTATGGATTTCATAAACATGGCATAACAACTATTATGAAAAAGATAAAATATTTAACTACTTTATAGTAATTTCTGCTTTTACAAGTGATTCTATGAGCTTTGTTGTTGCATTATTAGTACATCTATAAAATGAAATCTTTTTATCATCCCATTGTATATGGGATGCTACCTAGCTACAGGCATATGTATTTAATACTTATTCTTGGTGATTATGTTTTATCACATAAATTGTAGATCTTGGAAGTCTTGTACATATTTGTAACAAAGATCTGCTATATCGGGAAATACGATATGATTTCTCTAGTTTCTTTTATTATAGTCAAAGTTATTTATTAACATAAAAAATAAGGATTATTGAACGTAACGATAATCTGACTAACAGCTTGGTCTAATCTTGTGATTGTCAAAATGACATTCGTGATGACATAATGACTGACAAACATCTGACATCAATCATTTTTTAATTTTCAGTCAATAAAATTATGAAAAAAATATTGTGATGTGTGATTTTGTGTTAAAATCACAAAATTAACTAAAAATGTTGCACCGCTTACTTCAAGTACGTTTAGATGTAAAAATATCTAGTAGGTCCACGAATTTGTTATTGAGAATCCCAGTGAAAAGCCAGTCATGTAATCAATGTAAGTTTAGATTACTTTCTAGTCGCAAGGACGTGAATTATTATGAAAAGTCTTCCATTAGTAAAGCTAGAATACTTTGGATAAAACATCGATACTTCAGCAGTCAAGTAGATGCCGAAAAAAAGGGTGAAATAGTGGACTGTGTGAATGATAAAAGTTTAAAGTCCTCAAAGAAAATTAATGTAAAATTAAAGACATCTGAATTAAGAAGGTTGATTACTTTAGCAGAACCTGAAAAATGGACTCTGGCTGGTAAGAAAGTCATTTCATAATTGACATGTAAAGTATCAATAAAGATATGATAGAGTACATGTCAATAAATAATGTCTTTACTGTGTACTTGCAGGTGCTATAAGTTTTCTCGTAGTATCCTCAAGTGTGACAATGGCGGTGCCTTTTTCCCTGGGCAAGGTTTTGGACATAATTTACAGTAGCAGCAGTGATCTTGGTGCTGCCAGAGAGAAGTTAGACACACTTTGCCTTATGCTCTGTGGAGTATTTCTAATTGGAGGCCTATGTAACTTTGGAAGAGTTTATTTAATGTCCATTTCCGGTAATTGAAAAATATGTTTTTCTCTTTAAATTACTAATATTTACAGTTGATTTTATAGTTTCACTTTTATAGGTCAAAGAATGACACAAGCTCTACGTAAACAAGTTTATAGCGCTATATTGAAACAAGAAGCAGCTTGGTTTAGTAAGACATCTACTGGCGAACTTGTAAACAGACTGTCGGCTGACACTCAGCTTGTTGGTAGAAACTTGAGTGAGAATGTCAGTGATGGGCTACGTTCACTGTTTATGGTTGGAGCAGGGACAGGAATGATGGTATGCTGCACAAAATGCATCTTGAATTAAAGAGACTATATAAGTTGTAAGTGACTTGACTAATACCTGATGTAATACAATATTATTGTGTTATTTTTAGTATCAGTATAACAATGGGTTTCAAAAGTCATTAATTTATGTAATTATTTATTGGAGAAAAAAAATATTATACATGGTGTCCCACAATTAGTGTTAAATTGAAGCTCAGGGTTAGACCATCCTATTTATGGCCTATGATTTTTCATAGCTATCAGTTTTGTTTTTTTTGTTCTTTTTTTACAATTGTTACCTTTTTTAACAGACATTGTCCTGGTTGACTGACTGACTAGCCATTTGATTAGTGAATCCACCCTACTAGTCCGTAATAGTAATGAATTCCTGCATAATCTCTCAGTGGAAAAGGTATTGTCTGTCAAACAGCTCATTTAATTTAAATCTGTTAAGAAAGCAAAAGTTGGTGCGTATATGTCCAGATTGATGTGCACCCACTCAAAAGTTTGTAATGATAGCCAAAATCAATTGGGAGCAAATAATGAAAAATAACTTAGTGAAGCAAAGGTTTTTTTTACAAACTCATCTTATTTTTCTGGGATTAATGTGTCTATATCTGAGGACAATGGTTATGATTTTGTATGTCTAGTAATGTATTCAGTTAAGTAAGAAGAAAAAATCAAACCTGCATCTATTGTTATAAACCAAGAAAAATTAATCTTAACTCTAAAACTACAAAAAATCTTAGAACATAATTAGTACTAATTCAAGTATGTTTATGGGTGTTCATCTCTGGGCTTAAACTTGACACTATATTTTGGGTCACCCTGTTTATTACTTACTAAATTATGACAGATCTCATTTTAGACAAAACAAAAAAATAATTTCTTACTTAACTAAAAAAAAAAAAATTATATTTATTGGTTTTTTTAAACCACTGGGATTGGCTATATTTACAAAGCCAAACCCATAGTTTGTTTTGCTAATGTATAGCTCCATTTATCAAGTACATGATTATTTTTAAATATGAAAATTTTTGTTGATAATTATACATAAAAAATCAAACTCGTGTTTTTATGTAACATTATTCAGTAATTTTAATTTGTTTAAATTAAAATTACTTAATAATGTTAAAATATCTTGCGTGTGGTAAATGCAATGAACAATATTACGTTTCCCGTTTATTTCATTTTATTTTTTTTTTCTGCTTTTTATTATTGACAAAGACCTAAATGAATTTTCCTTTTAGTTCTACATGTCACCATCATTGGCTATGATTGGTCTGTGTGTAGTGCCCCCTGTATCGATGTTGGCCGTCGCATATGGGCGGTTCGTTCGAGGCATTACGAGGCAGCTGCAAGATTCATTGGCTGAAACCAGTGAGGTATGTCACACTTGTTTGAATTTAGATTCTCCCATAGAGATAACAATGGGTCTAGTCATAATTTAATTTCCGTATCAAAAATTATAAAAGCTTATAGTCGATCACAGATTGAGTTTAATAACCTGTACCTGAAAACAGATAAATATCAATATACTGGTAACAAAGAAATACCAGGCTAGCTAATAACCTAGTAAGGGATAGGCATACTTTAGTTGCTAGGCAATGTAAGCAACAATATTACAGTAGCCAGTAGAAAATATACAGGATAAATTTTGGATCCCAAAAAAATTTTGTCTATAGCAGTATTACAATAAATTAATAAACAAAAACAACTTTTTTTTTAAATGATGATCTCATCAAATTGTCCTGACGCAAACAAAAATTGTTGTTTTGTTACGCTACTCGTTTGCTCACATTAATCGTGCGCATTTTTCGCTCGGCAACATGTAGGTCAGGGATGGCGAACCTTTACGTATTAACGTGCCATTTTTTTAAAGAAATGTTTAATTAGATCATAGACGTGTTATCAAATAATTTTGACTTTGTGATTATTGGGACAATAATAATAATAATGAATAAAATCAACTCAAAACTCTTTATTTACCATAAAAAATAGGTACATTTTGCAATGTAATTATTACATAGTACTCGTAATTTTAATAAAATTAGTGTGAGTTCTGTTGTTGCAGATTAGATGATAAATAACATATGTTAGGGTTGTAAGATGTTACTTTTAGCAGAATGCGTGCTGAACTGGAGTCAGCTGTCAAACGGTTTCTAACTAAGTCTTTAATGTTATTCATCTCCGAAAATAATGACTCGCAGGCATAGGTAGATGAAAATATTGTTAAAAGCGTAGGTATCATTCCCGGTCGTCATATAAAACCTACTTCACACTTTTTTTTCTAAGTGCCTAATGAATTTGGTTATCAATGACGTGCCCAAAATATTGTGTTATGTGCCATTAATAGCACGCGTGCCATTGGTTTGCCATCCCTGATGTAGGTACTCGAAATATGCGGCACGTGTAGGTTGTACAAACGTGTTTGAAAATTTGAGACAAATTGCATAGCTGAAAATACAAATTTATAAAAGGATAAAATTCCCTCTTTTTTGCATTTTGTAAATCATATTTTTGATTTTGGTGGTGGGACCAAAATTAATCCAGTATAGCTGTTACGCTTACGTTTGTGCAGAACAAGCAATTGTCATAATATATACTCATAGCAAAGGTAACGAATAAAAAAAGTGCGTTCGATTCGTTCGTTCGACTATCCATAGTATCAGTATTATTGATGCAATTCTTGGTATCGATACTATCAATAGAAACGTAATGATTAGATCGATTGTATCGATAGCGCTATCGATTGAAAGGTGTTAACTATCGATTGTACGATAATCGAAATTTTCCTGCAATTCTACTGAAATTTTATTAAATTACTGTGTTTATGCGTGGTGCAGTTGTAAAGCAATGTAATTTTGACAGATATTTTACTGTACACTTTTTATGTTTTAGTTGGCCGAAGAAAAAATATCAAACATAAAGACTGTAAAAGCATTTAGCAAAGAGCAGCAAGAATGTGAGGCATATGGAAAGAAAATTGAAAACCTACTCACACTAGCATACAAAGAATCCTTGGCTGTCGGAAGTTTTTATGGAATGGTTAGTATTACAACGAAATTTATTGTTTTCACAAAAGAAACTGAACTCTATTTGCCGGTGATTTAAATTGAAAATCGGTTGGTAATATTCGATTAAGTATCGTTATTAATAGAAATGAATATAAGCAAAAATCGAGAGAATAAGTTCTCTCTTCTGAGGCAAGGGATACCTATCGATAAAATACCATAGGATAGGCATATTTATAATTCATCAGTTGTATTTGGTGGATTGCAACTGCAAATGCAGCGCGGTGTAACACCTTAAAATATAACAAAATACGCTGGTGGTATTACCGAAACGAATATAATACTATTGGTTCTACCAGGAGCAATAAAATATACTAGTAGTGCTACTGGTACAGATAAGATGAAATAATATCAAATGCTTTTTATTCTATATGCAATGCATTCAATGAAAGTCAAAAACTGTGCAATGGTTTCTTGGGAAATTGGGAGATCTTGTACCGAAAAAAAAGCCGCTAGAAACTCGGCAAGGGCGGTTTTTATCTCCCCAAATTTGTTAGAGAATTTTTGATTAAAGGAATCTTTTCGAGGATCGTATTTACTCGCATCACGAGTAAATTTTTGATTTATTGCTTTTTTATTAACAAATTAGAACTATTTGTTTGACCAAAGAAATTCAACGGTATCCTTACAGTGCTTACTTTGGGCTAGGCTACTTGGTATGAATGTAACCAATATTATTATAGTTTCATTATGTTAATAAAGAAAAAAATCCTTTACAGACCGGCCTTTCAGGCAACATAATCATTATATTGGTGTTGTACTATGGCGGTGGTATGGTCGCCACTGAGCAGTTGACGGTTGGCAATCTCACTTCGTTCCTGTTATACGCGGCGTATGTGGGCATCAGTATTGGTGGACTGAGCAACTTTTATACGCAGCTGAATAAAGGAGTGGGAGCTGCAACGAGGCTATGGGAAATCATAGACAGGGAACCTGGCATACCCGTAGCAGGTAAATAAATATTAATAATAGGGTATTATACCCTTTTTGAAAAGTGTCTCAATTAAATTATAGTGCTAATATGCCATGAAAAAAAACAAAAATTACTTTGACAAAAACGCTGGTCGCAGTAGACGCCATATTAGTCTTTGGTCATGACGTCAGTTCGCTATGTAAACAAATGTGCTGATATCAGATATGCGATAAGTTGACAGTTGCCGATGTGCGCTTGAAAATCGTACATATTTTATATAAAAATCAACTTCATATTTTTACGCGTTCCTAGGAAAAAGGATCTTGACAGACGGACAACGAAGTCTTATATGAACCCTAATAATAATTATGACAATAATGAAATATATTAAGGTCACTAGAAATAAATTACTTTTAAAACTGCATACTAAGAATTTATAAGAAAAACCATTATTTCAGGAGGTCTCAGACCAAAAGAGAGGCCGAAAGGAGAAATAATTTTAGACAACATTTGGTATAACTACAGCGGTGCTCCCCTTATTAAGGGATTCAACTTACACCTACACCCTGGGAAGTCCATAGCATTAGTGGGTAGATCGGGATGCGGGAAGAGCACTATAGCATCTCTGATACTCCGTCTCTATGACCCGGATAAGGGAAGGATAATGTTGGATGGTGTAGACATAAGAGAACTGGACCCTGTGTGGTTGAGGAGCCATATTGGATTTGTCAGTCAGGTAAACTAATTATTTCATTTCACTTATTACACAATAGATACAAGATGGACGTTCCCTTTTAAGTATGATAAGATAATACCTGTGCCAGGAAACATTATTCTTCCAAAACACATGGTGTTATAATAACATAAAAAAATATATGTAGCTTCACTTATTACTAATGTCTTATAGGTAGGTTCAATAAAAATAAGGCAACATTAAAGCAAGGCCATGGTTGAAACTTCACATTCGTGAACACCTGTTGGGTATGTGTGTGAGTGTGTGTGTATATATGTATATGTGTGTGCGTGTGTTTGTTTGTGGATGTGTGTGTGTGTGTATGTGTATGTATGCGTGTGTATGTGTGTGTGTGTGTAAAAATCATTAAAGCTTAGGCATGGGCAAGTCGGTAAAGGCAGACCAAGGCAAACTTTCAGGAGCCAAATATGCGATGTTCTGAAAAAAGACCAGGTCAAAAGCGCACTTAACCGACAAGCTTGTATAAAAGGTCTGATGGCAGTTGAAGAAGCGAGGGATGTCTGTCAGGATCGTGGAATGTGGAAATCTGAGATCATTCTTTGCAGGAAAAAGGATAAGAAGTTTTTTCTTGAATGTTTTTCAACCAGTTATCATAAGCTTCTGTTGATTGCTTGTTGTATTTACTGTTTTATTTTTTTGATTTATAGTGTAATAATAGTAATAAATTAATATTTTAATTTATTAATAAATTGTATCAAAAACTCTTCCACCCTTTTTGCAGTGATTTTTTTTGTACTCCATATAAGCATTCTCTCTGTCTGTAACGAGGGGAATGGGTAAAAAGAATGTTGAAATTAAACACCAAATTATTTTTCTTTTTCAATGTGTTCCCCCTTAACCCTAATACATTTCTCAGATCGTTCAAATATTTTGTTAATACCATCATAAAAAATGATTTGTCCTTAGCGTCAAAAAAGGCCGAAATTGCCAACTTCATCTCTTTATCGTCGTATATTTCCTCTTATTTTTTAGAAATGATTGGTTTTTAATTGATATCTTTTATGTTTTATGCTTCCACATTCAATATAGTATGGTATAAAATTATATTTGTAAATACAGTAAAAAAGTACCTCATGCTTGAAATAAAGAACAAACAAACTATCACTTTGTAAGTTTGTATGCATCTATTAAGATTAGACAGCAATTTAAATCTAATAAAACAGCATCACTATACATTGCTAAGATCCCAATCTGCTAAATGAATTAATAGTCAATCATTTTTTTTTAATTATTAAAATTAGAACACAGAATTATCTATGAGTATTATAACAGTAACATTAAAAATAACCTTTATATAGTCCCTAATAGGGATTATTTTTGATTGCTAAAAAGCTAGTTTCTAAATTC
This sequence comes from Calamotropha paludella, assembly GCA_927399485.1. NCBI lineage: Eukaryota > Metazoa > Arthropoda > Insecta > Lepidoptera > Crambidae > Calamotropha > Calamotropha paludella. The sequence continues at coordinate 21,942,659 of OV656817.1, read as the reverse complement.
TTCTCTTTTTGCAGGAACCAGTTTTGTTTAACGGTTCGATAAAGGAAAATATCCTTTATGGTGCTCTCGATGACTGCACTACAGTAGAAGATGTTAAAAAGGTAAAGAAATTCATATTTTTATTAAAGTAAAGTCTATTTCTCTGTGTATATAAATGAAAATAACATGCTATTAAGGTAATAGCCAATAGACCGAATGAAAGTTTTAAAGAAAATTATTTTGCTACATTCATGTACCTCCGGCTGACCACTATTAATAATAATGGGCCAAGATAAACAAAGTATTGTAATTTTATAATTTTTTTTATGCATTTTCAATGCGATCTTATAAGATAAATTATTATAATAGAAAAATAATAGAAAAAATCGACTCGGGTCACAAGTCGGGTCCCGCCTGAGAATTCACTTGTGACCCGAGTCGATTTTTTCTATTATTTTTCTATTATAATAATTTATCTTAAAAGTATTGTAAACTGTACAAGGAGACGTTTAAACTAAATAAAAAACTACTTCAATACGTTTTTTAACTACTTCAACAACAACCGTTAAAATAAAATGCTTAAAATTGTTTAGCTATTAATTACTGAATTTGTTTATCCATATAGTAATATAAGTTATTAACGGTATTGTTACCATGTACCTTGTTATTGAGTTTCCGATAATTCGGCACTGTTGCAAGTGCCACGATCACGGAGCGAGTCACTCCGCCAAAACGCCAAAAGATGTCTGGAAGTTTCAATCGATGATACTGCTAATTTTAAAACATTGTTTTTAATTTAAATAAACAAATATTAGACAACGTCACACACATTTGAACCCAAGTGAATAAGATTAAGCACTTGTGTTAGGAATTCGAAACAACAACTGCACAACTACACAAAACCCGAGCCATATATAGAAAAGTTAGTTTTTCACATTAACTTGGCCGGGATCAAACCGAGGTCCTCGGAATGGCTTTACCATACAAACTATTTAAAGTTACCGTACCATACCCACCACAGAAGACGTCAACTTTTATAACTGCCGAAATGGAGTCAGTAAAAACGGTAAAAACATTATGATTAACATGATTGATTGAAAATTGCAGATATATAAAAATCATAAATTCAATGACTGTTCCATCTAAATACATTAAATATTTGTGAAAAACGTATCTTTCGAATATGAGTATATTCCCCTCATTGGTAACCGGTATGCAAACCACTCGACCACTTGGTGATTTAAATTTTTATTTATTACTACCTAACCGGACCACGCGTTGCTGGTATGGTAACGAACAAACACACACACAAAGTATTGTCATAATATATTATTTATTACGAGGTATTAGTAGGTAAAACTTATATAAACTCCCAACAGAAATTCACTTTTAACCATCTTTTGATATTCAACTGTTTAATACGAACACCAACTCACCCTAAGTAGTAGTACTTTATATAATTGTCCTTTGTGAGACAGGCGATGGTTTAACCTACTGCCAGTTCTTAAGTAATATATTTTCTTAATTTCATGATGATGGGAGCCGATCCTTAAATGATAGATGATCAATTAATGTTTAATGAACAGTGAAATATCCTAGGTTTCAGTAAAGGTGTAGGGTTTTACTGAAACCTCCCTGTGGTCTTCTTGAGAGAGCAGGAAAAGACAACTTCCGCAGCTTTGTGTCACTTGCATGTTGGTTAATAATCCACCATTATTACGCATTAATATCCACCACAACACAAATTTTAACAAGGAAGGAATTAAAACCACCAAAGTGACATTTCGCGCTCCCGCCAAAAAGCATCAACTCACTTTCAGCTGTCACCTGTCCATATGTCTGTGCTGTCAAAATATAGCGCTTAACTCTAGGGATGTTACTTAACGGTATTTTCTCTCTAACAGTATAAATATGTTATTTTTTATGTTTGATAATAGAAGGAGCCTGCTTGGTTAGTAGCAGCCCGTACAGCACACTTGCACGACATGGTGGTGGCCAGCAAGGAGGGGTGGAGTCGTGGCGTGGGGGCCAGGGGTGGCCAGCTCAGCGGGGGCCAGAAGCAACGGGTCGCCATCGCAAGGGCCATAGTCAAGGTACAATTTATTTACCAGCTGAATATTGAATGCAATTAAAATTGTATATATAAAAAATATGATGTGTAAAATGTAAACACATTACAAAATATTGTAAATGCTGTGTACGCGTATAATTGGTATATATATTTTTAAGAAATGTCTACATCCTTTGTTTTAAGCAATGTGTGTGTGTGCGTGTGTGTGTATAGTTGGTGTACTTATTCCATAAATAAATATAACACCAAGAACAATAGTTCCCTACGAGGGGACTGGAAACAGAAGCAAGAATAAAGTCTATGTGTGTACACACACTCGACAAAACGCAAACAAATGGAAAAATAATGTTTCCAATACATTAAAATTATAAGTGGGTAGTTTAAACTATTTCCTACTTCAAATAACGATTAAGTGTAAATTGCACTATTACACTACAGAGTTTGCTTGTCAAAGCTGTCAAATACAAAAACTTTGTTCAAGTCGCTTAGTTTATAATTAAATTTAAAATTAGATATTTGTAAAAAAGTATTAAATTTCATAAAACATCAAAACGCAGCTCGCCAAATTTAAACTATACTCGAATAGGTTATTTGACTGTCTAGTCAATAGTTTAATTGAGAGATTCATTCCACCCATTGGCAAAATTTTCATAATATGTCACATCAGGTGTCAAAATATTAATTTTTATTTGTCATAATTATAATATGTCTTACATTCCTACCAATTATTGAATATAATATGAAATGCTGCAACAATTCCAAAAAACGCTCGCATAAAAATATCTAATAAAATTCCAAATACATATTATAAAAGATTTGCCTTTCACTAGATTCAAACAAGCTTTATACAACAAATAAATAAATTAGCCAAGACCAAAGTAAGCACTATAAGGCTTGTGTCACGGATACTAGGGTAACGGATAGACATACATATATGTTACATGGATATGTAATATTTATAGAAATATATATATATATATAAATACCCATGACTCAGGTACAATTGCTCGTATTCATAGCACAAATATCTACCCCTTCCGGGTTCGAACCCTATGATAATAAATGTTTTATGTAAATATATATAAGACAACTATATATAAGGCAAAATAAAACTTCAATTTGTTTCTCTGTAAATAAAGAAACGACAATAAAAGTTTATTGTTATCACCTCTCGATTCACACAGATTAATAAACTACAGAATTAATTAACTTTATAAATCACAAAAAAAAAATACAATAAATTTAAATCAAATAAGCATAGGTATTTGTCTTTGACAATGACAGCCTGATTGACGCGACACGACGCGACTAATATACTAGCGTATATTCAAATTAAAGAAATAATTTTCTTTACATATATAAGTTCAAAAACATAACTTATACGTGGAATTTTATGTTACAATCTTTTTTTCGTGTTTCTCAGATGTACTGTGATATTAGTTCACTGCATAAACCGTCATTTATTATTATACTTTGTCCATTATGGGATGATACTTTTGACAGATGACACCTATATAGAAGAAGTATAAAGTTGCTATTGCAATGTCAAGCCAAACATAAGGAAACAAACGCAACCTTAGAACGTTGCAATAAGGAAGTGACACCTGTCAAAAGTATCATCCTACATTGGACAAAGTATAGAATTTTAGAAGCAGTGCTCAATATGACACTACTTTGAGCACAAACGGACCGGATAATGACCTATGCTATTATGTCTTTATGTAAGTTGTTCCTAGGTGTTATTATTTTGAGATACACACATAGGAGAGCCGCAGTTCCGGCTTTTATCATATACCAGTTAAATTGCGTCAAGATTAAAAGCATTGTGTAAACAATCGAGTCATTTGATTAGATAAGTCGGTAGTATTTTTGTGTAGGTTATATCGGAATGCAACGCAGTTAAATTTTATTTGGTTTATCAACAATTTTTAAATATTATTCTTTTTTATTACTCAGATACTGGGTTATATTAAAACGTAATTTTTAAATAGATAGACCATTATATTCATAATAATCTCAAAGGCTTAATAAATCTATTTTAGATATAGATTTATATTTTTCATTTTTTCTATATACATATTTTATTTAAAGTCAACAAATGGACCAATTACAAAATAATGATAATTTACAAAATAATGATAACAAAATAATGATAAATTACTAAATAAATAAAATCAAATAAAGTTCAGAAAAAGTTCAAGCTCAAATCTTAATTCGAATCAAATTGATAAAATACTTTTAAGTTTAAATAGGTTTATTAAGGTGATTAAATGTATTTTTTATGTCTTATATAGGAGGATATATTTCGATTTCTAATGTACAAATTTAATAACACCGAACATTGTTAACACTTTAGTAGGAAAAATAATTAATATGATGTTTCAGGGGTAAAATGGTTGATGGCTATCAGATAACTACCGAAAAAGTCAAACTTATTGTTATTAATTTTTCCATTAGAAAATAAACCTTATTTTGTGTTACAAAATGTCTTTTTTGTTCCAGAACCCAAAGATCTTGATACTAGACGAAGCTACCTCAGCGTTAGACGCGTATTCCGAATATTTAGTTGATAAGGCTTTGAAGGAGATCAGTAAAGACCGAACAGTCTTGACCATAGCCCATAGACTTAGTACGATACAGTCCGCCGATGAAGTTGCTGTACTTGAAAATGGAATAGTTATAGAAAAAGGGACGTACACAGAGCTTATGGCTAAAGAAGACGGATTCTTCAGGGAGCTGATCACGCATCAAACTTTTGCCTCGAAGACGAGAGATAATAGGGAATTACAGAAATCCAACTAAAGTTTTTAGGCTTTCATTCAAATTTCTCGAATGTTTACATCATTCTTATATCTATTTTATGTTTTAGAATAACTTCTTTATTTTTCTTATAAGTTTGTGATTTCTTGTCTCTTTATTTAGTGTATGGGAGCCCTATTTAGCAGTAAACAAAGCGGGATCAAAGTATGTGTCGATACTCTTACTTTTAATGTGTTTTATTTAATACTATATTTATTGACAGCCCTAATTGTAAAGTCTGGGTGACCAGAACTAAAATATTTTTGTTTTCTTTTAATTTTTTGGGGAAAAACATTGGGAATTGTCGGAATTATTTTTTTACCAAACTTAATTATTTTACCCACAAAATTTAATAATTTATTGAAAATTTACTTAATATTTTTTACTTAAATTTCATAGTAATTTCCATGACATTCTGTATATTTTTATGGGCGTTATATAGACATAAACATAAAAACATAAAAACTTTGTATATAAAAGGAAGCAACATAAAGGCATTTTTCAATATAAACATTTGTTTAAATAACTGGATTTTGTTTGTGGAAATACTTTAAAATTATGGTTTAAAGGAGAGGTATCGATAAGCTAAGGAAATTGACCCCAATTTGACCAAAATTTTAATTTTTATATTTTACCTTTTTTTTTGTACAATACAGGACACTAACTTTATGCTAAAATGAATTAAAAGTCTAAATAATTACGTTTTGCTCACAAAATAAATCAGCAAAATGAGGTCAGAATGGATTTTTTTGGAAATTTGTATATACGAATGTGCGTTTTACGAATACTGTGTTTATAACAATCATCATAACATCATTTTTCTTAGCTTATCGATACCCTTCCTTTAAATTAATTTTTCAACTCCAAGTGGCTATGGCTTTATAGAAGTTATGCACATAACATTTTACATTTAAAAAACCGCAGGTATTTTCATAGATAAGATTTTACTGCAATAGATGACTAAAGTCCATTTCATTTGATAACGTTTAAGAGATAAACAATATTGATAATACTCTATATTAAAAATTTCTAAGGCACAAGAAATTGAATTAATAATTCTACATATACGACTAGTTTGAAAATATTTATTACTATGTATTATTAACTTAAAAGACTACTTATATACGTTGAAAAGACAATAAAATATTTGATAAATTATTATAATAGAAAAATACTAGAAAAAATCGACTCGGGTCACAAGTGAATCTCAGGCGGGATTCACTTGTGACCCGAGTCGATTTTTTCTAGTATTTTTCTATTATAATAATTTATCTGATAAGATCGCATTGAAAATGCATAAAATATATAAAAAAATATAAATAAAATATTTCCAGATATTATTACAAGAAAAAATAACACTCTTCTCAGGATTTGACTTTATTTGGTTCTTTCAAAATACTGGCCCGGATAGCGAGGGAATGTGGGTTCGAGGCCCGGCTTTATCTACGACACGTTAATTTAAAAAAAAATAGTTATAATAATGAAGCAGTTGTATGTTTTAATACCAAAACAAATATAACAATAAAATTGTGTTTACCCTTTAAATATTTTCTATTGAAATGGACTATAATATGTGTATTAATATTTTTGTGTTAACGTGACTCGCGTTCAATTTTAGACCGTACAGTAAATGAACCAAATATTTCAATGTCAACGGATTATCGGCTTAAAAGTAACAGTAAATAGAGTCTAAAATTGCTGTTGGAAAAATATATATAGTGTTAGGTTAATTATGGGCTGTTGATTGATCACTAATTTTTGGTGCTGCCGTAGTTATAATTACTTATACGAAGGTTTTTCTTTGTTATTCCTTTTTATAACTAATAAATATTTTTAGTTTAATTATTTGGGGAAAATATAACAGTGTATCATATACCTTGGTATTTATAGAGTAAAATCCTGTTTTTAATTCTATCAAATATATTAAGACATGTTTAAGAAGAGGTTTTATGGATTAAAGCCTCCTGAACAATGTAGCTTTGCATTTTATTACTCAAATGCTGTGACCAATATGTTTTGTATTGCAAAATATTATCTATTGTTTATTCAATATTATCACAGGAATGGCAATTTCAAGAAATCCACTTATTTATCTTACGTTTGACAAGTTTAAGATTATTTATTGCACAAAAAACGACAACAAACAAAATTAAATAAGGTTTCTTTTTATAATTTGCGCTGCTTATGCTATATTAACTTAGGGATCTATTGAAAATGCATACAATTTATTTATTATATTGTAAAAAAGACAAACTTCGATTTTATTTTTGACACGGATAAAAGTCGAATTATCGAACAATACAATAATTAATCTAATACAAATAAATATTTAACATAGAGAGGCTGGATTCGAGTCCTGCCTTACGCCTGACAAACTGTTTTTTTTTCTAGAATATACATATAAAAATCTAGCAGGCAAAAGTGCTAAAGTTAAAGTTAGTTTAAATAAAAAAATATTCTGTTAATTTATAAACACATTTATTGGCATAAATATAATTACTTCAAATTGCGACACAGTTTTGATTAAAAGAAAATTGCATTATTAAGCCCAGTATCGTGTTAAAATAATTTGCTTACAGAAGTTCTTCTTTTTAATAACATTAACTTAAAGCCTTAATGATGGAAGGCGAAAATATGTTCAAAATATGGTGTACCTGGGTAATTAAGGCAATTTTGGTAATACTAAATGTTTTTAGTGACACACTTTTCGTTGTCATTTTTAAATGAACAAGAATTGCTAAATTTATGTATTTTTTTAAATAACCATCGCTAAAAAAAATACCAATAATATAAAATTCTTTGAATCAAAATTAAATATATGTACAAATAGATATTGTTAAATTACTTGTTTCTTAAACACAAGTGTTACATTAAAACAATGGTAGAGTAATTGTACTTATATGTTAATTTTGACCTTTATACATACATATATGTGTGCACATAATTGAGTGACATAAAAAAGCGAATGCATCGAAATAAACGCTCGGAATTTTTTCCAGTATTTAAATAAAAACATTATTCTGAATTTATTTCGAAAGTGGCGCCAACAAATAATCGGTTTATATATAAAAAAAGTTTCTATAAGATTTCAATTACCTTTTTTACAAATGGCAACTATTTAACGCACATTACCATAAACAAATATTTATTTATCAAAACTACAGTTATCAAATTAAGTAATATTTTGGCCAAAAAATGTTAATAAAATTCCTATAGTTTTTGTGGTTTTTAAAGCAAGGTCTATTTATGTTTTTAATTTAATTTTTTGCATTCACAATGGTCTATTTATATAATAAATGGTGTTTTTTTTTGTGTTACTACGCCATACATTTTATGCGGTAGTTTTGCTTTAACCAACAAACATGAAAACGTCTAAAGTTGTGTACAATTTGATTTTAATAGAGCTATGCAATTATTATGATAACAATGATTAGTTGTACATACATATAAATTGTAAAAATATTAAGGGGAAGCTCCTCCCCCAAACTTACAGGCATAATGATGTTATATTTGTATATAAGAATAGTGTAAATCTATTTGGTAAATAAATTATGAATTGAGTTGGTGTGAAATTTCACTAGTTTTTGGGTGAGAAGGTATACTAGATTATTTATTTTACGTATCAAATAAAATGGTTGTTGTTATTCCCTTTTTTTATTACCTACCTTTAGATTTTATATTTCTACTCTATACTAGGACTCTTTATTTTGACTTGTTCTATCTATTGGTTCTATTGGTATTCAAGAAAGTAAATTATTTATTTATAATAACAGTCTTAATAGTTATTAATAACGTTGATAAGTATAGGCATATAATTACCTAAATTTTACAGGTGCTAAACAGTGAAAATAGTAACAATTATTATGATTTGTCAAATTTTGTAATCACTAGCCGACCCGGCCACGCGTTTCTGTAGCTGAATCCTATGTCCTTAGTCGAAACAAATCCAGATAAATGAACAAAAACCCATCAAAATTTATTGAGTAGTTTCGGAGTTCATCGTGATCAAACACTGACCAAGAATTTTAATATATATAATTTCATTTAATAACAATGAAGTATATTTTCAAAAGAGGCTCTGAAAGAAGACAACGAGCAGCAGTAATAGTATATTTTTTTGAAATATCGGTGTTTATTAATTTTCACATTTTTGTTTTAGAATGAAATTGCGAACATCGCATATGGCAAAAATGTAATATAAAGGTGCTCTTGAAGTAAAACAGTTTTATGTTGCGGCGTCACGCTCATTTTATCAGTAAAGGTAACGTGGGTTCGAAACCCATTTAAGAATAAATTTTGTACTGTTTTTTATCTTATTTTTTAATATTTAACTGCTAGTTTTTAATATATAAAGAAATTATTACTAAACATAAATCTTTAGACACTTATCAATATTTATATTACCTATATCTGCTAACACCATCATCACTGCTAGATAGAAGTCCAATAATGGGGGTTGTAATTTGACTCTTGGGTCGAAGACCACAGTAAAAGATAATACTTTGGAAAATGCTTGAAAAGGGAGGTTCGGAAAAGGGAGGTGGTTACATTCGGTACATGTAACCACCTCCCTTTTCCGAACACCTTTTACATCACTAGTGTGGACTGTCGGTGCTATGCTATTCTTCTGGATACTAAACCGCATAGGATAAACTTCATATATACACAATAACTAGCTGACCCGGCCATGCGTTGCTGTGTTCCAGCAAAATGATAAGAAAATCATCAAAATCTGTTGAGTAGCTTGACAGGGTTCCGCTACAGCTAAGCCTTCTTCACATGTTGAAATGGAGATTCATTCAAGGAATAAAGAAAATCTAAATTCGTATCGACCTATTAAAGACGATGCTACACATAATAAGTAGTTGCCATTATATGTATTACAACAAGGAAATGATGTTTTTTTATAAATCTCGTATTTGAGTCTTTGGAAAAAGTCACCCGCCTAGGATTTCTCCATTTTTATAATAAAGTGCTAAAATATATTAAAATATAATAAACATAAAGATATCATTTATTTATAGGACAAGTAGCTTATTATAGTTTTTTCTTTTATTCATTTTACGCATCGCCTTAATAATAATGCGGTTGTATCATTTTTTCCGAGTTTTATGTGTACAATTACTGATATCAACGTTTTATTAAGACCGCTCGGATAAATAAACTATTGGACTTTGCCCCTTTGACGCGACTAGACGTTGTTGCAAGAGCGAGCGCCAAAACCCGTAAATATTATGCGCGCGTGGGTCGCATTATAAGTCTAACGTTTCGCGGGTAAACATCGCGAGCGGAAACATGACGTCCAATTTAAAAGTTTTGCGCGGGAATTTTGCGCGCCAATTGTTTTATTCTGTGAAAAATGACAGTAAATTGAAAACAAATCGAGTGTTTTCACAACAGCTTACGAGGGCGCTATCCACTCAAACTGCACCTAATTTGGATAGTAAGCACCTGAATTCGCCTTGGGGCGAAATACAGGTCGGCAATGAAACTTTGACTGACCACGTCTTTTCCGACTTTGAACTATGGGCAGACAAACCATCCCTGGTAAGTATTTATTTTCATCTAATTATTCCTATGTTAGTGCCGATATGAGTACATTGAAATATTGTTAACGTTTAAATAAGTCATTTCTTTAGTGTTTTTTTTTTATTTTTAATCTGTACAGGTTTTTTTTTACAAATAATGTTTTATTATTTTTTATGACATTGAGTTCGAAACAAGCGTTCAGTTTTCAGAAAATTAATTCAGATTTCAATTAGTTACATGCGCGGTAATGCGTGAAATACTGTTTAATTAAGATTTTGTGATAGTTAATTTTTCTTTTACATTTTTAGTAGCGTTGGAAAAGTTATTTTCAGCCTTTGGCGAAATTTATTTGCGACATCTTTTCTGTACCAAATAAATATTGCTAATTCAATGATTTCTTTAAATGTTTAAATTTTACTTAGCTATTCTTGTACATAATTTTAATCTGAGTACAACAAGTTAATTATTTCTCGGAAGGTAGGTTGATGAGCTAATGACTCGCTTATGTGTAACTGATTACACTGGGCCTGTCTTAGATACAGTTAACAGCATTTTAATCTATACATAACTCAAATTTCCTCATTTTATTTCCAATTTAAAGTCTACAAACAAATTTAATATGTAAATTTTTATAGTTAGTGGTAGGTTGACATGCTGTTGTTCTTTTCACGAAAGTGAATCGAAGTTTTTATAAATTTTATAAATCAAAATTCATATAGGTATTTCAAGCATTTTGATAAAAGTGTTGGTTGTTCCAATACATGTAATCGCTATTGGTGTTTCTAATAATATGAATGTTTTGACGCCCACAATAGCTACGTTTTCATGAGAAGTTAATCTTCAATTATACTAGGCTATAATTGAAGAATGTTTATGTATCGAAAGTGCAATAAATATTTTAATATAAATATTTAGTATACATGTGATTAATGTTGTAATAAAATTTTTATTCCCCAAAAATATTCTCTTTAAATAATATCTCATCGACGTATATGATCTTCTAAACAAAAAATAATATTGTATTTTAAGGTTATCTGCTAGATCATAGATCAGATGTCAGGCGGGAAATAATACAATTATACTTTTTCTTGTTATAATTCATTTGGAACTAAGGCATTTAAGTACAGATAAAATTATTGTAATTTACAATTGAAATTATAATAATAAATTAAAATAACTATAAACTAAAAAAATTAACAAGTCTTGTTACAACGTATCTATCTACTAAGTTTCCTACTATGTATTCCGGGATTCCATCTCCCATCCACCTTCGAGTTCCATCATCAAATAAGTTCGTTTATTATATTGTCATCTAAACTATAGTTAGTTTCGTGATAATACAAGTACTAGAAGTGTGGGAAACTCAATATCGTAAATGATACATAGTTTCTTTGTTACCTAATAAAGGCACGTTAAAAAAAATATATAAAAAATCTAATTTTAAAAGTGGTAAAATTTTTCAGACAACGATTAAATATTTATTCATCTACAACACAAGCATTTAATTGTTATTGGCATTTAACTGATAAGCATTTAACTGACATTAGGTCAGTTCGTTTTCGTTCATTTAATTTTAGCGTAACTCTGATTCCGGTAACAATTTTATTAATGACATACCGAATAATATTATTATTCTTATTTTTATTAGTCCATTAATGACCCATTCGGATGTAATTAGAATGTCACATGCTACGTCACAATCGACTACCAATTCGATTATGTAATCGATTTTCCGTATTTGAATCCTTCGTCTTCGGTTCTGCCAATATAAAGAAGTAATTAATTGCACAATTTTCAAAAGAAAAATGGCAGCCAAGCCATAGTGTGGCCATGTAAAAAACGGAATTCGAAAAATTAAACTTTCATAAATGAATTGTAGAAATATTGGTACATTCGACGTTGATCGAATAATGGTTGTTGCAGTCAGATGCATAAATAGGAAATTTCGAATGAATGAATTGGTAGAAAACAATTTCTCGACGCGAGATGAATGATTCAAAAGTAGGGCTCGTGGTCTTTCCCTGTGGGTCAAACATCACCTTCGCCTTCGCCATTTGCCTTCCAAAGTACAAAGTAGCTCGTGCTGACAGATGATTTGATTACTAATAGTTTTCACGAGTGTTACTTAACCGTGATTAAGCGCTTCTAATATCTTTACTACTCTATGTATAAATCTGTATGTTCTGTCTGTATGTTTATTTTTCTACAAATTTTATGATAAATATTTGTTTTATGATTATGACTCACTGATAAAACTATTATATCTACTGATATCAACTTTTTTTAATTCTTTTGTCTGTCTGTTTATCTGTTTGTCCTTCTATAAGTCAAGAACGGGTTGACCGATTTCGATGAAATATGGTTTATGGTACGAACATGTGATTGCTCAAATGATAGGTAAGTATATGTAATGATTTAAATATGAGAGTGAGTGTGTTTGTTTGCTTTTATTCAGAAAAAAAATACTGTACACGATGGATAGCAATATAACTTTTAATCGGTAGTCACTAACGCGAGCGAAGCCGCAGTTTAAAGCTAGTATAAATATATTTGTTTAATAACAACTTAATGACATAAGATGCGCAATAATAAAAAGAACTCTTCTGGCTTATCAATCAAGGTCGTTTTTCGAGGGGCAATCACAAAACTACAGTCGGTTCAAAGTCTATATGCTTTTGAGTCAATTAGATTGCGCCCAGTCTCAAGATAGATAACAACAAACAAACAAGTAGGTTCGTAATATCAATTGAAGTCGCTGCAATCATTACGGTTCCCAGTACAAAGGTCCGTGTGCTATATTAGTGTACATACTCATTCGTACTTTATAAATAGTCGGACGCAACACGTGAAGGTTGAGGTTGAGATAGAAACGCACGCTGTACATTATTGTCATTTGCCAGCTGTTTGTATATGTGCACTTGTTATTTTACAAGGAATCTATATTGCATATGGATATGTTTTGTTATATTGTGTGTAAAAAACGTTAATACTAGCTAATATTAGCGCATGCATTCTTTAATAGGACAAATACTCGTAGCTATTAACATTAGAAATGTCGTCAATGACTATAGACTTTCTTTTTTTTTCTTTATTTGTGGCTTGCACGATTTGTGCATTTAGCCAGTGTCAAGTAAGTATAATTGCCAGTTCCTTTTCTTAATTTCATGATAATGACTGAACAGTAAAATATATTTTTCCCCCCTAAGTTTCAGTAGATGCGTGGGGTTTTACCGAAATCACATCACAACGACACAAATTTTAACATGAGAAACAAAATCACCAACGTGACGCTTCCCGCTCCCGCCAAAAAGTCCCGACTATAGACTATAGTCATTGACGATATTTTTGATGTTAACTGAAGAATTTACTTAAGACTATTAGAAGTCGCGTATTTTGTAATACGATTTTAGTAGTTCTGTTCCTATAGAATATATAATACGTTTGGTAGGTAGATTAAAATAAATAGAAATTTACTTTTCTTTGTAAAATTTTAATTACATTAATTCTTATTATTATACTAATTTTTAATCTTACTTATACAGAAATTATACTAACTCTTTTCATCTTAATAAAAACCAGATTTTACGAAATTCTTCGTGTTTACTAGAAATATTGGCATAAACACTGCAAGCTTCCAAAGAATTTGAACATAAATACTTTTGTGATACATTTTTAGTAAAAACTTATTATACATATAAGATATCATTGAAAACGTAAAAATATAAATATCGTACATAGAATACAGTTTTATCTTGATCGATTGTCAAACATTTGTAAAAATGTTTCTTCCGAATGCGAGGATATATTCGTCTCATTAATGAAGCAAGACTGGCCTACAGCTTAAATAATAAAAAGCACTAGAAAACGAAAGTAGTGGACAGGTCATCGACTGGTTGCAGGTTCAAGTCCCGCCTGGGTATAACGTGTAAGTGGAGTCAATTTTTCTAGTATTATAATCTGTAATAGACTGTTATTAATGAAAAACGGCAAAGGGATCGCCATTCTACCTTAAAGTGAACAAAAAATCTTAATAATAATAATATTTCTTACATTCACACCAAAAGTAAGCACTGTAAAGCTTGTGTTATGGATTATTAACGACAGTTTGGTGCAACGGTAGCGATCCTGTCTTTCGCACTGACTTATCCTAGGTTCGAATCCCGGAAGAGGCTGATGTTTGTGTGATGAATACGAGCATTCGTAACTGAGTCATATGTATATATATCATATTTATGTATCATATATGTCTATCCGTTATCTTATTAACCATAACACAAGGCTTACAGTGCTTAAGTTGGGCTAGCCTAATTGTAATGTAATAAATATTGTTATATGTAACGGATAGACATACATATATGATACATAAATAGGTAATATAAGATATAAATACATATAAGTACCCATGACTCAAGTACAAAAGAAAGGTATTTTTTTAATTATATTTTAGATGCTCGTTAATAAAACACATGGTTTGTAAAAATAAAATGCCAATTATTTTGCCATTCAACTAGGAAACACTTCAGCCTTCTGGCACCTTACTGAGGCGTAGATAAACATTAATAGTAGACTGTACGATACATTATAGTCGAGTAGTAATGACATAGGTACTATGTCATGGCTACAGTCACGGTGTACTCCGTGGCTACAGTGTACCTGCGGGTAAAGATCTGTCTCTCAGAGATAATTGAATTAAAATATAACAACTTTTTAACGGATACTTGCGCATAGTTAATAAAAAAAAAAAATTCATTTGTATAAACTAGCTAACCCGGTAACGCGTTGCTATGGTAACGCGTATACAATGGTAAAAGAGCGGGAAAAAGAGCGGACAGACAAAACACAAACAACAAGTTTGTGTTCTTAGAGTATATACTAGCTGACCCGGTAACGCGTTTCTATGGTAACGCGTTGCTATGGTTACGCGTATACAATGGAAAAAGAGCGGACGGACAAACACATAAACAACAAATTTGTGTTCTTAGATTATAGACTAGCGGCCCGTCCCGGCTTCGCACGGGTGGACAAAATTCTTTAATTTTTTTCTATTATTTAATATTTTTCCGTTAGCGCCTACGAACTACTTGCGGTAAACGCATTGCTATGGTAACGTTAATTGATACAATGGAAAAAGAGCGGGGAAAAGAGCGGACAGACAAACACACAAACAATTGTTATCTTAGATTATAGATTTAACAGTTAAGAACGTAACCGATTAAAATATTGTTGAGGTGGTAGCACATGTATACCGCTCATTACCTTAGTCATCCTGTGATCATGGCTCCTGTAAAGGAGTCGAAACGTCAGGATTTAAATTATGGGTAAGTATCTGTTAAATAGTTGTTCTATTATGTGTAATATATGGGAAAGTGTAAGAACTAAATATAATTAAATTTAGTTTATTTTGACGACTGATTCCACACATATACATCTGGCCCTTCCGGGACTCGAAGTCAGGACCGTCGGTACTAAAGGGTGGATCGCTACCATTGCACCAATCGGACATCGATTACGATATTTTACTTACTAAAATTTCAACATTGTTTTACTGTAAAATTTCTATTATACAGAGATATCGTCGGAAAACTATCATTATCTAACATTGCTACAGTCAAGTGCCAGAATTCCGTTTGAAATGTATGTACGAATTGGCTATGAATAAAAACCTACGTGATTCTAATCGCTCATTCTTCACGCTAATAATTTTTTTTAAATAGATTTATCAATCAAAGAAAAATCAATGTTCACAAGAAAATACTGCGAATATGCACTGTGTGGTTATTTATATTCCTTTGACGTGTGGTATAACAGTGGCGAAGGTACCGGCTAGACGGTGTTGTGCACCAGAGGCACTTTGTCAATCTGGCTGAAGAATTAGAAGTTTATTTAGTTCTCACATTTCCGTTACCGAACGTGCCCCATTAAAATATTGTGAAGGTAGAAAATACATGACGACCCTTGCCTTAGTCATCCTGTGATCACGTCTCCTGTAGAGGAATCGAAACATTAGTATTAAATATAAATTATGCGCAAAAACCGTAAAAAAGATGACATTACACCAGATTTAATTACGTGGTGTAGTTTTAATTATTATTTAAATGATATCTTTTAAAAATCATATATTTTTTTTAATAAAACTAGATGACCCGGCCACGCGTTGCTGTGTTATAAATTGAAACCTATTCTATCTTTTAAGTTAGATCAAATAATACATAGATACGAAGTTTGTTCAAAATCGGTTTACTGAACCGAGTTCAGGGTTTATCCCGAACATACATCGTGACACGAGATTTTTACATGTTTAAGATGTGAGCTAATTTGGTTTAAAAATGTTTAGTTTTAAGCTAAAAACAGTTTGATCTATATTTTCACTGTAATCAAATGCCTTATTCTATTATACGTCTTATTAAATATCTGTAGCATTCTTTTGTCTTTTGATTAGAGATGAAAATGTAATGGACTGTTTACGATAGGTGTTAGAAGTTATCCTACAAGGTTTGCATCATTACAGCAAAATTGCCGTATAATCACCATAACATCTATAACCTTTTGTCAAACCTTAATTATAAAAATTATATAGATGTTACAAAGTAAACATAGTTTATGTATCAAGGCAATATCCTTTGCTATCCGTCATTTTTTGAAATGATTATAAAATGAATAAGAATTTTTTTTTCTGGTTTGTATATATCGTACATACGGTGCTATAAGGTCACTTAAGCAAATGGTGTAATATTTCAGGGGGAGCATTTGAAAATTGAACATCCTTACAACGTATAGTTCTTCTCGGCTAAACAAATAAAATAATTAAGTTCCAACTTTGAACTTCATTTTAAAGTAAAAAACAAACAAAGTAAAGACGTAGAACAGAGGTAGGAGTATTTTCTCATACTCAGTTCAGTTTTCTCAAAAATTACATAAGTGACGTTATAGCACCGTATGTGCGATATTTATATTGAAATAAAATGCATTGCTCATTAAATTAAAATTATTGGACACTTCGTCCCAAAAAACGTTAATTGAAAACTACAACTTTCAAGCAGTATGTTGACAACTGTCACTGAATCTTACAAATGTTTTTTTTTAAGGATGTATTTACATTAAATGTTATCTGTAAGAGTTAATGAAAATATCCAGCAGTTATCTGAAATCCGGTAAGAAAGATTATTGATAAAAAAACAGTATTATGGTCTGGAAAGATCCAGTTTTTGAAACCTTAAGGAGCCTACCAAATGGGGGGGTCTTATTTTTACGCTTGGCAGGCGGGTTAGGGACCCTCGGCTTAAGCCAACAACAGTCACCCGAGATCAATGTTCGGGTGCATAATGAGGTTTTTAGTGGGTATGCGTCCAACCTTTCACCGGACACTAGGCCAGGTGAAGGGTGAAGAAAAAAGAAGAGTGCGTTAGAAATGCGGTGCGTGCGACGACCGTTTGGTGCAACGGTAGCGATCCTACCCTTCGCGCCGACGGTTCTGGGTTCGAATCCCGGAAGCGCCAGATGTTTGTATGATGAATACGAGCATTTGTACCTGAGTCCTGATATTATGTATATCTCTATGAATATTACATATCTATGTATCGTATAAGTATGTCTATCCGTTACCCCAGTATTCATAACACGAGCCTTAAGGTGCTTTCTTTGCTAGGCTAATTGGTGTGATTGTGGGAAATATTATTATTATTACTAGGCGATGCAGTCGCTAAGCATAATGCTACGCTAGCACCATATATTAGAGCGGATTGTAATACCTAAAAAAAGAAAAAAAAATTGTTTCGATGGGTATTTTTGCAAATTTCAATGCCTCAATTCACAAAAATATTAAAATCGGTTAAGAACTCGGGAAGTTATGGCGTAACAGGCATTGCGCCATTGAAGCTGATCCATGGGAGCTTCGCTCGCTCCGCTCCAATTAAATGGCAGTAAAAGATAAAAATTCTGAAAATGTGGGTGTCCATCAGATGTATCGTGATTAACTCCAGTTTAATTAGTCACTTTTTACAGGTGTGTTAGCAATTGTACTGTGCCAGGCCCAACGTGACTACGGAAATCATTATCTTGACGATATTTCAAGGAGACAAATACAATATTGTAAAATTGTAAACAAATAATGTCAACAGTCATTTACAGGAAAAAACGACCGGTGCCAAATATTTTTCTTGCGTTACTCGAATGTCGGACTATGGCCATTTCGTTATAAAAAGAATCTATTTTTGTTTAAGAGAGGTTTAGTTGCGTAACCTATCTAGCACTTATCTTATTGCCATATTTTATTACCTACATTTATTTATTCTATGGCGTTTTGATTTTTATTGTCCCAAAGTAAACAAGGAACCCTTATAGTTTCGTCATGTCCGTCTGTCTGCCTGGCTGTTTGTCTACCCCCAGCTTAGCTAACTGGTTAGCGACACTAGGAAGCTATACTTTGTCATGAAAATACATTTTGATCATGCGGTCAGAACGGAAGAATAATGTCTTGCTTTATTAACACGCTTTTATTAGCTTCACTTGTAACTATGTAAGAAAATCTCGGAATCTTAATTTGACCCACTTTCCGGTCTTTGATTAGGATGAAATTTTGCACACGCTCTGAGTTCTGATGACAATACATGACTAGCTAAGAAACGTCATTACAAATCAAATATGGCGGCCTCCCCAAGATGGCGAACTGGCTGTTTGAAATGCACTTCCATGATATGGGTATCAAATGAAAGGGTTTGCTGTCAGGGATACGAAAAAAAGTCAATAAAAGCGTGTTTTTTAGTTTTTTGAACTATATTTTTATTTTTTATTAGTAACTAACTGACCCGGCCACGCGTTGCTATGGTAACGTTAATTGATTATAAAAACTGTTATTCTTAGGCATATGGTAGCTATGGTAACTATATATGGTACACAAAGTATTATTATACATATAATGTACTGATAAGGGGCCGTCTAACATAAAATTTAACCTAGAAGGTTTTATGCACATACATTTTATCTACGCTAAAAAATACTGATTACTATTACAATACCACAAGGTAGTTTAGGTTAAGCGTCAAAATGCGCTTGTTCTTATGATGACTGCATTTTTCCATGTGCCATAGTTTAACTGTTCCATATAGAAGTAGTCTTCCATTCTGCGGTCATAGCCTTGGGCCGTGGAACTCCCGGTATGCAGCATTTTTTAATACCGTGTTAAATTATTCTTTATAAAAACTCCATTTCTATTTTGTCTAATCGAAGAAGCTGTCCAATTCACACATGCATCAAAAGATGTCTTTATACCAAATACCCCAAAGGTAGATTACTAGACATAAAAGTGTAATATCACTTTTATGTCTAGTAATACTAGTATTGGTTTAGTGTATCGATATTTAAGTAGTTTATTATTTTATATATGTTTATTTTTTTATATATGTTTATTATTTATATATGTTTATTAGTTAATTAAGTTACTTCGCAGCGGAAGGTCCAAAAAAAATCAATTTTATTTAATAAAAACTTATAATTAAAATTACAATAAAATATGAATGATACTCGACCGATGGTAGGTACAAGAATACAATCAAAATAACCACGATGCGGTGAACGACGTCAGCCGCCTGGTCACGTTGCGCGGTGTCAGCGGCTCGTGCATTCGGTTGTTGTGTTGCGGAATCGGGGGCGATGCCTACACGACGAATTGCATATACTAGGCATGCGTAACACCTCCCCCCGTAGTGCAGCGAGTATTGAAGACTTTTGTCGTAAATTGAGCTGGAAGCTGCGTAGCGACGGATGATGATCTCGAAGCGATGGGGACAGCATAGATTCTTGGAAGCTGATGTTGAGTCTCGGAAGATTCATCTGGCTTGTCCCTTTTCCGATTTATGTATTTGCGATATATTATCGCAACTGTTATTAGAACACATGCACCGAATAGTAATATGTACATCGGAATAGTGGTGTGATATAGGCTGTAGTCGGTGAGTGTGACCGGTTGCATTGGATTCTGCATCGCTATCTTAGAGCTTGTTGCGTGAAGATGATCTAAGTTTATTGAAGTAAGTTTAAATGGTAATGCCTTAGTTGTTAAGACGCTGTTGGATTTTGGTAGGTCCATGATCTTCATAGCTTGGCCCTTAAGGCGATCCTTGGTATTCGTAATCAGGAACTCCGGTGTTTCAATGAAGCATTTGTGTGGTAGGGTGAGGAGGTAACTACCCTGAAGTGTCTGGTGCAGATCTTGTCCGCATGATAAGTGAACCTTGGTTGGCTTCGGGAAGCTGACTGTGTAGTGCCTGTCATCAAGTTCCTCGAAGGCTGGATTCTCCAACTGGACAGTAATCGGACGACATACCGTACTCCTTTGTTGGGTGACGATCAGCTGGTGAATGCAGTCCGGGGATGTTCTACTCCGCAGATTCCGCATCTCTTCACATAGATACCCTTTGCTCGTCTTCGGGCATTCTGCCTCTATGTACTTGAAATCTTTCGAGTGGATAGCAAGGAATGGGGATGATGGGGTTAATATTTCATGATGTTTATTGGGAACAATGGACAATTTATAGAGCTTATATGATTGGGGTAAAATGACAGGAAATTTATATACTATAACGATGCTATTGTCTGTGTAATATGATCCTAACTTAATAATGTCATAGTACTCCCGCGTATCTAAATCTATGATAATGTCCTTGCCATATAAAGTTTTCATCTTAATTAATATGTCTCGAATCAAGTCTGGGCTAATGATAGAATGATGCATAGTCGAGGTTCTAATAAAAGCTAAGTTATTTTCTAGTTTAGTTATTTCTAAAGATACTAAATCTACGTTATCGCTTAAGATGAGGAATACTTGAGCTAAATGGGCATATTTGATTAAATCGTAGTCATTTGTAGCTACACTATTTCTTATTTTAGCAACTATAGATTCAATTTTATTTTGGTTTAAAACTATATTATCAATAATTTTCGAATATTGAGTTGTCCACTCCTTAGTTATACTAACATGGTTATTTAATTCAGAAACTATCGCGTTTTCTTTACTCTGTATATTTTTTATAGCGTTATTATAATGTAAAGCATCCGTATGATCAAGGTTGCCTGTTATACTCTTTATAGCGGAACCCAGGCCATCTATAAGCCCCCTTTTGACGCGGTTATTTTCGAACGTTTGTAATTGAGTAGATAGAGTTTTGAGTTTGCTTTTTAAGTAAGAAACATGAGGTTCAAATAAGGAAGATGTACTGTTATCAAGGTCGGGGCTAATACCGGTTAATTGATTGTTTAGGCTATTAATTTTGCTCTGAAGGTCATCAAAGTTAACATATTGTAGGAATGAATGGTAGTTGGAGATTATATTAGCGGGGCCCAACTTAAAAGGTAACACGCCAGGTCCGTCATCCAGATTATCAAGTTTTATCTCCTGCATTAGGGCTGGTTGAAGGACGAGTTGTAAGGCCAAGATGATCCTGCAACAGTTGGGCGCTTTTAGGTACCCTCTTTAATCGTGATTTAGCGACAGGTCCACGTTTCTTCCTAGTGTAAATATGAATAGGAAGATCTGCCATGACAACATCCTTTGTATAGCGAGGAGCAAGTTTTTGGCGAGATGCAAAAGGATTCTTTACAAAAACTTGCTGCTCGGGTGTATACTCTATTTCCGGCTCGCGATCTTTATTTCGTAACTGGGTTATTTCTTTGCGATATGAAGTACCAGAATTATGGATAATGCTATATACTTTACTCATTTTTTCGCGATGATTAGTAATATATTGTTGCAAAAGGTGGACTGATAAATCAATATCAAAGGGGTCGCGGGGATCGAAGTGACCTGTAATTACTTCAATTGGCCTACATTTAGTGAAACTATGTATGCTGCTATTATATCCAAGTATAGCGTATGGCATGAGATTTATGACGGATTCCGATTTTTTGTCGATCTTTAGGACACGCAGATGTTCTAAGACAGTTGAATGAAACCTTTCAACGATGCCGTTTTCATTCGGGGCATGAGGTGCAACACGGTGATGCTGTATCTTATGCAATCTCGTAAATTCACTGAATAACTGATTATTAAATTCTGTGCCATTATCTGTAACTAGAGTGATTGGTATAGAATGGTGAGTACAATACTTAAGTAACGCTTGTACTACGCTTACAGCTGTCCCGTCTCTCAGGTAGTAGGCCTGTGCGTACTTAGAAAAGGCATCAACTATAGTTAAGAATTTCTCGCTTTGAATTGTTAAAAGATCTAAATGAACTAATTCAAATGGTTTATTTGCCGGGGGAACTATACGATACTGTTGATTTATTGGGTTGCGGTCGTACTTAGCCTGACCGCAAACAGTACATTCGTTAATAAATTTGACTATGTGCTCGCGCATTTTCGGCCAATAGTATTTATGCGACAATGTTAGATAGGTTTCATTGATACCGCGATGGTTGGTCTTACCATCGTGATATTTATTGATAATATCCTGCTGTCTTAGATACTCTCTCACGTTTTCTAGTTCACGTTTAGCTATCATAAGATTCATAGCGGAATTTTTAAAGGTTTTCTGTATTATAGGGACTATCGCATACATAGCTTCGGAAGGATGTATAAAGATTCCTGTCTTAATCTTGGGATGAACATATTCCTTGATGGCGTTAATAACATCTTCGTCTAGATTTGATTGGGATAGTTGAATAGATATACGCGTATGCGTCTCGAACGGCTTAGTCACTACGGGACGTCCTTTGATGTCGCCTCCTACATTCAATATTAATTGTTTAGTAAATTTGTTCAAGGGATCATCCGTAATGGGTACCTCTAGAATAGGGTTCTCTTCATCAGTGTGTACTGTAATGGTTCTAGAATCATCAAGCTCCGGAGCTGTGATGGTTCTGGAAGCATCAAGAGAGGGAGCTTTTTCCGTAGGGTTAACTATAATCGAACTTATTTCGTCGTTATTAATTTCAACTCGTGACAAGGCATCCGCGTTAGTGTTAGATTTACCTTGCTTATAAAGTATCGTAAAATCGTATTCGCTTAATTTCAACCGCCACCTTGTCAAACGCGAGTTGGGTTCTTTTAAATTCATTATCCATTGTAAAGGCTTGTGGTCGGTTATGATTTTAAATTTGCGGCCAAAAAGATAGGGTCTAAAATATTTTGTTGCCCATACGATTGCTAAAAGCTCCTTCTCAATGGTACTGTAATTAAGTTCGCTTGAATTTAATGTGCGTGAGGCGTAAGCGATAGGTTTGTCCGAGCCCACAATTCCCTGAGATAAAACTGCACCTATCGCTACGTTTGAAGCATCGGTTGTTAATAAAAATTCTTTAGAGAAGTCCGGGTATTGAAGTATCGGGTCATTTGTTAATAATGTTTTACAATGTTCGAAACAACTAATGTAATTTTGACCGAGAGTAATTTTGGAACCCTTTTTTAAGCATTGTGTTAGTGGCTTGGTTAGTTTAGCGAAATTTGGGATAAATTTTCGGTAATATCCCAATAAGCCGAGAAAACGTTTGATTTCTGTAGTCGTTTTGGGCAGTGGATATTTTTCGATGGCTGCTATCTTACCGGGATTAGGTTTCACGCCATCTTTACAAATCACATGACCTAGAAATTCGGTTTCCAACTTTAAAAATTCAGATTTATCCATCTGTATTTTAAAGTTGGATTCGCGTAGTTTTTTGAATACTTTTTCTAGATTTATAATATGTTCCTGTAGGGAGGTGCTGAACACGATAATATCATCGAGATAAACCAAACAGACTTCATTCTGAAGGCCTCTTAAGACATTGTCCATCACCCTTTGAAAGGTTGATGGAGAATTCTTAAGACCCATCGGCATTCTTAGAAATTCGTAATGCCCGTTTTCTACGTTAAACGCGGTCTTAGGAATGTCTGTTGGATCCATCTCGACTTGGTAGAATCCACTGGCCAAATCAAGAGTAGTAAAATACTGACATTTACCTAACTTATCCAGTACATCAGTAATGTTCGGGATAGGATATTTGTCGTCAATCGTTTTCTCGTTAACTTTCCTGAAATCCACCACAAGACGCCATTTGACCTTGCCGGACGCGTCAGCCTTTTTGGGGACGACCCAGATAGGCGAGCTCCATGCAGATTCCGAAGGTCTAATTATATTTTGATTAAGCATCTTTTCTATCTGATCTCGGACTTCTTGTCGGTGGACGTAAGGATAGCGATAACTTTTCGTGTGTACTGGAATTTCATCCGTAGTTCTTATTTTATGTTTTATCTTGTTGGTGAATGTTAATGGTTCATCCTCAAGGTAAAACACATCGGCGTAATTCGCACAAATATTTCGTAAATTTGCTAGCTCTTCCGCATTTAAATGTTCTGTGCGAAGGCGAGATAAAACTTCGCTAACTCGATCGGATAAAATTTCAGTACTATCATATTCTATATTAAACAATTCAGCTGATACTGGGCGGTCCATGGAAAATATAATGTCATTAGGAGAATCGTTAGTAATTTGGACCCAACCCCTATTATTCTTAACTTGAGTCAAACATTCTGAAATTAAACAGTTACATATAACCTGATTATCTACCAATACTTCACCGTCACGACTATTTATAGGCAACCGAATTAATTTGGAACTGTTAGCCGGAATTATCTCCTCATATAAGTTGGCATTACGCGAATCATACATTTCTATCGGAATGGATGTTTTACGTGTAATAAGAAGTTTATTTCTTAAATCGATATTGGATTTCCACGCGTCAAGTAAATCGAAGCCTAATAACCCATCAAAGTAATTGTGAAAATCGTAAACGAACAAAGTAATGTCTCCCGATTCCTTGAACTCTGGAAAAATAGGCAAGGTTATTGAATAATCGTTTTTACTAGTAGCATGAATATTAGTTACTTGAAATGGTTCATAGTTTAACTGGATATGACTAAAATATTTTTCTACGGCCTGGGGGCTAATAAACGATTGGTTAGCTCCCGTATCAATAAGAAATTTAAGCGGAGGGTTTTTTATCTGGATATAGCCAAGTTGTCTTTGAATGTGGAAATTAACTTCTATTTTTGTATGTCGGATTTGGAAACTTTCTGAAAATTCTGATCCTCAGATGAGGGAGCCTTTTGGTCTACCTCCTCAACTGAAGTGTCCTCGCACCATGACTGCTCCTCAACATAACCGCAATCATAGTACTGATCATAATTACTATAGTCATTATTGTAGTAGTCAACTTGATTATAGTCATAGTCATAGTAAGGGTTGTCGTAATAAAAATCATTGAAGTTTATTTCGCGTGATTTGAAATAATTACTTGGTGGTGGGTTTCCGAATTTATTCCAGTCATGTCCCGAGGGGGGTAGCGGCTTTGTTACGAAAGGAGCAACTCCACTCATAGGGCGCGGTGCACCGAATCTAAAAGACTGTTGCGGTTGATTCCTATTAGGCATCCTAAAAACGTTGCTTTGGGGGTTGTAATTTGGTGGAGGCGCCCGGAACATCTGCTGAGTTCGGGTTGGCCCTCGGGGTGGTTGTTGCCAATTAGGTTTCCAACCTTGATTAAGTTGGTACTGCATAGCCAAAGGCTTGGACGGTCCAGGCACATTAACTACATTTTGTCTAGATGGACCAGGCATGTTAAGGATAGGCATCCGCTGAGAAAAGTTATTTAATGGTAGGTTAAAATTATTACTTGGAGGCAACTGAGGTTGATATTCTTTTCGACTAGGCCCTTCATTGCGTTGCTGCATATAAAGGGTATTTAGTTCCTCCTGTACAAATTCAAGAGCCTGCTCGACACTCGCGGGGCGCATGCACCTAATACGGCAACCTAAGGGATCCTTTAAGCCCCGTAGGTATGCTTGTAGGGTTAGTTTTCTATATAAGTCGCGCTTAGCATCTATTGTACTACGCACTGTCTCGTGAAGGGATACATAAGTCATTATAGTACTGTAAAGATTCTGGCACCGCTCATAGAATTCCTGTGGGGTGCTAGAACCCTGGGTTAACATCGACAAGTCATTGTACAGCGCTGTTTCGTCGCGATGATCAGCGAAATTATTTATCAGAGCACTGCGTATCCCATCCCAAGTCTCTGGGATACCGTTTGAATTTATAAGTCGGGCCGCGGGGCCTGTCACTTTATTTAATATGCCGTTAATAAGGGCTAAATTGTTTAACTCGTTCCCTACAGTCGTTTTAAAATGAGAGATAACTAATTGATCACATATATTAATAAAACGCGTAAGAACGTGTGGGTTCCCGTCAAACTCGGGCACCAACCTAAGGGATTTAAAAATCATGTCAAGTGCGTCACTAGCCATGGTCGGAGTCGGTTCTTCAATTATGTCAATCGAATCTAATTGCCTACTTTCGTCCATACAATTATCTCTACCCCTACTGCTTTTCTTATCTCGCGAGGCTCTTGGATGAAAAATTTTGAAGGATTATACTAACACTTACAAAGAGAAAGATAAAAAAAAGGTTATTAAGATAAGTTACGATTGATATATATAAGATATAAGGAAAATTTCTAGGTAATAAAGGAAATTGGTACTTGAAAGATTCAAGGTACTTACAACATATTCTGGTATCTTTTTTTCTTGGATGAATCTATGTCTTGATTCCCTTCTGCTGCCAGTTCTTGATGTAGATTCGTGATACCCGAAACGCGACGCGATAGCCACTCGGGCGGCTTGGGGATGAGTTTGTGGTGAATTTACCCTTAAATACCCGATCCAGCCCGCGGGTATCCTACCGACTGCGCCAATTAAGTTACTTCGCAGCGGAAGGTCCAAAAAAAATCAATTTTATTTAATAAAAACTTATAATTAAAATTACAATAAAATATGAATGATACTCGACCGATGGTAGGTACAAGAATACAATCAAAATAACCACGATGCGGTGAACGACGTCAGCCGCCTGGTCACGTTGCGCGGTGTCAGCGGCTCGTGCATTCGGTTGTTGTGTTGCGGAATCGGGGGCGATGCCTACACGACGAATTGCATATACTAGGCATGCGTAACAAGTTTATATATGTTTATTAGTTTATATATGTTTATTAGTTTATTATACATGATGTCAGTATGTATGTTTATGTAGTCTATAGCATTTTCTATTAACCTTTTCAATGCACCTCCAATACGCTATCAGTTTCTAACTCTCCGGTTGACTGGTAGAGAAAGCCTAATGGCATTAAGTCCGCCATTTGTACATATTTTGTGTGCAACAAAGTTTAAATAAATAAATGAATAAAAGAGAATCTTTCGAATCATGAACTGGATTGAATTAATTAAGACAGTTAATATCGAACAAGGGAATAAACTGCCAATTAAGAAAACACACATAAAATATATGACACATTAACATTGAAATAGGTTGTTTAAGTATATGGAACGTCACCATTTATCATTATAATCTTCTCAAGCAGACCGTCGTCATTCAATGGCTATTATCCAAGAGTAGCATAGCAAAATTTACTTCAAGATATAGGCGAATATGAAGAGATTCATATATGCAATAGCATATATTGCAGACTGTATCGGGAAGCATTCACTAGATTCCACACAAGTGTCTTTGCGACACAAGAATAGTTTCACGCTGGCTGCCACACAAACCCACCGAAATTCATAAGCAGGCGAAATTCATTGTGCAACATGATAAATAAATTTGAAGCAGCGATAACGACATTGTGTCGGAACAAATTCTGGGTTTGTTAATACGTTTCGGAAACAAATCGTCAGTAGAAATCAAAACATCATCGACGCCGAATGGTATACTACAAAATTCTTACCAGAAATTTACACCGCAATGAGCAACAAGCTACGGAACACCGGGATTACTGCTTTATCGCGACAACGTGCCTGCGCACTCAACGCTTAAACGACTTTCTGGACACTACATTGTCACTAACCAAATCTGGCACCTTGTGACTTCTTTTTATTTCCTAATATAAAAAATCTACTGAAAGGGATGCATTTTTTTATCGCTGGAAGATGCATTAATAGCAGTGCTGACTAAAGTCAGTCAGTCACATTTGCTGCCCCAAAGCTATCAAATTTTTGCTGCCCCTACTGACCTCTAAAATCAGATGCACTGTTCACAATAACGTTAATTCCTTTTTTAGGGAATAATCTAGTTACAAGATTATTTTTACAACTTTTTGGGTATATTTTTTAGCTAAGAAATGCAAAGTTTTGTTTTTATTACAAAACACTATTACTCACTTTTTTTCTGTACCAATTTTCTGGGCCAATTTTGCCGCCCTAAGCTTTCAGCTTTTTCAGCTTCTATGGTAAATCCAACACTGATTAATAGCAGAATAGAATAGCTATATGTTGGTCCCTACCATCACCCTCTCCAAGCCCTCCTCAGGAAGGCCGTAGATGAGGTGCCTGCAGTGGACCAGAAAAAGTGTTTCGAAAATTAGTTCCGATGCTTGAACATTTATATACCTAAAGGCTGATGGAGAATTCTTTAAAAAGATTTTATATTTTTTACATATTTTATGTATTTTCAATGCTATCTTATAAGATAAATTATTATAATAGGAAAATACTAAAAAAAATCGACTTGGGTCACAGGTGAATTCTCAGGTTTCATTTCTTCAGTTTCTCAAAACTTTCTGAGCGTCCCACCTACCTCGGAAAATGAGCGGTGCAAAATATTTTTCTCGTGTTATTCTAATGGTGGACTATGAACTTCGACGAGTATATTTTGGGATATGATAGGTTTAGTTGCGTAGCTAATCTAACTCTGCTTTGAGTGCCATAATTTACTATTTACTATACACGCTATCAAACACACCTCCTTTATTTTATTTTTAATTTTATTTATTTACTAGATATACACCGGTTTGTCTAGCTTCCTTTTTATAAATGTAGAATAGGTTAAGAATCGACGTCAGAAAAATAAGCGGCCATTATCTTGGAATTTAGAAATTAGAACTTTTTATAAACCAAAAAGTTTTTATTTCTGTTTTTATGAGATATGTTACTGACAATAAATTATAGATATGTTAGTAACAAACACACACACAAAGTATTGTCATAATATAATTGGGATAAAGAGCACACGTTTTTAAACAAAAATACATCACTTAATGATAAATACAGCCAGTCTTATAGTATTTATAAAAAAAGTCGGTTTTTTTTTTTTTTTTTTTTTTTTTTTTTTTTTTTTTTTTTTTTTTTTTTTTTTGCCTGTAAAGTCGGTTTTACGGGCGAAGATTTTACGTGACAACGTCTTTTTCTCGGTAGAATATTTATTGATATGAATATAATTAAATTGCACAATGCGCGCGGCAGACCGATCATAGTTGAGTGGGAGAGAGACGCAAGGCATTCGGCGGGCCTCTCTCTCGTTCGGTGACTCATCGTAACGTTACCGAGCGTTATACTTTTTCATAAGTGACTCCCAGCCGCAACCAATTTATAAGACGTTATCACGTCAAAACCT
Source organism: Calamotropha paludella (assembly GCA_927399485.1). NCBI lineage: Eukaryota > Metazoa > Arthropoda > Insecta > Lepidoptera > Crambidae > Calamotropha > Calamotropha paludella. Next base: position 21,912,872 of record OV656817.1, on the reverse strand, counting down.
GTGTATATTTTGTCTTTGTCAAACCATTATAATTTATCTATGCTACCGTATTTTTATACATTTTTAAGCAAATATATAATCTTTAAGCGGAACCTTTATTCGTTTTTTCAGCTCTGTGGCACAGTGATTAGAGCTTAGGACTACGATTGCGCAACTTAAATTGTGTAACAGCCGGGTGTAGAATTAGAGACCAAAAAAGGTTCTGAAAAGTATGAAAGCCGTTGGTCTAAGCTACATTTGTAGTTGTTAGCCTCCACAAAGCAACAGTAGGCCTTGTTGGTGATTATGCCGCGTTTTTCCTATGGTGGCGCCCCTGAATATTATGGTAATAAGTACTAGACTTTTCTCCAATATTCTTTTAATTTTATTAGTTTTTACTTGTTCCTTTTTTGTTGTACGTATCTAGTTTATTTTTTTACAATTGTTACCTGCAACAAATCTATTTTGTAATACTATATTCATATTAGAAAAAATACAAGGAAGATGGAATCACGTCGTAGTGATATCTTCAGTCAGCAAAATCGACACAAAAACAGAAAAATCGTGATCCAGTCATTGAGGGTTTGACGCTTAATGTGTTAATTGAGCTCCGTTATAGAATATTTTGTAACATAACTTGTAAGTGTGGATATATTTCGTGAATTATCAGAGGTAAACTATGGAATTTCGTTTAAGTTACGAGGCCTTTATAATATAATAATAGTAGTTTATGATACTGTTGCATAATAAGGGTTCTTATAACATGAGTGTGTTTTAAAAAAACGAGCCGTAGGCGAGTTTTTTTATAGCATCACACGAGTGTTATAAGACCAAGTTATGTACAGTATCATACACTACTTTATCTACTCTCATACTATAATATGTAAAACAATATTGCAAATAAAACGCTGAATATAACAACAAATTTATTTAAATGTCAAATGTTGGCGCCAAGGTTCACTGGAGGGAGACTCTGTACCAGGGTCGTCTGCTTAGGTACCTCCGTCTTACCTATTTCTGCCGCAAAGCGGCAGTGCTTGCATTGCTGTGTTCCGGTTTGAAGGGTAAGATATGGCAGTGAAATTACTGGGTACAGTGACTTTACATCTTATGTCACAAGTTGGCAACGTACACTGTGGTTCTTGTGGGGGTTGCAGTTTTGCTGCGAATCTCACAAGAGCCACATGTATTATAGGTGACTGTTACCACTTACCATCAGGTGGGCAGTTTGCTTGTTTGCCAACTTTCAGCAATAAATTAAAATTAGGTGCAAACATCAATTGCGCATGCGTGTTGCGTCGGTCGTCGAGGACTCGTTCATTGAAACCTTTTTGAAGTAGAGGTTCAACCTCCTTGGTCCAGCTGGAGGTTGTATAGGTGTATCGTTATGATAAAAAAATTATATTATGATACAGGTGTCCATACAAGACCTGTATCGTAATGAAACTTTTTTTTTATTATTTTTGGCCTGTACGTAATGTTTGTCATAAGCATTTTGTTTTCAGTTTTAGAATCTTTGTATTATAGTATTAGAGTAGATAATAGTAGTTTATGATACTGTTGCATAATAAGGGTTCTTATAACATGAGTGTGTTTTAAAAAAACGAGCCGTAGGCGAGTTTTTTTATAGCATCACACGAGTGTTATAATACCAAGTTATGTACAGTGTCATACACTACTTTATCTACTCTCATACAATAATACGTAAAACAATATTGCAAACAAAACCAAACTTTGTTTAAATAATGAAAAGATTTTTTAAATGTCAAATGTTGGCGCCAAGGTGCAAACATCGATTGCGCATGCGTGTTGCGTCGTCGCGGACTCGTTCATTGAAACCTTTTTAAAGTAGAGGTTCAACCTCCTTGGTCCAGCTGGAGGTTGTATAGGTGTATCGTTATGATTAAAAAGTTATATTATGTTACAGGTGTCCATACAAGACCTGTATCGTAATTAAACTTTTTTTTATATTATTTTTGGCCTGTACGTAAAGTGTGTCATAAGCATTTTGTTTTCAGTTTTAGAATCTTTGTATTATAGTATCGGAGTAGATAAAAATATTTCATACATTTACACTAATTAGCCTAGCCCAAAGTAAGCACTGTAAAGCTTTCTGTTATGGATACTGGGGTAATGGTATAGTACATATAACAATAAGTCATATTCATAGGAGTATATAAAAATGCTAGTATTCATCATACAAACATCTGCCCCATCCGGGACTCGAACTCAATACCGTAGGTGCGAAAGGCAGGATCGCTGTCTTTGCACCAAACGGTCGAATAATGTTTCATTGGATAATCTCGTTTAGTGCAATTAGCTTTCAAGCCAGCTTTTGTTATAATCTAATTTCTTTAAAGACATCCTGCATTTTAAGTAACTATACTTTGTCCAATGTAGGATGATACTTTTGACAGGTGTCACTTCCTTATTGCTACGTACTAAGGTTGCGTTTGTTTCCTTATGTTTGGCTTGACATTGCAATAGCAACTTTATACCCTCTATATAGCTGTCAACTGTCAAACGTATCATATTGGACAAAGTATAGCTGCACCCGGCATGCTTTGCAATGCTCTTTTTTGCTAACCTTCCCTGCCATTCATATCAACCTAACAGAGTTTCATCACAATCTGATCAATGGTTATGGAACGTATAGGGAATCCTGGGTTCAAATCCCGGAAGGGGCAGATGTTTGTATGATGAATACGAGCATTTGTGCCTGAGTCATGGGTATTTATATTTCTGTGAATATTACTTATTTATGTATGATATATGTATATCTATCCGTTACCCTAGTATCCATAACACAAACCTTATAATGCTTACTTTGGGTTACTAGGCTAATTGGTGTGAATGAAAGAATTATTATTATTATTATACCTGAAATACGAATTAAACTAAGAATCAGGTTGCAATATTTAAATTACTTGTTATGCAGTTTGACTCAAATATACGTACAATATGACGAAGAAGTGGTAATTTTAATACGTGCTTTGATTGCGAAATTGTTAACGATGTATAAACTATTAACTCGAGGATATTTACAAATTATACTGGAATGTAACGGTCGTCGGTCCGTCACTAAATAGGAATGCGGGTGAAGTCCTGGGAAAAATCTAGTATCTACCTACTTTATATGAAACTAGCTGACCCGGCCACGCGTTGCTATGGTAATGTTAATTGATCATAAAAACTGTTATTATTAGGCTTATGGTAACTATATATGGTAACAAACACACACCACACCCAAAGTATTGTCATAATAATATAATGTACTGATGAAATGGAATTTACTTTTTTTACACAAGATAAAGTACTTATGTTGGTCGATGGTCATGACTATTTTAAACATCTGTTTTATCAAACGCAGGGCATGTGAATGTCAATAGAAGTTAATAAAGTAAATAAATAAATATAAATAAAAATAATAATTAAATAACCTACTTATAAATAAGAAATAAGTAATAAAAGCTGGTAAATTTTGCTATTTATTTATTTACATAGCTATAAATAGTTTACATCCAAAAGTATTGTAATAGGTGTAATAATCTAAATTAGAGACACGAGATGTTGCCCTGTTTAGAGGGTAGTCCTTTTTGCGCTTCCGGGCCCTGCTTGGATGTCCTGGATTTTTGCTAGTAGTTACCCATCGGTAGGGGCTGAGTAGTTCCGATCAATGGCATAGTTGCCTAACTATGCCTATCTACTTGTTCTACAGATGAAGGGTTTAAGAACGTATACTTGAATTAGTAACTTAAGCCGTTGTTTACGTAAATGCCTTCATTGGTATCCCGCATTTAAGGTAACTATGTAGATTTAAAGCGATTCTAAATATAGTTTTCTGAATCATCAAGAAAATCGATACATTTTAATCCTCATTGCACTAAGTTTACTAGTTGGTGTACGAGTAAACATATTTAGTAATTTATATGAAAAATATATCTTTATAATTTATATTTAATGTGTAATTTTATAAACATAATTTTTTATAGTCTATAAAAATTTGAAGTGAAACCATCAAATTGTTTACAATTTTAAATTCTTGGACGTGCTAATTACTTTTTAAACAAAAAAAAACAAAATATGTTCTATTATAATCGAATAAATAAATAATACGTCATTTTCTCTTTTTTCCAGACATGTGGCATCTCAGGCCGATCGTACGATTACGGTATGATGCGACTTATGATCGAGAGATGTGCGTCCGCGTTGATGGCAGAGTTGAAAATGACGCCAGGCGAACGCATCGGTCTCATTCTGCCCAACATTCCAGAGTTTGCTGTGGTCATACACGGAGCAATGCGCGCAGGACTCGTGGTCACATTCGCTAACCCTTTGTACACTGCAGGTGAGGTGTAACTTACACCGTGTAAGTCAAGTTGATGGGCGGCGCTGACAGGCCAAGATGTACGAGGGGTGATCCAAAAGTAATGATAAATCGTTTATTTCCAGTGCTCAGAAAAAACCAATATATATAGGTATATATTGCTATACTACCCACTAGTTCAGGCTAGAAAAATCATATAAATAGGCCATGATTTCCGGGAGCTACATTATTTTGAATATGAGCTGTCGGAGAGAGAAAATCAAAATGGAGAAAACAGAAATTAAAGCCGCCAGAGCTGCCATTCAAGAAATGAGATTTGAATTGGTCGAACACCCTCCCTATTCGTCAGTTCTAGCTCCCAGCGACTTCTATTTCTTTCTTCGGCTCAGGGAACACCTCCGAGGCAAGAAATTTGAAGACGATACCGAAGTGATGGCCGCTGTAGAGGCTTTTTTGGAGAGCCAAGAAAAAGTTTTTTTTTCAACGGGAATTTTAGGTTTAGAAAAAAGATGGGCTAAATTTATTAACTTGTTAGGAGACTATGTAGAAAAATGAAATAAAAAAATAAAATTTATTATCATTACTTTTGGGTCACCCCTCGTATAGTTCCTTATGAAACTTTGAAGATTGACGACGACCGCTCAGCACTAACGCTTCTTTAGCAAAAATACATATAGGCTTGTAAGCGTAGATAATTCAGTGTGACACTAACCAGCTTACAATATTGGAATGAAGTTGCCAAGATTCGTAGAAGATCGAGCGAGTGATAAAGTAAGGAAATTGAGCATAATTCGCACTGAAATTTCAGCAAACATTACCTATGCTGGGGGAATAGGCTAGAATAATCTAATGCAATGAGATTAAGTTTGTACTGAAATGAAATTGGATCATTGGAAATAATTGAATAGATAAGAGTCATGGACGAGGAGTTCAATCGAAAAAATTTCCTTTTTGCATCGCTCATCTTACATAGAGATTTCCGCTTTGAGTGTACTTGCTGCAGAGGCACTCAGTGTTGGGTGTACCATTACATTACATTTAAAAATTAAAAACATTATATACACAAAGGCATCATGATTTTTGTTGCCAACACTCAGTAAGAACACACTGTAGGATATGCTTATCAATTATGAAACTTTTGCATCCAAATGACGCAGATGACGCAGAATGATATCCTGACTGACGCTGTAATACCTACTTTTTTTGTAAACATTGCTAAGAAAAAAATATAAAGAGTTTAGGTTACAGATAAAATAGTATTTTTAAGTAAGCATAGATAAATTCAGTTATCTATGACGTAAGAAAAAAGGCAAGTAATGGACTTGTATATTCACAAATAATAAAGGTGTAATTCTTGACTCTTCTATAAAACATGCATCCATTAAAACAGTGAGGAATGACGATAAGCAACTAGAAGTCTAGTAGCTGTCTCACGTCATGAAATTAATTTTGATTTATTTATTTATGACGTATAGTTTAATTGTTATGAAATATTTGTTACCGATACCCAAAACCTTTTATTATTCTGTATTTATATAATACTGACGTCATCTTAGGAATACGATTTCTGGAAAGATGTTGTAACGTTAGTTGGGTCATAATCTCATTCCAACCGAAAGACGTTGCTGCTGATATGTCTGGTCCAAAAATGGGGTATTTTACTGTAATTTCACATCTAAATGTCTTGGCGTACGACGGAATAGAATTACACCAACCCTTAAAACTTTAGCGTGTAGTAAAATTACTAGACGTCAATGATCTTCTTCGTCTTTATGTTCCTCTCCAATCACTGAAGGTTGGACATCAGCTGGGAAAACTTTTCCTTGTCCCATGTAAGGTGAATCAGTTCAGCTGTGTTCGTAACTCCAATCCGTTTTCGAACTTTACGCAAACAAGATTTTTACTGCGTTTTGTAAGACTTCAATGATACTGGAATCACCGTACACCTCTCGTACGAAATATCCGTCATCAATCTGCACTATCTAGTTGGCAGTTGGGATGAGTAACTGCCAAGCGTATATATCATGGCAAAACTCCCACATATTTGAGCGAGACTTCCGTCCAGCAATGGACGTCTCGGTTGAAATGATAATGCCAAGATTAACACATTCAATGCCACCGCAATTTTTTGCAGGTCACAGCCATGACTAGTGTTGCCCAAATGCAAGAACAAGACGAGACTTAGCCAGTCTTGGTCTTGGTCTTGCGCCAATACACCTGGTCTTGGTCTTGGTCTTGGTCTTGCGCTTGCAGTCTTGGTCTTGGTCTTGGTCTTGCAGCAAGAGTCTTGCAAGTCTTGCAATTACCTATTAGTCTATTGCTATTTATTAAAGTTTACTTTAAATCTTAGAAAAACGTATTAGAATTGGAACATTGTGAGCTTGAATTAACATAGCCATAGTAAAGATCAATCAGATTAATAAATAACTGAAGATTTGATAAGAAAGTCGAAAAATCAACTGACCTATATGTCGTTTTCCATGGAAGTAACTGTTTCTTAATAAACATTTATGATTTATAAGCTTACATTTGCTAAAACATGTAAAAAAACAAATTAATTACAATAACTTGACTGTATTTTAAATAACAATGTCTGTCTAGAAAGAGATTGAACCCTCAACTTGCATGAAATTTAATAAAAGAGTTTTATGATTTATCATTTATTTCAATCAAAAATAAAATACAACACAAATCAAACATAACAGTACACAACAGCTTTATCATTAGGTTATGTTACTTTATATCAATTCTTTTGACCAAGAATTAATACAAAGTAACCATCTGGCTGACTCATCACTTAACCTATTTCTATGTTTTCTAATTACTAATGATGCTTTAGAAAATAATCTCTCAGCAGGTACTGAAGTTGCAGGTATTGAGAGAAAATCACGGGCCATCTTCGATAAAGTCGGATACTCTGTCTCATGCGTCCTCCACCAATCTAAAATGTCTTCCGAGCTGGCAGTTCTTGGTTTTCTCAGGTACTCCTCCAACTCGTCTATCACTAAGCCTTGAAGACAAGATCCAGATGACGTCGAGGGACATTCATAGAGTTTATCAAAGTCTATAATGTCTTCATCTTCATCACATACTTTATTTTCTTTTCTTGGCAATTCCAGAGATTTGTTCAGTGAGTGTAGACTTTTATATTCTTCATAAAGTTCATTGAACTTGCGCAGACTTTCTGTTTTAAGTTGCTTCCCCCACATTGTCAGGTCAAAAGTCTGAGCCTTATGCCTTGGGTCTAAAATTAAAGAAGTACAATAAATCCAGTTGCTCTTCTTATAATGTTTAAGCATTTTGTCTCGAGCTGCTTGGAAAGCTAGAATGAGCCTTTCATCCACTTCAGATCGATTAGGTTTCTCATCTAACTGTTTTACCATGGATTCAATTTTATCTAGCAAGAGATTGAATGATACAATGACTAGCGGTAATGTAACATATTTGTCTCCACCAAGTTTTGTACTTAAAAGTTTAAAGTTTATTAGAAATTTATGTAATTTTTCGAGTACCTGCCATTCACTAGCTGTGATTTGAAAATCATTCAATTCGGTGACAGAACTGCACAATATGTTAATGCCCGCTCTCACTTTTAAACCAAATCCAATCATATCATGTGTGGAATTCCATCTTGTTGGACAGTCAAGAATGGCATTTAGATTTGATGGCACGCCAGCTGCTTCACAAGCAGACTGAAACTTCTTCTTCACTATCTCACTTCTTTTTATTTTACTGGAAATACTGCGTAACTTTGTTACAGATGTACGCGAGTCAGCAATATTTGGTGCATATTCTTCATCTTCCTCAGTTTCGTCTGCATAGTCTTCATACTGCTGATCTTGCGCGTTAGTGTCAGACTCACAGTGTAATGCTAAGGTCTCTAATAAATCTTGTACACCAAGGTTTAAAATGTGAGCAAAGCACCGGAAATGTTGATTGTCTGAATCAAAGTGTGGCAACTGTTTGCCCAGTTCATACATAAATTTGGTATTTGCAGTTGCGTTGTCGACCGTGATACCTTGTATTTTATCAATTATGCCATATTCCAATAAACATTCATGGAAAATCGTTGCAATATCTTCCCCAGTATGTCGACCGCGTGATGGTATAAAATCAAGAACTACAGATCGATACTTCCATTCGTTGTCTATATAATGCATAGTAACCCCGTAGTAACTCCTACCAGCAATTGACGTCCACCCATCAATGGTAAATGACATTTTAGATGATAATTGTTGAAGTCGTTCCTTGAGATTAAATTGGAGCTCTTCAAATCGCTCTTTGACTTTCCTTCTAAGTGTAGACCTTTTAGGAAACTCCATATTAGGGCAAATACGTCGAAAATATACTTGTGTAGCTTCGTCATCGAAAAATGAGAAGGGAAGATATTTTTTCACTACCCAATCAACTGTAGCTGTCGTGATGTTGTCACTGCTGTTTTCCGACTGAAATAAAACAATAAATCTTGTGTTATTATTTAAAACATACTAGGTTTGAGCGTTTAGGAGGAGGAGGTTTGTTGTTGTTAAATCGAGAAAATCGTTAAATTGACATTTGTTATATTAAGGTTGCACTGTACTGTAATTTACCAAAATAAAGTACTTAGTTGTTACTGGCCGATTATGAAAACAAATGAAAATATAGGTGTTTATAAAAATATTTAAGACGATAATTACATACTTAATATGTCGCACCCCTAGATGAAAACACCACTAACTCAAAAATACTTACGTAAGTTAATGGCGTTTTTGAAAGTATCGCATGAACAGCTACGCGGAGTTAAAATTCCCGTAGCGACAATTTCGACCATTGTTAAAAATGACGCGAAATATGTACCTATGTATTACTATTTTATCAATATCTATAAAATATTCCGAAGTCAGTTTAAAGTCATTTGTTCAAAAAAGACTTTTTTGAGTTCCTGGAGTTTTCATATAAAAAAAATATATTCTTACCTGTCCACTTCTTCCAGCGGTTACTAAAAAGCTTGTGATATCTCCACTTAATTTTGGTTTAACAGGAAGAAATATTTGTGATTCCTTTTTGTGGAAAGATATTAGATGTTTCCTTAAGCCTGAAGTGTTTCTGTTTTTCATTTTTATTTCAGTCTTTTTATGTTGGCACAATTTACACAAGGCAGTTTGGGATGCATGAATTATTTCGAAAAACTCCTCAAATTTGCTTTTGGGTCTTTTAGATCTGTGACTCAAACTCTCGTTACTCGGACTAGAATAATTTGAATCTTCGTCACTCATATTAAATTGTACACGTGATACGTTTTTAGAAAACAACAAGAATTAGTAAAAACAATTATTAAGTTAGACTCGAAGCACAGCTCAATTGGAAATGACTGGAATTAAAATAATTCCTTTGTTTATAGTACGTTTCCTTGCTTTCTACCGCGCCGCCTCGCCACGTGCCGGCTCTATTAAAAGGATGCCGCCGCAAATCAAACGATGCCGCGTGCGGCGTACAAACACAGATTATTACCTACTTGTACAGACGCGACGCGTGAATAAAATATATGTAAAGAATTAGTGCCAATCACTATTCTTTACATATAAGTGAATGTTTTGGCGTACATCTATACTAATCTATACTAATATTATAAAGCTGAAGAGTTTGTTTGTATGTTTGATGACAGAAGTTTTAAAATAAATAAATAAATCCTGAACGTCACTATACCTCCAAAGTTACTATTCTTCGTGGGCGAAGTCGCGGGCACTGCTTGTAAATACTTTTTTTTTTTTTTTATTTATTTTTTTTTATTTATTTATTTCATATACAAGAAAAAAAAATACAAAGATACAATTTAGTCCCACAAAACCGACTTGTCGGTTTGACTGAGGGATCTTTAGTCTCTTAGCTTATAATTATAATTATGTAGGTATATAATACAACTATAACTGTATCAGGTAAAGTTAAGTGCACAATAATTGGATTTAGACTGAATTACAACAAACTGAAGGAAAATTTAGCGGTGATAATAATAAGATACAATTGTTGTAAGATATAAAATACGTGTGTAAAAAACAACCACGCCTCCGAGCCCTCAGATGGGCTCGGAGGCGTGGTTGTTTTTTACACACGTATTTTATATCTTATAGAAATATTGCATTGTGAATGCAAAAAAATAAATAAAAACATACAATTGTTGTGTTAAATAGTAGTCATCAGATAATCTTTTAATATTTTTTTAAATTTATTTTTATCCGTTTCACATCTAATAGTTTCGGGCAACGAATTAAGAAGATATGGTATACGCTTCTGTAAAGTTCTGTCACCAAAATAATTTTGAACCCTAGGAATTACAAATTTCTTTTTTGAAGTGGCTCTAGTGATCTGGTTATGATTTATGTATTCAAAAGTGGAGACACACTCTCGGCTGCCGTGATTATTTACTAATAATAAATCGCAGGCTTTTTATTTTATTAGTAGGTAAGTACCTACGCTTTTTATATTATTTTATTAATTATGTAGAATTTTTTTACACGTTTCAAGTATATTTAAAAGTGGCTACAATATTTATCAAACGGGTGATATTTGAACACTTTTTTGCTATTTTTTCTTGTAAAAACTTAAGAAATATAATGACTAAATGTACAATAATAGTACCTAAGTAATTAGTTTAAAACCATATAATCAATATTATAATATATACTTACTAGAATAAATTATTATGACATCTACTACCTATCCTTACCATTTTATTCTAATCATAATACTACTTGCGTGATCAGTATAATGTATTCATTTTCATTATAAGCACTCTGAAACTTATTTATTCTTTGGAACACCTGTAGGTACTCTTAAAATTCGAAATTATTTTGCATGAGTATACCTACGCCTACGCCCTGTGGCGGCAATCAAATAGTGTCAAATGTTGTGATTTCGGCGCGGCGGCAACGATTGTTGTATATGATTTCAAAAGAAGCCGCCGGCGCGTGTATTATAACCATGTGCTTCCGAAAAGCAGCAAATTTCTTTGAGAAGTAAGTACAAAACCTTTGATGCCGCATTATCAAAGTGCCGATGGTTAAAACATAACTATGCATGCACTCAGTTTGATTTTAATGGATATTTTTTTATTCGCTATGTAGGTATGTTTATGGTATTAGTCGTAATGCGCATAGATCCAGTTTTTCATATTCTTTGATACAGTTTTTTGCGTCTCATAGAATTCCTAAGCGTACCTATACACCGAACTGTTACACCTAACTACTCCGTGAAATAGCGCTAAGTCCTAGCTGCAAGACGCAAGAGTCTTGCAGGCTTAGTCTTGTTCTTGCTCAAGTCTTGCACGGTCAGTCTTGGTCTTGGTCTTGCTAAAAATACGCGGTCTTGTTCTTGGTCTTGGTCTTGCAAAAACGCAAGAACAAGACCAAGACTGCAAGACCAAGACTGAATTTGGGCAACACTAGCCATGACGCCCTATAAAGCTGTGGACACGCTAGGCGTGTCCACTGCACTGCATATTGAAATGTATGCACACGCCATGCGTGTTCACTGGCACTGAATAAAGCTAAATTATTTATACGGTAATTTTTGGCTTTAACGGTGCTTTGTAGTTAGTCTTTCCTCCGCTATATAGAAATTAAATATTATTATAATCTGCATAAATATTCAGGTAAAAAGACAAATGTATTTATGTAGTTAAAAATACACTTAATCTGAAAAAAATTGTTTGAATGAGGTAATCTTTGGAATAACCAGTCAATTAAAATATATGTATATTTAATTAGTTAGGTCAAATATTAAGGAAAATCATTGGCTTTTTAATTTATTTAACTTTACGCTACGACCCTAAGGAACCCAAATTATTATTTCTTTTGCATTTTCAATGCTATCTGTATCTGTATGATAAATTATTTTTACAGGAAAAGAATAGAAAATATCTGCTTACAAGTTATTCTCAGGATAGATTTAAACCCGCAACCTTTGGGTTGGGTTGGCATGAACCCAAATTATATGGAAACTAAAAACTAATCAACTATAGAATTTGTTGAAAGAAAATAGTTTAATTTTCTATCATAATAGAGATAATTAGGTGGGCGGGTAATAAGGGGCACGTGAATGAATGTAATCTTATACTACACAAGTGTTTAATATCTTATTATGTATATATTAAGTATGTAAATAAATTTTAAGGTTCGAGGTCAAATATACTGATAAAACTGTAATTATCTTCGCTCATAGATAAAGTGCTGTCTACATCTTGTCTCCGACTTAGAGTAATACCACATTAAATATGTTGATAAAGCAGTAAAGTAAATATTTACGATCGACCGACACGAACACACGTACGTACATTGGCGCACGTCTCATCTCAACAGATTTAACCAAGTTCGACCATCGCTGACTACGACGGAAGTGATCCTAGTCGTAATGAATGAATAAATTAATTGAATGAATGAATTGAGTGAATGAATTTATTTATTCACAGAAAACCGAGTATAAGGTTATAATTTCTAGTCTTGTCCGTCTGTCTTGCCATCATCAGGCATGTGATGTTTATTATTGTGACTTTTTTACATTATTTTAAAGCTAAATAACTATTAAAATGAGTAAAATTACATTAAATAGGTACAATAGAATAAAATAAGTGAAATCAACGAAATTATGTCAAGTAATTATATAAATTAAATATTTATGTCAATCAATGTTTATGACACATATTTATGTGTAACACACGAGGGGTGTCACATTTCTATATTCCCTTCTTTCTTTCTTATTACCACTGTTACTTTTTCTTTCTTTCTTTTTATGAGAGATATCTTTAGCCTCAATCCCTGGAAGCGACAATGCTGAAGAACAACTACCCGCACTTTAAAAAGATTATAAAATTTTGAAACAGTTACTCCTAAATATAATAAATAAGATTAAAAAAAACACACACACGGGAACATTAATAATGTGTATGACGCATTGTTAGTATTCTTTAAAAAAATAAAAGAAAAAGATTAAGATTTTGATGGGGTGTATTGAACTATAGAAAATATTATATTATGTTGTGTGCTTTTCAAATAATAGTTGTTTTTGCAACGAATTTCGTTGTGTTGTTATTAATGAATTCCATTGATCAATTCTTAGAAACCAGTATCCAATAATGTTAAGTTTTTAATTACTTGTTGGTAAGGTAAAACTGTTGCATGTATGCTAAGGCTATTATAAAAAATGTTTTGGCTAATGCATTGTCGCTGATGCTTGTAATTTTATGTTAAAGTAGCAGTTTGTTTCCCTCCATAATAAATTAATAAATAAATAAAACATATATTCATATATAGACAGTGCCGGATTTACCATAGAAGCTGAAAAAGCTGAAGCTTAGGGCGGCAAAATTGGCCCCGAATATTGGTACAGAAGAAAAGAAGTAATAGTGCAGTAAAAACAAATTTTTGCTTTTCATAGCTTAAAAATATACCCAAAAAGTTATAAAAATAATCTTGAAACTAGATTATTCCCTAAAAAAGGTATTAACGTTATTGTGAACAGTGAATCCAATTTGAGAGGTCAGTAGGGGCGGCAAAAATTTTATAGCTTTGGGGCGGCAAATGTGTAAATTCAGCACTGTATATAGATAAAGCAGTATACATCAAACTAGGCTCATTTGTTGAGATAAATCTCTACGTTACAGCTTTAGGAGTGGCACTGATTGTTTTGGAAACTTTTAGGATGTAGTTAAATGTACTTTGATTATAATAGTTTGTGATTGTTAGCCACATTCCGCCAGTTTTGTGGTAAAATTCTATCGTCTGATTTTGGACACAGCAGATGTATTTGTGGATTATGATTTTCGATTCCTTGTTTATTGTTAACAGATGAAATGAAACGCCAATTCTCCGATTGCCAAGTGAAGGCAATTGCTACAATTGAGTTGTTCATGCCGGTTGCCGAGGAAGTTAGCAAAGTCCTCAAGGATTATAAAGGCACCATTTGGATTGGCGGCGAGGATGACGCGACCAAAGGTAATCAAGCATTTTAGCTTTAAAATTCTTCACATTTATTTTAAGGTAAATCTGTAATATTTAAAAATAAAATAACTATTCTCAAATGCACAATATGTTCCTTTGAATCGTCCAAAGTTTTTACCTGCAGAAGTATTTTAACTGACAAAAAGAATGGGCGCAAGAAACGCGTCAGCTTTAGCTGAAGTAACGATATTTACAATATTATATAACATCACCACCATACATAATCCACAAAAGAACAATATTATTATAATTATCACAATAATAGCAGTGTAACGGTTTCATTACACAGTTGATTACAACAAAGTAAAGAAGTATCTGTCTTAAATAAATATACTTAAATAGTGCTATATCATTAACCATTTTATTAGTTTCAAATGCAACATAAAATGTTGTAAACACCTAAGAAAAGGTAATGGTCAATAATACTAGTAGTTAAAAGTAGATCCATTTCTCAGGGTAAAACTCGTTCTCTAGCATGACGTGATGTTGGCGACTGGCTGATTAACTCACCTTTTTTGAGCATTTACGATAACATATAATAATACTATGTTCTTTTTGGTTTTGCTTTTTGAAGTTATCATTCTTGAAATATATATTTGTTGTCAGCAACGGGTTTTATTCGTGCTAAGTCCACGGATAGTTTATATTTGGTCCTTCGAGCCGGATATAAAGAACCAGCCATCGCTTTACTATAACATATTTTAGGGAACACAGCGATTCACCTCACATACCGCCACCTAAAAGATGTTACAAGAGAGGATGCAATGCTCCAAGTACCAATCATAAATGAGTTTTACAATGTACAATGTTAATAGCCGTACAATACGGCCTGTATTAATTAGTGTTATGCTCATTCGATACGAATTAACTTCCATGCATTGTGATCTATTTATTAAATAGTTGTTGAATTAACCTTTGGATATGAACGGATGTTACACATACATTTTAATGCAAGGACAAATCAACCGCACTTATAAAATACTTCAACTTTACTAAACAGAACACTGTTTCTAGTATTAAATATAGCTACTGTTCCTTACCTCAAAATAAAATGGGCTAAGTAATATAGGTATGACGGTGTTAACTTATGCTTTATTAAATGATTTTAAAATATACTTAATATATACTAGCGGCCCGTCCCGGCTTCGCACGGGTGGACAAAATGCTTTAAATTTTTTCTATTATTAAATATTTTTTCGTTACCGCCATCTAGCGCCCGGTAGACGAATTACTTGCGGTTAACGTGTTACTATGGTAACGTTATTGATACAATGGAAAAAGAGCGGACAGACAAACACACAAACCACTGTGATTACACAATAAAGTACCTACATATAACTTCTTCTATTTAATATGATTTGAGAAGGGGGCGGAAATTTAATGTTAGCTCTAAGCGCTATTTTCGTTTATGTTTGTGTTCGTTTATTTCTTGCCATTCTTTAGTTATTGTAAGTATAAGATAAAGGATCAGATGACTATTCATAACTGCTATTGTAACTAGCACTTTTAACTCTGTAAGCATAATTAAACCAACTTAACTATTATACCAGGAATTTACGGCCTCCGTTCTCTTCTAATGGCGGACCACAGTGCCGACCTTCCGGATCTAAACCCTGACGATGTCTGCCTCATCCCCTACTCCAGCGGGACCACGGGGATGCCAAAGGGAGTAATGTTGACGCACAGGAACCTGGTCAGCAACCTTAAGCAAGTCCACTGTCCTAAAGTTATGAAGTACGATGGCGAGAAAGGTAGGTTTGAAATTCTTCGAAGTTGTAGTATCAGTTTCTGATTATTTCTCTTTCTAGGGTAAATGTAAATAATTCTTCTTATTATTCAATTTATTACACTTGGGTGGTACAGATATAGATATATAAGTAAGCAGTGGCTTATCTCTAAAAGATTTGACCACTTTTGACCTTCAATAATCGTTGGAAATTCCGCGTCATTATACTGTCTGCTAATTTGACATGAAAAAATTAATTAAGAAATATCTAAATGAATTATTATAACTAGCCCGCGAAAGAAATGAAAAAGATGATATTAAGACTGTAAATGGAAACTTGAATTGTGGACCAGATAAAATGAATCCTTGGATTGCAACTGGCGTAGTCGTTCTGACTTAAATTTCCGAGGTAGTGTATAATTCCCACGGAAAAAGACGCCCTTTGTCCTTCCCCAAGGTTCAAGCAATCTTCATACAAAATTCTATGTAAATAGATTCACTGGTTCGCCTTCAAAATGTAATAGCGAGTATAATGGATGTACTTTATTGAATTTTGAATAAATTATTCAATAGATTCAAGTAAAAATCCAATCGAAATTAATCTTTGAACCTTAGATATAGGAACGGATCAGGCAAAGGCAAAATCTTATTTCAAAATCAGTTTTACTATGAGTACCGAGTTGTTTGGCTCAATAAAACCAGTAAGGGCGTGCCTTGATATTGTAGTGCACCTTGATACGGTTGCGTAATAGAATACCTAAAGTAGATATACTTAAAATCATAATACCTATGGAAAAAAGTCTAATTTTAAAACAGTTCTGGTCGTATTTACTTCATTATTGTTTAACCTATGTTTAAAATGCTTAAGTAATAATAATCTGATATCTTTTATTTTGACAGCCGCGTTTGATTGAACGTAGTAAATTATTATCTTATATTGTATTTCAATTGTTGATTAATTAATTGTAAATAAAATAAATATAGATAAAATTAATAAGGTCTTCGAAATTAGGGATGTCGTGTATATATTATATCGTCGTCTCAGTCAAATGACGGCCACTTTTGGAGAAAGACCTCTCTAAAGGATCTCCACAGTGACCGGTTCTGCGCTGTCCGCATCCAGGTGCTTCCCGCGACCTTCACCAGATAGTCGGTCCACCGAATTCGAGGCCTTCCGGTCCATTGTCGCCACTCGAGAACTATTCTGCCCCTACGGCCATCAGTTCTACGAGCTATGTACCCCGTCCCGTCCACTGCCACTTAAGTTTGACAATTTTGCGGACCATGTCGGTTACTTCGGTTCTCCTATGGATGTCCTCATTTCTGATTCGATCACGTAGAGAAACTCCGACTCCGAACATAGCTTCATTGCCCTTTGGGTGACCTTGAGCCTTCTTATTAGCCACATCTTTAATTATTATATTATAATATTATTAGATATTTTAAACTTACGAGTATGTCAGACATTCGTGCTCATAACTCATGAAGCCTTTCGTCCATAGGTATTATTACTGTAATTATATTAACTTAAGGGATTTCAATTCGTAACCCTTTGATACATGTAGCTTCTACTAACTATGGAATTAGTTTACACACATATTTTTATCTACCGATCACATTAATCTAATGATTTCGTAAAGACAAAAAGATAGCGTGTTTTAAAATATCATTAGCGCCATTAAATGTCAGCGTTACGCAAAATAGGAGTAAAGTAGGACTAAGATTTTATGTGTGTATTTGTAAATTGAAAATTGATATACGGTATATATTACCTATATACGGTAGTGCGGTCGGTGCGAAAGGCAGGATGCCTTTCGCACCGACCGTCCTGGGTTCGAGTCCCGATTGGGGCAGATGTTTGTGTGATGAATACGAGCATCTGTAACTGAGTCATGGGTATTTACATATATTTATATGTATATTACTTATTAATGTATCATATACGTCTATCCGTTATCCTAGTATTCAAAACCCAAGCATACAGTGCTTACTTTGCGCTAGGATAATTAGTGTGAACGTAAGAGCTATTATTATTATTACTACTTATATAAACATACATCCATAGATTAATATCATAAATCCTTGGAGGTAGTTATTTGTTTAAGTTTTCTTTAAGCAATTTGCCGAATGTAATAATGGCATTCTCCAAGGTGTCTTCAACCATACGAAAGGAAAGCAATCAGGGCTTTAAAAGATAATAATAATACTTTTTACACTCACACCAATTAGCCTAGCCCAAAGTAAGCACTGTAAGGCTTGTGTTATGGATACTAGGGTAACGCGTAGACATACATATATGATACATAGATACGTTATATTTATAGAGATATATATAAATACCCATGACTCAGGTACAAATGCTCGTATTTATCACACAAATATTTGCCTCTTCCGGGACTCGAACCCAGGACCATCGGTGCGAAAGGCAGGATCGCTACGATTGTACTAAGTGGTCTTCAAACGTCAGTCAGACGTCAGATGATGACGATGTAGATATAAGCGACATGTTACACTTTTATTCATAAATGATTGTGTAAACAGGTAAAGGCGACGCGGTGTTGACAGTACCTCCCTTCTTCCATATTTACGGTTTCAACGGTATTCTGAACTACAACCTCACGCTTGGCTATCATATCATCTCTATGCCGAAGTAAGTATTTCTAATTCCTAGGTAAAGTTAAGACCAATATATTAACGTAGTGAAACCATGTCACATTAAATTGACAGCCAAAAACAAACAGCAGTAAGGAAGTTATCAAAATATTAATGAAGTGAAAAGTTCTTTAGCGGCGTTCTGACTTAGGACAAACGATAGGTTTCATTATAATTTATAAAAGCCTTAGAGTGCTTACTTTGGGATAGGCTAATTGGTGTAAATAAAAATATTATAATAATAATAATTATTATTCTTTTACAGATTCACGCCAGACGACTACATCAAATGCTTAGTGCAGTATAAGCCAACAACTCTTTTCGTGGTTCCGTCTCTTCTCGCATTCCTGGGCACACATCCCATGGTTACAAAGGATCATCTGCAGTCCGTGGAGACCATTATGGTGGGAGCTGCCCCCACCACTGATAGTATACTAGAGAAGTTTCTACTTAAGTGTCAGAAGACGAAGGATCAAGTCAGGTTGTTGCAAGGTGAGTCATAAGTCAGCCCTTGTCCACTTTGCAACACGATGACCGTTTGGTGCAATGGTAGCGACCCTACCTTTCGCATATACGGTTCTGGGTTCGACTCCCGGAAGGGGCAAGTGTTTGCATGATGAATGGGAAGATTTGTACATGATATACGGTATGGGGATGATTTTTCCATATTCCTATGATTATTCTATATTTATGTATCATATATGTATATCTATCCGTTTAGTATCCATAATACAAACACTTACAGTGACTAGGATATATGGTGTTTCACACTTGATTTTTTTATTTATTGATTTAAATTCGTAAGAAACTAAAAAAAATCCTACCTACATAACACATTAAGCTATTGGAAAGTACTTTCCGAAGGAAGTAAGTTCGAGATAAAAAAATTGTTTACCTTTTCGATAATTGTTCTGTTGGAAAGTTGCTTAACATCAGTAATAACTGAAGAATGTGCTAATCAATACTTTCTGGAGCGCCTCATGACTATACTCACACTAGACTATAGACTATTATATATAATATAAAGTTATTGCAGCCAGATGGCATCGTCGAAATGAATAATTGACAAGCAAAAATTTTATTTCATTTTAAGCGACGAATTAGACGATTAGAAGGACAACAGGGTTTTTCTCCATCCACTAACGGAACAGGATACGCATCATAGAGTAACTTTTGAAAATACGCTCGAAAAGATCCACATTCAAATCTGTTTATTACAAATACAAAATACTTAATGGATAACACTTCATCAAGGAAACAACTGAACAAAATAAAACTTAAAATAATATTATGTTAGAATGGGTGGTCTTAGCACTTAAAACGATCTTGCCAGACAACCTTTCAGTGGACAGGTATTTTAATTGCCTCTTCACTGCCTAGTTTCTGCAAAATGTTTTTTTATTTATTTCTTTAAATTATGGGGATTGTTTATCGATACCACTAACTAATAATTTATTATTCAGCGACACCTCATTTGAGTACAATACAAATCTTAGACTTCGGGATTTTTATTCTTGTTTAAATACGTGTTATTGTCAAGTGTTGTCAATTATTTATGTTCACTCATGACAACTGAGACAAACAGATGACAATTTATAAAATTACAACAAAAATTCTAAAGCGAAAAACAGCTCTTAAACATAGTTTTAAGTCTTTTCCAACTCGGTAAATATATACGCAATACGGGAGGCCAAGAACTCCAACCTCCAGGCATCAATCAGAAGAGCGGAAAACCGGGTGAAATGACTGAAACTCATCCAAGAGATTGCTCGTGGTGATCACGATCCTTAGTCATGAAGAATCGACATAGAAGAAATATATACCAACTACATTTATATAATACTAAAATTGTTAGTTCAGACAAAGGTACTCCATACTCTAGGTAACAATCGAGGACCAGAGGCCCTATCGTCACCTCTTATGCGATTCAAGTTCGACTGTTGAAAAGAGATACCACTATAGACCGCGTATAGCGGTGTCTCACTTTGACAATCGAACTTGCATCGCGCTAAAAGATCATGGTAGGGCCTCAGTTAATGTTATGGTAGGTAACGATCTTGCCTACTTCAACACACATCAGTTAAGCAGTTACAGCGTCTATTCTGTAAGCCACACAGACTGACTTGATTAATTATCCGAAATATTGTCATAGGCTACGGCATGACGGAGAGCTCCCCCGTGTCGCTGATGACGCCGTACGTGTACCCGCACAGCAAGGTGGGGTCGGTGGGGCAGCTTATCTGCAGCACGCAGGGCCGCGTCGTCTCGCTCACCGATGGCCGGATGCTGGGCCCGCACGAGTCCGGCGAGCTCTGGATCAAGGGGCCGCAGGTATGTTAGACACGGGGAAGTCGCGAATAGATCATACATGGAAGGAAATATCTGACTGTTACATTTTAATGGTTTTGATGTTAGTTTGAAGCTTGCTCAAACCTTGGAAAGGACATGGGCTTTTCCTGCGAATTTTACGATCCTTCGGAACTTATAGTGAGCGCGATATAGCTTAATTCCACAAGAGCTACACATCGAAAGCACAAAGTATGATTCCATACTAAGTATTTCATAGAGTATTTCTATATTTGTGTGTGGTGTGTTTTGCTCGTCGTATAAATACTATTGTACAAAAAGGTTGGGGCTGGTGAGACAGTTTATCTGTAGCACGTAGTAAATGTTATCTTTATAGAGGTGCACAGATATCCGTCAGTTCTAAATCAAGACGCTGTGAGTATTGAACAGTATGACAAGAAGCCTTTACTTGTCTAACTGTTCGATACATTATAGTAATATAAGTTATTTGCGGGATTGCTACCATGTACCTTGTTATTGAGTTTCCGATATTTCGGCACTGTTGCAAGTGCCATGATCACGGAGCGACTGAAGTAATTGCGGGTAGGCTGTTATTGGCAGAAATATCGGTCTACCCTCCGACGAAGGTACATGGTAGCAATTAGTAATAATGGTAGGTACTAATGGTAGGTATTGAACAAGGTACATGGTAGCAATCCCGCAAATAACTTATATTACTATAATGTTAGTGACCATGAAAGTTTAAAACAATATATTGTTAACCGGTACGGGCCGGATACGTCAAAATTAATAAAACACCTAGAACGCGCGCGGAAAAAGTGTGAATGTTTGAAGGAATCTCTGTCTTTCCTCGTGAAGTGTCGTGATTCGGACATTATCCCTATATGTGTTAGGATAAAACCACGACCAGACATTCATGGTTCCGCGAGTATTCTGCGAAACGCGAGTGTAAAATTATTGCGAAAATCGATTCGTAACTGTAGGTACCAACTGGACAAAAGTCAGTGTGAACTATACGAAATCCATCTGAAGTGCAGTGAAACTCTTTCGACAGGTGACTTTGATATTTGCGATCGTGTTACATACTTACAAGCTCAACGTACCAGGGAACTAAGCGCCAATAAACAAGATCGTAAGTTTGAAATGTTATTGCAAAGACAAAAGCCAGATGTCCCCTACCACGAGAACTCACTACCAACCCGAACGGTAATAAATATGTCGAATATTGAGTTGTCCAACGCTGCACAGTCTGTTCTTGAAAGAGGGATGAATTTCGCCGTTACTCCCAGACGTATTCCCTATGAAGAAGTGATTGGGTCGGTTGAAGAGGGTGTCATGCGTAACAAGATACCAGCAGTAGATGCGGATACACTCAGGCAAGATGTTGCTGTAGTGTTACGTCATGCGAGGCCACCAGGACCGAACATTACTTCTTCCGAATCAGTTGCCTTGAAAGATCTTCGCAAGAACAAGAATATATTGGTACTAAAGGCTGATAAAGGGAATGCGACTGTCATAATGAATACCAGTGAGTATGAAAACAAAATCCTTAGTCTACTCACTGATGAACACATATACAAGAAGGTGGATTACAACCCAACGGCGAGGACAGATCGTAACACTCGCTCACTCATAAAGGAATGCGCCTACGCTTTAGACGATGACATTGTCAAATATTTACTACGTCCTAGGAACACCCAGCCTCCAAAACTATATGGTCTGCCGAAAATCCATAAGCCGAATGTCCCCCTACGCCCAATCGTGAGTCAGATAGACTCACCTACATATGAACTGGCCAAGCATGTGGCAAAAGTATTGCAGCCTATAGTAGGACGAACGTCGTCGTTTGTAAAGGACTCCCGCCATTTCATAGAAATCCTGCACCAAAACAAGGTAGATGAAAATCAGTCGATGGTCAGTTTTGACGTGGAATCGCTGTTCACAAATGTACCTGTGTTAGATTGTCTTGAAGTGGTGAAGGTGAAGTTACAAGAAAATGACATCCCGATGGTATATGCCAAGCTGTTGCATCATTGTTTGTCGACGAATTTCTTCATATATCAGGGCCAGTACTACCTCCAAATAGATGGAGTCGCAATGGGCAGTCCCGTGGCTTCTGTGGTTGCCAATGTATGGATGGAGCATTTTGAAGAAAAAGCCTTCATTACCGCACCCACAGAAATAAAACTATGGAAGAGGTATGTCGATGACGTTTTCTGTATATTAAGGGGTAACAAAGATGATGTTGAGTCTCACCTGGCAAATTTAAATGGCATCCATCCTAAAATTAACTTCACCTATGAGATGGAAGAAGATAGAAGTCTGGCCTTTCTGGATGTGAAGATTCGGGTGAGGAATGACGGTTCGTTTGGTCATTCCGTTTACCGCAAACCCACACACACTGACCGCTATCTCAACGCGTCCTCGCATCACCACCCTAAACATCTTAACTCTGTAGTGACTTCACTGAAGAACCGTGCATATGACTTGTGGGATGAGGAACATCTTCAAGAAGAGTTGGAGCATGTACGACGAGTCTTACAGAGTAATGGATACAAGGGACACTTTCCATCCAGACACAAATTAAGACACCAGAGACACAAAGTAGACAGACAACCCGTTTATTTGCCATATGTCAAAGGAGTGACTGACAAGATCTCAAACATACTGAATAAGTACTCGCTAAATACTGTCTTCACTCCTGTACGAAAGGTTTCACAATACCTACGGTCTCCTAAAGACAACTTCCCCTTGGAGAAACCTGGTGTCTATAAGATCGATTGCAGCTGTGGCAGTTCGTACATTGGCCAAACAAAACGAACAGTAGCATGCCGAATAAGGGAACACATAAAAGCAATCAAGAACAACGATAAGCAGAAATCGGCCATCGCGGAACGTTTGATTGATTCTGGTCCTAACCACTGGATTGAGTTTCATAACCCACAGATTATTTCGACAGAACGCCACTACATACCAAGATTGGTCAGGGAAGCGATTGAAATAACAAAACATGAAAATTTCAATCGTGAGGACGGGTTTAAATTGTCGAATGTCTGGAATCCAGTGGTTCGTATGTGTAAAAACCGAAAAAATCAAAAATGTGTCGTGTCGCGATCCGATACTGTAAGTGTTGTGTGTCGAGAACAATCCCAAGTGAATAGTGAGAATGTGAACAGTGGTACGGGTAACGAACGCAATAAGAGACTTCGTCGGAGGGTAGACCGATATTTCTGCCAATAACAGCCTACCCGCAATTACTTCAGTCGCTCCGTGATCATGGCACTTGCAACAGTGCCGAAATATCGGAAACTCAATAACAAGGTACATGGTAGCAATCCCGCAAATAACTTATATTACTATAATGTTAGTGACCATGAAAGTTTAAAACAATATATTGTTCGATACATGGTATCTATTTTATCAGATATATATTCCGAGCTCAAGGCTCAAGCCTAGTACAATCGTACGCTCAGAATCGCTATTGTTCTTAGCCCATGAACCACCCGTATGCCATCAAGCGGGTATGCTTGTTTCCTGTTTGTCTTTTAAAAACAGCTGATGTTATCGCAACTGTAGTTAGTGAGTAACACAGAACACTGAGTAAGTATAGGCATGCATATTTAGAGCTCATTGTATCAGGTGTTTTTGTTGTTCAAGAATTATTATAATAGAAAAATACTAGAAAAAATCGACTCGGGTCACAAGTGAATTCTCAGACGGGAATCGAACCCGCAACCTTTGGAAATCCGGTCCAATGCTCTCCCATTTAGCTACCGAGCCTTGTGAACACTCGTCGAAATTTTCTAGTACCTTCCTGATTTTACGCTGTAGGCCAGCGTTGTTTCATCAATAAGAGGAACATCCTCTCGTATTCGAAAGAAACATTTTTACAAATGTTTGGACAATCGACCAAACATCTTATATCTCATAATTTATCTTATAAGATCGCATTGAAAATGCATAAAATATAAAAATTATAAAACTGTGCAAGAATTTACCATCTAATTATTCGCTTAAGAATTTTTACGTGCACCATGACATGTTTGAAAGTCAAAGTTCAATTGCAAATTATCTGAAATTAAATCCGCCGATGCACATTTTGGCACTGTGTATATAGTTTAGTGGGACATGCTCAACTATCTTAATGATGAACCAAATTATCTGCTAAACATAGGTAGCTGACTGACAGCATTCAATAGTAATACATTCTAAAATACCCTTCATTTCCTTTTGATAGGTATTTGCTTACATATTTCATTTTTTACTACCTACGAATAAACCTTAGTCTCGACAACTTTAACCTTTTTATCACGTAACGAATTTCTTACCTATAGGAATTTAACAAAGGTATGAATTTGCGAAGCTTTATGTTTAGAAAGACCAAAAAGTTTGGTTTGAAAGTTATATGAACTTCAAATATTAACGTTTTCGTCCAGGTCATGAAAGGCTACTGGAACAACGAAGCTGCGACCAAGGAGACTGTAGACAGCGAGGGCTGGCTCCACACCGGAGACGTCGCGTACTACGATGAGGAACATTACTTCTATATTGTCGATAGAACCAAAGAACTGATCAAAGTGAAAGGCAATCAGGTAAATAAGCACATTTTTGGTATTTAAGAGGCGGGCGTTCGTTAACTGATGAGACAATCTTAATATCAACACTGATTAGTTGCTTTTACTATGTCTCTAAATGTGGGAACCAGAGCCACATTTAGAGCTCTGGAGGCCTCAGGGCAACAAAGGAGTGGAGGCCCCTTAGCCCCAAATTAAATGTAATCATATTTGTACAAAGTACTGTAGGTAATGGTAAAACGCGAAAAAATATGAAAGGAAAAGTTGTTTACTAGTCTGAGTTTGAATTTTTTTTTCCGAAGTATCTATTGTGGGGCCCTTCTTTTGTGGAGGCTCCGGGGCTGTAGCCCCGGTTGCCCTCCCCTAAATCCGGCGTTGCTGGGAATCTAGTAGTGTCTCGAATGCTATTATACAAGTACCTATTGGACTTTTCTCTGGTCTCATCAGAAGTTTGATTCGGGTAAAATATTTATAACCAGACCCTGGACCTATGACAGATTGACCACTAGGATGTGATTAGAAAAACGACATTGAACTTGTTTGCTAAAATAAACACGATGTCTTCAATAAAGTAAACCATGAAATATGCTGTAGTAAAAATGGTTATTTCCAGGTATCCCCAACAGAAATAGAGAGCATCATCATGGAAATGCCTGAAGTGGCCGATGTTGCCGTGGTGGGCATGCCGGATCACTTAGCGGGCGAGTTGCCTAAAGCGTTCGTCGTCCTCAAGCCAAGAGGACAAATCACAGAGAAGCAGGTCTACGATTTCGTTGCCGAAAAACTCACTAAGTACAAACACCTCGAAGGTGGAGTAGTATTTCTTGACGCGATTCCCAGAAATGTTGCAGGAAAAATTATGAGAAATGAACTCAAAGTACTAGGAAGAAAGAAATGAAATTTGTCATGGTATTATTTTTGATATTGTGTATAGTTAAAATTTGTATAGATCTGTAGATATAATAGTCTTAAGGATTGGTTTGAATGAAAGAGTAATAAGTTTTTAGTACAATATCTAGGACTGACATATTAACACATTACAGTCAACACAGAATCAGCTACATAAAGTCAAAATACCCTCCTTTATAAGGAAGTCAATGTAATCTTTAAAATCTATTGAAGCATTGACGTGTTTGGGTAGGTTTATGTGCTGTTGACTGTTCTTTTGTTTTTTAGTATTAAGGATTTAGATAGGAAACTTAAAATGTACAATAAATTATTGACTTACATAATGAGTCTGTGATAGTATTACTCATTATGATTGGAGAATAAAATTCTATTTTCTTGTAAAAACAATATTAAAGTTCTTAGAGGTATAAATAATACAAATGGTATAGGAATGAATTCATTGTTATAAATATAAAACTAAAACTACACTTGTCATGGCCTTAATTATCAAACGAAAATTATACCTAATTGTAAGTACCTAATACAGCAACATTCAAGAAAAGTTGTATTATAGACAATATGCAGTAAAACTCAATTTGTATTATGGTTTATATAAGTTATGCTGAATTGTATTGAATTAGCAATAAATTATTGTTTTAACGACTTGTCTTTTGTTTTTCACATATATGGGAATTCCATATAATTGTGTTATATCTCTATAAGTTTTATTTACTGATTTGAATAGGCACTAACCAAATAATAAAGGATGATTCAGGCGTAACAAGTCAATTATTAAAGCAATTAAATTACTACTTCAATTATCAGTCAAAATTATGTGTGGAGATTAGGGCATACACAATATACCTTAAATTCATGTTTGGATTCTAATAAAACATTGTAAAAAAAGACCTTATTTAATTTACTAGTAAACTAACAGCATTCAGGAAGTTTTACGAGATCTTATTCTCAGCATTCACTTCTGTTGCTTTTACATCTTCTTTAGTTAGTTCTTCTTCCCTTTTCTCCTCATCAGATGATATTGTTTCTGATGGAGTTTCTGATGGCGGACTCGGGCTCAGTTCAGACTCGGCTACTTTTTCACTGATTGCTGGCTGAGGTAGTTCTGATTGAACATCACTTATAGAATAGTTGTCGCTTTGAACAGCAGTTGTAGGAGTCTCTTGTATACAAGTTTCTGGAAGTTTTTCTGGCTCTGGTTCCTTTTCCTCTTTGTCTTCTTCCATATTCGAATCGGATTGACTCGACTCTTCCGGTAAGTCACAATGGCTTTCTACTGGTTTAGGGGAATTACTATTTCCATCTGTGTTATCGCTAGACGATGAACTCTCTTCACTTGATGTTTGAACATCTGATACAACTTTACTATCCATTTCTTCTTTAGAGTTTGAATCAGAACTACTTTCATCAATATTGGATTGTTGATCTTCTAAATTAGGCTTACTCTCTATAACAGAAGTATTTTCAGAACTTTCTTCATCTGTTTTAGTAGAATTGTTTTCTTCCATTAATCTTTGTTCAGTCATTTCAGCGTTGTCTACTTTTATTTCTGGAATATTTAATGCATGATTTTCACTAACATCATCAGTTTTCATTTCTATATCCATTTTTGGTTTGTCTTCTGGTTCTACTACTGGCTCTGCAGTTTCTGGTTTACAGTCTTCCATAACTGAAGTTGTTGGTATTGGATCCGATTCTATTACCGACTTTGCTTCTGTCACTAACTCATCAGTTGTGACATTTAATTCGGGAGGGGTTACAGATTCATACTGAGTGGTAACCTTATCTTGAATTTCCATGGGAGCATCTTGTTTAGCTTTCAGTCTTGCTTCAATATCATCAACAGATATATGGGTGTCAGAAGAACTTGGTTGTGGTTCTAAACTCCGTTGGGGTTCTGAGTTTTCCTTCCATGACATATCTTCCATTTCGACATCCACATTGTACTCTGAATTATTGTCAGAGCCATTGACAATAGGCTCCATAGGTTCACCATTCTCTGCTTCTATATGACGCTGAATTCCAGGCTCTCTTGTGCTGACTACTAAAATATTTTTCTCTATAGCTCTCATAAATTTATCTACCCTGTTATACTGCTTACGAGGGTAAGTTAAAAGCTCACATATTCGTTGAACAGTAAAAGGCGCGGACGTGAAAGAATCCAGGCGTTCTAGCAAACTGTTTTTCATTGTATCGTAATTAAATGGGTCTACATTTGGATATGGTGGAATGTCAATACCAGGAGTGGTTTCGTAAAAGTCTGTAATGACATTTAAAAGCTTTTCTTTGAACAAACATTTTACTAGAGCCCACTGGTAGACTGGGTCACCGGTGCGCGCTACGTACGCCAAGTAGTCATTTAGCTCCTGAGGGATAGTTTTTGGTTTGCGTTTTGAGAACTCTTCTAAGAAATGGAATATTTCTTCGGTATTTTCCATTTTCATGTGAGTATCTTGTTTCACTAACAGAACAATCTATCAATTATTAATTACAACACAAATCATTCATTAATTAGCTAGCAGTAAATGAATGACAATATATCAAAGACAAGACAAAGAGCAAGCACTGACTTTTTTCGTTTTTTCGTTGTTTTCCCCATAAGGAAAAGCAAAGAGTATAAAGCTCATACAGCCTCAGCCATCAATAGTAATTTCTTTAAGATAAATAAGATAATTATGAATAACGGTGAGGGTAGATTTATAAATGATAAACGATCAATGTATTATGAATGGACGATGAAAAATAATGATAGAACGCCTTTCCCTTGGTTTCAATAAGATTATGGGGTTTTCTGAAACCTCAACTGTTTTGTTTCTCCTCTTCCATCATTATGATATATTAATAACTACCTGGTAGTCTACCATAACATGAAAATATACAAGAAAACCAAAACCACTAAAGTGACGCTTCCCGCTCCCATACAAAGGTCATTTTTCCGTTGTTTTCCATAGAGTCTTGACCTCGGTAATGTATTTTCTTATTTATGATGATGATGATAAGTGATGGTTTGTGAAATATGGATGTTAAATTGATGTTAAATGAATTATTAAATAACCTCTTCCTTCCATATTGACTTCTTGAGCGAGCTTCAAAAGACTTCTTCTGCTGTTTTGTTTCATATATCAAGTCTCGTACATATTCACAAACACTTAATTATTAACAATCTACCATTTGTACAACTGGCATAGCCACATCATGTTTTATTACAAAATATATTAGACGTAATATGGACATTGTACCCTTTGCCTTCCCTTGCAGGAAAACCTAACAAAAACAAAATTGACGACTGACATTTGACAGATATAATTCGGAATCGGAATAAAAAGAAAAGATAATAAAAAGAAAAGATTTAAATGAAAACTTTTCTAAAGTGCTAGTTACTAAATATGAATACTTTGATGAGGAGAAATATTTTATCCATTTCTAACATCTCTGCGAGGTTAGCCTTTCGTGGTTTCTCAGATGTTGCAACCAAGGAACAAATTGATAAAATTGTCAAAAATAACAAAGTGGTGGTATTTATGAAAGGTGTTCCAGATGCTCCGAGATGTGGATTTAGTAATGCCGTAGTTCAAATTATGAGAATGCACGCGGTTCCGTACGAAAGTCTTGATGTACTCGCTGATGAAAATATTAGGCAAGGTGAGTGAATTAAAAGAAAAGTATTTTGATTGTAAAATAGTATACGGAAAATCAATTAAAATATTAGTGGTCATAATGTTAATTATAATAATTACTATTATAATATTGTAATTACAATTAATTATAATATTAAATCTCAAATATCTCTGTTGTCTATCAGCCAGTGTTTGAGACGGCAAGATACAGCATTGCACAAATCTGTCTTTAATGTATTATTATTTTTATTGTTTTCTTGTGTGGTCACATTAACATTAACTTTAAGCATTTGGATTACCATTTTTATTACTTTTCAGGTATCAAAGACTATTCAAACTGGCCTACAATTCCACAAGTGTTTATTAATGGTGAATTTGTTGGAGGTTGTGACATAATGCTCCAAATGCACCAGTCAGGTGAATTGGTTGAAGAATTGAAGAAAGTCGGAATAAAAAGTGCTTTGCTCACTGCCTCTGAACCAAAAGCAGAAGACAAGAAATAGTTAATATTTAATAATATATATATTTAGAATTGTCAAGTAGATTATGTAAGTCATGATGTAAATGAATTAATTGATATTAACCAAAATTGGTTTGACAAAACTATATTGTTAGGATGTGTTATTTTATGTATCTAAAATTATTTTTGGAAAAAATACTTCCTTATTGGCAATATTAATTCTATTCTTTGTTAACCATTAAGTTGGCTA
Source organism: Calamotropha paludella (assembly GCA_927399485.1). Classification (NCBI taxonomy): domain Eukaryota; kingdom Metazoa; phylum Arthropoda; class Insecta; order Lepidoptera; family Crambidae; genus Calamotropha; species Calamotropha paludella. The sequence continues at coordinate 21,882,103 of OV656817.1, read as the reverse complement.
CAAGTTTCTGTTGAACTAAGCATTTGATGTTTCAGCCAACTGGCTAGAAAATATTGTTTTTTTTTTATAATACATGAATTTGTATAATAAATACATTAATTTTTAAAGATTTAACACCTTTTCTGTCCTGTCTGATAACTATTAGAAAAAAACTTGTTTCTCCAAAAGTGTACTCTTAGTCAAGAGGGATTTTTAAAAGCTCTGATAGAGAACCATGCTTCTTTAGCTAAGTTTTATGTACAAAACCATAATTGTGCCATAATATGCTTTGATAATAGTTATTTGATCCAAAATCTTTCTTTAAAGGAGATTGGCTAGCAATCGACAATTAATTTCACTTAATGATGGTAGGAAACAATGTAATCTAGGAACAAATATGCTAGTTTAGAAAATATGCATTATATATTTTTTTATTGCCCTTATAAAGTATTGCAACAGTACATTAACATGGAGAGCAATGGTGGCTTTATTTCTAAAAGAAAATTCATAAATCACTTGCAATATCAAAACCCTAAGATTATATCTTAAGTTATTTTAAAATGTGATGTGATTTGTGCTTTTATAGAAAAAAATAAAATTTCAACCATATTATATCTCTGGTTTAACCAATTACTACTTGTATCGTTTACTGCTGAGCATAATTATTTCCTGAAGCACTACTGTTCCCCTGAAAGCATGTTTTGCCATTCATTTTAATTCCTGATCGATTTGGAATAAAAAATACAAATGGATGAGTTTAATTTAATAGGTATAGGATAGAACACAGTCAAAGTTTTAGGGATCTTGAAAAATCAAATAAAAAATTCGGCAGAACATTCTTTTGGTCAAAAGAAAGCTTCGTAAAACTATTTAGAGCTCAGTTTTTTGCCCAAATTTGCTATGTACACAATAGTAAATCAAGGGCTTGTTGAACTAATATGTTATTCCTTTTGTGTTTTAGAAGGTTAATTAGTTAGATATTTCAAATAAAGAAACATTTTTGTGTTTAAGAGCTTTTATTAAATTAGCTGTACATTCGAGTTAGTATACTTTTGGGCACATAATCCATTCTTATTCTACGTACCACTGTATCTCATCATAATATAACGGTTGGATTAACAACACAGTCATTATTAAAAGACAAATATATGGCAGATCATTTATTTCGAGTACTCCTCACAAAATACTCTCAAAAACGATAAATCATATAAAAATGATTTTCAAATGATAAATAAATAGATGCAGGCAAGCTATGGCATTCTATGTGACATAAATAATTTGTGTGACACTTCCCTGCAACCTTTATAAGATGATATGTACCTATCATCGAAGAGCTAAGATTACTAATGGCAGTAATAAAAAAAAAATGAACTTTATAAATAATGTTTTCTTATAAATAAAAAAATATAACAAAAAACATTCTCACAATATGTATGAGACTTAATTTGGTGTCACACATAGTCAAGCCTAAAATTAGCACCATTTTATATCTTACAAATAAAGTTTTTGTGACTTCTCTGAGAATTCCATATAAAAGTTAAAAATACCTAATACTAAAATGTATAAATAGAGAGATATAAACGTATAAATGATTCCTCTGATTTGAGCCAAAAGATTACTAGTGAACATTAAGGGAGAAGAATTTCACGGTATGAAAGTTAATGGCATTTTTGGTTTGAACATTGCACATATGTATTTTAATATAGAACTGTTTTAAAAGACTAATATATCTATTAATTATCGTGAATATTATTTGCGTTACATTGACGGTTTAGGGCGTTTAATGTGCCAATGTAAGGGAAATAATTTTCGTTAGTGGTGACTTTGTGCCGCTAGCTTCAGTCCGAGTGGTGTGGTTCAACGCGGCGCAGTCTCGAATAACAAGGTGCTTCGGTACCCCCTGGTAGATGATTTCGATGACGACGTCCGATGTTGCGGCTTTCACGACCTATATCTAAATTAAGATTATTTGAGTAGGTACAAGTGAAAAGATATATTAGGATGAATTTAGGCATCTGCCCAAAGCCCAATCAACAGCTGGCAGGAAGCCAAGTTATATATTTCTTAAGAATCATTTAAATACAGATATACAAGTCTACATAAAGATAACAGTGTTAACAAATCATCAACACGTTGCAAGTTTTACTGGATTTTATTAGAAAGTATGGAAGACACTTAAATTCAGTTCTTTATTTAAGCTGCTTACAGAACAGACAAAATATACGAGAAAATAAAAAAAAAAAGATAAAATAAACATACACGACCCATGGAAAGCAGATTATCCACAGATTTGTCATATTAGTCTATTAATTAGCGTTTTCCATTTAGAAAAAAAGTCGACACTGTGTTGCACTGTGTCAACTTTGTGTGTGTGTGTTTGTTTGTTTGTGTGTGTGTGTGTGTGTGTGTGTGTGCCAATAGGCTATTGCTATAGTATGGTCGACACAGTGCGACACAGTGCAACACAGTGTCGACAATTTTGTCTAAATGGAAAACGTTCAATATCTGTTAGGGCATAGGCCTACCCTATGGAAAAAAAACTGGTTGGTTGCCTGTAAAGTCGGTATACGGGCGAAAGTTTTACGTGACAACGACTTGGAGTGGTAAAATAATTTTAATGTGAATATTCATTCGTATAGTAGGAAGAAGGATAAAATAATAGTAACAATTTAAAACATTTATTTATACAAAGAATTATATTTAAAACATTAATTTATAGGCACGCGTCCCTTCCACTTTTTATGTCTGTCTCTCTCGCTCTTAGGCGGGCTAACCATGCCCGAGTGGAAGGGACGCGTGCCTCTCACTCGCTCTCATTGTAAGCGCATAACGTGAGCGGAGCGTAACGCAGTTTCTTGAAGTGTCACCCGGCAAACCAATTTATAAGACGTTGTCACGTCAAAAAACATCCTTCCACGTAGACGATTGTTAATAGACTAGTAAATGCTTGCAAGGTCTGTCCAACTCTGTCTAAGCTTAAGCCGCTTTTCCAACAAAGATATGTGAGGTAGTTAAGCGGTGCGCAAGGAAAAAATACCTACGCGAGGCTAGAAAATAAAGTGATCACATTGGTCCATTTTTTCTTTATAGTTTTACTGCTAGAATGCGGAAACATTGTGCTTCTGCGTTATCTCGTTTTCGCAACAACACCCCTGTCACCTGTGTTTTGTATTTTTATGTTTGGTTTATTGCACTTTAACCCCTTAGTATTGTTATTAACATATTCTATGGGTTTTGCCCCAAATAAATAATAATTATATCTCTTACATTCACACCAATTAGTCTAGCCCAAAATAAGCACTGAAAGGCTTGTGTTATGGATACTAGGGTAACGGATATATATATATATATATACATACATGATTCATAATTAAATAATATTCATAGAAATATATAAAAATACCCATGACAGGTATAAATTCTCGTATTCATCACACAAGCATCTGTCGCTTCTTTGGCTCGACCCCACGATCGTTGGTGCGAAAGGCAGGATAGCTACCGTTGCACCAAACGGTCATCCGAATTAGATATAAAGGTAAAGAATTTCAGTGTTAGTACTTAAAGCAGTAACTTCAGAGTTTTAAAACAAAATACTTTTTGATATAAACTCAGAATACATAATAATAGAAATATACAATAATCAGAATAGAAATATACAATAATTATAATAGAAATATACATAAATACCCACGATATACATAACTGCTCGTACTACCATACAAGCGTCTGCCCTCTGTGTCTTGAACCCAGGACCGTCGGTGCGAAAGCAGGATTGTACCAAACGGTCGTGTGATAAAATAATAATAGAAACGGTACAGTTGATAAGTGAACTCGTCGTGTTACCTCGAGGTCGGGGATTGCACCAAATGGTCGTGAAATAATAATATGAACGTTGGTACAGTTGACGAGTGAAGCGTGTTACCTAGAGGTCGGTCTCTCCGTAGAGCGCGGTGGAGAAGGCCATGTAGTCGAGCGCGGCGGGCGGCGCCCCTGGTCCGCGGTACGGTGGCATACGCGCCACGCAGTACTCCGCCTGGTCGGGAGGCAGTTCGCGCCTCAGCTCATCCGCCGTAATGTACGGCTGCGGAAAAAGCGATCAAATTAAATGTTGTTTATTCACTGAAAATACTACAGTATAATATACTACAGTAGTTCAAATAAAGTCCGTCTATTTTGCCAAGGGCATATGAATTTTGACTTAAAAATGTCACGTTATTGTAACTAAACACCATCAATGATTCTTTAATAATTTTACATGTACATCAAGATCAATCCTAATATAATACTAATAACTTATTGTGATTATTTATAAATTAATGTCAATTTTACAATTTAAAAATTCCTTAACTGAGTAAAACATTTTGTTTTAAGCCAGTCAAACAGCTTTTTCCTGAATATGGTCATATTGAGCTCATCCTCTCTACATGTCCAATCCAAACCATCTGAGCATCCCTTTTCCTATCTTGTCACTATATCTTCTTTCACACCACAGCACTCTCTTATCACATCATTCCTTATTTTATCCATCAAATTTTCTTCAGCTATACTTCTTAAAGCTCTCATTCCCACTGCATTAATCATACATTCGTGCTTCTTCTGCCAAACCCAAGATTCACTTCCATACATTAGAGTCAGTACCAAACATACTTGTCATACTTGTACTTCAATAATAACAAACCGCAAGAGTACTCGTTCAGCCGTTGCGGCAATAATGATTCATCTGACTAGATTTAATCGGTCGTTTGGCTTACCTTGTCGCCAGCTAAAATCCTAAAGCTATCGATGACCTGCTCGGCGGTATCGGTGTCTGTTGATTCCCTTGTCATGAAGTCCAGGAAAGCGTCGAATGAAACGTAGCCTGGAGGAATACAAAAAATAATTTGAAGAAAAACGGTAAGTTATTTCTAAATATTAAGATTTAGAGCAATATTGCAGCAGTAACGTTTCTTTTCTGCTAACTAAATTTGTATGAACTTATTAGCTTTTTAGGAATCTTGTAAAATTAAGATGTTTTTATGAAATACTTAGATTTTTGTAATTTGAATGTCCTCTTTGAAAAAATTGTCTTGGCTTAAATTATGAAATGTGAAGCATGGAAAACCTTCATCTTTATTTTTTTTTTATTTTTTTTTTTATTGGTAAATATTGCTTATTTTATATAGGGGAACATAATATATCTATTCAAATGTTAGAACCGAAGGGTTCTATGTTCAAAATAAGAAATGGTAATGGTTTATTAAAAGCTGGAGATGATTACCATCCAGGACTAGTACGCCGTTGTCAAAATGTGATGATTTTAAACCATCACTTGTATTTTGATTGTATCTCAAACCCTTATATTTTTATTATTTGTTGTATGAACTTATAGTATCATTAATTTATTATATAAAGCTGTCTTTCTAATCACACATGCTATTTACACATGTTTGTGGAGTTCATGATAACTGTGTTCATTATTGTAACTCTGTTGTGTGTAGAAATAAAATTAACGTACCCGTAATTAGTCGTTACCCAAGTTGTTTATAAAAAGTTAAATTATTTAGATTTGACAGTTCACTTAATAAAACTTTGGTTTTATTATTTATGGTAACTCTACATTACCTGTGTTGTTGGGGTCGACGACAGCGAGGATACGCTGGAAGTCGAGTTCTCCTTGCCGGTCCTTGCCGATGCTGTATCCGAGGGACACTAGGCACGACTTCAGCTCCTCTGGTGCTAGGCGGCCTTTTGGAATATACATAATACTTTCAAACCTCTTTTTATCAATAAAAACTGCGTTAAGTGTTCATTTGTTAGGTATGTATTTAAAGAAATAGAAATATCGGTCATGTTCTAGTGTTTTGAACTATGAAGGAGCTGTTTTTTGCTGTCTTTTGTTAATAAAAACATACGTAAAGTGCATCGAGCGACTCGAAAGTAATCTTTGGAGCGAATTGAAGAATGATTAATAAGCGACTTCAGAGAGTTACTGGACTATTGTGCGATTAGGATATTTTGCGACAGTATTAAAAAAGTAATTTCTGACAACTTTGGCGTGTTTATTGGACAATTGGAATAAATTAGAAGTACTCGTTTTCGAACTTTGTTTAAAAAGTTTTATGTTGTGTGTTTTTAACAAATTAAATCTCTGGATTAATTAATTGGTTCATTTGACTATTAAAAACCCGCAGCTCGTAACAATACCAATTTGAAAGTTTCATAAAAGCTGAAGTTTGTTTTCGTTAGATGGTGATAGGCGTGTAAATTAGGTCCTCCTACCAGTTCGGTTCTTGTCGAAGTGGTTGAATGAGGCGCGGAACTCCGTGAGCTGTTCCTGTGTGATGCCCTTGGAGTCGCGTGTGAGGATCTGGTTCTCCACTTCGTTGATGGTACGGTTGATGGATGTCAACAGTTGCTCCCAACCCACGCGAAGAGTTTCCATTGTGTATTGTGAATACCTGCAAGAAGTTAGCGGATTTCCTGATTTTCCGAAGCATGGTGAAGCACACCACATTTTTTTTTGGAATCGATATCGATACAAACGCGATACTCAGTCAAACGCAGGTTGACTACGAATTTATATAGATGTTCAAAGTTCTACCTTCGAATACTTGATAAATTCAGTTTTGCGCTTGAATCGGTAACTTTATCGATGTTGTATCTATACAAACGTATTGGACAAGCAAAAAATTGTTCTGTGGAATAGGAAGAAACTCGATGTTTCTTTAATAAACACAGTTTACACTGGCCATTAGATAAAGTTACATCGTTGGTGGAAAGGGGATGAAAAAAGGCTGGGACTGCAGGTTCGGAAAGTTCTGACGCTCGCAGATGGCAAACAGTTGCTCTATACTTCCATTACATTGATGCAGTTTATCTTTACGTGTTATGCCATAAGTTTTTAACTCAAATCATTTGAAGATTCAGATATACTACTAACCTGTTTTCAAAGATCATGCCTTCTTGCACAGCCTGGTGGATGCGTTCGAGTTCTTCAATGTGTGGTTTGTAGGCGTACACGCCGGCTTCGTACTCCTTGAGTCGGTGTAACTGATCTTCGAGAGATCCCTGCGACAAATCATTAAACATGAGTAAGCCAAAATCGTACAGTTAAAAGTAACACAGGACGTGTGAATATTTAAATAATTCTGTTACGAAGGTTTGGTTTTACCAGTTTAGTCATTAATTGTGAAGGTATATTTATTGTCGTTTCGACCGAAAAATCAAATACAAATGTTACTTCTTTTCCTAGTTTCAGACAAAGAATGAAATTTCTATATTGGCTGTTTTTTTTATTACAGACAACACCACCACATTGTCTTGAACCTTAGATTAGGAGCCAAAGCGCTTGTGTTATGGAATTCAGAAACAACGAAGGAATCACAACACCCAGACTCGAGACAATATAGAAGTTAGTTTTTTTTACATCGTCTCGATTGGGGAATGGACCTGGGACGTCGGAGTTGCCTTTACCTTGAAAACCGGTTTGCGGCTTACTCGACCACGGCGGTCGTGAGGATGAGACAAATATTTACCACCTTTATAAACAGTTTCAGATCAGTTTTTTATAATTATAAAATGCTTTTTTTGTTGCATTACACCCCTGTCACTAATAGTATTTTTTCTAATCATCCAAAGGTTATCTGATAGAGATCGCTTTAAACGATAAGACCGCCTATAGTAGCACCCTTTATTATTCTCTATTTTTTTATATTCATTAATTGTGACTAAAGACATTTGTTGGTGAGGACCTATAATTGGCTTTCAGCTGTTAAATTTTCTACCTATTGCTATTGATTTAAGGTAAATGTACGTAATTCCGGAGTACTAAGGCATTCTTGTCTTTCCTAGCAATTTCCAGTAAAGCAGAAAAAATCAGCGAATTGAAGTTAGTTTAGTCGTAAAAAGAGGTTTTCAGAGAAGAGATTGTTATGTAACACTACTGTATTTAAACTATTTTATAAAAGTAATCGTAATTTTTCTGGACCTAGTAAATGTCCGTTATTACGGTATAAAATTTGACACTCCGGGTAATTCCGTAAATGGGTGCTGGTAATTCCGGCATATGCAGAAAAATGCCGTTTTTCTGCAGGATTACATGAAATATGAGACATAAATTTAATATGACGTGTTCTAAATAAAACAACTTTATTTTATAAGTGTAGGAAAACTAGATGTAGTTATAATGTTTTTTTCTTTACAAAATTCGCATACTGGGAGCGACAGATGAGAGACGTGTCCATCCAGGAACAAAGCTACAGGTCTTGTAATATTTTCTTTCGTCAAAAATGGCTCAAATTGATTAGCCACGTACTCATAAAATGCCTCTGATGTCATCCATCCCGAGTCAGTACGTCCGATGGCCCAATCCTTAGGATATTTCAACAATATATTTTGTGGTATCCTTTTATATGGAAATAATGCTAATACTGGCATTAGTTTCCCGTCAGCTGACGCGCCGAGACAGAGCGTTAGATTTTCTTTATCATCATTACCAGATCGGCAGTGAACATTTTTCACTCCCTTTCTGGCAAGGACTGGTTGACCTTTCGGACACAAAAAAAGGCAGACTCATCGCAGTTGAACACGCGTGCGGGGTCTTCCAACACAGCCATGAGATTGTTGTCTTCGAAATATTTTCGGACTCGTTGAAACCAGCCCCTTATTTTTTCTTCAGTAGCGTTTACACGGGCAGTAGTCAATGCTTGACATACTCTCTTTCTTATCATTGGGTTTCTTTTCAGAAAGGCCTTGTACCAATGTCTGCCAGGGACTCCGTCCTTGAATGGATTTTGTCGCTTCAATCCTACCAGTAATTTAGCTACCGAGTGTAGCAGTTGATCTTTCGTTACTGGAAATCCAATTTCGGCCGTATGCAGTACCCATTTTACCAACAAACCTTCTTCTGTCGATGACAGGACTGTTGGAGCTCCTGCTGACTCTTGTTTTTTGTATTTTTTATTAATTTTGTCATGCAAGGTCTGGTTGGGTATGTTATATACCTTAGATGCACGATATATGGTCATGGATCCATTTTTTATATCCTCTAAAGCTTTGGCGAGGTCCTCGTTGGAGTACTTTTTGTTTGACATTTCGACCTGTAAAAAATTAAAATGCAGTAGCTCACTCAGGTACTTCTATATCTACCGTAATGAGAGACACAGCCAAAAACAGTGAAGGTAATTGCGGTAGTCAGATTAACATAAATTTCTAACGAGTAACTCTTCTAAACAACATAAAATGACTTGAATTGTATAGGAATGCAATCATACTAGTAATAGGTACCAAAAAATACACTGGAAGATACAATTAAATTAAACAAATTAATGATTTTGTACCGATGTTATTTGTGACGAATTTGTTTAAAGTAAAAAAATGTTTTCTCTTTACACACGTATTTCATAACATAGAGAAATAAAATCGTAATACGTAATTTGATTCCAAGAACCTATGTTATATATTAGACCTGTAACAGCTTTTTTTGTTTACTTATCTCATCTCGTTCCTGCAAATTACAAAAAACAAAATCACCTTCCTTTCCTCTATTCCGTAATTGTTACGTAATAATGGACACGGTTGGTTTTTGGTGTAGGTAATTCCGGCAATCAGAAAATTTCAATTAACTCGCTAAAAACTAAATGAAGTAACTTGAAACGGTAATCAATCAGTTTGTTTTAAAACCCTTAAAAATAATTACATTATTTAGTTATGAAAATACTTACATATCACTCCCAATATCCTTATGAAAATCCGCGCGGTAGCTTACGCGTACGCAACACACAAACTACCTTTATGGCGGTTTGGCGCAGACTGACCGAGGGAGACGTGACAACGAGCCGACGATGGTTATAGTTCTTTTTAACGTGTGTAATTGACGCTCTATTGTACATACTTAATAGATAATTTGAGAACTATTTGATACAATTAGAAGTTTTCTTATTTTTAAGCCTAAACCGAAAACTTACGGAATTTCGTACACTTACGTAATATGGTACATCTACCTTAGCTGTTGGTCTTCTGACATTAAAATGAATAAATAAAATGCGGTCAAAGCTCATCAAACTGTGTAAGTTATGTGAGATGGAGGAGTAGTTCGTACTTGCAAGCCCATGCCGATGGCAGTAACGGCATCCATCTGGCGCTCGATCCAGGGCCCGACGGCGTTGGCCTTCTCGGCGAACTGCCGGCGCAAATTCTCATTGTTCTGTTGCTTGCGGAGTTCAGCTGCCAGTGTTCCGTCGCGCTGCGGTACCAGCTGCCTTACGTCTGACCACTTGCGGTTCAGTTCCTGTACCAGGAAATACAGTTTTACGTGCTTTAGAATAACACAACTTTTTAACAGATTTTGCGCATAACTGATCTTATATTTAATCCTGATGTTTTGACTCCTTTACAGAATTACCTTAGTCATCCTGTGATCATGGCTCCTGTGAAGGAGTCGAAGCGTCAGGATTACATATAAAATAAATTATGTGCAAAATCCGTAAACAAGTTCTTTTAAGGAAGGTACTATAATTTTCTGAGTTAATTGCTTTGGGTAGATAGTGAAAGATTCGAATTAGTTATTTCAACTTACGTGGGCAGTAAGAGTGGTGTAGGGGTTCTCCAGACCGCCGGGGATTTGGTGCTGCTTCACAATCGACTCTACTTGGTGTACTAGGTTGACTATTGCCTGAAATTAAAAAACAGATTCTAACTATCTCACGTTATACTCAATAATTTTTTTTTCTTTTGTAAATCATAACGTCGATCTACATGTTTATTAACTTTATGGCTACATCATTACCTACGTATTAATTGTTTACTTTAAGCCTTATCTATGTGCGATCATTGTGTCGAGTGATATGACTTTATCTTTTAATTGATACCACTCAGTGATTATGTAAATTTCAGTAGGGACTTGACTCTAGTTGGTATTGCTTAAACTTGAGATTCCACCTGAATTTTCACCGTTGTCAAACTATCTTTTTGTGAAGTTTCTATTGGTTGGGAAGGGTTATCCAAGTTCGCCAAAAAGAAGCATAATAAAATGCAATAGTTCCAACTTATAACAACTATTTACGATTTATATCTTTAGGGATATAATCCCTGGAAACGCAAATGTGCCTCTTTATATATGGCAATCTGTTATCACCAGACAGTCCGTCTGGTTTGTAAGCATTTGTACTTGTTTGTCACTCTTGTACTAAAGCATAAGAGTTTACCTGTGTTGTAATAATATTATTTGATAAAGAAAACTTATAAATGCGTGTGTACAAGAATATATTTGGTAACCAAGTCAATAAACCTTAATGTCTATAGTGACATAGAACATCGTAAGAATTTTGATTAACATGTAGTTTTACATATATGCCAGCCAGTATACAACATACGCCCCCATAATCTAAATTCGCAAAAGCAATAAACAAGGTAGTAGCACATTCGCAATAAAAAGAAACAACATAATAGCATAGACAAATTAAAATAAAACTAAAACATAAATTACACTACAATACAACAAAACTTAAGTTACAATTGCAGTCGATATCAATTTATGTGATGCCCATGCCATCTAGGCAGGTTTTATGTTTGATGCGCCCTAAAGGCTTGGTCAGTATGTCAGCAGGTAATTTATCCGTCGATAAGAAACGTAACGTTACCGTTCCATCATTGACCTTTTCACGAATAAAGTGAAACTTAACATCAATATGTTTTGTGCGATTGTGGTGGACAGGATTGGCGGCTAACGTAAGTGCACTTTGACTGTCAGAATACAAAACAACTTTGTGAAGCTCACCTGATAGTTCAGCGTATAAACGCCTCAAGTAACAAGCCTCCTTGACAGCGCTGGCAAGGGCCATGTATTCTGCTTCAGCAGATGATAGAGCTACGGTCGGCTGCTTACGCGCTTCCCATGTAACTGGTCCCCCCGCGATACTAAAATAATATCCCGTATATGACCGTCTATCTTCGGTACAATTTGCCCAGTCAGCATCAGAATACCCACGAAGTATCCAATCCGTATTCTTTCTGTAAGTTATACCTAAGTCTTTAGTTGCTATCAAATACTTTAAGCATTGTTTAGCACATTTCCAATGACTTTCATCATACTTGGTGTTAAACTGACTTAAGTAACTCACCGTGAATGCAATATCTGGCCTAGTGCTTACAGCAAGAAACATCAGACATCCTATCAACTCTTGGTAAGGACAGTCGTAAGAGTATTCTTCCTTTGATTTCTCTAATCTTTTGTTGAGCGGCACAGATACACTTTTCACATCACTCATATTAAATCGTTTTGCTATTTTCTCGATGTATGTCTTCTGATAAATTTTTAGGCAATTATTTTCATATTTTACATTCATACCTAAGCAAAATTCAATTTGTCCTAAATCTTTAATAGAGAAGCATTTTTGTATGTCACTTTTGAAATTGTCAAAAGTTACGTCTTCTTTATAAAGACAAATTATGTCATCGACATACACGGCCAACAAAAGAGTTTCATTGTCATTTATTGTTTTTCTAAATATACATGCCTCCGAGGGAGCCTGCGTGAAACCAATAGCTGACAATGTTTGTTTTAATTTAATGTTCCAAGACCTCGGCGCCTGCTTGAGGCCATAAATGGAACGTTTTAATAAACAAACTTTGTCACAATGCAATTCATCAATGAAGCCTTCTGGTTGTAACATGTAGACTTCCTCATCCAAGTCTCCATTAAGGAAAGCCGTATCGACATCCATATGGCGAATTTTGTAGCCTTCTTGAACAGCGAATGCTAACAGTGTTCGAAGAGAAGAATTACGTACAACAGGCGCATAAGTTTCAAAATAATCTACGCCATACACTTGCGTGAAACCTTTGGCCACTAAGCGCGCCTTATATTTTAAAATATTACCTGATGCATCTCTTTTTATTTTATATACCCATTTGGATTTGATACACGACTTATTTTTAGGTTTATCAACTAATGTCCATGTACTTTTCTTTGTTAACGCGTTATATTCGTCCCGCATAGCAGAGATCCAATAATGTTTATCCTCACTGTTTATAGCATCATAATAACATTTTGGCTCTTCATCTAAAAAATTAGACACCAAAATATTATAAGAAAAGAAATCAGGAGGCTTACGATCTCTTTTTGGGTAACGATCTATAGCGTTATCTATGTTGTCATGAGATGGTTCAGTTGAAGAAACAACATCTTCCTGACTACGTCCGCTGGTGTCTTCTATTAAAGAATTTTCACTGCTATTCTCAGTTACTTCATCACCAGATGAATGCATTAAATTATCACTATTTATTAAAGGAGTACATTGTTCAGACATGAGAGTTTCAGATAAAGCATTTAAATGTTGATTATCAAATGCTTTTAAATCAGTAAAAATATTTTCAAAAAATGTAGCGTCTCTCTCTTTGATTAATTTTCTCGGGTATCGCGTATCCCTAAAAAAATAGCTCCTTGGATCGTCAGAATAACCCACAAAGATAAATTCTGCGGCTTTCAAATCTAACTTAGAGCGTTGACATGAAGGGATATGCACAAGAGCCCTACACCCGAATACTTTTAAGTAAGAAATATTAGGTTTCTCACTGTACCATTTTTCATAAGGAGTTTCATTGACTAAAGCTCGGTGTGGAGACCTATTTTTGATGTACACCGCAGTTTCCATTGCGTCCTGCCAGTATGCTTTAGAAAGATTGCTTTGAGCTAGCATAGCACGAGCTTTTTCTACAATACACCTTATACTTCGCTCGCTAACTCCATTTTGTTGTGGGCTATAAGGTACTGTTGTCTCGTGTTTAATACCACAATTGTTAAGATAATTGGACATTTGTTTGTTAACGAACTCAGTCCCATTATCTGTACGCAAACATTTCATTTTTGTATCTGATTGTCGTTCAACAAAAGAATGAAATGTCTTAAAAATCTCAAAAACATCAGACTTCAAAGCAAAACAATAAATAAACATCATACGTGTAAAGTCGTCAATAAATAAAATAAAATAATTATTGCCCTTAAAAGATGTAGTAGAAAATGGTCCACAAACGTCAGCGTGAATTAGTTCTAAGGGAGAACTTGCACGTTTGTATTTAACTTTCAAAAACGGTTTTCTGGCTTGCTTACCTTCTATACATGGTATACAGGGATCCTTATCTACATCAGCATAAGTCATACCAGTCGCTTGGCCTCTTTTTAGTTTGTCCATCCCGATACGACAGAGGTGACCCAGACGCCTATGCCAAAGTTGATATTCAGTCAACTCAAAGTGCACTTTACGTTCCGTATTGTCAACCACATCTAATGCTGCAAATTTTTGTGCTTTGTTTGGATTTAAGTTCAAACTATACAAACCACCACTATAAGTACCCTGTAAAATAGAATTGCCAGTAAAAGTTACATCAATGTTATTATAAAAATTACAACCACGCTTATCAAAAATAACTGTGTAGCCTTTGTCAACAGCTTTCTTAACAGAAATTAGGTTACAATGTAAATCTGGTACAAAAACAACATCTTTTATTTTCGTAATGCTTGGAATACCTGTAACAACTATATCACCTGTTCCAACAGCTGGCAATTTGTCTCCATTCGCAATAGTGACAGAACCGGCATCATGACTCAACGGCTTATAGTTTTCAAAAAATTCCAAACAAGGACTCATATGACTAGTTGCTCCAGAATCAATGTACCATCGTTGACATTTCTTATCATTATTTTCGGCAACAAATGCAGTGAGTAACGTGGAATCTTCTTGAGTAACTCTTTCTACTACACTGCCAATATTGGCTTTCTTCTTTCCCTTTTTGTGTGGGCATTGAGGACTCTTATGTCCTGGCTCATGACATTTATAACAAACAATAGGCTTTTTAGTTTTGTTTTTTGATGTCCTCGAACTTAACGCTAAGACGTCATTTTGAGGTACGTCTTTGGCCATTTCGTTCAATAATTTAGATTTTACTAAATCACTTGTTACCTTTACATTGGAGTTTTCAAGTGCCATTATGAGAGGTTCGTATTTAACTGACAGACCTCCTAACAAAATAGCGGCGACAGACTCGTCGTCTATGACTTTACCAATGTCTGCTAAATCTTGTACTGTACACATAATAGCATTTATATACGACTCAATATTTACAAAGTCATTCAGAGCATACCTGTATAAGCGGCGTTCGAGTGATAGCCTGCGGCCCATCCCTTTGTCTTCGTAAGCATTTGCTAGTGCGTCCCAAGCTTGTTTTGCTGATTTTGCTGATCTGACGTGAGTAATGGCTGAACCATCTAACGTGAGCGAAATCTTAGACAAGGCCTTCTGATCCTTTCTAATTCTCACATCTTCAGAGGTAGGATCACCATCAGCGTAGCCTTCAATGGACTTCCACAATTCTTCATGAATAAGCAGCGCTCGAATTTTAAATTTCCAGATGCTGTACCCATCTCGATTAGACAATAATTTAATGCCACTGAATTGATCACTCATTATACTAGAGCCTCGTGCTGATAACGAATGTTGTAATAATATTATTTGATAAAGAAAACTTATAAATGCGTGTGTACAAGAATATATTTGGTAACCAAGTCAATAAACCTTAATGTCTATAGTGACATAGAACATCGTAAGAATTTTGATTAACATGTAGTTTTACATATATGCCAGCCAGTATACAACAACCTGGTATTCCTTGTCGGCCTCGCCCAGGGTAGCCTTGAAGCGCGAGTGCGCATCCATCAGGCCAGAGATCTCTTCGATGGTGTGCACGATGAACATATCCACGAGATCTTCGCGAGTGCCGTCCAACCTAGGAAAAGCAATATACATAAAATAAGCAGATTGTTTTCAAGCACATTAAAACGTGGATATTATGGCATAACCCCTCATTTTGGGAGAAGCTTACGACCAGCTGTGGACGTCCTTCAGTTGGTGTATACGCTGATAGGACATGAGCAGCGATGTCTTGCTTATAGTAGTGCGTTTCGGAATGTTCATAGCGCCGTCTTACGTACGTAGCGTAACGTACGCGACATTTAGTCCATCAGCTTATTAAGGTCTTCCTTGCTGGGACGCATAGGTACTTCTTTATGAATGAAAATATCGTAGGAAGAATGGAATGTGTGGGTGTAACAGCTGCAGATGTAGCTGAGACCAACGGTTTATAACGCTTTCTAGAGCACAAAGAAGCTGGACATGATAAATTACTGGTCACTTATCCCATGCCTGGCCTTTGCAAAGTTTGTGACGTATCAAATTTTTATAATACAAGATTCAAAAAATAAATACGAATATCGTGAATAGTGTCGATATTATCGGGGCGGGCGATACATGGGCTGGAGACGCGTCTGTATTTAAAAGTGCAAAGCGTTAAGTATATCATCAGCTCTTTGTCGTTTGCATGGGACAGCAAAACTTTTTACTACACGTATGTGCATAAGTGTCTTGTGTGAGCTTTGGTGATCGCCTCGGTTCTACAGGAGATGAGTTTAAGAACGTATACTTGGATTAATAATGACTAAAACACTTGTTTATGTAAATATCTTCATTAGCAGGGTAACTACATAGATTATAAGCGATTCTACTATAGCTTGCTGATGATTAGCTCTATGGGCTAGAATTGCACAACCTTGTTCTGCCGTTCCCATATTTTTAATCGGACCCCATTATACTCGTATGGTAGATATACCAAAGAGTCGCACTAAGCGTTTTCGTTCCTATTTTGTGATATGTACCGCTAAGGAGTGGAACTCTTTGCCTGAATCTGTGTTTTCTGACAAATACAATTTGGCGGTATTCAAGTCACGAGTGAGTAGGTATCTTCTAGGCAAACGCGCATCCTAGATCGCATCGTCGCTTACCGTCAGTGGTCAAGCGCCTACCTATTTACTATAAAAGACACCTCTGTGTGAGATGAAAGCTGCGACCCCGCGGTTCCTCCTTGCCGGTCGCTTAGATGAAGCCTATACAGCCTTCCTAGGCTATGGCACTTTCTAGGTGGTGTTTAGTCACTACGAGTATCCATGCAGGATTCACCACCTCCCTCCCTGCGTTCGGAGAGTGCCCAATGCCAGGGGCGCAAAAAAAAAAAATAAGATAATTACGAGTCATGGGTGTTTTTATATATTTCTATGAATATTGTTTATTTATGTATTCATATATATGTGTATCCGTTATCCTAGCATCCATAACACAAGCTTTACAGTGCTTACTTTGGGCTAGGCTAATTGGTCTGAATGTAAGAAATATTTATTTAGTGTGACTGACCAGTTGTTGAAGGGCGCAGCGCGTTTGGCGAACTCGAGGTGCAGCAGGTCGATCTGCTCGAGCACGCGCTCGGCGTCGTCCAGCGCTAAGCGGCGGCGCTGCGTGAGCGCCCCGAGCCGGTCCCACTGCCCGCAGATGCGCTGGCAGCGCGCGTTCACCGCACCCACCTCGTGGTACTCCAGGGTGCTGAACGAACGAAACAACTTTACTTACAAAATGCACAAAAAAAATCAACTTGTCAGGCGTAAGAAATACTTTGGAAAATTCGATGGTTCTTGGCTTAGCTACTGTAATATAGTAAGCTTGATTTATTTTTATTAAGAAACAAACAGTCATGATAACACAAATGATTATGAACAAATAAATATAAGTAGAACTATAGTTCCATTAATTAATAACATAAAGAAAATCAGTAACTAAATGCACAAAAAATATTAGTTTGAAGCATTTTGTCTAAGAATAAACTAATGAGTGAAGCCAATTGAAGAAACTTAAGTCGATAATAAATATAATATAACATGATATAACTTGTAGATATAATAAAGAAAGTAGATATTATTGAAGAAATTATGTTAAATCCTTAGTAACTCAGCTGTTCCGGCGTTTGACCCGTTGAGACGGAAACGTGACGCGATTTTTTGACACGACTCGGTTGACAAGTAAATTCTCAGGCGGGAATCAATCCGGTCCGATCGGACCGGACTTCCAAAGATTGCGGATACGATTCTTACCTGAGAATTCATTTGTCAGCCGAGTCAATTTTTTTAGTATTTTTCTATTATAATAATTTATCTTATGAGGTTGCATTGAAAAAATGCATAATATATATAAAAAAAGATAATTTCTTATTAGCAGTTTTGGTATTTAACCACCGTTTAGTTATTCCATAGAGAAATTGCAACGATAACGAGTTTGTTGTATTAGAAACGCGTGTAAGCATCGCGTCTGTACCAATTCAAACTCGAGATTGAATTTATGCAGGTATTCGAAGGTAGATCTTTGAAAACCCAGATAAACTCATAGCCAAGTTGCGTTTAACTCGTGCGAGTATCGCGTTTATTTCGATACGAGAGCGGTTCAACGGAGCGTTTAAAAAACGTTGTGTGCACAAGCTCTTAGGTATGTGTATGTTTTAAATTCACAATTAGAACTTCGAGATTTAAGCAAACACATTGAGCTAATGAGGAATTTGATTATCATATTTATCCAATCTAAGGCAGTTAAGCACGGTATTTTATAGAAAATTTTACATATAATGTACTAACTTGAGTTCCTGTGCGATAGCAGCGATTTGCTCGACGCGGTCTTGATGAGCAGCAAGGTCAGACTCAAAGGCTTCGTGCTTCTTCTTCAAGGCCTTGATGTCATTCAGTTTGCATTGACGGAAGTCCTGCGATTGCAGCATTTCTTCCTTGCCTATTATACATTAAATGTAACGTTAGTACGAGAATTTGTGTATAACGTGATTGTCACAGTACCTACCAATACTACAGAGCCAATGACATTTTAATGTAAGTACATTTAAACTGGAATGGATTTATTGTACTTGTATTATAGTTATAATAACGTAATAAACAAATTACTTAAATTATCTTGCATAATATTTTATGTTTTGGCATCGTGTCATTACCTGACGTTGCATAAATTATTTGAAGAATTGACAACGCTTAATTTATTTAACCTATTTTTTATTGACTATGTTAAAAATATAGTAAAAAGAAAGTTATGCATGTTTTCATGTTACGTATTTGCGTTTAATTTTTTTAATAATTAGCAGATCATTAGGCGGAATCACTTTTTGTCTTTTTCTCAGACAGATTATAACTGTATCATGGAGATTAGAGTGAAAGAGAACGATCGCTACGTGCTAAAGCATTAGCTCGCCTGAAGTTACTCTATGCCTGTCCCTGAAAATTTGTAGAATATATAGTTCATTTTTCAGTCACCAGGCGCGCTGCCGTCGGTAAGTGTACAAGTAGATGAAGTTAGTCGAATAATGTACAAATTTTCATCGCGGCATTGGTGAGAAAATAATCGTGCTCCGTAATTTTTTAATTTTTGACAAAAAGAAACATTAACAAATGGTGAAGTATTGTATTGTGCTTGGATGTGCAAGCGGTTTAGCATCTGATCGGAAAAATAGACTGGAAAACAATTTGCGTCAATCATCGTTATTAAAAGTACCAAAGGTAATTCTTCATACGTTATCGATTCATAGCTGCACATTGAAATATTGAATATGTAAAATTATGATTTGCTTAATTAATCATGTTTCTTTTCTTCTATTCTTAACAACTTAGCGATTGCAGCAACTCACTTATTTTGTCCATATTTCTGGGACACTATTTTCTACAGCGATCTTTCTCCTTCTCACTAACCTGCATGCTTTGTATGACAATGACAATTTTGACAGTTTCCAGACAGACCTCTTTTACTTCTCTTTCAGAAAAAAGGATTAAAATTATTCTGCCTTATTTTATTTTTAATAACAATAAAAATAATTAACAATGAAAAGAGATACGGGTAAAATTTTCAAATCAATAAAACGCCATGTGGGTTATAAGATTGAAAACGCAATTAATCTTCCATATAATTCTGCTGCTATGTTATATTGAATAATCACCACGTAAAACATCCTACCTCTGGTCCAATCTTCGTGGATGTCAGCTTTGTGCTTGAACTTCTGCGCGAGGTACTCGAGCCTCTCGAGGCGCATCATCTCGCTGAGCAGCCACTCCTCAAACGCCTTCTCGGCGATTTCCAGGCCCTTCCATGCTCCAGCGATATCCTGTAAAGAAAATAATGCGATATCTTTTTTAGGGTTCCGTACCCAAGGGGTAAAACGGGACCCTAGCACTAAGTTCCCGCTGTCCGTCCGTCCGCCTGTCTGGCCGTCTGTCACCAGGCTGTATCTCTTGAACCGTGATAGTAAGACAGTTGAAATTTTCACAGATAATGTATTTCTGTTGCCGCTATAACAACAAATGCTAAAAAACAGAATAAAATAAATATTTAAGGGGTCTCCCATACAACAAATGTGATTTTTTGCTCGTTTTTGCTCGATATTGATAACGGCAACAGGAAGACGCTTGAATTTTTCACAGAATATTGATTTATATTATTCCTTTTAAAAATAAAAAATTCAATTAATATATAAAGGTCGCTCCAACACAAGAAATGTGATTTTTTATTCCCGTGATGAACTTCACTTAACTAAAAATTTGTACGGAACCCTCGGTGCGCGAGTCTGCCTCGCACTCGGCCGGTTTTTTTTTATAATTAGAAGTTGATATTGTATGAAAACTAATGGAGTTCATGCATAGAATGACTCGAAACGGTGAAACTTTGCTCCAGATCTGCTATATGGATAATTCTGTTGATCGAGCAGTAAACCAGGAGATTAAAGTTATAAAACTGCAGTAAAAGACGTAGCATATGGCAAGAGTGTGTCTGTCCTTTCACAATAATCTTTTACAGTATTTTTATTACTTTTTATGTGTTTACAGAAATTCAGTGCCAAATATTAAAAATATTATATATTAGATTTTCTTATTAAAACTGCGACTTATACCTTGTATTTTTAATCGAATTGTAAAGTAGGATTCTGAATCAGGCAATTAAAGTACATAACTCAAAATGTTTATTTTCTTTTTATGCAATATGCCAGTTTGATATGGTTACTGCACATTTTTTTTGATTGGCAT
Organism: Calamotropha paludella; assembly: GCA_927399485.1. Taxonomy (NCBI): domain Eukaryota; kingdom Metazoa; phylum Arthropoda; class Insecta; order Lepidoptera; family Crambidae; genus Calamotropha; species Calamotropha paludella. The sequence continues at coordinate 21,861,204 of OV656817.1, read as the reverse complement.
ATCAAATGGTGTTAAATGTTGGTTTGTATACACACTTCTGATTAATTTGACAACATCTTTACAGATTTAGTAAATAATTATGTACTTAGATGTACATAGGTATAACTTGAAGACGTGGATAAGACTTGCTGCATTGGATTATCGATGATCTGGTGACGATTGCAAGAATTGCTTATTCATAAAAATATCCGAGAGTGGATTCCAATAGGAATACGACATCCATAACGACATTAAAGGAATATGTAAATGATACTTACGGAAACCATCTTGCCTTCGGTGGGCATATAGGCGGGGCGGTTGCTCAGGCGCAGTTTGGTCTGCAGGGTATTGAAGTTGGTCTCGAGCTTGGCCTTCTGCTCGACGCGTGGCGGTTTGTGCTTGCGCCTATAGGTGCGGTAGTCTTCCAGCTTCTTCTGGCACCCGGCCAACGAGTTGTCAGTCTGCCTGCTGTTCAGCCACGGCATGGTGCGGCGGATCCAGTCCAAAAGCTGTTGCAAAAGTTGTTTAATCAACTTTTTGAAATGTTTGCGTAAGTGGATTTGTACAATTTAAAAGACAATCAATAATTTTCTTAAAAATGGTCTTTTGAACTGGAAGTCTTATATTTCATACACATAAAAGGTATCCTATCCCAGAAAAAGGTTTCAGCAATTGAGTCTATTCTTAAAGTTTTGTATAAATCTTTATATTTTTATATTTTCCACAGAACTAAGAGTCAATGAATATAGAATATAGTTATTCTTGATTCTTCTAGACTTACATCGCTGGCAAGACGCTCGTACTCTTCCATGAGGCGCTCGTTCTCTTGATTGACTTTGAGAACTTTGCAGATGCGGTTCGCGGCAGTTTCAGCCTGTGAATTTAGAGTATGATTAAATACTATTATACATTTAGCTTAATATTTATTAAGAAACAATGTTAAGACACTGCGATTCTATTAACTATATAAGCTTTATAAGTAGTTATTAATTTCTAAAGAACTATGGGAATATATATAACTATTCTCACTAAATATCAGATTTTGAAGCGATTATACTATAAAAAAAGGTTTTATGCAGCTAGACATTTGTTTTTTTTGGATCCATCTAATTTATACCAATAGTTTAGTTTTATGGTTATAAAAGTATAGAATATATAATAATGTTATAAATATAGTTGGATTCAATAAATCAAAATGCCTTATTGCAATATTTCGAGTTCAATCTCATCGTTATCCGATTCTTTCTTATCAATGACTCTGCTTTTGAAAGACAACTATTTAAATCAATTACGGTAGATGAGATTCAACTGATTGAAGCTTTAACATTTCACGACAAAGGCATTGTTAGCGCAGATACAGACCTTCTGCGCGCCAGAGAAGCAGTGGTAGTACGAAGACACGTACGTCATGACGGCGCGCTCGTCTGGCAACGCCGTATTCTGCAGATCTAGCCACACGCGAGCGGGTTAGTTTCATGCGATGACAGTAGTATTGGATGGCTTGTGTTTTTACGGCATTATTTATCATCTTGAAAAATGTAAAGGGTCAACAACCGATTCGAATATATAGATATTAGAATTTAAGTTATCGATATAACGGTACACTTCCTTCTTGGCAAGAATGAAGGAAAGTGTAAAAATTTCTAGTGTAACAAAATATTTAAATGTGTGTTTTCTTGTTTGGTTACGAACAATAAAGGATTTCCAAACAAGACTCTTTTCTTAGGACTTAAATATAAAATTTTAATTGAAGTTTTTCAGTCGTAATAAAAGTGAGTTTTGGGTTAAGGTTACAATGAATCAAGCTGTGACAGGGCAACTATGAAATATAAAAACACAAGCATTCCAAACGACAATTGATATTAAATCAACGATTGAGATATGAAATTGGTAGTTAATTAATGATTTAAAATAAAAGCTAAAACAAAAATAACGGTTTTCAGTGACAACATTGACATAATAAAAACAGGATTCATCGCCGCGTTTGCTGTTAAACAAAACTGCATAATATCTTCATAACATTTTTCTAATCATTAAAGATTTTAAACGAAATGAAGATATTGTTTTTGCAAATATATTTGTAGCTGGATACATTTTATGATACAGGACATACTAAAGCAATAAAGCATACTGGGACTTTTTCAGTATTCTGCGTAACGAGGAAAGGTAAAGAGGTAGATACTTCTTATTTAATTAAAATTAATACAACAGAGACAGGGAGCCGAGGCTGACGCAGCATATAAAATATCGTTGAATGTTTAAAATAGGTTGTTCTTATGTATCCAGCCAGCAAAGCTTTCAATACATGCTATGAGTGGCACACAAAGGCCTGGCGTTAGCTCGGGTGTCAAACAGGAGGCACTTGGCCCTCAGATACCTGTTGCGCGCCTTGGAACGCGTGGTAGTAACATGACACGTAAGTCATTATGGCACGCTCATCTGGCTTTGGTGTGTTTATTAGGTCTGCAATATTCATTTCAACAAACGTTTAGGAAGTCTTGAATCTAGTCAATTTTTAATTTGGATCAAAGAATAGTTATTCGTTATTCAGCAATTTTTTTCTCTTCTTCTTCCAAGTTACAAAGACAATATTATTTTCTAATTTAACAATTTCGTAAAATTGTTTAGTTTTGCCACTGTGTCATAAGTGACGCAAATAAAGTCGGAAACGGTTTTAACTTTTTCAGACTATGTAGAAAATATAGATCTATAAATCAATATAAATCGTTAACTATAGTAAATATATCACCAAAAATACGTAAAAAAAAATACTCGATGTACCTACTACGTTACGTTAAAAAGTAAATATTAAGATAATAGAGTATGCAATCTTTGTTAACTTACCGTCGGGGTCCAACATACGAGGGATGTCGAGGTACTTCTCAGCGACATCGAAAGCCGTGTTGAGATTCTCGAGAGGATTGTCCTTAGAAAGTTTGCTGTAATCGATCAGATCTGGCCTGTGCCTGTGAATGAGGGCACAGAAGGCCAGACCGTCCTTGAACGAGAGGTGGAAGTTCTGCACGTTGACATTCTTGTATGGGGCCGTCTTGCGTTGACACCAGAGAAGGAGACCTTCCTGTAATAATAAAAGACTATTTGAGAAACACAAAAAAAATAAAGCTAGGCAATTTTAGCAAAGGCTCTCAAGCTGACTATGGAAATGGTTTTCAATCGCTATTGGCATTTTCATTCTAAGTTTTGAAGGCTAAATTTATTTATTGTTTTACTAAAAGGAAGTCGGAACCATTAAGAAGTGTAAATATTAAGAAATCAGGAAGTTTGGAAACAAACACACAAACGGCAAGTAATATTGATGTTTGGGAGTTTCTGGATTTAGAACAGTTTCAGAAGATTTTTTGTTAAAATGAAGGAAAGTTATCATAATAAACTTTCCTAAAAAAATTAAATTTATCTGCGTTTGTGAATAACCACAAAAATGCAGTCCAAAATTAATTAATTGATAATATTAATAACCTTAGCAGTCATTTCTTCAACTGAGATGTCTTGGATGGCGAATCGAAGAATGATCGTCCAGATCATACCCAAGGTCATCTTTAGGTTTCCGTCTACGATTTCCTCGGCACCGATTGATACCAACTTTACTCCTAAAAAAATAATACATACCACGTATTTAATAAGGTTTGGTTGTTGAAATAACAGTTTGAAATAATCTTTTCACATTTTTAACACTGGGTCAACTGTTAGATAAAATTCAAGATAGATAGTTGCAGAAATATAATCCAATTGATGTAAGGTTTACAGAATATGGCATGTGATTTATATAGACCTAGACCTAGAGACAAAAGTCACATGATTTGCAAATATATTTAAGATAGCTTTTCATTTTTTTTAAGTTTATTTCAAATACTCCAATTAGCCTTGCGCAAAGTAGTTTGATTACCTTTGGAGGCGATGAAGTCCAGGGCCTTGTTGACATTGGCGATCTTGTGGAAGCGCATTTTGCCACGGTCGGGCTTTGGAAGTGTCTCGCCGGATATGACTTCTAGTAGGAGCATCAACTTTAATCCATTGCGGAAGTCTTCGTCGATGTTCTCGATACCAGTGCCGGCTTTCCTTAAGTGGCTGTTGCACCATGCTGTGAAGGTCTGGAAAGAAAAAATGTCATTCCATTAGCAAGCATGAATTACTACGTTTGTATAAATTACAAACTAAGTTTATGTTTTTTATGTATATTTTGTATACTTGAAATATGTTTCACGAGCGCTTATGGCACGATTGAATTTTTCTGCCCCCGAAATTTATTCTAATAGGAGGAGACTAAAAGATTTAACATTTTTAAATTTTCTTAGCAGCTACCAGTGGCGGATTTACAAATTTTCAAGGTATAGGCTGTGAAGCTTTTGCCGCCCTTGCCTCCACAATTGCCAAATTGTCATGTCCTAGATTATTTTTACAATTCAACCACTTCGTTGGAATTGCACGTAAAATAATTTTTAGGTATATTTTTCTAAAGCTAGTGCGTGTTCAACACATAATACTCGATACATAAGATTAAAATCGGTAAAATTATGCACTAAATTCAAATTAAAATCACTAAATTATATACAAACCATGCAGTTCGCAGCCTCCAAAAAATATTAGGACTGGCTGTATGGGTTGACGGTAGGAAAGAAAAATACATTTTCTATAATTTCGCTCTTTACACTCATTCAAAGTGCGGGGAGAGGGCGCATTGGGCGCAAAGACCGATTACCGATTCGCCGCCCCCAACCGATTACTCGTTGGGGGCGGCGAACTAGCTGTTTTACTCTAGAATATGGAAGATTGCTAAACGGATTCACGGAACGTACAATGACAAATGATAAGTGAGAAGGGAAAGTCGTCGGCTAAATTTGTTGCAGACTTCTATCTGTAAAACATCAGAATACAGAAAACCGTCATTCAGAAATCTTTTTGATTTCTGGTAGCAAAAAAAAAAAAAATCGGTAACCAAATTTGCCGCCCCAAAAATCTGCCGCCCTAGGCTCAAGCCTACTCAGCCTGCTGGTAAATCCGCCACTGGCAGCTACATTACCAATTTTTGTTTTAATATCTAGAAACACATTAAAAAGTATAATATTTGCTTTCTGATTGTACCCGGAACGAAAGTAAATGGCAATTACTGATTTACTCGTTAATTTTAAATCGTTTAGATGTGGGCACCCTCCATGCTATTCTGGCCAAACCACTGTGAGTTAAGCTAAAAGCTTTGTACTTTAGTTTGTAATAATAATTAAGTAGTTTACTGTACACAACATAGAATAAGGTTTGTGATAGGACTGACATGTCTACCTAAGATATAAGACCATAATGATAAAAACAAAACAAAATGATTATCCTGAATATCTATTGTAATTTATTGCAGATATTATACCTGCAATAAATTTCTCTTTTAATTTTAGGTAAGTCTTCAATTTGCGCCTGTCCTAGCAGCTGTTCCACTTTGTCACATAAAATCTCGCTGTCTAGCTTGATACATTGATAGCTGGGTATTTGTGAAATATCCATTGCAAAGTATCAAGGCAAAATGATGTAAGGACTAAAGTTACCAGCCTCTTATCGATATTTGAACCTGTTGAACATTGTCCAATATTTGAACCATAGAAGTGGATTGTGAAATTGTATGTTACAGAAATTGCGCAGTAGTTAGCAAGTTGCGGGTCTGTAGTGCGTCCTCTCAAAGTTTGCGCTACGAGTAACCTTGGGGACAGCCCCTCGATACAGCGGTGACCTCGTCTTTATATTATAAGAATATAAACAAGGAGATCCTCAGTATTCCCAACAAGAAATATAATTCATTCATGTTACTAATACAGCAATAAATATTATTTAAATTCAAAACATCTCCACAAATACTCACTGTGTGAAACGTAAGATCGTGTTATGTAAATGAGTTCGCGATAACGTTTACACTTTTTTATTTTAACTCCAATGTTTTGGACATCTATAAATGGTTTTATAATGCGAGTTCATTTATCATGATTTTGACCGTTTAAAAATATTTGTTCGGATCTAGGAAATAATTCTATACTTTCTCTAACTCTTTTAACTTTTAGACTGGCTGCTTTGAAAACCATCGCAACTGTTTTTGCATTAAAGCTACGCATTTTTTCTACACAAATGTACTAATTTAGTTATCGTGATTAGATGCTTTTTACTTTTTTTCCTTTAAGGTTTATTTTTAAATGATTTTTTATTTGTTCGTTAATATTTTAATAACCCAGATTGACTTAGTCAGAAGAACAGAAATGGTAATAATGTTTTATAACTCTTTTACCACTATTTATTTAATGCGAAAACGTGAGGACAGGCTATAAAAAGTTTTTATAGTTTTTCAATATTAGATAAATGCTGTCGCTGAAATATAACTTATTACACATTTAGGATAGTTATTGAATTATCTATAAAAACATGTAATTGTTAATTTCATTCGAAATCAACTGAGGTGGACTTCAGGTTATTTGTTATATTTATATTCTTATTATCATAGAATGGTAAAGTGTTCAAAAATAAAATTGTATACAATTTTCATTATATTTAATTTAATATACAGTGAAATTAAGTCATAAGAACGTATTTATAAATAAATAGCTGTCATACTTGAAGTTACGACAAAATGTAGGGAAGAAAAATAAAGGCTGCATATTTTTTCACAACTTTTGAATAGTATCATCGATCGGGTTTGACATAATGTTGACATAACAACTTGTCAACCTATCCAAAACAGTACTGAAATAAAAAAATCCATTATATATACATATGCTGTTGATTGTACCTACTTAAAATATGTGTCGATTTTTTTTTTAATAAACATGTCTTTAAACATCCACAGTCTTAATTTCTTTACTAATCTCCTGGCCTATTTTGTTCATAGGTTGAAAGTTTAATTAAAGAAATGGTCACTAATTATTTTGATATTGAATAATTTAATTAAAATATTAGTTTTTGCTTGAGAGTGGTAGAATAAATTGAATTTGAACATGAAATATATTTTAATATAGAAAAAAATCTCCTCAGGTGGTACTCGAACCCACGTGTTTTCGGCTAACCTGGCCGAATGGCGCAAGCTCTTGAGCATTTTTAACATTTAAAATAATAACATAAATATGAAGTATCACATTCATTATTGCATATACATACATTTCTAAGGTCACAGTCTTCTTCTGAAGCTGACTTACATATTTAGGTTATTTTATTTTCAAAGTATTTCGAAACTTTCTAGAAAAAAATAGTAAAAATCTTTTTTCAACTAATTGTTCATCACCGTTAAAGTCAGGAAGTATCTAATTAGTACTCTGGATATTCCGTTGGTTAGAGATAAAAATACTTGTTCCGTAACCTTGGTTTTTTTGTTTCTAAAAACGTGTCACTTGAGCCACAAACAAAAGACTATTAATATAAAAATATATTGTTTTATATTTTGGTCTGTAACCGGATGATTTGTTTTGAATGTTTTTTCTACAAAGAAAGACTTTGGCCTGTCTAGAACTGCAGTAAGTTCCAAGCTAGAACGAGTATTCAAAGCTTCTTTAGCAGGTTCATACCGAATTTGGTTGGGCAGGGAAGGCAACACGAGTGAAGATGAGTAAGTAGTAGAAGTAAACCTACACTCATGTCAAAAACCTCAAGTTTTGAGCAACAAACAATGGACTTGAGTCACACGATGGACTTGGCACCTGCTTGGTGAATCCATGGAATGCTAAGTTCGTCTCTTATTACTGAAGCTCCGATAATTTGGCGAAAAACTTGCAGTTCTTTCGTGACGATGGGGAGTGCATCTGCGCCGAAGTATCGTAGCCTCATTAAGTGAAAAAAAGATGGTAAAAAATGTATTTATGTATACGTAATGTATATATTAATGTAAATGTACACATGTGACTCGGATATAAAAAAATATTGTTTATTGTTACTAACATAATTATTAAGTATTTATTGACTTTGACTGAAATAAATAAATATTATTGTAACGTTAAGTTTGATTTCAATCAAACCACACTTTTGAGTGAAGTAGGTACTTGTGAAGAAACATTTTAGTACGCTAAAAGCCAATAGGTTGCGCTTTTCTATTACCATGTGAAAAGTTATAGTAATTATACCTAAGTATGTATTTTTATTATGTGTAGTAACTTTTATCTACCTACTAATGTATTATTGAGGCTGACTCATAAGCATTCTTTACAAACCTTGTGTAATGCTCGGATTAAATGTATTTGTATGTTCTTATTCAAATTTTAAATGATTTAAAAAAATATATGTTAGCCTTTTAAGAATAAGACAAGAGACCGGGGGAAAGTTAAAATTAAAGGAAAATCTTCAAAACCATTTAATCTATTTGTAAAATGCATTAACTATTTAAAAAGTAATAATTATTGATGGACAAAGGCTATGTATCATGTATACATTATATATACAAGTTTATAAACTAAATTACACTATAATCCTGACCGTTTTAATCTTGACGACCGTTTGGTGCAACGGTAGTGATCCTGCCTTACGCACCAACGGTCCTGGGTTCAAATCCCGGAAGGGGCAAATGTTTGTATGATGAATACAAACATTTTTATTTGAGTCATGGGTGTTTTTATATATTTCTATGAATATTACATATCTATGTATCATATATGTATGTCTATCCGTTACCCTAGCATCCATACCACAAGCCTTACAGTGCTTACTTTGGGCTAGGCTAATTGGTGTGAATGTAAGAAATATTTATTAATTTATTTATTAATTTATTAATCCTTATACTGCCGAAAGACATTAATTGCATGATTTGAGCCCCTTTCAAGTAAGTGTTGGAAAATCAAGGATTTATTAGACAGGCGGTTTTGCAAACCTGCGATCCGTTGTTATCATAAGAACAAAAAGAAACTGTTTTTTACGGGCTGTTATGTAGTACTATTTCAAATATTGGTTTATTTGGAAATACAACAACAATAAGATTTTTATTTTATTTCACAATATGATCACGTATATGATTAGCTTCCCCTAAAATGAATGGCTTTATAAACCTTGATTTTGACATCCATGCACCAATATTGGTATTGCAATAATTTTTAATTATTTCATTAATATTCTATTTTTAAGCGTACATACATATCTTACATAAATATCAATTTGTAAGATTGTGAAATTAAAAATAATATTTTTAATTTGTGATAAATAAATTTTGATTTTCAGTATAATAACTGAATGTAAAGGCATACTAAAAATGTTGTAAATGTACAAAACTTTGGGCAATAAATGAATTGAATTGTCATCACGCTTGGCAGGCGTGTTGGAGATCTCAGCAAAAGACCATAGTTCGGAAAAAATGCTACCGACCATTAACTTATCTAACGGTGGTCTACGGGAATTTATGGTGATAACCTCCAGTATCATTAGTCACCTTTTACAACACCTTTGAGTGCGAAGGGTAAGTGATATACTCGTATTGGACACCACACGACCAATATTTAAAAATAAAATGGGTTTCATATAAATAGCTTTTTTATTTTGACTGGATTAGCACTTCATCCTAATCAAGTCCGGGGGCAACACAGGATCCACGATAGCACGAGCTAACCTAAAAGGTGCCTATTCATCCTGGCTTTAAAGATGGACAGGTTATAAATACTCGGAATTAAAGACGCAGGGAGGAAGTTCTACTCTTTATTTATTTATTTTTTATTTTATTTATTCTTTTTTCACAAATTGTACAAAGGCGGACTTAATGCCTTAAGTATTTTCTACCAGTCAACCTTAGGGTGATGTAAATTACGAGTTATTATAATAATACATAGACTAAACTAATTTATATATAAATACAACATAAATACATACATATACATATATTCTACTCAAATAAGTACTATAAATAAATATATTATTTAGCTGTGTGCATTATAAGTTTAAATTAAAAAAATCGAATCTTGTTTTTTAAATATTTAGTTCTTACATATTTACTTTTTACACCGCGCACATCATACATTTAAATAAACCATTTTTACCGGATTAATTGGGCAAAAAAAATAAATTATTAATTTTATTTTTTATAATTAATGTTGCCAGTAGCCGATGGTCAAAGAAACAAACAGCTCAAATAGTAATATATTAACGAGTACACTCTTCTAACGAAGAGAACGCAAAACAAAACCAAATATACGGCTGTGCTGGTTGATTCTCGGCTTGTACTTTGTTATTCTTGATTCCAAAATGCTTACTTAAAATATATACTGAGGTAATAATTATTGTAAGTACACATAAGTTGATAGCATGAAAACCAACAATTTTAAACGAATCATATAAAATTTGTAAATAAACTCCACAAAGTTGAATTATTTTTGTCTTTGAATCGAATTTTGTGTCATTAACTTCTTTTATCTACTCTGATACTATAATACAAAGATTCTAAAACTGAAAACAAAATGCTTATGACAAACATTACGTACAGGCCAAAAATAATAAAAAAAAAAGTTTAATTACGATACAGGTCTTTTATGGACACCTGTATCATAATATAACTTTTTAATCATAACGATACACCTATACAACCTCCAGCTGGACCAAGGAGGTTGAACCTCTACTTTAAAAAGGTTTCAATGAACGAGTCCGCGACGACGCAACACGCATTCACAATCGATGTTTGCACCTTGGCGCCAACATTTGACATTTAAAAAATCTTTTCAATATTTAAACAAAGTTTGGTTTTGTTTGCAACATTGTTTTACGTAATATAGTATGAGAGTAGATAAAGTAGTGTATGACACTGTACATAACTTGGTCTTATAACACTCGTGTGATACTATAAAAAAACTCGCCTACGGCTCGTTTTTTTAAAACACACTCATGTTATAAGAACCCTTATTATGCAACAGTATCATAAACTACTATTTTTGAATTATTACTGATTAAGTTACTAAAAGTAATATTAAGAGTCGTGTGGTAACATTCTGCCAACGCTGATTTAATCCTGACGTTTCGACTCCGATACAACAGCCGTGATCACATGATGACTAAGGTTTTAAATATTTGAAATATTTTGGTTTAGAAACAATTTTTACATATCGATTGTAGTTTTTAGTAATTATCTTGATATATATACGAGCAATAAGATATAATATACACCGTAGAACCATGTCTCTTTAATAAATAATAATATTTTTTACATTCACACCAATTAGCCTAATCCAAAGTAAGCAGTTATGGATACTAGGGTAACGGATACACATACATATATGATATATATATATACACATGAAATTCCTATGACTCAGGTACAAATGCTCGAATTTATCACACAAACATCTGCCTATGCGAAAGACAGAATCGCTATCATTGCAACAATCGGTCGTATATTTATTTCTATACTATTGTCAATTTGCTTTCAGCCTATTTAATGTGACATGGTACTGACTGTACATCAGGAAATGTATAGCACGATTTTAAATGCAGCCGAGTGGCGTTAATCAATACTGCATTTGCAGGTAGGGGAGAAGTACGAGGGTCCGACCCCACAACAAATTTCGCGAACAGTTGTCAGAGATATTTATGTATTTAGAGATATTCTAGATATTTTCACTTTATTTGTCGAAATAATAATAATAATAATATATCTTACATTCACACTAATTAAACTTAGGCTAGTTGATTATATTTAACTTTTAACGACTCTACTTGGATTAAGGATCAAATTACAAGCATAATATTTACATTAATAATATTTCTTACACTTTAGTCTAAATAGCCAACCCCAAATTATTTTAGTTTAATTTTTTACTTATTTATCATTTAACCAGGGCCGTCTTTAACCTATTGGGGGCCCTGAGCTTATAAGAATAATGGGGCCCCTAAGACTTTGACCGAACATTTTTTTATTGCTAGAATAGACAATGAAAGTAATATCAAGTCAATAGATAAACAGATAATCTTTAATTTAAATGGGGCGATTCTCACATTTTTAAAAATATCTAAGCATGTTGAAATTCGATAGCCTTATTTTGAGCGAGAGTAGAGTAGCTTCGCGCATGCAAAAGCTAATAAGCAAGTCAATAATATAGTCCCTAATTGAGGTTCGATTTACTCTAATTAAATAAGTTTTTCAGTAATAAATGACGGTATTGGTTTAGTGACCTGGCATTAACTAGGAGCCAGACGATCGCGGGGCCCTGGGCATTTGCCTAGATTGCCCAGTGGGATAGAGGGGCCTGCACTTAACTTTAAACTGCTGAACTTGGACCTGGAGTAAGAATCAAATTAAAAGCATAATCTTAATAAAAGTAATATTTCTGTCACTCACACCGATAACACTAGTCCAAATTCTTTTCACTTAACTTTTAATTTGGTTGTCATTTAAATTTTAACTGATAAACTTGGGTATAGATTGAAGATCAATTAAAAAATAAAACATTCATAATATTTATTATACTTACACCAATGAGCCTAGCCTTGTTTTCATTTAACTTGTTTGGATTTGGATAGATCGTCAATTAAATCAACTTTTATCAGGTGTCAATCGGAATTCGAACCCATGTCCCCTCGCTATCTGGGCAACTACTCTTCTACTTTAGCTACCGAGACCTTGACGTACCCATCGAATTTTTCAAGTGTATAAGTTACGAAATTAAATATTTAATAGCTGACACGGTAACGCGTTGCTATGGTAACGCGTCAATAGAAAAAGAGCGGACAGACAAACACACAAACAACAAATTTGTGTTCTTAGATACTAGCTACCCGTCCCGGCTTCACACGGGTGGACAATTCTTCAATTTTTTTCATTTATTAAATATTTTTCCGTTAGCGCCATCTAGCGTCCGGTAGTCGAACTACTTGCGGTAAACGCGTTGCTATGGTAACGTTATTGATACAATGGAAAAAGAGCGAGAAAAGAGCGGACAGACAAACACACAAATCACTGTGATCTTAGGTTATAGATTTATAAAATCACTTTTCTGCGCAATTGTACAACATTTGATGGCCGTTTGGTACAAGATTCGAGTCCAAGAAGGGGAAAATGTTTGTGTGATGAATACGATCACTTGTACCAGAGTCATGGGTATATATTTATATATTTATTATAGGGCATATGTTTTTCTATAAATATGCCATCCTCGTATCCTTAACACACACATAAACAGTGATTATAGGCTAATTGGTGTTAATGTAAGGAATATTATTATTATTAATTACTTTTAAAGAAAATGATTTAAATAATTAAAATTGTCAGTGCTGTACTCGTCTGTATTAAAACGAAATTCTTTTAAATCCAGCTTAGTAATCCATTTGTAGCGACCATCGGTTCCAAAGAGAAAGGTCAAACTACCTCCATTTGCTTAAGCCGATTTAGATGTACTAAATGAAGATGGTGTAAGTAATCACTAAGAAATGCACTTTAGTTGTACATGCCTACTTAAGAACTCTTGACATTAACTCAGTAAGAATTTAGTCACCTAAATTTTAAAAAGAACAGTTAAATGGTATTAAAGTGTCTTTACAATATAAATAAGAACATGTTGATTTTTTTAAGTTTTTGATATCAAGTGCAATTGTAAAACTTTGTAATCAGAAGAATTAAAAAATTCGAATATAGTTAATCACGTTAAGATCGGCAACTTCTGTGGTCGAGTGTATTTCGGTATTCATGGTAACGCTACCCCTAAGTCCTGGGTTCGATCCCCGGTAAGGTCAATGTAGAAAAAGAACTTTTTGGCTCTTGTCTGGGTGTTGTGGCACCGTCGTTTTTTATGAATACCATAACTAAAGTGCTTTAGCTACTTGGGTTCAGAACAATGTGATGTTGTCTGTCTATATCATCTTATTCTAAGCCGGTTAGATATAGAACGGCATGGTTGGCGAAATTTAAATTATACAAATATAATTAGTCAAAATATATTGACTTATATAAGTTATTATGTTAATAGAAAAATCGACTCGGCTAACAAGTAAAATCTCAGGCGGGAATCGAACCTGCAAACTTTAAATGTCCGTTCCAATGCTCTCCCAGTTACAAATCGATTTCTTTCAATATTTTTCTATTAAAATAATTTCTCATATAATATAGCATTAAACATGCATATAGTATAAAAAATATATAAAACTTATAAATTAATAATAATACCTATACATACAATAACATGAAAAGATTACTTAAATAGGAAAAAGCTTAAAAAAATCAGTGCAATATCGAATAATAGTAATACAATTTAAATATAGTAATTATGATACCAATATGAAAGTAATCAAAAAAACATCATCTTCCTTAATGCTCTTCTACTTTGCTAAGGCCGACAGGGTCCAAAATTGTGTCTTTTATAAAACAATAATTGAATTGAATTCTAAACATAGATGTATGAAGATCGATATTACATTAAAGACTAAATGGTATTTATTACTATGGTATAAGGTACAATTAAGGTACTGTGTATATTTGACTTTTCGATTGTACAAGCTAAAGGAAAATTTTCGCTTAAGTTCAAAAATAGAATAAATTCTGAAGTAGTAATTTTTTTAAGAAGTATATAATAGTTCTAGCCTCGACCGATATAGACACAATTGAAATTCTAGACTTGCACGATTGGTGAGCGCTGCAAACTTGTAATGCAGATTAGATAAGGCATTCAAGGACTTGGATATATTTTAGAACATTCTCCTAAGGAACTGAAAAGGTGCACTAACATTAGACCTGATTTTATCTGTCTTTCTTTTAGGTAATTAGAGTTGCAGTGTTAATTTTAGATCAAACGATTTGAATGAACGATTATCATTATAAATAATCTAATATATATATGAATTAGTGTCCTCGGAGCTAGAGTACCATCCTTATAAAGATATTACAGGCAGAACAAAAAAAAAATAAACACCTATGAGGGCAACCGCTTTTTATTAAAATGTACTGTTTTACTGAAGTTCAAATATGGAACAAAACGATAAAAAACCCACCATAGTGTTTAGATTTATAGATAACTTAATAAAAGAATATGAGAATTACGTTAAACATAATATGAATATTCCTGTCAGTCTTGTAGTCAGCTAAATGTTTGTGTAATGAGTGGGTTTAAGTCCATAGTACTTCGGACGAACAACAACATGAGCCAAATAATTATAAAAAAAGATTAGACATTTTTCTACGATCTCCATTCCAACCTGCTGCCAAGACGCTTTACTGAATGTTAATTTATTTAACCAATTAAAATTTCACCTGTGTGTATTTTAAATTTAATTTGTGACTGTAAAAATAACCTTGACTAAATCATACATGTTCATAAGGTGTTCATTGCGAGTACACTTTACTACACCTGATGTTTGTTGCTTTCAATTTGTGTGAAGATCTAGGGTAAATACTTATGACTGGTGCCGAGAATTCCGGTGACCTTTCAAGGTTTTTTTAATATTGAACGACTGGCACTGCGTGGTGACAACACTATTTAGTTAGACACTTAATTTTTACGTGTTAAAGTTTTTGCATTTTTGAATCTTTTGTAGTTAAAAGTTAATATTCTTTATAGCTTAAACAATTATCGCTTGTAAAGATCATTGATAAACGTTTTCTATGAAATACTTACTTATATTTTAATAAATAAACAAAGTTACTCGTGTTGATTATTGTGCGTGCGTGTATTTTATTCTAAATAAAAAAAAATCATACGCCACCTTTTAAGACTTTCTTATCTATTTATACACTGTTATAGACAAACCTTTATCTATATATTTTCTATAATAATCGTTCAAATCCTAGTGTCTAGTAGCTTAAAAAAAATACGTTCCAAAAATACCAAAAAACCCACTAATACTTTAAAGATACGTCTTACCTTTAAAAAAATTTTGTACGAGCAATCACTCTTTATAAGCGAAGGCAACTTCTCTTGTTATAAGTATAGTAATACAGTTTAGTCAGCGCTGGTGTTGGCAAATCTATTAATGTAAACCCCACAGCTATGTAGGATATCAAATACACTTCCTTTTTAGCCACTAGGTAAGCGCTCGACCGCTATGCGATGATGCGATCTAGGATGTGACGCGCTTACCATTACACTCGTGACTTTAAGACCCCTTAATTGTATTTGTCAGTAAACACAATGATATACTATTGTAGTGATTTTGTTAACCCTAATTTTTAAATAAATATTATTATTATTTCATTGAACTCGATTAATTGAAACAAAGTACTGAACTTATTAGCGCAGTTCTTTTTTTTATTAAAGATTCCCTGTTTCTCTCAAGTTCAAATATGGAACAAAAACAACAAAAAAATAAATAAACGAGCTCCAAGAAGTTTATAAATAGGTTTCAACAAATCACTCCAATTACGACGTCGGTTAACAATCAATTGTCGTCGTAAATAGATGCGGACCAACAAACACAACATTCGACCTAGCCAATAGGTACCTGCCGACGGAGCGATGCAAGCAATTCGTTCCAGAGTAGCCAAGGTCGCGCTGATAAATAGAGCCCCAGTTCGTTGAATGAAACTCGTGATCGTTCGAAGTCGCCAATTAATTGAATGAAACGCGACAATAAATGTATTGTAGATAGATTATGGGTAACACAGTTTTGATCATCAAATGAGTAGTGAGAAGAATAAGTATAAGAGTATTTATTTATAATACCGTGTCTTACAATGACGGGGTGTTACATTGATTTTATGAATCATTCATTTTATTATAGGCATGTAAATACGATACATAAACTTTAGATTTTAATATTTTTTTTTACAATGTTACAAGATTGAAGAGAAAAGCAAATCAATAAAAAAACAAATTAACATTAAATAGAATTCAATGTCAACATCTATCAATAAATCAAAGACAAATATAAAAAAATAAGATTTTATATTGATTTAAAGCTTTATGCCTAGGTTTGTATTGATCATGCTCTTGAACAAATATAATAACGACAATGATATCATCGATATAGCTACAATGTTTCTACTTTCTAAGTAACACGAAATTATTAATTACAGTATGCATGCTTTACCGATCATAGATCTATTGTGAGAGTTCAGAGACCAAGTGGATATAAACAAAGGCGAACGATACATAAGCAGAAAAAAATCTACCTGCGATCAGCGACATAAGCGCTGCTTGTCCATATTTTATTTTAAAGTTAATGTAATAGAATTGATTTTGCTATGCGAGACTCTACAATCGAATCCTTTCATAGATCGAAATATTGAGATACAATTTGAGGTTAGCAAAGATGCCATCACTGCGGAACATCTAGTGACCGCAGTGCATTGTGATGCAGGGTGAATCATCTTTGGAACTCTTGGCACAGAACAGAAAATAGTAATGCTATTAGCATGTGACCTACAATATAATATGCAAGTGAAATAATATCGTAGGTAGTTGAATGTCATCAATGTAACGGTGTTCTGTCGAACGGACGAGTGGAACGTGACCCGATATTCGTAATTGATCAGAAGTTGAATCTCATTAGATAAAAATTTTAGAAACGTCCTGTTGAATATTTATGGTCTACGCAGAAATTGTCTGGTGAATCCGATTAATTAATAAAAGTTTGTGTCGATGTTGTTTCTGTAGATTTGTTGATAACAGAATGTTCATGTTTGTTCTGTGAATGCAAATGAATTCTATCGTGACACAAAAGTATACCATAGATTTCTTCACGAATCAGATTAACCATACCTTTGCCCTGTGTAGAATTGTGTTATGGTTTATACAAATATCCCATAGAAAAAACAAACGAATTTGAGTTAGGAGTATAACATAGAAAACCAAACGTACTAGATATGGAACCAATGCTTAATGAAAGTTAGATGTTAGTTCTCGAAGATGTTCTGTTCCAGACAGTTTTGTCAAAGTACGAGTATGTTGGTTTTAATACTTGCTGGATGGTAGTAACAAGCTTTACAAGTATTTATATCTTTAATTTCTGAATTATGCAAGATGTATTAGTAAATGAACCCTTTCCGATTAATTTAATTATTTCGTTGTTGACTTTTATTTTGTTAATAATCCGTTTATTTTCCGGTCTATTCAAGACAAATTTTCAAAAGGACATCAATTTTTGCAGTCATTAACCGATTCGTTGCTGATACTTTTTTTTTGCTTGTGGCGTTAGCCACTGAAACCGTGTCATTTATTGATAAATCGATGATAACTCCTTCAAATCAAGTTTTAGGGAAATCCACCCAGAATAAAACTATCTACATTTTTCACGTAAATCAAGCTCGTAGCCTTCGTTTATGTAATTGTATGTAGCAACGAATCGGTTAATGTACAGCTTTATTTATAGAAAATATTTTTTTACATTTATTTTGTAATTACGTAAATATACTTGAATTCTAATTCTCTTAGAATGTATGATTTTCGTTTTAGAATGTAGTATTCTCTGTCTTTATTAGTATTGAATTAAATGGCGGGCACCACATTAGTTATCTTTGTTGTTTTTGTTCGGAATTTACTAATGAAAGGAAAGGAGAGTCAGAAAAAGTCGATATCTAATTTAACCTAAATTTAGAGATAGAGAGAGAAAGAGAAGTCTTGCTTTACTCTTTGTGTATGATCTTGTTCATTATAATCAAGAATGTTTCATGAGACAAGTGGTACTGACTTGCATTTGTAGCAACTGAAATTTCCAGTAATAAAAATAAATAATATTGTGTGACTCAAATAAATGTCAACCTAGCACGTGGAATCGTCCTTGAGACGAAACACGTCTTGACCCAGAATATGAAAATATACAGTATCACCTTGTGTCTGTTGCCACGGCCGGCGAAATCTAAAATAAGTACTACGCAGGTGTACACACTGTGTAAGTACTATGAGTTTTCGCAAATTGTAGACTTTTCAGTCAAGTGTAGTATGTAGTATGAATTGAGGTTATATTACCGATATAATAAGCTTGCGAACGTCATGATCAGCTGCGCCCTGAGTTTTAAAAAAAGTCTTTCATTCAATCAATCTTTTTTTAAATTGACTAGTAGCTCCAGAAAAAGCAGTTTGTTCAAACAATCAAACTCTTCAGATCTGTTATGTAGGATATGAAGATAACTAAAACAAAGCGAAGATAATGAAAGGTAAAGCTCAAGGCAATTAAGCAACATGACAGAGTTGTTTTGCTATGTTCATATTAGAAAGATTTATCATTACGAGTCCATAACATGTTGGTATTCATATGAAAAATGTAATGTCATTTCATGTAATGTGATACTGTTTAAACATTTAAGTATTGATACGAAAGAAAGAAAACAAATTGATTTCAACGTCAATTTAATTCATTAAATTAAAGGACTTGTGTTTTTGTGTATTATCACTAGCGTTATAATCAAGTTAAATAATATCAATGTTAAGTTAGTTATTTTATTAAGAATAATAAATTTTCAATTTAAACCACTGGAGGGCGATAGCCTGCCTTATGCCACTACATCTCGAATTATGTACAAAATATATATAAAAATAACTTCACGATAACTGCAAAGAAAAATGGCAAGACATTGTGTGTGTGATAGATTAGAAACTACACAGATTTGTTGATATACTAACAGAAGGTCTGGTGGGCAATTTACATCAACTTAGAAGAACCGTAGATCGCACCAATCGGATATAGGAGAAAGCTGTAAAGCTTCCATAATCTTGCGAATTAGCACCTATGCAAAAAGCACATTAACGATCAAGCCTCACATGTGGTAGTTAAAGTCACAATAATTACAATCTTAACATACATATCAGAAAACAGTTACAAAGTAATTTTATGTAACGGTAGTATGGTATTAACGATATAAGAAATAATCATGGAAGCTGTTCGAAGCTTGATGTTTGTTATTTTAGTAGTTTTTGATAAAGATGTTAGACTCCATAAATTTTTGATCTCGGCATAGATTGCTACGTAGTGGAGTATCACGCCCTTGCGTCTTCAAGGGCGAATCAAAAGATACAAAGGTAAGATAATAGTAACACAGTTTATACATTGTCACGTAGATATTTCGGAAGTCATATCCTCGTTGTAATTTTAATCATATATCTCGGGTCACCCAAACCCAATACTTGTCTGAGCTAGTCCAGCAAACCTATCGTAAGGGAAGGTTTCTCCAAATATAAAGATATACATATACATAATTTTTTTAATTGATAAAACATACTAACGGACCATCAATATGGAGTTTCTTTTCCCGTCCCTATAGAATGTAACAATACTTACTTGTGAATCTATACATCAAGGTGTTCTAATAACCGACCTCTATTTGTCACTGGCAAATTATATGCAGCCAAGGGAGTTATGATTTATGCAATATACACATCGAGTGCCAAAAGGTTCCGAAGATTGGCTACGGATAAACTCTTGTTGGCAGATACATATGACATTTTGTGTTCTTATATAATACCTATATATCTACGTTATTACACGTAATATGAAATTTATCCATATATGTTTGTCTGGCAAAGTAGAATAGTTTAAACCCATCAAACGGAAAGAAACAAAAAAAAAGAAAAACACTAAAAAAGACCCATCACTAGACTACTGACGGATGATATTGGAGGGAATCACCAAATATCTTCCTTAAACCAGATCTAAGGGAGCCCTGAAACCACAAAATGGCCAGTAGAGTTTTTATTTTTATTTTGAATGGGTTTTTCTTGTTCCCAATCAAGTCCAGGGGCCAAGACGAGATTCACGATGGAACCAGCTAACCCAGAAGGTGCTTATTCACCCTGATTTTAACAACGGACGGTATGCGAACTCCAACCTGCTTCTCAAGCGTAGAAATTATAGAAAAATTAAAAAAAAGGGAAAAATTAGGGGAGGCTGTCCTGTAGTGGACGTTTTACGGTTAAGATGACTCTCTTCTGAGAAAAAGTATCTTTTGAAAATATATAATTTTAATTTATAATAATAATGTTTTCAGTGAAACGTTTCTGTAGAAAGTTAAGGAGTTTTCGATAGCCTCACTTGAATTTTTTAATACAGATTCGTTAATTATAATCCATTTTTTTTAAATAAATGCTCGTTGAATAATTTAAGAGAGAAACCAATGCGAGTGCATATATTATACCGGTTCGTGGTAATATCAATAAACAAGGTCCGGTCAGATGTGTAGTTTTATTGCTTTTCTGTGTCTTGAATAAAAGTGAAAATAATTTCGCACGATAAATATGACCTTTACAAATATTTACTGAATCGTGTAACCTTTCTTTGTGTTATATTTGGCTTGTGTATGATGGATACGAAAGTACCGACATGTTTTGAAGTCGTATAAGCAACAATTTTGTTTGCAGACAATGAAAACATGACACTCTTATATCCTTTTTACGTTATAAAAGCTACACTAACCAAATTAGTAGCACAAACCAAAAGTAAATTTAAATAACATTTTTTTATTACGGTCACGCTTTATAGATACCTCTAAAATTGTCGTAGGCGTCAACAAAAGCTTTAAGGGTCATCGATCATGGAGCTGCCGTATATCAAGTGGGTGGTCGACTCCGTCTAGAATCTAATGTGTTACTTTCGGAATTTCTAACTGATGCACCGGTAATATTCATGAGATTGGGAAAAAATCAGCGTGGGCGCGACTTTGATATAAAGTAATCACACCTTTAATTTGATTGTCATAAATATGATTGCGGTTAATTATATATTTTATTTATTTAAGCTACACTAACATTGTATTAACTATAACTATATATTTTTAATGTTACTATAACACAAATTATTTTTAAAGTAAAACAATGCCTTTTTTAATAATTTCCCTCAAAACCTTTATTTCTAATGATACAACAATAAAATTGAATCAATCAGTCTACCTGTTTCATTAGTCATTCAAAGTTCATTACAAGATGAATTAAAATAATTACAAATGACGTGATAAATGTAAAAATTTAAAAGCCTAACAATAGCCGGACAGGCTAGATACTGTCTAAGCGCACATGCAAAAAAAAAGTCCGACTGTGTCCGGCTTTTTCCGGACGCCTGGCAACCCTATTCCCGAGTCATGGTCGTTTATATACGAATTTATGTTTTCAATACATTATTCAGTAATCATTGTACAAGCTCAGCTTAGGTAAGGACTAAAAAAATATTCTGAGTTGTCCGGAATTTTTACATGTAGTATCATAATTAGTTACTGATAAAAACATCAAAATAATGCATACCTAATAGCAAAAGCAATTTGCAACTATCGTACAGTTCATTTAGATAATCGTATTTCTTTGGTGCCTGTCAATTCGAAATGTGTTAATATAATAATATATTTGCGACAGGTGAATCATGAGGAAAAGCAACTAATCGTCATCAATTTCACAAAATACTGACACTTAAGGCACCTATTTTAACAACATAGATATATTTGCAATTAGGTTTAGCAAATTTAAGACATTAGTTATGAATATGTCTTTATTTAAATTACCTATTGTAAAACTCGTTGAAAACCCCCAAACTAAAAAATATATATTATATCTATACTACTATATTTATTATTTATATATAGATATTATATTTATTATTTATAAAGAACATTTATTAATGGATTTATGAAAATAGTTATTTTATTACTCACTGTCACCAATTCTGCTATTTTTAATATTTTTGTCTGTCTGTATGTCCTTATATGAAAAATGTAAGAACATGTTTTTGCGTAAATGATAGGCTATATATTATATCGGTAAAATACCCTATAGTCTTAACAAAAATTATAAATAAGATAGTGAATTTGTTTCTTACCCTTTCAAGGGTTAACTACTAAATCGATCATCATGAAATTATGCGTACGCTTTACATACACTTAAGTACATTGGGAATAGAAATATAACATTTAATCGACAGTCTATATTAACGCGAGCGAAACCGCGGGTATACGCTAATCTAATACTATGTTTCTAAAATTTGTATTGCTATAATTGGTATCAAATGGTTTTCACCATCAATATACTCTACACGTACGAAGTGAGGTACCTACTATTTTTTATAACGTCACTCAGTGCATCATACTCTCGGTATCTGGTGCAATCTACCAGGTGAACGTGAGATCGCTATGTTGTTAGATTATTAATAATCGCCATGGGAAAATGACTTGTCTACAAATGCACCTCCTTTGTCATTGCAATTGGCACAGCGAATCGTAATTAAGTTAATGAGAGATGACGCAGGTTGCAAGCTGAAATTAGTAGAGTGAATGATTTCTTCCTCATTAGCCTAATTGTACTTCAATACGATTGTGATTTGAATTTAATTACTCAAGCTTATCACAACAACTATTTCTAGTGAGTTTGAAACTAAAATTTGAATTACATTAATATGTCACCGTAAAATT
Organism: Calamotropha paludella; assembly: GCA_927399485.1. Lineage (NCBI taxonomy): Eukaryota > Metazoa > Arthropoda > Insecta > Lepidoptera > Crambidae > Calamotropha > Calamotropha paludella. Next base: position 21,837,974 of record OV656817.1, on the reverse strand, counting down.
GTAAATACCGTTACATTATAATCTGTCTCGTGATATTGTAGACTGTCGAAAGATTGTGAATCGTAACACAGAGCTTACAATTTAACGCATTATTTTTCGATACTTTTTTATATTCGATAAGTTTATATATTTTTAGATAAGTTAGGTTAGGTTAGTGAAATTTGGCGGTTTCATTTCGATAGATTATAATCTACCTGATAATGATGCGTTAAATTGTAACAACTATGTTACGGTTCACAATCTTTCGACAGTTCACAATCTCGCGAGATAGATTATAATCTAACATTAATTACAATTTTACGGTGACACATATACACTATCTGACCCGGCCACGCGTTGCTATGTTATAAATTAAAATGAAACCTATATTATATCCGATTCTATCCATCTAAAGGTTGTCTGGAAGAGATCGCTCTGAGCGATAAGACCGCCCATTGTAACACTATTTTAAGTTTTCTCTTGTTTTCTTGTTATTTCAATGTGGTGTTATCAATAAAGTGTTTTGTATTGTATTTTATTGTATATCCTTAGTTAGAACCAATCCAAAAAAAAGAAAAAAAAAAGTCAAAATCGGTTAAGTAGTTTCGGAGTACATTGCGATCAAACACTGTGATAGGGAATTTTTACATATAAACTAGCTGACCCGGCCACTCATCGCTGTGGCTCAGTTATTATTTTTTGCATAATAAATTTGTTTGGATATGAATTAAAATTAAACTTGTACTGTCCTAAGTTGAAACAAATCCAGCAAAAAAGAAATCATCAAAATCGGTTGAGTAGTTTCGGAGTACATCGCGATCAATACACTGTTGTGACAGGGATTTTTTGTCTACATGAGGCTGAAACTGGCAGCAGAAAAACAGCAGCTTTTTGCAACGACCAGGTATGTATCTAGTAGGTATTCTAGATTACTTGAATAACTACTAGAATGTTAAATTATACAATTTGCAATGTCTCCAAAAAGTTCTAAAACATTTGGTCGTTGTAAAAAGCTGCTGTTTTTCTGCTGCCAGCCAGTTTCAGCCTCATTTTATCTACATAGATAATGAAATCAAATTATCTACGTAGGAACAATAAATTCACTTCACGAAACATAATTACGGATATATAGAAGCTTACTGCAAAAAGAAATGACAAGACAATTGACGATTACTTTGATTGATGATCGCGGCTACTGGATTTAGTGGGTGATGATGTTCACATAACGGAGTTTCGTCGATTAGCATACTAGGTAGTTATTTTTATAAACAAGATACTAGCATCAATAATGTGAATAAATATATTACACGGTTATATCGATGGATTGAGCGGCTTTCAAATCTCTCTAAAAACAAGCTAAGTGAAACTTACCGTTGTGACTAAAAACTTCTTAAAAGTTGACGTTGAGATAACTTGAAATGAAATAATTGTATCGTTTGGAGTTTACTTTTATATTTTCACTAGCTGACACGGCCACGGGTTGCTGTGTTATAAATTAAAATGAAACCTATTCATGTCCTACGTCTGAACAAATCCAGCAAAATGAAAAAATAATCATCAAAATCGGTTGAGTAGTTTCGGAGTTTATTGCGGTCAAACACTGTGATAGGGAATTTTTATATATATAAATTTATTCCTGACGTTTCGACTTCTTTACTGAATTTAAAGGTGTCTTACAAAGGAGTATTTAATTTCAATAAGTAGACTCGAAAGTGTGAGGATATAATATAGGATGGCTCATACTGTGAAGGATCCTTCTTAAAGGACTGTAATAAGACCGGTGGCATTGGGGCTGTACCTGAAAATTCGTCGAAACGTCATTATAAAACCACATAAAAAAAACTAAATAAAATGCTAAATTAAACGATTTAAGGACCGTGTCTGATTAATACAATGGACGACATGACAACTATAACCTTAGTCATCCAGTGATCACGGCTCCTGTAAAGAAGTCGAAATGTCAGGATTAAATAAAAAAAAAACAATTAAAACCTGCAAATAATCCGGTAAAAATTATTTTATTTAAATGTGTAACGTCAGTGTCAAATAAAAATACGAAAATAAACAATTATGCTACTCGAGGAGACTGTAAGGTGTCTGTTATGTATACGAGGGTAAGGGATAGACATACATATATGATACATATATATTCAATATCGATAGAAATATATATAAAACCAATGACTCAGGTACAAATGCTCGTATTCATCACACAAACATCTGCCCTTTCCGAGACTCGAACCCAGGACCATCGGTGCCAAGGCAGGATCGCTACAGTTTCGCCGAACGGTCAAGTATATCAATTCAATTATAGCAAAACCCTCTATTTTTGTGGATGGCTTTGAGCAGTTGATGATTTCGTCTAAGGTGATGAAACACATGAAAATACCAGTATCCTTAAAAAGTGATTCATTCATTATGTGGTCGCGAAAGTGTTAGAATTAAACATGTCAAGGTGATTTGATTGCATGAGTAAATAAATTGTAACCGATATAAAATATGACACTGTTTATATATATGTTTAACGAAAAATTATCTGTTCAAAATTTCGTACATTCATTGGAATGTGTTAAAACAACTAACTTTAATTTTATACATACACATAATAAAGATTTTTCTCGCAGTGGTAGGTAGAGATCACAGATTTTCCACTTTCCACAATCCTGACATACATCTCTCGCTTCTTCAACCCATCAGAGACATATTTGCTGACCGCTTTACTAGTAGCAAGGTACTATTTTTTATAAGTGCTAACATAAATGAGCCGATATGAATTAATTTTGACATACCTGTATTATGATAATTCTTGACATTCCAACGATTGACTTAATTTGTATTATTATCCGTTATGCCATTATGTAGTTGTATTCTAGTATATAAGACAATTTTACATTTATAATTGACATTCTTTTTCTTTTTTATGTAATAGTATTAATGACATTATCTTGCTGGCGTTTTGGGCAAAATGTAAGCCAGCAAGTAAATTGTTTAATAAATGAATAAATGAATGAATCAGACCTTTCATACAAGCTCGTCGGTCATACAAGTTTGGTATTTTATTGTATTCTGCTATTAATAAAATAAGGGAAATTAACTCCAAATTACAACAAGAAGACGTTGAAATATGTGTAAAGAGGATGAAAGAAATTTAAGTGCGAAAGGTTACTCAAAGATTAAGTTCAGCAGGGATTCAAAAACACCTTTATAAGGATACACTTTCATAAGGGTTACACATTGAATCTGTTACAGAATTATTCCTGTATCACTTATTTGGGTGTTTTGAACCTGTTTTGCGTCGAACACTGATGAAAGTGTATCAGATATAATATTTTCTGTTACCAATCATAGGCATTTCAAAGTACCCAAATCATTAGTTAGCTGTCGCATAGTTATGCCAATGTGAACCTTATTGACTGTAACAGATATTAACACTTATGAACCGGTATTTTCTAAAACAGATTCAAAGTGTTACAGTTTCTTTCTTTTTAACTTTTAAAACAGAAATGAAAAACAGTGTTCAGAACACTCTATTCGGACACCGCTAAAATCCCTGAAGTTCAGTATCTGTACAAGTAAAGCTGTTTTTTTTGTATCCCTGAACTTGCCGTTTTTATTTTTAGTTCCATTTACTGTTTTGTTTTTCTTTGTTTAACAATACTACAGAACACGTTTGTTGTACTCTTGTCCTTTGCTAATAGACTTGCGAATGACATACCTGCGAAGGTGTAGCCATTGGGAGCGGTGCCAGGCAGTCCACCCACTATCATTACGATAAACAATAACGCGACCGTTAGTTGAGAAATACTTTGAATGCAATTTGTCAAATATTTGAATAGGTAAGGTTTGTTCATGGTAATGAAACGATATATCTAGCTTTATAGATATATAAGTTATTTACGGGATATCGGAAACTCGCTAAAAAATACATGGTAACAATCCCGTAAATAACTTATATTAATATAATGCTAGTGACCATTAAAGTTTAAAACAAGATATATCTAGCTGTTTATAAAATACTTTTAAGAAATAAATCATTAAAGAAACTAAATAGAATGTGTATGTATATCTTATCTCCATCAAAGGTGATAATTGATAACCAAAGGAGCAACGACCAAACTGAGAAATAAATATTTGCGTAAGAACATTTCCTTATAACGTGTAAGAATCTGGTGTATCATAAAAATGAGCATACTTTTGTGCAATTCTGTGAAATTCTTTTAACAATGTATCGACTTACTTTTCAATGTAGGTGTCAAAACTATAAACTTCGCAACTTTCCGGTTCATTGTTATACCTGCAAAATAAAAAAGTGGCGTCAATAAACAAAAAAACAGTTTTATTATTGGTGAAATAATCTTCACAGTAACAGCTACAGACGAATTTAGATCATAAACTAAATGACGACAAGAGACCCAAAATAAAGATATCACTAGGAGACCAGATGGTGGAAGTATTCAGAAATATGCACATAGTGATATTAATTTGACAACTGGAGCAGATTTGTGTGGGCGTAAAGATACGGACATAAAAGTAATTTTTGAAACAAACTCCACATACTAAATTAACGAATGGGATAGAATATTTTGATGTGACGTATATTTGAAGCATTTGTTAAGGATTTGGCGTTGCATATCTATTCGAAATTTTTCACATTTGAACATCTTTTATTAGAAATATTAAAAAACAGTTTTCCCTCTCAACAGCATGATTTGAACAATAATATAGGTAATAAGTTATACACAATTTATATACATGCTGATTTGCACCTAAATACTATATTCACTATTGTAAATTGAGCGCTTTGTGAATGTGTCGTAATTACTGGTTCAGTTGGATATAATGTGAAATATGTTTAAGTGCCTGTTTCACAGTCTAAGCTTAGGCCCTAATTTCTATTAATATTTAAAATGTAACCGAATTTGATTAAATTACAAATTAACCCATAATGTTTTAAACTTTTTCTGGGTTACGAATCGGGCCGTTAATATAAATATGACATCAAATCTTTTTAAAATTGTAAGTTTAAATAAAATACTTGCCGTGGCAGCTTTTAATAAGACAACAATGCAGCTTGAAACTTTAAAATGTATTCTTGCCTTGTCTTTGGTGTATGTACTTGCTAGCTGTCCTTAAATAAATTAATAAATTCTGACTGAATTACAAAATTCTTGTACTTTACGATCAACCAGTAGAAAGGGAATTTCCAGCACTCAAATCAGGTTTTTGTTACAGGTTCTAGATAATAATATAATGAATGCAGCATGCTGCTATTGGGAGCGTTATCTAATTACATTTCCAGTTTTAAAAATAGGAATCCCTATAATAAAGCTACTTACTCACGCGGCATGTTTTTGCTATTTCGGGAATTGGTACGTGTTTCGCAAGCTTACAGATTTGGAATGTCTGAACGCTTCCTTGTGTAAATAATGATGTAATATTGGTCGAGCCAATCTTAAATCATCGGATTGTTTGAGAATTGACGCATCGTGATTCGAAAGTGACACTGTGACGTGTTGTGCTGCGTCAGACGAGATATAATTATGGCAAATCGATTATTGTTCAAGCAGATAATATTTATCGTAGTTTGTAAATAGATTAACATTGTTTGTAGTAATACCTTATTGTTGAACAGATCTGGGGGGTAATCGCCCAATAATAACTGCTGAAATTCAAGTTTTAGGACATTTTGTATCGCGGTAATGATTTGACAAATGGTTGAGACACAACCCGATTGTAGTTGGGACGCTGTGGGTGGTCATTATAATCTCTGTGGTGTTTCCGAACTAAAGTACTACGTAATACCTACAATACTAGGTGACATTTCTTGTTTCTAATGCGTCTACTATACACATATACTACAACTTCGTTTGTGTTTCAACTGTCGAGTAAAAATTAGCACGATAACGATTTCGTCCAAAGTTGGATTACAATTAGAATTGAACCTCAGCGGTCCGTTTACATTGAAAAATAGCGCGATGGGCCTCTTGATTTCACTACAGTTTAGTGTAATGGTAATGTTCACGTTTATTTCTTAAAAGGTCCCGTGTTCTTTGGATATGTTTGTCAGTTAAGCATTTTCGCATATTTTTCTATGCGCTGTAATTGCATTTATTATATTATTTACTCATCATTGGTTTGAAACTAAAACAAGTATTGGAACCAATCTTTATTTTGAGATCATAGCTTTATCCACTAAATATTAGATTACATATTCTGAACTCAAGTTACGTAGCGAAAGCATATGTGTTATGGAAATTTAAAACACCAACAATGATACCCAGACTCGTGCCAATATAGAAGTTCGTTGTCTACTCTGTTCCGCCCGGGGATCAAGCAGACCCAAGCAAATAAAGAAAAGTTTGATTTTCGAACGAATCGAACGATCGAATCCAGGATTTCGCAGTTGTGTCACCATGTATGTTTAAATGTTCTCTAGTTAAATACTCAAGTTAGAATCAAGAACTTCTTGAAAATTTGTGAGCTAAGTTGTGATTTTCTTTTGCTAAACTACCCTTGATATGCCATTGTACAGAAACCATGGAATCATTATAAAATAGCTGTAGGAGCAAGTTTAAAGTCAGCTCGTCTGGCCCAGTTCCTTCACCCAGCTACGAGTTTTTTTTAGAATGGTAGAGTGACGGTTGACAGCTTCAGTCGCGCCTAGTGGCGGTGTTTTTTTATATGACAATTTAGTGAAATCTTACATGATGCAGTGTGAAGAGTTAAGTATTTCACAAAGGCTGGTTATCGGATGGGTGACCAAAAATATCTAATTTCACTGATAACCCCGTACGTTGGGAGGATTGCAAAGCCGTTCCGCAGTTCGTCAGTAGGTCCTTTTCCCGTCTGTCCTGTTCTCTTGTGGTGTTTCTATTCACGATAAAGGTCTGTGGAACATCCGAAGACTGATGTTGATCAGACCATATTGTGGAAACAAAAAATTTGAATTACTAATACTTCGTTTATTCTTAATTCACTGACGCACTCTCGAGTTCTCTGCCTACATTTTCCTTATTCGTAAAATAGAAGGAATTAACCGTTTTTCTTTTTTTTCTTTTCCCAGAGAAGTAACATGATCAATGGTATTATATAACTATATTTATGTATGTATATTTTGTCTATAACATCACGTTTTTTATTCTTGACATACTACAGTAGAATTTCACTGATCCGACGCTATTATGAACCATAGGGTGCCGTATTATTGGAATGTTGGGATAACTGGATTGTATAGAAATAATAAATAAAATTAAGAATTTCATAATGGGAATACAATATCTTTGTGTTTCTTTTCTGCACGTTTTTGTTTAACTGGAAGATATCTATTAACTAATTACATAGTTTTAAAATAATCCTTCATTGAGGTCTGTTTTTGTGCAACTTATGGAAAAAACCTTTTCTCAAATGTTTCGAAGAATTATAATATCTTAAGCAGATACACTGTTTTTTTCAGCCCATGTGATGCGGGAATAGAAACAATAATCTGTATCTGGTTTAATTTCACAGTTGTAGTAGTTGGTGGCTCCAATATTTTGCTGCAGTTTCAAAAATCATCATAATGGAAGTACCGAAATCTTTTGCGGATAGATGTTATGGGCAGACGTATCAGTGTAAATTTTTCATAGTTCTTGTAGCTCAGGTGGAAGAGTGGTTAAGGAGTTGGACTTGAAATCTAAATCTATTCGTCGACGACGTGAGATTGTATTGTACTGTACTTAAAGTCACACCAATTAGCCTAGGCCAAAGTAAGCACTGTAGGGCTTATGTTATGGATACTAGAGTAAAAGATATACATACATATATGACACATAAATAAGTAATATTCAAAAAATACATATAATTACCAGTGACTCAGATACAAATGCTCGTAGTCATCACACAAACATCTGCCTCTTCCGGGACTCGAACCCAGGACCGTGGGTGCGAAAGGCAGGATCGCTAACGTTGCACCAAACGGTCGTATTGTACATATAATTCATATCTTTACCTTTATCAAAATACCAAGATTGTTGGGAAAGAATTCGTATAATGGAGTTAAGCGGGCGTGAAATCAATTATTTTGGGAAGTTATAATTTCTGATTACAACATAACTGTTTAATTTATAACATTTGAAATTAACATTAAATGCTCAAGGAGCTAACAAATCTTCAGTAGTTCGAAATGGCGACATCGTAACTCTAAAACAACACGAAGAACAGAAGAATTTATTTTAAACACTTGTGATAAGTTCAACATTGTTTGTCTAAAAACATCTCAGTTCTGAGCCAATGTTATTACAGTAAATCAAATATCTTCACGGTATATTTGCTGTTTTTTTTTTATAAAAATATATTTTATTACTATGCCCTTCATTGCAAATAAAAACTATTTACCAGTTTGAAGAAAATAAAATAGAAGATGAAGCGATAAATTGTCTTTTAAAGAAGTGGAAAATGTAAAATTGTTGTTTGAGATTAAGATCTTTGAACTGAAAATTCGTAAGAATATGCTAAGATTTTGATTATTTCATAAATTTACTGCTTTAAAAGATGAGGGTAAATAAAAATTTGATATAACTCTTCAAGATAAGTTAAGTGATGAATATACACGCCATTGAACTTAATTGCATATAAGCAAGACTGTGAAAAGTGAAAATTATTGCAACTTTAGGCTTTTTAGGAATCAATTTTGGTTAGTACGTATGTAGAATATATCATATTGAATTGTGCGAGTTCCATATCAAATGATTTTGAATTCTTTTGATGTGTAATATCAAAATATTGTTCCATCTGTTCTCCAAATAATATACAGTGTATAGTACTTTGCCGACTTGTTCTTGTTTAGTTCGATATAAAACAATTTTAAATCTAGATAAATGACATCGTTGACTGACCCAATAGGCCAGCAGCACGTTCCGCTCGGAATGCAACAATGGCAAACCAACACGCATTTGGGTTTAGCCCACTCACTTCTGATATTTTCAATAACAGCCAACTAAACATTTCCAAATGAGAATGAATGAATGAACAAAACACAATTATTTGCATTGAAGAATTAGCTAATGGTTATAAACTTAGGCGAAGATGGAATTTGTTTATTTTTATTTTTTTCGCGGCAACTTTAAGAAAGGTTTATCACATGTATAATGTTTGTTCATTGTTCTTTTAAATAAATAAATAACTATTCGCTTTCAATATCGAACCTTTTTTGTCGCCTGAAAATTTTTGGTACAGTTCCAAAAAGCTCCATAACGATTTTAATAATCGGGACGATTTAGTTATAATTACATTCTAATTTTAATATGGTAAAACCTATTTATTAATATATCAGCCATTTGATCCATAAAAAAATCTCAATTAATCGATTTCACCAGTCATGTTTTGATTGTTAGAACTGTCAGTTTAATTAGTAAAATCTACCTTGTGACCTTTCCAATTAAGTTGGTAATCGATCAGTGTTAAAATAAAATGCGAAATTAAGAATAGATGAAGGTACATGAGAAAACATTGCAATAAATTTTAATAAAAAAGAGAGAGGCTCTAAGCGAAGTTATTAATAATGATAACTTCGTGGAGTCCGGTCGTAAAGTGGGTCGTACATAGACAAGACACGATTTTTTTCTTTTTTTGTTACATAACACTTTCGCCTTTGGCTGTATCGACAACTTTATAGGCTCAGTTGCATACACTGTTTAGTCTACTGCTACAAGTTATTGTTTGATATAAACACTAGGTTCAATCTTAAACTTCGCATGTGCAAGATTGTTCTTGTATGATAATTTTAGACTCCGGATAAGTACGTTGTAGAGTATGAAAGTTATATTTTTAGTACTTTCGTAGGATTTTTACATGTTTACTTATTTAAAATAGATACCTGTTGGCTTTGTTGTTGTCAAAGATGTAATGAAACTATAACACTACTAGTATTTTGATAATAGAATACTATTATTTTTGTGGAATATGTAAGGTGAGGGTCGTAACTTTAATTAAAGCTGACGAGTTTCTTGCGCCCATTCTTCTTGTCAGTTAAAAACGTCCTGAATGGGTGGTAGGTAAAAATGTTTGACGATTCAGAACAACATTTCATTTCGTTTCGCAGATTATAAACGATGCGTCCTACATCACATTTTCCATTAATAAGAATAACAGTTTATACTGGTTATATACCACTTTTCTTTTAATTATCTTCGTAGTAAGTTCATATTGTTTCTGTTATGTATTTATCTATAAGTGTTTGTTACACTTAGTTTTTCAATATTTAGCATAATTTATCGTTAATGTAATGGTATACATTTTGAAATTAACTACAACACAAGTTGGTTTATTTCTGTAAAAAGGGAAACTAGCCTAAAATATTTTTTAACAATGACAGTTTTAATATCTGGGTAAACAGGCTCCATCGGTACCGACTCTTTTGCACCTTAGCAAATTTAATCAACACTACCTGTATTAACATTATGTGACTGTTACGTAAAAGTGCTAAGAACTATGTCATATCATACTTTTACAATAGCCACCGGTCAGCTGTTCCATAGACTCATGTTACAGACACCATTAGTTGCCTAATTTGAACGTATATTAATTAACTTGGTCGCTGTTGCATGATCTGACGCATGTCTTCGTCATAGTCAACTCATTGTCTTTAAACAGTCGACAGTCTTTTGTTTCGCTTATTCAAAATATGGCATTGTTTACAAGCAACTCCCGCCAAATTAAGACAACAAGGCTTGCCGCTTTCTTTCTTTGTTATTTTACATCATTGCACAATGTGTAATTAAGCTTAACCTAATAAAGTGTGTGTGTAGCAAATAAGTCATTTTTGTATTTTTAAATTTTTGTAATAAGGACACGAATTTGTTATTTTATTTTTTTTATATAAGGGGTTTTGGCTTGGTTGAAAATTGTATAACCACAGGTTATAAATGACATTTTATTTCTTTAATTACTAGATTATCATGTTCATGATTTTTTGAAGGCTGTATATTTTAGAAAGAAAGATAGGAAGATTTTTTTATAGCGTGTTGCAATAAAAAGCAGGTATTTAATATGGGGAACATTTAAAATCACGAGCTGAAACGGGGCTCAAAAGAATTGCTACTTGGCTGAATACACATCTTTTATCCCTTAATGTAGAAAAAAGCAACTACATCTCTTTTACAAAGTACACTAATAGCCAACCTTCGACTGATTTTAGAATTGTTGTCCACCAATGTTTTGAGAGTTCTGATGTGTCCTGCTCATGTGCTGAACTTAAAAAAGTGAGTAGTACAAAATACCTGGGTATTATGCTGGATCAGCGCTTATCGTGGTTTGGTCACATAGAACTTCTTATGAATAGAACAAGAAAGCTCATATGGACATTCAAAATACTACGATATGTGGCTTCTGAGCGTCTCTTGCGCCTAACATATATATCTCTAGCGCAGTCAGTTTTGTCCTACTGCTTAACTGTATGGGGTGGGGCAAGCAAAACTAGATTTCTTGAATTGGAGAGAGCTCAGAGATCGTTATTGAAGGTCATGTATTTTAAGCCACGTGATTTCTCAACAGATTCTCTTTACTCTTCTACAGATTTATTGTCTGTTAGAAAATTATACATTTTGAACACTGTGTTGAGTAGCACAAATCACTTCCTTACCAGCAAAGCGTAAAAAATTCTAGAAGAAAACGTAACGTTGCATTAATAGCACGGGTAAAATCAGTTTTTGCGCAGAGGCAATACGTCTTTAGAGCTGGTCTATTGTATAACAAAATCAATAGGGAGCTGAATATTTACGACATGACCTATGCAAAGTGTAAAACTGTACTTACCAATTGGCTAAAGTCAAAAGGTTATGCGGAGATAGAATCATTAATTGTTTGACTTAATAATAATGTGGTGTGTTATGATTGTGGTAACTTCATAGTTTCCGATTCCAAGACGAAGTCCTAGGACAATTAAACATACCGGATACTCACTCACCCACACACATGCAAACGCGCGGATACATACACACATTCACTCACATGCACACACACACACACACACACACACACACACGTGTATAGACATTCACCCAAATATTTACATTTATAACATATAATTTACCATAGTATAATGTACCGAAAGCAAATTGTTTAATCTCTAAATTTCATGGCTTTTTTCATTTCGATTTCTAGTTTATATATATACAAAAGGAAAGAAAATAGTGCTATAAATTGTATTTATAAAGTCTTAGGTGGTGTATATTTAGTCTATTGTAACTATGCTATGGAAGAGGGGTGCTGCCTAACACAAGTAAAACTTTTGCTTAAAAGGCAGCTCCAACTACTTATTATTGTATTAGACTAAGAAACTGAAATAAATATTTTGGATTTTGGATTTTTGGATTTGGATATAAGGGGTTTTGGCTTGGTTACAAAGACCTTTGAGCCATACGAATTTGTTGAAAATTGTATAACCACAGGTTATAAATGACATTTTATTTCTTTAATTACTAGATTATCATGTTCATGATTTTTTGAAGGCTGTATATTTTAGAAAGAAAGATAGGAAGATTTTTTTATAGCGTGTTGCAATAAAAAGCAGGTATTTAATATATTGGTAAATAGCAAAAATAGGTAAAGAGCAAAAGCAAAAACCAAGCCCATGTATTTCTCTTATTATTACAAAGATTTGTTAATATGAAACCATAATTATGAGGAAAAGGCTATTAATTCAGTTGTTAAATCAAACGCATCTAAGAATTCGTTAAGTGTTACATTTCAATTAGTGAACACGAAAGTATAATAACAACAAACAATTAAATTTTCACAAACGATATTGAAGTTTATAGAACGGACTTAAAGTTGGGAGTCGGTTATAGAAATTTGACATTCTTGGCCGAGTTGGTGTGATGTTATGTTTATAATAAAAGATATTTATTATTAAGAGGTTAATCTTAAACGGAGTGAAGTATTATACCCTTTAGTATGTTTGGTTATCTTAACATTGTGTTTTGGCGGATATAAATATAAGTAAGTAATGGAAGATTGTCAACCATTAAGGATTCTTGAACACGTATATGTGTTGACAATTATATCAAAAACAGCGAAAGAACATCTTTTCGTCATCTCAAAAAGTCTGCGTAGGTTTCAGTAAAATTATTAAAACCCACAGGATCGTAGTTTTTCCATGTTTCATTCATTCATCATCCTTCAGCTCTCATCATCATTAAATTAAGAAGAGAATAACTGAAGACGTGGCTGTATGGGCTTCATACTCTTTGCCTACTCCTAATGGAATAAAAGCACTGAAAAAATCGATAAAAGCTATCAAGGTCTTTATAAAGTTGACATTGACATCTCTAGTCTAGCCGAATCGATCGGCTCGTATTCGTAATCTGACTAAACCTCATCTTAACGATGTTGATGAGATTATTCAGTATGTTGGAAGTATATAACGATTTGAGTGCAAAATATGTTTTTAAAACCTTTATATTTTTGTTATTATTTTGTATAATTTGAAATTGATTTTGGCTTTTTTATTCATATGAAAAGATTATCAACTTTATTATATTTTGCTTTTAACAAAAGAATATGGTATAGAAATATACGTCATGATGTATAAGAACCGCAAAAGCAGCGGTTAGGTACTTTTCCCAGTTAGTTGGTGTAGGAAGATGTTGTTTTCAATCGGATACGAAACACCAATTTTACTTTTTTATTTCTAAAATCACTTTAAATATTAAATGAAAAGAAATTCAAACATTTTTAAATGAATGCAGATACCTCAGTATAACTGTATTAAAATAAATGTTGTTATGACCGCCTAAGTTTGATTTGCTGATTTTGTTTATGTAATAAAAGTAAACACATAACAATATCGTTGCTTGCGAAACTAAATGGCATACTTTGTGATGTCCAAAGAGTATGTGATGTCAGTATACGGTGAAATTTTAATATACTTACGAAATTAAGGCAACTGCCCTTCCAACTGAACGACTATGGGGCATTTGGGCAATTCCGTTGCGCGTTTACTTTATGAGCCAAAGTTTTGAGAAAACCTGATATATATTTTTTTGTATTTTATATACTAAACAAAATTAATATTGGTACAAATTAAATTAAATCCTGAAGTCATAATAAATATATGTGTGTATAATCATTATTTAACTATTGCTTTGACGATTTTCTCTACTGTTTAAAAAACTACGTAGAGTGATATAGTGAAACTACGCTAATGACATTTCATAATGAACTAAAAAAAACCCACGTTGAACATTTTGTTTACCTCGCACTGTTACGCAATAACTAAATGATTTCTTCATAATTTAAGATATACATACTTCTTGTTATATATATTTTAAATAGATTTTTTAATTGTATACATGCATTAATATCAACTTTTTCGATAAGGGATGTCTCTTTTTCATTTAAATATAAGCATTTTTAAACCAAAACAATATTAAATATAAATATTGGTACTTATCCAAGTGAAATATGTCTAAAATACGTTTGTTAATCGTTTGCATTTAGAAAATAGTCAGATAGAAAATGGACACACAGACATCAATTATTAACTGTGTAGATGTCATGGATGGATATGTAAATAATTTAAAATGATTTTGGCAAATTATCAACAAGTTAAAAAATTATCAATTTAAGTTATTGGAACAAAATCAATATTTGCGTTTCAAGATTATGATTTATTTTGTTAATATTAAACATTGTTTTTATTTTTTTTTTGTAGTAAGTTTAGTGTGCTTATTTAACAGTGGTTCCCAAACTTCACGCAGAGCATAACACATGCATAGTATATCAGTATCCATCTAGCCTATTATTTCTTATAAATGTTGACAGATATTTTCAAATAACTGCAGTGGTTCCAGTGATTATCCTTCACATAAGTAAAAAGAAATTAAACTATCACTCTATCTGAAAAATAATTGTCCATACTAGACATAACGTAAATAAATCCTTACTAATTGGAGCGGAGCGAAAGAAGCGAGTGGAGCTCCCATGGATCAGCTTCAATGACGCAATGTCTGTTACGCTATAACTTCCCGAGTTCTTTACCGATTTTAATAATTTTTGGGGAATGAAATCAACACATTTAGGTCCAGAATGTGACAGACCCGGAATTTCAAAATTAGCAGAAATAAAAAAGTTTGTGTCCAAAAAACCTTAGCTCTCTGGGAATTTCCATTGAAACAAAAAGAGCGCGCTTTTTGAAAGTTGTCATTCTTATGATTGAATTTTACCTTCTTTTTTTTTTAGTATTACGCTCCGCTCCAATATATGGTGCTAGCGTAGCTTTATGCTTAGCGACTGCATCACCTAGTATTATAAAAACGAAAGTGAGTTTATTTGTTTGTTACACTATAACGCTTTAACTACACAACCGATCATCATGAAAGCCTTAGTCAGGGGTAAAGCTCGACGTAGAAAAAAGTCATCCAGAAAAAAGTACTGTTCCCGAAGGTTCTAAATATAACTTTAAAACGGTAGTCTACATTAATGCGAGCGAAATAGCGGGTAAGAGCTAGTAGGTGGATGAATTTTTTGCATTTAATTTTTACTATTTACAGAAAATGTAAATATCATTGCTTTGAAATAAAAACATCTATGATTAACACGTTAAAGACCGCATGCCCACCGGTGGGTCACTCCGCAACAACATTACCGGCCTGCGTACTCACGGGTGGGCACACGACATGTTTTACCTGGGGACCGCTTGTACACCGGTGGGCATGATTTTTTATGTACAGTAGTCCATTCGCACTTTAATTGAAATAAATCTAAGGGTTAAATAATGTGTACCTCAAATTATTGTACATTAAAAACATATTTAAAAATAATATACGTAATTAACAATTACAAAAATGACGGTCCCTATGTGAGAAATTAGATTTTTCAATGCGGTCTTCATCGTGTTAATTAATCTTAAAACTGTATCTGGTAGCATTTTTAATAGTATTTTAATAAACTACTTCCGTAAACAAATATTCATTTATACATTTTAAAACAAATTTTTATCAAGAACGATGTTATTATCATTAAATACCTACTGTTTTGCAACTAAAATGTGACAACACTGAATTGTTCAATATGCTTTATCTGTAGATTAAGATAAAAGCGGTACAGATAACACGCGAATATCAACTCAAGCGAGCATTTACTGTATTTTTTTTTATTATATGCATTAGCCATATTGTGTATTTCGGTTTTTTTGGAACGAATTTCCTTATGGGACGTTGCGGAGGTGTACCCTAGCCGGGAAAAACCGTCCGTAGCGTTAAAAAAAACGTAAGATTTTTATGTATAGTCTATGTGGGATGGCTTTACAGTGTCTAATGTAAAGTCTACGAGGCGAATGTTATTATTATACATTTTTATAAATCATTGTAAATAAAATAAAGGTGTTAAGATTTGTTGAACATTAAAATTTTTGTTAGTTTTTTTTCCTATAGTGGAAGAGAAAGGGTATAAAGTCTAGACAGCCTCGTCTTTAGTAATTTCCTTTTTTTTATTTCGAGACCTATTAAAAATGATGGATCATTATTGGATATTCAATGAATAATGATATTAGATTGGCGGAAAAGTTATATCGTATTTTTTAATGAAACAACTATAATAATTTTTATGAGTTTTATTTTTAGTTAATCAATAATATATTGTCCATTATCATCAACCACTCTTTGCCATCTCTCGGGCAATCTATCAATCCCTCTAGCATAGAAATTTTCATCCTTGGATTCAAAATATAATACCTATAAGTAATCCCTTTCTCTAGGTTTCAGTAAAGGTGTAGGGATTTAATGAAACAAAGTTTGAAAAACACTTTTCGCTGTTTTGATTTACTTGGCTACACTTTTGCATATTAACACTTAACTGTTAATAAACTATTATTATGAGACACTAATATCCGTTACGATACAAGATACGATAAACAGTATAATAAAAAACCGTAGTGTTTGTGCAAAATAGCCTAGATGAAAAGCATTTTGTTTCGGTAAAAGAAGGATATTTTAAATATTTTTTATATTTATTCCCAACTTCCGAATTATGATTTTTAAATTTTACAGTCATATTTCAAAATATGACTGTAAAATTTAAAAATATTTTTACGTGGTTTGCCTTCTTTCTTGAAACAAAAGAAAATTGTAAATGATAAAACACTATTTTGCAGAATAGTAAAAGAGCTTTTAAAGTCCTATAGTTCGAATAAAAGTAACCCATGATCTATATCCTGATATTACACGGTCTCTAGGTAACAATAGTTTAATGACGTTGTTTCAATTGATGCCTGTTTGTTCGCCGTTGAATTATATCTGTACCTTCGTTGTTAGCATCGATTTGGAGATGAATTTATAGCGGAAGAGATGCGGCGACCCAGACATCCTGTGATAAAAACAATCTGCGAACGAGGTTTGCTTGTACTGAACGATGCGTGTGAGTTAGTATTCGTTCTAGTCTTGATTTATTCAAAACAAGCTAGATTTAACTTAGTATCATGTTAATATGGGATGTGTGTATGTAATTCTTATTTTCGCAGTCGCTGTTTCAGCCAAATGTCAGACCTCCTCCAAGGATCTCCTCAACGACCGGTCCTGCACTGCCGGCACCCAGGTGCTTCCCGCAACCTTTTACCAGATCGTCGGTCCACCGAGTGGGAGGCCTATCTATACTGAGTTATCCGGTCCCTGGTCGCTACTCAAGAACTTTTCTGCCCTAACGACCATCAGTTCTACGAGCTATGTGCCCCTCCCATTGCCACTTAAGTTTGGCGATTCTGCAGGCTATATCGGTTACTTTAATTCGCATACGGATCTCCTTATTTCTGGTTTAATCACGTAGGGAAACTCCTAGTAAAGCACACTCTATCGCCCATTGGGTGTCTTTGAGCCTTCTTATGAGGCCCATAGCAAGGGACCACGTCTCCATGGTATGTTTATTTTTCGCAGGAAATTACTTAATTCAGGTTTATCAATTAACCAGAGTCCTAGCGAAAGAGGTAAGTATAATATGGAGTTGACGGGAATATAAATGAGTTAATGTATCAGTAAAAAAGTGTCATTTCAATGAGTGGAATTGGACTCTAAAAGTGTTGCCATGATCTCCATGTTAGTTCAAAATCGCAATAAAAGACAGGATATAGAAAATGCTTCTGCCCGGATTGTGTATGATGATTATTTCCAGTATAATAAGTTATCCATTACGACAACTTCAGGTGTAAGAGGCTGGTGCCATTCTACTTTACTGGACGCTAAAGTTATATATCTTTTGGCACATTGAGGGTGAAATTTTTTATGTAACAAAAGTTGCGCCCGCAGCATGCAAAGAAAAAGCGCTCCCATCAAGTTAGCTGTTAAAGCGAATAGGCTAACTTCAAGCTATTTCATTTGAAAATATAATAGAAAAGTATAACTTCTGCCGCGCGTACATAAGTACACGCACACTTTTTATTCATCAGGAAAGCCTGTACTCAACAGAGTCAATATGAAAAGGCTTATGATGATGACTATAAAGACCCTGTCTCTGCACCAATGGTCCTGAGTTCAAATCCTGGTAGGGGGCATATGTTTGCGTGATGGGCATAAATGTTTGACATGGTTGTTCATAGTAGATATCAATCAAAAGTTCAAAAGGTAAACTGTTTTGGAGTCTTGTCATGTCAATTTCTAAAGACCATTTATTTCACCGTTTATTAAATAAAATAAGTTATTTCTACGCGTAACGTCATAATAAAATATATATATTTTGTTACCAAGTATTACACAATTATTAACCGGGGTGGGTTCCCTCTATTAAGTGTTTAACACCTGTACCAGAAGGAACCACTCTTCCATAACATATTGTTTCTTATGGTAAGGTCATTCTATTACTAAATAACTAAGTTATACTTATACATGTTTCTAATATTCTTACTATAAATAAAGATAGAGATATATATTAAAACGTTATTAAGTCAATAATTTTATATCTAGAATTTATAAAAAAAATCCTAAAGACAAAATAATACTTTTTTAATTAACTTAACTTTATATGCACTTATTTATGAATCCGTTGTATAAAATGCTTTGTTTGGTACGAACATGTAAAAATATGACATTAGCTGACAGTGTGTTCGCAATAAAAAACTGGGACTAGTATGGAACCTTGCAAGTATTGACATTATGGCTTAATTTTGGATAGATTATGATAACTGTGATGAAATTGGGAAGAATTTAGGCCAATTAATTAGGAACCAATCCCAGGAAAGCATTATTAACTATTGTATGCCAGGATTAACTTTAAATGAAATAATGAAAAAAGCTGTCAAACATAAATACAATCAAAACACTAATTTAATAATTTTAATTGGAAATAGGGGTAATGTAAACAAAGAAAATTTGCTGAAATATTGTAATATACTGGGTACCCTAAATATCAAAAAAATTGTAATGTTTACATTCCCCTATAGCAGCAGTCTGCCACAAGCGGAAAATAATTATAGATATCATTTAAATGTATCATTAACTACTATGGCACATTATAATAGCCAATTTCATATAATTGATATTAATAAATTTATAAATAAATTTTATATGACAAAGGATAAATACTATCTGCCTACTTATTATAAGAGACAAATAGCTATATCGCTATCTTATTTTTTTAAACAATTAGCCAATAACTTGGCTAGTAAAACTGCTGCTTCTATTGAGCAGTATAATATTGACATTAATTATTCGACTTTGGAATTAGTTCCAAATAATTGTTTATTAAAATCTAAAGATAATATTTTAAATTAATTTATGAGACAATAGAGGAGTCCTCTGGCCCTATAGTGACAAAAGAAAAGTCTTCCTATTTGAATATTGTTCATCAAAATATACAAGGCTTCTCTGGCAAGGATTTAGAATTAAGTCTCTATTTAAATTATGAAAATATTGATGTGTTATGTGTAACTGAGCATTGGCTAAAGAATTACGAATTGATGACTAACATAGATAATTATAAAATTGTAAGCTCGTTTACTAGAAAATCAGCCAAAAGAGGTGGCTCTATGATAATTTTACATGAGTCAATACAATGTAAGGAACGCAAAGATATAGTATCCAAATCAATAGAACGTATTATTGAGATAGCATGTGTGGAACTAGACAAAATAGTTATTGTATGTGTATATAGACCTCCCAAGAGTTCATACCCACAGTTTGAGGCCGCTATGGAGGAAGTACTAAGAATAACTTTCAACAAAAATAAAAAAGTGATTGTATGTGGAGATTTCAATATAAATATTCTTGATTCAACACATCTGTCGGGTGGGTTCCTAAATTTATTTAAATCTTTTAATTTATTTAATGTATTTAATGAACCGACCCGAATTACTCCCACATGCGCCACTTGTTTGGACAATATTTTTTGTAATAATAAAATACTTAAAAAATCAATAATTAACTGTATTAAATCCGACCACAGCGGCCAATTTGCCTCTATTGAGTACCATCACGTTCCTTCGAAACGCGAAATAACTTGTAGACCATTATCTAAACATTGTATAGATAAATTCAGATACAATGTAAGTAACAAACTTGCAACTCTACCGGTCTCCAACTTTGAAACTAATAGTCTTTATAATCATTTGTTTAATATAATTAATAATGAATTTAGCAATATATTTAGACAAAGGGTATTTAAAAAAGATAATGTAAAAAAGAAATTTAGTGATTGGGCTACACCTGGAATTTATAAAAGCAGAAGGAAATTATATGAACTTTATGCTTTAAAATCTACCTCCAGTGATACTAGCTTTATTGAATATGTTAAGAAATATTCTAAAACATTTAAAAAAGTATGTTCTCTTGCTAAATCTATGTACATAGCTAACAAAATTAAGTTATCAGAGAACAAAATAAAGACTACGTGGAATATAATTAATAAAGAAACAGGCAAAAGCAAATCTCAAATACAATCTTTTTCACTAGAAATTAACAAAAATATTGTAAATTCTGACAAAGTTGTTGCTGGTGTTTTTGAGGATTTTTTTTCTAGATTACCATTAGAAACTACAAGTTCCCTACGTTCGTGTCCTAATGTTGCTGCTGCCCTACTAGAATCGAGTGTTGATAGGTGCAATGTAAAATTTAATTTTACACATATTAATACAGAAGATATTATTAAAGCATTCAAAAGTATTCGTATCAAAAAAACAGAAGATTTATGGGGTATGTCAACTAATAATATTAAATCAATAATTGACATAATTGCGCCTTACTTAGCTTATATTTTTAATAATAGTGTTGACGAGGGGGTATTCCCACGGTTAATGAAACATAGTAAATTAGTTCCCCTTTTCAAATCGGGAGAAAAAAATGATCCCGCTAACTTTCGACCTATATCTATATTACCAGTGTTCAGTAAAATTTTTGAAAAAATTATCTATATGCAGTTATTGGCTCACTTTACCGATACTAAAATTTTTCATAAAAATCAATTCGGTTTTTCTAAAGGTAAAAGTACTACTGATGCTGGAGTTGCACTTATTAAACACATACTTGATGCTTGGGAGGGCAAGCAAGATGTAATTGGCATCTTTTGTGACCTTTCTAAGGCGTTCGATTGCGTTGATTACCGCACGCTATTAAAAAAGTTGGAACATTATGGTGTCTCTGATATGTCAAAAAGCCTAATACAGTCGTATTTGTCAAATAGAATTCATAAAGTTGTCATTAATAAGAGTGAGTCTGCTGGAGCCCCCATAACTATGGGCGTGCCCCAAGGATCAATATTAGGGCCTTTACTTTTTTTGATCTATATTAATGACCTTCCTTACTATGTTAAAAATCTTTGTGAGACAGTACTATTTGCAGATGACACTTCCTTAGTTTTTAAAGTCTCTCGACACGATGATTGCTCTGACGATGTAAATAGTACGCTATCAAAAGTTTTACAATGGTTCACCAGTAACAATTTATCACTAAATTCAAAGAAAACAAAGTGCATACAATTTACGTTACCGAATGTAAGGAGGGTTGACCTACATGTAAAGTTGAATGATGAAGTAGTCGAATTTGTTGAAAAGACAAAATTTCTGGGTATAACATTAGATTCACGACTACAATGGGACCCTCACATTGAGGCCTTGTCAAGTAGACTCAGTTCTGCGGCATATGCTGTATAAAAAATAAGGCTTTTAACTAATGTTGAAACGGCAAGGTTAATTTATTTTAGTTATTTTCATAGTGTAATGTCTTATGGGTTGTTGTTGTGGGGCTCAGCTGCTAATATTGAAAGCATTTTTGTATTACAGAAAAGAGCTGTCCGTGCAATATACAGCCTTCGGCCTCGGTATTCTCTCAGAGATTTTTTTAAGGAAATTAATATTCTTACTGTGGCGGGACAGTACATTTATGAGAATATAATTTATGTACGAAAACACTACAATACTTTTGTCAAAAATAGCGACGTACATTGCTTTAACACCAGAAATAAGAATAGACTTGCCGTTCAAAGATTTAGACTTCAAAAGACAGGAGGCTCTTTCTTGGGGAAAGGTATAGCACTGTTTAATAAAGTTCCACAAAGTATAGTAGATTTGCCTTATCATAAGTTTAAAATGTATGTTAAAAATAAGCTCATGTCCAAAGGTTATTATTAGTTAGTTAGTTGGTTATTATTATTATTACAAGGTCAACGACTATTTAATAGATCGCGATGCATGGAAGTAATATGTGTCATTTCAACATGACACTATTTATTACAGGTTGTAACATACAGCATTAGCATTTTTTAATTTTTTAAAACTAATTTATTACTGGTAGATAAGAGTATGACATGCTCTCTTAATACATTTCTTGGGTGGTGGCATGTGGTGCGGATCGTTACGTTCCCTAAGATATGGTTGAGCGAAGCGATGGCTGTATCATGCGTCATGCTCGTGAACGGGTGCTGCCTTGGGAAATGGGTCTGCTCTAACCTTCAGTATTCAGTATTGGCTAAAACTAAACATAAATCTTGTTGTTTTCTTAAATTTGTCGTTTATTCCCTGTATGTTATTGCAATGTTTTGGGATACTTACTTTAAGTAAGTACAGATACTTGTTGACTTTGTTGTAATCAACGAAACAACGAAATAATGATATCATAACACTATTAGTATTGTCATAACAAAATAATTTTTTTTTTTTTTTTTTTTGTGGATTGTATATGGTGACGACGTATTATATTGTAAATGTCGTTACTTCTGTTAAAGCTGACGAGTTTCTTGCGCCCATTCTTCTTGTCAGTTAAAAGACGTCCTGAATGGGTGGTAGGAAAAAATGTTGGACGATTCAAAACTACTTATTTTTAAGTGCATTTGAATAAAGTTATTTTCATTTTCATTTTTCATAATCGATGTGATATAGTTAACTATGTTATAATAAGATTAAAGTGCATAATTAAAAAGGCTTCATTAAATTAAATAACGATAAAATTTGCATTACCTACATTATTTTCTTAAATAGGTCAAGGCAGTTTAAAATCAGTATAACAACACAAAAAGTATTTTGACATTTAACAATACTTAATATTATTTAAGGCGACTTATCGCTAAGAGAATTATCTCATCTTTTTTAAATTTGTGACGTTATCAGTTGATGTATATTTTGTTCCGTTTGATTTTGTTTGTACGTGCGTTTTTGCATGGTGTGATCAGCGGAAACGACACCCACGCAACAGACGTCATCAGGGTTGCCAGCTTTTTAAAAAAAAACTATATTGAATCCACTGTGACATTAAATAAGAAAAATGTAAGAGTTATGCATGATAAAAATCTTTCAAGTTTTAAAATTAGTTTTGCTATCTCAATTTATATATAAATCAATAATTATAAATTCTCTCAGTGAATTGGTTGCAGTAAGAAAAATAGATTTTTGTAACGATTTCTCGTCCAACATAGTTAAAATATCTTTTTTGCATCAAGCCATTTTATTTAAAACAAAGTAGTATTTATTACTGGAGCTTAGCCAGCGAAGCTCCCACGGGTCAGCTTTAATTACGAAATGTATTTGACGCCATAACTCTATGAGTTCTTAGCCAATTTTTGTATTTTTTGTAATGAATCGAACCAACAGGTTTTGAACTATATTGTGACGGAATTCGCAAAGATAGAATAGTTATGGCCAAAATATTGGCTCTTCATGATTTCCTATTGAAACAAAAAGCGCGCGCTTTTTGAAAGTTTTCATTCTTACTTTCATTTTAAAATTTACTAAAATTTATTGATGTTTTTAGTATTACGCTCCGCTCCAATATATGGTGCTAGCGCAGCTTTATGTTTAGCGATTGCACCGACCTATGCAGTTAAAAAATATAATTGACAACCCTAGTCGCCATGGTTACACTACCAAAGAGTATGATATTTATTACTGCGTTTTAAACGCCAGGACTTGGAATCATAGAGCTGAATATAAGTTTTAAAATATGCAAGCTTATATACTTACTATAAACAAACATCTAGATTAATTTTAAATGCAATATATTAAAAAAAAATCGCACAGAAATTGCAAACAAAGGTTTGAATTAAGACACATTAAAATTTAGATTTGATGTGTCTTTCTATGAATTCTGAAATAATATTTGGTGTGACGTATTGGTGATTATCTATAATAACATCTCTTGATATTATCATATTACTTGCAGAATACAATGATTTGATTTGATTTAAGATTTTAAAATCAGAACACTATTTCATAGTATGTAACACGATTCACATATGAAGCGTCACGACACAGAATTGCACACAAAAAAAGTATGTATGTATAATAATTATTATCTATTACTTTGAAGACTTTCTCTAATGTTTAAAAAGTAACGCAGAGCAATAAAGTGAAACTACGCTAATGATATTTTATAATGTACTAAAAAAACTCACGTTGAGTATTTTGTTTACCTCGCTCTGTAACACAATAACTAAATTATTTCTTCATAATTGCAAGGTTAAGCCTATGTAATAGGTATATATCATATAATATAAATATATTGGTAGTGTCATGAGTAATATACAAGAATAAACTAAAAAAAACTTTTAGTTTTATTATTTTTATATATTTTATGCATTTTCAATGCGATCTCATAAGATAAATTATTACAATAGAAAAATATTAGAAAAAATCGACTCGGGTCACAAGTGAATTCTCAGGCGGGAGAATTTACTTGTGACTCGAGTCGACTTTTTCTAGTATTTTTCTATTATAATAATTAATCTTTTAGTTTTTGTGAAAAAAGACAAAAGTCCTGAATATGATCTAGGATTAGAAATAACTCATATTTAATTTTCGAATTTGTACTTTTTTATGTGTTTCAAATTTGTTTTATTTAAAGTCATTAGGCAGAGATTTTTTTCTTTGCCTCAAAGGAACGTCGTTGACATGGCAATGATAATTCGGACTGATTATACAGGACTTTTTCTAGTTTACTCACAAAAACAATGGCAAGATATAAAAAAAAGAATACAAAATGTAATAAAAACAACAAAATACGGGCCATTTCATTGTATTTCGAAACGCATCGATAAAAACAGGGGATTACGAAATGACAAGAAATCATGCTGAGCCTAACACTTCTTACGCACGTACATTTACGAGCAATAATACGTACCTATACACCTTAGAACTATGTCAGTTACATCAATGTGACATGGTTATTATGACATAGGATCTGGGGTCGAAAAGAAAGACGTCAAAATCTGAGTAATCCACAAGGAGTGCTTTTAGTGCCTGATGCATGTGACCATATCGTAAAAGACATATTAAGTCAATCACGATAGCAACTTTGCATGTTTAAAAACCTACCCTTTTTTAATGTTATTATAAGAATTTATAAAGGCATTCGAGTTGTTAATTGTAAATATTAAAATTAATCTTGGGTATTATGAGAATTAGGACCTTTGCCAGTTCAAGATAAAGTTTCAGATAGTTATCCGCCATTTAACACTATCTAACAGACAAAGGTTGCTACAGCAACTTTATCTGCCAGTTATTTATATTCAAGACTTGTGAAACTGAAATTTGTAGTTTTTCTGACAGATAAGTATACCGAACAGGCTATCAGGGACTTTACAAGCAAATGGCCCTATGTCGTTTATTTTTAAGAAAACTAAAAATACAGCACGTTGATATAAATAAAGTTAACAGCAGCTGTTTGCAAGCAGTTGTGGTGAAGGACGAAGTTAAAAATCCTCCGTTGTTCGCATTCAAATACATTTTGTGTTGAGGGGAGCCGAACTTATGACAAAGCAGACCCCAGCTGATGTTCACGATGATTTAAAAGTTATCTTTTATCAATTTTAACGTTATGAATATTATGCATTCAAAATCCAATTTGCGCGTTGTATCAAGCTTTTATGGAAAATCGTTTTTAGTTATAAATGTTATTGAGTAGTTTGATACGTATGTGCAAAAATAGATTTATTTAAAAATATTTAAGGAAATTCCTAAAAACACATATTGCAAGACCTATAGATGGAGTTAGCACTTTTTGCAAATAATAACAGTAAGATGGAGGTGGGTCCCCCTGCCCGAGTTTCTTTCGCCAGTTCATCTCGGTAGTATACAAGTAATCGTAGTGAGAATTTAATAACTAAATAAAATGTAAAAATAAAATAATTTGATTTATATTAAAAAAAATTAACAACTAGGAACGTGCCCGATTAAAATATTGTGAAGGTAGTAGAAAATACATGATAAGCATTATCTTAGTCATCCAGTGATTACGGCTCCTGTAAAGGAGTCGAAACGTCAGGATTAAATATAAAATAAAATAAAATATGCGCAAAATCCGTAAAAAAGTGTTTTATTCAAATAATAAATTTGAATAAAAAATCGACTCGGGTCACAAGTTGTTCTCAGACGAAATCCGAATCAGTAACCTTTGGATGGTCGGTCCACTGCTCCTCCAATTGAGCTACCTAGCCGTGTAAGTTTGAGACGGTGAAATATTCAAAGAAAACTCTTTGAATATTTTACATATTTAGTTAAAAATTTGCTGAGAAATCTGTATCTAAATAGTAAATTAAATTTAAATTAATTTTTAATGAATTTATTGTATTTTCGTTTCATGTTTTTTTAATCGTAGTGTTTTTTTAAGGAAACGCCATATCATTTCGGTATCCGTAAAACGCGTTTGATATTGTTTTACTTGAAGTTTTAATAAAATAGAAAAATATTGGGCTATGTCTCATGTTTCTTTGAAATTAATTTCAAATACGGTTTAAACGGTTTTGGTTTGGACGTTTATAAAAAAAACCATTAACTTATGGTGGTTTCGAATTCAACAAGATTTTACTACTTCGTTTTTTTTATTTATACATAGAGATGTCTTAACTTCAACTGTAAATGTGTGTTTTCTCTTCTTCTATTGAAGAAGTTAGTGATCACGTACAAACTGATAAACTAAATCATAATTCTGTCTTTTTTTATTACATAGAGCTATTTGAAGTCTTATAGTTCAGTCTTGAAACGAAAATTTTTATATCGTAAACTTAGTGAATCCTTTATTCGTCGGAGTCGAAAATAAATTCGGTATCAACGATTTTCTAATTATAATAGTAAGTCAGTGTAAGCATTTTCGCGTGGGCGAATGGCCACGCCGAAAATAGTCCGTGTTGGCACCGAACGGACAGTGTTGCGTGTGAAAAGAGTCTTATATACTTACTGTCTACTGCTTACAGTGCTTGAAATTAAGAAAAAAGTTTTTAATCGGGTATTTTTAGCCTATATACCGATCTTCACTTATTTTTGTTTTAGCGGCAATGGCTGAGTAAAATGGCGTTAATGCTCAAAGTCAAGTCGTTTTTTTACTTGATACACAGTATAGAGGTGGTGCAAAATTGTATACAAAAAATAGAAGTCTAAATCTAAAGGTTATGCAAATTACTTACGAAAAGCATCGAATTATTAAGATGTTATTTCTGTTCAGTTATATAAGTCTAATAAATCTAAAGAAGAAAGCTTTGGTAAATAATTTGGAGTTCCACTGCTACGCTGTATATGCTTAATCGTAATTTTTTTTTTTTCTATATATAAAAAATAATCTTAGAGCGTGTCCACACTACGTTTTTAAACGGTCGCCGGCGACCAACTCTTTTTATTTTTAAAAAGGAGTTTTAACAAAGCGACAAACTCATTATTAATATTCCCGTTAACAACGAAGGGCATTGTAAGCTAAATGCTTGTGTCACGAGTCCTCGTCCGTAGCTCATCAGCGAAGATCGAACTCTTGCATGGGTTAAAGCTGACATCTCAACCGATGAGCTACCTTAATTCGAATCTAGTACCAATATAAGCGCGACGTTGTCTGTGTATCGATACAAAAGCCTTTGACGTGCAAACAAACTGATCTGTGGAATGAAAACGTTTTGCAAATCGCAGTGTGTATAGGCCTTTATATTTCTATATACTTATTAGCTGATCCGGCCACTCGTTGCTGTGTTATCAATTAAAATGAAACCAAAAATGAAATCATCGAAATCGGTTGAGTAGTTTCGGAGTTCATCGCAGTCAAACATTGTGACAGGGAATTTTTATATATACTTATAGATTATTGAAAAATTCTAATTAAGTATGTTCGCCACTGAAAACACTTGGTATGACCTCTTATATGTTTCGAAGAATAAATACTGTAGTTTTGAATACTTCTTCAACTATTTCCAGACGCTTATACCATTAAATTATTTTTTATTCATTTACTTTTCTCCGGAAAGATTAATCATTCATTAGGGAAGTGACACCAGACACTTTATGTGAAAGACGATGGTAAAACCACAAAATGATCGTAAGCCTTACCTTGAAAAATTCCAAATTTAACTAGGCGATGCAGTCGCTAAGCATCATGTATTGGATCGGAGCGTAACACATAAAAAGAAAAACAGGATTTTTTTTCGATGGGAATTTTGCGAATTTCAAAATTCGGGCTCCGTCTCAATCTGGTCCTAAACCTGTTGATTCGATTCCACACAAAACATATTAAAATCGGTTAAGAACTCCGGAAGTTATGGCGTAACAGACATTGCGCCATTGAAGCTGATCCATGGGAGCAATTCATCTATTTTTAACTATAATTTTTACTAATAGAGTTTAATACCGATTAGGCAAATTTGACAGTTTCCGATAAGTGCGGTGGCGAAACTACTCACAAAATTGAATTTGGAATATTCAAACTTTTTTTTTTTACATTGAAACGTTTATATTTTTATTTATTATTTCTATTCATAAAAAATCAGTTGTATCTTAATAAGAAAAATAAAGAAAATAATTATTTATATTAAATATTTACAATGATTTATAAAAATATATAATAACAGTCATCACGTAGACTATACATTAGACACTGTATAGCCATCCCACATAGACTATACTTAAAAATCGTACACTTTTGTTTAAAGCTACGGACGTAATTTTCCCGGCTGGGGTACACCTCCGCAACGTCCCATAAGGAACTTCGTTCCAAAAAACAATATAATTCAAATAAACGTTTGAGTGCTTAGTTATATGAGTTAATAATGATCTATAAGTACTAAAATATGCTGTGACAATTTTCGTAAATACGGCAATGACACAGTACATTGACATCAACCTTATTCGGTTGTGATAAAACATTGTTTGCAGTGCGTCAAACCCAATGAGCAAATGATACGCCTACGATTTGTAATACTTAAAATTAACATAGTATATAACATATGAATTCACGTGTTTACTAGATTAATTTGTAACGTTTAAATTATAAGGATTAGAGCTTATAAGCGGAATTAATAATAAAGAAGTAAGAAGCACAACCTTATGCTGTTGTAACAAAGATCAATTTCAGACTGAATATCTTGATGTTTGGGCGATCATATGTTCAACTTTTTCTCAAACATTTTATATTTATATCGTGGAATTGAATTCCAATCCTTTCTTAAACAATATTTTTATAGTTTTTGACTGTTTAATCAACATTTATGCTTGTTTTAATTGTTTATAAAATTGGGAATATTTCAAATAAAAGCATTGCTATTTCTAACAAATATAAATATGCGATCGACATCACATAAAGATAAACGCTTTTAAAAATAAATGGGCTCTAATTACCAATAATTATCGTACTTGAAAACGTCAATGTGTATGATGGTATCACAGCTAATATCCCTATGGATAACGTAAGAAATACTTAACTTTCTTACTAGGAATATAACTATGATACCAACATGATCTAGTAATATAACTGTTTAATAAGACCAATAAGTAAAATGATTATAAATAATCCAATAAGATTAATTATACAAGTACAGTGGACCCCCGATAATCCGGCCCCTGTCTAATCCGGCGCCCCCTGTAATCCGACATGACAGAATTATGTTTGACAATCTTTGCTAATATAGATCACGCAAGTTTGAACAGGTCACAACTCGTACGCGCCACGTATAATATATAGACTCTCGTCATTAGATATGTAATTTGTCGGATTACAAGGTACTCTTTCGTAAAAAAATCCGGACTATAGGGGTCTTAGGCATCTATAATCCGACAAATTCGATAGTCCGACACTGCCCTGCATAATGTTTGCCGGATTACCGGGGGTCCACTGTATTACCAAATACAGAGTTTTTGATAAAATCTTTATAATTCCCAACATAGTAGATAGGATACCATGCATAAAACCCTGGAAAATTATTATAAAGTCTGAAAACCACCACATGGCTGAAACATTTTGTTTTTTTTATTTATATGAAAAACTACAAAATGGCAATTCTAGACGTAGATGAACTTAATGAGAATCACGGTCTAGGGTTGCTACTATGCATTTTTTACAGTAAGAAATAATATGTTTTCAGTCGAGTGATGGCTTTTAGGCTTTATAATAATTTTCTATGGTTGTATGCACGCCCTTTGTATCTTATACGGGATTACACAGGTATTACCAAACAGCCTGTATATTTTTACTTTATAATTTTATCGCACATCATTATTAAATTATTGAAATTTATCTCATTTCTACATGAAACGTAGTTCAGATGAAAATGATTGTTGGTTCCGTATTTACTATTGCTATGTTCCAAAATGATATGATAGCAAAGTGAGCATGTGTTGCTTGCCTGGACATGATAATTTGTGATTATTTTTCTGAAGTAGGTACTGTTTATTGATATAAAATAAGTCAAAGGTATTTGAATCGTGTTTTAACCTGTATGGTTTTTATAGCACTATTCAGTCTTTTTTAATTGTGCAGTTCGATTAACTACGACATTTTGTTTGTTTATATTGAAAGCAGCTACAGTGTTGCAACTGGGTTGACACCGGCCGGCGGCGGCGCGCACGCACCTGGGTGCACGGTGGGCGGGTCCAACTATCTGATGACGTAGGGTTGCTACAACATACGGATCAGGTAATACATCCAAGAAATATACGAAACAAATTAGGTGAGTATTATACACATCAACATACTTCTGATTCAAAGTTGGGTAGGAAATAGGTTCTAATAATTATTTATTATGGAAAATTAGAATACCAAAACACACAGCAATTACCTAGACCAAAGACAATAGATAGAAATACGTTTTCTACTTCGAAACCAACGGGAATTAAAACCGGGGCCACAGAGATGGTGAAACCGGTGTAAAAGAAATTTTAGTTAAGGAATCGTATAAATATATTTTGTTTTTTCCGCTCTTGGCAACTTGGGCACCCTGCGGAACCAAGGGAGGGAGGTGGTAAATCCTCATGGATACCTCACAGCCGGCTGTGTGGTTATGTCAGACAAACACCATCTGAGGTTGGCTTGTACCCGGGAAAGTTCAGAAGCCTTCAAAGGAAGCGATCTCCACCTCAGGAGAGGAAAAGGGGAAATATAAGTATTTTTATAAGCGCAGGTGATAAAGATGAAAGTACAACCTCAAAAATTATCGTCTGGATACGACATTCAACTCAAAGTCCAACCTACCGAGTTCAATATTATCGTATGTATTCAGCCCATCAGCTGTTAAAATTAACTTATGACGACAGTTGACTCATCAAATTATAAGCACTAAAAATGAAAAGATCTCTATTACAATGGCGTAAAGTTTATTCAAATGTTAAAGTCTTAGTGCTCTTGACTGTAAATTCAATTATAAAAAAATTATATCGCATTTAATTTTAATCGTGTGGATAATTTTAACACTATGCTAAACTACAACTTATTTTAAATGTACAGCAACTTGCTAGTGCGAAACTATTTCTATCTATTATTTTTTATCTATATTAATCCTGATGACCTTGACTTTGGCTATTTGGCAACCCTACCGTTTACAATATTTCGAAATGGAACAGCATAGACTACACAATATAAAGATGCGGGTGCGGCTGAAAGCAATTTGCTCCGTAAAAAAAAACGAAAGCTGCTTATCGGTTCCAATTTTGAAATGAAAAGGAACTAATAACGTATTTGAAAAAAAAATGCAATTTTGTTAATAAGCAAAGGAGTTTCGCTGTAATGCCGAAATTGTAAAATGATTATTATTTTTGTTGACATTTGTCGCACTTTTGAAAGATTACATAATTGCAATTGAATTAATTTAGACATAACATTTTTGTTATTTAAAACTACAATATTGCAGATTCACTCATTTAGTTTTTTTTATTATATACAAGTAATTGTCTGTAACTTTGTTTGCAAAATTAATTAATCGCGAACACTTGATATTTGTGATATTTGAGGAAACGTATGATTTTACCTGTAAATAATGAAATTACCATCGAATTCATTTCAGTAACATCGTCGTTAAATAATACTTCAGTTACTTACGCATTTGAAATTGGACGTAGTTACTCAAAAAGGATCCATCCCACACAATGTCACTTTTGAGATATTGACCATTGAAGTTTAAGTTTAATATGAACCTCACATAGATGTGGGATGGTAACCAGCGTCGATAAAACGTCAAATATTTGAATTTTGTTTAAAGTCTTTTTGCTAAAAGGAAATATAGACCCTGATGGCCATGTTGGTACACTTAACTCATTTTCGACCATCTTGTGGATTGGATCCTTTTTGTGTAACTACGTCCAATTGATATATCCATTTGTGAAATAAATTCTTTGTATACAGTACTACAAAGCAACATAATAATATTTCTCATTATCTACATAACTATATCAATTGTTAGAATACCTTTAGATAATTTTCAAAGTTGTTATTGAAATACGATTAAAGAAAACATCGATGATTATTCAATTGCTATAACCGTAATAAAATACTTCGCAGTGTCCGTATTAGTTCAGGATCAAGTTAGCTATTCTTAAATACGTGACGATATCTCATAACCGATTTGGTATTGGGAATTATTATCCCCATTAAAGAAATCACAGTTATTTAAACATTTTTCTCAGTTGATGACGACTGACTGATTCATATGTGTAAAAGGATGAATAACCATAAAGAAGGACAATTACCTCGTAGTCTTTATAATTATAATTTATAATGTAAATATATAACCTTCTGTATTAAGGTTATAGCTATCTTTTTGTTATTATAAAAAATTGCTAAAACGAATTCAATTTTATATTTTATATGTGCAGACTTTCACTAGTAGCCTGCAATGATTTGTTTAACTATATAATACTAACACTCAAAATACAAATTTGTAAAACGATGTTCATATTTTAGTAGAGAATTAATTTTATTTGTAAAAATACTTAATTTTATTGTTTATGGAGAACCAAAGATTTATTCTTCTTGTAAGATATATCGAAATTTTTCAAGTAAGGTTTGATACGTAAGTTGATATTGCCTAATTTACGAATATGTTTCACTTGAACAACATGTGGAGATCTGAAAAAGGTTATAAAGCAATATAAACCTGATGAGGCTTTATGGTCAAAGGTAATCTTTTAGTAAACATTTTTTGACTGGAAGAAAGTACTTTTACATTTTCACCTCATGAATACTTCGTTATTTTGATTACCACAATGAATATCTATCGAATTTATAAGTAATTGATTAGTGTGCTGTCTATATTTTAGTAGTTCTATGTAATCACTACTCGTAGAATCGTCCGCATCAGAACCGGTCTACTTAAAATGATATTATTGACGTGGGCAGAGGCGATGGCTGCGCGTACGCATTTGTATGTACGTGGAACACAAGTCCTGCGGTTTTAACACAAAACCAAATGACTAATGAGGAACATCTCACAAAATAACCTGTCAAAACTTTCACTTGACCACAACATTAAAAAGTTTTACGATAAATACCAAAACTTGAGGTGAATCACTTAAAAAAATGTAGAAATTTCGTAAATTCTTAATCGTTTTTAAATTGCATTCCTAATCTAAATTACCGGTTTGGCGTTGCATCTTTTATAATAAACATATACTATGGTACTGAATGAAAATAATATTACTTTTTCGTAAGTAATATTGAAGCACAATTGCTTATTTTATTAGCGTAATTGGTATTCAAAGTTTAATAATTTGCCACTTGAATTCGAATGCGATGATTCAGCAAACATTGTGGACAAAGAATGTGTAAGTAAATGTTCTTTCGTTATTAATTGATAACCTTGTGATACGGTTTAATTTAAATGCCCATGAATCGAATTTCTGTTCAACATTAGCCTGTTGTATATTCTGTATATAGAGATAAGATATTTTGGGGTGCTTGACAATTGCGTGACTTTATAAATTGGGTGTTGCCAGGGCGATGTTGTAAATATATGTAACGGGTAATTTTGGAAGTTGTAATAAAATTAGGTTTATAATATTACATAATATATTACTGGAGATTAAAATTATTTAGTGTATAATATTACGTTATTACAAATCATGTAACATAACAAGTAAAATTTTAAGTTCACCGTCAATGACATTGGTAAAAAAGTGATCAACTCAGAATAGATGATTACTTTTTGGAAATATCTTAGTTAGCTCATCAGCTGTTAAAATTGACAAAATACACAAAATGGACCAATCGGCGAATGTTTTTGATGTGTTAATAATCACTTAAGTCATTAGGCAATTTCTTCTCGTAGATAACTAAAATTTATTCTCGAATAAATTAAGTCTAGATTATATAACTTGTTAAGTAGCAACTTACTAATATAAAATAATAATTAAAATAGAAATTATTTATTATTGGAATTTTTAGAAAAAAATGTATAAAAGAAGTAATAAAGATTGATGAGTTGAAAGTTCACAATGTCATACGACACCCGTGTTTACGCTTGTGCAACGCTATGAACTGGAAAGCGGGTTCCGAAAGATAGAAAGTTACATTTCACCCGTTATTCGAACGACGCTATACAATATCGGGTCGCGGTTCAATCCAAGGTCGTCCATGTTTGTTTCTCAGAAGCAAATCGTGTAACGCTTCATTTTATTTGGTTAGCGTGAAGTAAGGTGACGTTGAAATACGATAGCTAATACCTATTAGTAAACAAGGAATAACGTTTAAATATAACAATACCTTTGTTTTTACTGAAACACTTTATATAAATTCGAGGAAAAGTTACGTACAATCAATTTAATTAGAACCAATATGTAATTTTTGTCACTTTATGAAATGTGTGTTCACAAGGAATGGCAATTGGAATTTGCCAATCACA
Source organism: Calamotropha paludella (assembly GCA_927399485.1). Classification (NCBI taxonomy): domain Eukaryota; kingdom Metazoa; phylum Arthropoda; class Insecta; order Lepidoptera; family Crambidae; genus Calamotropha; species Calamotropha paludella. The sequence continues at coordinate 21,802,475 of OV656817.1, read as the reverse complement.
ACATTGAGAAACTAGATCATAGTTTTAAAGTTTCGGAAAAGGAAATATGATATCGTAAAAGATAAACATTTGATAAGATTTCATTGTAAACAAACAACTGAACGGAAAGCAAATCCTTGATTTATTGCTTGAAGATTTCGCAAATTCCAAGCGGACGAAGTCAAGTAAAAAGTCCAGTGAAGCTATCGAAAAATAACATAGTCATAAGAGAAACTGAGATTTATAAACGGTTTTTAAGTGTGTTAGGGTTACAATGGTACTTGATAAGATATTTATTAAAAATGAAACATTTTCACTTACAATCACAACTAATATTCTTATTCAACAATATTGACAAAAGTCGATGAGCTCTGTAATTTAATTTCTTATTTTATATAGTACTGTCGTCTGAAATAAATTATTAGAGCTTGAATAGTAAATATTTTATGCTTCATGAGATACGCCATTGTCATTGGGCTCCTAAATCACTGACATTCGAGAAATTGGTAAACGAACCCAACATTAACATGGATTGTAATCTTGTCATGTCACATAACTTTCGTTATTGAAAATATTGAATATACCTATGTAAGATTTGCTCCAATATAGAATATTGTAAAACTCTTGCAAGTATTATCAACGATGGATAAATTCATTTACAATTTCATGAAATATTAGTTGTAAAATAGAAAACTTAAAATGTTTTGTTTATCTCAAGCTTGCTTTAGTGATGTTTATGACTCTGAAGTCACCGAACTTAAAAGAATGACGTGAAGACATACCTTAAGTGATTATTCTTACGCCTAATAATGAATGTTCTTTCTACTCAAGTGGTCATGGATTAAATAAAGGCTTTTACTTCATAAAGGAAATTTTTTTAAACGAAATACATCCACAGTCTGCAAAAAGGCTAATAATTTTAACGGTCTTGTCGTGATTAATTTTGACAAATTTACCGAAACAAGATTTGCGGGCCGTCGTAATTCACGCACGGTTAGCTTGGATTTTTACTTGATTTATGTTCAAGCACAACATAATTACGAAGATTATTTTGGATGTCTGAATATGTCAGTGGGATTTGTGAAAATTGGTGAATTTACGATCAACTTCAAGTTTTCAAATCCAAACTGCTTTCTCGACCGATTCGTGAGGTTATACGCTAAAATGATGGTAATTTCAATAACACTTTGAACTTTCGGTTTTTTTTATAGATATCATTGCGATTAATGTTGCTCACTTTCTTTTTAGATTAATTTACATTGATGACATCAGCATGTTCTATGATGTCAATAAGTTGCATGGATATTTTGAAAGTATGGGGCTTCCAAAATTTCAGCAGGTCAACCTTATAAGGAAGTTGATCATTGACATTGTGTGTAACAGTGACCTCCTTACGGAAGACTGATACCAGTGTATCGAAGTACGCGCTACTGGTCTGGTGACTTTTCCACTCAGACGCATCTCAAGTTGTTCGGCCGCGACATTGACCCGGCATACATGATCGGGCAATGCACTGGGGTGTCGCAGGCTCTTTGTTTATATCCTGCGAGATTTACTGGTTCATTGTACTCAAATGCTAAAAGGCTGTCTAGCTAAACAATATAATGAATAGATTATATTTCTGTTATAAGCACAACGCCTAGTGACACAGGACATTAAACTCTGGCTGAAAGTATTTTAAAACGTAATAAATGCTGCATAGAGATTGGAGATAATTTTTCAAGACGAAAACACGCATCTGGAAATTCCATTATGTAACATCAGCTGTCTCCCAGCAGAGATTCATAAATAAAACGTTAATTTCTTTGGACACTGCGTGCCAACTTAATTTGCAGCTGCCTGTTCAATAACTCATGCCAAATATCCACTTTTGTTATTAAAAAAACCCTTTCCGTTTTGTAGGTGGTACAACATTTAAGCTATCATTCATAATTTGCAGGTTTTCCCTATGGGATCTTTTTTAATGCCCTTTTCGCATGTTTTAAGATGCCTGTAGTAATAATTGAAATTCAATGTAATCTTGATTATTATCACCAACTTCTGCACTGCTAAAGTGTAAATACGCTAGGATAAGAAGCTATATAGGTACTTATCCTAGCGTATCTATATAGTGAAACATTTGCTATTGCCAGGTATAAATAAAAGTGGGCACAGCACAAGTCGGCAGCGCTTTCGTAAGTCGTTAATGACATTCCACTTAGGTTGAGCTCAGAGGGTGCGTCAGAGCGTTCGTCACGGAGCTGCAGGGCGAGGTAATCGCTACATTCAAGATGCACACTACGTAGACACCAGAAACAGAGCAGTTTCCTGAAATACGGGTTTCAGGGTGACGTAAAGACGGACGCCCGCGCTTTCAGCGGCGCCTACCGTGGACCCATTTTAGGACATGACTAACGGAAATTCGATTCCTCTCTCTCTGGCCCGTTCTCTCCCGTGGGACGCGCGCTGCGCCCGTCTCGCTCGCACGAAAAGCTCCAAGAAATCTTTTAATAGTGTCCACGGCCGCGATCTACTTTCAACTAGCGGCGGGAAATGTGCATGATAAACTTTGAATTTTTGAATGTACGCGCCGATTTTCACGTCTTTTGCGCGCACGCTACAAAACTGACATTATATTTTTAATTGTATTTTTAAGGGAGACAAAGAAATATTAGAAGGTTTTATTTCAATGGCATGTTAAGGCTGCGCACTATAAATAGATATTAAGCAGAAATATTATCACAGTACTGTCGCTTGTAATTTCGGTAATCAAATAATCATATTTTATTGGTAGTAATTCCCTTGTCCAGGTGTAGATCGTACGCCGCTTTTTACGAATTTATGTTTAAAAAGAAAAACGGATATTGTTAATACACAAATATGACTAATAGCACAGATAAGGGTTTTCCTGTCGATACGGAGCGAAGTATTCGCATCGCACGGAATTTATTTCTCGCACGAGTTTAGTACGTTTTCGTTCACCTACCCTTCCAGTCTGTCAACATAGGTGAATGGAACTGACCTTTTTCTGTTGTTTCTCCCAAGCCGGGTCTAGGAGACCCTCGCGCTCCCACTCCTCCTCTTGTTCCATATACCCGTCCCCGTACTCATAGTTATTTGTTATCACCCCGTTGTCCATCATGGTCACCGCACTGACCGTCGATTTCGATGTTCGTTCGAGCCTATAACCGCGAACTCGCGAGTGTTGGTTCGCACCGCGCACTGCAACAAGCGGCCGGCCGCGCGCCCGCTGCAAGGAGACTGGCGCACGAGCGCTCGGTGCGGCCGCTTGCGGAACCTAGCCTTGCGTTCCGTTTTACGTAATCTACTGTCAAAAGCTGAGTATCAGTATAGAAACTGTGATCAATTCCAAAGCATCTATTGCATACTTTTTCAATCCGTATTCAATTTAAAAGGTATTTGACAGTAGGTAATTATGGAGAGACAGGTTGAACAGGTACTAATTATCTTTGCAGAAGCACTGTGATGTATCGCTTGTAACGATGAATTGCTTATTACATATATTTATTAAACTTCAGTTTACAATCACATAATATTAAGAAGGGTGTCAAAATCAGATTTCTAAAATATTCAGCGATATAAATGCTAAATATTTGCGTTAATTTAGTAAACAAACATCTAGTTTGTTATATTGTGTGACCATACCACAAGATTTTTTTTAATTCCAGATTTTATTAATCCATTAAAAAAATATTATGAGATGAATTTTAATTGGTAATATCATAGATTACTGTCGAAAAAAACTGAAAATAAAAACTATTAATAAACGTAACACTTATATACGTGCCTGAAATTGTTTTGTGGTTGAAACATTTAAATAAAAAGTTTAATTTTATTTCTAACATGTTTTATATTACCCAGTTTTTATACCTTCACAAATCATGAAACAAGTAAGACCAGGAACACTATATTTCTAAGGATTTCAAGTCTACCTTCCTAACAAGGTAACGGAACGTTAGTTCAATGATTACGGCACATGTCCGGGATAAAAAAGTTGAGTTTGCATTCCACTTAAAGCCTTTTATATTTAATTATGTGTTATTGCTATTTAATAAGAAATTATAAATAGATTTCAACGAGAATACTAAGGTTATAAAGTTTAAATAATATTTCCTGTATAAATGAACGAAAAATACTTTATTGCTACACACAAGTTATTAACCCAAATGAAATAAAGAAAAATACAAGGTGCGGTCTTATCGCTTAGATCCAGACAACCTTTCCTGTATTTTAATTATTAAAAAATATAAAGAAAATTGAACTTGATGGCGTAGTGCTTAGAGAATTTAGAATATGATTAAGGAGGTTGAGCAAAGTTTCTGGACGCTGATAAGCAATCATGTCTCAACCCACACAAACTTCTTTTTGAGAACATGAGGTATGAAGATGTCATATATCACGTAATTAATTTTTTTTAAATAGTATGTGAAGTCTCATAATATTTTTACTGTGATTATACATGCAGATACCTCTTTCCCACTGGGCACTCTGGGATGTGCCCAGCAAAAGGGCCCCGCGATCGATAGGGCCCCCCCAGTTCCTGCCAGATCACTTATACAATACCGACATTTATTACCGAGAAACTTATTAGAGTAAATTAGAGTAAATCGAACCTCAATTAGGGACTATATTATTGACTTGCTTATCAGCTTTTGCATGCGCGAAGCTACTATACTCTCCCTCAAAATAATGCTATCGAATTTCAGCATGCTTTGATAATATTAAATATGTTAGAATCGCCCCATTATATTAAACATTATCTATTCATATATTGACTTTCAATAAAAAAAACTGAAACCTTGTTTATCTACTTTTATTGTCTATTCTAGTAATGAAAAGTGTTCTGTCAAAGGCATTGGCGCCCCATTATTCTTATATGCCCAGGGCCTCCAATAGGTTAAAGATGGCCCTGGATACATACATACATACATATAATAAAGCCTTTGTCCCTCAGGGGTAAACAGTGATCACAGATTTCCACTTTCCACGATAAACATCTCTCGCTTCTTCAACTCTTATCAGACCTTTCGTACAAGCTTGTCGAATAAGGGTACTTTTGATTTGGCCTTTTTTCAGTATATCTTCTATTTGGTCCCTGAAAGTTCGCCTTGTTCTGCCTTTACCGACTTGCCAATGCACATTTGCCTCATAAACTAGTTTCGTCAATCTCCTTTCGCTCTCCTTGTGATGATAGATGGCGTTACTTTGTATGTCGATCGTGTCAAGGTTGCTGGCGTATTTACAAATGATGTATGCGAATTTCCATTTGTCATAAAGCTACATTTTTCCGTACTTATGTATTTCTTTAAGTAACTTGAAACTTTTTTGCATAATTTACTTAACATTTGCAGAATTGCACTGCAAAGCCTTGTTTTGCCGTCCCCATTTATTCATCGGACAACCAGGCTTACAAATAGGCGCCATCAGTATATGGTTGATGTATCTAAGGAGTCCTTGGAGTTTTCGTTCCAATTTTGTGATGGGTACCGCTTAAGAGCGGAATTCTTTGCCTGAGTCTGTGTTTTGTGAAACATACAATTATGGGGTCTCTGAAGTCACGAGAATAGGTGTCTTCTAGGCAAGTGCGTCACTTACCATCAGGCGAGACATCGGTTAAGAGCTTACCTATACACAATAAAAAAAATAATAAAAAATTAAGTATTATCAGAATAACTATTATGGAACTACGAATTTGTCTTTTTGTTTGTTGACAGATTATTGCTTTTCTTATCAGCATCCACCTACTCGGATATCTTTTGTGTTTCGGAGGGCATATAAGTAAGTGAGCGATGTAGTAGTTCGAATGTAATTTGATTAGTCACTGTTTGTAATGATCGTACTGATCATTGTTTTTTAATTTTTAAAATTTAAATATCTCATAAATCGGGATTTGATCATACATTTTTTTAATAGAAAAATAATTTTTCATATAGGATTCAATAAATATCTAAAAATCGTAAAACTTATTTATAATTAGCTAATGACTTTTTTCACTTTATTTTGGCAACAAACAGTTATAAAAGTTTACAATAGGACGCAAATAAAACATATATCTGAATATACAATGTGTCCCGTCACCAGTGTCGGAGTCTTTAATGGTGTGAAATATGGCATTTTTTATCGACAAATTGCCCCTTAAATTTTTATTTTTTATTCCATGACAATTGAAACATGATGGCTGTGTAACTGTTGTCTACATGTTTAGCTATCAAATGACACCTTTTTAATGTTGATAGGACATGAGTAGTGGTGGTCGAATTAGTATGAGAGCCAGGTCTTGGTTACCAAGACAACAAAACGGTGGCCGTAAGAGAAAAACAAAAATTAGAGGGGCAATTTGTCGAAAAAAATACCATATTTCACACCATTAAAGGTTCCGATACTGGTGAACGGGACACATTGTATATTCAGATATATGCTTTATTTGCGTCCTATTGTAAACTTGTTTATTGCCAAAATAAAGTGAAAAAAGTCATTAGCACCTACTAACTCGCGCTGGGCCCTACTTGGCGAGTTTTGACGACCGATGCACCGGTAGCAATGCCTTTCACACCGACGGTCCTGGGTTCGAGTCCCGGAAGGGGCAGATGTATATGTGATAAATACGAGCGTTTGCACCTGGATCATGGGTATTTGTATATATTTATATAAATATTACTTGTTTATGTATCATATATGTATGTCTATCCGTTACCCTAGTATCCATAACACAAGCCTTATAGTGCTTACTTTGGGTTAGGCTACTTGGTGTGAATGTAAGAGAAATTATGGCTCTAGTGTTTTCATTCATAGGATCTAGGCCTATACTCCTGCAGTGGGTCACATTTATAGTCTGTCAACATGGTGGCGATTAAAGAAACTTGGTTTCTTTTTTCAAGTTTTTACTTCGCATTAAGATTTCTCAATAAACATAATGGCATTTAAATTACCATTGAAACTTATTATGTAAACAGGTATTTTAAAATAAAAATTTACGTGAATTGTTAATTACGTGCATTAGCGAGCTATTCTGAATATACTGAATTATAGAGTTATTTAAAAATAGGTAGTCGAAGCACTCGAAAACTTGTTTCATGCCCTATACCGGGAACAATGTTTTTAACAACTTCTTTACGGCTCCATCTTTATATAAACGTTGAATTCCTATTACAATACACAAATATTTATATAAATAACAATAATTTGAAAAGCAAGCAAACCAAGTAAGTATAGATACATGTGTACAACTAAAGAATATGCAATGTGTGCCGTCACCAGTTGCGGAGCCTTTAATGGTGTGAAATAATCATTTTTTATCGACAAATTGCTCCTCAAATTTGGTTTTTCTCAAAAAGCCAATAATTAAAGCATACACAAAAAAGAATCTATTTTTTATATCTAGTTTTATTCCATGACAATTGAAACATGATGGCTGAGTAACTGTTGTCTACATGTTTAGCTATCAAATGACACCTTGGTAATGTTGATAGGATATTTACATGAGTAGTGGTGGTCGAATTGGTATGAGAGCCCAGGTCTTGGTTACCAAGGAAACAAAATTGCGGCCATTTTATAACCGTAAGAGAAAAACAAAATTTGAGGGTTGTCCCTCAAATTTTGTCGATAAAAAATGCCATATTTTACACCATTAAAGGCTCCGACAATGGTGACGGGACAGATTGTATAAGTATAGTCAAATTATAGTTAAAGTCAAATAAAATTGAGTACAAAGAAAATAAAAATGATTTATAAAATAAAACTATATTATGTCTGGAAAAACAAATGACTACGCCTACAAAATCAACTGCATCTCCAAGCCGGCGTATTTCATAATCTTACAGAAATATGGCATTGTAAAAACTAAAACAGGCACAATAGTTATAATAATCACATAAAACAACTCTGAACTGACTACAAAAGACCAGATTTTACATTTACAATAGTATTATAAAAGTGACACCGAGATATCATTGACCGATATTTATATTTACTTATGTTTATGATATGTTAAATAGGTAGTATATTAAATATGCAGCCTTTAATATTTGTTACAAATTGACCCGTGTCCACTTCACTGGGCGTCATACATTTTCAATCAAAATCAAATAATGCCGTCCTAACGAAAAACGCAGTAAAAAGAAGTGACGTGATTGATTTGGAGAAAATGGCAGGCAAAGTTTTTTTATTTATATTTTGTTTTGTGAAGTTTATATTTTTTTTCCAATTATTTTTTACAAAAAATTCTTAACTAATTAAAAAGACAAAAATATATAAAAAAACTTTACCCGCAACTTTTTCCAAATTACGACAATTCTTCTAACTGCGTTTTGCGTTAAGACGGCAGAATATAGACTATGTCACTCAGGAATAATGTAGCCTTCTACTGGTGAACGAATTTTTGAAATAAATTTAACAGTTTTAGAGATTACTTCCTACAAACAAACATATAAACTTTACCTCTTTTTTAGTGCAGAAGTAGTTATCGTTGTAATCGGAGCTCAGGCTTAGCACTATACTGTAATTTATCTGCTTTATAATCGTAATTATTGGTTATTTCTCTATATCTGAGCCTTTCATAAATGAATAAAAATTATGTCACATAAAAAAACGAGTCTCGAATTGATCCTATATTTTTTACAAAATACAAGATTTTGAATCCTTTAAGTAAGGATCTCATATGATAAAATTTAATGTAATAAATCATTAAAATTTTTGCTGAGATAATTTCTGTTTATTTCGATCGATACTCTTTTCTTTATAGCTATTGTATATTCTTAAAGAATGTAGCAATGCTACAGTTATAAACAAAATAACGTTTGTCAAATTTTCTAATTAATTTTCTAATTAATAGTATGTAATTATAAATGTACTAACCATTAAGATAAACCGCAATGGTTTTGAATGCGTTATTATTGTTATTTCAGTTTGATATGATAACATAAACAAATAATATATATTAGACATTATATTTAAATCTTGATATTTTATGTGGTAATTATTTCGCAACGGTCAGTTTACTTCACTACCGTTTTTTGTCGGTAATCGTATCATGCTGTACAGTGACGGTTTAGTAACATAGAAATTGGGTTTATAGTGAGTTTTTATTAAACAAATGCTATAAGGTCGGCTAAATATGACAGATTGCAGCAAGTAAGTTTAGTATGGTTAAAAATTGGGGCTCTTTGGAATAATATCCATTGGCCTCATGTGCCTGTATATGAAAGATACATTGTGATCGAATTAATTGTTTGTACAATTATATTTGTACACCACAATAAGCGTTCTATATTTGATTTTACTAATATAATGAAACTGAACTTCTTTGAATATCTTTACCTAACGGAACTTATTTTAATATGATTTTGTTTAAGGCTAGTATTAGTCGATATGATTCGTAGAATTTTAATTAAAAATAGAAATAGACTCACATAATTATTTTCGACTATGAAACCATTATCCCGTTCAAATTAAAGTTGTAATAGATTGGTCTTGTTGCAAATGCGGAAAACAGTTCTTTATCTGAGACATTTTGCACTGAACTGAAATGAAATAGTTGAGGTTGACATATATGACATTGATGAAGAAATTACCAACATTACTAGTAGCACTAAATTTTTTTTATATTACCAATTCTCTTTTTGATGTGTAACATCTTTCCTCTCGCTTTCCTGCAATTTGTGGGAGTGATTTCGTGAAATGGGACGGAAGTGTGTAACAGGAAGTCGCCAAAGCGCGCGCTATTCGATTTGACGAATGAGCGCGCGGTTTTAGAGTTGATCGTCAGATAGTACCAACCAATTTTCCGAGAGGTCGGTACTGTCAGCCATCAGCTGTGCAATTAAGTTGCAGTATTGTAAGTGTAAATACGGTCTATAAAGTTTACTGTTATATTAATCAATTTGTATACTCCAATTACATAAATAAACATTGACTGTTGATAATAAGTCTCAATAAAGTGCAGATCATTGGAAAAAAATCAAGTAAGTAATAATAAATAGTTATTCGAATAAAGTATTTCAGTATTTAGCTTTTTTAAATTTTTAGGTTAGTATCTGTCACTGCATAAACAAAATATTTTATGAAATTAGTCTTCTTTTATGATCTTACGAATAAAATATTTCAGTATTTAGATTTCTTTAATTTTCAGGCTGATTTCTGTCACTGCTTAAAAAATTCTTTTATTAAATTTGATCTTTTTTATGATCTTACGATTTAAAAAAGAGGTAATTAATTCTAATGTTTAGGAATCTTCTCCATTAATCAAATGTTACACATCATTTGCGATTACTGTAAGGCTCGCTCGTTTTTTTTACTATTAGCTAACTAATTAATGATAATGATGTTCTGGGACCCTTATTGTTCAATATAATAATTCCCAAATATATATTGAACTCTACATGTTTGTTTTAAGAATGAAAATCGATCGAGGAAAAATATTTTATGGGCATATAGGCTATGCGGGCCTTAGACAAAAACGTTTGATTCATTGTATTAGATGGCTTCTTGGTGAAACGTTGCGATTATGTCTCTGAGCCAAAAGGGTTAGCGCAAGGATCCTGGTTTATACAATATGAAAAGCATTTGTCTTCGAGTTCAGGTTGTTGTGTACTTCGTCACCTCAGCCGAATAAAACGTCGACTACTGGACGGTACCCTGCCCTATAAATAAGAGGTTTGACATGACACGACATGACAATGAGAGATAACCTAACCTAACCTAACCCTCACCTATAAATGAGAGGTTTGACATTATCTCCTCGCTTGACATACATAATTCGAAGGCGATGGTGTTTATGTCTTATATCTTTAGTCACCTTCGTTGAAACCTTTATTGTGCTTCTATTTTATATCTCTACTATATAAAAGAAGGACTTTGTGGGTTTGTTACCATATATAGTTACCATAAACCTAAGAATATCAGTTTTTATAATCAATTAACGTTATCATAGCAACGCGTGGCCAGGTTATACCAGCAACGCGTGGCCGGGTTATGCCAGCAACGCGTGGCCGGGTTATACCAGCAACGCGTGGCCGGGTTAGCTAGTATGTTTTAAAATATCACACACACTGATGTTGCTGGTCATCGTCTTTGTTGGTCACTCGTGGTTGTAGTTGAAAATCAGCAATTTACTCGCGATGCGGGTAAATACGATGCTGTGCTGCGACCCTTGCGTACTGCTGCAGCACACACACATATAGTTGTTACGGATGACTTTGTTGTATTCTACCTAAGATATGATTATCTTTATTTTTGTTAATATATATATATGTGTGTGTGTGTGTATGTAAAGTAGGATATAAAGCTTTTATCTATCTACCTATCTATCTAAACCTTTAAGTATGAAGAGTCGGTGTGATTTTACTCTATCGGACACCATACAAAAATTTTTTTTGAAAGTTATTTATATGTTTGTTCTATCTTTATTTCACTACTGACCTACCGACCAACTGCTTCAACTAGTTGTGCCTTCTCTTCGTTAGGAATGCTTTCGATTTTTTTACTCACGGTACAACCAGTTGTACAGTTTCATTTTAAAATTATGGTTAGTCCCTATCGACAAAATTAATTGACAACTAAATATTATATAGGTACTTATTATACCCCTTAAAAAATTATTTACTCAACTTGAATAACCACACTGCTTCCTAAATATTATGAAAGGTAGATTTTTCTGATTAACCAGCCCTTAGCCAGTTTCTTGCGGCATCTTATCGTTATAGAATCTCCCAACTTAGAAGTTACGAAGCCTTACTTTCAATAAATGCAATCCTTATATTGGATTCAACGCATTTTTTCTCTTCGTCAATAATAAAATTAGAACTCTTATAAAAAAAAATATCTTAAATAAAACACGGTGCCTCTCCTTCGATTATTAAATGTGCTGTTGTTTAGTGATAAATACAATGATATTGTAATTAAGGAGATTAAAAGCAAAAACGTAAAAAATAGATGAAAGTTATTTTAAGTAATTTTATTCGGCAAATACACTTCAAATACTGAATGATATTACTCTAAGACATGTAGTTGAAATATGTATTGTATTTTGATTTTATATCATTAGATGATGGGAACTAATTATAACCTCATTTTCAATTTCAGAAAATGTTTATTTCGTATCTATAGAAGACAACTTATAGGGGTAAATTTAAATAAAAATACGTAGAATACACAAAAAAAATTTATTCACCACATAAAATTCCACTGGATAATAATCTTGCCCATGCAAAATAACAGTTATATTTTTTTTATATTCTTTGAAGAACCCACATATTACATACTATAGCAACATACACGATCACAGGGAGGTAAAATTTCGGAATAGAAAACTTATATATTCATTAAAGAGCTCCACACGTCCATTTTGGTGTTACTACAAATTAATCTATAAATACATGTAAATATGAGTATTATATAACTATATGTAAACTCATAGTTACTAAGTTTTCATGCAAGACAGTTTTATATAACATCCATTGGATAGATATGCATTATTTATATATATATATATATATATGTATATTATATTAACAATCAACGGCACATCATTTTAGAGCTTTGAGCAAAATCGAGATGAACTCAACATATTATTACAAACGGTTCCCACTATAAGAAGATACATATAGTTCTTGTATATTCTCATAAGTATAAAAAATTTACTGACGATTCAACTTTTATTTTTTTTTCCCGGAACTTTAGAAACTTTTTTTTTATTTTAGGCTATTATATTTATATATTAACACCTATTTAATAAATGATTCATTAAGATTGCAGGCCCGTTTCACTTTACAAGAGAATAAAAATTTACGCTTGCAGAGAAAATTTGCGCAAGTTTGCAGACTACCAAGATTTGCACGCGCAACAACTCTTGCGCAAATGCTGTCGTATCTATCATTACAATGTTTATGCTTGCAAGAAAACTTGCATAAGATGGAATAGAGAATCTATTTTACAAAACAAAGCTTCAAGTAACTGTTTTTTTTGCAATAATTAGCGCATTTGTTCGTAAGTTTAAGTATCTTATATCACAAAAGCACTTTATAACACCTTTGCTCGTAAAGCTGATGTAATTCCACCGGTTTTAAATATGTAAAGCGGGTCATAAAAAACGCGTGTGTTACCAAAGCAAATAGTTAAGTTATAGTCCATACAAATTCCATAACAGTATTATTTGCCATTTCGCGCGCTGTTGCTATTCAAATTTCGAACTAATCCCCGCTCGTTAAAATCGCGGGAAAGCAACAGTGTACATTCACAGATGGAGTTAATTTAATAATAATAACATAATTAAAAAACCAACTACAACTACGTATCATTTTAATAATTGTAATTTCACTAACTGTTTCAATAATTAAAATTAAAAAAATATAAAATGTTTTTTTTTCTGTTTCCTCGCAAATGTGTTAAAAAACGTCGTACGATATACGTGCGTATTGGTTATAACTAGTGACCGACCGAAACATGTTATTTTGCCGAAACCGAAACCGAAGGTTCGGTTTCATTGTAGTTTCGGCCGAAACCGAAACCGAAACCGAACCTTTTATAAAAAACAAAAAGTCAAAAACAAACTAGATGATGCTTTTTTACAATACAAAAAAGAAACAATTAAACGAAATCAAGACAAATTCTAATTATTTTGAAAATAAAACTATTTTCGCTGGCGCTAATAGCCTTTAGAACAAGGAGCGGTCGGTACGCTCCATTTCCGACTATTTATCAAAATCAAAAATCAAAATAACTTTATTTCATAGGCCTTGCGGGCATTTAAAATCGTCAATTTTACAGAATCAAAAAAAAATTCTTCTATAATAAAGATAGCCCGTGCGCTAGCGGCAAGTACATCCGCGGAATTGATGCCGCGCATGCGCCTAACATGAGAAGAATCGGGCAAGAAACTCATGTGCCAAAACTCTTATAAAATCGCCAAACGTCTTACAAATTGTGTATATTACAAAACGATTCAGAGAACGAGCAATTCATTTCTTTTAGTTCCACGCTGCCTTATCATTCAAAAAATCTTTAACACTGTAATAAGCCTTTTTGCATAACTGAGATTTAATTAAAAATTTAAATTTATTCATTGACAAGTCATGCATGTTACATGGCAGTAGTGTCATTTACCCACAGTAGTATCCTGTACGACATAATACAGTGGAAGTAGCTAAAATAGACTAAGCGCGCAGTTTTTACGTCTGTTAACTGACGAATCATTTTTACGGCGTATGCTGCAGAACTGAGTCTGCTCGATAGGCATTCAATATGAGGACCCCATTGTAACTTAGAATCTAAAGTTATACCCAGAAATACAGTTTGATTGGCCAGCTCTATTTCCTCATCCCTAACCCTGACTTTGGCTTTAGCTAATTGAACATTTGGCATAGTGAATCTAATGCATTTTGTTTTATTTTCATTTAACAACAAATTATTGGCGCCAAACCAGTGAACGACCTTGGAGAGTGCAATGTTTACTTCGTCAACATTAATTTGTCCACGTTTAACTTTAAATACTAAAGACGTGTCATCTGCAAACAAGACTATCTCATGGGCGCTCATCAAAAACAAACTAAAATACTTGATCAAACTACTTACCATTATTCGCGGGACAAACACAACACGTATTGACACGTCTACACGAGCAAAGCGCACTGATTTAGGTAGTTGCCGGCGGAGTCAAGCGAGCGACGCTATATTGCCAGCCGTGCCGAGCGCGCCCGACGTTAGCCGAGCGCGACCCGAAGGTACGATGTTCTAAGTTTCGGTGCGGCCGAAGGGTTCGGCCGTTTTTGGCCGAAACCGAAACTCGGGCCGAAACTTGATTTTTTGACCGAAACTGGCCGAAACCGAAACCGAAATTTCGGTCGGATACTAGTTATAACCATCATAACGCACTAATATCGTAATGTATTATAGAAGTAGGCTACGCTGAAAAAGAGAGTAAGAAAGATATCCATTTTATAGAGAAAATTACAAAAAGATTTTGTGAAACGGGTCTATATACACATATACAGGTATATAAAATTTTATTTTATACATGTACAAGATTTAAGTCGTTCCAACCTTACCGTTTGATAGAGAAGATTCCATTTTATTAACAATATGTTTCAACGCAAAATACATTGCTCTACCTAAGATATAGAGTCGGAGACATTTATTTATAGATACATACAATAATCTATAGCTACGCAGTCTGAGTTGGACACTCAAAATAACATAAAAATTGGACTGCTTAAGCTTTTTCGAATGATAAATTCCCATACCTAAGTTATTTGCAAATACAAAACATGTTCTGGAGGCGTCTTAAAATAGGTTCGAAACTTAATTAAAACGCTGAAAGACATAGCAATAGAATTAATCCTACTGTCACGTTGAGAAATGAACTGTATGTTTTTGTAAAGGTAATGAATGAACGAAAGTCGACTGGCGAAATGTATAAGAGAAATTTAATTCTACATTATCTTGGTAGAAAATTTGTCACCATCATCACACAATGAGACAACAATAATTTTGTGTATTTAGTATGCAGAGGCATAATATTATTGGTATAGCTTTGAGAAAAGTATGTTTAACAAAAATGATAGGCCATTGTCAATGGTCCAAGCTATAGACGCAATAGTATGGCTCGATGCAGCATTAAGTATTTGGTGAGCTGTTAATACGATGCAAAAGCAGTAAACTGATGCTATAGTTAGCGTAAGTAAGCGAGTGAAAAGGTCACGAGACGTCGCTATTGGTTTGGTTGGTTTGATTTTATATGCAGGAATATACTTATAAACTTATTTTGCGACAGTTTACTCAGCGCTGTTCGAAGTTTAAATGTAGAAATTACATTACCGTAATTGCGTTTTTAATTTGTTTTTTTTTGTTTAATTTGAATATATGGTACAAATAGTTTTTTGTCAGTATCAGCCAGAATTGTCACTGTCAAAATGAGACAATTCTCTAACTGAGAAAAAGGAAAAATGCGATTCTGCTAACGATCTGCAAATAAAAATTAATTAAGCCTAATAATGGAACAAAAACATAAAAAAATCGCTAACGTCAATTTTAATCTTTAAAAAAATACCAATTTTTACTCTCCGTACGGTATCTTCCGTAGGGAAGATCTGTGCTTCTTTATTATAACTTAATTAGTACTATGTTCAATTGCTTTGGTTCTGTAGCTTTTACTACCTGGTCGAAAGGACTTTACGACGTTTTGCCTGTTAGGGCCACATGTCTCTACCATATGAGAGCTTCAAAAAACTTGGATATTGCATATATATTTTTTATTATTTTAGCATTTAACTGTTTAGTTGTAAACACATTTTATCAGATAAATTCAACTTCTCTCAGGGAAAGGCTGGAAAGTAAACTTTTTAATGTTTAAATCACAAAGAAAATATCATACAGCAGTCACTTCCTTATCAATTATTTGATATTTGTGAACAACATTTGATATAGGTGGCAGTACCTAGAATATGAATATATGACGCTGGTATTTGACTAAAAAATTCTTCAACAGGTTTGTTAAGATCTTGGTAGCTCATTTGGTAGATTACTAGTCTGGGTAATGGGAGGATGTGGGTCAACTCCCGCCTATTCAGGCGGAATTCTCCTAGACAAGTAAATTTTCTCTAGAAATCTATATATATAAAATCCGTGTTCTGGAGTGTTTGACAGCGATAAATTCCGAAACTACTCAACCGGTTTTAATGCTTTTTTTTTTTCATTTTGCTGGATCTGTTCCGAGATGATGGGATGGTTTCATTTTAATTTATAACACAGCAATGCGTAGCCGGGTAAACTAGTTTTTCTATATATAAAACCCTTGGATAATTATATTTTTTCAGAAATACAGTATTGTACAAAACTACATACAGTAATATTAATCCTCATTAACCTGACAAAATATCTGACCTTTTCAGTTGTCTTTTCTGCTGGTTTCGTTAGAATAGAAAATAAATATGTATTTCTTCACTGTAAAAGGAACAATAATAGTTTGGTAGAACAACTTAGCAAGGATACGTATTGATAGAACATGAAGACTTGATATTAAAGATGTCCTAAATGAACACAATGTTAAGGGTATTGAGGACTGAGTGTGAAGTTCTAAATATTAAAACGTTACAGCCGCATTAGAGTGAAGATTTTAAATTCAGACCGTATTTCCTGAGTGTTAAAGTCTATAATACGCGATAGTAACGTTTCCCCAATTAAATAACTTCACTCAGATCTCTGATATTGCTAATTGTGCGAGCACAAGTCCATAGAGTTTATTCTAGTAAGATTATCAGAAGTCGTTTTCTCAAGAGGGCTGAAATAGGAATACACATTTATTGTATATCTTTTACACAAAATATTAAACATTCAAAGTGTCCTTACAGCACTCCAATAATTTAACATAATGCAGACATTTAAAGACCCAGAGTTCCTATATGATTTTTCACAATTCTACAAACGATTTTTTCTATATAATATTCATATATATACAGGGTGTCCCAAAAACGACACGTCACAGTGACACTGGGGTTAGGCCAGCACAAGAGGCATCGAATAAGCCTAACATGACCTCAGTAAAAGTTGCTCGGTTTTCAAGATATTGTCAATTTAAACTTTTTCAAAATTTTCACGTTTTTTAACGTGTTCAGTGCTAGCATTACGTTAGATAGCCCTCAGGTTTCGATTTTTCTTTTGTACTCTTGTTGCGAATAGTTGCTTAAGATGATAGAAGTGTTATTTCGTTGATAACTAATGTAAAATGTGGAAAAATACTGGATTGAACTTGAAAAAATTGAACAACGAAAAATTACTTTCAACTTTGATCACTTGCCGTGAAAAAAAATTCAAAGAAACTAAATGAGCAAATAACGTTAAAAACTTGCATGTCTTATGCTTATTCCAAAATGGTATAACACATGTGTCTTATTTTAATATTATACGATTTTTTAATGCTTCACTAATACTAGGAACCCCGGAAGCTACCGCTAGCAGGTAAAAAAATAATGTCACGCGCAACGATAAGGCATTGTTATTGTTATCTATTAGCTTTTTTGTTTGTCAAATGCATGAGAATGAAAGATAAGGATAGTTTATTACCCTTTTGTTGGCTAGATATTGTAAGCAAATAGCTTTGTTTTTGACGTACGTGTCGTTATCATCTTTTCAAAGAAATGGAGAAGAAAGAGGGGTTGTAGTTTTAATTCTTATGGCCCTGCACTGCAAATCAAGTTGTTACGACAGTTCGTTACCTTGCGTTTCGTACGACAACCGTGTTAATCTCTGCGTTCCTTGTTTCCGTGTATTCCTTAATTTAAATCGACTTGGCTTTTCTCTGGACTCTGATTTCTGTTTTGAACGACAACTCGGCGCTCTGTTGGACACTGATATTGCTTTACGGAACTGTCTTATTAACGATGGCAAATCGTGGTACCCAATACACTCACCGTGACTACTCGGACATGCACTTGATTTACGGCGAAACCAGGCAGGTTTCCAATCGAGGCAATGTTTCGTACAACGCAAGATTGGCTGCAAGATTATACTCCGAAAGATATCCAATCCGTAATCCGACGACTTACGAAGTGATCTTAAGAGTTGTGAACGCTTATCGTGATGGCAGATTACCTGGAGTGAGTCACTCAGAAGGAAGACCTCGGACTGTTGACGACAACGTGGTGTTAGAGCAAGTACGAGAGGAGCCAGGAACTTCAGTGCGAATTATTGAACGCCGCACTGGTGTTCCCAAATCTTCGGCACATCGAATTTTAAAACGCCACAAATACCATCCCTACCATATCCAACGCGTCCAAACACTGCTTCCGGCGGACTACGCTGCGCGTGTCCAGTTTTGCCGGACAATGATTCAGAAATGGAGAGAAAATCCAAATTTCTTCAATGAAGTGTTATGGAGCGACGAATCAGCCTGCAAAAGGGATGGGTATATCAATTTGCACAACATCCATAGCTGGCAATTAGACAACCCACATGAAAAAAGAGAAGACCGATCACAGTACCAATTTAAAATTAATCTGTGGACGGGAATTTTCAACGGTCAAATATTGGGACCGGTCGAGTTGCCGCCTGTTCTGAATGGACAAAATTATTTAGAACATTTGCGAAACAACCTTCCTGTATTATTGGAAGATACTCCGTTGGCGCTGAGACGAAGGATGTGGTTCCAACAATATGGCTGCCCAGCACACTATGCCTTACCAGTACGTCAGTACCTAAGCAACGCATTCCCCGAAAGATGGATTGGGCGACAGGGGCCAATTTCATGGCCACCGCGTTCCCCGGATCTAAATCCCTTAGATTTCTTTTATTGGGGTTGTCTAAAAGACAAAGTTTATGCGAAACCAATAAGATCCGAAGAAGAGTTACGGCGACGTGTATTCGATGCAGCTCGCACCATATCAGAAATCAGCTTAAGAACATTGAGCCGTAATTTTATTAGGCGATGTCACTTATGTATTAGAGTTCAAGGGAGACAGTTCGAGCATTTACTGTAAACTTATTAAACCAATAAGATACATGTGTTATACCATTTTGGAATTGGCATAACACATGCAAGTTTTTAAAGTTATTTGCTCATTTAGTTTCTTTGAAATTTTTTTCACGGCAAGTGATCAAAGTTGAAAGTTATTTTTCGTTGTTCAATTTTTTTCAAGTTCAATCCAGTATTTTTCCACATTTTACATAAGTTGTCAACGAAATAACACTTCTATCATCTTAAGCAACTATTCGCAACAAGAGTGCAAAAGAAAAATGGAAACCTGAGGGCTATCTAACATAATGCTAGCACTGAACATGTTAAGAAACTTGAAAATTTAGAAAAAGTTTAAATTGGAAATATCTTGAAAACCGAGCAACTTTTACTGAGGTCATGTTAGGCTTGTTCGATGCCTCTTGTGCTGGCCTAACTCCAGTGTCACTGTGACGTGTCGTTTTTGGGACACCCTGTATTTACTTAGATTTTGTATTATTACTAGTTTCAACATTTATTATTATATTACAGAAGTTTAGTAATTAAACGTTTTTTTAGAATAATTTCACTTGAGTAATTTCAAGAATCAGTCGATTTTATATGAAACGATAAAAAAACATTGTATTGGTCGGAATGGCGTGGTAGAATGGTTTTCAAATACATTATAATTGCAGTTATATTTAGTTCTTACATTTTCTCGTGCACTCAATTGTAATAAAAAAAAATGGGAATTTCAGTATCTGTTACATATTTTCTTATTTTTAACAAGTAACGTGGTCTTCTAAGTCCCCTCTAAGCTGATAAATAAAGATAAAAATATCCAGATAAAAACTTGAAGGTCATAATATAAAACTCATTAAATATTGACATTGGAACAATTATTTGGACATTACTGTTATGTAACATAATAAAGATCCAACATTTGCATCTAGTAATAAATTTAATTAAAGCGGCATTCCACAAGGATCTATACTTGGGCCTTAACTCAATATTTTTATATAAATTATTATCCTTAACTACTCTAAAAATTAATATTAATCTATTATTTAACAATAGAAATGATCAAAATAACAATTACAGCTTTCACTATGTTACAAAAGGCATTGTTAGTTTCTTTTACAGTTACTATAACTGTAAAAGAAACTAATAATGCCACTTTTCTGAGAATATTGGCTTTATGTACGCAATTGGGAATCCCCTTTTCTGAGGTACCAAATAACGCAATGAATACTTTGTATTTATCTTGTTCCGTGCTTGTAAATACGGCTAACCAACAAAAAAATGATGTGATTTAAATTTGTATAATGGTTACTTATTTATATGGTTTATATTTTGATTTAATATTATATTTAATTTTCGTACGTGTTTTATAGAAATCCGTTCAATAGTTTAGTCAGTACAGACAGGATACTAGAAAACCACACATCCGCCATTCAGACCTATACAAATGATTAGAGTTAACCTGACGTGATATACCATAAACGTAATAAGAACTTGTTATTTAATTAGAGTAATTTTTAACAACGCATAAGGGATTAAATAAAGCTGCTTGGCTACATAGGGAATCACAAAGAATTCAAATTTGATATTCAACGAAAGGCTGTCTGTTACGTTTAAGAAAACTGAAGATTTATCGATACTTCAGACGAAGCACATTCTCACTGACGGATCACAGAAGGAAACATTTTGTACCTGCCGATAAACTAACAGTCGCCAGACAAAAAGATGTATCGCTTAACTTGGTACCAAAAATAGACACGATTATGTTGAACACATCTAGCTAGATGTAAAAAATATAGGTATCAATGAACAACAACAAGGAATAGGTATCCGAGAAGTGTACAAATATTTCTCGCACCTCTACTTAAGTACATCTATAACAATAATACTTTTAGAAGGCGTCAACATACCACAATTTAAGAAGGACCCAGTCCAAACACTCTTCGTAATCTATCTAATACACTGATATTCCTCACAGCTCCACGTTTATATACCGTAGTCGAAACTCTCGAATTCCGAGAACCTCGAGTCTTGCTTCTGCAGACGTTGCTGGCACGCCTCGAGGTAACTGTCTTGGATGCGGTACATGCCCGAGTTGGCCTGGTACATCAGCGTCTCGAGGATCCGCTCGTTCTTGATAGCCTTCGATGGGAGAACGACCTTTATCAATTCCTGCGGTGAGATCCTGTAGAGCTTCAGGTCTCTTGCTAGCCTCTCCATAATGCATTTAAATTCATTTTTGGCATCAGTCTTATTAGCGGACTTGGATTTGATTTTGTTCCTCGCCCAGCTGAGCATCGCTTCGAACTTCCGGACCTCGGGTACCTCGAGGTTACGGCACATGATCATTTGGACCATGGACTCTGATAGATTGAGGAATTCGGGCGTCTGGAATAATGCGTAGGCGCGTTGCTCGATGAAGGCCAGGATCATGTTAACCAGTTCCGATGCTGACGTGTAACGCCAGTAATAGTTCTCTAATGATATGAGCATGGTGCATACCTGAAAGGAAGTTTTAAGTTAATTCTTTCTCTGCGGTCACATTGTACAGATGAACTACCCTTTAAACAAGCTTAAAATAAAAAATGCTGCTCGTAACGTTATTACTCTTTGATAAAGATTCTCTAACATACGAAAGGTGAGATAAGCCGTTCTTAAGTGCGGGAAGCGAGTAAAATCGTCTAAGGAATATATCATCAATGTAAACAAATGTGGGAAGTGTTGCCAAATGTTAGTTAAGCATGACTAAGTTTTAGCTTCGAGCTTTCGTTGTTATATTAATTATCATCAGATTATTTATTATTACTGTTGATTAAGGAGACACAGGTCTTTCCTATTTATAAAGATATGGTATGTAGAATGGGCCATGACCCATCACCCAGGTTTAATGTTAATTTATGGTATACCAATGACTCTCAAAACGCGTTCGAGATATTATTTTTTGGATCCGATCCGATAGTTATAATGACAAATGATTTATTTGTAAGAATATGGTGACAGTTAGTCTTTTAATAAATTATCCAACATATTCTAATGATAGGGGTTCAAATTTCAAATAATCGACGACCGGTTCTTGAGAATATTGCTCTTAAGCAAGGAGGTTACTCCTCACTCATATTGGCGTATTGACGTCAAGAACTTTCTAAGTATAACGCATTTTATATGAAGGATATTGACTTTTTGCTTTTTGCAAGTATTGATAAGCTTGGATTATCGAAAATGATACGATGAATCCGTCCGTGGTAAGGTTTCTGCTGACGAAGCGCCATGTGTAATGAAAGATAATTACAGATGAGTGTTCTTGTGTTCTTGTATATCGTGCCTGAGATCGCATTTTTAACTCATAAACATGTAAAATTAGTGCTTTAAAAATGATTAATTCACAGTAAAAAGTGCGGGAGTAATTAAATATAGTAGTCATTGAAACGAAGAAAATATACATAGTTAAATTGATGTCGTTACCAAATCACAGAAAAATTAGTACATATTATTTATTACTAGCTGTTGCCCGCGACTTCGTCCGTGTCAATTTCTGTTATTATAATTTTTCACACGTGCTTCGCTCCTATTGGTCGCAACGTGATGTTATATAGCCTAAAGCCGTCCTCGATAAAAGAACTATTCAACACAAAAATAATTTTTCAATTCGAACCAGTAGTTCCTGAGATTAGCGCGTTCAAACAAACAAACACTTCAGCTTTATAATATTAGTATAGATTAGAAAACAGGTGATGAACCCAAGTTAAGTGGTTAAAGCACTTGTGGAATTTAGAAACAATGACAACACCCAGCCCGAGCCAAAGCCCAACCTCCACAAAAGAGGTCGTCATACAAATGAATATTAAATTTAAGTTGGTAATAGTAAAAAAATCTCCTGGTATGATGGCACGTTATACCTATATGTTTGGTTTTCAAGGCTAGAATAAATGGAAGCAAATGTGCAAAAAATGTCTATCGCTATGGTAAGGGAAACTTATTTATGATGAAGTCTTAAGTGTTAAAATTTTGTTATTTGTAATCTACTGTTGTCCACAAAGGAAGTAGCGGGTCATTCCCAACACAAGTATCTTGTGATTACTTACAGGGAATGACTCAGCCGAATGTATGCTATAAAAGTACTTGAATTAAGGCATTTTCTTCTCAACTGACCACTTCTATCCTAAGGAATTGCTTGGCATGGTGGAAGCAAGCCTGCAACAGCTCGGGCAAGTCATAGTGCTCGGCGGCGCAGATTAGGCCCGGGATGGACGCACACGTCAGCGGGCAGCTTCCCGTGTGCAAATAGTCCAGCAGGATACGGAACGTCTCTGGGTCGAACTCGATTATCGAGAACTGAAAATAAAGACGTTCAAGAATTAAGAGCCAGATTACGTTTTACAAACACCATTACAAGGTGTACATGTACAAGAATGTACATGTACACCTTGTAATGGTGTTTGTAAAACTATCATCTCTGTTAACACTTTGTAAATGGTCATTTTCTTGCCAAATTGCTCCGGTCCCAAATTAATTGTATCGACAGGTAGACCTATAGGGTACCGCTGATAATAGAAAATGCGTAGTCCGTCACCCGTATGGTGCCCTTGATTACAAGTTTTTACAAGCTAAGCGGTGGGACGCCCACCGATTAGCGAAATAAAACGAGTTAACTCGTTTTCCGCGCATAGGTATAAAAAGCGATATGACGAGTTAACTCAGGACCCGCAAACAATGTGTTAAAATTTAAATGTACCATGTGACAATGCAACATAGTAAATATATAAAAAAGTATTCAATAACGCAATTTCTACGACAAAATAACTTAATTGGTATTAAATTAAGTTAACAGCACATTAGTTTAAATCAAGTTAAAATGATATTTCCTAGACACAGATAACTACCTAATCAATGAAACAGTCGATAAAAACACCAACGTGGAGGAATACTCGGTGAAATTTGTAATTATTATAATAGTGGTTACAAAAATGAGAAAATAAAAATGAAACTCTCTTGTGTGACATTATCATATTAATATACCGTAAAATAGCACAATTTCTCTATCAATAACAAATTCTGGCAATTAGAATGTAAAGTTGATAATAAATTATGGCAATTTGGCTGACATGTTAAATATACATTAATTTAAATATCTCTTACTTCAGTCTGTGCTAGTTTGGCACGATCAACTTTTTGTGCATCTGCGCATACTGACAGTCGAGGTACCGCCAGAGCAGCATTCTTGTCTTTCTCCTTATCTTTTCCTTCTTTATCTGTAATAGTAAAATTAAGTTTGTTAGATATGTGTTAGTTATATAAAATATAATGCATTTATTTCCTACATACACACATACGGATACAAGGAGTTTTTTGTTTATAGTTAAAAGTTCCAATTAGGTACAATGACAAATATGAATAGTCAAAGAGCTCTTTGACTATTCTTGTGTTATGACTTATTAATGTATTATCTAATGTGACGTAGTTCGAGAAGATGAAGTTTCCTCTCTACCAGTGATTAAAAGTACTATATCGGCTGAGGTGATACAAATGAAGTTACTTTTGTTTTAGGATCTACACACATTACAGTGTGTAGGGAAAAGTCGGTAATTTCGTAGTTAAGTTGCTAGTATTTGTTAAATAGTGTTTCAACCCACAGACGTCTACTGCAAGAGAAGTCTCCGCTAAACATGGGGGGTGTTGCTTTGGAGGTTATGATCTCCAAGCTTGGCAGGCAGGTTGGAGATGGTCTTAAAAGATCACAGTCAGAAGACCGCTGCTGACCATATTGTAATCTATGGGAGGTTTATGGTGATTAACTTCAGTATCATCAGTCGTCTTTGAGTATGAAGGTTCGATGTTATTCAATGTTACCAGACACCGCATGGAAAAAGTCTTATACTGATGTTATACTGACTGGAGCAGTCTTGAGAGCTGGCCCACTTCTTCTTGTCGTCGGCGTTGAGCTGCGAGTGCTGCTTGCGGATAGAGCGGCCCCAGCCGGCCGTAATGGTGCCCAGGCGAGAAAAGGCACGCTTCACCATCGGAGAGCTCGGTACACTTTTCGGTCTGCAAGCCAAATGTCACAATGCCCCACTTTTGATACTGGTAAACGAATTTTATGAGGGCTATCCGGAAGTTAGTACTCGTTTGCGCCGTGTGGAGCGCTGGCGAATTGAGTACCTGCTGGACAAGTACTAAGACGTTACGTTGTCTTTTGGCTGTCTATGTGCAAAGTTGCGTCTCGTTGGTATTAACTTTATATCGTTTGAGTGTTAATATTGTTCAAGAAAATAGAGAACACAGCTGTGAAGTTAGACCTGTAATTACATTTCAACTATTTCAACCGAACACTTGTCAAGGCTTGATTACCATCTATTTACCAAATTAAACAAGTTTTTATGAGGAAATAATTTTGAAACAGATGTAGAACCTGTGACTGCGTATCGCAATAGAGTGGCACCGCATAAATATGAAGCTGGGATACAAAAAAATTGTCACAGGTTAGGACAAATGTTTGGACGGAAGTTAGAACAAATTAAATGTTTATATTTGTGAATAAGTATACTAGTTTTACTTATATTCCCAAACAGGTACTACTTTCCGGATGGCTCTCGTATGTCATTGGTAAGGCAGTGTGGTATTTGTTACTGCGTACGTATTCAGTGCGAACATATCAGTCAACTGTAGAACAAAGTTGAAGTGACAGACAAATTTTGTAACTAACTAAACCCAATTTGCTGACTATCATCGCCATAGAAGTATCGTTGTGAATTGATATAAGTATTAAAAGACAAAGTGTTAATACCTCATATTAGATATTTAAAAATATATATTTTATTATCAACGGTAGTCATTTATTCCACATATTTCAGTAATTTAAATACCTTTAACCTTCGTGTGTCGATGTCTGTGGTATCTGAATTTATTGGCGGGCGGTGCATTTTGTTTGTGTTTTTTTGAGTTAACAATTTTTGGTATGTGCTGTCAACAAGATATCAACCTTAGCCAAGCTGTCAACATTCTCCATTCGATATTTAGTTTATACTATAACACACAGAGAGTTCAATATTAATTGATAAAAATTGACAATTTGTGGTAAGTTGCTGTGCTGTTGTCCGTTCTTTGTCGAGCTTATGTGAGCTTTAAAACCTAGTATTAATAATAAAACGCGCGTATTTATATAATACTAGCTTTTACCCGCGGCTTCGCCCGCATTTTTTTTTCAATAAAAAGTATCCTATGTTACTTCTAATACCTCCAAGAATATATGTACGAAGTTTCATGATGATCGGTTTAGTAGTTTTTGCGTGAAAGCATAACAAACAAACTTACATTCACATTTATAATATTATAGTAAGGATAGTCCGATTTTCTTTTGTTAATAACATAGGAGTGTGCTACATATGCATCAAGTCTCATTATTGCAAGTAAGTTATATATACAAGAATACGGCCCTTCTTTCCAAGAGTTTACTAGGCACTTAATTACTGTGCATTACGATAGTAAATGGAATGTGACAAATTATTTACTTGAAATGCCATCCATACTAATTTCAGATGTTTTTTTTTCAAAGAATAGAGATATCCGAACTACTTCAGCGTTCAGCGGTGATAACTCATATCTAACTTGGTCCCATTCCAAAATTCGTGCGGATATAGTTACAGAATATTACCTATATTTCTGTCTGTACTAACACTAATTGTGTCATATAGAATAATAAACAGAATAATGTACAGAAGTGAATGTTATGGATTTTTTATTTATTTTCACCTAATTAATTTTTGAACTTTCTTTTCTTGAAACATGTCTTGTATATAATGTTTTACACAAGTCTTAAAGTGCTTACTTTTTGCTAATCTAATTAATGTGATCGTAAAAAAATGTTATTATCATCATAGCGACCTATCAGCAAAGCAGCTGATATATAATTATGGAATTCGAGGGTACATTCAGACGAAAATAAGACGACTTTTTCCCGTCAACCGTACTCGAGAAGAGCAATGACATCACATATTCCAACCTAAAAATATTGTCCATACGGTGTATAAGAGGGAAAAATGCTGTGTTTTTCCGAAAACCGTCCAAAGATGTGATGATGATAAAATAATTGGTGCATCGGCATCGTGCCTTTCGCACAGTCCCGGATTCGAATTCCGGAAGGGGCAGTTTATGTGATGAATACGAGCATTGGTACTTAAATATATCTCTATAACATATTTTTGTTTCAAATATGTATGCCTATCCGTTTCCTTAGTATCCATAACCCAAGCCTTATAGTGCTTTCTTTGGGCTAGACTAATTTGTGTGATTGTAACAAATATTGTTCTTAAACCAATATACTAAAATAAGTTAGTTACTCTCTCTTACTCCACTCTACCATTAGTTTTTTCGACGTTGCGAGAATTTGTTTGCGATTAAAATATAAACTGCCGTTAATATTGTTGTAAAATTATGGATAGAAAGTGATCATACCTGGGCGACTCAATGTCGGGTACTTGCAAGAAGTTGCTGCTCTTCTGCCTTGCGGGCGTCGGTGAAAGCAGCGTGGGCGCCGGCCTCGCCAGTAGTTCTGCCACCGGTACTTGTGGAGATCCGAACCCTGTCTGGATGCCGTACAGCATTTCTTGGAACACTCTGGAACATTGAAGAATTTTTGGTATTATTCCATCTAATACAAGGTTTCTATAGATACTGACTGAAGGATTATTAGTTGAAATTGTTCTAGTAATAATTTCTTTGTATAAAAATACAGCTGAATGTTCAAAAAAGAAAATTATAGCCTAACCGAAAATAAAGCTATGAATTGTTGCTATTATTACTGGAATTCGTTTTGCATAAGTATAATTTAGTAGGGAAATTTCACGGACTAAATAGAAGAAATCCTGAAAAAAGACCAGGTCAAAAGTAACTGACCGGCTTGTGTAAAGGTCTGATAAGATTGGAAGACGTGAGAAAGTAGAAATCTGTGATCTCTGCCTAGGCGTGATTATATCTACTAGCAGCTAAAGTTCGATATAATGTTAGGTTTGGTTAGGTTATATTAGTTATTCCGGCTAAAGATAGAAGAAACTAACATAAACACCTTCTCGAACTTTATTATAACTTAAATGTAAAACTTATATTTAATCTGTTATTATAAAATAATATTTATAATAACTTATATTTATTTATCTTTATTTATTACAACATCAGTGTATCAGTTTGCCGATATCGAAAACTTATCGATACGACAAACGCGCTAGTCGCGCGCCCATGTATATAAATCCTTTTGTTCGACTTATCTACCTGGCCGCTGCGCCGGCGCTGAGCAGGGTTCCCAACTTAGGGGTTTTCCCCTAATTTTAGGGGGTAAACAAGTGAGATGGGGTTTTTTTAGGGGTGTTATATGTTTAGGGTTTTTTTTAGGGTTTTTGTGACCCTTCATAATTTTTTTATATTTTATTTATCGAGAAAAATAAAGATGTAAAGTATAGGCCCTGGGACAGTCTTAACTAGCCAAACAAATTTATTTTTTACCTAGCGATCTCGAACTTTGTGACATCTAGTGTACTTATAATCCAAGTACAGTACTTGGAATTTTCAATCGAAATGGTGGATCTACTACAATATTCAACTCATCTCCTAAAATATTAGGCTTATTCAAAGTCAAACATGTATGACTTTATAAAATCTGATTCGTCAGAAGAAAACCAAATAATGTTTGACGTAATACATTTAATTTATTCTTATAAATAAAAAAAATAACAAAAATATGATATCATACAATTTATTTTTAAAATAATCAATAAATAAATAATAAATAATTTCCAAGTAATTAAGGCAATTTTAGGGGTTTTTGAATTTGATTTAGGAATAAATATTTTTAAGAGTTGATAACACTGGCGCTCCGTCATCAAACCAGTCGGGATTTGACTACGACGCGGAAGGCACGCTACCTTGCTAACGCCTATTTATTTAGCAACGCATACGCATTGTACACTTCTCTCTTCCGCTTTTACTTGTGCCTTTATATTGTTTTACTTTCTTTCTTTATTGTCTGACTTTCTTTTGTGCTGTGATGTGTATTGTGCTGTTTTCTCCTGTGCCTTCTGTTCGGATTAGTACATGTTTGTGAACTACAGTAAATTACACGCTGTAAGTGGACTTGTCAATTTTGAAGTTATACTTCTTTAGGCGCGTTATGAAAAAATGTTGAGAGTGAAATTTTACGATTCGCGCGCATCACCGCAACACAAAAGTGTGAAGTTGGCCGCAAAAGCGACATACAATAAACCAGCAGGATGAAGTTGGCCACTAATTATGTGTAGGTGTGTGTGATTTTAAATTATATATGGTAGTTAAAAGTAATTTATATAAAATTATAATAACAATTTTATATTATATAATAACAATTTATTTTTTTATTTAAAAGTGGTTTTTATTTAATAAACTTTTTTAAGTGCGTTTATTGATTTGAGATTTGACTGTCGGTATGTATTCTTTTTATTTGTTTGTAATATAAATTATATTTTTTTACATTACTATTGATTAAACAGTTTATTTTAACAATGGTTTTTGATATATTACTTGATTCTGTATACAGATATATAGGAAATCTGTTAACCTTTTGACGCTTCTTACTGATTACTATATAATTTATAAATTTATCTTTCTTTTCACATACAAATAATACGAGCACACGGGGGGAAATTTTTAGTTATCTTTGTTTAGTAACGATAAAGAAGTATAACTTTTTACGGGCGTACATAAGTACACACAACGGTTTTTTTTACTGTTTACCACGTACACATACTATATATGTATGTAAAATTAAGTATATCACAATTAAAGTCTTATGCAAAAAGAAGATATGTTGACAGCATTAAACTATTCATTAAAACAAAATAAACAAGTTTTTGTTTCAATAATTATACCTTCCCAAATGTGTTATCAGTGCCGGATTTACCATAGAAGCTGAAAAAGCTGAAGCTTAGGGCGGCAAAATTGGCCCAGAAATTGGTACAGAAAAAAAATAGTAATAGTGCAGTAAAAACAAAGCTTTGCATTTCTTAGCTTAAAAATATACCCAAAAAGTTGTAAAAATAATCTTGAAACTAGATTATTCCCTAAAAAAGCAATTAACGTTATTGTGACCAGTGAATCTAATTTTAGAGGTCAGTAGGGGCGGCAAAAATTTTATAGCTTTGGGGCGGCAAATGTGTAAATTCAGCACTGTGTGTTATACAGATGATAAAAAATTAAA
Organism: Calamotropha paludella; assembly: GCA_927399485.1. Classification (NCBI taxonomy): domain Eukaryota; kingdom Metazoa; phylum Arthropoda; class Insecta; order Lepidoptera; family Crambidae; genus Calamotropha; species Calamotropha paludella. Next base: position 21,771,840 of record OV656817.1, on the reverse strand, counting down.
CCAGTGGTTTAATCATCATTTGACGATGAGCTCCATGGTCGAGTGGCTTGGAAACTGATTTTCGTGATAACGACACTCCGAAGCAACAGGTTCGATCCCTGACCGGGTCAGTGTAATAACGAACTTTTCTGGTCTGGCTCGGGTTTGGTTGTTGTTTCTGAATTCCATTACCGAACTGCTCTAGTTACTTGATTCCAGAACAATGTCTAATATTTTATTATATAATTATATTATATCATAGTTTCCATGAGTAATTCTGAGGCTTAAGTGCAATTCTTTAAATGTGCAAAAGTTACTATCGTATCAGTCTCTTATATAATACACCTTAATACTAGGATAATAAGATCTGATTTTAAAAATACTAACTCAATTTCTGAGATGAGGTTTGCATATTTGAAAACGTACCCTCAGCCCTTTAAGATAAGATTTATTTAAGGAACTTACCTGCTCCTTACTCCAAGTATAGCTCTCACTCCAATGAACTTCGTCTTCTGTTTGGACTGCCCAACTAGAAATACGACGTCAAACAGCTGAGCGTTCTGCGAAGCATTCAGCTCGCTGTTGAGGAACACGCGGGTAAAGTCTTTGGCTAACTGGTCGTAGTCCTCGAACTGGTCTCTCACTGAGTCCAGAAGGGGGGACGATGGCCTCATGTGACCTATCGGTCTCCAAGAACCTGTAATGGAATTGACATGGATTAACCCCCTACAACCCGAGAGCATTATAAAATAATAAATAAATAAATATTTCTAACATTCACACCAATTAGCCTAGCCCAATGTAAGCTCTGTAAGGCTTGTGTTATGGATGCTAGGGTAACGGATAGTCATACATAATATATGATACATAGATGTGTTATACTCATAGAAATATATATAAACATCCATGACTCAGGTACAAATGCTCGAATTCATCATAAAAACATCTGCCCCTTCCGGGATTCGAACCCAGGACCATCGGTGCGAAAGGCAGGAGCGCTACCGTTGCACCAAACGGTCGTCAAAATATATCATGCGCGCGACAACGATACCTAAAATCCGTGAGCATTATATAATGCTCTATAGCGCGCAGTGTGATTTAATCCTTATTACGGCTTTGGTAATGGTTCTTTTTGATTGAATGATATTTTTTCCCCAACAGAGAGAGAAATAACGCATTTAACACAAAGCTGGGCTTCAAGGGATTAAGATATTCGTAAAAAAACTAGATGACTCGGCCAAGCGTGTGTGTTATAAATTAAAATAAAACCTATCCTATGTCCTAAGTTTGAACAAATCCAATAAAATGAAAAATAAATCATCAAAATCGGTCGAGTAATTTCGGAGTTCATCGCGGTCAAATACTGTGGCATGCATATATATATATATATATATATATATATAGATAAAAGTTATATGTATTGAGATTACATTATTTAATTTTATATAACTTTGGAGCTCATTAGTTAAATGTAACTCATCATATTTTTAAGGAAAATATACAATATGTTTTGTTATAACAATAGCATCTTTTATCAGCTAACGACTATATTTTTTTATGTTATTTACTTACAACTGCATGACATGCTATATATATAGGCATCTATATACATTTCGTAATATATTTATTTTACTAAACAATCACATTTATCTTGATAGGCACAGTAACAAGGAAGACAGATGGCAGATAATTCATTCAAAATATTCTTAACTAAAATAGTAGCATTTTGCTTTTTAATTTTTATTTAAATTTATTTAGCTTTTAAATAGTGTGGTAATTAATTTTAGTTAATTTAAGAGGATTTTATTTTGTTTACAAAAACAAAAGATTTTTTTTAATGTTGCTGTGTTAAGGTAATGTTGTGTAATATTTTCTGTGTCATTCTGTGAACACAGCTCTTGTAAAGGAGCGAAATATCAGGATTAAATATAAAAAAGCAGAATAAACGCGTCGTGGATCCGGTAAAAGTGTTTTTATTTAAATGTGCGATTCGCACAAGTGTATAGTTCCCGGCATTTAAGTTGAACATGATTTTGAAATCACGTGACATGCGCAGTAGTGAATAATGTAGGTACCTAAACTTGCTACTGCGCATGTCACGTGATTTCAAAATCATGTTCAACTTAAATGCTGGGGATTATAAGAACTAAGCATTTCTATGTTATAATGTTGCTTCAAGTTTAGTACCTCAGTTGTTTTTAAATGCTTAAGATGGTAAGTGACGGTACACAAGATCAATTTTATCTATTGTTTCCTGCTAGCATTTTGAAAGCGTTACTCCACAAAAGGCAATTTAGATATTCAACCTTTAGAAGTAATAGTTTCATTGAGTTTCAGAAGGTTCTATTGAGTAAACAATGTAACATTTTCCTGCTCATCATAGGATACTTATCATTTGATGTAATCGCAACTAGCGCTAAATATTTATTTAGCTTGGAGGATTTATTTATCAAAAAATAAATCAGATATTATCCATTCACAAGTCAAATAAATATATTTGTAAAAAAATGGTAACTGAATGGCTACTTACACTCAACTACGAACAAACAGAAAGTTTACTTCATGTAATCAAATAAATTAAAAATTTAATAAATATACAAAAAGAATATGTTTATACTGATAGAGATAAATAATGAAATATGTTAAAATTTATATGTATAGATTAAAATGATAATTTGTCATTTATTAAGGTTGCAAAATTTGCTTTCTCTAAATAGTGTCAATGGAAGGTAGCTGGTACTTATGCCACGGGTTTTCCCAGTTTAAGTACCAGCTTCACTATATCTAATGTACCTAGAATATAAGAGCTACTAATGTATGTACAAACCAACTGTATACTGAAAAAAGTCACTAAAGATTATTATTATATATTATTATTATTAATATTATTGCTACTATTATATTTAATGTATAATATATTCTAATGGATGAATATGAAATTAAAAAAGAACAAATTAGACATTCTTGGGTATTATTCATTATTAGCTTGGCTGAATAAATAAGTACATTTATTTAAAACAACTTTTTCACGGTGTTTTGCTCATAATTTACATTTAATCCTGACGTATCGACTTTATTATAGGAGCCGTGATCATAGGATGACTAAGGCAATGGACGTCATATATGTTTTATTACCTTTAAAATATTTTAATCGGGCACGTTTCTAACTGTTAAAATTGTATATAAATCAAAATTGTTTTATTTTACATTAACTCTGATCTATCTATCTATCTATCGAAAATTGGGAGGCCCTTCCGAGAAGAACTGGCGAAAGAAACTTGGGCAGTGGGACCGACCGACTTTATTATCATACATCATACTTTTATTATTTACGAAAAGAGCTAACTACATCACTAGGTCTTTATTTGCAAAATCAACGCGTTAAGTACACTTTTTAGTATAGTTTTGTTTTCAGTTAGTTTTTAGTTTCTTATAAAAGTAGGACCTTGCGATAAAGATGTAAACAAAAAGACAAGATTCAGTGGTCCACAAGAATAACTTCTATGTATGAGAAAAATTAATTCTTATATTATAACAATTATTTTTATTGTTCATACCTCTTCTATAGGGCTTCGGTATCTGTCCGGTTTCGGCGTGGTTCTGGAGGTTGGCGACGATGTCTTCTAGCATCTGGCTGCGAGTCCTCTCTTGCATTCTCGCGAATTTCGGCGCAGAATAAGATGCTCGCTCTCCATTCACTATTTTTGTCAGCAACCACTCTCTGGCAAAAATAAAGGTCCGTGAATGTAATGTTACAGAGGCATTGGGTCGTGAATGTAATGTTACAGAGGCATTCAGTACTGTCAATAAAAGATGAAAAATGAGGTCTTTGACATCTTTTATTGGCAGTACTGAAATAATAACAATTTAAATAGTAAAATATTAGAAAAAATTTACTCAGCTAACGAGTTATTCTGAGGCCAGACTTGAACCAAAACCTTTGGATATCTGGTCCACTGCTCTCCCAATTGAGCTAGCGAGCCTTGTGGACACCCGTCGAAGTTTTTTAGTACTTTTTAATTGTTTACGGTGTAGGCTAAAGTTGCTTCATTAATGAGAAAATTTGGAAGAGCAGTAGACCTGCCAACAACCTGAGATTAATTCGTGAGCCGAGCCGATTTTTTTGGTATTATAAGATAGCATTGAAAATCAAATATCATGAAAAAAGTAAAAAATCAGTTTTTGTTTATAATACCTCTACGAGCATTTTTATTGGTAAGAACATGTTAATACTGAAATAACAGGTTATTGATAAATTATCAATTATTACTTTTTTTGAATCCTAATCAATGAAAGCAACGTTTATAAATTAATATCTCTGTGTTTTTTTCGATTAAATTATTAATATATAATGACAGCGTTAGCTGAAACAAAGCCATAACTAACAAAAAAGTTGTGATCGATATAACACACAGTGGGTCGAAACAGTAATATGAGGGACATAGAGGTTTTTTTGACAAATCGTATTTTTTTGGATGCCAATTGATAGTCCTTGAGACACTCGTAAAGACATGTTATATAACATTTTTCACTAAACCTAATAGTTTGGCCATAAAAAAATTGTTTGTGTATTTTTGTAGGAAACAAGACCTAAAGTACCTAAGTTTTTAAACATTTTTTCATTTATTTTATACTTTAATTACACTATTAAACAAATATTTATAAATGTGTGTTATTTTGAAGAAATTATATTAATATTTTATAGAACCACTATACTCTGTTTTCTTATACCAAATCATCTCCGTTATTCGCATAATACCCTAATTACCTGACACCATTTTTATTTTAAAGTCATCCGGTTGTAAGAAAGTCGGGTTTAAAAGATTCTGTTAATATAGAACAATGTAAACTAACTACGTCATTAGTTCCTTGTACCCTAATCGATGTTCTTTTAAACAGGAGCACGTAAAACCCCAAACCATTATCCCTTTTTTCGCATAATTAATATACTAATGACCAGACATCATCATTACTTTAAAGTCATCCGATGATACCAAAAGATGGTTTTAATAGATGGTGATAGTACAGAACAATGTAGACTAACTACGTAATTAGTTCCTAGTACCCTAATCGACGCTTCTTAGAATTGTAATTATAATCCCATAATAGGATTAGTCAAAATATTTTTTTTCCGAACTGTTTAACAGGCAAAATTGCTGTTTGGAGCAGCTAAAAATAGGTTAAATATTAATTACAAAATATAAATTATATAAGGCACGGTCAAGCAGTTCCTGGGAGATATTTAGTACTTTAGGTCTTGTTTTATACAAAAAAACACAAATTATTTTTTTATGGCCAAACTATTAGGTTTAGTGAAAAATATTATATAACATGTCTTTACGAGTGTCTGAAGGACTATCGATCGGCATTAAAAAAAATACGATTTGTGAAAAAAAAACCTCTATGTTCCTCATATTACTCTTTCGACCCACTGTGTGACAGTTGTGTCAAAATGTTCATTGGAAATTTATATTATGATTATTACAAAGATATGATTGAAGTTTGTTTTTGAAGTATATTTGTATATAATGGGTTAAAAATAAAACAGAATACAAAATATAATTTCGTCATAAATTTATACAAATCAGACGGTTTCCTGATAGCACAGAGGGAATAAATACTTGGTTAAACTTATAATTAAAGATGTCATTCAATAAAAACTCATTCGAGTATTGGGTTGTTAAATAAAAAAAAAACAAAAAGATAGAACAATGGATTAGGGCAATTTGAATTTAGATCATTTTAATTTCATACCTGAACATAGGGCCTTTGTCGAAGACGCTTTGCTCCCAAAGGTACGGTTTGTAGGCACCAACTTCGTCACGAGTCACAACGGACACTTCATATCTCGTTGGGCGACGTTTAATTTTGGCTGATACTCGAACTGGAAAAATTAAATTTGATTATAAGATAAATTATTATAATAGAAAAATACTAGAAAAAATCGACACGGGTCACAAGTGAATTCTCAGGCGGGAAACGAACGAATTCACTTGTGACCCGAGTCGATTTTTTCTAGTATTTTTCTATTATAATAATTTATCTTATAAGATCGCATTGAAAATGCATAAAATATATAAAAATTATAAATTTGATTATTTGAAAAATATAGTATGTCGGATTACCTAATATTATACTTTCAGATTTAAGTACAAGGCATAAAGTTTGAAAAATGCGTCAATTAACACGAGATACCGATACCACTTAGACCGCCCCTCACACAACACAGATTGCTTTGCTAAAAACTGCTTTTACATGGCTTTAATGTTGTACAATGCTTTGCTTGTATCTATCACAAAGCCTATAAATATATTTAAAAACCAATTGTTTGATTTGCCTTGTTTTGAATGTCCATACAATATTTAATTATTTAATAATTTTTTTATTAAATAAATTAAAAATAATTGAAATTCCTTAAAAATATGCGACATTACATTTTTAACATTTAAATTATTGAAATAAAACGACTCGATTGTTTATTTTTTAAATAAATCCTGGCGTTTCTACTACGTTTTCACAGTATTTGTATGAATTTGATAATTAGGAACATGCCCGTTTAAAATATTGCAATGTATGACGACCATTCTGTGATCACGGCTCCTGTGAAGGGGTCGAAATGTCTGGTTGAAATTAAAAAAAAAACAAGCATAATCGTAATTGATTAAACTATAAAAACTTATTTATTAGATATTTTATGTTACTGGAAAATATTTTATATTAATTACTAATATTACTATGCTTACTTTTTGAAATTTTAATTAAAATGAATTTTTTTTAAATTAATTTGCATGCCAGTGCGACACGTTGTTCGCTTGCAAATAAAGAATTTATTATTATTTATTAATAAAAAAAATATCGTCTTACCTAATATGAACGTATGTAAAAAGTGGCTCTTTATACACGCTGGCGAGAAGGCTGTGTTATCTGCTTCAAGGAATACGACGCACACGATATCGTTCCCTATGTGTCTCTTCCTCTGGAGCTTCTGAGGGTCGTGTCTTTCGTATGGCAGTAAGGTAGACACGTGGAACATGATCTCGATCCCTCGCCAGTTTGTGTACACGGAGTACAGGCCTGTCAGGTCGTGGACGGTGTCTAAGCCTCCTTTGTATTTGTCAAAACCTGAAATTTATTATTAAAAATATATGTTATTCCTTGGTGACAACTGCTTACTATCAATAAATGGAATTACATATACTGATTTTGGAGAGATCCATTACGAATTTTAAGTTACTTCAATACGGCATTGGTATTTTGACATGGTTCGGCATCTACTACTAGCGAGCTGCTTCGTGCGTCATGTTCGTGAACGGGTGCTACCTTCGGAGATGGGTCTGCTTTAAACTGCCGTACTATCGACAATTACTTAAAAGTTTATGGATAACGATTACCAATTTGCAAATAATAAGCTTTTCGGCATAGTATTATTCTCATTCATATACAAGACAAAGAGAGAGGGTTGACAAACGAGCTATCGAAGAAAGCGCCATACAGAGGCCTGAGTATGTTTACAAATATGTATATGTTACTATCGCGTTTGCGTTAAGGTTTTCTTTATAGCACTTAATGCAACAGACATAGGTTCTCAATTGAAAATCCTAATTCAAACGCGATAGTAAAGTTGGTGTATTTGTTATCCTACACGCGGCCCTGTCATCTTTTACTACATTGTCGTTGCTTCATGTCGCGATAACGGGTGTCTTAAATATTTTTTTTTTTATAAGGGGTTTTGGCTTGGTTACAAAGACCTCTGAGCCATTTCTTCATATTATGTCCATTTTTGTTTAAAGAGTTGATTTATGAATGATATGAATGATAGATTATCAATGGATGATGAATGAAAAGTGAAATACCTTAACCTAGGTTTCAGTAAAGATGTGGGGTTTTACTGAAAATTTCTCGTGGACTTCTTGAGAGAGCGAAAAGACACCATCCATTGTTTTGTTTCACTTGCAAACACTCGTGCATATACAGAAATACTTAGTGGTTAATAACCCACCATTATTACACACTAATATCAACCACAACACAAATTTTAACAAGAAAAACAAGACCACCATAGTGACGCTTCCCGCTCCCGCCAAAAAAAGTCGGTGTCTTAAATACACACAATAGATCTAGAGATACAATAGAGACACAATAGATAATATAATCTTAAATCCACACAATAGAGTTCAGTTTAGTATAAATTCCCTAAGTAAGAATGTATACCAAAGAAGAATAATAAGAAGAATTTCTTTAACCTGAGCGACAAAATGAATCTTATTGTTTTCAGACTTAAGAACGAGAGTATTGCCATAAAGAATGAAGTATTCATAAAATTGAGATGAAATTTTGATTAAATTTCTAAGTAAAGTTAGTATCAAGATAAAGGGGTATTAAGGTAAGTTATTGAAAATTTCTCAGTAAATTGTTATTAAATTTAGATGATATTCCACTTGAGACTATTAGCTGTTAAACTTAATTATAAAGTTATACCTTTGAGTCGAACTTTTTCACCTAAAACTTGTAAAAATTCTTCGAACATAGGTGAGTTTTCGTTATTATCCAATATTTCCTCTTCTGTATATTGATTCTCCTTGACGTATATCACACCAACTTTCAGTTCCGACTTTATGAACACCTGAAAAATAAAATGTAATAAATAATCTCTGGCATATACTTGACATTCTTAAGTGAAAACATATAAACTACTTCCCGTTAACTTAGAATCATAGTATTTGGCAATAATGGGCTGTATAACCCAATATATGTAACAATCGGTCAATTACTTGTAGATATCAGAGCTGAGAAAGGGATGTTCAAATGGTTTAGCCATAGTTATAAATAAAAAAAAAACGACGGGTTGCACTCCGGGAGTGCCGGCAGAAGTGAAAACTTGAATATTAACGTTGTGCATTTTTGATATTTTGAAATGGTTAAGGAATAATTTCGCACGAATTGCTTTAATGATCAATATAAAAGTGCTATAATTTATGTGGTAAAATACAATATTCATTTATTGTGCTATCGTATACAAACATGTCAACAAACATACCAAGTCGTGTTCGTTGCATTTTTTGTGCACATGTGCAGGATTTTACACATGCGCAATGAATAAAATCAGTTGAACGTATGCGTTCTCATGACATTACCTGCCATTTCAAAATTTCATAATGACAGTTTTAAAAAAAAAATAATGTAACTGTCACTATGAAGTTTAAAAATGACACGACTATACGAACATTGCGCAAGCGCCCTACGCCGTCTTACGAATTTTCGATCAGGTCACGTGTCCTGACGCGAGTTTAGAAATTTTTTACCATTCCAAAAAAAGTACACAGCGCCGCTAAAGAAGTTTTCACTTCAAAAAATGATTAAGGAGACGAAAAAGATATTTTGACTCACGAGTGAGTAGAACTATAGGAAGGGGAAGACCTAGGCGAACATTTGGTTTGGTGACGTTTGGTACAATGGTAGCGATCCTGCCGTTCTCACCAACGGTTCTGGGTTCGAGTCCCGGAAGGAGCAAATGTTTGTGTGATGAATACGAGCATTTGTACCTTAGTCATGGGTTTTTTATATATATTTCTATAAATATTACATATCTATGTATCATATAATGTATGTCTATCCGTTACCCTAGTATCCATAACACAAGCTTTGCAGTGCTTTCTTTGGGCTAGGCTAATTGGTGTGAGTGTAAGAAATATAATTAACAAGCTGACACGGCTACGCGTTGCTGTATTCTTAATTAAAACGAAACCTATCCTATGTACTTAGTTGGAACAAATCCAGCAAAATGAAAAAAGAACATAAAAATAGGATAAGTAGTTTTGGAGTTCACCGCGGTCAAAAACCGTGACACTTAATTTTTATATATATATATATAGATTTATAATTGATATAATAAGCTGGCTGATAAATTATTATATCAATTATAAATCTATATATATAAAAATTAAAGTATCTATCTATATGTATAAAAATTAAAGCCTCAAAGTGTGGTCAAACATATTTGACCCGAAATTGATACCAATGGTTTAGACCTGTTTGCAGTTTAAATTTCCTTAATTTTCGTAAATTGTTTCTTTGTCTAAAATCTCGTTCATTGCAAAATTTACCTTTGTTCCATCTTTCTATAGTTAAGTGGGTTTAAAATTGAATATTTATGAGACAGATTGAATAATCACTAAACCATCTCTAGGATACACAAGCTGATTGAAATTCTATCGTGGCAAACGTAATTTGAAGTACTTAATGACGCTTTGGTCGAATTAAATTTGGACCGCGAATCGAAGCCACAATACTTTCCACCCCCTTTTGGGGAAAGCTCGAATTTCTTAACGACTGTTTGCTCATCCTTCTAAGGCTAAAAGCATTCTCCTACAGTCTCGAATTACCAGGTGCCTTAAAGATATTATTTTTATCAAAATGTAGCAGTGGGTAATTTTAACAGTGTTTCGCAGTAAAAATAAGGGTTTTGTTTCGTAAAAATGGTATATACTTTTATATATGTAACTCTTTATTTTTATAAATGTGTTTCTTACAATTTGGAATGAAATACTGAAATTTTATCTTTGTTTCGTGTCAATACGGCTCCTGAAAGGTATTTGAAACGTGTGGATTAAATATAAAGTAAAGCCAATACGTGGCTAAGGTATGTGCCTATAATTTATGTTATTTATAAAACACTAGCTTTCCGCCCGCGGCTTCGCCCGCGTGGTATTCGGTTATATTGCGGTATAAAGCACAACTATAAGAAAACTTCTCATTCCCACGGAAAAATCTAAGAAGCGCGATGTAACGCTGGATACAAAATTCATATAATTCATTCCACTTCTTACGTATCTTAAAAAAACACTTCGTTAGCACGTTTTAAAAAACACCCAGCGCCATCTTTCGCATACCTCTAGAACTAAATAGCGTAAGCTATCATTCCACTTCTTACGTATTTAAAAAAACACATCGTTACCATGTTTAAAAAAACACCCGGCGCCATCTATCGCATACCTCAAGAACTAAATAACGTAACTAATACTTATACCAATTAGTAATTCGTTGACTTTAGTGATTCCAGGATAAGTAGATGTAAAAAAAAGAGACGTTTAGACGATAAAACAAATTGTACGTCATCCCTCGAGAATTCCTCATTCTCGAGGATTCATTTTCGTATCATTTAGCTTCAAAATTTACATGTTCATATTCGTTTGCAACATATAAGTAGATGTAAAAAAAACAGTTTAGACGATAAAACAAATTGTACGTCATCCCTCGGGAATTCCTCATTTTCGGGGATTCATTATCGTATAGTATACGACGTATACTTTAGCTTCTAAATTTACATGTTTATATTCGTTTGCAATATTTTACCTTGTTTTAAACGACACACAGCGCCATCTACAATCCATCCATCAAGCAAACAATATTTTTGTTTTTCCTCGGGAATATCAATTTTTTCCAGGATAAAAAGTCCCCTTTTATTTAATCCGGACTTTTATCTTTACGTCTGCAAAATTTCAAAGCAATCGGTTCAGTAGTTACGGCGTGAAAGCGGAACAAACAAACAAACAAACAAACAAACTCACTTTCCGATTTATAATATTAGTAAGGATTTTTTCATCGGACAACCAGACTTACAAATAGGCGCCAGCGTTATATAGTTGATGTACCAAAGAGTTTTGGTTCCAACTTTACTAGGTCTGCAATACATGCTGCTGTGTGCAAATACTAAGCGAAGCAATTCGATTTTTGAAGGGTGATTATTCCTCGATGGTATGTCCGAATTCAAAACTTTTTTTTGCACATTATTCACGACTACGATGTGAATTTTGGTGCCAAATTTCATCAATGTAGTTTCAGCGGTTTGGCTGTGATCAGCTTTTGAATTTTTCTTTCGGTGATTATTCCTCCATAGTAAAGTCTTTATTTTTTTTACATAGCCTATATCCGTCAGGTTATAATCATGTATGTTTATGTCAAAATTCGTTCGAATCGGTTGAACCGTTAAGTAGCAGGAGGGAGACAAGCGAAATTTGTGAGTTGCCTAAAAGAGAGCTTCGCTCAATAATACGTGCCGCTAAAGAGCGGAACTCTTTGACTGAGTCTGTGTTTCTTGATTAATACTATTTAGGGGTCTTCAAGCCGCGAGTGAATAGGTATCTTCTAGGTAAACGCGTCACGTCCTAGATCGCAACATCGCTTACCATCCGACGAGATAGCGGTCAAGCGCTTACTTATTTACAACAAAAAACTAGCCAAGGTAATTGTTTCTTTCTTTCTTTACTTATTTACAATAAAAAGCTAGCCAAGGTAATAAATATCAAAAGAAAAAACGGCATCCAAATTGGTTCACCCGTTTAAAAGCTATGGTGCCACAGATAGATAACCAGATATATATACACATAGCGGTCAAGCTTAAAGCTCTTTTTGCGTTGGGGATTAATAAAAACACTCATAAAACTACCTGATGTGAATACCAAAAATAAGAGCTTACAGCATTTACAATGAGCTACATCCAATAAGAACTTAGCACAAAATCAACACAAAAATATGAAAATAAAATTACCTATATTTTAACTAGAATAAAGTGTAGTCCTATAATAATATTGAGTATAAAGATAGGGAGTGTATTTCGTATATTTGTTTATAGTTAGGGATAATCTTCAAAACTTCCATTAAGTACAATTGAGCGAAAATAGCATAGAATATGTTCGCTGGCTTATAATATTAGAAAAAAAACAAAGATATGATTACACAATTGCCATTTAAGTATTAATTTCGTGCAATTAAATGATTTTAACGTAATATAATAGACAACTAATAAAACAACAAATATATTGTGAAAATGTATATAATTTATTAATATTTGTAATCAGTATTATATTATTAATGGAGTACTGTTTTCAGACAAACAAATTTATTTATAATTAAAATTTCGTTGAGTAGCCTTTGTTGTCAATGTCAGCTCCACAATGACGTGGCATTGATTCGAGCAATTTTGGACATTTTTCAAGTGGGATTTAATTCCATGCTTCGACAAAAGCTGCGTTAAGTTCGTTTTAATTGGAATTTGACAGGAATTTTAGCGGTACCGGAATACGAGTGTTCTGAACTCTGTTTTTCATTTCTGTTTTAAAAGTTAAACAGAAAGAAACTGTACAACCCGGTTACAATATCTGTGGACCTGATGACGTCACGTCAGCGCTTAGGTACGGTGCCCAAAACAAAAGCGCGACAAGAGAACGGGGAGGGGGGGTTGACATTCCAGCGAGCTCCACAGATATTGTAACCGAGTTATATCACTTTGAATCTGTTTTAGAAAATACCTGTTCATAAGTGTTAATATCTGTTACAGTCAATAAGGTTCACATTGGCATAACTATGCCACAGCTCACTAATGATTTGGGTACTTTGAAATGCCTATGTTGGTGTACTGTGTATACACATAGATAGTTAAACGTAAAACAGTTTCTAACAGATTGGTAACAGAAAACATTATATCTGTTATACTTTCATAAGTGTTCGACGGAAAACAGGTTTAAAACACCCAAATAGGTAAGTGATACAGGAATAATTCTGTAACAGTGTGCGTAAAAGTGTATCCTTAAAAAGGTGTTTTTGAATCCCTGGAATTTCATTAAGACAATTGTTAACGACATACCATAACTACAGATTTTCTATAGGTGATAAAACTTCGTTTCTCATATGTTTGGAACTTTTATATATTTTCACTATCGAGTTTTCGCGTTTTTCTGCTTTTTTGCAATATCAAAGGTTATAAACAAATGTTAAATTATATTTCAGTAAAATTATTAAACATTAAAAGCAGTTGTGCTTTGATAATGGTGTACACAGTTAAAGAGTAGGTAATAGTACAACAAAAACAAAACGCCTGATTGTTTTATCAGCAATCACCTCGATACACAACACTTCTATCAGCTCTACCGAAGTATTCTATATCGGAGAGTCGATGAATAAATTTCGCGATAGTATGACTGATATATTTTAATTTCTTCATCTTCTAATATGCTTCAACCATCATGATTCATTTCGTTAATTATTTAATGACGTCAGTCTACCACCTGCTTGATCTTATGTATAAATCTTAGCATTAGCATAATTATTTATGTTTGTTTTATTTTTTCTTTTCTTATATTGTGCCTGTATATGTGTATATCCTAGCTAGATCAATGAGTTCTTTCTTCCTTGCAAACAGTAAAATTTTCTTATTCATCGAATTTTAAGCTGGTAAGCGAATGGAGAAATTGGGCAATTTTGTAAAGGTTGATGTGCTGTTGACTGTACAATTAGACGTTTTACTGCAGTGGCACACAGTCCCTATAAATGATCACACCTTATTATTTTGTGTCTTATAAATATTTTATTACCTTCTATTGTTGTAAACTTTCATAGACAATTTCTTTAGTATTAGGTAATTAAAACAGAATTGTAACAATGTTCTTATTTTTAAGGCTTAAGCTAAGAAATATGGAAAAATATAAACAGTAATAATTGCTTTTCAAATAACTGAAATGAGTACCAAAATTGGTATTACTTCTGTTTATTGAATCCATTGTTTAAAGATCATGATATTGGGCACTGAGATGTGAATTTAAGTTTTTAATTGTGCAAAGGTTACTATCGTATTTGAATCAATATTTGGACGATAGACCTTAACTATATCACAATAAGGTCTTAATTTAAAATTTATCTCTACTGCGTTAGAACGTTTGCAGGTTTACAACCTAATCTCTCTGTATACCTTTGTAATACACGTTCATTTCCACCGTAACAAGTTGTGAGAAATCAATCAATCAAGTCATTATTAGAAGTTATGTATTTTCACCATATTTATTCAAACAGAAGTGAGTTTCGGAGAAACTCCACAGATTTTCCCCGAAAACACACTTCTATCATATTCCCCAGAGCATTCATTAATTTTCTTATCTCAGAAACTATGGGTTCTACAGCCAGTGTACAGATAATAAAATAACATTGTACATATTTGCTGATAAAAGCTGTTATATTGCGTTTGTAGTCACTAAACGCCGAAGTTGCTGCATTTTAAACTTTCTTTTGTTCTTAGTTTCGAGTATTTTTGTGATCTGACAAATTCTATAGGATCATAACAATACTCTGGAGTAAACAACATTTGGGAGTACAATCGAATTTTAGCTTTCATCCTAAGTAATAGAGTTAATTATCAATTAAAAAATGTGATGGTTTGCTGTGGCCGTCGGGACGTGATTTTAAAGAGCATTGAATGAAATGAAAAGGTTTTTTTTTTCTTAAAGGTAACATTACAATAGATAATATCTTAAGTGGACTGGAGCCTGACTACAAGACATTCCTGTATTTCAGAATTTGTTTGTAGTGTGACTAAAATAATGCCTATGATATTATCCTCATATCAACAAGATTTACTGAGGAGCCGAAGCTCAGAGTGGATGAAATATAAAAAGATAAAGATTAAGCAGGTCCATAGAGCAAAGGAAAGCACGTGTGGTTTATTTTTGCTGGCACGTGTGATTTATTTTTGCTGGCACGTGTGATTTATTTTTGCTGGCGCGGGTGGTTTATTTTTGCTGGCACGTGTGGTTTCTTTGCTGGCACGTGTTGTTTATTTTTGTTTGCACTTGTGGTTTATTTTTGCTGGCACGTGTGATTTATTCTGCTGGTACGTGTTGTTTATTTTTGTTTGCAGTTGTGGTTTATTTTTGCTGGCGCGCGTGGTTTATTTTTGCTGGCACGTGTGATTTTTTGCTGGCACGAGAGGTTTATTTTTATGGCTCGTGTGATTTAAATATGCTGGCGCGTGTGATATAATTTTTGATGGCATGGTTGGTTTTTTTTGCTGGCGAGTGGGTTATTATTTTAAGTTGTTTGGTTGACAAAGAGGCATTGAATAGAACTACACACCTTAATTTTTTATTAAAGTTACAAAATATTCCTTTTTATTAGTTCTAGAAATGTTTCATTCTGTAAAACATAAAAAGAAATCCGCCTTTGCCGTGTTCCTTGCTACTTCATCTCGGCACAAAGTCTCCCATCGTAGGTCTTACATAGCAAAACCATAGTTGGTGACATTAAAGGAATGTGTTGTAAATGCTCATACTGAATATAAAATATTTTATCTTTTAAGTCAATAATGCCACTTTTCAAAATAATCATATTTATGATGTTTTCTGTTCATAAAATGTTCAAACTTTACTTATTATGTGATATTAAGACTGAAAATATCCCGACGGTGGTAGAGTATTTTTCTTCAACGTTTAATTTTCACATATTTTCACTTTTTCTCAATAATAACACATTATTTTTATAAAATTTAAAATACGCCTATAAAATACAACCCTTAGGTAGGATTGACTCGGAGATGTTTTCATATGTGTATTTTAAATCATAAAAAATATGGCAAACATTATTTTTAGTTAAACCAAAGTAGAAAAATATTCGTTATCATGTGAATGCCAAAAATTAAAACAAAATACTTTTTTTTACTTACAATCGTGGTTAAAATACATAGACGGGCATACATAAATTATCGTGGACAGCGCCGTCTATACTTGATTTTTTATAATAACAGATCGAATGAACGAGCACCGGACAGGCTCCCATATTGACGTAGTGACAGTTCGGATCGAGTCGTCGCGGAGCGCGCACGCATTCACGTGCTTGGTGGAGGTCAATTTGAATCGCAACGGACAAGTGTGATTGACTTAAAAACATATAGTAATTATTTAAATCGTTATTTAAATAGTGTGCTCTCTCCCTACAACTCGCGTCGATAATCTAATTGTTAGAAAACTGTAGCCAGTGAGCGTGATTGACAGTTGTTTCACGTGTATTATTAAAGACATATCTCTGGTTGAGCACTGATTCTGCAGAATATACTGTTATTATTGTAATAGAAGTTGGCAACCCTTGTTGTGTGGTTTATTTTTGCTGCCGCGAATGTTTTATTTCTGCTGCCATGAATGTTTTATTTCTGCTGCCGCGAATGTTTTATTTCTGCTGCCGCGAATGTGTTATTTCTGCTGACGCGAATTTTATTTCTGCTGACGCGAATGTTTTATGTCTGCTACCGCGAATGTTTTATGTCTGCTGCCGCGAATGTTTTATTTCTGCTGCCGCGAATGTTTTATTTCTGCTGCCGCGAATGTTTTATTTCTGCTGCAGCGAATGTATTATTTCTGCTGCCGCGAATGTTTTATTTCTGCTGCCGCGAATGTTTTAATTCTGCTGCCGCGAATGTTTTATTTCTGCTGCCGCGAATGTTTTATTTCCGCTGCTGCGAATGTTTTATTTCTGCTACCGCGAATGTTTTATGTCTGTTACCGTGAATGTTTTATGTCTGCTGCCGCGAATGTTTTATGTCTGCTGTCGCGAATTTTTTATTTCTGCTGACGCGAATGTTTTATTTATGCTGAAGCGAATGTTTTATTTCTGCTGCCGCGAAAGTTCGACGACCGTTTGGTGCAACGGTAGTGATCCTGCCTTTCGCACTGACGGTCCTGGGTTCAAATCCCGGCAGGGGCAGATTTTTGTATGATGAATACGAACATTTGTACTTGAGTCATGGGTGTTTTTATATATTTCTTTGAATATTGCATATCTATGTATCATATATGTATGTCTTTCCGTTACCCTAGTATCCATAACACAAGCCTTGCAGTGCTTACTTTGGGCTAGGCTAATTGGTGTGAATTTAAGAAATATTTATTTTATTTATTTATTTATCAAAGTTTTTATTCTACTGCCGTGAATGGTTTACTTCTGCTACCGCGTATGTTTGTTTTCTGCTGCCGCGAACATTTTATTACTGCTGCCGCGAATGTTTTATTTCTGCTGCCGCGAAGGTTTTATTTCTGTAACCGCGAATGTTTTTTTTATGCTGCCGCGAATGTTTTTTTTATGCTGCCGCGAATCTTTTCTTTCTGATACCGCGAATGTTTTATGTCTCCTGCCGCGAATGTTTTATTTCTGCTGCCGCGAATGTTTTATTTCTGCTGCTGCGAATGTTTTATTTTTACTGCCGCGAATGTTTTATTTCTGCTACCGCGAGTGTTTTATGTCTGCTGCCGCGAATGTTTTAATTCTGCTGCCGCGAATGTTTTATTTCTGCTGCCGCGAATGTTTTATTTCTGCTGCCGCGAATGGTTTACTTCTGCTACCGCGTATGTTCTATGTCTGCTGCCGCGAATGTTTTAATTTCGCTGCTGCGAATGTTAACCCTTTCTTTTCTGTTTTTTTTTCTTTTTTGTTTGTAATGTACACATTTCTATACCGATTGGTTAAGGGTACTAGACCCATACAGCCTAGTCCTTATAATTTTAAATTTAAATTTAATCATAAAATGTAATAGCCCTGGCTTTCTGCGTTTTAACACCTGATATTGGTCATTGTTTAAATGTTGTTCTTTTTGTTTTTTTTTCTTTCAATTTTTATAGTTAATTTCTAGTCAACCGGCAGGACAGGTATAGTTCGTGAGTGTTTCCTTATATAAATAATTATTTTATACACTTCATTTGATATATATTTATTTATATTTTTTTGTTATGTCCGATGATGATTCCTACTACTCCGCCTGTGATGTCAGTTTCTCTTATATATCTAGCCTTCATTCTCAGTCTGTGCCTAATACATCAAATGCACGACTCGCCAGAGTCATTCATAATACACTCTATGGTTTTAATGTATGCCACATTAATGCTTAAAGCATACCCCCTCATTTCTTTGATCTCTTAGACACCTTTTCAGTTTCCTCTTTTCATGCCATTTTAGTCTTAGAGAGCTGGCTTAAGCCCTGTCTTTCCTCTTTTTCTTACTCACTTCCCGGTTATATTCTGATTCGAAATGACCTTACTGGCAAACGTGGTGGTGGGGTGGCTATCTACCTGCGTGGTGGAATAGAGTACAAAATTCTAGCATCTTCTCCATCGCTTTACTGTGGTTCGGCTGAATATATTTTCCTAGAATTATCTTTCAAAGGAGCTAAAACGGTTCTTGGAGTTGTTTACTGTCCGCCCACGGTAGACTATTTCTCCCAACTTGAGTCTGTACTCGATCTGCTTTCTTCTGATTATAGACATCACATAATCATGGGTGATTTAAATACTGATCTTTTAAGTAATACTCCCCAAGCCCTTAAGTTATCCAACATTATCAAGTCTGTCAATCTCTCTATTCTGCCTTCGGGTCCTACGCATTGTAACCCTAGTTCGCATGACACTTAGCTTGATCTAATCGTAACTTCCCCCGAAAATGTTTTAAACCATGGGCAGATACCTGCTCCCGGTTTCTCAAAGCACGACCTTATTTTTTTGCAATATCGATTGAAACCACCTAAACCAAAACCCACTGTTGTCTGGATGTGTAATTATTCTCGGATCGATCTAAATATGCTGAAAGCGGATACGGAAAAACTCGATTTTGCTGCTATAGTCGGGTCATCTACAATTGAAGATAAAGTCTCTAATTTAAATCAATGTTTACTTCATTTGTACGATGTCCACGCTCCTTTAAAAGCAGTTCGTGTAAAACGACCACCTGCTCCGTGGATCAGTAAAGGTGTTCGTGTGACAATGAGCCGACGGGATCGCGCGTTTCGTGCCTATAAGCATGATAGAACGGAGACGAGAAGTGGGGTCAATACAAAATTGTACGAAATCAATGCAATCGATTGGTAAAGGCTGCCAAGCGCCAATATTTTCACGAAAATGTAACTGATTGTCCTCGGCTAATATTTGGAAGTTTCTTCGATCCCTTGGCTTGGGTTCTCCCGACGCGTCTTCACACTCGTTTTCTCTTGACGACTTTAATAATCATTTTTCTTCCACTTCGTCTTTAAATCCCTTTACTAAAGCCAACACCATCAGTAACATCACCTCCAGGGCCCCGATACTCTCGTAATCCTTCTCATTTGCTCCAGTTACACTTGATGAAATTAGAAAGATAATTTTTTCAATAAAATCCAAAGCAGTTGGTTGTGATAATGTGAGTAGGGTCATGATTGTCACTATTTTAGATCAAATCCTTCCCGTCTTAGTGCACATTATTAATTTCTCTTCTGAGAAATGTGTCTTTCCCAACACCTGGCGTAGAGCATACGTCACTCCTTTACCAAAAAACTCTTCTCCTCAACATTTAAATGACTTTAGACCGATATCTATCCTCCCTTTCCTTTCCAAAATTTTGGAAGCAGTGGCTCACAAGCAAATATCTTCTTTCATTTACTCCAAACATCTTTTAACTCGTTTTCAATCTGGTTTTCGCCCTGGACACAGTACAACAACTGCTCTTCTTAAGGTTACTGAAGATATAAGATTGGGCATGGAGAATCAGTTGGACACTATCATCGTTCTCATCGACTACTCCAACGCTTTTAACATGGTAGACCACAATATCTTACTTGCTACTCTAAAGTATCTTAATTTCTCCCCACTGGTATTGGACTGGCTCTTTAATTATCTTAACGGCCGTCAACAGGCGGTGCGTGTTGGCCGCGAGGTATCACTATGGAGGGATTTATCTAGTGGTGTTACTCAAGGAGGTATACTTTCTCCTCTTTTATTTTCCATTTTTATTAATTTCCTTACCTTGTCGCTTGGCTGCTCTTACCATTTGTACGCTGACGATCTACAGATTTATGCTCAATCAAGTGCAGAGGAGGTAAATTCTGCTATCTTTAAGTTAAATTCAGACCTTGATAGCATCAGTAAGTGGTCAGCAAACTTCGGTGTTGCGGTCAATCCGGCAACATGTCAGGCTATCGCTGTGGGCGGCTCCAAACAATTTGCTAAGATTGACAACAGTTCCCTTCGCCCTATCATGTTCGAAAACTCTGCTATCCCTGTCAACCTTAGTGTCAAAAATCTCAGCTTACACATGGTCTGCTCCCTTAGCTGGACTACTCAAGTCGCTGAGGTGAGCCGTTCAGTTACATCTTCTTTGCGTTTCTTAAACCATTTCAAAAATGTTCTACCCATCAAAACTAAGACTGCACTAGTTATTTCCCTCATTTTCCCACTCATTGATTATGCTAATGTCTGTTATCCTGACTTAAATGAAGAGCTTCTTATTAAACTGGACCGCCTTATCAACAATGCTATCCGTTTTATTTTCTGCCTGCGGAAATATGATCATATTTCTGCTTACCGTTCGCAACTCAATTGGCTACCCATTCGTCAGCGCAGGCAGTCGAGACTTCTTTGTTCACTGTACTCCATAGTTAACAATCCCCACTACCCAGAATACTTGAAATGCAAATTTCATTATTTGTGTAATTCTCATAAGCGCCAAATTCGCTCTGCTGATTCTCTTGCTCTGTCTATTCCTCTCTACCGATCTGGTTTTATGTCAAATTCTTTCACACTCCAGGCTATACGTCTCTGGAATGGCCTCCCAGACTCTATTCGTAGCTCTCCCAGTAGGATTACGTTTGAAAAGAAAGTTCACGTTTTCCTCACTGAAGGTTTATAGTACCTAATAGTAAAATGGAATCATCATTATTGTAACTTATTTAATGTTTTTAGTTGTATGTATATATATATATATATATTTATTTATTTATTTATCTATAACTATATTACACTACTTATAGGTTTATAAGTCAGTTATAATGTTTTATTTCTGCTGCTGCGAATGTTTTATTTCTGCTGCCGCGAAGGTTTTATTTCTGCTGCTGCGAATGTTTTCTTTCTGCTACCGCGAATGTTATATGTCTGCTGCCGCGAATGTTTTATTTTGCTACCGCGAATGTTTTATGTCTGCTGCGGCGAATGTTTTATTTCTGCTGCTGCGAATGTTTTCTTTCTGCTACCGCGAATGTTATATGTCTGCTGCCGCGAATGTTTTATTTTGCTGCCGCGAATGTTTTATGTCTGCTGCGGCGAATGTTTTATTTCTGCTGCTGCGAATGTTTTATTTCTGCTACCGCGAATGTTATATGTCTGCTGCCGCGAATGTTTTATTTCTGCTGCCGCGAACGTTTTATTTCTGCTGCCGCGAACGTTTTATTTCTGCTGCCGCGAAAGTTTTAATTCTACTGCCGCAAATGGTTTACTTCTGCTACCGCGTATGTTTTCTTTCTGCTGCCGCGAATGGTTTCTTTCTGCTGCCACGAATGTTTTATTTCTGTAACCGCGAACGTTTTATTTCTACTACCGCGAATGGTTTACTTCTGCTACCGCGTATGTTTTCTTTCTGCTGCCGCGAATGTTTTTTTTCTGCTGCCGCGAATGTTTTATTTCTGCTGACACGAACGTTTTATTTCTGCTACCGCGAATGTTTTATTTCTGCTGCCGCGAATGTTTTATGTCTGCTGCCGCGAATGTTTTATGTCTGCTGCCGCGAATGTTTTATTTCTGCTGCCGCGAATTTTTTATTTCTGCTGAGGCGAATGTTTGATTTCTGCTGCCGCGAATGGTGTATGTCTGCTACCGCGAATGTTTTATGTCTGCTGCCGCGAATGTTTTATATTGCTACCGCGAAAGCTTTATGTCTGCTGCCGCGAATGTTTTATTTCTGCTGCTGCGAATGTTTTATGTCTGCTGCCGTGAATGTTTTATTTCTGCTGACGCAAACGTTTTATTTCTGCTGACGCGAACGTTTTATTTCTCCTACCGCGAATGTTTTATGTCTGCTACCAAGAATGTTTTATGTCTGCTGCCGCGAATGTTTTTTTTCTGCTGCCGCGAATATTTTATTTCTGTTGCCGCGAACATTTTATTTCTGCTGCCGCGAATGTTTTATTTCTGCTGACGCGAACGTTTTATTTCTGTTGCCGCGAATTTTTTCTTTCTGCTACCGCGAATGTTTTATGTCTGCTGCCGCGAATGTTTTATTTTGCTACCGCGAATGTTTTATGTCTGCTGCGGCGAATATTTTATTTCTGCTGCTGCGAATGTTTTATTTCTGCTACCGCGAATGTTATATGTCTGCTGCCGCGAATGTTTTATTTCTGCTGCTGCGAATGTTTTATTTCTGCTGCCGCGAATGGTTTCTTTCTGCTGCCACGAATAAATTTTTTCTGCTGCCGCGAATGGTTTCTTTCTGCTGCCACGAATGTTTTATTTCTGTAACCGCGAACGTTTTATTTCTACTGCCGCGAATGGTTTACTTCTTCTACCGCGTATGTTTTCTTTCTGCTGCCGCGAATGTTTTATTTCTGTAACCGCGAACGTTTTATTTCTACTGCCGCGAATGGTTTACTTCTTCTACCGCGTATGTTTTCTTTCTGCTGCCGCGAATGTTTTTTTTCTGCTGCCGCGAATGTTTTATTTCTGCTGAGGCGAATGTTTTATTTCTGCTGCCGCGAATGGTGTATGTCTGCTACCGCGAATGTTTTATGTCTGCTGCTGCGAATGTTTTATATTGCTACCGCGAAAGTTTTATGTCTGCTGCCGCGAATGTTTTATTTCTGCTGCTGCGAATGTTTTATTTCTGCTGCCGCGAATGGTTTCTTTCTGCTGCCACGAATAAATTTTTTCTGCTGCCGCGAACGTTTTATTTCTGCTGACGCGAATGTTTTATTTCTCCTACCGCGAATGTTTTAATTCTACTGCCGCGAATGGTTTACTTCTGCTACCGCGTATGTTTTATTTTGCTACCGCGAATGTTTTATGTCTGCTGCGGCGAATGTTTTATTTCTGCTGCTGCAAATGTTTTATTTCTGCTACCGCGAATGTTATATGTCTGCTGCCGCGAATGTTTTATTTCTGCTGCCGCGAACGTTTTATTTCTGCTGCCGCGAACGTTTTATTTCTGCTGCCGCGAAAGTTTTAATTCTACTGCCGCAAATGGTTTACTTCTGCTACCGCGTATGTTTTCTTTCTGCTGCCGCGAATGGTTTCTTTCTGCTGCCACGAATGTTTTATTTCTGTAACCGCGAACGTTTTATTTCTACTGCCGCGAATGGTTTACTTCTTCTACCGCGTATGTTTTCTTTCTGCTGCCGCGAATGTTTTTTTTCTGCTGCCGCGAATGTTTTATTTCTGCTGACACGAACGTTTTATTTCTGCTACCGCGAATGTTTTATGTCTGCTGCCGCGAATGTTTTAAGTCTGCTGCCGCGAACATTTTATTTCTGCTGCCGCGAATGTTTTATTTCTGCTGCTGCGAATGTTTTCTTTCTGCTACCGCGAATGTTTTATTTTGCTACCGCGAATGTTTTATGTCTGCTGCGGCGAATGTTTTATTTTGCTACCGCGAATGTTTTATGTCTGCTGCGGCGAATATTTTATTTCTGCTGCTGCGAATGTTTTATTTCTGCTACCGCGAAAGTTATATGTCTGCTGCCGCGAATTTTTTCTTTCTGCTACCGCGAATGTTTTATGTCTGCTGCCGCGAATGTTTTACTTTGCTACCGCGAATGTTTTATGTTTGCTGCGGCGAATATTTTATTTCTGCTGCTGCGAATGTTTTATTTCTGCTACCGCGAATGTTATATGTCTGCTGCCGCGAATGTTTTATTTCTGCTGCCGCGAACGTTTTATTTCTGCTGCCGCGAACGTTTTATTTCTGCTGCCGCGAAAGTTTTAATTCTACTGCCGCAAATGGTTTACTTCTGCTACCGCGTATGTTTTCTTTCTGCTGCCGCGAATGGTTTCTTTCTGCTGCCACGAATGTTTTATTTCTGTAACCGCGAACGTTTTATTTCTACTGCCGCGAATGGTTTACTTCTTCTACCGCGTATGTTTTCTTTCTGCTGCCGCGAATGTTTTTTTTCTGCTGCCGCGAATGTTTTATTTCTGCTGACACGAACGTTTTATTTCTGCTACCGCGAATGTTTTATGTCTGCTGCCGCGAATGTTTTAAGTCTGCTGCCGCGAATGTTTAATTTCTGCTGCCGCGAACGTTTTATTTCTGCTGCTGCGAATGTTTTCTTTCTGCTACCGCGAATGTTAAATGTCTGCTGCCGCGAATGTTTTATTTTGCTACCGCGAATGTTTTATGTCTGCTGCCGCGAATGTTTTATTTCTGCTGCCGCGAATGTTTTATTTCTGCTGAGGCGAATGTTTTATTTCTGCTGCCGCGAATGCTTTCTTTCTGCTGCCACGAATGAATTTTTTCTGCTGCCGCGAACGTTTTATTTCTGCTGACGCGAACGTTTTATTTCTCCTACCGCGAATGTTTTAATTCTACTGCCGCGAATGGTTTACTTCTGCTACCGCGTATGTTTTCTTTCTGCTGCCCCGAATGTTTAATTTTGCTACCGCGAATGTTTTATGTCTGCTGCCGCGAATGTTTTATTTTGCTACCGCGAATGTTTTATGTCTGCTGCCGCGAATGTTATACTTCTGCTGTTGCGAATGTTTTATTTCTGCTGCCGCGAATGGTTTTTTTCTGCTGCCACGAATGAATTATTTCTGCTGCCGCGAATGTTTTATTTCTGCTGACGCGAACGTTTTATGTCTGCTGCTGCGAATGTTTTATATTGCTACCGCGAAAGTTTTATGGCTGCTGCCGCGAATGTTTTATTTCTGCTGCTGCGAATGTTTTATTTCTGCTGCCGCGAATGGTTTCTTTCTGCTGCCACGAATAAATTTTTTCTGCTGCCGCGAACGTTTTATTTCTGCTGACGCGAATGTTTTATGTCTGCTGCCGCGAATGTTTTATTTCTGCTGCCGCGAATGTTTTATTTCTGCTGCCGCGAATGTTTTATTTCTGCTGCTGCTACTGTTTTATTTCTGCTGCCGCGAATTGTTTATTTCTGCTGCCGCGAATGTTTTATTTCTGCTACTGCGAGTGTTTTATGTCTACTGCCGCGAATGTTTTACTTCTGCTGACGCGAACATTTTATTTCTGCTGCCGCGAGTGTTTTATGTCTGCTGCCGCGTATGTTTTATTTCTGCTGCCGCGAGTGTTTTATGTCTGCTGCCGTGAATGTTTTATTTCTGCTGACGCAAACGTTTTATTTCTGCTGACGCGAACGTTTTATTTCTCCTACCGCGAATGTTTTATGTCTGCTACCAAGAATGTTTTGTCTGCTGCCGCGAATGTTTTATTTCTGCTGCCGCGAATATTTTATTTCTGTTGCCGCGAACATTTTATTTCTCCTGCCGCGAATGTTTTATTTCTGCTGACGCGAACGTTTTATTTCTGTTGCCGCGAATTTTTTCTTTCTGCTACCGCGAATGTTTTATGTCTGCTGCCGCGAATGTTTTATTTTGCTACCGCGAATGTTTTATGTCTGCTGCCGCGAATGTTTTATTTCTGCTGCCGCGAATGGTTTTTTTCTGCTGCCGCGAATGTATTATTTCTGCTGCCGCGAATGTTTTATTTCTGCTGCTGCTACTGTTTTATTTCTGCTGCCGCGAATTGTTTATTTCTGCTGCCGCGAATGTTTTATTTCTGCTACTGCGAGTGTTTTATGTCTACTGCCGCGAATGTTTTACTTCTGCTGCTGCGAATGTTTTATTTCTGCTGCCGCGAATGTTTTATTTCTGCTGCCGCTACTGTTTTATTTCTGCTGCCGCGAATTGTTTATTTCTGCTGCCGCGAACGTTTTATTTCTGCTGCTGCGAATGTTTTCTTTCTGCTACCGCGAATGTTTTATGTCCGCTGCCGCGAATGTTTTATGTCTGCTGCCGCGAATGTTTTATTTCTGCTGCTGCGAATGTTTTATTTCTGCTGCCGCGAATGGTTTCTTTCTGCTGCCACGAATGAATTTTTTCTGCTGCCGCGAATGTTTTATTTCTGCTGTTGCGAATGTTTTATTTCTGCTGCCGCGAATGTTTTATGTCTGCTGCCGCGAATGTTTTTTTTTGCTACCGCGAATGTTTTATGTCTGCTGCCGGGAATATTTTATTTCTGCTGTTGCGAATGTTTTATTTCTGCTGCCGCGAATGGTTTTTTTCTGCTGCCACGAATGAATTATTTCTGCTGCCGCGAATGTTTTATTTCTGCTGACGCGAACGTTTTATTTCTCTTACCGCGAATGTTTTATGTCTGCTACCAAGAATGTTTTATGTCTGCTGCCGCGAATGTTTTATGTCTGCTGCCGCGAATGTTTTATGTCTGCTGCGGCGAATGTTTTATTTCTGCTGACGCGAACGTTTTATTTCTCCTACCGCGAATGTTTTATGTCTGCTACCGGGAATGTTTTATGTCTGCTGCCGCGAATGTTTTATTTCTGCTGCCGCGAATGTTATATGTCTGCTGCCGCGAATGTTTTATTTTGCTACCGCGAATGTTTTATGTCTGCTGCGGCGAATGTTTTATTTCTGCTGCTGCGAATGTTTTCTTTCTGCTACCGCGAATGTTATATGTCTGCTGCCGCGAATGTTTTATTTTGCTGCCGCGAATGTTTTATGTCTGCTGCGGCGAATGTTTTATTTCTGCTGCCGCGAACGTTTTATTTCTGCTGCCGCGAACGTTTTATTTCTGCTGCCGCGAAAGTTTTAATTCTACTGCCGCAAATGGTTTACTTCTGCTACCGCGTATGTTTTCTTTCTGCTGCCGCGAATGGTTTCTTTCTGCTGCCACGAATGTTTTATTTCTGTAACCGCGAACGTTTTATTTCTACTACCGCGAATGGTTTACTTCTGCTACCGCGTATGTTTTCTTTCTGCTGCCGCGAATGTTTTTTTTCTGCTGCCGCGAATGTTTTATTTCTGCTGACACGAACGTTTTATTTCTGCTACCGCGAATGTTTTATTTCTGCTGCCGCGAATGTTTTATGTCTGCTGCCGCGAATGTTTTATGTCTGCTGCCGCGAATGTTTTATTTCTGCTGCCGCGAATTTTTTATTTCTGCTGAGGCGAATGTTTGATTTCTGCTGCCGCGAATGGTGTATGTCTGCTACCGCGAATGTTTTATGTCTGCTGCCGCGAATGTTTTATTTCTGCTGACGCAAACGTTTTATTTCTGCTGACGCGAACGTTTTATTTCTCCTACCGCGAATGTTTTATGTCTGCTACCAAGAATGTTTTATGTCTGCTGCCGCGAATGTTTTTTTTCTGCTGCCGCGAATATTTTATTTCTGTTGCCGCGAACATTTTATTTCTGCTGCCGCGAATGTTTTATTTCTGCTGACGCGAACGTTTTATTTCTGTTGCCGCGAATTTTTTCTTTCTGCTACCGCGAATGTTTTATGTCTGCTGCCGCGAATGTTTTATTTTGCTACCGCGAATGTTATATGTCTGCTGCGGCGAATATTTTATTTCTGCTGCTGCGAATGTTTTATTTCTGCTACCGCGAATGTTATATGTCTGCTGCCGCGAATGTTTTATTTCTGCTGCCGCGAACGTTTTATTTCTGCTGCCGCGAACGTTTTATTTCTGCTGCCGCGAAAGTTTTAATTCTACTGCCGCAAATGGTTTACTTCTGCTACCGCGTATGTTTTCTTTCTGCTGCCGCGAATGGTTTCTTTCTGCTGCCACGAATGTTTTATTTCTGTAACCGCGAACGTTTTATTTCTACTGCCGCGAATGGTTTACTTCTTCTACCGCGTATGTTTTCTTTCTGCTGCCGCGAATGTTTTTTTTCTGCTGCCGCGAATGTTTTATTTCTGCTGAGGCGAATGTTTTATTTCTGCTGCCGCGAATGGTGTATGTCTGCTACCGCGAATGTTTTATGTCTGCTGCTGCGAATGTTTTATATTGCTACCGCGAAAGTTTTATGTCTGCTGCCGCGAATGTTTTATTTCTGCTGCTGCGAATGTTTTATTTCTGCTGCCGCGAATGGTTTCTTTCTGCTGCCACGAATAAATTTTTTCTGCTGCCGCGAACGTTTTATTTCTGCTGACGCGAATGTTTTATTTCTCCTACCGCGAATGTTTTAATTCTACTGCCGCGAATGGTTTACTTCTGCTACCGCGTATGTTTTATTTTGCTACCGCGAATGTTTTATGTCTGCTGCGGCGAATGTTTTATTTCTGCTGCTGCAAATGTTTTATTTCTGCTACCGCGAATGTTATATGTCTGCTGCCGCGAATGTTTTATTTCTGCTGCCGCGAACGTTTTATTTCTGCTGCCGCGAACGTTTTATTTCTGCTGCCGCGAAAGTTTTAATTCTACTGCCGCAAATGGTTTACTTCTGCTACCGCGTATGTTTTCTTTCTGCTGCCGCGAATGTTAAATGTCTGCTGCCGCGAATGTTTTATTTTGCTACCGCGAATGTTTTATGTCTGCTGCCGCGAATGTTTTATTTCTGCTGCCGCGAATGTTTTATTTCTGCTGAGGCGAATGTTTTATTTCTGCTGCCGCGAATGGTGTATGTCTGCTACCGCGAATGTTTTATGTCTGCTGCTGCGAATGTTTTATATTGCTACCGCGAAAGTTTTATGGCTGCTGCCGCGAATGTTTTATTTCTGCTGCTGCGAATGTTTTATTTCTGCTGCCGCGAATGGTTTCTTTCTGCTGCCACGAATAAATTTTTTCTGCTGCCGCGAACGTTTTATTTCTGCTGACGCGAATGTTTTATTTCTCCTACCGCGAATGTTTTAATTCTACTGCCGCGAATGGTTTACTTCTGCTACCGCGTATGTTTTATTTTGCTACCGCGAATGTTTTATGTCTGCTGCGGCGAATGTTTTATTTCTGCTGCTGCGAATGTTTTATTTCTGCTACCGCGAATGTTATATGTCTGCTGCCGCGAATGTTTTATTTCTGCTGCCGCGAACGTTTTATTTCTGCTGCCGCGAACGTTTTATTTCTGCTGCCGCGAAAGTTTTAATTCTACTGCCGCAAATGGTTTACTTCTGCTACCGCGTATGTTTTCTTTCTGCTGCCGCGAATGGTTTCTTTCTGCTGCCACGAATGTTTTATTTCTGTAACCGCGAACGTTTTATTTCTACTGCCGCGAATGGTTTACTTCTTCTACCGCGTATGTTTTCTTTCTGCTGCCGCGAATGTTTTTTTTCTGCTGCCGCGAATATTTTATTTCTGCTGACACGAACGTTTTATTTCTGCTACCGCGAATGTTTTATGTCTGCTGCCGCGAATGTTTTAAGTCTGCTGCCGCGAATGTTTTATTTCTGCTGCCGCGAACGTTTTATTTCTGCTACCGCGAATGTTATATGTCTGCTGCCGCGAATGTTTTATTTCTGCTGCCGCGAACGTTTTATTTCTGCTGCCGCGAACGTTTTATTTCTGCTGCCGCGAAAGTTTTAATTCTACTGCCGCAAATGGTTTACTTCTGCTACCGCGTATGTTTTCTTTCTGCTGCCGCGAATGGTTTCTTTCTGCTGCCACGAATGTTTTATTTCTGTAACCGCGAACGTTTTATTTCTGCTGCCGCGAATGGTTTACTTCTTCTACCGCGAAAGTTTTATGTCTGCTGCCGCGAATGTTTTATTTCTGCTGCTGCGAATGTTTTATTTCTGCTGCCGCGAATGCTTTCTTTCTGCTGCCACGAATGAATTTTTTCTGCTGCCGCGAACGTTTTATTTCTGCTGACGCGAACGTTTTATTTCTCCTACCGCGAATGTTTTAATTCTACTGCCGCGAATGGTTTACTTCTGCTACCGCGTATGTTTTCTTTCTGCTGCCCCGAATGTTTAATTTTGCTACCGCGAATGTTTTATGTCTGCTGCCGCGAATGTTTTATTTTGCTACCGCGAATGTTTTATGTCTGCTGCCGCGAATGTTATACTTCTGCTGTTGCGAATGTTTTATTTCTGCTGCCGCGAATGGTTTTTTTCTGCTGCCACGAATGAATTATTTCTGCTGCCGCGAATGTTTTATTTCTGCTGACGCGAACGTTTTATTTCTCCTTCCGCGAATGTTTTATGTCTGCTACCAAGAATGTTTTATGTCTGCTGCCGCGAACGTTTTATGTCTGCTGCCGCGAATGTTTTATGTCTGCTGCGGCGAATGTTTTATTTCTGCTGACGCGAACGTTTTATTTCTCCTACCGCGAATGTTTTATGTCTGCTACCGAGAATGTTTTATGTCTGCTGCCGCGAATGTTTTATTTCTGCTGCCGCGAATGTTTTATTTCTGCTGCCGCGAATGTTTTATTTCTGCTGCTGCTACTGTTTTATTTCTGCTGCCGCGAATTGTTTATTTCTGCTGCCGCGAATGTTTTATTTCTGCTACTGCGAGTGTTTTATGTCTACTGCCGCGAATGTTTTACTTCTGCTGACGCGAACATTTTATTTCTGCTGCCGCGAGTGTTTTATGTCTGCTGCCGCGTATGTTTTATTTCTGCTGCCGCGAGTGTTTTATGTCTGCTGCCGTGAATGTTTTATTTCTGCTGACGCAAACGTTTTATTTCTGCTGACGCGAACGTTTTATTTCTCCTACCGCGAATGTTTTATGTCTGCTACCAAGAATGTTTTGTCTGCTGCCGCGAATGTTTTATTTCTGCTGCCGCGAATATTTTATTTCTGTTGCCGCGAACATTTTATTTCTCCTGCCGCGAATGTTTTATTTCTGCTGACGCGAACGTTTTATTTCTGTTGCCGCGAATTTTTTCTTTCTGCTACCGCGAATGTTTTATGTCTGCTGCCGCGAATGTTTTATTTTGCTACCGCGAATGTTTTATGTCTGCTGCCGCGAATGTTTTATTTCTGCTGCCGCGAATGGTTTTTTTCTGCTGCCGCGAATGTATTATTTCTGCTGCCGCGAATGTTTTATTTCTGCTGCTGCTACTGTTTTATTTCTGCTGCCGCGAATTGTTTATTTCTGCTGCCGCGAATGTTTTATTTCTGCTACTGCGAGTGTTTTATGTCTACTGCCGCGAATGTTTTATTTCTGCTGCTGCGAATGTTTTATTTCTGCTGCCGCGAATGTTTTATTTCTGCTGCCGCTACTGTTTTATTTCTGCTGCCGCGAATTGTTTATTTCTGCTGCCGCGAACGTTTTATTTCTGCTGCTGCGAATGTTTTCTTTCTGCTACCGCGAATGTTTTATGTCCGCTGCCGCGAATGTTTTATGTCTGCTGCCGCGAATGTTTTATTTCTGCTGCTGCGAATGTTTTATTTCTGCTGCCGCGAATGGTTTCTTTCTGCTGCCACGAATGAATTTTTTCTGCTGCCGCGAATGTTTTATTTCTGCTGTTGCGAATGTTTTATTTCTGCTGCCGCGAATGTTTTATGTCTGCTGCCGCGAATGTTTTTTTTTGCTACCGCGAATGTTTTATGTCTGCTGCCGGGAATATTTTATTTCTGCTGTTGCGAATGTTTTATTTCTGCTGCCGCGAATGGTTTTTTTCTGCTGCCACGAATGAATTATTTCTGCTGCCGCGAATGTTTTATTTCTGCTGACGCGAACGTTTTATTTCTCTTACCGCGAATGTTTTATGTCTGCTACCAAGAATGTTTTATGTCTGCTGCCGCGAATGTTTTATGTCTGCTGCCGCGAATGTTTTATGTCTGCTGCGGCGAATGTTTTATTTCTGCTGACGCGAACGTTTTATTTCTCCTACCGCGAATGTTTTATGTCTGCTACCGGGAATGTTTTATGTCTGCTGCCGCGAATGTTTTATTTCTGCTGCCGCGAATGTTTTATTTCTGCTGCCGCGAATGTTTTATTTCTGCTACCGCGAATGTTTTATTTCTGCTGCCGCGAATGTTTTATTTCTGCTGCTGCTACTGTTTTATTTCTGCTGCCACGAATGGTTTATTTCTGCTGCTGCGAAAGTTTTAATTCTACTGCCGCGAATGGTTTACTTCTGCTACCGCCTATGTTTTATTTCTGCTCCCGCGAATGTTTTATTTATGCTGCTGCGACAGTTTTATTTCTGCTGCCGCGAATGGTTTCTTTCTGCTGCCGCGAATGGTTTATTTCTGCTGCCCTGAATGTTTTATTTCTGCTGCCGCGAATGGTTTACTTCTGCTACCGCCTATGTTTTTTTTCTGCTGCCGCGAACGTTTTATTTCTAGTGCCGCGAATGTTTTATTTCTGCTGCCACGAATGGTATCTTTCTGCTGCCACGAATAGTTTCTTTCTGCTGCCGCGAATGTTTTATTTCTGCTGCTGCGAATGTTTTATTTCTGCTGCCGCGAATGTTTTATTTCTGCTGCTGCTACTGTTTTATTTCTGCTGCCGCGAATGGTTTATTTCTGCTGCCGCGAACGTTTTATTTCTGCTGCCACGAAAGTTTTATTTATGTAAC
Organism: Calamotropha paludella; assembly: GCA_927399485.1. Classification (NCBI taxonomy): domain Eukaryota; kingdom Metazoa; phylum Arthropoda; class Insecta; order Lepidoptera; family Crambidae; genus Calamotropha; species Calamotropha paludella. The sequence continues at coordinate 21,738,819 of OV656817.1, read as the reverse complement.
CGCGAATGTTTTATTTCTGCTGCCTCGAATTGTTTATTTCTGCGCCACGAATGTTTTATTTCTGCTGCCGCGAATGTTTTATTTTTGTTTCCGCTAATGGTTCGCCGCATCGCGCGGCATTTAATTTAATTATAGTTTTTTCACCAGTCAGTTACACATTAACCATCTTACCAATAACGTGTGCTCCATTACCATTATAAAACCATACCAATTTAGTTTTACGTGTCTATCTTAGTTTTACCATAGTTTACCATAGTTTTATTATTTGAGTAATTTGTTACTAAAATTTTGTGTTCTTTAGATTCCAATTGACTTTAATACATGTATTTATCCCTCCTTTACTTCACTTAAGTGTACGCCGCTATCCCGTACATTAATGGTCCTTCGAGTTAAAACGGGGTCTATCGCGAGTTTTTATAAGTGACCTTTCGCGTGAACCAAAGTGAAAAATGACTAACATTAACTTTCTGCATACCATACCTGGATTGAAGTGATTCGCGGAACGGTTCCTAATCTGTACTAGCGCGGTGGACGTTACCTGTCCATTGCTACACCAACCAGAAACCAAAGCTAAGGGTCACCGCAGCCAGACTTGAGCTACACCATAGGTTCGAGTCATCAGCGTTTGCAGTTACAAACAAGTAAGTTCTTTCCCTTTTGAACCACTCTCTCCAAACTTTATTTTCCATGGAAGCTTTGTTAGAGACGCAAAACCAAATTATGCAGGGCTTGGATCAACTTCTTAGAAATTTTAAGAAGGACAGCCACGACTGAAAAGCAGGTTACGTTAGGAGGAAGCTAGAGACTTAAGAGTCTTACTGGCAAGAGTTCCATAACAACCATTTACAGTTATGTAACTACGACGAGGTAGACAATGCTTACTTCACGGGCAAGGAATATGAACGTACCTTAGCCTCTATAATGAGGCTAAGCAAGTCATGCAAAATTACAGACAAGAAGGCTGTAGTAGGTCTTCAACTCCGCTCCTGAAACCAGCAACACCGCTACAAGTGCCATTGAACCCAGCTCCCCTGGCGCCACAAAGAAAATCTGAAGGTACCTATAGTAAGTTAGATGAGATGTTGCGAAAGCAGACCAGCAACTTCAAGGCGTTTTCTCGCACTATAGCAAATGTAGACATCGATGAGCTCTCCGACAAGTGAGAGTTTGAAGACGCGCTTTCCCTTTTAAAGTCCAGATGGGGTGTCATTGATACTTTACATTGGGAGATCGATAGAGAATTAAATGGTGACTAACCGGAATATGACTTAGAATTTGCGAAATACGAGAAATCTTACATGAACGTTAAAAAGACTATTAACACCAAAATGTGGTCAGCTTCACACCGAGAAAAATCCACCCCACAAATGGAGATTCCAATCTTCAACGGCAATTATAAACAGTGGACTTCGATTAAAGACCTATTAAGAGGCCAGTCATAAAGAACCATCCTTGTCTAGCGCTCAAAAACTTCAGTTTCTAAAAAGTAATTAAGGGGTGAGGCTGAAAAATAAATTCAACATTTATGCATTAGCTCAGAAAATTATCAAGTTTCATTGGAAATTCTAAACCACCGTTACAATAATAAGAAAATTATTTTTACATCATAAATTAGTACTTTATTGAGCATACCAATAATGCAATAACAAAGTTCCACATTACGGAGTTCCACATCATGGAGTATTGCGTTCTGAGTCTACAACCAATGCACTTAGAGTAGTTTTTAACGCATCCGCATATACATCCACAGGTTATATTCTTAATGGTGTAATGGAGGCCCAAACTTACAACAAGATTTACAGACTTTAATTCTGAAATGGCGTCAATACCAATTTGCATTTACTGCAGATATAGAAAAGATGTTTAGGCAGATAAGAGTGCAAGAATGTGACCAAAAATACCAAAAAAATATTTGGCGAGATTCACCAATAAATCAGTATAAAGATTACCAACTTACCACAGTTATTTACGGCATCAAGGCAGCTCCATTTTTAAGCTATGATGACGTTGAAGCAACTCGCTATAAACGAAGGGGCGAACTATCAAAATTCAGCCGCGCCAAGCGCTCTCGATAATTCTTTTTATATGGATGACATCTTATATGGAGCTTTCAGCCTTTCGGAGGGGGTACAGGTACAATCAGATCTCATCAAATTGCTCAAATCAGGTGGTTTCAATCTACGTAAGTGGAAGTCGAATGTAAAGGAATTATTACCAAATGAAATCGACAACCATGAACTTTTCGACTTCAAAAGCTCTGAGTCAATCAAAACTTTAGGCCTTCGCTGGATACCACAGGAAGATTCGTTTACATTCGACTCTAAAATAGACGATAATACCAACCACCCTACCCAGAGATCCCATTTTGTCTGACATATCTAAGATTTTCGGCCCCTTAGGTTGGCTTTCACCATATTAAGTTAAAAGTACTTTTCCAAGCGGTCTGGAAATTGCAGTAAAAGTACTTTTCCAAGCGGTCTGGAAATTGCAGATCGAATGGGACGACCAGAAAGTATACTTGTTGACTAGACAAAGATTAAAGCTGAAATACACCAAATAAATGAAATTAAAGTACCAGGGTGGTTGAGCACGAGACGTGACGACTCTATCGAGTTACACGGATTTTGCGACGCGTCTGCCAAAGCATATGCAGCCGTAATCTATTGCAAGATTCAGAGAGGTAACACAACATCAGTCGTACTAGTTGTCGGCAAAACGAGATTAGTTCCAGCGAGTCAAATCATCAGCTTACCAAAATTAGAACTTTGCGGCGCTCATTTATTAGCCAAATTAATGGAGGATGTTTAGAGGAAGATCTTTAACTTCTTGGAAACCAGATCATCGAGATGAAATCCCAAGAAGGAATAGCTGACGTCATCTCATACCATGACGTCCACCATTACGTCGCCATCTACGTGCTGATACAGTGCAGCAATCGTCGCAAGGCTCGCCGCCTGGGGCGACGCGCGGCCGATGCGCGTAATACTAGTGATAGTGTACAGTGTGTGTGTGTCAAAGAGAGCGTATCTAGTGTAAAGTGCAATAGTGTTAGTGACGTAATCGAGGCTGAAAGACCTAATGTGTCCAAAGTGCAGAACTACAGTGCTCATTGAATAAGGCGACAACGCCAAACTTTCGTAAACATTTTAGATCATCAAACTAACTTACTTTTAAGTACCAATTGAATCATCTTGTTAAAATCACCTCACTACATTACCATCTATGACCAAACTAACCAACCCTTGTAATCATCTAGCCGTACGATGTACGAGTGACGTACATTGAGTCATCGAACTCCCGCGCGCTGCGTATGAATTGCACTATAAGCACTTTATGCATCGCGCGGCATTAAACCTAATTATAGTTTTTTCACCAGTCAGTTACACATTAACCATCTTACCAATTACGCGTGCTCCAATACCATTATAAAACCATTCCATTTTAGTTTAACGTGTCTATCTTAATATTACCATAGTTTACCATAGTTTTATTATTTAAGTAATTTGTTAATAAACTTTAGTGTTCTTTAGATTCCAATTGACTTTAATACATTTATTTATCTCTCCTTTCCAAGTGTACGCGGCTATCCCGTACAAACGTAGAGAACTGAACAGTAACGTATCTGTTTGGGGCCTTACTAAACTCAACAATGGATAAACGTCCACTCAGTTTCGCAAGTTTTAATTGTAAAAATGTTAAGCGGTCAATAGATAGCATAGTAAAACTGTGCCGTTCATGCGATTTAATAGCGGTGCAAGAAACATGGTTGTTGCCGGAAGAAATACCATATTTAAGTACCATTGACGGTGACTTCGGGTATATGGGAACGTCTGCTCAGTGCTGCCAACTCCTAGAAGTTCGAGTCACTAGACTCAACATCAAAAGTCACTAGAAAGTCGCTATAACTAATTGCACCGGAAGCGGACGCAGGATTAAGTATGGATGGGGGAGTAAAAAAATTAAAAGTAGGTACATAGTAATTAAATTATAATTCAAGTTCAGTGTTGCCAACTCAGCTACATGCAACATTAAATAGTAGAAATTAAAATCTGATATAGGTACTAATAGGTTAATGTAAAACTAAAATTTCGAAGAATATTTAACTGTTTTGATTTGAACATTTTTTTAAAGAGACTTTAATTTAATAAAGTTTTAATTCTGGTGCGTTTGTTTTCCATAATGTATTTCTTGGCACTGTATCGAGTTGACCAAAAATTTATCCAATAATGACTCTAGAACTGATTTAATTTATACCTACTGCAAAAGTCGCTAGATAAGTCGCTAAACAATTTAGTTGTCAAAAATTTTTTTAGTCGCTAACACTTTAGCAAAAGCCGTCATTTCTAGCGACAAAGTCGCAATCAAATTGGCAACACTGCGTCTGCTGTGAATACTTCATTGGGCGTGCTCCGTGGAAGGCCATATGGAGGTGTCGCTCTGCTGTGGAGGAGTAGCGTATTTAAGCAAGTCCAAGTGTTGCCGTGTGATAAAATCCTCGTGTATGTGGTATTAAAATAGTGACAAATGAACGACCAGTGATTGTGTTGAGCGTATACATGCCTTCAAATGCGGTGGAAAATCTTCCAGAGTTTACGGATTGCTTAAGTACGGTGAGCGCTATAGTTGTCGATTACGATATAGATTCTGTTTATATATTGGGAGACTTTAATGCAGATGTTCATGAACTATTCTTTAAAGAACTGTATAATTTTTGTAATGAACTATTTTGGTCTTGTTGTGATGTTGACTTTTTGGGTGTAGATTCCGGTTCTTACAGGTATATCAGTGAAGTGCATGGGTTTCGCAGCTGGTTAGATCCCTGTCTAGTGACACAGACTGCGAAACAATCAGTAGTTGATGTGTTTGTCAGTTATGACACTTTTTGGTCGGATCATTTTCCCCTAATAATCAAATGTCATTTAGATCTTTTGACACCAATTAAATCCACAAATATTCAATCCGCGAACAAAGACGCTTTTTGGGGAATGAGAAGTAAAGAACAGGAAGACCTATATTCCAAGAAATGTCATAACAAACTTAGATAAATAGATTTTCTGGCTGAATTTTCGAAATGTGCGGATTCATATTGCACTGTCCAGGAACACAGACGTATCCTTGAAAGGCTCTATACTGATATTGTGTCTGTCCTCCGCGATGCGTCTTCTGCGAGAGGACACGCGTAAGGGTGGAGGTGGCTCGCGCATTATGGGTTGGAATAGCCATGTCGCCTTAAGTTTACTGAGTGGGTACTGTGTGGTAAACCTTGTTCAGGTTTAATATATTTTCGAAGTTTTTGGAAAGACGTCAAAAAGAACAGTGTAAACCCGGGTCGTTATGTGAGCACCGACGGTGAGAATAACCACAAGAAGGCTGCGGACATTTTTAAAACAGTTTTACTGTGCAATCACCCTTAGGCGCTATGGGGCAGGTGTTCGATGCTGGTGAGCTAAGTGGAATAGCGGGTGTCAGAGTATCGGCTAATATGGTAAACGACTTAATAAATAACATGACCAGAGGTAAGTCTCCGGGTCACGATGGCCTCAGCATCGAGCACCTGCAACATGCTGGACCTCATATCTCTCGAGTGCTAGCTATGTTCTAGTCGTTATGCGTGAGTCACTGTTACTTACCTAAAGATCTAAAGAAAACAGTCGTTATACCTGTGGGGAAAAATAAAACTGGAGACCTGGCGGATAAAGGAAATTATAGGCCCATTTCTCTCGCTACAGTTGCTGCGAAAGTGTTTGATGGTGTGCTTAACGTACAGCTAGATAAGTACACAAATTTGCATCCGAATCAGTTTGGCTTTAGACCAAAATTATCAATGTGCAATACTGTGCTTTAAGCACTCTGTTAGATACTACATGGCGTATAATATCCTATGAAGAAAATTGGAGAGCATGGGATTCCCTCACGAAATTCTTTGCATGTTAAAGTATTGGTACACGCATCAGGTTAATAACGTTAGGTGGACGGACGCTTTATCGAGTTCATTGCGGCCTAAGACAGGGTGGTTTGACGTCACCCGCTTTATTCAATATATATGTAGACGCGCTGATTGCCGGACTCAGCAGTAAACATATCGGATGTCACATTGACGACATATGCGTCAATAATATCAGTTATGCCGATGATATGGTGCTGCTGAGTGCGTCAGTTTGTGGTCTGAGACAGTTATTGCAGATATGTGAACGGTATGCGAGTGAACATGGCTTGATTTACAATGCTACGAAGAGCCAGTGCATGATCTTTGGGGCTGAAGGTGCTAGATATTCGCAAAACGTACCATCTGTTTATCTCAATAGTATACCACTTGAAAGAGCGGACCACTTCAAATACTTGGGCCATATAGTAACTTCAGACCTCAGGGATGATCTTGACATTGGGCGCGAACGGAGAGCTCTGTCAAAAAGAGCAAACATGTTGTCTCGTAGGTTTGCTCGGAGTTCGGTTGGGGTAAAAATCACACTCTTCCGTGCGTACTGCACCTCGCTTTATATTAGCGCCCTGTGGGCTAACTTCTCGCGAAAATCGTACAGTGCTCTCCGCGTGCAGTTCAATAATGCGTTCAGAGCTTTGTTGGGGCTGCCCAGGTTCTGTAGCGCTTAGGGCATGTTTGCAACAGTTACCACAGATTGCTTCTACGCGACTATACGCAAGAGATGCACGTCTATGGTACACAGAGTGTGGACCCCAACATTGTTCTTGGGATGATTGCTGACAGGTTGGATCGCCCTTACACCCGGCACTGTTGTAATAAACATGTTACATATGGTGCCGGGTGTTATGGTAATACCAGGAAAGAATGACTTATTTATTGTTTACTTATTATTTCATTATTTATTATTATATTTTATCACTTCTTTTAATTTTATAATATTAATTGTGACATCTAATTTGTGACATGATTTAAATTTGAATTGTTTTGTAAATTTTATATGCTAATTTGTCTTTTTTTATTTTGTCTATATTTTTGGTCTTATTTGATTTGATTTTGATTTAATATGATTTTAATATTGTCATTATTAATTATGATCTCGAGTAATTTGCTTGTGTATGGGTTTAATCACCTGAATTAAATGATTTTTATTTTATTTATTTCTGCTGCCGCGAATGTTTTATTTCTGCTAGAGCGAATGGTTTCATTTTGCTGCCGCGAATGTTTTATTTCTGCTGCCGCGAATGTTTTATTTCTGCTGGTGCGAGTGGTTTATTTCTGCTGCCTCGAATGGTTTATTTCTGCTACCGCGAATGTTTTATTTCTGCTAGAGCGAATGGTTTCATTCTGCTGCCGCGAATGTTTTATTTCTGCTGCCGCGAATATTTTATTTCTGCTGCCGCGAATATATTATTTCTGCTGCCGCGAATGTTTTATTTCTGCTGCCGCGAATGTTTTATTTCTGCTACCGCGAATGGTTTATTTCTGCTGCTGCGAATGGTTTATTTCTTCTGCCGCGAATGTTTTATTTCTGTTAGAGCGAGTGGTTTATTTCTGTTGCCGCGAGTGGTTTATTTCTGCTGGCGCGAATAATATATTTCTGATGGTGCTACTGGTTTGTTTTTGTTCGAGCATGTGGTTTTTATTATGCTTGGGCATGTGGCTTTTTTGCAAGGGGCTTATATTTCAATACCTATGTGTTACATCACATAGTTACAAATTATTTAAGAAAACTAGATATTAAGCTATGCGTTTTTTGTTGTTAAGGAGGTAAGTTACTTCACTGAGCTTGTGTGGAATTTTGTTATAAAAGTAATTTATTTACCCAAAAAAGAGCTTCTTGTTTTCATAAAGCCTAAAACTTAGAACGGCAACTGTATTTTTTGTCCCTAGCAATAATTTTATGAATAATGCTCAATTTTTGAAAGTGTCATATTATATCCTTGGATACATAACATTTTTATAGATATATTGAGAAGCAACTGAGATTAACCTCCGAAATCAAAAGCCATGCTAATGCGCAATCCCTTAATGAAAATGTTAAATTTATATTTAAACATACCCGAGCTGAATTACTTTGCAATAAATTTAATAATTTCAAGATAAAATCAGTAAATATTCTTTAATTGTGTTCTTTTGTCTTTATTTGTAATTCAAATCATAGTTTTATGTTATTCTATTTTAAAATATTATTATATAATTGGCTTTTATACAAGAATGGGTTTGAATCCCAGAAGAAGCAGATGTTTGTGTGATCAATACGAGCATTTGTACTTGAGTCATGGAATTTTATATATATTTCTAATAATATGGAATATCAATGTATCACATATGTATGTCTATCTGTTACTCTAGCATGCATGGTATTAGGCTAATTGATGTGATTGTAACAAATATTATTAATATTATATTTGTACCTGATTTTTGAAACTATAATGATACGTATTTTATGAAAAATTTTGAATAGTTTTGACTAGTCATGCTTTGTGTTAATCATTGTGTTTTATTTATTTTTATTATTATTTTGTGTGTAACTGTATTTTTTTAATGTAATGTGCTTTATTTTTTTTTTATGATGATATTTGTAATTTGTTTCCCAATAATGTCTAATCAATTTTTAATTTTTCTTTATATTTCTGATGATGATTGTGTAATATAATAAATGTTATGTACGCCTTAACTATGGTGCATATCGGACAGAAAACAATGCATATTTAATTAACAATGTATTAACAGTACCATGTGGCAGTACTGATTAAATAAATAAATGATATCGGTGTACCTTATATAAATAAACTAGCTGACCCAGCAACGCGTTGCTGTGGCACAGTAATTTTAAAGATTTTTTCTAAAATAAAGTAGCCTAAGTTACTCCTTATTACATCAGTTACCTACCAATAAAAGTCCCGTCAAAATCGGTCCAGCCATTGCAGAGATTAGCCGGAACAAACAGACAGACAAAATTGTAAAAAAAAGTTATTTTAGTGTATGTACCGTATATATATTCATCTGCATGAAGTAAAAACGGTTATTTCAATATTATAAAGCGAAACTTCAATTTTATTTATATGTATATATAAAATACGTTTCTAAAAGTTCAAGTATTATGATGAATATAAAATGAGAAGTTTATAAATGGTAGCCGGTTATACCCATTTCAAAGTGACACTATGTCACTTGAAATTAGATGAACACAGATATCCACTTTAAGTTTAAATAGAATATTTCCACGAACTGGTTTCTATGTTGCAATGGTAGATAACTATTTAGTAATTTCCATTTGAAATATTTGAAACCTTATTAGTAAATGATAATTGCCTTTATTCATTGTGTACGGTTTACACCGCACAAAGTATATCACCGCGTCAGCATTTTAATATCTATATATTTCAACATAATTAGTCAAGTCATGTCATTACAATTGTGAACTCGTACCTATATCAAGTAATTAAATATTTTATAATCATCAAGGATTAATCATTTATCAAGATCCAGCAAATTAGTTAAGTGAAAGTATCAAGGCACTTATTAACACATTGTATCATCGGAACATTTGGATGCAGGTACTAAATGAAAATACTATCTCTACACATTTAGTATATTAGCTTTTTCTTTTTATTGCATAAAGTTGGCAAACAAGCAAGCTGCCCACCTGATGGTAAGTGGTAACAGTCACCTATAATACATGCGGCTCTTGCAACCCCCACAAGAACCACAGTGAACGTTGACAACTTGTGACATAAGGTGTAAAGTCACTGTACCCAGTAATTTCACTGCCATATCTTACCCTTCAAACCGGAACACAGCAATGCAAGCACTGCTGCTTTGCGGCAGAAATAGGTAAGACGGAGGTACCTAAGCAGACGACCCTGGTACAGAGTCTCCCTCCAGTATTTTAGCTTTATTATGCAATTAGTTGTAATGTTGTATAACGACCGTTTGGAGTAATGATAGCGATCCTGTCGTTCGCACCAACGGTCCTGAGTTCCCGAAGAGGCAGATGTTTGTGTGATGAATACTAGCAATCGTACCCTAACCATGGGTATTTACATATATATTTCTATTAATATTACCTTTTTATGTATGATATATGTATATCTCTCCGTTAACCCACTAGCCATATGAAAAGCCTTACTATATTGTTATTATAATTAATTATACCCCTTATACTCGTATTCGAAGATGGGGATCAAAAATTGTATTTCTGTAGGTAAGTAGGTTTCAGAGTTTGAAGTGTTCGTTCACCGATTGGGTAAGTAGAAATACTAAAAGGGATAAATAGCGCGATGTAGAGTGCAGTGTCGCGCCATCTATCGACACGATATGAACGCTCCATTTCTAATAATATAATTTTTAATAATAATTATATAATTTATTTCCATATATATTATATTAGTATAATATACAATTTAATTTAAGTAATAACATAATTTAGTTTGTACAATCACTGTCATCAGTGATTGAAGTCACCTATTTACTCTATGTTCAACCTTAATGATAATAGTAAACTAAGTAAAAAAAAATATTTTTCTGAAAATTATACATCTTTAACTACCCTATGACATTGAGCTATTTGGTTTTAGCACAGCTCAGGAAATTTATGTCTCATAATTTTATTTATAGAGGATCTTTAGCTTAATTAGTAAAGTTAACAATTATATTATAATTATTAAGCTGGTTGTTAAATATAGTGAATTTCAGAGTTTCTTTAGTTTTATTGTTTTTGTCAATATTGCTCAATGCTGTAATGATATAAAGAAAAGCAACTTATTATAAACTATTTTTTTGGAGATTTTTAAATGGCATTGACTCTTGTTACTGATTACAATGTAATGATTGATATTTACCTGTATATCTTCCAACAATCAAACAAATGAAATTAAACACAATAATATTTATTTACAAATACAGCAAAAGGCGGATTGAAAATGAACCTGGCTAGTACTGAAAGTCTGTTTATAAAGTTTAATCGGTTTTCAATAGTATTAGTGTATTATATAACTAGGCGATGCAGTCGCTTAGCATAAAGCAACGCTAGCACCATATATTGGAGCGGAGCGTAATACCAAAAAAAAGAAAAAAATATTTTTTGTTTCGATTTTTGTTCGAAATTTTTGCGATTTTCAAAATTCGGGTTCCGTCACAATCTGGTCCTAAACCTGTTGATTCGATTTCACACAAAAAATATTAAAATCGGTTAAGAACTCGGAAAGTTATGGCGTAACAGACATTGCGCTATCGAAGCTGATCCATGGGAGTTTCGCTCGCTCAGCTCCAAAAATAATGGTATATAAATATGACCGTATTGCACTGAGGCATATTGGTGTCAATGTGTTGTGACCTACCTAGGCGACATAAAAGTGAATAAGCTTAACTTGCCGCTACAGAAAACAACGTTATAGGGACATTTCGTTCAATGAGAGCTCTTTTATGGCCCCCATCTTTGCAGAATCAGCGGTCAAACAGAGATAAATCTTTCATACAAACAAAAGTAGCTGTCGATCACGCCTACTGGCTGCAGTTTTTCAACAATTGGTTTGTGTAGTTATCTGTTAAAAGGGTATGTATTTGAACCAAGATAATAAGTAAAATAATGTATTTTATTTTAGGTTATAGCATTCACAAAAAATAATACTAGTTTTGAAAATCTATAAAGCCCACGCTTTTCAGTGACCAAAAAAGAATAAAATAACCCGGCGGGGCCAAGTGAGGGGCCACTCAAAACGTGGGGGTGCATGTTACTTATGGAGATGTAATAAGATGTATGATATGCATAGATGTTGAGAGTATTTGTAAAGATGCGCCCCCACGTTTTGAGTGGCCCCTCGCTTGGCCCCGCCGGCTTATTTTATTCTTTTTTGGTCACTAAAAAACGTGGGTTTTTTAGATTTTTAAATCTAGTATTATTATTTTATTCTTTTAAATTATTAACTCAACGAAGTAACCATGTGTTACGCAACAATCGGATAAGCCCCATACAAAAGTGAAAGTTGCCGAAACTTGACTTGAAAGTGCACCTAGAAAGTTGAAAGTTGTTTAAGCGTGCATTGTCATCGGGTTCTGAGCTACCCTGAAAGTTTCAACTCGCTAGGTGGTCGGGAAGTGCCTCAAAATTGAGATATGAGATTCCAACCGGACAAACAAGACGACAGACAAGAAAGAGACCTAAGAAAAACGTGGGAAAAACAATCACATCACCGAACCGATCCTACCTAAGGGCTCGGAGATGTGGCTGTTTTTAAAAGCGTAATTTAAATCTTACAAAATTAAAGTATAATAATGCGATTTATTATTGTTTGTGGATTTTATTAACCATAAATAAAACCTATGTTTATTAAACTTTGAAATAAAATACTCTACGAGTACCATGGTCGTGATATATTCAGTCCCAATATCACATAAGTAAAGTTTGAACATTTTATTAATAGAATAGATTATAGAGTCCTTTATTTTGAAGTGACATTATTGACATGATCTCTACTATATAAAAGAAGGACTTTGTGGGTGTGTAACCATATATAGTTACCATAAGCCTAAGAATAACAGTTTTTATAATCAATTAACGTTACCTTAGCAACGCGTGGCCGGGTTAGCTAGTCAATATAAAAGATAAAATGTTTTTATATTCAGTAGATCATTTACAATGTATTTTTTTACAAAACTACAACTACAGATTTGGTTCGTAAGACATACGATTGAAGACATTGTAAAGAGAAGAAGCCGCAAGAAACTCGGTTAGTACTGTTTTCCCGTTTATGTTTTACAGAATCAAACCTAATTTTTTAAGTTAATAGAAATGCATTACATAAGTGAATCATTCGGTGCTAGGGAATACGAATATTAGGGAGGTATGCATACACACACACCTACACACACATTCACATTTTGTTTTATCGATACATTTTTGTTAAGATTACTGTTGATGTACCCAGTATTTTTATAATATTGATTGTAAACGTAATGAGTTTCTGTAATTGGCTGCCAAACTGAATTACATTTTTATATAATTTATAAGTATACGAAAGCTGTAGAAACTTTGTTTATTAAGAAATAAATAAATAAATAAAATTATAATAAACATTATGTATGTTAAATAAATAAGTAAGCTTATAAAAATAAAGGCCTTTAATCCTACGCATTTTTGTCCTTTAAATAAACATCATTTCTATAATAGCAACAAGGGTTTTTAAATCTTTCTTAAATAGTATTACATTGTCTATTAAATACAATTTATTGCATTAACTTAGCATTTTTAGTTTCCGAGATTTTTAGGATTCTTTAAGTGACCCGGATTCATTGCTCTCGAGTGTACTTTGATAAATATTGATTAAAAAAATTAGCTTACTTCCGCAAAAAACAAGGGAAACCTCCCGCAAATAAATGCAGTTACTGCAGCCACCAAAATACGTGTTTCGCCCCTACAAGGAGCATCATCAGTAGCTTTGATGGGTACGATGGGTACTCGATATCAAATACTTTCAAGTATCAGCCATAGAGTAAGTTTATTGGTCTACAATGGTCTTACAAAATTAATCAAAATTTTGTGCGATAACGACTCACGTTTCAATTTTTCATACTTTACCAAAAAAAAAAATCATAAAAAACAAAGATTTCATATATGTTAGGTCTTACAGAAAGTATTGTCTCTGTTCTGTTATATCTTATATGCGTAGTTCCTTACTTAATAAAGAAAGCATATAAACTACACACACCCACCCTTGATATCGCTTTACTGAGCTACTAGAACATTTTATATACCTACATTTTGTTACTTTATTACATATGTCCGTCTCTATGTAGACTTATATGGAGTGGCATTTACATGTTCTTACTAAAAGAAATAAGATTAATTAAGTATTTAATTGGAAAAACAATTCGTTTATAAAAGGGAAATAAAGCTTTTGAAAATAAAGTAAATTTAAATTTAAAATTATGAGAGGGAGGTATTTTATGAATTAAATTGTTGAATAAAACCTGTTTTGTGACAATGAAACACAAAAACTATTTTATTTTAATTTTATTATTTAAATAAATATTTCTTTTGATACCTTAGATACAAGTAAACAGTTTTACTTTGTTTATGTTCCTAATAATACCAGCTATTTAATAGTACCACATACTTCACGACAGTTTGGTGCAACGGTAGCGATCCTGCCTTTCGCATCAACGGTCCTGGGTTCGAATCCCGGAAGGCACAGATGTTTGTATGATGAATACGAACATTTGTACCCGAGTCATGGGTATTTATATGTATTTCTATAAATATTACATATCTATGTGTCATATATGTTTGTCTATCCGTTACCCTAGTATCCATAACATAAGCCTTTATAGTGCTTACTTTGGGCTAGGCTAATTGTTGTGAATGTATGAAAAAAAAAAAATATACACTACCTACCAACCGTAACTTATGTTACGTCAACTAAACAACCTATATACAATAATAATATGATTATCAATAACTATTTTATCGTAGTGAGTTTTAAATAAGATGTAAAATGTATCTACCCTAACACTTATTTGTGTATTTTATTCAACTTTTATCATCTGCCGTTGTATGTAGTGGCAATTGGATCAAACTAACCCACTGAATGTCGGTACTTAGGTGGTACATCTAGGGTTGCCAACATTTAATCGACGAAATATAGTATTTTTCAAACTAAAGTATAAAAAATATAGTACATTTCATAAAAAAGTAGTATTTTATGGAAATATCTAAAAAGAAACTAAGATATATTTCACCAAAAAACAAAACAACGCATGCAGACCAGTGACATGACCAGAGATCCGTTTGTTTGACATCGACAAGTTCTGAATGCGCATAGATTTAGTACGATCGGATACACATACATTATACTCTAGTCATAAGGTAAAGATATTCTTGCATGAGACTTACTAGTAGATAAAAAAAATATCCGTAACCTTTTATGTTTCAGTGTTGAAAAATATAGTATTTATGCGTACTATATATTTCTTTAACAGTATATAGTACGAAGACCCGAAATATAGTACAATACTATATATTATAGTACGGTTGGCAACCCTAGGTACATCCCACATTCCCCAACTACGCTCTGTGTGTTAAGGTGTCGAGAGTCGTGCATATTCCCACCGTCTACCCGCGGCGGGTCGAATCTACAAAGCGTACGTCCCAGTGGTTTTTAAATCTTGGGTATTCTCTGTTTACGCTCCGTGCGCTAAGGTGTAGGAGAGTCCTAAATATCTCCGCCGTCTACCCGTGACGGGTCGAATCCATAATGGATTTTCCACTGGGTCAACACATCTATATTGTTTTAATTATCATTATCATCATCTCAGTTGCAACACGTCCAGTACAGAACAGAAGTTCCCTTTCCCCTCCCTCCAAAAAGGGGGATTTTTTCTATAATCTCCGCGCATAGTAGGCGGGTTGGTAAACGTAGTAAAAGAATATTATGCTTTTTAATAATAATTTTCATTTGTAATCAATGAAATTGTTACTTCTAGCAGAAGAACGATAAACGATTTGACGAATGAACGATTTGACAGTTTCAGTTGCTAAGGTTGCTGATAGAGGCACTTTGAAACTGTGAAATCCTTGATCCATGATCACAAAAGTAACAATATCATTGATTTTATCTGAGAATTGTCAGCAATAGAATTACGTTATCCGTATACTGGTTCAAGGAATATTGATTACTTCCAGTACCATTAGTCCCCAACATTTTTTTTAATCAATCGTTGTAAGTTTTATTGTTAAAGAAACGTTTAAATTGAATAATCTTTTATGAAAGCAAGAAAGAATAAACATTTATTGACACACACACACACACACACATACACACACATACACACACATACACACACATACACACAAACACACAGTGAACAAGGATAGGAGAGAGAACCAAAAATTAAAGGACGAACGAAGTGAACAAAAAATAAAATTTAAACTAATGTGTGGGGTCAACAAATATCTCATCATTTTATCTCTGTGTCTTTCACAGCTGGGCAGAACAGACACAGAGGCACTGTTATTCTGACAGGGTTCATTCTATTATATTTTAAAAATTTCTACGGCTTACGATGTTCAGTTGTATATGCGGCCGAACACGATAACTTTTTTAATATCAGTAATAAAAAAGAATGTTTTAAATATATTTTAAAACACAAACCTAAGATACATTTAAATATTAAGAAAATTTGTTAAATTGATATGCTGATGGCCGTTCTGGAATTTGTTTTTTACATTCTCTATTACAATCAACAATAAACAACAATAAAGCAAGTTATTCAAACAATAACTTCAATCTGATATAGTATATTATGTTCTGTATTGACGGATTGCTTTGAGTCTGGAAACTGTTGACCGCACAATCAATTCTTAGTTCCCAATGTTAAATGATCATTTGGACACATAACAGGGCTGTCTAGAGGATAGTTAATCAAATTTTCTTACCCTTTGCGCATACAAAGTACAGGGCGAACACTTTTTTGATACGCGGTCTCGCTACTTATAACAAGTAGGCATAGTGCTGACTTTGACTTTGATTTGTCAGTGACAAGCGCTGCAACCATTAGGCGAACTGTAAGCTTGATTTCCTTTGGCCATCATAACCGCTTTGAAGTGAATCGTTGTGAATATTTTTTTAATAATATTAGATCATATTGGTAGTAGCTCGTATTATTAACTTTATAGATATAAATAACTCTTTTCGTTTTAAATTTTTAATTTGTCTTGGCTAGTTTATAAGTGTTAATATTGTAATTTACTCCTTTTTTTGTTATAAAATTTGTTTACCTATCATAAAACTGTCACATACTAGTGGAGGTTTGTTATAGGCTATTAGGTGCTATTTAATTATTAAACTATATTGAGCTGTTAACCTTCCCAAAACCAGTAAATAATAGTAGTTTATGATACTGTTGCATAATAAGGGTTCTTATAACATGAGTGTGTTTTAAAAAAACGAGCCGTAGGCGAGTTTTTTTATAGCATCACACGAGTGTTATAAGACCAAGTTATGTACAGTGTCATACACTACTTTATCTACTCTCATACTATAATATGTAAAACAATATTGCAAATAAAACGCTGAATATAACAACAAATTTATTTAAATGTCAAATGTTGGCGCCAAGGTGCAAACATCAATTGCGCATGCGTGTTGCGTCGGTCGTCGAGGACTCGTTCATTGAAACCTTTTTAAAGTAGAGGTTCAACCTCCTTGGTCCAGCTGGAGGTTGTATAGGTGTATCGTTATGATAAAAAAGTTATATTATGTTACAGGTGTCCATACAAGACCTGTATCGTAATGAAACTTTTTTTTTATTATATTTGGCCTGTACGTAATGTTTGTCATAAGCATTTTGTTTTCAGTTTTAGAATCTTTGTATTATAGTATCAGAGTAGATAAATAAATAAATAATTCGAAGTTTTTCTGCTTCAAACACTCACTATAGGTTTTCTATGTTTGACACACAAACCTTTGTACCAATCAGCGTTAACAGCTCTTCACTCTTCTAAGGGCTTTGAGGTAACATGCCTTGCTTTTGAGACAAACGCAGCGAGCATTTTCTTTGGCACTCGGCAAGTACAAACCTCTTTTGTTGAATTGGTTTCTTTTTTATTTGCCTTTAAACATCCAAGTAGTTGATTGGTGCCTTCGATCATAAGATTGGTGCTTTTGGATTTTATAATAAATACTCGTGTATATTATAATTAATACCCAAAAGAAAATTTCCCTGTCTTAGATTTATATTTCATTACTAACTTATACAATTTTGAACACGAGTTTTTTATGTTTTTTTATGGTTTTAGGGTAAAAATATGAATTCTTGCTCAAGATAAAAGTGTCCACAAGTACCACCAGATACATTTCCTTTTTTAACCCTTTATGTTAACTGTATCTAAGTTTTCTTTTTTGTATATAAAATTACATATTCCGTTGAATTCTCAATATTTTTTTGAGTGGCTATATCTGGATAAGAGAATTTATAAGAAACAAAACGTTTTACTGGAATTTTAGACGGTGAAGCGAAAGACATTTATAGGCTCAGACGGTTGCACTAAGAAGACTTGGCAGCTTTCTCCCTCAAAGAATATTGAAGGGTTTTAAAATTTTTCCTGGACGTTTGATGTGAAATTATATTTAATTCGTCAACATTTCGTTATTACAAAACTAAGTATATATGAAGAAATTCTATAGATTTTATCTCCAGTTGGCTTGATTTACCTGGGGTTTTCACCTGGGTGTATTATCTATATTTTTTTCCGTAAATATATACAATGAGAAAAACATGATTACCCTCAGTCCACTTGAATAGACATGTTTACTACTAGGATTTCAAAAGTAAAGAGGCTTTAAACTTTATTTTCGTAAACGTTTGAGTCATCTGCATAGGTAGTACTATTTTTCGATGATGATTTTACTAACTCTAGAATAGAATAGAAAAGTCTTTATGAACATGGTAAATACAATCAATACAATTAACCCAGATGTTCAATGTCCGCTTGGTGTAATAGTTGTGATTCTACCTACTGCGCCAATGGCCCCGGGTTCGAATCCTGGTAGGGTCATATATTAGTGTGACGATCACAGGCATTACTTCCCGTATCTGGGCGTTTATGTACTTATTTACGTAAATTAGTATATGGGTACAAAATAACGTATAGAATAGACGGTCTGGTTAGTTTGGCACTAAATTATAGTTGTGTGGTCTCGAATATTTTATTTTATTAAAAACATAGCCATGGCCATTAAATTAATCAATCGTATTCCTTCAGATAATTATAACAAAGCTACCAATCGGTTCATTACATTGTTGCGAAACTGGTTAATTGATAACTCTGTCAGTCAACCTGACTTACAAATAGGCGACACCGTTATATGGTTGATATACCGAAGTGTCGCACTAAGCGTTTTGGTTTCAATTTTATGATACGTTACGCTAAGGAGTGGAACCCTTTGTCTGAGTCTGTGTTTCCTGACAAATACAATTTAGGGGTCTTCAAGTCACGAGTGAATAGGTATCTTCTAGGTAGGTGCGTCACCCAGACCCTAGCCAATAAAGAAAAGTCCGATTTTAACATTGACTTGGCCGAAGATTAAATCCGTGATCTCCAGTAAACCGGTAAGGGAATCACTCGACACCTTAGGTCACAGTGAACAAAAGCAGTTTTCACTAGAGACATATCAAATTGTATCAGGTGTCATATGGGTTCGACTGCCATTTTTCCAGACAAATTTTATACGTTGGATCTTGGTCATGATCACAGTTAACGTCTTGAGTCCATACTAATGACCTGCCTGAAGTTGCTACGGAAGGAAGCGCCGCCTAGCAGCGGTGTACAGAGCTTAGGTGGTTGTTGTTGAAGTGCTTGAACTCACTTTCGTCCTAACCAGCGCTGTGAGCAGACGTTTCCTACGAACTGTACCGAGTCATATACTACTGGTTTACCGATGTGTGATAGGAATTGCAGTTTACTCAAACATATCGAGACTCGTGATTTCAACCATTTAATTGAACTGATTTAACCGAAATATGTAACAAAACATAAAACGCCCATTTTTTATAAAAGAACTTCTTAAAAGTAGGTACAAACAACAATTTTATAATTTATTATTTGTATTTTTATAACGCAGTCCTACTGGGCTTAAATAACTTAGATGTTTATACCCAGCTTAGATCTTAATCATTCTAAGTGGTTTTATATTTTAAGTTATAGAAGTAAAGTCATCAGAACTCCAAAGGTTATAAAAAGTTAATTCATATTCATTGTTTACCAAAAGTCTGATCGAACGGAACCATTAACTTATTAATAATTTATGAAAAAACTTTGCTTCTGAAACAAGAACTTAGCTACAATAAAAGTCATCAAACTTAAACAAACGCGATTTAAAACGACTATTGTACTCATCAATTTAGGCAGCGACATTTCAAAACTTCAGAATCGTAATCTACGGAACTTCCATGATTAATTTTAATTGTCCTTTTTTTAGATTCCAATTTAAGAATTTTATTTTTTCGCTACAATCCGAAAACTCATCGCCTACCCAGACAATACTACAGTTAACACTTGAGTATAAGAAATAAAGAAATGGAGAATCATAATTATTAATGAGTTTCTACACTTACGTGTCTATCATACATTCAATTCTGTATTAGTAGGTTACTAATACCGAATAAACGACGCATATTTCCATGTTTTTTTTAACTCCTGACGTTTCGACTTGTTTAAAAGCCGTGATCACAGGATGAATAAGGCAACGATAAGATTACTTCAATTTTAAAATAAAATAAAATATTAGTAAAAATAGTTTTATTTCAATATAGTTTATTATTAGTGGGTACATAGTTTAATTAATAGGGAACTTTAATTTTAATATGGAAAAATGTAACAATTCGTACCTTTTAAATGTTCTGGAAATAAACAATTGATCAGACTAGCTAAAGTCATAAATCACTTTTAGAAACACAGCATTTAGATGGTTTCTTATAAATATCGTTGATTTACACACACAGATAACGTTCACACTGCTTCTTTATACCAGACAACACTTGATTCTACAATAATTCAAGGCAATTATTCAAAGTTTTCCTTAAAATAAAATTAAAAGACAGAGCCGTTATGACGGCAGCGCCCTCTCTGGGCGGGCTGACTGGAATGGATATACGAAACAAATACATATACACTCATTTGCAAAAAAAACGGGCGGTTTTGATTTTCATTCATCTTTAAAAAGGTTTCAACAAGGTACACGTTGCTGGCCGGTTTTAAAAATGCCGTGGTATTTAAAAAGTACGTTCTAAATTAAAATTTTCATTTGATGCTCATTTTTACAGAAAACCCCTTTTTATCCTACATTTTTGGCGCGAAGTTCCAGAAGTTAACATCGACTTTCATAACTTTTATTCAATTTTCATCGATTAATTTCATATCCTTGACTCTCAAAGCTTTATTTATTGCTGTTTGGCTGTATCAAAAATGGTAGATAAAGTGGTAAACACTACCAAAATTATCGCGCTGCTTGAAGAGGGTTGCAGCCAATACTTCGTGGCTAGGAGGCTAAATGTTAGTCGCTCGACGGTCCAAAGGACCTGGCAGTGATATCAGGAGACTGGTTCCGTCGAGAGAAGGCCTGGTTCTGGAAGAAACCATGTACCCAACCACGAGATGATCGTTTTCTTGTGAGTCGCGCATTGAGAAATCGCAAATCTTCGTATGTGGATCTTAAGAACAAACTCCAAGAAGTAAGAAATGTGCATATTAGTCTATGGACGGTCAGGAGGAGGCTTCTCGCTGCCAATATACGCAGTCACCGCCCGGCCCGCGGCCCCAAATTACTCCGTGAGCACCGAGTTCACAGGCTTAGGTTCGCTAGAAATTGTGAATCATGGACTCAAGAAGATTGGAATAGGGCCCAACTAGCAAAATGGTTATATAATACAGTAACTATATGACTTCCAGTCCTTTAAATGTTATATAGTCGTTTTACCATTACTTATTAGTCGTATAGAAGTTGGAGATTTGACATAATAGTTGTATACCGAATTAGTCGTATTGGTACGTCCATTAAACGTTTTACCAACTTGCTTATACGCCGATCATATAATGGTCTTATAGAAAACGTTTACCTAACATCAATTTAGTCCTATAAACGTTTCGGTTAGATAAAAGTTATATAAAAGACAAAATCGTTTTTTGAAAAACATTTATATAACGGCAATATAACAATTATATAATGTGGATAACCCTGACTATTATAAAACATTTCAGTTTCTACAAAACTTTAATATAACTCTTTTCCCACATTCAGTCATATAAATTTAACTCCAACATTGGTCAAGAAAGATCACTGAAAGTTCAAAAGGTTCCGTACAAACACTTTTTGATAAAGATATACCAGATCTCGAAATTAAGTGTTAAATTACAATTTTGTAGCTTGCATTTATATTGGTGGGTTAAAAGTTGGTAAATGTGGTGATTTTTAACTTCCCGCTAAGAAAATCAAAGATTTTCGAAAAATCGGGATGTTCTTGTTTTTACCCCCTTTTGTAAAAATCGAGTTTTCAAAAGATCTCGACGTTTTGAGGCCTTAGGAATCTTCCCTGACCCTTCCCGCGATGGTGTCTGTATGTATGTATGTATGTGTGTGTGTATTGTAAACCTCTTATAACTTTTGAACGGTTTGACCGATCAATTCCAAAAACTAATCAGCTCTTAACCTCAAAAAACCACGTCGATCGCGCCCAAGTGCGTTGAAATCGATTGATTCTTTCGTGAGATATCGTTGACGAAAAAAATCGAAAAAAGTGTTTTTTGTAATAACTCCGAAATTTTTCATCTGATAAAATTTTTTTTGTTCCAAATTTTTTCTGAAGTTTGAAAATCTACATTAATTGCCGCCAACCGCGTTAAAATCGGGTAATTCATTCAAAAGTTATGGCAGTTTGAAAATTTTAAAAATCGTGTTCATCAAACTTTTATTGGCCTTTTGAGCTCGAAGAGCTCAAAATCATAGAACAGATACTTCTTGAGTTCGGAGAGCTCAAAATAACACATATTATATTTTTAGCTTAAAGAGCTCAGAAACATTGTATTGAGTGGAATTTTGAGCGCAAAAGCATAGAATTAGCGGGAAGTTACAGGGATGGCCTTTACGGTCAACAGTTTTTCAGATTTTTTTTATTACGTTATACTTACCCATGAAAGTGAAATGTTATTTATTTTTTCCTTGCGAACAATTTTACAATTTTATGGTTGCGCAGTTGCACGTGTATAAACTTGCTAGTTGTTACTAAAAGATTTTGAAAGATTATTCTTACGTATCAACAATCTGCCCTAACAGATACATATATCGTACATAGTGTACAAGATTTCGGTATTATAAATCTACTCTGCCACGGGGTTCACTTATTCACCTCGTGAACCCTAGCTATAAAACATGGAGCTTATCAATAGTCACACCAAAACGTGTACATGACTATTTTGTTGTTTAGTAGTTGTATAGCAGTCTATTTATGACTAAAACAAAAATGGCTACTCTTAAAGATTAATTTTATATGAAATTAGTATTCTCATACATCAGAAAAAGCACGAATATCGAGAGGGCTTAAGGAAAATAGTACATATCGTCACATATATTACCGACAAAGTAAAGTTCCCATGAGAAACTAGTCCCAAACGTGCTTAATTCCACATTCACTTGTTCATATTGATAATAAATCTTTATAATTACCTTTTTTAGTCATTACAATATTAAAATTTCAATTGGAGCACAATACAAACTGACAGTTAGGATGGAGGAAAAATGTTTTATAAATGTCATAGCTTAATATGAATAAACCATTTGAATCATAATGAAGTCTTATAACTACCTTTAATAAAACGTTTTAGTCGGTGTCACGACTTTAACTGGACTACTATATGACTATTTAGTTTTATAAAATGGGCCCTTTTGACGTTTTATAACGTTTATAAAACGTTTTATAACGTTTTATAAACGTTAGTTTGATGTCTATATGACCGTCACATAATCACTTAAGGTCGAATAAGAAACGTTAACTCAACGTTTATATGGCATTATTTTGCTAGTGGGGGTTTTGTTCTCTGATGAAGCCAGGATATCTCTGTTCGGTGAAGATCGACGTCGGCGAGTGCTAAGAAGAAAAGGAGAACGCTTTTCAGAGGCATGTTTCGAAGAAATCACACCTTATGGTGGAGTCTGTTATGTTTTGGGCAGGAATAAATTCAATGAATCGTACAGAGTTAGTCTTCATTGAAAACGGCTCACTGACTGGGCATCGATACATAACGGAAGTTCTAATTCCTCATGCACAACCCGCATTGGCCGCTCTAGGTGAAGACTCGATTTTTATGGACGACAATGCTTGCGCCCACCGATCTCGCGATGTTAAAGCGTATGTGCAAGAGGTCGGCATTCGTCGTTTGGATTGGCCAGCTCGAAGTCCCGACCTCAATCCCATAGAGCATGTCTGGGACGTTTGAAACGGCGTGTGAGATCAGTACAATCGGCTCCGCAGACCATCAGAGAGCTGAAGAATGTGATTACTACGGAGTGGGAACGTATTCCGCAAGCAAGTATCCGGGATATACTCGCTAGCATGCCCAGACTATTTCAAGCTGTGATTTCAGCTAGAGGGGGTCACACTCGATACCAAACATTTATCTCCTTTTTTATTAAAGAAAAACAAACAAAAAACTTTTTTATTTTCACTTCATGAGCATATGCACTACTAGCGAACATACACTACTAGTGAGGTTTAGCATTATTTCCCATAAATTGTATCAAAATTTTATGAAATACTGATGAAAACGATTATTTTCTTATTAATTTACCAAATTGTGAGGATAAAACTACCTATAATTATCAAACAAAGCAATATTAACATTTGAAATGGTTCATTGCTTAGGAGCCCGTTTTTTTTGCAAATGAGTTTATTTTTACCATATATGATTCCTTAACGCTTCAACATATCTGATGGCGAGGAATTAGACCGGATCCTCGCCAGCACCGGCCCACGTAGTAGCTACGGACTCCCCAGTTATATACTCTACTCGATTTGTAGTGCATGTGGTGCTTTTAAATAAGTAATGTGTAAACTATAATTATAATGGCGTACATGTTGTTGATGAGCCAAATAATATAAATAAAAAACTCAGAAAATAAACTAGAAATAGATAACAAAAAAAAACCTTGTGATAAAAAGATACATTACGCGTACCTGATAAAACGCGTCGAAACTTATGATTAGCCTTCCTTAATTATCTATTTATGTCCTTGTAATTTCTAGTAGATTTTAACAATTGTTAAGTAAATAAACAATTTCTTCAAATTATCCAAATTTTCTAACATACCCGCGCACCGCGTTTTAAATTATGAATGTTTAATACAGGCATTGTGAATACTCTAATTTGAAAAAACAGTATTTTTCTTTTAGATACTTGAAAAGATAGTTACAATTTTAGGACGAAGTTAAAAAAATTGTATGTAACATATCACATAGTTCGCTTTTTGAAAAGTTAAAGGCATTAATTTACGAGACTATGCAATCGAAAAGCTCTCAACAAGAACGCCCCATTTTAAAGGGAAACCGAATTTTCCCAAGGGGAAAGCTGCCAATCAATCGTGTAATATTGTGGCAACACTGAACCTTTTGATATCTTATTTATAACGCTTACGATTGTTTTTATGCATTAAATAATGTCTGATAACATATCTATTATGCTTTTCTGTTTTTAATACTCTTTAAATTGTTATGTATTTCTATATATTCGTGAAAAATTGTTTTTTTTTAAATAAAGTTATTACCGTATATACGAGGCATTTATTCTTGTTTTTTTTATTTAATCCTTTATCGACTCCTTTACGGGAGCCGTGATCACAGGGTGACTAAGGTAGTTGTAATTTAATATCATTAAAAGAGGCTTTATTTAAATGTGCCATAAGGGCGAAAGTGTACAAGAATCAAATAATAAATCTATATCTATAAATATAATTATTACCTGTCACAGTTTTAACCGCAATGTACTCTGCAACTACTCAACCGATTTTGATGTTTTTTTTTATTTTGCTGGTTTTGTTCCAACTTAAGGCATAGGTTAGCTTTCATTTTAATTTATTACATAGCAACGCATGGCCGGGTCAGCTAGTATACAAGGTGTTACAAATATACCCGTAAAGAGGAAACCGGGTTAAATGGTCCCTTATAAAGGCTCAATTTACAATATTTGAAAACCGTATTATCGCAGTATGACTTACCGCCAAAATATATTTATTTTTCATTTATGTGTCAACCCTCTTTCCATATAATTAAAGAGTAAATAACACAGAATATTTATGTACATTTTTACCCAATATCCACGGAGCGACATAAAGTCAATAATAAAATGTACAGATACCGTTCTGATTAATATTACAAGTCTAAGAAAATAATCAATTATCAATAAGAAGTCTTGACCTCGTGAATGTGGCCTCATTCGTCCAAGGAACATTATTTGCGTAATTAGGGTTTTCCCTTAACTGCTTGAGGTACCACACGCAGAAGTTCCTTCTGGGTGCTAGATAATGTATTACATTTTTTACTGGGTTTTTGTGACACGCTGTATACACTACTGGAAAAAATTAAGGGATCAAAATAATATTCCAAATTTTTGGGATGATGCCCCGATCACCGCGGGCATTAGTGAATCAATATTAACTTTTTTAATAGGAGAATCTGTAGAATCAAGGCATGCAGCGGTGGAAACGCGTTAAAAATGATTGAGCGAGGGTTTCTTAAATTTACTTAACTTTCTCGAACAAAAATGTGGAAAAAGCTCGAAAATCATTTTTTTTCTCATTTTTAAAAATGATGAGCTTTTCAGAGCAAAGACCTTGATCCTTTAATTTTTTTTTAAACTCGATCAAGTAAAACAAAAGCGCGGCTGGCTGGATTAATTTGGTTCTTTGTAGGGTTTTTGTGGACATATTGAACTGTAAAAGGCACACTTAACATTAGTGGTTTCCTCAATATTTTCGATCTAGCGCTTGATTTTCCAAAAAACCACCAAAAGCCCTTTTTTTGTTACATTTTCAAATTCATATGACAAAAAGAAAAAAAATTTTTTCGGAAAAGCAATGGCTAGTCGTTAAAGAGAATTTATTCAAGTTCTTGAAACCCACCTTTAACTTTTTGTGCGATCATTGGTTGCTGAGATATCGATAATCAAAGACATAAGATCCTTTTCGATTTGTAGACTGATACCTCGACGAGAAGTGGTCTATAAAAAAATAAATTCAAGCTAAATGAACAAAGTATCCGATCCTTGTAGTGGTTAAGCAGAAAAAAAAAATTTCCACGCCCGTAGACAAAAAATAAAACTAAAAAAAAAATGAAAATCTTTTTGTTGCTGGTTTTTCTGAGATTATTTAAAAACCGCGCAGGCTACAATATTTTAAAGTTCTAATCCAATAACTAGACACTTGGAGCTACAATTTTCTTTTTTTTTGATTTCCTGTACTACCATTTCTCTCAAAGTTACGGCCTGATGAAATTACCAAAAAGTTTTTGCAGTAGTGTATATTTTCCTGTCACAATGTTCGACGAAATCCGAAACTACTGAACCGTTTTCGATGTTTCTTTCATTTTGCTGGATTTTTACCAATTAGGACATATGATAGAATGTTTATTGCAAATTATAATAACTGATCCACGGCAACTCGTGGCCGGGTCAGCAAGTATTATACAGAAAGACACAGCCATCAAATATCAATTCATATGACACTGTGTAAGGTAGATATCCTGCCCACTAAATAAAAAATACAGGTTATCATCATCAAATTTTATTTTATTTATTTATTGACGTGACAACGTCTTATAAATTGGTTTGCCGGGTGACACTTCAAGAAACTGCGTTACGCTCCGCTCACGTTATGCGCTTACAATGAGAGCGAGTGAGAGGCACGCGTCCCTTCCACTCGGGCATGGTTAGCCCGCCTAAGAGCGAGAGAGACAGACATAAAAAGTGGAAGGGACGCGTGCCTATAAATTAATGTTTTAAATATAATTCTTTGTATAAATAAATGTTTTAAATTGTTACTATTATTTCATCCTTCTTCCTACTATACGAATGAATATTCACATTAAAATTATTTTACCACTCAAAGTCGTTGTCACGTAAAACTTTCGCCCGTATACCGACTTTACAGGCAACCAACCAGTTTTTTTATCTGTAATTTTCATAATAAATGACAAAATTTTACCTTATGACGTTTTTAAGTATTTTTGGTTTTTCGCTTATCAAAAATTTCAATATCTTTGGAGATATAATAATAAATGAATATGATATCAACATTTGTAAAGATTGTTACAAACTTCTAATGTCTGGGTTTGGGTTTAATTTTATGGGTTCCGTGAATAACATTCAGAGCAAAGCAGAGAAGAAAATTCTCAGGGACTGACTGTTCAGTTTCGATTCGACCGTTTTAGCACTGCTGTCAAATAAAGCTTTTATAGTCTGGTTTGATATAATTGATGTGGCATTCTCAGCTTTATGCTTTCTAGTTTATTTTATCTTATTATGTGATATATTTATGATATGATATAAAAAATCACCTTTTTAATGCTATTTTAAATGTCTTTATTTTTAAAATAAAATATATCGTCATGGCTCAAAACTTTTGGATCTCCGGTCCACTGCTCTCCCAATTGAGCTACCGAGCCTTGTGAATATTTTTTCTATTATTATAATTTATCTAAGATAGCATTGATAAAATGCATAAAATATTTCAAAATTATATAACTAAATGGCTGTTTTATTTTAATCGATTGCCCAAACATTTGTAAAAATGTTTCTTTCGAATACGAGAGGATGTTCCTCTCATTGATGAGATAACGCTGGCCTACAGCGTAAATTTAGAAGGGTACTAGAAAAAGAAAAAAATTACGAGTGTCAGTAGCTCTATTGGGAGAGCATTAGACCGGACTTCCAAAGGTTGCGGGTTCGGTTCCCGCCTGAGAATTTACTTGTGAGCCGAGTCGAATTTTTCTAGTATTTTTCTATTATTTTAATTTATCTTATAACAAGTAAAGTAAAATTAAACTATTTTTTATTTATTACTTTAAGAATATGAACCGTGTCGTGTTATGAATTTCGTTACGGATTTATAACCAAAACAAATACTAAACATAACTCATAAGATTTCATTTTAGTTTGCAACGAGATCTGCTTAAATATTATTTAAACGATGTTCAAATTCTATTGTTGAACTCTATATTCATCCACTAAATGCCACAGCAGTATTCCACAATGCCAAAATTACGTTAACAGCTTTAATACAAACGGAATATCTGTAGGCATCAGTGTTGCCAGAATCTTACTTTTGTAATATTTTAGATTATTTTTGAATGTCTTATGTTACTTCCATGTTACAGGACTCTAAATGTTACTTTTACATTAGTAGTAAGAATTATTAATAAATAAAAAAACAAGATACACAAATTTCGATTCGAAGACATAAATTATTTTATCAGTGATTTAACTTTGCGAAGGTTACTTACATATTTAAAATAATGCAACTGTGTGCTAACGAATACCTAAATAAATATTTTAAGTAAAACGTTTAGGAAATTAAGAATTCATTAAGAAACTCCTTGGTTTAGCTTGCTAAGTACCAGTCAGCAAAGTCGTGATTTGATTTTGCTTTGCGTTGTCTTTGCTACAAGTATAATTTAGCGAGTTTTCCAGAGTTAGTCTTTTTTTATATAAAAAAAAACTATATTCTTCCCGTCAAAATTTTGCTTTTTTTGTTGCGTCACAACCGTAATTGCTTTATTTCTCTCCTTCCAAAGGTTATCTGGTAGAGATCGCTCTAAGAGTTAAGACTGCCTATTGTAGCACCTCGTATTGTTCTCTATTTTATACATACATATATAATCACACATTTTCCCGCCGGGGGAGGCAGAGATCACAAATTTTCTACTTTTCACGGTCTTGACAAACATCTCTCGCTTCTTCATCTTTCATCAGAAGTCTCTATTTCAGATAGGCTCATAATTTGTTTGTAAAATAAAGTATTTTCATTATTATTTCATTCATGTCACTTTTTAAGCTGTGTCATGTTGTTTTTGATTATTGGCTACTGGCAACACTGGTCGGCATTTTAAAATACGTTTTGCAAACTCGCCTCGCAGCCTAAATACAACTTTAACAATCGTTCCCTTTTAGCATTAATTTAAATTCAGATGTGTGAGGGTTCACTGCTGTTTGGAATACGAGCGACGTCAACGTCTCGCTGAATCCTAAATGCAAAGGACGGACAGCCCTGCGAAGTTTCAGCTTACGATCCGTTCCTACCTAGGGGCGTGTAATGAAAATTGGCAGTTCAGCGGATCGAACAAACTTGGCTCAGTGACTACACTGGAAAATGGTTCGTATGTAATTGGCTTAAAGTGTTTTGATGCAGTTTCAAAGAATGTTTCACAGCGGCGACGAGAATAAAGTATAGTTTTTTACGTTCTGTAATGCTCTTTGTTTTGTTTTGTGTTTGATTTATAAAATGACTGGACTTTGAAGAGCTTTTATGGTTATAACAAGTTTTACCTTTTATATACACTTCATTCTTATTATTGTTAACTAAATCATATGTCATCAAAATCTATGATATGTCATCTATCATCAAAAGATAAAGTCATAATGTCAATTGATGCATGATAATGCTAATAAATAGTTTTAAATAACGCTGAAACAGAAGACTGAAAAGCTTAGATCGGAAAAAACTATTTTAGTGGACACATGGATCAGTTTTTGAAGTTATACTTCTCTAGGCGCGTTATGAAAAAATGATAAGAGAAATTTTAAGATCGCGCGCATCACTGTGACACCAAATTATCATGTTGAAGTTGGCCGCTAAAGCGACATGGAATAAACCAGCAGAATGAAGTTGGCCACTAATTGGCTCAAGGTGGTTACTCAAATATTTATGAATGTGTGTGTGTGTGTGTGATTTTAAATTATATATGATGGTGAACAATAATTTATATAATATAATAACAATTTTATATTTTATAATAAGATTGTAATAATTTTATTTAAAAGTGGTTTTTATATTTTAAACTTTTTTAGTACGTTTATTGATTTGAGGTTAACTGTCGGTATGTATTCTTTTTATTTGTTCATAATTTCAATTATTTAATTTAATGATGCCAAAGAAGTATAACTTCCCAGGCGCATACATAACTACACGCACCCATATTTTTTTTGTAAGAAGATTAAACATGATTCTAAACTCATTAGTAATATTTTAGTATGTAAGTCCACGTCCATAGTACTTTGGTGAAGTTTGGACCGGTCTGCTTGGGTTCAACCCAAGCTGACATCTCAATGGGCTACGGTCGCCTTTTTTTTCTTTCTCAAAAGGAAATGCAGCTTTAACCTTTATAAGCGGAAAATAATGATGAGTTGGTTGTTGGCTTTTAACAACTGGGAAACAGAATACTACAAACTCCTCTTCCGGAATTAAGAAAAACGTCTGTGGGGGAGAAATTATTAGTTTATTTTATACTAGCTTTCATAATTAACATTGTTTTGTAGTAATGTAAATATTAAACATCAACGAACAAGTACAACAGGTCAATCCACTCAGGTTCCCGCCACACAAGCTGTGTGTTGCCACAACACGAAGGAAAATATGCAACTTATTTGTGATTATTTCATAACAATACCAAAAAGTTCTGTTAAACAATAACATACTCGTATTTTATGAGAATCTGTCTTGAATTAAAATACAACGATAACTTTCAACGTAATCTTCAGTCCATTGTTCCATCTGAGCGAGCCATCGATTGTTTGCAAGTTCATAAATCCACTCCGCGTGGAAGAGACCGTGGATAGGAGGTGGTTTATAAATAATTAAGAGGCGAGCTTTGAGCGCAGTAGTTATAAACCTCTACGACGAATATACCCTCATCAAGCGACATCCTGGGAAGGTTCGCGCTGTCCAACTTGTCATTAGTCCATTATCGTGATTACTTACAGGAGGAGAGAGTAGGGAGGCTGCGATGTTGCTACAGTTGAAAATAATTTCAGTGTTATCTCATTAAAAATCGATATATTTAATGACATCTACAAAACTTTTTGGAGAAAATTGCTGGAACGCATTGGATGAGCTAAGATAATAAAATGATTTTCTAGATAAACAATAAGTGCCTAAAGTAAACACTGTAAGGCTTGTATTATAGGTACTAGGGCAATGGATAGACATATATATATATATTGTGATACATAGATATTTAATAATAAATTTGTTATGTAAATAGAAGGTTTAAATAGAAGGACAATGTATCGTCATTGTATCTAAAGGAATATTTTGAGTTTCTTATTGATAATATAAGAGAGTAATTAAGATTAAAAACGAAATAACAGAGGAGATAAGCATGTAATGAATACTGCATTTCATTATATATGATCCGAAACTTCTGTTTGTAAAGTACTGTCATTATTTATTTCATTTATTATTTATACAGACATATTACAAGCTAACAAATTTATCCAAGGCGCTTACAAGATTATTAATGAGGGCAAAGCAAACCAAGATATATTATCTATAATTATAGTTGAAAAATACCATACTTTTATTTTATGCACTAAACACCAGTAATATTTAAGAATGGCAAACTCAATATAACATACGCACGCAATAATAGACTAACCGTTTTATATATAAAACACTCAAACGCTTAATAAACTTATTTTATTTATAGAATGTATAGTCTTTTTCTTTCAATCTCTTAGCATAATTGGAGTGAAATTAATGATAAAATAATATTTCTTACATTCAAGCTAACTAGCCTAGAATAACTACTGTAAGGCCTGTGGATACTAGATAGAGTAACGGTTAGGAACACGTCTTTACGTAATATTTATAGAAATATTATAAATATCCATGACTTAGGTACAAACAGTGGTACGGGTAACGAACGCAATAAGAGACATCATCGGAGGGTAGACCGATATTTCTGCCAATAACAGCCTACCCGCAATTACTTCAGTCGCTCCGTGATCATGGCACTTGCAACAGTGCCGAAATATCGGAAACTCAATAACAAGGTACATGGTAACAATCCCGTAAATAACTTATATTACTATAATGTTAGTGACCATGAAAGTTTAAAACAATATATAGGTACAAATGTTTGTATTCATTACATAAGCATTTTCCTCCTTCAGGACTCGAACGCAGGACCATAGGTACGAAAGGCAGAATTGCTATCGTTGCACCAAACAGTTGTCAATTTCTAAACTCAAATATATATCGTAGAGTAACCACGTGTTTATAATCTTTATCATCAGAAAATAATAACGAAATTTAAATTTAATAAAAAGAACATAAAAACGGTCTTTGATTTTCAAGAACTCCTATCTTTCCGTTTCTGGTAATGAATAAAAACATTTTAATAAATAAGATGTAGATAAGAACTCAGTTCAAATTTTCGTCCAGTATAATTACTTAGCTTTAATATAAAAAAAGTTTAACTAATATTTTTTTATCATAATAAATCGTAAAAAATGATTAACCCTTATTACAATACAGATATGGATAATGAGCTTTGTCACTCAGATATTTCTCGTATAAATCATTTGTAATATTTAAAAATTTACTTTATTTGCTGTATCATACTAATTATTCTTTCTTTATTCGTGGTTTTTATTTCAGTGAAAACTTCTTTAGCATCGTTGTGATTTGAAAGTCGATGAAAGGAAAAAGCGACAGTAAGAGAGACAGACACATAAATTCATAAGATTTAAGGTAGGATAAAATGAGGTAGGAAGCATTATGTACGTGTGTTAATACGTGTTTGTGTACGCATGCGTAGCACAAAGTTTGAGAGAAAGCATCACAACAACCATGGTATTTTGTATACGTGTACGTATTATTTTTGATGGTTTCACTTCTACCACGTGTGAATTGCACACATGGTTTTTAAAAAAGTAAACAGTTGTTCCAGATCTTGTCAAGTAATTTATGATCATGACCATTTGTTTCTAATGAATGCCTCAATAAAAAAAAAAATTACCAAGCTACATTTTCGGAATAGTAACTTGAACATTTGTTTTCACAAGGAAAACCAGAGTAGGGATATTTAATAGGTTAAAGATGCCGAAATATAAATAAAATTGGCTCTATTTCCAAAAGCACTTTAAAAAAAAATTTATAAAGATCCATAATCTGAAATAGTACATTTCAAAAGTTTATAAGCCCCTTAGAGTTTGAGTTAGATATCTTACTGCTATAACAGACACTGCAGTAACGTCTCATCAATGTTTCACGTCCGTAAGCGGCGCAGTCGTTTAGTCGTAATTGGGAACTGAAAAAACAATCAAGGCGACGAGAAAAGGTTTTACTGCTAATTTACTTGCGATACAGACTTTCCGAAGAATGTTAAATGAGCGACGTACGACTTTTATACGACCTTGTTTTATTCTGACTGAATGATTTTACAATCCCTGGATAGGAGCTGCTTCTAACGTCTTTCTTAGAAACAACCTTTTAAACGTCCGTTGGATATAATGTTTCTTACACTTGATTGGCTATTGTGTGTTGATATATATCTCAAAAGATATTTTTTCTTTATAAAGCGATTTCAATATTCAGACAACTGAAAATAATAATATTGAAATTAAAATAAACCTGTTTATATTTATCTCTGAGGACGAAGAACCGTTACTATTTTAATAAACACTAAAATAAAAAATACAATCATCTATTTTTATCAATAAATTTAAAGATATAATGAATTAATTATTATTTTTTGCGTGTTTACTTTATAACTCATGTGAATCTAATTCATATACATAATTGTATACGTTGTAGTTTTTCACTTCAATTGTTAGATTTTTTTATTATTATTGATAATTGACAAAATACACAGTAAAAAGGGAATAATCAGAGCGAATTGGCAATATCCTTAACAACATTTTTAACCTACAAAATAGAGTAAAAACGCATCAGTAAATGCCAGAAATAACGATCATCAATGAATCAACTGTATTTTTTATTTGAAAATTTATTAATAAATCTGTAACATTTGCTATGGTGTGTGGTGGCCGATGGTCTCCGGCAGTGTTAAATAGCACCAATTCAAACATTAAGGTGTTATAGATTGACAAAACAAGAGGTTTTTACCTTACACTTCCCGTAGAGCAAAAAGTTAGAACCAGCATTTTTGTTTTTTTTTACTAAGATTTGAAATCGCATGAAATCGTGGAAATTATTGCCCCCTATTTTGGGGAGGCTTCAGTACAGCAGTGGATTTTTTCAACTGAAATTTTCTTCTGTTTTACGGATGCATACACGTTTTTTTATTTAAACTTAACGTTTCGACTCTTTTGCAGAAGTCATGTTCACAGATTTACTAACGGCCATTTTTAAAAGCCTATCTTCCAGTAGCCTAGTTCTACTTTGGTTCAGTAACTATCCAATCTCTGTTATTTCCTATCATTTGTCAAGATGTGCTGCAGTTAATGGATAATCGATTTAATATAATATGATAATGTAATAACAAAGTATTAGACGTTAAATATCACATAGAGTATGGTAAAACCTGAATCGTTTTTTGTGTCACTGTATATGAAGTATATTTAATGTAATGTTGTGTTACGTTTTTGTTTATAGGGTTATTGAAAACGACTGTAAGTCGAAACGTTAGTATTAAGTAAAATAACTATATATGCACGATTTCGGTTTTTATAAAAAGCTATTCTTAATTTTTTTTGATTATTTATTTAATTACTGGATTTTTAATATCTTAATTTTTTTTCTAGAATATTAGGCGGAACACGAACCCATATGCGATGGGATGTACATCGCTGTCCGGCTTATAATTGTTTCTCTTTTTACAAGCACTTACCTAAAAAAAATTGATTTAAAAATGAATCACGTTCTCTCAAAGTATGGTTTTGCATTTCGTTTTCTTTTTCCCTGTATTTTTTCCTTAATTGCATATTTCTTACCTGATCCAATTTGAGCAGTTCCTCTGGTGTATCTGGTAACTGTCCCAACATGAGTGGAGGGTTGATGTTGACCTCTTTACCCAGCGAACGGACAACCTCTTCTCTGTTATATCGGTCCGCGAACACACAGGAAGCTGGTATCAGGCCATGCACCGTATAGCTAATCGCCCGGACGAGGATCCTGGGAGAAAAGAATACAGATGAGAAGGAGCCTTACGGGAAATTAAAACAATTGTTACAGTTTTCACTAGTGACTGCAAAGAGCAGTTTCAAAAAGGTTAGTATCTCAAAAGCATAATAGAAAGGACACCGTTGGATCGCTTTATAGTTCATCGTCTGCCTATCTATCTGTCTACGAAGAGCTTGTTTCTAAGAACATATGAAGGTATCAGTTAAAAGTAACATCAAATTTCTAGTCCAGAAGTGCTACCATTACCTCTTATCGCGGTTCAATTTAAGCTGAAGAAAGACGCCACTATAGACCGCCTATAGGGCTGTCTCACTTTATCATGGTAGGTCCTCAGGTCAAGTCAAGGAAAAAATAACAGTACCTATTATATTCTTTATATTTTAGTACTTGCGATATTTGTATTAAAGTATTTGGAAAAGTTCAACGAGTCTGTCAAGGTCGCGGTAGCTCAACTGGAGCAAACCACATAGATAGTGAGAGATTGAGACAGGATACGAACAATCTTGCCTTAAAAAAGTCGATTTTAGTGTAGCATTTTTCGTATTATAATCTAGTAGAAATATTAAATCACATAAAATATAAAGATACTAGAATATTGTGTCTGAATATGAGCTCTACAGTTCTGAAAATAATATCCCTTGAATAAGGCTGATTGATGATTTACTGGAATATAATTAATTCACATGAATGTATTTAGTACGACATCAACACCTGTCAAACTTATTGTGTTTAGTAACTGAAGCATAGATTATCCTTTCGTTGAAAAAGGAGTAATTGTTTTCACTAAATATTAATGTTTGTATATAACAGCTAGCCCTTGTTATTGGAAAATCTAATCCTGACCAAAAACTTTAACCAAGGATAACGAGTGTTCGTTTATTTTGCTTTAGAATTATTTTCTGTCTAAACGTGCCTAGATGAAAAGACTCGTGTTAGAAGGCAAATGTAAACAAACGAACGAGGGACGAAGAAATAATCGCTGACCCAACCCCTCTACAGCGAGCGAAATTAGCCTAAAACTGGTTAGAAGCGTGCTGTAGACATTGTTTTCATTGTTTGCTACAGATTATAACCGAAAATACCGACGAATGGAATAGTCCAGGCATCTATCTAATAATCTCTTCAGGTAATTATTATTAACTCAATTTATCTTTCAAATGGCCAACAAATTCCAAATCAAATTGGTTTAAATAGTTGCAGGCGAAATTCAATATTTCTGTTTTATATTTAAGTTTCTGTTTCTATGTGTGATTGCTGTCGGTTGCAGTAGACCTCTGTAGAGGTTTTGGGGCAGTGAAAACCTTAAACAGATCTCAAGTCGAAAGTAGCGAGTCACCATGGTAGTTATTTAGACGGATGACATCTCCCCTAAGGGAGTCTCTGAAAATACATAGATTCATTACAGTACTCTAGACGATGAGAGTATGAAGTGCCATAGAGCACCATTATTTTTTCTAATCTTAGCTATGGTTCACCATGACGTGAAGAAGAGCTCAAATATCATTGATTTGATAAGGTATTCGTATTATGGATCTACAACTGTGGTATGCAGACTCTTCATGAGCTTGTATGTGGTGAGAAGCTGAAATATATTTGACATGTTGGTGGAGTCGGAGGGATAGGGAGGGGAGGTATAGGAGAAATAGGAGGGGAAGTTTTTCGGGGCAGAGACACAAACGAGAGATACGAGTAATGTAGGAGAAGCTAGTTATAAAAAACGTTTGGCGAATACAATGCTAGTGTGTAATTCACTAGCCAATATGATGTCGTCATTATAAACATCAACATTATTATCTCACACATCAATATATATCAAAACTGAGATATCTCTAGATTGGTGCAGTGGCCAAATCATATTTATGTAGCTTTTGACTGCTAATATTACCTGGAAAGTGTTAAATCATAATAGCGGTTGCCATAAAATACAAAATCTACTGCTGAAAGCCCGAAATTGACCTAATCCAGTAAGATTACTCGTATTTTTGTAGGTAACCTTTTGTCTTAACCTAAACAATTTATTGTTCGTGATAAAACTAATAAAACAATAGAAACCCAAACGTAATTGGTTAGGGTAGGTTAGTATTTCGACCAGCAATCAAAGACATGAAATGTGTCTGAGATTTATTTCGCTAGATACCTTCTAAGTCATATCGTGAATTCCTCTAGCCAGGTTATTATTGGAAATGTGAACGCGCCTATTGGGATAATCTGAACCGATGGAACAAACTTCAAATAGTGGAGCTGCTAAATTTAAGCACGAGTTCGTAGTTGGAAGTTTGAAATACGTTCGGACTGCTATTATAACTATCTATTAATTTGGACCAAATATTATTGGTTTACTGTAGTTGGATGCCATGGTTTTATTGAATACAAGAATTTCCTGGGATGTAACTTGGTTGGTTACGGCCTCTTAGGTGGATCACCTTATGGAAGTTAATTAATTTTAGCAATGGCTGGTTATCGGATGGTTGACAAAAAAAAAACAATTGTGCTTTAGACCACGCGGCTGAAGTAAAACTTCTTTAGCGCCATATATATAGATACGTAGAAAAAGAGAGAAAGAAAATGTGTGCTCGCACCTCTCTCTCTTGTCCATACAGTTATATACGAAACGTAACTCTCTCTCTTTCTATGTTCACTAATTTATATCTCCCTCTCAACTTCCGTTTGCCTCGCTCAATTACACTTTTCGTAACGCTCTCATCATGCATTCACCAGGTTACTTCCCAAGTCAAGCGTGCATTAAGAAGTTTTACTTCAAAATTGGTTGCTGCAACGATAGATCCCAATATGGAATCCTAGTACAGGTATAATTAACTTTTATTTACGTTTTTTATTGCCCTAGAGTAATTACAGTTTGAAAACATACAAAATACGCAAATAATTTTATAAACACCCATGATTTGGAAAGAAATGTAAAATATTTGACCCTACCAAAATTGCAGTGATGTATAAGATACCCTATACATAGTATCTGAAATACTAGATGCAAGATACTTTAAAAAAAAGTATTTCAGATACCAGATACAAATAATTTTCTGAAAAGGTATCTGAAATACTAGATACAAAATACCTATCTTTCAACTACTTTTTAAAGATAAAATACTTTTGTAAAAAAACAACATTTAATTGAATTTAAGTTTATTTGTTCGAGAAAACAATTTTCGAATAGATCGCGTTTATAACAAGGATCAGGAAAATGTGCCAAGACAAAATATGAAGGTATTAAAATTGAGACTTTTTATGTTTTAGTTGACATTTGAGTAAAACTAATTCCTCATACATATTGTCGCTCATCTTCCTTCGATGAGGCCTCATTATCATGCCATCAAAGGAGAAGAGTCGCTCCACAGGGGCAGAGCGGGGCAAACAGGTGTTATATTTTAGATTTTTTTTTTTATTGTAGGATAAGTATCTTTATTGTTGAGGTACTGGAGTGTCTCAAAATCACTGGTACTACTTGTGTTTTCGCCACTAGCAATCGAAGAATCGGAGTCCTCTAGAAACATATAATAAGAGTCATCTTTTGTTTTTTTTTATGTTTTTTTAAAACAATGTTGTTTAAAACCTCCGATTTTTGTTTTTCAGATCGATTGATCTTTCTTGTTTCAAACAGGACAAGTTCTTTTACATATTCCTTTCGCGCTTTTGGTATCCATTTCAGTTTAAACATGGGATGGGACACTGAGGCTACAGTCAGGTCACAGGTCACAGGTCACAGGTACAGATGTACCTCGGAAAGTAGGAGTTAGGTGGAAGGAATTCTTTTTTGCCGTGAAAAGACACGCTTGTGTTTTAGAGTCGTTGAAATTAACGCGGTTACTGTCGCCCCACTGGGAAACGTAGTTTAGCCTCTGGTTTACTCGCTAAACCATGGCCTCTCTCATGAACATCACGTCGTCACCACTGGCTTTTTTTTTTTTTTTTTTTTTTTTTTTTTTTTTTTATTGCTGAAAGTTGGCATACAAGCAAACTGTCCACCTGATGGTAAGTGGTAGCAGTCACCTATAATACATGTGGCTCTTGTGAGATTCGCAGCAAAACTGCAACCCCCACAAGAACCACAGTGTACGTTGCCAACTTGTGACTTAGGATGTAAAGTCACTGTACCCAGTAATTTCACTGCCATATCTTACCCTTCAAACCGGAACACAGCAATGCAAGCACTGCTGCTTTGCGGCAGAAATAGGTAAGACGGAGGTACCTAAGCAGACGACCCTGGTACAGAGTCTCCCTCCAGTAACTTTTTTTTGCGCTAGACAGGTATCTCCCAACAACAGTACTGTCGTCTGCATACCCAACAATTCCTGGCATTAACAGGTCATTGATGTGTAGCAGGAAAAGCGTCGCAGAAAGAACAGACCCCTGAGTAACTCCGGCATCAATAGCCACTGAGTCAGAGGAGCAGCCATCGACAACTATTCTGATCGATCGTTCAGTCATGAAATCGGCTATCAAACTACAAAAGTCAGCGAGAATACCGTACGAAGGAAGCTTGCGCAACAGACTTGCGTGCCAGACCCTGTCAAAAGCCTTCATGATGTCAAGTGACACGGCAAGTGCTTCGCCATGCATCTCGAGGGCCTCGCCCCAGAAATGTGTCACATAAACTAGGAAATCCCCAGTTGAGCGTCCTCGGCGAAAGCCATATTGTCACGGTCACTGAGGATATCGTTGTCTTCTAGGTATGAGAGCAACTTGCTGTTCAGCACTTTTTCCGTAACCTTACAGAGTATGGAAGTGATGGTGATCAATCTGTAATTGCATGGGTCGGCACGACTACCTTTTTGGGCACTGGTTGCATATTGGCAAGCTTCCAGGATTTTGGGACGTCCGTCAAGAAGAATAGGTGCGGCTTCTCGGTCTCCAGATGGTGATGGACCGTATGGAGATTTGAGTGCAGTCCTTTAATGTTCGCTAAGTGAACTTTAAATGGGAGAAAGTGCAGCCGCTGTTTAAAATTCTTCCTATTCCTTCTTTTCATGATGGGAAATGTTGGAGGGTAGGATTTTTAGCCGAGACGCTACTTAGTCGACCATTGGAAGTTTCCTTGGGCTAAGCTGAACCCGAAACCCGAAATGGCCATAGGATCATCCCGTCTAGTCGCCAACAGGCACGATGGAGCATTTCGGGATTTGTCGCGAGTTGGCGGGGCAGCCTTTCACGCGTGGCTGGCGTGCTAGTAGGGCCTCCTACTAACTGCGGTCGGCCAGCGGCTAAAACTGTGCTTCGGATCCCGCTACCCTCCAGAATGAGTTACCAGGTACAGCATAGCCAAGATACCAAGACCGAGGTCAGACAGGACCGACAGGACCGACAGGAGTCACGGTGGGTGGGATATCTTAGCCGATGACATTTGTAGAAAGATAGTGTCGCCATCTGTCATTAAGTTCCCGACAATATCGACTATTTTCTTTATTTATGCACAAATTGTGCTTGCACAGCATTTAGCCAGTGTTAAGTAAGTATAATATTTCTTCTATGTTCTTGAGTAATTTCCGAGGTTTCAGTAAAGAAGTGGGTTTTATTGAAACCTCCTCGTGGTCTTCTTGGGAGAGCGCGAACCTTTCAACCTGTTTTGTTTCACTTGCCAACACTCATACATATTTAGAAACAGTGGTTAATAACACGCCATTATTACACACTAATATCAACCTCAACACAAAATTTAACAAGAAAACCAAAACCATTAAAGTCACGCTTCGCGCTTCCGCCAAAAAGTCCAATGTCGGCTAAAGAAACGACGCGTTGCGTTCAGTTGCGTTGGGAAAGAAAACCTGCAAAGTTCATTTTAGTAAAAGTATCTTAGGGAACAAAGTATCTTCAAAATACAAAGATACCAGGAAAATGTATCTAAATATAAGATACAAAATAAAATATTTTGAAAGTATTTCAAATACAAGATGCAAATACGTATTTTGTATCTTGTATCTGTATTTCAGATACTTTTATCTAAGATAGTTCACATCACTGCAAAATTGGAATCAAAAATCATTAGTACAGGAGGCAAGGTTTCAACCGCCGCACCGACCGGTAATTAAATTAGTGATTTTTAATTGTTTACCCGTTTTACTCTCCCTGGTTGTGTATGCAATGCAATAATAGCATTAGTAATAGGTAGGTACATAATAAAGTTGGATTTAAAAACGGTTATCTGATTCGTTATGGCGCCTGTTCAAGTAATGTTAATTGTAACCATTCCAAATATTAGAACGATGGCCGTTTTAATTAAATTCTTTTGTTTCCTCTCGTCGATTCCGTTTATTTCCCGACAGAGGGAATATAACGTTGAGCATTTAAGGTGGATATCAGCATTGCACAACCGTATTTAGATTAAAAATTATTTGAATAGCCTCATATGTCTTACAAAAATTGCATATAATATAAATCGATTCTGAATAATTAATTAGTTCTGAAATAAGCAGCGTTTATACTGTGGGAGCTAAAAATAAGAGACCGAATACATAAGTAATTATTTAGTTTTTACACTTCAAATAAAACAACTTATTTAGTGTTTTTTGCACATTATTTATATTTAATCCTAACGTTTCAACAAATAACTTGTTTTATTTGTCGAAGTGTAAGAACTAAGTATATACCTGATTTATTAATTCAACAGTTGATGTGGTTTTACATGCTTCTGAAATCCATTCCAACGGAGATTGTGTTAATGTTTATCAAGATATATGCAATACCGCTATCCCCGGTAAAAATCCCCGAAAACTAAAATCTGCGAGCGATTTCTATGTAAAAAGGGAACGTTTTTGAGGCGTGTCTTGATTTTATATGATGCTATCCTCTTTGTTGGTTCAGTGCTCCCCACACAGCCGCACATAATTGTAAGGGCTTACATTGTTTGTGACGCGACGGGGACAAATAAGGTTTACCTTATGGAATATAGCAATTTCCAACGACTGCTCGTGAACACTTTTTTCTATGATATCGGAGTAAAGTTTCTGTTGAAGAAAACAGTAAATTAACCAATTGAAAACTATTATTTAGTAAGAAAATATTTCATGAAAAGCAAAGTATATAAATTGCTACTAGTAATTGTTAGTTATGATGATGATAACTTTCTCCAATTGAATCAATAAAATCCTCTGAGATATAAATATTTTCCGAAATCTTGAATAGTTTAAACAACGTGTAGGTGGTCTAAAATTTTAAACTAAGCTATTTTAAATAAATGTTTTTTGACGTGATAACGTCTTATAAATGGATGAACATCGGCTGCATGCTTGAAAAAGTGTAACGTTTCGCCTGAGCCGAGCTTGCAAGCGAGAGCGCGGAACAAGCGATAGAGAGGCACGATCGGCCTAAGCGTTCGACTTGTGGCGCATCTATCTCTCTTCCACTTCATGAAGTGAAAAGTTAATGTGGTTTCCATTGTTTATTACAACAACTTAATGTTAATTTATCGAAAAAAAAAACAATTAACTTCTTTTTTGAATTATACAAAATATTGATAATTCAATTCATAAAAGTATGCTATTTTTCATCAATGTTTTCTTATGACGCTATCACGTAAAATTATCGTCCGTAAACTGACTTTACAGGCAACCATATTTTTATTCATGATAATAAACAGCAGTATAGT
The DNA here is from genome assembly GCA_927399485.1 of Calamotropha paludella. Classification (NCBI taxonomy): domain Eukaryota; kingdom Metazoa; phylum Arthropoda; class Insecta; order Lepidoptera; family Crambidae; genus Calamotropha; species Calamotropha paludella. Next base: position 21,695,597 of record OV656817.1, on the reverse strand, counting down.
AATGATTACGAATATGATTACGTTTAATTAGTTATTAATTACCGATATTATATTGAACACTATTACATACTATATTGCATGATACGTATAATCAATATTGGGTAGGTGTGAAAATTTAATTTGGGTTTATTTTTATTTTATTACGATTTCATCTAATTTTAATTTTACTTTTTTTGATGTTCTTGATGAAAGTAGAAACAAATCGACATGAGAAAAATATTTATTATAAGAATTTATTATACTATGGAGTGGAGCACGTTTGCCGGCATTAGTTCTACATGGTTTGGGGATAAATAAGAATAAACATGACTTTCCTGTGAACGTCGAGATCAGCTAGGAGCACGAAAATACATTTGATTTAAAAGGTCATATCAATCAAATTTATTCTTACATATATTTTACAGTACTCTATGATCAAGAACAATTCTCCAAGCCCCGAGTGACATGAGTAAATTTTCAAATAAAAAAAACACAATTATTATAACAAAGAAAATAAGTCAATATAAATTCTTATAATTTATAAAAACAACATAAGCCATAAAAGTACTAGTAACAATTTCTTGTTTATTGAGATTTATCCCAATACTAGCTGACTCGGCCACGCGTTGCTGTAGCTCAGTTATTATACTTTTTTTTTTTATTTTAAATTAAGATAAAACCTATCCTATATCGTAAGTCCTATCCTATACAAATCCAACAAAATGAAAATAAAATATCAAAATCGGTTGAACAGTTTCGGAGTTCATGGTGGTCAAACACTGTGACAGGGAATTGGGGCTTACCTGGCCTCATGTGGCTATGGCTCAGTTATTATAAATTGAAAAAAAAAATTATGATGAATGAAATGAAAACTATCCTATGTCGTTAGTTGGAACAAATCCAGCAAAATAAAAAGAAAAACCTCAAAATCGGTTGAGTAGTTTCGGAGTTCATCGCGGTCAAACACTGTGGCAGGGATTTTTTATATATATAGACTAGCTAACCCGGCAACGCGTTGACGTGTTATAAATGAAACCTATCCTATGTCGTAAGTTGGAACAAATCCAGCAAAATAAAAAAAAAACCTCAAAATCGGTTGAGTAGTTTCGGAGTTCATGGCGGTCAAACACTGACACTGACTAATTTGTATATATAGGTTTTAAACCCTCATAATTCAGAAAACAAATGAAGGCAGAGAAGGTTTAAATAATTTCGTGTGTTTTGTTTTTCCTTTCACTTCTCTCAAGCCTTATATTATGGTAATTGCATAATTCATCTCGATGCAAAAGAAATAAACAATTGTCACTCACACAAAAGTCACTTTGCACGGTGTGACGCTTACAATTGAAATTCCCCCAACATTTTCACACTCCAATTGAAATCATAAGGAAAGCGTGCGCTGTCATATTATTTATTCATTATCTGTAATGCGAAGAAACTGTAAGGCGTAAGGTTTTATAAGCCACATCAATACAAAACACGCATGGCTTTGAATTCTTTTGTTGTGTCTATGAATGCGCGACACGGAACTCCTTTAAACGTTGATATGTAAAAAAACAAAGTAATTCTTTATTTGTTACCGTGATTTATATAAAAAAATAAGACGAAAAATAAAAGTAAAAAAATTTTTTAAATGAAAAAAACACTTTTACCGGATTAGTTGCCTTTTTAATTTTGTTTTTATATTGAATTCTGACGTTTCAACTCCTTTACAGAAAAAAGTGTTAGTGTTAAAATTATAAAGCAATTTCTTCTTCTACGATTGGTGCAACGGTAGCGATACTGTCTTTCGCACCTACAGTTTTGGGTTCGTGTCCCGGAAGAGCTAGATGTTTGCATGATGAATAAGAGCATTTCTACCTTAGTCAAGGGTATTTATAAATATTTGTATGGATATCTATGTAACATATATGTAAGTCTAACCGTTACTCTAGTATTCATAACACAAGCCTTCCAGTACTTATTTTGGGCTAGGCTAATTGGTGTGAAGGTAGGAAATATTCTTTATCGATTGCTAGACACAGCGAAGGTCTTTTTGTTCTTAAAAGATAACCTCAAAACCAGGCATAAAACTATGGATTTGGTTTCAGGAGAAGACCTGAAGCAACAAGAAAAAGATGTGTAATATTTCATGAACTGAACCAACCAACATACACAAACATATCAATCTGATAACAAATAGATGCCTTAATCGAGTTTCTGGAAAGGAACCCATGTCTTGCTAAGGGTTTTTCCAAAGTGGCAAGTGGCTGGGATGCCGCACGCAATCATTTGGGAGAGGTTGGCCATACAATTTAATAGCATGGGACGTAGCGCTAAATCATGAAAGTAATAGCAAAAGTTATTTTGGAACAAGTATTAAGGATTGATAATGAATTTTGGTAAGATGATTTACTCATAGAAATGGATAGATCCGCTTATCGGGTTAATTATGTTATTAGATAATAAACTTAGGCAGCTGGAGCCTATCGGTTGAGATATATTTATGTATTAATCACAAGTTCGATCTTCACTGATGTATTACTGACATGGATCCACTCGTTACACAATAATTTGGCTTACTCCTCTCGTAGTTGAGCATGTGTTTTTTTATCCTGAATGGGTTTGCTCCTAACCCCAATCCAGACAAGCCAAGACAGGACTTACGATAGAGCCTGCGAGCCAAGACAGGACTTGCGATAGAGCGACCTAACCCAGAAGGTTTCATCCTTGCTTTGAATATGGACGGGTTATATGTAATCGGAAAAACAGACGCAGGGAGGGAGTTCCACTCCTTTGCTGTGCGCGTTATAAATGTTATTGAGTAGCGCTTGGTTGTGGTGGTGTTATTGGTGTTTATTGCAGTGTTACTGTTTTTTATAATAATAACAGAAATTATTTATCACTTTGGCAACAGCAAGTTAATGTTCCTTGTGTTACCTACGATGGCATTTCCTAAGAAAAATCGAGCGATAATATTAAAGTATAAAAAAATCACAATTTCTTCGAATAATGACGATAGACTACTATTACTATTTGGCTTTATATTAAAAACTAGTTGTGCTCGGCCTGCTTTTTAATGTTTTTTTGCTGACCATACATATTAAACCTTTTCTGGCATGCGTACAAATACTTACCGAAGTTTCATTGTAATCCATTAAATACTATTTACATATTATGTAAGATACTTTATTAACATGCTTGCGTGCAGATTTGCTCGCTGTAGTAGCGAAGTCAAGATCACATTGTTTCAAGCATAGTCCCAATCCTTTTGTACGAGCAGCTTGTGGTTTTCGTTTACAAAAAGATTGCTTAACGCCCTACAACTGCAGTATAATAATGGGTTGAAGATGCCGGCCTACGAGTGCAGTATAATAATAGGTTTAGGATAATGTTAGGGTTGCCCTGTTTCTGTAGTGCATCAACGATGTTCATGGAGGCGAGGGTTGATGGCTTTCATACGATAATACGGAAGCGGTTGGCATCATTACTCAATAGAATACGTAGCAGCAGTACCAGCATCCTAAAAGTCATAGCTGTGACTCTGGTATTGTGAGGGTCTTTATTCGTACCTTGATTGGGTAGCGTTGAAGACACTGTCCAGTCGGTGGTGTGGGTAAAGGTCTTTGCAAATATTTACTTTCATTGTTTACCATTACTTGTTTTGTCCCAGTACTCACTAACGAAGGATATATGATGATTAATTGTTATCAACAAAATATGTGGATAAAAATTTCTGAAAATAAATTGATTAATTGAAATTAATCGCTCTATATCCAACAGGATAGACAGCGGTATGTAACTGATTAGTCCATTTTCGGCCTAAAAATGTTTAAACATTGAATATTATAAGTTAAAGTAATATTATAACATGCCAGAATAAATGGTTATGTTGCACTGCAATCCACGATAAATCTATATTTGATGATGTATAACATCAATTTAATTTTTGTTTATGTATTTTTTTAATGTTAATTATAATAGCGATTTGTATTCTCTTCCTGCTTATTAATTATTTTTATAGTACATACCTATATATTTTGTGTGTTTGTGTATAAATAAATATTTCTCTCTTTAAATACTAACATATTGTGATAGTGTCTATTAGTAGATATGTATAACACATTTGATTTCGGCGACTTTAAATTATAGTAAAACTTGAATGAGATTATGATTGCACCCAATGAAAGAAATATACGGATTTCTATTATGTTCTTTTGTGTAATGAATATAAAATATTATAAATAATAATATTTGTTGCCTTAATAATGTGATTTAAATATTGAAGTGGTGTTTGCCTACAATTGTTTTTCACTATTCTTTTAATTTTATGCACTTTTGTATTTATTGTGTAAGTTGTGGTGTAAAGATGTTGGCAGACCTAATAAAATAAAATAAAAACCTAAAATAAAAAAGCCTTGACTGGTTATGTCAATAGGCTTCTATCAAAATACATAGTATATTCGATAACTTCTTTGGAACTGTATTTATGACGACTGGATCCGAGTTTCGAGTTTCGAGATGACTATGGAATTCCAATTCCTATGCACGTAATGTTGAAATCTCACCTAGCTTAATTCAATTCACAGTCGCGTACGACGATGAGGCACCAACGGGGCTTTCGAGTTCTACAGAATATGAGATTTGAATCTCACTGTGGATTCAGTTTTCCGGGTTGCGAAATGTGTATATAGAATCGCATGGCAAACCTCCTTTATAAAAGTATTACATTAGATGTAGGTTTATTTTCCTAAAACCATAAAAGATGGCGTTGAAGCTGAGCTTAAGATATACTTGAAAATATTATGTTAGTTGACATAGAGTGAGATTAAATGCATTTTTTTGTAATATACTTTATATAAAAAGAAATTTTCAAACAAGTTCAGTGGTTCCCGAAAATATCCTCCGCAAACAAATTTAAAAAAAAAGTTATCTCTCTCTTTCTAATAATTATTAGATAGATTATGATAAGATATTCTGAACCACTCGCACCAATTAAATTCCAAATTTAGCTAATGTTGTACTATGGATAAAATACAAAAATAAGTCATAATGAAACTAAACGCATAAGCCACAATATACAAGACAGACATCTTACCGGTCATGATAGCTACTGTTCTAATACAATTGTGTTTTTGTTTTATTAATACTGATGTTTGGACTAAGTTTTAAGAATAAATTATAGTATTAAATAAGGTAAAGCGAGAGAAGGATAAATAGATTAAATGTAGGGAATTTTTTACATAGTATTGTCAACAATACAGACCCACAACTTGTTACTATGTTTTTGTATGAATGATCTAATTGTTCCCGTTTATTTATATTTGTTTAGTGTGAGCTATTCTGAAAGAGTATGATGAGGCTGATATACTTCATAAGAAGGTAACAGCCTCTTAAAAAAATAAAGAAAAATAATATAAAATAAAATCATTGTAGTTGTGCGGTAATAAGAGGTAAAAATCTTCAATGTAATTATATTTGTTGTAGATTTCTAAGACATACATTCGGTTTCACTGAAGAACATTCAACAAAAGACTCGGCCAAAAGCAGAAACCGTCGGGTCGGTAAATCTATTACGAAAAAAACTGTCACATTTTCGGCGCGCGTGGGCAGCATACAAAAGCTTACACAATGTAACAAACAAGGAAAAAAGAAAATGTAGCGTGGTGGCATTTATTAAAAACGACCTGTGATGCAGAAGTGACATAAACATAGTAAAGGATACAAGGGTCCAATATTATTATTTATAAAGAATAGGAAAGCGCTTGCCAGCTATTTTGCTTGATGGTAAGCGACGATGCGATCTAGGATGTGACGCGCCTGCCTAGAAGATACCTACTCGTGACTTGAAGACCCCTAAATTGTATTTATCAGGAAACACAAACTCATGCAAAGAGTTCCACTCTTTAGCGCTACGGATTACAAAACTAAAACGCTAAGAGCGTCTCTTTGATATCAACCATATAACGGTGGCGCCTATTTGTAAGTCTGGTTGTCCGATGACAAAATGGGGACAAATATGTTTATAAGTTCGATGTAGGAGGTATTCTCCGAAGTACACATCCTATTTCAAAAATTATTTCACCAATATTTTAAATCCACGTGTATGGGTAAGTCGATAAAGGCAGACCAAGGTGAACTTTCAGGGACCAAATAGATTATGTCCTGAAATAAGGCCAGATCAATAGTACCCTTAACCGATGAACTTGTATGAAAAGGCTAATGAGATTGAAGAAGCAAGAGATGTATGTCATGATAATGATCTCAGATAGATTTGAGAATAACCCAGTCAATATGGGCAAATAATGCTGTTTAAAAATACGTACTACCCGAAACATGTTATGTAAATATTGTTACCTTGAACGCGCTAACAAGATTTTTGAGCTTTTTTTTACAGGTAAGCTTTGTATAAGAGTGTTATTCCTTGTTCATGTAGACAGAAATAAAGGGAAGTATCAAGAACTGCTTTATAATTTGATTTGCTTTAAGAAAATAAGAGTTATTTCTTTTCAATTTGAATATATCAATAGGTAAAAGATTTTTTTTATTTACTATCTAATTATATTTAACGACCTTTGTGGTCTTTTGGCTCGCATACTCGGTGATGATGATGATGAGTTGATGCGTGTTCAAGTTCCGCTTAACACCTGAATTTTTCCTAGCAGTTAAACGCTTAAATGATAAAAAAAATCTTGATGTAGAACAGCAAAGAATGTTCATCAAAAAGTAATATTAGCTCTTCATGGTTCAGTTCAATACTTTTAACCCCCAACGCGAAAAAAACGGTTTTATAAGTTTGATCGCTACGTGTGTATCTGTCTGTCTGTGGCACCGTAGCTCTTACACGGGTAAACCGATTTAGATGCATTCTTTTTATTTGAAAGTAGGTTTTCTAACAATGGTTCTTATTAACAAAAATGGTGAATCAGTTTTTGCGTTTTTAAGTACCTATTAAATAAATTTTATAATACTACGAAGATGTCAGCTGACAAAAGGCTTTCTCTTGACAACATCACTTTGGTATAATCCCATCGCAGACTGTTTCTTCGAATAGTAAGAAATTGCAGGTACATATAACACAAATGACCCTTCATGCGGAACGGTTTAAACTTAAAAGGAACTGTGACGCACTAACAATCGGGATTTACGAGCATTAGGGAACAAAGGGATAATAATGACCTAGTACTTTTCACTCGAGAAGATTGACGGCGTGGGGTTGGCGCTTAAGAGTTTAAACAAGTTACGCATGGGAGGGTAATTGGATAGGTGACCAAAAATATTTTATCACTAGCTCCTGTATTCCGGAAGAAATTTTAAGCAGAATATATTCATATTTGATTGCACACCGGTTTTCTTGGCAATTTAATATTTTTTGTTATTCTCAAGCATAAAGCCGGTAAAGTGTTAATATGGACTTGTTGCTATTTTGCAAATTCGGAATTTGAAATATGTATATATTTATATTCAACACGTACAATGGCCCAATCAAGAGGCTAAGTGCGGGAAATGGGCATTTTCCGCACTTAGCGTAAAACTAACGAACTATATTTATATTCAAAATGAAATTTATGAAGATATTACAACGTTATACATTTATTGCAGGGAAAAGAACTAAAAAAATATGTCAGTAAAACTTACTGTAAGGCGTTCTTACAAAAAATAATCATGTTTTGTTTTCTTAAGTCGCATTAACCGGATGTTTGTTGTTAAAGAACTCATTATGGTTTTGGTAAATTCTTATAGACCTTAATACAAAACAGTAAATATTTTCTGCTAGAAAATTTGCATTTTTCGATTATCAACTTTATGAACTAAATCTTAAACATTGAAATTATATTAATTGAAATTGTAGGACTGATATTAATCAACTCAAAAATCAAATCAAAATCATTTATATATCGGACATCAACGACCCCTTGGTAGTAATTACAATCTTACAACCTATATTAGTACTTAATAACTAAACAGGAATTGGTAATAACAGAAATGTGTGTCAACAGAGGACAGTCCCCACTGTCGGCGATACTTTTTAAAACCTGATTACGGCTGCCACGGACCTGACGCAACAAGGATCCTGCCTTTTTGCCCAAAATAGCCGGGAAACTGTCGACCCGCGCATCTGCAAACATCCCTGACGCACTACAGAAACGCGGCAGCCGCAAGAGTGCCCTATTTATTTAGTTAAATATTTATTTATAAGGGTTTTCAGGTAGTGATTAACTTATTGTACTAAAGTAAATAAAACTATTTGATTTAATGCCAGTCATTCGTGCCAAAATTACAATAAAATAAGGTGAAAATGAGCTAAGTTCAGTAGAGAACGGAGCTTCGTAGTCAAGTGACTGGCATTTCAAGTTTCAGGTTTGATCCCCGGCGGAGTAAATGTGGAAAACTTTTCTGTATTGATTCTTGAGTCGTTGTTTTTAAATTCCATAACACAAGTATTTTAGCTACTTAACTTGAGTTCAGAATAATGTGTGTGATTATTGTCTAATCAGGGCCCTCTTTAACCTATTGGAGACCCTGGGCATATAAGAATAATGGGACTATGACTTTGACAGAAAACTTTTTTATTACTAGAGTAGACAATGAAAGTAGATAAACAAGATTTCAGATTTTTTTTTATTGATAGTCAATAGATATTTTTTAATTTAAAGGGGGCGATTCTCACATATTTACAATTATCTAAGCATTCTGAATTTCGATAGCCTTATTTTGGGCGAGAGTAAAGTAGCTTCGTGTATGCAAAAGCTAGTAAACAATTCGATAATATACTTACTAATTGAGGTTCGATTTACTCTAATTAAATAAGTTTTTCAGTAATAAATGTTGGTTTGGTTTAGTGATCTGGCAGGAACTAGGGGCCCCTATCGATCGCGGAGCCCTGGGCATTTGCCCAGTGGGAAAGAGGTGTATGTGTCTAATATTATATTATAATTATTATTCCGTACTGGATTGTGTGTCGGATTAGGGTCCATTCTAACTGTGATTCCATAGGGATGGCCTGTTTTGGTACCAGTTAAATGTCAACTTTATTATTGGTTAACAATATACCCAAAACATTCCTGTTATAAATATAAATAAATAAAAATTAGACAACTTTACGTTCATTTTTTAATTTAAGTAGCTAAAACATGTGCTATGAATTTCAAATAGAACGACGGTATTACGGCATCCAGACCCGAGCTAACATAGAAAGATTCGTTTTATACATTAATCTGGTACGGGTTCAAACCCGGGACCTCGGTAGAGTCGATTTACTGAACTTGGTTTTCATGTTTTTGTTACAATTTTCAGATAAGTGGCATTGCCTAGTTAGGGGGAACCCGCGGCGGCGCAGCACTGACTTGCCAATGCACATTTGCCTCATAAATTTTCTTGTCTTCTTTCATTTATCCTCTGTACATGTCCGAACCATTTAAGCATCAATTTTTTTGCTACCTTTGTCTCTGTATCTTCTTCCACACCACTCTCTCATCAAATCATTCCATATTTTAGTGACATGACTATGTATAACATTATAAATTATTTTAATTTTAATCAAAAGTTTGTATGCAACCAGTATAGGTAAGTTAGACGTCGTGAATCTTGTTCATTTAAATAGAGATTCATGAACTTTGTGAGGTCTTTATTAAGATCGTAAACATTTGAATTGCGGTCTGTTTCGGTGGGTGTGTGATTGAGGTAGACCAAGGCAACACTCTTGCTAATTGCGTGTGAGGGTAACAGCAGGTAATTTTCAAAGCTTTCAGTGGAGTTTCCACTAATTAGATTAATCTTACACTTGTATATCTGGACTTCAATATTCGAAATGCAAGAAATCTAGTGATCCTCGACCACCCTTCCTTGTCGAGTGGCTCGCATAGCGGGTTTAATGGCTTCGCCCCCACGTTTTGAGTGGCCCCTCGCTTTGCCCCGCAGGGTTATTTTATTCTTTTTAGGACATTGAAAAACGTGGGATTTTTAGATTTTTTAAATCTAGTATAATTATTTTATTCTTTTTAATTATTAACTCAACGAAGTAACCATGTGTTACGCAACAATCGGATAAGCCCCATACAAAAGTGAAAGTTGCCGAAAGTGGACCTGAAAGTGCATCTGGAAAGTTGAAAGTTGCTTTAGAGTGCATTGTCATCGGGTTCTGAACTATCCTGAAAGTTTCAGCTTTCTAGCTTATCGGAAAGTGCCTCAAATTTAAGTTGCAAGATTTTGCCCGGACAGACAAACAAATAAGAAAAGTGAGATAAGAAAAACGTGGTAAAAAACAATTTGACAATCCCAATATATACCCTGAACGTTCAATATTCACCTAATGCCGATGATAAGGTTGTTTACAGCCACACAGTCAATAACAGCTCCAGGTAAATTGTGAAAACGAAATAAAAAACACGTTTTAGTATCTGTAACAGGAGAGTTTCATTTCAATGATTGGTATAATGGATTACTGTTTTGTTGGTTTTAGAGGTGATAAGAGTTGTACATTTATTTTGGATTGACATTGTTGATTATTTAATTTAATAAACAGGATAATTGAGATATTTTTATTAATAATAATTTATTAGGTAATCTTATTATAATTTCTATAAAATTTAAAGTAATCAATGCAATGTACGATTATTGTTTGGAGTAAATATAAATTAAAAGGTTGACGAAACATTTACGATAAAATTTTGAAAAAGGTGTATGAGTGAAGGTACTAAAGATGAAAGACGGAAATCCACATTACATAAGACCAAGGACAACATTTTGTGATAATGGTCTTCTGCCAGTAACCAAGACTTCCACATCACAGAAGACTGCACTTAAACAACAGTTTTGATTGCGTTTCGTTTTAGAGGTTGAGTAGGGAGTCAGAAATGAGAAACAAAGTGCCACTTTATGATGGGATATATTTTTGATGGGTTGTTGTACTGTTTCTAGTTTTATTGGAGCGGAGCGAGCGAAGCGCGCTGATCAGCTTCAATGGCGCAACGTTTGTTACGCCATAACTTCCCGAGTTCTATGCCAATTTTAATATTTTTTGTGTGGAATCGAATGAACAGGTTTAGGACCAGATGATGACGGAACCCGAATTTTTAAATTCGCAAAAATTCACATCGAAACAAAAAAAATTTTTCTTTTTTTTGGTATTACGCTCCGCTCCAATATATGGTGCTAGCGTAGCTTTATGCTTAGCGACTGCATCGTCTAGTTAAAATAGAAATAATAGGACATATAAGTAATCTTTTCTTTGTCACGCAACCACGTCATAGCTATTGAACCTATCAGTATAGGAACATGACCAATCGACCCGGGAAAGTCTGTAGGTGGTTTTAGGCTACTTATTTTTTGGATTCGATGGACCCATTGCCTTTTTTGGATTTATTTTATAAACTTTTTTCCGATTTTTTTTATTCGGTGGGTTGCTATGGTAACGGTTTAAGTAATTTTTCTGTATTTAACTTAAATACCTAATTCTTTGATGTCAAAATAAGAACGTGAAATGTTAAATAAGAAAAGTGAAGATGTCAATTCAACAGTAAAGTGTAGAGGCTTTATGTTTTTAAGCTGCCTAGCCGTCACCCGCCCGCTTCGCTGGGAAAATAATTATTTCTTTTCATTGGTATATCTTTTGTTAAATAAATTGTTTTGAGTTTCAATAATCAACCTATTTTTTTGAGAAATTTATGAAAACACGCCCAGCAATGTGGGTGGGTGACGGCTAGTTTTATATACATTGAGGGTCGGTTGGTACACAGGTGGTTGGTTAAGGCGGTCGTAACCCATCAGAGAAAATGTGAGTTTCAACCTCAGGTTTCAACCCAAGCAGACCCATTGCAACCGAATGTACATACTACGGATGTAGATCTAGTCGTTACTACTTACTACTACGGGTTATGGGGAATATATAAATACTTTCGATATATTAGATTTCAAAACTTTCTTTAAAAAACGTTCGAACGGGTAATGCTTTTGTATTTTGGGCATAAACAATAGTTTATTTATTTATTTTGATTGGAAAACTTACAGCTGTAAACATAAATGATCTAAACATATTTTATAAAAGCCTAAAGCCATTTACAAGTTTTCACAGGTAAAATAAGAAATTAAAACAAATTTAGAAGAAACAAAACAAAATAAAAAGAGAACATAACTAATAGTACCACATATTAATATTATTTGTTAAAATATGAGTTGGCCATCAACTGCCTTATAATCTCAGGATTTGTGTTGAACATGTCTAGGTACTGACGGGTTTAAGCTTGAAAAATCGTTTAAGAGTGCACCTGCCCTGCAGAAAAAGGAGTTTTTGCGATAATTACTTTTATTTTTCTGTAAAAGTATTATTTGTTTAATTTTTAATAATAATAATAAATTACGCTTTATTGCACACACAGATAGAATACAGAGAAATAAAAATAACAAAGAAAAGTATACAGACAGGCGGCCTTATTGCTAAACAGTAATCTCTTCCAGGCAACCTTGGGTGAAAAGAATAAATAAATATAAAAGGATAATTATGAAGTGGGTGCGCATATTGAGAGGAAAAAAAGGAAAGGAAATATATATTTTTTAAAGGTAATGGTGCATATAATAATAATAAGATAAGAAAGAAATAAAGATTTATTTATATTATAAAAGAAATAAAGATATATTTATAAAATTTTATTTAAAGGCTCTGATCAAATTAGCACAAAATATTTGTGCGTGGTACTAAATTTGTTACAACTATCACTTACGATAAAAGAGGTTTATTAAAACCATCATTTAAATTCACATAAACTCATTTAGCTGAACGAGCAGAATCGACCTTTAGCCTATATAAGCCGTAAATCTTCATGCCCTTAGGTTAACGGTTCGTTTCCACGCAATACCATCCAAGTCACCCTTTTGGTGGCTAAGCAAGATTCTATTATCGCCATAATGTATTGAAAACTACGACCAAAAAGTTCCAACGGGTTTCGATGTAGACATCTTTTACGCAAACATTTTTTTGTCGTGAATAGGTAAGCGCTTGATTGCTACCTCGCCTGATGGTGAGCGATGATGCGATCTAGGATGTGAGGCGCTTGCCTAGAAGACACCTTCTAACTCGTGACTTGAAGACCCCTAAATTGTATGTTTCAGGAAACACAAACTTAGGCAAAGAGTTCCACTCTTTAGAAGTACGAATAATAAAATAGGAACTAAAATTTTACTACCAACGACTCTTTGGTATATCAACCATATAATGGTGGTGCTTATTTGTAGGTTTAGTTGTCCGATGATAAAATTGGGACGGCGAAACAAGGCTGTGCAATTCAGCTTTACACTTTCAGAAAAGTATCCTTTGAAAAACGGATTGACCAGCTACCTTTCATCTATGTTTAAAGATTTATCTTTGTTAATAAATATGATGCTGTGTAGTTTCTGGTAGAGTAGAATAACAATAGTCCTTCACACTTATAGGTATCTTAAAAGGCAACTCATGATACTGGAGGAAATCATACACAACCCGTTAACCATAAATTGGCCTTTTTTTTTCACTGCGATTTCCAACCTTAATTAAAGCGTAGAAATTATCACAAATTAACTCCAATTAATGAGGCTGTTATCGAGGTTTACGTTCAACACTAAACGTCAGTCGGCTAAGATGACAACAATAAATAAAATTAAAGTCTCTGTCTGTGATTTCACAATAAAAGTCATCTTTTAAATGAAAACAGTTATAAATACAAAGATTAATTAAAAGCGACCATTTTATTTTACGTCTGTTAGCCTCAAAGTTTGTTTTTAATTTACTTCAAACAGATTAACAAAATGAAATTATGGAATTTAAGCGTACGTGTATGTTTTGATATCTGGTATCCTACCAGATATCATCATCATTTTCATCCTTACTAAGGTTATCCTTCAAGGTGTGTTTTTGTTTAATTTTTTTAACAATTATATCCTGGCAACATAACTTTAATAACGTTATTCGTTACTGAGTGTTAATAATTGAATTCGGTAGTAAGAGGTTGTAGTGCAGTACTTAACACAATCAGCTTAATGTTAGCTAATAGTCATTAGTTAATGTGCCATTTATATTCCAATCGAACCTTGGGTATATCGTAAACAAAACGTAGTACAGTTACCGCAATAAAAAGAAAAGGTCAACGACATTATCTGATAGCCGAAGGGTGATCCGGAAATTTGATGGAAACCCTTCGTTCTTACCTTGATACATTATGCTAATTAAATTCAGCAGTTTACGAGGGCTGAACGGGTAAGGTCACTCATTACTGGCCTGTTAATTATAGCACCTGCAAACATTTAACAAAGCCCATTCCGTTTTACAATAGCTTGCTGTTTTTAATTAAAACTACACCCCTTGCCTAACAGCGCTGCATAAGCAAGCGTGCTTGAGTAAGCAAATTAAAAGGTGAAAATTAGCCTGGAGCTTAGCGCTTTTATAGCTGGAACTCACTTTATGATGAGAGGTGGTTTGACAGCCTTTTTGGTTTATGAACTTTATGCTTTGAAAAAGATAAAAAAAAGAATGTTTTACTCTGTACTTAATGAAGAGGTTTTATGAAATTATAATCACAATTGTTACTTGTTGGTAACAAGATATTAATTCTTTATTCTTTATTAACTACAATTTATTACAATTGAAATGAATATTAAAGGAATCGTGTGTTGTATTAATAAATATATATTAATTATTCGCAACGAGGAAATATTTGACATTTATCCCAACCGATGTTAAGTAAGCAAGGCCAAGAATCTTTTAACTACCGTAAGGCAACCCTGGTTTAAAATGTGTTGTTGATTATCAACAAACTTAGATAAATTGGTCTACCACCAATAGCCATGCGTACATAGGTAGGTACTTGCTAGTCAAGTCCTGACAAACTGAGCATAAATAAGCACCACCCTAGAGGTTTGAACTCGGGAAGTTCACTCTTTGAGCGACACCGTTGGGCAAGTCGCTACACCAAAGATGCAGGTAAAATAGATTATAAGATATTAAATGATTATGATTTCAATGCGATAGCTAAACAATGGATATAAAGATAAGAAATAAATACGAAAAATATTAAATTTTATTGATATCCGCCAAAATACAGATCAAATATGACGCGTCAGTAGCGTCCAAAGACTGCCAGGAATTTCATATTTTGCTTTTCACCGCTTGCCCACATGGTGGAATAACGCGTGACAGTTTAATTTATATTTAATTAAATTTCATTCCTGTTTTCATAATGATGAAATCCTGTACATTCCTGCGGAGTTAGTAGTATATGTAGTTAATACTCGAGTGTTTAATCTATTTGACTGTAAGTGCGTTGATGCATAGATTTGACTAGAGGACTGTTAAATATTGATATAACAAGTTCAATTAAGACGAGCATTGTGATCAATTACTGTTATCACTAATTAATACAGAATAACGCGTGTATTATGGCAGGACAAGAAGAGAAATTAATGGCTGTATAAGAGCAACTCGTGAAGTTTTAAAAAGGAGGCCCATATCCAGCAGGAGATGAATGTGTATATGTTGATGAATACTTACCAACCTGAATAAGTATAAAATGCTCGCTTTTATGGAAGCGTGGTGTCTCATGACACAGGCCTATGAGCTTAAAAGGGGATTTCATTTCAAAGCATTCTTGTAACTTGTTTTTTTTTTAAATAAAATATGTAGTATTTTGTATTTGTATGGTTTTATTCCTATCAAATCGCCGGGTTAAAGTTAAAATCGATTATTTGCAATTTTTTTTCAGTGTTTTACATAAATATACCATTCCATT
Source organism: Calamotropha paludella (assembly GCA_927399485.1). Classification (NCBI taxonomy): domain Eukaryota; kingdom Metazoa; phylum Arthropoda; class Insecta; order Lepidoptera; family Crambidae; genus Calamotropha; species Calamotropha paludella. Next base: position 21,679,884 of record OV656817.1, on the reverse strand, counting down.
TACCACTTGATTCTCTATTCAGTGGTACAACTGACTGAAAACTTCTGAATAATAGCAAATAATTGGTTTTGCCTTTAAATAAATAAATAAAAATCTTTTATTTCAGACCAATCACGTCCATAAGTTAGTAACAATTTATTTATAAACTGTGTTAGTAATATTAATTTTACAGAAACAAAAATTAAGAGTTATAAAAATCAAGAGTTATAAGTTCACCGATTTGCATGTTTAGTCACATGCAACTCGGTGAACCTATTGAGTACAGCTGAGTCCATTCTATTGGCAATTAACTTCAGAATTTCGTTGGTGCCCCCTCGGATATGCAACACAATAGTGGCAGACTTTTTGCGAATTATCGTGAAAAAATCATCAATTCCCACGTTAGCAAACATACCCGAAGCGCTACAGTATCTTGGAAGCCTCAGCAAAATCCTAAGAATATTATTATATTGCACTCTAATGCTATTATAAGCCTTTTGCGTAAAACTCGTCCATAGACCACTTGTATAAAAACTTTGACAGAAAGCCTTAAACAGTGTGAGCTTCACACCTACAGTACAACGCATGAAACGATGTGCCAACATATTACCACGAACTGCTAAGGCTCTGCGCTCTCTCTCTATATCAGAGTCATCATTTAGAGTTTCATTTACAATGTGCCCTAAGTACTTAAATTGTGGTACACGTTTTAATTGTACACCATTTAACAAAAGAGGTGGTATTTGTTTAGGTTGTTTACCAGAACTTTTGAAAACCATAAACTCAGACTTGTTTACATTATATTTTAGACCATGTCTCACAGCATAAGATTCACATTTTGACAGCAATTTTCTCATGCCACTAATCGAGGGGCTCAGCAGCACCATGTCGTCAGCGTAACTAATATTATTAATATTTATGTTATCTATACGACATCCAACATGCATGCTGCGGAGCTCCTCGATCAGCTGATTGACATATAAGTTGAATAGTCTAGGAGAGGACAGGCCTCCCTGTCTCACACCACAACTCAAACCATATTCATCCGAACTAGTATTACCCCATTTTACTACATTTTGTTGACTTTTGTACCAGTATGACAGTAGGTTTACAATTTCTGGAGCTGTACCAGCATCATTAAGTTTATCCCAAAGTATATCATAGACAACTAAGTCAAAAGCCTTTGACAAGTCTAAAAAACAGGCATATATAGGAGTATTCCTCTTTGTATAATAATTTACAGTATATTTGAGCGATAATATTGCACTCTCTGTTGACAAACCCTGTCGAAAGCCAAATTGTCCATCTGATAATTTTATAGTGTTCTCCAAATGAGAGTCCAGGATCCTGTCCATAACCTTTGCAATAATGGTTGCAAGAGATATAGGCCTATAATTAGTCTTGTCCGCAATATCACCAGTTTTATTCTTCACAAGAGGAATGACCACTGTTCGCATACAATCAGGTGGCAAATAGCCATGCCTAAGACAAAAAGTGAATAACATTGATAATATTCTACTTATGTGAAAGCCTGCATGTTGCAGGTGCTCAATGCTGAGCCCGTCATGTCCTGGAGATTTACCTCGTGTCATATTCTTTATTACTGCACTAACTTTCTCACTAGTTACCCTGATGAGCTCGCTGGGCTGACTGGGCTCAGCACTGGACACTCTATTTGATACCCTACTTAACGGAGTCATACAATGTGGCTGAAAATAGTTTTTAAAAGTATTTGCTATCTCTTTTGGATCGCTGCTACCATCCACACTGACAGGCAGGTCAGCCCTACCACTTAATTTCTTAGTACTTTTCCAGAATTTAGCAAATTGTTTGGATGAGTGCTGAGTTGCTATGATATCAAGTTGAATCTGTTCCTGGTTACGCTGACAAAAATTAAGTCTGGACTTAAAAATTTTGCGACTTAAGGCCATCCTTTCATAAACAGGACCAGATTCAGGTTTACCATGCAAAACAAACAATTGGAAGTCCAACCTAGCCTGTCTGTGTGCCTGCGCTACATGTTTATTCCAACCTTTTATACATTTATTTCTGTTGCAACCACCATTACTACGCAAACAACTGTACTGAGAGGCCTGACTCAACACATTTACAATGCTGTTGTAAAAATTATCTATAACCTCCCTGTGATCATTGTTAAAACACAATCTATCGGCACATTGACAAAACTCTTCTGGAAAATCTATCAGTCTTAACTGCTTGTCACAATATTCCTGATATTTAATCACCTGTTCTGGATTTCTGAAACCCCATCTTATACCATCACAACCCTGATTTAATACATTAATTTTCTTTCTAACTAAACCTAAGTTACATTCCAAAACTAAAGGAAAGTGATCTGACCATAATATATCATAGAGCACATATACATTAGTCACTGTAAGCCATGACGACGAGCTCACTAAACAATGGTCTAACCATCTTTTACATCCATGCGCCTCGCTTATGTATGTATATGTCCCAGATGATATACCCAGCTTTACAATATCGGCACACAGCCACTGCTGCTCAGCACAAAAACTAAGTAATTCGTTACAAAAAGAAGCCTGTGGGTGAGCATTAAAATCCCCCAACATAAACGCTGCCTCAACATTACTCTCCTCTATGATCGCATTCAATTCGCTTAAACACTGTGCAAAAATGGGCAAATTTTCAGGCTCATCCGTGGGCATGTACACACTCATAAACAACATCTCTCGTAAGTCGTGAGTAACAACTCTTATAGCCACTATACGCTCACTATCACACTGGATCACCGCCACATCACGAAACACACTTTTGCGCCATAGGATTGCCACTCCCCCATGAGGGCGACCACGTAGAACGCCTGATGTCAGGTCCACCGCACTCTTCCCTGTATAACTGAAGTCCCGATGAATGCCACCAAGAAAAGTCAGGTCGTGAGGCAGCAACCATGTCTCTTGCAATGCCACTACGTCCGCCTTTTTACATAATTCTCGAACGCAGTCAACACTACGCTTAACATTCTTACAGTTAAACGAAATGATTTTACTAATATATTCGTTACTATTCATTTATTTTATTTGCTTGCGTCATTCGCTTTTTGAAATGAATAAAGCGTCTAAATGTTATACCGTCCGGCCACATATCACTATCTAGGTACCGGTGTTCGTTACTTTTTAACACATTCACCTTATAAGCATTATACTCCCTCTCTTCTTTCATTTTTACTCTCTCTAAAGAAACCAACTCTTGAGTCTTGCCTTGAATATAGTCTATTATGTCTTGTTCAGAGCACTGTTTACTCACGTTTGATATAAATAATGATACCATGACGTCGGCCGCCTTAAACTTAGTTGTCGAGTCCGTAATTGCTTTACCGAATTTACCCAGAAAACGGTTTCTATGTTTTTTACGTTGAACCTCTATCCATTCTTCGCTCGGTTTACTTGTTTTCCAATCACCCGGTTCCTTTACAACCTCCGCCATATTCGGATTAGCCGGCGGGATAGGTGTCATGCTGCTATTTACGTTCTCACCTACTAGATGGCGTTTGTCGTTTCTTTGTACATGCGTGGCCGCCGCCGGTAAAGCAGATTGGCGTTGGTGTCGCGCAGTCGTAGTCGGCCATGTTAATCTATCCTCCTGCCGCGGGACAGAAACAGATTGTTCTACACGCAATGTGTGGGAAAGAGACAAGGCACTACAGTCGTCATCTTTCGGGTCATACTCGTTTAAAGTAAACTCACTCTCAGTTACTTTGTTTATTGAGTTAACTTCGTGCGAAAGGCCTCTTGGTCCGCTATCTAAGTGACCGCCACGTTTATTAATATTCACGTTTCTATGATTCAAAATAGGGCTTGTTTTTTCATTCACCGTGTTTGATTGTATTGCTGTAAAATGCTCAAGCGTGACATATGTCTCTTTAATGCACTTTATTTCGTTCCGCAGACTTATAACGTCTTTCATAAGGGACACTGCGTCAATGTGATCAATCGAAATTGGCGGCAGTTTCAACAAATCTCTGGCCACAAAAATAGGAATAGTATCCGGGTCCAGCTCCTTAAAAACGTTTATGATGTCTTCAATATTTCTTCTCTTCTTGCCATCTTTACGACGGGATACTTTTCGTGGAGCACTTGCCTCAGGCAGGGATTCAAAAAGTAACGTTTTCGCACACTCAATCTCTTCATCTGAAAATGATGATTCGCACACTTTGATGAGGCTCTCATTGTCCATTACATCTTGCTTGTATTGGATGTAAGACAGCACTTCACTTATAACAATATTACAATTTTTACATTTTAACGTAGTTGATGACATTTCACTTGACACGCAACCGATCGCTATCGTGGCCGACCGCGGACTGCCGGCGAAATATCTATATATACATATATATATATATATATATATATATATATATATATATATATATATATATATATATATATATATATATATATATATATATATATATATATATATATATATATATATATATATATATATATATATATATATATATATATATAACTCCGTGTCACAGTGTTTGACCGCGATAAACTCTAAAAACACTCAACCGATCTTGATGATTTTATTTTATTTTGCTGGATATGTTCAAACTTAGGACATAGGATAGGTTTCATTTTAATTTATAACACAGCGACGCGTGTCCGGCTCAGCTATTAAATAAAATCTTAAGGCAGCTTTGTGTCTGTAATTTCAATTTAATTTCGCTAGTTAAATTTGATTAACGTCCCGGATTCCGATTGTCCACTCGACCACGAAGGTTGTTAAATAATGAATACTTAAAATGGGAAACGGAAGAGAAAAGTAATGAGTTTTGCATTAACGGGTCGGACACCGGTGACCAAAGAGACTTATAAAGTCTCTTTGGTCTACGAGAGTCACATATATATAAATGCTTGTGACTCTCGTTATGTGCATTGAATTAACAAATATTTACACAGATACAGGTCTCATTCATTACTTTCGTATTCAAGGAGTAAAAGCGTTTTTTAATGAGCCATTTGGGAAGCTTTATTTCAAAGCGATTGAATGAAAACACCGTTGGTAGAATGGGTTAAACTACGGCGCGGTACAAGTGCGGACAAGTAGGTGCTAACGATTGCAGTCAAAGCAGTGGCGTAGCATAGGTCACTAGCACCCGGTGCGGATTCCAAATTTGCCGCCCTCTTATTTTTGCAATCCATTATAAAAAAATTGAGGCATGGTAAAAAGAGTACTTTTATTGAATAACACTAACCTGAAAAGTGAAATTAACATTTTTTGACATAGAGTAGAAGGTAGACTATCACAATATCACTTCAAGGGCGGATCCAGGGGGGGGTCATGGGGGTCATGACCCCCCCTGGGCTTGGGGATTTTATTTAAGTACTTTCAATATTTAATCAATTTAATATAATTCTTTGTTTGACGGCAAACGCATTATACAGGAACGAACGCATCGAAAATTTGAATTTTACCGCGCTACCGCCGCCACTGCCGCCACCTTTCATAATATGTCACATTGCGTGTGACACTTGCGCGCGCTTTGTTTCGACTAACGTCTAGCTAGACCTAACCTCAATTGGAACTCCTAAACTTTAGTAATAAAGTACTAAGATAAAAAACTTTAAAATTCCAATATAAGTAATAGTGTTCTTAAAAATTGTTGCTGCAAATTCATTACAAGAAATGGTAAGTAATTAATTAGTTTCTTCATTATGCCAGTGTGTGTGTGTGTGTTCAAACTAAAATGTTATATAGTAGGGCCTAAGCTTACTAACCTAACTAACTAACTGGGATTCAATTAAATTTTTTGTACTCCATATTGTTACTTAAAGTTATTGTTACATATTGTTACAAAATACTTTTATGTAATAATAAAAGTATTTTGAATCAATTATGGGCCCTGTTGGGCAATGGGCACGGCAGTTTGATAGGAGAGAGAAAGTAAATTCTAAAGCTATTGCGTTTGATTTTCGTTCGAATTTAATTTAATTATTTAAAATTATATTATTAACATTTTTTTATGATTTTTGTAATATTATGTACCGTTATATATTTGTTGTCATTAAAGAGTTTTTTAAATTCTGTAGCTTTGAATTATTAAAGATAAATTTCTGTATATTCATTGTTATTGTTAATATTATTATTATCATTTATTTATATCACGGTTATTATTTACATTCGTAAATGTAAATTTTTCATAGATTATTCTTATATTATATTATATTTAGCATATTAATATTTGATAGATCTGTGGTTTTCTTTACTTCTCTAAGGGCATATGAAAATTTTGATAACTTAGCTATAATCCTTTTTAGATGTTGTTTCCAATTTATATGGGTATCAATAGTTAACCCTAGTAAGTTAAATTCGCTGACAACTTCCCATGGAAACTAAAGTTTATATCTAAAGGAGTCTTTTGGTGTGGGTGAAAGGTTATAAGTTTTGTTTATTAGTTTTTTTTTTTTTTTTTTTATTAATTTCTAGATTCAAGCCTCGTCCGTACTTACATCGCTAATATTTACGGGATGAACATTTGTTTTGGCTTGAGTCTTGGTGTTTTTATGTACTTATAATTAATAAAGTCTGTTGTTTGTTGTGGGGTGTGCAAATTACATGGTTTTGCTCGCAGGGTGACTCTAAGGGAAAAGGAGATGGTGGTGGTGGGTCGAAACGTAATATAGGTGGCAGTTCATTTAAAAAAATAGATTCATTTTTCACAAAGAAACCAAGGCTTGAGATTGCTCACTCGAAAAATTTACCTACAACAACCACAGAGGATAATAATTATACTGCCGATGTTTCTGCTTCTGCTTCTATAGCTAGATTGCCTACATTAACCTTAGACGAAGAAAAAACATGCTCTCCTGTTATTAACGATATTCAGCCTATATTATGTACGTTGACTTCTGATTCTGATCAGATAAAGACTTCATTTTCTCAATCAGAGTTTGCTTCAGATATTGCATGTTATATAGGGAAAAATATAGATGATTCATCTACTAAAGCTATGTTGCTTGAAAATCATTGGCAGCCTCCCCCTAATTACACTTTCCCGCACTGTGTAGTTAATAAAAAAGGAAAACAAACAAAAAAATATGCTCAGAAGTCTCACCTTGACAAGTTTCACTGGATTGTTATGTCGCATAAAGACCAGGGTCTTTACTGCAAGTACTGTGCTTTGTTTGCCGTAGCTCCTGGAGGGGGTATACAGACAAAAACACCTTTATGTCGCCTCGTCAAAGAACCTTTAAAAGCTTTTGATAATTTGCTTGGTGAAAATGGTGTTCTGCTAACACACCAACGAAACAAATACCACGAATTAGCTGTCGAAGCAGGAAAGAACTTTTTGTTGTCTTTTCACAAGCCAGAAATTAATGTAATTAACCAAATAAATAGCCAAAGACTGACACAAATAAATGAAAATAGAGAACGTTTGCGACCAATCGTAAAAACTATTATATTTTGTGGCCATCAAAATATCTCGTTACGTGGCCATCGCGACGATGGTAAATTGTTGAACTATGATAGCGTGGTAGCCGATGAAGGGAATTTTAAAGCCCTTTTAAAATTCCGTATAGATTCTGGCGATACTACATTGCAGAAACATTTAGAATCTTCTAAATCCAATGCAACGTACATTAGCAAGACTGTGCAAAATGAGTTAATAGATGTTTGTGCAGAAATTATCCAGGAGAACATTTTACAGAATGTGCGGGAAGCAAAATTTTTTTCAATTTTGTTCGACGAAACAACAGATATATCACATATCTCACAGCTGAGCCTATCATTTCGATATTTTCATAATGGTATTATAAAGGAACATTTTGTGACTTTCTGTGATACTTACGATGCTCTTAGATGTGAAGAAAACAATTCAAGTGATATAGAGCCTCGATTGACAGGTGTAGCATTGGCGAAAATTGTTAAAAATCTGTGTACCAAATTTAATGTAGACTTAACTTGGTGTGTGGGTATTGGAACTGACAGCTGCTCGGTTATGGCATCAGATACGAAAGGTGCAGTGCAAGAATTGACGAAAATAGCCATTCACGCCAAACGTTGCCCGTGCAACAACCATATACTAAAAAACTCGTTGGCTAGATCATCAAAAGTAGTTTCTTGTCGCAATACATCTGGCACAATGAGAAAAGTTGTAGCATTTGCCAATTCATCCGCTAAGAGGCATGACATTTTTAAAAAAGAACTCGGAGTTGCTTTGCAAAGTATCTGTGAAACGCGTTGGGTAGAGAGACATGATGGGCATCTTCAATTTCAAGGAGACAACTTAGTCAAAATTTGTAGCGCTCTGGAGAAGATTTCTACTTGGCAAGACAGTAAAACTGCTAATGATGCGCATTGCTTGCTGCAAACATTACGCAGTTCTGAATTTATTATAGCCTCCATCTGTTTAAGTGATGTATTAGGTGGGTACTTGCTTTAATTATTTGGTTTCTTATTGTTTGGTAAATGAACATACCTACATACTATACCTACTTGAATATTATATTGTTGTTTTGTTAAGTGTTAAAACAAAAAGCAGAATACTGCAATCGAACTCAATTGATTTAAAAAAAGCCACGGACACTATTAATGATACTATAGGTGTCCTACAAAATAAAAGAGAAAATGTGGACCTAATTTACCGACAGCTGTTTGACGAGGCTAAAGAAGTAGCTGAGCAGCTAGATGTAGAAATTAAATGTCCCAGAATAGTATCAAGACAAATACACAGGGCCAATAACCAACCTGCTCAATCTGCTGAAGAGTATTTCCGCAGAGCCATATACATCCCTCTTCTGGATTCAATAATAAGTGACCTACAGGAGCGTCTGTCTCCTGAAATACTTAATTTGTTTCAGCTAAGCGTTTTCATGCCACGATGCGAATACAGTGATCAAGACATTGAAACTGTGAAACAACTAGCAACCGATTATAGATTGTTACTAGATAATACTCCAGTTTCTGTCGTTGTAAACGAATATCGGCTATGGATGGTGAAGTGGCAGCGGAGTCAGGACATACCGCAGTCGATTTCTGACCTTATTTTAAATTGCGATATTCAAATGTATCCTAATATAAGAATTTTTTTATGTATTATGGCTACACTACCTGTTAGTGTAGCGACAGCGGAAAGATCTTTTTCTACGTTACGAAAAATCAAATCGTGGCTAAGAGCTTCAATGGTTGAAGAACGTCTAACCGGACTGGCACTTCTCCACGTTCATAAAAACGTACCCATTGAAGTAGATGAAGTGATAACGCGTTTCGGGAGAAGACGTAAAAGAAAAATTGATTTCGTTATTTAATTATACTTAGATATTTTTAAGTACAATATTTACATTTATTAATAAAACACCTACTTTTTACTTATATCTATTATTATCAAAATTTAATTAAAACTTCTTACGACTTGACCACGACTATGTGACCCCCCCTGACGCCAAAGCTGGATCCGCCCTTGTATCACTTAGAATAATTACGTTATGTTATTCCATTGTCTTCTATTACTATGTAATAAGTACAATGGACTCTCCAGCTGCCGCCCACCAAAACCAAAAGACTCGTTCCGGGTATCTAACTTTTTAAGCAGTAGTGTTTAACACGAAACACCGTTTTTTTTTTAAAATGTAAATCTTTTTACTCGCTAACTTTGTGAATATATCCGATGAAACGGTCATCGGTAATCGTTAAATCATTATTTTCTGTAAGCAAAAAATGCTGTCGATTGCCTCCAAGGTGTAATTCGTGTTGCAACAATGTACGCGTAACGCGTATCTTTGCTGTTTTTCTACCAGTAGCTTTTAGCTACGGTGAAGTACAAAGAATGCGTAAGGAGACATATTAGGGGTTAAAGTATGAAATTGCCGATTTGTACTGAAAATCTATATTGTTTATTTTTTAAATTTTTAACAAATTTATTTAATCAAAATAGTTGCCATTATTATCTATACATTGCTGCCATCTAATGGGAAGGTCATTAATGCCTTTGCGATAGAATTCCGACGATCTAGACTGCACAAACTGTGTGAAAGCATTTTGTACTGCCTCCTGGGAAGAAAACTTCTTGTCACGTAGATAATTGTCCAAATCACGAAAAAAATGGTAGTCCGTTGGAGCAAGGTCTGGTGAATACGGAGGATGACGAATGGTTTCTAACTGCAGTTCCTGAAGGGTCAAAATGGTTTCTCGTGCTGTGTGAGGTCTCGCGTTGTCGTGGAGCAATAATGGTGAAGATCGATTCATGAGTCGGGGCTGTTTTACTGCTAGTTTTGTCAACATGGTTCGGAGTTCGGCACAATAGACATCTGCCGTTATTGCTTGACCAGATCGGAGAAAACTATAGTGAATAACACCATGCTGAGACCACCAAACAGTTACCATTACCTTTTTATTGGTAAGTTTTGCTTTAGGACACTGTTGTGGCATTTGACCTGGGGTCAGCCATTGCATTTTTCTTTTCCGGTTATCATAAAGAATCCACTTTTCATCACATGTTACAATTCGATCCAATATTCCTTCATTTCTGTACCGGTTCAACAAGGCAACACAAGTTTCAACACGCGTTTCTTTCTGCAGATCAGTCAAATCATGAGGCACCCATTTTTCGTATTTTTTTATTTTATTGATTTGACGCAAGTGAGTCAATATTGTGGGTAAGGTAACGTTAAACCATGCCGCTAATTCCTGGGTACTTTGACTAGGATCGGCTTCCACTATCTCTCTTAATTCATCGTTATTTACCTGTGTGGGCGGTCTTCCTCGTGGCTCGTTCTTTAAGTCGAAATTTCCATCACGAAAGCGTTTAAACCAAAATCGCACGGTGCGTTCATTAGTAGACCCCTCTCCAAACGCAGCATTGATATTGCGGGCTGTTTCTGCCGCGTTAGTTCCGCGTCGGAACTCGTATTCAAAAATAACTCGAATTTTCGCAGTATCCATCTTTCTTGTCTAAATTGAATAACAAAAACAATTGAAAGTCGATATTCAAATGTTTTACATTTTTTAAAAAAAGAACATCATAGAAACCATTTAAAAAAAGTTTCATTCGAAAACCTCAAACCATGAAGATTCTATGTCAATTCAAAGAACCTATTGCAATAAAACGGCAATTTCATACTTTAACCCCTATTATTTATTTAAAATAACATTGAAACTTGAAACGAAATAAGTTTCCTAAATAATAGTTATTGAGAAACCTTGCGCTTGCATCACCCATGCATAGAACCTGCATAGGTACCTGGGTATTTGGTAACAACAACAAAAATATGACGAAAAAAAAACTGAAAGAAATTAACTTTTTTTTATATTTTAATTTTTTTTTCTCTATCTGCCACCTCCGCAGCGCCGCCCCCTGCAAAGTGCCGCCCGGTGCGGACCGCACCCTCCGCCCCCCCCATGCTACGCCACTGAGTCAAAGCCGGGATCAACGGATAATTATGCCTTCCGAAGCAGGAGAACTTTGAAATAATAAGGCATATCATCGTTGAGACTTTAAGACCTCCTATGTGTAAAATTCATGTTTACGAGATAATCGATAAAAAGTGTCTACTGAAAAGAAATTTGAAGAAACTAAGGAATAGTTTCCAGACAGGAATTAAATGACTGTTCCATCTTAATCGATTGTCTAAACTTTAGTTAAAATATTTCTTTCGAATTAGAGAGGATATTCCTCTCATTGACGAGACAACGCTGGCCTACAGCGTAAAAAGTAGAAAGGTAATAGAAAATTTCGACGACTGTTCATAAGACTCGGTAGCTCAATTGGGAGAGCATTGGTCGGGACATCTTAAAGTTGCGGGTTCGCTTCTCGCTTAATTTATCATATAAGATAGCATTAAAAAATGGAAAAATATATATAATTATAAAAATAAAAGAAAGGAATTAGTTGCGCCACGGTAAGGTACATACCGAAACTGATCTCTTGCATTGAGCGTCTCTTGTTTGATGGATAGTATAACAGGGCCCAGGTCTTCATCGTTGGTGAAGTAGTTCCAGTGTTCAGTACTATAGAAGTATTTCTCATATGTTTCCTGCTCTACTGAGGTCAATTCGAAACCACCAGATCGCTCCCATTGTTCCTCTATTGCCGTTTTCTTCTTCGGGGTACTGCCGCCATTATCGCTGCTATCTTCAGCTGCTTCGTCTAACGATCCTGATCTTCTATGGCGATCTGTGGACAAAGAGTTTGACGAGACTCCTTTAGTACCATTGATATGATAACCATGCCTACCATAAATAAATATTTCTTACATTCACATCAATTAGACTAGCCCAAAGTATGCACTGAAAGGCTTGTGTTATGTATACTAGGGTACCGGATAGACATACATATATGATACATAGATATGTAATATTCATAGCAATATATATAAACACCCATGACTCAGGTACAAATGCTCGTATTCATCATACAAACATCTGCCCCTTCCGGGATTTGAACCCAGAACCGTCGCGTCGGTGCGAAAGGCGGGATCGCTACCATTGCACCAAACGGTCGTCATTTAAACTACAAAACTGAGTTAAATAACCACACTTCTCATTTTTCAAGCATTTGATTATTAGAAGTACAAAGAAGACACAAAAAGAGCAATATTGAATATAAGTAAATTCATAAATGGGACAGCGACATAAAATACTCTAATGAAATATTTCCATATTTGAAAACACAAGTTGATCCTCCTTTTATTGGCAAAGATCAAGATAAAATGGTCCAATTATTTTACTTTTCGTTGACCCAATTTCGACGGATGTAAAATTTTGAGGTAGAAGGGCTTACGTCTTTCGTCAACAAATCATTTGACTGTTTTAGTTGGAAAGACTTTTCATATATTGGCAAATATTTAATAATGTCTGTGTAATGTGTCGCAAAAGGCGTATATCCAGAGCCGTGGTAACTTTTAATAAAAGTGTAATGTGATCTATACTGTAATAATGGTAACAGTAAAATGCGGAGGACATTTTATTGTTTTCATTATAGCATTGTGCAATATACGATCGACATCAAAACAAAAGAGCAACAATATACAAAGAATAACTAAAATAAATGACGACCGTTTGGTGCAAAGGTAGCGATTCTACCTTCCCCACCGACGATCTTGGCTTCGAGTCCCGGAAAGGCAGTTGTTTGTCTGATTAATACAAGCATTAGTACCTGAGTCATGGATATTTATTTATGGGTAACGGATGGAAATACATATATAATACATAAATATTTATATTCTTAGACAGATATACGAGTCAGGTACAAATGCTCGTATTATGGGTATTGTGTATCATATATGTATGTCTCTCCGTCTGTTACCATAGTATCCATAACACAACCCTTACAGTGCTTACTTTGGGCTGCGCTAATTGATGTGAATGTTAAAATAAGAAAAGAAGAGTATATAAACTCAAGTAGATAAATCATACTATAAATATTTAGTTTTTACATTTCCTCTCACACATTTAAATAGAAACCACTTTAAGCGGGTTTACTGTAAAGGAGCCGAAACGTCAGCATCAAAAAATATTAAAAAAACGAGATCGTGGGGAAAATCCAGTCATAATGGTTCATATGATATAGTTTTCTTTATACCATAACCAACAACAATATATAATTAAAGAAAAAAATAGAAATGGACTCTACGATATTTAAAATTTTAGTGATAAACTCAACTCCAGCGACTGAAATACCAATGCGCAATGAAAACCCTCAATCAACAGTTGATCTAAATCCAATCCGTTAAACCTTTGGCCCTGGCTTAGTCTTCATATGATAGCAGCTATCAATCCCGACTGGGCCAGCGTGGGCCCATGCTGAGTGTTTTAACTATAGTAAAGGTCCTAATTTTTTATTTTTTATAGCGCTTCACCGCCATCTCCCTTGATGGTAAATGATGATGCGATCTAGGATGTGACGCGCTTTTCTAGATGATACCTATTCACTCGTGATTTGAAGACCCCTAAATTGTACGTATCAAGAAACAGACTCATGCACGGATTACAAAATTGGAACCAAATAGCTTAGCCTATCTCTTTGGTATATCAATCATGGTGGCGTCTATTTGTAAGTCTGGTTGTCCGATGAAAAATGGGGACGACGGAACAAGGCTGTGCTGCACGCTCTTCGCAATGTATCCTCCAGGAAAGAGGACATTAATCTAAGGTTTCGACCTTCAGTCACTCTGTGTCACTGTCCTACGTCATGTAATGCGTTTTATATCGCGGTATCGTTTATCATATCCAATTGCAGATCACGTATAACGTAAAACACCTCAGTGTCTTTTTGGAGCACTAAACTTTACGACAGGGAAAAGCCATTTCAATTTATTCAATGGTTTATGCGTGAAGCACGTACGGGCATACAGATTGAACGTTACCCCGTAAATTGCTGTGAAATAAAACATCATTTCTACAGTCTATGAGTCTTTATTTGGCTTATTAGCTTTTATTGGATAAATCTTTTTTTTGACATTATTTGTGAAATAGATAGATAAATAATTGTTATAAACCCAAGTATTTAAAGCACTTGTGTTGTTGAAACAACGACAGTTCCACAACACCCAGACCCAAGCCATTATAGAAAAGTTGGTTTTCTCATTGACCCGGCCGTGGATGTCGTATTTTATTATCAGTGCTCACTTCAGCATTTTAAGACGTCATAGAGACACCGAGATGAAAGTGAGTAAGTAATTGTATGAAATAAATTAAAAAAATGTCATCATAATACAGTAAATTTAAAAATTTATATATTTTCATAAATTCATTTATGAAAATAGAAATCATTTAGAAATTTAATTAAGAAGTCGGAATAATTTCCTTTTTTAAATAATCTTATTGTTTCATTTATCTTAATGTCTAAATTGAATTTGGATGTTTGTAAAAAAATCAGGATATCTTTTACGATTACACAAAGTTCTTAAATATAGAAGCAAGTAATTGTAGTATAGGTACGATTTGCAGATGCACGTGACGTCAATATTATGCATTTCTTTTATAGAATGAAGATGTTTGTGCACCTGTATTATTTCCCTTGAGTGTGATCCCGTGTGTAGCCAGGAGTGTGTATATGCATAATATTCAAATATAGCGGTTTTCAAGCTTGCTCTTCTTTTTAGTAGATTTATCGTTATGGCAATTTCGATTTTAGTGAATGTATGTTGTTTTTCCTTATAAAGTTGTTGTATATTTTCAAACCCAGGAGTCAAATCAATAAAACGCATTAAAGATTGCAATTTTTATCAAAGATACTTATTTGCACTGGTTTTTCCGTTTAAATTTGTTTGTTTTCGCAAAATTTCCTAAATTATTTAGTTAACAGTAATTGTAATAAACTAGAAAGGTACAACATAAAAAAACCGTTGTGTGTAATTATGTACCTACGCACGTAAGAAGTTATACTTCTTTATTGTTAGTAACAAACAAAGATAACTAATATTATAAATTTATATAAATTATTATTAACTACCATATATAATTAAAAATCACACTCATACACACACATTCATAATTAGCGGCCAACTTCATCCTGCTGGATTATTCTATGTCGCTTTTGCGTCCAACTTCAACATGATAATTTTGTGTCACATCTTAGAATTTCACTCTCATAATTTTTTCATAATGCGCCTAAAGAATTATAACTCCAAAAAACACTTATTGTACCTAAAGAAAAACATAAGTAGCGACTAAAGACAAAAGAGCTGGCAGCTTCTACGGCCAACGTATAAGTATAGCTATCCAACGAGGAAAAGCTTCCAGCCTTTTGGACACTTTTCTCAACAGCAGCGGTGAGGCTGAACTTAACCATTTTTCAAGTTTTTTTCTCCAATATTTCTTTCGCGTAATTATTTTCTATGTTGTGATATTTATTCCATTTTGATATTCCAATATATTTGGAAGCTTTGGATTTAGATCGGTACCATCAGCACACAACATCTGAAGCCTGAGTTTAAGTTGTCATATGGAAAAATTTACCGTAGCGTTTGCCTCAGATGCAGCCTGCAATTACGAAAGTTAAACATCTTTTGCGAAGGCTGGTAATTCGAAGGGTGTTAATTATTTAACCGATATTTCCGGCTATATCTGAACACACGGATTATTGGGTATAAGGCACTTAGACGACTTAAGATCTTCCTATGTCATATAAACATCAGAATCAAAAAAGTTCAATAAAAAGGACTAAAAAACTAGACATGTTAGTCTTTGTAACTGTTTTTCTATGTGAATTTCTTATCGGCGATTGTCAGATGTCGATTCTTGATTTACTATTTGCTCCAATACACTCGACTCGTGATTTGTTATCAATAGGAGGGTGGAAAAATGTGTGAAACCTTCTTCATAGCCGTTCAAAATGTTTTGTCGGAAATGTCGTAGTGAATAGTATTGAAGGTGTCAATAGTCAGATTTATCTCAGAGAAGGCGGTTGTTATCACTAAGAAAAAAACATGGCTCACACTCTATAATCGAAGTCGTTGTTGTTGTTCACGTTTATAGAAAAAGTGATTTGTGTTTCTTTAGTTTAGAAATGTATTCATAGATGGCGTTACAAGTTTACTATCGTTTAGTTACAGCCGTTGATAGAGACTCGAGCCAACACTTTTTATGAATTCCGCGTTTTAATTATCATTGAATTATCATGTAAAGCTTTGTATAAAATATCACGTGGTTTAATTTTGGCTGAGACTTACAACCTCAGGCTGAACAGTTGTATTATTTACTAGGTCGATGCAGACGCTAAGCATAAAGCTTCGCTAGCCCCATATATTGGAGAGGAGCGTAATACTAAAAAAAAAAAAAAAATAATGTTTAGTAAATTTTTAATTTCCATAAGAATTAAAACTTCCGAAAAGCGCGCGCTTTTTGTTTGAGTGGAAAATGTCATAGAGCCAATGTTTTTTGGTCATAACTTTTTTATTTTTGCTTATTTCAAAATTCGGGCTCTATCACGACCTAGTCCTAAGTGTGTTGATTCGATTCCGCAGAACGTTATTAAATCCGTTAAGAACTCGGGAAGTTATGGCGTAACAGACATTGCGTCATTGAAGCTAATCCGTTTTTTTCAGCTTGTGTATTATTTTAAATATGGCAGTTGGGTATTGTTGGCACTTCTATTATTTTATTAAAAATTAAAAGCTTAGTTAGTGGTTGCTTATGTTTGTGTGCTGGTGCCCATTTATCCCGGTCTACCAGAATATGTATGGTTTCACTATATCTTAAAGTGTGAATTGTATGTGCTCTTCTTTTTTGCCCGATACTACATGAGATATTACAGTTAGGCAGTATATTTAGGTAGAAGGTATGTGCATAAGTAGGGTTTCATCGTAAATATCTCAAAATTTGAAAGCCAGAAAATTATAATTAACAGCGAATTAAAGTCAAATCTACGGTTTACAGTCTAAACCAGAAATATTCTCTATTACAATGACATAAGGTATAGGTTCATACATCAAAGTATATAGCTTGATGAGCTGTCGACTGTATATATTTAACTAATATTTTCTGGACATCGAATTTCTCCAACTTTTGTTAGAGAAATTCAGTATTTTCATTTCCTTCTCCCCTATATTTATAACTTACAACCATATTCTTGGTGGAATCTCGAATGTTTTTGTTAAATTTAAGTCTCTATGTGGGTAATATGACGCTGAGCCTTATCTCCGTCGCGTTCCTTCGTCAGCTGTTATTAGGGATGCCAGATTGTAGAACCAAAATATCGTTCTCTATCATTTAGGTGTAAGAATAATGTTGATTGTTTGCCGTTGCAACAGATGCCGTTTATAATGTGTTGAACGGTACAGATTTTTTTCTGTTATGCTATAAAAATAAATAGAAGTAAAAAAAGATTTAAAAAAACCACGTTTTTATAAGCGGGCTAAAAAGGAGAAAATATTTTTTTTCCCAGAATTGAGATGGTTTTTTTTTCCCGAAATGATAAAAATTTCAAAGATATATGTATAAGAATTATGATGAAATATGACTAAAAACGTGGGGTGTGCGGCTTTTAGGCTTAGTGTTAAAAGATAAGAGCAAATTGATAAAATTTAATTCCTCTATTAAATTCTCAAATTTTGGCTTTTGTCGTTGAACAGAAGAGATTAAATTTAAGTTCTATCCTTGTCAATAATCATCATAGATCACCAACACCTTATTTAGCCTACCTAAGTTACGTTGTCTGTTAATAGGAATCGATATATTTAACACGTCGGTATTTTAAATGCACATAAATCTATAACGTAAGAACACAAATTTGTTGTTTGTGTGTTTGTCTGTCCGGTCTTTTTCCCGCTCTTTTTCCATTGTATACGGGTTACCATAGCAACGCGTTACCGGGTCAGCTAGTAAAAACATATTATTATACATACAATCATGCCTTTTTCCAGCAGGGGTAAGCAGAGATCACAGATTTCCACTTTTCATGCTACATTTCTCGCTTCTTCAACTCTTATCAGACCTTTCATACAAACTCGTCAGTTAATGGTACTCTTGACTTAACCTTTTGACGACCGTTTGGTGCAACGGTAGCGATCCTGCCTTTCGCACCGACGGTCCGGGTTCGAATCCCGGTAGGGGCAGATGTTTGTATGATGAATACGAGCATTTGTACCTGAGTCATGGATATTTATATATATTTATATGAATATTACATATTTATGTATTATATATGTATGTTTATCCGTTACCCTAGCATCCATAACACAAGCCTTACAGTGCTTACTTTGGGCTAGGCTAATTGGTGTGAATGTAAAAAGTATTTATTTATTTATTTTTACCAAAAAACGGGACCCTATTACTAAGACTTCGTTGTCTGTCCTTCACCAGATTGTATCTCAAGAACCGCGATAGATAGACAGTTGAAATTGTCACAAATTATGTATTTTTGTTGCCGCTATAATAACAAATACTAAAAATAAAATAAAATAAATATTTAAGGGGGCTTCCACACAACAAACGCCATTTTTTTTGCCCTTTTTTGCTCGATATCAATAATGGCAACAGGTAGGCACTTGAAATATTCACAAAATACTCAGTTCTCTTTTCACTTTGATAATCAATAATATAATTAAAATATAATAGATATTTATTCCCATACAACAAATTTATTTTTTTACTTAAAGACGAAAAGAAGGAACTCTTCGTACGCGATTCCGACTCGCACTTGGCCAGTTTTTTCAGGACTTCTTCTATTTGGTCTCTGAAAGATTGCTTTGGTCTGCAAAGCCTTCCTATGCGTCATATACTTTTTCTGTCCATCTCCTTTCGCCCATTCTTTCTTTATGTCCAAACCATTTTAGCATCCCTTTTTCAATATTTGTCACTATATGTTCTTCCACAATATACCATTCTCTTATCACATCATACCTTATTTTATCTATCGTATTATATATTCACATTATAATACAAAAATGATTTTCAAAATATGAAACGAGTTTCTAAATATATCAAGTGATTAAGTTGTTTGTTGGGAGATTTTGTATTTCATATTGGAAAATTAATAGCAAATTCCGAGTATGTAGCAACCCTAGGTGTCGTCGTAGGCTTAACATCTCTTCTCTGCTCGACTTCACTGGAGAATCAAATTTAATTACAATCTTTTGTGTACTTCCATATTACTTTATGATTGTGTCAGTGTCTTAATATAATTAGGCTTGTTAAATGAATAAAAATAAATTCTTGTCACGCATTGTGGATTAGACACAGATAAATTTATTTGCACATAATGTAGAAACGTTTGTGTCGGCACTTCTCTCGTATGGTGATGAATATATCCGTAGAGTCGGTTAACAATGTAAATTTTGAATACGTTTTGTAATTAAACCTACGTCTAAAAAGTTTCAATTTACTCATTTTTAGAGAGGCTCTTTGGGCTTTTAATTGCAGATATTAAGCAAAATTCACAATGTCTGATTATAGGAGCAGTTATCTTAAATTTACCACCTTGCTTGGGAAGTCATATCGAGCCCAATAATTCGCATTGGACCCGCGTGGTTTTTTACAGTAACTAGGTAAGCACTTGACCACTATCTCGCCTGATGGTAAACGACGATGCGATCTAGGATGTGACCCGCTTGCCTTGAAGATACCTATTAGCTCGTGACTTTAAGACTCCTAAATTGTATGTTTCAGGAAATACAAACTCAAGCTATTGGTCATTCTGACTACGGTATATTAAACCTAAAGAAAGCTTGTGCCTTTGTAGTGGCGGACATTTATAAGCTGATGTTGACAATGGAATAATTTTGCACCTGGATCATTAACTTGTTCTTTTGTATGGACCATTCTGCAGCGTCACATTAGGGGAAACATCTAATAAGGAAATTGTCTTAAATGTTTAGGAACTATATCGTTAGTGGTTGAAGAGTTCCTTCGCACGGAGACGATCTTGGTTGAAGCATCAGTTCATAATAGACATTTTATTTGATTAAACTCAATATAAAATAGATTGATAAATGAAAATAAATAAATTTTGGCCTAATCACGCCATAGATGTAGTCTCAAAAAAAAAAAACACAGCTGGTCAATAGAACATTTTCGCATGTTTACTGTGTTCCTTGTCAAATAATAACTAGATTTATAATTTTTATATATTTTATGCATTTTCAATGCGATCTTATAAGATAAATTATTATAATAGAAAAATACTAGAAAAAATCGACTCGGGTCACAAGTGAATCTCAGGCGGGATTCACTTGTGACCCGAGTCGATTTTTTCTAGTATTTTTCTATTATAATAATTTATCAAATAATAACTAGTAAGAAAAGTGAACTAAAATGGATTGAAAACACAGAAATGTAAAGAAAGTGACAAAATATTTTTGATTCGGTAAAATTACAAGGTTAGGATCCAATATAACAGAAATAGGTGATCGCAGTGAACGTCTTAAGACAATCTAAATAAAAATATACATAAAAAAGATCATTCAGTAAAATTTATAAAAGTCTTAAAAATTACTAATTTTCAAAAGATATAATGCCTAATTAATACCCAATCAACCAAGTATCAACAAAGAATCTTCTTCGATATAAAATATACTTCCTAAATTTTTTATGATTTTTCAGGATCAAAGAAAACACATCTCAAAATTTAAAGACCCGTGCCGTTAATAATTGAGGATTATTTCATGGGACCACGACTCGAGTTGGATATAATAGGAATATTATTAAAAGTATTTGCATTGTTATTGCTGAAACTTTAAAAAGTTTTCAAGAAATTTAAATGCTTTAAAAAATATTGATAGTAATGAAAAACCTTACACCAATAATATGCCTAAATTGAGTCTGCCAACCATTTAACTGTATTGAGATGAAAATTCGCCTCACCGATTTAGTCGTCTGAATAGAAAATCCAGAGGATTTCGCACGTCATACATGATATATGTTGTAGGTAAACAATTCAGTAAGCCGTTATCTTCGTATGCCGACTGCAGCCTGTCGGCTTGTCGTGTCTCCTTTGCTCAGGTGGAATTTGACTTCTATGCTTATGTTACTGCTCGTAAATGTATCGGGATTTCTCGGGTAAGACTTCTGTCTGTTAAGGAAACCAAACTGAAATGTTTTAAAGCCTTTCGGTAACTGTCTATTTGATTTAAGACCGCAAAACCATTGTGTTTGAAATAAATTTAAAAATTTCTGGTCAAAAGTACAACATATACCTACAGAAATTAAGGAATTGAAAAGAAGTTTAATCACAGGATATAAACATGATCATAAACTCAAATTTGTTTTTTTCTGATAACAAGTTCCATATGTCGTAAGAAATCATAATAATTAATTAAATTAAGATATGTTAGTTACAAATCAGTACATCAGTACATTATATAATAATACTTTGTGTGTTTGTTACCATAGTTATCATAAGCCTAAGAATAACAGTTTTTATAATGAATTAACGTTACCATAGCAATGCGTGGCCGGGTCATCAATTAACGTTACTATGCCAATGCGTGGCCGGGTCATCAATTGACGTTACCATATCAACGCGTGGCCGGGTCATCAATTAACGTTACAATAGCAACGCGTGGCCGGGTCAGCTAGTAAAAATAAAAGGAATGCCATAATTTTGACATAATAACTAGGCATGTCAATTAAAATAAAAATCATATAAAAATAACAGCAATTAATATTTTTGTTTCATTAAAAATAAATTAATATCAAATCATAAAAAAACTAATGACTTTGCCTCACCTAACAAACACTTTCGTCCAGTGCTGGCTGATGGGCCACCCCACAGCACTTAGTCTATTCATGAGTGTCGCATATTTTTTTGCGCATAATAATATAAAAGTCATTTAGTTAAGAGCATCCTGAATATATTGTTATATTGCACACGCAGAGTGTTGTAAGCTTGCTTTGTATAATTGACCCATTAGGGTGCCAGAGTAAAAGGAATGTCAGTATGTTTTGAAAAGAGTTCTTTTGCCTTGCTCTGAGGACCGAGTAAATCTATCTTTTATATTAATTCTGACTGCTAACGCGTTCGCGCTCAAGTTTTTGGTCATATTTTATTTTCTTGCCGTTAAAATACTAATTAATAGTGAAATAATTTCCGAAATAGTTTAGCCTAGATATATTTTATATCTTATTTAAATTATACTGTAGCTAGGATTAAAATAAATATTTTTAAATGTGTAATTTAATAATGAAGTTTCCATCTCTTTTCAAGCGCCTACTTCATAAGGTGTTAGTTTTGTTAAAACCTAGTTAGATCACAGGATTACAGGATTCACAGGAATGTGAGACATGTCTGGGGTAAGCATCATAACGTTTGAAATCAAAATACGATTGGTATTCGTTAAATCAACATGCATCAAATATATAATTTGTTTGACAAAAGATCAAAACTAGTGTCACTTGAATGGATAATGGGCAAAATATATATACAATTCAAAATCGTTCACAATCATAATAGTCAAAATATCTAAATTTAAAATGCATTATATTCAAAACATTGAACTTTAACATTAATCAGCGAGTAATAATTAATCAGATTCGGAGAAAATTGGCTGTGACAGGCAGACGGATATAACAAAAATAAGTCTGACGTTTAGCCGGTCGCTACAGAGGCACTTTTGCTTTGCTCGTTCAGTTCGTACTTTGTTTTGTTCACATTTTAAACCTATTTTTGAGTAGTCCTTATTTCTTTCTTATATACAAAATCCACAGACAAAAAATTCAAGAGTTTGTCCTTTTTCAAGTCTAATGATAGTGGTTGGGCTCATTAAATGCATTAAACATTGCGTATTATTATTGTGCCTATGTTTTTTTGTCGGCTACTTGTTGTTTTAACAAGATCAATTAACATCCTAATTTTTAATAGAGATTTTTTTTTCTCTTTATTTTAAGGAACTTTTATTTTTTTTAAAACATGCCAGTTCCATGGAGCCTTATAAACTACTTACCAAACTATATTATTTAGCTAACTTAACCTATACTTAGAGGCTAAAGTATAGAGCATCATAGCTGAACTCGAGCAAGGTTTAGCTAGGATGCTCTGTAATATGCCGACATCAGCGGTGTTCTGTTTTAAAACATTATATAATGCCCCTCGTTCACTTTGCAATTTTTTACATTATAACAAAATGTGATGAATGTCATCTACAGTGCCAAATACATCACAATAAGAAGATTCTGTTTTTTTCATTAAAAAAGCAAACTTTTTAGATGGGAATTTCAATTGAAATGAAGAATGGAGCGTTCCACCTGCTAGGAATATCATAATCAATAAAATAATATCTCCAAAGGCACCAAAGGTAATGTATATGATATGATAATGTAATATGAGATGGAGGTCGATCTCTCCGTTCGTGTTTCTTTCACGAGTTCTTCTCGGAAGGGCGTTCCAAAGTGGTAGTAGAGTCAGTAGCTTACAGTACAGTAATCGTAGATATAATAAAAATAACTTTATAAAATGCAAAAAATTATTTTAATAGAAAAATACTGGAAAAATCGACTCGGCTCACAAGTAAATTCTAAAGAATCGAACCCGCAACCTTTGGAATTGGGAGAGCATTGGCCCGGACTTCCAAAGGTCAACTCATGATTAAAACGTCAGGATTAAATATAAAAAAACATTATTTACTACACAGTTATTTCGGTAAAAATTCGTAATTTTTTTTCTATTATTTTTTTTTCCGTGAGCGCCATCTAACGTCCGGTAGACGAACTACTTGCGGTTAACGCCTTGCTATGGTAACATTATAATCCATGATACAATGGAAAAAGAGCGGGAAAAAGAGCAGACAGACAAACACACAAAACAATATGATCTTAGATTATAGAGTCTATTACTAAAAATAATAATAGAAAGTTTAGAACCAATCAGCCCCGAAGACCTAGAGATTATAATCTCGACATTCGTACTTACTAATTTATAACTTTAGTATGACTTATTTCTAAATTAACTTACGAAGCGGAGCCGCCTTTGTTCTGTAAACGCCATGTTTCCCTGAGGCTGTTGTGTGCTGACTGTCACGTGTCACCAGCCTACGTGTCTCACTCCACGACCCTGATTAAAATTAAGTTTCGCCTTTTGTTTCTTTATTCAAAGGAATTTCGAATCCCTGGAACTTTCTAGTGCCTACACCAAGTGTAATTTGTGTTTACATATCTTAGTCTGCTTTTATTTTATTGGATAATTTGATGACAATTGGATGACAATGCGTTATACATTCAGTTAACAATTGTTCCATCGTTGTGAATCATAGCAGAATTTTCATATTAAAATAGTATATTTTATGTATTTTTAGTCAATTATAATTTTGTTTTCTTTTGTAATAACTTGTTACAAGCTAAATAATCTAAATAGAAAATATATATATTTAGAATGGGTTCGCTTTTGATTCCAATCAAACCCGGGGGCCAAGACAGAATCCACGATGGAACGAGCTAACCCAGACCCAGGAAAAGAAACCCTATTCACCCTGGCCTTGAAAACGGACGGGTTATCCAAATCATATAGGCATTTTTTTTCTAGTCACAAACTTACATGATTTAGGATATTATACATTTCTTGGTGTATGTAATGTTTGTGCGAGACTGATGCCTGTGCAAGGAAAAAGCTTATGTCATCGGGCTCCCACTCCCAGGGCGACTGTATAATCTTGTTCTGATTACATCAATAAAAGAAAAGCACAATACAGACTATTTTTAATACAACAATACAGACCAACTATTGTCATGTCATGTGTGTGTGTGTGTGTGAGTGTGTGTGTGAGTGTGTGTGTGTGCGTGCGCGCGCGCATATGTGTGTGTGTATCTATGTAAAAGTGTGTGTGTGTGCGCGCGTGTGTGTATGTGCGTGTCTGTGTGTGTGTGTAAATCACATAATTTCTTTTCTCTCCTAGCAAAACTAATTCAATGGTTTGTATGCGAGTGAGGAGCTTGCTAACATAAATTATATTAATTTTTAATATGAACTATTAAATTGATGCGCTATTTTGACATACACTAACAATGCCTCAATTTAATTATATAATTGCTATCTAGGTCGTCTTTCTTTAATTTAATTTTTAAAATGTGTTTATCTTCTTAGGCTTATTTCTTTTGGAAGTGCCGTCAGCAAATAAGGCTGTCGTTTATCAAGTGTCCGGTCTTCACAATATTTGTCAATCCTTGGCACAGCATATCTACCATTGACGACAGCTCTGGATTGGTGACTGTGTTGTAGCATAACCAAACAACCAAATTGGAAGAGCAGTCGCCCGGATAACGAGGGATCAAGGTTCGGGTCCCACTTGACACTTAAGACAAATTGTAATAATTTCTTAACATATAAAAATCTAGCATGGAAAACGCTAAATAAAAAAAAATATAATAATTACTTTATTATTATATTTATTTCATAAATTCGAATTTGACGCGCTTCGAGTTTTTAAAAGTTGTCTGTGGAAGTTGGTAGGGTGCGCATCGGAGTGACGCGTGATGGAATGGCGGATGACGTTCAGATTATTTTGTGCATTTTATTGTTATAAAAAAACTTGTAGAGAGATAAATTACAGGATATAATTGAGGAGTCAATATTAGTGAACTTTAAATGTCGTTTCTTTTTATTTTCAGGTGAGATTTAAGAATAATTGGCATAGTTATACAAAAATTGTTGTAATATTGTAAAGGGCTGATAAATAAAACAAATTCTTTCTATTTCCAGAGAAACAATTTCTGGTTTATTTGGAAAATCCTCAATAAAATATCTTATATAAGATATAAATAAATATATTTTGTTTTAAGGAGAAGAGATTTCTTATACCTACGATAAAGCCAGCTACAATATCTTTATTACTAGTCTCGTAAAGTTGAACTTATAAAAAATAAGCAGTAAAATTCAACTTTAATATCTTAGAAATACAGATCATATTTGAACTTGTTTGTTTTGTAAGAATCAGTGTTCAGTAGTTAAGAAGGATAGGTTTCTCTGAAGGCTGTCTGGGGAACTTATCCAATCTAAGTTATGTACGCTAATATTTTGGATAGGTATTGCTCAGTCTGTTTCATCATTACTTATTTTAGTTTCTAGTTCAAGATATTTTTTGGGGAATATTGCTCTGCTATAGAGAATATATCGACATTGTACTTAGTTTTGTTGATTAACTTTTTATTTATTTGATTTAAGACGACAACAGCCATAAGAAACATTTACCGAAATGTCTCGTTCAAACTTATAAATTAATTTCAAACTCTCTTTCTCTTTCAAAATCTTTCTAATCTTTGTGACATCGTAGGAACACACGTAATTTCTACGATGTCACAAAGATTAGTTGGCTTAACAATTTTGCGAGAGGACGGAGTCACTGATTGGTATTCCAGGTATCTCTACAATCTCTACAAATATTAACCAAAATATTTAAGTTATCGATTTTAATATCTAAATAAATTATAAATAGAGGTGTCAGGCAGGTTTTAAACCCACGACCTCGCGCTGTCTTGGCGAGTAGACGTATATTAATTGTCATTTTTTCAATTTCGTTCACTTTATTGATTTATATAAAACACTGTTAATAGTAATTATTTGAAATATATATTTTAATCTTTATTATTCGGTTGAAAGTAATATAAAGTTACATTATTTCAAGACTGATGGAAACAAAAATAAATCGTTGATAGAACTAATAAGTGGCAAAACAATATTAAGCTCTGAGGTGAAGTTGGTTTTAAAATTGCACATCTCAAGTGTAGTTGGGCTAGTCATTTAGCTAGAAAATCAGATTTCTGGCGCAAAGTTTTTAAGCTAGAGATTAAAGAACTAACGGACGGAGATGAAAAGGCAGTCCAATAATAATTTTAATAATATTTTTCAATTTATTTTGTTTTCAATAGAATTCACATTAAGATATTCGTCAATATATATGTTATTTAAACTATTTAGGCCATTTAAATAATAGTACGTTCTATTAATGCAGTGAAAATGAGAGCTTTACAAAGTATAGCTGAAGTGAATTTGATGGATAAAATAAGGAATGATGTGATAAGAGAATGGTGTGGGGTTAAAAAAAATATAGTGATAAAGATAGAAAAAAGGATGCTTAGATGGTTAAGACAGGTGAAGAGGATGGACGAAAGGAGATTGACAAACGATAGGCAAATATGCATGGGTAAGTCGGGAAAGGCAGGTCTGGGGAATTTTCAGGGACAAATAGATGTCCTGGCCAGGCCAAAAGTACCCTTAACTGACGAGCTTAAGGTTTGATGAGAGTAGAAGCAAAAGATGTATGTTGGGATCGTGAAAAGAGGGAATCTGTGATCCCTGCCTACCCCTGCGGGAATAAGGCGATATCTATGTACGAAAACTTTAATATTTAGCAAAATATACTTAAAAAATTATGAGACTTTAATAATCTATAATCTAAGATCACAGTGGTTTGTGTGTTTGTCTGTCCGCTCTTTTTCGAGCTCTTTTTCATTATATCAAAAACGTTACCATAGCAATGCGTTAACCGCAAGTAGTTCGTCTACCAGACGCTAGATGGCGTTAACGGAAAAATATTTAATAATAGAAAAAAATTCCCGCCTGAGATTTCACTTGTGACCCGACTCGATTTTTTCTAGTATTTTTATATTATAATAATTTATCTTATAAGATCGCAATGAAAATGCAAAAAAAATATATAAAAATTATAAAACAAAAAGAAAAAATTTAAATAATTTTGTCCACCTGTGCGATGCCGGGACGGGCCGCTAGTTTATAATCTAAGAACACAAATTTGTTGTTTGTGTGTTTGTCTGTCCGCTAATTTCCCAGCTCTTCTTCCATTGTATACGCGTTACCATAGCAACGCGTTACCGGGTCAGCTAGTATTCTTCTATTTTATTTAACTAAATAATATTTTTTAGGTTTTATTAAAACCTAAAAAATATTAAAAACCAAGAAATTTGCAGGTTGCAATTATTCAAATGAATCAAATCTAACTTACACTGCACAGATTCTGGATGGAGCCAAAATGAGGAAAATGGTCACTAAACCACATATTGCTATTTTGGATTAAAAACAAAATGTTTGTTTAAAGTCATTATGGTAAGTTGAACGCTTGTGTATACTAATTGCCGAAGTTTAAATTCGACCTTACTTGTTCTGGATGGACTTTTAAACCCAAGGGCTATAGGGACTTTAAATAAAATTTATGCTGATTCTATAAGTATCAGTTTTGAAATTTTTTAATTAGATTAGCTTATTATCTTGGAATTATGAAATCTGCTCACATTAATGTATGTTCGTTGTTTACACATATTGAAATACTTTAATAATTCAAGCTTTATTTTATATTAACACTAGTTTTTATCCACGGTTTCGCGCTCGTTTACTACCGATTAAAAGTAACATTTTTAGCCCTCTTAAACAGTACTTTTTCTGGATAAAACCCTGTGTATTTTTCTGTGTCCTTGGCAAAATTTATGCAAAATTTCATGGTGACCGATTAAGTGTGAAAGTCTAACAAACAAAGTTATTTTCGTATTTATAATATTATGGTTAGGATTTTAAGGTTAGTACCTATATAATATAGCCTATCATTTGCACAATCATATGTTCTTATCATATACTAAATGTCATCAAAAACGGTCAATCCCCTTTTGACTTATAAAAGAACATATAGACAGACATACATAAGAAGAAGAGACAGACAAATATTGAAAAAAAAATCCTTACTAATATTATAAATCGGAAAGTGAGTTTGTTTGTTTGTTTGTTTGTTTGTTTGTTTGTTCCGCTTTCACGCCGTAACTTCTGAACCGATTGCTATGAAATTTTGCAGACGTAAAGATAAAAGTCCGGATTAAATAATAGGGTACTTTTTATCCTGGAAAAATTTGATATTCCGAGGAAAAACAAAAATATTGTTTGCTTAATGGATGGATTGTAGATGGCGCTGTGTGTCGTTTAAAAGAAGGTAAAATATTGCAAACGAATATAAGCATGTAAATTTAGAAGCTAAATGATACGATAATGAATCCCCGAAAATGAGGAATTCCCGAGGGATGACGTACAATTTGTTTTATCGTCTAAACTGTTTTTTTTACATCTACTTATATGTTGCAAACAAATATGAACATGTAAATTTTGAAGCTAAATGATACAAAAATGAATCCCCGAAAATGAGGAATTCCCGAGGGATGACGTACAATTTGTTTTATCGTCTAAATTGTTTTTTTACATCTACTTATCCTGAAATCACTAAAGTCAACGAATTACTAATTGGTATAATTATTAGTTACGTTATTTAGTTCTTGAGGTATGCGATAGATGGCGCTGGGTGTTTTTTAAAACATGGTAACGATGTGTTTTTTAAAATACATAAGAAGTGGAATGATAGCTTACGCTATTGCTTTAAACCGCAATAAAACCGAATTCCACGCGGGCGAAGCCGCGGGCGAAAAGCTAGTGTCAAATAAAGCATAGATTGTACGTCTTTGTCGAGTATATTGCTATTTATTCTTATCACAGACATTGAATTAGTTGTTCTAAGCTTGGTTTGTTACAGCATTTATCCGCTATGCAAATAAAGAGTTATTAAATTCTTAATCAGTAAGTCTCACGTCTTAAACTTAATCCATGCTATTTGCGAACAGCTTTAATCTGTGAGTTGCTCAGATATACAAAAATAAGCGCCTTTCTCTAACCTGACTGAAATTTAAATGCTCTACGTTTATTTTTGAGTGGAACGAACTAGAGTCGACGACTGTTCTATCATTTTGTTTGTTACAAATAACAATTTTTATTTATAACGGCATGCTTTGCGCTCCTTTTCTTTATTGCTGATTTTTTTGCTGACTTTCTAAAAACTTTCCCTGGCATGTATACAATAACTTAACGAAGTTTCATCACAGTCTGATTACAACAAACATATAAACATTGATTTTTATTTAAAACTGCCAGAAGATTATTATAGTATATTATTATAATTATAAGAATATACATTTAACAACAAAAACATTCGACTGATTCCAAGATCTACAAACGAACCTACTACGAACTGTATTTAAAAAAAACCGACCAAGTGTGAGTCGGATTCGCGCACGAAATTGTATGGGAATCCCCCTTAAATATTTATTAAATTTTAATTTAATTATTTATTTTTAAAATAAAAATACAACTGAGTATTTTTTGAATTTTTCAAGTGCCTAGCTATTGCTTTTATTGATATCGAGATAAAAAGGGCAAAATATTGCGTTTGTTGTATGGGAGTCCCCCTTAAATATTTATTTAATTTTATTTTTATTATTTGTTGTTGTAGCGGCAACAGAAATACATAATTTTTGAAAATTTCAACTGTCTAGTTATCGCGGTTCTTGAGATACCCGGTTACAGACAGACGGACGGACAGCGAAGTCTTAGTAATAGGGTTTCGTTTTTACCCTTACCCTTACCCTAAAAAATGATATAGGCAGAACTCTATCAGTGTGATTTACAGTTGATATTGGAAAAGTTTTTCAGTTTTGGGTAGGTAATGGTTGTACTGTTCCGAAACAGACTCCCTTCAATCTATCCAAACTGACCTTCCTCATTTTTTTCAGATTCTAACTTATGGTTTTCTTCCTCGCACATATTGCGCTTACTTATGTTTATTATGTATTATATGTACGGATATCATTTTATATATTTTCTATTTAGTGTACTATGTATTTGTTTGTATTTAGATATGATAGATATTCACTCGAAATCTTGAATCAGAACATCTCTCCTTTTTATAGTATTTACCCGTAGACTTAAATTTATATTATAGTCATTGTTGGCAACATACAAAATTATAAAATATAAAAAACTTGGCAATATTTTTTACTGCGATATAGTAAGGTGAAAGTCGTGAACTAATATTAAATAAATCTCTCTTTAATACCTTGCTAAATTTATTGTTATAATATTACATGTATGACAGTGCAAAATGTGTACCATTATAAGAAATAAAATTGTACGTACTACAATCTTCAAGCCGCTTTTAATTGGAACCTGCTACCTAGCAATAAAATACAGTCCACTCAACACCGAGTACGCAAAGGTCACTATGTTATTGCTTTGATACTTATCTAAGTACTGTACTCTACTGCAGTTGCTTAGACGTAATGAGAATAATTCAACTAAAAACAATTAACAATTCTCATTTTTAAAATTAAGAATAGAATCTATGAAGAAAAAAAACAAGCGGCTAACATTTTTACTTTGAATTTCGAAATAAGAACTTATTTGTTAGCGATTTAAGTTACCTTTTTATAGTGTTCTAAATTTAAAAAAAAACAAGGGATTACCAAATTGGCATCGCTCCAATCGGAGACTACCTGCAGATAGGTTCATGCGGCTGACTATCGCCTCTCTATGACGCTCGATCTGTTCAGTACTGGATCGTGCCTCAGATATATAGCTCTCTACAACCGTGCTTTCATCTGCTTACCTCAAAATACCGGGTAAATGCAGGTCATTAATATAAGGCAGAAAAAGTGTTGTAGAGAGTACGGTACCCTGAGAGACGCCGGCATTGATAGCCAAATAGTCTGACGAGCTACCATCAATGACAACTCGTATCGACCTATCTCTCAGGAAGTCCGATATCCAGAAGTTTGCTAATAAGGCTTTCATGCCACATCCTGTCAAAAACCTTTCGAGAAATCAAGAGAGACAGTAAGCCATCGAGAGACATGGTGACCTCTCGATGGCTTCGTTCCATATGTAAGTGGTGTATGCTAGAAAATCTCCAGTAGACCGGTTTCGGCGAAACCCATATTGTCGGTCACTAAGGATATCATTTTCTTCTAGATACGACAAGAGCTTATGGTTCAATACACGTTCCATCATCTTACAGTGAATGGACATGACCGAGATGGGCCTGTAATTTGCAAGGTCAGCACGACTGCCCTTATTAGGGACAGGTTGCACGTTGGCCAGCTTCCAAGACTGATAACTAGATAGGTATATCCCAACTATGTATGTTGAGCGATTTCTCGTAGTTTAGAAGAAATGAATTTTTAAATGCCTCTTTTCAAATGTTCTAATTGAGTGGCCTAGAAATCAGGACTCCCTGCACGTTAGGAATTATTGACTTTTTTAAGTACAACATAACCGTCTTGAATCACTCTTCAGTGAAAAAAAAACAGAAAGAACAGCTGCTGAATTTTGTCTATGTTTATTTTCGCGACCATAGACGTCACATAAATATATGAAACAGTTCAGTTCTTATTATATTTACAAATAGAATAAAAAAGTGCTTCAAATTAAGTTTATTGATTCCGTGTTTCGAAATGAATTACGATGGTTATTTAGTCAAAGCTTTGATTATTCAACTTTCCAGGTGAAATAGTAAATGGAAAGTAAAACAAAATGTATTCTGATTGATGATTCCCCGGGGCAGTGGAGAGATATACTTCGCTCGTCCGTCGAGAATGGATTGGATATCCAATTTAGGAATCGTGTTACTCTTAACGCGACCTACTCTTAGAGGGCCTTCACTTAATTTCCCATCGTATGTCTATGAAATAAAAGCTGAAGCTGTCAAGAACATAATTCTTCTGTTTCCCGCGCTGTTTAGTATATCCTGGAATGATAGAGTTGTACTGTTCAGTAATAATAAACACATTACTTTTTCTGGATATTGGAAACGGTACAGTTGCACTCGATATAATTAAAGTTTATGTAAAACATATAAATAATTGCTCGATAGTTAATTACTCGATGAGAATGTTGAAAATTAAGGCTTTGGTGACATAATATATGTTATAACTTTACGATAAAAACTTGACAAAGAGTATTAGTCTTAAAGTATTACTAGTATAGGATTTTAGCAAAATACCGAGCAATAAGGAGAGTTATTATATCCGTTACACGTAAAATGGTCCTCAAGTGCTTAAATTCTGGAGCAAAAAAAGTTGTGTGTAC
Source organism: Calamotropha paludella (assembly GCA_927399485.1). Classification (NCBI taxonomy): domain Eukaryota; kingdom Metazoa; phylum Arthropoda; class Insecta; order Lepidoptera; family Crambidae; genus Calamotropha; species Calamotropha paludella. The sequence continues at coordinate 21,646,583 of OV656817.1, read as the reverse complement.
TTATGTACGCACGTAAGAAGTTATACTTCTATAGCGTAACTAAGCAAAGATAACTAAAAATTTCCTCCCGTGTGCCAGTACAGTACTCTTTGTTTGTTAAAAGAAAGATAAATTTATAAACTATATAGTCATCAGTAAGAAGCATCAGAAGATTAATAGATTTTCTATATATCTGTATACAGACCATTAAAATAAACAGTTTAACCAATAATAATGTGAAAATAATAATAATTTATATTATAAACAAATAAAAAGAATACATACACACAGTTAAAATCAATAAACGCACTTAATTAACCTAGCCCAAAGTAAGCACTTTTAAGGCTTGTGTTATGGATACTAGGGTAACGGATAGACATACATATATCATACATAAATAAGTAATATTCATAAAAATATATACAAACATCCATGACTCAGGTACAAATGCTAGTATTCATCATACAAACATTTGCCCCTTCCGGGATTCGAACCCAGGACCGTGGGTGCGAAAGGCAGGATCGCTACCGTTGCACCAAACAGTCGTCAAAGTCGTCGTTATTATAGTATTATATAAATTTATGTAATTGGACATAACATTATCAAGATCACAGTCGCTTGCTACTGCTGTATATATACTATATATAATAAATAAATATATATATATATATATATATATATACACACCATCGTATAGTGGTGAAGCGTCGCCACGGCATGCGTCGCCACGCCAAAAATCGGTTTTAGCCGCGCCTACAGAAGTATAACTTCAAAAACTTGCGGGCGAAGCCGCGGGTAAAAGCTAGTATTATATAAATTATTGTAATTGGACATAACATTATCAAGATTGCCCAATCGCTCGCGCATACTACTACTACATATAGACTGAATATATTTATATATACACCATCGTATAGTGGCGACGCGTCGCCACGGCATGCGTCGCCACGCCAACAATCGGTTTTAGCCGCGCCTAAAGAAGTATAACTTCAAAAGTGAAGATAGATAGCTTACATAAAATATTGTTTTGATATGTTTGATTTTAAGCATAAAATGTAAAAAAGCCCGTGCAAAATAATGCGTTGGAAATATTCTCGTGTGATTTAGAGCGAGGCCACACGATGCGGTGCGGTGCGGTGCGGCACCGGCACCTATGCGAACAAAGTCTAAAAGTAAAGATAACTTTTTCCATCCTATGCAGTCTAACATTAAGAAAATACAGAGAAACTATTTTTACAAAATAATAATATAAATAATATTAATAATTAACAATTATAATTTGTATAAAATTTAAAAGTTAGGAACTTGCTTGATAAAGATATTGCGAAGGTAGGAATGTATGACTACCATTACCTCAGTTATCCTGTGATCAAGGTTCCTGTAGAGGAGTCGAAACATCAAAATTAAATATATGCGCAAGACGTAGTTTATAATAATAATCTAATACTGAAACTAAATGTTTTGTATTTTGGATGAGTTTAATGCTATTATAGAGAAGTAATTCTACTATTATTAGCCTCAATGGAATATCGCATAACTTATAATTGTGCTGGAGATTTCCCCAGACAGCCAGCCCTACAAATAACCCTATCGTATCCCTCCTACGCAAGTATCGCAATATCTTGAGTTACTACGTTATTGTCTGGTGGCACTATACTGTTACAATAGACTTAATAATCTATTATACAGGTAATTATTCGACGTGTGATGGAAAATCCCTTTACGAGATTTAATGCTTATGAACTAATTTGTATTACGAATAAGGCAATGGGGACAATTAATGAGTCCTTCTGATAATTCTTAACTACTAGCTGACCCGGTAACGCGTTGCTATGACAACGTGTATACAATGGAAAAAGAGCGAAAAAGAGCGGACAGACAAACACACAAACAACAAATTTGTGTTCTTAGAGTATATACTAGTTGACCCGGTAACGCGTTGCTATGTTAACGCGTGGCTATGGTAACGCGTATACAATGGAAAAACAGCGGACAGACAAACACACAAACAACAAATTTGTGTTCTTAGTATATATATTAATATTGTTTTATTATTATTTGAGCACGACACATGAATGAATGAATGATAATATCTTTATTCAAATGCGCTTAAAACAAGTTGTTTTGAATCGTCCAACATTTTTACCTACCACTCCTTCGAGAAGTCTTTTGACTAACAAGAAGAACTGGCGCAAAAACTAGTAACCGTTAACAGAAGCAAAGACATGTAATATGTAGCGTCATATATATTGTTTCTATAATCACAATAATAGTAGTGATATGGATAATTATATTTCATTTTTGATTATAACAAAGTTAATAAGTATCTCTTTTAAATAACTACACTGAAACTTAGGTAGAAATGCGTTAGAAGCAGCAAGATATTTGCGATAATTATCAACGTGCTGTGGTAAATAGTTATTGGCTATAACCGCTCATCGTCAGATAAGCCACGATGATCATTGGTCCCTTTAAAGGTGGACTTATAATCTGGTGAGGGTTGTTAAAAGTCATTGGAACTGGGTAACACAGTACCGATTTCTATTTAAATCTTTAGGGGAAGATTATTTATTATTGATTAGATTAAATCTTAGAAAATGGCGAAAAGGTTGATTTCCAAAATAATTATACTAGATTTAAAATCTAGAAATCCCACGTTTTTCAATGTCCTAAAAAGAATAAAATAACCCTGCGGGGCAAAGCGAGGGGCCACTCAAAACGTGGGGGCGCATATTACTAAGAGGAGATTTTAAAGAGATGAATGACATGCATTGATGCCGATTATTGTAAAGATGCGCCCCCACGTTTTGAGTGGCCCCTCGCTTTGCCCCGCAGGGTTATTTTATTCTTTTTAGGACATTGAAAAACGTGGGATTTTTAGATTTTTTAAATCTAGTATAATTATTTTATTCTTTTTAATTATTAACTCAACGAAGTAACCATGTGTTACGCAACAATCGGATAAGCCCCATACAAAAGTGAAAGTTGCCGAAAGTGGACCTGAAAGTGCATCTGGAAAGTTGAAAGTTGCTTTAGAGTGCATTGTCATCGGGTTCTGAACTATCCTGAAAGTTTCAGCTTTCTAGCTTATCGGAAAGTGCCTCAAATTTAAGTTGCAAGATTTTGCCCGGACAGACAAACAAATAAGAAAAGTGAGATAAGAAAAACGTGGTAATAATTAACTGGAATTAATCAAATACTTTGATAGCCGGTTGGTGCAACACTGCCCACTCTACCTATGCGCCGATGCCACACATACTCGTAAATGATTCTATGAGTTTATATATACATATTTATTTAAAGTTATCTTACGGTACCTACTGGATAAAAAGAACTAAGAAGAACAGAAATTACCTTTTGCTTATTATTGAATTCTTTCTTACGGATGGTCTTTCTTACGGATGGTCTTTTCTAATCATGGTAATGATTGGGCCTCCTACCACGCGGACCCAGTGTGGACCCTTTATTGGTGCGGAGCGAGCGAAACGAGCGAAGCTCCCATAGATCAGCTTCAATGGCGCAATGTCTGTGACGCCATAACTTCCCGAGTTCTTAACCAATTTTAATATTTTTTGTGTGGAATCGAATCAACAGGTTTAGGACCAGATGGTGACGAAGCCCGAATTTTGAAATTCCCAACGAAACAAAAAAATTTTGATGTGAAACATCTATAGCCGCACGTAAAACCGATTTCTGGCATGGCGACGCGTCGCCACGGCATGCGTCGCCACGCTATATGATGGTATATATACACAGTCCATATGACGTAGTGTGTATGGAGTGGGGACGCGTCGCCACGCTATATGATGGTATATATATACAGTCTATATGACGTAGTGTGTATGGAGTGGGGACGCGTCGCCACGCTATATGATGGTATATATATACAGTCTATATGACGTAGTGTGTATGGAGTGGGGACGCGTCGCCACGCTATATGATGGTATATATATACAGTCTATATGACGTAGTGTGTATGGAGTGGGGACGCGTCGCCACGCTATATGATGGTATATATATACAGTCTATATGACGTAGTGTGTATGGAGTGGGGACGCGTCGCCACGCTATATGATGGTATATATATACAGTCTATATGACGTAGTGTGTACGGAATGACGACGCGTCGCCATGCGCAACCGACTGCGATCCCCTTCGTGTGGCGTTGAGCTATCTCACTCGCCACACTGAGCTTGGATACCGTAGTATATACTCCATAGTGTGTACAGTGTTGTTTACTACGACACACATAACCTGTGTTTTACTTGAAAACAAATTCTTTTTCTCATATAATAATAAGATATGTCTGTCAGTGATAATTTAGAGAGTGACAGTGATCAGCCTCCTGCAAAGAAAGCAAAATTACACTATGACACACTATCAAGTCATCAGTAAGTTAATCATATTTTTGTAATTAAAGTGTGCAATTATCTGTATGTTAAGCACGCGTATATTTGGTGTATTTAAAGCACTAGTAAATGTAAAATCTACTCTCTGAGTAAATTAATATTCAGATTAATTTCATTAAATATAATGTTTTTAAATTAATTATTAATTTTAATTAATTTTGATTTCAATCTAATTAAAATTAATGCATGAACACAATTGCTTAAAGAATAAATTTATTAAGACTGACAAAATTGTATTTCAAAATCAACTGATGGAGTGTAGAGCAGGAATGTTTTTTTCTCTTATTTGTTATTAATATGAACATTGAAAAATTAATTAATTAATTAATTTTTTTTCTAATCATGGTGGAATTTATATTAAAACATTTATTATTAATATTTATAATTTACGATCTTTAGTAATATATTGCAATAACTATCTAAGATTATTAAGTTTACTACTATATAATACAGCCAATTAAAAATTTTATGTATATTTTAATAACATATTCTTTATAAATATTTCAGTAGCCAAAAATCATCACAAGAGTCACAAAATATTGTTATTAAACCGGACATCACCAAGATCAGTTAAACACAAGACATACTATTAGTGTTACGTAAGATTTTATTAATTTAATAGTACCAGAAGATACTAATTTTTATTTTAGCTTCTTTTAACACTTATATATAAGTGTAAATATATATATTTGTTTTAGAGTTAATAATAATAAAAAAGAACGTCAAAAACGATACAGGGAGCAGAACAGAGACAAATTGAAACAGCGTGAAGCGGAAAGATCACTGATTAGAAGAATTGTCACGATTTAAAAAAGTCACTGATTAGAAGAATTAAGTTGTCACGATTTAAAATAAATTCTCAAATTTTGGTATTTAAAGAAAATAAATGTTTATTAAATAAACAGTCATCATTTTATGAAAAATAGTCGTAATATTTTATTTTGTAATTATGTTATCTTTAGTTCCTATCGCAATCTGTTTTTCTCTGCATATTACTTTCACAAAATAATTTCGATGTTTCACATCTGCCAGGCGTCCCGTGACAACAAAAAATTTTTTTGAAGTTATACTTCTTTAGGCGCGGCTAAAACCGATTGTTGGCGTGGCGACGCATGCCGTGGCGACGCATGCCGTGGCGACGCGTCGCCACTATACGATGGTGTATATATAAATATATTCAGTCTATATGTAGTAGTAGTATGCGCGAGCGATTGGGCAATCTTGATAATGTTATGTCCAATTACAATAATTTATATAATACACTCGGCGTCAAAAAAATCGCACCTCTAAGAAAATCACGTTCAAATGGCATTAACTCTGGATATGCACATGCAGTCGTATTAATTATAATTTTATTTAAAAGGTTACTTAATTAACTTAATAAAAAAACATTATTTTTCATTATCAAATAAAACCTAAAGCAACAAATAAAGGGTCACAAAAATTCTAAGGAAATTTTGCTGCTCGGGAGAGTCGCGAGTTGCGCTAACTTTGTGGGTATAAAGAGGTCAACACGGGTTCAATGTGGGTCATTCGCTATTAAACCGTTGAAGGGGACACACGCACTGATTTTACTGAAGAAAGAACATCTGGAAAATGGACACTACAGCTGATGAGGCCGCTCAAGTGGTTGCACTACTGCAAGCAGGGGTGCGGCAGTGTGATGTCGCCCGGCAACTGAATCTGAGCCGTTTTTCGGTTCGTAGAGTCTACCAGCGCTTTTTAGAGACCGGTGGCTATATCCGGCGACATGGGTCCGGTAGACGTCGCTGCACTTCGGAAAGAGACGACCGGTTCGTTGTGTCGTACTCTTTGAGAAATCGCTTCTCAAACGCTGTTCAGCTGCAACAGGAGCTCCAGGCAGTTCGCAGACGCACCGTGAGTGTATCCACGGTTAGAAGAAGACTGAAGGAGAAGAACATAGCAGCCCGCAGAGCTGCTACAGGTCCAAAATTGACTGCAGCGCACCGACGAGCCCGCTTGCAGTTTGCTCGCGACCACGTCGATTGGACCATTGAGCAGTGGGGAGCTGTTCTCTTCTCAGACGAGACACGAGTGTGTCTTTTCTGCAACGACCGACGAAGAAGAGTATACCGGAGGCAGGGTGAACGTTTCGCTCAAGCCTGCATCCAGGAGACGGTGGAATATGGAGGCGGATCCTGCATGTTCTGGGGCGGTATGTCGGCTGCCGGCAAAACCGACCTGGTCTGCGTCTCCCGGACCGGAGGTGCTCGCGGACAAGGGTCGCTGACTGCGCGCCGCTATATCACAGAGATCCTGGATGTGCATGTGGTCCCTTTTGCCGAATCTTTTGGCGAGGGGTTCACATTAATGCACGACAACGCTCGCGCACACACTGCAGCCATCGTGAACGACTTCCTGCGGAGGTCCCAAATTCCTGTGATGCAGTGGCCAGCGAGAAGTCCTGATCTGAATCCGATAGAGCACCTCTGGGACCATCTTAAACGTAAGGTTCGATCTCGGGATCCGGCTCCTTCGACTCTAGAGGAACTCCAAACCGCGGTGATTGAAGAATGGGGTCTTATCCCTCAAGAAGAGCTCCTGAAGTTGGTGAGGTCTATGAGGGACCGTATGGAAGCCGTCATCAGGGCAAGGGGGGGTAACACTAGATTTTGAGTTAATTTTAAGACACTTTTTGTACATTTTTTTTGTAAATTATCGATTATTAATTAGGACTTAATTAAGATTTTTTATTATTTTTCAAATTTTTATGCTTTTTGTATAATTTTAATTAAAAAAAAGATTGCACTTAATTGTTGTTTGATGCTCCTTTTTGTTACCTTTCTAATGATACCTAACACTATCCTCTATATAAGGTTTAGGAATTTTTGAATAAGATTTTTATAAGGTGCGATTTTTTTGACGCCGAGTTTACTAGCTTTTACCCGCGGCTTCGCCCGCAAGTTTTTGAAGTTATACTTCTGTAGGCGCGGCTAAAACCGATTTTTGGCGTGGCGACGCATGCCGTGGCGACGCGTCGCCACTATACGATGGTGTATATATAAATATATTCAGTCTATATGTAGTAGTAGTATGCGCGAGCGATTGGGCAATCTTGATAATGTTATGTCCAATTACAATAATTTATATAATACTAGCTTTTACCCGCGGCTTCGCCCGCAAGTTTTTGAAGTTATACTTCTGTAGGCGCGGCTAAAACCGATTTTTGGCGTGGCGACGCATGCCGTGGCGACGCTTCACCACTATACGATGGTGTGTATATATATATATATATATTTATTTATTATATATAGTATATATACAGCAGTAGCAAGCGACTGTGATCTTGATAATGTTATGTCCAATTACATAAATTTATATAATACTATAATAACGACGACTTTGACGACTGTTTGGTGCAACGGTAGCGATCCTGCCTTTCGCACCCACGGTCCTGGGTTCGAATCCCGGAAGGGGCAAATGTTTGTATGATGAATACTAGCATTTGTACCTGAGTCATGGATATTTGTATATATTTTTATGAATATTACTTATTTATGTATGATATATGTATGTCTATCCGTTACCCTAGTATCCATAACACAAGCCTTAAAAGTGCTTACTTTGGCCTAGGTTAATTAAGTGCGTTTATTGATTTTAACTGTGTGAATGTATTCTTTTTATTTGTTTATAATATAAATTATTATTATTTTCACATTATTATTGGTTAAACTGTTTATTTTAATGGTCTGTATACAGATATATAGAAAATCTATTAATCTTCTGATGCTTCTTACTGATGACTATATAGTTTATAAATTTATCTTTCTTTTAACAAACAAAGAGTACTGTACTGGCACACGGGAGGAAATTTTTAGTTATCTTTGCTTAGTTACGCTATAGAAGTATAACTTCTTACGTGCGTACATAAGTACACACAACTTTTTTTTTTTAGGTATTACGCTCCGCTCCAACATATGGTGCTAGCGTAGCTTTATGCTTAGCGACTGCATTGCCTAGTCATTATCATAATCTTTTCAATAAGGATCGATAATGATAGGTCACCCATTACCGATTCTTGTTAAGGGTCCTCTGCATAAAACAAAAGACGTCAACTATATTTAAATGACGTCATATCATTTCCCATGGTAGTCGTTTATATTCGAGTGACCCGGTCACTAGTGGATGAGCGTGGTACATTTAAACATAACGTGACTTTTGAATGGTATGACCGATAAGGGAGACGAGATGACGGGCGCCGATCTCACCCAGCCACAACAGGGTTGCCTCAGTATCATAATATATAAACATTAATAATCTTTTCAAAATTATTTCTTTTATAGGATAATTATAAACTTTTAACTTTGTTTATATAATAATAGGCGAAAACATTCTAATACAAGCTTTATAAATTATTCAAGATCTATTGTTAACCTGTATTTTACAAATAAATTTTTATTATTATGATTACTTTTTTATTTACGTATTTCAGGGCAATGTATTAAATAATAAATAATACTCTATTTCTTTTTCTATTTTTTTCAGTAAGAAGATTTTTTTTTCTTCTCGAAAGCTCGCATATTTGCTTTGTGTAATTCCCGACGAACAGTTCGCTTACTCACTGACGTGCCAGTATCGCGCCTTAAAAGCGCCGCCGCTTCAGAAGCTGAAGACTCCTCACTAGATCTTAAATAGTGAGTAATTTTTCTCACGTCTCTATCTGATATTTTTTTAGTGCGACCACAAACATTAGCCGATATAGGAAATTTACATTTGGCTCTAATTCTTTGTATTGCTGATTGACTTATCTTTAATTTTTGAGCAATGTATCTTGCCGATTTTCCATTATTAAGCAACTGTTTAACAGATTCTTTAATATTTTTTGCAATCGGTTTCATGATTGTATCGAATATAAATGTAATAAGTTAAGCCGTTCACTGTGCTGTATCGAATTAGGCTGAGTAATACACAAGGCGAAATTGTTCATTTACAGTATAATCCCGACAAGTTTCAGCAAGTTTCAACAAATTTATACTTGAGCGCAAAGACGTTTGTAAATACGGTGCAAAAGTGAGTCAATCAAATTAGTTATATTAAAGTTTTAAAACGTAGATACTGGATATTAATTATATATGTTAAGTAGCTAGTAAATTACAGTTTTAAATAATAATACATATGATTTGAAAAGATTTTAATAAATGCGATTGTATTTAATATAATATAAAATGTCACAACATTGACTCAGTTATGCACCTCACTGTATATCAGTGCCACACCTTGACCATGTGCCACACCATGTTGATATTTAACGCAAGTTACGATGTTTAAGAAGCTATTGCTTTATTTAGCGCTAGTTGCGCTGTAATAATAATCTTTGTTCTTTTGTAATAATTTTTTTTATCTATATATATAAGAAATTCCTGTTACAGTTTTTGACTGCGATGAACTCCGAAACTACTGAACCGATTTAAATTATTTTTTTCATTTTGCTGGATTTATAGAAACATAGAAGAAACCTATGATGTTAATTTATGACAGAGAAACGCGTGGTTGGGTTAGCTAGTTCCTATATAATAACATAGCAAAAGGAAATAAATAAACCTTTTCCAACACTGGTGGAATTAAGCAATTTCAGGCTGACTTTTCCTTTTTTTTTATCTGGCAACTCGCTTGCTGTTAAAATCTCAATACTATGAAAAGATAGTATTGTTTGTTTAATTCTGAATAAAAACACAAGGGCTTTAGCTACTTAACTTAGATGTAGTACAAGTTATGTGATATTGTCTTAAATTACATCATATTATGTGAATAGATTTCGTTATGTTATACAAAGTGACATTAAAAAAATTGTAAATTATTAAAATATCAAATGTTGATGAATTATGTTTTATCAGATATAAGGTATCTAAGTACGTGTTTGTTACTTTGTGCATAATTATAAGAAGCGGATAATTCTCTTTTAAATGCTTTTGATGAAATAAATATTTTCATTTGTTTTAAAAATACTTATGATAAGTTTGAAGTCAAATATCAAACCGTATTTTCTTTAAATAAATAAATATCATACGTATTTCAAAACAAATTGAAATAATGTATTAGATTAAAAAGAGAGAGTTAAAAGACGAATTTGTTTTAAGAGTTGCATACTTATTATTACTTGCCTGCAGTATTTTAAGTGCGACAAAATCAACTAATATTTAACGAATCATATTCACATATTATACAAGAAAAAAAATGAATGAGTGAAGAGATTTTTTATTTGGAATTTGCATTTCCTTAGCATACCTATTGAATTTTTTAATAAAAGAATTATCATTGTGAGCCCTGCCTTTTCCGTCAGACAATAACGGGCGACCGATAAATTGAAAACGTGTGCTGAATGACAGCGCAACGTCTCGCACAGTGGTCGAGATTCAAACAAAATATAAGATAAATTAATAAAGAAGAAACAATAATAACAAGGATTATGTATAAAAAAATATATATTTATTGATGGCTAGGTGATGCAGTCGCTAAGCGTAAAGCTACGCTAGCACCATATATTGGAGCGGAGCGTAATACCTAAAAAAGACAATTTTTTTTTGTTTCGATGGAAATTTTTGCGAATTTCAAAATTCGGGCTCCGTCACAACCTGGTCCTAAGCCTGTTGATTCGATTCCACACAAAAATATTAAAATCGGTTAAGAACTCGGGAAGTTATGGCGTAACAGACATTTCGTCATGGAAGCTGATACATAGGAGCTACGCTCGCTTCGCTCGCTCCGCTCCAACTAGGTGATGCAGTCGCTAAGCATAAAGCTAAGCACCATTTATTGGAACGGAACGTAATACCTAAAAAAGAAAAAAAATGTTTTTGCGAATTTCAAAATTCGGGCTCCGTCACCATCTGGGGTCCTAAACCTGTTGATTTGATTCACCATAAAAAATATTAAAATCGGTTAAGAACTCTGGAAGTTATGGCGTAACAGACATTGCGCCATTGAAGCTGATCCATGGGAGCTTCGCTCCGCTCCAATAAATCATGTTTAAAAATACTGAAAAGCTGTTCAGTCAAAATCGTGTAGAAACACATCAAAAAGTTTAAAGAAATAAAATGGTCGCTATTACAATGTTATAAAGTAGGACCAAATGTCAATGATGTGATGTCTAGAATACAATCATATATTATAGTTGTTTTTTGATCATGGCACTTTATTTCTTACGGTGGTTTAAAACTTTAGACACATTTTACATAGAGGTTCCCAAAAATTATCCCAAAATTTGTACAGTGCTTTTAATACTATTTATAAAAAAATATATATTTCATGATGAATCACTTTTATCTGACGAGCGTTTGGTGCAACGGTAGGATCTTGCTTTTCGCACCAACGGTCCTGAATTCGAGTCTCGGAAGGGGCTGATATATGTGTGCTAAGTACGAGCAATTGTACCTGAGTCAGGGTATTTTATATATTTCTTCTTTTACACATCTATGTAACACAAATGTGTGTCTATCCATTACCATAATATCCATAACACAAGCTTTACAGTGCTTACTTTGGGTGATTGCTGTGAATATTACAATAAGTATTATTATTTACAGTTAAAAACGACTATGGTCTATTTTATTCAAATATCTTCAAAATATAAGTAAAAAAAACGTAACGTTTCATTCGATCAGTAAATTTTATTATCAATTTTTTTTTCATAGCGTTCTCCTTATATGAAAATAATTCTTAAGGAGTAAACGCTAAAAAGAAATTACGAAGCCATAAGTAACGAATGAAAATTAAAATAAACTAATGAAATGCACTTAAAATAGGTTTTTTTGAATCCTTCAGAATTTTTCACGTACCATACCTATTTGCCTATTTGCCTATTAATGGGTTATGGTAGTCTTGCAAAAAAGTTCGAGTTGGTGCTTAAACACTAGAGTCGTGTTCGACCAGTTTGCAAACTTTGAGTCACAACTCGAGTCGGCTCTAAAAACACTAGATTCGACGCTCGACTCAAACTTGGGCGTCGTAAGCGTCGAGCATAGAGGTAACATGGGGTATCATGTAACTATATATAACGTGTCACAAAATGCAACGATAAGCGAGCACCAGACAGTGGGTCTGTGTGTGTGTCTGTTTAAATAGTACGCATAATTCTTGTGACTAGTTTTCCTATAGTATCAATCCATTTTGAAAACTTGGTAAGTCTCGTTAAATTAAAAAGTCGGTTTTTTTTTTTTTTTCTTTTTTTTTTTTTTTTTTTTTTTTTTTTTTTTTTTTTGCCTGTAAAGTCGGTTTTACGGGCGAAGATTTTACGTGACAACGTCTTTTTCTCGGTAGAATATTTATTGATATGAATATAATTAAATTGCACAATGCGCGCGGCAGACCGATCATAGTTGAGTGGGAGAGAGACGCAAGGCATTCGGCGGGCCTCTCTCTCGTTCGGTGACTCATCGTAACGTTACCGAGCGTTACACTTTTTCATAAGTGACTCCCAGCCGCAACCAATTTATAAGACGTTATCACGTCAAAAAGAAACATGCCATAGTAGTGTCCATACTTATATTTTACACCACGGTATGTGAAAGTGGACTAAAAGTAAAAAAACTTAGAAAATTTTAGTAAAAAAAATTTTTTGGTCTATTTTGTGGAAATACTACAGGCAATCTGAGATTTTTAAGTACTGTCATGGATACGACGAAAATTCAGAAATATTGGAAAATTTGTGGTCATGGTAGTAAAAAACATCCTAAGAGGCGTCAATTTTTGAAGAAAATCAATATTTTTGCAATGTGCATAAAAATGTAGATAGATTTTTTTCTTATTATTTTTCGAGTAGTCATGAACAGACCCACCGTCTGGTGCTCACTTATCGTTGAATTTTGGGACACGTTGCACGTATTTCAATCTAAAAAACATAATTATTATTTAGTATAACAGCTTTTTTACGGATATTGCGTATAATTTATTTTATATTTAGTCCTGACATTTCGAATCCTTTACAGGAGCCGTGATCACAGGATGACTAAGGCAATGATCGTCATATATTTTTAATTGATAAAATATTATATAAATCAAATTAAAGAATTCTATAAATCAATTACAAACAATAAAAGTAAGATGGTGGATGGGCCCCTGCACGAGTTGCTTTCGCCAGTTCTCTTCCAATTTCCGAACTGGTAGTAGACTCAGTAGTATATAAATTTAAACGTTAGTGAGAATTTAATAACTAAATAAAATACAAAATAAAGCAATTTGATTTATATAAAATGTAAACAATTAGGAACGTGCCCGATTAAAATATGTGAAGGTACTAGAAAATATATGACGCCAATTGCCTTAGTCATTCTGTGATCACGGCTCTTGTAAAGTAGTCGAAACGTCAGGATTAAATATATAAAAATTTATGAAAATCCGTAAAAAAGTCGATTCATTCAAATGCGTGGAAGTATAAGAACTAAATATACTATTTAGTATTAGGGGTTAAAGTATGAAATTGCCGATTTGTACTGAAAATCTATATTGTTTATTTTTTAAATTTTTAACAAATTTATTTAATCAAAATAGTTGCCATTATTATCTATACATTGCTGCCATCTAATGGGAAGGTCATTAATGCCTTTGCGATAGAATTCCGACGATCTAGACTGCACAAACTGTGTGAAAGCATTTTGTACTGCCTCCTGGGAAGAAAACTTCTTGTCACGTAGATAATTGTCCAAATCACGAAAAAAATGGTAGTCCGTTGGAGCAAGGTCTGGTGAATACGGAGGATGACGAATGGTTTCTAACTGCAGTTCCTGAAGGGTCAAAATGGTTTCTCGTGCTGTGTGAGGTCTCGCGTTGTCGTGGAGCAATAATGGTGAAGATCGATTCATGAGTCGGGGCTGTTTTACTGCTAGTTTTGTCAACATGGTTCGGAGTTCGGCACAATAGACATCTGCCGTTATTGCTTGACCAGATCGGAGAAAACTATAGTGAATAACACCATGCTGAGACCACCAAACAGTTACCATTACCTTTTTATTGGTAAGTTTTGCTTTAGGACACTGTTGTGGCATTTGACCTGGGGTCAGCCATTGCATTTTTCTTTTCCGGTTATCATAAAGAATCCACTTTTCATCACATGTTACAATTCGATCCAATATTCCTTCATTTCTGTACCGGTTCAACAAGGCAACACAAGTTTCAACACGCGTTTCTTTCTGCAGATCAGTCAAATCATGAGGCACCCATTTTTCGTATTTTTTTATTTTATTGATTTGACGCAAGTGAGTCAATATTGTGGGTAAGGTAACGTTAAACCATGCCGCTAATTCCTGGGTACTTTGACTAGGATCGGCTTCCACTATCTCTCTTAATTCATCGTTATTTACCTGTGTGGGCGGTCTTCCTCGTGGCTCGTTCTTTAAGTCGAAATTTCCATCACGAAAGCGTTTAAACCAAAATCGCACGGTGCGTTCATTAGTAGACCCCTCTCCAAACGCAGCATTGATATTGCGGGCTGTTTCTGCCGCGTTAGTTCCGCGTCGGAACTCGTATTCAAAAATAACTCGAATTTTCGCAGTATCCATCTTTCTTGTCTAAATTGAATAACAAAAACAATTGAAAGTCGATATTCAAATGTTTTACATTTTTTAAAAAAAGAACATCATAGAAACCATTTAAAAAAAGTTTCATTCGAAAACCTCAAACCATGAAGATTCTATGTCAATTCAAAGAACCTATTGCAATAAAACGGCAATTTCATACTTTAACCCCTATTATTTAGGTAATGTATACCCTCATTAAAAAATAAAACGCTTCGGCGTTAATGCTTGTGAGTCTTAAACTCTTGAGTCTCACGATCAACGCGTAGAACTAGAGCGCGTCAAGAGTGTAGGTTCCGAGCCCAAGGCTTAACGCTCAGCGCTTATTTTTACAACACCGGGCCATACCCATTCTCCCCCAAGTGTACACATTAATATGCTGATGATGACAATTCATATCTCTAAAACATATACGTGTAATTTTGTCCAACATTTATTATACCACGTAGTATTTCCTTTAGCACATAAATAATGCATTTCGTCAACTCGCTTAACTGAACAGAGTGAAATCGAAACTATTCCCATTATGTTTTTATTTTCCTCTTCGATTCTCGTACGCCGAACTCGTTTTCCTTAATGAAAAGTGTCGGCCTTCAATCCGAAGAAGTAACAAATAAGCAAGGTTATTCAACGTGACACTGAGCAAGCATCCGATTCGTATTGCCTTTTATTCTGCTTTCTTTAGGTCATTTGATATAGCCTGACATTCCATCCGTCAGCAAATATGATTGTCATAATGGTTTTACACACCAGTTGTTAGGAAAGTGTTTCAATATATATTTATAATAACAACCAGCGGCCCTTCCCGGCTTCGCACGGGTGGACAAAATTCTTTAAATCTTTTCTATTATTAAATATTTTTCGTTAGCGCCCTCTAGCGTCTGGTAGACGAATTACTTGCGGTTAATGCGTTGCTATGGTAACGTATATACAATGGAAAAACAGCGGGGAAAAGAGCGAACAGACAAACTCACAAACCATTGTGATCTTTAGATTATAGATTTGTAAATTGTAATGAATAAACCGACGCTTGACTTTATGTGATAACGTATTCGCTTAAACTTTCAAACATTGCATTTTAAAAATAACAGGAAAAGTCAGAAGTAATTTTCAAAAGGTTTTTCAAGAATTTAGAAATAATGTAAGAATGGGTCAGAAAACACCCCTTTAGTATCATACTTTGAGGGTTGTAAAGTTGTAAGAAAATCCATCATTGCCCAGTTGACGCGGGCGTAATATTAAATATAATTATTTTACTGGCCTTACATAATTTTTTTAATTTTGAACACTACAAAGAGATAACTTTAATGACAAAACAAGAAAATTTTCTCGAAATTAAAAAAATGATATGAGGCGTTTGTTTTTCTTGTAAAAATAAGAATTTCTGGATTTGTTAGTTGAAATTTAAATTTTATATTGTCTATGTGCCTTCTGTACATACTTAAATAAATATCATGATGCCACCAGAATAATAGGACCCAAGCAATCATTAAGAGAAATCTCCATATAAAAACGATAAAGTCATACTAATGATGATGATATCCCTACTAATATTATAAATTTGAATGTAAGTTTGTTTGTTATGCTTTCACGCAAAAACTACTAAACTGATCATCATGAAACTTTGTATATATATATATTCTTGGTGGTATTGGCATTAAAAAATGCAGGTGAAGTCGCGGGTAAAAGCTAGTATATAATAAAAGTGATAATAATAAATGGAAAAGATAGAAAAATACGCCTTCATTTTCATAAAAATTCACTCTCTCGAATGATACGCAGAATTTACGTGTGATACTTTCGGCGAGAGCGCAAGCACAGCGTCCTTGTCGGTAGTTTATCGCTTTCTTCCTACGGTGAATAACATATAATTAATTCTACAAAAATATTTTAAAAATTTTGTATTCTTTATCATTAGAAGTACTGAAACTCTTTTAACTTAGAAAAATAGGGCTTAAAATTCTGTCTTTGAAAATTAAAAGCGACACTTTTTTACCGTGCGAGGTTACTTTATTTGGTTTTTTCACTCACAAAAACGACATTTAGGATACTAATAATCGTTATTATCATCGTCATATCCTCGCTATGCTGGGGCACAGGCTTTCCATATGGATAAAGATATCCTAGGCAAAATATGCCATAATGGTGTCCCCACATTTAAACGGATCCGTCGACATTTTTCCATTGCACCATACTTTCTGTTTGATAGAACCAGGTGTAAGTAAAAGGAAGTCCATATTCATTAATATTACAAAAATCAAGAAAGAAGTAGCTCACTTCCGCAAAAAATAAGTAAAGTGGACTACCGCCCGCCCGCCCGCAAATAGATGCAGTTCCCGCAGATCGGCGTCTGCGGTATCATATGTGCAAGGTGTATTTATATATTACACCTTGCACCTTAGCGTTTAGTGTTCGATATTGCATAGTCTAACAATTCCTGATAATGCTCTTTGTGTGAGCGAGATACGTATAGAGTAGTTAGTGAAGGTACTAAGGTGGTATCTGAATTTAGCTGCGGTTCTGCCCCGTTTATTTGTTATACAGAAGCGTTATAATTTTGAGCTAGTTAAGTAGCGGTGGTCGTACAGCCCTCAGATGTTTCAGAGCTCCTTACGGCAGCCTTTCGCGTTTATTGGGGATGGACCGATGAAAGACGCGTTTACTCAGTGCGTATTGATGGCCCACGGCTTAACCCGCACGAAGGAGTTCCGGAAAATTAATACAAGCGCCATCCGGAAAATAATACCCATTTGGGAATATAAATAAGACTAGCTAGCATATATTTACAAATAATAAGATAAAATAAGATTTTATTTGCGATAAATGTGGTACATTGCATAGATGGAAGGTAAGGTTGAGAAACACACATTTAGCTGAGAAATATTAAATTAAATTAAAACTTAAATAAATATAAGTTACAACATTGTAAGTTACATCTTTCACATTATATATTAGATTTCTTTTCCATAAATTCGTCGATTATGTAATAGTAGTTTATGATACTGTTGCATAATAAGGGTTCTTATAACATGAGTGTGTTTTAAAAAAACGAGCCGTAGGCGAGTTTTTTTACAGTATCACACGAGTGTTATAAGACCAAGTTATGTACAGTGTCATACACTACTTTATCTACTCTCATACTATATTACGTAAAACAATGTTGCAAACAAAACCAAACTTTGTTTAAATATTGAAAAGATTTTTTAAATGTCAAATGTTGGCGCCAAGGTGCAAACATCGATTGTGAATGCGTGTTGCGTCGTCGCGGATTCGTTCATTGAAACCTTTTTAAAGTAGAGGTTCAACCTCCTTGGTCCAGCTGGAGGTTGTATAGGTGTATCGTTATGATTAAAAAGTAATATTATGATACAGGTGTCCATACAAGACCTGTATCGTAATTAAACTTTTTTTTTTATTATTTTTGGCTTGTACGTAATGTTTGTCATAAGCATTTTGTTTTCAGTTTTAGAATCTTTGTATTATAGTATCAGAGTAGATAAAAAGTATTTTCTATTAACCATTTTCGCAGTGTCATCTTAAATCTAGTAAATAACGTTGTAACTGTGAAGAACTTATCTACTTCTCTACGTAGTCATCTCCTAAATTAGGGAGCGGCAAAATTGGTACAGAAAAAAAGTAAGGCGTGGCGGGGCAGAAATTCTTTAGCCCTTAGCGGGCCATACCTATCTTCCTTAGCCCGCCACACCTTACAAGTAGTGCAGTAAAAACAAAGCTTCGCTTTTCTTAGCTTAAAAATAAACCCAAAAAGTTATAAAAATAATCTTGAAACCAGATTATTCCCTAAAAAGGAATTAACGTTGTTGTGAACAGTGCTTCTAATTTTAGAGGTCAGTAGGGGTGGCAAAAATTTTATAGCTTTGGGGCGGTAAATGTGTATACCCAGCACTGCAGTCAATAGTGCTACTATACAACTGAACGTGTTAGAACTTCTCCGGTGGATACTCTACTCGCGCATTATTACTGCAGAAACGGTTACTCCTTTCCGGATTTCGCTAATACATTTTTGGTTAACCACTCTATGATCGGACTTGCGAAAGCGTTATTAAAGCCGAACCAGTAAGCCAACGAACTTCTGCTTACAAGTTGTTAAGTCTGTATATGCATTCAAATCGACTGTAAACGTGTCTCCGTGCCTTGTATGTACGAGTAATCCGTTTTGCATAACCAACGTCGCGGGAGAAGTTTGCCGAATACTGCGATTCTGCAGTCTTGATACTTGATTTTAACTTGTTTATTAAAAGTTACCGGCTGAATGTATGATATCTCTTCGCCTGGAAGTTACAAACAAGTACTACATATATTCTTCTGTGTATAAAGTTCGCTGCGATATAAATTTATTTGAGTTCATACCAATGGTTGAAAAGTGCGTTATGAATGTTACGTGCATGTACCTACTTTTTCAAATTTGTTACATTTTCAACATTGAAATTATAAATATAATTTTTTTAAAATTACCTATAACACAAACTTGCCAAGGCGTGTAAGATATACGGTTATAAAAGATATATTTTTTTATATGTAATATTGTTCAACAGAATCGTTAAAAACTTTACTGTTTGTGAGTTATTCGAGATTAACTGAGTGAGAAAAAAATCACTTGTAATTATCGCAAAGATAAAATTAAATGAGGATTTATTACATTAAGGTTTATAAATCGATTTCAACGGATGACAGATACTATTCATTGGCAGCAGTGGAACTGAAGTTGAAGCTATAGACATAAAAATTAGTCATATTTTACAGTATAGTTTTATCATATTTATTATTAAAAATACTAGTCTACAGTTATAGAAATTTGTTAAAAAATATCATAATATTATTTATAACAAACATAACACACGAGGCCAAGTTTGGATAGTGAAAATGAATTATACAAAAAAATAGGCCAAATAGGTGATCAGATAGTTCGATAGTTCATGGAGTAGCCTATTTCGCTATTTGATAGATATGGATCTATAAGGGTATTCACACACTATTGACATGCTAAAAAACTTGTCAACTCCTCTATTATTAATAATACAAAAGATGTATCAGAAACTGACATTAGGGCATATTGTGGGGCCATTATAGTATTCCCTTGAGTAAAAGCGAAACAACAATGGATAATTCATCAGGTTAACATTACAGTCGTTAAACAGTAGTAAGCGAAAAACTTTGTAGGCAATAAAGTTTATCGACATTAGAAAAAGTTACTTTTACGTATTTCGTTATGGCCGATTTTGGAAGTAATATCATGAACCTTTTGTTTATATAGCTGCCATAAAAAATATTATCATGAAGTTACATTCTGTTTATAGTTGAGTAATAATGTTTTTTTTTAAATATGCTCACGGTATAAGCATCATATTTTCAATTCGATTCAATGTTAAATTGAAATTGGTTATTATATAGTTAAAATACTACATAATAACCAATGGTTCCAATTTTGTGATCCTTGCCTAAGTCTGTGTTTTCTGATACATACAATTTAGGGGTCTTCAAGTCATGAGTAAATAGGTGTTTTATAACCAAGTGCGTCACATCCTAGATTGCTACGTCGCTTACCTTCACATTAAAATTTAGTTTTTGCTTTTATTACAAAGTTTATATACACATACACACACACACACACATATATATACATACATACATACATATATCTACACACACACGCATTAATACTGATCCTCCTACCCCTTTATATCCCTACTCCAGTTTACGGTAAAAAATCGGCAAACGTGTTTTAATCCTTATCGAATCTAACCAGCATAAAAAATAACAGTTTCAAGTGGTCAAAAGTTCATATAAAATCAATAAAAATATATTTATTTTATTATTACATTGTATTTATTTATCTGTTACCATTTACTATCTGGTACTGTCCATCTATATTCCTAATAATTACTATAATGATCGTATTATAACTTAAAATTTATTTAAGTTAAAATACTTTTTGTTTGAATGTGCTAATCACTTCAACTACTGGTTGATTTTGATTGTTTTTGTATTTACTAGGTCCTTTTTCAGGAAAGCTTTTATAGGCTTTTTAACATTACGCTAGAATCCTTTAGAGCAGAATAAAAATAACTGTTAAATGCGAAGATACGTTTGAAGATGTTATATTTCAAACTTTTTTATTTACTGTAGTTTTAATCTGAGAACTCTAATCCCTTATTTTTATTTTATTCTTATTGTACGTATTAGACATCATTTTGTTAAAAACCATTACTATTTAAAAATCAAAGTTGTTGAAATAAATAAAATTCAATACTTAAAATTTACGCACGGCGCACTTATTGTAAGCATACAAAACGCACTGCTTGCAATTTATAAATTTTAATGCACAAGCGCAAACAGAAAAATATTTTCTAAGTATCATTAGTGAATACTTAAAAATCTTGCTTTAATGTTATAAAATTATTTTTGAAGAACATTGGCGACCTACCGACAGTTAATATTTTTGTTACTTTAAATGGCATAAGTAATTCAAATTGAATCCACACCCTTGTTTAGATTATAATTACTAATTTAGTATGGTGTTTTCATATTTATCGTAATTAAAACAATGTTACTTATATTATTTATGTGTTTTTTACATCAATAATGACATAACTTAATACAATTAACACAAAATATCAAGATTATTTGCTCTTTTAATTTTTTATTATTACATTTTGTTTTACAGGCAAATCATTAAACACCAGGTACTTGTTCAGATCTTTTAACTTGGCAAAAACAAAGTAAAGCAGAAGAGTGTTCAGAAATTACTTCTGAAATCTATTCAATCATTTTGTCTGGCTTTTATATTTTCATACCATTTAACTGCCTTTCCTCAAAATACTTGTGATAATAGGGAACATCTTGTAAAGCAATTAAGGATAAAGGATGTAAGACAGAAGTGAGTAAAAAGCAAGTACTGCTTAAGAAGTTAATCCCAGTGATTTATCACTAATGAAACATATTAACTTCCTACATTAACGTGCCTATCACACATTGAAATAAGAGCACTTACCGGATATGTGACTTATTTCTTTTTTTTAGTCTGTGTTTCCTGATAAATACTAGGCGATGCAGTCGCTCAGCATAAAGCTACGCTAGCACCATATATTGGAGTGGAGCGTAATAGTTAAAAGAAGAAAAAAAAATTGTTTCGATGGGAATTTTTGCGAATTTCAAAATTCGAGCTCCGTCACAATCTGGTCCTAAACCTGTTGATTCGATTCAACACAAAAAATATTAAAATCGGTTGAGAACTCGGGAAGCTATGGCGTAACAAACATTGCACCATTGAAGCAGATCCATGGAAGCTTCGCTCGCTTTGCTCGCTCCGCTCCAAAAATTTTGGGGTCTTCTTCAGGCACGTTAAATCCTAGATCGCATCGTCGCTTACCATCAGGCGAGATAGCGGTCAAGCGCTACCTATTCACGATAAAAAAATAACCTACCAACATAACCTAACCTAACCTAACTACTTTCTATCGGATAACTTGTGCATACGTTAAATCTAATCCTGACATTTCGACTCTTTACAGGAGCCGTGATCTCAAGATTACTAAGATAATTACACTTTTTGAACTGTATGAACAGTTTATTTATTTATCAAGCTGTTCTGAACATTCTAAATAAAAAATATCTCTCGATGTATCAATTCACCTATTTCAGTTTGCAGCAGCCTCTCCTGCAAACCCATAATTCTGTACAAGTCAGCTTTGACGAATCGCTTCCACCGGGGAGCTTATCCATTATACTGACTGACAGTATCAATATATCTGCGAAACAATTTGTGCAGATTGGATTGAAAGCTAATAAACTTAGCATTTTAATATCTTTTCAGGGTAGGTGAGGCACAGTGATGACAGTTTCAGAGGACTTCCCTCTTAAATTGACAAAATCTATTTAGTTCTCACTCTTTTCGAAAGAAACATTTGAATACACTTTTACTGGATAGATCACGGTTCATTATTTTTGTTTTTTGTAATATGATCACGACTCCTGTAAAGGAGTTGAAACGACAGGGTTAAAAAACTTAAACTGATGGAATTTCATGGAAAAATTGTCTTCATATAATATATAATGAGCTTATGGGTGCAGATATCTCGTTTTTAAAACACAAAACACGTGGAGTAAATTTATATTTAGACCGGATAAGACTAGACTTTAAACTAGTGGGTTTTGCTTTTAAATTCATATTTCGCTTTGTTTAAAGAATATTTTTTTACACATAAATAAAGAGAACAATAACGTAGTTCTTGGAAATGTGTGAATCTAAAGATAATTGTTTTATTATTTTTTAGCTCTTTCAGTGCTCCACCTAACGTACATTTAAACCGGTTTACCGATAAAGGCGGTTTTATTTAAATTGGTTACTTTTCATAAATTGCATTTTAGGTTTCTTACTAACGGATGGGGTAAAGAATAAAATAATTGGAAATATTTAAATGAACCACGGCAGGAAAGAAAGAAAACTCACTTCAAAAAGAGGGGATACCTTTTCCGTAGTTCCGAAATTCTGTATTTTCTATATTAATAGAGCCTATTAAGGCTTGTACATTCTTCTCGAGGCCTTGAGGAAGCGTTTTTATTTCAAATCGAGAAAGGCGATTATTTTCATGTCATATTATCCCTTTGTTCGGATGTCACGGAAGGTAGAATCCGGGCCACAATTCAAAATGTCTGGGGCGACTTAAATTCTTAGGTAGATTTAATGAAAGCAATTATTATACAGTCAAAATGTCGAGTCGAATGGAATTTTAATTCGCTTGCGAGATCAGATTCAATTATTTTATGATGAAGTAAAATATATAATAATCACAATTGTTGATCCATTATGTAAATCACTGATAAACATTATGTGATTCAGGTTTCGATTTGTTTAATTGTCCATGAGCCTATATTAACCCCTATCTTTTTAAATAAGGGGTAATCCGATTCGTCGTGTACTACCGATATGCGTAGGCTTGTGGTTTACCGACTTATCCCCTTTTCCCAATAACCTATCCCCAGTAAGAGATATGTTTACTTTGCTTTAGTTACTTGGGAATCATTTTTATCGCCCGTTTTTTAATAGAAATATCTAGGAAAACTATAGTAGCCTTATCTGTTCACTGAGGATAAATTATTACTGGTGACGTGTCTGGGAATCTACGTCTGTGCTTGTTGACTGAACCTCCCGATAAAACGTTCTATTGTAGCCTTCTATTGTGCGGAGGTTTTTAAAAAAGATTATCGTTGTAAATCACAATGGTAACAAATTTCTGAGAGGGCGTATCACCAGAAAAAATCTACTTTACTTTCATGAAATTATTTAATATTATTTTGCTGAAGAAGGTAAGCTAGATATTTCACATTCGCAAAGTAAAGCCTGATCCTAATTATATTATGACAATACTATGTGTGTGTGTTTGTTACCATATTGTCAGTAAAAGCCTAAGAATAACATTCAAGAAGGCTATGATTTTAGCTATATGTGTAGTCGCAGCACCAAAACTTTAGCGTGATTCATTTCGGTACAGCGACATCTAGTTCTATTAAATACACTAATTACTATTATGATGTGAATAAATATTGTGAGGCAGTACGAGAGATTGAATACATCGCTGATTGTTCACATAGATCAACTCAACATAATGTTTTTCCAAACAGCAGCTTTTCTTACTTTAAAACGGGGGTGAAAATTCTTCTGTAGGATTGGACACGGCGATATGACCTTCTTGGTCTTGTAAGCGTTCGTATATGGTAACTGCTTACTATCAACCAGGTTATATACGTGTTTAACTCATCATCCTCGTCATTGTCCTGGTCTTTTCAGCCTGGATTACTTCTTCTGTCACCTGACATCCATATAATTCCTAATATAATCTGATCATCTTGCTTGCAGTAGTCCTGATATTATTCATCAACACTGATATCCATCACTCTCGTAGCAGCAAGCGCTTCAGCTTTCTCATAACTTGTTTATTTAGAGAGAACCACAGCATACCAAATGTATTCCCCTTATCATTCATCAACATTCATATCCATTACTCTCTCAGTGTCAAGCGCTTCATTCCTTCTAATAACTCGTTTATCTAGAAATGACCAAAAACTGTGATTTCCTTTCGGCTATTCTGACACTACTGCCACTTATAAATATAACATTATGTATTAATTCTTTATTTTGTCCCTTTTCATCAATCCGTAGAACCTTTTCAGAAAAAAAAAATGAATGAAAATTGCATATATAAAAATGAAAATCATTCTTGTATATACAATTTTCATTTGCTTTCCTTTTTTCAATACCATTAAGTAAACTGTTTTTTATATTTTTATGCATTCACAATGCTATAGTTTTATAAGATTTTAAATACGCCTTTAAAAACAACCACAGATAATTAATTCTTTATAAAATTATCAAATTACCCCCAGTATCCAACATTACTGTTTTGTTGGTATGTTAGTTTAAGGTATATAAATTGTATTTCACTCCTTATATTCGATAAAACTATTTTGTATTTTAAATTTGAATTTTGACCCATATTTCTGACTTTTCCTTTAAATCTTACATTAAGATTATTAATACATTACTATCTAGCCGCCAGCCAATACAACCCTCTTTTCGTTATAAATGTGGTGAGTTAAAATGGAGGTCAAAGGACGAGCATCTCTTGCTCTTGTTAAATTCTTTTACACTTCGTATTGATCTACACTTTTGCAATTTGGTACTTACCATTATCGTCGCGGTCGGGACCACTGTCGTGCTCGGATTCTGACTCATCCCAGATGGTGTCCGTGGCGATCTTCTGCCGTGAACACTCTATCCAGTAACCTGGCGTCGGAATCAGGTTGTGGGGGTACTCCTCGCAGAATTCATCTGTGGGAATATTGGTTAATATCAATAACTATTTATTGCTTATTATAACTAGTGGTAAACTCTATGAAAATATATGCGTACACTAATGGCTATATAGAAATAAGAATTTCAGGAGCACAGTGGCCTGCCTGGGGGAGAAACTCGTGGTCGAGTGGCACGCACGTTGACGCCAAAAAAAAATTGTAATAAAGTAAATAAAAATGGTGTTAAGCAATCAAATAAGTTATTAAAAAAAATATGACGATTTCTTTTTTCATAATTTATATAACCACTTATTGTCAGTCCACGGTAGCAAATGCTACTGATAGCCAACACCCCTCGTCAGTCACTGGTAACAATTGCTATCATATTCAAGATTTCCGCGTGGCCTGATTTATTTTTAAATTAATATTAATTTTTGAGTTGCAGAGATACAAATATTCTGTGGGGGATTCTTTATTTAATCAACATTACGATAGTATTTTTTGTTTGGTCCTAGCTTTATTATTTAGCAAGAAAATGACATTCTTATCTAAGAATCCGACATTTTTTTTCACAATTTGCGCAGCATTGGGACTGTTGAGAGGGGTGGGACACGTGGTAGCGGACTGACGACTGATAAAAAGGTATTACAAGGATTTTAAATATACCTCTTTTATGTTTTAGGTTGACTAGTTAATTATTGCGTATAAAAGAAAGTACAAAAGCTTTCTTTAATTGTTACTACAATTTTTTTTTACCTGTCTCAGGAGTCAGGTTGGATTGGAACTCGAAACGATGTGGATTCGAGTCTAACCTGAATTCGAAGATGATTTTTTCTAGTGACAATTTTTTTTAAATCTCGAAGTGTAAAGCTTAAATTACATAGAATAAAGATTATTTCGCATTAAATTTTGGTTTATTTTTAAAATCGAACAGAATTCAATGAAATTACTCGTTAACTATAATAATTTGAACTTTATCGGATCTGTGAAGCGGAGCCTAGATATAATATAAGTAATATTTCAAATGGATTAATTTATAAAATATTTGTCGTGGTAGCTTTAAATAAGACAACTCTGTAATTTTAACTAATTCTTCGGTGTATGTACTTGCTATATAGCTGTCCTTAAATAGTAATATTTTCTGAAAATAACGTGTAATCTTTGAAGATGATTAATTATGTGACTTGAAATCTATTTTGTTTCTAGTCCTTCGACAAGTTTTATTTGTAATTGTAATTATAATGGAGTTATTTAACGAATAGTAATATGTAGAATTATCCAGTTCTAGTGGATTTATCAAGTTTCGGTTTGTTATTTTTTTCATTTTGAACCTTTCTTGATTTATATAATTATTTTGTTGTGTTGTATGTTTCTATTGAATTCTTCTTAAACAGTTAAATCCATTTTGATATTACTTTCGTGTGTGTTTGAATAGTTTCTTGAGTGGTTTATATTAATTAAAGGACGTTTATCAGCTCTGCTAGTGAACGATACATTATTAAGGTTATAACCATCTTGAATGTTTTTCGGTAGCCTTCATCTAGATAAAGTGAGTCGTAACCTATAATATTATTGGGTTAGTGTGGATATAAACAGTACAGTCTTCTTGGTCAGGGACACAAGGAAAAGATAAAGTTGAAGTTTGCAGTTACTGACAATAATGTACACATAGTCGACTGGTCCAGAGATTGTATTTGCTTATTAGATTTCGTTTGGTGCAAGGGTAGCAAACCTGCCTTTTAGCATCGATGGTCCTAGGTTCGAATCCCGGAAAAGGCAGATATTTGTGTGATGAATACGATTTGTATCTGAGTCATGGGTATTTAAATATATTAATATAAATATTGTTAGATATTAATGACAATGATTACAAATTGGAATATTCATTTTAGTAAATTTGCAAGTTGAGATGAATTATAAAATAGTGATAAGGGAAATAATGAATTATTAATTAATTCATTATTTCGTATTTATTATATTTACAAAGTATTGTTGTTAAAGGAATGTTCTGATTTGGCAGTTGTGCATTTGACTTAAGTCGAACTAATTCGAGCCATTACCGGTCATTCATTCACTCATTCTTCAGGGAGTCTTGTTGGTGACGATTAAAAAGGAAGGAAAAAAAAAAACGGGACAGTGGATTGTGAACAGTGAAATGACAAAGTCAAATGCACAACCAAAAAGATCTATAGTTGATAAATTACATTTACAAAAAAATGGACTATAATGTGAGAAGAAATAAATACTGTGATGGTGAATTTAGTGTTTCATTTGGGGTGCAGTCTATCAAGTTCAGAAGTGGGATACTTCACGCGTGAATATAAAAGATAAGTATTTACTTGGTTCCGTAATATAAAGTGAATGAGTACAAATACAATGTCAAGGAAATGTAAGAGTAATAGTTTTATAATTTTTTTGAAACCTTAAATATTAAATTGGTTAAATTGCCATTGCATATTAATTTAAAAATATAAATTTGTTTGTAATAACGTTGAACCAATTAGTTTTTCTGATCTAAAACGATTTTACTTTAATGTAAAACAACTGAGAACATAACGGAAATGTAGACGCCATCTTGTTGTTGTTCACTCTTCTATCAATAGTTATAAAAGGCTACATCAGCCATTTATGTGTCATTCTTGCTTCGTTCCTCGTAGAATAAAGATATTTCGCAGAGCTCTGTGTGCTTATTGGTAAGTCACATGCAAATGACGCAGTTTTATATGAAAGTAAATAACAGGATACATTAGTTTTTTTTTTGTTTTAAAGCAAACGATATTTAAATTATGGCTTACTTTGCTCGTTTAGTTTTTGTAATCTTACTGTATTTTGAACACTGGTTAATTGTATGAGGTTATGAATTTAAGATAGTTTTTCTTCAGGGTAACATAAAGTGTTTCAATTTTAGACATTAACGATAGCACATTTGGTATTTCAGCTTAGAAACCGTCATTCAAATACGATGCCAAGCAAGAAAAGATCGCGACAACAAAGATCGCGAACACCAGGGAGTCAACGGTCTCGCTCCAAGGTGAGGCGGCGATCTACTTCGGCCGCGAAGCGGCAGTTGCACTCAACTGCAAGAGAGCGGTCGCGGTTATCTTCGGAGCGGTCATCGCGCTCCACCCGTGGCAAACGCACTCGATCGCGAAGCAGGAGAACGCCGAGACGGGAACATCAACCTCGCTCAACATCAAGGTCAGGCTTAACTGGGCATCGTAAGAGACGCCATGATTACACAAACCGTAGGATTGACGGGTCTAAATCTCCTGTAGTTCGGTCTCGGAGTAGACGTCGTAAACTATCTAAGGTTAGGTCAGGTTCGCAATATAATTTACAACAAGAACAC
Source organism: Calamotropha paludella (assembly GCA_927399485.1). NCBI lineage: Eukaryota > Metazoa > Arthropoda > Insecta > Lepidoptera > Crambidae > Calamotropha > Calamotropha paludella. The sequence goes on along the minus strand of OV656817.1, from coordinate 21,617,505 downwards.
AATGATATCAGTTCGGGGGTAGATTACAACAGTTCTATGAGTCAAAATGAAGTCATAACTAACAAACAAGATAACCATCCCAGTTCTGAAAATCAAGTCCAACATGGTAACCATGATAGTGCACCTTTAATAGCGTCTACTCACAGTGAAGTAACTCCAAATAAGAGTTTGATTGACAGTCTTGGTCAGATATTGCAAGCAGTCTCAACCATAAATCCAAATAATAAGGAAAAGTTTTCTTCAGTCAATGTGGTCCCAGAATTTGATCCTAAAGTTAAAAATCAAACTATTATTACTTGGTTAAACAAAGTTAACGAGTGCGCTGAGATTTATGGTTGGGACAGCAAACAAACGGCTCATTATTCATTACCAAAGCTCACGGGTACAGCCAAGCGATGGTTTGAAGGCCAACCAACGGTAATGCATACGTGGGAGGTATGGCAAGAAAAACTTAAATCTGCTTTTCCCGTATGTGAAAATTACGGTCGTTTACTTACCGAAATGTTAAATATACGAGCTAAGTTTGGAGATGACTTAGAGGAGTATTTCTACGATAAACTGATAGCTTTGAACCGATGCGGTATCGAAGGGAAAAACGCTATTGACTGTATAGTCTTCGGTATAGATGACAGGTCAGTTCGGTACGGTGCAGAAGCTGTAGGTTTTGAAAATGCGGATAAGCTATTAGGGTACTTACGAAGTATAAAGCATGAGAAATTTGAAAAAAATAATAAGTATGTCCTGTCTAGTAGTGAGTCAAATCGAAAAACCGGAAAGGTAGAATTTAATAAACCAGTAAAATGTTTTAACTGTCGTGATATTGGTCATACTTTTACAAATTGCAAAAAAACGTTAGTTAAGTGTCAAAAGTGTTTGAGAGTTGGACATAATGATCCTAATTGCTCAAGAGAAGTTTGGAAAGAGAAGTCTGAAATTAAATCATTATGACTAGTTGATGCTAATGAATTGCTGGACGAAAAATTCAAAAAGAAAATTTGGTTACATGGTTATGAACTCAACGCATATATTGATCTTGGCAGTCAGTGTACATTGATAAAAGAATCTGTAGCTAGGAATATCCTTGGAGGCTTTGATTGGAGATTAGATGGCCTACCACATTTGCGTGGATTTGGAAACTCTTCAATTCAGTCTGTGGGAGCGTGTATAGTAGATTTAACATTAGATCGAATAGTAGTAAAAGTAGAGCTGATAATAGTACCCGATTGTTTTCTCAGTTATGACCTTTTGATTGGCCAAACAGTGACAGAGCAAGCCCATATTGAAATATATAAGGATAATAAAAACTTAATTATCAAATCGAAATGTCCACGCAGTGAACAACGTTTCACTATTAGAACGTATAATGCCGTCACCATATTTGGTAATGCAATGATAAAAGTTAAAACTGACTGTAATTTCACTGGAGATGTATGTATTGAAGATAGTCTGAGAACTAAGTATAAGGTAGTAGGTGGTAAGGTTAGATTTAGGAATGGGGTAGGATACGTACATATAGTTAATAGTAAATGTCTTTTACTGCAATTTGGCACCGGTCAGATTATTTCTCGAGGAGTTTTATGGTTTGAAAATCCCAATAGTGCTAAATGTTTATTAATTGATAGAGTTAATAACGACATACCCTCGCTTGCTTTAGCCGATTTAAATATTGGTAATAATTTGAATGAAGAACAAAAAAGTGCATTGTTAACACTTGTTAATAATTTTAAGGATTGTTTTGCCAAAAATTTACAAGATTTAGGATGTACTAACATTACTACGATGGATATAGATTTGAAAGATTCATACCCAGTTGTACATCGTCCCTACCGCTTGAGTCACGTGGAAAGGGCAGAGGTCAGGTCAATGGTAGATGAACTTCTGAAAAATGGGATTATAAGGGAGTCGTCTTCTCCATATGCCTCGCCAATTATTATAGTTAAAAAGAAAACCGGGGACAAACGCTTGTGTGTAGACTACCGGGCATTAAACAACAAAACGGTCAAGCAACATTACCCTATTCCACGTATTGATGATCAAATTGATCGGTTATCGGGTAACGTTTATTTTAGTACACTAGATTTAGCATCTGGATACTACCAAATACCAATAAGTGAGGACTCAAAGCACAAAACTGCGTTTGTGACTCCGGACGGCCAATTTGAATTCAATAGAATGCCTTTTGGGTTGGTCAACGCCCCAGCTGTCTTTCAAAGGGCAATTAATATGGTGCTAGGTAATGCGCGTTTCGAATCAGCCTTAGCATACATGGACGATATTTTGGTTCCATCGAATTCCTTTCAACAAGGTTTAGAGAGATTACAGGCCATTTTAGAAAGACTTCGTTACTCGGGTTTAACACTAAAACCACAAAAATGTTACTTTTTCAAAGAAGAAGTTGACTATTTAGGATTCGAAGTTTCTAGAGCAGGTATAAAACCTGGGTTGGAAAAAGTAAAAGCTGTACAAAATTTCCCAATCCCTAAAGACGTCCATAATGTAAGGCAAATTGTGGGTCTTGCTAGTTTTTTTAGGCGATTTATCAAGGGGTTTGCACATATTACTAAACCTCTAACAAAGCTACTAAAGAAAGATTCAATTTGGGAGTGGGGAATGGAACAAGAAAATGCTTTTAATGAAGTCAAGCAGATTTTAGCATCGAGACCTGTTTTAGCACTATATAATCCAACTGCTGAAACGCAAATCCACACCGATGCTAGCAAGCATGGTGTAGGTGGAGTATTGTTGCAAAAACAAACTGACTCTTATTTTAAACCAATAGCTTACTACAGTCGCCAGACTTCTCCCGAAGAATCACATTTTTCTTCTTATGAATTGGAAACACTAGCAGTTATAGCTTCTTTAGTCAAGTTTAGAGCGTACGTTTTGGGATTAAAGTTTACAATAGTGACAGACTGCAACTCACTTAGGGCAACATTTCAAAAGAAAGACATGATACCACGTGTTGCTAGGTGGTGGAGCCTCATTCAGGAGTATGATTGTGATATTGTTTATAGGTCTGGGCATAGTATGGTCCACGTCGACGCCCTGAGTAGAAACCCTGACCCTGAGGAAATTGGTATTATAAATGCAATCGAGACCTTTAACGTAATGAGCATTGATAGTGATTGGTTAGTTACAGTTCAATCGAATGATTCAGAATTAAAACGTATAAAAGACATTTTATCTAATTCCCAATATGATGACATAATCGAAATAAAAAAGAATTTTGTACTAAAGAAGGATAGATTATACAGAAATACTGAAGCCGGTTTAAGGTGGGTCGTACCAAAAGGCTGTCGATGGCAAATTTTGCAGAAAAATCATGATCAAATAGGACATTTTGGTTTTGAAAAAACTTTTGAAAGAATAAAAGATTTTTACTGGTTTTCAAAAATGCGAAAATTTGTAAAAAAATATGTTAATTCTTGTCTTGAATGTGCGCATAATAAAATCCCAGCCGGTAAAAAAGAGGGTTATCTCCACCCTATCCCTAAGGTTTCGATGCCTTTTCATACCATCCACATTGACCATGTTGGACCATTTGTTACTAGTAAGCGCAAAAATGCATATATTTTAGTGATTATAGATGCTTACACCAAATTTATCGTTCTTAAGGCAGTAAAAAACACTAGGTCTAATACGAGTATTTCGGTACTTAGAGACTATTTTGGTACATTTGGATTGCCTACGCGTTTAATAAGTGACAGAGGCACCTCCTTCACGAGTGGGAAATTTAAGACTTTTATGCTAGAACTTGGAATCAGGCACATTCAAAATGCAGTTGCCTCCCCACGGGCTAATGGTCAAGTAGAAAGATACAACCGTACTATACTTGATTCATTAGCTGCGCAAAATCATGGACAAGATGAAAGGTTATGGGATGATAGGTTGCTGCAGGTTCAATGGGGCCTTAATAATACAGTTAATAAGGGTACTGGCAAATCCCCTTCAGAAATTTTATTTGGATTGAAACTCACTAATTTAAATGAAGGTCATATTATGACGGAAATTGAACAAGATATGTTAAATACATCAGGGATAGGCGATGGTAGTGTAAGCAATAGTTATGAGGGTAACCAGTCCACAGAAATCAAACTAAGTTCAGATATAGCAGCCTCTGAAAATCAACATAGTTTGAAGAGTACTGCTGAAAGTTCTAACGAAATCCATAACAATAAACCAGCTCTAGATAACCAAAGTATCTTGACTCCCAAAATAGACATTGTAAGACTTAGAACTGAAGTAGATAATTTCGTATCGGCATCTCAAGAGAAACAAAAACTTAACTTCGATAAAAAGAGGAAACCGGGCAAGAAGTATAGTTTAGGAGATTTGGTAAGAGTTGAAAAAGTAGTTCATAATGTAGGCAAGAGTAGAAAGTTATTACCTAAGTTGTCTGGGCCATATAAAATTACTAAAATATTAGACCATGATAGATACGAAATCAGTGATACACCAATTACAAAAAAGGGCTCAAAAATATATACCGGAATTTATGCCGTAGACAAAATATTTCCATGGCTATGTTACGATGGCAAAGAATGTGATTCTCATTCTGAAAGTACTGGTAGCGATGATAGTGATAGTGGTCCAACCAGTGAATAAGTATTGGTTTAAATATTTCATTTATTTAGAGAATATTAAATGTAACTATCCATTATCTCTAAAATATAACTTACACGTAATTTAATATGGATATTTAGGTATATTAATTATTACAAACACAGACATGTTATAACATGACGTTAACAATGAATAAAGGACAAAGTATGGTATTTGTATTTATGCTTGTTGTACAGCGACATGGGCCGGTTATCGAGCACAAACTGTGCCAGCGCAACGTGCGCAATTCACGAGAGCACAACTTGTGCCAGCGCAACGTGCGTAACTCATTAAGCACAAAGTGTGCCAGCGCAACGTGCGCAATTAATTAAGCACAAAGTGTGCCAGCGCAACGTGCGCAATTAACTAAGCACAAAGTGTGCCAGCGCAACGTGCGCAATTAATTAAGCACAAAGTGTGCCAGCGCAACGTGCGCAATTAATTAAGCACAAAGTGTGCCAGCGCAACACATATTGTATTTGCACAGCATGTCCGACCCGCGAAGGTGTAAAATTAATAATAACATAAATACAACATTGTAAGAATTAATGTTTATGTAAATCTGTTGATGGTATTACATTTACTTTTATAAGAAGTTCATGAGGACATGAACATGAATCAGGATGGACGAGCTGTTAGATATTAATGACAATGATTACAAATTGGAATATTCATTTTAGTAAATTTGCAAGTTGAGATGAATTATAAAATAGTGATAAGGGAAATAATGAATTATTAATTAATTCATTATTTCGTATTTATTATATTTACAAAGTATTGTTGTTAAAGGAATGTTCTGATTTGGCAGTTGTGCATTTGACTTAAGTCGAACTAATTCGAGCCATTACCGGTCATTCATTCACTCATTCTTCAGGGAGTCTTGTTGGTGACGATTAAAAAGGAAGGAAAAAAAAAAACGGGACAGTGGATTGTGAACAGTGAAATGACAAAGTCAAATGCACAACCAAAAAGATCTATAGTTGATAAATTACATTTACAAAAAAATGGACTATAATGTGAGAAGAAATAAATACTGTGATGGTGAATTTAGTGTTTCATTTGGGGTGCAGTCTATCAATATTATATATCTGTGTCATATTTATAGCACAAGTCTTATAGCGCTTAATTTGGGCTAGGCTAATTGGTGTGAATGTAAGAAATATTATAATCATTTGCAGTCTTATAACCGTCAAATAGTATAAGCTTCTACCATGTCTCGGTTTTTTCATGAAAAAATGAAAAGTAATATCATATTTGAAAAAAAATTGGTAATTTTTTTATCTGGAATTTAATTAAAATTAAGTAACTCATTTTTTAGGCTTTTATGGTATTCTTATAATTTTTCTTATTTGCGCTTTAACTGCTAGATGTTTGCGCTTAAAATAATTTACAAGAAAAAATAAAATTTAATGTTTTAAAATTTCATAACCACTTATTGAATTAATTTTTAATCATAATGGGATTTTTACGGGAAAATTTTTCAAAAATTCAATTGTTCCGTGACTTAAAATTTAAAAACAAATATTTTGTTATGATAAAGCTAAAATAAAACTTATACCACGTTTGAGACAGGACAAGAACCTTTGCCCCTCGCGTCCGGGCGATTGCTCTGCTAATTGAGCTACTGAGACCTTGAACCATCAAGTTTTTGTGTATTGTAATTCAGAAAATGGCTGAATAACAAATATGACAATTTTCTCTCCGCTCTCGTAGAAGCCATACCATACCTAGTACATAAGCAAACAAAAGAATCAGCCTTACAAAATCTCGAAGAGAAATCTCGTTTCATTTTTATGAATATTGCAATATTCTTGAGAAAGAATCAGAAGCTAGTAGCCATTACGGCGGGTCTGATGAGATCAAAATAAAATATTTACATAGGTGCCAACGCGGTGGGCGTTGCGGGAATATACCTAGTCAACCTTTTTTCAACACTTTAAAAAATTATGTAGTAGGTAATTTATTTTTATAACAGTCATCACTTCTGCTTGTGGTTACAATTCAATAATAATCATTTATACTAAATGGCACACGAAGATAGGATACAGAAAAAGATAAGTACGACAGAGAAAAGTATACAAAAGGGCTTTCTTATTGCTAAACAGCAATTTTTTTAAGGCAACCTCGAGTGAAAAGGATAAATAAATACAAAAGACTATAGGTATAAGCATATGCACATTTTTCAATTTGCGCACTTAGCAAAGCAAAATGGTGGGTATAAAATAATAAGAAGAGAGAAATAATATGTTTTGTAAAATCCAGTTATAAAGATTTAGGCAACTGCCCAACTGGTAAGATAGACAAACAATAATAAACCTTAGTCCTAGTAAGTAAAAAAACCCTATTTGCTTGAGTTATAGTCCGTTAAATATATATAAAGAAAATTCTTTTTCTCTCGATTTAAAGAATGGGACCACTGTCGCAGTAGTCAATAGTACACCCTTTTCTTAATAATAAATAAAGAAAAGCATAAAATAAAAATGACCTACCTGTTATGCCTACGTAACCTTCGGGTAGACAGTATAGTTATATCGCGCCTTTAGCTGATAAAAGCTGGTGCGGTAAATATAAATGGGCCTTTCCATTGATAACATATGTGTAAACCCTTTTTTACTACCAGTGTATTCAGTAGTCTCCACTTTTACTAATATACCATACCCAATAAATCAGGCCTCTCACGATCTGTAGGATGGGAGAGCGCACTTTTACTATATCGTTCGGAGTTTAAGGCATGTTGATATTCCGTTGTTTTGTTGTTTATATTTTTTTCAATGGCACACTTAAATATACTATAAAACTGTTGTTAATAGAAATAACATCAACTTATCTCAGAGCACTCGCAATCTTTTACTTTCCGGGCAATTGCTCTTTCACTTGAGCTACTGAAACCTTAGTAGATTTGTTAAAATTTATTTCCAAGTAGTTGTGCAGCATTTAACATCATAATATTTTTTTTCCTTATTTAATTTAAGGACTTTTTACACAGAATACCCCAGTCCCATTGCACCCTTTGCTTTTCAGCAGCATATCATAAACGTAATTGAACGAGGTCGCATACAAGCCTGGCTGCATCAAATGCGGGATCCGCCAAAATATTTTGGAAAGCTCCCACATCAGATGCCTTCAGGTCTAAATGATGAATAACTTGCTGTCCTTCGCTTTGGTTTTTGATACATTCTATCAACAAGTGTTGCAAATCCTCCAATTCACCACACGTGTTACAGTTTGGTCATTCAGTTTTTCTCATTATTGGGCAAACTTGTTACATGGGAAGTGTCCGGACCGTAGTCTGTGTAAAAGTACGACGTATTTTCTACACAACTTAATATTTGCACACCAAGAAATACGAGGAGGCTCTCTCTGCATTGTTTTGTATCAGATTCCTTTTTCTAAAGAGGTTTTGTTTAAATATTCTTTCTATACTTTATGATTTTTTTTTAATTATAAACCATTTGTTATTGCCAGTTTAGCGTGTCGGTCAGCTTCCTCGTTACCCTTAATGCCTACGTGGAAGGAAACTTACTGCAACCTTATCTGATGCCCCTTATGTTACTTTCAGGAGTTGTAACAAATTATATGCTATCGGTGCATCGGAGCACTCCTACTTTTTTATATTATCTTATTTGTTAAATATTTAAGGTATAAGTGTTTCTCATAGATAACTGTTTCGTTCATTATTATATATTTTTGGTGGTCGTAGTCGCATCTGGGGGTTGAAGCTATAGATACATCTTGCCCGAGCGTGAAAACGGGTGGAGAGAAAGAGGGTAGACAGATAGAGTGATAGGAAAGAGAGAGAACGAAGAGAAAGTGACGTCGGATTATTAGTCACCTTCGTATACAATTCCCGAAGAGATTATATACGAAGGCGCCCAGAGTGCACCGGCCCGAACCCATTGTCGTTCCCACCCACTCCTGTCTGTGCAAATGACGACTATTGTAAGTAATCATTTGAGACAAGATGAATTGATCGATCTATATCAGCTTCTGAATATGGGTACCAAATTTTATATGTATATATGTTTGTTTGTCTCCGCATATATCACAAACTATGAGGTAGATTGCAAAAATTCTCCTTTAATTATAATAGGTTTAGTGTAACTTAGGGAAATGTGCAAGTTCAGTAGTTTATGAGATAGAGAGTTAATTGTGAATCAGTCATTAAGAAAACGTGCTATTCCCTTAACATGTCATTATGCATGTTATTTATATATATATTATTGAAGCAATAGATAAAGAAAATATAAAAAAATAAGTAAAGTTACTTGAACGGAGAAATAATTAAATCATTAGTTTCAATAGAAACTGCAATTATAAAGGATAAAAAAGTTATATAAAAACTTAAACTGATTTTATGACGAATTTATTTCGTTATAACTAAAAAAAGGGAGAAATATGCCAATATATCGGTTTCATTCTTTTAAATTTCTTTTTTTAGTTAGTCATGCAAACAGTTGAGACAACTGATAAATGCCTATATCAAATGGGCAATTTATAGAAAATATTATATCTAATATGTCTAATGGTGTATCTTAGTATATTTTAAAACTAGTATCTATGTTTGGATGTCATTTTGTCCTGTGTTTTTCTTACATCATGTCACCTCGTAGATCTTAGCTGTAACTCCGGATAGGTGTTTTTATTTAACTGTATCAACGCCGATAACTAAGAATTTTCAATAGTAAAATATTTTTTCTATTTGTTCTCCCTATTAAGGGACATGCACAAAGATAGCACGCAGGATTTGCCAAAGTTATTGCATATTTCTTTACTCTATGGTATTGTTAACAACAAACTTTATAAACAAAAACAAAGGATGGCGATAATAAGATTAGTAGTTCTTACAAATACCAAGAGATGGCGCTATTTTAATAAGTATAAACGATTAAATATCGGAGCTCCGTTTGATTATTCAACGCCTAAATTGACACGATATTTAGGAGTTGAATAATCAAACAGTAATATAAAGTTTATTTGCACGTGCAGAATAAAACGATCCTCTAAAAGTGTTATAACGTCCATAGATATATAGTTAACTAACTCTAAACATATAGAGCAATTTCACTGTGTACCCTTTTACCCATAGTAACCTCTCTCGGTGGTTTCAATAAAATATGCGAAGGGACAGACCCGCCATGAATACTTCACATGTGCGAGCGCTGTTTAAAATCAAAGGTTTCAGCCTATTTCCGAACAGTCTTCTGTGGTCAGCAGCCAGTTATACTCGTATTTATAGATAAGTAACAAAATAAGTACTTAAAAAAAATATATGGATTTAACAGATGTGTTATTATGAATATCAGAAGCCGATGCCACCGTTTCAACTTCAATTACCCTGTACCAGGAGACATTTTTCTTATTGATCCGGGCATCTCACTACAAGCCTACTACAGTCCTAACAGAGCTTGTACTATGAGCTAAATAACATAGCATAAATATAAAAAATATATATACAATAAGTTTATAAATGACCAAGACACGGGAAGAAAAGCGACGTTTAAATATTACGTTTAGCAAATTTTAAAGATTTTTGTAATAAAATATTGACAATTAAGTGACAAAAATTATTACATTACAATTTAACTGCTTGCTGTAATATAAAATAACATGAACAGAATAAATAATATACAAATTTTCGTTCACAATCTGAAAAATATACATTTAGTTTTCAAATTAATATTAAAGTAACATAGCAATTAAATTGTGAGAGACTGATGCCTGAACTAAGCGGGAAAGTCTGTATCTCAGAGCACCAGTTCTCTCCCCTCGTTAATAAGTTAACATTTTTAGTTTCACAAAAATAATATTTTACATGTACATAGTAAAAAAAAAAAATTAGCCTATCCGCTTATGATAATCTTTATCTACTTAATAAATAAAAAACGACGGGTTGCACTCCGGGAGTGCCGGCAGAAGTGACAACTTGAATATTAACGTTGTGCATTTTTGATATTTTGAAATGGTTAAGGAATAATTTCGCACGAATTGCTTTAATGATCAGTATAAAAGTGCTATCATTTATGTGGTAAAATACAAATTTCATTTATTGCGCTATCGTATACAAACATGTCAACAAACACACCAAGTCGTGTTCGTTGCATTTTTTTGTGCGCATGTGCAGGATTTTGCACATGCGCAAAGAATAAAATAAGTTGAACGCATGGGTTCTCATGACATTACCTGCCATTTTAAAATTTCCGTATGACAGTTTTAAAAAAATAATAATGTAACTGTCACTATGAAGTTTAAAAATGACACGACTATACGCACATCGCGCAAGTGTCCTACGCCGTCTTACGAATTTTCGATCAGGTCACGTGTCCTGACGCGAGTTTAGAAATTTTTACCCATTCCAAAAAAAGTACACAGCACCGCTAAAGAAGTTTTCACTTCAAAAAGGATAAATTGAAAAAAAATATAGAAGTGAGTGACAAAAAAAGTAGATAGTTCGTATACTTGATGAAGTATAGGAATTTAGTGTTTTCGTGGATTAGGTAACTTCTATATAATAAATAAATGTAATTAATAAATGTAATAAATGTAACTTCTATTTAAACATTTTTTACTCCATTTTCCCTTCTTCTTTAATCTTCAGTTCTTCATTTGTGGAGCCTGGAGCTTAGTTCACTGTAAGGTAGAACACCAAACTGTAGGAAAATGCTTGGCGTTCATACTTAGAGTGAGCCAAACAGACCAGAATCTTCAATATCTCTTCTCTCTTCGTACGATTACTACTTCTTTATTCTTCACCTGTACTCATGCTTAGATATAGCATCATGACAAAGGTAGAACGTCATCATTTAATACATTTAAATGTATAAACACACCAACAATGGGTAATTTATAATCTTAGATCACAAATTTTTTTGTTTGTCTGTCCGCTCTTTTTCTATTATATATGCGTTACCATAGCAACGCGTTAACCACAAGTAGTTCGTCTACCGGACGCTAGATGGCGCTTACGGAAAAATATTTAATAATAGAAAAAAATTAAAGAATTTTGTTCACCCGTGCGAAACCAGGACGGGCCGTTAGTAACAAACTATGTATATACGATGTGTTTTTTATTTAAGTTTTGCATTCACAATGCAATATTTCTATAAGATATAAAATACATGCGTATTTTTCCCACCTTTGCGAACCCACGTATACTAGCTCATAGTAGAAGTTGAAATACGTTTGTAAATTTCGATACGTTTGCTAGCGTCTCGGTAGCTCAGCGGTCAGAGCACTCGCCCAGTCGAATGGTCGTGGGTTAATTCTTATGAATTTATTTGTCTGACTCTTTTTACTGTCGCTCTTTTGTTTCATCGACTTTCAAATCACAATGATGCTAAAGAAGTTTTCACTTCAAAATGAAGAAACAATGACTGTTGCAGTAGGAAAAGGCTCAAGGCTCAGTGTAAGAATTTCATCCGGAGACAGATGAAACATCGATACCCCAGTTAATGAGGGTGCAGGTAAAAGATTTAAAGAAGAAAAAGCAAGCCAACTAAGTAAAGTAGTGTACTCAAATTAATGTTAATCAAAGTTAAATTCAAATCAAATTAAAGGATTAAGAAAATAACGATGATTTATAAAATAAAACAATAGTATATCTGCAAAAATGTCACAATATGTGTTTTTATATTTTTTTGCATTCACAATGCAATCCCTACTGATATTATAAATGTGAATGTAAGTTTGTTTGTTATGCTTTCACGCAAAAACCACTAAACCGATCATCATGAAACTTCGTACATGTATTCTTGGAGATATTAGAAGGAGCATAGGATACTTTTTAAAAAAATGCGGGCGATGCCGCGGCTATTTGTATAAGATATAAGTTTTGTCATGGTTTTGTGTGTAGTTAGAGACCCAAAATTCTGACATTTCTATTTCCGTTTATATAACTACAAATCACTGTCTGTTTAAGTTTTTGTTATGTACATACACGAGCGTCCGTTGTCCAGAAACATGTGGTAGGTTGATGTGGGTAAATTATAACATACATGGAAACTAGAAACAATCATTAGATAGGAGTTAACCTTTGTGCGTGGTGATATTTTAATCGCCATAAATGTTTAGTTGTTAGCCTAGTTATTATAACTTACAATATTTCTTTTAGTATAATTTAAAATGAAACCTATCCTATGTCCTAAGTGGGAACGAATACAGCAAAATTAAAAGATAAAACAAAATCCGTTGAGCAGTTTCGCAGTTCCCCACGCAGTCAAACACTGACTGGGAATTTTTATATAACTAATCTGGCCATAAATACTGTTACATAAAAACATTTCCCTTTTTTCGACTTTTTAATTATTTTGAATTTGGAACATTTATTATTTTAAAAACTTCCTTCGATTTTGCGCTATTTCAAATATTTTTCGTGTTCATTACCAAATTACAATATGGAATGGGGTGTTAATGAAAATAGGATTGCAGTGATCGCCTTGCACGAAGTCGGTAACCGTCGGTCATATTCCAGACACTTCAATAGCTTGGTATCAGCCGTATGTTCGTATATCGTACTCTCAACAGATACAACAGCACTTCCTCTGTCGAAGACCATAAAAGATAGGGGCGGCCGCGTGTTGTTAGATCTACAAAGGTTGTTAATGCTATTAAAGCAAGAATTCGTCGAAACCCCATTAGGAAGCAAAAAATCTTATCGTGAGAAATGAAGATTCCCGCTAGGACTCTGTCGTGTCTTATAAAATGAGAACTGAAGCTCGGTGCTTGTCGTCGATATGCAGGACATGCCCTAAATCAATCTTTACAATTAAAGAAAGTGGATCTATCAAAATGCCTTCTGTCACGATACGTAGGCGAAAGGCGAAATATCCTCTGTACCGAAGAAAAAATTTTCACGATTGAAGAGCACTACAATAAGCAGAATGATAAAGTGTACGCTGACAGTTCTAAAGAAGCTGCTCAAATGGTCGGCAAGGTACAACGTGGTCATCATCCTGCGTCAGCGATAGTTTGGTAAGGCGAGTCTTATCAAGGCGTCACAAAGCTATATTTTTGTGAAAAAGGAGTGAAACCACTTTTTAAGAATTTACCATAGACTTTCCAGCAGGACTTTGCACCTGGTCAGAAGGCACGAACTACCCTGGCTTGAAACCAACTTATCGGACTTTATAAGAGCTGAAGACTGGCCCTCATCTAGCACAGACCTCATCCCTTTAGACTGCAAATTATGGTCAGTTTTAGAGGACATGGCCTGCTCTAAGCGACGGCCATTTTGATTAGAATATTTTTTGCTGAGATTTTAATAAATATGTCCATATAAGTATAAGTAATATTTCATTACTTTCAAAATATGCATTTTCATTTGTAACAGAACTTATGGCCGGACCAGGTAATAGAGAAGTTATCAAAATAATTAAATACATTATGCTATAACGATTAATTGGAGATATATTCGTAAACCTGTCAGATACTCTATTAAAAGCTGTCAAGAATGAGAGTTTAAGAGCTGCTTTACAAAAAAAAACTTTTACTAAATGAAAGCTAATCAGGCAAAAACTTAAAATGTTCAAAAGTTACAGATCTGTTTCTGAACAGATATTACAACAAAATATTTAAAATGTCTGCCTTAAACTTATTAACTTTAAGTTAAAATACTTCTTCTCGGCCTTTTACATTCAAGTAATTTAGGATATCAAAAAATCTAAACCTTATAATTGTTTACGTATGGTATATATTTTTTTACAGTAATAAATTTAATTGGTTAAAAATATAATTTTTTTGATTTTCATGTATCAACTGCATAATGTCGTGATAAGTAAAATGTGTGTATTTAATACAAGAGTGATTCACTAGCAATACTTAAAACAACTGAAGTCGAGAGAGAGTAGCTGAGAGGCGTACGGACATTCCACCGAAGCATTGTTTTCCCTTCCAGAATTCCGGGTAACCTTACAGTCCATATTAATTTGTGGCCGTGATCACTATGCAAAAGGGACAACATTTTTACTTTAATTAATACTACGTTCTTAAAGGATTAGTTTGATACATATTTATATGAAAAACATAAAAGTTCGATAGTTAAAGCTATTTCTAAACTTTTCCATTGGATATTTCAGAAGGTTATAATTATTTTGAAAAGTACATATTTAGCTTAATTTTTACAGTAGAAACGTCCCGAAGATGTGCAAAGGATATGTCGAAGAAGAGGGAGAGAGCTATCGAGACCGATTGATAGAGTAAGAAAGGGCGAACGTCGCATTACGCATAGTGCCATGGGGCGAGAGATGGGAGGGAGCTATAGTGAGAAAGATTGAAAGAGATAGAGAGAGAGTAAGGAAGATCGAGAAAAAATAAACGCTATTGGTTTGTGTATTCGTTTAATAGTTAAATATAAGAACTTTAGATGGCAATTCTGTCGCATAACGTCTTTTGCAGTACACGCAGATTTTGAATGAATTTATATTATCATTAGCACATACAGTGTGTAAACAGTGAGATAAATTTATAAATACACTTTATGAATATAATTTTGTGATAAATTTGTAAGTCGTCCTATACTAAGCAGTTGTTCGGAGTAAGTAATATATCTGTTATATTTTTGTTTATTTACAATTTTTATGCTTATTCGTTTTAAGTTTACGTAGTTTTACTATTTACAAATAACATGTGGCATTTTAACTTGCCACTCGTCATTTAATAATTTAATATATCATTTTCCTTTAAATATAAAATAAAAATATTTTAAATTTCTAAATTTTAAATTCAAATACACAATTTGATTAATAATTTCTTATATTGACAAAAACAAGTGGCATTTTTATTTACAATTCGTTATTTGAGATTTCAATAAATCATTTTGCATAAAATATAAAATAACAATATTTCATAAATTGTCTTTACGAAAGGACAATGCCGATTTTTGTAGGGACTTGTGACCGGAAATGTACAGAGACCATACAAACAAATATAAGCAGCTAAAACCTTCTAGATTATAAATTTGTTGGTTTCAGTTTAATTTTCAGATTTGTAATGGAGAGCAACGAACTTTTGTGAAAACATAACCTAACATTTCCATACCTATTTTATAATACTTAAATTAGTATTTTGCCTTTTATTTCGCTCTTTTCTCATACTAATCATGTAGAGGAATCGAAAAAAACAATATTGTGACTATAAACGTATTCTTTTCATGATTCATGACTGGTTTAGAGATTTATATTTATGAAGATACCTATCCTACTTATTTTACCACGTTTTTCTTATCTCACTTTTCTTATTTGTTTGTCTGTCCGGGCAAAATCTTGCAACTTAAATTTGAGGCACTTTCCGATAAGCTAGAAAGCTGAAACTTTCAGGATAGTTCAGAACCCGATGACAATGCACTCTAAAGCAACTTTCAACTTTCCAGATGCACTTTCAGGTCCACTTTCGGCAACTTTCACTTTTGTATGGGGCTTATCCGATTGTTGCGTAACACATGGTTACTTCGTTGAGTTAATAATTAAAAAGAATAAAATAATTATACTAGATTTAAAAAATCTAAAAATCCCACGTTTTTCAATGTCCTAAAAAGAATAAAATAACCCTGCGGGGCAAAGCGAGGGGCCACTCAAAACGTGGGGGCGCATCTTTACAATAATCGGCATCAATGCATGTCATTCATCTCTTTAAAATCTCCTCTTAGTAATATGCGCCCCCACGTTTTGAGTGGCCCCTCGCTTTGCCCCGCAGGGTTATTTTATTCTTTTTAGGACATTGAAAAACGTGGGATTTTTAGATTTTTTAAATCTAGTATAATTATTTATCCATTATAAAGCTAAAAGAAGTTTCACTTCTGACATGTGTACTTTGTACGCACGCACTTTTTTGTGTATGTGTTTGGGTGGTGCCCTGGATTAGAATCACAAATCAGCCCGGCAGATGACGTTCTAGTCTAATTTAATCTTGATTAAATTTAATCGTGATTACCACCTTAATTTTTTCGTCATAGGTATTAGGTGTTAAATTTTTGTTGCTTACACAATTTCATCGCAGCGCAGGATCGAGGTCACTCAAGGGCCTTTTATTAAAATTCTCCCATGGAAGGGAATTCTGACTAGCATATGATCAGCGATTATTTTTCTCCGATTCAGCGCAATGAATTTTTTTTAGACACGTCGTTATTACATGGGGTTTCGCTGGGTAAATCAATTGTAAAAATTTACATATAATTATTAATAAATTGTTATAAAATATCTCAGAATTAACCGGCCTAGTTCTAAGAAACTAAATAAAAAAAAATGTAAAAATAACATTATAAGAATTTCATTTATTGCTTAGGCAATAAAGGCAAAATATGAAAAAGTTAAAAAAAATATAACTTCAAATAACCTTAAATTCCATATTTGAAAGTGTAGGTAGTTTAAATAAAAGAACTACCTTAGTACTTTTACGTAGTATTTAGGTACTCGTGATAATTTTTTTTTATTGCAGAAAGTTGGCAAACAAGCAAACTGCCCACCTGATGGTAAGTGGTAACAATCACCTATAATACATGTGGCTCTTGTGAGATTCGCAGCAAAACTGCAACCCCCACAAGAACCACAGTGTACGTTGCCAACTTATGACATAAGATGTAAAGTCACTGTACCCAGTAATTTCACTGCCATATCTTACCCTTCAAACTGGAACACAGCAATTTAAGCACTGCTGATTTGCGGCAGAAACAGGTAAGTAATACTAAGTATTTAATACTCAGTGAGTTCAAGAAAAACTATATAAGGTCAAAAGGGAACAACAATGAAACGCACAAGTTTATAGCACAAATTTAAACCTCTAAAGATAAAGAAAGTATAATTTTAATATTCCCATTCGCAGCATAAACAGCACAGCGCCATCTATCAACTAATTTAAAGAACAACTGAAGTCAATATAAACACTGCTATTTTTAAATGTACTCATTATATAAAAACTTCAATAACAATATTATATTACGAAATTTAATTTCAAATGGACTTATTTTTTTTTATGAAAACGATCAGCGTTTATTTATATCGAAGTTGTAACTGTAATCACTATGTATCAAGGAGAATATTAGGTTTTCTACGAACTGATTAATAAAGTTGCGAGACTGACTATAGAAATCTAGTATATTATTTTTCTTGGAAAGGGAAAATAGCAACATTACCAGTTAGTCTTCAATTAATTAAATTCGTTTTGAATATGAAATATTTAGATGGTGTAGCTTAGCAACCACGTAAATATATACGTCAGATTATCTTTAAGTATATTAAGAAATAGAGCTAGAGCCTACGACGGCCAGACCTTCCTTATTTTATAAAATCTGAAAGTTTCTCTGTACATGTCCCCTATATAGGTAACAACTACCAGCGACTTTAGAGTTTGCGTTGTGGTTACTTTGGCAGGTAGCAGATTGTAAAGGTGTATAAAATAGTACCTAAAATTTGGTAAAGTATAAAGCTCATTTTCTTCGGGATAACTTTAGAAATCTCGTCATCCATTGCCGGACACTTATGACAGCTGCTACCCCCTGCCAGACACCCCTAAATTTTAATAAATTATAATTATACTTTCGGTATAGTATAAAAGCTTAATTTTATATCTATTACTTGGGGACCTATAAAAAGATGTTACCTCAATGGACGGACGGTTTTCATGGTTTTTACACCTTGCCAGACACATTGAAAGCCTGCTGTATTTGCGAGCGTCGTGGGCTCTTGGGCTATAAGATAAAGATCTACTCATGCTAAAATGGAGCGAGCATCGAGAAAAATGCGTGCAGGAATCTTTGGCAGAATTAAAAAAAGAGTAAATAAGAGGATCCCACTACTAAATGCTTTAATAGAGAGACGCTCGTGTCGCGGCGAGTGCAAGTGAGTGCGAACGTGCGGTCCGTCGCTGACCGGCGACCGTTGTTGAGGACAATGACCTCTAATAGAATCAAGTGTTCTAATTGTAATGTTGTGATAAACGAAGTGTTATCATTTCTGCAGAATGTGATTGATGTTATGGACGAGGAAAGTATTCATCAGCTCTGTACTTCCTCTTTCTCGCCAGAAGATATAATGACGGCTAAAGTACTACTTTTTGAATCGATGCCTAGTACAAAGAAAATGCAAATTCGTCGAAAACAAGGCAAAAAGAAAACAGCTAGAGATTTGGACGATATCATTAGCCTGATGAAAAGTTCCAATCCTGAGATTTTTCCCATTTTCGTGGCTAAGGGTCTACACAAACTACCACCGGTCACGTTCGATCATATTGATGTGACCCGCCTTTTAAAGGATATGCTTCGCCTAAAAAACCAAATCAGTGTTGTAGAGGAAAGAATGGTTACCGTAGAAAAGTTTGAACTGCTCAAACGTGAAGTTGATAATTTAAAATATGCATCCATTTTAGAGAATTCCCCTACGAACGTAAATATAAACAAGAAGAGAGGTGCTTGTTTTCAAAGTAGGTTTGAATTCGATAGCGGTCCAATTGGTCTTCAATACGTTCAAGATGACACAAAGGCGTCGAAAATACCCGCCAATACAACTATTAATGTGAGCGATAGATCATATGTTACTCGGCAATCTGCGGTTGCCGATAGCGACGAAAACGCTGTCTCTTTTCTTCACAAGGATAACGGCGACGAGCGATACACGGAGGCGCCTGCGCTCGGCACTTCGGTTTCGGTTGGTGAGTGCGCGAGTAGTTGTGCCGACAGACAGGAGCGCTACAGTGCGGTGCAAACGACAAGGACAGCGCAGCGCGAGGAGGCCGCAGTGAGTACCGTGGTTTCGGTTAAGCAAGTTATGACGTCAGATAAATGCAAGTCATTCGATGTTCCTACCAGTGTTACGAAACCGGTTTTACACAAAGTTGATAAGTTCGGAGATAACGGCAATACATTCACGTCGGACTTTAGTGAGAACTGTAAGCAATTAGTAGGCACCAAAAACTCTGAGTGGCAGACAGTGCAAAAAAAGACTGCAAAGCGTTACAAGCTAATAGGTCAAAAAGGGTGTGCTTCTACTGAACCAGGAGGGAAGTTTAAGGCTGCAGACTTAAAAGTGCCTCTTTTTATTTCAAACGTCTGTATAGATGCTAAAGAGGAAGATATTGTTAGTTATATAAAAGATAAAACTAATGAAATTGTTACCTTAAAATAAATAAATATGAGAAAGGCTAAGAGTTATAATGCTTTCAAGCTGTATGTTTCGAAGAGTAAATTAAATTTATTTCTGGATGATCATTTGTGGCCCGACGGCATAACATTTAGGCGTTTTGTGCACTTTCAGTACAAAACCAAATCTGTTGAACCAGTTAAAGTCATTTAGTCTTGTATTTAATGGATAAAAAACAATATTGTTATTTTACGACATTTAATTGTAAATCTCTTAAACGATCGATTGATGATATTCGTGTAATTTGTCTATCATCTGATATAGTAGCTCTCCAAGAGACATGGCTACTTCCCCATGATATCCCGTTATTAGGAACGATTTCATCTGATTTTGAGTATACGGGTAAGTCAGCAATAGACACTTCTAAAGGCCTATTAATAGGAAGGCCATATGGGGGGGTGGCCATTCTATGGAGAAAGGAGATTTTTCAAGAAGTCACTGTGATAGAATGTGTCAGCAATCGCCTAGCTGCTATCAAGGCACGTCTTAATGATAGACGGATTATTGTATTTTCTGTGTACATGCCAATTGATTTGCCAGACAACGTACCTTCATTTACTGAGGTTTTGGGTGAGATGAGTGCAATCATGGCAAGTGATGATGTTGAATGTATGTTTGCTTTAGGTGATTATAATGCCCACCCTAATGAACTATTTTTCAACCAGCTTAATAACTTTTGTTTGGATCAGTCTTGGATATGTGCAGACATTCATAGGTTGGGGTTGGAATCTGATATACCTATACTTATGTTAGTGACGCGCATGGATGTAGACGTTGGCTAGACCATTGTGTTGTGTCCTTATCTGCTTCTCAGACCGTTGTTGATGCTAGTACAAGCGAGGGTGTTTACATGTCAGATCACATACCTTTAAATATTAAGTGTGACCTAAATATAGTTAGGGGTAAATTACTATCTCATGCGGTGCCTAGCAGTTCAATTACATGGGGTGAAAGAAGTCAGGCTCAAATAAACGCCTATCGCGACTTGTGTAATCAGAGATTAAGAGAGATTGACTTTCCCTCGGATTATACAGGGTGTAGTAGTGGGTCATGTAGGATAACAGACCATAACCTCACTTTGGACAAGCTTTATAATAGTATTGTTCATGCGTTGTGTGATGCAGCTATAAAAACTAAAAATAAGTTTAGTGATGGGCGTTTAAGAGCGCGGAACTTGTGTGGCTGGAATGATCATGTCAAAAATGCTCATCGGGAGGCCAGGCTTAGATTCAATATCTGGGTTTTACATAATCGACCATCTACTGGTATAATTTTTGAGCAAATGAATGAGTCGCGAAAAATATTCAAGAGCCGCTTAAAATGGTGCCAAAATAACCAAGAGCAAATAAGAATGAATATACTAGCAAAACACAGATCCGCAAAGCAGTTCAGTAAGTTCTGGAAGGAGACTAGTAAGCATGATGTCAGGCCTGGCCTTCCTGTGAGTGTAGGAGGAAAACATGGGACAGCAGAGATAGCAAACTTGTTTAAGGACCATTTTAGAGTAAAACCCCCACTTTGCTCTGTGACTGCAAAGACCAATACTGTGACCGAGTGTCGGGGGGACGAGTCGCCGCTTGTTCGCTTCACCGCCGCTCAGGTAAGATCGACGGTGGAGAGAATGGCTGGTGGCAGATCTCCGGGACATGACGGGCTCAGTATTGAGCATTTCAAATACGCGGGTGTTCACCTCCCGAGAGTGCTTTCTATGTTCTTTTCTATGTGCGTTAGTCATTCTTACCTTCCACAGAACTTGATGAAAACAATTGTGGTACCTATAGTTAAGAACAGGACAGGTGACATCTCGGACGCGGGGAACTACCGGCCTATTTCACTAGCGACAACCATGGCTAAGATATTGGACAGTATGCTTGACTCGTATTTAAACAAATACCTAAATCTTCATGACGCTCAGTTTGGATTTCGATCTGGACTGTCGACTGAGAGCGCAATCATTTGTGTCAAGAATACTGTTCAGTATTATACTGACCGTAGGACGCCGGTGTACGCCTGTTTCCTTGACCTCTCCAAGGCCTTTGACCTTGTATCGTATGACGTCCTTTGGAGAAAGATGAGGGATAGGGGTGTACCGGCTTCAATCTTGAACATTTTTCAGTTTTGGTATGCCAACCAAACGAATTTTGTTAAATGGGCTAATGCTCTCACTGATGCGTATAGGTTAGAGTGTGGTGTGAGACAGGGAGGGTTGTCGTCCCCAAAGCTCTTCAACCTTTATGTCAATGATCTCATAGTTGAGTTGAGCAGCATGCGTGTCGGGTGTTATATTGATGGCATTAGTGTAAATAATATCAGTTATGCTGATGACATGGTGCTGCTCGGCCCAACTGCGAGATCAATCTGCGAAATGTTAGGAGTATGCAAAAATTATGCAGTCACACATGGTCTCATTTATAATGTTAAGAAAACAGAATATATGGTTTTTGGGGCCGCCGGCAAATGTCCCGATAATTACCAACCCATCACCCTTAACGGCTTGCACATTAATCGGGTGAATAAATTCAAGTATCTGGGACATTTCGTTGCCGACGACCTTAAAGACAATTTTGATATTGAAAGGGAGCGCGGGGCGCTGGCAGTTCGTGGTAACATGTTGGTTCGCAGATTTTCCCGATGCAGCACTGAAGTGAAAATCACGCTTTTTAAAGCATACTGTCAAAGTTTTTACACGGGGAGTTTGTGGATTAATCATACCAAAAGATCGCTTGATGCCCTGCGGGTCCAATATAACAATATCTTCAGGATGTTGTTGGGACTGCCGCGCTTCTGCAGTGCATCAGAGATGTTTGCACATTATTACACTGATGGCTTCCATGCCATTATTCGCAAAAAGACAGCATCTCTGATGCGCAGACTGCGTGGTAGTCGCAACAGCATTCTGCAGACGGTGGCCGATAGGTTCACTTCACCCTTGTGGACAGGTATGGTACGCAGGGTGATTTAATATATTGTCTTTTACTAACCCAATAGTTAAGAATTGTGAAATACTAACCCAATTTGAGCCTTTGTTGTTCGAAATAAAAAGTTTTTATTTATTTATTATAATAACTTGGAAAAGTGTGTCAGTATGTAGAGCTATCAGCAGTAATGGATCATGCTAAAAAGCTGACGGAAATAAAACAAGGCATTGACGGTGATTACTCAAACGTCGTCAAATCCTATCACGAGGTTTTTCTGACAAATACATAAAGAATGGTTTTTCATGCTTCACGCTCACGAAGACGGCATTAGAACAAAATTATTATTTTTTATTTTATTGAAAAAGAATAACAACAGACAACTTATTTTGATATTATAACAATTATTGGACTTAGTTAGACCAGATCTGTTATTCATAGTATAAACAAATAAAGAAAAAAAGACAGGAATCTGATGTAAATCCAAGAACATAAATTTGTTGTTTGTGTGTTTGACTGTCCGCTCTTTTTCCATTGTATCAATTCACGTTACCATAGCGACGCGTTACCATAGCAACGCGTTACCGGGTCAGCTAGTAATGAAATAAATGAAAATTATTACATTTACAGCAAGAATTATTGTTATGTACAATAAATAAATATGATTTAATTAATATAATATATTAATATAGAATTGTAGACATATTTTAATTGAATAATATATAATATAAAAGATCTTTTAGTTTTTTTAAGGATGTTTTTATTACAGTTAAATATATCAATTCCACTGAACGATTTATTATAAATTTTAACTACTCTGGTCATCATAGTTCTACCGCTTAAAATGGAAATCAATTAAGTTCATTCATTATGCCCACGGTATTCAATTGACATCCGTTCTAAAATTTATTTACGAAATAGTGTATACAGTTTAAAGGAAGAATTCAATGGCTAACTAGGTACTTCTAATGCATTTGACTTATGATTGCGAACGTTAAGTTAAGTTTGGAAGGGCCGATCCTTATGTGTTTCGGAAGACATGTTTAACCAATATTTTGAGCCCGTGAAGTTTGTTTTTAACCATTATGTATGTGCCTAGTAGTGAAACAATAATAAGCGAATGGCGATTATGAAAATTTTTATTAGGATTTTTTAATCTACCCTCCAATGAAGCCTTTTATTGGCTTTGATACCCGTACCAATATTTTATCCGCAATTAAAGACTTCGTCGGAGGGTAGACCGATATTATAGCCAATAACAGCCTACCCGCAATTACTTCAGCTCCGTGATCATGACGCTTGCAACAGTGCCGAAATATCGGCAACTCGCTAAAAACAAGGTACGTGGTAACAATCCCGTAAATAACTTATATTACTATAATGTTAGTGACCATGGAAGTTTAAAACAATATATTGTTTTTAATCTGACTCCAGCGGAATTGGAAGATGCAACAGTATCTCCCAACAACCTGGCGATGTTTGTGGAATGAAGATCGATATAAATAGCTTGGAGCTACTCGGTGTTGTGTTCAATTGAAAACGTATGTCTAGCAGAACGAGTACCTAGATTACTTAGATTTGAGATCTCTTGGCTCGATGCAAGTCATTGATTGTCAAAGTGAGACACCGCTATACGCGGTCTATTTGCATTCCTCTTGAACAGTCGAACTTGAATCGCATTAAGGGGTCATCACGATTACTAATTTAACAATTGACAAAAATAGAGCGCAATTTCGATCCTTTTTAATACACTTTTATTAGCTCGACTTGTAAATAAGAAACAATATTATAAAATCAAGGAATTCGTATTCTGCTCATTGCTATTCCTTATTAATCACGAAATGTGGCGTAAAATTAGACTTTTTAATGTAACGGTTTTTGTTATTTGAGAATATACTGCTAGATTTTTTTATTTAAAGAAATTGTCACTAGAAAACAATTCAACTTCTATCAGGTGTCAATTGGGACTCGTATTCATATCCCCTCGCTACATTGGTGTTGAAATGAATTGTATTATTTTTATATATTTGGAAACAAACGACATTATAGTGTAGGCTTTTCTTGGGCCATAAGATTTTCCACCTATAATTAGTCTGAATAACTTAGTTAAACACAAAAAGAATTTCTATAGTATCACAAAACAACAATAACCCTGACAGCTTATATACTTATCAAAAATACAGCGACTTAATAACTATCAACTACCTATATCAATTTCCTTTTTTAGGACAGATATCAATTTAGATTTTTTAATTTTGAAGATAGCGATGTGATTTTGGATTATACGTAAATATTCAAAGTGTTGGGAATGTATCCATTCTTTGCATAATTCGTGCGCAGAAGGGTACAAAAAATGTGATATGCGATCGAAGGGTCGGTCTAGAATATTTTAAAATCTATTTTTACTGCATATGGAGATTTCCACACAGTCTATACATATTCAAGTTGCCATCTAATAATATAATTATACAATAAAAATATAGTTTGAAAATCACTGGTGGAGTATAAAATCACGTATTTTTATATTTTACTCATCATTTTATTAATATGAAATAATATTTCGCTATATAGTATACCTTCAACACACAATATGTACTTTATTGCTTTACAGTTAAAATTCAAAGTTTCTTTTTTACAATTATCAATCTTACAAAAGCGTTAGCGTTACAGTGTTCACCAAGTGTAAAAAAACTTCTTGTAACTTTATGTAGTCTTCTACTGATTTCATAATAAAATCTTTTTTGGGGTTTTCTGCAAAAATAGAAATTTTGTAGCTTTAAAACAAAAAACAACCTTGTTCATAAAAACACTGAAGAAGAGGGGGCCAAAGTAGGAGCCCTGGGGTATACCAGAAGGCAAAGTTAGAAATAAAGGCCTTGATGGTCACTGATACCAAAGTATGATTCAAAAGATCACCATGTTTATTTTTTTTTGCATCTTTTCAAAGCTATCTTATAAGATAAATTATTTTAATAGAAATATACTGGAAAAAATTCGACTCGGCTCACAAGTAAATACTTAGTCGGGAAACGAACCCGCAACCTTTGAAATTCCGGTCCAATGCTCTCCCAATTGAGCTACCGAGCCTTGTGAACACCCGTCAAAATTTTCCAGTACATTTCTAATTTTACGCTGCAGGCCAGCGTCGTCTCATCAATGAGAGGAAAATCCTCTCATATTCGAAAGAAACATTTTTACAAATGTTTGGGCAATCGATTAAGATGAAACAGCCAGTTAGTAATGTGCCATTTAGTTTTGTTACAAGCAAGGGCATCACTGATAAACATAATTAACAATAAATTATTTCTTCAAAGGCTTAGGGCTAACCGATTGTTTTGAAATAACTTGATAATTACGCATATATTGAAAATGTAACAATCTGGATTTACATAATAATCAGCTCGAGTTGAGAGACAAACTTCTAAGGTAAAACCTGACGGTGCTGAATTGAGATAATTCTCACAGGGTACAAACGCTGCAAAATATATTCAAAGGGATTTCTTGTGTCCTTAATTGGATAACTAATGAGAGAAGTTACCGTGGTATTAATCCGGGGATTTAGTATTTCATATCACTGAGGGAAATTAAAATGAAACAATAAAATTGAGATGATGGTTACCAATAAATCCATAATAATAATTTACTTATCGACACTAATATAATAAAGATTTGTATTTTTGTATGTTTGCAATGAATAAACTCAAAAACTACTACGCCGATTTAAAAAATTCTTTCACCGTTGGAAAGCTACATTCACGCTGAGTAATATAGGCTATATTTAATGCTAGAAACAAATTAAAGAATTTCGTCCACCCGTGCGAAGCCGGGACGGCCCGCTAGTTGAGACAAAGAAGAGAATGATATACTTTCTGATTATGTGGTTCGAGCTATAATGCAACGGTAGGGTATCTGCCTTTCGCATCGACGGTCCTGGGTTCAAACTCGGAAGGAGCAGATGTTTATGTATGTGTGTACCTGATCCATGTTTATTTATATATATATTTCTATAAAAATTGCATATCTATGTATCATATGTCTCTCGGTTACCCTAGTATCCATAACACAAGCCTTACAGTACTTACTTTGAGCTAGGCTAATTGGTGTGAATGTAAAAATATTATTATTATTGTTTCAATTACAAGTTGCCATGTAATTCAGGTTCAATTCAGACATATACCTATATATATATATATATATATATCGATAACGTACTTATGTAGAGGTAATGAGTAACGATGATAAAAAGAAAAGTCAAAATAATGATGTGAGAAAGGTTCTCCTATAAAATATATAATTAACATAAAGATAATTAACATAGAGATAAAGATGGAGATTCATCATATATTCCATAATCGTTTATCGCAACGGTAGCGATTTTGATTATTTGCTATGTGTTTTTGGGATGTGATTTTATATACGAGTAAGCGTATTCTAGGTATACTTTATTAAGTATTGGAATAAGTACGTCTTGTTATCTTCAATTTTCTATCTTGCGCTTCTCAACATCATTTATAATGAGCACAGCAATGGAGTGGAACTCCTTCCCTGCGTATATTTCCGAGTACTTATAACCCTTCCGTTTTTAAAGGGAGAGTGAATAGGCACTGTTTAGGTTAGCTCGTTATATCGTGGATTCCGTCTTGGCCCCCGGTCTTGATTGGGATCAAGAGCCAACCCATTAAAAATAAATGTCAAAAAGGTGCAGTTTTGGAAACACTTTTTATTTTTACGATTTTCATAATTTTTTTCTTTTTTTTTTTGTATTTTTGTACCTATTGGAATGATAAATTATTTTTATATAAAAATACTAGAAAAAATCGACTTGGCTCACAATTTATTCGCAGATGGGACACGAACCCGCAACATTTAGTTGTTCAGTCAAATGCTCTACCAATTGACCTGCCGAGCCGAGCCTTGTTGACATTTTCTAGTACTTTACTTGCTTTCTACGCTGTCACCATTTTATTAATTTAGTTGTTGTACAAAATTTCTCTCTCTTTCTCTCTCTCTCTCTTTCTATATATACATATAGATAAAAAATCCTTGTCGCCGTGTTTGACCGCGATGAACTACGAAACTCCTCAACCGATTTTGATGATTTTTTTCATTTTGCTGGATTTGTTCGAACTAAGGATATAGGATAGGTTTCATTTTAATATATAACACAGCAACGCGTGGCCAGGTCATCTAGTAGTTTATAAAAAATACCAGGAGATGCAAACAAAAATTTATTTCTGATTACATTGAATAAATTAAATTACGATCTTTAATGCACAAAAATATTTAAATTGAAACGTGTATGCTTTTATAAAATGCTTGTTTTAAAATTTCACTGTCTCTTACATAATTGCTATTAAAAACGGGGCTGTTATCAGTCTTTTTGAGGCTGTGGATCAAATTATAGTAATAATAATAATATTTCATACAATCATACCAATTATGAGATGAGAACCATTAAAATATTAAATTTAAAACGCATAGAATTATAAAACACACTTATAATATACAACGGAGAGTGATGACCGAGACGAGTTTTAATACTACTAAAATCGAAAGACTTTCTCACTTCCACACTGGAAAGTCTTTCGAATTTGTAGACGACCAGCACTGCGTGAAACTGAAAATCTCAAGCGCTCTAAGATTTCGGGACAATCTACGAGACCGTTTACCAATTTAAAAATAAAAACTATATTTGAATCACTCCTGCGGCTGTACAAAGGTGATAAGCAGTAGTTGGAAAGACGAGCTTCATACGACTGCAGGAGAGCAGACACTATCAGCGAGGTGATACAAAAAGCGTTTCTGCACCAGTTCCAGTCTATCGGAATTATTTCTATTTTTGATTCCTGATTCTTTTAACGATTTCCAATCCTAATCTTGATTTCCGATTCTATTCCGGACTCATGATTCTACCCTGATTTGAAATTCAAGTCCTAACTCCCGATCCAATTCCTAATTAAATTTTAAAATACGCCTGTAAAAAATAACCACATCTCCATATTTTTGTGATACAAAAAGCGTTTCTGCGCCAGTTCCAGTGTATCGGAATGAACCCTAATCCCCGATTCTCGATTCGAACTACATCTCCAAGCTTGGAGATATAGTTATTATTTACAAGTGTATTTTAATCTTATAGGAATATGCCATTGTCAATGCAAAAATAAAATAAATACACCCATTCCTTCCTTATCCTAATTTATATTAGAATTTCCATGGACATAGTTGAAATCGATTGGGTAAATCTTATTTGCCTGTTTTATGGATAGATGGCGGTAACTGATAATAAGAACAAGATTAACAAGTCGGTCGTCTTGAGGCATTTCAAATGTATACTTAAAAAATTTTTTATCAAAGTAGAAAATATATTTTTGCTCCAACATTAATATACTCTGTTACTGCTCTTATATAGATTGGATGAAACTCTATTTGATCTCTGAAAAAGTTTGTTTCAAAACTGCCATAAAAATGTCTCGGGTAATAACAAATGTGTCAGATGAATATTCAATATTACAGTTGCTCATAACTTTTACATTTGTATAAATAAATAAGTGCAGCTTTATGTTAAGTCATTCTAACTTTGGATTATAACAAAGAAAAAGAGACAAAATGAGATAGGTTGACCTGAAATACGACTGATTCTAGAGGAATGAGTGTACTAAAATAACACCAAGTCATAGCCAATCATAGAATACTTGGACAAGATTGAACAAAATAGGTTTACTAGTTCGTTGAAAAATTAACTTGCCACCCAGGGTTCCCAACTGAGAGGTTTTCCCCCTAAATTTAGGGGGTAAATATGTGAGATAAGATTTTTTTAGGGTTTTTGTGACCCTTCATAATTACTTAGCGACATCTAGTGTACTTATAATCCAATTACATTAGTTGGAATTTTAAATTGAAATGGTGGATCTTGTACAATATTCAACCCATCTCCTAAAAAGTTAGGTTTATTTAATGTCAACATGTATGACTTTATAAAATCTGATTCACGAGAAGAAAATGAAAAGATATTTAACTTAATAAATTGAATTTATTTTTTTAATAAAAATTTAACAAAAATATGCTATCATATAATTTATTTTTAGGGGGATTTCCAAGTAATAAGGGTAATTTTAGGGATAAATATTTTTAAGAGTTGTAACACTGTTGCCACCATTGCCTATTTTTATGTAACATTCTAAAAAGGTACCATAAAGAATGTACCGACATTGATTATTTTTTAAAGTCAATCAGCGTATTTGATTCCATATTCTCATATGATATGCCCATGGTCGATTCTGTAACATACAATATCACTGTCAAACTATCATTCAACATATTTGAGTGTTTCACATTTGTAAAATATCCCTTAAAATATTTCAGGGCAAAATGACAAAGTTACCAGTTATGGATACTTACTTATTGACAATTATTCTAACTATTGAATTCGAAACTGTTGATAAAGTTAAAACTATGAGTATTGAACTTTAATACCAATTAGTCTAAATACTAATAGCTACAAACAGTACTGTGTTTTGTAGTGAACTTGCAGTGGTATAATAAAATAAATAGTTTGACTGAGTAGTTTTGCCCACTGTCATTTACTTCGCTTTTCACTCGACATTAACCTCAAGTATATCCATGAAATTTTATCAATTGTTAATGTGAAAACTGGTCACTTCTAGGCTTTTAGATTAAATAATAGCTAAACTCTATTTAACCCACAGAATAGCTCCTACCGACAAGTTATTAACTCTGAATGGGACTGTGTCCTGAGCCGTAAACCTGAGCTTAGTGTCAAAAAAGGTAGGACTGAGCCGAGATGAAACACATTTACCGGGCGAGTGGATTAATTATTTATTCATTAATGGTCGCATCTTCATCTGGAATAGCGACTCTAGTGTCATTTGTATAATTTAATAGTGGTAACGAAAAATTATGTAATAACACACTTACGTTACATTGAGCCAGAGAAATGGGATGATGACTGAATTTTAATTTTCACGTCTCGTCATAATATATTAAAATACCGTAGAAAAAGATACAATCCTGTGAAATTGAATTAAAATCGGCTAAGAAATACATTAGATACAATAGATACAGCATTTTAAGTTGTTCATTTGGAAGCGATTAGACAGAGAGATCCGACATCAACAGTGACGTCACTGTTTAGTACGGCCATATAAACTCCATGTAAATTTCCGTTTTGCTAGAGAGAGATGGAGCAAAATATTCAATACCTTATATCTTGCTTGTTTTTTAAGTTATTCGAAAACCGATTTTTTCTGTCTGTTTATTATAGACATGAGCTTCTATTAAAGCAAAAAAAAATTTTTTGTCATCTAGCCTAATGTAGCATCTACTGATTATTATTTACATTATGTGCTTTTGTGAAATCACAAAAGACCCTCCGCAGTTTATTAACAAAGTTATACAATTCTGCGGTGTTATAGGGACAGAATGTCATTCAAATATTCTAAGTAAGCAATGTAATAATATTTTAACAAGTATTATAAAGTTTGTAATCCGTAAATTCTACAGAACAACAAAGTTTGTTCGCAGAGTGTGGGATTTCATATTAATTTGCATATAATGTTTCAAACGAAAAAAGGTTACAGAAGATATTTTTATTGTAAAAAAATACGTACAAAGGAGTCTTGAAGTGACCTACCTTTTTATTTTATTCGACAGTCAACAACATATCAACCTAGCATAAATTTTATTTTTTACCGCATACGCTCGAAAAAATTTGGTTTGTCATTCAATTTCTGAGTGGAAAATTGCGTTTCGCTAGCGTGGAAAAGTGTTCTAAAATTAGAAACTTTCTATCTCAAGAAAAACACATTGTACGTTCCGAGTCGTCATTATAGTCTTTATTAGTTACATTTTATTATCATTTTAGTTTCTTAAATCATAAAATTAACAAGAATACCTAAATAATATTTAGAATATACAATTTTTAAGTAAGTTTAAGAATTTAAAATGTATGGTTGGTGAGATTCATAAAATTATGATTAGATTTCGGACCGCACCTGAAACAGAATAGTCAAAGTGGACACAGCAAAAAAAATAACTTTATTCCTGCCAATTTAAATTTATAACAAAACCAATCCAAAGAATTAGAATCAACATTACTTATTGCAGCAGTGTCACTTTTAATTTATAATTTACCATTTTAGATAAGCTGTTTTTCTTGCATCTAAAAATTTTCCTCGCTGTACTGAGGTGAAAAATTGCTCAGCAGCAAAGATTTTAGTGTCTAGCGTCTCGGTAGCTCAGCGGTCAGAGCACTCACCCAGATTGCGAAAGGTCGTGGGTTCGAATCCCACCTGGGGGCTCGGAGGCGTAGTTGTTTTTTTTTTTACACACGTATTTTATATCTTCAATGTAATGACATTAATAATATTGATATTGTGAAATTCTTTTTTCCAAATTATCGAAATACTTGATTTTTTTTTAATTAACACTGATTAATTGATAAATAATGATTGGTTTATTTGCGTTCATGTCATTTAATTATTGACTTGCTTTTCTCTCTAATCTTGTGACATTGTAACTTAAAAAATGTATTAAAAATCTAAATTTTATGTATCGTATTTGCATGACTACAACTATGTGGCGAATACTGTTGATTCACAAAATCGATGTAACATTCTGTCATTGTAACACACGGTATTAGCAAATAAATATTCTTATTCTTATTCAAAGTAAGCACTATAAGGCTTGAGTTATGGATACTAGGGTAACGGATAGACATATACATATGATACAATAATTTTTAATATTAATAGAAATACTTATAAATACCCATGATTCAGGTTCATCACATAAAATCTGCCCCTTCCGGGATTCGACCCTAGGACCGTCGGTACGAAAGACAGGATCCCTACCGTTGTTTTGGTACAACAACAAAAATAATATTTCAGAAAAATAGATTTTATTTTCAAAAGACCTTTTCTTTTAAATTACTTTTTCTCAGAAAGTTGATACGTTTTAAATGCTTCTGACTATTCAATGAAAACAAACTTTTATCGTGAAGAATTTAATGTTGATTTTCCGAACACACTATTTTCTTTGCGCCCTGTATAAATAATGAGTAACCGACTATTATTGTATGCAACTGAAGCCTTTAAGATATTAAACTTTTTTACATTTCGCGTACATATTTGTATAAATATAAATGTAAAATTTTTCGAAACCCATTAGATTTTATCATCAACAAGAATGTCGATCAATGTCGCCGGACTCGAACTTGGGACAATGGTCGGTCGCCGTGAAATGTAATGTAGGGAAAGCAATTTCCTTCACATCTTACTGCGGCGGGCTGAAAATGCCTGTCAGGGTGTCTACCCCTCCTTTTTCCTTTATGTGTTTTGTTAAAGAATATTATTTTATTTGTAAAGAAAATATTACGTAAGTCTGTTGTTAGGATACTTGTATTCGCTCGTTGTTTGTTGGGAATGTTTTGAGGGTTTGTTAGGTATTTGCAATGTTCAAAGTTCGTATGATTATTTCGTGAGAGTAGTTAGTTTATTTATTTATTTATTTATTTGTCACACAAAACAGATTTACAGCAGAATCATTTTTATACATTATAAAAAACAAAACAACATGGTAGGCTGCAACTCCAAACACATGTGCGAACAGCATGTTTTAACATATCGTACATTTATATTATACAATAATAATTAAAAAAAAATTGAATTAAGATTAAAAAATAATAATAAGGACTAGATAAAAAAAAATTACAATTACATTAAATTAAAAAATGATTAAATGAATAATTAAATTAAATTGATAAAAGAAAATTTGGAAGGACGTCAAATTATTACTTAATAAGAAAAAAATATTTATATGGTTTAACAAAAAAAGAAAAAGAAAACATAAATCAATAATAAATTAAAATTTATCGATCGTAAGTAAAGCTGTTTTCCATTTGGTAAGCGATGAAGAAGCGTAGATGTCAGGCACACCGTCTAACCGGTTAAGTAGAGTGTTATAATAACGACACATTCTTAATATAGGGTTGTGAGACGAGACATTGCTATCGCAGAACGGAATCAAAAAAGGGCATACCTTTCTAGAGGACCTAATAAGAACTTTAGGAACTTTGAGGTGAATATCCGACAGCAGCGTAGTGTGAAGTGATCCATGTAATATTCTGTGTAGGTAGGTTAAGTCGTGCACCTTGCGTCGCTCCTCCAGAGTCTTCATATTAAAATAACGAAGTCGTTCCGAGTACGTCGTGAGTTCTCTTTTTTTGCCATACCTTAAAGTAAGGATCCTAAGAAAACGTCTCTGAATAGACTCAAGGATATCCACATACTTACGGTATTGCGGAGACCATACTACAGAAGCATACTCGAGCTGACTCATAATTAGAGTTTTGTAGAGCAACAGTAGACTCTTAGGGGATCTAAAATCTTTGGTAACACGCAATATAAAGCCAGAAAGTCTGCTACACTTCTTAGCTATTGTCTCGCAGTGTTTGCTGAAACTGAGCTTACTATCAAAGATTACACCCAGATCCTGCACCATCACCTTACGCTCAACAAGCGTTCCATCAATCGCATAGTTAAAGAGAATAGGATTCCTTTTCAAAGTAAATGTTATAGCGGAGCATTTACCGATGCTAAGGCTCATGTTGTTGGCCTTACACCAATCGCTGACATTGTCAAGGTCTCTTTGTAGCTGAGTACAGTCTCTGACAGAATTTATGGAACAAAAAATTTTTAGGTCATCAGCGTATAAGAGAGAGCAACTTTTCAGTCTAGGAATGAGGTCATTTATGTAGACAATGAACATTAACGGCCCCAAATGGGAGCCTTGAGGAACGCCAGATGCTACTGAAACCGGTTGTGAGAGGTATGCTTTCAAAGCTACAAGTTGACTCCGATTTGATAGGTATGAATTCAACCAGCGCAACAGATTACCATGCACGCCATTCGAGTCAAGCTTGGCCAAAGTTTGTGAAACCTGTAAGACTTAGGGCAAAGTTTTCAATCGATAAAACTTATGAGTCAGATAAATTATAACCCAGTTAAAGTAAATTAGCATTGTAACTGGAGAATAATAACAATTGATAACTTTGTTTTTATTTACTTTTTGCATTCACAATGCAATATTTCTATAAGATATAAAATACGTGTGTAAAAAACAACCACGCCTCCGAGCCCTCAGATGGGATTCGAACCCACGACCTTTCGCAATCCGGGCGACTGCTCTGACCGCTGAGCTAACGAGACGCTGGCAAACGTGTCGAATTTTACAAACGTATTCCAACTTCTACTATGAGCTAGTATCGTTCCACCAATGTTGAACGCTAACTACCTTCAACATTGAAAGTAAGTGAGCAGTCGCCCGGATTGCGAAAGGTCGTGGGTTCGAATCCCATCTGAGGGCTCGGAGGCGTGGTTGTTTTTTACACACGTATTTTATATCTTATAGAAATATTGCATTGTGAATGCAAAAAATTAAATAAAAAAAATTATAGCTGGTTCCATCTTAATTGATTGTTTAATATTTGTAAAAATATTACTTTCAATGTTGAAGGTAGTTAGCGTTCAACATTGGTGGAACGATACTAGCTCATAGTAGAAGTTGGAATACGTTTGTAAAATTCGACACGTTTGCCAGCGTCTCGGTAGCTCAGCGGTCAGAGCAGTCGCCCGGATTGCGAAAGGTCGTGGGTTCGAATCCCATCTGAGGGCTCGGAGGCGTGGTTGTTTTTTACACACGTATTTTATATCTTAATTGATAACTTGTTTGTATTAACTAGCTGACCCGGTAACGCTTTGCTATGGTAACGCGTATACAATGGAAACAGAGCGGGAAAAAGAGCGGACAGACAAACACATAAACAACAAATTTGTCTTCTTAGATTATAAACTAGCTGACCCGGTAAAGCGTTGCTATGGTTACGCGTATACAATGGAAAAAAAGCGGGGAAAATTGCGGACAGACAAACACACAAACAACAAATTTGTGTTCTTAGATTATAGATTATAATAGGATATAAAAAAAGTTTTATCTCAGTTCGTTTCTATAAGTACTTAATTCAATAAAAAATGAAGATGATTTTATTTAATCACTTCTTACACTTTTGAGTCTTTCGCTCATTTCAATAAATTCACTTCTACCGGAGCGTTCACGAAGCGTTTATTCTTGCATCTTTTATATTCAATCCTGACGATTCGACTTTTTTTACGTACCGTGATCACAGGATGACTGAGGCAATGGTCGCTCTACATATGCTGCTATATTTTAATCGGGCATGATCCTAACTGACCAGACCCGCTCGGATCTATCAATACTCAATAGTAGTGAATAAATGAACACAATATTTAATAATATATTTAGTTAATGATTTTCATTTAAACTATAGATATCGATGACAGCGCCATTTACATTAGCGACACAATAAGTGATGAAATGAAAATAAATTAATTCAAATGCACTTAAAATAAGTTGTTTTGAATCGTCCAACATTTTTACCTACTACCCATTCAGGACGTCTTTTAACTGTCAAGAAGAAAGGGCGCAAGAAACTCGTCAGCTTTAACAGAAGTATTGACATGTACAATATTATACGTCATCATCATGCTTAATATAAAAAAAAACAAAATTATTCTGTTACAATAATGTTATCATTATTTCGTTGATTACAACAAAGTCAACAAGTATCTGTATGACTTCCATCCTCTAAATAATGGCTTTTTTATTTATAATGGGTTAGCTCTTGATCCCAATCTAGCCTGAGGGCTCGACAGGACCTACGATAAGACGAGCTAACCCAGAAAGTGCCTATTCTCGCTCTGAAAACGGACGGGTTATATGTACTGGGCAATACAGACGCAGAAATAATTCCACCCCTTTGTTGTGCGTATTAAATAAAAGAATGGTTATAAAAAAAACTATCTTGTCATAACTCACATAGGTCGTTGCATTTGCTTTTTGAAAATTACCGCCTATCAACCGTTTACGCCAAAAATAATTAGTTTCTATGTTTGTGAATGTTCGTATTACAAGGAGAATATGAGTGTATTTGCTTCTTGCGACTTTTTTCTTATAGAAAATACGTATGCGCTTGTTCACTATCTCGCCTGATGATAAGCGACGATGCGATCTAGGATGTGACGCGCTTGCCTAGAAGATACCTATTCACTCGTGACTTGAAGACCCCTAATTGTATTTGGCAGGAAACACAGACTCAGGCAAAAAAAGAAAAAAGAAGTTTCACATGGAAAACATTTTCATGTTGCTTAATGTTCGTTTTACAATGGTTTGTAAGGTCAAAGTTAAATATTCTATATTGAATAAAGACGAACTCTAAATGTTTTATCCCTACATCGATATTCAAATTGTATTATTGTGAAGTAATCTTGTTAGACTAGCACTAAATTTGCGGCAAGTTCAGCGAGAAATCTTCATTTGAATGGGAGTAAAATTCTAAGTAATTATTCAGTGAGTTTAGCGACAGTTAAAAGGAAAGTGGCGAATGTTTGAGTCGTTTAATCTTGCAAATTATCTCGAAATCGGAGACGCTGCTCTATAAAATCCTAACGCGATCTCCTTTTTACTAAAGCTGTGCAAGTTAACTTTGGAGTTTGATAACTTTTTATTTTGAATTCGAATAATTACTAGGGACAACTTTAAGCAACTAAGCGGGGGAGCCTTTTTTGCTTGGCTCATCCAACGTGTATTTACTTGAAAATGCGTTTGTTGTCATTACGATGTCAGGGATGCTCTATGAAGGCGGCGGAACATTTATGCAAATGCTAGTTGCAAGCTCAACATCTTTTCTCAAACATTCTTGAAATAACAATAATCATTTTGACAACCTATTTTAGATAAATCCAGATTAAATACCCATAAGCAAGCTGCGGCTGACAAAGTTAGTATGACAATCCATATCTGTGGATTTTAACCTTCGGTATTTATTACGAAATTTCATATTTGTCTTCTAATTAAAAAATGGAAAGAATCAAATCATTAAATTCATTCGTTCATTAAAAAGTGTAAGTTCTTATTGTATGGAAGGTAGTAAAATAAAAATCTAATTCATCAGTGATATACACCAAATGTATTTTATTTTTATATCAGACAGAAATATATTATCGTGTTTTTTATTTTCTGATGCCCGTTTAAATTTTTGTCCCAATCAAAACTAAGTTGATTGGCAATCTGAGTAGTTATACAAGGCTATATGGCTTCTGCGTGCCAGTATGCGTTTTGTTCACTACTAATTCTTTATTGTGTATCTTAAATTACAATATTTATATAATTACTAGTTGAATCGGCCATTCGTTGCTGTGTCACATATTAAAATGTCCTAAGTCGGAAGAAATCCAACAAAAAGAAAAAGGGTCATCAAACTCGGTTGAGTAGTTTCAGAGTTCTTCGCGGTCAAGCACTATGACAAGGAAGTTATGTATATATAGATAGATATTCCACTGAAATTTAACCATTTATTTATAATAAAGGAGACCGTTCTTACTATCTCCTTCATCATGATACTGCTCGTAAAAAAAAATATTCAAATTCGACAAATAAAACGTAGCTAGTAACTAGTACCTAATCTGTTAGCAACAGTGTTAGTAATGACTCGGCAAATTGTCTAACGCTAACACAGATTAGACAAAAAAAAATTTCGTTGGATTAGTTGTCAATATCAATAAACTCTCAAAAGAGGTTCGGAGTTACCGTTTCGTTTGACATATTTTGTTAAATATTCGGTCATAAGGTATAAATATAAGTCATCACGGCAACTCGTGATTTTAATTGTTTAAAAAAAATCCTGCCTCCCCAGATGTAAATCCAGATATATGCAGGTTCAATATTTTTAATAGTCTGTGTTTAGTTGTGTGAATCTGTAATTGGTGTACTGTGGCTAGTTAAAAAGTTATCCATATTTTGTTAACTGTTGATTCGCCTATAAAAAAAATATACTTATTATAAATATGAAAACGTGGTCAATATGAAAATATTGACAGCTGAAAGTAACGATGTTTTTAGCACAATTAAATTTAAGTCTATTATTTCATATTGAACCCTCAAAAATTATTGTCATTTCAAACTGGATATGCATGTAAAAATAATTTGTGAAAAAGAATTAAGCACCTTGGCGTTTGAAAATGAGTGTTTTCTAGATTAGATTATCTTTTAAAATTCTCCAATACATTTTTCTTGCCTTATTATAACCTGATAAAAAATAGGTTTCATCTGACGTATTTATTGAGTTAGAGTTGGTTTTTGGCATTAACTTTTATCTGAACAGTTATAATATAACTGCACTACGTACAATGCAACTGCAGCAAGAACCAGGCGTCTTGATATTACCATCACAGCAATTAGCTGCGATTATAATATGTAGGGTTTATTTAAGCAGCTGTTCCCCACTTTATGGCAGGACTTTTGAAGCTATAACGGACGTTGCGCACTCAGCATGTAACGAAAAAGCGTCACTTTGAATTAAGTTGTTAAATTGAATAGGCTAACTTAAAGATATTTCATTTGAAAATTAAAAAAAAGTATAACTTCTGACACGCACGCTTTTTTTTCTTTCTTTTTTGTTTTGGCGATGTTCTTTATGTTTTTTAATATGTAGAGTTGTTCTCGTGTTTCTTCTGACAATTATAAAAAAAAAAAAATATCTTGATGTATAGGTATATAATTGTTGTACTTTTCATGAGTAAGGGCCCATGCACACTACGTTTTTAAAAACGCGATGCCGACGAAACGCGTCGGCATTTTTTATTATTCCACATAGTCTTTGAATGTCTAATGCATTTGTATCTATATTAACGCGTGTGATCGTCACGTCTGTAACAATTCAAACCTGAAGAACTTTCAATACCTACATTAATTTATAGTCAAGTTGCATTCCATTGCAAATCTTATGTAATTATTTAAAAAAAAATCTCATATTCAACATAAAACTGTCTGCACAGACAAACACACACTCACACTCAAACAGGTACCCGCGCATACACATACTCATACATAAACACACACAATCACACATAGACACACACACATATTACCACACCCTTAATTTTAGGTATTTAAGAACATTGAGGAGGGGTGAGTACTGGTTTTTCTGAGATACAGGCTGCGGCCTAGTTCAGATACCAGTCTCTCCACAATTTTATATTTGTTAACATTACTTCATGGTAGCAATTACTTTTATTTGTAAAGAGATTGCGTGGAGAGAAAAAAATAAAAAAATATAATTATTAATTATTTCATTAACGTGAGCATCCCGTTGAAGCACGCATTGACGACGCGTTTAAAAACATGGTGTGCACAGGCTTCAAAATATAAACTGTAACGGTTCATATTACTTAATTATATTCATCTGTAATTTTTAATTTAATTTGAATGGAAACTAGCAAATGGTGTATTTTGATGTGGTATTGTCAGTCTTGTTACCTGAACACGCTTGGGGTGGCAGGGGGAATATGAGCGTGGTGGAAGATTTGCGTCTTGCGACGGCGCAGCCCAGGGACTGCGGCTTGAAACTCCGGAGCTGCTGCATGAAGTCGCTGCACTCCATGAGCGCAACGTCTGCGAAATGCAGGTCGCACAAGATTTGGTTCTTGAAGCGGCGGGCGCGTTTCTGTCAAAGAAATCATAATCTTTAAAATATTTAGTTGATATCGTTTTATCTGACGCTGCGTTAAGTTTCATAAAAACTTTTAAGTCCAAATTCTTGAAAAATAAGGTAACTGATTCTTATTTGTTTTTTTACACTTAAAGTAGGTTATCATCATGGAAAATGAAGGGTTTTGCCATAATTTCCACGTTTGACCAGCGGGCTGGAGATCTCAGTAACTGTTTAATTTTCACCAAGAAATTGAATTAAAAGATCTTAACAAAAATAATAATGACCATAATCCAACATATGGGTCTAATACGGATAAGAGGATTTTGACAATTGCAGCCAACAGCTTTATGGCAGAGATTATAATTCTGTCTAAAAAAATGTAAGATGGCGGTCGGCTGTGTCAAAATTTCTTTCGTCAGTTTCTTTTGCCATTTTATCTCGGGAGGACCTCCCAATTTCCTAACTGGTAGTATACTCAGTAGTTTAAAAATATTGTAGATATAATAAAAAAAAACAATAAAATGCAGAAACCAAAATATATTTGTATAAATTTAGTAGTTTGAAAAGTGCCCGATTAAAAGATTTGAAGGTTATGGCACATGTATGAGTTGAAACATCAGAATCACTACATAGTATAAAACAAAGTCGCTTTCTCTGTCCCTATATCCCTATGTATGCTTAAATCTTTAAAACTACGCAACGGATTTTGATGCGGTTTTTTTTAATAGATAGAGTAATTCAAGAGGAAGGTTTATATGTATAATACATGCATAATATAGTAGAGCATTGCATCCGTGCGAAGCCGGGGCGGGTCGCTAGTTAAATATAAAACAAGAATAAACGCGTCGTTTATTCCATTAATTTGAATTACTTAAATGCGCGATAAAAGCAAATAAATAGGAAAAATAGTAAGAAATTAATAGTAATAAATATATAATAAGAACTAAAGATAATTATTCTTTTAGCTATTGCAAACATTACTTTACTATTGTATGTGAATAAATCCTTATGCGGTATTCTTTACAAGTGGATATTTTCTTAAAAAAAGACAAAAAATTCAAAAGTTTTTTTCTATTTAGAGTCTGTGTTTGCTGTAACGACCTATGCTCGTATATTTGTTATAATTGTGCCAAAGCAATTAAGCTTTATATAAAATTATTAATTTTAATTATGCCTTTTTTCTCTTCAAGTAGGTAGTATGGTTTTAGCACCGTTGAATGTTGTATTATTAGGAATCGCACATTCTTTTTGTTGATTATTTTTTTACTGTTATTGATTAGGAGGTAATTTTTTAATATGTTATAACGAATGCTGTGAAAACTTGTAATAAAAACACCACTATTTTTATATACAGGTCTATGTTTTGTCAAAAATCCTCGATAAATAAAAAAGAAAACTTAAAAACAAAACGTTTCCAAGTGCTTGAGTGCTGAACCGACATATTTTTTTGCTAGGATTCCGTCTATATGTTTATAATCCATTTATATCCTTTGGGATATATGACTAAGAAACCCTTTCTTAGTTTCGCACGCTCTCCAAGGAAATGTGAAATAATATTCATGTACCTGTCTTCAGTAGTTAGGGTTGTTTGACGTCTATTCGTCAGTTACAGAACTACTTTTCTTTATATAAATAAAGTTTTATGTAGTATATATGGCTGTAACATAACTATTCAATGTTGTGTGGAACATTGAACAAATTATTACAGAGATGTTAACAAGTCAGAGAAATAATTACAAAAGAATTCATTATATATACAGGAATCATAAAACAACATTCCACGAACTAAAAAAAAGAGATGGGATTGTGTCGTTTTATTGCGCACTGCCTGTGGCCACCTTCCAACTACAGGTACTATGTACGACTGATACTTACCAACGAAGGTCACTTTTAATTTCATTTCAAATTACACCTATGATCACTAAGAATTCTTGCATAAATACTAATAAGAATGATTTTCCTATTTTTATATATATATGATTCTACTGTATGTATGTCACTGAACTACTCCTAAACGGCTGGACCGATTTGAATGATTTTTTTTGTATGCGTTTGGGTGGCGCTCGGGATGGTTTAGATTCTCAAATCAGCCCGGCAGATGGCGCTGCAGTCGGCACAGCAACGCGTGGCTGGATCAGCTAGTTTACTTATAAATTCAGAAAATAATCAGTTATTGGTAAATTAAAAGGAAAGTCTTTGTGTTTTCAGTAATAAAATATGGAAGTGAGACGTGGTCGCTTACTATGGGTCTCATAAGAAAGCTTAAAGTCACCAAACGGGCAATGAAGAGAGCGATGCTTGGCAATTCCCTGCGTGATAGCATCAGAAATGAGATCGTGAGGAGAACTTAAGTATATAAGATAAAATTATTTTAACGTACAAACAAAAACGGTAGTTAATTCAGTTGATTATGTGAAAAATATATATTATTATATTTTATTAGTTAGTTTATATTATATATAATAATAAATAATAATAAGGAGGGTAGCCTTCTGCCTATAGCATCCACCCGTATTTTTTTATCCTAATTTAAGCAGGTAATGTATTGTGTGTTAAATAAATATATACCTATAGATACTTTCATTTCATTTTATGACATTTTATTGTATATTAAAAAAAATACATCCTGTTTCACAGTTATGTGCGTGATCCTTATAAAAAATATCTTCTTCTATTATTACATGTAACCGAATAGCATATAAAGTATTTTGAATTTGAATTTATAAAGAACCAAGACTCGAGTACAAAAGCTTGTGCTTATAACACAAAAATGTGCCCCTACTAGGATTCAAACCCGGACCCTTTGTCGTAAAAGTCAGGATCGGCAGTGTTCGCCCAGTGGCCGTTCTATGTCGTAAGTGTTAAATTTTAAATTAAGCCACCTTGATAACGCAAATAATATTATAGTTAATTTTACTAGCCGACCCGATAACGCGTTGCTATGGTAACGCGTATACAATAGAAAAAGAGCGGGGGAAAGAGCGGACAGACAAACACACAAACAAAAAATTTGTGTTCTTAGATTATAGATTAGTAATTAAAGCCCAACTATAGGCTTCGGAGGGTAGATCGATACGTCTGCCTATAACATCCACCCGTAAAAAACTTCTTCCATAATGAAGGTGCGTACAACACATGGCGATAACCCTGTTGTAATAAATACCAATTTAGGAGACCATGCAAGTTTAGAATAATATAAAGTTTAATGTTCGCTTAAAAGTTAAAAAAAAAAAGTTAATACAAACGTACGGCGATAATACATTTCAATCAAGGAATTTTTACGGAAAAGAATTTAATAAATTACTTAGCTGAATAAAGACTTCTTCATATAGAAGCTTTTTTATAAGTAAATATCACTGAAAGAACAATCAAGGAAAACGCTTTGTGATAGGACAGAAGCACCACTCCAGGTAATAATGAACATGGTATAAAATAAAACCTCTGTAAGCCAAGCGAATATAATATTGAATTTCATAAAGGAAGTTTAATATTGCACTGTCTTTTAAATAAGCTTTATGACAGCACTTTTGATTAGTTGTACAAAAAGCAGATTTTTAGGTTTTTTAGTCAGTAAATAAATAGTATACATATATTTTATAATTAACTATATAAGTTCTTCCTATTTCGCTGTTACTGAAGGTATTGGATTTATTTTCATGTTTTTTCTTTATCATTACAACAGTTTAATAATAAAAAAATAAATTTCGGAGAACTGACAACAATTTATATAATTTTATTTTTTTTATATATTTTTTGCATTTTTCAATGCGATCTTATAAGACAAATTATTATAATTGAATTTCATTTGATTAAGTTTTATTGATGAAACAACGCTGAACAACGCTGGCCTACAGCGTAAAATCAGAAAGGTACTAGAAAATTTCGACGAGTGTTCACAAGTCTCGGTAGCTTAATTGGGAGAGCGATTCCCACCTGAGAATTCACTTGTGACCTGTGTCGATTTTTTCTAGTATTTTTCTATTATAATAACTTATTTAATTCCAATTTTAGTAAAGACTCTAATATGTGTATTAAATAAATATGTAAACAACCAAGACTGGAACAAAATATGCTTGTGCTTACAACGCAAAAATACTACAAAAACCCTACTAAGATACCCTAATAATAATACCCTACTAAGATTTAGACCCGGGATTTTGCCGGAGAAGTACGGATCGCCAGGGTTAGTTTAGCCGTTAAATGTCGAAAGTGTTAAAACGTGGACTAAAGTAAAATCTGGTTTAAACTAATGCTGTAATTTTTATAACTTAAAAGAAACACGAAGACGTAAAAATTAAACACACTCTACATTTACCGAAAAAGCATTTATTCGCACTCTGGAACTATATATACATATGTTTCTCATATGCTCTAAATAAAGAAATAAAGTCTGTTGAAAAAATTCACCACCAATGAGATTACATTCGCTTTCCCAGGCAAACGCCGTAACTGATG
Source organism: Calamotropha paludella (assembly GCA_927399485.1). Taxonomy (NCBI): domain Eukaryota; kingdom Metazoa; phylum Arthropoda; class Insecta; order Lepidoptera; family Crambidae; genus Calamotropha; species Calamotropha paludella. The sequence continues at coordinate 21,572,827 of OV656817.1, read as the reverse complement.
GATTACTCAGGTAGCCTAAGCTAAATTAACTTACTAAACTTAGTTACCAATCTGTTTGTACATAAGTTCATTTTATCTTGTTTATAAGCTTTGGCGCGAGATACATAATTTCCAAATATTGGTTTAGTAAATTAATTATGTAGTTTCGTCTAAGTGTAAGAAATAATAATATGGTGTAGTTTATTATTGGCCATAAAATGTTTCTATAACATAGAGTTTTTAGTATTTTTGGCGCAAAAAACAAAAAATATCGAAAATTCTTACCGGTGTTGATTGTCAATAAATATTCATTATTACGATTTAAAGAAAACTACTGCGTAAATCTATGGCCGAATTCAAGCATGTAATACAACTATCTTTTCTCGTAAAACGTACTTTTTAAAAGTATGGTTTGGTGATAGGCTCTTTATATGGATATCCATATCATTCCTTTTTAAAATCGGTTTATAAAACGGTTTCAAGATGTTCAAGGAGATTTAAGTTAAAGCTGACACTTTTACTGAACCTTTGGAAAAGAGGTTTTAATAAATGTTTATCATTTATAAATCAGCTGTCATCATCATTAATCTAATTGACATAAATAATAAGTACTAAATATTAGGCTGTATGAGTTTTGTACCTTTTGCCTTTCCTTATAAGAAATAAAATTATATTAAATAAATGTAATTGATATAGCATAGGTGTATAATATCTTAGTTCTTAATGAAAAAGAAATTAAAATGACTATGAACAGTGGAAAGATAAGATTCAGTGGAATAATTACTGTTTAACTTTTGCCTTTAAAAGTCAATAGTGGACAAGGTACTGAATATTACACTGCCTAAGAATTCCTGACTTCGATACGAAACACGCATAGAATAGTTGATGAAGATGCAAGTTGTGTCATTTTAACAAAATATGAAATGAAAAATATCTATTAACCTCGCAACATAGAAAATTTAAATAAAAATAAACATAACACTAAATCCAAAGAGCACTAACATAAAATCACACAAATACAAGGCCAATATGGACACTGCCTCGGCGAAAGCGCCTGCGTCATTCCAACATGGACAGTACGACGAAGATGCGTTGGTATTCTGACTGATACTTGATTCTGATTCTGTAAGAATGTAAGAAATTTAAGAAATCTTTAGTAATTTGCATTTATTTGCCGTATTTTAGTAATGCCGTAAAAGTAGTAAAAATAAGAACTAGGGTTATAAAGTACCGGTGTACCATGTTTAAAATAATATGAGTTTTGAATAAAATCGGTTAAAGATTTTTTTGTGTATAAAGAAATTATTAACACCAAACATTTTACTAAAAAGTAGCTTAAGTAAGGTTTTAAATTAATGAAAATAATAAGTGTGGTTTTATTATAACTAACTCTATTATATCCAAATAATAAAGGTAAAGATTTACTTCTGTTAAAAAACCTATATAAATAAATTTAAGTTCTTAAGACTGATTTTGAAATGTTGGATCGTTAAAAAGGTAAAAAGGTTTGTCGCCAGCAGCGATTGTAACTCCGATTGCACACTTAATGGAATACCGATGAGAAAGGGCCCGAAAAACAGCAATTATGCAAATATATTGAAACTCGTGCCGCTACGCTAACTTGTGGATAGACGGAACAGTTTGTAGCACAAAACAGTAAAAACGACTAAGTACGGTGTTGAAACTCTATTGTCTACGCCACTTTAGTTTTACGCGCCGAAAATTATGTGAATAAAAAATAAATACCACAGATAAAAAATACATAAGTAAAGAGGTTCGTGCTCGAAGCTATACAGCCTTCATGGTAATGACATTTTAACTTTCATGCATTTTCAATGCTATCTAATATGATAAATCATTTTGATGTAAAAATACTAGAAAAAATTTACTCAGTTCACAAGTTTCTCTCACTCTATTTTTCGATTAAAATAATTTATCACTAGTGTGTTTTTCATTTTATATCAAATAATCATTGTTGCTTCTGACAATTGATTACAATTTTCTTTATAATTACTTCCAAAAACCATCTTCTGCTACTGTGATATGTTTATATCACCTGAAGCAAGTTGAAAATCACTTGATTTTCATTTTTTTCTTTAAAACACTTAATTTAATTTTACACTTGAGTATGGACGACTGGTGAATTAAATTGAAAACACTCTCATTTACGAATCGAGCTTCAAATTATTTAGTCTTGCCTTTTAATGTTCTCAAGATTTGAGTCCTTCCCAGAAATAATCCTTACTGATTCTAATGAATCCTGTACGACCCTGAAAGGGAAGGTCGAATTCAATTAAAACAAAACATAGACAAACACGTTCTATAATTAAAATAGTTTTTAATGGATACTAGTTACTGAAGCATTTGTTTGATAGCCTAAACAAAGTTACTATAAGATCAATTTTCGCTTGTTTCGAGTTGTTTTACTGTCGAACCTTTTAGCAAAAGTAGAAAGTTGTATCCCCCTTGAAAGTGATTATTTCCGTTAACCCTGTAATGGTCGAGACCTACTTCGCTAACCCGGGGTGCCAAGTTGATGGTTACGTTTTATAACTTCCATTTATCAAGATTGCCTGTTTTAGCATGATTTATATATTCTTAATCGTTGTATTATAATATTAAAGTCTTTCATCTAAAGCCGGGTCTAGATTTGTGTATAAATATAATGTATCGTGAAATGTTACGATCTATTTTGTCTGTGGTACTTAACAATAAACGGTAGATGAATCTTTCAAGCCACATTTACAAATATCTGTATTGACCAACTCTTTATTGGCATACTCCCAGTTCCCTTACTGATATTTTTTTACTTAATTACTGGGAAAAGTACAGTGAATCGTCTCAACCAAATTTTGTCCACTGCTGAGCAAAGACCTCTTCCAAGAATCTCTACAACGACCGGTCCTGCGCTGCCCGAATCCAGGTGTTTCTTGCGGCCTTCACCAACCTTCGTCGTTCACTGAGTAAGAGGCCTGCCTGTACTGAGTTTTTCGGTCCGTGGTCGCCCTCGAGAACTTTTCTGCCCCAACGGCCATCAGTTCCACGAGCTATGTACCCCGTCACCTGTCACTTAAGTTCGGCAATTTCTCGGTTTGTATGTGGGATACTTTTGTTTTCCTTATTTCTGATTCGATTACGTTGGGAAACTCCGAGAATAGCACGCTTCCGCTTCATCGCCCTTTGGGTGACCTTGAGTTTTCTTATTAGGCCCATATTAAGCGACTACAGTGCGATGCAATTTGGATTGTCAAATGAGACACTGCTTTACAGGCTCTATATTAGCGTCTTTTTCCAACAGTGAGTCTTCAATCGCGATGAGAGGCGATAGCAGGAACTTAGATGTTAAAAAAATAACTGAAATTGCTACTTTGATAGGCCTCGAGTGGCTCCGGTTTTCATGGTAACGCCTCCCCGAAATCCCTGGTTCGATTCCCACCCGAGTTAATGTAGAAAACGAACTTGGTTTTTATATAATTTTTTTTTTCTATATTGGTTTGGGTTCGGATGTTGTGGTTCTATCGTTGTTTCTTTTTTAATTACATAACACATGTGTTTTAGCTACTTAACCTGGGTTTAGAACAATTTATATGATAAATTATATTAATAGAAAAATACCGGAAAAAATCGGCTCGGCTCACAAGTGAAAGTCAGACGGGAATCGAAGCCGCAACCTTTGGAAGTCCAGTCCAATGCTCTCCCAATTGAACTACAGAGCCTTGTGAACACCCCGTCGAAATTTTTCAGTACCTTTCTAATTTTACGCTGTAGGCCAGCGTTATCTCATCAATGAGAGGAACATCCTCTCATATTCGAAAGAAACATTTTTACAAAGTTTGGGCAATCGATTAGGATGAAAAAGCCATTTAGTTATATAATTTTATATATTTTTTGCATCTTTTCAATGCTATCTTATAAGATAAATTATATTAATAGAAATATACTGGAAAAATCGACTCAGCTCACAAGTGAATTCTCAGGCGGGAATCGAATCCGCAACCTTCGGAAATTCGGTCCAATGCTCTCCCAATTGAGCTACCGAGCCTTGTGAACACTTCGAGATTCAGTTGTAAGCACAGTCTATTTTTCCAGTAATTTTCTATTAATATAATTTTTCTTATAAGATAGATGTAAAAAATATATATAACTAGTGGACCCGACAGACGTTGTCCTGCCTGTTATTTTTGCAGTATAGATAAATAACCTAGATACCGTCTGCAGCGCCATCTGCCGGGCTGATTTGTGAATCTAAACCATTCTCAGATCCCCTTGAACACACACAAAAAAAATCATTCAAATCGGTCCAGCCGTTTAGGAGGAGTTCAGTGACATACACACTCACAGAAGAATTATATATATAAAGATTATGAAAATTTATATATGTATATAGTCTATATTTATGTGTGATACATAATTTCTGTATGTACAACAACCTTATCTGCGTTTTCTATGTTCGAATGGTTGTGAATCATTGTCGTGAAAGACTTTGTGAAAGAACAAAAGTGTAGATTTCTTGGGATACAAATTTCAGATTTTTCTTTTCAAAATAATAAATATTTGTATTACAATTGTTAGTTGTTTCATTGCTTGTAACTGCATAATAAAGCTGTAGTTTATTAAGGAATAGGCAAACGAGGAATTTGCGAATATGTAAAAAGTTTCATAATACAAAAGTTGGCAAAATTGGTGTGAGTGAAATAAACACAAACATCTTCAGATACTAAAACAGTGACATAATATCAACCTACAAATTTGAAATTCAATTTAAATAAGAATAATTTATTCACATTAAATAAGGTTACATTATGGTCTTATTCAAATATAATGGTGATTATTAAGCCTGTTTTACCATCATGATCGCATTTTAAACATAATAAAATAATCATTCAAGACAAAAGTTACGGGGATATCATACAGACTTATTCTATGTACGATCTGATTCATTTGAGGTATTTAAATTTTTTTACGCTGTAAAATGTATTTATTATCAATAAGTCATTTTCGAGGTGCCTTTTTGAATTTGTTCAAAAACTATGTTCCGATAAATTAATTGAGCATTTCAACTCCATTATGGGTGCATTTGATTGATAAAGTTTAGATTTTGGTATGGTATTTTGAACTTTATCTGGGTGCCCAACGCTTCTCTTTACTTTTGTAAACGTATTGAAGTGTTGTTTAGCAAATATTCCCATTCCCAAAATATACAAACAAGGTACAATTTCACCAACTACTACTACACCTATTTGGCTCCCATACGGAGCATCACCAGGAGATTGTAAGCCGTCCAATATCCAAAAGCCTATAGAAAGGGACCATACCTTCCCTGTCTTCATTCTCAGACGGCCTTTGAAAATCAGAACGTAGTGTTACACTATCGTTGAATGGAACCCTTTGGCATATATATGTATATCTCATTTATTTAGAAAGATACATTATTTATTTCCATCAAAGGCACAAATATATAAATACATGGAAATAGTAAATTGATTTATTGAAAAAAAAATGTATTTACTTAGTACATAGCACTCTTCTAACATAACCTTTAGCAAGCGTGTCACAGCATTGCTAAAAGGCTTAGCGATATATTTGCAAATAATTGAGCAAACGGTAGTTTTAAAATTTTTGCCCGTTGACAGACGCGAAGACGAAGCCGAATACAGCCGTATTTCCCATCATCACAAATATCAAAGAAAAAACTATCAAAATTCATTTCTTCCCATTTCATTTGTTTTTGTTAAACCTTGATAGGACTTTATTGTCTGTTAGTTAATAAGTGTTTGGTTACCTACAAAAATGTGTCACTGATGTGCGTGACCTGAGACAATTTAAAACGTGTTTTCTTTTAGAAAATGCGAAGAAAGGAAACAGATGAAGAAAAGGTCTCCTTGTTGGACAATGACGTACAATTATTGTCTAAATTTTCAGTATAATATTTTATTCTGACATAATCTTGTTTTTCTTTTTAAACTTGACATTCGTCGCTTTGTATATGTATACGCGCTAAAGAAGCAGCATCTTGCTGTAACTTTGTTTTGTGTACCTAATAAATAAATAAAATTAAAGCAAAAGTTTGGGATCTCTTTGGCTTCCCTCAGTCTTGAACACACAAAAGCGCACATGCATATACATGTGTGCACACGCTTGTTATATCTCATCGTGCTTTCTTAAGGCGTACTTTAGGTATAAACTAAAAATACTAGATTTAAAAATCTAAAAATCCCACGTTTTTCAGTGACTAAAAAAGAATAAAATGACCCGGCGGGGCCAAGCGACGGGCCACTCAAACGTGGGGGCGCATGTTACTTATGGAGATGTAATGAGATGTATGATATGCATGCATATGCACGAATTTTTTTTTTTTTTTTTTTAATTATTAACTCAACAAAGTAACCATGTGTTACGCAACAATCGGATAAGCCCCATACAAAAGTGAAAGTTGCCGAAAGTTGACCTGAAAGTGCACCTAGAAAGTTGAAAGTTGTTTAAGCGTGCATTGTCATCGGGTTCTGAGCTACCCTGAAAGTTTCAACTCGCTAGGTGGTCGGGAAGTGCCTCAAAATTGAGATACAATATTCCAACCGGACAGACAAGACGACAGACAAGCAAACAGACAAGAAAGCGACCTAAGAAAAACGTGGGAAAATAGACAACACACAACGTTAAATACAATGATATGATTGTCTGCCTTTCGCACCGACGGTCGAACGGACAGGGTATAAGTCCCGGAAGGAGGAGTTGTTTGTGTGATGAATACGAGCATTTGTAATTAAGTCAGGAGAATTGAAATATATTTCTATGAATATTAAATATCTATGTATCATACAAGTATATCTAACTGTTACACTAGTATCCATAAAAGAAGACTTACAGCGCTTACTTTGGGCTATGCTCATTAGTGTGAATGCAAGAAATATTATTATTATCGTAACTTTTCTACGATTTCCATAAAACATATGATTCACCAAAAATAATAACCTGGCAACCTGTTACTTGTTAGAATCATTTATCACAAGTTCCTTATTACGGACAAACCAATCCCTACCGTATAAATAAATGGCACGTAAGGCAAAGGGAAAATGTAGCAAAAAACCGATATATCGTGAGGAATATCGTGCGTATGTTTCCCCTACATCATTTTGTATTAAAGTTAATTAAGAACTCGCCATGTCAATTCAGATAGAAAAGGTCATTGACCTTTGTTCTAGTAAATAAATATAAATATATAAATAATACATCAAACATTGTTATAAATCCAAATTAAGCATCCAAGGAAAAGAAATTTATAAATTGTCAGATTATTTATAAACGAGCTATTCCGTGACTATGACACATTAATATGGAAGCCAAAGCCTCAAAAAAAATGGTAAAGTACCTTTTTTAATAATTACTAATGTAAGTCATCAAATTTAAAACAATACATAAAATCTGTTACAATAGAAAATAGCTAAAAAAATCGTCTCAATCGTTTCAACCCAAGTAGTTCTAGCCGGACGCCGCACTATGGAAAATCAAGGCGTGTTTCAGATCAAAAACCGATAATTTTTTTATTTGTTAAGAAAGACAATTTAAGTTTTGCACAAGCGTAAAGTATTTAATAAGATACAAAGTTTTTATTTAACTAAATATATTTAAAAAATGTTTAAAAAGAAAGTTTTAAGAAATTTCCTTTAGCTTCAGCGCACAGTTCTTATTCTGGAGCCCTTAACGACTTTGGCGATTTTTATCAACTCTACATACGCCTTGTGGTGTTCTGCAGAGCAGAAGCGGAGAGGAAAAGCACTAAACATCTCAGCCAAACGCCTGAAAACGAATTCAACGAGTGAATTTGAATTAGTTATATCTGAAAACCGACAGTCACATGTTTTTAGTCATATTACATCATAGTACTTGAACATATATCTTTGAAATTTTTATCATTCAGTGAAAAGAATTTTCCATTACAATTATGTGAAAAAAAAAATTTTCTTCTATTTAATCCGCTTAAAAAAAGGGGTTTTGAAAAATCTTTTTTTACTTCTATTTGTTTAACGTAAATCCCAGGATTAATCCTAAGATTTATTGAATTTCTTCAAGGATTGTATAGGTGTTTTAATTAATTAATTGTGGTTTATCTAATTATCCTTGATCTACGTGTGGTAAAATTTTGAGCTCTTTAAGAGCATCAGAAGTGGTTTAATTTTGAGTAATAAAATTGGAAAATTTTGCAGACAGACAAAAGGACAGACACGAACGAAAGCAAGTTAGTAAAAATCATCATAATTATTTTGTTAATATTTTTTTTTGAAATTATTTATTCTTTGATCCCCCATTTATGTAGCAGTCTTCCAACAGTGTTTTCCATCATAGGAGCAAAGGAAAATCAGGATCATAAGTAGTCTCTTAAAAGCGTACCATCTCAGAATAAAAAAAAATCAAAAAGCATTTACGTAAAGATTTGTTTAAAATAAAAGCGAAAGTTTAAAAGTGGGATCACATTTAAACTAATTTTATTCATGTTCTAAACAGTAATGGAAAACGATTTTAAAAGTAAAAACGCTTTGAGTTAAATTAGTTTTCAATATAATGAGTTTAACGAGAATACTATAAATGTGATATACATGTAATTAGTATAAACATTTTTATGTTAATCTGAACATTAGATACTTTAAATTAAAAACTGAGTCTGTATAACAATACAAAGTTTTTCTATCTTAAGACTAATCCAGTATAAACCTAATGGAGATTTGTAGTCCTACGTTCTTGTCTGACTGTATGGCAAACAGTAATACTTCATTCTTGTCCAAATTTTTAGGGAATACATTTTACAGCAGCTTTTGAGCAGTCATGTTTATTTAACTCAATTTCAAAATACTTTTAAAAATATACATTTTTAGAGAGAAGCAGAAAAGTTTTGCCAATGAAGGATTAATATATACTCTAAGAACACAAATTTGTTGTTTGTGTGTTTGTCTGTCCGCTCTTTTTCCCGCTCTTTTTCCATTGTATCAATTAACGTTACGACACCAACGCGTTACTATAGCAACGCGTTACCGGGTCAACTAGTTTATAATCCAAGAACACAAATTTGTTATCTGTGTGTTTGTCTGTCCGCTCTTTTTCCCCGCTCTTTTTCCATTAACGTTACCATAGCAACGCGTTACCGGGTTAGCTAGTGTAAAGCTAAATAAAAGTCTTTTTCTTAGTACTTTTATGTCGTCCCAGTATATAACTTTGAAGGCATAACTTACATACTTAGTTATTAAAACTTACTTGAAACGTAATGCTTCTATAGAAACATTGAAGGTCATACGTAATATTGTTACGAAAGATAACTAACGAACATATATGAATGAAGTTATAACAAGTATTCATATGCGTGGAATATTGTAAAGCGATTTTAATTACAGTCACATTCAAATAATTTTGCTATCATCTCCAGACCGTATCTCCACCAATCTTTTTAGAGTGAGAGTTAATGTCTTTTAGATCAATAGAAAATAAAACAAGTTTTTTTTAAATTGAATATCTTTAGTTTTTATAATACGTAGACGTACACGTAGCAGATTATATTCTTTATACTACTCGTACTGCACAAGTTATAAAAATATCATTCAAAAGGTTTTTCGTATAAAATTGACGATATATTATTTTCGTATCATCTGGTTATTCATAAATACGTCAAATGGTTAATAAACCTATTTAGGCAATGAGATGTTTTGTCCTTTTCTATAATTCTTTATTTCTACTTGACGAAAAGGGACAAAATAGTTTATGCGATAACAGTAAATGCAATTGAAATTTTTATTAATAAAACGGATAGATTATCGAAGATTCAGTAGACAACATTTTTACATTTTTTTTTTAAAACAGCTTAAAAATGTGACTGGTGGAGTTTTAAATAATAGAAACACATGTATATTCTACGACATATCATTTTCTACGTACGTTATATAATACATGTTATACATAACAATACATAGATATAAAAGCTTTTTCTCATCCATTATTTTTGTCTGGTTGGTCTCAATTCATCTGCAATATATCTGGCTTTCGTTAAGTCTCTTTATATTTAGTATTATTTAACAATAAAATTAAATAAAATTTAAATCGTCCTTAATTTTCAACACACAATTTCCTTTGACAGCTATGAGATATAAAGTTTCATTTTTGCTTTGCACCGGAGCTCATCTTGTGGCAAATCTTGACGATATTACCTTAAACAGAAAACTTGGAAGGTGTTTGCGACGTGAATATAATGCAGTCTTTTGAGTTTCTCTTTGCTTTAAAATTTATTAGTCATTCACCGCAAGCGTTTGAAATAAGTCATTGAAACATGCTTCGTATACTTTGACTATCTTGTTGGGAATAAACGGTGCTTAAAACACTGTCTAGACCACGGAGTTTTGTCGTGGATTGTGTTTATATCTTTGTAGTTTCTGCATGAAGTTTGTCTACAAAATATGTTTTTAAATCCTTCTTGAAACTTACGCAAGTTGTAAAAGGACTGTTTTAAAGACAGGTCTATAAATGTGAGGAACTGAAAAACTGGAAGACACTGGTATATGAAAGGGTTTATATAAGAAACAAAGGAAATACAATAAAGCATATTAATAGTGTCAAAAGCAAATTAAAAGTGATACTTCTATGATAAGAAAAAAGATACTAAGTATTACACATTTTCGGTCGAAAGAGAACAACAGAGGGCCTACCATCATCTTTTAGCGAGATGCAAGTTCGATTGTCAAAGTGAGATACCGCTATACGCGGTCTATAGTGGCGTCTCTTTTTAACAGATAAACTTGAATCGCTATATAAGACGTGATGGTAGGGCCCAGATCACTATTATAAATTATTGTGTATGAGATTATAGATATGGAGTTACTGAAAATCAAATCACTCATTTTTTTTTTTAATAATATAAATAATAATTATATTATTTATTATTCATTAACAACAGAGCCTTAACTAAAAGGTAATCGGAGCCTCCATTTAAGCAAAAATAGCCTGTCTTTGAAGGCGCCGCTCTTCCTTACCTATAAATAATCAACAAAAGGCTTTATTACTATCGTAGATATTGTATGTGAGTATGTGCGCGTGTGTGTGTGCTTGCCGGTTTATGCGTGAGAGTCTGTATGTGAGTGTGTGTTATTGTGTATGTGACTTTCACTATATAAAATGCAATATAATAAAGATTCTATCTAATTAAACTCTTTTGATTGGACCTATATTAATAAAAATTATGGCTTGTTATTATTAATAAAAATCGCCTTTAAAATGTCATTATTTCACATTCATACATTTATGAGTTATTCCACACCCAGTATAATATGAAAGGACATATAATTGGCACTGAAATTGTCTGTAAGGTAAGACAGTAGTATTGTTTTGAGTTGTAATAATAATTATTTAAAGAACAACTGTACTTTATGATAAACTTTTAAATAAATTATGAAGTTATTTCCTTGATTAAAAAAAAATATCTTTTATAAGGTATAAGATACGTAAATTATTTTAAGTAAGTTCATAGTTATTTAGGAGCAGTTAAGCTTAGGCGGTCGCAGCCTATTTATTTAGTTTTCGGTGAATTATCAGCTTAACATCATAGTATAATATCAGAAGCTATAAAACTTAAAAAGCTAATAAAAGAATCACACATCTAAAGTTATTGTAGCTATATCTAAAATGCGAAATTATTCATAATTGAAGATGCGCCTTATAATAAATATTTGATAAATCACTGTATAGTAAATTATTTTAATAGAAAAATACTAGAAAATATCGACTCGAAACAACTTATTCACATAACTTGTGAACCTGGTCGATTTTTCCATTGAAATGTGCAAAAATGATATAATAATTGTAATTTTATTGTATTGTTTCATTGCTCGGTAGATAAAATTATTCGCTTAGACTCAAGCGGACCGAATTCTCGCTTATGTACTATGGACGTAACAATCATTTAGCTTACCACGAGGGGTTAATAGGAATATTAATTACTAGCTTTTACCCGCGGCTTCGCCCGCATTTTTTTTATTTTTTTTTTAAAAAGTATCCTATGTTACTTTTAATACCTCCAAGAATATATGTACGAAATTTTATGATGATCGGTTTAGTAGTTTTTGTGTGAAAGCATAACAAACAAACTTACAATCACATTTATAATATTAGTAGGGATGTGTTTAATGCATTGTTAATTTGAATTTGATACTTCAACTGGGAAAAACCGTGTCTTAACTACTAGCCTTCTGTTGTCATTGTTTTGGTAAACCTTTGTAAGTCAGTAAAATTTGTAATTAAAATAAATCAAGGTTTACCATTTAGTATTTCCCTGTAAAATAACTAAAGAAACAAGCGGCCGTGAGAGAGGCATCGTAATCTTATTTATCACAAAAGATACCTTCAGGTAGTTAAACCATTAAATGCTGAAGCGACCGTAATTTTAAGGGGACTAGACTTAATTTAGATGAATGATAAGCGAAATGGGGAGAATCTGTATAATTTTATAGAGATTGGAATCTGGACTTCAAAAATTGAGTGGACATATTAATTATGTTGGTAACGGGGGAGATATTTTCATATTATTATAGATATTTTTGCATTTATCTTCGATCACAAAAGTTATTTCGCCGACAGCCAGTGGTATTTTGACTGATTTCTTATGATACTAGTCTTTATAGTCAGGTGGACTAAGGATGATTTCCCTATGATTGCAATTTTGAACGCTTCCAGAGGTGTTTTACAAAACATCTTGCCTTTACAGTAAGTCAAGTAAAAAGATTCAATAGGTAGCTGTAATAAAATACAGCTAAGTGCGTTCCTTGCGACGCGCAGTGTGGTCTTACATGGTTATTTGGCACAGTATCCCCATCATTCTTATGCAGTAATAATTTCTACTTACCCACATACGTTACTTGCCACGCTTGTTGTGGTTGCTTAAACAAGTTACTTGCCACGCGTAAAGTCTTTCGTGGTTACTTGTCACAACATATCTACATTGGTATGGTTATTTGGCACAATAACTCCATCGTCCGTGTGCAATAAACCTTTCTATGGATCCCCGTACGTTACTTGCCACGGTTGTTGTAGCTATTTAAACTTGTTTAAACATGTTACTTGCCACGCGTATTATAGTCTTTCATGGTTACTTGTCACAATATATCTATATTGGTATGGTTATTTGGCACAATAACTCCATCGTTGATATGTAATAAACTTTTCTACGGTTCCCGTTGCAACTTGCCACGGTTGTTGTGTTCATTTGAACTTGTTTAAACATGTTACTTGTCTCTCGCGGTGTAGAGTTTCATGGTTACTTGGCACAATATCTTCTATATGTACTACTTTTTGAATCGATGCCTAGTACGAAGAAAAATAAAATTCGTCGAAAACAAGGCAAAAAGAAAATAGCTAGAGATTTAGACGATATCATTAGCCTGATGAAAAGATCCTACAAAACAATTCGATCATATTGATGTAACCCGCCTTTTCAAGGAAACTTGTCTCTCGCAGTGTAGTGTTTCATGGTAACTTGGCACAATATCTTTTCTAGGTACCCCCGGTACTTTACTTGCCATGGTTATTGTGGTTGTTTAAACCTGTTTTAACAAGTTACTTTTCACGCGCAGTTGTTGCGTTTCTTGGTGCAATATCTTCTATATGCAATAACCCTTTATATGTACCTCCGTACGTAACTTGCCACAATTGTTGTAATTGTTTAAACAGATTATTTGCTACGCGCAGAGTAGTGATTTGGCACAATATCCCCATATTGGTATGGTTACTAAGCATACTGCCCTCGTTTTCTATGTGCAATAAATCGTTCTACATATCCCCGTACGTCACTTGCCACAGTTGTTGTTTTTGTTTAAACTTGTTTAAACAGGTTACTTGTCTCTCGCAGTGTGGTGTTTCATGGTTACTCGGCACAATATCTTGTATATGCAATAACCCTTTCTACGTACCTCCGTACGTAACTTGCCATGGTTATTGTGGTTGTTTAAACCTGTTTTAACAAGCTACTTTTCACGCGCAGTGTTGCGTTTCATGGGTACTTGGTACAATATCTTCTATATGCAATAACCCTTTATATGTACCTCCGTACGTAACTTGCCACAATTATTGTAGTTGTTCGAACAGAATATTTTCTACGCTCAGAGTAGTGTTTCATGGTTATTTGGCACAATATCCCCATATTGGTGTGATTACTAAGCATGTTATCCCCATTTTTCATGTGCAATAAATCATTATACATACCCTCGTATGTAACTTGCCACGGATGTTTAAACAGGTTACTTGCCACGTGCAATATGTTTAGTGGTTATTTGGTTCCAATCTCAATCTTTCATCATTTCATAAATTTTTCTACCTACCCCCGTACATTGAAAAGTTAACTGAGTATATAAGGGATGATTAAAAAAAACTTCCATTTACGTGAAAGTGACGTACTCAAGACTATTTAACAACCTTATATCAAACAAATAGCGTTTGATATTCGTAAATTTTGTTTTTCTTGCTTTGGTTATTATGTCTGAAAAAATTTTGCCTTATTGGGAACTTTACTGGAGCATAATTTGATTCGTATTTGTTCAACTGTAGTTATATATTGATATTACTTACCGCCTAAATGTCTATATAAATAAAAGGGTCCGCCAATAAGCGCGCTCGATCTTTAAAATGAAATAAAGCAAGTTGTGTGAGAGGTATAAATGAAATTTATTTTTTGTTTGAAAGAGTATTCGAAGGCATTATGTATGGAAAATAACATCGTTCAAATGGCCACCTCGGCTTCGCTGGGTGGCGCGCATACGAGAAGTCCAATTTTCAATGACTCTGGCGCACAAATCGGGCTGTATTTCATCGATGGCGTGGCGTATGTTGACTTTGAGGTCATCAGTGTTTTGTGGTTGGTTTGCGTAGACCTGCGATTTAAGAAAACCCCACAAGAAATAGTCTAGTGGGGTTAAATCGCACGATCTCGGTGGCCAGTTGATGTCGCCTCCGCGCGAGATAACCATTTCTCCGAAGCGCTCGTGCAGAAGATCCATTGTGGCGCGCGCTGTGTGGCTCGTAGCGCCGTCCTGCTGAAACCACATATCCTCGACATCCATATTGCCGATTTCATGCCAGAAAAAGTTCGTTATCATGGATCTGTATAGTTCGCCGTTTACCGTGATGGCCACACCATCATCGTTCTCGAAGAAATACGGCCCGATGATGCCTCCGGCCCAAAATCCACACCAAACAGTTACCTTTGCTGGGTGCATTACGACCTGGTGGACCTCCTGTGGATTGTTCTCGGCCCAATAACGGCAATTCTGCTTGTTGACATTCCCATTTAACCAAAAATGTGCCTCATCGCTGAAGATGATTTTGCGACCAAAATCGGGGTCGACTTCCAATTGCTCTAAAGTCCAATCAGCGAAGATACGGCGCTGTCTATGGTCGTTTATTTTGAGCTCTTGTGTCAGCTGGATCTTGTACGGATGCATGCCCAAATCCAGATGCAAGATTCGGCGAAGTGATGATTCCGAAAGGCGGAGTTCCTGTGCGCGACGTGAAATTGACTGTCGCGGATTTTCACGCACACTATCGCGCACAGCGGCGACATTCTGGGCAGATCGGACGTTTCGACGACGCGTCGGTGTTGGCTGATTGTTCACCGAACCGGTTGACTCGAATTTCTTTATCAAACGACGGATAGTCGACTCAGCAGGACGACCAATTGCACCGTAAAATTCGCGGAGCGCGCGGAACGTTGCTCGAACCGATGAATGATTTTCGTAATAACTTTTAACGATTTGCACATGTTGCTCGCGGCTGAATTGGTTCATGGTGATTTGTGAAGATACACTGAATAATAACAACTAGGTTTGACAACTCTACCACAAACAACATGGCCGCCATGAGCTGTCAAAGATCGAGCGTCCCTATTGGCGGACCCTTTATGTTTCTTCCATGTGTGTTCGGAAACCATTGCTCAGATTGTAATGAAAATGTGTTAAGTTGTATGCGTGTCAGAAAGGGTTTATAGCAAAAGATATCAACAAAAAAAGCAGCTAGTGATAATTTAAAGTAAAATTTGTAGTACAATTGTGAATGATATGAAAATACCTTAATATTATTTGATAAGAAGTTTAAAAGGAGTTAACAGAAATATTATGCAATACTACTAATACTATATAATAAGACTATATATGAAGACAATGAAGACACTTGCGCCTAAAAAAACATTTTTTTTCATCCCATTATTATTCGTAAACTTTTTTATCGTAAGAGTGTCTTATTTAAAGTAGAGAGCAAGACAGAATCTTTTTGTCATGGTGTAGAGTAATACATCTGGAAAACTTCACACGCAATGTGTTTTTATTTTACTTCACCCGTATGTTTGTAACGAAATTTTCTAACGCGGTGTTTACTCACTTCAAAACGTCAGATTAATTTGAAATTTCGCACATTTATCAGTGACCAATTACAATACTATAATTTGGAAAAAAAAAACATATAAAAATATGGGTGCGTATACTTATGTACGCGCGTGAGAAGTTATACTTCTTTGGCATAATTAAATTAAATAATTTATATAATAAACGAATAAAAAGAATACATTATTTCAATACACCGACATTTAACAAGACTATTTTTCATAATGCGCCTAAAGAAGTATAACTTCAAAAACTAATTTCATCGTTGAAATTTTGGAAAAAAATTCAAAATACAAAGAACGGAAAATTATTAAAAATGACATGAATCACGAAAAAAAAGATGCTTGATGACGAACTGAATAATGAAAAATAAATAATAGATAATAAAAACAAAAAATAAATGTATTTCAATATAATTTAGTAACGTTATATCGATGCCATTATGAACTCGTATATCAAGTAATTAAACATTTTATAATCGTCAAATATTTATCATATATCAAGATCCAGCAAGTTAGTTAAGTGGCAGCATCAAGGCACCAATTAACTTTACTTTTGCAATATTTTACGTTACTTTTGACTTTCTCACGTTACCAGTATGTTACACGAGTCTAAATGTTTACTTTTACATAACAAATAAAAGTGAGAAGGAAAACAAACTACACGATCTACATTGGTAATTGGTAAGTAAATATTTTAAGTAAGCAATTACGTAATCAGGAATGTTATAAGAAAGTATAAAGTATCGGCCATCACAGCCTCAGAAATTGGTTTTGGTTTGCGTTTTCTTCCCTACAAGAGCAATTTAGTGAGATTTACAGTATTAGTGTCGTTTTGTATATAAAATAAGATAATGTTACTTTTCTTTTTTATATTTAGAATGGGTTCGCTCTTGATCCCAATCAAGTCCAGGGGCCAAGACAGAATCCACGTTGGAACAAACTAACACAGAAGGTGCCTTTTCACCCAAGCCTTGAAAACGGGCGGGTTATAACTACTCGGAAATACAAACGCAGGCAGGTGTTCCATTCCTTTGCCTTATTCTTGTGAAAATGTTACTTTTTGAGCTGTCTCATGTTAATCTTACCTATCGATTACTGGCAACACTGTGATGAGCTTTCCACTGTACATTCGCGTTCAAATGAAGTATACTGTAAAGTTATTGCTTACAGTCTGTTCATCCTAACTTATTCTATTTGGTAAACAATCGTGGCACTCCATTTTATAAAAAATGCAGCATTAAAAATCAACTGATAACTAAATTCAATAGGTTTCAGTCTATAATAACGATTGTTGTAATAGATTGACTTTGTTATTATTTTATTTTTAAATGGGCGAATTCGTTTAAAAGTTGTGCCAAGATTGTTTACCAAATAGGACAAATAAGAATGAACAGACTTTACATTTCTCTTAGCCTTTGTAAGTCACACGCTGTCGTCTGCAAAGCGCGTGTCTTACAGTATTCTCTATCTGTTACAGCCGCGCGTTGCGTGATTGATTTCCTTTCACCGCGGTAATAACTCTCTGGTCGGCTTCACGTAATTCGTCTTTGATTAATTTAGATCTACACTCGTGTCGTTCCCCTTTTGTTTATCGATAACGCCATTCGTTCACTGTTATTGCCATTGATTCCATTTGATTGGAACTGCTTTAGGTTCCTCCTCTCTCTCTCTCTCTCTCTCCTCCAGGTGATTTTTATTTAGAATGAGTTCGCTCTTAACTACAATCAAGCCCGGGAGCCAAGACAGAATCTGCGATGGAGCGACCTAATCCAGAAGGTGCCTTTGAATACGGACGGGTTATAAGTACTTGGAAACATAGACGCAAGGAAGGAGTTCTATTCCTTTACTGTGTGCATTATTAAAATGTTGAGTAGCGCTTATTTCGCTTAATGTGTCTGGATGTCCGATGGAAGAAGGGGGATGGCGGTATGAGCTCATGCAGTGACTGAACATTAGTAAAAAATATCCAATGAGCTTTGTGTTTCTTATAATTTCGTATTATTTAATATTTCTGTATTTTGTGGGTGATAATACTTTTCATTAACTACCCTATCAAAGTCTTATGTTGTTTTTTGTCAATCCCAAGATTGCTTTATTTAAAAAAAAAAAAATTTTAAGACAGACAAAATTTTAATACAATTTTAAATGTAAATGTTATTATGTTGAAATGGAATTACAAATTTAATCAAATACTTACTTAAAAAATAATAAAAAAACAACAAACAAAAATAAGCTTACATTATATTATAAAAGTAAATACTGAAAGAAAACTTAATACTTTGAAACGCAATAAATTTTAATGCTTGAACTTAATCCAGACGTTTTACATTCAAACTCAAACTTCGTCGGCTCTTTCAAGAGCTATGTTTACAGGATAACAGTGTTTTACTCTCGACTAATGTTTTATCGAAAATGTTGCTACTCCAAATAACTCAATTTACAATAGGGTATTTTTACATTTAATTTATGATAGGGTACTTTATATTTATATTTATGTAAGGGTCCTGGCCAGGCGTTGCTGTTAAAAAAAATTAATGAAACCTATCCTATGTCCTAAATCGGAACAAATCCAGCAGATTAAAAAAAAACATTTAAGTAGTTTCGGAGTTCATTGCGGTCAAACACTGTGACACGGAATTTATAGATAAGTTAGTAAATAATTTGATTATTGTTAAACTACCAAATCTTTTGTCACTCAGTTCAGTAATTGGTAGGCTCTTCCAAGAAAAGCTGGCGCTAGAAACTCCGACAGGGGGTCTAACCTCCATCTTAGGATGTTTCCTGATCTCAATAGCCTCGATTAATATTCTCGGAACAAACCTTTGTTCTCTAGCAAGGATTTGTGGTGTATCAAATCTTATGTATTGTTTGGGTCCTTCAAAATCATGCTTAGATACCCTTCTTATTCCGCCTATAGGTTTCAAGTCAGTTCTTATTTTCCCAATACAGGAGAGCTATATATAAGATTATATAGGCATCATTACAAACTGTGATATATATTTTTTAAACCCCTATACCCTACTTTAATTATCGTTATTTAGATTCGAGTGATTTGACTCATAGTTACTCTGTCAAATCGAGTTATATTCGGTGTCCTTTGGCTGTATGATGCAGGGGTCCTTTGCTTTGCTAGAATTTATATTTGGCATGTAACATTTGTCAAATTAGGAACTTCCGGTTACTCGAGGAAGGAAGGCCGGTGTCTACACACCCAACTTACAATATTTATATTTTGATATGCTGTCTTTCGTATTTTTTATAGTTTTCCGTAACTCAACTAGTATTGCAAGCGTAACCGAATGTAGACCAATAATTATTTTTATAATTCAGAAACCCGCATTTACCAATTTTTACTATTTGACAATTTATTTGAGACTGGAAAGAACCTATGACGAAGCCGAAAACTGATCATTTTCGCCCTTATTCCGACTCCTTCTTCGCTCTCTTCTCATTCTATTCGGCCAAAGTTTGTTTGGAAAATATTTGTTTGAATATTTATTTCCTTTCCTCATTGTAACAAATTATTTTTAACTTCTTTCTCTTGTTCTTTTCAATTCTGTTATCGAGGTGATGTATACTAGCATTTGTACCTGAGCCATGGGTACTTATATATATATATATATATATATGTATATCTAGATTTTTTTTTATTAATGCATAGTATATGTATGTATATACATACGTTACCCTAGTAATCATAACACAAGCATTTAGAAGCTTACTTTGGCTAATACTAATTATTGTAAATGTAAAAAGCAAAAATTGCGGTTTTTGAAAAGCGACACTTTTTGTATAATCAGTACTTACCTATCTTTGGTAAAAAAGTAAGTGTGGAGGAGTGGTGCTATTCAACTATACCAGATACCACACGAGTAATAGATTATTTAAATAAATATTTGTTGAAAACCTCTTATGTTTTAATAAGCTCAGTTTCAGTTTATATTAGCACATTTGTAAATGTTTTCATGATGGGATAATTGAGTGGAATTGCCCATTTTAATCAAGAATTTTATCAAAGAATTAAAATGTTCTTTATAAACCTTTTTAAACTGGTTATAAATCGAATCAGTTCTAATGGGTATTTACACAAGTTTAACGATTAAAGTATTCTATTAATGCCCAAAAGAAGGATCTCTGTTAAGGGGTTTGAATAAATTTCTCGTTATCTGATAGTGTGGGATTCAATACGGTTTTAGAGGAAAGATAAATATATATTCCCAAGCATTGGTAAATGATAAAGTACACGAATATGTTCTGAAATATTTGTCACTTCGTTTGTTTGATATTATTACTACCTTTTACTCGTGGCTTCGCTCGTTAAAGTAGAATACCGATTAAAAGGTATATTTATATCCCTTGGAAACAGTACTTTTTCTGGATAAAAAGTTCTCTCTGTACTTTTTTGTATCCCTGGGAAAGTATATGCAACATTGAGTAAACTGGCGTGTAAGTGAAACAAACACATTGACTTTCGTATTTATAATATTAGTTAAGACTATAAGGTTTCCACCGATATGACATATAGCCTATTATTTGTGTAATAAGATGTTCTTACCATATACCAAATTTCATTGAAATTGGTCGACCTGTTCTTGATTTATAGAAGGTCATACAGACAGACAGACAAAACAATTAAAATTAGAAGGATCGGTATCAGTGTGTCAGAAAAAGAATATTTATCATAAAATTTGTCGAAAAATAAATGTACAGACAGAACCTACATATTTATATAGTAGTAAAGATGTGTTATGTTAATAGAAAAGACTGTTTTTTTACAACACAGGCAAATGTCAAAAAATGTCAACTGTGTCAAATTAATAATACAATAAAGCATTATTATTAATATTATATTAGTACGGAAGGCTTAAATGGAACAAAAAAAAAAGGCTTGAGTTGGCAATTATAACCACATACTAAACACAGTTAAAACTTATCAATTTACTTAATTGTAATTTTTTTCTTTATGTCATGATTTAACCACAGATTAAATATTACTAACGTTAACGTGGAAAAGGTTTTGATTAAGCTAGCCTAACGTATGTAATACAATCTGTTTAAGAAGAGACTTATACAACTTTAAAATTTTCTATTTTAATTACAATAATGTAAAGATACCGCTCAAAATTTTGATTTATTTTTGGAGATACTTTTAACCTAACGTTACCATTACGTATATTTCTATAGTATTATACTGGCTGAAAAAAACATGAAAAATATAGTTAAGAACGGTAACATACAAGTAAATTGCAGTTTTTGGCGACATCGATATTGGTAATATTGACTCTAAATGAAATAATAAATTTTCGTTTTTTTCTTTTAACAAACATAAAAGCTCTTGATTTCGAGAAAACCCTATTTTCCTACAAGCCGGAAAATATACGTATCTACTTATTTGCTGAGGCTTTTGACCCTTTAGGTGTGAAGTAAAAAATATATTTAACAATTATGTAATATGGAACTTGATGAAAAAGTCAAATTTATTTAGTTACTAGCTGCCCGGCCACGCGTTGCTGTGTTATAAATTAAAATCAAATCTATCCTGTCTTTTAAGTTAGATCAAATAACAGATTGTTACGAAGTTTAATCAAAATTGGTTAAGTAGTTTAGGAGTCCATCGCGGACAAACAACGTGACACGTAATTTATATATATTAAGATAAGATAGACCAAATCTGTGTTTATCGAGACAGAAGTAAATAATCGAAGCAATACAGTTTCGACAGACAACCATATCGAAACAGGTTAGTTCAACACATAAAGTATACTGCTTTCTTCGATCGATGCAATGAATTTCGGCAAAATGGACGATTCAGCTAATAGCTTTGGGGAAGTGAACATCGATCATATGACTCACGAAATTATGCTGTAGACTCGTTTCATATTCCGTATGGATTATACTCCTGTAGTTGAGACAATAATTGTAGTATTTATTTATCCAAATATTGTCATCCTGTGATCACAGCTTCTTTAACGTTTTTGTTTGTTATTATTTTATTTACTTTTCGAGAAGATAATAATCTAAGTCATCCTATGGTCACTGCTTCCAGAAACGAGTCGAAAAGTCAGGATAAAATAAAACGTAAAAGTGCGTGGATTTATTTAAATGCGTGATAGCTGCGGTAGTGATAGATTTAAATATTTATCTATTTAATAAACTTATAAAGAAAAAAACCGGCCAAGTGCTTGTCGGACTCGCGCACCGAGGGTTCCGTAAAATATTTTTATTATATGATGTAACTAAAAATTTACGGCTTTCGCAGTTTTTCCTTTATCTGTGCTATAAGACGTAACTTTGTACCAAATTTCAAGATTCTGAGTTAACGGAAAGTGCCCTGTAGGTTTTGATTCTCTTGCGAGTGTCGAAAATTTGCGAAATTTTGCGGCATAAACGGCTGTAACTTTTGATTGCGTTGGCTTAGAAGTTTAAGTTTTTCACAGCTCCAAGGGACAGTAGACCTGAGTATTTGATATAAATTTCAGCTTGATACGTCCACGTGTTCCTGAGAAAAAGGGTCTTGACAGACGGACGGACGGACAACAAAGTGATCCTATAAGGGTTCCGTTCTTTCCTTTCGAGGAACGGAACCCTAAAAATGACGAATTTAAAACTTTTGTGGCTCGGAGTATGGGTATTAGTGTACGAGTGCTTAATATTGTGTGTGTTTGTTTGTGATCAATGATGATGAAAGGCAATAGGGTATTTTAACTATAAAAATATAGATTAAACTGATTTTAACTTAAGAATAAAAAAATTTCAACTTATTTTAAAATATATTTGCTCTTTATAAGTTTTAATTAATAAGAATATAAAAATTTCATGCTCAACCACGTGATTGAAAACGCACGGGGTTGGCTGCGTTTGAGTGACATCATCTGCTAGTTTAGTTAGCAGTAAATCCGTGTGTTCAGCAGAAAAACACGCTAGGCAGCGCTTGTAAGCAAAATGGCGATCGCTAAGCGGTAAGCGCTGTCAAATGGTAAATAGCTATTTTTCTCTAGGACGAAAACTTAGCGGTCACTGGGGAACATAATCTCAATTAAAAATATTTTTATCAAATGCAGTGAAAAGTTTTAAACTATGAATAATATATTGAATAATTTAGTGAATGACAATATTGAAGAAAAAGAGATTACTACTATTATTTTGATGATTCCACAAAACCACCGGTTAACTTAAGTTTGTAAATAAACTTATCCAAGCAAAATGGCGGAAAACGTCAGCGCTGCAAAAGTTAGAAAACGTGCCGAAAACTGTATAGTTTATTTCTCAGCGCTAGCGAGCGCCGTCAATCGCTTTTTTCTGCCAAAAACACGCAATGTCAGTAAGTTTTTGTATCGTGTTTCATATTACGATTTGACAGCTAAGAGTTTGTATACAAGCAAGTAACATCATGATATCAAGTACCTGCATAAATATGATAAATATGTTTAGCGGGTTTTTTATTCATTAAAACTTTATTGTTGCTTTTAATAGAAAATAAAGAAATTATAGTACTTTAATGTAAAATTTGAGACATTTTCGTTAACCCTATAAAATACCCTACTAATGTTTGACGAAATAAAAGGAGATATTTCTTCCATAAAAACAATTTTCTAACACCAATTATTACTTAAAGCTAAAGGGAATATTAGAAACTTTGTTAATGACCCTGATCGTCATCTAATAACTCGCTTTGGACACATGTCACTTGATATTTTGACAGCTGTCACTTAAAGTGCGGTAATTTAATTTCTGTTCGAAGCGATAAAGTTTTCGGTTTCTTTGTGAAGTTAAAACATTTATCTATACTTTGACCTTTATTTTATTCTCTTGAATTAGATAATATTATTGCGCAGAAGAGTACAGACCGCTATCAACCTACTATTTGACACAAAAAAATGTGCAAGTATAGAATTTTAGGAAAAATTCGTGCATATATTTAGTGCTTGGATATTCAATAGAATTAACTTCTTTTTGAGGATAATATATTTTTTTATCTTGATCACATAGTTGACCTGAGTTAATGTAAACGTGTCTTCTAAAAACGAGTTGAATCGTCAGGCTTAATAAAATTTAAAAAAATTGTTTTCGTTTAGTGTATATTAGTTTTTGTTCTTATGTTAATTTGATCTATATATAGCACCAGTTTATTTATTTTAGTCTCAGTTTTCAGAATTACTTTCGATAAATTGAAATTAATTTGCAAATTCTTCTGAGAGTGTATCATAGTTTACTATTAATCGTAACAAATCAACTTCAACATATTATTTTCTTAACAAGCAAATAATTAATTTTATTTCATTTCATACAATTCTTGGTTTCAACTGAAAAGTTTGATACGAATATTAGCAAAATTATATGAAAAGCACAAAAGGATTTTAACTTGAAAACAATCAACTTGTTTGAGGCGTTAGACGAGTTAAGCACAGTGAATAATGAAAGTTGAGTGAAAATTCTACGCAGGAAAATGTTCATACATTATAAAAATAATTCCTTAAGATTTTGACAGGGTGAAATTCCATTGAACATTAGGGTGTTAAGCTTCTTTCTTAGCGCTAAGCATCTCAGACAGATTTTGCTAACTAATGTGTCGTCATAATCGTCACTAATAATGGGAAATTATAAAAAAATTTCATTTACTATTACTATGATATTGAGCCATTTTTAAAATAGGCATCATCAACACATCGTCACGTACTAAATGGTCGTTAGTCAGTACTAAGATACCAGTCATTAAGTATTATATTGTTAGTTAATTAATTAAGTCAAGGGTAAAGATATGTATACATCTGAAGCTCTAAAACATCTTGACATTTGACAAAAACCAACACTAAGACAATAGCTATAACATATATTTTTTATTGATAAATGAATAAAATAAATAGTGCACCTTAAATTTAATGACATAATGTCGACTTTTGTCAAATGCATACATTTTTTTTAAGACTCGTTGTATACATGACTGTTTATTGTATTTCTGAAATTAGGTGTTCATGAAATCGATATATTTAACATCGAAACTATTATATATAGATGCACCTGAGACAAAAAGCATGTTATTCCGATTTTTTAATTCCGAATTTTATCATGGTGGCATATGTGCGTTTTAAAATGGATATATTCTAAGTTCCATACATCGAGATAGTAAACATAGTACAGTAGTAATGTAAGGTACTCGTAGATGTCCTACAAATTTCGATATCCTACTTACGAAGTTGCATATATCGATGATTTGAACTTCGAAATTTAAATATACAGTCCATATTTTTACCTGGACTGTACAAAGCCAAGAGACATTAGAATTAGTTTAAAAAAAAATAGAACTGTTTCGTATATCACTGAAATAATGAATGAATTCTAATCTGTAGCATGAATATAAGCAAGAGGCTAGAATATCCTAAGAGCAAATAAATTCTTTTTCTCCATAAAAGTAAATGAATATAAAGTAGAAGAGATCTCCAACAAAATAACGCCCTAGGGAGAGGTAAACGAGGGTTGACAATATTACAAAGTCGGAGGCAAAAAATCGGTTTGAGAATGGATTCTAGATATAGGTATTAAATGTGACGTGGAATGGACACGTGTGTATTATTTAGTGGTATCAGAATTTGAACACGAGTACTCACAGTCCCTCTTGAATTAATGTTTGAACTTTAGACACTGGACCTTTTTGCGGGAACGACTTTATAGGTATAAGTGCTATTTATTTTAGCACTGACTGTTTTTTCTATATTAAAATATCGAATTTCTATGCTAAAAAAATCTCTTAGTTCTTTCAATAAAGTAAGCCTTATATTTCAGTTTTCCGAATACTTACAAAGTATTATAATGCTACGACGTAGTTGATTATCACATATATACCTACTGCTAGTATTCTGATAAAAAGCTAGATATTATTGTTTTTCTTAAATGTAGGTTAGTAGTAGCTAAAGTCGACTAGCGACGTCTCATGTGAAAAAAACTTGTGTTTAAACCATTGAAACCAACCACTTGAGAATAAGTTTTCAACATATTATATTATAAATTCGAGTCTAGTATTTTTCTATTATAAATTATTATAATAGAAAAATACTAGACTCGAGTTACAAGTGATTTCTCAGGCGGGAAAAGAACCCGCAACCTTTGGAACTCCGGTCCAATGTACTCCCAATTGAGCTACAGAGCCTTGTGAACACTCGTCGAAATTTTCTAGTACACACAAAATTTACAATGACCTGAGTCGATTTTTTCTAGTATTTTTCTATTATAATAATTTATCTTTTAAGATAGCCTTAACATGCATTATAAGATAACATTAATAAGCATAAAATATATAAAAATGATAAAATATCTTTTTTATATTAAATATATATATAACTCTCTGACTCTGACAAATTTTGCACGGTAAACCAATATCTGACTATATACAGTCTGTTCATCCTAACTTGTCCTATTTGGTATACAATCTAGGCACTCCTTTTTATTGAAAATGCAGCATTAAAAATCAACTAGTAACTAGATTCAATGGGTTTCAGTCTATAATAACGATTTATTGGAATAGATTATTAACAATGTTATTATTTTATTTTTAAATGGGTGATTTTGTTAAAAAGTTGTGCCAAGATTGTTTACCAAATAGGGCAAATTAGAATGACTTTATACCTACCTATTATTTGTATTTTAAATACTTACACATTGTAATAGTGTCTATCTGTGTAGTAATATTTTAAAGGGGAATGCCTATGTCACTTTTTGTATATGCTCAATTGATGTGTTCTGATTACAATTTCGATTTCCTTAAGTGCGACTTGGCTTCCCTATACGGACTTAATTCTGATCTTTACCGTCGATTCGGGTTTTGTTTTACGGACTCAGTGGTTACTATCACCGACGACTTTAGCTTTGTTTTATAGATCCTGTGATCACTATTTACGACGACTTTGGCTGTGGAATCAAGGATCACTGCTGCATGACAGTACTTTGGTATGGTTAGGCTAGATATGAGTCGAATATATTACCTACTGCACCGGTTTTAAATGATATATTGGTCATATATGATAAAAAAGGAAATATAGATACTTAATGTATTAAAAGTTATTTTATATTAACTATTACATAAAATATAATGAGAACATGTTATATGTCGTTATATTTAATACAACACCTATATCATAGAACCTTGAGAAATTCTTAATTTGTGATAAAAATGTTTAAGTTTCTACTCTTTCTATAATAAAAGCGTCCTTTTTAATATATCATTAAGATATCTGATACACTTAAGATTTTAAAACATTCAATATTATTCTAATTTTTGCCGTCCATCCTGGGCCAAAGACACTACGGAGCGTGGGCATTCCTCTTTCGACAATTTTGATATACGGTAAAATTCGAACGATTGCAACTAACCTGTGTATTTCTTATTATTTATTTTTTAAATAATTAATAAATAAATAATATATGTAAACAAACTATTCTGTGTGCATAATAAAAATATATATTAAACTTGATACTGTACCTCAAAGAAGAGTTTAGGTACTGCATTTTGAATGTTATCATGTTATGTGCTCGTTGGCTAATTACTCGAAGCCGTTATTAATTTGAGCTTCCCAATTGCCGGTATTCTATAGCATTGATGTGCTACGAGTTCGAGCGTCCGTTACACCGAAAAGCCATTGCAACAATGTACAACAATTTCGTCGAGTCATGTCGAAATAAAAAAAAGTCATTATGACCTTTCTGTCACTTTTCAAACATAACCTAATCTTTTTCATTATAACCAATATGGGATTTTGGTAAAATGGATATTTGAGTTAATAGCTTTGATTTTTTTTGTGGAAAAATTATAAGAAACTTAGCATTATAATTAGTTGACAGCAGTCTGATCAAAAACCAGTATTCGTTGTCCGCACACTGAGACTCATCTTCTCGTTCTAAATAAATAAATAGATAGACAATATACACGAGTCAACATAAATATTACAAATCACTTATATATAATATTACAATTCGGTTTCTACTGCATATCTACTGCATATCTATTGCAAACTATTCACGCAATATTTTGATATAACATTTTCTATGAAATTCTCAGTTTTCTCTTAAAGTTCTTTTTTATACTAAATAAGCAGGCGCTTGATCAAACTAGGCGCAGGATATAACGTGCTTGCCTAGATGATATCTATTCATTCGGGACTTAAAGACGCCTTAATTGTATTTGTCAGGAAACACAGATTCAGTAGAGAATTCCACTGCTTAACAGTACGTATCACAAAATTGGGACACAAAACGCTTTGTGTTCCAATTTTGTGATAGGTACGTACGTTATCCAGAAATCAAAGAGCTAACCTCTTTGGTATTTAACCATATAAGGGTGGCACCTATTACGGCATACATTTTCATTTGTTTGCAAATGTAATGTATTTATTTTATATGGAAAAGATGTATTAAAAACCAATAAATTGCGAATATTTAAATAGGATTTGAATCTAGTTTTTTTTGGCAAAATTTGGATACCAGCGTTTTCTTTTAATGCTTTCAATTTCCTCTTGTAATGAATAAAAAGAACATGGTTGTTGTTCTGTATGAGGACAAAAGTTGTTAAAGAATGGTCCTTGAAACTGTTGTTTTCTTATCTTAATATTAATACGGAATAGTCACGCGAACTGAATCCAATGTACCAACTACGAGTACTTTGCTTCGCATCATGTACAGCGTAGTTGACAAAGATCGAATAGGAACTAATTTGCGAAATGGACGACCAGTAGCTGTATTGGAACTTGGACAGTCGTTACGTTAATTACTTGGTTCTTCACATACGAGTTTAATTAAAACACGATACCTTGCTGTATATAAGTATAGGCAACTGTAACTGAACTGTTATTTTATAATTTCAGTTTTTAAAAATATTAATATTTTTGTATAAATTACAGTTAGGGTTTTCTAAAAAGTTTAAAGTGATAATTGAATTCTTATCAATAATAAGATTTATACGTTTCTATAAAAATAACCAGTTCTCCGATTCCTATGGTGGGATTCGAATCTACGACCTTTGGTTATTTAAGCAAGTGCTCTGACCGGTAAACTACTGAGAAGCTGGCAGACGCGTCGAAATTTACAAGCATATTTCAACTTCTACTATGAGGTAGTATCCATCCATACTTAAATGGTTTTGTTGATTATTCAATGTTTTTACAAATATCTTATAATCGATTATGATACATTGATGAACCAATAATGTGTTTTTTGCATTCACAATGCTATATTTCTAAAAGATCTAAAATATGACTATAAAAAACAACCAAAGCCCTAAGGTAGGATGCTAACCTATAATATACAATAAACCTCTTTTTATTGTTATTTCATAAAGATGGAGTTAAATGGATTTCATTTGTACAGTAAATACGGTGTGTGGCTTGTGACAAGAATTATTTTCCATTTTTTTAAGTAACTAGGCCATGCAGTCGCTAAGCATAAAGCTTCGCTAGCACCATAAATTGGAGCGAATCGTAAAAATTTTAGAAAAAAAAAAACAATAATATTTAGTAAATTTTTAAATTCCATAACAATGAAAACTTCCAAAAAGCGCGTGCTTTTTGTTTAAATGGGAATTCCCATAGAGCCAATGTTTTTTGGACATAACTTTTTTATTTCTGCGAATTTCAAAATTTCAAAATCTGCGAATTTAAAAAAAAAAATTCTCCGTCACAATCTGGTCCTAAATGTGTTGATTCGATTCCACACAAAAAATATTAAAATCGGGTAAGAACTCGGGAAGTTATAGCGTAGCAAACATTGCGTCATTGAAGCTGATCCCTGGGAGCTCCAGTCGCTTCGCTCGTTCCGCTCCAATCATAACGTATTAAAAACAGTCGAATGTTCCCAATTAAACATATCGTCAACAATTTAAGTAATTAGGGTAACGTGAAAAAAATATTTTACCATAATAGATCTGCCTCCAAACAGGGGCAGTCTATCTTTATAGACTGTCCGTGTTACCTTAAATATACTCAAGATTACCTATGAAAAATATTGATAGGTTGGTCAAATTGGAAATTTTACTAAGTGTTAACTAAATCTTCTTGTTGTCTGTTTTTTTTTTTGTTAAATCTTATTATTTTTCGTAAATATTATTCATCATATTGTCCATCATAAGAGAAATTTGTATAAATTATAATTATTATAAATATGTAGGTCCAGCCCGCCATAGTCTTGTTTTTGTACCACCTGTATGTATCCTTTGTGGTGTGAAATAAAAATTTAATATTAGTTAGTATAAATAAATTTTATTTTATAATTTTTGGAAAACAACGCTTTCAAAAGTATCTCTTTTTCGTTAAATATTTTCCGTAATGTCCGTTGGGGCTTCGAGAAAGATGTTCATTACATTCACGTGAAAAGTAACTAGTATAGTCTATGATAGTCAACCAACATCAAAGTCAAAGAGAAATGTGATTTTTCCATTTTCAATTGTAACATATATGCAATATTGTTTATTTTCTCTCGTCGGACATCGTCGTATCGCTGCCTTTGTGAAGTTTAAAACGTATGAAAAACATTAGTCAGTTAATTTAAACTTATAATTTTATCTCAGGCTAAATTAAACTTCAAAGGCTGCTTTGACGAGATGATATGGTGTTTTCATGAAAAGGCGTGGGTGAATAGTGATTCTGCTTAAGCACAGACAATACCATAAAAATAAACGGATGTTATAGTTTTAATAAAACTTATACCGAATTAATGGCGCTTTTTTATATTTAATCTTGACGGCACAACTTCTTTACAGGAGCCGTGATTACAGGATGATTGATTATTAAAAAAAATAAAAAGATGTGTCAAATGCGCGGTTGTATATTGTTTTGAAAATAAAAAAATATATATTTTGGTGTCTATTTTTATGTATTACTTAATTTTTTTTCTTTTTAGTTTTTTGAAAACATACAGTGTTACATAATAATATTAGGATCAATTAGAAAAATATCAATTTACTATTTCAGGTTTCAGTTATTGTCAAAGTCACTCGGCATACCAATCAAGAGACATAAATTCAGGAACATTTAAGTATAAGTAAAGGCTTAAGAACTTTAATGCTGATAAAGTTGAATCCCTCTTGACTCGCAGAGAGCATAAAGAATATTTTTATATAAAATTGTAAATAGTTTAGTAGATTCACCTTTCTTGTTTAATTAATTCGCTTTCAGGTGTTCCCGACACAGTGCGAGGCATAAATACACTTTTTTATTTCTAATTGCGTGTAAAAAATATAAAAGTACTTACAGCGCCATCGACATATTTCACGAAAAAATTCCACGATTTCCCAGGTATTTAAAGGAATCCGGTATCGGATTCTAAAAGTTAAGTACCTTTTAGGATCCGATACTGGATTCCTTATCATATCCTGTTATCATTATTTTAATTTAGTACCTAATTTATTTAAATTTTAAGTATTAGCAGCCTTACCGTTATATTTATTCAAGTATTTGCTTTTTTATTAAATTAAAATAAAAACAAAATCACACATACTTTTCATCAAATAAATTATGTTTATAAAACTAGCTTTGGAAACTAATTAGGCTAATGTACTATTTTAGTTCTAAGGTTTCAAATGTGTTTTAACATGCTGTTTGTTTATTAAAAAAAAAGAAACTAACGATTTAGTTAAATATTTTTTCTTTTGTCCAACGACCTCCGTGGTCGGCCCTGGGTGCTGTGGTACTGTCACAAGCAGGGCCATATTTAACCTGTTGGAGTTCCTGGGCATATAAGAATAATGGGGCCCTATGACTTTCACAGAACACTTTTTTATTACTAGGATTACATTAAGAGTTGGTTAACAAGGTTTCAGATTTTTTTCCTTACAGTCAATAGATTAATAGATAATATTTCATTTTAATGGAGCGATACTCATGTATTTAAAATTATTTAAGCATGAATGAAAGCAAGAAATTCGATAGCCTTATTTTTGGGCGAGAGCAGAGTAGTTTCGCGCATGCAAAAGCTAATAAGCAAGTCGATAATGTAGTCCCTAATTGAGGTTCGATTTACGCTAATTAAATAAGTTTTTCAGTAATAAATGTCGGTATTGGTTTAGTGATCTGGCAGGAACTAGGGGGCCCTTATCCATCGCGGGGCCCTGGGCATTTGCCCAGATTGCCCAGTGGGAAAGAGGGGTCTGGTCACAAGTGCTTTAGCTACTAACCTTGGGTTTAGAACATTGTATGTGATGTTGTCTAATATTTATTATTTATTTATTACCAGCCAGTAAGCTATATCAAAGTCCTTTAATAATCTGATAATTTAACTATATGTTTATAATTAGAGCCCAGAAATTGAACTTTACGGTATCGTCATAATTGACCTCAAAATCGCTTGTACGATCTTGTGATACGATTATAGTGTTATCACGTCCTACGCATGTTAATTTCAGAATTAACTCGGGTCTCTAATTAGGATATCCACTGGTGTGCAGTGTGTCATTGCTTAGTCGTAAGTGAAGTGTGATGGCTACATCTCTGTATGACTACCATTTGGATGACACTTATAGGCCTAATTTAGGGTTGAAAATCGATTGATTAATACAGATCTTTGAGTAGGTAGTTGACTGTACGTAACAGTTTAATTAACATTAATTCAATGGGGCTTACACTGAAATAAACCTCTTCTTAACGGATTTCTTAGAAATAATAATTTTGATAAAATTAAAATAGAAAATTTATTATTAATTTTGCAAAATATAAATTTATTAATAATGCAATAATATAAAAGACATAAAAATTATTTTCATATTTTATTTTCACGCCTATTGTTATAACTTAGTTTGGTATTATTTTATTTTAATTACGTTTAACTTATACTATACAAATATTTTTACCATTTACTTTCTCTTGACAATTATATATATTATTGATTGTCTATAAGATATAAAATACGCATGTAAAAACGTCAACGCCGCCGAGCCCTTAGGTAAGGCAAAAAAAAATTAAAACAATATTAATTTTGTTAATATCATTTAGCTTAACATCTCCTAAATCCAAAATCTATTAAAATATCTAAGGTTACCATTATAATTTATATTATTATTAATATTAATATTGTTATTAATATATTAATTTAAGTTTTGAAAAATCCTATGTTTATGAATGATAATGCGTATTGCCATAGCCAAAGTCCACATTCCAAAGTTTTCAAGGGTGCTTTGAGAGACATGTTTGCAGAAATTCTTACGAAAGTCAAAAGACAATATCCCAGATACAAGCCTTTTGTTATTTAACTTAGACTTACAGTAATATCTACTACAATTGGAGATCTTCAGTATTGTGGAAAACAAATGACAACTGCGTTTCTTCTAAATGTATGACGATCCTAAACAAATAATAATTTAAAACAAATTTGATATACTCGCCATCGTGAAATCGATTTAAGATTAATAATGGTGTAGCGTAAGTATAGAATAAGTAAGTCTAAGCACTTTAAAGCTATAATATCGATCGCACAACGATAGATGAAGCATTTTAGCTTTCACTTATTTAATGTAACAATGAAATTTTATATAATAAATCAGTATATTAATAGTGATTATTATAATTCTAACCTACGCAACGCTCACATCCCCGGGCTTCGTAATATAGTTTTCGTAATGTTTGAATTTTATAATTCCGTTTTAGAATATCTGTAAAGTTCTAAACGACATCTACTAGGTGGTTTATAGGTTTGGATGTCTGGTACCCGGCAACCACCAGAAGAGGGGTGGGGCTGCTAGGGCAGACCTAGGTGGGGCGGCTAGGGAAGACCTAGGTGGGGCCGCTGGGCAGATCTAGGTGGGGCCGCTAGGGCGGACCTATGTGGGGCCGAAGAGCCAACTATCCGTCAGGACCCAAGGTGGTGCGTGGTAACACGGTCCCGAAATTGACCCTGACGGATAGTGGTGGTACGTCCTAGTGCTTTATAGCTTAGTTAGCTTAGCGTGAGAGCTTCCCTCATTCACCCGTTCACTAACCCGCAGCGGGGATCCTTAACAGATTTTTAATCATTTATTCATTCAAAAGAATAATGCAATTTCACAATGAATAAATTCTACAAACAGACCTAAAGTACCATTTCAGATTAAAAAATTAAGTGTGAATTACCCGAAATTCAATACAATGAATTTTGTAATAAGATTTCACATGAATTGTATTTTAAATAACATTTCAAGATAAACAATAGGTTAGTACAATCAACAAGCTTATGAGTACTTTTAGCATAACGTCAAAGAGGTGGTTCCTAGGTAATATATGTATACCTAACCGTCTACCTACCTACCTACCTTCTATATACAAAAAGAAATGTTCGCCTAAGTTTAACAGGACTGTTAAGAGTTTTGGTCAACGGGTACGGTGACTACATCATCTTGTAAGAGGACGAGATTCCGAGTTAATTCAACCTTTTTGTATTATTTATTACTGAAAACAAAAATAAAACGAATAATGTCAAGGGTCAAGTTATTTCCCTAATGCTAACCAATTTAAGAGAGTAGCTATTTATTTGAGTGTTTTTTGCAGATTGATTACTATTATCGCTTGTTTGTGTTCGGGTTTTATTATATGTAAGTGTATTCTATAAATAACTTTCTTAACACTGTTAAATTTATTTATTTTATTTATATTATTGGACTACCTACAAGGCTGTCGCTTATTGCAGGCGTATATATAATCCCTACTAATATTACAAATGTGAATGTAAGTTTGTTTGTTATGCTTTCACGCAAAAACTACTAGATCGATCATCATGAAACTTCGTACATATATTCTTGGAGGTATTAGAGATAACATAGGATACTTTTTATTGAAAAAAAAGCGAGCAGAGCCGCGGGTAAAAGCTAGTATAAAATAATATAATAATAATAAAATAATTACATTCATATAAATAAGCCTAGCCCAAAGTAAGCACTGTAAGGCTGGTGTTATGGATACTATGCTAACGGATAGATATACATACACAAATATGTTCTCTATATATATATATATATATATAGGTTCGTATCCAGGACCGTTGGTGTGAAAGGCAAGATCGCTACCATTGTACCAAACGGTCGTCAATTCTACGACATATAATTGAACGAGACACATTTCAAAGTGACGCCTTAATTAAAGGCTGCCTCGGCATAGTAGTAGTTAGCAATCTGACATAGAATTCTAAAGATAGATTGTAAAATATTGATCTGCAAATTGTAAAATGATAACACATAGTGAACAAAGTGAATTAAAGTGACCCATGGCAGCTGCATAGTCCTACGCTCCTGTCATTTTGGGTTCTCATTTAATGTGACAACAGGCTATTCGGTTTCTGTAACATTTCCAATTTAAATTAAAAAATATATATATTGTAAACCGACGTAAGGTTTTTTATTAAATCCTGAAATGTTGACTCTTTTATAGGAGCCGTGATCACAGGACGACTAAGATATTGGTCATCGTACTTGTACTTGCGTGCACATACCTACACAATATTTTAATCGGGCATGTTCCTAATTGTTCAAACTTATACAAATCAAAATTGTTTTATTTTCTATATAAATGTGTGATAATTCATTCAAATGGGTTTTAAAATTTATTTCAATTTCAATTTATTTGAATATTAACTGTGCAAAGAAGTGTAAAAACTAAACACATACCTAGTTGTTTAAAACACCTAATTTTTGTTCCGAAAACTACTGTTATCCAGATACCATTTTCATTTATAATATAGTCACGATTGTTTTTTGACTTTTTGGCGGGATCGCGAAGCTCTAATATCAACTACAACACATGTTTTCTTGTTAAAATTTGTGTTGTGGTTGATATTCGTGTGTAATAATGGTGGGTTATTAACCACTAAGTGCTTCTGAATATGTATGAGTGTTGGCAAGTGAAACAAAACAATGGTGTCTTTTCGCGCTCTCTCAAGAAGGCCACAAGGAGGTTCAGTAAAACCTCACATCTTTACTGAAACCTAGGAAATTACTCAAGAACTGGCAATTATACTTACTTGACACTGGCTCGATGCACAAATCGTGCAAGTCACAAATAAATAAAGATACACTATTGTTTTTAATTAATTTGATATTTTTAAGTAACATACTCCACACAGTCTCTGTGACTGATTTGCTATAATTTCAGTGTTTATATATTAATTTGGTGTGTTTTTTCTATAGATGAGTCTTCGCCTAACTCAATAATTCCAAGACGAGTAGCAATTATGACAACTTCATTTTGTTGCAAAAGAAATTCTTAGCACGTAAGGTGATCTTGTTAAGAACAATAAATAAGAAGAAACAAATTAAACTAAAGACAAATAAAACTGTGTAAGAATCTATAATCTAAGATCACAAATTTATTGTTTGTCTGTCCGCTCCTTTACCCGCTCTTTTTCCATTGTATATGCGTTACCATAGCAATGCGTTAACACGTTACGACGCGGTACTCCAGTCCACTATGACACTAACAATCTTCATACAAATGTTTCGTACACCTATACCCGTACTGTTTTTCACAGTATTTTAGTGTACACGTGTTTTTGACACTAGGAACACAAGCCTCCTTTACCGAATGACAGTAAGACTGCTCTCTATGACACTCTAATGTAAAATCGACGGTTGTTGCCGTAGTAATTTTTAGATTAATTTTCGTGAAAACGGCGATATCCGTACTGTCATAATATGAATTCCACCTTTACTTTATATGCCGTTACCGCGGCGTAACGTGTTAACCGCAAGTAGTTCGTCTACCGGACGCTAGATGGCGCTAACAGAAAAATATTTAATATTAGAAAAAAATTAAAGAATTTTGTTCACCCGTGCGAAGCCGGGACGGGCCGCTAGTTATTTCTAAGTTAATATATGTAAGTGGTTATAGTTAATTTAAAAAATCAAATTTCCGTTTCTCCCTAATTATACATGAAATAGGCAAAACTTCTATTATAAAACGGCATCCCAAACAATATTTATCTTTTTAATTCTAATACTTTCTTTCAATATTTTATCATCATCATCATTCCAACTGAATGTAGTCCATTACTATATTGAATCCTCCCCCTCCCATAATGGAGGGATTTAGCAGTAACCTTCATAGTCGGCAGACGGGTTAGAGATCGCTGTAACATAGCATATTACGGAAAACGCTGATGCCCGTTTTGTCGTCAATGGAAAGTGTTTTAACACTTATTAACATAAAAATAATCATTATGGTAATACATTAGCATATACGAAATGATAATTTAATTTCAATTGAATTATATTTAAATATAAATAAAAATTACTCATATATTTGACGCTTCCTCTCTTCTAGCCCCCAAGTTGCGAGCTTGACAAGGACCATAACACTGGTCTCGTATTATTTTGTAATATCCACCTTATTATTAACACTGTGATTTTGAAATTAATTATTAAATAGTGAGTAATATTTCCAAGTAACAAAGATTTATTTCCTTTGATAAATTTCATTATAAAAATTTATTTAAGATTCAAAAGATCTAAAATTATTACAAACACGCAATCGATTATAAATCCACATCGAAAAAACTATTATATGATAATAATTTAGATTCCTTATTCATTGTGTGCAATGTACAGTCTACAGCAGTGGTTAATGATGCTGTTGGTATTCCCGTGTGGAAATATTTTACAGAAATAATTTCTGATTTACTCCGAAAAAATCAGAAAATTTCTTATTTTATTCTGAAACTCTCTGAAAAGCTCAGGAATTCTCGAAACTTACGCTTCAAATTTACTCAAATTTAGTCTGAAATTATCAGAAAGTTTCACATATTCAAAAATTGTTTCTTCCGATTTACGCTTCTTCTTCCCGAAACTTTCTAAAAAAACATGTTTCAAATTTGAGAAAGATTCTGAATATTTCGTATCATTATAATAAAATTTCTGATTTTTTCGGAGTAAAACAGAAATTAATTTTGAAAAATATTTCCACACGGGTTTCCTTTACACGCACCGCATTACTTATTAAACTTGAAATAAGAAATGGAGTAACTAAAGATACTGACCTGGTTGGGTCCAGTAAGGTTCAGCCCACAGGAGTTGCAGCGGAGACATTCCTCGTGGTAATGATTGTTGTCGTATAAAGGGGATGGCTCTGCAAAGTGAAAAAAAATGTGAACATACTTCATCACAGGCAGCTGTTGGAGGGCACACCTTTCTTTTAGCTAGAAAAACCATAAAGAGAACTATTTAGCATTCTCCACATAAGTTCATGCGGGTTATATCGACTAATATATCCGGGTCTAACAATTGAATGTCTTTTTTGAATAATCTGACTATAACCATTGTTATCCACTTATTATCAGACTATATGAGTTTTGTACTGATTCATTTAATTAAGGACAAACAACAAGACCATTCACTTTTACACAATTCAAAATAACGCTGGATAGGGATACAATATTTTAATAATAATAAATAAAATATAAAATGTGGTTCGCCAGCCGTTGACCATGACGAATGACAAATGATAACAATCCTTGCATTTTTAAAGTGCAATGCATTCAAAATGCAAAAATATTAAAATCATAAATAAATTGGCTATTTCATCTTTATCGATTGTGGCAATTGCGGTATCGGTTGATGACAAAGCTGGCCTACAGCTTAAAAGAGTAAAAACTATAAGAAAATTTCGACGGGTGGTTCACAAGGCTTGGTAGCTCAATAGGGAGAGTAGTGAACCGAACATCCAAAGGTTGCGGGTTCGAGTCCCACCTGAGATTAACTTGTGAGACGAGTTGAGTTTTATTATTAACTAGCGACCCGCCACGGCTTCGCACGGATGCAATGCTCTACTTTTTATGCATGTATTATACATATAAACCTTCCTCTTGAATTACTCTATATATTAAAAAAACCGCATCAAAATCCGTTGCGTAGTTTTAAAGATTTAAGCATACATAGGGATATAGGGACAGCGAAAGCGACTTTGTTTTATACTATGTAGTGATCTCAGTATCTTCAATATAAAAATATTATTATCAATTTATTGTTATTCTCTCTGCAGGAGCACAGGATTTCAAAATAGATGAAAACAACACAAGGATAATGGGGAGCTAGCAAATTAAGAAAAATAGTGTAAATGCACTATGCACATGTAAATCCTATTAGCGACGTTGGTTTTTTGATTACACTGGTCAACAAAATTTCAACTTTGTCGTGCCACACGGACTTTTTTGATATTTTTTACTTTAATTGGTGATTGTAATAAAAAATAAACAGTTAAAAAAAATTTGCTAGACAAAGATTTTATTCTATTGAGTAATTTAAAATATTCAGAAAAAATACGGATCTCGTAAATCAAAAGTTTATTTTTTTATAAATGACTTAGAAAATCTAAGATTTTCTTGAATATTTAGCTTCTGGTTGGTCCCTTTTAATTGTCCAGCAGTAATCTGCTAACATATTTGGGCTCCATTTGCCCTGGTACCGCTTTTCCATATCAGAAATATCCTGATGGAACCTCTCGCCGTACTCGTCACTGACAGCCCCTAAATTGTCAGGAAATAAATCCAGGTGCGAGTGTAAAAAATGGATCTTAAGTGACATGTTGCAACCTAATGCTTGATATGACAATAACAGCTCGCTAACCAACTCTCTGTAGCTGTCACTCTTGTGGTTACCCAAAAAATTTGCAACAACATTTTTAAAAGACTTCCGTGCTGATTTTTCTAAATCGCTTAATTTTTCTTCAAATCTTGAATCTTTTACTAACTCCCTAATTTGAGGGCCAACAAAAATACCCTCTTTTATCTTTGCATCACTTATTTTAGGGAATTTTTCTTTTAGATACAAAAATCCACTCCCATTGCGATCCATTGCCTTCACAAATTTTTTTATTAATCCTAATTTGATATGCAATGGTGATAGAAGCACATTATTTGGCTGTACAAGGGGTAAATACTTTACGTTTTTTTGCCCGGGAACCAACGATGCACGCGTAGGCCATGTTTTTTTTATATAGTGATTAGTTCTGTCTCGGCTATCCCATTCACATAAAAAGCAGCAAAACTTTGTATAACCCAGCTGAAGTCCAAGTAATAGTGCAACAACTTTAAGATCACCGCAGATTTTGAAGGAATATGTACTGTAATTTATTTTTTCAAGTAAAAGTTTTATATTTTCATAAGTTTCTTTCATATTTGCAGCATGGGCCACAGGTACAGACGGAAGCTTATTTCCATTATGCAATAAACCTGCCTTTAGACTTGCTTTCGAAGAATCAATGAATAAACGCCACTGAGAGAGATCAAAATCTATGTCCAACATTTTCATAAGCTCATTTATGTTATTGCAAAACACCAAATCTCCATCCTGAGAAAAAAAGTTCTGAAGTGTTGATCACGGTTTCGAAAATAGCTAAATTTTGTATTATGATGTAGCAAATTCCATTCTTTTAGACGAGATCCTAATAGTTCTGACTGTTTTTTTGACAAATTTGAATCTAGATCCAAATCATTTAGGTCTCCTTGAGTTATCAAATGTGGCTCCTTTGCAATTTCTTCAAACTCAAAGTCATCGTCCTCGTCAACACATACACTTGAAGTAGACGGTTGTGAATTGTCGTTCTCAACAGACGTAGTTGCAACTGGTATTAGTTCTGGCAATTTTTTACAATGAGAGACTGGTCTTATAGCCGAAGATAAGTTAGGGTAAATAACTGTGTTTTTTTTCTTGTAATTTATACCTTTTACGTCAGTGAGACAAAAATAGCAATCTGAAACGTGATCTCGCTGTTCAGTCCATATCATGGGTACAGCAAACGGCATAGGTCGTGCACCTTTTTTCCAGTCAGTTAAATTTTTCACACACGTTATGCAACAGATATGAGGGGCCCAGGATTTGTCTTGATGGGCGACAGAAAAACCAAAACATTGGTGATAACACTCCATCACAAGATTTGTAAAATTTCGTCGTTGTTTTTTGAATGTAAGTTCTCCGCAGACATAACAAAAAGAGTTAGGATCATTAATACACTTCCTTGACATGCTCACAGGGTTAATAAATCCCAAAAAAGTGTTCAAATTCAACGATAAATATTTTGATCTACTCTAATACTATAATACAAAGATTCTAAAACTGAAAACAAAATGCTTATGACAAACATTACGTACAGGCCAAAAATAATAAAAAAAAAGTTTCATTACGATACAGGTCTTGTATGGACACCTGTAACATAATATAACTTTTTTATCATAACGATACACCTATACAACCTCCAGCTGGACCAAGGAGGTTGAACCTCTACTTTAAAAAGGTTTCAATGAACGAGTCCTCGACGACCGACGCAACACGCATGCGCAATCGATGTTTGCACCTTAGCGCCAACATTTGACATTTAAATAAATTTGTTGTTATATTCAGCGTTTTATTTGCAATATTGTTTTACATATTATAGTATGAGAGTAGATAAAGTAGTGTATGACACTGTACATAACTTGGTCTTATAACACTCGTGTGATGCTATAAAAAAACTCGCCTACGGCTCGTTTTTTTAAAACACACTCATGTTATAAGAACCCTTATTATGCAACAGTATCATAAACTACTATTATAACGATTTACTTGTAAGCGTTTCTGTTAATTTACTGCCGTAGTACTAATTATGAGTATTACCGTATCACAACAAATAGGAGGCTAATTGACATATGGCAACTGTGATTTAATAATGAGGGTAGATTGATAAAACAAAATTAGCTATCAAAGTTCGTGTGGCAAAACCAGTGTTGACCAGTGTTATTATAACCCAGAGCACTGGAAAATAATATGTTTAACTTAGTCAGACTAAACTTATAAAAATAAAGTTTACAATTTATGCAGAATTTAAATATAAGAATTAATCAAATGCCTAAAAATTTATAAATTTAAAAAGTTCAATAATAGCCTAATCGCATGCTCAATTATATTAAATTTTAGTAAGTCCCAGTATCCTGTATACTGGCAAATTAAGATCTCATCAAGTTATAGACGGCTTAGGCTGAGCAGACGCTATAGCTCAATATAGACATATTGAGCTAGGAAATCCACAAAGAGAATACCTTCGTTTTTCTAACCTCTAACAGCTATTGGTCGCTTTGCAAAGCAAGAAGGAGTTCACGACAAGAGAGTTTTGGTAACTAACTTTCGATGATGATCTATTATTCACATCACAGGACAGCAGCTTTCTTCTGTTCTAAGATCAGATTATTATAAGGGCTGCCATGATTTTTTATAGTAATTAGGTAAGCACTTGACCGCTATCTCGCCTGATGGAAAGCGATGATGCGATCTAGAATCCGACGCGCTAGCTTAGAAGGTTCACTCGTGAATTGAAGATTCCTAAATTGTATAAGTCAGGAAACACAGACTCAGGCAAGAAGCTCCTCTCCTTAGCGGTACGGATCACAAATTGGGACCAAAACGTTTAGTGTCGCCTATTTGTAAGTCTGGTTATCCGATGATAGGCAACCTACGTTCCTTCCATGCTCAAGGCTTTTAAGCTTATTTATAAAAAAATTGTCATTGCTGATGAGCTTTCTGGCCCTCATTATACTTAATTTCGTATTTAATTTCTGTTTAGAAAATAGAAGTTAAACCAGTGAATAGATTGGATTGTTTGTTGTTCTGGCACGTGTCTGCAACTTTGGTGTTTAGATATCAAGAGTTATATATTGCTTCGATGTTTGCACAGTTGCACGTGTATTAGATCCCTGGGGAGATCTTGTTGCCACAGTTTCCTCGTATATCTATTGTTATCAACTGAACTTCAGTTGGTCTTAGATGTAGTTACATTGTTCAGTTTAATTAGCAACGGAAATCGAACAAGATGTTGAATTATTGTAATTATATAAATATATATCTCTTTCATGTCTAGTTTTTTTTAAAACTGATGTTTATGTTTAACTTCACCTCAAAACGAATGAAGTCAATATGAAATAAGTGGAATAAAATGTATATAAAATCAGAGAACTTCTTTTAAGATCGCTAATATAAGGGGCGCCCAAAATTGCTTCCAAAATTATTATTATGTGTTATCTCTTGTAAACATATATACCTACTTATACAGTCACTTTGGTCACTCCTAAGTAAGGCAATATATTTATTTTATAAAAACTAACGAGTGATCAAATCTC
This sequence comes from Calamotropha paludella, assembly GCA_927399485.1. Classification (NCBI taxonomy): domain Eukaryota; kingdom Metazoa; phylum Arthropoda; class Insecta; order Lepidoptera; family Crambidae; genus Calamotropha; species Calamotropha paludella. Next base: position 21,529,374 of record OV656817.1, on the reverse strand, counting down.
TTCTGAAATAGTAACTACTTCTAAACTATTTTACTTAGTAGTAAGGTCTTGACTTTATCATACTTGATTTTTTACATACATCTTGACTTTTTGGTCATATTTTAGTGCATCTAAATAGTAACAAAGAAGGGCTATACACCCTTCTATTTTACATTTAAAAAGTGAAAAAAAAAACAATCAGATTTTCTGACACTTTTTACTTTTCAAAGTGAGTGTTTAATAAACCTTTTACTGTCAATTTAGTGTCTACTTTTATAGCTGTCGGACGAAACATCGGCAGATATGGCAAAATAAATGAACCCATCCGAGCTCTGTAACAAAAATAATTAAAAAAGATCGTCAATCAAAACAGTCGGGGCAAAAGGCCTTATTATTGAGGATTTGTCATATTGCTGTGTCTTAATGGGTCGGACACTGGTGACCAGATAGATTGTATGATAATTTTAATTAATTATAGAGATAAATATGAAAGTAAATCTATAGAATAAACAAATCATGAATAACGATTTCTTCAACTAGAAACTGCGAAATAACTGCCCTGATATAAAAGAAAAGTTTTTTTAAATAGTTGTCAAGATTGCTGCTTTTAACAGTAACGTAGCTGAATGTGATGGCGCTAATAATACATGTATTTCTAGGAGGATTAATAAACTTATTTTAAAAGAAGCATATACTAAACGAGTCTCATTTTTATGGTGTATTGTTAATAAATTAACCAGGTTTCCCATTGTACTATTTCCAAATTAAATAATCATCTACTTCGTCCTTTTTTGGGATACTGATAAAAACTAAGAACCCTACTTAAACAATTCTAGTTGGACATGGGTTGACAGAGATACTTTGCTAACGATCCCGACGGACTCTTACTTTCCGACCTAATACCTCAGTTTTCTAATCTAATCACGGTAATTTCCTGGCGTAAATTTCAAACCCATTTCGTGATTTACTATCTTTGCCATTTTGAAATGAGAAGACTTGTTTTAATTATATATTTATGAGTTAATAAATAGGTCATAAATACTTCTTTTCAACTTATTAATTATTTTTAATTTGGAACGCGTTTATTATCTTAAAAACTTCTTTCGATTTCGCGTTATTCACATATTTTTTCCTGTTCGTTATCAAATTTCAATATGGAATGGGATGTTAAAGAAAATAGGATTGCAGTGATCGCCTTGCACAAAGTGGGTATGGAGCCGTCGGTCATATTCCAGACACTTCAAAGGCTTGGTATCAGCCGTATGTTCGTATATCGTACTATCAATAAATACAAGAACACTTCCTCTGTCGAGGACCATAAAAGATCGGGATTGCTGCGTGCTATTAGAACTATAAAGGCTGTTAATGCTGTTACAGCCAGAATTCTTCGGAACACCATTAGACTTCCCGCTAGGACTCTGTCGCGTATTATAAAACAAGTCCTGAAGCTCGGTGCTTATCGTCGATATCCAGGATATGCTCTAAATCAATCTTTACAATTAAAGAGAGTGGATCGATCAAAATGCCTTCTGTTATGATACGCAGGTGAAAGTGTACGCTCACAGTTCTAAAGAAGCTGCTCAAGTGGTCGGAAAGGTACAACGTGGTCATCATCCTGTGTCAGTGATGGTTGGGTGGGGCGTGTCTTGTCAAGGCACCACAAAGCTATATTTTGTAAAAAGGAAGTGAAAACTTCAGCCAAAGTGTACCAAGAGACAGTTTTGGATCGTGTTGTGAAACTTCGCAGCAATACACTCTTTAAAAATGTACCCAAGCTGGGCTTGAAACCAACGATGCGGACTTTATAAGAGCTGAAGACTGGCCCTCATCTAGCCCAGACCTCAACCCTTTAGACTGCAAATTATTTTTAGTGGACGTGGCCTGACTCTAACCGACACGGTGACATCGAGTTTCTTAAAAATCTCTGGAGCAAGCAGTGGCGAAATTTCCAATGGAAACAGTACGTAAATCCATAGATTCGTGGGCAGAGAGATTAAGGTCCTGTATGCGGTCAATGGTGGCCATTTGGAATAGTTTTTATGTGGTTTTTTATATGTGACCCGCCGCTTCCCTCGCTTTAGAGTAGACTACGGCTTAAAAGTTGTATTTCTATCCTTCTGATCAGTATTTTTTTCTGGATAAAAGGTACTCTATGTACTTTTCTGTATCCTTAGCAAAGTGTATGCTATATTTCGTGATGATCGATTGAGTAGTTGAGGCGTGATAGTGTAACAAACAAACTTTCGTATACTATAAATATACGAAAGTTAGTATACAATTAGTTACAGTTAGTATACAATAAGTACTTTCGTATACGTAACTATAAGGTTTTTACCGATATGATATATAGCCTATCATTTGTGGAATAACACGTTCTTACTTTATACGTTCAACCTGTTCTTAAGTTATAGAAGGACATACAGAGAGACAGACAGACAAAATTTAAAGATATAGTAGAACTAAAATCAATGTGTCATTAAACGAATATTACGAATAGAACCAACAGTTTTTTAAAGTATTGTAGGTATAGATAAGTATAACTTTAACATTTTATTTTAGATGACTATCTCTGAAACTTACAAATCACAGAGTATTTTCGTGTGTACGTAGTTTTGTGTGTTTTAGTCGTTGTTGGTTAGGCATATAAGGCAAAACGAAATAATGAAATAAACTGTATATTATAATAGAAAGTAGTATCAAAGTCTTTCGCGAGACCAAAAAGTAGCTATATCAATGTTTATTTAAAATCATTCAATATACAGCTATCCAACGAGGAACCATTGCCAGCCTTTTGGGCTTTTTTCAACAGCAGCAGTGTGGCTAGTTTTCACATTTTTTAAGTGAAAACTTCTTCAGCATCTTTGTGATTTGAAAGTCGATGAATCGAAAAAGCTATAGTAAAAAGAGACAGACACATAAATTCATAAGATTTAACGTAGGAGATAGGAAGCATTATGTACGTGTGTTAATACGTGTTTGTGTGCGCATGCGTAGTACAAAGCTTGAGAGAAGGCATCACAACAACCGTGGTATTTTGTATGCGTGTACGTATTATTTTTGAAGGCTTCACTTCTACCACGTGTGAATTGTACATGCTTTTTTAGGTTCTTTTTTGTTAATTTAGTTATAATTAATGTTGTATTATTATATTTGTTAATTGTAGCCGGAAGTTTCCTATTTATAAACCATTATAAACTAATTATTAACACATTGAAGTTACTATCGCCCTACATAAATGACTAAAAGTTAGGCAGTTCACCGGCAGGGCACCCGATATTCTAAATTGTAATTATTCAGAAAAAGATTTTGGCCTAAAAAACCTAATATCTCAATCGACCCGAATAATCTTAATTGATTTAAATAAATTTAGAAAGCAATTAGAGGTTTCTATTATTTTGGAAAATATGTCGGCTCCTCAAAAACTTATTTTATAAAAAAAGAAACAAAAAGAGAGTTAACTTTCTTTCATTTAGTGCAACCGTTTGGAGCAACGGTGCTACCGTTCCTGCCTTTCTCTCCGACGGTCCTGGGTTCGAGTTTCGAAATGGGCAAATGTTTGTGTGATGAATACAAGCATTTGTACCTGAGTCATGGGTATTTATATATATTTCTATATATATTACATATCTATGTATGATATATGTATGTCTATCCCTTACCCTAAGTAGGTATATTTAACACAAGCTTTACAGTGCTAACTTTGGGCTAGGCTAATTGGTGTGAATGTAAGAAATATTATTCTTATTTTAACATTCTGTCAATAGAAAACTGAATATTATTTAATTATTTATTTTTGTAGTTAAGAGATGCGCGGTTAACAATAAATAATAACATAAAAATAATAAAATTAACATAAATATAAATGGATCATACGAGATTGTTTTGAAATGAATAAGATTAGAATGGATTTCATACGTTGTTAACTCTAGACGGTTTGTGATGGTGTGAGAAAAGGACAGCAGCTGTTTCATTATTAGAATATTCACAGACTGGTTTAGTAAAATTGGGTCTTTCACGAGTATTTCAATGACATTTGAATAGCGAATCGCGCATTTCGCTACTACGATTCGGCGGCTATATTCTTGATACTAATACTGACAGGCGAGTAGAAGCCCACAAACGAGTCGCATCTCCTATAAATCTCATAAACAACGAAGGAACATGAATCGAATATATTAATAAGTTTAGATATACGAGATAAATTACTCATCCGATTTTGAAATGTCTTACTAATATTTAGAATCAACTAGCAACCCGCCCCGGCTTCGCACGGATGCAATGCTCTACTATATTATGTAGATTTTCCCACGTTTTTCTTAGGTCGCTTTCTTGTCTGTTTGCTTGTCTGTCGTCTTGTCTGTCCGGTTGGAATCTTGTATCTCAATTTTTAGGCACTTCCCAACCACCTAGCGAGTTGAAACTTTCAGGGTAGCTCAGAACCCGATGACAATGCACGCTTAAACTTAAACTTTCAACTTTCTAGGTGCACTTTCAGGTCAACATTCGGCAACTTTCACTTTTGTATGGGGCTTATCCGATTGTTGCGTAACACACGGTTACTTCGTTGAGTTAATAATTAAAAAGAATAAAATAATGTTACTTATGGAGATGTAATGAGATGTATGATATGCATAGATGTTGAGAGTATTTGTAAAAATGCGCCCCCACGTTTTGAGTGGCCCCTCGCTTGGCCCCGCCGGGTTATTTTATTCTTTTTTTGGTCACTGAAAAACGTAGGATTTTTAGATTTTTAAATCTAGTATTATTTCAGGGTACACATAGGCTATCTATTATGTCCTTTAAATAAATCGTCATTAAATATAAATGTAAAAATGGTAGAGTATTACTTTTTTATGTATTTACACAGCTTCTACTGTATTGGCAACTAAGTTTCACAACCAAGAAATTAACACACAAGAGTTAATATTGCTACTCAACCAGTTGCCAAAGACGGTAGTTTACCTATTCTTGTTCCACAACTATTATTGTGTTTACCTTAAAAGTTTCGCAAGAAGTTACCGTGAAAGAAAATACTTTCTTGCTACTTAACCAAAATGGCCAATACTAACGAATAAAAATACGGTATTGTTTCCCATTCTAGCACAGTTGATGTCTTGGAGTCAGAAACCACATCTTATGATCTGAAAAACGTTAGCAGCATAAAAGAAGAAATATGTTAATAACGAACAGATAATTGATATATTTTATTTTTAAGTGATTGGAAATTTTATCTTTAGTTAGGCAGTAGGTACAAAAAAGTTTTTATGACATGGAATAAGTGCATAGCTATACATATAAAATGTTGCGTTCACAATGTTATTATATACATGCCTCCTACAGACCTACAAATCTTTAGTACTGTCAACGAATTCTAAGTTTTATGATTTATATACATTTTACGAATTATTATGTTCGATGGCTAGTTTCTACCAGCAAGTAAAATTTTCGGAATAATAAAATAAGAACCGACAAGTAACACATTTAGAACTTGCGAAGGATCTAATATAGTTCGTATATAAAAACCAGCCAAGTCAGACCTCAGGCCACCATATATTATCCTAAGTTATTTAGAAGAAATGATATTTTATGTTCTTATAAATAAATTGAAATTGGCACCCATTTAGATCTCACTTCTTATGTCGTTGAAGTCAACAACCAAGGCATTTATCATAATAGTGAACTTGGCTCTCATTTCACATTAATGTTTTTGATGGGATATCATTACTTCTTGTAAATAAATTATTAGTGGGTACTTATTTATAACATACATTATTACATTACTCCTAATATAATCAATGAAGTGTAAAATTATAATAAAATGATAAAAGATTACCAGTTTAGGATTTATTTCTTTGTATTCACCTTATTATCTATCTGCATGCCAAATTTGAACTTTCTAGGTCATCTGGAACTGGGTTAGAGTTTTGATTTATATGTCAGTCAGTGATAAAAATGACGATTTTTGGATTTTATATCTAAATCACCGTTTGAGATGTGTTTATGAAATTTAGAGCACATATGTATCTCGCAAGTCTCAATATATGAGTCGTAATAAACGTGTTTATGTGAAACAGTTTTTGAGTTATGAGGGGGTCAAAAGTGGCTCCAAATGGTTCGTGTAATATTACACACGGTGCTGCTCGCCAGTTCTGTTCTAGAACTTGACTTGACACGCTACCGCGTGTCTATGTAGATGAATATTTTCGTAGGTATTACAGATTTAAAATGCATTTTTGATGTTTTTTTTTTTATTTTGCTGGATTTGTTTTAACTTAGGACTCTATGTCCTGTCTAGGTTTCATTTTAATTTATAACACAGCAACACGTGGCCGAGTCTCAGCTAGTATATGTATATATAAATTTTGGGCGTTGATAATATTCCGTAAATCAGCGGGTATTTTCTTTTATTAATCGAGAAACCAGGTAAGCTGTTTTCCGCTCACCGCAGACATTGTTCGTTGGCACGACTGACCGTACTAAGTAGATTCGCGCGGTAGATCGCGTGCACACAGGACGTGCCACTTTTCTATGGTGTATTGTATGGGATGAAAATAAGTTTCTTTTTACCTTACACGCTCGAAAAAGTTTGATTTGTCTTTTAATTTTTGTGTGGAAAATTGCGTTTTATCCGCTAGCATGGAAAAGTGTTAAAATTAGAAAATTTATTTTCAAAGAAAAATACACATGCTACATTCCGAATTGTCATTATATTCTTTATAAGTTACATTTTATTCTTATTTAAATTAATACTATAATGCTCCATTTTGGTTTAATAAAATTATTTTAGTCCTTTATCTCCTAAAAGCAGCAAGAATAAATAATATTTAGTATATACCATTTGTTAAGTATGTCGAAGCATTCGATTATTTAAATTAAACTCTAGAGGTTAAGCTTAAAATAATGTTTGTCAGTAAGGATTTGTTTACAAAATACGATTTAATCAAATGGAAAACGTCAGGTTAGTACCTGGGTGAAATCCTAGATGGCGTGACTTTGAGGAGGCGTTGCAAGTTGGCAACACTAAACGTTTCTGAGATGACTCTTGAGAAGCACAGACTGTCAGCGTGCTATAAGTGTAAAACGTTTAATTAGCATGCTATAAGCGTGAAACAGATTATAGTGACGTTAGCACGCTATAAAGCTATAACGTTTACTTCATAGTTTATACCGAGCGGGACGTCACTTTTCGTTGGACCGCCACGCAAGGAGGTTGTCACGCCATCTTGGGGATCACCACGTTTTTCATCTATCGAAATCTCGTGCATCACTTGCGGTTTTAGGCCGCAAGTGGTTTCAGATAATAAAGGAGTCTATCCTTCAACCATACGCGCTCTTATTTTGACGATCACTGCAACTCGTCATGGATAATAAAGAGCATTCCGATGACCGGCGTGAGGCCTCGCCGTTATCAGAAGTGGGATGCAACCACAACGCGCCACATAATGTGAATAGTGAATTAAACGCTGGACAGTCTAATAACGGGATAAGTGCTACGGAAAATAACACGATCGACGAAAAATGGCGGTTACTGATGGAACAGCAAAACCGTAACTTTTTGGCTTTGGTGCAAGCAATGCAAACGCCTACGACGAGTAACAATTTTCGTCTACTCGATTTTGATCCCGGGAAAAAAGACGTTGACGCTCGTGCCTGGATTACAACCGCGAATATGTGTGTGAGTGATCAGCGTCAAGAAGGCGCAACTTTAACCGTGGGAAACCTGGACACAAATCCGCATTTTGCCGTACAAAGAGAGACATGAAGACGCAAGAGGATCGCCATCACCAGAAGCCTCATCCTGTCCAGAGTGGGAAGCCTGCTTCCATCACCTGCTTCCACTGCCGGGGTCAGGGCCACAATGCGTCGAGCTGCCCTGAGCGAAACAAGAAGGGGACTGGAACCAACTCATAGAGAGAGAAGCGTGTCGACGTGTGCGTTGTGAACGCACCTGCTTGGACCTTACAACACTCCGGTGAGCGATATTGTTTTTCGTACGATGTTGGTGCTGAATGCTCGTATATTAAGGATAGTGTTGTTCAAAGTTGACTGGTAAACGTTTATATAATGTCACTGTCATGACCGGTATAAGCCAAACACAAGTGTTCAGCGCAGAACAGGTATAATGTTGTGTAACGATTAACCATTTAAGATTTTTTAAGTTTTACAAGACCTTTATTTGCAAAATGATATTAAGATCGGCCGGAACATTTTTTTGGTTGAATTAGTGTGAATTCTTTTATTTTTTTATGAACCTACCCTCGATCTAAATAATATCGATACATCCGTATCGTTACGTATGGTAATAGTTAAACTTTGAAAGCTGTAAATTCTAACCTTACAAGTACGCATATGATCGGTTGAGAAGGATGCCAAAGGGTTATGTACCAGTCGAAGTTGAAGTTGAGTTACATGTTGATCAATGATATTTTTTTTTTTTTTTTGTGGGAACTCGAGTGGGATCTTGAGCCGTAAAGGTGTTGACCGTACCTAGAGTCATTACGCAGTCGTAGCCCGGTAGAAATCGGTGTCTATTGGGGAAACCTAAGTAGTCTGTGGGTACACGGTGTGCATTTGACTTAGGTAAAGGTCGTGGTCCCGGTGGACCGTAGTGTGTAGTCAATGGGTAATACACACGGTGTTGTGGATGTACAGAGTGGTACAAGTACAGCAATTTCTATTTCTGTGAAGATCGTGGCAAATAGAGGTACTCGAGTGTCCAATTAACTAAATTTAGAGATTGACATTAATGAAGTGTTGCTGTGAACGATCATGGTACATAGCCTAGCTACTTCTGTATACCTAAATGATGATGCTTTTGACAATTTTTTTTAGTTAAATGTTATTAGTTTAGTTTAATAAGTTAGTTGTCAAAGTAATAAAGAACAGCAGGGCATTATTAGGTGCTCCCATACGTATAATCGCTGATCAGGGTCGTTGCTTTTGAAGTGAAAGAACATTTTACTGTCCGGCACTATCTCTGTCTCTTCAGGTACCAGTTCATCCCGATTCCGTTGAGAAGACTGCGTTCATTACTTCGGAGGGTCATTTCGAATACGTAACCATGCCATTCGGTCTGCGCAATGCTCCTGCTGTTTTTCAGCGTGCTGTAATAAAGGCTCTTGGTGACCTTGCAAATACTTACGTAGCTGTCTATATGGATGCCGGAAGGTTACGTTCCTCCTGACGTTGAGACTATAGACGAAGACCAGGGCTCTGCTTCAAGTTAAGTAGATAGTGTTAAATTTATTTTCTGTAAGCATAAGACAAACAGAGTTTTGTTGTGTTCCGTCATGCTTCGGAAATAACGAAGAGTGTCTGTGACACTGTTTCTATGGTGTATGCGCTGTCAGAATGATTTCTGATGGTATGATATGGTGTATGCGCTGTCAGAATGATTTCTGATGGTATGATATGGTGTATGCGCTGTCAGAATGGTTTCTGATGGTATGATATGGTGTATGCGCTGTCAGAATGATTTCTGATGGTATGATATGGTGTATGCGCTGTCAGAATGGTTTCTGATGGTATGATATGGTGTATGCGCGTCAGAATGATTTCTGATGGTATGATATGGTGTGTGCGCTATCAGAATGGTTTCTGATGGTATAATATGGTGTGTGCGCTGTCAGAATTGTTTCTGATGGTATGGTTTTAAAAAAAAAAGTGTTCCGTTATTGGCCGAAGGTGACGAAGAATGCTTACATAAGATGTGTACCTTATGATGGCGATGATGGATAGGGGGAGTGTACCTGCTACTGCCATAGAGTAGTGGATGATATGGTGAGGAGGACCACTGTTTAATTAATCAGTCCATCTGTTTGTCTTGTGCTCCTGTTGCAATTTTAATTTTAACATGTTTCCCCTGAAATCGAAATGTTGTCAGGAAAGCCGAGCGAAACGGTTACTACTCTTGTGACTTTCTCTTGCAGATGAGTCACTCGAGGACGAGTGAACAAGCAGGATGGCCGTGTCGAAGCATTCGATTATTTAAATTAAACTCTAGAGGTTAAGCTTAAAATAATGTTTGTCAGTAAGGATTTGTTTACAAAATACGATTTAATCAAATGGAAACGTCACCTGGGTGAAATCCTAGATGGCGTGACTTTGAGGAGGCGTTGCAAGTTGGCAACACTAAACGTTTCTGAGATGACTCTTGAGAAGCACAGACTGTCAGCGTGCTATAAGTGTAAAACGTTTAATTAGCATGCTATAAGCGTGAAACAGATTATAGTGACGTTAGCACGCTATAAAGCTATAACGTTTACTTCATAGTTTATACCGAGCGGGACGTCACTTTTCGTTGGACCGCCACGCAAGGAGGTTGTCACGCCATCTTGGGGATCACCACGTTTTTCATCTATCGAAATCTCGTGCATCACTTGCGGTTTTAGGCCGCAAGTGGTTTCAGATAATAAAGGAGTCTATCCTTCAACCATACGCGCTCTTATTTTGACGATCACTGCAACTCGTCATGGATAATAAAGAGCATTCCGATGACCGGCGTGAGGCCTCGCCGTTAAGTATAACAATTTTAAATGTAAAGTGGGTGAGATTTTATAACGTATGATAAGATTTTGGATCGAACCCGAAAAAGAATTTTCAAAGTTGTCTTTGGTATTCTTAGTCAATTCACATTGAATAGAGACCTTTTTAATAGTTATTTTTAAATGCGTTCTGAAATTTTGTAAAATCTGAAGGAATAAATATCACAAATATCCAGCAGCGACGAAGATACCTATTTACCTTTTTACTTCAGCTGTTTTTCGTGCACCTAAAAATTTTCCCCGACTTAAGGAGGAAAAAAATTGTGTGTTTCGCTCGGCAGTAAAGTTTTTAGCGTCTCGTACCTTTGATACCCTCTATACGCTTAGGACTCTATCATTGAGCCTAGAATTCAATCCTAGAATCTTTCGCTTGCTCATGTTTCAATATAGGTAATTCAACTTGGCAGCCTTGCATAATAAATAAGTAATAATTAGGGCGTACTTGAACCGCGTTTGGATAGGAATCACTTTGCAGGGATCTATTGATTTTTCGAAAGTAATGGTCATAAATTTTCTGACTACTCAGCATGAGTCTTGAATGGCGGCTTTTTGTATGTTTATTATTATTACTAGCTGACCCGGTAAAGTTTTGCTAAGGTAATGTGTTGCTATGGTAATGTTAATTGATACAATGGAAAAAAAGCGGGAAAAAGAGCGGAAAAACAAACACACAAACAAGAAATTTGTGTTCTTAGAGTATATACTAGCTGACCCAGCAATGCGTTGCTATGGTAACGTTATTCATACAATGGAAAAAGAGCGGACAGACAAACACACAAACAAGAAATTTGTGTTCTTAGATTATAGACTAGCTGACTCGGTAACGCGTTGTTATGGTAACGTTAAAAGAGCGGGAAAAAGAGCGGACAGACAAACACACAAACAACAAATTTCTGTTCTTCGAGTATATACGGTAACGCGTTGCTATGGTAACGTTATTGATACAATAGAAAAAGAGCGGGAAAAAGAGCGGACAGACAAACACACAAACAACAAATTTGTGTTTTAGGATTATAGATAAGTAAACCTGTAACCAAACGAGAATGAGGACCAAATAGAAGATGTCCCGAAAAAATGTCGGGTCAAAATTACCCTTAACCGACGAGGTTGTATGAGAGTTGAAAAAGCGAGAGATGTATGTCAGGATGCTGGAAAGTGGAAATCTGTGATCTTTGTCTTCCCTTGCGGGAAAAACACGTGATTTTACGTATGTATGAAATTTTATTTATTTTGAAAGAAGAGTAGCGCATATATATTCAATCGTAGTTCTTATACGAGTGCCACAATGCATAAAGGGGTGATGTTCAAGTCATTGTTATTTTACAGAATGATCATTATCAGAACCTCCTTTGAGTAATTTTCCCCGGCTTCTTCTGCGCTTGTTAGCACCCTAGCATTAGCATTTGTGATCTAAGTATTAATTGAAATAGGATTATGCTTTACTATTTATTTCTTACTAGCTTTCTGCCCGCGGCTTCGCCCGCGTGGAATTTGGTTATATTGCGGTATAAAGCAAAAGCGTAAGCTATCATTCCACTTCTTACGTATTTTAAAAAACACATCGTTACCATGTTTTAAAAAACACCCAGCGCCATCTATCGCATACCTCAAGAACTAAATAACGTAACTAATACTTATACCAATTATTAATTCGTTGACTTTAGTGATTTCAGGATAAGTAGATCTAAAAAAAACAATTTCGACGATAAAACAAATTGTACGTCATCCCTCGAGAATTCCTCATTTTCGAGGATTCATTTTCGTATCATTTAGCTTCAAAATTTACGTGTTCATATTCGTTTGCAACATATAAGTAGATGTAAAAAAACAGTTTAGACGATAAAACAAATTGTACGTGATCCCTCGGGAATTCCTCATTTTCGGGGATTTATTATCGTATCATTTAGCTTCTAAATTTACATGTTTATATCCGTTTGCAATATTTTACCTTGTTTTAAACGACACACAGCGCCATCTACAATCCATCCATCAAGCAAACAATATTTTTGTTTTTCCTCGGGAATATCAATTTTTCCAGGATAAAAAGTACCCTATTATTTAATCCGGACTTTTATCTTTACGTCTGCAAAATTTCAAAGCAATCGGTTCGTTAGTTACGGCGTGAAAGCGGAACAAACAAACAAACAAACAAACAAACAAACTCACTTTCCGATTTATAATATTAGTAAGGATAAGGATACTTTCACGTACTTTTTAAATAGCAAATAGGTAAGTGCTTGACCGCTATCTCGCCTGATGGTAATCGACGATGCGATCTAGGATGTGACGCGATTGTCTAGAAGGTCGTGACTCGAAGACCCCTAAATTGTATTTGTCAGGAAACTATGTAAGTGAAGTATGCAAAAGCATCCGTGCAAATTGTTTTATTTAAATAATGCATTGTTTTGTATTTTTGAGGTTCCGATATTAAGTTAGACCATTTTGTAGGTAGGAAAAAAAAAAGTTAGCTAAAGTACTTGTGTTATGGGATTCAGAAACTACGAAGGTACCACAACACATAAACCCAAGCCAATGAAGAAAAGTTCGTTTTCTACATGGATAGGGATGGTGATCGAACCTGGGTCCTCAGAGTGGCGTCGCAATGCAAATCAGTATTCAAGTCACTCAAGCACGAGGGTCGTCATTGTAAGTGACTGTGAAAATTTAAAATAATACTTTGTGATCTTAAGTTTAGTCCGAAGTCATGATTATCCTCATGATTCTTTACCTCAAAATAATAATTGCTAGTACTTTAAACTTCAATTTGTCACGTAAGGGGGGGAGAGATATAATAAATGTTCTTCCCCCTAATGTATTCTATACAATATTCAGTGCCCATAGTACATTATCATCTTAGTTTAGGACTAATTATTGTTGTGTGAAATTAAAACAATAATATAAAAAGTTGATGGATTAGTTTTTGATCCCAATCAAGCTCGGGAGCCAAGACAGAATCCACGATGGAACGAGCTAACACAGAAGGTGCCTATTCACCCTGACTTGAAAATGGAGGGGTTATAAGTTCTCTGAAATACACACGCAGGGACGGAGTTCCACTCCTTTGCTGTGCGCATTTTGAAGGATGTTGAAAAGCGCTTGGTGCGACAGGTAGGAATAGCAACCAAGAAATGGTGGTAGCCTGCATTGCGTATCCGATGGAAAAATCGAGATGGCGGTATGAGCACATTCTCCAAAGTACAGCCTGTAGAAGACTGATAGATCGGCAACTTAGGTACGTCATGGAACATTCTCCTTAAATTGAATTTTAGTAAGAGAAAACTATTTCCCATTTTCTACATTTAAGCGTTACTCCTGGCAATATATACAATTAAAGTTCGTTGAAACATTAATTTCTTAATATTTCTAAAGATATTCAATAGCTGTTATTTTAGTATCTTTGACTTTGCAAAAGTTAAAGCTATCAACAAAGTTTACATTATCTTGAAAATTTAGTTACATTGTAATAACAAAGTTATCCTAGTTAATGTTTAATATAACAACATTTATTATTTATATCATCTGCTTTGAAATCTATAATTTCCGCTTACTTTATAACTACTTGGGAACACCCACGATCATTTTGGAATACAGATTTCATTGACATTTTAAATGTAAAATGCTGAAAGGGCAAAGATTTCGCCTCGCCTCATTATTTTTTTTATCATAAAATTCCTGGCAAATGGCTCGGAGCAAACATAAAAGTTTCTCGAGTTTCATTTCTCACTCGAGGTCAATATTGATTCTGAATTTGCGAAGTTTTGTAGCTGAGTCTTCTTCAAATGTCGGTATGTTCATAACATTTTTTCTTCACTGTTTAAGTTCTTGTAGTATAATTATATAATTTCCGTCATTGAGTACTCTGATAGTTTTATATTTGTATCCTTCGAGAACAATACTCTTTTCGGGATGAAAGGTAATCTTCGACTAATTAACCGATCCTTCTGTACCCCTGGCAAAGTATGTGCAATATTTCATGATGATAGGTTGAGTAGTGGCGTGAAAATGTAACAAATAAACAAACTCAGTTAGGATTTCCTTTTCAGAATTACAAAAGTTTTACATGGAGCCGTAATTTAGCTGGTGGGCTTATATTGAAATATCCCATTAAAAACATAAATGTGAAACGAGAGCCAAGTTCAATATTATGATATCTTCTTGGTTGTTGACTTCAACGACAAAAGAAGTGAGAAGTGCCGAGTTCAATGGTCAGTCCTGAAATATATTTATAACAACATAAAATATCATTTCTTCTTATACTAGTTGGCTACTATAAGAAGACTACTACTTGGCTAGTTCTTATATACGAATTATTATGTTCGATGGCTAGTTTCTATCAGCAAGCCAAATTTTCGGAATAATAAAATAAGAACCGTCAGGTAACAGGTTTAGAACTTACAAAAGCTACAGTATAATTCGTATATTAAAACTAGCCAAGTCAGACCTTAGGCTACAATATATTGTCCTAAGTTATGAGAAGAAATGATAATTTGTGTAGTTATAAATATATTTCAGGACTGACCATTGAATTTGGCACCCATTTAGATCTTACTTCTTTTGTCATTGAAGTCAACAACCAAGGCATACATCATAATATTGAACTTGACTCTCATTTCACATTTATATTTTTGATGGCATATCATTACTTTTTGTACATAAATTTTAGTAGGTACTTATTTATAACAAAATTAATACCAAATGGTTTTTGTTAAACTACTGTATTTTCCTACGTTTACGGGGTATAATTGTCTTTTGACGTGACAACGTCTTATAAATTGGTTTGCCGGGTGACACTTCAAGAAACTGCGTTACGCTCCGCTCACGTTATGCGCTTACAATGAGAGCGAGTGAGAGGCACGCGTCCCTTCCACTCGGGCATGGTTAGCCCGCCTAAGAGCGAGAGAGACAGACATAAAAAGTGGAAGGGACGCGTGCCTATAAATTACTGTATTAAATATAATTCTTTGTATAAATAAATGTTTTAAATTGTTACTATTATTTCATCCTTCTTCCTACTATACGAATGAATATTCACATTAAAATTATTTTACCACTCAAAGTCGTTGTCACGTAAAACTTTCGCCGTATACCGACTTTACAGGCAACCAACCAGTTTTTTTTTTTATTTAGAATGGTTTCGCTCTTGCTCCCAATCAAGTCCGGGGGCCACCACAGGATCCACGATGGAAAGAGCTAACCCAGAAGGTACCTATTCACCCTGGCTTTAAAAATGGACGGGTTAGCTCACCAAAGCTTTAATTCAGTCTGATGAATATTATAGGAATATATAGGGGTTGAAAAAACACACAAATAAAAAATAAAATGTAATTCTATTTAAAACCATTAACTATCGTTTCCTTCGCATTTCAACTGTAGTAATTATTAAATTACTATACTTTCATAATAATTACTTTAATCCTTTAAGTACTGACATTTTCAACGGTCATGGAACGGCATGTCCAATTTATAAATGTAATGTAATGTAATGTAATGTAAGAAAAATCAATCTACCTACTCCGGTCTCTTGATATCATCCACCAATCTGTGTAGCTCTCGATAGGGGAAGGCCTATATTTCTCATGTGTTTAGCCTATAAGGAAGATCTGTGTCCAAGCAGTGCTGGCATAATAAGGCTTATATTTATGACAATAAAGGTCAGAACTTGATGTAACCCAACACTTCCAGATTCAAGAATTATATTCTTTATAATGAAAACGGTGGTCCTGTATTCAGTCAAGTCAAAGAATATTTTACGCCGAGTTAGATATTGTAAAAATAATTATTTCACCACAAAATTTATTAATTTGTCTGTTTAAATAGCTATTTGCAGCAGTTATACAAGTTGCTCTAACTGGCGGATTTAATTTAATTTTATACCAGTCAACTTTTGGGAAAAACTAAAGTCTTAAACGCACTATACAGTTTGCTATTAAAAAGAATCTTAACTGTTGTATCAAAATAACAAATTATATAAAAAGAATATACCTTATGTAATAGAAAAACCTTTTTTATCTTCGTGCAATCGACACATTTACTTCAATAGAGGTCATCGTAGTAAGGAATAATAAAACTTCACATTTAGCGAGAGCCATAGAAAAATAGTCATAATTATAATAGCAGTAGGGGACGCTATAAAGTGGGTAGCAAATTTATATTTTCATCATTTTTATAGCCAGAAGTATGCCGCGATAATAGTAATGTAGCAAGTCTTGGAAACAATATTGAAGTTATCTTCCCTGGTTTACGACTGTCAGTTATTCGGGAATAATTGATTGCAAAATGAGCTGTATTTCTTTTGTCCCAAAACATTGTTTTATTTGCACAATTGTGTTGTTAAAGCAAGCAATTTCAATGTATTGTACAAAAATCCAGTGACAATAAGAGAAGTTAATTCTACATAATTTTCATCATTGAATATTTTCCAAATTCTAACAATTACTTAATTCTTTCCTTGAACAGTTACTTGTTATGATTTTTTTAAATTCAGAATTTAAAGAAATTATAACAAGAAAAAATTCAACTTGACTCAGGTATCAGGTCGGAATTGAACCAATATCTCTCGCTATCTGATCGAGTGCCCTTTCAATTAACCTTGACAGGACTGTCGATTTTTTCCATGTTTTTTATTGTAAATAGGTAAACGCTTGACTGCTATCTAGCCTGATCTAGGATATGACGTGTTTGCCCTTTTTACTCGTGACTTGAAGACCCTAAAATTGTATGTTTCAGGAAACGCAGACTTAGACAAGGAGTAGAGTAGGTAAATATCTACAACATGAAGAGACTGCGCTGGCGTAAGCATAAGAAATACTTAGATAATTTGATGGATTTTTCAAGGTGTCTATATCTGTATAAGAAGAGCTGTCGCCCGCATAGTAAGGAAAGTGGCCAGTCCTGACCTGAATCAAGTTGAATTTTTTGATAAAAAAAAATCTGACAATTACTTTTACCTTTATTACAAAATACTTATTCTACGCCAGTTTGGTACGACATAATGTTTATACCATCTAGACTTTGCGTTGTAGTTCATTTTCAAGTTGCATAAATTGCATTCGCTTCCCCTGTAATTACTGTTTGCAAGTTAGTTTTTCATCTGACTGTACAGTGAAACTTTTATATTAAATTTAAAATGGTTACATTCACAAACTCCAACTTTCGTGTCGCATTGTTAATTCATACAAATTTAGGCTGTATGGGAAGCTTAGCAAAGTCATTTGTCAAGAACCTTCACAATACCAAATTCATGGTAATTAAAAATAGAGGTGAACTCGTAAAATTTGACGTAAATTATATGAACAAAAAGTCTCTCCTTTAAAAAGCTTTTTAAAACAAGTTTTTATTATACGACCAATTTTATTATACGAAACAAGTTTTGACGACCGTTTGGTGCAACGGTAGCGATCCTGCCTTTCGCACCGACGGTTCTGGGTTCGAATCCTGGTAGGGGCAGATGTTTGTATGATAAATACGAGCATTTGTACCCGAGTCATGGGTGTTTATATATATTTCTATTAATATTACATATCTATGTATCATATATGTATGTCTATCCGTTATCCTAGTATCCATAACACAAGCCTTACAGTGCTTACTTTGGGTTAGGCTAATTGGTGTGAATGTAGGAAATATTTATTTATTTATTTATTATAACTTGTTAATGTTTATACACCATCATACCATTCAGCTCTCAGCACATGCTCATCTTGGCATTGGGCCATCCATCTAATCAGATAAAATCCACATTCACACCAAATGGAACGAACTTATTTTTCCATGGAATCGCATACGGATATTATTTAGGACCAAAGTACTCCTTAAGGTTGTATCGTTTTATTGCAGATTCCTATGGTCAATCAGCTCCATGTTATCATAATATTGCATTGTCACGCGATATACATATGCATGCAAAATTTCAGCTCAATCGGAAACCGGTAAGTGAGTAAATTTTACTTGCATGATTTCACTACAGTCACCGGGACAGGTGTGAGTAAATTTTTATTTACTCACACCTGTATTAATTACAGTGTATTGTAGATATAGGGGTAATGTTTACATGAATATTTGTAACAGTTAATCCATTTCTTATGTCTTATTAATCTTTTTGTTATCCATATCTGCGTATAATGAAATAAATTAGATTATAAAAAACGATTACTAAAAGTAACTAATGAGCTTTTATTATTTTGAGGGCTTTTTACTTAAAAAAGGAATCCACAGAGAATCACTATGTTATCCGTCTGTATATCTGTCTAACCTTCTATTTTTACCACGTTTTACTTAACTTCACTTGTCTGTCTGTTGGTCTGTTGGTTTGTCGTCAAAATTTGAGATCCTTATTTCGACCTCTTCCTCTTATCCGATTTGGCTGAAATTTTGTATACAGGCTTGTTTCACCTAACAATTTCATATTTTACAGTTTTACATCCTAAAACCACTTAATTAGGCGTTAATTAAATTAACCTCCACGTGGTGTGTCTGGATATTTGATATATATTACATATATATATTGAAGAACTAAGTAGGCACAATTCAGATAATTTAAAACTAAAAAGAGTTAAATAAATACTTTATAAAAAAAAAACTTTTAAAAAAACCACGTTTTACTGCGGGTCAAAGATGTACTAAAAAGGAGAAAATAAATTTTTACAAATGGACTAAAAAGATAAAAATAAATTTTTGGTAATAATGAAAATTTACGATACAAATTTTCTAAAATTTATTGAATATTATGTATTGTTCTGAACATTCATACGCAGGATTTGAAAAATTTCCAAAAAAATTAAAACGTGGTGCGCATTATACTTGAAAAACTATTCAATGTCATCCACAGCATTACTATTGCATTGGTTTAGTTAGGAAGGGATTTAGGAAAGATAATGAAAATATTAATATAATATCAATAACGCTGTTGATCTAAATTACGCACCACGTTTTAATTTTTTGGAAATTTTTCAAATTCTGCGTATGAATGTTCAGAACAATACATAATATTCAATAAATTTTAGAATATTTGTATCGTAAATTTTCATTATTACCAAAAATTTATTTTTATCTCCATTTGTAAAAATTTATTTTCTCCTTTTTAGTACATCTATAACCCGTAGTAAAACGTGGTTTTTAAAAGTTTATTTTTTATAAAGTATTTATTTCCTTGTTATACTTAAAATATCATAAATGAACATTCTTGTTAACAAACACATACAATTCTTTTTATATATAATACACACGCATTTTATTTCTATGCGTTAAATTGCGTATCTCACATAATACTGATTGTAAAACCGTGCAAGTGCCAGTCGGACTTGCGCATCGAGGGTTCCGTAAAAATATTCCATTACGAGTCTCATTCTCAAAGATTTGAACCGCTTTTTCCGAGTATGTTTTGAGTTTCCTCCTAAAACAAATCCTCAAACAGATTTATTATAATATAAGTGTTAAGGGAGAAACTTAACTTTTACATCGATATAGGTAGCTGTCAATTTGCCTATAAGTGATTATCTCAAAAGAATTAATTCTTTTAGATTTTACTACAAATATGCGAATTTTGGATTGGTTCCTTGAATTGCTTTAAGACTTCTTGCCAAATTTTATGATTCTAATTTCTTCGTTTTACCCTATGAATTTTGGTTTCTTGCGAGTGTCACAATAAGAATTTATAAATATATCTTTTGAGTCCGTTGATTATTTAATTTGATGTTTTATTACTTCGAGGGATTGCAGAGTGTGTATTTGAGATTATTTTTTCTTTACGCATTCTTGAGAGGTTTCCATCTACAAAAAACTTATGGAATGACATGTTAATCCACGAGCACATAAAACACACCTACTTTCTCTATAATGAGGGCTATTGTATGACTGATTTTTGATATATTCAGTTGCACTATAACTAAAATAAAGGAAGCATTTCGAAAGAAGTAATACAAAATGCTTGTTAATTTATTAAATTAGCATTGATCTTCCGGTTTTTGGATACTCGATGCTGTTTTATTGTTACGTCAGTCCGTTTGTTAACAAATAATTTAGTATAATGTTACGTTTCAGATTTATATTTTTACAAAAAAGTGACCGAGAATCTTTTAAAATGCCATTTTAATTTTTTGGTATATTGTTTGCATATTATTGTACATAAAATAGCATAAATGGCGGACTTATATTTATAATCTATCTATTTATAATCTAATATTATAATCTTTTTTTGTAATCTATTTTTTTTTAATTAGTAAAATGTTATTTATGAATCTTGGAAATACTTTAGAATTCATAGTCTGATATTGTTTATCAAGATTATATGTGCGATAAAAAATATTGGAGAACCAACGCTTTTTTTTTAAACATAACTTGATAATTAAAAACAATTAAACCTTTAAGCATCATTTAAGTAAAATTTTTTTTGTTTATTCTTTCTTGCTGTTTGATTTTTTGGTTGTGTTACGTGTTCCCTAAATAAATTATTCTCGTCAAGCTATTAATTGTATTTTGAATAGTTATTTGTCATTAGTAATGTAAATATATTTTTTTAGGAATTCCGTATCAATATTCATTTATTAAATTAAATTTACAAATAAGTAATAATAAATGTGACTTACCATTATTTCCAAAGAATTTTGTAAACAAATAATATTATAAAACTTCATCTAAAATTGGTGTATTTTCACATTCAATGTTCTTAATTTCAAACTATATTATATCACTAATAATCTACTTGGTGTTTTGGTTTAAATTAAAGTTTAGTCTCATAGTTTATAGGTTATGTACAGATTTTACACAAACTATTTTTCATAGCACTTATTCACCGTTCATATAATAGTTTTTGACAAAAAAACGTTCACGCCACTAAAACTTTCGTTCAAAATAAATATCTATCCTTCTGTTTTTACACAGCAAAGCACAAAAAATGAGGGAAAACAATCAAAACTGACTAAGCACTATTTGGAAGTATTTCACTCGTAAATTGATATTCGTTGTCAAGTAATTTTTTAATACTGTCAGTGCGATTTATATGGCAAATTTCTCGTGTATTTTTTCTATTGAGGTTATTCGTTGTGTTCGGCACGTCACTTTCGTTATAGTAAACATGGCAGCGTTCGCAACAGATGAGAGGGCGAGGACGAGCCTGCGCCGCAAGGCTAAGCTCATCTCATCTCGCGTTTGGAACGGTCTGCTGAAAAGTGACTAGCGACTTCCACCACACGCGGCGCCACTGTGCCTAAATCCTTAGCAAAGAAGTCTTTACTATCTTTCTCTGTCCGATCGGCAAAGCAGACCTTAGGAAGAAGGGGACAAAAGATCTTCGTGTGAATCGATTGGCTGGCGAAAAGGGGTGGGGGTGAGCACGTGGCTCCGCGGGTGGATGTCATAGTACCCGTATAGTTTATTGTTGTTAATGCTTTCCGCGTATCTCTCTGTGTGCTGAAAGTTCACTTGTCAACTTTAAGTTTTCGTCAATATTGGAGGCAAATCCAACGAAAGAACCTTATGCATTTTGGTAGTATGTAATTATGGGAAAGGGTGTTTTTGCGGCAACAAAGTTAGTTGAAAGTGAACGAGAGACTGCGCATTGAATATTCTTTTATGAAATAAATTTTAAAGGCTACTTATTAACATAACATTTATTGAATGTAAGAAATTATTATAAGAAATTCCAATTTTTCTCGGATTTTTTCTGTCTTATTTCTTCATACATAAAAATCTTGCAGTTAATAGCCTAAGTACCAAAAAATATTATAGTTTATTGAGATTTTAGCAAAACTCTAGAAATCGTGAGAGCTTTCTTATAGTTTTAAATAATATTTATTCAATTGAAGCGATTGAGTACCCTTCAATTTGTGGTAAAAAAAAAAATGTAGGAGATCATCACCAGAAGTACTGATTTCAATTAGTTTGGACCATTACTTATAATTGTAATTCAATATAATATTAAAGGCTTTAAATTTTTCCGGCTTGAATTGTACCTGTATATTAATTTTGAAACATCAAAGAAGAAATGCTCGAGTGAGGAGTTATGTACGAAAGCTACCCTAATAAAGGTAAAAATGCTTTTATAAAAGTTTAAGAGCCTAGAACGTTCGCGTACAATAAAAAAAGGGTTATAGCCTAATTCGACCTAAGACGCCTTAAGAGATGGTAGTTTCCATTATTTTGACTGACTTCACTATGAAACACCATCCCCCAAATTTAATCGTTTTAAGAAATGGGAGTTTTGAGTTTATTCAATTAAAATTGTCAGTTTCTTTTGTCTGTTATCTATTTATTTAGTAACGTGTACCTTAAATTTATTTAATTTTGTATTTACAGTTTTTGTGTAGCAGATAAGTTATTTATCATTTTCAACACCACAATTTAAAGTAACTGCTATTTTACTGAAATTAGAAGTTAAAGAAGGCGCAGGACAGCTAACGTTTGAATATTAATTAAATGAATCTGTACAATTTGAGGGTAAGGCATCGTTCCATATATTTTATGTCGAGACCTCGATTCAATTTCGACTTGAAATCCAAAGTTATACTCGTAACTTCAAATTCAGAATGAAAATAAAATAAAATGAAATAAGACTAGAATAGGATTTTAATTTATTTTATGTTTCTCAGGAAAGAGCTGTTGGATCAGGGTTGGCAAGGCGAGCAGAACTGTTAGTGTTTAAGGCTTCGCCGTAGTATGCTCGTTATTCATTGGATATAATTGGCCTTATGATGAGTACATTTATGCAATGTAAGATTACTATAGTGGTAAAAAAAAATTAATAACTTACCAGTCTGTGTGCTTGAATCGAAGAAGGTGCTGGTCGTTTCAACTGTCATTGTGCCGATAGTGCCGTCTAGTATTTGCGTAGAAGAGTCTCGACGGCCTCTCGCGCGCATGCAAGCATCGTCACTTTGCGAGCTTTGGCGTCTGAAGTTGCGACACCTAATCATTTCCTCAGTAGTAGACTGTCTACGGAAACCTCTAGCTATCAGTATTTCTTCTGTAGTTGACTGCCGTCGAATTATTGTTCGTTCAGGGGGCCTTGCGCCTGGGCTTGGGTCGCGGCTTGAACACGAACTGGATTCAGGACTTCGGGTACGACCTACTCTAGCACACGATGCCTGTCTCCTTAACCGACCTCGACGTCTAGCGGCTGATGGGCTTAGTTCTCCACCTCCAGCTCGATCTGGACTCAATTGAGAGCGATCGCGTCGTGGACGAGCTGCAGAGTCGGGACTCAATGAATCCCTGCGAGCTCTTCCTTCATCATCCGGGCCTAGCGATGGCCCGGAATCTCTGCGTCTTGCACCTGGAGGGCCATTGGGATCATCAAAGGCTGTAGCTTGCCTCTGCAGCCGTCCTAATCTTCGTTCAGGACTAGCTGCCGCTCTTGAGTCACGCCTGGCTCGGCCGCACTGCGTTGTAGAATCTCGTCTGCCACCCAAACTCGGTGGAGTCCGACCACTCGGCGTTACCACTTGTGTTGTTGGAGTAGCTTGAGTAGTTTGTGATGTTTGAGTAGTTTGTGTCGCACTGGGCGTGGTTGGTGATGTCGGAGATGGGGTCACAGCAGACGTGATGATGGTCGGCATCGTCATTGGTTGGCATTCTCCATCGGAACGACTCGGTTCATGTATAGCAACAACGGTTACTGAAGGCGGTTGTGTAGAAGGTCCAGGGTCCGATGAAGCATCTACAAAAGAAGGCGCTGCCGGCGTAGGAGGTGACGCCCTTCGTTTTCTATGTGTAGCCACTATTCGAGGTGGTGCTGCTACTGAGTCTCTACGATGTCTGTGTCCATCGACTGAGTCTCTTCGGTCTTTGCTGTCATCGCCAGAGCCACGCCTTTTTACACGGCGTTCTCTGGTCGGCATGATTGTGGTGGAATCTTTACGTTCCCAGTAGTTAGGGAAGTCTGAGCGGAAGTCTTGTGGTGCGGCTTTGGAGTCTCTGCGCTTGGAAGCCATGGATTTGATGCCAGAGTCAGCGGAGGAGTCACGCCGACGGCGAGGCGGGGGCTCGTGTCGTGCCCAGGGCAAGGAGCGTGCGAGGTCAGCCAGGGTTTCGCGCCTGGAGAGTGGAGCTCGCGTGCGTCGAGGCGCGCTGCTGCCACCGCCTCCCCACTCTCGAAGAATGTCGGTTAACTGTGCCAATGAGGAGCGACGTCGCCGAGGGCCACCTATACATAAAAAAATGACTAATTAAATATTTATTTACAGGTATTTGACAACATTACGTTGTTTTTTCTTTTTAAGGGTTAAATAAATAGTGAAAGATAAGAGACCTATATGTTTAGCCTTAAATTATCATTTAGTTTTCGAATCTGAAAGAAAATACTTTTCAAATAAAAAGATAATGGCAATTACTTTTCGCATTTTCTCATTGTTGGCTTGAATTATTCGAGGTTGCTACAGCTCTTCAGAATACTGAATAATAGAGTATACTACATTATGCCTTACTGTGCAAAGTTTTAATATATTCAAATGTCTGTAAAAATATTTTCAATTTGTTTCTAATCGTACTGTCTGTTCAAAATTTACTGTTGTCACTTGGGGTATCCAATTTTATTTATTATACTTTGTCCAATGTAGGATAATACTTTTGACAGGTGTCACTTCCTTATTGCTTCGTACTAAGGTGGCATTTATTTCCTTATGTTTGGCTTGACATTGCAATAGCAACTTTATACCCTCTTTATAGGTGTCAACTGTCAAAAGTATCATCCTACATTGGACAAAGTATAATCTATTTTTCTATTAGCATTAATGTTTTCTAAAAGGCAAATAATCTTTTTGTTGTTGTAAAGAATCACGTTTTTTCTTTTACTATTTTTTTATATAGCAGAGTATTATTTATATATTAACAAGCCTCGACTTCCATTTAAATAAGGACATCACCTTTATTCACTAATGACATGACTTTTACCTCTGGGCTGATCTGCGACGTCCGGTTCTGGGGGAGATAGACAGGACACTTGAGCAGCCGAATCCCTGCGGCTGCCAAGCCTCTGCCGTAATGTGGACTCTTCGAGCGTTGACCTCGTCAACTCGTCCCACCCGTTGCCTCCAGCCCACACTAGTCCCACTTGGTGAGATAGTATCGGTAGATTGCAAACGAAACATATTGCTGTCATTGTCCTGTTAAAAACAAATGCAATATTAGTAACCAATCTTTGTTAACAATATTCAAATTTCGAAACCTAAATGCAAATGAGGTTCGCTTTAAAATGAAAACCTATTTTGAACTCTAAATATTAATAACTTACGCTTTATTGTTTTGGAAATGCGTCTCGGTATAAATAATTGCAGGTTAGATCATGAATAGCCGTGAAACGGTATCGCGTCCTTGTGCTCGCATCGTCGGACTGATAACTAAACTACCGATATTAGGTAATAACCGCTTCTATGCTCGTCGACATGCATTATCAATAAACTATTCGTCCGGAAATTGGTTTGATCACGTTATCTACGTTATCATTGTGAAAAAAAAATTTTTTTTTTTTTTTTTTTTTTTTTTTTTTTTTTTGCCTGTAAAGTCGGTTTTACGGGCGAAGATTTTACGTGACAACGTCTTTTTCTCGGTAGAATATTTATTGATATGAATATAATTAAATTGCACAATGCGCGCGGCAGACCGATCATAGTTGAGTGGGAGAGAGACGCAAGGCATTCGGCGGGCCTCTCTCTCGTTCGGTGACTCATCGTAACGTTACCGAGCGTTACACTTTTTCATAAGTGACTCCCAGCCGCAACCTAATTTAAGACGTTGTCACGTCAAAAAAAAATATCTAGCCAGTTTTTGTTATGCATACCTTAAGAAAAGTTTTAAAGTTGAACTATAACCTTCTTTAGCACATAATCATAGATTTCTTTGTACGCTACTGTTTTAATTTTTTTATAACGTGTCATTTTTATTACGACTTCTTTTCAATTGTCGTTTTCACAAGATTCTTATAATGTCGTTAAAATGAAAGGAGATGAAAAGCATGTCGTGAACACTGCTCTCGAAAAGAACCAAAACTGTTGGTATTAAATATAAATATGAAAAAGAAACGCTTTCAGTATCCTTTAAAAAGTATTCATTTCAATGAGTCAACGTGAAATAAGTGTGCAAAAGCACACGAAAAGCTATGATTTCGAATGTTGTCGCATAGTTTCTCGATGTAAAGAACGTGTTTGATTTCAAATATGCCAACGTCACTATTGCAATTGAATTAAGATTTAATATCGAACTTATTTTAAAGCAATAAGGTCTATTATACAAATACATATTCAATAAAATCGGATTCCGAATATTCAGTATTATTCTGTGTTAAATTATAGAAGTGAATATTTTATTTCGATTCAATTCGAATGAATATTTGTTTATATAGCAAATGACCGTTATAAACCAACGTAGGGTTTAAGATGGCGAAATTCTTAAATGGATCTTAAACCGGGCATTGACTTAGAAAATGCGACTTTTCGGTGCGAAGAAAGGGTATGCGACTTCCAGACTGTTCCACTTGACCTACAACGTCGGGGTTATAAACTTAAAGTCGATTTAAGGATATTGATGTCCCAAATACATACTGCGGTGATTGTAGTGTCTATCTATGATTTCTTAATAAAGTTTAGATAAAAATTGCTAAGCATTACACTGATCATTGATTACTTTTTTAGAATTCCAGTCTGAAAGTTCGTCCAGAGTAATTTCAGTCTAAAATCATTGTTTAAAATTGGAATTTGTACTTTAATTTTGCGTGTGTTCCATTTCGATAATTTGGCAAGGTTCAGCTGATATAATTTTAAATATTTGTATATTTTTAACTGCCAGTTAGAGAGCATCGTGTCCATATGCCATCCAAGACCGAAGTAGATAATCCTCATGCAGCTAAGTTTGTTTTGATCTGTCTTAGCGTTGCTTTTTTATAAAATTTTTAGGCATCTTTATAAACTTTTATGAAGTAAGTTTAAGAGAAAAACGGAAATTCAATAACACTAACAGTGCTTTTGTCTATGGAATATTTTAGTCTCTCATAACTTGGTTTTTGACAGCACTATATCTTTTAGGAAATAAAACAACCTTATCAGATTCACGTTCCATTTATTCGCATTTATATATTTTTTATTTTTAATCCTGACATTTCGACTACTGACAGGATGACATTCTATGATCACGGCTCGAAACACAGTCGAAACTTCATAATTGATAAAAAACAAGCATAAACGCATTCAAATCTGTGATAAGCGAGAAAGTGTAAGAACATTTTGTTCTCATCATCAGTTGGCATACATAAAAAGTGGAAAACAAATGACTAAGTTCTAATTTACTGGAGTCAAAGAACATGTTCATTGCTTGTAACCATCCGCGATCTTATTTAATGCAGTTAAAAAAACAAGTCTACATTTGCTTAGCATAATAGTTAATTATATCCTTGCTATGGTAGACGATGACGTTATTATAAAGCAAATACTTTTTGTAAAAACGATTACTCCCAGACATGAATTCGGGTACATGATAAAGTTATCTATTGTGACTTCGGCTTTTACAGCATTTCACACATTGAGCGCACCTTATTCGCCTTTATTATGAATATTACTACATGCGTAGTATTGTCAAGCCCACCGCTCGCGATAAGCTCTATCGGCGGTAGTTCGGATGAGCAAATTATACCCTTCGTGCGATTTAGCTATTATGAATCTTGTCCAATACTTGTTTGTATGGAAATTCGGTATTATCCTTCCACTAAAGTATATCTATTTTGATGATTGATGTCTGAGTCCTAATTTTAGTTATGCAAATATTTGTCTTATCATCATTATAAGGAGTGGCTGTTGGTCATTTGCAGTCGTCGTCTTCTCGCGACATTCACGAGGCCATCAGTCTATCTAATAAGGAGCATGCAGCGTCATCCGATTCCTGGTCGCCACTCGAGAATCTTTCTTTTCCACCGTTCATCAGTTCTGCAAAGGATATGGCCTGCTATGTTCTTAATTTTTCTCTTGCAGATGTCGTCATTACGACGATAAGTTCTGAATTTAAAATCTTAACTCAAACGTGGTAGTAACATTTATATTTTTTCACATTTTACCATATACGCTGATATACTATGTGATCTTAATAGATACTATATCTTATCTATATATGTATATATCTTCATGTTCACGGCTTCGGAAAAAATACTGCGCTTTTGAGATATGCAATAAATATTTAAAGGGCGTTCGATAGAATTATACGTTACGAAATATCTAGTTTCTTCTGAAAAAATAAGCAGGATGCTCCGCCCGCCTCCAAACAAATGTGAATACCGCAGAATCTAAGAGAGCGACACTCCTTGCACTTTCATCAACTACTCTACACGTGTTTTGCCTCCATACGGAGTGGTAAAAACGTGCAATACTGAGTCACGGTGAAGTAAGCTCGATATTTTTGATTTTAATAAATATATTTCTTGATCCGTGATTTCTAAGACCAGTGTCGGTAAAAATGATTTTTATACTTGAACTAATCATTAAGACCGATTTTTTAAATGATGCTCTGCTTATTTTTCTTAATACTTTATTACGATTTAGGTTACTAAAGACTCTTTTAATTTTAGGAAGATATTTTTAAATTCGAATTTGACGATTTTCTTTATTTACTAATTTCACTTACGGACCGACTCATTGATATGAAACTACATTTTTTACAGATACTGAAGCGTGATTTTTTTTTAAATTACTTATAGTAGTGCGCGAGCTTTACCTATATTTTATTCAAAGCTGACGCATCAACTACTTTAAAGAGCAGATGTAAATAAAAAAAGTATTACTCTAAGTAAATAAATTTATAACTTGTAAACTTCTGAAATGCATAAATATAGTATGATTTTCTAAATTACTCTACATGTAACCTGTGGAACGATTTTGATATAACTATAATGGGTTATATTATTAAAATACTTATACTTGATACTTAAAATAATTTTAATCTAATGTGATAATACTTACTTAGCGTTCTACAGTGCAAAGTACATACTTATGTCTCTATAAATATAATCTGTGTTGCAATGATTGTGTTTGTGTGTTGTGCGTGTCGTATGAATGATTTATAGATAATAAATATGTTACTAAAAAAAAGTTCATGCGTAAAATAGTTTTTAATTAAAACAACGCAAGTGCAGGGTTCGAATGTCATGCGCCAGGAAAAGAATTTATTTGGTGACTGTACTTCATGCTCGGTCACATAATATGTAGCAATTTTTTTGTATAAGAAGACTTTAAGTTATTTTTTATGGTTCCAGTATCTTAAATTAATAAAATAATTTTAATAGATCAACGCATGTGCATAATTACAATGTAGATAACATTGTAATTATCACGTGCATGAAGGCCCTTGGTTATGAAATATAGACCGACTTTTTAACCGATTATGTAAATATAAAATTGATATTATGTATGTCAGCAAATATTATAATATTTTTTCTAAAAATAGTGATAACCATTCAACAGTAGAAAGAAAAATAAACTTCTGTTTCAAGTTTTATATTATATCAAACAGGAGGCTGTGTTTTGAGTAAATTTATTGTGTTTTATGATGACTTCAGTAACTAAACTGCCTTCAGACATAAATTGTTAGAAAAACCCTATGAGCAATGTGTATTAAGGAATCGATATTTTTTTTTTATTTGTGGCAACAAAAAGTTATACATTATATCGTAGCTCTTAAGAAATATAAATATATTTAAAGACCTACAGCGCTAGCAATTATGTTACTCTTTATAACAATAAGACGCGAAACTCACGCTTACAAATTAACAAATAAACTACAAAACTAAGCTACAGCAAATCTAAATTTGTACAATTTAGGCCTAATTATTTGAGTGTCAGGTGATATTTATAAATATTAATATTAAATTTTATTTAAATTTCTTGAAGTAGTGCTAAAAAGATCTATTTCAGTGGTTTTTTTATTGTACATGTTAGTGAAACGATAAATGAAGCAATTACTTGTATATAATTTTGAAAGTGTTGGAGGAACGGTTATTTCAACGACAAAAAAGCGTGGAGATAAGCATTTACTTTAACAACATTTAATATTTTGAAAAACAATTTTACTAATGCTTTTTAATTACGGCTAGAAAAGTTTCATTAAATAAAAATAATCTGTAACGTATCAAAGGGAGAAGAAAACAGCCCTTGTCGATAATCTTGCGGTTTCCTCTCGATAAAAGGTATGTATGACTTACGGAGCCTTGGAATAGTTGTTGACTATCAATGTATGCTTTGTAAAAGCTCATATTGAATATAAGAGTTTTATCTTTATCTTCAGCAATGTACTTAATCTTTTATTAACTGTAAATCTTCTAAGCAAGCGCGTTACAATCTAGATCGCATCGTCGCTTACCATTAGGCGTGACAGCGGTCAAACGTTACTAATTACGATAAAAAACTGTTAACCTAATCCTGTTTTAAAGTATTTAAAAACATATGTTTAACTATTAAAAAAGTAAAAAAGTAGAACTCTTTTACTATGTTCTAATTATGATTATATTCACTGTACACGAGAGATCACACAATTTCGAAATTTCGTCGGTAGCTCTCGAGAAATGTGCAATTCATAAATTTACAGTGGATAATGGATAGTCGGACGTGTGCGTTAAGTAGTGACAAAAATCGCTAAAAAAATCGGTAAAAACAATCGTTTAAGAAATCGGTAAAAAAATCGGTCAGGTTATCGATTGTATTCTGAAATGCCTCTATTCTTATGATTTCATCTTTAAAAAAGATTTGAGATTTTAAAGCTCGTGCACAATACAGAGGTGCGATATCATGCTAGGTTGTTCCAGGGACCTGTAATGACGCAGACGAGGTGAGGGGGACTGAGGCATGTCGAAAGCCGGGTCATTGGGGTCAGGGCGCTAACTTTGGCTAATTTCCACACACAATATCACATCAAACACTTTGTACATCTGAAACAACGATTAATAATTAGTATTATCAATTTATTATGAAAATTTATTAAGTTGAAAGAGTTACATATTTGAATTAGAGTTGTGTAGTAATATAAAACTGAATTAACAAATTCCAGACTGTAATATCGATATTGAACTTTAAGGTATATTGAATAAAATGGTTTTTTGAACTACTTCACTTTATCAGTATTTTAGTTGAATAACGGCCATTGCTGGACGGATAAAAATGTTCATAATATTATGCGTAAAAGACCACAACACAGAATACAGTGCTGCCTATTGTTTGGTCTACCAGAAGTATATGGTAACGTCCAGAAACATAAGTCACCTTTTCATCCTTAAACTTAAGGAGGTGGTGCTATTTTACCATTCCGGACACCACACGCCTTTATAATTCTTTATATAACTAATTAAATAAAGCCTATAAGATAAAAATTTTATACACAATTCTAACTCAATTAAAAACTGTAAAAACTTCACTGCTTTTTCATAACAAATAAGGTATAAATACATATAACACAGATTGCACATCAATTGGATGCGATGGAAATAATATTTTATATCTTTGTAGTAGGAGATTAGCTTTAGGGGAAAATGGTGGTTCTAGGTGCTCTTAAAATAATATATCGGAGAAGGAAAGACAATATCAATTTAGCTGGTGGTAATCTATTTTTAGACCAATATAGGCTCCATATAGACATACATATATATGTCTATAATTTTATGGAGGTAGTAGCTTCCGAGTGTTTGCGTTACTTTCGTTTAGAGGTCGATTGTTACTATTGGTAAATCAATTGATGATTCGTGTTGCTTAATGTATTCAAATCTCTCTCTTCCTCTTCCCTCTTTCCTTCCCCTGAACCTATAGTCCATTTTTTTAGCATTAGAAATTATGTAAACAAAGAAGCAGTGGTGGCTAACCTTGTGCTGGAGTCCACTTTGACCGGCTTCAGGTTCATCCATTGTTGAACAGATTTAATAACAAATAACAACAAAAACTTTTAACAAAAAACTTCAACAAAAACAAAAGAAACAACAATAAACCAAAGAAAATAGTCAAAACAGATAAATGCAGACGTTGACATTTGCCGCTATTGTTACAAATGGCGGCCATGTTAAGCGACCATTTTAAAAATCACCTAATATGGTACGTATTACAACATTGGCATGTACTTTTTAATTTTGTCGTGTCGAACTGACCAACGTTTCGTTCCACAAGTTTGCAACTTCTGCTTCTTAAGGTATTTTTTGGTGTAAACTTTTCACGATGCTACGTGTTGCTTGTTACATTATGTGTGTACAATAAAGTACCCAAACTTTGTTCTTTCTAATGCTAAAAAAACGGACTATAGTTACATTTATAAAAGGTGTTATATTGAGGTGTATTAACCAATAGAGCTTTCTAGAGCCACCATTGTTGTCGAACATTGCGATATTAGAAATAATCGGTATTTTTTTCTTATTGAAGTGTTTGTGTGTCGATAGTTTCAATACAGCTATCTGTATGAGTAAAATGTAGAGTCAAAACCGTAAAAAAATTCGTTATTAAAATTGTAACATGACCCTTAATAACAACTGAAGCAACGTACTCTTGTTGAGATTGTAATTTTTATTTGATTTTATATCCTAATTATATAAACGAAAGTGAGTTTGTGTGTTTGTTACACTTTCACGCATTAATTGCTCAACCGATCAACATGAATTTCACATATAATAGGTAGTCTACATTAAAGCAAGCGAAGCAGCGGGTAAAATCTAGTATAGTATACATATAGTTGGTTATAGCCAATGATCTTATGGTATTTTTATTAATACGCTAAAATGATGAGGATAATTGATATTAAGGCTTCCATAAGGGTCATTTCACATATGTTATATAAAATATATATAATTATACAACATTGACACAATCTAGATTTCATGTAGTGGATTTGAAAATTAAAAATAACTTCATGATTTTTTATAACAATGTTGGACAATAGCTAAAGTGTTTAGTGGGATAATATGTGTTTAGTGTTTTATTGAGGGTCAATTCGTGCAAATAAGTATATTTTTTGGTATATTTTCTTAATTATAATCTTATTAAATTTAATAAAAGTGAAGTACGTTTTTCATCGGATATAAAAGAAAGGGTTTATTCTGTTAATACCAGAATGATATAAACAACTATTTTAATAAAAAAATGGCTGTAATAAAAACATGAAGGCTTTTTTCAGGATTTATTATTGATTCGATGTAATTTTATGATATACTCTTTACGTTAAAATTTATTTACATTTATAATACTTTTAATTCGTATTTGAGTTAGATACGGTTTTACATAGATTTTTTTTTATAATTTTGATAGTAATTCTGATTTAAATATCGATTAATTATAGTTACAAAGTTTTATGTATCGGTACAATTTTGTTTATATGAAAGTGCGCACAGTAACGCCACCCTTTTCCCTGGCATTTTCCCAACATTACGTTTATGAATTTCATTTCAGTTTTCTTCAATGTCTCTAGAGGGCGCTATTTAACGAACAGTGGAAAAAGCTTGTATCTAACAAGCTTTGGCACTGTGCTTCGCATTATGTATTTTGTTATCTAAAATGTAGATGGCGCTTTTCTATATTTTACTTGTAAGCTATTTAAAATGGTGTATATAGTATTTGACAATTAAATATTTTACTTCTTTTTTAATCGGAATAACAGAGATTCTGCACATATAGTCAACTGTATGCGTTGCAGTAGTTTGAAAAGCGGTTACGCCATTTTACATACAATTATTATGCACTTATTATTTACTATTGTGCACTTTTTAACGTCATCGCCGAATGTAAGGAAATTTACTTTTAATTTTGTATTATTTAGAAAACTCGTCGAATAACATATTTTTTGTCTGTTTTTCGGTATAACCGAGAATTGATCCCATGGGCGTAAAATTAACCAAAAAAATATAGATGCTAAAGTCATACATGCATGACAATTTTTTCTCGAAAGAGACGATCAAGAACATTAATCCTTTTAAAATTAAAGATAATATATTATAATTCAATAGTGATGGAAAATAAATATAAAATTTTACTTATTTTTAATTTCGAATTTAGTACAGTTGTACAAGATTTACAAATTCTAACCGTTTTAATTAAGAGACGTCCGTAGGCGATTTATTTGTAAATTACTCAATGTTTACTCAATGTTAATTCGAAACCGGATTATTTAAAGGTTGATACCAAAATAAATGTATTTATAAACGTGTTAACCAAATTAATTGCTAAATGCTATAAATCCATTAAAGAACATTATAGAGATAATTTTTAAAGGAGGATGGTCAATAAGGCGGGTTTTCGGTCCCTTTCATATTTGACCTAAAATTCCAAAAAAAATTTTTTGTCTACTATATGGACTAACAAATTGATTCCACCCCAAACAGAACCTCCGCCATCCCCCCTCCAAGAAGTGGAATAATCACATATGACTTAATACATATTTTTTTTTGTGGAGCTACTTCTAAGTACAGAGTTTTGTAAGGTTATATTATTTTTGAGCTAAAAAAATATTTTTTTATGTATTAAGTCATATATGATTATTCTGCTTCTTTTTTGGAGGGGGGTTGGGGGTTTTTTCCGTTTGGGGTGGAATCAATTTGTTAGTCCATATAGTAGGAAAAAATGTTTTTTTTATTTTTATGTCAAAAAATGAAAAGGGCTGAACACCCGCCTTATCGACCCTCCTCCTTTAATGTATGCCTCTCTATCTGCCTTGTTGCTGTATATATCAAGGTATATGTGATTATTAAGTGTCATAAATATATTCAAAAATGTATTTTGACGCCTATCTATATTTAATGCAATTGTAAGTAAATAAATAAACTAGTGCTAATTAATAATACGCTCTAATCGTAGTATTTTTGTTGCGTTGTTGTTCTTATACTATTCAAAATGCCAGAAATTTTATCAATTAAAAAAAATGTTTTAAATCATTCGTTTCGAATTCACAATCACGTCTTTAAGCTGACTGGGGTATTATTAAATCACCTATTAATCATTTGGTTCACAATCTTCTGAAATAATTGATAAAGCTTGCTGGCTGGTAATAAATTAAATATATCTGAAAAAAAAAATAGTTAAACCACCTTTAAATATAGAACTACTAAATAGTACTCCTAAAACTAAATTTAGTTTGATGAGGTTACCATTGGGTCATACAATTTTTTAAAGTAGGTACTTTAAATAATTTAATAATTCAAGGTATTGGATATTATAATATCAAAACAATAGAATACATATATATGAAATTTTAAATTAATAGAAAAAAGACACTAAAATTAATTAAATTAAATAATTTCATATAAATATGAAACTCAATACAAAATCATATCACAATCACAATAAAACCAGCCAAGAGCGAG
Organism: Calamotropha paludella; assembly: GCA_927399485.1. Taxonomy (NCBI): domain Eukaryota; kingdom Metazoa; phylum Arthropoda; class Insecta; order Lepidoptera; family Crambidae; genus Calamotropha; species Calamotropha paludella. Next base: position 21,493,563 of record OV656817.1, on the reverse strand, counting down.
TCAGACTCGCGCACGAAGAGTTCCGTACAAACTTTTAGGTAAGTAAAAAAATCACTCAAAAAAATGTTGGAGTTAGTTTCTTTTTCACTCTTACTCTTTTTCACGATATGACAGCTAGGATTACAATAAAAAAAATATATAATCGTTTTCCTTATTCGTAAAGTGTTTCATTTCAATAAAATAAAATATATATTAGTACCAGTTTATCTTTACCGACAACATTTTTCCCTGATACGGTCCTAAATAAGAAGATTTCCGAAAAATCTCCGTGGCCATCCGTTTCGTATCCTATCCAAATGTTTGCCTAAGCTAATGGATTGAATGTTTGCGCACAAGTAAAGAGTTTGATGGTAGCCTTTATGGTCTGTTGCTTGGGACCCTTCTAATTTGGTTACATATCTGTTAATTCATTTGTAATACCAATTTAGTATATTTAAGCAATCGTTATATAAAATAGTTGAAGAAAACTAAAAAACACGCTTTTACAAAATACCACGGTTGTTGTGATGCCTTCTCTCAAGCTTTCTACTATGCATGCGCACACAAACACGTATTAACAAACGTACATAATGCTTTCTACATCATTTTCTCCTACGTTAAAACTTGTGGATTTATGTTGCTGTCTCTTTTTACTGCCGCTTTTTCGTTTCATCGACTTTCAAAGTTTTCACTTCAAATTATATCAAACTCCATTGGTAATTTCGAAGTTCATTGCGGTCAGAAACCTAATTTTTATATACTGCATATAATAGAAATATTAACTGATTTACCTATACGGTAGTAATAACTAACGGGCGGTAGTAAGCTAACCTTCAAAGCCAAACGGTCTGGGCTTGAGTCCCGGAAGTGCCAGATATGTTTGTGATAAATAACAGCATTTGTACTTGAGTTAGGAGTGTTTGTGTATATATTTTCTTAAATATTACTTATTTATGTATCATAAATGTATATATATCTGAAACGCACATTGTTCATTTCAGGATAATCTAATTGGTGTGAATGTATAAATAAAGACTTCTTATAAGAATAATTATTTAAATATAAAAGGTAAAAAATAAAATAAAATTCCTGTTAATCAAGTATTGAAAATGCGTATATTGAACGTATACCATTACTACATAAGTCTTATTACGGCCTTCGGACGAGACCTAAAGGAGATTTGTTAGAAAAACTATTATTACGCCATACACTAATCTCTATGCCAGAAGATTATGTGGAATACGAATATGTATTACTTCTAATATAATGCGAAATGAATGCATTCTTCTCATAAGAATGCCAAATTAAATTTCGTTCACAAGTTATATTATATTCTTACTTAACACTTTTTTTTCGGATTTTGCGCATAATTTATTTTATATTTAATCCTGACTTTTCGACCTGGTGATGTAGTTAGCTCTTTTTGAAAATAATAACAGTAAGAAGGAGGTCGGACCCCCCGCTCAAGTTTCTTTCGCCAGTTCTTCTTGTAAGGACCTCCCGAACTGATAGTAGACTCAGTAGTATACAATGTCATCGTAGTGAGATCTTAATAACTAAATGAAATGTAAAAATAAAACAATTTGATTTATAAAAATAAAAATATTAACAAATTCCTAAGAACGTGTCCGATTCAAATATTGTGAAGGTAGTAGAAAATATATAACAACAATTATCTAAGTCATCCTGTGTTCACGGCTCCTGTAAGGGAGTCGAAACGTCAGGATTAAATATAAAATAAATTATGCGCAAAATCCGTAAAAAAGTGTTTTATTCAAATAACCTAAATAAGTTATTTTATTTAAATATGTTATATTCTATTAAAAGTATATGCTACAAAAAATGTGAGAAGTCGATTAAATATGGAAAAAAACGCACTTGGATATAACTAAGGGAAGATAACTTTGGATAATATAGCAATATATTATGGTAATTTATTTCTACATAAATAACAATAGATTTATAATAAAGAAGTTGCTTAAATTTGACGACAGTTCGGTACAACGATATTGCCTGAATCTAAACCCAGTCGGAGTCCCGGAAGAGGAAGATGTTTGTGTTATGAATACGAGCATTTATACCTGAGTCATGGATATCCGTTACGCTAATATCCATAACACAAGCCTTACAGTGCTTATTGTAGGCTAAGCTAACAAGTGCGAATGTAAAATATTATCATTTTTATTAATGTTCGACATTCACAAGATGCGAGCTAGGGTTCTTATAAATTAGAGCTTTACCTATGAAATTGTTTATTTTTCCAACGAACTTTTATGATAACTCCTGTTATACAATAGTTACTTCAGTTTACATAAACCTAAACAAAATCTGAATTATTAAGACCGATGGATATTGAAAGATACAAAAATTATAAAGCTTTTAGGTTCAAAGAATTTATATCTCATAAAAACACTTAGTTTACATAAAATGATAAAATATTATTTACATATTTAAATATTAGCTTGTGGCTATTTCTAAAGCACCGGGTTAAAAAAAAGAATATTGGATAGAACATAAAAAAATGAAACCAATTACATTTTGAACTATGGTCAAAAAAGTATATTATTATATCAAAAAAGTATTTAACAAGTCGTATTTTTGTTGTTAGAATTTCTTTAGCTTGGTTATTTTTTATTTCGCAGAATTTATGATTTGATTATTACTTTTAAAATACAGTCGTAATTACCTTTTGTTACTTGCTTATAAAATGAGCAATAAACAATTTCGTTACAAAGGATAATAAAGTTTATATTTTAAAAATGTTTGTATGAAAACAATTTTTTTCTGTAAGTATCCATACTTCATATCTTAACGAAACGCAATCGCGTCCTCTAGCCACCGAAGAGGCGCAACTACGTTGCGTTGCGACAGAGATGTGACGTTGTGAATAGGCCTGCATTCATTTACGATCCATTTGCCTCGAAGTAAAGACGTCGTCAGTGCACTATCCTACGTTTCGCTAAGTACCTAATCAAAATCATGTCTGTTATGTTGTTGCGTATAACAGTAAACTGTGTTATTATTTAAAACATTTTCTCTTGATCCTTAAGAGGCAGTCCACACGGCGCGTTGCGTTGCGTTGTGTCGTCGTAACGCAGATATTTTGACGCATAACCGGCCACACAGGCGCTAAAATTATACAATTAAAAACGTGGGGCGTGATATGGTGTAGTTGGGAATTTTTGAAGAACTTTTAAGTCATGTTGAATGGTTCGTTTTAAAATACGCCCCACGTTTTTAATTGTATAATTTTACAGTTAGTTTAAACTAAACATATTTACGGTTCCACATAGGCTAGAGAAAAAAAACTTATTTTACCCTTTTTAGTGCATTTGTAACAAGAGAAAAACGTGGTTTTTAAAAATATTTTTTATGATAATTTATTTAATAATTTTTAGTCTTAAACCTTTAAAATATTGTATTGTCATCGTAAGCAAGGCTATATAAAAAATGTTAGCTCAATTGGATGTCTGAAAGTGGTCGAAAAATCAATCGCAAGATTTGACCCAAACAAACAAACATACAAGAAAGCAAGTTAAGAAAAACGTGGTAAAAAGTAAATAGGCCACAGTGTTCATTATTTTTTCCAATGTTATATTACGTTTTCCATCGGAAATTCGTGGAAAAACTGCTAAACAAACTAAACTTGCAACAAACAAAAATACTAAACAGATATCACTTTGACCAGTGGCATTATTTCAGAAAATGCTACGGTTAGTATAATGACGTCTGACTCGAGTATGATTGAGACTCCACTCGACCGATTTTTTTCTCGGCTTCCATTCTGCTGTGTACCGGAATACGAGTGGAATAGTAAAAGAACGCCTTTTGAAGAAGATGATTATAAACGAGGCGTAATTATTTTAACAGGTCGCATAATGGTCGAAATTCAATCGTAATATTTCATAAAAGAGAATGTCCCTATCATTTTTTACCAAATGATGAAAAGTGAAGATTAAAACCGTTTTAATACACGACAGTTTGGTGCAACGGAAGCGATCCTGCCTTTCTCACCGACAGTCCTGGGTTCGAATCCCGGAAGGGGCAAATGTTTGTATGATAAATACAAGCATTTGTGCCTGAGTCATGGATGTGTGTATATATTTCTATGAATATTACTTATTTATGTTTAATATATGTATGTCTATCCGTTACCCTAGTATCCATAACACAAGCCTTAAAAGTGCTTACTTTGGGCTAAGGTAATTGGTGTGAATGTGAATTGGAAATTTGGCTTCTGAACTAACCATACAAACGTTGCGATTGTTTATAAATACTTTTATTTTCACTTTTATTAAAGGTTGTTTTGATCTAACTATCTTATGATGATTCAATCAATAAATCACATTTTTTTTTATTTAAAACAAATTATTCATTTTGACTTAAAGCCGGTAACATTGTTTTACCCTTATATACATATACCATAAAGTAAATGCGGTCCTTACATACACAACTACGATTATGACATTAACACATGCATATGTTTAGACCATATATATCTGTTACTAGCAGCCCGTCCCGGCTTTGCACGGGTGGACAAAATTATTTCTAGAATTAAATATAGCCTATGTTACTCAGCGTGAATGTAGCTTTCCAATGGTGAAAGAATTTTTGAAATCGGCTTAGTAGTTTTTGAATTTATTCGTTACAAACATACAAAAATACAAATCTTTCCTCTTTACAATATTAGTATAGATGACAGACTTAACAGAGTTTAACCATAAACAAATAAATACCGATCTCTGTGCTTGATATTGCACAGCCAAACAACTCTTGTTTGCGGGGGCGAAATACGTGTGGAGTAGTTTATAAAGATATGCGAGCGGGCGGGCGGCGCATTTTGGTCGTTTTTGAGAAGGTAAGATAGATATTTTAGTTTTTACAGATCTTTTTTTAAATATGCTTTCACATCAGATTTTTTTTTATCAAATAGGAATTGTTGTAAAGATTAAATATATGCAAACAGCGGCCGGCACTATAAGTACCAAATCTCATAGCTGTAGAGAGCGTTTTCCATTTAGAAAAAAAGTCGACACTGTGTTGCACTGTGTCGACCATACTATAGCAAAAACCTAATGCCGGGGTGTTTTCCATTTAGAAAACACAAAACATTGTGTCGACATTGGTCGATAATGTGTCGCATTGTGTCGACTAATTTTTATAAATGGAACACTTACAGTGTTTCTTAAAAACAGAAAGTTCTTCAATCACCGAAATTCAATAAGCTTGTTCTTCTTCATTTATTTATATTTTTTGAGTACATAAAACAAAATTATTATTTCTTTATTATTTATCATATCTTATTTTCGTAATGTGGGTCAGGACAAGGGCAAAGGTAGGTACTGATAATTTATTTATAAACGGGTCGTCTCGAATCATTTGGGTTACTATGACGTAGCAAACATTATCAAATTTTGGTTGACAAACGAAAAACCTTTTTGTCGCGTCACGGCAAAAAAATATTAAGGCTTCTAAAAAAGGTTAGTAGTTTCTTTCTTTGCGGACGTTACGTTAGGTTTGGTTCATATTACAGAAAGCCGACTAACGAATGATTCAATGTACATTATATCGAACGAACAGTAGGTCAGCTTACGTCGATGGCCGGCAAACACAAATTTCAATTTGGGGGAGCGATTTTTGGAGTAGAGGACGGAAAGTGCACGGCTACTCAGGTTTAAGCAAGAAGACTCCTTTGTGAAGTCCTTGGTGTTTCTCCTCGTCGAAGGAGGGGGGGACGGAATGGCTATGCAAAGCCAGCGGGAAACGGTTTGACGGTCTGACGACGGCATTGCATGACTTTGCTCGTACAAAGATTCAAAGATAGATATACAAATATGCCCAAAACGCATCCAGGCATCCTCCATTAGAAGGGGCCTTCAGTCCGGCGGCCGGTTCATAAGCGTTAAAAACTATCTTAGGTTTTTAGTGGCTTATTCTCAAACTTTCATAGGGTACTAGGCTGGGTAGGGGTATAGAGGAGAGATCTACATAACTAGCGCACTAGCGTCAAACGTTTATGCGTAAATAAAAAAAGTTAACATAACTATAACTTTTGTTACAAAACGTGGGCCATGGTTAACCCTTTTAGTGCCAAGCAGCGTTGTTGCGCTGCTCTCGCTAGTTGTGAAAAATGCCAGCGTCGCGATAGCGCTCCTTTTGACAGTTCACTTTTGGCGCGCGCACGGGCATGTGACGGCCGTGTTACCGTGTTCGTATTTTTATTCATTATATTGCATTGTAACTATCTTCGATCGCATATTTTTTATATGAACATCGTTCATTTAACTCTTGTTCATAAAAATTATCTATAAAGATGCACTTTTTAGCATATATTGGTAAAATATGTATGCCACTAAAAGGGTTAAACTTGGTCAATGTTAAATACTATATCTTCTATATATGACCTGGTAAGAAACTGATACTATTACTAGTATTTTTGAAAAGGAAAACAGAAAAACAAAGCTCTAACTTTAGTCGATTAGTAATCGATGGTTTGTGTATATTCGATATTATGTGCTTGCAACGATTTGCATTTTAGAATGATTTGCCTGAAGACATGAGTGTGAGTGATTGTTTTATTTCGTCTTTGATATTTTTTTATAGCGCCGACGATTCTAAATTCGAATCGCAGAAGAGGCAGGTGTTTGTGTGTTAAAAGCATTTGTACCTGAGTCATGGGTATTTATGTAAATATACATTAATATAACATATCTACGTATCATATTTGTATCTATCCATTACCCAAGTAATCATAATTCATAATTAATTACCTAAGTAGTAATACAAGCTTTAAAGTGCTTACTTTAGTCTAGGCTAATTGGTGTGAATGTAAGAATTATTCATCTACTAAAGCTTTGTACACTAATAATATTTATTCAGTACTATAGTTTTAGTTAATTAGGCAAATGAAATATAATCGCCTTATATTTGGTACAATTTGAAGAGAAAGTGAGAGCAAGGAATTTAGGAACACTACGTTATGTCGATTTTAATACAGACAACAGCACTTCAACCTATCTCAAACTGGTAAATTTTCTTAAGTGCTATTGTAACTTATTAGTTGGACTTTAAGTTGGAAATACAATGGAAAAACAGTTTGTATATGTTGATGTTGCTGACTGTACTTTCTGAAATAACATTGCTAATGCCCATTGTGGGAATGTTCAAAGGAGAAAATCTACAAAGAGGCTTCATCTAAATCCGTGTAGCGACCAATTAAGGAATTGAGTCAAGGGAATTTTCTCAATTAATTTTGGTGGCAGATTGCGTTTTATCTTTTAAATGGCTTATATTCGGTTACATACTTTATTAAATATTTTATATTTAAAACAATTTTAACTTAAGAAAAATATTTATTTGTCTCAGTTATCAAACAAGACTATAACTCGTAACCTTTCGTTACAATTGAAATTTCTTCTACCGAAAATTGCTTTACATATGAAAATCAAGTATGTAACTGACATAAAAATATCATTATTATCGATAATTTCTTTAAAAACTTAGACTAGGTCTGCTCATGCTGCTGTTTGCAAATATTTAGCGAAGCACTACCTTACCTAACCTCACCACCTGAGTTTTGGCGCCAAATATCGTCACTGCAGGCTCAGCGGTTTCGCTGTGATCAGCTTTTGAATTTTTCTTTCGGTGATTATTCCTTCATGGTAAAGTCTATATTTTTTTAAATAGCCTATGTCCGTCAGGTTGTAATCATGTATGTTCATTCCTAAATTCGTTCGAATCGGTTGAACCGTTAAGTAGCAGGACGGAGACAAGCGAAATTTGTGAGTTGTTTAAAAGAGAGCTTCACTCTTTCAAGGCTTCGCTCAATAATTTTTTGGGTATTATTCCTGTATGATATATTAAGATAGTAAAGTCTTTTGTTCTATCTGAATAAGTCAGTAATTTCGGGGAACCTAGTGCTCAAAAGTATGATATGATACAATTATAAAAATCATGCGTAATGATAACTATTGATAATAAATAAAATGAAATATAAAACATTTTGATTAATATAAATGTTAACAGTTAGGAACGTGTCCGAATAAGATATTGTGAAGGTAGTAGAAAATGTATGACGACCATTGCCTTAGTCATCTTGTGATCACGGCTCCTGTAAAGATGTCGAAACGTGGGGATTAAATCTGTAATCTAAGATCACAGTGGTTTGTGTGTTTGTCTGTCCGTTTTTTTCCCCGCTCTTTTTCCATTGTATATGCGTTACCATTGCAACGCGTTAACCGCAAGTAGTTCGTCTACCAGACGCTAGATGGAGCTAACGGAAAAATATTTAATAATAGAAAAAAATTAAAGAATTTTGTCCACCCGTGCGAAGCCGGGATGGGCCGCTAGTATTAATTTAGCGCAATAAACTGTAAATAAGTTTTATTTTAATTATTGATAAACTTAAAAACATTATATTCGAATTTATTAATAATAAACTACTAAATTGAATACAGTAATAATTGTTTATCATGAAATTGCCATAACATGGATATCTTTATATATATAATTCTTCTGTGAGTGTGTATGTCACTGAACTCCTCCTAAACGGCTGGACCGATTTGAATGATTTTTTTTGTGTGTGTTCAAGGGGATCTGAGAATGGTTTAGATTCACAAATCAGCCCGGCAGATGGCGCTGCAGACGGTATCTAGGTTATTTATCTATACTGCAAAAATAACAGGCAGGACAACGTCTGTCGGGTCCACTAGTTTAATTATATTTTTTTACATAGGTTTTAAATTTTCTTAGTAATTACTACATGATTATTCGTAAATATTGTATGTGTTTTATTGGTCGCTTTGTAGACCAACTAACAAAAAACGATAAAAATATATTTTTCACTAACAATTCATTTAAATTAACTGAGAGCTATTATATTTACGATGATACATAGATATTTAATATTTATATAAGTGTATAAACATACCCATGTCTGTTTTTAATTTAATTTTTTTCTTTTACAATGCAATATTTCTATAAGATATAAAATACGTGTGTAAAAAACAAATACGCCTCCCATCTGAGGGCTCGGAGGCGTCGGATATCTTATATCCATGTCTCCCGGGACTCAAAGCTAGGACCATCAGTGTGAAAGGCATCAAACTGTCGTCGTAGGGATAATAAAATAACTTAATAAAATGAACAGTGAAAAAAATTGAGCAGTCAGGAATATGCCCTATTAAAATGTTGGAACGTGGGAATGCGACCATAACTTAGGTCATCCTGTGATCAAGGCATCTGTAAAGAAGTCGAATCGTCAGGAATACAGTTAAAGTTTAATTAAATAAAACCCGAACTTATTCGTTGATTGTGTGAAAGTGTAAATAATTAGTTGTATATAGGGAAAATTAAGGCAATACAAATAAGGCAGTCAGGATATACTTAAACATCCACTAACAACTTGGGATACTAGCTTTAGAATAGTACTATTTGTTTGCCTTCGTACGTGCGTATCGTTAGAATAGGATAACAATATTCAACCCTGCCTTCACCTAGTTATAAATTCAGAAATTAATATACATCGAGTAAGCATTATTACCAAGCACGGACTTGTAATAAAGCCCCAGCTCTCCGTAATATGATATTTTAACATTTACCGTAGGTACTGGCATTTAATTCAATGGACCGATTCACGTTCAAACAGGAGATACCCCGAAATTCATTTAAAACTTTGCCTGTCCTCATCAATCAAAAATCAATCTAAATTGGACAACATTCTCCTTTGTTCACAGACTCTTTAACAAAAAAAAGGATTTAAAGGGCAACCCTTAACGATTTATTTACTTCTTTTATAAGAATTGCAGACTGTACCTTTTTAGAAATGCTTAAGGGTACGTTTTGTGGTTTTTTTGATTGACAATCAAGTTACCCCTTTTATGTTTTTTAATTTGTTTCAGGAAAGTATCAGTAGGTACCGATCGTGGTCACACTGGCGTTATTACGATTCCTTGTAATGATTTCTATTAGTACTTATATTATAATGATGATTAGGTATTGTTATGGTTTTTACGTTATCTATATTTATATCGAGCAGTTCGTTATTGCTACAAAGATTCTTTGTTTTAAACAAAATATTAACAATACGTGAAACGCATTATTTGCATTCCCATAAGCTCTTGCTGTTAACTTAATTCTTGTGTTACTCTGGTCCCCTGGGTTAAGCTGACATCTGAACCGATGGGCTACGGTTGTAACGAGGCGCCATAGCTATATTGGCGACTCGTTGCTTTCATTGCGCTCTTCTCTGGCCATTTTTCATATTTTCTTTTCTCTTCGTTTCCTGTTTTAAATTTACTGTCTGTCTCTGTTTCCTATTTTAAATTTACTGTCTGTCTCTTTTTATTTGTTTTGTTCGAAGTTTATTCTTACCAGAGTCAGCGCGTAGAGTGGTTGACTCACCGATAACAAATTATTTAAATATATTTATAGTGCTGAGCAGTTATAATAAGCTCACAAGTATATAATAAGCTCATAAGCATAATTCACAAGTTTTCCTGTATATATATTCTGTACCACCAGTTCCTGTTTATAAGTCTATAAGTTTCTTTAAGGCACTATTGTAAGTAGCCCTACCTTTTATAATATGTTTTTAGTGATAAATGTGAAATTGTTTTTGTATTCAGTGTAATTTACCTTTTTTTATATAATTGTTTCAGTTGTGCCTTAATTCCTTAAATATAAAAACAAGTGACCTTTTTGTGTGAGCTTTTATTTCTCCGGCTGCACCCGCCACACTGGCGCCTCAACGTGTATAGAACACCACCATCCAGTCAACCAGTACCGGCGAACCGAACTATTTTTTGAAGATCGTTGTATGTTGTGTGTGTGTTTTTTTATTTATTTTATTTTTTTCCAAATTCTAAAAGGCTTAGTCGCCCCCCACTGTTTTATCGGCCATATTATTAACTTAATCATCTCATCTCATCCCAATCCATTTTATTTAATTTATAGTAGTTGACAATACAACTACATCACTACACAAAACACTTACAAGACACTTTACCCAACATTTACTACATTTTACAGACAAGAAACTATACGCGGTTTCGAAAGAAACCGACACAAAATTGTTGCTGATTCTGAGCGTCAATGTATCACTCACATCAGTGCAATTAACACTTACGGGCAGTGCTGAGAGGGAGTACCTCCAGTGTATCCCACATACAAGTCTTAGATTTGGCTAGGCACTTTCCTGGAGGCAATCCGTGCCGACTATCCAGAGGTTCCTACCAGTCTAAACTTGAACACTACACCTACCTAACACTAGTTTTATTAAATTTATCTTAGTCTTACTTAACCAGTCCTTGTATAATAGATTAGTTAGGAAAAAATTTATAAGAGATTTAAACAACTTTAGTTTCACTCTCCTTTCAACTCATCACATATCATCCTATCACTTAGACTATTATAATTTATAGTAGTGACATAACAAACGCAACTACACACTACACTTACAGTACACTTACCCCACATTTACTACACCCATCAGACGGTAAAACTATACGCGGTTTTGGAAGAAACCGACACAAAATTGTTGCTGATTCTGAGCGTCAATATATCACTCAGATCAGTGCAATTAACACTTACGGGCAGTGCTGAGAGGGAGTACCTCCAGTGTATCCCACATACAAGTCTTAGATTTGGCTAGGCACTTTCCTGGGGGCAATCCGTGCCGACTATCCAGAGGTTCCTACCAGTCTAAGCTTGAACACAATACCTACCTAGCACTAGTATTATTAAATTTATTTTAAATCATAACTGTTTTTAAGTAGTTTTAAAATAGCTAGAAAATTAAAAACCTCTTTTTGAAACACAATAATTTATTTTTAATAACACTATGAATCCATCACTTTTAAATAAACCTGAGCTTGCTTATGAGCTTATTATACTTGTGAGCTTATTATAACTGCTCAGCACTATAAATTTATTTAAATAATTGTTATCGGTGAGGCAACCGCTCTACGCGCTGACTCTGGTAAGAATAAACTTCGAACAAAACAAATAAAAAGAGACAGACAGTAAATTTAAAACAGGAAACGAAGAGAAAAGAAAATATGAAAAATGGCCAATGAAAGCAACGAGTCGCCAATATAGCTATGGCGCCTCGTTACACGGTTACCTTTATAGTACAAAATTATACCTACTTCACAAATAAGATACGAAAAGATGTTTGTAAAGTCAATACATTTATTGTAAAATACCATATATTGGAGCGGAGCGTAATACCTAAAAAAAGAAAAAAAATGTTATGATGGGAATTTTTGCGATTTTTAAAATTCGGGCTCCGTCACAATCTGGTCCAAACCTGTTGATTCGATTCCACACAAAAAATATTAAAATCGGTAAAGAACTCGGGAAGTTATGGTGTATCAGACATTGTGCCATTGAAGCTGATCCATGGGAGCTTCGCTCGCTCCGCTTCAATAATATGAGACCTTAACAATGATGTGTTTATAAACCAGAAGAACAACCAAATGAGACAATTCATAATTAATGTTAGTCCTGAATTTAATGATGACAACGGTGATAAAATAATGACTTTTAGTTTGATCACCGTTACCTTGACTTCTTAGAATTAATTTTCTTTTATTTGGAAAATTGATTTAAGATAACTAAAAGTTAAATTAACTGCAACTTTTGCAAGAGATGGTCATCAAATGGGTTACCATAAAATCAGTATCCGCTCTCTTAAAGGCATGTTAAGCGTTGTTTTTGTCCAGACTGTTCATTCACACTAGGTCTGCATGGTAGTTTGTAACCTATTTTCTTGCGGTGTAATTGTCCATTGCGAAGATCTACGGCCCATAGGAATCTCTAGGAATAGCAACCAAGAAAGGGCGGTAGCGGTACGAGCTCATGTAGCTGCTGAGCACTTTTTTTAACTTAAGGGAAATCTTTTATGAATTCGATCTACCCTGGGTAGGGGGCGGGGATATATTGGACTCCCTCTGCCAAAGCGCCCGTAGCGTGGGCACACGTATAGTCAAAAACTAAAACTACTTGGGATATACTCTCTACTCTTACCGAGTACAGTTGTGGGTACGTTGCGACTTTCACTACATGGAACTTCGATGAGGGCAGTCCTAAGACCTCCTCTCGGTTGAGATGAGGCCAGTACATCTGGGCATCCCTGGCAGTCGTGTAGAGCTTGTGCGGTGTCGACGGTATAATCAACCCATCTGCTGCGCCGGCAAGTCCTACTGGCGGCAGGAAGCTACACGCTATTGCATGCCGCTTCCTCCACTTTTTCGTTTGCCTTGGAGTAGACGCTGCGACTTATCCATTCGATTCCCCGGCTGCCTCCAAGCACTCTCTCCGCGAGGGAAATAGGTAGAATCACCTATATCCCTGTCATGGGATTATAGGGGTTAAGGCTCGTATACCATCACCTCCTTCCTTCAGTTCTTATCTTTCGGAGAGGACTCGCGTTCATGTCATCCTCCCTTTCTCTTTCGGCGGTCTCCTCTTTCAAGATAACCTCCTCGCTTAAGGTGACTGCTGCCTTCCATGCACGTTCGAAGGCCGGCAATAACCACGACGCCAGGCAGCGAGAGATCGGTGTCTATTATCACTATCAGAGCTCTATATTGCAGAGCCCACGCGGTACACATGTCTAGGGTGTGTCGAGCAGTGTCGTCCGAAGCGCCGCACCCGTGACTGACGGCAGTCGGTTCCCTACGAATCCGGCGCAGATCAACACTGAAGCACCCATGCCTGGTGAGCACCTGCATCAGACGAAAGGTCAGCCACCCAAATTTTCTCTCTATCTACATCCGAATTACAGGGTTGTTGGCATACTGGGTCTTAAGGCCTGCTAGTGCGGTATCGAGCTCACGCTCCCAGTGCTCCACCAACTGCCTTTCGGCTACCATTCTCGCACTCACCTCATCCTCCAGTGCGGTAGCTTCTCTTCGCTTTCTAGCCCGTCTACGCTCGATGTAGACCTCTTTAAGGACCTGAGCTTTCAGTTCCCAAGGAAGATTACCCGCAAGCGCAAGCTGTCCGTTATAACCCTCTATGGTTGTCTCAGCAGGATTTTGTTGATTGTGTCTATCACGACCGCCCACAATGATGACCCGTAGAGAGCCATGCTTCTGATGAATTCTGCAAAGAGGCGTCTGTATAGGCCTCCTAGTCCTCCTATGTTCGGTAGCAAACTTCCAGCGCCACCGATGTTGATTTAAATGTGGGTGCCAACTACCGGAAGTGGTCTCTAAACTTTCAACGGTCGTCTAACGTAAGCGGCAGATACTTGAGGTTTGGCTTCAGTGAGATCAGAGCTTCATCCACTATAACTACCGTTCCTGCTGGCGGAACCTCTCCGGGAGCTCCTGAGCATCCTAACTTAACGCTTAAATAACTCTCTTCATGCAAGTTTGCATGGAAGAAATTACTTCTTTGTCATAAGGTTAACTTTATATTTCATTGTATTTGTTTTCTGTTCTTAAGTGCCTCATAAAATATAATTTAAGGTTATTATCATTATATGTTTCTATGAATTAAATAAAATAAACTCTTTATTTAATATTATTACAAAATACTGTTTGATACCTGAGTGAGATGCTTTCAATAATTTTAAAGAACATCAAAATTAATTTTATCTACACAAAGAGTGAAGAGAGTTTATTAAATCTTGTAAGTACCTGGAGTTATTGCATTTTAAACAAATACCGAGGACAGGATTACAAGCTTAATATAAATGTTTTATACAGGATTCTCCATACCAGGACAGGAAAATATTTTCCTTCCTGATTCTAAATTTAGACTTGTTTTATTAGTATTCTAGGTCACTGACAACGTTATTTCCAAGTGAGAAATTGTTTTACAGAACAAAACAATACCACGGATTGTAAGCCCGGTTTTCGCTCACAGTTTTGGTTGTAATTTTGCACGAATATATTTTAATACCTTGTTTTATATTCATTGTTCTCTATATAAATCTACACACAGTGTAAAAAGATTATTAAATTATCAAAGCAGCCTTATGACTCCCACTGCCGGACATAAGCCTTAAGGATCTCCATAACGATCGGTTCTTCGGTGCCCATCTCGTGGGGGCCTAACCACGAAATATTGTCCGGTGAGTGGACGCTTCTTGAGAACCTTTCCGTTCCATGGGCTTTCGGCTCTACTGGCTATGTGATGCACCCACAGTCACTTCATTTAAGTTGAGCAATCATTCGAGTGATATCGGTTACTTTATATCTTCTACGGATCTTCTCATTTATGATTCTACAAAACAAGGAAACGCCAAGTATTACACTCTCCGTTGTCCACTGGGTGTATCCAAGACTTACAGTTAGTGACTACACCTCAATGCCGTATGTCATTACTGGCAACACACATAAGTCAAAGAGTTTCATCTTGAGACTCTGAAATAATTAAGACACTTTTTAGCTCCCTGAAAGATGTCCATTTGAGGTGGATTTAGTTTAGAATAGGATAGAAAAGAATATTTCGCAAGAATGTGGTACATAATTAATAACCTTGACGTAATAAGAATCTTGACAGGGTAAAGTTTGTGACTTTGTTATGTTAATATTCTAGCAAATCTGTTAGCTAGACATTTTATAATAAATTCATGCAAGAGTGTATTTTTGAAAAACAGAATCATTCCAGCTTTTGATACACCTAGGGACTGTTGGTCACCCTCCTGTTAGAATAATAAGTTACCGTAAATGACGATTATCGAGCCATTCCCTTCTTTTTGGACTTCAGATAATGCTATTGTAATTATATTTTATTTTTTTACTTGCTCATACTGAAAAAGATAGTTATTAAATATTGCTTTAGTTGTGGAGTACTTTTCTATGATTTTACTTTTTATTGTCTCTGCGTTTTTTATGTTTTAATATATTACGTTGGTAAAATTCTGGAATAAGTATGTGTTTGGTTTAAGTTCAAGTAAGCGTCTAGTATGTATTTATGCACTTCAAAACCGTTTTCGAAATCTGTTTGCATAAATCTATAATATAAGAACACAAATTTGTTGTTAGTGTGTTTGTCTGTCCGCTCATTTTCCATTATAATACCATATCTATATCGCACCATAACAACGCGTTACCATAGCAACACGTTATCATAGCAACGCGTTACCGTTTGCGAGATCGAGCTCTACGCAACTAAAGAGCTCTTGTTAGCTTGGGTTGAGCAATTTTCAGGCCAACAGAGAAATTCTAATAGGCGAATCCTAGTGATGAGTATATACTCACAATATCGAATCAAGTAGTAGTATATTTCTTATGTCCTGGGTTTGTAAGGAAACAACTTCTATTGGTTATGCAATGGGTACCATATTGTTCGTCCACCTGATAAAACCTGATTCACTTATACCAATGTATTGCTATCTGCTATCGAAGTCTGTAAGTATTATATCTAATGTTACAATTTAAATGATCGCTGCTGTTTAAGTGATGCCCTATCATAACGGTTTTTGAGATTGTTGTTACTTGTCTGAAAATATTTTTAATAGGCTCGACATCGATATAAATAATCTTAACAAAAATATCTGTCTTAATATCTTGCATAATGTGATATAAATATAAAAATATTTGAAGTCTAGATGCTTTGTAGCTTTAAAAATGTTGCTAATATTGTAAACGTGAACCAGCTATTTAGCTGGAATAGAAAAATCTCAGAGTTAGTCTGTAATGTTTTTTTCTCCAAATGGTTAGTTTCATACCGGCTTAAGCACTGCTTAGGTATGAATTTTTCATTGTCTGACCTGTAATTTTTTACCTATAATGTGCTGGGCTTCAAGATTATATCCTATTTCTGTCAAATTCTATCCAAACTATTTAGGGAAAGAACAAAATAAAATGCAAAAAAAGTCGACAATGCTTTTTTTCTGTTAGATATTCGTGTGACCTCAAAACCATTATTCAATTACGACATAACAGATTTAGTGGTCGGCTTGCCTAGGTATATTAAAGGAAGTAATGTACTTTTACGTGCGAGTAAAAACGTGTCATCTTTCCTTCAGTCTTTTTACACCGTAATGAAAGGCACATAATTAGAGAAAAAGTAATTACTTAAGCAACGACTGTTAAGGAAATAACATGAAGTATTGTACTTAAAGGCTACTTAACTAAAACGAGAAACATATCCAGTCCTCATAAAAGATGTACGCGTTGATTATCCTCGTACAATAGAGATATAAGCAGTACGCCATTCTATAATCTAGGTTGTTATAGAATTTTCGGCCCTTTAAGAATCAAATTAAGTTTGATAATGCTGTATTTTTGTTTCCAGTTAAAACGTCGAAAAGGGCTTAGAGCATGATAAATGTACAGGGTTGCCGTGATGTCGGAACCGGTAAATATGGCGGTAATTCCAATTTCACCTATCTCACGACTACCCGAGTAAACTTTGGTCGGTAGTTTGCGAAATGGATTTTGAATTTTATGACGATGTAGGTTTTCTCTACTGATATAAGTAACAGGTGTGTTTGTGAGTTAAAAGGTAAATAAATCTTCAAGCTATGGTGCGCAGTAGTTATCACGTTTGATTTATGATTGCAGAGGTTTAGTAAGCATTGCAAGGGCTGTTCATGGGATGGGTGACCAAAAGTTCAATGTCAATTAATTATTATATTTTTTGTATTGAGAGTTTTTATTTTTTACTTTTATATATCTAAAGAAATAATATTAAGAAAAAAGTTCTTTAGATATCAATGAATGAGTTAAAAAAGCTCAGCTAATAATTATGATTATGACAATAGAAATCAATCTTTTGTCTCAACTTGAAATGAGACTATACAAAATATTGTATTTCTTACAATTACTATCTTAAAAGTACAAGGAGTGGTTAGTGTTGATATTCATATATGATTATTTTTTACATTTTGAAGAAGTTTTCACTTCAAAAATAAAAAGTTTAGAGGTTTGGTACAATAGGGGATCGTAGCAAGGAAGTTTGTTTCAGTTAGAGTTACTTTCATCTCGGGAGCAAACATAAATCTAAAAATTATTTCAAAAAACGTAAACAATGAGCTACAACCAATCAAAGTTAAGGAAATTTAAATCCAAATGTCGAATGTCAATTATATATCAAAGTTTACCGCGAGAACTTTGTAACGTGATGGAAAAGTAGCGCCCTCCAGAATTATTTTCGCTTAACATTTCCTATTCTTTTAATTTTTTTCTCTCAGTTTATTTTTTATTAACATAAGAAATAAGAAAATAATTGTGAGTTATGGTTTTGAGTTTGTTCAAAGTTCTATAGGATAAAGACATTCAGTACTTTCTGATTTAAAGAAAATCAGAAATTTATATACATATTTTTACATAGAAACCGAATTTTAATTATTACAATATTATGAAATATTATTTTGAAATAGCCAAATTATTCCGGTCTTTCTGAAGTGATGCGTTTACTAACGAAGATGCATTTTTATATTTATATAGAAAGATAAGTTAGTTTTAATATGTCAGTGAAACGAGCAATTTAAAAATATTGAGCACCCTAAAAATGCAGATCTGCAAAAAAAACACTACGAGCTTTTATACACTATGGCTTCATAAGTCCTACATCGATTTTAAGAGACTCCTGAGAGCTATTTTAGAAATGCGGCATTGCCGTATCGTCGTTATCAAACCAAAGTTTGTGATGTTTCAGTTTGGTCAGTGTTCACAATACTCAAAATTTTGGAATGCCAAACAAATATATAACAGACTTTATTTTGTAAAATAAAAATTATGTAGCTTACTTCCGCTAAACTCAAGCAGTGTGCACCGCCCGCCCGCCCGCTATTATATGCAGCAACCGCAGACACCGGCACCAACTACTCTACACTTATTTCGCCCCCACATGGAGCATCATCAGGAGCTATTAGACCGTGCAATAACGAGCACTAAGTGCCGGTGTCTGCGGTTCCTGCATTTATTTGCGGGCGGGCGGGCGATGCACACTGCTTGAGTTTGGGGAAGTAAGCTACATATTTTTGTTTTACTAATGGATATGGACTTCCGCCAAGTAACGCCTGATTCTATCAAATAATAACAGACTTTGTTTTGACAGCTAAGATAAGCAGAATCGAGAGAATTTCTAAGCTTTTTTAGATTTGCGTTCATTATTTCTCATGGTTACTAACATTAAAGGCAGTCTTGTAACAATATTACGGATTTGTGTAATCTTAAATGAAGATTTACTGTTATTATTCCCAATTATATAGCTGATGTAACGTATTTTACGGATCTAGCCAGATCGATTGTGAAGAATGTGATTCAAAATATTTATGAAATAAATAATATATTTCTCATTAGTGACATGTGAATTAAACATATTCTAAGAAAATATGAAATTTTCACAACGTGCACAAAAAACGACGCATTCAGTAAAAATTAAATAAGCTCTATTACAATAATTTTAAGAATTAATTTTATATCGGCTGGTACATTTAACAATTACGTGCTTAGTATGTACGAAGAGACGTTTGAGTAGAGTCTTGCTCAATACATTTATTGTATAATATTAGGTACAGTAAAGTGTAAAATAAAAAAAATTAAAAGATCATTATGAACCCTGTCACGCACTTAATCAGATGTAAAAAGAGCGGAAGCGCCTTTTAAAGATATTTTAATAACATTACGATGAATAATGGATATTAAATATACTGGAGTTGTTTAGATCACTATTAATGTTTTGTTTATATCTTTTTTATTATTTGTGTCTTTATTTTAATACGCTCATTGGGTACAAGATTTGTAAAAATAAGTTTATATATTTTAATATATTTTAAGTTAAATTGATGTTACTTATTTTTGATATTGCATCGCTCGCTTGATTATACACCCTAACTCATTGACTTATATATATAAATCTCGTGTCACAATGTTTGTCCTCAATGGACTCCTATACTACTTAACCGATTTTGATCAAACTTCGTAACTATCTGTTATTTGATCTAACTTAAAAGATAGGATAGGTTTTATTTTAATTTATAACACAGCAACGCGTGGCCGGGGCAGCTAGTTGACTTATAAGAATACCGCTAGGAATTAAGACCATCTTTTGCTTTTGAATCCTGAAAGAGATTTATATTTTGAATAAAACTACTTTTTTACCGATTTTGCTCATAATTTATTTTATATTTTATCCTGACGTTTCGACTCCTTTACAGGAGCCGCAATCACAAGACTAGGGCAATAGTTGTCATTTATTATTTATTACCTTTACAATATTTTAATCAGGCACGTTCCTAATTGTTAAAATTTTATAAAAAACAAATAGTTTTATTTTGCATTTTATTAAGCTATTAAATTCTCACATTGTATACTACTGAGTCTACTACCAGTTCGGAAATTGTGAGGCTCTTTCGAGAAGAACTGGCCAAAATCCCTACTAATATTATAAATGTGAATGTAAGTTTGTTTGTTATGCTTTCACGCAAAAACTGCTAAACCGATCATAATGAAACTTCGTACATATATTCTTGGAGGTATTAGAAATAACATAGGATACTTTTTATTGAAAAAAAAATTAAATGCGGGCGAAGCCGCGGGTAAAAGCTTGTATAAAATACATTTTGCGCAAAACCCATAAAGAAGTTGTTTTATTCAAACGTGTAATGTGCTCAGAAGTGTAAGAACTAAATAAAGAGATTTATCTTAATCAACCTTTTTCTAGATTAAGTTTGGTAACCATCGTAAGCAATGATACATTCGCCAATATTTGTGGAGCAAAACCACTGACCAATATTGGACTGCAAAAATTAAGCCATCTGTTAGCTTTCGATTCGAAGGACGTAACAAAATGAGAAATCTCTTAGAAGAATCCCTTTTGTACGAATTCACAAGTCATTATTTCTAAATAAAGAAGGCTTTGAGAAATGGATGTGATAAAGACGAAGATTTTCTTTCTTTCCGATCACCGTGTTTTCGTATTTGATTCAGCCTAATAGTTTTCAATGCTCTGTTGTTTTGATCCTTCATCTTTGTTCTGTATTTACTTTATTTCCTAATCTTTTTGAGCGAAAATAATTTTATTTGGTTTAGTTGGGTAACTTTTAGTTGTAGACAAGACGCCTGAGACAAAAACGAGACAAAACGAGACAAAAAGTAACACTATTTTAAATTTTCTCTTGTTTTCTTGTTATTTCATTGTGGTGTTATCAATAAAGTGTTTTGTATTGTATTGTATCTACGACTGTTTTAATATATATTTTTTTTATATTTAAACCTGACGTTGCGACTTTTTTTACAGGAGCTGTGATCACAGAATGGCATCAGTTATAGACATCGAAGGCGCGGATGTATGAACTTGCATGGAATATTGCAGTCAGCTCTGGAACGGCTCAGCAAAATACCAACTTATTGCACTCAGCACCGAGCCAAGGGGCTCATTAGTGAAAGCAAATTGGTAAAGAACAAGTTCCCAGCTTATCGCCGCAAAGTTGTCTGGAGGTCTTTTACGGATTATAGAGTGTGTACTGAGATGCTGAATGTGCTCAAACCGCCATCACTTTACTTCCATCGGATATTCAGACGCACTGCGGGACGAGACGCACTACCCCCTTAGTTGCCAGTCCTAACTGTTGCACCAAACGCTCATCATCTTTTATAATGTGCATAGCAAAGGAATGGTACTTCTTCCTTGCGTCCATATTTCCGACTTATTTAATAACAACTCCATTTGGAGCTCGGGGGCTTGATTGGAATCAAGAGCAAACATATTCAATATAAAAAAAAAAATATATAGAACAGGTTTTAATAAAATCTTATTTAATAAACAATACAATGGTTTGATAATAAAAAATAGTCTCATGTCATAGCCGTTTCTTCTTTGTTAACTACTAGCGCCCCGTCCCGACTTCGCACGGGTGGACAAAATTCTTTAAATTTTTTCCATTATTAAATATTTTTCCGTTAGCGCCATCTAGCGTCCGGTAGACGAACTACTTGCGGTTAACACGTTGCTATGGTATCGTTATTGATACAATGGAAAAAGAGCGGGAAAAAGAGCGGACAGACAAACACACAAACCACTGTGATCTTAGATTATAGATTTGTATCTGACGCAAATTTTTTTGGGCAATTTGCGTTTAATAGAAATACGTTGCGAAATCAAGTTATTATTTCTAATATAGAATTTACTTTTCGAAATGGCTGTAATTCCGTCATCCGAGATGATTAGACAATGGACAAGGACAGAAGAAGGTTGGACAAATTAGTTTGACCTAAAAACTTTGACTACGAAGAAGAACAGTTTTTTGTTACTTACAATAGCAAAGATTAGTCAAAGGCGTATTTCATTCTTCAACCGCAAAAGATAAGGTCGCTTTTGATTTCCATTATGAATTTCGGGATCATCATTATCGCAAATTCATATTCATGTTTGTAACATACCCTCATTTATATTAACATTCGTATCAGCTTTTGTCTGCCCAAAACAAGATTCCAATCCCTTTTCCAATAAGTTAGTCAAAGCCAATATGACGATGTGAGTGTATTTATGTAGTTATAGACGTATTAGTTATAAATAGTGAGTCGACCCTTACAGTCGCTTGTTAAACTTGCTCTTTATCGAGTTGTCTTCAATTTCCAATTTCGACGATGACCGACCTTCCGAGTTTGCCTTGTAATACCCGTTTTAATCGTGTTGCGGTCACTTGGTCGTTGGTAGTTGGTAAGTTCAATATGTAGATTCCTAAATTTCCATTTGTTAAAGATATATGACATATTCAATTTTATCTATACAATTCATTGACTAGGCTATGTGATGTCCGGCAGAGTAGAATGCTTTTATTTTGACATCCTATGCCCAAGTTTATGAAAGTCGCTCTGACTCCTTTATATATTTTGGCAATAGCTTCGCTGAATTAAACGTGAGATAGCATTGACCTATTAAATTTGTAAAACGATCTCAGACTTAGGAACTTATCAATGACAGGAAAACGACAACGTTTTCTAAATTTTCATGAAACACCTCGGAGTTTTGAGAATGGATTGTTCTCAATAAAGTCTGTGAAATTGGCATTCCTTATAAATTCATGACAACTGTAATAATAAAAGAGGTATGCAATCGAACAGATACAAACTTTTATACATAAAGAAACTTTCGTATAACAATGCGAAAGTACTTATATGACCACCCAAGTACTGGCGTTTTAAATTTTTTAATTCTTTAGGCTTAATTTTGAAACCGAGTTTTTTTTCATATTAGGGACTCAATAGTCGAGTAATGAGTTTTTTGAGTTCTTTTGAGTCCTTCAAGTCTTAGTCTAGTACTAAGTTTGAGATTCGAGTTTCACACTCACATAAGAGTTATCGGTGTGGGCTGTGCCCCTTATAATACCTATATTTTTATTATTTTATTTAAACTTGCTAATTTGCTTGAATAAATGTTCCTAAAACTATAAACATTCAATTTAAACTTAACTGCTCATAGTTTAAAAAAATCATAGTTTCCAATTCCCTTCAAAACACTGAGCTATTTTTAAAATCTCAGTCATCAATTCTTTTCAGACTGACTCAGCTGTTTTTGAAGCACTTTGCCTTGAGATTTGTTTGCTAAGACTTATATAAAAGCACTCGAGTCTTATTCTTAGAGACCATAGGACTCAAGACTTTTGGAACAATACAAATCACAGCATCACAGGATGGCTAAGGTATTATTATCATTACCTAATTCATTATGTGATCACGGCTCTTGTAAGAGAATCAATATATTAGGGTGAAATTATAAAAAAAGGAATAAACGATTCTTGGATCTGGTCAAGTAGTTTTATTTAAAAGCTTAATAATTTGTAACAGACAGTCTGTTCCCATTTGTTTATATAATATCAGTTTAATAATTGCTTTTATTTGTAACCATTTTCTCATGTTATTTATTTTCTCTATTTATTTGGTTGAAAATGAAAATTGAAAATAATTTCACAAAATGTCAGTTATCAAATATTTTTTGAACAAAATTACTTCATTGACTACCTAAAATGATTTAATTACATTTCAGCAACATAACTTATAATAATTGTACCAGTCACACCAATTAGTCTAGCTCTAAGTAAGCACTAGAAGGCTTGTATTATGGATACTAGGGTAACATACAGAATTCAAACTCAGGACCGTCGGTGCGAAAGGCAGGATCACTACCGTTGTACCAAACGTTCGTCAAATAAAAAAATCAAATAAAAAACGTTCGTCAATAAACCGGCATGCACTTTATTCTATAAATGCCTTCCGTCAATGAACTACGTCATAAATGAAACACTAATTTAGACCCTACTCATATTTTCATTAACTAAGAATCTAAATGATAAATGGTACACCATTTTCTTGAGCTCGAAAAGTGTAGAAAGGAAATTGTAGACATATGTTTATTTAAAGTTAGATCCCGGTTCTCAGATAATGAAAAACATTGTTTTATTTTATAATCATAAACAAACCCTAACATTTTTAAGTCTTTTTTAATGTATAAAAGATAGTAGATATTTGTAACAAATTTTGTCTCTGTCCTCTTTTCTTACTCTTGTATTTGAACAAAAGATGGCTGAGTTGATATAGAATACGCATCTTAAATAAGAATGTAAATTATACGCGACAAGTCTAAGTGTCGAATGAAACTGAATTAGTTGAACGGTACAAATTGCAATTTAACTGGTATATTTGGTTTTTATTTAATTCTAAAGTAAATAGTAATTTAAAAAAATTGTAACTCCAAATTCAGAGTTTCTTCATTATTGAGTGGACAATGATCATTTATCGTTTTATCTCGTAACGACAAGAATATTTTAATTCAAGTACGAAAATACTAAATAATAAACTTAGAAAACCCACTGTCGGTAACACAATTGGGAAATGAAAAGTATGACATTTTTATTACTATAAACGCAGATTTTTGTTAAAATGGCTTAAAAAACAGCGCAAACGCCATCACCTTACCAGGTTAAATAACGATCCTATATGCAAAATATTTTCCTTAAATGCTTTATTTAGTATAAAGGTACTATAAACACAAAACTTTGATTGGTATCTAACGCTAAGAAAATAATTTTGCCAAAATTCCTACGAATTTCTATAGTAAGCCAGCTAAACATGGTACAAAAAGTATGTAAAATCCAAAAAATAGGCCAAGCATTTATTTATTTTAATGTTTTGCTGAGATAAATAACTAATACTATATCGTTATGTACAAATTGTACTTTGTAAGGATCCTACGTTTTTAATGTTTGGAATATGTTTTTAAACAATTTGGAATAAATTGTTTAAAAACATATTACCACTAAAAATGCTTGGTACGGATGGAATTTATCAATATAAATACCGAACTTTTTTAATACACGATTAACGTTATTTAAAAAATAATTATCATTAGCGGATTCCTTTTATTTCCCATCACTGTCAGTATAATCAATACGATAATGATCACAACTTATTTTGTTAGGCAAAAGACACCTAGCGAAATCAATTCTCGGCAAAGATTAGCGTTCATTTAATTTTATTTTATTGAATCCAACCTAATTACAACAATTGCAGGGATTAATTTTATTAAACGTTCAAAAAGACTATCTTGCAGATAGAACTAATTTAGTTATTGATATAAATTAAAGAGCTATTTAAACGATTATAATTATTTTTCTTTTTTGTTTGTTTTTACTCTGAATGTGTTTTAATATTTGCACGAAGAGACTCTCATGTGAGTGTAATGTGTTTGTGTAAACGTTTCGTGGTTTTATTAAGACTAGTTTGCTTACGCAACTTTAAATTAATTATATCTCTCGCTCTCGATTGTAGAATGCAAAATATGTACTTACATTTTGTATTAAAAATATCACCAGTTTCTCTCCGTCTTTTAACAGTATTGTCTTTGACAGCATCTGCAACAAAACAAACCTTATCACTTTTAAATTCAATGTTTGACACGAGATTGTGCTCAGAATATTAATAAGTGGGCGTTGTAAGAAATTATTTCATTCATTTTCAAGTTTTCATCTTCTTAAGTATCTACCAAGATTGTTTATGGAAAATACTCTATTGCGTAGGATTTATTTTAATGGATAAAAGTGTCAAGAGAAATCATGTTGTAAAATTATCGTCACAACGTTAGTGCTTAGTTGTCGGGAAGATTTCTTAGAGTTTATATCTAAATTATGACTGTACTTGATGCTTACTATTATACTTATCTAAAAAATGGATATGGTGGAAAAATATATTCCAGTAAAAGGTGATCGATTGACACTTGCCAATGACATTTTATAAATACGAAAATTACAATATCAAAGGTGTTTATAAGTAAATGTCAAACAGGCTATTGATATAAAGGCGATAGGTTTTCTACGTTTTGAAACATGTAACTAAACGAGCGTTTTGTTTCGGGAAAATTGATAAAATCAGATTTTTCAAACCGGCCTTTAATAATTGTTTGCTTTCACCGTTTGTAAAGTTAGTCAGATCATCAAATGGAGGATCGATATTAAAATAGAAGAGATAATATATTTTAATTTCCCACATACAAACATAATATTGTTTTTAATAATATTACTGTAAAAAATATCATATATATTTAAAGTGCATTAAAATAAAATACTTTTTTTACGAATTTTTGCGCATATCACGGCTTTAAAGGAGTCGAAACGTCAGGATTAAATACAAAATAAAATATGCGCAAAAATCCGTAAAAAAGTGTTTTATTCTAATGTGTAATGTGCGCGGAAGTGTAAGAACTAAATATATTTAAAGTGCTTTAAATATCGACTTAATAAACTTTATCGACGAAGTTCCTCCTTCGAAGTATACAAAAAAGTTGAACCCGTATTATTTGGTAAGATTAGGTGATCAAAATAAGATAGAGAGTCACGAGACATCCCACTGTCTCATATAACATGCTACAGGTTTAATGAACTTTGGTCCTATGATCTCCATCGCTCTATGATAACAGATAGATTAGGCAAAAAGCGCACTGAAAATCATTTTCGATAAGTATTGCGAGATTAATCGAATAAAAAATAAATGTGTCTTTCTTCAATTTTATACTATTATTTAAAAATTCATAATTATGCATGGGGCCAGTGGGAATTTTTACGCTATGTCCATTAATAGTGACTTTCGGTAGGGATAGTGGGATACACAGATATATTTAGATACACATTTTATTTGCACCAAATAAATTACATTAAAAAACATATATAGCTCTGAACACAAAAAGAAAAAACGTAATGGAAAACGAGAAAACTGAAGTATTTTTACTCTACGAGTACAGGAACTGATTTTCATTTTTAACCTTAAAGCTTGCTAGGTCACGTATTAATTAAAATAGAAAACTAATTTATTTTCGTTAAATGTTTGGTCTATTAGTGAGGTATCAAATTTTAATATGCTACATATTTATATGTCTAATTTAAATGAGGTTTCGTTCATGAAATGAAGAATGCGATACAGCAAATTTTATTGGATTATTTAAAATGAATATGTTACGGTAAATGTGATTAATTGAAAGTTATTAATAATTACCAACAATTATCAATAATAAAACTTCAATAACCTAACCTAACCAATTCATAAAGTAGGTATTATTAATTACTGGTTATTATTTATAATAACCATATTAATCACATTTACCGTAACAAATATTAACCTTACATCATTTACAAGTTAAATGAAACAGATTTCAACCAAATGAATTACACACCTGTAATCACTATCACTACATAGTATAAAACAAAGTCGCTTTCTCTGTCCCTATATCCCTTTGTATGCTTAAATCTTTAAAACTACGCAACGGATTTTGATGCGGTTTTTTTTAGTAGATACAGTAATTCAAGAGGAAGGTTTATATGTATAAAACATGCATAATATAGTAGAGCATTGCATCCGTGCGAAGCCGGGGCGGGTCGCTAGTTCATTTCTATGATGAGTTCACAAATCTATGATGAGTTACTTTGATTGTTATATTCATCATCATCAATGTTTAAAGATACTTACTTAAAACAGATACTTGTTGACTTTGTTGTGATCAACTAAGTAATGAAACCATAACATTACTATTATTGTGATAACAGAACAATTTTTTTTGTTGATTATGTGATGACGTATAATATTGTAAATCTCGTTACTTCTGTTAAAGCTGACGAGTTTCTTGCGCCCATTCTTCTTGTCAATTAAAAGACGTCCTGAATTGGTGGTAGGTTAAAAATATTGGACGATTCAAAACAACTTATTTTAAGTGCATTTTGAATAAAGTTATTTTCATTTCATTATTTCAGCAGAATGGCGTTCACTGTTGGACGGGAGATATAAATAAGACATCAAATACGATTATTCAATTCGATGGAATAATCGAATTTAAAGTGTTTTTTTAGGTCTTACACTTCCGCGCACATTACACATTTGTAGAAAACGTAAAGGAGTCGAAACGTCAGGATTAAACAAAAAATAAAATATGCGCAAAATCAGTAAAGAAGTGTTTTATTCCAAAGTGGTTTTATGCCATAGGATTGTGACGGGGTGCAGCCGGAGAAATAAAAGCTCACACAAAAAGGTCACTTGTTTTTATATTTAAGGAATTAAGGCACAACTGAAACAATTATATAAAAAAAGGTAAATTACACTGAATACAAAAACAATTTCACATTTATCACTAAAAACATATTATAAAAGGTAGGGCTACTTACAATAGTGCCTTAAAGAAACTTATAGACTTAGAAACAGGAACTGGTAGTAAAGAATATATATACAGGAAACTTGTGAATTATGCTTATGAGCTTACTATACTTGTGAGCTTATTATAACTGCTCAGCACTATAAATATATTTAAATAATTTGCTATCGGTGAGTCAACCACTCTACGCGCTGACTCTGGTAAGAATAAACTTCGAACAAAACAAATAAACAGAGACAGACAGTAAATTTTAAAATAGGAAACAGAGACAGACAGTAAATTTAAAATAGGAAACGAAGAGAAAAGAAAATAAGAAAAATGGCCAGAGAAGAGCGCAATGAAAGCAACGAGTCGCCAATATAGCTATGGCGCCTCGTTACAATACCCGCTCCCCCCTGGAAGAAAAAATCCTGAGTATAAAAAGGATTTTTTCATAAAACTATGTAAAAATGTGACCATTTTATATAAAAAAAAACATATCTTTAATAAAAATGGATGAGATGAGAATTGTGAAATGAGAAAATAAGGAGACCAGCATCCTTACATGCATCACTTTCCTTACATGCACCACTTTCATACTTCCAGAACATACTTCAGTCAACGGTCATGGTTGATTTAATAAGACAACCAGACTCCACGCGGTAGAGTATCCAAAATTTATTGAATACTCAACTGGCTCCCTAAATCAGTGAAGGCTTATTTAACCAGTCACAACCCGCTGGGTGAAAAAAAAATAAAACAGTGTAGGCTTGCTTAACCAGTCACAACCCGCTGGATGAAAAATAAAAATTAGTGTAGGCTTGTTTAACCAGTCACAACCCGCTGGATGAAAAATAAAAATTAGTGTAGGCTTATTTAGCCAGTCACAACCCGCTGGATGAAAAATAAAAATTAGTGTAGGCTTATTTAACCAGTCACAACCCGCTGGAAGAAAAATTTTCCTCAAGATGAGGCTATTCCAATAGACTTAGAGGTTCTATTCTCGGTTGAGAAATTAAATATGCCTTCTATGAAGACTGAAAAAATTAAAATGCCTTCTATGAAGACTAAAATTAAATAGGTCCTCTGTGAAGACTGTATAATTAAGTATGTCTTCTATGAAGACTAAAATTGAAGATGTCGTCTATGCAGACAATCAAATATGTCTTCTATGAAGACAGTTAATGTATAGTAATTATTATGTGTTGTAATAGAATGAGGGAATGAATGAGTTGTAAATAGTAGTATATATAAAAGTAATATATAAAAAAAATAATTACTTTTGGAAAAGTAATAACGATAGAGAATTCTAATTGGGAGAAAAATAATAACGAGAGAATATTCAAGTTTTATGTGTAAATGGCTTAAGGTCTCTAATGTGCCAGCGGCCTATAGGTTTATGATTTATATCTATAAGTTCATAAATAAGTGGAGATATTTTTTTATTTATGATGCATTTCGTAAATTTAGGAGCAAGTTTAGCAGAATGGTATTTGTCTGAAGAACTTATAGTATAGTTATGTTTCCAGACAATATCACCTTCATTGAATTCCAGATGCCGATGATGTTTATTGTAGGATTTAGCATTAAGTTGGTGTGCTCGCCATAAGCGTGTTTGTACTTACGAGAATATAGAGCTAAGAAGTCCAATATTGTCTGCAAATTCAGATCGAGGGGCGAAAATAATGTCCTCGGAGGAATCATTATTACAATATATGGAACCACATGTTACTAGTTCTCTGCCAAAATTAAGAAAGGCAGGAGTAAATTTTGTTGTTTCGTTAACTGATGTATTGATAGCGAATTGAATTTTATGCAAGTTAATGTCCCAAGTCCTATGGTCATCTTGAACAAAAGAAGAGATAGCGGTAATAATAGTTTTATTATAACGTTCAACCGTATTGACTTGTGGACAATAACGAGGTGTGTAGTGAATTTTAGGTATTTTGTAAGTGGTAAAAAGATCAGTGAGTTCATGGCTAACAAATTGTGGTCCATTGTCCAGAATTATTGTCTCTGGAATACCATATGTCATGAAGACTAAGTTCTCCAGTATATGTTTGATGACTGAAGAAGTAGCATTCTTAATAGCGAATAAAAGACAATATTTCGAGAAACAGCATGTAACTACAAAAATGAACCTGTTGTGTTTGTGAGTGGATGGTAAGGGACCAATTAAATCAATGGATATGCATTGGAAAGGACGTGAACATAACTTAGGTTTACCCATTAATCCAATTGTTAGTTGATTTTGGTGTTTATAAGCCATACAAATTTCACATCTCGATATAAAATTTGAAACATCTTTATACATGCCTGGCCAAAAATATTTCAATTTGAGTCTTTCATAAGTTTTGAAAATTCCGAAATGAGCACAAGTAGGATTAGAATGGTTATCGTAAATAATGGAATTCCTGTTTTCATACGGAATTACTTCCTTCCAATTATATTCTGATTGAAGAAGGGAATAAGTTGTTGAGTATTTGTATAATTTATTATCTTTTATGATGTAGTCTGGGGTTGAGCTTGGGTTTTTATTGCATTTTGAAAAAATGGAAAGGTACCACTCATCTTTTGTAGTAGAACTGTTATCCTGAATAAGATTAATGGGAACGGAACGTGAAAGAGCATCAGGTATCAAATGATCTTTTCCTTTCTTGTGTTTAATGTCAAAATTAAATGCTGATAAACGAATACTCCAACGAGCTAAGCGTCCGCTAGGATTGTCAAGATTTAAAAACCATTGTAAGGCTGAATGATCAGTATATATAGTGAATTTTTGGCCATTATCTAAATAACAGCGCCAATGTTCAAGGGCTAGAATGATACTTAAGAGTTCTCTTTCTGTAATTGAGTAATTTCTTTGAGCACCGGATAGAGATTTACTCATATAAGCTATAGGTTTTTCTATGCCGTTTATTTCCTGAGTAAGCATGGCACCAATACCAAAACTGGATGCATCACAATGGACTGCAAAAGGTTTGGAGAAATCAGGGCATGCAAGAACAGGTGTGGAAACTAATGCTTCTTTTATAGTTTTAAAAGCGTTATTGCATTCAGAAGACCATTTAAAAGGTGGGGATTTTTTTGAAGTGGAGGTAAGTTTAGTGAGAGGAGCTATGAGAGTACTAAAGTTGGGAATAAAACGTCTGTACCAACTTGCGGTTCCAAGGAATTTTTTCACTTCTTTAGGAGTAGTTGGAGGAGGAATTTCTAAAATTGCTTTTACTTTATCGGGATCTGTTTGAAGACCATGTTCGTTAACTATATATCCAAGGTATTTTAATTCTCTACGGAAAAATGAACATTTTGGAAAATTTACTGTTATTTTGGCGTTAATTAATTTTTGTAAAACTTTACTTAATAGGGTAATATGTTGGTCAAAACTTTCGCTGATAATGATTACGTCATCTAAATAGGCAAAAACAGAATTATCTAGTCCCTCAGAAGAGAAAAGACAATCCATAAATCGTTGCTGGGTAGCTGGTGCGTTAGTTAATCCGAACGGCATAACTTTAAATTGGTACATACCGCGACCAGGTACATAAAAAGCAGTTTTAGGTCTATCGGAAACACGTAATGGTATTTCCCAAAAAGCTTTTGCAATGTCGATAGAAGATAAGAATTTTGCGTTTTTTAATTTATCTAAAATATCGGAAATGAAAGGTAATTTATATGCATCTTTCTTAGTTATTGCATTTAGTTTACGACTGTCGACACAGAAACGCCATGTTCCGTCTTTTTTAGGAGTTATTAGTACAGGGTTAAGCCATGGGCTTTCACAGGGTTCGATGACGTCTAATTTGAGCATGTCATCAACCTCGTGGCATAGAGCTTTTTGTTTGACAGGTGACAGTCTATAGCAACGTTGTCTAATCGGAGGATGATCGCCAGTATCAATGTGATGTTCGACTAAATGAGTTTTCCCTAATGGTAAGTTTTCAGTGGAAATATTTTTAAATTGTTGTATTATTGAGTCAGAGATAAAACATTGTGTTTCGGTCAGGGTATTATAAGTTTTAACTTGTTTTTCAACATTATTAATAATGAAAGTTTTATTATCAGAATTGGTACAAGTTATATGTTGTAAGACATCAGGAGCTAGATTAAATAATTTCCAAAAATCTATTCCTAATATAAAAGGTTGTTGTACTGAGGGTATTACATGAACAGTAATAATGGCGAGTTTATTTTTAAAATGAATTGGTAGCTCTATGGTTCCAATTGAAGTTATTGATTGACCGTTGGCAACTGTTCCTGTAATGGTGTGTTTATGGTTAATTATGTAATTATGTTGCAAGAGAGTTTTGTGTGAATTATTCCCTAAAATAGTAATTGCGCTGCCGCTATCTAGCAAGCCACATAAAGATAAATTATTAGTTTGTACTGTTATGTACGGTCGACTATCATGAGTAGGTTTATCAAATAATTTTGTTGATGAGTTGTAAGAATTGAAGAATAGTTCGATTGTTTTAAGCCAAAGGCTCCATTCATCCTTAGTGGTTTTAGCAAAAGTATTATTTTTCTCCCTTATTCGTTTTTTTGGCTGATATTTACAATTGGGACACTTCGCATATGTGGTGTCTTTTTTACCACAACGGAAGCAAACAATATTAGTTTTTGTACAAGTTTCTAATGAATGATCGTTTGTACGGCAACGAGGGCAAGAGAAACGAACAATAGGTTGTGTAGACCTGTCATTGTTAGTTTTATTGGTATTATATGGAAACGGTGGTATGTAAGGAGTCTTGGATGTGGAAGGATGAGAACTAATGTTAGATTGTGATGTTGTATTTTGTATTGTGTTTATATGGTTATCGTTAGCATAATTGCAGCTTTCGTACCATTGGCAAGCAGATAGAAGTGTATCAATAGATGTTATGTCTGTTTGAAGTAATCGAGAACTGAAAATGGGACTCATGTTGCGACGTAAAATTTCAATTTGTTGTTTTTCTGAAAGTGGTTCGTGGAGTTTACTAAAAAGAGATTGCATTGACGAAAAATAATAAATAATTCTTTCATTTGGTTTTTGTTTACGAGCATCTATGTTTTTTTTTAATTTGTAGTCATAGTCATGAATTTTAAAATCTGAGATAAATTGGTTTTTAAATGAATTCCAATCGGTAAGAGTTGATTTTCTGGATTTATACCATTGTAATGGAATTCCAGTCAAAATATTATATATTTGACTATGCAGTTGTTGTATACAAATATTTTTTGAAATTGCATACTCTTCAATGTTATCTATGAATTCTTTCGGACATGAGTCCGGTTTAAAAGAAAATCTTTTCAGGTCTAAAGAGTTTTGATTAAATTTTTGTGCCAGTAGTTCGTAGTTAGGTAACTGTTGGACAGAAGAGTGAAAATTTGATTGACAGGCTGTCATGGATGAAAATTTTGTTTGAAGTTTTGCAAATGTCTCGTTTATGTTATGTACGTCTTCTAAAATTTGTAATGATTGATCTGTGGTAATCTCTAATTTATTCAAACGGTTTGATAAATGAATCATGTATGTTTGTAATTTCTCCTTATGTGATTGTGTTCCTGATTGTGTCTGTAATCTTGAAGAAACCATAAGAAGAATCTTTTTGATTTCATCAAGATCACGTTCAATGGAGTAAGGACTAGAAAGAACTGAACAATCTGAGTCTATTATTGGATTTAACAATATTCGTAATTCCTCAGCGGTTGCGACAGATGGAAATTCAATTGAGCGGAGACTAAGTTCATAAGCAAGCTCAGGTTTATTTATAAGTGATGGATTCATAGTGTTATTAAAAATAAATGATTGTGTTTCAAAACGAGGTGTTTTTCTAGCTATTTAAAAACTACTTAAAAACAGTTATGATTTAAAATAAATTTAATAATACTAGTGCTAGGTAGGTATTGTGTTCAAGCTTAGACTGGTAGGAACCTCTGGATAGTCGGCACGGATTGCCCCCAGGAAAGTGCCTAGCCAAATCTAAGACTTGTATGTGGGATACACTGGAGGTACTCCCTCTCAGCACTGCCCGTAAGTATTAATTGCACTGATCTGAGTGATATATTGACGCTCAGAATCAGCAACAATTTTGTGTCGGTTTCTTTCAAAACCGCATATAGTTTTACTGTCTGATGGGTGTAGTAAATGTGGGGTAAGTGTACTGTAAGTGTAGTGTGTAGTTGCGTATTTGTTATGTCACTACTATAAATTATAATAGTCTTAAGTGATAGGATGATATGTGATGAATTGAAAGGAGAGTGAAACTAAAGTTGTTTAAATTTTTCCTATCTATTCTATTATACAAGGACTGGTTAAGTAAGACTAAGATAAATTTAATAGAATTAGTGTTAGGTAGGTGTAGTGTTCAAGTTTAGACTGGTAGGAACCTCTGGATAGTCGGCACGGATTGCCTCCAGGAAAGTGCCTAGCCAAATCTAAGACTTGTATGTGGGATACACTGGAGGTACTCCCTCTCAGCACTGCCCGTAAGTGTTAATTGCACTGATCTGAGTGATATATTGACGCTCAGAATCAGCAACAATTTTGTGCCGGTTTCTTTCGAAACCGCGTATAGTTTCTTGTCTGTAAAATGTAGTAAATGTTGGGTAAGGTGTCTTGTAAGTGTTTTGTGTAGAGATGTAGTTGTATTGTCAACTACTATAAATTAAATAAAATGAGGATTGGGATGAGATGAGATGAGATGATTAAGTTAATAATATGGCCGATAAAATAGTGGGGGGCGACTA
This sequence comes from Calamotropha paludella, assembly GCA_927399485.1. NCBI lineage: Eukaryota > Metazoa > Arthropoda > Insecta > Lepidoptera > Crambidae > Calamotropha > Calamotropha paludella. The sequence goes on along the minus strand of OV656817.1, from coordinate 21,458,280 downwards.
AGCCTTTTAGAATTTGGAAAAAATTAAAAAAATCACACACAACATACAACGATCTTCAAAAATTTTAGTTTTCTTTCGGTTCGCCGGTACTGGTTGACTGGTTGGTGACTGGTTCTTATACACGTTGAGGCGCCAGTGTGACGGGGTGCAGCCGGAGAAATAAAAGCTCACACAAAAAGGTCACTTGTTTTTATATTTAAGGAATTAAGGCACAACTGAAACAATTATATAAAAAAAGGTAAATTACACTGAATACAAAAACAATTTCACATTTATCACTAAAAACATATTATAAAAGGTAGGGCTACTTACAATAGTGCCTTAAAGAAACTTATAGACTTAGAAACAGGAACTGGTAGTAAAGAATATATATACAGGAAACTTGTGAATTATGCTTATGAGCTTACTATACTTGTGAGCTTATTATAACTGCTCAGCACTATAAATATATTTAAATAATTTGCTATCGGTGAGTCAACCACTCTACGCGCTGACTCTGGTAAGAATAAACTTCGAACAAAACAAATAAACAGAGACAGACAGTAAATTTTAAAATAGGAAACAGAGACAGACAGTAAATTTAAAATAGGAAACGAAGAGAAAAGAAAATAAGAAAAATGGCCAGAGAAGAGCGCAATGAAAGCAACGAGTCGCCAATATAGCTATGGCGCCTCGTTACAGGATTACTCCATTTACAGGAATAAAAAGCAATGTAGCCTAATAATTGAGGCAAATTATTAGCTAATGTTTACATCTAAAATACTAAGTTCAAACATAACAACCTATTTCAATTAATAAACAGCCTTTAAGATATCAAACAAATATTTCCTTTTATACCACATTGAAATCTAAACATTGTTTAGCATCTTTGAAAACTTATTCTAAGTATTTAATTCAAAGTTTAAAATAACTTTATTAACTGATTAAGGTAGGATCAAATTTTAAGAAAATAGGTAAGGGCTAGAATAACACAAAATATCTCCGCCTAATTGTAAGGCTGCTTCTGACAAAATTACAAGAGGCTTCAAGATTACGCCCATCCTGCCCTTTGTGCGGAGTTTCAGACGAAAAATCTGACGTACAGTGATTTTTTCTTTAATTGGTTTGTCAGGAGTTGGCAAGTTCTCAAGGCGACGCCTAACAATATCATAATTGTACTTGGCCTGACGTTTTATCTGATGAATACCCGTGGGCCCTATTGTTGTCACCGCTGTATGTAAATTAATCGTTCTTGTAATTAAGTTTGGAAGTTTATTGGGTAGTATCGTAGCTGATGTTCATTTGGGGTCTAATTTTACTTCTACCCTATGTACATTTCTTGCGATTATAACGCTCAAAATGATCTCAATTAAGTTTCGGAAATTTTAGAAACATACGAAATCTTTTACGCTATGCTGCGACGTTAACATACGATTATTACAAAATTTCATGATCATTGTTGTCATCGTTTTAATATTGTCCTTACTAATGAAATGGAATGAAAATAACCTTATTCATATGCACTAATAACAAGTTTTTTTGAATCTTCCAATATTTTTTTCACTGTCTTTTGACTGATAAGAAGAACGGATGCAAGACACTCGTCAGCTTTAACAGAAGTAACGACATTTACAATATTATACATGGTCACCATAGATATTAAAAAAACATTATTCTAGACCACAGGTTTATAAACGGAGATATTGTAGAAATAATGGTTTCTAACACACCAAGAGACCCAGTACTGATAGGTAAGTAGAATTTACTTGCTACTTATATTTTTAAAGCAAATTTTTTTATTACATTTTTGTTGAATGATACAGGTTTGGGGTGACGGTACAGACAAGAACAGAGCGCTCATTCCACAGGAGTATATGAGAGCTATGAGCGGAGAACAATGTGAAGAATAATGTAGACCATTATTTAAAAGTCTGTGATTACTGCTAATATTATCGAATTATATTTATGAAGTAGATATCTTTGTTCATTAACATATCGGCTTATTAAAAAAACGGGAAATCCAAAGGTAAGTTATGTACATAGGCTGATTCTCAATGATATTCTAAGGTCAGAGAAAAATGTTAAAAGTTGCTTGTGCATGTGAGTTCACATTTTTAACAGAATATCTACGGAATTCGAATAATCTACTTAATGAGAACAGTTTTTGAATTCATTTTTATCAAAAAGGTGTTGTACTATTTGATAAAATTGTATCATGTTGTATTAATATTATATTATTTTTTAATCTGAATTCCAATTGTCACAATCTATTTACTGTTTGATTCCAAATTTGTATATATTTATATGCTATCCCAATAGCAAAACAAGTACATTTTTAGCAAACAATTTTTTTCTATTTTGCTCCATTCTGCGCCGTTCCTTTTCTTTCTATTCTAAAGTTTCTATACGTCATAAATCAGAATATTGTTTTTACAAATAAAAATAAAGTTTTTAGTTTCTTTTGTATTTACTCTACTCTAGCGCCAAGTAGCTGTTTATATATTTTTAAATATTGTTTGTTCGTAAATAAAAACATCCAGAGGGCCTACCATCATCTTTTACCGCGACGCAAGTTCGATTGTCAAAGTGGGACACCGCTATACGTGCTCTATGGTGGCGTCTCTTTTTAACAGCTAAACTTGAAATGGTAGGGCTTCAGAACTCTTTAGTAAATTGTATCAATACTGTAAATTTAATACAAGGAACACAGAGAGACTACTTGGTCCTAATATTAATTCAAAAAACTGTTTTCAAATGACAACTATGATATATAATAAAGAACCAAATGAATTCAAACAACATCTGTTTAAAATTTTCAAACTGAAACTAATGACATATCTCATGGATAATTTAATTCATTTAATTTAAAATTTAAATTAAAATTCATTTAATTTAAAAATAAGTTAATTTATTTAATTTAAATTATAAAATATATTAAATATGTAGGTTGTTAATATATGAAAACTAAATAATTGTATTATTTTAAATAATATTTTAAATATATATGGTTTCAAGTAATATTAAATATGTGACATTTTTCATCATGAACAGGCGAGAAATGATAAGCAATTTAATTAAAATTAACACCATTGAAAACCATGTCTTTTGCTAATAAAATTCGTTTAATTTCAAAGTTGTTTTCAAAACGAATTTCCTCCAACGATCCATGAGCTACTAATAATTAGTTTCCAGATTTGTATGCATATTTAAGAAGAGACAACTTGTTATAACTTGCATCTGTTTAAGGGTATACCTTATAAACAACTTTACATCAACTGTATAAGAGATTAATTCTAACTTTGCAAGTTAAAAATATACAAGGATTGCATTGACATTTCTCTGAATGACCTTCGGGCTCTGAATAGGTAGCTTATCTAGTTGCATGCAGGTCAGGAGCTTCATTATACGGTACAGTGATCAACAGTAACGAGATGACTGGTATACGTACAAATCCATTAGCATAGCATACGTTCGGTTTTACACACAGCCTGATATATTTATTTTTTTGTTTAGGCAACACTAACATTTTATTAACTATAACATATGAGAGAAATTAAACTTAGATTTTAAACCTGTTTAAACAACAATTATATGTGTTGAGAATATTTCATATATCATTATTAATTTAGTCAAATAAATCTGGTTTTTTTGAGCGTTATAAAATTTTACGTCTGACAATCCCCAGGGTATTAAGCATGAATCTAATCATACAATTTGATAAAATATATTACTTAAATATATAAAATGTCATATACAAAATAATAAACTAAACTAAAACATAATTTATCTTAAATTAACCTAAAACTAAAATATATTATGACAAGGCAAGGTTCCGAAGATACTGGCAGCATTCCCCTTTGGATAGCTAGGCTAATTCAAATAAATTACTTTTATTCACATGTCACATAAAATGATAAACACATTGAGAATAAAATTGCAAAATAAATCAATCAAATTAAAATTCCATATAATTAAATTAAATTATGCCCTACCTAAATATAAGAAAATAAGAATTGCAAAATGATAATAATGTCAAAGTAATATTGTAATAAAAAGTATGATGTCATTTAAATAATTATGTAATACATATTGTAACCTTGTTAAAAGGCGGGTTATGCTAAGTTTACGCTTTACTGTAGAGGTATAAAATGAAATCACGCTTTTCGATATTCTAAAAAACACCAATCCAGAAATAAGATGGTTTGCTTATAAATAGGTCGATATATAACTCTTTCTTAAATTTTAAAATATGGCTAACATAGTAAGTCACCAGATAAAACTGACCCACCGTTTAGTTTTTGCAGTGGTCACGAGTGGTGTGTTCGAGCCCTGGAAGAGGCAGATGTTTATGTGATGAATTTGCATTTCTACTTGAGTTATGGGTATTCATATATATATATATATATATATATATATATATATGGTTATTACATATGTATCTATAAAAAGTCTATCCGTTACCTTAGTATCCATAACACAAGCTTTACAGTGCTAGGTGCAAGGCTAATTGGTGTGTATGTGAATTCTATTTTTGTATCTAAATACGATCACTTATGATATCGTGTTTAAATTGCATCGTAACAATTTCCTAACGCATTTGTACTCCTTTTATTAATAGTTAGGTAATTCTATATGTATGTAGAATTATTAAAACTGTTTAATATACCTTACATATTTAATTTTAATTTTGTTGCGTCTACTCTCCTCGATCTATAGCAGCTTTATTATATTTTTCAATATAAATAATACTTTAGAGCCAATGTTTTTATTCAATATAAAATAAATGAGGTACTCTTCGGAACCACTATCGGGATTTGAATAATTATGTAAACCATACTAAGAAAAAAACTTTCCTACATTCAGAAAGGAATATAGGGGTTTATTCAGATATCCTCACCGATATATGAGTTAAAAAGTCATATCTTCACTGGTTTAATAAACAAATAAATGTAGTGATTTTTATCGGTTAACCTTGTGTGCTAAAGCACACAATTTGACAGAATTTCGTTATGCATAAGTTGATATAATTTGCTGGATGGTAATAAACAAAAATATTTAACCTTCCCTAACCTGCAATTTATATCAGTTTATGACTAATTATTTTATGCTGAAGTAAAATAGGTATAGAAATGTTATGCGAAAAAAGGGACCCCTTCTTCATCATTGTCGAAGTTCAACAAGACTTAAAAAACTCCCCACTGGTAAAAAAATCATCTTCTCAGACTTCTTCAGAGACTTCCACTGTTGTACAGAATCCTTTCCTAAAATTAAGGGGTCTTTGCCATGATTTCTAATCTTGGCAGGTAAGTTGAAGATTGAAACTTTGTGTTACTTGTGTAAACATTGTTTTAACTCAGAAACTCAAGACTCATTTTGTACACCCAGGTACGGTGATTACTAAATTTATGTATATTTTGCAATTTTTTCAATGCTTTCTTATAAGCTAAGATAATTTATTTTAATAGAAAAATACTAGGAAAAAATCGACTCGGCTCACAAGTGAGTTTAGGCGGAAATCGAACCCGCAATCTTTGGAAGTCCGGTCCAATGCTCTCTCAATTGACGTACCGAGCCTTGTGAACACCCTTCAAAATCTTCTTGTATTTTTCTAATTTTACGCTGTAGGCCCGCGTTGTCTCATCAATGAGAGGAACATCCTCTCGTTTTCGAACGAAATATTTTTACAAATGTTTGGGCAATCGATTAAGGTTGAACAGCCATTTAGTTTATTTTTATATATAGGTATTTTGCATTTTTTCAATGCAATCTTATAAGATAAATTATTTTAAAAGAAAAATATTGGAAAAAATCGACTCTTCTCACAAGTGAATTCTCAGGCGGGAACCCCTCAACCTTTGGAAGTCCGGTCCAATGCTCCCCCAATTGAGCCGAGTCAATTTTTTCTATTATTTTTCTATTAAAATAATTTTTCTTCTACTTTGACGGATTGATATTGATGCTATTTGTGCTGCCAATATATCAGTGGGGAATTCTGAAATAAAGCGATATGGGAAACTTTTCGTTCCAGTATCTTACGGGAAATGTAGTGATTAAATATTATTTGAAAGTGCATTGGGTATTAAGATTCGATTTTTTTTCCCACTTTACCATATTCTTAACAGGTCGAAGTGGAACCACAGAAGGATGTTATAAAATAAAAGAAGTGAAAATTTAAGCACTTCTAGTTCTTGTATCATCACGAATCTGATAACACAAGAACTTTTTTCTATATAATATTATGGTACTACTTACTGAGCTAGTTTGATAATGGAGTTTGAAGGTGGAAGATGGACGCGGGATGCTTAGTAGGAATCCCATCAAGTATGGCCCTTTTAGAGTCGTCGTTAAAAGTCTTGTTTATTTCAACTGACAATGGGGTCCTGATGGTGAAATCGGAAGGTGGCCAATCTCGAGGTCTGTTTGTAATCAAACTTCGCAAGTTGAACTTGACCCACTTTCCGATTTCCGAGCTCAAAATTTTGCAAGCATACTTTAAATGACAACACAATATCATAACGATATGAAGCTGAGCTGATCTTGGAGCCAGGAGGTGGACAAGGGATTACAATAAATCGATGCAACATCATCGAGTTTGGGCTCGTGTGTTTTGTCTTGACAAGAACTCTGGTCGTAGCTGTTATTAAGGACTTGAATTTTTCAATTCCTCTTTTTTTTAAAATGCATATTTCAAAATTATGATCTTCTTTAATTATTTAGACTATTATATTATTTGTTTTTGTTTTATGTATATAATTTTTTATTATTTTTTACTACGGTATAAAACTAGTTTGTCATTCACAATTTTTCCTTTAGGTTTCCTTTAAAAAAGTTAATTGGTGGTTACTTCCCTTGGAAGAGATAAAAACGGTGCGGCACTTTTCGTTTTCCTGGTACGGTGTTTTGTGATGTAATTAGTTAGAGTAATAACGTAGGTAGTTTTTATTGTTACTGCTCATAATGACACATGCCAACAACTCATTAAATACCCAATTATCGAGGTAATAAAATGTAAAATGAATTACGATGTCTGAAATCCATTTATAAGATAACCGTAATATATATAATATATTCGTGTATCAGAGAAGTTCCAATTGGTTCTAATCTGGCCATTACAGTGGATGGGATACGGAGGCCTTAATTCTTATTTCTTAATAATCATATTTTGCGAATCTATAATCTAAGATCACAGTGGCTTGTGTGTTCGTTTGTCCGCTCTTTTTCCCGCTCTTTTTCCATTGTATCAATAAAGTTACCATAGAATCGTGTTAACCGCAAGTAGTTCGTCTACCGGACGCTAGATGGCGCTAACGGAAATAAAAATAATAATAGAAAAAAATTAAAGAATTTTGTCCACCCGTGCGAAGCCGGGACGGGCCGCTAGTCTATAATCTAAGATCACAGCCGTTTGTGTGTTTGTCTGTCCGCTGTTTTTCCATTGTATCAATAACGTTACCATAGCAATGCGTTAACCGCAAGTAGTTCGTCTACCGGACGCTAGATGGCGCTATCGGAAAAATATTTAATAATAGAAAAAAATTAAAGAATTTTGTCCAACCGTGCGAAGCCTAATCTATTAATACAAATTTGTTGTTTGTCCGCTCTTTTTCCATTGTATCAATAACGTTACCATAGCAACGCGTTACCGGGTCAGCTCTTTTTCCACACCACATTAAAATATCTTTGTTATTTTGAAGTTTTATGTGCCGAGTTATTTATTTTTATTGTAGACATCAATGCTACGCGATAGGCAAAGTAGCCAGAGGAGAGAGCTTAGGTATGCCAAATTATGATTTAAAAAAAAAATCGTGACATAATGAAAAAATCAGCAGGCATCTTTTCCACATAGAATTTATTGAAATACTGAAGTGAATTTACAAACAATGAAATTAAATAAATAATGCAACGTACAGTCACAAATATAATATAAATAAATCAATTAAATCATGCTATTATATTAATTTATAAAAAAGAGATGATTTGATACTAGTAAAAATAGTACTTATAAAATTTTACTATTCAGTCGAGTATTAACTATATATTACTCGAAGAACTAAATAAAAAATGTTTCTTAAAATTTTGCCCCAGGTACGGTACCCAGAAGGGTGGTAGCTTTACTTCGTTGTATTTCTAAACTAAACCTCTGGTCAAGGTAAGAACCAGGGTTCTGGTCACCTTAACTCTCTTTAAGGGTGCTTCTATGATAGGCTCTAGTATCACACTGGCCTAAGGTGCTAATTACCGCACTGGACTTTGAATTTTGGCAGAGTTGAGGGTACATTCACAGGATTTCAGTGGGTATGTCTCCAAGCCTTTACTGGGCACTAAGATGAGTAGGGGCATGGAGGAGCATTTTCCCATGTACAAAAAAAGGATCCCACTGGTCTATTGGTTCGAAAGCCCCATCGAAATATAGCTCATACGCTTCTGTCTTATGAGAGCTTTCAGCTGAAACCAGCTAGTTTTTGGCAGCTACCCATTTTCCAGGTAAAAATAATACTAGAATTTTATTTTTCACATTAACGCATATTCAATTAATGACAGGCAGATGAGAGATATTTTAATAATTGTTTATGTATTATACTTATTATAAAATACACAAACGTGTGTATGTATGTTTTGATACATTCCACTTCTTTATAAAGTTTTGTAACATTGAAGTAGGTATGCAAAATATAACGTATAATCGACAGCACATTAAAATATTACTGCGAAAATAAAACAATCTTTATCACAATTACATAAGGTAGATTCGAAGGTAGTAATGTATTTTTTAAGTGACGAATTTCAGAGAAGCGGTTCACATACATGCTCCGAACTTATAATTCCTTAGAAAAACTTCGCAATAAAAGTCCTCGGTAGACATTTTTATGTTGTATTAAGAAGCGGAAAGACTTATTTCCAGTTACACGGCATCCGAAAAATGTACAGAAACTTTGTTCGACATTCACAAATTAATGATTTGCTGCTTTTCGGAAAAAATATTGAATTGTGTTAAAATAACCATTGTATTTAGAAAGCGTTGGTGTATTCAAAATAATGACTTACCTTACGAGGGATAAAGTCTTAACTTCCATTAATTAAAACTCATTTCAAGTAAAAGTAAAAAAAAGAGTAAAAAAATTGTCAAGATTAAAAGGAAGTCACGATAATTGATGAAATTTCTATTTCTGTTTCAAAATTCGTACTTCGTTTCATAAATGGAGCTAATTACACAACTTATACATAAAAAGCTGAGAATTTGAATTAGTATAAAATACATAGCATTTTTAAAATAAAGTATAACGAAGATCACATAAACCGTAAAAAAATCAAAAGATTTATTTGCTCATGTTTTGTGATTATTTGGCGTGCAAAATTACATCATTTAGGATAACGAATTATTCTTTAGAAATATAATGAAAATAAAAACCATAAAATATTACATGTTATTAATCTAAAATAACAATTCCAATCCAATAATAATGTCGTCATTTCAAAATTGTTTTAAATTACACAATGTCAAAATATTCTCACAGATTATAAGGGCATCTTATTATAAGCCATTTTCGCAATTGTGGTACAAATTTATTCGTAGATAATTCTTTAAATTCAATGGGTATTTTATTAGAAATATATTATTGACATATCAACACAATTCTTTTCTTAAAATGCACTGTGGGTACTTTTTGCAAAATGCGTAAAAGGGGGTTTCTTTTGTATTTTATGTGAAATAGTGTTTAGTGGCGTCTAATAAATGTTCTAACTTCTCAAATATACATTACGGTTAACGTTAATAAATTCATTTTTTTTAATTAAAAGTCTGCATGATGCCATTGGTCCTATCTTGAATTTCCCATTATGGTTATTTTTATATTTTTACACATTATTACTATTACGTATGACCTACCGTTTTGAAAATAAACGATAAATTTTGAAATACGAAAATAGTATGTTATTTTAAAATGCAAATACGCTGCAGTGAGTGGTATTAACAACACTATGATTGCAGAAAGTATTTAGGTACCAATATTTTCAAACCTATCAAAAATTAATCTAAAAAACGAAAGCCAAAGGATCAAAGGCTTGGAAAAATGAATGAAATTTTACCATTCAGCAACACGTCAATATTACATCAAATAGGCCGGCACGTCCTTAATTTTAAGTTTTACGTTTTTTCAACGATAAACAAAAATAATATGGAAAAATGATTATTTTACAGTTTCAAGGTTACTTTTTTTTGGAAAATTAAATTTTACTATTTTAGGGTGAATTTTTGTTTAATTTCATATTATTACAGCATTTCCCTGACTGCAAAGCAATATCATATACACGAGTTATTTTTTATATATCTCCTAATGATACCACTTTTTCAAAATTTTACTCACTCATTATCAGGGTAAAACTCTCCCTTTGAAGACTGTTAAAAATGTTGAAAGTAAGAAAACACGCGTTACACGGGAGGTATATGGTGATTGCCAGTTTCATTAGTCGCATTAATACGCATATAGCCCACTATCTATTGTGTGTAAAGGCATCTGCGCCTCTGCCCTTGAAGAGGGAGTATTAGTAGGTTAATTATGACTGGGAAGTCCCTTATCCAAACTCCGCTACGTGTATGTAACTAACTTTACTATATAATTCTGGGTGCTCTGATTTGTTTGTCAAATAATTTTTCGCCGATAGAACGCTTCGCCGTTTCTTTTATAAATCAATTATATTTGTAATTCTGTTCAAAAAAACAGTATATTTGTAACCTACTCAATTTTATTTTAATAAATTAAATCTAGACATATTGAAAAACGTAATAAAATTATGTGATGAAACTTGCTTTTGGCGAACAGTACTCCGGTTAACAATTCCGGACCAGGTCCTGGGTGTAGGTGATTCAACATTAATGTCAAAACTGCGGGCCGCAGGTTTTCCGTTTGGATGAGAACCTTGTTGTAAGAAATAACTACATAGCTGGCTGAAATGGTTTAACATGCCTTTCGTAGAACGGAAAAGCTCGAGTTTGTAGAAACTGCAAATGCGAATTAGTATGAAAGCTATATAGCGCTTTTTAAGTAAAGTATGACTTCATCAGGTACCCAACCATACAACGCATAAAACATGTATACTTTCAATTTCTCATAATAGTTTCTTTCATATTATTAGGTTAGGACTAAATTACTTTTATGTATGACTAAGGTGCCAATATTTTCGAACCTATCAAAAAATTATCTTAAAATCGAAATCCTTGTGATAATTTCTTAATCATTTATAAAACAAAAATATCTAGCTAAGATACTTCTGCAAAAAACAAGTAACGCTCGCTCATCTGGAAATCAAATAAGATACTGGAGATACCGGATGCATGGTAGCTGAAGAAACAGCCGTCTATGTCCTACTGGAATGCAGAGGAGTGGCTCCATACCGGGCAAGACATCTCGTTTCACCGGGCAGTCTTCGGGAAGTCGTCACCAAAGTGAAGACGCTTGGAGCGTTCCTGGCAGACCTGGGATGGCTGGAGTAAAACAAGCTAAACACTCTCCACCGAAAAACAGGCGTACAAGACGCCGAAGTGCGGAAATCGACCGTATAGAAAAAGAAGACGAAGAATAAGACACCAAGACAGCAACACACTGCATCTTCACCAACTTACTCTACACGTGTTTCGTTTCCACATCTCCATTGAGCATCATAAGTTGTTAGGCTGTCTTATATCGACCGCTAAACGAAGTTCAATTTTTTGTTTTTTTTGCGGAAGTACCTAAACTAGATATCTACTTGTCTTTAAATGATTATGGACTTGTGATGCCATGTCCATATCCATTTAAGTGACACCTGATTCTATCAAAAAAATTCACAATAATTACAATCTTTGTCAATACGCGCTAATTACTGTATCTTCAAGTAACTTTCCATTGCTTAGGATCTGTGGAATGTATATTATTATATTTTATTACATTCATATAAATCAGCCTCGCCCAATAAATAAATATGATGTGTATTTTTTATTGAATGTAGTACCAATAAAGTCATATGTAACAACAGTCTACAATTTCCGTATGTCTCCCATTTAGAGTTGAAATTGGCGCAGTGGGGCACCAAGTGCCACGGTTGACGTGACAACCCTATCTTCCACAATTGAAATGGGACTTCAATTTCCTCTGGATCGTACGGAAATAAAGACTTGCACTTCCCTCTGAAATATATGGTTAAAAATAAGCCAGCATTTTTGGAAGATGTCAATATTCTATTGAATGAATACAAACAAGAGTTGCGTTTTATTTATAATTTCAATTCGACCAGCTAATTAATTACATTAATGGATAGAATATTATAATAACAATAACATTTCTTACATTCAAACTAATTAGCCTAGTCCAAAGTAAGGCTTGTGTTATGTATACTAAAGTAACGGATTGACATACATATAGATACCCACCCATGATTCAGATATATGCTCGTAGTTACCACTTAAACATCTGCCCCTTCTAAAACTTAAACCCAGACATATTGATGCGAACGGCAAAATCTCTACCGTTACACCAAACTGTCGTCTTATAACGATAAATTGAAAACAAATATCCACGTAATATTTTATATATACACTAGCGGCCCGTCCCGGCTTTGCACGGGTGGACTAGATTCTTTTATATTTTTCTATTATTTTTCTATTATTAAATATTTTCCGTTAGCGCCATCTAGCGTCCGGTAGACGAACTACTTGCGGTTAACGCATTGCTATGGTAACTCATATACAATGGAAAAAGAGCGGACAGACAAACAACAAATTTGTGATCTTAGCTTATAGATTAAAACTTCATACTTGATACACACAAAATTATTGCATTTCTTACCAGGAGTTCTGGTCGTAGATGTAATACAGTTCTGAAGTGAACTTATCTGCATGTGAGTTCGAGTGAGTTAGAATATTGCTGATGGAGAGTTTATAAATACTTACAGATTATATTTTTGAATAAGCTAACTGATAAGAAAACCAGATCTGGCTAGAAATAAGCACACCGACCGGTTCTAGATCCAATTTGTCGATGAATTCCGTGGCAGTTTTATCATTTGAATAAATAAAAAATCAAACCCATCTTTTTATAACCAACGGGGAAATTGGCCCATATCTGACCAGGTTTTAAGGGGTGATCAGACCTAAAGATGGCAACACTATGCAGTCGGATTCCACAACCATAGAGGAACTGACTTTCTTAAGTAAGATGATGGTAGCTAGCGAGGTAGACTTAAAACAAGTCATCACCAACCAAATCTAGCACAAATATACGACTCCCTAGATAACGAACCAGGGACACCTGAGATGACAACCAATGAGCAAGCTACTTCACCACAGAGGCGGTTCGTGATCACAGATATGCTATTTATTGTCCTGATGTCGAAAGTCATTAATAGCACATTTATGAGATTCTTCAGTTGTTTCCCATATCGAATCTGTTTCCGTTTGATAAAAAGTTGGAAGTATCAACCCTACTACCATTAAGTAAAATAGGCTTTCTAATTTCCTGTTCTGTATAGGAAATCGAGGCGTTCGTAAATTTTCCCTTCTGTATCGGAAGTTTAACATTTTTGATACCAATATTTTTACGGATGATTGGAACGACCATTTTTTAACGTGGAAGTATGAAGGTTTATTTATGTTTATGGCACTTGCGAGACTGAAGTATAATATGTTTGGAGTGTTTTTTGTATTTTTGATACTTAATATTATATTTTTGCTTAACACTAATCTTAGTCAAGATTAAAATAAATGAATATTATTGACTCGTATATTTTACGATAAAATCCACCACTTTATCATACTTTATTATAACTATTATATTTTATGAAATTTAATAATTTAACTGCTGATTTTTATATTTAAAGAAATTGTGACAAGGAAAAAATTAACTTTATCTAGCCTGACACCTGAGACTTCTTGTAATATAATAATATTTCCTACAATCACTCCAATTAGCGTAGCCAAATGTAAGCACTGTAACGCTTGTGTTATTGATACTAGAAATTCCTGGTAAATCATTTGGGTTAGATTAGGTTTAAATAGTGACTATAACCACGCCAGGGAGCAATCCATACGCAGGATTACATCTATGGTTAGTGATTTAAATAAAAAAATAACAATCTAAGATAAAAAAAATAGTTTACAATGGTATCTCATGTATTTTTAACTTTACTGCGATTAAAATGTTCAATGTAATATGAAAATGTGTACCATTAAATATTTATTTATATCTAAATAAACAGTTTTACCGATATTGTAATAGTGATATGAAATACGAATTCGGTGGACCTATATTCTGGTAATCAAAGCAAGTTTGAAACTTTATTCGATTGTTTTGAACGGTAATTTTTGGTTATTGGGTCTATCAAAAAATATTGATATTAAAATTCGGAGATCAGTTTCCTGTAAAATAAAATTCGATACTAAAATTGGAATCCGACTAAAAGTAGCCTGTTACTTCCAATAATTCAATAGTCGAATTTAAACATATTAAGTTAGATTGTAGCATGCTGCCTGCATGTTTATTTGCATGCGCCATTTTTTTTTATTTAGAATGGGTTCATTCTTGATCCCAATCAAGCCCGGGGACAAAGACAGAATCCACGATGGAACGAGCTAACCCAGAAAGTGCCTATTCACCTTGACTTTAAAAACAGACGGGTTATAAGTACTCGGAAATACAGACGCAGGAACAGAGTTCCACTCCATGCTGTGCGCATTATAAAAGAAGTTGAGAAGTGTTTGGTGTGACAAGTAGAAATAGCAACCAAGAAAGGGTGATAGCCCGCAGTGAGTCTAAAGCTTTATTGCATATTGTAATTATGCTTACATGCATGCTGTATGCTTATTAGTACTTGAGCGAGAAAAGACTTTCAAAAACTATCGTAAAAATATTGAACCTTCTAGTATTTTAGGCCTTAGAACACCAGCGGTAAAAACGCCGGTCCAATTTTCTAAAAAGGTGTAGATTTGAATTTATCTAACGTTATTTTATTTACAACAAAATTGTGTAAAAGTAATCAATCACAAACAATTATTTCGCTGAAATATGTTTTCCTAACAAAATTGGTGTTGATATTAAACAAATGATACGTTGAAATTTATTGAATATTTGAGGCTTTATTCAACACATTTTTATCTATTCGTTTGTCGCTTCTTTTAATGACAAGCAAAATAAAACTTTTTTATTCGAGTCACGAAGAAAACTGTATGCCTTCACGTACATGCAAGATACATTTCAAGGACTCAAAGGATAATCTGTTATTACTATTGGCACCCATAACATGTTCGTGAAAACTTGTACACCGAAAAGTTTACCCGATACTCAACCCACCAATCAGAGCTGTTGGCTAAGCTAATGTGAGCTCAGATCACGGATAACTATCGACAAGTGAATCAAACTATTGGTAACAAGATTTCTCTTTGATATTACGAACGGAAAACGGCGAGAATGTTGAACCTTACTTTATCAAGCCATCATTTCAGGGTGATTTTTAAATTATTTGATATAGCACGGACATTAACTCTTTTCAGATGACAATTATTTGTTTTTGAATGGACTAGAATTATTGCTCAATAATTTTTTTTGCTGTTTAATTTATACTGTGAGAAGAGTATGCTTGATTTCATCTTAGATGTGACTATAAGGTTTAAATTTATATTCATTGTAATTATAATTTTAACCCACGGGTTTTCGCACGGGTGGACAAATTTCTTTAATTTTTTTCTATTATTAAATATTTTCCGTTAGCGCCATCTAGCGTCCAGTAGACGAACTACTTGCGGTTAACGCGTTGCTGTGGTAATGTTATTGATACACTGGAAATAGAGCGGGAAAAAGAGCGGACAGACAAACAACAAATTGTGATCTTAGATTATAGATTGACGACCTCCGTGATCGAGTAACTGGCGGGGTCAATGTAGAAAATCGACCTTTTCTATATTGGCTCGCGTCTGGGTGTTGTGTTACCATCGTCGTTTCTGAACTCACACAAGTGCTTTAGCTAATTACCTTGGGTTTAGAATAATTAATGAGATTTTGTCTAATATTTATTTATATGTATACTATTCCATTCTACAGGTTATCGCTGTGGGGAGAACTATCCAAAACCTATTAAGTGTTTGGATTAGAAAGTATCAAAATTCTCATCGACAAACTCATAAAAGGTTGGACAGCAAAAAAATATGTTGCCTCATTTTGGCAAACAAAATATTATGTCATCGAATTTAAGGTTCTTATTTATTCCAATCAATCATGTGTCTAATTAAAGGTCTAATGGAATACATTTTTGACACTTTGGATGAAATATATATTTATATCTTTGAGTAAGGAAAAACCATTTGCTGATAACAATTAAACAATATTGCAAATGGGTTAAATTATGTAGAATAACGGCAAAAAAATAGTAAAAATCAACTTTAACTGATTTTTGACGTGAATTATAAATCGATGATCACCGGCTAGCTGCATGCACGAAAAAGTGTAACGTTCCACCTGAGCCGAGCGTGGAAGCGAGAGCGCGGAACAAGCGATAAGAGGCACGATCGGCCTAAACGTTCGACTTTTGGCACATCTATCTCTCTTCCACTTCATGAAGTGAAAAGTTAATGTGGTTTCCATTGTTAATTCATCGAAGAAATAATAATTTTCATTTAACTCTTCTTTGTATTATTCAAAATAATGATAATGCAGTGATAATAATTCAATTAAATTCACAAAAGTATGCAATTTTTCTTCAATGTGTTCTTATGACACTATCACGTAAAATAATCGTCCGTAAACTGACTTTACAGACAGCCATTCTTTTTTTGTAATACTTTTGTTTCAGTTTACATTAAAATAGGTTAACTCTAAAAAGATCTTAAAAAACGATTACTTCTGTAGAGAGTAGAACTCCACTTTTAGGGCTATTCATTTCTTTTGCTACCGATGTATTAGTTTACTTATAACAGTAATAATTCAGTTTATAACTAGGTGCATATAAATATAATTTCTCAGATATATAAATAGGCCATGAGAAAAAAGGAGAAAACAAAAACATTTTGAACAGTTAAAAAAGTGTAACACATTACGTAACTGTATAAAGCAACAGTAGAAATGCACAATTTACCTAAATCAATCGCAGAACACGTAATCTTGAACTTCTACAAACTTCACCTACTTCACCTATTCCGCCTTGTATCTCAGCAATCCTGTTTAATATAATTTATCTTTGTGTCTCTCACAGTTGGTAAACTGTCAATTAGATGTTTTCTCTAGGAAATCGAGATTGAGTAAACCGGGTGTAATTACTCTATTAGTTTTACCTCTTCTAATGGGTGACATGGTCATTTTTCGCAATTTCTTGTTTTCCTCATGATGATATCTCGAGAATAAAGAATTATGACGCTTCGGTTTTTTGAAAAAAATAAGCAAATTATTAATGTGAGCTGATCTTAATCAAAAATTGAGTGGGACGATTTCAATCTCTTATCATGTTCAATTACTATGTTACAATTAACAAAAAATGAATCAAAGTTTTTATATTATATTATACACAATCAAACTATTAAAAAACTAAAAACCCAATATTACAAAGCACCAATTCATTTCATAATAAAACAAAAGTATCTCTTTCGTATTTCATATTAATATATTTGTACTAACATTTTCGAAATATTCATGAATTTCAAACAAAATACATATTTCCGTGAATGTTTTAATATCGCACGCTGCATTATTTAATTAAAATTGGGCATGGACAGAGTTCATTAAATTCTCATTCGTTTTAAATGAATTCTTGTTTGTATTTCATATTTCAATAGCTGTAATTAAAAACGGGTTATCTGGTTTTTTTTATCAACAATACAGTAATAAAGAGGTTTATTCTCTCTCTGTATTGATTTAGAAAGAAAAAAAGACTCCTTTACTTTGAGATTTTAGTTTAAAAACAGTAGTAGTCATTGAGTTAGTGGCGAATATAGACCTATCGATATAGAAAAAAAAATGTTAGTATGCTTTACTGATATTATATTCAAGCCTAGATGTAGGAAAGCTTTTTCAAGGCTTTCTTAGCGCCTAGTCGCAAGTCAATGGCCTTGAGGAAACATAATAAGCTCTGACTTAAGTGAAATAAGTCGAGCTTTATTTTATTTGAATAGATTACTGAATTCGTAGTGCATTTTCTAACAACTGACTGCCAAGAAGAGTTATAGTTTTCTGACTTGTGCATAGAGGTGTGGGATCGACCACAGTGGAGAGAGCTACGTCGACAATAGCCTTATTATTAAATTAGAGAAAGAGAGAGAATAATGATTTTTTGTAATATTATTTATAACCTCGCATCAACAAAACGACTAGATAGATTTCTACCATCAGGTATAGTTGGATTTTTTTTTACGTCTCCAAATAATCTAATTTAAACTCAAACTAGGTTATGCTGGTACATAAAAATAAAATGTCTATGTGAGGCCCAGCAAGGGCATGGCAACATTAAAAATAAAGTTAAAATTAGAGGGCTAAGGTAACTATACAGAAAATAATCATAATTTAATTTACATAAAATAAAATTGAAACAAAGAAATTATTACATATTATGTCTATTTTAAATAAAATGCTTCAAATACTCTTACCAAATCAATCAAGTATGATAATGAAATGAAAATTTTAAAAAAGCAATATTAAAAAAAATATACAATTTATGTGCTTAACCGTAATTTGGAGCAACAGATTGCAAAATACTTCACATTATGTGTTCTCCTATTACTTAAATTTTCTATTAAGATTTATATTTGTATTCTTTTTATGTTTTAAAATTTAATAAATCATGTATTTTATTCATCGTAAATTCGAGATTTACATTGTAAAAAATTATTACGCGTGTAACTTTAACTTTTCATTTGACTCAATATTCAATAAAGATGAATGATTTTTATCAGAGACAAAATAATATTTAACAGATATTTTCGTATAACTTTCTTATATTTCGTCCAGCAAGTAATGAATTAAATATCAAATCTAAAACAACCAAACAAATTTTGAATACCGTAATATAAAGAAACACTAACCGTTTCATTTATAAAAAAATTCAACGCTTAGTAAACCTATTTTAGATATCCTTATAAAGTACTAGCCCGTCCCGGCTTCGCACGGGTGGACAAACATTCTTTATTTTTTTTCTATTATTAAATATTTTTCCATTAGTGCCATCTAGCGTCCGGTAGACGAACTACTTGCGGTTAACGCATTGCTATGTTAACGTTATTGATGCAATGGAAAAAGAGCGGACAGACAAACACACAAACCACTGTGATCTTAGATTATAGATTTAGTCTCTTCTTTTCAAACTTAAATCATAATTAGAATGAAATTGACAAAACACTTTTTTACTAAAGTAAGTTTGATTTTTTTATAAATAATACAGTAATAATATAATGAGAGACAAAATGACATATATTGTAAGTGTAACCACATGTAAAGTAGCTAAAGCAAAAAAATAATAAACTAAGACAGTACCATAATACCCAGAATCAAGGCAATACAGAAAACTTCGTTTTCTACATTAACCCGGCCAAGAATCGAACCTCGTAGTGGCGTAACCATGAAAATCAGTTTGCGAGCTACTTGACCACATCGTCATATCTCAGCAGACCAAATTCGGAAAAGAAGAAATATCAAACCTTATTACTTTCCCTTCTAAGTTATGCTAAGTACATATAAACGAAGCTGTGTGAGTTGAAGTGATGACGTATTCCAATATTATCAACCCGGTGATCATAGTGAAATAACTTTGATGGACTTGTTCCCTTAAAATCGTAATGAAAAAAAAACGGTAAATAAAAGTATAAATTTTCATTTCCAACCGAATTTGGTGAGCCAACCTTCCCGCAAGTAACAAGACAGAATCAACTTTTCGCCCGTCTTTATAATTGACGTTAGCAAACGAAGGGCAGAGCATACTTGTAGCATTCCCTCCTCGGGCCCTCCAATCAAAGGGGAGTCGTGACCTATATTACTTTGTATACAGTTGGTTGTGCTCACGTCTCCTGAAAATGTTGAACTTATTGAGGACCTTCTAAATTTGGAAGCAATATACATTTTATTTTTCATATGCCCCTGTGATTCGGAAACGATTACGAGTTTGTCTAATGCTGAACACGTATACTCGTACGTTTCTCATCAGGTACTTTACCTTTGAAAGGAAATTGTTCTAATATGTATTGATTTATTCTGAAAAGCTTTGTTTTTCTTAATTTTATAATGGCGCAGTAGCGCCTTCGATTATGATTCTAAAGGTTGAACAACTGCAGCTAATCATAAGAATTAGTTCATTTTTCTGTAGAAATACCTTAAAAATATGGTCTATATTTCAAATTAGTTACATGAATCGAAGTTACTATACACATGCTTGCAGCTATGAGTATAGTTATACGTTATCAAGGGATTTTCTATTTATTATTGTTTTAGAAATCTTTTCGTAGAATTTGGTAGCAAAGAGCCTGATTAATACCTGTTGTAAGTTGTAGTTGTAATTACTTTTTTTTATAATATTATAAATGAAATCCATATAAAAACTCGTGACTTCTAGGCAAGCGCGTCATATCCTAGATCGCATCATCGCTTACCACGAGATAACGGTCAAGCGCTTACTATTTACAAAAATAAAAAAGAGTGCTTCTATATATTTGGTAGGACCCAGGATCCTACTGGCCTAAGTGTGGTAATAACCACACTGACTCCACGGGACTTTTGGAAGAGTTGACAACAATAGTCTCTTTAGCAGGTAACCCTCCATGCCTTTACCAGGCACTAGGCCAGCCCAGTGCCTAACTATGGAGGATGCGGACTGCATTTTCCCGTTTATAAAAAAGAAATCCTTTCGTTGTTTAGTAGCCAAATACATTAAATTGTATTCCAAGATTGCTTAATACATACGTTATAATTTGAATTTTAAACACATTATAGTAACAGAAGTACTTTCAAGATTGAATAGCTTACGAACAAAGCAAACCTAGCTAGAATCAAAGCGAGCACTACAAAAGCTGAATAGGAGCTCAAATTGTATTGCAAGCCGATCTCTACATGTATGCGTCTGTTATGTAAATTAGCTGCAAGGCATCAGATTCTGCAATTATAGCTATTGTTGGTGCAAATCAACATCTCTCATATTAATCACTCACAGGGAGAAACATATAAATTATTTGAGACATGAAAAGGCTGACGTATGTTGAGACATCGAATTCTTATGAAAAGAAACGAGTTCAAAGACAGCAAATGTATTACAGATGTGGACATAATAATACCACAAAGGGTTAATAGATTTTTTACTGAAATATTAAAAATGGTTTTTCAAGTCCCATGTCTTTTAACAGAAGGCTCATTTTTTGGAAGATGGATCTCCTAATAAAGTCCCACGCCACGTAACTATACTAAGCAGTATAGTATTTGAGAAATTTAAAAAGTTGTTAAAAACCCTTATGAGAAAGGCTATTACAGAATTAATGAATAATTAAAGGATAAAAATGAGAGGAGGCAATGTCCTTTATATTAATAACTATATTGCTAATTAATGAATATTTCGTAAAGTAAATTTTTCTAATGCATTTTTATTAGCTCACTGGCTAAAATTTTCTTAATTAAAATAATCTGTAACAGATTAAAAGAAAAAGCAACCCTTGCCGAGTTTTATGCAGCTTCTTATAAATTCTTCAGACGTAGGACTCCGTGAGTCTTGGCATAGTTTTTAACTACGCGTTGTTAATTTTCACATTTAATAAAAAGGATTTCATCTTTCACTTTTACTAAATATATTTAGTTTCTTGTAAAACGATGCCACATGAAAGTTCTTTTAATGCAACTGCAACGAAATATCGAGGTCTCAACGATAGTAAAAAAAATTGGTTGTCTGTAAAGTCAGT
The DNA here is from genome assembly GCA_927399485.1 of Calamotropha paludella. NCBI lineage: Eukaryota > Metazoa > Arthropoda > Insecta > Lepidoptera > Crambidae > Calamotropha > Calamotropha paludella. The sequence continues at coordinate 21,436,418 of OV656817.1, read as the reverse complement.
TTATGGACTGGAATTATTATCACTGAATTATCAATATTTTGAATACTACAAAGAAGGAGTTAATTGTTTTTTTATATAAATTAACATTTAATTGTTGTGATAAACAATGGAAATGACATTAACTTTTCATTTCATGAAGTGGAAGAGAGATAGATGCGTCATAAGTCGAACGCCGATCGTGCCTCGCCGATCGTGCAAGCGAGAGCGTGAAAATCACTTGTTTCACGCTCTCGCTTGCACGGTCGGCTCAGGCGGAACGTTACACTTTTTTGTGTGTGGTGCCGGCGTTCATCGATTTATAAGACGTTATCACGTCAAAAAATATCGTAACAATCTCTTTGTGCATATTACTAATGTCAAACTGATGTAATATCTACATGAAGTAAATAGCTGTTAATAAATAATTAAATTAATTAAGACGTTGATCTTCATTAATATACTAGTCTTATATGATTTCTCGTTGGAATCTGGTTGAGCATACTCTCTCTCGTATTGGTGTAATTATCCATCAAAGGCGACATACCTCAGATATTGCACCTGGATTGTTATACATAAAATAATTAATATAAGGACCTGAGGCCCTACCATCACGTCTTATAGCGATTCAAGTTTAGCTGTTAAAAAGAGACGCCACTATAGACCGCGTATAGCGGTGTCTCACTTTGACAATCGAACTTGAATCGCGCTAAAAGATGATGGTAGGCCCGCTGGATGCGGGCAGCGTAGGATCAGTCATTGTGGAAATATTTGGAGGATGTCTTTGTCCAGTAGTGGTCGTCATTTGGTCAACGACAACGACAAATTAATAGAAATATTAGACAACACCAAATACATTGTTCTGAACCCAAGTTAAATACCTAAAACTCTTGTAAGATAAATTATTTTAATAGAAGAATACTGGAAAAATCGACTTGAATTACAAGTGAATTCTCAGGCGGGAATCGAAGCCGCAACCTTTGTAAGTCCGAGATTTAAAAATCAAATGGCTGTTTCATCTTAATAAAGTGCCCAAACATTTGTTAAAATGTTTTTTTCGAATATGAGCGGATGCTCCTCTCATTGATGTGACAACGCTGCCCTACAGCGTAAAATTAGAAAGGTAATGGAAAATTTCGACGGGTGTTCACAAGGCTCGGTAGATGAATTGGGAGAGCAATGGACCGGACTTCCAAAGATTGCGGGTTCGATTCCTGCCCGAGAATTCAATTGTGAGCCAAGTCGATTTTTTCCACTATTTTTCTATTAGTATAATTTATATTATAAGATATAATTGAAAAAATGCACAAACACTTGTGTTTTTCGTATTTTTATATGTATACACACACACTGACACACACACATACACTCACACACACACACACACGCATACACACACACGCACTCACATACACGTCCGAAAGGCTGGCAGCGTTTCCTCATTGGCCCAAGAAGCTGCCAAATGTTTTGTCACTTAATGCGTTATTATTGGTACTATATTGTATTTCTTTGTTATGTTAATTATGTGTTGTGTGTATTGCTGGCTTGCAGTGTTTTTCATCTATAAGTCGACCCCTTAAATGAGTCTTATGAGTCTGAGGGGCACGGGAATACGGCGACAAAAGCATAGAATACATTTACTCTAGCGAGTAACTTGGACAAAAGGCATCGAGTGAGGAGCGGGCGGCAGGCAAGCATAATCCCCTCCCCTCTTTTTCCGTATCCCCTTTTGTCTCCGTACCCCCGCACCCCTGTACCGCGCGGGCGAAGACTAATTTAAACAGTTGACCTATATTTCTAAGAATTTTCTGACTATACCATATTAATTTAATACGGATGATTACTGCAATTTAATGTATAAATTATCGTTTACCTTTAATATTATTATTATATTAACTTTTTTACATAATCGATGTTGCAGATTAGTCATACCTACGAATTCTATTTCACTTTGTATCACGAAAACTATTACGCCGCCGATCCGTTATTCCGAACACATCGAACTTAATAATTGCTTTGTGGTGGCAGGTTAATTGAAACAAAGCATGTAGTTTCTAATTATTTTCTCTATTAAACGTGTTTATATAATGAAAAACAAGAGTTCATTGGGCTACGGTACCCTTTGTCTTGGAGGAAGATAAAAACTTTACTTACTACTCACACAAAACAAAACCTGTTTGAGTTTGCTTGGATCAGGAAAGGTTTTATTTAAGCTATTGGGTTGAGGCGATATGGTATTCTAATTAAACATATGTACTTTATTCATACATATTCATTTATAACAGCACGACTACGGAGGTTTTAAAATAGGTTTTGAAAACCCTTAAAATTATTCACTAAATGAATACATTTGAGTACAATAAATTTCTCTAGTTTTTGAAGTAAAAACTTCTTTAGCATCGTAGTGATTTGAAAGTCTATGAAACGAAAAAGCGACAGTATAAAGAGACAGACACATTCATTCATAAGATATAACGTAGGAGAAAATCAGATAGGAAGCATTATGTACGTGTGTTAATACGTGTCTGGGTGCGCATGCGTAGTACAAAGATTGAGAGAAGGCATCACAACAACCGTGGTATTTTGTATACGTGTACGTATTATTTTTGAAGGTTTCACTTCTACCACGGATGAATTGCACACATGCTTTTTTATCTTATAGTTGATAAACATACCTAAAACCTAATGTGGTCATGAGAGAAAGCTCCTACTTAGCACGACCACGGCCTGTATGTTATAATGGTGAAACTATGAGGACACAAATTTTTAACCCCTTAGTACAATAAAGTATGTCTTTTTATGCATATGTATCGCATGAAAATAAAGGTCATACTTGGTCGCGCTGGATCGCACAAAGACAAAATACGTTCTTTTGAATAATATTTAATCTTGAAAAGAAACTTACCTTTTGTAACTGAAGTAACAAAATATTCGAAACGTAGGATTGATACAAAATATCTTGGCAGAACCAAAATCAGATTTAGCTAAAATGTATGCTCTGACCGAGCTATGTATCCTTTTCGTGTATGTGACATTATTTTATATTTCATTTGGGGTTCTTTTTTTATTCTAATTCTAAGGCATTATGGTTGATGTAATTGAGAAGATACGATGGGGTTAACGTATTCATGAGGATAAAAGCCCCAAATTAAATAAAGAAAAACACTTTGGGCTAGGTTAATTAGTATGATTATAATATTATTATAATATTTTCATTATTATTATTATCATTATCAGACAATTAATGTCCTTACTGCAGGGGCACAGGCCTGTTCCGTTATACGACGGTTCAAAGCCGGTGATCCATTGCCGGCCTTGAACCGTCTTGACCGTCTACTAGGATGCCCAAATATACCCGTATGCATGCCCCCGTAATCGTCTTTTGGCATAACCGCTGGTCCAAAGTGAGAACTACAACGAGAACGCTGGACTAACGACAGATTATGAGGTATCTACTTATGTGTTTAATGAGGTATCCATTTTTCCATTCCAACACTTCATTGGGCACTAGGCCTGGTGGGGGAGGTAGAGAGTCCCACATGACTCTTCCGCTAACACCCTAGAGGAGTAACGTATTCAAATATAAATAAAAAAGGGGCAGTGGCCTCCCTTGAGGACGAAAACATCATACGAAAAATGGATACCCATCACGCAGGTCCCTATAACGTTCTGGTCACCCTATCTCTGGCTGGTACCTGTGAAAGAAAGCCTCAGAAAACTTATGAGCGAACTCGTTAACGTCGACCAAATATTATTTGAACATTAATGAACATTAAAATCCATCATCGGATGTCACTTACATCATATCAAAGTCTAACAATGAAATCACAAAGCAATATCAACATTATTGGTACACCCAGCAAAGTCTAATAACTTCCCAGTCGATCAGAGAAATTCGTAGAACATAAACAATTAAAATTAAATTTTAATACAGATCGAACGCTTTGAGATCACTTCAATGTCACTAAGGTGGATTACCGAAAGAAGTTAGCGGGTTCCAACAAATGAACAGCGCCGCCCATCAATTTCCGAGTATCTCTAACTCTATAACAATTAAAATATTCCTTCAAAGTTTTCGTTTCTTTAGAAATTCTTGTAAAGTAGGTACATCAGTCATTAGGTAAATTTGTTCCAACATCCGATTTTAATGAAAGAAGTAAATAAAACAATATTGAGATGCTATCAGACCCTCTATTTGATAAATTAAGATGTTTTTTTGAAATACATATAATACGCTCACTTTAAATGACAAAGTGTTCTGAGAATTTGGAATTATTGCTAAAAATGATTTGAGATTTAAAATAAAACCAAATATATATGAACATTTTTTTTATACATAAGAAATTATAACCGGAAGTAATTGAACTGGTCTCAGGTATCACGCGTTACTCAAATCCACATCATTAACCGGTCAACTAGAACTTTTTCTAGTATAATTTCGTTAGATACTAGGCGATGCAGTCGCTAAGCATAAACCTACGCTAGCACCATATATTGGAGTGCAGCGTAATACCTAAAAAAAAAAAAAATTTTTATGGGAATTTTTGCGACTTTCAAAATTCCGTCACAATCTGGTCCTAAACCTGTTGATTCGATTGCACACAAAAAATATTAAAATCGATTAAGATCTCTGGAAGTTATGGCGTAACAGACATTGCGCCATTGAAGCTGATCCATGGGAGCTCCAATAAAATCTAGTTAATGAATATTTAAAAATATATAATGACTTTTTGAATCTAGAAATCTGAAATTACCTATAATGTAGACGCTACGTGAATGCCTCTCACTAATATATGTGAAGACGCAAATCAACATTAAGTCAAAAGCCAAGATGATGTAGAGAGATCAATTAAATAAGTCGAGCCATATATGCTGTGAGATTATTAGTTCCTTTGATGTTTCTTTACACAAACACAAAGTTTTGTGAACAGCTCACGGCGGATTCAAATACTTGCCTTATTATGTACGACGGTGTTCTGTATGTTTAATTAATAAAGTGTTCCTTGCTTTGACTGATTTTTTAATAAACTCAGTAAACACTTTTAAACTTTTGCGTTTAGTTTTTAAATGAAACTAAATGAAACAGGGTAATAAGGCTTTCATGACTTATTAACCTGTTTGATTTAATTTTGTCAATTAAAATCGTCGTTTAAAATAGCCGAACTGCCATTGTTTTAACGCAGGCTGTTTACGCTTTGATTGTACTAGCTGACCCGGTTTCTATGGTAACGCGTTGCTATGGTAACGTTAATTTGATACAATGGAAAAAGAGCGGTAAAAAGAGCGGACAGACAAACACACAAACAACAAATTTGTGTTTTTAGGGTATATACTAGCTGACCCGGTAACGCATTGCTATGGTAATGTTATTGATACAATGGAAACAGAGCGGGAAAAAGAGCGGATAGTTATTTGGAATAATATATAAAAAATTAGTCCTCTATTGGGAACAAAACCTGCAGATCACAATAAAATAATTTAACTCGGAAAACACGGCCACCCGATTTGTGATATACGGGTTATATATATAGTGATTACCTTAATCTTTTAAGACACCTTTAAGTGCGAAGTGTGGGTGCTATTTTTAACTTAGCAATGACCTAAACAAATCAATGTTGATAAATACATATTATTGCAATCTATATATACAAGTATATATTTAAAGACAAAAGACTTGGTTTCAATGGTTTCAACAAAAAAAACATTCTTTCTTATGGGTATTCTTTACAAAAAAGGTTCTTTCTTATTTTCTCTATCTCCAATTTCCTCTTTAATCCAAAAAAATCTTGTGACGTATAGAAATGATACTTTATTCATCTGAATTAATAGAGGAAGCGGGTGATCCTCCTAATCCCGGTTTTACTGAATTCACAGACGTTAATAATCGTTATTTTCTACATAAGTTAGCGAAAGGTTGGCATAATGAGGTCAATATTATTCCGTCAATTTGATAATAATATTTCTTATATTCGCACCAAATAAACCAATTAAAAGTAAGCGATATAGAGTTTGTGTTATGGATACTATGGTAACTGATAGATGTGTAATATTTAAATATATATGTACTAGCTGCCCTGGTCACGCGTTGCTGTGTTATAAATTAAAAACAAATCTATCCTATCTTTTAAGTTAGATCAAATGATAGATAGTTACGAAGTTTGATCAAAATCGGTTAAGTAGTTTATATATATAATATGTGGCAAATAATTATTTATACATGCGTACATACATACATATTTCATGTTCCAATTCATACGCACATTGTTGCTAGGTACCCTTCTCTCTGTGTCATGCGTTATAATGACTGTTTTAAACAGAAAAATAAAAGTCGTTAATTTGGAAATATTAATTTCATAAATTGCTGTTTCGTTTTAACACTTAGTATATATTTGCTGTTTTCGAAAACGGTTCTAATAATTTTGCCCCAAATCACACTGAAAATTACCGAATATAAAAATTGATCGAGCTATATCTCTTTTTATGGTAAAAATTCATATTGACCGTGCCATGCCGGCAAGTCAAAGCTGCGCAGGCATTATAATTGGTAATTTCACTTAGCCTAATGGCTCAACCATAAGGCTAACGCTCAGAGCCCGCCAGTTCAAATTCTGAAAGGCTAAGTGATTTTTAAATATGGAAGGCGATTTAATATACCTCATTTTATAACAAACCCAAATCAATGTTTGGATTAATTTAAATATTTCTCATCCCTGATGGGTTTTTGAAAAACAAAGTATGCAGTTACGTACCTACCTTGGAAGTATGGTGACTCATTTAAGAACCGACTTTTGCGAAAATCTCTCAAAACGTTCACATTCTCATATATAATGCACTTATTGCTTCACGCTATGTATTTACTAGTGTTGCAACAATAAAAATAAATAAATAAATATTTATTTCATTCACGCCAATTAGCCTAGCCCAAAGTTAGCACTGTAAGGCTTGTGTTATGGATACTAGGCGTTACCCTAGTATCCAGTTTGATACTAGATATGTATTATCTATTTCTATGGACATATCATATAGACATACATACACGATACATAGATATATAATATTCATAGAAATATATAAAAACACCCATGACTCAGGTATAAATGCTCGTATTCATCATACAAACATCTGCCCCTACGGGTCGGTCGTCAAAACGTCATTTACCTTTAGAAATATTAGCAAATCAATTGGTAAACATTTGACATTATTCTTTTTAAAAAAAGAAAGTAAGAGAAACTCAAGTTGCAATATTTGTATGAATTCAATAACCCAGTTCGTACAAGACAACGATTGTCCGGTTAGTGAAATACAAAACAAAATCTTATCCACATATAACCTTCATATTCTCGAAAGTGGCAAGCAAATGGATTATCCTGTAATAGACGTTAGACAGTTTTATTAACAAGTATAATATTTCCCGACCGAAGCTCGTGATAGCTATTGTTCCTTCGTCACCTGTTTCCTCAAGCAAATTTCTATCAACGGAAAATTTTGTCCTAAATCAGGGTATTGACGTGGGTCCACAGTTCATAAATCATGCTTGAAAGGAAAAATATTGTTCCATTAAAATTACAAAGCACTCTAGGTGCTGCTAATCCCGACTACAGGGGTAGGAAATCGAACAGAAACAAAGCAAACTACGAAATTATAAGAAGGAATACATTTGTGGTAATTTAAACGCTTGTGTGATAAATTTTCGTAGAATAAAATACTAGAAAAAATCCCTTCTTTTTCCCTCTCCTAATTGAAAGAACAGTGGACCGGACATGCAAAATTTTGCGAGTTCAAGTCCCATATGTAATAACTAATGAGCCAAGTCGATTTTTTCTAGTGTTTTTTCTACTTAAATTTATCATATAGGTATGATAGCATTGAAAATGCAAAAAAAAAAACATAAATTAGATGCTTATGTTACGTAGTACATTGGTGAGGATCGAACTTGATCAGCTTGAGTAAACCGTTGGGCTACAGTCGACTTTAAACCGTCACGAAAAACAGCTACGAGCTTAAGCGATAATTGCAGTTAAAACAGGGACTTACTGAGGGCCTTGCAAAGATTTGATAAGGCACCACCGCCGCTAGTACTAACAGCGTACGTCTTATCTGTACGGAAAAGCTTTACAAGATCCCTGTGTCAACAATAGACGCCTTCGGACTGAGATTATAAAAACACTGTAGGTATGTACTAAGAAATAAAGTTCTTTTTTTATGAGAAACGTACATAACGTACGTGCGCGCGAATCTTCATGCACCACTAACAAAACACGAAGATGGCAGCGTGGCGGTCAGTTTGCGCGAAAATATCAATGCACAGCCTGCGTGCTTTTGGTCACGTAGGTCACATCAATAGGTCTCCATTGTTTTTACTTCGCGTTCGCATCAAGATCGCTCAAATGAGACGCAACGTGGGTGTTATATTACTTATGAAGATTGGAAAAGCAAACTAATTAAATACAAAGATAGTGGTCTTGTCTTCCTATGTACTTTACTATTCTAGTCGAAGAAACTTACTGAATATTTTGTAGAATGTGGGCTGAATCGTATCCAGATCGCTAATGTAAGATACAGAGATAACCAAGCAGTTTTTATGGACGATATTAAAACGTTGTTATTGCTCTTCTTTAAAACTTGTACTTTGTCCCTCACGTCAAATGAATTTACGAACATCGATATTAGTTGAATAATTCACTTAGTTAGTAAGAATAACTACCGTGGAGCAGAAGTTAGATGACGAAACGGTTAAAGCGTTCGGCTTATAATTACCTAAGTGATGCAACAGTCGCAGGGGTCAGTCATTGGATTGGTGATAAAAATAATAGTATCCCAAGTTCCTCTGTGAACTGGGTCAGCATGATAGGTACCCGTTCTCCTTACATCCCCCTCCCATGCTCTCTAATGTGCGGTGTTTACCGCTTTTACTATTAATAAAAAAAAAATAAGCGTTCTAATAACGCTAGGTAAGTTTTAAAATATCCTCAGACAAACTTTCGATAAGATAAACCATTCATAATCATCATAAATGATTTGATAAATTGATTAAAAGTTGATACAAACAAAACATTTCACTAGTTATTTAATTACTGTTTGTCGCATAGTTACATGCCAGAGGAAATGATAAAAACTGTAATTGTACCTATAGTTAAAAACAGAACTGGAGATCTCGCAGATAAGAATAATTACAGGCCTATATCGTTAGCAACGGTAATTGCTAAAGTGTTTGATGGTGTGCTTAACATACATCTGAATAATTACGTGAAGCTGCACGATAATCAGTTTGGTTTTAGGCCTAAATTATCGACTGAAAGCGCTGTACTTTGTGTCAAGCATACCATCACGTACTATATGCAGCGAAAAACGCCAATCTTTGCCTGCTTTTTGGACCTGTCGAGAGCTTTTGACCTGGTTTGTTATGACATTTTGTGGGATAAGTTACAAAAAGCTCACTTACCAGTAGAACTCATTTATCTACTTAGGTACTGGTATGGAAACCAGATCAATAGCCTTAGATGGGATGGGACCCTGTCCGAGCCGTACAGGTTGGAGTGCGGGGTGAGACAGGGGGGGTTAAGCTCGCCCACGCTTTTCAACCTGTACGTTAATGCCCTGATCGATGTTTTGAGCAGCACCAATGTCGGATGTCATATAGACGGAATCTGCGTTAGTAATATTAGCTACGCGGACGACATGGTGCTGCTGAGTGCATCCATCTGTGGTCTGCGTAGACTGGTGTCTATTTGCGAGGAGTACGCCACATCTCACGGGTTGGTTTACAATGTTGATAAGAGTCAAGTAATGATATTTGGAGTCGGTAGTAAAGGATATGAAAATATACCACCTATAAGAATTAACAACAACACTCTACAAAGAGTTTTCAAATTCAAATATCTTGGTCATGTTTTGACTCCCGACCTCAAGCACGACGAAGATATCGAGAGGGAACGGAGGGCGTTGTCAGTCAGAGCGAACATGCTGGCTCGAAGGTTTGCACGCTGTACACGCGACGTCAAGATAACTTTGTTCAGAGCTTTCTGTACATCTTTCTACACGTGCAGTCTTTGGGTTAGATATACTCAATTGGCTTGCAACGCTCTCCGTGTCCAGTATAATAACGCTTTCAGGGTGCTGTTGCGACTACCTCGCTTCTGTAGTGCATCAGGGATGTTCGCTGAAGCAGGCGTAGACTGCTTTTATACAACAATGCGTAAACGGTGCGCGTCCCTGGTGCGTAGGGTGCGGGAGAGCGGTAACAGCATCCTGAATATGATTGCTGGCAGACTGGACTGCATTTATGTGAGCCATTCTTGTGCCATTTCGGGGGGAGTAGTGCAGAACTGGCCGCTTTAAGTGACATCTCAATATGTATATATTTTTTTTGTTATTTTTATAATTTAATGGTTCTTACTAACATAGTTTATAAGTCTTACTAACAAAATTGAGTCACTGTTACTTGAATAAATAAACATTTCATTCATTCATTCATTAACACTTTTTGTAACAGCAATTGCTCTTTAACTAAGTTTCCATGAAAAACATATAACTTTATGTTAAACTTAGTATTTTAGATTAATTATCAGTTTAGTTTAAAAAATACACATATCAAGTCTGAAATAGATTCAGTGATCGATTCACAAAGTAAAATGGAAACTATATACTGTCAGTTTGACGTCGTTAGCAACACGCGCCGCTCACACTTCCATTCAAATTCTAAGTAAAAAATGGGATACCTATCTGTAAGTTTAATCACGGCATAAACGACAGAAAAATACCTTTAATAAAAAAGTGTTGAAATAAATTATCCCCATACCAATGATAAAAAGATGTGTCATTTCAAAAGGCCACCGATGTTTTTACCACCATTTGTTTTTAGAGCTTCTTATATGCTATGCTTTGTGCGACCATGAGCAAACACTACTATAGCGCATGGGCATTGTCCTTTTGTAACACATTTTAATTAGAGAAAAAAAAACAGTCTTTAAAGAGGTTCTTGCTAGATCTATCCAGTAAAAGATGCCTCGAAGTTTTTATGAGAAAATTCGCGTGTCACCCAAACAACTCGCTTTGCAATAGGGTTGAGTTGCCCACATCGCCCTCCGCAAGTATTAAAATATTGCTTCAAACAAAGAAATGACGGTGCTGGCGCTGCGTCCAGATAGTGCGCAAATATAAAACTAAAGCGCATCCTTTGTGCTTTTCGTCATTTCAATGTCATGGCATTTTGTTATTTAAATAGGTTTCGACTGTTTATTTCCTGTTATTTCTAGTTAAACTAAGAGATAATCGTTTCTTATGCTCTTTACTTGACTCTTCAAGTCTAAGTTCTAACTGAATTTTTGTAAGTTAATAATTTGGACTGAGAGAGGGAGTCAAACTGTACCCCTTTAAATTCGATGGAGCTTCGGAGGAGAGTGTCACCACATTTTTCGAACTTTTTAACTGTCTACTAGTTCCAATATTGACCACCGCATGAAGTTTACGATACAAGCTGTGTTTTTAACCTTATCATAAAATATAATAAACATAAATAAGTTTCTATCTGTCCGCTACTTACCACTGTGTCTAGCCGCTTCGTTGTGCTCAGATAATAATGGAAATAATTACCAGAATTAATTTAAATACTTGCCTTTGTTAGTCGTTTATTACAGGGTGAGGTAGTGGACCTTTTTAAGAAAACTGAATGGTTTTTCTGTGTAACTTTTAAATGGTTTAAATGACTGTATTTAAGTTAAAATGTGGTTTATTATATTTTTTGTTTTATTTTAGCATTTTTCTTTTAATATGGCATGAATTTATTTGCGTACATTTTATATAATAGTGTGTTTTATATTACTGTTAAAATGTATTCCTAATTACAGTGATTCATAAGAAAATAATTATCGAATATACTTTGAAATAATTCTTTTACTTCTGGTGTAGGTCTAAGTGAGGTAATGAAATAATTTTATTTTTGAATTGCCCATTTGACCCCTTTTACGCTAAATAATTGTTACAAAGCCAAGTAGTTTGTAAAATGAATACTTAATAATAAATAAAATATGAATGAAATTATATACATAATAAAATTTATTTACAAATGTTTAAGAATATATTTTTAATGAGCTCTCAAGTGGTGGCTCCGAGGCGTGGTCGTTTTTTACATGCGTATTTTATATCTTATAGAAATGTTTAAGAATTTATTGCTTATGTTTCTTTGCTCGTGCCAGGATTCAAACCAGTCATTGTGTGGTTTACGAACCCACTAATTACACACACAGTTAAGACTTGTATTCTTTTTTATTATAAAGTCCACAGGAATTAAGAAACAATGACGAGATCACAACACCTAGAACCGAGAAAATATAGAAAAGCTAATTTTTTTCATTCACCCGGCCAGAAATCGACCCAGGACCACGATGAAAACTGATATGCGAGCCACTTGCCCACGGAGGTCATCAAACTATTCCGTAAAATACTAGGTGATGCAAGCAGTCGCTAAGCATAAAGCTTCGCTAGCACCATATATTGGAACGGAGTGTAATACTTAAAAAAAAAATCAACAATGTTTCAGCAATTTTAAAATTTCATAAAAAGGAAAACTTAAAAAAGCGCGCCTTTTTTGTTTTAATGGGAAATTCCATAGTGCCATGTTTTTTGATCATAACTTTTTTATTTTTGTGGATTTAAAAACTCGAGCTCTCGTCACAATCTGGTCCTAAATGTATTGATTCGATTCCACACAAAAATTATTAAAATCGGTTAAGAACTCGGGAAGTTATGGCGTAACAGACATTGCGCCATTGAAGCTGATCCATGGGAGCTCTGCTCCATATAGATTTCCAAAAAAACTGTCATAGTAATCCCTTGGTTCTTACCTTCAAAAATGTTTAAGCGAGTACTTAAATGAGATGAGTGCATCAAATTTCACAAAAGGGAACAATACTCAGATTCGTACCTCGACTAATTCGCAAGCGAAACACCTGTGACTCATTGATCCTTTGGGAACGTCTTCCGAGTTTAGATTATAAATAGGCTCTATTTATACAAATTTGAATACAGGGGATAGCTGAATGCTTCTATTCGGAACCAGCGGAATTGGAGCTAAACGTGAATAATGATCCACATCTATATTCTTAGAGGTTGGGCCGTCTATTTCATAGTTCCGTGATTAAGCGAACCCGATATAATGAAGTATTGTCGTTACAACGTTTGGATCTTCATCCTCCGTTTTAACTACATAGGAAGGTCTTAGTTACAACGAATGCCTGTCTTTGTTTTAAACTTTCAGGGTCACTATTTCTTTTTTGTTAAAGTTTTGGGCAATTTAATCGATAAGTGTCAGTTTAGAAAATTTTAAGAGTTCGTTGTTGTAGAGTTATTGAAGCTAGGGATACTTCTTGCCCTAGGCAAATAGCATGAAAAGAAAAAGAAAAGTAGAAAGATAGAGTAATAGCAAAAAAAGGAAAGAAAGAATTAGAATGAGGAAGTGGCGTTGGATTATTAGCCACCTTCTTATACAATCCCCAAAAGGGATTATATCCGAAGGCGTTCAGGATGCATCGGCCCAGACCCATTGTCGTTCCCACCGCAGAGTCACTAATATTAGTATTCATTAAATTTTTACCATGTTTTTCCTTTTTTTGATATTTCGGTATTTCGATTCAGTTGCATGCAAGTTCATCATGAAAAAGTTGGTGTTTTTTGCAGGAGGGTGTTATGGGCGCTCACTTTACGGACAGTGGTACCGGGAGGGTAGAGTATGATATATTGCGTATATTGTTATAAGGTTTTAATAAGTTTATATTATTACACCTAATGTAAGACGTCCGCGCCTTACGCACTTTTAAGTAAAAATACATTTACAGGATAAATATATAAAAAAAATAGAATAATTACGTCGTTTATCTGTTAAAAGTTGTTTAATTTAAAAGAGTTTTTATATTTTTATTATCGCCTGTTTTCATTGAAATAATCAATTATATTAGGTGATTGTAAAAAAAATTAATCTAGAACAACATACCTATACTATATTTTACCTTATCATTCATAACACAAGCTTTGCAGTGCTTACTTTGGGCTAGCCTAATTGTTGTGAACATAATAAACGTTCATTTATTTATTTAATAATCTTTATTGAACATAAATATAATTAAAAATGGTACAACAGGCACACTTTGTATTTGAAGCATTCTCTACTAGTTTGATTTACTACTCCTCGTTGCGCCAAACGGGTGCAACGGTTGCGATCCTGCACCGATGGTCCAAGATTGAAGTTTCGGAAGAGGAATATGTTTGTGTTATGAAGCATTTGTATCAGAGTCATGGATTTTTTATATATATTCCTATAAATATTGCATTTCTATTTATCATATACATATGTATCTCTATCCGTTACCCTAGTATCCATTTCATAAGCCTTACAGTGTTTACTTTAGGCTACGCTAATTGTTGTGAATGTAAGAAATATTAACATTATTCACTGAATTAAATAAACTTAAACTAACTCTATTATTGCATTATTAATATATTAAACTAATGCCTCGAAATTCCAATGATTGATGTGTATATTGTGCTTCAAAGATAAACTGAGAAGATAATAATCGGTGCCTATTATATCGTAGGTTCCATTAACCCTTGGTCCATTTGCGTTATTACAACGGTCAGCTGTCATTTGCAAATAGCGCTAACCTCGAGAGTTGATGGAGGAATGATGTTCCTTATTTCACTATAGGGTAATTGAAGGACCCCTTAGGGCAAAGGATAATAATACATGAAATTACAGATACATAATCACATAGATCGGGCGAGTTTTGTGGTCGGGTGGCTTGCATACTGGTTTTTATGGTTTCGGGTTAGATCCCCGGCGTGGTCATGTAGAAATGTTTTTTTATATTGGCTGTGGTCTGGGTATTGTGGTGCCCTTTCTGTTTCTGAATTAAATAACAAGTGCTTTAGTTACTTAACTTGGGTTCAGAACAATATATATCATGCTGGCTAATATTTATATTCCATGAAAAAAATATTAACCCTGATTAGAATCAGTAACTATAATAACTATCGTCTGTATTTATTTGGTATATGTTTATGTTTAGTATAGTAGTATTTTTTGCGTAGTTTGTTTGCATATATGTAATTGGAGCTCCCATGGATCAGCTTCAATGGCACAATGTCTGTTACGCCATAACTTCCCGAGTTCTTAACCGATTTTAATACTTTTTGTGAGGAATCAAATCAACAGGCTTAGGACCAGATTGTGACGGAGCCTAAATCTTGAAATTCGCAAAAATTCAAAATTTTTTTTAGATATTACGCTTCGCTCCGATATATGGTGCTAGCGTAGCTTAATGCTAAGCGACTGCATCGCCTAGTATAATATAATATTATATTTAAATATATATATATAATATAATATTTATACCAGCAGCCACGAGTTGCTGTGGCTCGGTTATTGTAATTTGAAATATTATTTTTATTAAAAAATAAATATTTTTTTTATTAATATAAAACCAGTGTAAAAAACCGAAGGGAATTAATTATGAATTATCATAATAATAGGTAGAATAAACTATTTAGTTCTTACACTTCCACGCACATTACACATTTGATTAAAACACTTATTCACGGATTTTGCGCATATTTTAGGGTTAATTATAAAATAAAATATGGGCAAAATCCGTAAAAAAAGTGTTTTATTCAAATAGGATAAACCATTTTATATATATACCAGCTGACCCGGCCTCGCGTGGCTGTGTAATAAATTAAATGCAACCTAACCTAAGTCTTAAGTCGAAACTAATTCAGAAAAATGAAAAATATCATTAAAATCAGTTGAAGAGTTTCGGAGTTCATCGCGGTCAAACACTGACACGGAATCTTTATACATAAAAACTCCTTGTCACAGTTTTAATATAAAAAAAAGTATTCAATATTTATAAAATCCTTAACAGTGTTTTTGTTATCTAGGTCACGAGGTGCCATTCATGAATTCTGTAGGCAACTTTCTACCGTAACGAGGGTGATTCAACAGATTTTTGCTCTAAAACTGTGTCATTGCAGACGCAGGAAAATCACACTCGCTGAGATAATGCTGACTTTATACTTTCAAATAGCGGAGATGTTTTAAAAGCTTCGTTTACACGTATTTTGCTCATGATTCAGTTTTTTTTAATTCTGATTAATGAGTTTGCATCTTGACCACAAATGGTCAAACTAAGTAATTCGCCAGACGATTAATATGAATCAATATCTTCGTTTACGTGTCAGACTTACGATACAACACGTTTGATAAAATACCGATGAAAAGAATAATTATGAACCCAGCGAAGCGAGCGGCTGACGGCAAATGTATACTATAAAAAGAATGTTATAGTCTTTTTATAGTATACACTATAAAAAGATATAGTGTATATATATTTTTATAGTGTAGAAGAGATGAATTTTACTCATTCATCTCTTTATAGAGATAAATGTGTAAAATTTTTACTCATTTATCTCTATAGAAGAGTAAAACTTGGTAATCGAATGACAGCATAACGTTTGTTGTGCGCAACCTTTCGTGCGCACCTTTCGCTTTTATTTTATTTTTTTCTGTGCCTGTTAAAAGACAATCTTAAGGAGTAAATTCCAGTCGTGCGTAGTAGCTGATAGATACAGTTTTTTTTCTATTTAATACAGAGTGTAATGGTAGCTGAACTTCAGCGTATTTATATGTAAAACAGCGAAGTGACAACCCTCGATAAAGCTGATCTTTTATTTTTGACATTCCACCCCGCCATTGATTGAAACCATACATAAATTTGTTTTAGGGTTTTCGCAACGCAGTTTTTATTAAAATTCAATTATGAATGAATGATTTTTTATTTTTCATAGAGTAAAATATTAATAATAGATGAAATACAATAAAAATACAAGGAGATGATCAATAGGAGCGTCTTCTTTTTGGCAATCTTAGGATGAATAGAAAATATGCTCATGATGTGTAGTGGACGGTAAACAGGTGTATAATTATGAGTTATAGAAACACGAATGAAAACTAATAAACTACTTATATTTTTTCAATAAAACTGCATAAACATAACACATATATAAATACTGATTCGTGGAGAGAAAGCGACTAATTATAAAGTATACTTACTACTTACAATCTACATTGATCTGATCAAGGATCGAACCCGGGACTTCGGACTGGTTTGACCACGAACACGGAGTTCGTCGAATTAGTTCGAATGTAAGAAATTTATATTTTAATTATTAATACTAGCGGCCCGTCCCGGCTTCGCACGGGTGGACAAAATTCTTTAAATTTTTACTATTATTAAATATTTTTCCGTTAGCACCATCTAACGTCCGGTAGACGAACTACTTGCAGTTAACGCGTTGCTATAGTAACGCGTATACTATGGAAAAAGAGTGGGAAAAAGGTCGGACAGACAAACAACAAATTTGTGATCTTAGATATAGATTAAAATTATCAAGTTAGATGGTGTAATAGAAACCTAAGCCTAGAAGTGTTTGTGTACCCGCGTTATCATGTAGTTTCTTTAAAATTATGCCGAATTCAGCGCAATCAATATTTTTAAAATGTAGAAGAGTTTCCTTCATTTACGGTATTAAAATCACTTACCCATAAAATCATTTGATGCTGAGATGTTTAAACAAAAACTGAAAGTGTAGTTGTATGATCCATGAATATTTTGATTTAAGATTATATGAACAATTTATTTATTTTCCTACCATTGCAATATGGTAAACTGTTGACACTTAATACGACGATATCTTGCCTTCAGCACCGACGGTTCGAGTCCTGGAAGGGGTAAATGTTTGTATGATAAACACGAGTATTCGTTCCTGAGTCATAAATGTCTATAAATATTACTTACCATATACTCGTATGTATGTCTATCCGCTATCCTAGTATCCATAACACAAGCCTTACAGTTCTTACTTTGGGCTAGGCTAATTGGTGTGAATGTAATAAAATATATTATATTATTATTAATTTATTTCCTTTCCTAACATTGCATGCCTAAAAAGGTAATTTGTTGATACTTAAAGCTAATTTATAGTACAACAATAAAGACTTTCAGATTGATGCATCTGTAGATTTAATAAAGAAATGTCTGAAAATGATTCGCTTGTTCCGCTATAATCATTACTGCCTGCCTTCCCATACATGTTTTCCAATCGATACATTATATTGAGTGATCAAAATGGCGTATTGAATAGACGCTCGGTAAGCTTTGTGCTGTGGCTTTGATATGGTTCTGTAGTGTCTCGCTCGCTTCGGCTAATTTGGGAATACACGGCTGAATATCTGAATCTCGGATTACAACCGTCTACCTTAATTATTCTCGTGAAACCCATCAATGCGGGTACGAACCGAATTTGATATTTCTGTATTCGATATTCGAAGCTGCTCTTTTCAATTCGGTACATTTCCGTTTGCATTCGGTTTGATGGATATGATGCTTTTATATTTTTTTCTGGCCGCTCTGAAGTTTCTTTGTTTGCTCACTCGGCTCGAACGTGTATTTTGGACTTCGTTGTGGATGAGTGCAAATACAGTGTAAAGGTCATGATTCAATAAACAATATATACCTCTAGATGTTTGTTTGGTTTGTGATAAAATATTTACTCGCTTTTGATATCCATTCCGTTATTACTGGCACTTTCAGGGTGAATCAACAAAATATAAACTACTTAAAATATTACTGGAGCTGAGATTGTTTTTTTTTGTGAGAAGGAAACCTAATTCACTAGGGGACACTATTAACGAATGTAGCAAGGATCACTTAACCAGACTTTAAAGTCGTGGGGGTGCTTGAGAACAAATTAATTTTCATACCCAGCCTATCGAAAACCTTTGTTAAAGTTGCTTAGTGTGACAAATCGCCGATTTCACATGCTGTTAACTTTAACAACTGTATACAGACCGTAAAGTTTAAGAAAACAAAATAACCTCTTTGTTTAATACCTCCTTTTAATGATAAGGAAAATCTATTATAATATTTGTTAGGTGCGTATAACCCATTATTTTCAAGACAAGAGAGTCTTTTGTATTTTATTCATAGCTACAAGGACCACTAGACCTTTCCTGCTGATCACCATCGAGCTGAGTACCATAGTACCTAACAAAGCGATGTATATATGTCTAGGGTATATTGTTTTAATAGGTTTCAATCTTGGGAATAGCAGTCCATTTCCAGCGTATATTAAAATTGGGACTTAATCTTATTAGGTAGGTAGGTATAAATGTAAAATCAAATCAAATTATTATAATTTGATTTGATTTTACATTTGTAGTCTGTTAAATAATTTTAGCACTTTTATTGTTAAAGTAATTTGGTTTTATGTAAAATGTATTCTTAAGGCTACTGATGGCTATGTAGCCTAATGTTATGGTGCCTACTACAGTTTGCTTGAAAGACTTGGGTGTGAACCTTGTCCGTATTTTAACACATTCCTTTTTTCAATTATAGAATTTTAATTTTAAATCGTTCACGATATCAACGAAAACATCTACCCTAAGTGTTATTATAGACATTGGCAAAGTATTTTACATATATTGAGTAAAGTAGATAGACTGACCTGAATTGTCTCGCAAGGTTACGAAAATACAGTGTTTTTATGAAACAATTTATTATTGAAAAAACACTCACAAAATGTGACTTGACCTTAGGCAAATGAAAACATGAGAGGCATCAGAGAAAGACGTCTCGTACTCGGCTCGAGCGCCTCGGGCGGAAATAAATTGATTGAATTTATTTTCTCGAGGAAACAATATCTTTACACCTCATACACGAATTTTGTGTTATCGTGACCTTTCCAGATATGGTAATTCGTCATTATCAGAGTATTATTATCTTTTTTTTTTAATTTCACAGGTAATGCATTGGGCATTAAGTATTTGACGGTTTTTTTTTTACCCGGGTGGGGGGTATGTGGGACTCTCCGCCATACCTCCCACCCGGCCTGTGCCCGGTGAAAGCTTGGGGACCTACCCACTAAAACCTGCGGCGTCCCACAGCACATTGGTGGGGGTTGCGTGGCCCCTTATCGGCTTCTTCCCGTGACCCGGACCAGTCCTTTGGGCGGACGTTGCTTATGCTCCGTGGGGGACGGAGTAATGGAGGGATTCGTTACGCCCTAAAAGTGGAGATCATGGCACAATCCACTATTTGTGGGTGATGCTTCCACCCAGCAGTAGACGTCTTTTGTCTGAGATAATGATTATCCTCACCCTTACTGCTGAAGTACTGATTTTCTTTACAAATTACACCGTAGGGAATGATTTGTTGAAACTAACATCGCGATTTCGTTGCGGAGCCTTAGGTAGAACCTGGAACAATAGCTTCTCATGACTAGGTACTTAACCTGGGTAATCAAATTGTGTATATACAAACCCGAGATATTGTATTTAGTGTTTCCTCCTTAGTGTAAGATGTATCCACATTTTTGATCATCTTCTCACATTTTCAAAGTCAGTGCACTCTTTAAATGAGAATAAGATGTTTTACGTTCACTATTCAACTTAATAAATACTAAGAGTGAAAACTAAATGCCCTTGAAATGTTATTTAGCAATTTCACCATTTATTTTTAATTCGTTTTTGCAACAAAAATGCGGTTACTTTTATAGAGGAAAAAAAGAATCGTTTAACCTTTGATTAACATAAACGTCTTTCTGATAGACCGAATCAGGCGATTGAAACGCAAGCCAGCTAACAAAATTAACGCAGCTGAAGTTCGAATATTTAATGTTATGGATTTTTTTATTTTTTATATAATGCAAGCTGACCCGGCCACGTGTTGCTTTGGCTCAGCTATCATAATATACATTTTTATTATAAAGTAAACTGAAACCTATCCTATGTATTAAATCCAGCTAAAAGTCATCAAAATTGGTTGAGCAGTTTCGGAGTTTATCGCGGTTAAACACTGTGTCAGGGAATTTTTATATATATAGTTCTTTCAATATTTTACTAAAGTACGCAGCCACTTATTTCAGGAGTTTGTGTACCAAATTTCATACTTGTTAAAAAAATCAGCCTTACTTAAAATAAAAATCTTTCCTTATTTCACATAATTAGGGATAGTCGTTCCAGAAACAACGAAATGCATGTACTATTTTTAATCAAGTCTAAATAAACTAGTATCACGCTTCGAACGAACTTCGAAAAAAGGAGAAATTTTCAACCCCATCGTTCATCCCTAAAGGATAAAATTTTCTAAAAGGCTAATAATAATCATAATAATAAAAATATTTATTTCAGACTAAGGTTCATAGTTTGTAAGTAATAATTAGTAACAAAAATAACTTATTCTATGTTAATGTTGTTAGTAAATCGACATATTACAAATTTCATTATTTAATTAAGCTTATGGTTAACTCCACCCAGTGCCTTTGTATGACACAGTCTGGTCTTTCAGTAATCGCTTTCAAGACGCTATTTCGAGCGCCACGCAAGCGCTGCAGCAAGGAGGCAGCTTTCTTATGCATGATGGCATGAAAACCATCCACATGTACCTCCGGAAACATTGCTGACGCACTACAACGTCGTGGCAGCAAAAATGTCCATGTATCTTTGATTTTTGCCAAGAGCACGTTATTCGAGTTCCATATCATGCCTCAATTTTGAAACAAGATTATGTCATGTTTCACCCCCTTAGTGGTTGAATTTTCCAATATTCTATCTTAGCGTTTTCACCGTTTTATGAGCAAACCCTCCAAATTTAAGTCTCTAGGTTCATCAGTTTTGGGCTGTGCCTTGTCCGTCAGTCGGTCAGTCACTCGAAACAAAACCTCTGTTACCTATATATAGATAATATGTATGTAAGTGAAATTTGTCTTATAAATAGTTTTTTTTAATGTCAGTCACTTTGATGTAATGAGTTCATTGGTTGTATAGACGGATAAGGCAGTTTAATAAAATAAATTAAAAAATACTACTGTAAAATTTCCAAAGGTGGTCAATGCACAATGGTGAGGCTACTATCAGTACCGCGTCATTACGATGAGTTTGCCAGAAATGCTTCAGTGTTTATCCTATCTTAAAAGAATGTACTCAACCCATTATTTCTTATGTTTTACAATTAGTTCATATCCTATAGAAATTGACCGTTTGGTGCGGTAACAATCATGCTTTTCCCAACGGTCATGGCCATAGTCCTGGGTTCGATGGGTATGGGTCCTATGAATATTACCTATCTATGTATCATACAACTCGGTTACAATATTTGTGGCCCTGCTGGAATGTCAAGCCCGTCGGTTATTTATCATATAAAAACATACAATTTATCATATAAAAGAATAAAAGAGTAAAAGTATAATATATTTTATTTATAGTTCATAATTATTATTGTTTACAATACTATCCCCATGATGCTTGTTTTGTGCACCGTACCTAAGCGCTGACGTGACGTCATCAGGTCCACAGATATTGTAACCGGGTTGTATATGTATGTTTTTAATTTATTTTTTGCATTCACAATACAATATTTCTATAAGATATAAAATACGTGTGTAAAAAACAACTATATGTATGTTTGTCTTTCGTTAGCCTAGTATCCATAACACAAGCCTTATCGTCCTTACTTTGGGCTAAGCTAATTGGTGTGATTGTAACAAATATTATATTTATTTTATTTTATTTTATTTTACAAGAAAACTGCATCATTTCTATATTTATTTTATAAAAAGTTTTATGCATAACGTCATGATAAAATATTCTACTTCGAAATCCAATCGGAAAACATAACAACCAAAGCCTCAACTTTTTGCAAATCCTATAAAAAGGACAAACAATGAAAAAAAATGTGAAGAAAAACACAGTGAATCCCAAGAGATGAATTTGCATAATAAAGGGTAGTTTGAAGGGTTGTGATACAAATATAGGCGAATAATATAATATTTTGAGCGAAGAAGAAATTGAGTTTTAGTGGTATATATTGCGCTTAAAATATTCTTAATACCAGTACCATCAGTCACTTCTCTTGTTGGTCGGTTAAGACCCAACCTCCCTGCGGTGTCTTAATTCAAGATCTGTACTTATATTGTGGAGACTTAAATGGTGATGTGAAGTGGTGTCTTTTCGTATGGTTATCATAATTATTCTTATACTTAGACTAATTCGCCTAGCCTAAAGTAAGCAATATAAGGCTTGTGTCGTGATTTGGGTAATGTATAGTTAAACATATTTGAAACATAAATAGTTTTTAACGATATAAATATTGTTTGTAATTTGTCCTCAATAAAAAAAATCATACACATTGTTCTGAACCCAAGTAAAGTAGTTAAAGTCCAACAAACAACGACGTTCGTTTTCTACACTTACCTGCCCGGTTATGAAAATTGTATAAGTTTGTTAAGGTCTCTGTAGATAAATTGGAAGAGCACTCGCCCGGAAAGCAAGGGATGTGGGTTTGAGTCCCACCCCACACCAGAGACAAATTGATTTTTTTCTTGTAATTATTGTTTAAGATATAAAAATGTAGCAGTTAAATGCTTAAACATCAAAAATATAATTACTACATATTTCATAATTTTGTTACTTTTAAAAATGGTTGATATACCAAAGAGTTGCACAAGCGTTTTGTAATCCGTGCCACTAAAGAGTGAAACTCTTTGCATGAGTCTGTGTATCTTCTAGGCAAGCGCGTCATATCCTAGATCGCATCGTCGCTTACCATCAGACGCGAGTCAAATGTTCACCGATTTACTATATAAAATTATTGTTGACAACAACGAAGTTTTTATTTGTGCTCTTCTCCACTTTAATTGGTTACTTTACAAACTGAAAGAACACTTTGCTATTATAGCAAACTACTACATTAAAACTATATTAAAACTTTTTTAGCTTTAAGACTTCGTGATGCATATACGTTAAAAGTGTAGTTAAGGTCCCGAACTTAATTGTATTTATAGTTGATGATAGGCCTCATATTATGTACTTTACATATTCAGAGCAAAAAAGGTGAGATTGACTTGATTGAAACCAAATATTAAAGATGGTTTATTAGAGTAATAAAGGTCTTTTTTTGGCCTAAGAAAATTTCAAAATTGTTGAAGATTGTATTTTGTTAAATTTTATGTATTTAATAATCGGTTCGTTTAATAACACAATTTTTAGTAAGTAAACGGTATTAATGGTAACCTATTTAAATAGTTAAATTCACTTTTGTGGTTAGGAAGACTTTTATGGTTTTAGTGCCGCCCGATGAGAGATTTTACAAAAGATTTTTGAATAAATAAAAATACCTTTTTACAATATTTCCTTTACCTTAACAAGGCCGGGTCTACGAAAAGCTCGGGATATAAATTACTGCTGCGCTTGGTCTGTAATTGCGTGTATTAAGCTATTTTCACAAGGGTTTGTTATCGGATGGATTCGAGTTACGGAAGCCTTGTTAAGCTATGGATCACCTCGTATTCATTCCCATTCAATATAATAGCCCCTTGAATGGAATTATCTTGGCATGGTTATACCTGATCTTAGAATAATCTTTCCATTCATAAGAAAAGCCCCGGGCCCGCCAATGGGAATACAATTGGGGTAATGATAAACTTGAAAATATTTTGGAATCTTTTCATAGCGCAGTTTTTCTATTGTCATAAAGTTATTCAGCATTCCAAACAAGTTGGAGGTTAGGTTAGATGTTGATGCATATTCAGTCAGCAAATACAGTAAACTAGCTGAACCGGTAACGCGTTGCTATGGTAACGCGTAAACAATGCAAAAAGAGCGGGAAAAAGAGCGGACAGACAAACACACAAACAATAAATTTGTGTTCTTAGAGTATATACTAGCTGACCCGGTAACGCGTCGCTATGGTAACGTTGATGGATACA
Source organism: Calamotropha paludella (assembly GCA_927399485.1). NCBI lineage: Eukaryota > Metazoa > Arthropoda > Insecta > Lepidoptera > Crambidae > Calamotropha > Calamotropha paludella. Next base: position 21,411,629 of record OV656817.1, on the reverse strand, counting down.
ATGGAAAAAAGAGCGGACAGACAAACACACAACAAAGTTGTATTTATAGAGTATACAGTAGCTGACCCGGTAACTCGTTGCTATGGTAACGCGTTGCTATGGAAACGTTAATTGATACAATGGAAAAAGAGCGGACAATCAAACACACAAACAACAAATTTGTGTTTTTAGAGTATATATTAAGCATTTTAAAAGCCTCTAATTAGAGAGCCAAAGATTTGTCTATCATTCACACCGATTAACAAAGCCTAAAGTAAGCACTGTAAGGCTTGTGTTATGGATACTAGGGTAACGGATAGGTATACATATATGATACATAAATATATATAAAAAACCATGACCCAGGTATAAATGTTTGTATTCATCACATTAACATCTGCCCCTTCCGGGATTCGAAACCAGAACCCTTGGCAAAAAGGCAGGATCGCTACCGTTGCATCAAACGATCGTCACTTGTGATAATAATATCATCTATCAATTATCCATAGAAGGCAGATAAGCGAAGTTGTCTGCTCAAATTTATTATAAAAAATGTCTAAAAAAATCATAATAATACTCGGGCAAATAACGATCCCGAACTTCTAAAAGTAAATGAAATTCCCAAAATGTTTTCCTTGGAGTAGCTTGTTATACTTGTTTGTCGACGTCCTCAAGTATTCAATGCACAACCTTCAAACCGTTTCCAAACCGAATTTTATGAAACTGAGATCCGTGAAGAATTTACTTTAATAACAATTGATAGGTAAAAAAGGTCGCTTGTTAAAATAAAAGTTGGACATGATTTTTAACTGATGTTTTCTCTCTTCGTTTTCGCAAAAAAATATTATAACAATATTAGCTGAGACCAAATTAAGCACTGAAATTGCTGGTAACATATAGATATCTGTAACATATTAAAGTGAGAAAAAACCGGTCTATTGCGAGTCGGACTCGTGCACGAAGGATTCCGTACAAACTCTTAGTTAAGTAAAAAAATCACGTTTTTGTATGGAAGCCCCCCTAAATTTTTATTTTATTTTTTATTATTAAAGTAAAAATACAACTGAGTGTTTTGTGAATATTTCAAGTGCCTGTTGCCATTATTGATATTGAGCAAAAAAGAGCAAATAAAATCGCGTTTGTTTTATTGGAGCCCCCCTTAAATGTTTATTTTATTTTGTTTTTAGTGTTTGTTATAGTGGCAACAGAAATACATAATTTGTAATATTTCAACTGTCTAGCTATCGCGGTTCTTTTGATACAGCCTGGTGACAGACGGACGGACAGACAGCGAAGTCTAAGTAATAGGGTCCCGTTTTACCCTTTGGGTACTTCCGTATCCTAAAAACAGCATTTTACGATTTTCTTGCGGTTTCTTCTTGGCTAAGTGTCCCGTAGGACTTACGAAGTCATGGCATCGTTGTTGACTTTCAATAAATGCATTATAAATGCTCAAATTTAATAAAAGTATTTTATCTTCTACCTTTCTTTTCACATCACACAAACATCTGCTTCTTCCGGGATCGTTTCGCTTACAGTAACTTTAGTCCGTAATAAGGTATTCCGTAGGGGACAGGTTTAGTGGTACTATCTGATGAAAATTGGGCACACCCGTCCCAATTTGCAGAATGTGCAAACTGTATATTCAGTGCTGTGGCAATACCGATGTTAACTTTGTTTCTTTCAGCAAATTTATTTATTTGAATATTTTAGATATATTGGTGGTTAACATATTTAACGTTCACCGAAATAGGTATTTATTTAGTACAGGTCACATGGTACTTATTAAAATTATATTATAATACTTTATTTAGAAAAACATTTTTGATATACACCAAATCAACGGCGTACATAAAACTTGCCTTAATTTAATGACGTAACAAAAATCAAAACAAAGTTCAAAGTAGAATAGGATGACTAATATCAGAGTAAAGTTTGGCCTGATAAGTACCTACTCCGAGACCAAATACTTAAATTTTTGAAAATTGCTCTAAAATATTTATTATACTCAGCAGATATTCGTCACAAAGGGTTCTGAAGATCAATATTGGTTCGGGCAAATGGAAAAGCTATTAATTCAGACATGCAGTGTCTGGGATACTTGCAAGGCACTGACCGAGATAAACGAAGAACAACATATTGACTTGTTCATAAAACCAAAAATACCACAAATAGATGACATTAGACGTCCTGATACAGTAGTACAAAATTAGATCCCAAAAACTTATTGTTTTTAATATATTTCCAGATGATATAAAAGAGATCCTTAAAATATCGCAATTAATTGGCCTACCGATAACATTATGCTTGGTTTGACATATTTGATGAAACATTGATATTCATTATAAATTGATTTTGCATCGGTTTGATTGATTTATACATTGATATTCTTAATAATGAATATCTTTGGGATTTCAAGATGCTAGAGATGAATCTCAGGATCGTGGGAAAAGAAAAACTCTGATCTTTGCCTGCCCCTGCCGTTAAGGGGCGACATTTGAGCAATTTTAAATTGTTTATTTACTGAAACAAGTATAACAATCATCATCTTCATAATAATTAGCCCTCATAGGCTTCCTCTTAAGAGCGCCACAATAAGCGTCGGTTATCAATTTGCTGCTATTAACTTCCTGAAAACTTCACCTGGTCATCAGTCCACCTAGGGAGGGCCTACTTTTTTTCCAGTGGAAAATCCTTTATGGATTCGACCCGCCACAGGTTGATGGCGGGATATGGGGACTCTCCCACACCTTAGCGCATGGAGCGTAGGCCGGGCATAATCGAACTAAAAACCACTGGAACGTACCACCTGACTGCCTAGGCTCTGTGGGGTCCTTTGTGGCACTCGCCACTGCAAACCTTGGCAGATGGTCCGAGGGCCCCTCCACAGTGGAGGAATTCCAGATACGTATCGGAAATCCCCCCAGAGGTGCGAGTCATGTGCTATGCCGACGGTATGATTACCCATCTACCGTCAGCTAGTCTCGCCCAGTGCAAGGAGTTACGAACGTAGAGGAGGGCCCCTAGGTGGACTAATTACCAGGTGAAGACAACGCGTCGTTCAGTTCATGGTCACCATTCGTTAGCCTCTCTTCCCAACGGTCATTAGTTCTGCGAACGATGTGGCCTATCCATTGCCATTTCAGCTTAAAGACTCGATGAGCTGTTCTGGTGACTTTATTCTCTTGCAAATGTCCTCATTACAAAATCTATCATGTATGGAAACACCGAACATTGCTTTCTCCATAATATGTAAGGGGACTCTGAGCTTGTCTAAGAGGCCAACAGTAAAGGATTACGCCTCAATACCGTATGTCATCACTGGCAACACACACTGCTGGAAAACCTTGTTCTTTAGACTTTAGGAGATTAGGAACAATAATATATCCCCAAATTCCCGAAAGTTACCCAGCCAAGTTGTATTCGCCGTGTCACCTCTTTATTGAAGTTGGACTTACCTAAGCGGATTATTGGTCCTAGGTAAACAGATTCATCGTTATATTTGACTTTTAAGAGTCAAACATTAATAAAACAATATGTTTACTGTAATCACATATATTTATTTCTTTTTTAAGGTCTAAAAATTTAGTAACAAATTAAAATTATGATTTCAAAATTAATAAAACATATTTAACAACTTACAATCAAAATTTACTTATCGACTAATGCTTATAAATACAAATTATATTGAATTACATCGATTTCCATAAAAATCCATAATGAAGTAGATTTAAGTTTAGTGGTTTCTCAATAAAGAAAGTAAACTGCCCAAATTGTGACGTATGTGGATCATTAGAAGATTGATTAGAACATTAGACATTTGCTGTTGGAGTGTACCCGGAACGTAAATGACCGGAAATCTTGATTCACGTCTTAAATCTTAATCGTTCTGATGTTGGTACATGCTATCTTGGCTAAACCACTGTCGGATTTAGCCAAAAAGCTTTGTTCTTAAGCCAATATTAATTATGTTCACTCAAATAAACGTTCTAAAGTTAAATGAAGATAAAAAAATCAGCCGATAAAAGTGTAAGAATAAAAAAACTTTCTATTAAAAACCCTAGAAAGCTTTGTATGCAAGGATTATTAAAAAAAAAACTAGGCTCTCAGCGGTCTTCGCCGTAATGTGTGCACAGGCGCGCTGACCTGTTGTGGCGATTTCACGCCATTTCAACTTTGAAACAACGCCGGATACGCACTGAACATCAAAGGGACGTTATTCTGGCCAAACAATTGTTAAAACAAAATCGGTTTTGATTCAATTTTCATATTGGACAGTCGATATTTGCTACATTGAGCATTATTTCAAAGAAGACAATTTTTACAATAATTAATCAATAAATCTGATTAAGCAAGCGAGCAAGCTATTTGACAAGTAATTATGGAAGATTTTAATGGAACCAAAACGTTGTTTATTTTATTTTCTGTTTGAAGAAGAATTATTAATTTTATAACAACATAAAGCATCAAATAAACCTGTAGAACTATAAAATAATGCGATTAATCTCAACAGTTTTTAATTCTGATTCAAACTTAAGAATACAAATGGTTTGGAGTAATAAAATAACGACTACATATTACAGATTAGGTATGAAGATAACATCACAAACACGACCTTACTCTGTGTTGTTTATGGTCCTTATTAGGTTTTTAATTAAAAATTTAAATTATAAGTACTATTTTATGAATAAATTAACCTATAATCAAATAAATATTGAATAAAGTAATCTACAATAAAAAAAATCAAAATCAATTTTTAATGACTTTAAGTGCAGGCCCTATATTAAACATATTTTTTTATTTCAATATGTGTTTCATCACAATAATGGTATTTTTATAACATGAGTAGGTAATAAATATTCATTTATCAAAATAATTAACGTTTTACTGAAGTTTGTAAATGATGAACGCACCTAACTTTTACGAAAAGCCAGTTTGAAGGACAAACTTATAATTTAATTTTCTCAGAACGTGCTCTCGTAGTCCGAGAAACGAGTCTGTAACTGTTACAAAAAAAAAACAAAAAATATTCATCAAAGGCCTGTTTGTCATACCAATTTCGTATCCAAATCTTTCACGCTTAGTGCAGTTTGACTCTGGAATTTTTGGTTTCAAATATATAAAAATCCCCAAATAAATTTGCTTTTTAAAGACTGGTTACGTGCATTCTATCTTAAGTCTGTATTGGTCTGTCATTTATTTATGTATTATAAAATTGTTTTATATAATACTTAAAATTTGTATGCCTGTTAATGGTCAGACATAGTGATACGTTGTAATTGTCACCATCTATTTTAATAACTTTGTCCACAAATAAATGATTTGATTGATTGATTGATTGTGGTAACCCATCTATTAAATGGTTTTTGTAATTGTTACTTAACCTCTACAATGGCAGGTCTAACGCGCTTATTACTGCTCACTATTGAACTCTTAGTTTTAACATTTTTTATAAGTATTCAAGTGCGAAGCACAAGTGGCCTTTTTATCTTATTACAATGACATAGAAGCTTGTTTTCTTTCCAATTTTAAGGGACTGTAGACTTAAATATTTGATATTAAATTTAACATTATATGTCTACAAGTTGTTGAGGAAATTCATCATGATATACAGAGCTGTCTGGACGGACAACTAAGTAATCCTATAAAAGTACCTTCCTTTCGAGGTAGGGAACCCTTAATTATTTTGTAAGCTCCAATATTTGAATTGCCTGCAGCAAATCAAGGTGTACATTCTAAACATAAAGTGAACTTTATTACAATAGTATAAGGTCCATCAGTTGTATTATTATTTTCCTATGAATTTCGTATTAATACCTGTTATATATTATGTAGGTAAGGAGATTGTAATAAGCGGGTACTTCATTCCCGGAATAAACCAGTTACTTGCAACACGTCTATTATTCAGCAGTGGCGACGAGGATTAAAACTAGTGATTAATTGAGTGCACACATTAAAATATAATTAAATACAATTAAATTACAATGTCCGTGGGTAAATTGTGCGAGTTTGATATTAAAAATGGCAATTGGTCGACATATTGTGATCGTGTAGAAATGTACTTCTTAGCTAACGGCATTAAGGATGAAGTGAAGTTACCGACATTAATCGCTGTAATGGGAGAAGAAGCATATGAATTTTTAGCCAATTTATCAAGCCCCAAGAAACCATCCTCCTTATCATATAACGAGGCCGTAGAACTTTTGAAAAAACATTTGCAGCCAAAGCCTTCTATGTTGGCGGAAAGATATAAATTTCGGTTACGTCGACAAGCTCCGGACGAATCTATCGCGGACTATGTTGCAGAGTTAAAAAAACTAGCGAGATATTGTGAATTTGGATTAACTTTAGAAGAAAATTTAAGGGATCAAATTGTGTGCGGCATTGCTAGTGAAAGTACACGACAAAGATTATTTACGGAAGATAGCATTCCTTATAACAAAGCGGTAAAGCTGGCCACTACGCTCGAGGCGGCGGAAAAAAACGCAAGTATTGTTGTTAGCGCTGTACAGAATAGTGAAACATCATTACATAACGTATATACCGCGTTGGAGTGCACGGTGTGTGGCGGTAATAAGCATAACAGTGAGAATTGCCGATATAAAAACTTTATAGGTAGTCATTGTCAACGACCTGGCCACCTAAGACGAATGTGTCCTATAAGGAGAAAGAATTATGACGTGGGAAGTGGTGATAATCTGATACGGATAAAAAAAGGCGGCGCGCGACAATCACGCGGAAGGCGCGTGAACAACGACAGCGGGCGAGCGGAAGGCGCGGGGCCGAGCGGTGAAGCACGACGCGGTGTCAGCGCCGGGCGGCGACGCGGTCAGCACGGGACCTACTACGTGCGGGAGCCCCGGGCCACGGTGGAGGCAGCTGGCGGCAGCGGCCAATCAACCTCGGATGGCGACACTGAGGATTATGATGATGAACAGCCTATGTATCAAATGGGTTTAGCTAACTACAAACCGGTGTGTATATCACTTCGAGTACATAATACATTGTTGCAAATGGAAATAGATACTGGTTCGGCACTATCGTGCATAAGCAAAGATACATATTGTACTTATTTTAAAGATATAAACTTGAAACGCTGTCATTTAAAGTTAAAATTTTATGACGGTTCCATAGTCGAGCCGCTAGGATATATAAAGGTTTGTGTTCAATATAAACATATTAAAAAAATATTAGATTTATATATAATAGACAGGGGCACGACGACGTTGTTGGGCCGGCAGTGGCTATCGGAAATGGGCATTGAGATACCGAAAATAAGTGTACATAATGTTAGTAATGTTGAGAATAAGGAAAGTAGAAATAAAATTAACGCTATAATTTCCAGACATGAGTCATTGTTCGATGGCACCTTGGGACGGTTTTCGGGCGGCACGGTACGGCTGCACGTGCGTAGCGGCGCGAGGCCGGTGTTCTGCCGCGCGCGCGCCGTGCCCTACGCATTGCGCGAGCGCGTCGACACCGAACTCGACGCGATGCTGCGCGCCGGCGTCATCGAGCCCGTTGACCGCTCCGACTGGGCGACTCCGCTGGTGATAGCGCGTAAAGCGGACGGAGGTCTGAGAATTTGTGCCGATTATAAGGTAACGCTCAACCGTGTTTTAGACGTGGATAGGTACCCGGTTCCTAAAGTAGACGAGCTGTTTAGTGATCTCAGTGGGTGTACTTATTTTACTAAACTGGACCTCTCTCAGGCGTATAACCAATTAGAATTAGACGAAAACTCTAAAGCATATACGGTCATAAATACGCACCGCGGATTGTTTAGATATAACCGTTTGGTTTATGGACTTGCTTCAAGCCCAGGTATATTCCAAAAATTCATGATGAAACTGTTTGCAGGAGTAGATGTGGCGATTTTTTACGATGATATATTGATAAAAAGCAAGGATATAAGCAGTCACCTAAAAACAATAGAAAAGGTTTTTCAAATTTTAGAAAAGAACGGATTAAAAATAAAGAGAAGTAAGTGTGATTTTTTAGTGAAGCATGTGAAATATTTAGGGTTCATAATTGGGCAAGAGGGGCTTAAAGTAAACCCAGAAAAAATTCAGCCAATTATAAACATGCCTCCGCCAACAAATGTGACTCAATTAAAATCTTTTTTAGGAATGATTAATTTTTACGGTAAATTCATAAAAAACTTATCAACGTATTTGGCTCCATTGTACGAATTACTTAAGAAAGGCACGCATTATCGTTGGACAGACAGGCAAAATGGGGCGTTTGAACAAATAAAAGAGTTGTTATGTAGTGCTAGTGTACTGGCCCACTATGATAGTTCGCGACCGGTTATTGTGACGTGCGACGCAAGCTCACGTGGTATAGGAGCGGTACTGGCGCAGATAACCCCCGGCGGCTCTGAGCGAGCTGTGGCATATGCATCGCGCGCACTCACTGCGCCGGAACGTCACTATAGTCAAATACATAAGGAAGCTTTAGCAATTATTTTTGCTGTCGACAAATTCCACCAATACTTATATGGAAGAAAGTTTATTTTGCGCACAGACCATAAACCATTGGTGAGTATATTCGGGCCTAATACCGGTATTCCAACGACAGCGGCTAGCCGTTTACAACGATGGGCAATTAAACTCTCTGCCTATGATTTCGTAATAGAATATGTAAACACAGAAAAAAATACAGCAGATGCCCTATCGCGATTAATCAAAGAACACAAGGGTGACTTTCACTCTCGAGAGGACACCTTACCGGAACAGACGTACTTGCATTTTGCTACAGAGGCTATGCTACTAGATTATAAAGTATTAAAAAAGGAAACATTATCCGATCCAGTGTTAAGTAGAGTTTTGAGTTATATTACGGATGGCTGGCCGCAGGATATCGAAATGCAAGAACTCAAACCGTATGCAAATCGTAAGAATGAGCTATATTGTGAGTTAGGATGCGTTATGTGGGGACATCGCGTGATTGTACCCAATTCCTGTAGGGATAGGGTAATAAAAGAGTTACATGAAGCGCACATGGGTGTCGTCAAAACAAAAGCCCTGGCCCGCAGTTACGTGTGGTGGCCGGGAGTGGATGAGGCAGTGGAAGCGGCATGTCGCGCGTGCACCGTGTGCGCTGCTGTGGCGGATGCGCCGCCGGTCAGCGCACCGCGAGCATGGCCCTGGCCCGATAGACCGTGGTCGAGATTGCATCTTGATTTTTTAGGACCAATAGCAGGTGATACGTATTTAATAGTGGTTGACGCTTGCTCAAAATGGATCGAAATAACTAAAATGAATCGTGCTACGGCTCAATCCGTAATATCCGTTTTACGTCAATTATGGTCGCGATTCGGGTTACCTAAGCAAGTTGTTAGCGACAACGGACCGCCTTTTTCTAGCGAACAGTTCAGAGATTTCTTAAATAGAAACGGCATTGATCAAATTTTCTCTGCTCCTTACCATCCATCCTCCAATGGAGCCGCAGAAAACGCCGTCAAAATTTGTAAACGTGCAATTAGAAAGGCGATGAAGCAAAACATTGACGTTGAAATAGCCTTATGTAGATTTTTGTTAAGTTATAGGAATACGGAACATTATACGACCGGGGAGAGTCCAGCTCAAATACTTTTAGGTCGTAAGTTGCGTATGCGTCTAGATATGTTAAAACCAGAGAGATCTACCCGAGTGACACAACAGCAAACTCGCAGAGAAGCAGCCACAGGAGGCTCAGTTCGACAACTTACACCCGGGCAGCTCGTCTGGTATCGCGACTATCGGAGCGGAGGCGATCGGTGGCTCGCGGGTGAGGTAGCTAATAGGTTAGGAAGTACTGATTATAGTATAAAATCGAGTGAAGGAACCGAAGTACATAGGCACGTTGATCAGCTGAAACGTAGAGTATCGCAGACAATATCAGACCCTCCGTCCATATACCAAAAGAGAAACTCTCGTAGTTCACTATTAGTGGCGGGAGGGGAAGAAACAACACCTACGGAGCGGTTAGGGGGCCCGGTGTCGCCAGGTGCGCAGCCTTTAAACGGGGAACCCGGCACAGATGAGTATGAAACGCGAGTTAACCGTCCGGAGGTGCCAACAGAGAGTACTAAAAGGGCACGAAACCCGCCAGTAAGATTTGGTATAGACGAATAATTATAAGATTTTTGTTTTAATTTGAAAGCTTATTTATTTATTGTAATATTGGTAGAAAACTTATTATGTATATTTGTTGTTAAATTTTAAGTTAGTGATTAAGGGTGGAGGTGTTATATATTATGTAGGTAAGGAGATTGTAATAAGCGGGTACTTCATTCCCGGAATAAACCAGTTACTTGCAACACGTCTATTATTCAGCAATACCCTTCATAAATTATGGTTCGTTAGAATTGTATCAATGTATTTTAGCAGTACAATAATAATTAACAAGAGTAATACGAGATTTTCTATTTTACACAGAATTGTCTTCGAGCGAACATTAATTTAATCGGAATATTCAATTATTTTACTGAGAATTATATTGGAACAATCGTATTTTATATTCATACAGTTTATAATCGATAAAGTATCTCTGATAAGTCCGGTCACAATCAATGTATGATGATAAATATTGTCAATAGATATTGGACTCAATGTGTTTAATTTTAAGCTGACATTTCTGGGTATGATGGCAGATCATTCAATGTGGTAAATATTGGGTCTATTTATAAAGTTATCAATTTAATGAATGCATTGTAACTTTTGTCTCTTACATACTAAAATCTAGTCACTAGTGAAACTTACCGATATTTTTTTAAGGCTAACATTGAAAACCGTTCGGATATCATATAATTAGCAAAAGAAATATCCGAATTTTAGATTTATAATTTCTCTGATAATATTACACATTTTAGCATATCTAATCTATAATCTAAGATCACAAATTTGTTGTTTGTCTGTCCGCTCTTTATCCCGCTCTTTTTCCATTGTACATGCGTTACCATAGCAACGTGTTAACCGCAAATAGTTCGTCTACCGGACGCTAGATGGCGCTAACGGGAAAATATTTTTTTATTATTAAATAAAAAAAATTCAAAGAATTTTGTCCACCCGTGCGAAGCCAGGACGGGCCGCTAATTCCCTTTTAATATAATAATAATATTTCTTACATTCACACCAATTAGTGTAGCTCAAAGAAAGCACTATAAGGCTTTTTTTTTATGGATACTAGGGTAACGAACAGACAAATATATGTATATCATACATAGAATATCAATAGAAATATTTATAAATACCCATGACCAAGGTACATTCGCAAACATCACATTAACATCTACCCCTTTCGGGATTCGATCCCAATACCGTTGGTGCGAAAGGCAGGATCCCACCTTTGCATCAAACGGTCGTCAAGAAATTACTTTTTTTACTTTTTCTTTTTAGGGTTCCGTACCCAAAGCGTAAAACGGGACCCTATTACTAACTTGCTGTCCGTCCGCCCGTTTGTCTGTCACCAGGCTGTATCTCAAGAACCGCGATAGCTAGACGGTTGGAATTTTCACAAATTATGTATTTCTGTTGCCGCTATAATAACAAATACTAAAAATAAAATAAATATTTAAGGGGGGCTCCCATACAATAAACGCGATGTTTTTGCCCTTTTTTGCTCGTTATCAATTATGGCAACAGGTAGGCACTTGAAATATTCACAAATAGTCATATTAGTATTATATACTTTAATAATAAATAATATAAAAGTTGTATACAGTAGGTATACAAATTTTATATTATATATATTATGTTTACCTAGTCAATGTTACGGAACCCTTCGTGCACGAGTCTGACTCGCACTTGACCGGTTTTTGTCATTTAAATTTTTTTATTGAATACATCATTTAGTCAATAAAAAAGGATTGTTTCTCAAGATTACTAAATAATATAATGCTATAGTTGACAGCCGCTTAGTGCAATGGTAGCGCTCCTACCTTCTGCCCCAAAGTTCCCTGATTAGAATCCCGTAAGAGGCATATGTATGTCTATTACACTTATTTATACATTTTATACGCTATTTTGTACACATAGTACAAGCTTAATCTGGAACAAATAATTGTATTCAGTTTTCCGGAATAACTTTTAATTTTCTTTTTGTAGGTAAAAGTTTCTGTATATGATACTGTAATGTTTTGTTTTCTTTTATGTGACTAATGAACTGATTTCCTTTCTTTCAATGGGTATGTCATATCGCTCTCAGAATTTACAAAATAAAACTGTAATAAAGTGTAACTCATGGGGATATCCGCACGAAACCAAAAGGACCAAGTTCATACGCCAGCGATTTAATATGTAGTTTTTTATGTTTGTTTGTCTATCTTTCTGTCTGTTAGCTCTATTTAGGATACTCTTATTACACGGTCAGCATAAAACATCGTTGTAAAGCAAGCGTAAGACAGCTGGTTTTAAATAGAAATCTGCTCTGACTGATTCCGACGAAACGATAAACAATTTATGCCTTTTTATCGAATAAAAAAGCTCGGACAGAGTAAAGGCAGACCAAGAAGAACTTTCAGAGAACAAATAGGAGATGTCCTGAAAAAAGACCAGGTCAGCACCCTTAACCGACGAGCTTGTATGAAAGGTCTGATGATGAGCGTTGAAGAAGCTAGTGCTGTATGTCATGATCGTAGATAGTGGAAATGTGAGCTCTGCCTACTACTACAGGAAAAATGCGTGATTGTATGTATGTTTGGGGAAAACAATTGCAATTCTAAGTGAATTAAGTTTAATATATAATCTAAGATCACAAATTTGTTGTTTGGCTGTCCGCTCTTTTTCCATTGTATACGCGTTACCATAGCAACGCGTTAACCGCAAGTAGTTCGTTTACCGGTTACTAGATGGCGCTAACGGAAAAATATTTAATAATAGAAAAAAATTGAAGAATTTTGTCCACCCGTGCGAATCCGGGACGGGCCGCTAGTAACCTATAAAATTATTAACTAAGTGATATATGTGCAAAGAGTAATTTTAATATTTAATTTTACAAAAGAACTCTCAAAGCCGTTTTAAGAACATAAACATCTAATTTACTAATGAGGAATGCTACTCACATCAATTAAAGCATATGAGATTATTAACATGCGATACATGAATATACGATTTTGCTCCCAATTAACAGGAGAAATAAGGTTCAAAACGTTCCACAGTGAAAGCCAGTAAGTCTGTAACGAATGTGTTAGGTAGTAAAACAGCCGTTAATCCTGCTTTCAACAGTCTCCACTCGATTTGACGACGACTTCTTCATTAACATATCTGGAGATTATATTGACGCTCTCCTTATGTACAGTCGATAGCACAGCAAGCTATACACATTGAAATTTTGAACAACCTTATACCGGTGTATTAAAGAGCATTGCATTTTTAGACTGCGTAACCTAATGTGTTGTCAGCAGTACTTACAAAAACGAACGACTAACATTCGCCGTAAAATTTAATTGAGCGCGTCAATTAGATATTATTATTCTGCTTTACTAATTATGTAATGAAATTAAATGGAATTAATTTATTTAAATTATTTACGTGGTTAAATCTCATCACTGTATATTTAAGTATATAAAACAAAAATATTGAAAAACTTATTAAGTAAGGCTTATATTTCTTTATTTCAGATTGCCTGTAAATTGGATAAAATTAGATGTATGGGGCCGGTAGAGTAGAATTATTATTCTGCAATAAATAAGTATACTGCGTTTTCCGAATTATGGTCTTTTACTGTGATCTACAACCAGCCTTTTTATAGTAAATAAGTCAGTGCTGGACCGCTATCTCGCCTGATGGTAAGCGACGATGCGTTCTAAGATGTAACGCGTTTGCCTCGAAGCTAAAGACCCTAAATTGTATTTGTCAGAAACTCATCGGTGACAGCAAATCGGTGAAGAGCAAGCTTCACGCCTTAGCTCATCGCCGCAAAGTTGCCTGTCTGTCGGTCTTCTACAGACTGTACTTTGGAGAGTGTGCTCAAGAGCTGCATTTGCTCATACCGCCTTCTCCTTTTTTCCATAAGCCATCCAGACGCACTGCGGGCTACAACGCTTTAATGGTTGCTTTTCCTACCTGTCGCACCAAGCGCTTCTCAACATCCCTCATAATGCACACAGCATAGGAGTGGAACTCCTTCTCTGCGTCTGTATTTCCGAGAACTTATAACCCGTCCATTTTCAAAGCCAGGGTGATAAGGCACCTCCTGGGTTAACTTGTTCCATCGTGGATCCTGTCTTGGCCGGGCTTGATTGGGATCAAGAACGAACCTATCCTAAATAAAAAAAAAACAAACTCAGACAAATACGTACGCATCACAGAATTGGAACCAAAACGCTTGGTGCGACTCTTTGGTATATCAACCATGTACAATGCCTGCCAATTTTCCGCTTCTGTCCAGCAGTAGATGTTCTACGGCTAAAATAATGTGTTAAAATCAGTTGTTATGGCGTAGGTTATTCTACAGGGCTCTTAGACTAAACAAAGAAATGAAATCGTATTGTTGACTTCTGATCAATTTTGCCTGAAAGCCATGGGTATGAATCCCGCCTTAGGATATTAGGTACATTTTATTTTATTTTTATTATATTATTTTAATCATTTATTTTCATGAAGACATTTATTTTATTAACATTGTTTATATATAAATATTGTTTGATAACTTTTTCCTTTAAAATACAACTAAATTTCGTGTTATTTATTATTTAGTCAGCCGTAATGTAATAAACGGCCAATGAAATAAGTTTAAGTGTTATAAAATTCTTGAGACCTAAGTACCGCATTATAAAGTATTACTACAATTACTTATTTTAGTGAAGATAAGTTTTCTATCTTATTAAAAAAAATAGGAATAAGGAACGAGTTTTATGTTATATTATTATTTCGTTTTGATCATTCTTATATCAGATTCAGAGATCTGAACAGATATCAGATTTGGATCATCAAGATAACAAAAAATGCAAATAATATATAACGCGTCTCGGTAGTTCAGCGGTCGGAGCACTCGCCGTATAGCAAATGGTCGTGGGTTCGAATCTCATCTGAGGGCTCGGAGGCATGGTTGTTTTTTACAGGCGCATTTTATATCTTATAGAAATATGGTATTGTTGATGCAAAAAAATAAAATTAAATCTTAATATATAAAAATCCAGTGTCACAATGTATGTTCCCAGTGAACTCTTCACCAACTCAACCGATATTGATGAAAGTTGGTATTTATGTGTAATTTGGTCCAACTGAAGAGATAGGATAGTTTTTATTTTTTTTTAATTCATAACATAGCAACGCGTGGCCGGATCAGCTAGTACATATATAAAAATCATATATAAATTAATCAGTATAGATTAAAAGTATGACGTACAAAAAGTAATCAAAGTAGTGACCGACTTCGATTTAAGCGAAATACTTCATAATAAAAGTAATTCCACTTGAAAACACTTCCTTTCATCTTGATTGCCAGTTCTTTGGTCAATCGTTCAATAAAGAAAATAATCTGTTTACTTGAAAACCAGTTTATAACTGAGCGTCACAAAATGTCTCTTTGAAAGGGCCTCAGAAAGAATTTCAAAAGAAAACCCTTGTCAAAATGGCACATCCGTGCTTCCTACTTGTTATCAGTGCAGAAGAAACCCAAGGGTAAATAAGCAACGTTCCTTAAAAATCTCCAAAAAATAAATATTTTTTTAATAGTTATCATATAAATAATATTACTTACGCAATACCAAAGACAGTCAAGGATAATAATCATCGTCTTTCGCATCGACGGTCCTGGGTTCGAGTCCCGGAAAGAGCACATGTTTATGTGATGAATACCTGCTTTTGTACCTGAATCACGGGTATTTATAAATATTGCTTTAAATATTTCATATTTATGTATGTATATCCGTTAAATTAAATTATAATTATAATTATAATTAAATAAAATTAAATTAAAAACAAAAAAAAAAATATATCCGTTAACCTAGAATTTATATCACAATGTTTAGGTTAGGTTAGGTGCTAACTTTGGACTAGGCTAATTGGTTAGAATGTAAGAAATTTTATTATTATTATAATTTTGAAGAGATACAAAATCCGTTATTTTTTAATTTATATTAAATTCATTCATTAAATAATAATAATCGTAGTAAGCTGAACGCTAATGTTATAGTCCCCGGCATATAAGTTGAACCTGGTTTTGAAATCACGTGATATGCGCAGTAGCAAGTTTAGGTACATTATTCACTACTGCGCATGTCACGTGATTTCAAAACCAGGTTCAACTTATATGCCGGGGACTATACGAGTGAGTTCACGTCCGTTATCTGTTTTTAACTTTGTGTAATATTTCATCGTTCTATTATTGAGCGATACAATGTCATCTTTGACCCGATTCGTTGACAACAAAATTCTTTGGTCAAAAATTCTACCCTCTATATCTATATAGTATTCTACCCTCTGTTTGAATTCTATATGACAAGGGTCTGGAATTTGGGATTCCACAAGCAAGTAATTTACGCTTTTGCTTATAACATAATTTGGTTAACACCGAAGTAATGATTAATTCAAAACTTTACCCATTATTCATCGCGTTAGTTGTAATATGGCAATATTACAACTAACGCGATCTATGTTGGAGATCAGAATGTAGAAGAAATTAGGGTTAATTGAATATCAAATAAGAATCAACGGTTCATTTTATTATGCAACGTATTACAAAAAACACCGTAAAATGTAATAAATTATCAAAGCGATAAAAATTGTCAACCCTAGTAAGCTGTCACTGTATAAAGCTGAGGTAATCATAGATTATTTAACAGAGTGTACTCTTTAAGGCATTTCAAGTTTTTGCATTCAAAAAGGTTTGCAAACTTAATAAGAAGAATTAATGGCTTCAAAAAACATCATGTCCAAAAAAACGTTATGTTCTCAATTTCAAATCTTCTAATCGATAAGTGAAAAAAATGCTATGTTTTCTAATTCTGAATATTACGATATGATGTTATGCGTAGGCCATGAAGATGGCAACTTTAATCGTGCTTACGAACTGTATCGGCAACGATTTATTGATGGAAGACCGTTGAATGGCGACGGCATAAACATTCAATGTACATAAACATTCTGTGTTATTTATTTACTCTTTAATTGTATGGAAACAGGGTTGGCACATAAATGAAAAAAACATTTTTTTATTATTTTGGTGGTAAGTCATACTGCGATACTATGGTTTTAAAATATTGTAAATTGACTCTTTATAAGGGACCATTTAACCCCGTTTCCGCTTTACGGTATGGGTATTTTTGTGACACCTTGTATATAAAGCAAGCCACGCCATTAATTTCCGCGCGATAGTTTTTATTTTTGTTGCCATGTAAGCAGATATAATTTTCTTTGAAATATTTCATAAGTTTCGACCTTAAACGATAAAAAAAGCAAAATTTTATACCGTGAGAAATATCTCTGTCATATAGCAAACGTTTACATGTGAAGCTAAGTTTTCAATGTAGAAAAGTTATTCGCTATTGCGTTCGTGTTGATATTTGTATAATAGTCTTAAACATCAAAAAATAAGATTCGAATTTAAACTCAAACGCAGAATTAACCTTTGTATACATGAAAACCTGGCTGACCGGCTACCTGTGATAACTCCTCGGTGCTCTATTAACTTCGTTTTCTCTTACTCGTATATTTTTTTAATTTTACATGTATCATTGCTGTTATTAGTAGTAATTAAATAAATAAATAAATTTATTCCCAAACAAGCTTAGCCTAGATACATTTTACATCTTATTT
Organism: Calamotropha paludella; assembly: GCA_927399485.1. Classification (NCBI taxonomy): domain Eukaryota; kingdom Metazoa; phylum Arthropoda; class Insecta; order Lepidoptera; family Crambidae; genus Calamotropha; species Calamotropha paludella. The sequence goes on along the minus strand of OV656817.1, from coordinate 21,393,906 downwards.
AATAAGATGTCTGCAATGCATGCTTCTGTTTGCAAATACTGATCGAAGCATTACCTTACCTTCGTTTGTGAGTTTTGGCGCCAAATTTCATCAATGTAGTCTCAGCGGTTTGGTTGTGATCAGTTTTTGAATTTTTCTTTCGGTGATTATTTCTCCATGGTAAAGTCTATTTTTTTTTACATAGCATATGTCCGTCAGGTTATAATCATGTATGTTCATGCCGAAATTCGTTCGAATCGGTTGAACCGTTAAGTAGCAGGAGGGACACAAGCGAAATTTGTGAGTTGCCTAAAAGAGAGCTTAGCTCAATAAAATAATTACTGAATATTATATTATGATTGTATTGTTTGCAATTAGTTTGTTTCGTTAGTCTGCTCAGGCGCAAATTTATTTGTATCCTACTTTGGGGAGCAAATGTCTCCTGACATGCGGGCTGTGCCTAGTTCAGGAGTCAGGGCACATACTGAAATGTATCATCTATGACTAATAAAGATTTTTGATTATTTATTATTATTTTAATTGTAAACAGGTTGATGAGACAACATGAAATAAATTGGGGTTAGTAGTGCATATAAATGATAGATACCTAAACTAAGTAAAATTATTTACTTGTATCTTAGGTATAAAATTAATCATTGGTATTAATAATTATACATTGGTATCTAATATAGCTAAAATTTTAACTATTGACATTTCATCTCCAGTTTAAAATCCAAAAACCAGTTTAAAAGACTTTCTTTTTTAGGGTTCCGTAACTCGGAAGGTAGAAACGGAACTTTTATAAAATCACTTTGTTGTCCGTCCGTCTGTCTGTCAAGACCCTTTTTCTCAGGAATTTCCGGATGTATCAAGCTGGAATTTATATCAAATACTCAGTCTATAGCCCCTTTTTTATTGTTTATTCTATTCATATAAGTTCATTGAATTTTGCAAAAACAGAGTAAATAATTATCTCCAAAATCTTGCATAAATAGAATCAATCGATGAAAAGAAGAGCAGTAATTTTTGTTGTTTTAATATTTTAATATAGCGTTAAGAGCCAAAAGTCTTGATTATTTACAAACATATTTTGAAAAATTATCACTTGAGAATAATTTTCTCAGTGGAATTTATGTGACAAATTACGGTTAGTTTGTTCTTTAAACATCTATAATAGAATGAGTCGGAAATAAAATATAAAATGTTATACTTTTAGAATAAACTAGCTGACCCGGTAACGCGTTGCTATGGTAACGTTTATTGAGATAATGGAAAAAGAGCGGGGAAAAGAGCAGAAAAAGAGCGGACAGATAATCACACAAACGAAAAATTTTATATTTTAGATTATAGACTAGCGGCCCGCCCGGCTTCGCACGGGTGGACAAAATTCTTAAATTTTTTTCTATTATTAAATATTTTTCCGTTAGCGCCAAATAGCGTCTGGTAGACGAACTACTTGCGATTAACGCGTTGCTATGGTAACGTTATTGATACAATGGAAAAAGGGGGGGGGGGAAGAGCAGACAGACAAACACACAAACCACAGTGATCTTAGATTATAGATTTTAGAATATATTGGAATAGAGGTCGCCTGAGAGGGTATCGAATTTAATCATTTTAATTTACTGTATTCATTTATATATTATGTTTAAGTGCCTATAATAGAAATAACAATCAATTTTTAAAAAACATATTCAAAGTAACTTATATTATCATAAAATTTAATTCCCTAACAAAGTTTTAGCCCCATGGTATTTAGATAATTACATCATTGATGAAGCTGAGGGTTTGGGGCGCTTAAAGGATTGTAACTTTCATAAAATAACCTTTTCGTTAATGGAATATTTCAAATAATTAGTGACGCAAAGTTAGGGCTACCTTGCTCTAAAGGAAAATCTAGCAAAGTATGGTATGCAATTTATATATAATTCATAATTATTAGAAATTTATTTAGTTTATTTTCGTTTGAACTAAATTTTAAGTTTAAATGCATTACAGCATCGACATTGAAAAGGTTTTTTAAAATAATTGACAAACTCCGTGATCTAGTGTTAGTCAATCCCAGGGCTCAATCATAGGCCGGGTGAATGTAGAAAATACCTAAGGAAGTAATAATTATAATTTATGTAATAATTATAATAAATTCAATAATTATAACAAATTAATTTCCAAATTAACTCAGCCTAGGTATATTTTACATATTGTTTAAAAGCCACTCAGGTACTAATATTAGATCCTTTCATATGAAATTGGCGTTTTGTCGTACTGGTTACTTTGATCTAAAATATTTCCTCTTTGGTTAGGAATTCCAAATTCAAATTTATAAATCCATTTACGTGCTATATTTGAGTTTCCAAAACAGTAATTTATATGTTTTTTCCTGGTTAGTTTTTTCTTTGGCGTTGCTCATATCGCACATTGTAAACATGAAATATCGCTATATTTACGAGTATGAGTTCTACCGTGGCACAAGAAGCAGCTCGAAGGATTAATAATGTGTATGACAGTAGAGTTGCAAAAGAAAACACGTTACGTTTTTGGTTCCAACATTTTTATTATGTAAATTTTGACCTTCAGACCAAGCCCCGTGGACAGCCGGACACCAAAGTAGATAATGAATAATTAAAGGCTATTCTAAAAGCGGATCTATCTCAAACCTCTTCAGAGTAAGCTGCAGACTTCGTTGTGAGTGATAAAACTGTTTTAATCCACATGAAGCAAATCGGGAAAGTAAAAAAGCTTGAAAGGTGGGTATCTCATGAATTGAGTGAATAAAACCAGCAAATACGCGTCCACTGCGTAACGCAAGCTCAATCGACACAATAATGAACGGATTTTTAATTAGACCATTACTTGTGATGAAAAGTGGATCCCGTACGATAATAGGAAGCACTCGTCGCAATGGTGAACCCTGGAGAATTAGCCAAATCCTGCTTCAAGCGAAAATTGACTCAGAAAAAGTTACTTGTGAGTGTTTAGTGGACTAGTGCCGGTATCGTTCACTAAAGCTGTCTAAAATCTGGCCAAACGATTGCGGCATGATGCTAAACAACCGAAGATGGTCAATCACTCTAGGCCGCTGCTGCTTTAGGACAACGACGCTAGATCACACATTGAACAATAGACGGCCGCTAAACTATAGGAGGAGCAATTGGAATGTCTGTGACATCCCTCGTACTCCCCAAACCTTACTCCTACAGATTACCGTTTTTTTCCGGAATTTGGATAATTTATTACTAGGAAAAAAATCAACTCTGATGCGGCAGTCCATACCGCCTCCAGAGAATTTATTGACTCATGTTTTTTTTGGTAAAGTGTTCAATAAAATACCTATGAGATAGTAATAGTGTAAAGATTACAATAATGCAAACTTTGATTATTGAAATATATTTTACAAGAAAAAATCAACATTAAATTCCTCCCATACAAAACGCCGATTTCATATGCAAGAACCTAACATAAAATAACTACTACTTACTCATTTAATTGAGCTAACGAAAATTTGACGAACTCATCGAATTTCACCAAGTATTTCTAAAACTGACTCCAGCGCCATTTCTGTTTCACTTTGTATGTTTGTATGTATTTTACTTTAACAAGTATCCAACAATGTATAATAATAATATTTCTTACATTCACACCAGTTAGCCTAGCCCAAAGTAAGCACTGTAAGGCTTGTGTTATGGATACTAGGGTAACGGATAGACATACATATATGATACAAAGATATGTAATATTGATTGAAATATATATAGATACCCATGACTCAGGTACAAATGCTTGTATTCATCAGACAAACATCTGCCCCTTCCGGGATTCTAACCCAGGACCGTCGATGCGAAAGGCAGGATAGCTACCGTTGCACAAAACGGTCGTCAAAATGTATAATATATATCTATAAAATATATAAATAGTATTTGTTATTGACGCATTCAATTGCCAACATCTAAAGAAATTATTATTAGACATAAAATTAGTAATACAGGGAAAACATAATATTTACGAAAACGCCAATTTGGTGTGTTTGAACAAATAAATCGTTTTGCTTCGAATATAACATCTGGATTCGTAGAATCCGAAGATTATTGAAAAGTGATCTTCTTACCGCTTCCAGAAATGGGATCCGATTTGACGGAATACCGTCTAAATCTTTTTAGGAAACATTCCAAGCGGAACTTATAATTGTATGATGAGAATATATTTTAACATTTTGTGTGCAATAAATTCCTAAAATAAATTCGGTTAGACTTAAGTTTTTATAGATATGAAAAAGTATTTTAGAAAATAGAATTACTATAATATCGTAGAGCTTTTATCGTACTGGGTTAGTCAGAAAACCTGATATAATATTTCTAGTATCTACACTACTATATAAAACTGTAGGTTGTATCTGTTTATTTATTTTGGACAAAATCTATGATAAATATTCGTTTTAGGACTTACTGACACCAATTCTAATTATTTTTTTATTTTTTGTTTGTATATAGATAAACACTATCTGTATGACATTCTATAATTTAAGAACGGGTTGACTGATTTCGTTGAAATTTGATATATGGTTGAGTAGTTTTGGAGTTCATCGCGGTCAAACACTGGGATAGAGAAATTTTATATATAGTGTAGCTGACCCGGCCACGCGTTGCTTTGTAATAAATTAAAATGAAACTTACCCTATGTCCTTAGTCGGAATAAATCCAGCAAAATGAAAAAAAAATCATCAATATCGGTTGAGTAGTTTCAGAGTTCATCGCGGTCAAACATAGTGACAGGGGAAAAAAACTTGCTAAGGATGACCGTTAAAAATTAATTTACCGCTTGAATGCTCCCGGGATGATCAGATTTTGAACTAATCGGCAATTTTATAAAATGTCATAAAAAGTTCAGCATCTAATATGATTGGTTACGACGAAAATAAGTTGATTTAAACTGCTGCCTCCAGCGTAAAGTGTTCATGTTCTCGGTGCCTAGTTTTAGCGTATGCAAACAATTAAGCGTGACCTAGTGTGAAATTGCGTTATCTGCTGGTAACCGACTTATGCAGTCACCTTGACCTACCGCTGTGCTCGTGCTATCCTTGATAATATTGTAGACGAACCTACCTGCTATATTAAGTGTAATGGAAAAGGAATATTTTGCGAGATCAAAGTTAGTCAGCAAAAAAATTGGATCCTTGTCGGAGAGGTGGACGTGTTTTTCTCTCGTCGTTGCTCGTCACAGCCAAATGACGTCCATTGTCGGCCAAAGGCCTCTCCAAGGATCTCCATAATGATCGGTCCTGCTTCCCGTGACCTTCACCAGATCGTCGGTCCACCGAGTGGGACGCCTGCCTACATCTTCGTCTTCCAGTTTATGAAGTTTTAAACGCATAGCTTAGTACGTACGTAGTTAATAGGAGTACTGTTTATTCTGTTAATTAAGGAAAGGGTTTTTGATAATTAGAGTTTGATTTTTTTATATTTTAATTGGTAACACTTGATATTCATTAAAATAGACATAGATTGCTTTTAATTTATTTATCAGTTGTTATCAATTTATAATATACTAGCTAACCCGGCCACGTGTTGCTGGTATAAACCGGCCACAAGTTGCTGGTATAACCCGGCTACGCGTTGCTATGGTAACGTTAATTGATTATAAAAAGTGTTATTCTTAGGCTTATGGTAACTATATATGGTAACAACCCACAATGTCCTTCTTTTATATAGTAGATATAGTTTTAAACTTCTATAATCTTTGGTCCATGGTCCTTCCATTAGTATTAATTAGCACGGGATTATTGCCAAGTTTTGTTTTGAGGCTTCAAAATTTCAATGCAGTTGCATGCGCCATTTTCATAGAAAACCGAAGTTACTAATAACTCTTAATGATGCATGTGTAAGGCCGAAAGACGTGTAGAGTAGTTGCTGAAGGTGCAAGATGCAAGTGCTTGGTGTATTGCTTGTTTGTGCGGAAGTAAACTAGATATTTTTGTTTTTATAAAAACACCCTTAAGTGTAATGTGTTAGTGCTATTTTTTTCTTTCCAAAAAGGCCGTGTATCAGCTAAGAAGAGTCATTATTAACTGAGACGCCGATATTCAGACTCAATTCAACTTAATCAAAAGTAGGTCCTTAAGCTCATCAAAGTCTGCTGAACAAAAAAAAATGATTGACTGACGAAAAAGGTACTGAACTGTTTGGTTTTTAGGATATAAAATACGACTGTAAAAAACAACTACGCTCAGCTCTCAAGTGACTGGTGGAGGAGGTGTTGTTTTTTTTTATTTATTTTATTTCTTATAGAAATATAGCATTGTGAATGTAAAAAAATAAAATGAAATTCATTGTTTGGTCTTTTCTTTTTTTTTATAAAGACACTACTGCAAATTGTTTGTGGAGTTGTTTCACCATTTAACACATTCCTTGTGTTTGGCAGAAAAAAGCGCTTGCGAGCGCTTACCAGCGCTGATAAACAAACTATACAGTTTTCGGCCAAGACAAGTTTGCTAACTTCAGTTGCGCTGACACAATCCGCCATTTTGCTTATTATCGCTTAGCGATCGCCATTTTTCTTACAAGCGCTCGCAAGCGCTTTTTTCTGCCAAAAACAAGGAATGTATTTATATCATAGTTATATCATACTCGTTATGACTTCATTTAATCGATGAATAGTGGTTCTCGAATCACCCCTAGTAATGGGCACTGATAGCTAATTAATTAATTATTTAATACAAATGTGTCATGCTTTCCTGCCAGCCATCCGAAAAGGCGTTATATTACAAATCACATAGAATTCAAGTTGGTCAGAACTAAAGTTTTATAAGTTTTGATCTAACAACTAGACTCATGTTTTCAGCTCGCAATACTTAATGAGTTAGTTTAAAGTTTAGTATTTCGAGTTCTTTTAACAAGCCCTAAAGTTGGAAAACTACTCATAGGACTAAGTTTCAGAAATGTATATAAGTTCTTAAAAGAGAACTTGGAGTCTTTTGATGAACTTCAGTCATTTCGTTATTTAAACAAAATATAAGTGCCCTTAACGGATTCTTTTTAAGATGACATAATCGAATGCCTAGTTAAATATAGCATTTTCGAAATCAGTTTTAATCGATCTTAATGTGAAAAAAATATTCTAAAGGCTTCTTTAGAATGATTTTTCATATTAAGATCACAAAATATAAGTGCACCTTAACGGTTTCTTTTTAACATAACCTAGTGAAATATAGTATTTTCGAAATCAGTTTTAATCGATCTTAATGTGAAAAAATTATTCTAAAGGCTTCTTAAGAATGATTTTTTCACATTAAGATCACAAAATATAAGTGCACCTTAGCGAATTATCTTTATTATGAATGACATACTCTAATAAAACAGATGCTTATGCATAAGGATCTTCACATTAAGATCGAGTAAAACTGATTTCGAAAATGCTATATTTAACTAGGCATTCGAGTTTTAGTAGCAGTCGAGTTTGTGTTGTATTACATTAGCATTTAAAACTAGTTTCTCACATCACTTTTTTCCTTCCCTTGGCTCCTTCTTGTATAACAAAATTAACAAATATCTAAATATTTATCCACTTAGTAAATTTTCCACAAAACGAAAGGTGAAAGAGTGGCTTGAGAATCAATCTTATGATGATATAGAAAAATTATTGATACCTATAAGTTAAAATTTACGTTTTAGAATTTTGTAACAGTTGTGTAATGTATGTAACAGTGATATGTATTTTTATAACGGTACTACCGGTGATGTATGGTTCAGCGAGGTGGGAACCTGGTGACCAGTAATACAGGTTCACCTAGTACAGGCACTTTGTCTCCCACAATAGATTTAAGTTAAAACTGTACTTAGTTCCTAGTTATATTTACTTTTGGGTGGAGATAATTTAGTTATATATATATATATATATATATATATATATATATAAACACCTCTTTGCACACTTAGTTGATCCAGCCACGACCCCGTACATTGCTGACTCCGCCTTTTGCACCGAATATCTTAACTCCTGTTGCGTATTTCTCGGGCGAAATGGCAACGTAGCATTCTATTATGCGATGTTGCCAAATATATTCGTCGATAGTACCTATACTCGTTATATTTTTTTTCAACAATTTCATGCAATAGTGGATCCGTAACGGCTAAATTTCTTAAATGCACGAAGTCTTTTTGGCTCCGAATATATTTCAAAAATCAATTACTTGTGTTGATCCATTTATATACACGTACGTCCAGTAATACTTGTTTTGATCCGAATAGGTGCCGATACCGTAACGGTCGATCAATTATGAATTTATTATACCTAATCTAGATATTTTATATTCGCAATGCTCCATACATTGTAAGATCCGCCTCGGTTGTAACGGTGGAGGCACGGGGGAGCACCGTTCACCGCACACCGCGCCCTTTAGGCCTCGGTCTCCGCTGCGCCATTTTGTATCTCAATTTGAATGCGCTAGTTGAACTGTGCGCACGTCGACATTATTTTAAAGTGGTCATTTGTATTAGTTTTTGAATGAAGAATGAATGAAGACAAAAATGAAGGTCAAGGTATGTGTTCTACATTTAGTACCTAGTTAAGCGATTTTTTCTATCTGAAGTCCCGGCACGGGAAGCTATAATTTTAAAAGTAACTTATTATCAAGTTACGTAGCGACAATTCAAACAATTCGAAATTTAATCTACTCCAAGTAACATACCTACGTGTATTACTAAAATAATTATACTTAGTCGCGCTATATTTTAGCGATTTAAAGCGCTGTTTTCTAATGATTTGTGGTAGGTACTGGAACGCGTTAGACACATGGAACGTAAACTTTAGCAGCCGCAATTTCGAATAAGGTAGTTTGCGTTTCGGTTCAGCGTCATAATTTGAATTTCTTTTTTCGCGGAATAGGTTCTATTGGTTGTCATTTTTAAACTTGTTATTGCTATCTGTATAAGGTTGTGAATCCTTGAATGGGTTTTTACTAAATTTATAGCTTCTCGTGATTGGGACTATACAGCTTGTTATCGCTTTCAAGCTGGCATTTTTTGAAAGTGATAATAATATAGCTCCCTTAGCAATTATTCGCATGTATTAACTTTATCATAATAAAATATAGTGAATTAACTGCCCAATTCAATTAAGTTTGAAGGGCTGTCACTTACATTTAATTGTCAATTAAATCTGCTGTTGGTACATAGCTGGCAATTTAAACTTCGTTAAAAAATGCATGAAGATGGAAATTAAGTTAAGTTAAAGAGGTACATTACCTTACCCTATTTTGAAAAAGCCCACTTGACTGTTAACACATTGATATAAAATCCAGTATACACGTCGTTCCAACCATTCTAAAATATTTATTATTTTTAGTTGAACTAGGTATCCAGACACAAGTTGCAGAAAAATTAAGGACTCTACCTGTTTTGTCGAAAGTCTGTCAATTTATGGTTTGTAATATGAAGCAAAGTTTTGGTTTGGATTGAAGACATTTTCGTGTGTGACTTACACATAAATTGTGAATGTTGCGTGCTACCTAGGTATATTAAAAGCATGTTAGTATCTATAAGGCTTCAGGTTATTCAGAGATCTTTCTCGTGTTTCGGCTCTCGGCGCTTTTAAAAGCTTTACAAGTACAATGGAAAAAAATAATTACTCCTTAAAATACTTATTTAATGTTAATTCTAGCAAATAGAAGCACTAACATTAACTCCAAACATAATTTAGAACCATCCCAAAGGCATAGTAACAGAAAGTCACTTTAGTGCGAATTAGCGCGTATTTATTTATGAGAACGTGCGTCCACCATTCAACTGATGTGCGCGCGAGTCTCGTGTTTCAACTAAAGGATTCGATCTCAGGATAACGAATCTCGGGATCCCGGCCTCATTTTGATCCCGAAAATTTTGGAATTAAATTTGACAAATCCCGGGATTTTCGGGATAGGATTGAAATTGATTTCTTAAATTTATTCCTGAAATTAATTGATGAATTTCTCCAAGCACGAAGTGTTCCTTTTCCATCGAGACTGAAGACGCTTTTGCAGCCTCTGCACTTATTATGTGCAAAAAACTAAAACAAGATTAGAAACAAATCTTTAAATCGATTCTTAAGCAAATCTTCAAAGAATCGTATTTTTTTTTCCAATTCAAATACTTAAATAATTATTAGTGAATACAAATATAAAGTAGTTACTGTCAATCCAACTTTATTTTAAAAGGTACTGGTTAACATAATATTGATCTCTGTAGTTTTTAAGTTTTTATTGCCTTACCTTTTAATTTAAAAGGTTTAGAATTATAAACCTTTTAACATTTTTCACAACTTAATATGCAATTTTATAGGTCTCATGTATTGTTGAAATGCGTTGTTGGTCGAAGGTGTATAATCTTGTTAGTTTAAGTTTTGTCGGATTTCACATTGATTACTTTTTTATTGCTATTTCCAATATAAGTTCAATCCCGGGACAGTCCCGGGATCCCGAGATTAGAAAAAAGGCCCGGGAGCGAATTCTCTAGTCTCAACGCCCGCGCTGCTGCCGGTGACAATAGCATCATACTAACCAGTATACGATCAAATCACGCATGTACTTACTAACATACCCACATACAGTCGCACTTTTCCCATACGAGTTAAGGTACTAGTCGCATGTGGTACTTAACTTAATAAACCCTTATCATTTTGGTAGGTACCAAATGGTTTTAACAAAACTAGTGTATTTGTTTGGGGACGTCAGAATTTAGCTGGCATAGCGGTTCGGGCTTACGAATGCATTTCATTTCAAGGGTTGCAGGTTAAAATCCATCCATATTACAGGTGATGAAGAAATATGGATTCCTCCACACTTACCTGTATTGGACAGCCCAATAAAGTCAGGCGATAATTTATCAGATTCATCGTCAGTATATGAAGTGGGTGCTCCTATAAGCTTGAGTAAATTTAAGACACTCTTAGCAGGCGCTATGATATGCGTATCAGAACCTGTTTCGGAAGCTTCAGACGATGATGGAAACGACAGTGTCGTACTCTTAGATAGCATAAAAGACCATCCTGATAATCAAGTATTTATTTTCAAGCCTGCTGAGGAAACTTCTGTGGGTTTGATAACAGGTGACCAGGATTTACATGAAGCAACAACTAGGTAAGCATCCAAAGTTTTATTTTATTTAATTAAAGGAATTTATTTTTGCATGTTTTTTTTGTGAAATGCTAATTAATTAATAGAGATATTTTTTGTCAGTGTATGTGTGTGTATATATACGTGTGTGTGTGTGTGTGTGTGTGTGTGAGAGAGAGTGTGTGTGTGAGTCTGTGTGTGTGTGTGTGTGTGTGTCTGTCTGTCTGTGGCATCGTATCTCTTAAACGGATGGACCGATTTGAGTTTTTTTTTAATACTGAAAGCGTGTTTTCTTACGTGTGTGTTACGTGCGTGTTTTCGTAAAAAGACAAAATCAACCGCACGTTAGTGGAAATAAAACCATCTTTGCTATTTAGTAATAAAGATCTAAGTATATCCACCGATGTGCGTTTGCCACTTTGGTCAATGTTTTCTCAGTTATTTTTGCCTTTATTGATCCTTTTCATTTCATTATCACATTTCGATATTAGTATAATTATTATCAGTGACTTCATTGAGTTGTACGTATTATTTTAGCATAGTGGAAAGAAATACTGCAGAATCAGATGTAACAGACGAGCTACTCCCTAAAGTTTCAAGTAACGATCACGAAACAACAAGACCGAAAACAGTAAAGGTAAGTTAAAAAAATTCAATTGATATTGTGAAATTATTATTCATGGAGCCTTGCGCTTTAGCGTTACTCGTGGGTGGGAGAAGCATATTTCAAAAAAAAATAATGCAATTTTATTTATTATTAAAATTAAGTAACGTTTAGTTTTAGTGAAATTTGCTATCTCCATTGTTAAGAGTACTTTCCCTTCAGATGTCATAAAAAATTTCCACGTTTTATAGTCTGGCCAAGCATTTTTCACCCAAACCTACTCGCGATTTATTTTTTAATATACTTAATTACATAGAAATACTTTTTTATCCAATAAACGCATGGATGTCGAAACGAAACGCATGGATGGAAACTTATTACTGTTTTCATACCGGAAAATGTTTTTTACAGAGTGAAAAAGTATTCAGAAAATTACCTGACGTATCATATAACGAACAAAGCGAGAGCGACGGTGACTTTTCTCCAACAGATGGTTCAGATTATATTTCTGATAGTGGTGATAAAAGTCAATATGCTCGCAAAAAAAGAGTAAGTTAAAATTATTAATGAAAACTTTCGCTTTTGTGTTACCTAAATTGGATTGTGAATGAAAAGTTTGATTTCCGTTACAGACTCCTTGTGCTCATATCATAGTTCCGGAAACACCGGACACATCTTTTGAAAAGGTTAGCAATTTATAGATGTAGATTTGGGTGACGTTGAACATGTTTTAGAAGACATAAGTACATTTAAACGTCCCGTGGCAGATTATAATTATAAAGCTTTATTTATTGGACACGATAAAAAGAAGCTACTATTAAGATCGATGATCAACCTAAGTAACCTTAGTGTCAGAGTTATTGAGCGGCCAATGGCCTATGACATGCAAATTTTACCTAATATAATTAGATGTAACGGTTTTTCATACGTTATATAACTTTTAATATTATTTGCTATTCAATTAATTCTGTCGTTTTGATTTATACAGATTACACCATCGAAATCTGCAAGTCAACGAAGTTGGGATAGACGAAACTGTTGCCCCTATTGCGAGAATTTAGTTACGAATTTTACGCGCCATCTAATGAGAAACCATAGTGATGAAATAGAGGTTCTAAAGCTTATGGCTATCAATGACCCTGATCCTAAAATTCAAAAAAAGAAAAGGCAAGCCTTTACTGTTAATTTGAGAAATCGTGGTAATTACATTCATAATAGCAATGTGGTTTCAAACAATAAGGGATATTTAATTCCGACAAGAAGAAAAGCTAATGAAGAATTATGTCAAAGCCCATCAGGATTTGTGATCTGTAGAAAATGCCTGGGTACTTACAGAAGGTCAACGTTCTACAGACATAGTAAAAAGTGTATAGGTAATGAAGATGATATGACTAAACATGCCCTTGCTAAACACGCATTAAGTATTATACCAAAATTTGTTCATACATCGAAAGAATTTCAACAAAACATACTACCTAGGCTGCGTAATGACGAAATTTCTCATATCGTGAAACAAGATCCTTTAATTATTGCTTATGGCTGTAGACTTCTGAAGAAAAAGAAAGAAAAAAGAAGTAGAAAACTAATCTGCTCCAAAATGAGAGACCTTGCCAATCTTTTAAAGATTGTACGAGAAAAAAATCCTGAAATTATCCAACTACAAAACTTGATTGACCCTAAGCATTATGAATGTTTTATAGAAGCAGTAAAAGTAATGAGTGGTTTTAATGAAGAAACTGGCCACGTTGAGGTGGTTAGCATACCTGCAAGAATTCGACCAGAAATATTAGGTTGTATTGATATTTTATTTACCAATACAATTATGGACCAACACAAGTCAACAGCACTAAAAGAACACATCAAAAATAAATTGACCGAATTTAAGTTACTCCTCGAGGCCAATTGGCAATGGGAAGTTTCTTCGAATGCTGAGAAAACACGGAAGCGTAACCTCATGACAAAAGCACAAGTTATGCCACTAGAAAAAGATATCGAAGAAGTTATGATTAAAATTCACGAACTGGAAGAAAAATACTATAATGATCTAAAAAAGGATATCACAAATGTCAATTACGAAAATCTTTGTGAGGTTACAATTGCACATATTATACTTTTAGATCGCAAACGAAGTGGTGATGTTGCCGAAGCAGAGCTTCAATATTATCTTAACCGAAAAACAGACAATATTCCACCACAAGTTCTGGAAATTCTTGACAAAAAACAAAAACAAGCTATATCAGATTTAGACATTTTCCAAATTCCGGGTAAACGAGGTAGGTCTGTACCCGTGCTACTGACAAAAGTGATGAGAAGAAATATTGATGCGCTAATAGCTTGTCGATCAATTCTGAAAATTTCGTCCGATTACTTGTTTGCACGTACACTCACGGATAAACCATTTGATGGAGGGAGATGTCTTAATAGAATAAAAAACATGTGCAACTTAAAAAAACCGGAAATGTTGACCTCGACTGGATTGAGACACCATATTGCCACGATTTCTCAAGTTCATGGTAAAACTGACGAGAAATATACCCAACATTTAGCTACATTTCTCGGTCATGATGTGCAAGTGCATGCCAGTAACTATCGATTACCCATACAAGCTATTCAAAAGGGACTAGTTGGCAGCAGACTTTTAGAAATTGAAAATCATTCAATAAACAATGAAAAGGAGTCAGAAAGTGAAATAACTGATTCATATGTTAACGAAATAAAGAAAAGAAATAATGAAACTGACAGTGGCACAGATAACAAAGAAAATGAAACCAGTAAATGTGATTATATTAAGGACAAAAAAATCAAAACTTTCAAAAATAAAGAGAAACAAAAAGAAGCAGTAATAAACGATAATATAATTGAAGATAATGAAAGCGACAACAGTATAATCAATGAAGACAATAATAAAGAGAATGATAATCAAAATAAAAGCGCTATATGTGAAGAAAGAAGTGAGAAAATAAGTAACAATAAGAAGAGTAAATATGTTAAAGAAAAAGAATTACAGACAAAAACAAGAAAGACAAAAACAAGAAAGACAAAAAAAATACTTACCGATAAAAAAGTTACTGAACAAAAGGGCAAAGAAATAATAAACAAACTAACAATTTACGAAACCAAAAAAAAAAAGGTAAGTGAACAAAAAAGTGCTCCAAAGCAGGTGCAGTCATCGGATACCGAAAGTTCTATTGACATTGCACTCAAACGTACAAATTATTCAAAAAAGAAAAAAGAAATAATTACCGATGAATCCGATGATGGATCTGATGAAGAAATAACTGTACCAAAACCAATAAGACGAAAGAAAACACATAACAAATGGAGTAGCGTTGAGGTTGAAGCAGTAATGCGACATCTAAAACAATTTATAGAAATGAAAAAAAATCCAGGAAAAGCCTTATGCGAACAAGTATTGCGCAAAGAGCCAATTCTGCATAAAAGAACTTGGATGCAAATTAATTCTTACATCAACAATATCTATAAAAAGAATTTACAATAGAAAATATAAAATCCAAGAACTGCCTCTTTGCGCAATATTTCCTTTGAATTAAAGACAAGCGTACAATTTAATTTTATTGGGCTTCACGGAAAGGTTTGTTTCAGCTGAAAAGAGCTCGAAGTACTCAAGATAACAATGATGTTTAGTTTTTTATTAATGCTAACCATAATTCTTGTTTCTCTTTTTTTATTACAAATAAAATACCTACTGGGTCTGTCTATTGGTCTATGTCATATCTCTTCGTTCATCTCGTAGAACTTATATATATTATTGTGTTATAATACTTATATTATAACTTAACGTCTTATGCATTTTTCTCTGATATGACATAGACCAATAGACAGACCCAGTAGGTATTTCATTTGTAATAAAAAAAGAGAAACAAGAATTATGGTTAGCATTAATAAAAAACTAAAAATTATTGTTATCTTGAGTACTTCGAGCTCTTTTCAGCTGAAACAAACCTTTCCGTGAAGCCCAATAAAATTAAATTGTACGCTTGTCTTTAATTTAATGGAAACATTGGTTAATTGTTGTTGTTTGTCTTAACAAACAATGGCTTCTTTAAATAAGTGTTATATTTTAAGTAACAATGGTTTCCGATGTAACCGTTTGTTTTTTGAAATAAATAAATTTTCTTATAATTAATACCACTGCACCAACACTCCGATCGTGCAAAAAATATTAGCTGTTTCATTATTTTCCCAAACGTGCCAATGAGGAAGCCCTTGGCAAATGCTGCGCCCTGATTGGCTCATTTGAATTGGATCAACAACTGCTCATACGCCAAAAAGGTAGATTTGTATAAAAATCCCTTAATTATTATTATAACTCATCGTGACAATTGTGGCTCCGAACGGAGCTACATATTTATGGTCAGCTGGCATTGGATCAACAAAAGACGCCCGGATCAACAAGTGAAAATGGATCAACAAATTACTACCTATACGGCACGTTGGAGCCACAAAGTGCCCAAAGGGATATCTATATATATATATATATATATATATATATATATATATATATATATATATATATATATATATAAAAGTGGTCTTGTTTATTAAAGAGCTTTAAGATCTACACTGCACATACCGCGACGTCAACATTAAGTTCAATGCGCTCACTTTTAAAGACAACTTACGTTATCTAATTTTGTGATAATATTTTAGTTAGTTTCTAAGCAACTGTACTACTGTAAACATTTTATAATGAAATGAAATCTCAGGTATTGGGCTTTCTTCAAGACACTCTTATTTATAGTAAATAGGTTGGCGCTTGACCGCTATCTCGCCTGATAGTAAGCGACGATGCGATCTAGGATGCGACGGGCTTGCGGATACCTATTCACTCGTGACTTGAAGACCCCTAAATTGTATTACAGGAAACACAGACTCAGACAAAGAGTTCTTTAGTGGTACGAACCACAAAATTAAAACCAAAAAGCTTAGTTAGGTTAACTCCAACTAACTACAAGCATAAGTACCTACTTAACTTCAATATAAATTGTATCGAGTGCGTGGTCAACAAAGCGGCTCATACAATGACGACTCATAAGTCATATCAAATCATATAATTGGAGTTTATTGGAGTTTAACTCCTTAAAAGTCGTTTCATACACACATGGTATGAAAAATAGATGGCTAGTAAAATCAAACGTTAACTAAAAGTGAAAGGTCACATTGTCTTTGGGTAATATACTCGCAAATCTTATAGCGCTTCCCGCTCCTTAGTCTCAAATACACATTTAATCTCTTTCTCATTATAGCATTCAGTATACATGTAAAATATCATAAATAATTAAAAAGCCATGAATATAAATATTAATACCATAACTTAAGTAATATATTTTATTAAATTAATATGTAGAAATGAATTCATTTACTTCCTTTGCCTATTTTATAACATTTTAAGACAATCGTTTACGTTTTAGTTCAAAGACAATACTAGTTTTTTTTTATATGCGTCGTAGCTGACACGTACATTTTTTTTTCTTCTGTAAGTAATTTGATGCAATCAATAGATACTAAAATCATAACACCAAATATTGGTCAGGCAAATATAAACAAAAATTATAAAAACACATCAAATCCAAATTGTAATGTCTTAACTAAATTATTATTTGTAATTAAAAACAGAATCAAGCTCTCATTTTTAAAGGCTACACTTGATTATCTTTATGAAAAGAATTCTGGGCTTTCTCATCACTACATGGTATACACAAAGTTATATTGTCGTAGCCCGGAATTGCGTTTCCTCCAACAATAACCGCAGTGCAATTGGTTCTAGAAAGGCCTTTATGTGAACATCATGTTGTGTGGAGCCTTCGGAAAAGCTTACTTAGTAGTTAGATGTTGATTCAGTACAAATATTTTGTAAACTGTCTTAAATTAATAAGCTTTCGTAATATTTTTAAGATAAGATATTGATGGAAGAAATATATTTTTTTTTCTCTGTTTGATTTATATAGTTTTGTTTGGATTATTTTAATTTAAGGTCGATAATACAAATTTAATACCTTTTTTATACATTTAAATAGAACAACTTATTCAGGATTTTTGCGCATAATTTTTATTTTTTACTACATTGAGGATATTTTAATCGGGCACGTTCCCAACCGTTAAAAATATGAATTAAAATTGTTTTATTGTGCATTTTCTATAGTTATTATTATTTTTTTCACTATGATTACGGTCTATTGAGTGGACCAACAGTTCGGAAATTAGGAGGCCTTTTCGAGTAGAACTGACGAAAGAAACTCGGGCAAAGGGATCGACCTCTATCTTACTTTTATTGAGTTCAAACTCACTTTTAAAGATTTTATTTTAAAAAATTAACAGTTATGAATGTGCCCGATTAAAACATTATAAAGGTAGTAGAAAACATATGACTATCATTGACTTAGTCATCCTGTGATCGAAATGTCAGCATTAAATATAAATTTGAAAATTGAAAGAACTAAATACCTATTTATATAAATAAGTCACCTGTTATAGGAATTTTTTGCTTACTACGTGACTTCAACTGAAGATTTATAAAATTGTAACTACAGTAACAGTAACTACTGATAACACTGCCCAACAAATTTAAACTTTTTAAAATTTTCCAAGATTATTATTATTACTTTTGAAGTAATATGGTGTTATTCTTTCAAAAATCACACTAGTATTTGCGTAGCAAATACTCTAGTTTTCGAGATTTTTCACTTAACCCGCATTAAGGGTGACGGTCCAGTATTCGTCAATTTTAAACGGGTATATTAAAAAGAAATCACAATTAAAACAATGGCTACGAAGGGAAGATGTTGTTTAAACGATCCAAATAGTTTTTGTGTTATTTGTGGCTTATATACCATCACAAAGTATCGTAAATCCATCACGGCCTTCGTAAATCTGCGTTCTTTAACTACTTTGGAGTGAATATTTGCAATCAGCAGAAGCCATGGCTTCCAAATATTGTTTGTCAAAATTGTGTTGTCTCTTTGCGACAAAGGTCAAGTGGAAAAAGATCAGCCCTGAAGATCAAGACACCCATGATTTGGCGGGATCCTCGTAATCACCATGATGATTGCTATTTTTGTGAAGTAAATATTACGGGCATAAACTTTGTAAACTGGGATAAGTGGACATATCCGACGTTGTCTTCTGCTCAGAGGCCTGTCACATACACCGACCAGTCACCAGTGCTAGTATCATCGCCATCATCAACATGTTTTGAACCGGATAACTTGGAAATTGTAGAAGAAAAACTTGAATCTGACTCTGATTTTTTAGCCAGTCAAGAAACAAATCCTCAACCATTCAATGAAAAAGAGTTAAATGACTTAGTAAGGGATTTAAATCTATAAAGAGTCTTCCGAAATCTTGGCATCTCGTTTGAAAGAAAAAAATCTACTAACGAAAGATACAAAAGTTACATTTTATCGTATTCGTGAAAAGGATTTACTGGACTTTTTATTTATTTTCGTGGGAATCATAAATCAGATAACTATTTTCAATTAATTAATTAATTTGAAAGATATATAATGTAACATGAGCATTAAACTGCATTATTTACATTCTCATTTGGATCGATTTCCTGATAACCTTATATTATACCTCGGATATAGTGAAGATCAAGGTGAAAGGTTTCACCAGGATATTCGCACTATGGAAGAACGTTACCAAGGCAGATGGGACATACATATGATAGCCGATTACTGCTGGAATCTTTGTCCGGATCTTATACAGGCACAGCATTCGAGAAAATCTAATAAAATACATTTTTTTCCTCAACCACAGTAGCTGTTTTAAAGAAAGTAAGTAAAAAACCATATTTTTGTAACAATTTTAAACTTGGGTGAAAAATGAAAATGTAACTAGAGCTGCTAGAAAGAAACCAATGGTATTTTCGTAATCAGCACACTTCATTTTAATGAAAACAAAAAAACAAATCTCTGGAAAATTTTTCAGTGTTGACCAGTGTAATTGATTGCATAAAATATAACGTAATAAGTTATTTTATTATTATTAATAGTTTAATATTTGTAAATACCGATAAAACGTGTCATATTTTAATGAGAGAAATTGAAGTAAATGTTCATCAAGTTAAGGCGGTCGTAGTCCAACAGATGAGATAGTTTAATCGTCGCCATGTACAACCATTTATCTTGCCGCTGGGGGTATACCCCCCCAATTCCTTTTCTTAGTTACAAGTCTCATGATCTACTCGGAGTTAACCTTTTGCCACGCGATGGATCCGGCACCCGCACGGTGAATCCATTGAATGCATAGAAATTCGTCTCACTCTATGTATTTTCTTTGTTGGACTATTAGTTGTAAGCTTTTTATTTATTTATAGTTACGATCTCTTTTTAAATATAAATTATTATTATTATAAGTCAATTTAGGCAGGAAGTTAAAAAAACATCTCGTCATCATCGTCAAAAACAAGATAATGCATATTGCATTTGTTCAAAATATTTGTAAATATTTGTATTGCATATACCTATTTATTTTATTTAATAATCAAATTTTACGGAAGGTCCATATTTAAGTTCGATTAGGTTATTCTCCTTTTTTCTTTAGTTTAGATTCCCCTGTGTATAATTTCTTCCATATTCTATGCTTTAATATTTTGATTAATTACAATTTCTCTCTAACACATTTTTTGCGGATAATGTAACTTAATTCTGTCTAACATTTTTTAGTGCAGTTAATGTTCTTGCTGAAATTTACGATCGTAATTAGAGAGATTAAGAAAATCCCATAAAGTAAAAAATTACAAATGACTTAAAAAGCTTAATCGAAATTTACTTAACAAAGCTAAGTATTATTTATGTGCCATTAAAAACACAGTCAAATTCGCATCGGAGAGAAGTTATTTAACTTTTAATAATTTAATCGAATACTTTACCATTTTCCTTATTCCCAAAAGAGGCCGGGACACTGTGATTGCGGCAATACTGGACCGCCATTTTTAATTTGAAGCTTCATTAAGGGAGATTTTGGGAAAATGGAACGAGTGATCAATGTTGATTTATTTCGACAGTATAATATAATGGGAACTGATTGATTACACGCTACCCTTAATTCCTTTTACTCAAATATCCATTGAATATTCATGGAATTAAGTTTTTAGGTAATTTTGTTTGCTTCAGTAAATTAAAAAGGTGGAAAAAGTAAATATCAATAAATAAATATTACCCAATATCTCGTACTGAAACCAAGTAGCTAGAATACTTGTGTTATGTAGAAAATTTTATTTTCTACCTCTACTGGTCGATATAACCCTCTGTGGTCGATTAGTTTGCATACCTTTTTTCAGGGTTACGCCACTCCGATGTCTTGTTTGATTCCCGGCCAGGCAACTATTCGGATTTGGCTCGGCCCTGGGTCAGGTACCGTCATTGTTTTAAATTCCAATACACAAGTGCTTTATGTACTTAACTTGGATTCAAAACAATGTATGACATTTTTCTTTTGACCGGATTTAGTTATCCGATAACAATGGTTTCATTTTAAAGATGTGATTATTTTTCTATATTAAACATGTAAGTCTGTTTTTAACACGCTTTTATTAGTTTCACCTGTATGTTTGTATGTATGTAACTGACTCGTTTGGGCTCGATTTTGCGATACTTTAAGCGATCAGATTTACTTTAAACGTTGTAGACTTATCAACGATCGACTACAATACAATATTTTGATAAGCTTATCTCATTATCTTAATTAGGATCGCCAGGATTAATGATTTTAATACAAGTCCTCTGCGTGAGAGCAAAAGAAGAAATCCTTGTATATGTTTTCTATCGAGATGAAACTGTTAACACGTCTGTTCATATTAATTAAAAACGGTTTTATAGCAAATCGAACTAAAAAGTGAAAAATAAAATATAGTTTAATGAAACTAAAAAAAACACTTTAATAACAAATCGAACTTAAAATCAGAAAATAACTGTTAATTTATATTTTATTCAACTGTTATTAATTAAGTACAGAAATTTGATATAAAAAGCACCCCACGCTTTTAACAATGAAATTAATAACAGTCGAATAAAATATAAATTATAAGTTATTTTCCGATTTTTAGTTCGATCTGCTATTAAAGCGTGTTTTTTAGTTCTTTAAACTATATTTTTTTCTTGCATGTCTTAGGCGACGTTGCACCCACAACAACCATCAGACAATGGAACATAATATATATCTGCACTATTCAAAAGACTTTATAAGTGCAATAAAGATCATTATATCAGTTTATTTGTTTATTTAAAACATAATTATATTTCCATGACCGTTTGGTGTAACTTTAGCGATCCTGCCTTTCTCAGAATAGGCATATGTTTGTGCGATGAATACGAGCATTTGTACCTGAGTCATTTGTAAATATTTCTATAAATATAACACATCTATGTATCATATATCTATGTATATCAAATATGTAACCCTAGTATCCATAACACAAGCTTTATAGTGCTTACTTTGGGCTAGGCTGATTGGTGTGAATTTAAGAAATATTATTATGATTATGTATACCCAGATTTGGAAGGAGATTCCAGCAATTTTAATATAACAAATAGGCTTAAATAAACAAGAGCCGACAAGTTATTTTTTAGTTTATTACGGACATACTACATACTCTAGGGCGAGTTAAACTTAACCTAATTCGCTTAACTGCAACAATTTTTGAAGTGAAAACTTCTTAAGCGGCGTTGTGCATCTTTTGGGATGGGTAAAAAATGTAAAACTCGCGTCAGGACACGTGGCCTAACCGAAAATTCGTAAGACGTAGGGAGAGTAGAGTAGTAGTAGGAGAGGAAGTAATATCCACATCTCTTTCTACCGCGCTGCGAAAAAGTATGCCTGCTTCTGCTGTTTCGTTTAAGCGGCGCAGGGTGCTTGCGCGAATGTGCGTGTGTGTTTGTTGACATGTTTTTGTACGATAGCGCAATAAATGAATATTGTATTTTACCACATAAATGATAGTACTTTTATACTGATAAATCAAAGCAATTCGTGCGAATATAATCCCTAACCATTCCAAAATATCAAAAATGCAGAAAACGCCAGATGGTGTTGTAAGAATTTCAAAAAATAGAGCATGTTGAGCAAAAGAAAAGTTATGATCATACTTTGATATAGATGACATTAACATCGCACTGACCTTTCTTATGATGAGGGATATTAAACGAATATAACTCGAATTGATTTGTTGAAGATTGAGATGGGTACTTCACGTTTTAGCGAGTCCAATTCAAGTGGAAATAATTGTTGATCCTTAAGTATGTTACGATATTTCAAATGGAAGGCTGAGTTTTCTCGATAGCTGGTTTATTTGTCCACGACATCCTTAGGATATTTTATTTACATCACAATCTGTTTCCAGTTGTTTAAAAAGTATTTGTAGAATAAGAATAATACAATAAAACTTTTTTATATCTGGTGTGTATCTGTTATGGTTTTATATGTACACTAGCTGACCCGGTAACGCGTTGCTATGTAACGTTAATTTGATACAATGGAAAAAGAGCGGGGAAAAAGAGCGGACGGACCAACACACAAACTCCAAATTTGTGTTCTTAGATTATAGACTAGCGGCCCGTCCCGGCTTCGCACGGGTGGACAAAATTCTTTAAATTTTTTCTATTACCTATTAAATATTTTTTAGTTAGCGCCATCTAGCATCCCGTAGACGAACTACTTGCGGTTAACGCGTTGCTATGGTAACGTTATTGATACAATGGAAAAAGAGCGGACATACAAACACACAAACCACTGTGATCTTAGATTCAGAAAAATGTTCCATTTTTAATATCCAAGAAATAAAAAAAATAAAAAATGATTATTAAGAGTAGATTTTAAATATTTAGACTTTTGTACTTACTCTTGTTTCATAAATGTTAATGTCGCTATTACGCACGTAGTAGTAAAAACAAATAAGGTTATAAAATAGAAAAAGGACACTCACCAAAGTAAATATGAGTAATAAAACGAAATAATATTTGAAAAATTGCTTGAAATATAAAATAAAATAACTTATACATTTTAATAAGCACAAACGATAACGAATTTCTGAACGAAACTGATTGACACTAAGCAGTGACAGTAATACGCTTCGCTATTATTTTTATTTTCGGTTCTGAAATATCACAGAGTATTTTCAAAAGCTTTGCCTGCCTCAAAACGAAACAAAAATTTAAAAAGTAGATATACGTTATTCACTAATATTCTAAGAATATTAACAATGCGTAAAATACAAGATTAATATACCCGTTAACCCTTTATATGCTTGTTTTACGAGGGGTTCCACGTCCATAGTATTTTGGCGAAGATCGAAGATCCACATGGGTTAAAGCTGACATTTCAAACTATGTACTATGATCGCATATATAGCTACAGTATTATTGATTTACTTCCTTAATTCAAACTGAATAAAACATAGCCACGTCTCTACATTTTAAATATTTTCTTTGAAATAAAGAATGTTTAACATTACTTTTTAACAAACATTAGTTAATCAAGTAAAATCTTAATTAGACTATTCCTGTTTTTTTCTTAATTTGTACTTTGACACTAGAATTTGTATTCTATATACAACACTTAAAACCTATCAAAACATATCAATAACTCAATCAACTGAGAAAACTTAACAATCAAACAAATTTTATATTCTCCTTTGCCCTTGCCGTTGACTTGACTGAGATGGTAATCAACTGAAGCGTCATAATGATCCGAATAAATTTATCAACCATTTTTTAAATTGTTAATATCTAATATTTATTTAAGTATTGTAGAAATTGTATTTTTACTTATATTATTTTTCTCTATTTGAGCATTAAATGTTACATTGAAATTATTTATTATTGGAGACAACTCTAATAATCTCACGTGTCACATAAGATTCGAACTCTCAACCTTATTGAGAGACTGCTTTGCCAACACCTGACATCTGAGACAGTTAATATTCTTTTAAGAACAAAGATTATATCCTAGAATGCTACGTGGTGGTTATCGAAATTAGAGACATCTAAATGATAATAGATAAATTAACGTTGAAACGTTCCATCTGCTAGAGATTCTATAATTTATCTATTTATATCTTCAATTGTTGAGAGAGTGTTGTCTGTATCATGGTAAATCAAAATCTGTGATCTCTGGATACGCCTGCTGCAAAAGAAAAGACCTAGTAATGTAGCTCTTTTTGCAATTAATAAAAGTAAAATGGAGATCAGTCCTTTCCGATTGTCTTTCGGTAGTTCTACTATGAAGGGCTTCCCAATTCCTGAACTGGTAGTGAACTCAGTAGTTTACTGCAATCGTAGATACAATAAAATAACGAAATAAAATAAAACAATTTTGGTTTGTATTCATTTAACAGTTAGGGACGTGCCCGATTAAAATATTGTGAAGGTGGTATATAGCACAAGTATGACGACCATTATGTTACCGCAGTCATCCTGTTATCTCGGCTCCTGTAAAGAGGTCAGGAATAAATATAAAATATGTGCAAGTATACGCGAAAGTGTAAGAACAAAAAATTGCTTTGACTTAAATAAATAAAAAATTAATAGTATATTTCCAACGTATCGATAGCTATGTACACAAGGGTAAGGTTAACTGCTTAATCAGATGGAAAATACTCAATAAACAAATAATTCAAATCCTCTCGCTCAAACTTAATTTAAGTGTTTATCAAATACCAGTAAGGGGTTTGATAGGGGTAAAGGCTTGAGGAGTTGTGAATGACGCACTTGGTTTTCGATTTCGAAGGTTAAGCTACTTTCAGAAGGTGGGCTATTGGATCTATAAAATATTGATACTATCTTGAACTCTTTCATGCTTCGGAAAACATGTTCAAATTCAAACAACAAAAACAGCTTAACTATACCAACAAAAAATAATCTTATTTAGATCAAAACATGGCCAAAAAGTTACCAACAATAATAAATTACAATACGCTTAAGACATAAAATAAAGTAGATAGGTGTAAAGGTTTTTATAAAGAGGTACAGTATCAATGTTTGTTGAACTTAATATGACAAATTAACACAAGCAGCACAATGATTATCATTAAATAGGTTCAAAGAGTTAATTTTCCCATAAAAACACTCGGTTTACATATAATGAGAAAAACTTTTATTTATACATACGAATATTGGCTTATGGCTACATCTAAAGCAACGGATTCTTAAAAACAAAAAAAGGCCAGAAACGTATACACAAACAAATTAAAATTTTCCTATGGCACATCCAACAAGTAAAATTCTTAAAATATAAATTTATAAAAATCACTCAATATATACATAATAATGAAACGTAATACACTGTAATAAAATGTTTATAATACTGAACACTATATAGATATAACCATAACACGGAGTAATAGTATTGAAGACACAAATCCTGGATATTTTTTTATCGTGATTAGGTGACTTAGAAGAATCCAATTCATTCGTGACTTGAAGATTATCAGGAAACACAGACTCAGGCAGAGTTCCACGTTTTAGCGGTTCGGATTACAAAATTGGAACCAAAATGCTTAATGAGACTCCTTGGTATATCAACCATATAACGGTGGCGCATATTTGTAAGTCTGGTTTTTCTATAAAAAAAATAATTTCTTTATTACCTCCAACTATTCTTAAGCTAGAGAAGTATAAAATCTACCGAAAAAGTATCCACTCAGTATATGTCACAAATATCAATTCGTAACGCAACTCTGTGGAGTCAACACATAAATAAAATAATATAATATACTTATTAATAAATAATAATAAACATTATAAAACTAAGTTGAATTTGTGTATGGACTTTGGTAGTCATATTACTGTTTACAATATTTAAGACTTAAAATGATTATGCAATCATGGTAACCATTATCAAAAATTGTGTTCTAATCAAAGAGGTTCTTTATTTAAGTGGTTGTTCAAGTAAATACTTCTTGTACTGCTTTTTAAATTAATGCACTGAGTTGAATTCGTTGAAGTCGTGAGCAGTGCATTAATAAGCAGTTGACAATAAAAAGGTTTGTTATTCACATAAGTTTAATTGTATATGATCGCGTATATTTATATAAAAGCACTTGCGGAAAGGGTTTAGTCAATACTTTGAAGATCTAGATACGATCGCTACAGTAAGATTTGCCCGCTGATCCACTCTTCAAGATCGTAAGGTTTGAGTGCAATATATAAAATGTTCACTTGAAATAAAATGTGTACATCATATAAACAATTGAATTTCTTGAGACATATTTTTTATTATTAAAGTATTGTTTGCTTATTACTTACTTACTAACTATAAAAAGCTGATGCGAATAAAGGTGATTCCTTACAACAAACGTGGTTTAGCGTCTTTTGCTTAAATTTTATTCGTAATAGGTTTTAACCGCATTTAGTCTCTAGTCTTAGACGTATTCTACCCATGCTTTATTTCCATCAGTTAAATTATTAACATAGTTATGTGTTTTCTTATATTTATCAAGAAATCTTAACTGGAAATAGATGTATAACATTCGATTTGGATGGAATCAGCTATAATAATATAATAATTTCATATTTAGTTCTTACAATTATGCGGACATTAAAATAAAACAACTTTTTTAGGGTTTTTGCGCATAAATAACATTTAATCCTGACGTTTCGACTCCTTATTATTAACTAATTTTGAAATAACTTATTTTTTGTTAGCTTTTTTTGAGCATAGCGAGCGAAGCTCCCATGGAACAGCTTCAATGGCGCAATGTCTGTTACGCCATAACTTCCCGAGTTCTTAACCGATTTTAATATTTTTTGTGTGGAATCGAATCAACAGGTTTAGGACCAGATTGTGGAATCGAATCAACAGGTTTAAATTTTTAAATTCGCAAAACTTCCCATCGAAACAAAATGATTTTTTTTGCTAGCGTAGCTTTATGCTTTGCGACCGCATCGCCTAGTTTATAATTTATTATTTTCCACGTCGAACAAAAGCAGAATATGCCGGATTTGTATTGTTTGTCACCTATATTTACTACCATATTCTTATCTTATCCTTTACAGGAGTCATGATCACAGGATGACTAAGGTAATGGTCGTCGTATATTCTTTACTACCAATATTTTAACATGCCCGATTAATTCGTAATTATCCGTTCCATCAATTTTGTCATTTTCATTAACTTTCAACATCGAAAGTAATATTTCAAATATTCTTGTACAGGCGTATTTTTAATTTTATATAAATATGCCATTGTGAATGCATGAAATAAAATTAATACATTGAGATTTTTTAGCAACATTACAAATTTTAATTAAATAATTTGCAATGGTACTTAAATATTTTTGATTTTAGAATTATAAATATAACCCAGGGTCGTTCAGGTGGAAATTTACAAATAGTGGAATCGTTTTATTATGCAGAATATAAATAAAACATTTGTAAATAAAAATTAAATAAAAAAATGCAAAGGTTTGTTTCGCAACGAAAATAAAGAAGTATAAGAGAAATGAGATACCGAATACAGATAAAAGAAATACATAGGTTGATACAAAAATTTCGCAGTTCGAAGCTATACGGCCTACGTGGAATAAGTGGCGTACTACTTCACAGGTCTCTTGTTACTGTCGTATGACAATTGTGATTGAGTTGAAATTGTTATCGCCAGAAAAAAGCAACAGCAAGATGTATAAAATTATGATTTTTTATATATTTTTTTTAGATTTTCAAAATTATCTTATATGATAAGTTATATTCATAGAAAAATACTAAAAAGATAAGAAATAGTGGAAAAGAAGGCTCGGAAATTGAAAATACATTAGACCGTATATCTAAAGGTTGCGGGTTCGAGTCCCACTTGGGAATAACCGAGTATTTTTCGATTAAACAATTTATCATATAATATGTATAAAGTCCCAAACAAAATCTAAAATTACAAATTATTCCTATCGTTATTTGCATTTTTTTTTAATGTTAGTAGTGTTACGGAGTTGTTGAAGAGCCAATTATAAATTTATTACACCTTTTATACAAATATTTTTCGGGATTCATTTGTATTTACATAATGTTGGATTAAGATTTTAAACCCTTTTGTATTAATGCTGTTCATATATCGAGGGTATTCTGGCAGAACCGAATAAGTGCATAAATACAATAAAAAATGTTACATACATCAATATTTTTAGTTTTTTTTGCTTTTTTTATCAAGCAGAACTAAATAACAGCAAATGCTTTAATTGCAGAAATATTTTCTGTGTAAAGCAGTTATCTAGCATTTTTTTCCTTTAAAGTTAAAATCAGAAAGTGATATGTTCCCTTATGACACACTGCTGAGTTTTATTCACAGGCAGAACAGAATAAGTGAGTTTTTTATGTTTTGCATGGTACAAGTAATGAATATTGATACTCCATTTCACAAGCAAAAGCAGATAATAATCACTTTGTTGGTTCTGCTTGTTAACGTTTTTAGTTTCTTCGTACAAGTATCGCTCTAAAGATCGGTTAGCAAAGGTTCCAAAGGACATAAACTGTTCTGATTTGATGAAAATGTTAGAAACGAAGTATGTCGACATTACTAGAATCTTGATTTATTGGGTAGGAAAAATTTCTTCCTTTCCCATGTATGTGTAGAGCACCCTACGCGAGTACTTGCTGTGAAAAATAAACGTGAGCAAAGAGTTTATACAAAAAAATGTAAATTTACAAACAATGACGTAAAGATGCAAGTTTGTCAAAAGTTTTTTACGAAAACTCAATATTGGACCATCTGTCATCTTTGACGCTGTAAAAAAACGCAATAGTACTGGTTCTTGGTGATATGGAAAACATGAGCCAGCTAACAAAACTAAGCCAGAGATCTTGGAAGTAATTCGTCGCCACAATGAATCATTTCCATGTATGGAATCTTACTATACAAGAAAAGATACAAATACAAAGTATTTGGGCGGAGATCTTAATATGCGAAAAATGTACACATTGTACAAAGAATTTTGCCAAGAAAGAAACCAAGAAACTGTCAATGAGCTCACATATAGAAGAATATTTTCTATGGAATACAACAAAAGTTTTTTGTACCGAAAAAAGATCAATGTGTACTTTGTAGAAATTATGAAAATGATGACGAAGAGAAGAAGAACTCATTAGAAAAACTATATACAGAGCATATTCAGAGAAAACATAAGTTTAATGCGGAGAAGAAAAAAGATAAGGAACGAGCTAACAAGGACCCTAATTTTATTTCACATTCATTTGATCTGCAGGCTATAATACTTCAGATCCCTCACTGCAATGTTAGGCTTCTGTATTATTCTCGGAAGCTGTGTATATTTAACCTCACAATTTATGAAGCAGGCCTACCCAATAATGCATACTGTTTTCTGTGGTCTGAACTAAATGGTAAAAAGGGTAGCTGTGAAATCGGAATCATTTTACAGCATTCTTTGTCTAAATGTATTCCATCAAATGTAACCAAAATTAGTCTCTTTTCTGATACTTGCTCAGGCCAAAATAGAAATAAATATGTGGCTGCTATGCTTTTATGGGCTGTTCATAATATTGAACATCTGCAGATAATTGAGCATAAGTTTTTGGAATCTGGCCATACATACATGGAGGCAGATTCTATGCACAGCGCTATTGAATCACAAAAGAAAGATACTTCAGTATATACTATTAAAGACTGGATTGCCATATGCCAACGAGCAAGACGTAGACAAAACATGTTGTTCAAAAGAAGATCGTCAAGGGGCCATATAAAACAAAAGAGTTTAAATAACATTAATTTTATGATCTGAAAGATTTCGCTTCTAGCATAATTTATAACAAAGATAAGGATAATAAGGGAGATAAAGTTCAGTGGCTTAAAATTAAGAGACTGAGATTCGTAAAGGGGGGGAGAAGAATTAATTATAAGAACGACATGAGTTAGAATTTTAATTACATAGATGTTACTAGCAAGGCAGGAAATACTAGAGTTACACGAACAAAAAAAGGAACGTGAAGAATTATTTCCAATCGAGTTGAAAAAAAAATATGGAGAATCATTACCTATATCGGAGGCCAAAAAAAAGGTTTTATTGTATTAAATAAAAAAAAACATAATACCGGAGGAATTGGATCCTTGGGATAAAAGTTTGAAGTAATAAGTGTTCCTGTACATGTTGAAGAAGAGGGTGTGCTGTCGTGTGAGGAAGATGTGCGATTTTCTGTTGATTGATTTTTTTTAATATCTTTCTATTATAATTATCATTTTAACTGCATGAAAAAGCTGTTTAACTGATTAACACCTTAAAATAAAATAAAAATAGTTTTATTGGTCCTTGAAATACAGTAATTTCCAAATCATTTACAGGTAAAAACGGATAACTTTGAATAATTTTGTATTTTTCCGTTTTAAATACAAGATTAAGTAAATTATTTTAACGTAAAACAATTCAAGGCTTTACAATGATCCCTTTCTGATATAGTAGGTATTAATAATTTGCTTTATATGGGATTTACAGCTTATTTACGAATTTCTGGTAAAACGAAATAACTGCACTACCGTGGCGCATACGTTGCCGTTTTTCTTCAATTTTAATGACAATTATTACATAAATAATGTATCAGAATCTCGTTGGATAAATAATCTAACGACAGTATTGATTATCATGTTCTTATTTTGCTTCACCGTTAAACTATGATTTTTCAAAACTTAAATTGACTTTTTCTCATTATGACATATTGTGCACTTATTCGGTACTGCCAGAATACCCTCGATATGTGATGTAAAATGATATTTTGATTATATTCAAATTCAAAATGTAATTATTGCACGTTCGAATTAATAACACACACGGCTACTCTACATCACACGAGCAGCGTGTATGGCTTTGTAATGCATTAATATAACAGCTATCATCATCAATATATAAGAAGAAAGAAATCCATTGCTGAATGGAACTATCCACAACAATGGGAGAATTTAACCATAATCTTCATGCTAGACCATTTTTGGACTATTACCTTGCTATTTACGACATCCTAACGTGTAGTGTTGCCCAAAATCAGTCTTGCAAGACGCAGGAGTCTCACAGGCTTAATCTTATTCTTGCTCAAATCTTGCATGGTCTTGGTCTTGCAAAAACACACGAACAAGACTAAGCCTGCGAGACTCTTGCGTCTTGAAAGACTGATTTTGGGCAACACTACTTACTTGTGAAGGATTTGTACTGTGGTTTTCGGTTATCTCGCTTAGTGTTTTCTACAGTTACGAACAATATGAAGAGCGTTGAACCATATCACATTACATCAATTGTTTATTTATATACTGTTGTCTCTTTCTAGTTTTCAGTGTGACATGGTTCTACGGTGTATTTTTTTTTGCTCGTGACTGTACACTATTTTCATGTCGTTGTTCCGTTCTTATCTATAGGAGTATATATAAAAATTACGTTTCACAGTGTTTGACCGCAATGAACTCCGAAACTACTCGACAGATTTTGATCATAGTTTTTTCATTTAGCTGGATTTGTTTTAACTTAGGATAGAGGTTTCGTTTTAAATTGTAATAAATGAGCCACAGCATCGCGTGGTCGCACTATGTGGAGATCGAGTCGGTTTCGGGTCATAAATCTATAACTTCCATGTTTTTATAGATATACAGCTGATTTTTTTTTTAGGTAATCTGAGATAAACGTACTTTAAAATAATATACAGTCTATGCATATAAAAATATATTTAATAATTGTAAAAAAATACAAAACATGAAATATTGAAAAATTATCATAAATTTACGACTAATTTTAAACAATGTGACCTAAATGTTATAATTAATACAAAATAAACACATAAAATTACTCTTATTAATTAAATATAATAAGAAAAAGAAAATAACATAGAATTATATTATTCTACTAGCTCTACAGCTTCATCTATAAGTTCCATAGACTTTTTATTGGAAGGTTTTCTTAAACTTGTTATGTAAGGGTCTGAAGTGTACAAAAGTGTATGTAAAACGTCTTCATTTGTAGCTACTCTAGAGCATTTTCTAGCATGATGAAGTCTCAATCGTTTATAGTCTTTGTTCCTTGATTCCTGGGCATCTTCGGAGAGCTAAGAGGTAACACTGAATAATGCCGAATTACACTTTCCCCATGAATTAGGACTTTATGGACAGATGATGGCATATAATACCACATATATTTACTAACATATCGTTGTGCTGGATCGAAAGCATACTGTCCAAATTTCGTAGCATTAATTACTTTTCCGTTAGACATAACTTGAAGTAAAACATAAAATCGTTTTATCAATTCCTCATCCACACCGGTAATTTCTGCAGTGCACTGATAATTTTGAAAAAATCGTCTAGCTGTATTACCGTCATTACTGTTACCAGAACCTTGCTTAGGTTTATCTATATTTAAACCAAGTTCTTCTCTGAACCTTCTTTGTACATATGTCTTCTTTTGTTTTTTCAAATCTTTATTTTCTGTCGTTGTAGCAGACCATTTTTCAAAGCCTACATTATAAGATATATGTAAAATTAGTTCCATAAATCTAATCCAGCAATGTAAAGTCGAAAGCCCATATTGATAAGAATTTTCGTCAACAGGTTTATTTTGTACTTTTTCTAAATTGTTCATCTCTGTAGGTCTTGCACCACAAATAGTACATACAGCACCTGATGAAGTTTCTGACAAAACTTGAGCCACTTTCCCGTCAACCATTGTCAAAAATAATGTGTGTTTGATTTCAATACTTTCACCATTTTTATTGATTAAGCTTGTTGTGAGAGCGTTTCTTTGAGCTATAATTTCATTAACTACACTTGTAGTTTTCTCTGGTGTCTCTTTTGAAAATTCTATTAAAATGGGCCTACAAAATCTTACTGATGATGGAACAGGGTTTTCCCACAAAGTTTCATTTGTATTAATATCAACAAGTTTCAGAGGTACTAATGAAGATATAAATAAATTTGTGTCAGAAATTAACTCATCCTCTTCAGTTAAGACTTGCTTGTATTCACTTTGTCCGCTTGAGCCATCACAGCCCCATTTCGAATACAGCATTAAATGTTTTTTGCCAGCTTTGTATACACCACTGATTTTCAAAATTCTTGCAATAGTGTGATCCAGCAGATCTTGCAGTTTTATTTTTGCTGTAATATTATTAATTTCTATGCTTGATCTTGGTGGGTAGCACATTCCTTTAGCTTCCTGAATTGATTTATATGACGGAAATAATACGCAGTTCTTCGCAATTAAGCAATTTCTCATGTTTTCATACTGTGCCATGTTAAGGTCCAACTCTATAAAAATACTGAGAGCTTCATCTTTAGAGTACGCTGTTAAATGTGCCGGTTCATTTAAAAGATTTTGACGTATTTCACTTTTTTTATCTATGGGTAATACTCGTAAAATTTCGACAATGAATGCTTCTTCCGTTTCCCCTTGAGATCTCAATCCTTGAAGATATGAATTCAGTATAAAATCAAGGCCACATGTTTCAAGCAACTCCTTGTTTTTTCGTCTTTGTGTTCTATCGGAACTGTCTTCGTAGGTTTTAGAAGGGCGTCCTCGCTTCCCCGTCGATGTCGAAGGTTCAGATTCACAAGTAGGATCTTCCAGATTTACTGTGAATGTGGCATTCAACCACATGCTATTCTGATTTAAAAATTTTTCTTTATTTCTGCCAGATTTAGTGTAGCGTTGACGAAAGTTCGTAATAAGATTTTTTTGTACACTCGCGACAATTTTAGCGATATTTGCCTCAGAAAAGTTGATAAAATTATTCCGTATATAACTTGTTAAAGCAACAACATAATTCCCGTCACTTTCAATCAAAACAAGACATAGGTCGCGTCTGGTACATTGGAATTCACTCATTGCGAGAGAGTAGGTGGTTAGATACACTTTTAATAACGACAATAACGAACGAAAAACAGTATGTAATTATTCAGTATGCAGATGCTCTATTTTATATTAAATAACTGATTTGAAACGTGTGCAAAGTATGGGAATAAAAACTATTTATCATTATGTGGTTACTCGGTTTCCTATGTGTTTTATTGATAATTTATTTTGTAGGCGAACTAAAAATAGTGAGAAATACTCGATACATTATCAAAACATAAACCGCAATTAATAATATATCACAAGTGTAACCTATATCAACTAATAAAACAAATAGATTCGCCCACGTATTTTTAAGAAATTATTACTATTTCATGTTATTATAGATAGCATTATGTTGTGCAATGAAGTTGCAACTTTTTTTTTCTTCCTGTATAAAAATATTAAATTTCCTATCAAATAACATCATTTACAGACCTTCGGCAAATTTCGGCAACTGTCAAAACTCTAATTGAAAGTTTCAGATACGCAAAAATGATATGTCATGAGATAAATATTTCTAGTAAATATATTTATAAATATATAGCATATTTGTGTATACCAAAAAAAAGTATATATTATAAGCTTTCTAAAATGGTATAATACTTGTATAGTTTTCATTGCTAGCTTACTAGAAAATCATCCTGAAAAAAATACAAATTATGATGATTTCGTGATAATTTTTCAATCATCGTATTTAGATGCTCTTTACTATAAAAAAGTACTAGTTACATACATAATTTATACATAATATAGTAGATCAACTTCTTAGCTATAGTTTGAGGTATAATACAAGTACCTGCGCCGATTTTTACAAAATGTATTTATGGCCAAGCTCTCTTAGGCACCTCCACATAGTGGGTCGGCTCAGCTAGTATCTACTATATAATCAATCTTTATTTTTACTTGTTAGTTTTTTTTATTTTTAGCAAGGTAAATTCCATTGAATTTTTGTATTAAACAATTTTTGACACGGAAGAATAATATGAACGCATCCAATCTCGTAAAAGCATAAACCTACAAACTTGTATTTAAGAAGCAAAATCAATAAGCAAAATATATAAAACCATAAAACGAAATACGTATTTACCTCAGTTTGTATACCGGAGACATTTGATATCAGCGAGAGATTGTTTTGACTTTCATCATAAAATATTTCTACTTAATGAAAACCGTCAAAGTCGTAAACGGTTGAGCAATAACTCTCAAAAACATTTGAGAGCGAACTCTAATCTTGATGAGTGTAAAGTTTGAGGTACCTTAATAACTACTTCAGTATGGCTTTGAATTACACTAATGAGTATTTTGTTTGACGGTTTCCCTGAGTGACAAACATGTTGGTGAAGTTTTCGAGATGAATTTGTTATACCCTTCAAGCAATTTCCTACTTTATGAGAGGAAGCTTAACGTATTCAATTGCTAAATATAAATGTTAATTTCAGCATAACTTTCAAGATTAATAATGAAATAAAAATCTGCGTCTAAATCAGTTTGAGTGGTTTTGATGTATCAGTAAGTTTGATATAATTATATATTATGAGGGTTTCAAAGTATTACGAAAATATGCTTTTTAATAACACTATATTTTTCGTTTGACGTTTCGACTCCTTTACAGGCGCCGTGATCACAGACAGAATTACTAAGGCAGTGATTTTATCATACGTGTGCTCTGTATGTGTGTTATTTAAAAAAGAGTTTGTGGTTCATCTAAACACCCAATTTCCGAGCTCGTGGATGACTCAGTACAGAATTGTATAGATAATAAAATCATTAAATCAAATGCAATAATAAAACCAACAATAATATTTGGATAAATTGAGTAGGTACTTTAAATAATAATATTTTTTATATTCACACCAATTAGCCTAACCTAAAGTACCTAAGCAGAATAAGGTTTCGTATTATGGATACTAAGGTTACATAAATATATGACAAATAGATATGTAATATTTATAGAAATACATAGAACTACCCATGACTCAGGCACAAATGCTCGTATTCATCACACAAACATCTGCCCCTTCCGGGATTCCAATCCAGGACTGTCGGTGCAAAAGCCTCGATCGCTACCGTTCCACCAAACGGTCGTCATTAGTTAGGAAAGTGCTCGTTTAAATTATTGTAAGGTATGTGGTACATGTATAGCGACCATTACCTTAGTTATCCTATGATTACGGCTCCTGTAAAGCAGTTGAAACGTCAGGATTAAATATAAAAAAAAATGTTTGACAAGCTCGTAAGTGTAAGAACTAAATATATAATTACTAGCTTTTACCTGCGGCTTCGCCCGCAATTTTTTTTTCAATAAAAAGTATCCTATGTTACTTCTAATATCTCCAAGATTATATGTACGAAGTTTCACGATGATCGGCTTAGTAGTTTTTGCGTGAAAGCATAACAAACAAACTTAAATTCACATTATAATATTAGTAGGGATTTTCAAATGTAAATATATTTTTTGTATTATTGAAGAGCATTAACATCTAATCTTGTGAGATGAAAAAAAAGCTTTTTGCATTTTAGTCCAATTTTCGAAAAAGCTATAGGCTATTATTTAAAGTCAACCTGTACCAACCAAGCATTGAGAAAAAAAAAACAAAAGAATGTAAAACAAAAATGAATTAATAGCAGGGCACAGGCTACCTCCAGATACATTTGAACGGCCACCTTGGTTTCGTATCAGTTTTGGTGGGGACGCGACGCCACTACGTGGCCCCGGGTTTGATGTAAGAAATAAACGTACTACATTGGGTTAAGTGTGTTGTGGTACCGTCTTAATAAAGTAATTTCTAAACAAGTGCTCTAGCTACTTTATTCATTCATTTTTGTTTATTTTATTTATTTATATTTGTGACAAAAACAGCCACTCTTAATCTATACATAGACAATCTGATATGGATAATGACGTTTTCGGCCAAAAAGTTGCCAACAGTAAAAACAATCACAATACGCCTAAGGCAACAAAGTCGGTAAATAACAAATTAACACAAGCGGTAAAAAGATTATTACTAATAGCACTTAATATATATAATAATATAACAATATATATATATGTATAATATCGATATACATACAACCATAATATGGTGTAAAAGTGCTGTGGACACATACTGAAATAAATAAAAATATAAGGTAAGCATTATCGGCTCTCAGGCAACAAAATGCTTTTCACATTATTCAGAAAGCTACCTTTGCCCCCACCGAACGGGTCTAAATCGCTAAAATGCAAATTATAATTCTTAACAATACGGAACATACTTGCCTTTTATTTAACAGGCAGCTTCGAGGTTTAAGGCATTTTCAAATTCAGTGGGCTGGCTTTATGAGGGCAGAATAAAATAGTATTATAACACACTGAGCTGACATAGAAAAAGAGTCATTAAGTGAGCTAATTGGATCAGTGTTAACGATTTCAGATGCAGCAGAAACTGAAGATTTATGCATGAAATATGAATTTTTATCTATTACCCATATATTGACCGCCGTACCAAACAAAACTAAACACCTCACCTTGACGTTAAATAATTCCAACTTTGCTTTTATTGTATCCACTACTAATTTAAAAGGTACAGTAAATTTAAAGGTGTGGGACCTAAAAGTTCTTGTTTTAGGAAATCACGTTACAACTCGCTTCACGCTACGGTGAGCATCGCTCAAAGAACCCAAATAAACCCAACCTACTTAACTGTTAGCCAAATAGCGCGGGCTCTTGTAGACGAAAAGTATTGTAGCTTTCACTAGAGGAGTTTGAAAAGGGTCCTTTTGTATGTTTGCTATTAGTGTTTAAAAAATTTAGTGAATTTTGGTCAATACACACCAATGATTTGTTTTTAATTTATCAGAACTAGTCGTATTAAAACCTTTTTAGAGGTTGAATCAAATAAAAAAACAAATGTGGTGGTCCTTGTCAAGAAGATTAAATGCTATAAATAAAAATGCATGGCTCAATGGTTAGCGCATTCAGTTCGCGATTAATAATGTTAAGTGATTTCTGCAAAGGTGATATGCTTGATGGGTGACCATACTCTGGAATAAACGTTATACAGTTGACTCCGCCTCTACAGATGCTATCACTGATTAATCCGTATTGGGCCCGCGAGATGGTGCAATGATGGGCCTCGATAGGCTGTCGGTGATAATTAATAAAATTACCGTGTTTGTTTTAAGAATACTAGAGACTTAAAGCCTAATTTTGCATACATATTTTTTCGTTTTATAAATAGGTATCAAAATTTAATAATTATAAGTCACGTTAAATCTTTCAAACCCGTTTTATATAAAATTAGCATTTACTAAAGAACAAAATATTTAAAAAAGATTAAAGGAAGAAGAAGTGTTGCTTTTTCATAATATCGAATTTACTAATCACAACGATGTTAAAAAAGTTTCTCTTCAAAAAAATTACAAATTATATAATTTCTGAATTTATCGTTTCAGATTTTGTTTGATTGTTTCGATAGATCTTTTCAGCGAGAAATTGTTCAATTCTAAACGTTCAAAACAGACGTTTGATGTAATAATCGCGTAATAAAATTTACTGAATCGCAAACATGTTCACGGGATCTGCTTATTTTAGTAAGTTCAAAAGTTCTAAAGAATCGCTACAATATGTCAAACTGAGGTTATACGGATTTTATGACGAAGTGAATGCGCTCGAATCATAAAAACTACTGAGTTTGAGTTTTACAGAATAGATTATTAAAAAATATCAATTTTATATTTCAACAAATTCTACTTAATACAAAAAAACGGATTTATCGCAGATGTCAGTTTTGTAATATACAACTGAGAAAATTGCTTTAAATATTAATATTCAACTTAAGTAATTATTTTTTTGCTCAATATCTATAGAAATATACTATACTAGCGGCCCGTCCCGGCTTCGCACGGGTGGACAAAATTCTTTAAATTATTTCTATTATTAAATATTTTTCCGTTAGCGCCATCTAGCGTCCGGTAGACGAACAACTTGCGGTTAACGCGTTGGTATGGTAACGTTATTGATTTTTCGTACATCTGGCCTTTTCGTACATCTATTGTTTTAACCTTCCATGCTCCTATAATAGTATTAATTATAACGAGATAATTACCATGTTTTTTTAAGCTTTTTACACGAGTAGTCTGTGGGCAAATCATCCGCTAAAGCAATACAGTACATTGCGTGTACAATACAATAATGGTTGTATTGTACCCGTTGTAACTATTTGTTTTGTCGGGCCATTCAAGGTTCATAGTGTATTATACAAAACAATGTAACACCTATTGTTACCCATAGGTAACATTAAATTATTGAGTAATGCGTTTAGTGTGAGGTAGGGGCTAAATACTATCGCTGACATTGCACAGTCTTGTCTGAATGGGGATGTCCGTTAAGCACTACGGGTGCTCTCACTGGACCTCTGGGGTACTTTGTCGTTGTCCTAGGACGTCATTGCTACACCAACCCCACCAAGGATCAAGGATTTTTTGCGGGTAGTCCTTTCAGTGCTTTTGGGAGTCCTGGATTCTTGGAGTCACCTACCGCTAGGGGCTAATAAATAGGGTTTCTTTTATGAAAAAGGAAGGGAAGGGGCTGCAGCTTCTGATGGTTGGATATAAGTTATATTAGCAAACGTACTGCGTAAGAGTTGAGATTTCAAATTCAGAACTTATTGTTGTAGCATTATGATCAATATACAAATCGATGCTCCCGAAACAAAAAGACGGTAATCGAAAAATGCAAATTTTAACAAGAGAAAATATTTACTGTTTTTTGGTTGTATAAGGGCTTACCAAAACCATAATGAGTTTTATCCGGTAAACGCGACTTATCAAAACAAAACATTAAATATTTTGTTTGTAAGAATACGCTACGGTAATTTTACTGTAAAAAATTTGTGAATATATTTCCCTGCAGTAAATAAATTTTATTGCTTATATGTATTCCAGTCTGCAAATTCCGATTTCGTCGAAACATTAAAAACATTATTAACTCAAACACGATACTACAAAATATTTCATTTTTAAAAAGACAAATTACGATTATATCAGAAATTAAAATCACTTTTAAGCTTATAGGCCTGTGTCAGGACTCATCCATAAAAGCAACTATTTTATTACTTAAATAGGTTCTTACGTATTATTAAAGATTCATTATAATTATTTTAGTTTCAATTAGTCTATATTTAGGTTTATGTTTCAGATAAAAAATGTAAGATAATATATGTGGTATAGTCTGTGTCTTTGCACGTGCGTGTATGTTTATCTGTGTGGGTGTGTGTGGTGTGACGCCTACGTTAATTTATTTAATTACCTCTGTTATTTTATTAAGCAAAGCCTCAGTTTGGTTATAATCTTTTCATTAAGTTACCTATTATTATTATGCCATTACCTATTTATATTACCTTAATAATAATAACGGTTCTCACATTCATACCAATTAGCCTAGCCCAAAGTAAGCACTATAAGGCTTGTGTTATGGATACTAGGATAACGGATATATAGCATATTCGATATATAGATATATAATATTTATAGAAATATATATAAATACCCATGATTCGTGTACACACAAACATCTGCCCCTACCGTGACTCGAACCCAGGACCGTCCGTCGGTGCGAAAGGCAGGATCACTATTATTTATTTATAGTTATTTATTTATTTTATTCCATTGAGCAATATTAAAGTTTGCACTTTAAAAGTTACCGTTTGGGTACTTTAGTGCGTCGGGTATAGAATACTTCCACGCAATCATGCGAAAGTGGTGCTATTCCCCGGTGCGCCGATGGCATTTGGTAATAGATTTGGCTGTCACTACTAGAAACGTGGCAATATGTTTCACCTAGCAATTAAGGTTAAAATAATGTTTTTTTTTAATTACAATTATTTGTTATATAATTTGAATTATATTAATGTTTATTGGTATCGTATTTTTGGAATTTATTAGAAAAACTCCTTAAGGATCGTTTCATATACAGCACACGGTATGAAAAATAGATGGGTAATAAAATCAATCGTTCACTAAAAGTGAAGGGTCACATTTCCTCTGCGTAATGCTCCCCTCTCCTCAGTTCCAAATACACTCTTACTCTCTCTCTTTCTTTCTCACTACAGCATTCAGTATACATGTAAAATATCATCAGTACATTATATTATGACAATACTTTGTGTGTGTGTGTGTGGTTTTGTTACCATATTTACCATAAGCCTAAGAATAACAGTTTTTAAAATCAATTAACGTTACCATAGCAACGCGTGGCCGTGTCAGCTAGTAAACAATAAAAAAATGAATATAAATAATAATACCACAATTTAAGTAATATATTTTATCAAATTAATACACAAATATACGAATTTATTTACTTCCTGTGCCCATCATATATATTTCAAAATAATCGTTTTTAACGAATAAACTCCAGTCACGCGCCGGAGCTGGCAAGCACAATTTAATTTTACTATATGAAAAATATTCTGTAGCAATTGACGTTGCATATCTTTGGCAATGTATATGTAATTTGCAGCCACCTCTGGGATGGCTCAGCAAAATACCAACTTGCTGCACTGGACACGATTCAGCGCAGAGCTAAAAGGCTGATTAGTGACAGCAAATTGGCGAAGAGCAAACTTCACACCTTAGCTCACCGCCGCAAAGTTGCCTGTCTGTCGGTCTTCTACAGATTGTATTTCGGAGAGTGTGCTCAGGAGCTACATATTCTTTATTCCTACCTGTCACACCAAGCGCTTCTCGACTTCTTTTATAATGCGCATAGCGAAGGAGTGTAACTCCCTCCC
The DNA here is from genome assembly GCA_927399485.1 of Calamotropha paludella. Classification (NCBI taxonomy): domain Eukaryota; kingdom Metazoa; phylum Arthropoda; class Insecta; order Lepidoptera; family Crambidae; genus Calamotropha; species Calamotropha paludella. Next base: position 21,351,649 of record OV656817.1, on the reverse strand, counting down.
TGCGTCTGTATTTTCGAGTACTTATAACCCGTCTCTTTTTAAAGCCAGGGTGAATAGGCACCTTCTGGGTTAGCCCGTACCATCGTGGACTCTGTCTTTGCCCCGGGGCTTTATTGGGATCAAGAGCGAACCCATTTTCTTTAAAATAAAAAAAAGTGTATGTAAAGTTTAAAGTATTATGTCATATGTGTTAGCATATATTAAAAAGGGAACATACTAAAGTATATAAAGTGCTCTAGTCTGTGGTGCAAAGTTATTATTTTCACCTAGCAACACAAAACCTCGCGCCATTGTAATGTTTGTCGTTGATTGTGACTCACTTTTTTCCTGACATCGAACGAGGCTGGTCGAGTGCGAATTATACCAAGCTGCGAAGAGTTGTATCGAGAGAAGGAAGAATAAATTGTTGTACACTTCTGAAATATCTTATTATTTCAATATTTCAGAAGTGGGATGATTATTTATACTACGTGCCGGAGCTGCGGTCTTCTGAACAAAGGTCAGACTTTCTGATGATTTTCTAGTGGAATTGAAAGTGATTACCGAGATTTGTGTGAACAATGGTGTACAAGTAAAATTTAAAATATTTTATTTCGTGATATCATCGTTTGGACCGAAATTTGTGACTATCGAGCAGTTATTGAGGAGAAATTGTTTTGACATGTTTTTTTAGTGTTATATAAAGGTGTAGGAGAAAGACGGTCAACTTAAGTTTTTCATTTGAATGAATGTAAAACTTTTGATAAGTGAAAGAAACTTTAAGATCAAGCATTAAGAAGTTCTTAGTGTAATTTATCAAATAATCGGTTAGTATATTTTTGTGTCACTCATGTTTTATGAATCTAAAATAGGTTAATATCCAATTTTGTTTAATAAGTATATTTTTTTAGCTTTGTATACGTGAACTTACTTCTGTTGCTCTGTGTTTCGTGATATTCATATAATAGTACAAATATGGGAAAATCGAAGCGAAAACGTCGTGATTTAAGCCAAAGTACCAACTCTAGTACAACTTCAAATGATAGTTATGAATCTAGGCGTAGGGTACGACATCATAAAAAGCGACGTAGCTACAAACACAGTGAGAAACGTAAAGGTCGTAGGGACAAAAAACGTTTTTCTACAGAAAGTAACAGACCATACTCTGTACTAGACAATCGTGAGTCAGCAAAGACACCCCCGTTGATACCAACACCTCGAAGTTTAGTAGAACCATCAAATCAGAATCACGCTATCAGGAATAACCCTGTCGTAGAGGTTAAGATAGCGCAGGATTTACAAAAAATACGAATTTTTGGGCCCAAAATAACTTTCCTGTAGCTTTTAGTGTAGTTCCCGAGTTTGATCCTTCTAACAATAGTCAGACTGTGGAAAACTGGATAAACAAAGTTAACGAATGTGCACAGATTTATTCTTGGAATGACCGTCAAATATGTCACTATGCTTTACCCAAATTAATTGGCTTAGCCCAAAAATGGTATCAGGGTTTGCCTTCAGTTTTGTACACATGGGCCGAATGGACCCAAAAACTTAAGCTAGCATTTCCATCAAATGAGAATTATGGGGATCTATTGTCAGCTATGTTAAAACTGCGTTGTAAATACGGACAATCATTAGAGCATTACTATTATGATAAAATGGCACTAATAAATAAATGTGAGATAGTGGGATCCAAGGCAGTCGGTTGCCTTATTCATGGAATATTATGGAATCGATGATAAATTTGTACGTTTGGGGGCAGGCGTTTGCTTATTTAGTGAACCAGAGCAAGTTTTAAATTACTTAAGGACAGTATCTCAGCATGATAATAATGCAATACCTAGCAACAACCGTAATCGTAATAACTATAGGCAAATAAATAGAACGTCGACAGAAACGTTAAAAACTAACGAAAATAATAGTAATATTAGGTGTTTTAATTGTGACGAAATTGGGCACATAAGTTTAAAATGCAAAAACCCAATAAAAAGGTGCAATTTGTGCTTAAAATTAGGCCATGAAACTAAAGATTGCCGCAAGAGAAATTCAATAGTAAATGATAGTACAGGGAAAATTAATGATTCAGAACAAAATAAAGCAATAATGTGTATTGGTAGTAGTAATGATATTGGCAATGAGAAATATTTCAAGAATATCACGGTTAATAATAATAGTATGAAAGGATATGTCGACTTGGGAAGTAAATGTACTTTAATACAAGAATCCTATGCAAAGCTTATATACGTTAATGGTGAGTGGGGGACTGATAATTTGCCAATTTTACAAGGATTTGGAAATTCTGTAGTAACTCCATTAGGCAGAATAAGAGTAGTTATACAAATAGAATTAGTGAGCTCTGAAGTTGATATTTTTGTTGTGGAAGATCGTTATCTACAAACTCCAGTTCTAATAGGTCAATCATTTACAGAAAAACCTAATGTCATACTTTACAAAACAAATAACGAATTACTATTTATACCTACACCTGATGTATGTGACAATGAAATTAAAGTTAAAATGTATATCGAAAAGGACGTCATTATCAGTCCTTACACTGCTATGTTTGTTGATGTTATAGTTGATGGAGATTATAGTGGTGAAGTGTATGTACCGAATAGTCAGCATAATATACCAAATAACGAATACACTATTCTACCAGGGTTATTTAAGATCACTGTAGGTAAGGGGTATGTATTAATCAGAAACTTATCCAATAGTCAGACAACGATTCGTAAGGGTACTTTATTGGCCAGGGGACTTAAGTTTAAGGAAACGTCTATTAAATATGTTGGGGTCACCACAGAAGCTAAGACTTTTGAACCACTACCGATAGCAGATTTAAATTTAAATATAGACGTCACGGAAGGGGAAAGGGAGACGTTACTGGGTTTGCTAAAACGGTATAGAGAATGCTTTGCAATGAATTTAAGTGAGTTAGGTCGGACAAATTTGGCAGAAATGGATATTGCTTTAACCGATGATAAACCCGTAGTATACAATCCTTACAGAGTATCGCATAGTGAACGTCAACAGTTACAAATAATTATTGAAGATCTATTGAACAATGGAATAATCCGTGAAAGCACGTCAGATTATTCCAGCCCTGTTCTATTAGTGTCAAAAAAGAATGGTGAAAAGCGGCTGTGTATTGACTACAGAGCTTTGAACCGTAAAACTTTAAAAGATAAATATCCGTTGCCTCGCATTGAGGATCAATTAGATAAACTGGGGGGAAGTAAATTCTTTACTAGTTTGGACCTTTCTTCGGGCTATTACCAAGTGCCTATGAGTGAAGCTAGCAAACGTTATACAGCATTCGTCACACCAAATGGTTTGTTCGAATTTGAGAGAATGCCATTTGGACTTGCTAACGCACGAAGGGTTTTTCAGCGGGCTATGAATGCTATGTTAAAGGGTAGTAAGGATCAGGATTTAGCGTTAGCTTACATGGATGACCTCTTGATTACATCTGGAACAATTGGGGAAGGTTTAGAAAAGTTAGAGAAAGTGCTTCAGTTATTGCAGTCGGCTCACTTAACATTGAATTTGAAAAAGTGCGTATTTTTTCAAACTCAAATACATTATTTAGGCTATGAAATTAGTTCTAATGGTATTAGACCCGGTGTTGCAAAAATCCAAGCTGTTACAGAATTTCCGTTACCAAAGAACGTTCATGAGGTCCGTCAATTTGTAGGTCTTACTAGTTATTTTAGAAGATTCATTCAAAATTATTCTACAATCGCTAAACCCTTGACTATGCTTACAAAGAAAAATGCTCCCTGGCAATTCGAAGAGCCTCAGTTACGCGCTTTTAATGATTTAAAATCAAAGTTGACGTCCAGGCCCGTACTTGCATTGTATGACTCGGAGGCCGATATAGAAGTACATACTGATGCGAGTAAAATAGGTATTGGAGCTATATTATTACAACGCAACAAAAATTCTTTACTACAACCTATTTCATTCTTTAGTCGTCAAACAACAACTGATGAAAGCAAATTACACTCTTACGAGCTGGACACGTTAGCTGTCGTTAGTGCTTTAAATCGTTTTAGAGTATATATCTTAGGTAGGACATTCAAAGTTGTTACGGATTGCTCCGCTATTAGAAGTACAATGACAAAAAGGGATTTAATACCTAGGGTCGCACGTTGGTACATAATGATGCAAGAATACGATTTCGTTGTTGAACACCGAAATGGAGATAAGATGGGTCACGTTGATGCATTATCGCGTAACCCAGTAAATGTGAGCTCAACAGACATTAGGGAGGTTGTGGAGATTTTGAGTGTAGATGATGATGCGTGGTTGCGCACAGTGCAGGAACAGGACTCGGAAGTGCAACGAATTAAAAGAATTTTAGATGATCCAACTACTAAAGATGTTGTGGAGATTCATAAAAACTTTACTACAAAAAACGGACGTCTATATAGGGTGTCGGTTGACAAGAGCGGTGATACAACTTTGAGGTGGGTAGTTCCCAAAGCAGTTAGGTGGCAAATAGTTCGTATGAACCACGATGATGCCGGACACTTTAGCTTTGATAAAACTTATGCTAGAGTAAGTCAAGTTTACTGGTTTAAAAAAATGCGTCGTTTTATCAAAAAGTATTGTAGCTCTTGTCTTAACTGCGCTCATAATAAATTGCCGGGTGGTCGTAAATAAGGAATGTTACACCCTATACCAAAAGTAAATAAACCTTTTGACACATTACACGTTGACCATTGTGGCCCATTCCCTATAAGTAAAAAGAAAAATTGCCATATACTTGTTATAGTCGACTCATTCACAAAATTTGTTTATATTAAACCCGTTAAAAATGTCAAAAGTAGTACAACTATTCAGGTCTTCAAGGAATACTTTTCCCTCTTTGGAATTCCGCGGCTTATAGTATCTGACCGCGGTACTAGTTTTACTAGCAAACAATTTGTAGATTTCTTGCATGAAAGGGAAATAAAACATGTGCTGAATGCAGTTGCCTCTCCTAGAGCGAATGGTCAGGTAGAGAGGTATAACCGTACTATTTTAGATTCGTTGACCGCTGCTAATCATAATCAGCCGGAAAATGAATGGGATCTAGCTATACCTCAAGTTCAGTGGTCAATAAATAATACGATTAATAGAGCTACGGGACGTTCTCCGTCGGAATTACTCTTTGGTGTCCAAGTTACAGGTGACTCGGACTGTTTAATGAATTCCATCGTGTCAGAGGGACATAATCCATTGAATCGTGATGAAATCCGATTGGCTGCTGACGCTAAAATACAGAGGGATCAAGGTAAACAAAAGCAAAATTTCGATAAAACCCGTGAGGAAGCTACACAGTACAACGTTGGCGATTTAGTTAGAGTAGAAAAAGACATTCGTACGGAACCTGGTCATAGCCGAAAACTGTTGCCAAAATTTGTAGGTCCTTATAGGATTTCAAAAATAATAGGTAGTGATCGTTATGAAGTTGAGGATACGCCTATAACTAGGAAAGAGGGATCAAGAGCTTATATGGGGGTATATGCCGTTGATAAACTACATCCTTGGCTGGTTTTTAATCATGATGTGATTTCAAGTGACACAGAGTAGGGGAATGTTTCCATAATTATTCAAATTCAGCATGTTAACACTCCTATTTTCCTAGGGAAGGCGTTAAATAGTTCTTTGTTTTACTGAGAGAGATGTTTTCGATTTATGTAAAAAAAAAAAAATTTTCAGAAAAGCTTAACTACTTTATTAAGTGATTTTTGGTATGACCTTTCATTCGATGTTATGTGAAGGAAAAATGTGATTAATATGATTATAATGACTTCTTATTGGCTTAACAGTGATCATAAGTAAGCGAAGTAATTCCCTATAAGCGAATATATACCTATATAAAATAAATGAATGATTGGATATAAGTGAATCATTGTAATTGCAATAAAAGTGAATCATTTTTATGTTTAGTTTTAACAGTGAGTCAATGCTAGTGAGAGGGCTTTTGATGTTCCTTAGTTTTAGTGAGCTGTCGCAGATGAGAGCACCCACGATGATACTTCTTTTTGAGAGAGAGTTATTGCAGGTAAAAGTGCCTGTAATAATGTTTAGTTTTAAAAGTGAGTTGTTACAGGTGAGAGTGCCTGTGATGATGTTTAGTCAAAAGCGAGTTGTTGCAGGTGAGAGTGCCTGTGATGATGTTTAGTTTAAGAGTGAGTTGTCGCAGGTGAGAGTGCCTGTGATGATGTTTAGTTTAAGAGTGAGTTGTCGCAGGTGAGAGTGCCTGTGATGATGTTTAGTTTAAGAGTGAGTTGTCGCAGGTGAGAGTGCCTGTGATGATGTCTAGTTTTAAGAGTGAGTTGTTGCAGGTGAGAGCGCCTGTGATAATGTTTAGCTTTAAGAGTGAATTGTTTCAGGTAATAGTGCCTGTGATGTTTAGTCTTAAGAGAAAGTAATTACAACTAAGTGCTTTTGACAACATATAGTTGAGTCGCGATTATCTGTCTCTGACGAGTATTCTATTAATCGAAAGTCCATTAGAATAAAAGAGAATTACTGCGTTGATTCTGTGATCAACGAAATTGCTGCTAATGAAGATTGATTTTTTTTATATATATGTCGTGGAGCGTATAACGGAACGTCAAGTCTGAACAGATTTGGGTGTATTCGGAATGAGGTTGTGGCAACACTGGTTTGAGCGGGTAACCGACGAGAGCCGTTGGCAACACTACCAACGGTCACTTCAAAAAATGGCGCTCGAAACGCGCGGGAAAATCTTGGATGACAGTTGCTTTGACAGTTGATGTTGGCGGGCCCGGACTTCACTTTTGATCGTGACGCCGAACAGCGCGGTTGTGTTTCTAACCTCATTCCGACCTCACCACGTTCCGAAATCATAATCGGTTTTCATCAGAGCTGTGTTGATTAATTTCGCGTTGATTGTAATTTAAATTAATCTTAATATACCTGAAGAGTGTAAACCAAGTTTTATTTTGATAAAATATTATGAACGAGTCTGTAAGAAATACCGAATCTTCACCTACCCCGCTCGACCCTCCGTCATCAGAAGTGGGATTGAACCATGACAAAAATCAATGTGACGCGCCCATGTGTTTGATGAACAATGAAGAAAATCAACGTGACATGCACAGTAACGATGATTCAAGATGGCGGTTGATTATGGAACAGCAGAATCGTAACTTTCTCGCGTTGATTGAAGCAATGAAGGTACCGCCTGCGAAAAAGGACATCCAGTTGCCGGAATTTAACCCGGACAAAGAAACCTTAGACGCACGCGCATGGGTTACTACGGCGGACATGTGCATCACGAATCCAGATCTACAAGGACCGGAGCTTATGATGGCATTGAGTCGCGCGCTGAAAGGCCAGGCCTCCGCGTGGTTGTCGCAAGTTTCCTTTCACGGAATGACCTGGGCAAATTTTAAGGACCTGTTCACTGCAAGGTACGAATGTGCTGAAACTGCTGCTGCATTTTTGATTAATTTGCACAATAGTAGACCTAAAGACAATGAGTGTTTGGCTTCTTACGCGGCTTCGTTGATGTCATCCGTAATGTCTAAATGGAAAAACCTCTCCGTGGAGCAGATTGCTGTATCGACCATCTTAGCACACATCTCTCAATTTGAACATCGGATCCAACGGTTATCTTTTACGCAAGATATTATGACAAGAAACCGTATGCAGCAAGAACTGAAGGCTACATCGTTTATGAAGCGGAAGTCGTCTAGCCAGAACGATCACACCCACGATGCCAAGAGATCTCGTCAAAATAGTGAAGCACCACCTGTCAAATGCTACGTGTGTGGAAAAGTTGGTCATAAAGCGATGTACTGTCGCTCAAGAAAAGGAACAACTCATCATGATGTTAGATCGAAGACTTTGACTGGTGACATCCCTCCTAAGAAGACATCGACGGCGCCCTCCGTCACCTGCTACGGCTGCGGCTCCGTCGGCCACTACGCGAAGAACTGTCCACGCGGGAGAAGCGGAGCAGCGGAGAGCACCACCAGCGGCGCAACGGGGTCGTCGCAGGAGAAGCGGGTCAACGTCTGCGTGGTCAACACGCCTACTGGGATGCTGCAACATGCCGGTGAGCAGTTTCCTTTTACATATGACTCTGGAGCAGAGTGTTCTTTAATTAGAGAATCTGTAGCATGCAAATTTCGTGGGCGACGCGTGAATAATGTCGTTACGTTGACTGGTATAGGGCAAACTGCTATTTGTAGTACAGTTCAAATTTCATCTCAAATTGAGATTGATGATATTCCCTTGGAGGTAGTTTTTCACGTGTTACCCGATCATTGTCTGCATTATGATATCATGCTTGGACGCGAGATGTTAGCTTTAGGCATCGCAGTACATATGTCAGCTGACAGATTGTCATTTACGCGATCTAAAATTGTCAATAGGTGTGACACTGACAAACCCAACATTGACTTTGACTCTCTTGACACCGATGTACCCTTAGAATTCAGAAACGAGTTAATAGAGCTTTTAAAATCATTTGACAGTTCATTTACGCACGGTGTCCCTATTAAACGCGCTGATACTGACCCTATGAAGATACGATTGAAAGATCCAAACCAGACTGTGTACAGACGTCCCTATAGGTTAAGCCCCGATGAGCGTAGCGTAGTTCGTGGTAAAGTTGATGAGCTTCTTAAGGCTAATATTATCCGACCCAGCTCGTCACCATTCGCCAGTCCGATACTTCTGGTAAAAAAGAAGGACGGGTCTGACCGAATGTGTGTCGATTATCGCGGACTTAATGACAACACGATACCCGATAGGTTCCCCCTCCCCCTGATTTCAGACCAGATCGCCAGATTACACGGTGCACGTTATTTTACCAGTTTAGACATGGCCTCGGGTTTCAATCAGATACCAATACATTCCGACTCTATCGAGTGTACTGCGTTCATTACTCCTGATGGCCAGTACGAGTACCTCGCCATGCCGTTTGGCTTAAGGAATGCACCATCAGTTTTTCAACGTGCCGTCATTAAAGCTCTTGGCGATTTGACCAGTACTTACGTGGTCGTCTATATGGACGATGTGCTGATAATCGCGGATAACCCACAGCAGGCAATTGAACGACTGAAGGTAGTCCTTCACATACTGACTAGTAAAGGCTTCTCACTCAATGCTAAAAAGTGCTCCTTTTTAAAAAATAAAGTAGAGTACCTAGGCTTTGAGGTCCAAGATGGTGAAATTCGACCCAATCCTAAAAAGATCGAAGCATTAACTGCTTTACCTCCCCCTGAAACCGTTACTCAGTTGCGCCAATTTATTGGCTTAGCCTCCTACTTCAGGCAGTTTGTGCCTAAGTTCTCACAGGTAATGGCCCCTTTATACTCTCTGACGACCGGAAACGGAAAACTCAATTGGAAACCGGAACATGAGGAAATAAGGCGTCGTATAGTCTCTGTCCTGACTAAAGAACCCGTTTTATCTATTTTCGACCCCGATCGCGAAACCGAGCTTCATACAGACGCTAGTGCCGTAGGTTATGGTGGCATCTTAATTCAGAAAGTCGAAGGCGTGCCACACGTGGTTGCTTACTACAGCCACCGTACCACGACCGCTGAGTCAAAGTACCACTCATACGAGTTGGAAACTCTCGCGGTCGTGAATGCGGTAAAACATTTCAGGCATTTCCTGCATGGCCGGAAGTTTGTTGTAGTCACCGACTGTAGCTCACTGAAGTCGGCACGTAAAAAGCTCGATCTGACCCCTAGAGTCCACAGATGGTGGGCTTTCCTTCAGAGTTTCGATTTCGACATCGTATATAGAGACGGAAAGCGTATGGCTCACGTGGACTTTTTTTCACGAAACCCTACCCCCTTGAAACCCAGTAAGATATTCGATAAGGTAGAGCCCAAACAGATCCATGTCACTGAAATATCTCAAAATTGGCTTCTAGCAGAGCAACAGCGAGATAGTGACATCGTAAAGCTCGTAGGTGATCTTGTTGATGAAAAACTAAATCCTGATGTAGCCAAAACGTACGAACTTCGTTCCGGTATGTTGTACCGCAGAATACAGCGTTATGGAAAAACTCGTTGCTTACCTGTAATTCCTAGGTCGCTACGATGGTCTATCGTTCATAATGTGCACGAGGGACTGATACATTTGGGTTGGGAGAAAACTCTCGAGAAAATGTACGATTTTTACTGGTTTGAGAAAATGTCAAAATTTGTAAGGAAGTTTGTTGATAACTGTGTAACATGTAAAATTTCGAAATCTCAATCAGGCAAAGTTCAGGCAGAACTACGTCCCATACCCAAAGTAGCGATCCCTTGGCACACGGTGCACATAGATGCTACTGGCAAGCTCAGCGGGAAGAGTGATGCAAAAGAATACGTCTTTGTTCTCATAGATGCATTCACAAAGTATGTTATTTTGCATCACACTCGTCACATCGACACTGCTAGCAGTATTGAGGCTGTGGCAAAAAGCGTGTCATTATTCGGTCCCCCAACGCGACTCATCGCAGATCAGGGTCGCTGCTTTGCGAGTCAGGAATTCCGTAACTACTGCAACTCGAATAAAATTAAGTTGCATCTGATCGCCACTGGAAGCTCACGGGCTAATGGCCAAGTAGAGCGAATGATGTCGACCCTAAAGAATATGCTCACTGCGGCCGAAACATCTAATAGGTCTTGGCAGGATGCACTTCCCGATGTGCAATTGGCCCTAAATAGCTCATTCAATCGTGTGACTCAATCAAGTCCGTTGGAATTGCTCATAGGCAAGGTGACTAGGCCTGTAGATGTTATGTTGGCTGACGACGTAGAGCAAACAGTTGATATTGAACAGGCTAGGTCGACGGCTGTGACCAATATGAAGAAAACAGCTGACTATGACAAAAGACGCTTTGACCAATCAAAAGCTAAGATCGTCCTATTCTCCGTAGGTGATTTCGTTTTACTAAAGAACGAGGAACGAAATCAGACAAAACTAGACCCCAAATATAAAGGACCGTTCAGGGTTATTGAAGTGCTAGAAAATGATCGGTACACACTTAAGGCTTTAGATTCTCGTCGCACTTATAAGTACGCCCACGATCGTTTGCGAAAAATGCCCAGTAATGATGTTATGATAGAAACTGATGATGACAATGATGATGATGTAATGGATGTAGATAGAGACACTAATTGACCACTATTCAACATTGTTTGTGATATCTTTGTTTGGTTATGCGTCACTCGATTAGGGTGATGTTATTGGTTGTTATGTTGCTTGATGGAAGCAAATTAGGTTATCGTCACTCGAGGGAGTTGGCAAGGTTATCGTCACTCAAGGGAGATGGCATGAGTTGTTATCACTCGATTTAGGTGATAATGACGACCGGATATCGTCACTCGAGGGAGTTGGCAAGGTTATCGTCACTCAAGGGAGATGGCATGAGTTGTTATCACTCGATTAGGTGATAATGACGACAGGTTATCGTCACTCGATGGAGGTGGCATGAGTTGTTATCACTCGAATTAGGTGATAATGACGACAGTTAAAGCTCCAGGCGTCTTCTTGACGAGTTATGCAATCGAATGATTACCATTTGAGGAAGTAATGATTACCTATTGAATGAATACTGGTCATTGGTTTCTGTTCAACTATTCTAAATCTTACCTAAATTGTGATTTACAGTAAAATGGAATTGTTGGTAAATAAACTTAGCATTCGCCTTAAATAAAGTTGTTTTAATGAAAGCCTATCATCTAGACGAAATTTGATCAGGATAGGCCGAGACGGGAGAACACGCTGTGATACTGCATTTGAATTTCTTTCTTTTCAGGGTCATCACACTGGGACGTGTGATTTGTCAAGATGGCCGTGTCGTGGAGCGTATAACGGAACGTCAAGTCTGAACAGATTTGGGTGTATTCGGAATGAGGTTGTGGCAACACTGGTTTGAGCGGGTAACCGACGAGAGCCGTTGGCAACACTACCAACGGTCACTTCAAAAAATGGCGCTCGAAACGCGCGGGAAAATCTTGGATGACAGTTGCTTTGACAGTTGATGTTGGCGGGCCCGGACTTCACTTTTGATCGTGACGCCGAACAGCGCGGTTGTGTTTCTAACCTCATTCCGACCTCACCACGTTCCGAAATCATAATCGGTTTTCATCAGAGCTGTGTTGATTAATTTCGCGTTGATTGTAATTTAAATTAATCTTAATATACCTGAAGAGTGTAAACCAAGTTTTATTTTGATAAAATATTATGAACGAGTCTGTAAGAAATACCGAATCTTCACCTACCCCGCTCGACCCTCCGTCATATATAATTTCGAATTAGCGAAATATCTGCATATAAACTGTCATTTTTCCTTTGCTTTTATGTTTCTATCAAAACACCAACGCGAGGCCGCGTTGGGTGTCAGGATTAGCCGAGTGTTAGCATATATTAAAAAGGGAACATACTAAAGTATATAAAGTGCTCTAGTCTGTGGTGCAAAGTTATTATTTTCACCTAGCAACACAAAACCTCGCGCCATTGTAATGTTTGTCGTTGATTGTGACTCACTTTTTTCCTGACATCGAACGAGGCTGGTCGAGTGCGAATTATACCAAGCTGCGAAGAGTTGTATCGAGAGAAGGAAGAATAAATTGTTGTACACTTCTGAAATATCTTATTATTTCAATATATGTTGAGTCTTGTGTCACTGAATTGAGACGAATTTAAGTTTGGTTGTGTTGGAAAATTTCCTCCTTTAATATAATACTTTGTCCAATGTAGAATGATACTTTTGACAGGTGTCACTGCCTTATTGCTACGTACTAAGGTTGCGTTCGTTTCCTTATGTTTGGCTTGACATGGCAATAGCAACTTTATACCTTCTATATAGGTGTCAACTGTCAAAAGTATCATCCTATATTGTACAAAGTATAGCCACGGTAAATACTGTTAATTAAATCTTGTAGTGTTGTACTTCTTTTATTTTGTCCAAGTACCATAAATAATATTACCTAAAAATTTCAAAGCGTCTATCTGAAGCACTTTTACGGACTGAAAAATATAATCAAGGGTATTTTAAAAAATCCCGTTTTTCCCCACTAATGAACTAAATTGCTTAACCAGTTGGGAAGAGATCTCTTTATACTAATTGTTTTGTGAAAAACTTAAAGATTTTACAAGATTCTTGGTAATTTAAAATTAAATTTATTTAAGGTTAAAAACCGTTAATTCTGATAAAGTTAAATCCCTCTTGACTCGCAGAGAGAATAAAGACCAATTATTTTTTTATACAATTGTCAATAGTTTAGTAGATTCACCTTTCTTGTTAAGTAAATTAGCTTTCAGGTGTTTCCGACTCAGTGCGAGGCATAAATACACTTTTTTATTTCTAATTATAAAACAAGACATAGAGCACTACTTACAGCGCCATCGACATTTTTCACGAAAAAATTCCACGATTTCGTAGGTATTTAAAGGAATTCCGCACCGCATCCTAAAAGGTACTTGTGTTATCATTATTTTAATTTAGTACCTAACTTATTTAAATTTTAAGTATTAGCAGTCCTACCGTTATATTAATTCATGTATTTGCTTTCTTATCAAATAAAAAAGCACTTTTTGCACATGCTTTTGATGTTGAAATTATGTTTATAAAACTAGCTTTGGAAACTAATTAGGCTTATGTGCTATTTTAGTTGTAAGGTTTCAAATGTGTTATAACATGCTGTTTGTTTCTTTAAATAAATGAAATAAAATAAAAAAATAAAAGTTATAATATAATCATTAATTTATAGTGCTCAATTAATGTGTTTTTTATAAATTAATATGTTACTCCTCGCTATGATAATACTAAAACAAGGGGCATACTGATATTGTTGTTTTTAAAAAATAACTTCAGGTGGGTGGTCGATAAAACTATCTATTAATTATCAAACTGGGTTAGATGTGTAACCGTTAGTTACTAAGCAATGAAATATAATAATCGTCACCGTGTCCCTTCATATATTTACGCCCTGTAACGCGTCCTTATGCGAAGGCTGCTCCTATAAATAGAAACGGCGGGATGCTATCATGACCTTAATACAACAAATAGGTCAAGATCTTATTTATGCGAATACATGCATTTTGTTGCATTACGTTGACGCTTTAATAAACATTGAAAAGTAAATACCACTTTAAATTGTATTTTTTGTTAATGTAAAAAAATATTTCGACTTATCCATAGAACCGGGTTCGATGTGATCATATGATCATGACTAGTTTTTTGGCTAAATGAGACCTTATCTCATTTAGCTAAAAAAACAAGTTTTTGCGTCATGATCACATCGAACTCTGTTCTATGGATAAGTCGACTATTTTATTTCATTTAATGAGATAAGGTCACATATAGCAAAAAAACTAGTCTTGATCACATCGAATTCTGTTCTATGGATAAGTCGATTTGTAAACCAGATGAATAATTCCACAAGGACACAGCTTATTTTAGACTGAAGTTACCCTTTCGACCGTGTTACCTTAAACGCGCGATGCGTTAAGCTGACATGGAAGAGGAAAAATATTAAATACAAACATACATCCATATGATTGTGTATTCAACACATATATTTCTATTATAAGGAAACTGTTCGTAAATATACAAAAAAGCTGTGATTTCTTATTTTTACCAAAAATGTATCTAGACATTGTCATAGAATTTATTGCAACATTTTTTTTTATTTAGGATGGGTTAGCTCTAGGTCACAATAAAGCCCCGGGGCAAAGACAGAATCCATGATGGAACGAGCTAACCCAGCAGGTGGCTATTCACCCTAGCTTTGAAAATGGACGGGTTATAAATTCTCGGAAATATAGACGCAGGGAGGGAGTTACATAAGCTGTTGCAAAATAAAATCACACCTTATGCATTATAAATGTAAACCTATATTAACGTTTGAAAAAAACAACTTTTTTACATTTTTGCGCTCTTTTTTTGCAATTTTGCGCATAATTTATTGCGCATATTTATCTATATAAAATTTTAAAAATTAAGAACGTGCCCGTTTATAATATTTTGAAGGCAGTAGAAAATATATGACGACCATTGCCTTAGTCATCCTGTGACCACGGCTTCTGTAAAGGAGTCGAAACGTCAGGATTAAATATAAAATAAATTATGCGCAAAATCCGAAAAAAAAACGTTTTATTCAAATGTGTGATGTACGCAGAAGTGTAAGAACTAAGCTATATTAAAACTAAATTTTAGGTAGAAAATGAAAAAAACATATTAAAATTAAAAATTAAAGTTTAGGATTTTAACTACGTACCAGAATCAACATTTATAATATACACATTCAAAAAACCAAAACATTAATTATATGAGATCAGTGAGGCCTTTACTTAGATTAATCAAAAAATTCTTGTATTGTATAGCAACATTTTTCCTTTAAATACTCTTTTAATTTATTATAAAAAACTGTTTTTTTTGTATTTGCAGAATTTGTTTTGGTATTCTATTATGTTTTGTTTATTTTTAAGCCTTAAATTACGTGAATGTTATGTAAATGTCTATTTTTAACTAATTTACATATATCAAATATGGCTCAGTACTTAAATGTAAGCATTTTTAATTAACAAAATGAGGTCTACATTTTTCCATATTCCAGTAGTATTCTACCAGTATTCTAATAATAGGTTAACCTTTCTTGTTAAGAAAGGTAAAAACACAGATAGAGCTTAATTATAGTGCTATTTCACCAAAGAATGACTCCGTAGGATAACTGTGCATTAGCGAAAGCACAATAGGCACAACAAAAAATAATTATATTTGTTTATACTAGCTGACCCAGTAACGCTATGGTAACGCGTTGCTATGGTAACGCGTTGCTATGGTAACGCGTTGCTATGGTAACGCGCTGCTATGGTAACGTTAATTGATACAATGGAAAAGAGCGGACAGACAAACACACAAACAACAAATTTGTGTTTTTAGAGTATATACAAGCTGACCCAGTAACGCGTTGCTATGCTAACGCGTATACAATGGAAAAATAACGGGAAAAGGGGCGGACAGACAAACACACAAACAACTTAGATTATAGATTTATAAGATCTAATCCTGTTGTTGTCAATCACTTTTTATTTAACTTAATCCAAGTAAACAGCCTTTTTGCGTACAATTAAGTGAAATAAAGTAATTACAATTTACTTTGTCCCGAATTGAGCTAACGGCTAGAAGGAACATATAATTAAATTAATAACGACGATTAGGGACCACATGCTTATTTTCGTTACACAAAGGCCCCTTTTTGAATTCAAATCCAAAATCTAAAAACACTGCTTCTATGGGAATTTATGAAATGGTATGAGTGATAAATAAAATTATAAAAATTACATTGACTGTAAAAATTAAAAGCAATTCTTATACATAACTATAAAGTTGTCCGATAAAATCTTACTATTCAGAAAGGTTCTAAATTTAATTGTATATTTATGTGTGCAAGTATTGGTTCCGCTATTAGTCTGAATTCATTTTATCCAGAATTGTAGCCCGATATGTAAACAATTAAAATCCTTAAGTAGTTAATTAATTATGTAGGATAGTAACTTATAATTGCTTTTATTTTATACAATAAGAAGACATTTTTATCATTTTTACTCGCTTTGACTCTGAGCAATAATCATCAACCGTTACAAGTCCACTGTTGGATATAAGCCTTCTCTTGAAAGCGCCACAAGGAGTGCTAGTGGAGAGCTGCGTTATCAATTGTGCGAGCGATGTAGCCTGTCCACTGTCATTTCAACTCGAAAGCGACTCAAAAAACTATGTCAGTAACTATGGTAACTTTATATCAATAAAAGTTGGCATAAACATAAAATAGACTCCAAGATACCAGACAAACTCCCATCGAAAATAAAGGCCAATGAACACGCCGTTTTTAAACGAGTAAACATTACGTATTTCTATTGCGCATTGAGAAGCTTTTTGCATACGTAAGAATATTAGGATTTATTTTTGTATCGCTATCAAGGTAAAGGATTTCGAAAGCAAGACGTCGTTAGCTAGCGTTTACATTGTTATGAAGCTGTATGTTTGACGATATCACCATACAAAGGCGGTGCTTCTCATTTGCTTTTGTGTAAAACCATCAAACATCAAACCATCTGCTATTTAATAGCTAATGACGAACAGAGGTTGAGTATACAGAAAACATAAGCTGACAGCTCGAATAGAAAATGTCGTATGCCTAGGCATTAATTACAGCGGCCATAATCCATCTACTATGATTTCAGCTTCGCCCAAGCTTACCGATTAATAATTGTTTAAGACGCATTGTTATGGAATATTAAAAAAAAAATTACTTAAGGTTTATTGATGTTATATAAAACTTTTTTTTTTACGCAGTGAAATGCCTTACGGATACCCTGCCGCTTGGCTGGCGACAGGGTTATGTGGGGCTCTCCTCCGTGCACTCACCCGACGAGGGATGCCTGGTGGGTGCACGGAGGCCTACCCACTAAAACACTGCGGCATTCCCTCAATGACCTGTCACTGGCAGACTCTCCAACGATACCGAGTCGCCCGAGAGTGTGCCAGCGGTCGGGTAGAAACCTCAGGAAGTAGAATGCGACCGTGGCCCCGACGGTGTGCGTCCGCAACCGGACCCCTCGCACAGCCAACTACATCTCATTGCGACATTTCGTCCTCCGGCTCCAATGACGCGGCTTCTCGCGGCACCACCGGCTGAGCGACCTCTGTTTCGGGGCATTTGCCCCTGACGGCAGGAGGATCGCAGTTTCTGCCTCCCATCACGTGCCCTGACGGGCGACCGACTTCGGCGCAAACGGCGCAGTGCGGCTCGTAGCTGCAACTAGTCGCCTTATGTCCGCCTCTGCTGCAGCGAAAACAAAGTTCGCTGCGGTCATTCTTGGAAGGGCACATGAATCTAGGACTTAAGATTGATCCATATTATACTAAAAAATGTATATTTGTAGTTTCGTTTTAGACAATGAAGAAAAAACTATAATTCTCAAGCCAAAAAAACTCGGTTCAGAAGAAAACCTGATTCGAGACGCTAACCCGCAACCTTTGGTCCGGTCCACTGCTCTATAAATTGAATAACTTTTGATTCAAGTCGATTTTTCAAGTATTATTTATTAAAAAATGATCATTGTACAATTTAATATTATAATTTAATTTTATTTATTAATTATGTAGTTATTTATATTTGGCGATGGTATTCCTAAATTAAGTGGAACTAATTAAGAGTACTGGCAATAATAATCTCACTTCCCTTTTAGAAATGTGCATATATATGTACATCACTTTTATGTCTCAAAAGTAAAGTTAATAGTTGTGGAAATACAGTTTAGACAAAAAATCCAGTTATTATTATATTATTAGGCAATAATAATGGATAGCATTAAAATGTAAAAATCATTAAACTATTTAAGTTAAAACACGGGCGTATACGAAATGGAAGACAAGCAAAACAGAACTCATCTCGGTCCCTCCAGATTGTTTGAAAGTTTTCTGTCGTTCTATCAAAGCTAATAGAGTGTAAGGAGCTTGGCGCGATTTAGAGTCAATATAAATTTCATAACTTTTACTCGCAGTTTAAGCGAGTTTTGAATATTTTTAATTATGAAAATTTTAATATTTAGTTTCTGAATTTTTATATTTTCAATACTTTCTTGTAGGACACACTGCCTGGGAATAAGTTATGAGCCGAGCAGATTCTAGTATTTTTCTGTTTAAATTATTATTTTGAGCGGAGCGAGCCAAACGAGCGAAGCTCCTATGGATTAGCTTCATTGGCGCAATGTCTGTTACACCATAACTTCCCGAGTTCTTAACCGATTTTAATATTTTTGGTGTGGAATCGAATCAACAGATTGGGACTAGATTGTGACGGAGCCCGAATTTTCGAAAAATTCGCATCGAAACAAAAAATAAAATTCTTTTTTAGCTATTTCGCTCCGCTTCAATAGTAGTAGTTTATGCTTAGCGACTGTATCGCCTAGTATATTTAGTGTTTTATAATACTCTTATCTAAACAATAATATTTAAAAAGTCACGAATCCGAATGTCACACCTTGAAAACAGTAAAAGTCTATAATGTTTCAATTGTCTTCATTTGAATACTGTTTCGTTTGAAATCAAAAGAAGAATTATCTATCCAAAGAAGAAAAAAGCCTGTCATTTTCACATATATTACAGTTTCACGTTTAACTTAGAAAATAACATCGTGATAAAACAAGCATAGGTATAACAAATAAACACCAATAACGATTCTTTTGAAAAGCATTGATGTTAACTTCCCAAAGGAGCAACGAAGTGTTAAGCTGATATTTTGACTGAGTTGGCTAACAGTTGCTAGACTAGGACACAAATAGTAAAGATTCTGAAGATATTCAATTTTAATGCCATAGAAATCATTAATATCTTTTTTCTATATATATTTATTTATCTATAATTGTATTAAATGCGGCTTAATACATTTTCAATATATTTATAGCCTAAACAAACATCATATCGCATCAACACAGAGAGAGGTGTAGACATTTTATTTAAAATTCATCTATTAAAATTTCGCCAATGGTATAGTAGAATATTCAATTAAAATTCTTTTAATGATAGTAAGTAATGATAGTAAGTTTATTTATATGATACTTAGCTTTATGGTCGGAAGTTACGTGAGCTTTTTAGAATTAATTTGCATAGGATTATTTTTGTATTGCGATTCATTATATCAAGTGGCGTTTTTTCGCTTCACATACAAATGTGTTTGCGTATTCATAAATTAACATATTTCCAATATATAAATACTAAGTACTGGTCAATAAAATTATATTTTGGAAGTTTTTACAGTTTTTTCTTGCTTTATGGTGGTAGTAATGCTATTTTTTTTAAATTAATAAATCATTCACTTCTAAACTATTTCCTCTGCGTGTTACCCTGTAGTTTAACCACTAATTGGTGTGGGCGTAGTAAATCGACAATGTTGTTTAAATTCGTTGAGTTTTTTATTCCCGTAATAAGTCTTTTTTCCGTTAGATTTTCATTCAATGTTTGAATCTATATTTATAAATGAGAGAGAAAAAAATGAGAAGTTATTTTGACTTTATACGATTAAACTGAGATTATCATTAATTTTATTATGTAACTCGATAAAAGAGTACTTAATCCATTAAAAATCTTGACATTGTATAGATTTCTTTTTCATTTTAGTCTAATTATTGTTTTTTTAACTAGTCCATTATTATATAACTTTTGACAATTAAAGGATCTAATTAATCGATCAAAATTATGATTGAAGTTAAACTGTAACATACCCTATTCATTAATTGAATAAATGTACATGTTTTGAAGTGTCTGTAAGTTTTTACTACATTTCTTTGTTTTTCTTAAATATTTGTTTGCATACATTATAAAAGTAAACGCTGTAGATCTGCCAAAATATTATTTATAGAAACAACTTGTATACTCAGTGTTCGCAAATATCACTGGTCTGCAGAAAATATTTTTTTTGCACTCCTTCTTATTATTATAGATGTTATATTTCTCAACAGAATCTAGGTTTTAAAAAAGTTGTATCACATCACGTATATTTGTATCACTATATATTTTTTGTGAGGGAATTTATAAGAAAATATTTTTTTGTTCGAAAAATCAATAATAGATTTAATAATTTGGACAAAATATTACATATAATCACACTAAAAACATTAAAAATCATAAGACAATGTAATGCCATAATGTTTCTGTCATTTTACTTAGTAGTTTTTTTTTGTTTTTATATTTTCTACTGGAGTTTCGCGACGAATCGAACTACAAAAATCGGCAAGCATTGCTTCCGACCATTTTCCGTTGTAGCGCCTCTCAATGTGCGATATGTACTAATGAAATCTTTCACCGTGTTCATCAGATACCGCTCCAAGATTTTCGGGAAAGAAATCTAAGTAAGAATCTAAAAAATGAGTTTGAGTGAGATGTTGCATTTGTAAGAAAGCTTTCTAAGAAAGCAGAAGTTCTTGGATGATGTCTTTGTAGTTTTCACTTTTTTGTTTACAAGAAAATTATGACAGACTGCTACGAAAGCGATCCATGCCTATTTTTCAGCTTTACTTAGCTTAATTTCAAAATTTGAGTCTTTCATGAGCTCTCGTATTTGGGGACCTACAAAGATACCCTCTTTCAATTTCACGTCGCTGCTGTTTCGAAAAAAAATTGTTTTAAGGTATTGAAAGCCTTCTCCATCCTTATTCATGGCTTTGACAACATTTTTCATTAGATCCAGCTTTAGATGGAGTGGTGGTAGAAACAATTTTGAACTAAAGGTTCTTTAATCACTTTACAACTAAAAAAAAAACATGGAGTCACAGCGAGAACTGCGCAAGCGTATGCATTAGTGTAAAAATACCATCAGTCGATATCGTTCTCTCTCTTTCTATCATACCCAAGTCGTTTTTGTGTGGAAAAATATGATACAGACTGAATAAGTTAGCGTTAGTGCAAGAATGACTCATAAAAAATACAGAACTTCGAGGTATTTAATGTTTAAAAAAAAAGGTATACGTGATAGCAAACTATCAGAAGCAAATCTAGATTCAGCATGTTAAGCTCTTCATATTTATCATATTTTTATTTAAAGGAGGATTTCGTTGCAGACCAGTGTATTTTTTTCTATTATAAAGAAAGATAAAAATAATTGGCTATACATCTTAAATGAAGAGTAATTTAAGATGTATAGCCAATTCTTTTTATCTTTCTTTAAAGCAAAATATTTAAAAAAGGAAAGATTTATAGTTATCTTAAGCATTCTTTCCTTCTGAGTAATTGTAAGATTACACAATAAGCCGCTCATACTCCCAAAGCACAAAAAAAAGTTTTATATAAATTAGAACATGTAAATATTACAAACAAAAATTCGAGTCCGAAAGTCTTCTTTCTAAATTATCGATTTGCTAGTGATGGCGAGGCTTCTATATCAAAAACTTTTTATTTTAAGATTTTTCTGATTGTCAATGTAGAGAAATATTATAATGCGACTACAATGTCAAGCTATAAGTTATATAATAAATTAACATGTGATTATTGTACTAATAGTTTAAAAAAAACATTAAAAATATTACATCACACATTCAAACGTGAATTAAGGTTTGTAGTAATATTATTTACTTTAGTGTTTTTTAGTACAAAAGTGGTGATCTTTAGATTCAAGCAAAACTAGTTCAGATTTTAGTTGTCTACGACGAGTACTAGAAGAAAAGAGGGATTGATAGTGTTCAAGAACTGTTCCATTTTATATTTCTTGCAACTAATGCTATTTTCTCATTATAAAGAAGTGAATGCATTCTGGTGACAATAGTGAATGGTCGCAGAACGCTAAGCAGATTTTTTTGATGAAATAACATTTTTATTGCATTGTGAAGGTTTTCGTGAAATAAGTATCCTCAGTATCTTTTTCTAAAACAATATTATTATCTCATTATTAAATCCCCATAATAAGAGTACATTTATATAATATCCCCGAGATTTGAGTTACAGATGCATAAAAAAACTGCTTTATATTAAAATTACCTAAAAAACTGAACATTTTATTTTACTAACTAAAAAATTGTTACTAGATGGCACTTTGCGAATCTGAATCGCACATTACTTTTGCTTTTATATTTTTTTATACTCCCTGTTGACCTACCTGGTAATGTAGTTTTGCCAGTCCAGTGAATTGACA
Organism: Calamotropha paludella; assembly: GCA_927399485.1. Lineage (NCBI taxonomy): Eukaryota > Metazoa > Arthropoda > Insecta > Lepidoptera > Crambidae > Calamotropha > Calamotropha paludella. The sequence continues at coordinate 21,329,009 of OV656817.1, read as the reverse complement.
CTATACTTATTTGGTCGGTGGAGGAGGTGGATATTCCCTTGAGTAGTATGGTTTGGCGTTATCCTAAATTTGCGGTCTCTCTTATGGTCCGCCCCTAATTGGTCATCATCAGTCATCCCTTATGTACTTGTATTGTGTATGTTTTCACAATAAGTTAACCCTACCCTACCTTATTATTATATCTTTATTTGAGATATATAAGAAAGAGTTTTGGCACATGAGTTTCTTGCCCGATTCTTCTCATGTTAGCCCCTACGTTCGGAATCGGGTCGCTCGTGGCGATTACATGCGCGGCATCAACTCCGCGGATGTACTTGCCGCTAGCGCACGGGTTATCTTTATTATAGTAGAATATTTCCTTAATTTTGTAAAATTGTCGATTTTAAGTGCCCCCAAGGGCCTATGAAATACAGTAATTTTTTTTTGTATAGGATTAGAGAAAATAATATTAACAGTGCAACAAATATATTGTTGATATTTCCATTTACGCACAAGCTTCTTCTTCAAGTTTAATTATTATGTAAATTATAATTCTTATATCATTTCTTTGAAATATTGTCAATTCATAAAATAAACTACTCCGTAAAGTAAACATTCATTGTAATTTTTTTATACCAACATTGAAAAAAAAAAAAAGGTATGAATGCTTAAAACTTATAGTTAATTCCTATGTGAAAAAATAATAGTTGCTAATTTAAACGAGGTCTATTTTATGACATAGCTTTATTTTCATCATAAACAAGAAGAAATAATATATAAATAGAAAAAAAAATTAACGCTATAATTAGACTTGATTTTTCATTTCACTTCATCATCATCAAGTTTATTGACCTTTGTGTATACGTGTTATTATAAAATTTTAAGCAAAGTTTATGTTGCAAAATAAAAACAGCCTTCGTGATAAATTGGATAAGCCTTATTGAACGGAGCTCCACAAATCGAGGAAGCCGATACGCGTGAAATACGCCTCCTTATTATGCCTGTCTATTTTTTATCTGTGTAGTGCATGGAGGTTTTATTTACGAGGCAGTTTCGTGGAATAAAATATCTTGAAAGATTTATTTTTTGGAATAACAAATAATAATGTATTTATATTTTCATAAGTGTAGACATACGTGCACTTTATACGTGCTTTTGTTTTTGTGCAAAATGCCTTTATTTCGATTCTGTAACATTAACAATGTCTATTGTTATATCTGTGAAATGAACATGGCAACAACAATTTTTAAAAACATCCACGGTTTACTCCGAAATTCATCATTTGTTTGAATCTTGAAGTTGGATATTGCTACTTGCTACATCGTAGCTCGTAGCAACATCACGTAATCGTTACGGCAGTCATCGCGTCGCTTGAAATCTTTTCACGATACAATTTCTTTGGAATATTTTCAAGATACAATGTTATTGTTCTTTTTACGAAAAAGGTTTCATTCCAGTTTTCATTTTACTTACTCGTGGATTCAAATATGGTGGCAGTAACTCAAGAATAAAAGCGTTTTTCCCTTTGTTACTAGGAGGATGGTATTTTATAAACATTTATTTTATACGAAAGGTCTCAAGATAATTTATATTTATTTATGCATATTTCACGATTAGTTAAACTTGAAATTAATCATTGGTATTATTTTAAGGAATTCAAACTTCGTAAAGTGATTACAAGAAATCATGCCGGGATTTATGTTAAGCTAATTTGATTCAAGCCTTTTAGACAATTTATAATACCTCTTTTGTTCATTTGAGCAGTACTCTACAATTTGACTTCGTAAGATTGAATTTTAATATTAAATTCAGACAGTTAAGATCAGTTTTGAAATTTGTATAATTAATTGTATAATTACTTATAAGTAGCTGATTTCCGCGACTACGTCTATTATTAGTATTTGTCTATTTGATAGTTTCAAAATTTTAAATAACCTAATTTAGAACAACTATTGATTCTTATGCGACACATAAATAAAAGATTTTATTTATATAACGGCGATGATAATTCTTGATTTTTAATCTCGGCCGTAGTTATTAAGCATAATGTAAGTGTACGTGGGTATTGGTTAAAATCACAAATGTCGATATGTTCAAGTAAAGTGTAATTCTTACCACAAATTGGTAACACAGTAGTATAGGACGCGCGACAGTTTCTAGACGCGTGTTTACGGTTACGTGTAACAAGACTCAGCTTTGTTCAGCCGACCGTCACATCATAGACTCCATCGAGCGCCTTAAACATTAGAAAGAAAGAGAAAGAAAGAAAGAAAATACATTTATTTCGGACTCAAACACAACAACAACAAAATGTATATAATTAAAATGAGTAACAACTTAAAAGAGAAAGATACATGTAAAATAGTATAAAGAAAATTAAAAAAAAAATTATAATGTTCATATTTAAGAATTTTGAAAAAAATTAACATTAATTAAGAATTAATAGTCTATTTCACTTCTACTTGAATATTAAATTTAGGAAAACAGTGAAGTGTACTTAGAAAATTGCCTAAAACTCTTGAGTCGCCAAGGAAAATGATACATGCTTCAACTTATATATTACTTGTTTAAGGACCGGCCTTACGCGCAGCTTAAATGGCCCTAAATTACCAATTATGGGCCAAAGTATATTAGTCGTTGTGTCATCAAAGTAACTTAATAGTTGTGATTAATTGCTCCAATAGTTACGATAAAAAAGTTAAAAATAAGCTTGGGATATCGTATCATCGGTATTTTAAATTAAGGTTTAACAATATTTAATAACCATAAATTGGCAAAATTTCTAATAAAATAATAATAAATATCTGAGTCTTGTTGACTTATTACGTTAAATTTTTATAAACGATCATTTATATAAAAAATGGATATTCGAAAGTACCTACAAGACTGCCAGGTCTTAAGCCGCACAGCCAGTACTTACATACTTTTAAAAACTTTTTACAGATGGTACTACTTTCTTCTTATGTAAGAAATGTCTTTTCTTCCTAAAAAGTTGGTGTAAATTGTTCACTTGGGCATATCCTTTAGCTGGTAATATATAAGTAGGTATATGCCAGTTGAATACTGTAGGTTTTAGAAACTATTGAAAAGTGTGAGAAAATAAATAAAATGGCCAATAAAATGGCCTTTTCTGGTATTAGTCTCCTGATTTGTGCTACAACAAAATATGTAGTTTATTTAAAACAAAATATAAATATAGCCCATCGGTTCTAAAATCAGCTTGAATCCAGGCGGACTAACTTCGATCTTCGCCGATGTTACAATGAGGGGTTACGGGTATATTAATAATCCGTTTCATGCATAGTTAAGGTTTTTAATCATATATATAGTACTAGCCGACCCGGCCACGCGTTGCTGTGTTATAAATTAAAATGAAATCTATCCTATATCCTAAGCCAGAACAAATCCAGCAAAGTGAAAAAAAAAATTCAAAATCGGTTGAGTAGTTTCGGAGTTCATCGCGGTCAAACACTGTGACAGGGACTTTGTATGTATAAAGATTATTTTCATTACATGAGAAAAATAATCATAACCCCAACCATAGTTAAGTATCCAGCAGCTCTGCAGTTGTTATACAATCCAACACATCATAATTGTCATATTTCCAGTTTTGCTTTACCTCATCAAGCTGAGCACTAAACTATGTCACGTAGTCTTAACTAAATAAAGGGCCTATCAAACCTTTCAAATGCCATAATCCAACTGATAAAAGATTCTCAAACTTCGGAACATGAATAAAATATTGTACTTGGACATTTTCAAGTGAACAGATCTGATATCTTCCATCTTTATTGATCGAATTTTATTGTCGATTGACTACAAAATGAATTAAAGAGTTGACTTCCATTGAATAATATTTTCCTTGCAAAGTTACTTGCAATGTCGAAGGAGTTAAGAATTATAAAATTGAAATAATTGATAATTCAGGCCAAATAAGCCTAGTCCAAAGTAAGCTCTAGGCTTGTTTTATTAATACTAGGATAACGGATTTATCTACATATATATTTATAGTAATAAATACCAGTATCTACCCCTTCTGGAATTCGAACACAAGACCGTCGGTGCGAAAGGTAGGATCGCTACCGTTGTACTAAACGGTAAAAGAAGTTATCATTTTATCACTACATAGTATAAAACAAAGTCACTTTCTCTGTCCCTATATCCCTATGTATGCTTAAATCTTTAAAACTACGCAACGGATTTTGATGCGGTTTTATTAATAGATAGAGTAATTCAAGAGGAAGGTTTATATGTATACTACATGCATAATATAGTAGAGATTTGCATCCGTGCAAAGTCGGGATGCGCCGCTAGTTTTTAATAATTTAAACATAAGTTATAAAATTTGAATACATACATATATGAATATATACTATAAAAACATATTTATAACTACAGAATCTGCAACTACAAGAACTGGATGATTGAAAAGGTGACATTGATTTTTTTCATCATCATCATCAACTCTATATTAGACCCTACATCATATCTCCAAAGCGGATTGACTTAACTGAAGGTGCAAACCAAGGTTAAAAAGGTCTCGAGTTATTAAGTTTTTGGTTTTTCATCGGACGCTGGGCCTCCTCAAAAGCGACTAAATCTTATGATTGCAACCCAAATGCGCCTAACATGATGCAAACAAGCTCTTCACTTCCTTTTTATTTTATACAAACATTTAATCAATTCAAAACTTTACATAACTCCTTTGACTGTCTAAGTACTTAAGATATATCCCTTACAGCCACTAATAGTGAATATGTGTATCAAATAACAGAGTACGTACAATTACGTAGGCAATAATACTTGCTTCAAGAGGGAATATCGTAGCTATTAAATATTGAAATTTGAGTAATCTTACAACAGATAGAGCTTCCAAAGGCTTGTTGCCTTCACATAAATCTGTGCACTATTAGCAATTATAAAGTCCCTTCTGTCTGTTACAAAATCTTATTATAGAAACGCGCTTTAATGGATATGGTTTCTATTCTAAAACCGTGTATTTCTTGTTTTAGATAAGCTAAAATAACTCGTCATATGAAAGTTTCTAATTTTAGAACGAAGTGATAGAAAGGCCTTTAGTTTTTAACCAGTAATTTTGGCGTTTTTTGGATCCTACTGTTCGAAATCATGGTCCTTAGAGCTTTTTGAAAACGTGGCATATCTTTCTTTTTTAATTCTGTTTTTATATTAAATATAAAACAAAATGACATATAAGTGAATTCCACCTACAAATAAATTCCACACGAGCTCATAGTAGAAAATGAAATACGTTTGTGAACTTCGACGCCTCTCCCAGCGTCTCGATAGCTCAGCGGTCAGAGCACTTGCTCGCATAGCGAAAGCTCGCTGGTTCGAATCCTACCTGAGGGCTCGATGATGTGATAGTTTTTATAGGCGTACTTTAAATCTTATTCGGTTAGATTTTGTTTGAAAAAAGCTGAGACATACTCCAAAGTCATACCATTGGTGTATTGATCAGATTACAGCACACAGTACATGCAAAGGGAGATCGGTTGCGAATTTTGGCATCGTCATACCAAACCTAATATTTGTAAGTGGGAAGGGACCTTATAGATGGGTACGAGGAGATTCAATTTATGTGCGCGCGGGGTTTATCTTGAATTATTATAGTGTATAAATTCATTTGTATGAAAATCATTGAGTATAAAATTATTTCTTTATAAAAGGCGTGTTTTTTCTCCGCTAAAAGGAGTCCTTTCAACTTGACTCCTATTTTCCGAGGTGTATCCATGCCAATCACTGACCATCTTGAGCTTCTCGGTATGTCTTTGTCACCAACTCTCAATTTTGGCTCTTTCGTTGAGACCAAGGCTCAAGTGGCTTCAAAAAAACTTGGCATTCTAGCGAAGGTGAGAAAATACTTCACACCGGAACAGTTGCTCACCCTTTACCAAGCACAAGTTCGATCGTGTATGGAGTATTGTTCTCATCCTTGGGACGGTTCCGCCCGATAGCAGCTCCAGACGCTTGAGTCCATTGAGAGAAGGGCCAAGAGGCTCATCGGCGATGAGGATCTTTTCTATAAAAAGCTCAAAAGCCTTGAGCATAGACGGAAGGTAGCAAGCAAATCCGTATTTTAGAGGATACATTTCGGATAGTGTGCAGCAGAATTGCACAACCTTGTTCCACCGTCCCTATTTTTTTATTGGACAACCAGACTTACAAATAGGCACTATTATATGGTAGATATACCAAAGAGCCGCACTAAGCGTTTTAGTTCCAATTTTGTGATACGTACCGCTAAGAAGTGAAACCCTTTGCTTGAGTCTGTGTTTCCTGACAAATACAGGGGTCTTCAAATTACGAGTGATTTCTAGGTAAGCGCTTCACATCCTTGATCGCATGGTCGCTTACCATCAGGCGAGATAGTGGTCAAGCGGATGCCTATTTTCTATAAAAAAAATTTGCAGCTATCCGTTAAAAGTACTGTTAATTGTCGTAACTATTGTGTTTTTATTGATGATAGAAGTTACTTGTGACGCAGGTACTCCAATTTTTTAACATATAATAAAACAATAGAACCATGTGCCTGTACAATTAATTTAAGAGCCTAATACATGGAGGGGGGCGAGAGATTGATAAAAGATATTCAGGATTTAATAATAATATTCAAACCAAATGCACAGAAATATGCAGATTAAGTTAAGCTTAAATCAATGTTAGCAAAATTGATATCGTAAAAATATCGAAATTAAAAGACAATATTTTTTAATTAACTGCTCGCTTGCTAATAGCAAACTGTTGACAGTTGAATGATGTATAAGGATGAAGGCTCGAAAAATGGTATAGATATAAGCTTTTTTAACTGTTTTTACTTTATTATGTAGAGTATATGGATGGGTTAAAAAAATTGTATGAAATGTTATCTTTATAGTATTTGGTAAAATGTAATTACCCACAGAAAAAGTCATGGCGCGGATAAATAATATGAACAAATATACCAGGCCACTAAGAAAGTAAAAAAAAAGAATTTATGTATAAGGCACTGGTCGATTATAAATAAAAAAAAAAACGGGTTGCACTCCGGGAGTGCCGGCTGAAGTGAAAACATGAACAATAACGTTGTGCATTTTTGATATTTAGAAATGGTTAAGGAATAATTTCGCGCGAATTGCTTTAATGTTCAGTATAAAAGTGCTATCATTTATGTGGTAAAATACAATATTCATTTATTGCGCTATCGTATACAAACATGTCAACAAACACACCAAGTCGTGTTCGTTGCATTTTTTTGTGCGCATGTGCAGGATTTTGCACATGCGCAATGAATAAAATCAGTTGAACGCATGCGCAAACGCAAACTCATGACATTACCTGCCATTTAAAATTTCATAATGACAGTTTTAAAAAAAATAATAATGTAACTGTCACTATGAAGTTTAAAAATGACACGACTATACGCACATCGCGCAAGCGCCCTACGCCGTCTTACGAATTTTCGATCAGGTCACGTGTCCTGACGCGAGTTTAAAAATTTTTACCCATTCCAAAAAAGTACACAGCGCCGCTAAAGAAGTAAGGCGGAAACACATTATTAAAACGCGACGCGACGCAACGTGTCGACACCCGATATACACCGTGCACATTACCAACACGCGACGCCACGACATACTAGCAATTTCTGAATACAGTTAGCTAACAGCAGTGGAAGTGTATGGTCATGTACTATGGATTAACATAATTTATTATCTCTTGAAAACCGTAGGATGATGTGCGATCTAGTTTTTCTCTTTAAATTATTAAATAATAAGATAGATTGTCCAGTTCTTCTATCACAGATCAACCTTATAGTCAAGGCACGAGTAACCGCACGCTCCTCACGCCCCATAAAAATATTCGTACCACCACAATATCGCAAGAATTAGACTCGCAATAGCTATTTTGCTCGCTGTATGAAAACATATAACGAACAATTCTACAAATTACACCTGTTTTGTAACACATTGACTGGTATCAAGTCAGACATTTTCAATATATTTAAGTAAAATGCTAATAATGTTCGTTTTAATAATTTTTAAGTAAATTAATACTTATTTTGTTGTGTTGTTGCCTTAATCATAGATATTTAATAATAAGCTAATTCGTATTTTAATGTACTTTTATATTTTGATTTAAACTAGTTTCTGTTCCTACATTTATGTACCTAATTAATATTGGGCACTCATTATTCTACAATTGATGTCAAAATCTTGTGTACTTTATTATTTCTAATGACTGTTTCGTGCCAGAATAAATAAAGAAAAAATTAATACAATAAATGCAAAATATAATAATAAATTGACATAAATTCTGTTTGATAGTTTGAAGAATAGGGATGGGTCAACGAATTCGTATTCGCTCTGTGACAGTTCTCAAACGACTGACGCGTGGCATCGGGTGTTGTCTAGAAACATACTACGCGCGCCGCGTCGGATGGCGCGTTTACCCCCACCATGGACAACACACCGACCTGGCCCGTCTGGATCGGGTGGCGTGTGAGCGCATGGCGTCGCGTCGGATGTTCATAGTATGATTCTGGTCCATAGAAAACAATACATTTGATTCGACTCAACACGCATCGCGTTTCATCGGGTCGCGTCGCGTGTTAATAATGTGTTTCCGCCTGTATTCACTTCAAAAAAATGCAAATAAAAGAACCATCGTTTGAATTTAGAATTTCCACATTTTTTGAGAGCTTTATTAAAATACCTTCTCTCTTTGAAAAATGGATCTGCGTCCAGAACATTATCATGCGACGATTTATATTTTTTAAAAAACTAAGATCAAACAACTCGTCGAGTCGTTTGACCGACTTCAAATGACATTTATGAGTAAAGGCTCTTCTCAAACAACCATCTACCGTTGACATAACGAAGTCAAGCGTGGCCGTCTAACTTTGATAGTTAAAGAAAAGACTGATTGTCTTTCTGCGGCTGTTACTCAGTAAAACGTGCTAGCAATGAAAATTTTATTTTGATATAGATTCAGCATATATTGCAGACTGGGTCGAGAAGCATTCACAAAATTCTACACTAGTATATTCACGTGAGAAGAATAGTCTTGCTCTGGGTGCCACATAACCTCACGGATTCCCAAAAGAAGGCTATTAATCCCCTATTTTAATGGTACCTTGACATGATTAATAAACTAGAAGCAAACTCGTCTCAGCGAGTACGATGTTGTGATAGGTGATGAATCCTATTTATACGATAAAGAACCAACGCCTACCAAAGTGAAGCGATAGAGTGCGCAAAATTTTGAACGCTAGTTATTTCACTTTGACGGGATATGTGGTTTCGATTTCATAAGCTGTATCAAAAATGCCTTTTATGGCTGTTATTCCGCAATTAGCAACAAGCGACCGAACGCTCGCGACTCAGCGCTCAAAACGAGGTACTTCATGGACACCATACCAGTCAATGTCTTGGGTCACATTCATTAGAGTCCTGGTCAGGCACCGTCTTTTTATTGCCCAAAATAAAAAAGACTTCATCGCTAAAAGATGTACATAAAGAGATCGAGAATACCGTAGAAGAATTGTTTGCTACGGATTGGAAATTATTTACAAAATGGTTCAGACGCATGTAACTAGTAAAGAGGCTAGACGCTAGATTTCTTTGTAAGAATTATTAAAAAGGGGTTTATAAATATAAGTTAGCTTTTCAGTTATTCAAAAATTATGTAAGTATAATATCTATGTGTACTTACCGAATTTACTTCATTCTCAGTAAACGAAATATCTGGAAACAAAAAATATTTACAGTTTATAACCAACATGTCAATGAAAATAATTAAGCGTTATGTAATCTGTGTCAAAAAGTGTATACGATATTTTGCCATCTGCGTAATTCCATTAGAATTTATTGAAAAAGTATCCTAATTAAACTTCGTCCAATCATAGGGTTGGTGTGCGTTATGAGAAAGTCGAAAGAGATTGCGAGCCACTGCCCATTCAGTGGTTGCCCATTATGGTCTATTGTTAAGATTGTTAGCGGAGTCCCAACGGCTTGCAAAAAGTTTTGTTGGTTTCCGACCTTTCTGTTGCTTAATTTTGTAACGAGTCTTCTTTTAAAGATGTATGTAATTAAAGTTTTGTTGTCATCAAAACAGATTAAGGGCTTCATACAGATTTTATATTTTTTTATATATACTGGTTGTATTATTACAATTCTCTATTCTTCAAATTAACACCATTTATTTTAATTAAAATTGTGTAAGTAAAATTGTGTTAAATTTTACGAATAATCACAACCCTACCGAGGGAGACAAGAGTACTTACACTTTGATACAGTCTGAATAACTTTGTAATAAATGCTTTCTCGCTTTGGATATTTGGCGCATTTTTCTTTGCACGCGTTTGTTTTAAACTTTAATGGTCACCAACATTCATCTCAGCTAAAAGACGTCTATTGCTGGACGAAAGCCTTTCCCATAAATGGGGGGTTTGACATAATCTTCATGCTTGGCAGGTGGGTTGGATGTCGCAGTAAAAGATCACAATTCGGAACACACTGTCGCCCGTTTTGTGCCAATATATAATACATAATATTATATTGCTAGTCTCTGTAAGTAGCTGCGTTGCCCAGCAAGAGAGACAGTTATTTATACTTGACTAGTGGACCCGACAGACGATGTCCTGCATGTTATTTTTGCAGTATAGATAAATAACCTAGATACCGTCTGCAGCGCCATCTGCCGGGCTGATTTGTGAATCTAAACCATTCTCAGATCCCCTTGAACACACACAAAAAATTTCATTCAAATCGGTCCAGCCGTTTAGGAGGAGTTCAGTGACATACACACTCACAGAAGAATTATATATATAAAGACAAGTTATGCGCATGCGTTGCGACAGCAGTGGGGAAAGCTCTCATCTCTTAAACATGTAATCTTAAGACATGCGCACAACGTCCAAAGTTTAAATGAGGGAGACAGACATATCTATTTTTCTAGACCCCTATTAGCAATATAGGAGTACTAAGTATATGGATTACTTCTACTTTCATTAATCGCCTTTTTATCATCTTTAAGTATGAAGGGTTGTTTATTATTACATCTTATTACTCTGCCGGACATCATACTGTTGACACTAACACTAGTATTATTTAAAACCGGTATTTTCGAACATATTTTTTCCAGTTCATTTTAATTAGGGATGCAACCTGTATCGAAACTCTGGCATCACGTGTAAACACTGCATCTACAGAAGTCGGGGCTGTTGCAGCAGCTGCAGAAACTTGAAAAGTTCGAAAGTATGCCTTGCAAGCAGTAACAACTTTTTTCTCTTCGTAGCGGAGATTATAGGTTATGGGGCCCGAAAGCCAGGCTTTTCTTCAAAAGAACATCCGCCGGATTTGGCAGTTTCTTTGGTCAACGTTTAAGTATAGCTATCTTATAGGGAAATGCTGCCAGCGTTTTGGACACTTTGTGTGAGGCTGATTTTTATCTTTTTTAGTTATTTTTCGATTCCCAATAATTCTTATGTCTGACTTGTTTTATTTTAAGTTCATAGTTTTTCTTGTTTTCTGTATAAAGAAACTATGTATTTATTTATAATCATAATATAACATTGTAAATAATAAGTTAATATAAATATTACTTTTTTTTAAATACTAATATTAAAGTTTTGGTCACCGATCCGATGGCCTGCTTCTGAAAATGTTGCCTAGCATTCCATATTACTAAACGTGCTAACTTTTGCGTCATTTATCTCCTCAGCACTGCTCTATTGACTAGCTCAGAACTACTCCATTAAGCTCCTCATTCAAATGAATATCCTAGGATTTAAATAAATATCCAAAAAAGGTAACATACATTATTAAAGAAAGTGCCATTTTACGAACTAAAAGGGCTTTCCACTATTTGAATAAGCTTTCCATCTCAAGTAAAAGAAACATTGAAGATAAATTGCCGCAATCAATACCTAGCTCAGGCACATACATCAGCAATGGAACTGAAACAGACATTTGATTTCATAAATAATAGCAACCGAAACTCGATACAAATAAAATATATGGTTACTGATTTAGATAAACTCGTTAGTAAATCAATCTATTACAAATAGCCAAAAAAATTGAATTGATTTTGAACCCTATCAGTTCGGCTTTAAGTCAATTGTAGAAGTCTGACAGTTCTGGATAGGTTAATGTGTGACTCGACATGGTCAGTTTAATATTTGAAGTTAAAATGGAAATCAATCATATTAGTACAATTTAGTATCATGAATCTTAGTTTACAAAAATAAACTTTATGCTAAAATTATCAACATAAAGTTTAATCTGTTGATAATCTTAGCACACGGCGTCTTTTAAACGCACTGTCGACGCGCGATTTAGTAACGTGCATAAGACGCGCGACGGCAGCGCTTCATTTATTTCACAGAGCAATATTTGGCACATCTAATACGTATAGGTATCTGTATATATGTATCGGTATCTGTATAGATATTATATCGATATCTGTATAGATATACTATCGATATAAACGTATCAATACAATATCTATACAGATACCGATTTAAGCGCGAAACTGAATTTATGCAGGTATTCAAAGGTAGAATACAAACGCGCGTCGACTTACGTTGCAACGCTCTTATTGAGTCAATGTTTTGCTAACCATACAATAAAAGTAGCCTGTGTACTCCATATTGTTTCTTTGTCTGTCTAAGCGAGAACAAACAAACAAATTTTGTTTTAATTATTAATTAATTAATTATGAAACAAAATTAATAAACTATATGCATTTGTAAAAGCTTATATATTGAGGTCACAAATATACACTTAAATTTTATTCTGATGTATAGAGGATAGATCTATTTCTCAATTCATGACTAGTAGACTTGACTTATGTTGTAAGTTCGAAACTGGGCTCAGGGGACATAGTTTGTCCACTAACTTCGTCGTTGAAAATTATTTCATTTGCTAGTTGTGGAGAAACGACTGAAGTTCAACTAAATACATTCAAGTCGGGGCGTCTGCTGTCTACGTGTGTAGCAAATGGTTCAATAATATATTTCAGCAAAATTTAGTTTCTGTTGAGAATTTCAGTAGCTTAAAAGTAAATACTTTTTTTAAACACAGTTCATTTTCTTTGAACGTTTATCGTGTTTCTTACAATTGTCTATGTTAAGTACTAGTATTTGAGTATTTCGTTAAAGCTTCAGAATACACTAATTATTTAAAAAGAGTACATAAAACAAAAACTTTAACAAACTAGCACAAAAAAAATATGAAAATAAACTCATCAGAATAAAACACTTTTTTACGGATTTTTGCGCATGTTTTATTTTATTTTATATTTAATCCTGATGTTTCGACTCCTTTACAGGAGCCGTGATCACAGGATGACTAAGATGATGGTTGTCATGTATTTTCTACTACCTTCACAATATTTTAATAGGGCACGTTCCTAATTATTGCCCGATCACGGCTCCTGTAAAGGAGTCGAAACGTCAGGATTAAATATAAAATAAAATAAAGTGTAAGAACTAAAAATAAACTCATTTTCGGTATAAGTAAAATGTATATAAATAATAAATTATGTCACAATTATTTATTGAAACTTTATCTTTATTCATAACGATGTCCCAAAAATAGGGTAAAAGGTAGAGCATCGTTAGAACTACCCGAATTACATCCACGTATTTTTCCCGGTTTTTCGTAAGCTCCAATTTTTTTACATAGATTATTAAGTACTTGAATTTTCATTTCTAAATTAGGCGATTAACATATCTTGCATAAACAAAAACAATCATGGTTAAGTTGGATACTATCACGCCAAAAGAAAATGTCGAACCATGTGTTAAAAATGTTTGTCAAAATATATGAAAAAAAATGCGTTACTCAAAAATTACGAAAAATCACATAAACATGTATGGCGGTGATTCGAATAGCCCTCCTGATGTCTACCGCTTGATTGCCCTTTCAACGTGTGTAGATAAAGTTTTAATATCTAATTGTATAAAAATAAAATAGTCATTCATATTTTACTGATACTTGGGTATATTTTCATGTTTTTATCATTATTCAATAATCCATTACATTAATTCTTAATTATTCTTGACAGGTCTTGTACGTGATTAGGTGTGACTAATATAGAGGATGAGAAAGCAACTAAAATGCTATTGTCATAATTAATTAATGTACATAGTTCATTTTCCTGTTATATAACAATAGGTCCATCTGTCCATAAACGCGTACACCAGTATTGGAAAACCATTAACCCAACTTATGTATCGACCTAAATGATAAAATAATAGTGTCGATTCATTTTGCGAATTATAGTCGTTTTGTTCTCCTGTTCCCTGTTCTCCTGTCCTGTAGATACAATTTTATTTTAATAAATATATTAGGGGTTAAAGTATGAAATTGCCGATTTGTACTGAAAATCTATATTGTTTATTTTTTAAATTTTTAACAAATTTATTTAATCAAAATAGTTGCCATTATTATCTATACATTGCTGCCATCTAATGGGAAGGTCATTAATGCCTTTGCGATAGAATTCCGACGATCTAGACTGCACAAACTGTGTGAAAGCATTTTGTACTGCCTCCTGGGAAGAAAACTTCTTGTCACGTAGATAATTGTCCAAATCACGAAAAAAATGGTAGTCCGTTGGAGCAAGGTCTGGTGAATACGGAGGATGACGAATGGTTTCTAACTGCAGTTCCTGAAGGGTCAAAATGGTTTCTCGTGCTGTGTGAGGTCTCGCGTTGTCGTGGAGCAATAATGGTGAAGATCGATTCATGAGTCGGGGCTGTTTTACTGCTAGTTTTGTCAACATGGTTCGGAGTTCGGCACAATAGACATCTGCCGTTATTGCTTGACCAGATCGGAGAAAACTATAGTGAATAACACCATGCTGAGACCACCAAACAGTTACCATTACCTTTTTATTGGTAAGTTTTGCTTTAGGACACTGTTGTGGCATTTGACCTGGGGTCAGCCATTGCATTTTTCTTTTCCGGTTATCATAAAGAATCCACTTTTCATCACATGTTACAATTCGATCCAATATTCCTTCATTTCTGTACCGGTTCAACAAGGCAACACAAGTTTCAACACGCGTTTCTTTCTGCAGATCAGTCAAATCATGAGGCACCCATTTTTCGTATTTTTTTATTTTATTGATTTGACGCAAGTGAGTCAATATTGTGGGTAAGGTAACGTTAAACCATGCCGCTAATTCCTGGGTACTTTGACTAGGATCGGCTTCCACTATCTCTCTTAATTCATCGTTATTTACCTGTGTGGGCGGTCTTCCTCGTGGCTCGTTCTTTAAGTCGAAATTTCCATCACGAAAGCGTTTAAACCAAAATCGCACGGTGCGTTCATTAGTAGACCCCTCTCCAAACGCAGCATTGATATTGCGGGCTGTTTCTGCCGCGTTAGTTCCGCGTCGGAACTCGTATTCAAAAATAACTCGAATTTTCGCAGTATCCATCTTTCTTGTCTAAATTGAATAACAAAAACAATTGAAAGTCGATATTCAAATGTTTTACATTTTTTAAAAAAAGAACATCATAGAAACCATTTAAAAAAAGTTTCATTCGAAAACCTCAAACCATGAAGATTCTATGTCAATTCAAAGAACCTATTGCAATAAAACGGCAATTTCATACTTTAACCCCTATTATATATATATATATTTTGTGCATTTTTTCAATGCTATCTTATAAGATAAATTATTTTCATAAAAAAATACTGGGAAAAATCGGCTCGGCTCACAAAATTTCGACGAGTCTTCGCAAGGGTCGGTAGCTCAATTGGGAGAGCATTGAACCGTACTTCCAAAGGTTGCGGGTTCGATTCCTGCCTAAGAGTTCCCTTGTTAGCCGAGTCGATTTTTTACCGTATTTATTTTTTTTTATAGAAAATAGGCATGCGCTTGACCACTATCTCGCCTGATGGTAAGCGTAAATAATTTAAGATATAATTTTACTTGGAATTTGTAGTTGACATTAATATTTCCTTTGTCGGATTGGACAGATGTGTGTGTGATGAATACGATCATTTGTACCTGAGTCATGTGTAATTGTAGATATTTCTTTGAAAATTTCTTATTTATATTTGGTTTGGACCTTTAGAGGGATTAAGATAATAAGATTAACAAGACAAATATATAAGGCAAATATGCATAGGTAAGTCGGTAATGGCAAACGAAGGCAAACTTTTAGGGACCAAATAGTTTAAAAGTACCCTTAACCGAAGAGCTTGTATGAAAAGGCTGACGAGAGTTGAAGAAGCTAGAGATGTATGTCGGTATTGTGGTTAGTGGAAATCTGTAATCTCTGCCTATCCCTGCGGAAAAAGGCGTGATTGTATATTTGTATATATATGTGTATGTGTGTGTGTGTGTGTGTGTCAAATCAAAACAATGAGCCGAAGTGGCATCGTGCGGCTATTGCAAGGTCACGCGCTGCCGCTGTTTCGGTCTCTGATTGGTTAGCGCGAATCACGTGTTTGTTTCCGGCCCCGCACCGCAGCGCACCACGTAAAAATTTACGTATTAATCACATTGCCATGCCACCATGTAGCTATATTTATAATGCCCGAGCAATGTGATAAATAGGTTAGTTTAGATTGTAATTAATCACTTGGCCCGGGCATTATTCATACTGCCCGCATTAATCATTTGACCTATAACATAAACACGTCTATCCAATACCCTTGTATCCTTTATACAAGCCTTGCAGTGCTTTTTTTTGGGCTATACTAATTGGTGTATATATTCAAATTCAAATATTTAAATATTTTATTTCAGTAACTTAGTCTATTACAAA
The DNA here is from genome assembly GCA_927399485.1 of Calamotropha paludella. Lineage (NCBI taxonomy): Eukaryota > Metazoa > Arthropoda > Insecta > Lepidoptera > Crambidae > Calamotropha > Calamotropha paludella. Next base: position 21,312,247 of record OV656817.1, on the reverse strand, counting down.
TATTAGATGTGGGAACCCCCCTTTAGGCAAAAGATGGCCTGTGGTAGGAAGAACCGCTCTTTTAACAAATAGTTACAAAGCTAACTAAATCTCAACTGCTAAACACTAAACAAACAAGTAATATAATGTTTTAATTAAATATATTTATCTTTTCATACTGCTAATATTTGTGCAGTATGTGTATGTGTGTGAGTGTGCATGTGAGTGTGCGTGTGTGTTTGCGTGGGTGTCGGACTGTGAGAGAGTGTGTGTGCCTGTGTTGTATTGTTATAAATATGCAAAAATCGTAATAATAATACTTATTACTATTTTTATTTTGTTAGCTATGATAACATTGAGATTATAATTATAACTCTTATTTCAGATTATCACATGCCGATCTTCAGCATTACAACCTCTCATTGGGAGAGCCTCAGATTAACCTTATCACGCGGTTTTTATGTAGTAATTAAGGTCTCTTCATGAAATTTTCCTTATCTGCAATCACGTGCGTACCGCATTTACACGTGTTGCTCGTTTTATGTACAATGTAAATACCATTGTTCTAAATCTAAGTTAAGCAGCTTAATCACCCGTACCACACCATGTAAGTGAATTACTTTTAGAGATATCAAAAAAGTTGTTAAAAATCCTTATGAACAGAACCTTTTGCAAAATTAATGATTATTTAAATAACAGAAATGTATAGAGTCTAATAGCCTTCAATTTTAATAACTATACTGCTAATTATTATTTTGTAGTTATTTTTTTAAGTATTATTAAGTGTTTACTATATAAGAACAAGTTCTCCCGTCATAGGACTTATGAAGCCATGGCACAGTAACGCGTTGCTATGGTAACGTTAATTGATACAATGGAAAAAGAGCGCGAAAAAGGGCGGACAGACAAACACATAAACAATAAATTTGTGTTCTTAGATTATAGACTAGCGGCCCGTCCCGGCTTCACACGGGTGGACAAAATTGTTTAAATTTTTTCTATTAATAAATATTTCTCCGGTAGCGCCATCTTGCGTCCGGTAGACGAACTACTTGCGGTACACGCGTGGCTATGGTAACGTTATTGATACAACGGAAAAAGAGCGGACAGACAAACATACAATCCACTGTGATCTTAGATTATAGATTATTCGTAATAAAAAAAACAGCAGGCCACGCGAAAATTTGAATATGGTAGCAATTGGTACCGTTGTGACGGGTGCAGTCGGGAGAAATAAAAGCACTCAAGGTCACTTGTTTTTTGTATTTAAGGAATTAAGGCACAAAATAGTGCCTTAAAGAAACTTATAGACTTATAAACAGGAACTGGTGGTACAGAATACATATACAGGAAAACTTGTGAATTATGCTTATGAGGTTATTATACTTGTGAGCTTATTATAACTGCTCAGCACTATAAATACATTTAAATAATTGTTATCGGTGAGTCAACCGCTCTACGCGCTGACTCTGGTAAGAATAAACTTCGAACATTAAACAAAACAAATAAAAAGAGACAGACAGTAAATTTAAAATAGGAAACCAAGAGAAAAGAAAATATGAGAAATGGCCTGAGAAGAACGCAATGAAAGCAACGAGTCGCCAATATAGCTATGGCGCCTCGTTACACCGTGGACTGACAAGTGGTTATTACAGTATTCTAATTACGAAAAACAACAATATAGATACAGTGACTTCACGCATTGACGCCACCACTACGAAAAGACATTCATATAGATGTGATCGCTCAGACGTGTTCGGTAATTAAGATGAGATAGCTTAATAGTTATAATATTATAGTGAAGTCATTCAGCAATATCTTCAAACAAGCTGAATCTAAAACTCGTATTTGTGTTTAGCCTTCAAGTTTAGTAGAGTTGCTAATTCAAATAACTTTCGAAAGTTATACTGAGGTATTCCGAGTAGCTTTATCGACTAGCCAATGCCCGTTTGGTTGTAAAGTCGTTGAGAAGTTTAGACTCAGTCAGACTATTTCACGGATTGAAATCTAACGTAAATGAATAGATTTTGGATATACTGGTAGATATATCTTCTCTTTTGGCTTTCTTCACGTTTTCATAATAGACAAAGTAGCGCTTTTCAGCTTAAAAAGAAAACTATTTCAAAGAGTTGATATTGTTAATTAGATTAGACTAGCCTAGTAAAAGCCTAGTAGAAAGGCATTCGCAAGACACAAGTCTTTATTGATTTGATTTTTTTTTAAAGTATTTTATAACTATTAAGAATAGAAAAATAATAATCGAAATAATTTAATGATACTAGCGGCCCATCCCGGCTTCGCACTGGTGGACAAAATTCTTTAATATTTTTCTATTATTAAATATTTTTCCGTTAGCGCCATCTAGCGTCCGGTAGACGAACTCGTCTATGGCGCTAACGGAAAAATATAATATAATATGTAACGGACAAACCCACACAAACCACTGTGATCTTAGATTATAGATTTAACTTATATTATGACAGCTATATTACTTATGTAATACATAATAACTTGCGCAAAATATCAAAGAGGTTTTAAGAGTCTCGTACCCTTGGTGCAATAAAGCCACATGTGACTTTATGCCAAAAGTGGTTTTATCACGCGAATGTTATACAAATGCTGTAAGCTATACGAACTAGAAAGATTTCTTTTTAATCTTTATTAGTTCCTTAATTAAATCAAGTGAAAACCGACGCATGTGATTAAGCGAACATGAAACAAAGCCGCTTCTGCACATGCGTTGTTATTTCCCGACGTTACCGCGAGCACCACGCAGCGCACGCGCCGGCATGAAGTCAGTTGCGTCAGTGTTACCAGGCGGGAAGGATGTGTCACGCATCGCACCAAAATCGGCAAAAATGGATACGCGAAACAGCTACAAGGATTGTAATTGACTTTATTCTTTTTCAAAATGTGTTTTTTTCAATAACGGTATTTATATGCACATTGGCTATATAGCTCTTGCGTTTAGAGTGCTAGTTGTATGAGCACATACGTTGTTTTTAACGGGTGTATATGGTATTAGCTTTTTTTTTTAAAATATGCACTTTAATGACTTATTTATAATAATTAAGCAATGTATCAAAATAATATATATTTTTTAAATGCTTCTAGTAAGGTCACAAAAGCCTTTGTTACACAAAATAGTCCCAGCCATAAATAAACTTGCAGCCTTATTAGCCGCAAAATCTTGGGACGTTATATAAACATGCGTCCTTTTTGTACGAGATGGATAAACATACTCGTTATTGAATAGTTTAATCACAGAAAAAATATATAATTCGAAATTGACTAAAGTCAATTTTAATTTATATGTAATTGTGGATTATTCAAGAAAACTTTAAGCTGTAATGGCTACGTTATTTTGTTTTCTATTTCTTTTTTTTTGCTTCCTTGTTCACTTTGCATGTAACATATAGTGACTGGTCATCTATTGAAGGTTTTTATTTGAAAATCTCTTTTCATTGATTATAAAATAAAATTTGTATGAAGGCTGCAATTGACATGTGCGTTATGCGTTATGTATTATAAATTATTTCAGGTACCAAAAGAGTCAAATCTTTTTGAGATGATTTATCAGATGAAGAAGTTTTTGATAATCAGCCCCCTATGGTGGAAGATGAACCCTTCATCGGATCCATATCAAAAATTATTTAGCGAAGTCAAAGTCACGCAAATGAGAGAAATACCAGCCCACATAACACAGCAGTTTTCAGTCAGATCGCGTACTTACTCCATTCAACATTGACCAAGTTGCTAGTTTTGATAATTCTCCGTCGTTGTCTATTTTTAATTAAATCATTGATCAAGTAAATGTTCCCACGCCGATGCCATCGCCTGAATATTATACGAGAAGCTGCAGAGAATTTGTGATGGTGAATTTTGTATTGGACATAATCAGGCGACTAACACAACACCCATTTCGCGAAGGCGGTTTGGAGATCGTAAGAAACGAAAAGACAATGCAAAACCTAGATGTATCAGAATCTTTGAAAAGACGTTTTCACCATCTCAGCAATCTGTCACTCAAACAATCAGAAGTGTCTTCTTCAGAAGTAGATAGTGAAGAACATTTGGACAACAGCCGCAGTAATGATTCTAACGCAGAAAATATTTGCCTTACTAATACCACTGAAAGCGAAGTATCAACCCCAAGAGGTGCAAAAAAAAAATAAAGGTCGGAACGAATGGTCTCGGAATAAACGTAAACGTTTGAAAAATTTGGGCCATGAGTACACCAGAAAAGATGGAAAAAATGTAGAAAAGAAAATGATGAGACCACCGTGCAAATGCCGACTTAAATGTTTTGACAAGTTAAATAACTGAGACCGTAATATTATCTTTCAAAGGTTTTGGAATTTAGGAGATCGACAAAAGCAGTGGGCCTACTTGGTAAAATATGTAAAAAAAGTAAAAAAAAAAAAAACAGATCTCTTAATCGTGACGCTCAAATTCAGCGGCAATTTACATTCAAATATCAGTTACCTCTAATTGAGCAAGGCCAAGTCTTACAAGCTTCAGCTGTCAACGTGTGTTGGATCATGTTCATTAATACGCTAGTGATATGTGATAAAATTATTAGAACTGCATGGGAGAAGTACGATGGTAGTACTGAAGTACAAGAGGATATGAGAGGCCGCTACAACAACCATAGAATAGTAACTGAAGACATGATTCTGGGTCCGTCTATCCCTCGCATGTTTCAGTTATACAACGAATGGTTCGATTCTACAACCTAGGTACAGTACAAGTTAAAGAAAATTTCAACTTAGGTACGTTTATACCCAAAAAAGACCAATGCAATGTTTGTCACGCCATATATCAGTATTGAACATGCAGAACTAGACTATACTGATGAATCTGATAGCGAAACGGATGACTAAGACATAGAAGAAAGATGTTAAGGAAAGAGAATCCTATAATTATGTACTTTTTTCGATATTTGATTGTAACAACGGTCTCACTAGATATATCTTAAAGTCCAAATAAGTAAATAAATCTATGTAAAAAAACTTAAATAAAGCCCCTCTTGAATGTAGTGCTTAAATTATTCGTCAATCAAAATATAAGTATAATCAAGATTTCTAAGTCTTCTTATCTAAGTTAATAATTTGTCTTCAAAACGAACTTTACAATAATTTTCATACTTCTCTACTTATACCAAATACTTCACTGCAAGCAAGAGGGACATCTCTTCAATTTCATTAATCGTGTTAATTAATCAATAATAGTGTTTTGTTTTCAGTAAAACAATAATTTTAATTTGTTTTTAAACCTTTAATTGTGTTAGATAGGTAAAGTTTTTTTTTTACTTTTTTGTTGGTTACCTGAATACAATTCTAATAATGTTTATTAATAAAAGATTTTATTATATTATTTACAATAAGTTAAATAATTACAAATTTAGGAAAAAACGTTACGTGATAGTGTATTTTAGTGGTATTTGATTGAGTAACGATCTCATTAATAAATATGTTAAGATCTTAGTAAATAAATGAATCTATGTAAAATAAAAACTTAAATAAAACAGTTGGTATTATTGCACTTGCGTTCTGCCACTAAAATAGTATTTCGGTAAACAAAGACGTATGTACACATGCTTCATGCGAATGTCCGTGTTATAAGGACGCATATCTACTTACGTTTGATGTAGCTTGGTACAAAATAGCCGTAAGTACTCATGCGCCACACGATTTCAGGAAATAATTAACTAAATAAAATATACTGCTTGGTATTCGAAAGAGTTCATTTTTATAACAACAACTGTGAAATTGTATAAACCTAGTACTATGCATAAAAAAGTTATCCACAAATTTTCATTGACATAATCTTTAAACCACTCCCCTGAAAAGTAGCCATTTTGCAGATGTGGCTTTATTGCACCAAGGGTACGGTCTTTCAAGTAAAAACAACGTGTGTATATATATTTAACTTATTGTCACACTCGTAGTAGAAGTTAGTGTAGAGGGACCATTATATAGCTGTTTTAAGGGTCACGTACACCAAACACTTCGCTTTGGATAACATTTGAGTTTCACCACTAATTCGCTCTTCTCGTGCCGGCGAACCAAACGCAAACATTCAGAACTTGTGCTTGCGTCCTCTAGTTTGTTCAGTGGACTTGTCACATAGGTTCGTTTATAATAACATACTTTGGTATTAGAGGACATACTTCTGTACGTCCTCTACTGTAGTTTCTGTACTGTATCTTGCGGGATGTATAATTTGTACATATTAATTTATAAAATTTTTCTAAAAAAAATCTTGTCAGATGGATTTCGAATCCGTCGTTTCTGGCTGACCAGACCTTCCTAACCGTATGAATACTGAAGCTACTGACTTACCCATCCTAGTGGTCGTGAATGAAACCTCTTAGTGGTTTTATTGAAATGTATGATAGGCTCATAAGTGTAAGAAATTTTTTTTAAATTCTATTGTCGCTCACACTCATATAAGAGGACAAATACATTGTTTTTTTTTTTAATTGCATACTATATCGTCACGGAAGAAGTAAAGCGAAACTTAAGTATTTTTTCGTGACGATGGCACTTCCTTCCAATATATCAACCGAGCACTTTCCTAACTGTTAAAATGTATACAAATAAAATTCCTTTAATTTTATTTAGTTATTTTATTATATCTACGATGAATGTAAACTCCTAAGTTTACGAGTTCAAAAGTTGAGAGGCCTTTCCGAGAAAAACTGGCGAACCTGCCGACATCCATCTTACTTTTGTTATTTACCAAAAGAGCCTAACTTACTATATCTATAGAGAGATATTATTTTATTAGTTATGGAATTCTAAGCAGGTAGAACACTTCAACCTTCTTCTCCGTTGGAATTAGGTTGTTTTCTGATCTCAATAGCCTCGAGTTGCATCCTAGGAACAAATCTTTGTTCTCTGGATAGAATTTGTGGTACGTAGTGGTAAGCCCCTTTTAAAGCATGCTTACGTAGCAATTCGACAATGTATTATTATAATGAAGGAATAGCTTCTTAAATATTATAAATCCCTCGCTGCGTCTGCATTTCTGAGTACTTAGGCGGTTAACCCACTGCACCGCGTCCCGTCGCGTAGCGCGTGGCCGCAGATTTTACCATTGTATGCAAGAATATCAATTTATATAGAAAACACGCCTATGACAACACATTGCCGACGCGTCAAAGCGTGGGTAGGCGCCCCGCGTGCAGATTCTGCGCGGGAGCGCGGAGCGTGCCTCGGTGTATAAGACGCGGGGTCGTCTTGTATTGCTACTCCGCGCGGAGAAGCAGATTACACCGCTAAGATAGGCAGATCTGCGCCTCCGTCCCCACGCGCGTTTTCTGTCGCCACGCGCACCGCGGCGGGACGCATCTCTAGTGGGTGAACCCGTCCGTTTTCAAGATCAGGGTGAATAGGCACCTTCTGGGTTAGCTCGTTCCATCGTGGATTCTGTCTTGGCCCGGGGGTTTGATTGGGATCAAGAGTGAACCAATGCTAAATAAAAAAACCTCTTTATTTATTTTTAATTAGCTGAAAACAACATAAATATGCACTTTTATTCGAACTTTTTCGTAGAATATACATGTAAAAAGCATTTTGTTATTCAGTTTAACAATATTAAACCTGTATTTAGTTTCATCTAAACTAAATTACCAAAGGGAATGGTCATGAACTTGATTTCCCTAAGGAATATAAGAACGAAACGAGTTTTTGTGAAAGCATCTTGGAACTTTCTAGCTATACAAGTAATGTGCAAATACCAAAACTATTGAAGTTTTTTTGGTTCAATATTGTTTTATGTTCCAGATAAAAGTGAAAGGGATATTGAAACAATTTTGAGTAAAAAGTTTTTAAATCTTTATATATACATATATAGAATACACTTGTTATTTCTATTGACTGTAACAATTTCTATAATAATAATATAATTTATTTCGGTAAATTTTTTACAATCTTTTATCAGTGATTGAAGTCACCTTGTAAGCAGAAAATGCCTGTAGCAAGTTCTATTCCACATTTTATACCAAAATAATAATTTTAATTCAATTTGATTCTGGCATTTAAGTATTCTTTTCTATGTGTTCAAAAGAGCAAACTAGTAATAGGTTTTGTTATAACCTTACCTACCGCATTTTTGTATATAAAGACATAATTTCTGACCTGATTGTACAAGTATCCAAGTACTTGAAGATCAATAAATATTATATGTCAATGACATCTCTCCATTAGTAGAGTTCCTTCCGGGGTAATGGAGGGGATAATACTCATATTATTCTTTGCCATAATCGGTGACCGGAATAGTTTTACTGTATATGATAACTTTCAATTGAAAAAAATGGGAGAGCAGTGGATTGAACCTCCAGAGGTTGCGGGTACGAGTCGCACTTGAGAATAACTTGTTAGCCAAGTAGATTTTTCTAGATGTTTTGATTAAAAGCTATCATATAAGTTAGCATTGAGAATACAAAATATAAAAATCATAGACTATACTTACTTAATGTTACAATAAAAAATGAACCTTATTACCCGAAAATACAGAATATATCCTATTTCAACAGTTTCAAACATATTATTAATGTTTGACACCTTTTGATGCCTGATTATGAGGTTGATGTTTATGTGATGAATACGAGTATTAGTATCGAGCTCAAGAGTATTAATTTATATTTCCATGTAATATGTAATAATAATATCGTAATAATAATATATAATAGTAATATGTATCGTATATATATGCTATCTCTTACCCTAGTATAAATACTAATGTGTTGTATATAGCACAAGCCTTACATTACTTTCTTCTTCTTCGTGCCTCTCCTCTACTGAAGGTTGGCCGTCAGCTCCGCATATCTCTCCTTGTTCCTTGCCAGACGAAACAGTTCTTTTACGTTGGCGATACCGTTTAAATGTTTAGTTTGTAAAATGATGTGCGCAATTGTAATTGGGCGCAGACATGCAACATTATATAGTTCTTAGTTTATTTTTTAAGTTTTATTGTCTGTTGTCTGTAATTGTGGCTTTTAAATAAAATAAAATTAAACAAATAAAATATATGGTAACAAACCTACAAAGTCCTTCTTTTATATAGTAGAGATAACTCAAATGTTGTCTTTAATTGTTAAACTAAATCTAATTTTCTTTGGGAAGAACAACCCACCATAAAAGGTATTGCATTTTATACACTTCCTACTGTTATTGTTTTGTATTTCTATCAAATAAATAAAAAGGAAGAATTAAAATACCCTTTTAAAAAACAACCACATCTACCTAAGTACATTTTTCGAGTGTATTTTAAATATTGAAAAATATGGCATAGGGAATGCAAAAAATAAAATAAATACAAATAAAAAAGAACACTACATTATATACTTTACATACCTCATGCCGCTCGCAGTCTTAAAATTATGTATTTTCATAGTTTTTCATTTTATAAACTTATTTTTTTTTTATTTGCAAACGAGGTATACATTTTATGATCTTATTTGTACTACAATACTTATTTATATTAAGTATCAATTTATAGATTATTAAGCAATGTCCGCATCATCAACTTCGATATAATAATTACTGTGTACACAACCTTAGAATACTCAGACAGAATAGTTAACAGGTGCAAACAGATTATAATCCTAATGGAATTTACCTCCAATACTCAATGGATTGGAAAATTAACATCATACTGCTACAAATTTGCGTAACCAACCGCGAATATAGGTAATTTTGAATATTGTTCATGTTTGACTATGAAAGACGACAGATATGGTCAAAAGTTAACGAACCTGATTGATTTGAAAGTTTCATTTATTTAGCACTTTTTGACTTAGAAGTAATGTATCTTTTTGAAATATTAATATAATAATTATAATAGTTCACTGGAGGAAGACTCTGTACCAGGGTCGTCTGCTTAGGTACCTCCGTCTTACCTATTTCTGCCGCAAAGCAGCAGTGCTTGCATTGCTGTGTTCCGGTTTGAAGGGTAAGATATGGCAGTGAAATTACTGGGTACAGTGACTTTACATCTTATGTCACAAGTTGGCAACGTACACTGTGGTTGTTGTGGGGGTTGCAGTTTTGCTGCGAATCTCACAAGAGCCACATGTATTATAGGTGACTGTTACCACTTACCATCAGGTGGGCAGTTTGCTTGTTTGCCAAATTTCTGCAATTAAAAAAAAAATGAAAATAATAATTCGTCAACCTAGCTCAAAGTTAACACTGTAAGGCTTGTGTTTTGGATACTACGGTAACGGACCGACGCATAATATACAATAATTAATATGTAAAACTAGTTGTATTCCGCGACTTCTTTCGCGTGAAAATTTAGGTGTGCATTGTATCCGTATAATCTACCTACTCGTATATGCCGAATCCCATTGAAACCATACTTCTAAAGTTTTGCCTGTATTTGTAGCTTTTTCTTTGAAACCAGTTTCTGATCTAAGCATCATTAAACTTTTATTTAAAGGGGAGGGGTTTTCGAAAATTCAGTCTATCGTTCTACAGAAAACGATGATGAAAATATTTTTTTACAAAAACCGACTTCATAACTGATCTCTGTACCTCTATCGAAGGTAAAGGTGTGATGTTAAGTTATATGACTGCGTCAACAATGCGTATTTATGCGATAGCAGCAATAGCGGTTTGCTGTCATTTATTGAAGAATTCCGTTATCCGTCTCCGAAACTTATCATCAGATCAGAATGAAATTTAAATCAGACCATTTCGAAGTAACCACCTTTCAAACAAAAAAAGCATTTTGCAAATACATCTTATATGACGCAGTTATGCCCAAACATACATAAAAACAATAGACATCCGATTGATAAAACCTACTCTTGAAGTCGGTAAAACTACATTTTAATGTCTTTGAATAATGAGTATTTTCTAATAATTTGGAAAATCTACTATTGAACTATAGAAGTTTCATACAAACTTTTCCACCCCGTTTTATCCCCTTAGGGGTTGAATTTCGCAAATTCCTGTCTTAGTGAGCAGCTACGTCCTAAAAGGAACTTCCATTCAAAATAAGAGACTCCTAGCTCTAGGAGTCTCTGAGATTTCGCGATGAGTGAGTGACCTTTCGCTTTTATATATATAAATGCAAAGAAATGTATATAAATATCCATGACTCAAGTACAAATGCTCGCGAGCATCACACAAACATCAACCCCTTCCGAGACTCGAACTTAAGAGCGTCAGTACGAAACGCAGGATTGTTACCATTGCACGAAACGGTCGACATTTTAAATTTATATAGGACTTGAATTTGTTTTTTAATATTTTCCTTGAGTTCTGTAAAAACTTTCATCAATAAACTAAGACAAATTAAATACAAAATAAAACTTCTTTAGTTAAATCAAGAAGCATATGCCTAAAGAAATAAAAAATCAAATAATCTGAAATCGCAATCAGACCTTTAATGAGTTCATATCTAGAATCATTGGGATTGGGTCTCAAGAGCATATCGTAATTATCAACATCCTCAGTCAAATATATCACAAAAAATCTTTGACAGAATTTTTATTTTATTATTTATATTTAATCCTGACGTTTTAACTCCATTACAGGAACCGTATTCACGGGAAATGTACTATTATGCTCCGAAATTTTCATCAGGCACGTTTTTCACGACACAAATATTTACTCACTACTATTCACGAAAATATAAAAAGATAAATTGTAACAGAGAAAAATATTATTTTATTCGAAAACATTGAAAATACAAAAAATACAAATACAATTAAAATTATTTTAATAGAATAATACTAGAAAATATAGACTCCACTCACAAGTAATACGTGACCGGATTCGATATTTTCTAGTATTTTTCTATTAAAATAAATTTAGCATATAACATTGCAAAATGCAAAAAACTATAAAGTTGAATTTCATTATAATAATTATTACAAAAATATCAAGTACAGCTGAGTTTTCGAACAAGTAGTTTGGATACAATGTATATTTTTTATAAATAACAAGGATATTCTGTTGCTGATTTACCGCCGGTTCCTATATTCAACTGATAGTTATGCTATAAAAGTTACTATCCGTTTTTCTATTACCGACTACGAGTCGTAAATACCGTTTCACAATTCACTTTCTATGCCTGCTGTCAACGAGCGTCCGTAGATCGTTCAAATACCGAGCCGTCACAGATGTGCGTTTAGTTATACGCAAAATTTAATTTCAAAATTGCACAAAATTTAAAACATAATAAATTAGATTCACATCATTTAGATTAATTGTGTTAATAATTACAATGGTAAAAATATTATTATAATTTTACAATCTGCGTGTTATTTAACCTTTTTCTTACCAAACAGACGTTTGTTTGTGGTTTTATTAGATTGACATCCATCATTTTTTCCAAAATAAAAACCCAGGTTCTTCATCTATAACTGTGATTCTCTAATAATTATTACAAATTTTATAGTGGAAAGTAGAATACCGTTTCCAAAAGTGTTTTACTTACATCTTTTGCAAAAAAGAAATTACGCCGGTGAGTATCAGATATTACCTATTTGATCTACTCGTATATCTAACAAACTTTACCAACGTGTCTACCGCTTTAAATATTGCAATGATTTTGAATTGGCAAATCTTCATTCAGATATATTTCTGTTATCAAAGAAGAAAGGATGACGTTGCCCTGCATTTGGATCTCAAACAAAACAACCCAATGATTACAACAAAATTGATCCACATTGCAACAAAAAACTAGTGCTATATATGTGTGAGCTTCTTACAGTTATTGTAAAATAAAACAGTTAAAAAAAGTAATTTAATTTTTTATTTTTCCACTTTTAAATGAGTTTTTGATGCAAGCAATTTTTTCTCTTACTCTTGACACAAACTGCGACAAGCAAACTGGATCTAAATTAAAAACATAAGGGTGGGTAGGTGTAAACTGAAAATAAATTATATTTGCTTTAACTAAATGATGAATGAATGTCCCGTCCAGCACTATCCCCCGGAGTGACATAATTCTTCTCAGACAGTACAAGTCTAAAGGCAACGGATGGGACGAATGGTCATCCCTGACATGACAACGAAAATATTTCCCCATGAGCACCTGTAGACTTGAAGTAAATGGTCTCATGAGGACTGGACTCAGGATAGTACATGTATGCTCGTACATAATTGGATTATAATTCATTATTCACCGCCGGTTTCTATATTAAAAAAACTATCCGTTCTTGTTACGCATAGTAGTATATTATACGAAGCGTAAGCTAAAACCGTTCCTATAAAAAACGTCTCGTAGCGCAACTTACCGTTGGCTTGCTACTACCGGATGGGAGGGCTACTAGTAAGAGGTGGTTAGCATATTGTACGGAGATGACAGTTTATGCCGTTCCTATAAATATTTTAACCGTCAGTAGACTGTCAATATTACTATTCGTAATGTCATTCGGTTACCTGCCAATTTCAGTCGGTTAAAATGTATATTTCACTGTTTACGCTCTGCCTGCAAGAAATATGAAGAAATGACGAGTTGAGATAGTGATACAGAAGTGTTCGATATTATATCGGAAAACAGTGAAACAGATTTAGAAGAAGATAAAGTGTCTAAAGAAAGAACGAATTATATAGCGACACCGGATTCGTACAAATTTCAAGTGAAATTTTGACTCGATAAAGAATCTGTTGAACAGTAACTACTTGAAATTTGTTCACACTTAGGAGTAACAGGAGCTAGGTTAGTATTTTGGAGGCCTTTGTATACTCGCAATATACCTAACCTTAAGAGATAACCTTCATAACATAACTGCCAAAACCCTATGATCATGAATTTATTGACGAACTTGCAGGAATCATGGTGTATATCCACTACATCCGCTATTATTGACATTAAGGTTTTATGCTTTAAGAACAATGCTCATATCAGTAGCAGACTTTGTGGGATTGATCTCAGAATATTTTAATAAGTGAGTATTGCTTATACTCGTAATCATTGAATAATGAATCATAATCCAATTATATACGAGCATACATGTACTATCCTGAGTCCTGTCCTCATGAGACCATTTACTTCTAGTCTACAGGTGCTCGAGGGAAAATATTTTTGTTGTCATGTCAGGGATGACCATTCGTCCCATCCGTTGCCTTTAAACGTGTACTATCTGGGAAGCATTATGTCACTCCGGGGGATAGTGCTGGACGGGACCAATGGGATCATTTGGTTAAAGCAAATATAATTTTTTTTTCAGTTTACACCTACCTATGGACCCCCCTAGATCCAGTTTGTTTGTCGCAGTTTGTGCCTTTTATATCAAGAGTAGGAGAAAAAATTGCCTGCATCAAAAACGAATTAAAAAGTGGAAAAATATAAAATTCAATTACTTTTTAAACTGTTTTATTTTACAATAACTGTAAGAAGCTCACACTAAAATGGGTTAGTTTTTTGTTGCAATGTGGATCAATTTTGTTGTAATCAATGGATTGTTTTGTTTGAGATTCAAATGCAGGGCAACGTCATCCTTGCTTCTTTGATATAGCCTTCTTTGTTTTCTGTAACAGAAATATACCTGAATGAAGATTTGTCAATTCAAAAGTATTGCAATATTTTAAGCGGTAGACACGTTGGTAAAGTTTGTTAGATATACGAGTAGATCAAATATCAAATATCTAATATCTGATACTCACCGGCGTAATTTCTTTTTTGCAAAAGATGTAAGTAAAACACTTTTGGAAACGGTATTATACTTTCCACTATAAAATTTGTAATAATTATTAGAGAATCACAGTTATAGATGAAGCCCCTGGGTTTTTATTTTGGAAAAAATGATGGATGTCAATCTAATAAAACCACAAACAAACGTCTGTTTGGTAAGAAAAAGGTTAAATAACACGCGGATTGTAAAATTATAATAATATTTTTACCATTGTAATTATTAACACAATTAATCTAAATTATGTGAATCTAATTTATTATGTTTTAAATTTTGTGCAATTTTGAAATTAAATTTTGCGTATAACTAAACGCACATCTGTGAGGGCTCGGTATTTGAACGATCTACGGACGCTCGTTGACAGCAGGCATAGAAAGTAAATTGTGAAACGGTATTTACGACTCGTAGTCGGTAATAGAAAAACGGATAGTAACTTTTATACCATAACTATCAGTTGAATATAGGAACCGGCGGTCAGTGATTACGAGTATAAGCAATACTCACTTATTAAAATATTCTGAAACCAATCCCACAAAGTCTGCTACTGATATGAGCATTGTTCTTAAAGCATAAAACCTTAATGTCAATAAAGCTGATGTAGTGGATATACCCCATGATTCCTGCAAGTACATCAATAAATTCATGATCATGAGGTTTTGACAGTTATAAAAATAATATCGAACACTTCTGTATCACTATCGCAACTCGTCATTTCTTCATATTTCTTGCAGGCAGAGCGTAAACAGTGAAATATACATTTTTGAAATTACTGGGTACAGTGACTTTACATCTTATGTCACAAGTTGGCAACGTACACTGTGGTTCTTGTGGGGGTTGCAGTATTGCTGCGAATCTCACAAGAGCCACATGTATTATAGGTGACTGTTACCACTCACCATCAGGTGGGCAGTTTGCTTGTTTGCCAACTTTCTGCAATAAGAAAAAAAAAAAAAAAAACCGACTGAAATTGGCAGGTAACCGAATGACATTACGAATAGTAATATTGACAGTCTACTGACGGTTAAAATATTTATAGGAACGGCATAAACTGTCATCTCCGTACAATATGCTAACCACCTCTTACTAGTAGCCCTCCCATCCGTTAGTAGCAAGCCAACGGTAAGTTGCGCTACGAGACGTTTTTTATAGGAACGGTTTTAGCTTACGCTTCGTATAATATACTACTATGCGTAACAAGAACGGATAGTTTTTTGTATATAAAAAACCGGCGGTTAATGAAATGAGATTTAACCTGAACATAAAACGTATTTTTATTGAATAATAGGTATTTGTTGTATTACTTTCCTTCCTTACAACTAAATCAACTCAGAATTAATTTAGTAAAAAATTTCGGTTAAAAAAATAAAATCCCGGATCAAAAAGAACCGTTTAGAGAGTTATATGTTACAAGAAACAACAACCTATTTCCTTGAAGCTCTATACATGATTCGCTAACTCCGATACTAAACGCCTAACTTCGTAGCTACTTTAATAAACACAAGATTATATAATCTCGTGTTCTTTAAAGTAGCTTCGAATAAGAAGAAATAAGAAGCAATCCGTAATAAGAAGAAATCGATATAAGCCCTTTCTTGTAACGGTAATGTAATTTTGTTGGTAGTAGATATGAAACTTTATATTAGAACATTTTCTTCTTGTTGTGTTTCGCTTGTCATACCGGAGATACGAATCATAAAGTCAATTAAGTTTTTGGTGTACCTCGTTATAACACGAAAGCAGTGTATAAAAAAAGCTTACACTAAAAAGGGAATGGTTTAAATACCATATGGACCTACTTATTCAACTTTATTTTCTTTGTACTAACTTGTTAATGTAATATAACTTTAATTTCCTTCCTCATCTGTTGCTTATTTTCCATAATTTGCATTTTGGTTAATTAAGAACATGCAGTTAGCATAAAGACAAAGTTCAGTGATTTAAATGCGTTTAGAAATATTATTATTTATCCATTTGTCAGTCCACGGTAGCAATTGCTACTATATTTTCTCGTGGCCCGCTGTTTTTTAATAAGATTAATTTTTGAGTTATAAAGATATAAATATTCTATGGTCGACTCTTTATTAAATTAGCTTCACGCTAGTATTTTTTGTTTGGTCCTAGCTTCATTATTTAGCGACAAAATGGCATTTTATCTAAAAGCCCGACATTTTTTTGGCGCGCGGTAGTGAACTGACAAGTTTGATACTGGTAAAAAAAAAATGTGAGGAAAGTTTGTACTAACAATATGTTTTTGCGGTTTTTTTAGGTTAATTATCAGATTTCACGTCATTATATAACAAATTGACAGAGTAAAAGTTGTTGGCAGTCGTACTTAGAATATGAAGAAATGGCGTTTGCGTCAGCTTAAGAAATATTTTAAAAAATTCGACGCGACTGTCAAGGTCTTGATAACTCAATTTTAAGAGTATTCTTCTGAATACCGATAGGTTGTGAGGTCACATCCCAGCCGCCTCACGCTTGAGTTAAATTAACTTCTTTCTTGTAAATGTTGTTTTGGATAGAATCAAATACAAGAAAAATATATTTCTTTATTTCCACTGTAAGAAATAGTTGATATTGTGTCGTAACATCAATAACACGAATCCAAATAAGAAAAAAAAAACACTCAAACTAAAAACGGAGCCTTTATATTAAGCTCTATTCACACTTGACGGCATTTTTATTATAAGCACCGCCGGGAGACAGTAAGGAGCGCGCACTTTTTTTCTGTAACATTGTCTGTCCATTAAGGTAAGGAAAGAAGTTCTTATTTCCCTCATTTTTATTATGGCTTCACAACCTTAAAGTAACAGCTTTTATTTTCAGCTTTTATTGCCAGAGCACGTAGTCGTCACTGTGAAATTATTTTAAATATTGTTTGCACAAGTTGTTTTCTTTCGCTCTGTAATAAAGCCTGTTTGGATTTCATTTCACAATGTATGGCTTTCCTAAACAAATGAAGGGTTTTGTTTTGGTAGTATATAGTGGGGAAAGGTTCGGAATTACAAAGTTGCGACTTTTGAAGTAAAACGGGCAGTAGATATCTAATGAGATAGATATAGAGGGTGTTCGGACGAACATTAAACATACGAAAATAGGTTTATAATTTTTTTTTATATATTTTATGCATTTTCAATGCGATCTTATAAGATAAATTATTATAATAGAAAATACTAGAAAAAATCGACTCGGGTCACAAGTGAATTCTCAGGCGAGAATTCATACGGAAATAGGGGCAGGTGAGATGGTCTGTTAACTAACTAGCCCAAAAGATTTTACCTAGGTCTCAAGATTTATTTTTATTAATTTTTTCAGATGTTTGTGTATTGAATATGAGGACTTGTACCTGAGTCATGGGTACTTTATTATAAGGATATCCTGTGTTTTAGCATTGGGACTAGTGGGAAATATTTATACCATAGCCGAGCACACTTACGTGACTATAACCTTACACTGAACCCTGGAATATTACTCACTATCAACTAGTGTTTTACCAACCAGGGATGTGGCTTTTAAAAAAATTTGTTTATGCCCGACTACAAACAAAATACGGCTGTTGTGTACAATAATGAACATTATAAAACACAATACTTAATAATACGCTATCATAGAGGAACTATTAAATATACGAAATTTTGACATTTTAAATCTTCGCTTTTCTGTTTGGCGATGGGGGATTTGAATTTGGCAATTGATTGTTATTCCTACATTCGATATTTGATTTTTATTTAACTAATTCAAGGTTTTAATATTTGACTTTGATTATGATTGCGCAAGCTAAGCAACTTTTGCAGGGGCAGGTCATAGGATGGGTGACTAAAAAAATATTCGACTTTGAAAGTCATGTTATACCCATTGTCTCGACTGCATCTGCAGCTGTTAGCTCCCATCAACCCTCGTTGGGCCCACGTGGATTGTTAAGACCCATTCTTCCATCATAAAAAAATAATATGTTCAGCAGTGGGAACCTTAATAGGTTGATAGTAATGATTTTTATCTTTAATTATTAAGGAGATTTTGTCTCCTGATATGCCAGATTAACAATAAGTTACACAGGCACTATTAACCACTTGTCAGTAAATGGTGGCAATTGCTACCGATTGCCAACACCCCTCGCCAGTTCCTGGTAGCAATTGTAAACATATTCAAATTTCTGGCTAGCCTGCTGTTTTTTTTTTAAATAACGATGAATATTTGAATTACAGAGATCCAAATATTCTGTGGTGGATTCTTTATTTCATCATATTTATTTGGTCCTAGCTTCATTATTTATTTGAGAAAGGTGAGAGGCGCGGTAGCGGACTGACAAGTAGTTACTCTAATCTGCTTTAAAAAAAATTTACGGGCGAAGCCGCGGGTAAAAGCTAGTAAAGTAATAATTTTCATTAATACAATGGTGACGATGTCATACCTATATAACTACAACGGCCATCGTGTTCGAGTGGCTCGAAATTCAGTTTTCGGGCTCGATCTCCAGCCGGGTAGAAAACGAACTTTTCTATAAAGGCTCGTGTCTGAATGCTGTGGTACCGTCGTTGTTTCTGAATTCCATAACACAAGTGCTTTAGCTTGCTTCACTTAATTCAGAATTGTATGGAATGTTATCTAATATTTCTTATTATTATTATTTATTTTTAACGTGAAAGCAAAAGCAAACAAAATCAAATATGTAAAAAAATACTTAAATTGCAGACTTGGATGTTATGTGAATAGTATGAATGAACGGTTAAAGAAATATGACCAATGAAAATGATGAAGTCAATGCCATTCTACTCTGTACCTAAAACTAGTGTAAATAAAATAAACGATATTCTAAAAAACCTTAAAACTGATGTAAAAAAATAAGTAAGGATAACATCTGAAATAACGGCGTTTTAGATTTGTTTTTACATTTACTTTTGTGAAACTTTTTCATTGAATTTTCGTTTCAATATTAAAATCTGTATATTGTATTTTTGTCGACAAGAAAAACGATCTAGTAATTGACGTGGATGGGCAACCTTTGAATAAGTTTTGTAACATATTGAAATGGGACGTTGTAGGTCTGCATCTGATGGAAAAGTTCTAAAGGCCGGTGCCCCACTGATAGAATGATTTAGCGACTGTAGTACATACGCTTACGCATTGTCATTGTCTTATTTCAGCTGTTGTTCTCGGTTTTCATTCATTTAGCTCTTACACTTTGGCGCACACTACACATTTAAATAAAACCGTGCCTGTAGAGCCTTGATCACGGCTATGAAAAAGTTTCATATTTTAAATAAATCTTATCGTAAAATATGTAATACATTTAATTTTTATTATTTACTAGCTGACCCGACTCAGTTATTTTAATTTGCAATATATTTTTATTATAAATAAAGATAACATTCGCTTACAATTACGTAAGAAAGTGAATAAACACAACTTAAGAAACGCAAACAAGCTTCAACTATCAAAAGCGCGCACTAGTTACGGGGAAAAAACTGTATTTTTTGAGGGAGTACAGCTGTATAACAAACTGCCAAATGACATAAAGGAATGCAATAGTCAAAATGTATTCAAGAATAGACTTAAGAAATTTATAGCGGAATCTGAAACCCCACTACAATTAAAAATAACCTTATGTGTGTGTGTGTGTATATGTATGTATGTATGTATGTGTATGTGTGTGTATGTATATATATGTATATGTATGTATGTATATGTATGTATATATATGTATGTATATGTTTGTGTATGTGTGAAGAAGAATTTTACTTGTTGGATGTAACATAATGAAAATTTTAATTTGTTTGTGTATACGTTTCCGGCCAGTCTTTTGTTTTTATTTTTAAGAATCCGTTGCTGTTGCTTTAGATGTAGCCATAAGCCAATATTATTATGTATTAAAAAAAAATTTTTTTTCTCATTTTGTGTAAGCCAAGTGTTTTTATGGGAATAAACTCTTTGAACCTACAATAGGAAATATGGTAACTATGGTCACAAACAACATGGTAACAAACACACACACAAAGTATTATCATAATATAATTAGGATAGGATAATATTATAAATGAACGATGATATTATATCAAATAAATGATACATAATAATTTTATTTCACAATTGTTTTCAAGTATAAATAAAATAAAAATAAGATTAATATGTATTTGGTCGGTGTTAAATGATTGGAAGACTCTTGACATATCACACAGATATAATAAAAAGACAAACATTTTACTTTAAGACTTTTTTAAGAGTAATGTTAAATATAAAACATATAAAAAATATATTAATTGCGGTTTTTTTTTATTACCAATCCGGCTTATTTCGACAATGTTGGGCTTTCGATGGATGATTGCCCTAGACTCCTAATCATCGAAGTGAATTTAGCAAATATGACCTCTGCCAATACAAATTCTTCGAATCTGACAGGAAGATCCAAAGATTAGCATGGTAAAATGCTAACAATTTCTTCAGCTTTATCATATTATCTTAAGGTTTAAAATTTCCGTTTTAAAAAAAGTTATATTCCGCTCTTATGGTATTCGTAGTTTTTTAATAACTACTTGAACTAAATATTATAAAATTTGGTATATTTTACTATTGTATTATGATTATATATATAATTTACTTTAATCATAATATGATTAAAGTGAAATTAGTATCGTCGTATAGAAAATTGGTCGAATCAAAGATACAACTAAATAAAAAGTTAATTAAATTGATGTTTTTAAATGACTATGAATAATTTATTAATAATAATATTTCTTAAACTCACACCAATTAGCATAGCAATGCAAGGATTGTCATATGGATACTTGGGTAAAATGTAGAAACATATATATGATACAAATATATACAAGGTCATTTTATAAACACCATCCAAATTTATAGATTATATTCTTTGAAGAAAATAACGAAACAAGATTTTTTTCTTTTAATATCACTCAGTACTAAAATATTAAGTTAAGCCTACACAAAGTTATCCGAGGAAAACTACCGATTGCTGTCACAGTCACGCTACGCACGGTGTTGTAGCAGATGATTACACGACCCCCGCCCCGCCCTCCCGTATTTCATTGATACATTACAATGATTTTCATAAGTTGCAAATTTAAACGAAAAAAAATAGGAACGTCAAATTGAAGAAGAGATAAGTTGATTTGTTCTTTGATTATAACAATATTAATCGATAACACTTTTAATAAATAAAAAATGAACATAAAAGTAAACCACACCTTAGGCACTTACGTCGCATTTTTTTAAATTTAATCAACTTATGTAGAATAATTGGTTGGAGTAAAGCAAAGGGTGTTTATTAACCACAGAATCTAAAAAAACACAGGGATCGCAAAGGCAATTCGAAAATCGCAAAAACAAATGCAGTGCCAAAACCTTAGTACCTACCTACCTAAGTTATTTTTGTCTATTTTACACGATAGGATAAAGAAATGTATAATTAATAGTTCTATATTTTTGTGAAAAATTTCACAAGTCTTAGCCGCCCTGCACACATTTTGCTTTACTCCAACAAAATAATTAATTAAAAATCCAAAAAAAATACACTTACATGAAGTTTGAAAACAATCACTTTACCTTAAAGTGTAGGTAATTTCTCTCTAAACAGTCTTGCACGTTTATGAACATTGTCTTTTATTGTATTACTTGTTTTTTCACTTTGTCACTTCGTTAAATGCACGGATTATATTTATATTAAGTTCTCGAGGCTTTGGGCCTTCTTCACATAAACCCGTCGTTCAATTTCGCCCTCGATTTCAATTGCAAGTGTGAACACATTTCGTTAGGTAGATAATTATGCGACGTAAATGCGTGAACGCAACATTGTACATCGCGGAAAGCCCGCGGCTGACTGATTTCATTGCGCCGATGTAGTTACAACTTGCGCGCGCAGCTCGGTGAGGCGCTTCGGGCGGTCGGTCGTTCAACTGTAAGTACCTATTTTGCCAGTAACCAACTGTTGTAATAATTCGCTCGGACAAAATTTTTTTTTGCGGAAATTTTACCTACCAATTTTTTTTCATAAATGAAGTGTTTGAATGATATCTAATGCCTAGAAAAAATTTGGATGGTGTTTATAAAATAACCTTGTATAATATTCATAGATACCGAATACCAAACGCTTAGTAACATAAAGCTCGTATTAATAACAGAAACATCTCCCCTAATGAGACCCAGGACAGTCGGTGCGAAAAGTTAATTGCTATCATTTTTTTTTATTTTCTTTTTTTATACACAAGACATATCACAATTATTACAAAGATAAATCTATAATCTAAGATCACAAATTTGTTGTTTGTCTGTCCGCTCTTTTTCCACTGTATCAATAACGTTACCATAGCAACGCGTTAACCGCAAGTAGTTCGTCTACCAGACGCTAGGTGGTGCTTACGGAAAAATATTTAATAACAGAAAATATTTAAAGAATTTTATCCACCCTTGCGAAGCCGGGACGGGCCACTAGTACATATAGAAATACATAATTAGTCTGAATTGCAATCCAAAGGTTTGTGTAAACATAGAAGCCTTCACGTCAAAGACAACACAAAAATAAAATTGCATGTAGAAGTTGACTTCATAGAATATTACTTAGCAATCTGCAGAGTTTAAACTATCGACTGTAGAGTAGAGGACATCTTGAGGACATCATTGCACCAAACGGTAATCATAATCGTGAATATTTTTTTTATAACTAATGAAAGAACTAGCAATCAAGATTAGCTCGAAATAATTAATTGAAGTGATGTCTTCCGCTAAATAGTTTGTAGGAAAACATCAGTTATATCAAGGCCTCATCTCGGATCTTAAAAAAGTATGTTCAGCAAAATACTCGTATACCTTTTAGCATATACCACTATAATTAATGAAGAACAACTATCATTACTGTTAGCATATCTAACCGAAGTAATCCCGTGTTATTGTTCATAGTTATATAATTTCCTTCTTCATCTTTGTGACTAATAGTGACTGAAAAGCTTTTCATAATTTCCAAGTCCATTATCTAAAATTTATCTAATTCCGTCTGCAAAATTGTAAAGCAAGTATCACAAAAGATCTTTTGACCAAATCTTTCCCGTCTACGTAAAACTTGAAAAACCAAACCATTCATTTCGCTAATAAGAATTTACCTCTGAGATCGCAAAAAAAGCTAATAAGATTGGCATTGTCAATAGAATGAGTAACAACTAAGGCAAAACGAGAGTTGAAAAGGATTACAATAAAAGGAACCTTCTTTTAAAAGAATTTGTGATCAGGGATTGTTATGATTTGATTTGTTCAACAAGAATCACTTTCTCGGGATTAAGATTACATTAATGAAGACATTACCATAAAACCCACAGAGTACCGAAAAGTAAACAAATCTACTGAAAGAGTACTGTAATAGGTCTGTCTTATATTTTGTATATATTTTAGAGATTTTCATCTTTACAAATGACTTTTGACGTGACAACGTCTTATAAATTGGTTTGCCGGGTGACACTTCAAGAAACTGCGTTACGCTCCGCTCACGTTATGCGCTTACAATGAGAGCGAGTGAGAGGCACGCGTCCCTTCCACTCGGGCATGGTTAGCCCGCCTAAGAGCGAGAGAGACAGACATAAAAAGTGGAAGGGACGCGTGCCTATAAATTAATGTTTTAAATATAATTCTTTGTATAAATAAATGTTTTAAATTGTTACTATTATTTCATCCTTCTTCCTACTATACGAATGAATATTCACATTAAAATTATTTTACCACTCAAAGTCGTTGTCACGTAAAACTTTCGCCCGTATACCGACTTTACAGGCAACCAACCAGTTTTTTTGTGTCAATGTACTGATTAAAGCTACAAAAATACACATCATTTGAAAATATAAAATATAAATGTATAAAAATATATGTACAGCCTAAAAAAGCACTAGAAAGCTTATGTTATGAGTACTAGGGTTACCATTAGCAGAACCGTCTTTAACCTATTGGAGGCCCTGGGCATTTAATAATGGCATAATATCCATACTAATATTATAAATGGGAAAGTGTGTCTGTCTGTTTGTCTTTCTTTCACGGCAAAACGGAACGACGAATTGACGTGATTTTTTAAGTGGAGATAGTTGAAGGGATGGAGAGTAATAGGCTACTTTTTGCTCCTTTCTAATCCCCCACTTCCCAAAAATGGGGGGTGGAAGTTTGTATGGAGCATTCCGCAATTTTCAAGGTAGAAAGCTAAAAATTGGTATGCTGACTATATATGACTACCAAAAAAATCGCCCATCATTTTTTTTTAAATCTGCACCCAACCCCTTAAAAGAGGGGGTGAAATTTTATATGAGACCTTTCGCAGTTTTCAAGGCAGGAAGCTAAAATCGGCACACAGACTCTTTGTTACTAACGAAAATACCTGCCATTTTTTAGAAATCGTCCCCCAGCCCCTAAAATAGAGTGGCAGATGGCAGTGTTGAAATAAAATAAATAACGTGTAAAATTCTGTTCCGAGTTCTCTTCTGTGTTCAGGAAAGGGGTGTTCCCCTTTCCTGAACACAGAAGAGAACTCGGAACAGAAGAGAAGTGCTACCCCGGATTTAACGCGAGCGAAGCCGCGGGCAAAAGCTAGTAAGCATATAAATCACTAAATCATCCCTATGACTTTAACAGAATACTTTTTATTACTAGTATATACAATGATCAATAGATAAATAGATAATCTATAATTTAAATAAATTACTTAAAAAAATTTAATTAAGCATGCTTCGATAGACTTATTTTAGGTGAGAGAAAAGAATAAGGTCCCTAATTGAGGTTTGGTTTACTATAATTAAATAAGTTTTTCAATAATAAATGTCGGTATTGGCTTACTGATCTGGCAAGTAAGCAAGTAATTTTCTCTGGAATCCGTAAAAGATACTTAAAATTCTTTGCATTCATTGAAACAAAATACGATTTGTAGACAGTCAAAGAAAATATTTTGTTGGAAGGGTAGCTCGCAAACTGTTCAATTTTCAAGCCAATAGCGCTCAACAGGTTAACTGGAATGGCAAACGCCGCGAGGTTTAGACCAACGTCAACACTCTCGAAGATTGAGAACAAACTCTCACATGATTTATTTATAAATAATACACAAATGCTGAAGAATTTAAAACTTAAATATAGAGGAAGACTATACTTTGTCCAATGTAGGATGATACTTTTAACAGTTGACACCTATATACAGGGTATAAAGTTGATATTGCAATGTTAAGCCAAACATAAGGAAACAAACGCAACCTTAGTACGTAGCAATAAGGAAGTGACACCTGTCAAAAGTATCATCCTACATTGGACAAATGAAATCACTATAATAAGAAAATTTATTAGATTAATTCGATTTACTCATTTTATAAATGACCGTTTAGTGCAATAGTAGCAATCCTGCTTTTTACATCGACGGTCCTTGGTTCGAGTTCAATGGAAGGGGAAATGTTTATGTCAGGAAAGGGGTGTTCCCCTTTCCTGAACACAGAAGAGAACTCGGAACAGAAGAGAAGTGCTACCCCGGATTTAACGCGAGCGAAGCCGCGGGCAAAAGCTAGTAAGCATATAAATCACTAAATCATCCCTATGACTTTAACAGAATACTTTTTATTACTAGTATATACAATGATCAATAGATAAATAGATAATCTATAATTTAAATAAATTAATTAAAAAAATCTAATTAAGCATGCATCGATAGACTTATTTTGGGTGAGAGAAAAGAATAAGGTCCCTAATTGAGGTTTGGTTTACTATAATTAAATAAGTTTTTCAATAATAAATGTCGGTATTGGCTTACTGATCTGGCAGGAACTAGGGTCTATCGATCACGGGGCCATAGGCATTTGCCCAGAGTGCCCAGTGGGAAAGAGGGGTATGACCGTTAGACATACATAATTATATGATATATAATTGGAGCGGAGCGAAGCGAAGCTCCCATGGATCAGCTTCAATGGCGCAATGTTTGTTACGCCATAACTTCCAGAGTTCTTAACCGATTTTAATATTTTTTGTGTGGAATCGAATCAACAGGTTTAGGACCAGATTGTGCCCGAATTTTGAAAATCGCAAAAATTCCCATCGCATTTTTCCAAAAAACTTTTTTCCTTTTTAGGTATTACGCTCTGCTCCAATATATGGTGCTAGCGTTGCTTTATGCTTAGCGACTGCATCGCCTAGTAGAAATATATATAAATAATATATATAACCATAATATAAAATAATATACATAATATAAAATAATATATATAACCCATGACTCAGATACAAGCGCTCGTATTCACCACATAAACATTTCCCCTTCCATTGAACTCGAACCAAGGACCGTCGATGTAAAAAGCAGGATTGCTACTATTGCACTAAACGGTCATTTATAAAATGAGTAAATCGAATTAATCTAATAAATTTTCTTATTATAGTGATTTCATTTGTCCAATGTAGGATGATACTTTTGACAGGTGTCACTTCCTTATTGCTACGTACTAAGGTTGCGTTTGTTTCCTTATGTTTGGCTTAACATTGCAATATCAACTTTATACCCTGTATATAGGTGTCAACTGTTAAAAGTATCATCCTACATTGGACAAAGTATAGTCTTCCTCTATATTTAAGTTTTAAATTCTTCAGCATTTGTGTATTATTTATAAATAAATCATGTGAGAGTTTGTTCTCAATCTTCGAGAGTGTTGACGTTGGTCTAAACCTCGCGGCGTTTGCCATTCCAGTTAACCTGTTGAGCGCTATTGGCTTGAAAATTGAACAGTTTGCGAGCTACCCTTCCAACAAAATATTTTCTTTGACTGTCTACAAATCGTATTTTGTTTCAATGAATGCAAAGAATTTTAAGTATCTTTTACGGATTCCAGAGAAAATTACCATTTGAAGTGGAGCTTAGACATAGTGTCAAATAATGTAGAGGAATTACTAGGAATATAATATTTCAAGTTATAGATGAAATTAAAATGACTTATACTACTGAAGGCAATACTGAAATTTCGACGGCGCTATGTGACAGGATTAAAACGAAAATTAACATATGTGTAACTCAATTTATTGTTGATATCAGCCTAATGGAGCTCGTAATAGTTCAGTTCATTGATAATCTACAAGTTATTCATTTAAGTTATTAATTTAATTTTACATGTTTTATATATATGTTGAAGTCATCTCTAAGAGGCTTGTATTAATCACAAGGAATTTGTGTACTAATTACTAGCTGAGCATTACCATTAATTAGCCTCTATATAATTAGTTCACAGAAGATAAGCCAGATATACATCTGACAGAGTAACATACCGTTATGATATACTAGCTTTTTCCCGCAGCTTCGCCCGCATTTTGTTTTTAATAATTTTTTTCAGTAGAAAGTATCCTAAGAAACATTTTTACAAATGTTTGGTCAATCGATTTTTTTTTCATCTTAATCGATTGACCAAACATTTGTAAAAATATTTTTTTCGAATACGAGAGGATGTTCCTCTCATTGATGAAACAACGCTGGCCTACAGCGTAAAATCAGGAAGGTACTAGAAAATTTCAAATATGTGCAAAATCCGTAAAAAAGTGTTTTATTCAAACTTATTTAGGGTTTTTTGCGCATAATTTATATTCAATCCTGACATTTCAACAAAATTTTCGATTAACCGTAAATAAGTTGTTTAATTGAACACTGTCTTTTGTATATAGATTCTTACCTTTTTTTATTCACACTCAGGAATAATTATACTAGATATAAAAAATCTAAAAATCCCACGTTTTTCAATGTCCTAAAAAGAATAAAATAACCCTGCGGGGCAAAGCGAGGGGCCACTCAAAACGTGGGGGCGCATATTACTAAGAGGAGATTTTAAAGAGATGAAGGACATGCATTGATGCCGATTATTGTAAAGATGCGCCCCCACGTTTTGAGTGGCCCCTCGCTTTGCCCCGCAGGGTTATTTTATTCTTTTTAGGACATTGAAAAACGTGGGATTTTTAGATTTTTTAAATCTAGTATAATTATTTTATTCTTTTTAATTATTAACTCAACGAAGTAACCATGTGTTACGCAACAATCGGATAAGCCCCATACAAAAGTGAAAGTTGCCGAAAGTGGACCTGAAAGTGCATCTGGAAAGTTGAAAGTTGCTTTAGAGTGCATTGTCATCGGGTTCTGAACTATCCTGAAAGTTTCAGCTTTCTAGCTTATCGGAAAGTGCCTCAAATTTAAGTTGCAAGATTTTGCCCGGACAGACAAACAAATAAGAAAAGTGAGATAAGAAAAACGTGGTAATAAAAACGTGGTAATAATAAAAAATGCGTACGCATACTGTGTCGCCGGACGAGCAGCGCAGTTATGTATGTGATTTGAATTAGGTATCTACTTAATTTATGTGGGACTGTCCTCCATCTATTCACCCGGACTAGTACCCAATGAAGGGTTGGGCGCCATTAAAAACCCAAGTATGCACGCTGCCATTTATTCCGTGGGGCCGTTTTTGGCTTTCACGAGGGACTCAAAATCAAGGGATCCAGAGCGAACCCGAAAAAAAAAGTCATGTTTCGGTAATCGGTAATTTTTCGGTAATTGTACTCGCCCGTCCATACATGCATATAGATCCATAAGTATGAAATAGTCATTTTTTTTGAAAAAAATTGTTTGAAAATTTGTGTTTACTAAACTAAACAAGGTAACAAAATTTTGCATATTTTATTAAAAAAAACCTTATCTAACTATTGCATTAGGCATATGAAATCAATTAGAAAATTAACAACTGAACGTGAGAAGGAAAGGGAGCTATTTTTAATCTTTTTCTTTATTTGTTGGCATAATTTTTAATTAAAGGGAAATTGGTATGAAGGCTTTATTCAAGTCATCATTATTCAATTAGTAAAATAAGCAATTGAAAACTAAAAGATTTCAGCTGAATACCGTATAAAAAAAGACAAAAGCATTGCTGAGAATCTGTTACTTTCTTCGTCTTCACTGAAACAATACACCCTAAAAAGTACTTTACCACCACTTTTCTTTTTCCAAGAAGATAAAGCTTTTGATCTAAGATAAAGCTTTTGATCTTAATTTAAGTAGCACTTTTAAGGATCTGTATAGCAGGAGAAAGTAATACTTTTCGGCCGTTATCGGTATAACCTCCATTTCAACAAAAATGTCACTTAGATCAATTGTGTGCCAAAGGGACATATAATATCAAGAGTAATTAAGAAAACGTGTTGTAATAAATCTTAAATCCTTACTAATATTATAAATGGGAAAGTGAGTTTGTTTGTTTGTTTGTTTGTTCCGCTTTCACGCCGTAACTACTGAACCGATTGCTTTGAAATTTTGCAGACGTAAAGATAAAAGTCCGGATTAAATAATAGGGTACTTTTTATCCCAGAAAAAAATTGATATTCCCGAGGAAAAACAAAAATATTGTTTGCTTGATGGATGGATTGTAGATGGCGCTGTGTGTCGTTTAAAACAAGGTAAAATATTGCAAACGAATATAAACATGTAAATTTAGAAGTTAAATGATACGATAATGAATCCCCGAAAATGAGGAATTCCCGAGGGATGACGTTCACTTTGTTTTATCGTCTAAACTGTTTTTTTTTACATCTACTTATATGTTGCAAATAAATAAGACCATGTAAATTTTGAAGCTAAATGATTCACTAAATGACTCATTCCTCGGATTCCGATTATTCCAACAGACCTCCCATTTCAATTTAAAAGACTACAATTTCCTATAAGGGTTTCATTTGCAATGACCATTAATAAAGCACAAGGCCAAACTCTATGGGTTGCTGGAGTACATTTGGAAAAACATTGTTTTTCGCATGGTCAGCTCTATGTAGCGTGTTCCCGGGTTTCCAGTGCCCAAAATCTGCATGTTTTTGATCCACAAGGGAAAACATATAATATAGTGTACCATTCAGTTTTGGTTTAACAACTAATTGTATCCCCAGCGTTACATCGCGCTTCTTAGATTTTTCCGTAGGAATGAGAAGTTTTCTTATAGTTGTGCTTTATACCGCAATATAACCGAATTCCACGCGGGCGAAGCCGCGGGCGGAAAGCTAGTAATATTATAAATATGAAAAATTGTTTGTCTGTTTGTTGCACCTTCACGCCATAACTACTTAACAAATCATGATGAAATTTTATATTTTCTTTGACAGGGGTACAAACAAGAACATAGGATATTTTTTATCCTGAAAAAAAAAGTACTGCTCCAGAGGGATAGAAACTTCTTATCAGTAGTCTACATTAATGCCAGCGTAGCAATGGGCAAAAGTACACATAATATAAAAGCTTAAGTTTAAGTTTATTATATTAATCTTAAGTAAATCATAAAAATTGATAATTGTCGAGGCACTCAACAATTAAACCTCTTGAACTTTCAAGGATGTCTTGTAAACATGTCTTCTAAAAGGAAACAATATAATTAATAAAAGTAATGGAAAATTATTCAGTAAAATGAGGACCTACCATGATGTCTTAGCGCAATGCAAGTTCGATTGTCAAAGTGAGACACCGCTATACGCGTTCTATAGCAGCGTCTCTTTTTAACAGCTACATTTGAATCGCTATAAGGCGTGATGGTAGGGCCTTAGCTCTATTATATTACATTTTTACACATTAATCGTAATCCATCAGATCCATTAATGTTCAGAGATATGCTAAGATAAGCGCGTAGATGCATAAATGATTTCCCAGAAGGACGAAAGTGGGACAAGACTTGTTCTCGATATAAAACGATGGGTCGACACGTGCCGCCTCTAAGTGCTTCTAAATGCTTATATAAACTGTCGGAACTCTTTTCTTATGAATCACTTAATTTTAAGATACATTTTAGTATTTCAGCAGGGATTATAATAAATACCAGTAGGGATATTCACCGCTAGACTAAATTTGGTGTGGTTGAGATTGACGACATTGTTGAGTCAACTGATTTGATTGGCGGAATATTTTCTCTATGTCATCTGTGAAGTCTCGAGCGTAAGTGATTGTATGCAGAGCCCTTATATTCCATAAACATACAGTCATAACTTGTTAGTCATAATTTTTTATGTCATAATAATAGTGTCTTAATTTTACTAATAGTATGTTGTTTCTGTAGTTATAATAATTTTATATTACGGCGTACAAATCTTTATATATACAATTCTTCTGTGAGTGTGTATGTCACTGAACTCCTAAACATCTGGACCGATTTGAATGAAATTTTTTGTGTGTGTTCAAGGGGATCTGAGAATGGTTTAGACTCAAAAATCAGCCCGGCAGATGGCGCTGCAGACGGCATCTAGGTTATTTATCTATACTGCAAAAATAACAGGCTGGACAACGTCTGTCGGGTCCACTAGTATAATATAATTATAAAAATTAGTTTATTTGACACAGCACACATGTACAACTCACAAAATTAAGGATTCTTAAAATTAAAAATGTGGACACAAGAGCTTATATAAAAAGAAGATGTACCTGTGTGCAGCACCTTGATAGGGTCTGGGCTCAGTGTATACATAAGTGGTGGTGGTAGGTGGTATGTGGTGTATACACAAATAGGATAAGGTTTGGCAGACATGTTTATTTTACATACGAATAAGTCTAAATTCGAATGGTTTAGACGTAAATACATTTATTAACAATGAATATTATGAATAATTAGGTTTATAAGAAGCAAATTTGTCACGATATATTAGGGCATTTAGTTTTATGAAACTCAATAGGGTACAGTTGTAATGCCGTCTTATTTCGAATGATTGCTTCGCATTGTTGTTTTGTCTTCCTTCCATTTTATATATTATGTGTAATTTTATAATGCGCTTTCCGTTTTCCGATCAGAAGAGGAAGAACTTTTACTTTCCTGCTGGGGATCAACGAGGAAGTATTATTACTTTAACACCAACGCAGTTTTAATGAAGGTTTTCTGAATATAGTAGCCTCCTGACAAGTTCTAACACGTTCAATTCTATATTTGATGTCTGTGTGCAAAATTGCGTCCCACTGGTATTGACTGTGTTGTTTATGTGACTGTTAATCTAAGATCACAGTGGTTTGTGTGTTTGTCTGTCCGCTATTTTCCCGCTTTTTTCCATTATATCAATAGCGTTACCATAGCAACAAGTTAACCGCAAGTAGTTCGTCTACCGGACGCTAGATGGCGCTAACGAAAAAATATTTAACAACAGAAAAAATTAAAGAATTTTGTCCACCCGTGCGATGCCGCGACGAGCCGAGTAATATTTAAGAAAATAGAAAACGCCGCCAGTTATGAAGCTACTGCTGTCATTAAATATTAACCATTCCAACCGACTTCAACTATAAACCCTATAGTCAAGACTTGACTTCGTCAATCATTTTACAATAAATAAATTTTAGCAGAAAAGAAATTTGATACAGATGAAGAACTAAAAGAAGCTGTGACTACCTATGAGTATACAGTGGCGGCGAAGGAATATGAAGCTGGATAACAAAAACTCGTTAGACGTCGCGATAAATGCTTAAATCTAGGAGGTGCCTGCGTAGAGAAGAAGTTTAATATATGTAATGTTACAAACCTTACACATATTATACTATGCACTTATATACTATAATTACCTACCGTTACAAATAAAACAATAAGATATGTGAATATATCTTCATTTTATTTATATTCCCAAACGGGTGCCACTTTCCGGATGGCCCTCGTATATATCTTGATGACTGATGACTCTTGATCCCAATCAAACGTTAACTCTATAAATGTGACTTAGAATGTCTTTATTGCATTTTGATATGTTTAGGTACAATACATGGCTTTAGTTTTCGCCAAGGGTTTTTTTTAATGCTGTTTATTACGTCATTGTCACCAGCATCATCAGCATCAGTCTATTGATCCGGTATAAATGTGCACAGTGTAAACTATAGTCGAGGAAAATCATAATAGAAATGTTTAAAACACATGAAAAACCCCTTTTAGTTCGATCAAACACAATGCGATGCGAACGTTTAAAAGTTTATAAACCTTTCCAAACTGACAAAAAGGGTACCTAAAAATCGTCAATTTTTATGTTACTTTCTAATGGAAATTGAAGCTTCGAGCTGGAAATCAATTACTAGAAACATGGTGCTGTAACGTATTGTAGAATCTGCTCCCGGCGTTGGAATTAATGCGATTTTCATGCAATATCCGAGCTGAGTTTTCAATGGTATTTAGGACATGCTATATGACATTGTCAAAGAGTATTGGATACTTTTATACGATTTTCAAAAGCTAATGAATTATTCAATTTTTACTTTATGCGTTGTTATGTTTTGCTATATAGTAAGGCCAACAGTGCAAGCTCATTCAGCCTCGCTTTCACTTATTTCTTCTTTTAATGATAATGAGAAATAATAGACGATCAATGGTTGATGAAAGAACAATGAAAGAAACCTATGAAAAGGTCCCTAGATTTAAAAAAATTGTAGTGCCGTCTAGAGACGCCCGACACAAGCGAAGCTTTATAGTATAAAGCGTAGGTCCAAAGTGTTAAAAAAAGTTACTTTCGTGGATGCACAGAGTAGAAAAAGAGATATAGAGCCACGCCAGCCACGCTTATTGATCTGAGTGAAAACTAGACATAAGGCGATGCACACTGAGGTAGGGAGACAGCTGGCTCCTATAGTAGTAGTGTAACGGTTCTAAATCTGATGCACTTATGTAACGATCAAATCTGACGCTTAGCACGGATGGAGTGGCCACGCGGCGAGCACCTATATGCGAGCGACCCGAACGTCCGTTTAGGAGCTACGCTTCAAAAAAGTATAGAGACTAACTCAAACCTCCGTGGACATGTTGAGAGAGAGAGAGAGAAAAGACACGTTTCACCCTTTTATATCATTACCAACACTCATGCATATTCAAGAACATTAAATGGTTAACAATCCAATGTTATTACACATTAATACTTGGAAAACCATAAAATCCCTCCAGCAAAAAACATTGTACTTCTTTTAGTACTGAATGATTTATGACAAACGGGAGTGAACCATATATATATAATTTCAAAAGAATCAGTTTCCTTATTGTAGAGTGTTTGGATCTGAATATTTATATTAAAAATTACTTTATTGCATATTTCAAAATTGATATATTTACAATACCTGGCTTTTATTTAAGTCAAGGCCTTTTTTAATCTCATTTATTTCTCCATCGTCATCGTCTGACTATTAATATACTTTATGCTTGGGCAAATGCCTTTCTTATGGATGAGATCAACGTAAGGGTTATAGGCTTCGACTTACCATGCGGGCACAGTAAATAAATAGTTAAAACGCTTTTTTACGGATTTTGCGCATAATTTATTTTATATTTAATCCTGACGTTTCGACTCCTTTACAGGAGTCATGATCACAGGATGACTAAGATAATGGTT
Organism: Calamotropha paludella; assembly: GCA_927399485.1. NCBI lineage: Eukaryota > Metazoa > Arthropoda > Insecta > Lepidoptera > Crambidae > Calamotropha > Calamotropha paludella. Next base: position 21,277,260 of record OV656817.1, on the reverse strand, counting down.
GTCATGTATTTTCTACTACCTTCACAAAATTTGAATCGGCACGTTCCTAATTGTTAAAATTTTATATAAATTCAATTGTTTTATTTTAACATTTAATTTATATATTAAATTCTCACTACGAACACATTATATACTACTGAGGACATTTGGAGGCCCTTCCGAGAAGAACTGGCGAAAGAAACTCGGGCAGGGGGACCGACCTCCATCTTACTGTTATTATTCGCAAAAAGAGCTAACTACATCAACAAATAAAAAATTAATTTTGCGCAAAATCCGTAAAAAGTATTTTTATTCAAATGTTTAATATGCGCGGAAGTCTAAGAACTGTATAGCTGAAATGGTGAAGTAAATACGTACAATCGATGGAAACGAACACGTTTACACAGACCTACGCCTCAACAAGACCCTAAGAGAATTTTGCATTGCTGTCAGTTGTAAGTGCTGCGTCGAAACGAGTGGTTACGTTTATTTATCTTTGTTGCTATACGTTAGAATGGGTATGTTTAATCTATAATCTAAGATCACAGTGGTTTGTGTGTTTGTCTGTCCGCTCTTTTTCTCGCTTTTTCCATTGTATCAATAACGTTACCATAGCAACGCGTTAACCGCAAGTAGTTCGTCTACCGGACGCTAGATGGCGCTAACGGAAAATATTTAATAATAAAAAAATTTAAAGAATTTTGTCCACCCGTGCGAAGCCGGGTCGGGCCGCTAGTTGAATTAAAAAAATTAATAACAAAGCATTAGGAACGCGACGTGGCAGACGAAATTATTTTTCATTGACCAAGTGACTCTGGAATTATTATTTTTAACTCTATTTTATCTATAGATTTATTGATTATGTTAATTATTTTGTAATTATATAACCTAAACAATGTTTTTAAAAAATGTTTTAAGATAAATTATTATAATAGAAGAATACTAGAAAAAATCGACTCGGGTCACAAGTAAATGCTCAATTGGGAGAGCATTGGACCGGATTTCCAAAGGTTGCGGGTTCGATTCCCGCCTGAGATTCACTTGTGACCCGAGTCGATTTTTTCTAGTATTTTTCTATTACAATAATTTATCTTATAAGATCGCATTGAAAATGCATAAAAAATATATAAAACAAAATGTTTTAAATTTTTTCCAATAACATAAGAGGGCCACTTCTAATGGAATGTAGGTAGGTACTTATCTCAACAAATTGGCCTTGTTTAGGTACTGCTTAAGCTTTATATTGACTGTGACGCGCAGACAATGCGCATTAGTGGGTCCCCACAACTGCAGACAAGAACAAAAGCTTAACGTGCTCTTCGAAATATAGTGATGCTGTAAGAGTCTGTGCATATCGCGTTTTTTAAACGCGCCGTCGACGTGCTCTTGAACGAATTTGTATCGAACCAAATGCGATACTCACACGAGTTATACGCAGCTTGACTGTCAACTTGTGAAGGTACTCAAACATCTACCTTTGAATACCTGCATTTATTCAAACTTGATCTTGAATCGGTATAGACGCGATGCTAATTTGAATTTTTATTGAACACAAACGCGTTAGACATTTCAAAAATCGCTGTGGAATAAAAAACGTACGTTTTAGTATCGTGCGACGCCAGCGCTCTTAAAAATGCATTGTGCATAGGTCCTAAATAATAAATTTTAATTAAACCATGCGATCACCGGTCCTTGCAAAACAACATGCACACCAGGACAAACTGTATTTAACCGTAACTACTGTTGTTGCTTTTAAATGAAAACTGTGTAAGTACATAGTTTGGCGAGAAATTATTTAAGTGAAAAAAGTCGTGTGGTGTCGTAGGTCAGCGGATAGGAATGAAGTTCCTTATTATAAAAATATTAATTTTTCAAGTTCTATTCGAGGTATACATTTTTTATTATGATCGATAAAAAGCAAAGAAACTACTTTACAAAATTATCTTAACACCTTTATTTTATTTACAATGATTTATAAAAATATAAAATAACAGTCATCACATAGACTATACATAAAAATCTTACACTTTTTGTTTAATCTATCTATCTACGGACGTAACTTACAATCGTTACATACATTTTATTAAATAATAAAAATAAACGAGAATATAATGTTTAATTTAATTTAATGTATTCTGATTTAATATAATTTACTTTATCTACTCTCACATGGTAAAATTTAAAATATAAAACTCAAAACGAGTTTATATTGACGAACTTTACAAATAGTATATCGAAACGAAATTTAAAAAAATAATTAAAACACTATTTCTCTTACAAAATAATGTTATAATTTTTTTTTTCATTACGTTTCGATTACAGACCATTGATACAATACTGCGCCAATTGGTATAGCTCTGTTTCATTTTTTATCTGTGGCTGCGCGCGCTTTGGCGCATGCGCGGTGATACCGGGAATTTTGGCGCCATAATACGTTTCCTTACAATGCGTTTTTGTGTTTCACTGGATAATTATTATTGTTTAATTAAAAATGTCTGATTGTGAAAGTGTAAGATTAGATAAAGTAATGTATAAAACTGCACATAACTAGGTATTACACACTCGTGTATAATACCCCTCATTATGAACCAGTTTCATAAACTACTATAATGCAATGCTATCATGTTATCTAATAAATAAATAAATTAATTTATATGTTGGGTTCCTCTTTAAGTTTTACAGACAATTACTTGAGGATTTATTGTTTAACTTTTAATTATTATACTAACTCTTGTAGCACTAAATAAATAGTTTGATATTTTTATAGATAATGCCTATGGAACAATTTGTAATTTAACTTTAGGTCAGTTGATTCAAACAAACAGTCACAACAAATAACAAATAATTCGAACAAAATTACTTCACTTGTTTCCTTACTCATCAAACAATCTGAACTTTTCTCGTTTGCGAAGCCGTTTTGCTTGCAGCTTACTTTAAATTGTATCTGTATAGGAATAAAACTTACTTTTGGTTGAAGTTATTTTTGGAAATGACGTCTTTTGAGAAGAACTTTGAAGTTTCGTGGTTCTTAAATGAACCAAAATCACCTTCCCTTTACAAATATGATTTCAGTAAATTATTAAGTACGTTTCGATATTAAAACATTTTAAATTAATAAATCAATGGATCAATGTGTTTGAAAAGATTTGTTTTTATTATGAGTTTGGTATTTAAATATTTAACTGTGAGGTTTTTATTTGCAAGTTTTTTTTTGTTTAAAAAAATTGATGACCACCTAGCATACGCAACACAACAAAATTTAGTCGATCCGTTTTCTCATGTTTTAGTCATTTGTCGTCAGTCGTCTCTAACATGGCTGCGTTTAGAACTCGATTTCTTATGTCAAAAGATTAGTTTTACTTAGCCGCGAATTTATGTCTTCAAACTCTAACATGGCAACTGTGTTTTGTCGACATTTTAACCGATACTGTCGACATATTTCTCGTCTTTGTGTCAGTACGTAGAGAAGAGACGACAAGTGGTTTGTGTGCTATTTCGACTGGAGCAATGGCGGTGTTTTATTACAATTATGTACTCAAAGTATATTAAGGGCGAACGAAACGTAAACATGTTTTATACTTATATATTTTATTGATGTATATATGAATATTCCTATAATTATAAGTCAATATAGGTATATGTATATATATATATATATATATCTTCGTATTCGTTCGTTCGTTCGCCCTTAATATACTTTGAGTACAAAATTGTAATAAAATCCTATACAGGTATCGACATCAATATAGATATAGGTAAGTCGGGCCAGCGCAATCGCAATTGCGCATCTACGGCAAGCGTAGGTACCAGTGGCTACCCAGTTTCGTTAATAAGTTTCTCGACTTATTGACTATCTATTAATCAAAATCAATTTCAACCTAATAACAACAATAAAACCTAATAGTAAAAATAATATATTTTTGTTTGTGTAGTAACATTTATCAATCTACTTGTAAAACTCGTTGCATTCTTTACAAATCTTAGTCGCTTAGTATATTGCGCCGACTAAATGTACTCGTTTATTAATAATTATTAATTTTAGATTGTAAAAAGAATAAACATTAAAAGAATAAACAGCAAAAACTTTCGGCGATTTCAAAAAAGAAACAAACACCGTTGACTTAGCGAGAAACGATCAACCACAGATCATGTAAGTCGTCAGTTAACGTCAAAATTTATGTAATCCACATTTCCAAAAAGTAAATAAAAGGGTAAAACACACAACACAAATTAAATGAACGATATCGGTGTTGCTATGTTAGATAATAAAGTTGTTAATAATCATATATCAAGAGGCAACATCCGTTTGTCTACAACGAGATATTATGTCGATGTAGACAAACTTCTCTTCAATCGTGCGCGTGATAGCTCGAGTAGCGCATGCTAGGCGGGCTGGATAGAAGGTCTCGGTAGCTCAAATGTGACAGTGGATTCGAATACCACTTGATTCCTAAAACAAATTGAATATTTTCTAGTTAAATTTCTTTATATTTCCTCTTGTACTAGCACTGTTGTAATGTGTCTTATGCAAAAAGAAACAAATTTTAAACCGGTGAGATATTATACTCTATCGAAATACTTTCTCTCGAGTCTTTTACAAAATATTTCGAAAACTGTTAGTGTAACATACGATTTGTTCAACAAAACTCGAAAATATTCATAATTTTGACAATTAGTATAGTTACTAACTGTAAATAACTATAATAGGGTAGACAACAAGTTAAATGTTAAAAAATGATAAAAATAATATATGTATTTTACCGGTCTTATGTTTTACTTATGTTTACGGATTTATGGATTTTTAAACATACACGTATACTTACAGTTTTTGATCAATATGTAAGTACATATAGTTTTCTGAAAAAAGACATCTACATTTCGTCAAACTATAATATCTTTAAGTTTACTATCAGTACATTATATTATGACAATACTTTGTGTGTTTGTTACCATATATAGTTACCATAAGCCTAAGAATAACAGTTTTTAAAACTAGTTAACCTTACCATAACAATGCGTGGCCGGGACAGCTAGTAATCATTACAATAAAAATGAGCCAAAATATTTTTATGTAAAAATACGCATTTAAATTAATTACAAAATATGCCCAACTTATATTGTGATATATTGTTCTCCGCAGCTAAATCTCTTGTGTTATGAAATTCAGAAACAATATTGGTACGACAACTCCCAGACTGGAGCCAATATAGAAAAGTTTTCTACATTGACCAGGCCGGGAATCGAGCCTAGGACCTCGGATTAGCTTTACCACGAAAACTGGTATGAAACCTCACAGAGGTCGACGCTTTAGCTTACTAAGCTATTATATTTTTATGTATTTAATTTTAGTTAAAGCTTATTTTATTTTTCTACTGTAGAGCCATAGGCTTACTGTCAACTTTATAAACATAAACATACATATTGTTGCCTTCTTAAATTTGTCATTTACTCCCTGTATGTAATTGCAATGTTCAGGGATACTTAGTGAAAACAGATATTTGTTGATATCAACGTAATAATGATATCATAACACTACTATTATTGTAATAACAGAATAATTTAATTTTTTTTTTTGCGGATTATGTCTGGAATTGTATTATATTGTAAATGACGTTACTTCTGTCAAAGCTGACTAGTTTCTTGCGCCCATTCTTCTTGTTAGTTAAAAGACGTCCTGAATGGATGGTAGGTAAAAATGTTGGACGATTCAAAACAACCTATTTTAAGTGCATTTGAATAAAGTCATTTTCATTTCATTTCATTCCATTTTATTCCATGTCATTTCATTAAACGATTTAAATGCTATGTATTTTAGAACAACTTTCTTTCGTACCACAGATTATCTAACATTGACTTTCAATAATATCGGTCAATTTGAACGATTGAACAAGTTTTTTCATATTAAAAAGATAAGCGCTTGACCGCTATCTTGCCTTATGGTAAGCGACGATGCGATCTAGGATGTAACGCGCTTGCGTACAAGATACCTATTCACTCGTGACTTAAAGACCCCTAAATATGTATCAGGAAACACAGACTGAAGCAAGGAGTTCCACTACGGAATCACAAAATTGGAACCAAAACGCTTAGTGCGACTGTTTGGTATATATCAACCATATGTATACAGGGCGTCCCAAACTTATGGGACATGAAGGGGAAGTACCTTAAATATCGTAGATTGTGAATTTTGCTCAAAGAAGACTTTATGTTATTTTTAAAAGTTAGTAATTCTGCATTCATAGATTTTCTAAAAATTACTTGCTTCGTCTGGGAATCGAACCAACTTAAATGTCAAAAAAAAAATCACCCTACTTTTATGATGCCAATCGAAAGAATAGCTAAAAATAATAAATTAATGTAGTTCTAAAATTTGAAAATGGAACAGTCTGTGCGAGCGTTGAAGGCAAATTTAAAACGAAAATAATGTTGTTCTTAAATTTGAAAATGGAACAGTCTGTGCGAGCGTTTATTTATCGGATATTGATCTGTTTAGTCTTAATTCACTTACACAAGTGTTATTGTGTTAATTTATTGCGAACATGGCATATCAAGTAAGTTTTGATCTAATGGAAGCATATTTTTTGAATGATAAAGATATCTCTAGAAGTTTGCGGTGGTATAGCGTAAAATATCCTGATAGACAATTACCGTCTCGTAAAGTTTTGAAAAGGCTTGTGAACAATTTGAAAACTCTGGGACGTTTCGATAAACGCCCAAGAGAACCACAGCAAGAAAACCGTACGATCAACGACGAAGAACTTGGTATTTTAATTTACTTTTCGGCTTTTCCGAAAGCATCGGTGAGAGAAGGAGAACATGAAATTGGAGTTTCGAAAAGCAAAATACACCGTGTATTAAAAAAACACGGTTTTAAGAGTTATGTTGAAGGACGATTGGTTCAAAAATTACTTCCGGGCGATACAGAAAGGAGAAGAAATTTCTGTCTTGATATCCAGGCACGCTTGCTCGAAAATCCAAATTTCTTGGATAATATTATTTGGACAGACGAATCTAACTTTAGCAATAACGGTATGTATAACCGCAACAATAATCGTATTTGGTCTAAAGAAAATCCCCTACGAGTCACTGAAACGAATAACCAAGTGCGTTTTTCACTCAACTGTTGGTGCGGACTTTTAAAAAACCGGGTTTTCTTAATCCATTTTTACCAAGGAACCTTGAACACGGAAAAGTATTTAGGAATACTTCAAATTTTAAGGGATAAGATAAGAAATCTTTCCGCGGCGGAGCAAGAAAACTTAATTTTCCAACAAGATGGAGCTCCGGCTCATAATAGTCGGAGAGCAGCAGATTTTCTAAATGAATGTTTTCCTACATGGATTGGTACAAATGGACCGATTAGATGGCCGGCCAGATCCCCGGACCTTACACCATTAGATTTCTTCTTTTGGGGATACGTGAAAGATATGCTATACAAAAAGCGATACGAGAACGTGGGCGAGTTGCAAACAGAATTGTGCCATATCACATCGAGTGTTCACCATAAAATGATAAGAAAATCAACAGGCAGCGGACTCATTAAAAGATTGGAGATTTGCGTAAGACAAGAGGGATCACATTTTGAGCATTTAATTAATTAATTTACAAAAAAATACCTACTTAATTGACTACGGCAGTTTCATGTATGTTTTTAATTTGATTAAAATATTAATTTCACGTTGTTCCTTTCTTTTAAAAAACCATGTAACTTAAGCATAGTTATTATTTTTTAGCTATTCTTTCGATTGGCATCATAAAAGTAGGGTGATTTTTTTTGACATTTAAGTCGGTTCGATTCCCAGACGAAGCAAGTAATTTTTAGAAAATCTATAAATGCAGAATTACTAACTTTTAAAAATAACATAAAGTCTTCTTTGAGCAAATTTCACTATCTACGATATTTAAGGTACTTCCCCTTCATGTCCCATAAGTTTGGGACGCCCTGTATAGGTGGCGCCTATTTGTAAGGCTGTTCGATGAAAAAAATCGAAACAATACAAGTGCCTTTAGTTCTGTTCTAACTTCTGTTTTGTTCGAGAAAAAAAACATAGGTTTACCTTTAAGTTGAGATTATGAATACTCACTCCTGACTTAAAAATAACTGATTATCTTTCAGATGTGTTTAAAATTATCTTTAAGCCGTGAAAAAGCTTATTAGTTTTTTTGGGCTGTTAATTTAATCAGAACTTTAGTTTAAAAATATATTTATCAATAATGAAAACCACGCATTGAGAGAGAACAACACAGAGAACTTTCACTAAATGACTTTGATTAAAGATGGATAGAGATAGAAACTATATCTAAATAACATTTAGCCGTAATATTGCTTTCTCGAATGTCTTTAAGATGGATATTATATGTTAGGCTATGAGCACACCTATGGGAGTTTCAATTTAATATATTAAACCAATGGACCATAATTATTAAATAGAATACTTTTTTACCGATTTTACGCAAAAAATTATTTTGTATTTAATCCTGACGCTTTGACTCCTTTTCACGAGCCGTGATCGCAGAATGACTAAGGCAATGGTCGTCATCCCTTCAAAATATTATAATCGATCACGTTTTTAACTGTTAAAATTTTAATTTATCTAAATGTGTAATGTGCGCGAAAGTGTAATAACTAAATATCACAATTTTTAGTTAAGTAAAAAATAATTATCAAAATTGTACATTAAATGATTTCTGTAAGGATATACATCTCGCTTACTTCCTTAAAAACAAACAAGATGCACTGCCCGCCCACAATCTGCAGATACAGCAGATAACAAGACGCAACAAGCAAGGTGCATCTCCCGCCCTCACATAAAAGCAGATACCACAGACTCTAATACAGTGATATACCGTGCATCTTCATCAACTATTCTAAACGTGTTTTGCCCTAACATGAAGCACGTTTTAGGAGTTGTTAGACCATGCAATATCTAGAACCGAGCACTTGGTCCTGTAAGTAAGCTAGATATTTATGTTCCTATAATGGATATAGACTGACTAGACTGATTATATTAAAATATATTAATTATTAAGAGGCATTTACGCTTAAACATCCGTTATCAATTGAAAAGATTTTCAATAACAAAATTTACGATTGCGGCAACATTGAATACGAATGATTTACTACATAAACTTTTTATTGTACTTTGCAGGCTGGATTTTTAGACGAGGCAGTAAGGATTTATCGTAACCATTGTAGTTACAGGAAAATGGTCTTGGGAAAATATCCATAAATTTAAAAGAAAAATTTCATCTTTATTCACAGATTTATAAAAATGATTTAAAGTTAGTAAGAAAATTGATATTTTATAGAAAACTTTTTATGTCAATCGGTCTTCTAATATTGATTTAAATCTATAGGTTTAATACATAATAACATGAACACATTAGCAAGTAAAGTAATGACGATTAGTACTTTGATCTAGGAGATACTCGGGAACTTATTTTTCTCTTTGCAATGATAACATTTCTTAATAAGTGGATAATTGACTACTGCCATTTTTAATTTGAAGCAAATTTACTGAAAAATCCACTTTTCCCATCCAACCACACGGTACTAGTATATCGGATAGTGATAATATCGATTAACGTAACAAATTTAATAGGGGAACTTATTCCTGACCTTCGATTTATTTAATTATTCTACGATCGGTTTTGCTAAGCGAGAGTGACCCTTACTTTGAAATTGGAGTTGGATGTCTATGAATATTACTAGTACGCAAACACAAGTCTTTCATTGGTTACTTTGGGCGAGGCTAATTAATCTATAATCTAAGATCACAATCTTGTTGTTTGTCTGTCCGCTCTTTTTCCATTGTATATGCGTTACCATAGCAACCATACCATAGCATAGTTCGTCTACCGGACGCTAGATGGCACTAACGGTAAAAAAATTTAATAATAGAAAAATTTAAAGAATTTTATCCACCCGTGCGGAGCCGGGACGGGTCGCTAGTAATATTAAAAATATTTTTAACTTTCATACTAGCCTAGCCTTAGCTTAGCACTGTAGTGCTTGTGTTATGTATATTCGAATAACAGATAGACATACATATATAGTACACAGATATGTAATATACATAGAAATATATATAAATACCAGTGACTTAGGAACAAATGCTCGTATTCACCACACAAAACCAGGACCGTCGGTACGAAAGGATCCTACCTTTCGTTACGCTACTGTTACACCAGATGGTCGTATGGTGTGAATGTAAGAAATATTATTATGATTAGTATTTACTAGTTGACCCGGTAACGCGTTGCTATGGTAACGCGTATACAATGGAAAAAGAGCGGACAGACAAACACACAAACAACAAATTTGTGTTCTTAGATTATAGATTTGTCATTGTATAAAAAATACCTCTTTCAAATATAATTCAGTAGTAAGTATAAATATAATCATACATCGTGAACCCACCTTTATTATCACAACAATCAAATTAGTCACGGAGTTAAGGTCGCATTACGTTTGCCAACGGAATTATAGCTGCTAATGGCGGGAGAAGTTTACGTATTATAGATATGATATGTGAAGGAAGATACATTAAATTATATTATGGAGAAACTTGAGATGAGGTTACTAGTATATATCATTTATGTTTTCATAAAAATTAACAATATATCGTGATCAGTCATCTTGTGATCACGACTCCTGTTAAAAAGTCGAAACGTCAGGATTAATTAATATAAAAAACAAAATTAAACGCCTTTTTATCGGGTAAAGTGGTTTTATTTAAATATTATTATGTGATAGGCGCGAAAATATTATTGAGTTATATATCTATAATCTAAGATCATAAATTTGTTGTTTGTCTGTCCGCTCTTTTTTCCGCACTTTTTCCATTGTATCAATATCGTTACCATAGCAACGCGATAACCGCAAGTAGTTCGTCTACCGGATGCTAGATGGCGCTAACGGAAAAATCCTTACTAATATTATAAATCGGAAAGTGAGTTTGTTTGTTTGTTTGTTCCGCTTTCACGCCGTAACTACTGAACCGATTGCTTTGAAATGTTGCAGACGTTAAGATAAAAGTCCGGATTAAATAATAGGGTACTATTTATCCTGAAAAAAAAATGATATTCCCGAGGAAAAACAAAACTATTGTTTGCTTGATGGATGGATTGTAGATGGCGCTGTGTGTCGTTTAAAACAAGGTAAAATATTGCAAACGAAAATGAACATGTAAATTTAGAAGCTAAATGATACGATAATGAATCCCCAAAAATGAGGAATTCCCGAGGGATGACGTACAATTTGTTTTATCGTCTAAACTGTTTTTTTTTACATCTACTTATATGTTGCAAACGAATATGAACATGTAAATTTTGAAGCTAAATGATACGAAAATGAATCCTCGAAAATGAGAAATTCTCGAGGGATGACGCACAATTTGTTTTATCGTCTAAATTGTTTTTTTTACATCTACTTATCCTGAAATCACTAAAGTCAACGAATTACTAATTGGTATAAGTATTAGTTACGTTATTTAGTTCTTGAGGTATGCGATAGATGGCGCTGGATGTTTTTAAAACATGGTAACGATGTGTTTTTTTAAATACATAAGAAGTGGAATGATCGCTTGGAAAAACATTGTTTTTCGCATGGTCAGCTCTATGTAGCGTGTTCCCGGGTTTCCAGTGCCCAAAATCTGCATGTTTTTGCTCCACAAGGGAAAACATATAATATAGTGTACCATTCAGTTTTGGTTTAACAACTAATTGTATCCAGCGTTACATCGCGCTTCTTAGATTTTTCCGTGGGAATGAGAAGTTTTCTTATAGTTGTGCTTTATACCGCAATTTAACCGAATTCCACGCGGGCGAAGCCGCGGGCTGAAAGCTAGTATTTAATAAAAAACAATTGTGTGTTGATTTTGCTCAACACTTGTGTGTTGAGCAAAATCATTTGGTTATTTCTGCTCAAAATCATATGCTCAGTTGGAGTTGAACCCAGGACCGTTAAGTATAGAAAAAAATGCTATCGCTGCGTACTATCTTACTTCAACATAAGTCAAAGACAGTGAAATCGTTTGATATACTTGAATTACGAACGATTGCAACTTCTGGTGAAAAAGACTATAAAAATACAAATATTATTTTTTTCTGGATTTTTTAATAATATATTATGTTATATGATATATTACCTTAATGAAACTAAATTTCTCGTTAAATTTGAGGAATATATAAAGAAATGTTGATAAATTTTTAAAAGACAGATTTTTGATGATGACAAAGAAGATCTGCCCAGATCAGGCGCAAAATTCATTGCGTCTAACCCTATTCATTCATTACTGGCGGCGTCCGCAACTCGACGACTTCAAGCGCCTATTTTGCCTCTGGAGGTTGTCAGCTGGCTGCTTCCAGCCGCCCCAGCTCTGTCACGACCGCTTTAACCGCCTTCACTTTGGTGAGAACCAAAGGCACTATCATTTCCCGGAGGCTGCCCAGCGAGCCGACCCAAACGTTTCTCTCTAATAAACCCTACTAATAAAAATAAATATTTTTTAGGATGTTGTCATTGTAACTTGTTTGCAAAAAAAAATCATAACAGACAGATTTGATATAAATACGATGTTGAGGAGGCGTTTAGCTGAATAACGCTTGCATTATGTAGGTTGCTTTGCCTTAGAAGGATTAAGTGCTTTCCCAACCCAAAGACTTGAAGATTTTTTAAAAAGCTAAAAAGCAAAGTAAAAACTAGAGCTTTTTTCTTTAAAATGTCAAGGTCTCGGTAGGTCAATTGGAAGAGTACTTGTTTGGAGAGAGAAGGAATATCCTGAAAGGAAAGGTGTGGCGGGACTTGACACCTGAGACAAGTTGTTTTTTTATTACTTTCATTGAATTCAAGAATGTGGACAAAAAATTAAATAGTGGTATGTACTCTGCTAAATGAATATGCCAAAATATCTGTAAGGCAATTCTCTCATTTGGTGTAACAATGATTCAATCACACTTTTTGTCAATATCAAGGTAAGTATGACAAAAGGTTGGTTACATTGCTACATAAACATCGACGGAATTGTATTTCTGATAGTTTTCGCTAGATGGCATGAAGGTCGTTATTGCAATGACAATTGTGGATTTTCTGAGGACATATTGTTACATTGGTCAGGTGCGTGGAGAGCCTCGTTGAGTGTGGATCGCGTTTGAGTGCTACATCGTAGTAAAGCTAGTTATGACATTAATTTTTATCTTTCTGGCGGAACAACGGTAAAGTAGTTCATGTAAGAGATCTAAACTATAGTGATTTTTATTTTAAGCGGAGCGAGCGAAGCTCCCATAGATTAGCTTTAGTGACGAAATGCATGCGAGGCTATAAATCTACGAGTTTTTAACCGGTTTTTGTATTTTTTTGTAATGAAATTGGTTTATGGACATAAACAAAGAACATTGACTCTATGGGATGAGCAAAAAAAATCGAGATTCAGCATTCTTTCACCGAACTCTCTAGAGCTTATATTTTGAATCCATCAATCCGTTCCTCTCCGATATATGGTGCTAGCAAAGCTTGATCCTTAGCGACTTAGTTATGTAAAAGTAGTAGCTGACGAAATTGGGATAGATCAAGCGATATTAGGATTATTCAATTCAGAAAAGATTGCGATACGTATAGATTTAAAGCTAAATATGAAGAGGACAGAAAAGATGCTTAAAACAAAAGTAATATCATCAAGCCTTGGTACAGATATTATAAAAGACATAAGTTTGAAAGCAGCTTGTTATAATAAATTTTCAATTTCTCAAACCAAACAAGAGGGTCTATATTATTTGGAAACAATATTATTTCATCTTATTATAAGAATTTCTACGATACAATTTTTTCAACTTCGTATTTATTGGTATTTAATAAATAGTAATATCATTCGATTATAATTTTTTAGATGAAACTATTTGAGACTTTCTTGCCATTCCTTATTACAAAAGTAACTTTAAGATTGTTTCAGGATGAAATTACTTCCTAAAATATAAGAAAAGTTTTTAAGACTAACTAGACTAACAACAAATTGCTAGAGCTACCCAATTAAATATCAAAGTTGATTTTAACGTAAATTGATTTTATTTTATCAGAGATACCATATTTTTTTATTAGAAAAATGATATGTAAATCATTAATTCTGGTGGAATAATAACACAATTACATATATTTAAAAAAAAAAAAAATTTCAGAAATAGTTATAAAAATATTTAGAATCTATACTAACCTGAGAAAGGTAAACATTTAACTTTAAGGTAATTAAATACTATATTTTTAGTGCTTAATAATGTTAATTTGAAACAGAAAACATATTTAAACTTTATTTCCCTCTCCTGCAAAAACATAAAATATACAACTACGTCAATGTTATCTTACTAATAAATCTACTATTTTTTACGAAGCAAACAATAATCTTAATTTATACAAGGTGTAAAAATATCCTGAACAAAAACTTAAAGCTACATGTATAGGAAATACATGTCGTACGTCTTTCCAATACATTTTGTATGAAACCTGGCAAACGCATAATTATCCCGTTTTTTTGAAATCACTTTTTTACGCTTTTTATTACATGAAACCAGTACCACAGATTCGCAGTCTGATGCTATGGGAGTATTTTGCGCACTATTCGGAACGTGCATGACAGTAGCGCCATCTACAAACGCAACTTTAAGGGGCATATGTCAAAAAATAAATAACAACAGCTTGTTTATTTTTATAGATTAAAGTGAATAAAATATACTTTAAAAGACAATAAATGGTATGTTGAAAGGAATTTGAAAATAAAAACTGTTAATGGAGAAATGGACGTTATTATAAAAACTGGTTTTGAAAGTGTAAACATACAATAAGTTTCGCGCCCCAAACTATGCTAAAAGGAAATAAATTGGTGTTAGCAGAACATGTGAGGAATGTAAAAGATCTAAGTACTAATGGCAATAGTTATTTAATAAGAGCCACCATCTTTCGTCTAACATCGGTGACTTCAACACCTTATAAAACAAGTTTAAACGTTTAGCGGAGTCACTAATATTATTTTAGCCCAAATGAAAACCAACTGCAAAGTTAAATTATATTTTATTACGAAGACGCGTGTATAATACAGTGCGCTTTACAAGTGACTTACTGAACGACTGAGAGGGCTTTCTCACGGTCTTGACGGTCGTATAGATATATAATATATCCTATGTACTTATGTAGTTACAAACGTAAGTACTCTCCTAATCTAAAAACATGACTAAACATTTAGATAAAATAAAATTTGCACTGACTATTTCTGCTGTTATTTTTGCAGTCTTCGATGCAACAACAATAATAACCCATTTTCAAAATTTTCAAAACAACATTTACAAGTTTGTATGTTTCCCTTGCCCAATTTGTTGCACATTTGTGCCGTGTCAAGCGCAGCGATCGTTTTCATTACCCCTTCCACCCACTTCGCACAGATTCAATAAACGCTACTGTTTTTAATACACAAAAATAATATATTTTTTCGCTAATTATTACTATCAATCATTATTTCTTCTCCATTATGATAATATTGAAAATTTAATCACTATTATATCCTTAATTAATTTAGGAATTCTAAGTTACCCGTAACTTATGAATGCTATTTATCTTTACTATAAAACGCTATCAAATTAAACATAGAAATCACAGTAAACTCATGTATGTATCTTCTAAATATCTTTCCATAAAATCGCAACCAGATCGCCGCATCCGATGCTCCACTTTGATGAAATTTTTTCACCTTTGACCTTTTTGATTTTCAAATAAGCAATAAATACTACAGTAAAAAAATATACGAGTCAATAAAAATAACAAGGAAACAAGTAATTCAGTAAAATAAACCCACGCGTTGTATTGTCGTCACGGTTTTATTTTAATTCCGGAGCTTTGGACTTTATTTTGATTTCAAACAATGAAGGTCACTTGGGATATTTAAGAAAATATTTTTTTGCGATTATATATTTCTTCTCAATAAATATTTATCAATTGTACTTTATTTATTCTCCTTTAGTGTTATTAACAATAATCGGTTTCTAATATCTTTTGGGTTTTGCTTTAAGAATATTCTGACAATATTTTAAATTGTTTTTTTTTTTTATCTGTATTTCATTTTCATTCACTTATTGAGCACAAACTTCATTTAGACTTCGTTCGCAGAAACAATAATTTAAATTAATTTGTTTTTTTTTTCATGATTCGTTTGGTTACCGGTCTACTTTTACTCGTAACTCTTACCGGTCGACGGGTAGAGACCGATAAATAACCAAATATCTACACATGTTTCTTTTAGTTTGCAAATAAATGTTAAATTAGTAATTAATATTTTAATATTTATATTACGTAAAAATATCAATTATTATAAATTTAAAGGTTAAAAAAAATCCATGACAAAATAAAAAATATATAATTTAAATAAATAAATATATCTATTTATATATTCTTCAACAGAATTGAAGCACGGTTAGTGTAGCCATAACTGTATAGTTCTACGAAACCGTTTGAAAAGTTTAAAGTTCACTAGGTGACGCATTACACGACACACGTAGTTGCACATTTTTTTTTAAATGGATCATAGCCTTCGTCTAAATCTGTAAGTAAGTCTGGCAGAATGCCTAAAGAGAAACACTGAATTCTTTTGTGCGATTGCTCCTGCAAATGCGCCGAAATATTGAAACCTCAAAATAAAAGACATGAAAATTATCCGGGTTTAAATAATAATGATTTTAATGACCGATGGGCGCAAAACCAATGATCCTACCTTTCGTACTGATGATCCTAGGTCGGAGTAACAAAAGAGGCAGATATTCGTGTGATGAATTCAATAATTTGTACCCGAGTCATGGGTGTTCATATATTTCTTTAAAAATTACATATCTATGTATCATATGTGTATGTATATCATATATGTATACATGTCCGTTACCCTAATATCCATAATACAAGCTTTACAGAGCTAACTTTGAGCCAGGCTAATTCGTATGCATGTAAGAAATATTACTGCAATATTTTTTTTATTTACTTTTGCATTCACAGTGTAATATTTCTATAAGATATAAAATTCGTGTGTAAAAAACAACTACGCCCACCTGAGGGCTCGGAGACGGAGTTGTTTTTTACACACTTATTTGACATCTTATTGCTAAATTATTGTAACTAATGCAAGTAACCATTAACGTTTAAACCAATATATAATAAGCAACTGTATTTATTATCAATACATTAGGAAGATATAAAATTCCCAAATGCTTGGAAGACGAAGCATTTGGGAATTACCGGAATCTTTTTAGTGCGAGTAGAATTAAAGCTGACTCAGATAATTACGGTACGCTACGCTAGAGCAGGATGGTTGCGTATAATTAATGGAAACGCCAGCGAACTTACCACGGGCATAGAAATCAGTAATCGGGGACTCTTGAGACCGATTGAACGTGACTGGATTCAGTGTATGCATTCTATCAGACCTAGAATTCGCAGTTGAAATGATGACGAAATGATATGAAGGATGATAGAAGAAACAGCTCAGCAAGTTTTTTTTTAACCAGCGGCCCGTCCCGGCTTCGCGCGGATCGACAAAATTTTTTAAGTTTATTCTATTATTAAATATTTTTCCGTTAGCGCCATCTAGCGTCCGGTAGACGAACTGCTTGCGGTTAAAGCGTTGCTATGGTGACGTTATTGATACCATGGAAAAAGAGTGGGTAAAAGAGCGGACAGACAAACTTACAAACAACTGTAATCTTAGATTATAGATTTAACTCCTAGATTTCTATATACATACATATAATCACGCCTTTTTACCCGCAAGGGTAGGCTGAGACCACAGATTTCCACTTACCACGATTCTGACATATCTACAACTCTCGCTTCTTCAACTCTCATCAGTCTTTACATACAAGCTCGACGGTTTAGGGTACTTTTGAAGTGGTATTTAATATATCTAAATATTTTATTACAAGAAAATTTTTTATCGTGTCTGGTATCAGGTGGGTGTTCTTCTTTATCGATTGCTCGATACTTGATGCACTTGAAACACTCGATGTTGTAGCTAGTAATACCAAGAAAAGTCTTTAGAACCAACAATCCTCGCTATCAGGGCGAGTGTTCTTCCAATTAGGCTACCGATACCTTGACAGACCCGTGGAATTCTAAATATTTCTTAAGCTGTCGTTTTTAATGCATATCCGTATAAAGTATTTGATTTCCTTTTATTAATTAAAGTAAATAACTTACCTTACTTTTACCTTAATTTCGTTAGACAATTCTGTATTTAGTTCGTACACTTCTGCACCTATTTCATATTTAAATAAACCCACTATTAACAGATTTACGATGCGCTTATTGTTGGTTTTTACTACGTTTTTATTAACTTGCTTTCTTTCGTGTCTGTCCGTAAAATTTTCTAATCTTATAACTCAAAATTAGACCTTTTCTGATGCTTCTAAAGAGCTATTACTACACGTAGATCATGGATGACAGTCATCATCACTAACATAAACTTAATAGTAAGATAAGCCACAATAAAATAATTAAAACATCTTTGTAAGCCTTGATGAAATTCAATGAATCCTTGGATTAATCCTGGGATTTATGTTAAAAAAATTACATTCTCTCGGAAATCTTGAATTTAAAAGACTGTTAGCATTTCATTATTCAATGTTATTGTTTAAAAAAATGACAACACAAAATGTTGTACAATTTTTAATTTAAATGAAAGTTGCTGATGATCTGGAGGATTAATAGTCGGAGATCAACTTTGTTCCTTGCGTTTGTCAAGCGTGATATAGGAAGTGAGAGGAATATCACGGATGTAAGTAATTTAATAAATTTTCAAATAATCGCGAATTTAAAGCATATTTTTTCAGGTAGTAAAGCCGAATATCAAACACCAAGTGCCTTAAAAGCTGCTCTAGCGATTGTCTACTTCACAGAATAATGATGATGAAAATACAAAAATGAAAAAATACGAATGAAGAACAAGAGACACAGCCAGGAACTGATGAATTCAATTTCGAAGATTTTGACGACGAGAAGAGAGAATTAAAATGACAGATGTTGTAGAAGTGCAAGAAAGCCAGTATTTAATAAGCGATTTCTTTTGTGGATAAAAAAATTAATAAAGGAATGAAATTTTATCAATTTGCTCTTATCATTTTACACTTAGACTAAAAAGAATAAAATAAATAGAAGAAAAAAGATTACGAAATCCACTTTTTTATAAGCGGACTTAAAAACAGAAAATATTTTTTTTCCAGAATTGTGATGGAAAATTCTTTTCCCGGAATGATAAAAGTTTCAAAGATTTATGTTCAAGTACTATGATGCAATACGACTAAAAACGTGGAGCGGTTTTCAGGCTTAACTTATTCAAATTCACTTGGTGAATTCGTTTTCATGCGTTTGGCTGAGATGTTTAGTATTAACAAATAACTAGTTAGAAAATGAGTAAATTAAATTGCCTGAAAATCATCCGCCCTCCGTGTTTAGTCATATTACACCATAGTATTTGAACATATATTTGAAATTTTTATCATTCCGTAAAAAGAATTTTTATCACAATTCTGGAAAAAAAAAATTCTTTTTAGTCCGCTTATAAAAGCGTGAAAATTATATTTAATCCTTCCGTTTAAAAACCCTCCCGTGATCACATTACATTATTATTTAAGAAAATGGTTGTTATAGATGTACTCAATTCATACATAAAAAAATCTTTTTATCATTTTATTTTATTTTGTTGTTTGTAAGTTCACTCAAGAATGTCGAAATGTCAGGATACATATAAAAACCAAGGAGAAACGCGGCGTGAATTCGGTAAAGGAGGTTTTATTTAGACAAAACTGTATTTTTTTGTTTTTATTTTATTACACTATTCTCATCAATGTTAAACTTCATGTTATAATTCTTCGTTGAAGGCCTTACCCCAATGGTTGAGATGCCATATTTGAATCGAAAAGGTGAATTTCGAACTTCGTTGATGTACTGACTTACAAACGTACAAACTTCGTTTGACGACCGTTTGGTGCAACGGTAGCGATCCTGCCTTTCGCACCGACGGTCCTGGGTTCAAATCCCGGAAGGGGCAGATGTTTGTATGATGAATACGAGCATTTGTACCTGAGTCATGGGTGTTTTTATATATTTCTATGAATATTACATATTTATGTATCATATACGTTTGTCTATCCGTTACTCTAGTATCCATAACACAAGCCTTACAGTGCTTACTTTGGGCTAGGCTAATTGGTGTGAATGTAAGAAATATTTATTTATTTATTTACTGACATGAACTTACTTGTAACACAAACATTAGGCTTATAACGAAAGGTCAACATGAATATTATAAGTATTATTGATATCATTCATTAAAATAAACAAAACAATTTGAGATTTTATTTAGTATGATGTTGACTGTACGATGCTACAAACTTAAAAAAAGCCTTCGGTTCTTATTTTCTTTGTTGGTAGCAATTAATTATATACTTCGTGTCCATTTCAAGTAATTACTATCATTTTGAAAATAAATTGCTCGCTGGCATAACAATTCTAACAATTAGTTAAAAAAAAAAATTGCAAACATGCCGTTTTTTACCCTTTATTGTAATTGTCATATTATCTTTTAGACAAATTCATAATGTTTATTACTATTCGCAAAAAACGGGATTTTCAATAAAGAAACTAATTCCACGCTTCATAAAACTACATCAAGGCCTCGTATAATCAGGTCATTACCCCCAATTCCGTTACAATTTTGTATCAAGTGGAAACAACGCTTTAAATGGGGTTGTGAATTGAAATGTTGTAAATAGTTTTTGTAATAAAACAGTTTTTATTGATTCGAAAACTTTATTATTTACAATAAACGAATTTGATGCTCTGATTGAGACTGAATTTATATTTTCAGAAAGAAAAGTTGTTGCGTTTTCGATGAAACAGAATGCTAAATAAAAGATGCTCATTTATGTTCAGATAATACATCTTATTAATAAATAATTAATCTATATATTAAGTTATTTAACGCGAAACAGGGCAAACGAAGCGACCTTGAGCTGAAAATGGGGCAATTTAGGTATGGTGAGAGGTATGCACGTAGCCAAATGCTGACAGGCTTTATGAGAGGCTGTTTATAATGAACTTCTTCTTTCGGAAACCAAAACAGCGAAAACGGATAAAGCTGCAGCCCAATAGTATTACAAAGAATGAGATCGATTTCATATTTTTGACGAAGAAGCTCATATGTCTCTGTGAACAACGCAGTGTTAACAAGAAGCAATCACCGAATGGTAACATTGAATATCAGGATAGAACTAGAGAGATGACAACCAATGAAGTCTACGCTCCTTCCAGCCCCCATCCAGCTCCAACACCCCACAAATTTTCAGCTCAAGCTACAAGATTTTATAATAATATGTCCAACAAATTCAGTTACATACTAAACTGCCTTCAAAAATTTAAAAAGTTGTTACATAAACTCTTATAATCAAAAGTTGTAGTAAAAATTGAAGATCAATTAAAGGATAAAATGCGTGAAGTTAATGGCCTTTACTTGGTCATAAAATCAAAAGGCCTAAATTTTTATACATTTTAAATTTCGTTAAATTGGATATTTTTCATAGACTACCATCCAGCAAGTTAAAAAAATCTTTGCATTTGCAGCCAAATTTAGTTTAAAAATAAATTTATTGTGCGGTTTAAATCTTACGAAGCAAAAATGTTCGATCAAAAACACAAGACAGGAAACTCCATCAGAATATTATTCTACGTCTTTTAGTGTTACGGAGTTTTGTCTATCGCTTTTTAGTAGCTATTTAATTTTTGCGAGGTCATCGTGAATCTTAAAATTCCTGGATTTGTACGTCAGCTCCTTAAATTAATGAAGCTTTGAACGAACGTAATAAATCGTTTTACGCAATATATTTTTTATACTTTCGCTCGTAATTTTTGATAAATGTATCTTTATATTGAAAGCTTTTTTGTAAAGTTTGCATATCAAACTAAGCTTTATAATTTTGTAAAAAAAATGGTTGCCTGTAAAGTCGGTTTTACGGGCGAAGATTTTACGTGACAACGTCTTTTTCTCGGTAGAATATTTATTGATATGAATATAATTAAATTGCACAATAGGAACAAGGAATTGAATGAAAATAAGAATTGCACAAATTTTAACTATAGAAATATATTTTGTTTACTAAAACATTGTACATGTAAACTTAAACTTAACTAATTCCTATTTGAGTGATTTTGTTGAGGATAAAAAAAACTATAAATCATTATGTAACAGGATGTTTAAATATAAATGCCTGTAATATATTTCGAAAATTAATAAATGAATAATTTGGGTTATATAGGAAATATATCTACTACTATTAAATATTTATATTATAAGTGATTTATACATTAATGATTTAAATGGAACAATCTTGGATGGTTATCAAAATTTATCGATATAAACAATTTTTTTGTATTATATATATCATAAAGAGTTTACAATTTCATATATATACTTATAATATTAAAAATCAATAAACTTTTAAATATTGAGAAAACATTCGGCGGGCCTCTCTCTCGTTCGGTGACTCATCGTAACGTTACCGAGCGTTACACTTTTTCATAAGTGACTCCCAGCCGCAACCAATTTATAAGACGTTGTCACGTCAATAACTTTATTTTATAAAAAGTCGTAAATAATACATAATATTTGGCTACTGTGTTCCAGTTAACTTTCATATATTTTTTAAGCATTTACAATAATACGAATGAAGTTTCAGTATGAATTATATTTGTCCTTTTCAACTACGCTATAAGGGATAAAGTGTGCAAAATATACAAAAGCTGTACATTGTACGCAATTGGTTGACATCTTTTCTAACTACCAACGCCTACATTTCGAGAACTGGAAAGAATACTTTAATTTAAGGTCCAGAGATGGTATAAAACCATCCAATGCCAGCCTCATACAGCCCCATGGATTTTACACTCTAAGTTTAATAGATACTATATCTCTATTTAATAGATATAGAGATATAGTACCCACCCACACCAAAGGTGATAGGACGTGTTGTTTAATAGCTCTGATAAAACAGTTGATTTTAAGTTGTAATTATCAAAATAAAAGTCTAATATTGTGTCTACAGTGGTAACTTAAAGGAGTAGAGTGAATCGTTGATACTTCTCAGCTGGTTTTCAAGAAATAAGTTAAGTAAAAATTTTTTAATAATTGTCTTCGGAATAGTTCATTCGCCGTTAGTTTAAAATAGTGCAGATTATCAGTAGCAGGAAACAAACGCGTAAGTGACGCCTACTGCACGGCGCTTACGACGTTTTGGCCGTTAACTATTTTGTTCGATTCAACTCGGGGCTAAGCGACCGCTACCACGACATTGGCGACAGGACAGCGATATTGAATGATCTGCTGCTAAGGTGACTGGCGACCGACCGCTACCAAGAGAGCAGCGACAGGAAAGCGATACTTCTACCACTGTAACCGCCACATAAGTTTGAAAAAAAAAAATATGAGCTCTAAGCATAATTTAAAAAAATGTACTGGCTGCTCACGCGATTTAATTACATCCGAGCAACTAAAATGTTCTCTTTGCGGGTTGAATTACCACTATGATTGTGTCAATGCTAGCACTAAGTTATTTAGAGATATTTCATCGGAATTTAAATCGTCTTGGATTTGTCCTTCATGTAAGAACAAGCAGCCAAGGGGGGATAACACAAACACGCCCATTCGTGGCGTCTCTAGCCACCCCAACGAGGATACTGCCACTTCAAATATCAATGTTCGCCGTGGTACATCCAAGGCGACTCAAAGTAGCGGCCAATTAACTTATGATACCGTGAAATCTTTGATCGAGGAGGCATCCAACAACCTAATAGTCAAACTAGAAAAAAATATGGCTAGGATGATGGACGACAAGTTGAAAGTTATATTTAAAGAAATAAATGATCTAAAGGATTCGGTTAGCTTTATTAACAACAAATATGAAGACATAAAGGAGCATTTCACAGTAAATTGCAAAGAGCTTAAAAATCTTTCTGATGAAAACGTATTGCTAAAAACTACGATTAGGGATATAAATGGCCGCCTGGGAATTATGGAACAGCATGCAAGGTTGAGCAACGTTGAAATACAGTGTATTCCAGAACATAGGACAGAAAATCTACTAAGCGTTGTTACTCAAATCGGTAAGACTACTGGTAGTAATATACGAGAAAGTGACATACAAAAGTGTAGCCGCATAGCAAAATTGCACCCTGACAACAAGAGGCCTCGCTCTATCGTAGTGAAGTTCTCGAGTCAGCGTGTCAGAGACTCTTATATGGCTGGTGTTATCAAATATAACCAAAAACAAAAAGATGATAAACTAAACACTAGTCATATTGGCATAGGAGGTGAGCGGAAGCCTATCTATGTAGTCGATCATCTAACGCCTGAAATGAAAAAAATACATGCCGCAGCAAGAGAAACTGCTAAGAAA
The DNA here is from genome assembly GCA_927399485.1 of Calamotropha paludella. Classification (NCBI taxonomy): domain Eukaryota; kingdom Metazoa; phylum Arthropoda; class Insecta; order Lepidoptera; family Crambidae; genus Calamotropha; species Calamotropha paludella. The sequence goes on along the minus strand of OV656817.1, from coordinate 21,252,813 downwards.
CTGGGCTTCAAGTTCGTGTGGATCAAGAATGGCCGGATATTCATGAGGAAAACTGAAGCATCTGCACATATTATAGTAAAAAATATAGAATTTCTAAAGTCATTATCCTAAGCATACTATCCCCTGTAATTTATTTTAGTATCTAGTTTTGTTTGATTGATCTGATAATTTATTGCTTTTTTTTTTCTTTAATGGATAAATTAAATATTTACTATCAAAATGTAAGAGGCTTACGTAGTAAGACAGTTAATGTAAAGTTTAACGTTTTGAATAATGATTTTGATATAATTGTTTTCACGGAAAGTTGGCTAAATGAAAGTGTTTTTGATGGTGAGCTTTTTGACGACAGGTACATAGTTTATAGAAGGGACAGAATCAACAAAGATGGCGGGGGAGTGGTGATTGCAGTTAGGTCCGGTATTGTTTCTTGTCGTAAATTAAAATGGGAGTGTTCATACGAGGATATATGGGTTACTTTAGACGTCAAAATTAATGGTAAGCTTACAAATATTGCACTATGTGCAGTTTATATACCGTCACCGATAAAAAAAGCAGTACTTGAGAACTTTATAAATAACACGAACAATATTATAAATAATGAAAATCAGCATGTCTTAATTATCGGGGATTTTAACTTGGGTAGCATTGGATGGGAGATGGGGGTGGATGCTTCACATCTATACCCAACGAGTAATTGTGGCGCAGGGTCAACATTTATTGATTTTATGCAAGAAAATAATTTAAAACAGTATAACTCGCATATCAATGGAAATGGCAGAATACTTGATCTTAGCCTATCTAATTTTGCAGACCTCAGGGTATCGGAGAGTGCAAATCCTATGTGTAATATCGACAACCATCACCCTCCATTAGATATAATAGTACAAGTTCATAAAATAAAGCCATTACCTCCAGCAGCAAGGGAGAGGTATAATTACTACAAAGCTGATTATATTAAAATTATTAATGATCTGGATACAATACCGTGGCAAGAGCTACTAATGGCATGTAATAACGTCAACAGTATGGTGTCTCTCTTCTATGAGATATTACAAGAAATTATAGATAAACATGTACCCAAACATAAACCAAAAGATAAAAGATATCCATATTGGTTTACTAAATCTTTGATATTTAAATTAAGGGAGAAAAACAAATACAGGAAAAGAATGAAACAATACCACAATCCTCTCTACCAAATAAAATTTGAAACACTTCGTAGAGAAACCGAGAAAGAAATTAAGGAATGTTATTATAAATATATTGCGTCAGTTGAATCAAATATAGCAAAAAGTCCCAAATATTTTTGGACACATTTGAAGAATATCAGACAGCAGCCCAACACTTATCCTTCTCGGATGGTACTAGGTGACCAGGTGGCTGTCGAAGGGGTTGATGTATGTAATTTATTCGCTAAGTATTTTGCGTCAATCTACAATGATAGCGGTGATGATTCTTCGATTGACAGTGTACACGAGGAGTCGTTGGGAAGTTCTCTCTGTTCCTTAAATTTTTCTAGATCAGAGATATTAAGGGTATTGCAGAGAATTGATATTCACAAAGGCAGCGGTCCGGATAATATACCTCCATCATTTGTTGTTAGATGTGCTGCGCCATTGTCACTTCCACTTGATTTGATTTTTAACGAGTCTCTCAGGACTGGCATTTTTCCGGAACAGTGGAAGCGAGCGAGAATAGTTCCGATATACAAAAAAGGAGGTCAAGACAAAATTCAAAATTATAGGCCTGTATCAATCCTGTCAGTACTGTCGAAGGTCTTTGAAAGATTGTTGTATCCTGTACTTTTGAATCATGTCCGCCAGGCTTACACTGACTCCCAGCATGGGTTCATACGTTCTCGGTCTACAGTAACAAATATGACGGAGTTTGTTGATACCTTAACTGATTCCGTGGATTCTGGTACACAAGTGGATGCTATATATACGGACTTTTCAAAGGCCTTCGACATGGTTAATCATAAATTGATGGTGCGGAAACTGTCTTCCTTCTTCGGATTTGGTGGTTCTGTTTTGTCTTGGTTGACTTCTTATCTCGAATCACGACAAGCATGTGTAGTGGTCAAGGAATATGTTTCTGATATATACTTCGCAAAATCTGGTGTTCCACAGGGGTCCATCTTGGGTCCTCTTTTATTCAACCTGTATGTTAACGACTTACCCAAATGCTTAGTAAATTCAAAATGCTTTATGTTTGCTGATGACTTGAAGTTTTGTAAAGAAATTCATAGTTTTGAGGACGTTCGAGCTCTGCAGGAAGATATAAACAGGTTATCCGAATGGTGCTTACAAAATTGCATGAAACTCAACACAGAAAAATGCTTTCACATAAAGTTCACCAGGAAGCGTAACCTAGTCCAATCTAAATATAGCATTGATGGAGTTGTACTTCAGGAGCTTAAGTCAATCTGTGATTTAGGAGTTACAATTGATTCGCAGCTTCGTTTCGACCAGCACATTGATAACATATGTCGATCAGCAAGAAAAATGTTAGGATTCGTCATAAGACAGACGAAAAATTTTAAAAAGTTGAACACGAAAAAATTGTTATTTGTTGCCCTTGTCCGAAGTAGGCTGGAATATTGTTCTGTAGTTTGGAATCCGCATTATCAGATCTATAAGGATCGAATAGAGAGTGTACAGAGGCGTTTCACTTTGTCACACTCACGATATAATTATTATCAAAGAGCACCATATGCTGATAGACTCAGGACTTACAATTTGGTGTCATTGACCGACAGACGCAGGATGCATGATATGTTATTTTTGTATAATCTTCTAAATGGTTCTTTGCATAGTCCAGGTTTGCTGGAACAGGTAAAATTTAGGGTTCCTCCACGTTTGCCTCGCTATCCAGCACCCTTACTTACACACAAAACCTATAGGACTAACTTGGGACACCACTCCCTATTGGCTAGGCTAGCTAGATTGTATGGGGAATTCGTCAATAAAGATACAACTATGGACTTGTTTCAAAACAGCTCACCAGTTTTCAGGGGAAAAATCCTGAATTGTTTTAAAATATAATAAGTTTAAGTTAAGTTAGCAACACTGACTGTTACCTAATTATTAATGGCGCATGCTGTGGCCATCTTTAAGTAGAGTTGCATGCACCTAATTACAGTTATCCATTTTTTCCCGTATAGTATAAGAACATGTAAACTCTGTTGATGGTCCATACTAATAAATAAAATAAAATAAAGATTGTATAGTGTAATAATGCTCCGACTTCGATCCAAGTACTTTCCAACATATAAGTTTGGTTTCTTAATGAAGAAGGTAAATTCCTCAAATTGTGACGTATGTGGAACGTTAGAAGACGTACAGCATTTGCTGTCGGAGTGAATTTAAATCGTTTAGATATTCATGCTATCCTGGCGAAACTACTGTCGGATGCAGCCAAGAAGTTTTGTTCTTTAGTTTATGATAATAATTAAGTAGTTAAATATAAATAAAATAGAATAAGGTTTATGATAGGACTGACATATCTTTTGAATATAAAGTCCTCAAATAAAATAAAGAAATAAAAAAAAGAAAATCTTTTCTAACGTTCAAGTTTTCCACTCACTTAAATTATCTAAGTCCAAGAGAATTCTTGAGACAAAGATATCAAATTTAATTTAACTTCATCAGAATAATTCGTGTCTCTCTCACTACCAATTAGGAGGGATTTATGTAAGAAATGAAAAAGGTCAATAAAAAAAAGAATCCGAACTCTTTATCTTGATCATTACATCATCTCTTCACTTAACTATTATCAATTAAGTTAATTCAAAACTTCAGTTCATAATGAAATATATTATTGGTCCGGATGAACAGGATATTTTTCAGGAAAGCAATTTTTATTTCTTAAAATTTTAAGCTATTATTATTTGGATGATGTCACCTAGTATTTTTGAATACTTATTAATTTTAGAGTTTCATAGCTTTAAGAAAATCATAAAATGGAACACAAGTTTTAATTTGACCGTCCAAGATCATCCAAGCCAAAGACATGTGTATTGTGCACTGGTGTGATTCAGTTGAGTTAATTATGGAGACTACCCATAATTCAACTTGCATATATCATTAAAAAAGATGGTTTTAAAAAGGTACCAAAATGTTGTAAGAATAGAGTTTTTATAACATAAAAATATATTGATGCGTTATGTAGGGTAGAGACAAAAATTATTGACGTGACAACGTCTTAAATTAGGTTGCGGCTGGGAGTCACTTATGAAAAAGTGTAACGCTCGGTAACGTTACGATGAGTCACCGAACGAGAGAGAGGCCCGCCGAATGCCTTGCGTCTCTCTCCCACTCAACTATGATCGGTCTGCCGCGCGCATTGTGCAATTTAATTATATTCATATCAATAAATATTCTACCGAGAAAAAGACGTTGTCACGTAAAATCTTCGCCCGTAAAACCGACTTTACAGGCAAAAAAAAAAAAAAAAAAAAAAAACATATTTTTTTTTATGGATGAATACTGTAGATATGATCTAAATTATTCTATCTGAGCCAAACTCAATGAATTTTTGTTTAAATAATAAACCATCTCTCCAAAAACGCAAGGATGTAACAGGGTACGATGGGGGTTGTTATATCCATCAGGGTAAAAGCTGTTCTGAAATGAATAAAGAAAAAAAAGACGTTATTTTCAAGACCCTTGGCTACCTACATCCGGTCTCAGAGACCGCAACGAGTTTTTGATTTCAAAGTTTTCGAAGGGTGCGTATCGTCTGAGTTCGTCCATATACCTTTTCTTTCTGTATCGCTCATGCACTTGTCAAAAGTAAACTTGCGTGTGTTTGACCTGAATAAATTAAAATGATTTGCCAATTGTCTCCTTGACAATAATCTGTCAGCGGTCTCTGAGACCACACGTACACGTTTAAGAGCCTTAAATAAGGGGTAGGTGGTTAAGGGTTAAATAACCACACAAAGATTTGAAATATGTTTCAAATGAAATATACGGATGGAGGAAAGCGTTTATTATTGTCGAAAATTATTTAGCGAATCTGAAATGAACTTGTGTACTGTAATTAAATTATAATGAGGGGACTGGGTTGCGTTTGATATTATTTGAATCTAGTTATCTGGTTACGAGTACCGCCTTATCGCATAAATTATACAATTACTTTTAATTTGTTCGTGTGGGTTTAATCACAATTTTGGAGTGCAAACACAAGAATTTGACGAGAACACACGCGTGGCTTGGAAAATGCTTTGTTATTTGATGTATGCCAATTATGTATAAGCTTAATGGTGCATACAGCGACAAATAATTGGATACGCTCTTATCGAGTCCATAAATATATACAAACATCCTTCTAGACCAAATTTGAGTAGTTAAAGCACTTGTGTTATAAAATTCAGAAACAACGAAGGTACCATAACATCCAGACCCGACCGAATGAACCCAGCGGGAATAGAAGCCGGGATCTTGGATTATCGTTACCACGAAAAATGGTAGACGAGCTACTCGACCCGTCGCCCGGAGGTCGTCAGACTGTTTCATCAACTCGATTACGGTAGTTTTCATATATTTTGGCTTTGATTAAAATCCTAATCGATTGCCTAAACATTTGTAATAATGTTTCTTTCGAATACGAGAGGATGGTCCTCTCACAAAATGCTGGCCTACAGCGTAAAATCAGAAAGGTACTAGAAAATTTCGACGAGTGTTCGGTTTCGGTAACTCAATTGGACCGGATTACCAAAGGTTGATAGTTCGATTCCCGCCTGAGAATTCACTTGTGACCCGAGACGTTTTTTTCTAGTATTTTCCTATTATAATAATTTATTTCTGATTACTTAATTTGTTTCTAACTTATAGGAACGTTTTGATTGATTTTGCTGACTGAATTAACAGTGTAAACCCGAAACTCTGTATATCTTTACACTTCTTAATAAGCAAGTTGTATACCATACTACTGAAGGTACTTTTAAGCGTTCTCAGTTGTATAAACAGTAACAAATTGTAATCTATGCTACATATATCATTGAATTTGCGTTGTCATCCATCTTCTTTAATAAAGTTTGCAATGTTTCTGTTCCAAAAGTAGAAACGTCTATACGAGTAACATGAAGATCTTGATTGTTTAGTTTTATTTTTATGAGTTTTAAGAGTTTATTTGATGTGGCTCAGTTATTATAATTTACAAAAAAAAATTAAATAAACCCTTTCTTTAGTCGGAAGAAACCCAGGAAAATGAAAAAAAATCATCAAAATCATTTGAGTATTTTCGGAGATCATCGCGGTCAAACACTGTGTCAGGGAATTTATATATATAAAGTATATATATACTAGATCAGACAGTGTAGAATAGCGCTAACCCTTAACAGTTAGGCTATCGTAGAAGGTAAATAATGGTATTGAACGTAATCACCATACATCTTCCATAAGCCGCAAGATGAGCAGCTGCGTTTTACAAATTATAGTATTTTGTTGGAATGTCTTATCATTGGGGGAGATCTACGCCCAAAAGTGAATATTTTTCTGAGTCAACTGTCCGTTTTCAAGGGCAGGGTGAATAGGCACTTTCTGGGTTAGCTCGTTTCAACGTGGATTCTTTCTTGGCCCCCGGGCTTGGTTGGGATCAAGAGAAAACCCATTTTAAATAATTTAAAAAAGGCCTAGTATTATCCTACTTTTTCTTAATACACTCAGTTTCATATACACGTATTCTTTTATTTATCCATTACGAAAAAGAATAAGGATAACTTTGAATAATATTTTAAACATTTACAACAATAAGCCTAGCCCAAAGAAAGTAAAATGTACATAAATAAATAATACTCATAGAAATATATATAAAAAATACCCATGGCTCAGGTAGAAATGCTCGTATCCATCACATAAACAGCTTCCCTCCCGGGACTTCAATCCAGGAACAAGTGCTAAAGGCAAGTACAAAACAAATGAACGTATAGTTTATTGTTAGACCTATTACGCGAACTGCATAAAAACTAAAACCGATATAATGTGCTCTCGCCATACAGCAGCCTTACTCCAGAAACACTCTAATGGAGAGCTTTTAATATGAATACTCCAGCGCGGTAGGGGTCGTTATAGACTTTGGATAATATTTTCCATGGTTAATGAAAAGCTTGTTACACAAGCACGCTTACTGCGATTTTTTTTGTAAGGTCAAAAAGGTTTAATGTATTTTAAAGAATGTGTTTTAAATTAAATTTGTTTTTAGATTGTCTTTGTAATGATGTTATAATAGTAAACGACCGTCTTTAGTTTTATTAAAGTTGAATTTGAATATAAACTTTACTGTCTTTTTAGAATCGATTACGTGAGATTAATATATAACATTTAGTTAAGAAAAGCTATAGAGTAGGCAAGGATAGTGTTGAACAAAACGTCAATAGGGTAACAACGCATTTTTCCAACAACTGACTTCACAAACTGTCAAGGTCTGGTTACTTCTTAACATTCAAAATAGACTTAAATAAATACATTTTCTAGGAAAGCGTGATCCTAAGAAATACAAAACAGATTAAAAAAAATCTTTCAGGAGCACATTTATATCAATTTTCCATATTGATATAAAACATTTAAACATATTTGAAGACGATTTAAGACACAATGGAGAGAAAAATCTTTGATAGCATAATATTGTTATCAATAAGTAGGATACCAATAAACTAAAGTAACGGGTTTAGGGTTGGTAATGAATTTAACCAATTAAAAATTACCAACAGAAGGGCTAGGTAAGTCCGACGTTCCTATTCAATATATAAAAATAATAATAAAAATCCCATGGAGTCCAGTTATAAATGAAAATAAATGTTGGACTCAGACGTAGAAGTAACCAATAACCATCTGTTCTATACACTACATCCACATGAACGTTTAAAACAAAACTGGCTTACCGACGATTCAATAAAGACTGGAACAAATAAATAGAAGAGATAGCGACACTAAATCCGCAACATCCCGCCACGGCTGCAAATAAACGGCAAAATAACTGTCTCAATAACACACACGTAGGCTGAGGGACCGGAGCCCCGATACGTTCGAGATTCAATACAATCAAATATACTGTTGTGTACACAGTGATTATGAGATACACTTGGTTTGAATTACTTTTAGTTATTGATTTTTGTGAAATCCGTTGATATAACATTCTATTACATACCATCCTTGTCAGATTATTAATATTCCAACTGCTGCTGCGCTTCTTACTATCACGGAACGGCTTCAAGTGCTTTCAAGATCAAGGAAGAGCTACGCTAATAATACGTACGTACCCGAAAAGTTTAGCATAACTGAAAAACCAACTTGTATGTATGAAATATTTTATTGAATTTTCTAAGTTTTTTGGTAACTCAATGATTTCACATTTCAGGTAAGCGCTTGATCGCTATCTCGCCTGATGGTAAGCGATGATGCAATCTAATATGTTACGAGCTTGCCTAGAAAATACCTATTCACTCGTGACTTGAAATTTCCTAAATTGTATGTGTCAGAAAACACAGAAAAAATGTATTAATTATTCGATATTAACGGGAATATTAATAGCGTGTTGGACTACTCGTGGTATGCTCAATTTTTCGGTATTAGTAGAAAGTGGTAGGCCACCATAGAACTCGGTCCGTTTTTCAAACCGATAGACTACGATCACCCTAAACTCCTCGGTGTAAATCCATTTGAATCACTGACTCAGTATATAGCTTAATGTCTGAGTATATAAAGAACATCGGCTCCTGGACTAGCTGAAGCAACAGATTGTGACGATGTGACTCGGCGGTATGAAATCGATATTGTATGTTAATCCATTGTAAAGCAGCGAAGCGACTGTTGGTATCTTTGCTTATCTTCACTGCATATTCTCGTTATTTACTTTATATATATAGTTAAGTTGTTACATATTTGAGAGAGTAGAGACTATGGGTTCATGGGACCCGAAAGCCAAGCTCTTTTTCTAAGAAATGTCCGTACAATTGAAGCGACTGGAGACAAAAGAGCTGGCAGCTTCAGCCAACGTATAAGTAAAGCTATCCAACGAGGAAACGCTTCCAGACTTTTGGGCAACGTTCTTAACAGCAGCGGTATGGGTGAAATTTACCTCTTTAATCTTTAACTTATGTATTAGCTAAGGTTCATACTTGTTTGTCTTATGATATTATTGGTACAATTATTTAATATTATTTTGTATATGTGTGCTGTTAATGTCAAATGGCGAAACGATATCGCTATTCTGCCTTATAATGATCGTGAATTATAGACGTAGCGTTATTAAAAGATAAGAAAAACTGGATAGAAATGAAAAGCAAAACTAATGAGCAGACATGTATAGTCGCCCCAAAGTTATTCATTTCGATAATCAACAAAAACAGGTAAATACAAAAAATACGCCGTACATGAAAATAAAACTTTACTGAAATTCAGTTATTTTGAATCGGGACATAAATATTTACCAGATTGGTTGATAAATTTGAATTCCTCTACAATCAAAAAGTTTATCCCAAAATGATCCTTATAATTATTGTAATAACGATTTGTACACCGCCCAGCAGTTGTCAGCAAGCTTAAGAACTTCAAAGATTAATATTAATTAGCGGCCATCGATTTTTATAGGCCTTCCAAGAAAATATACAAAACGATACCATGACTAATAAGAGCTATTTCTGTCTTCCATTTAAAACAGCAATGATACCTAATTAAGATTTTTAATAATAAGTTGTTAGCAATAATAGAGTCACCTTCTGCAACTCTGAACTGACTACTTCTGAGTGACTGTATAGCTATTTAACATTCACTCAGTTATCAAAACTAAAATCGATGACTCAGTGGAGGACGAGTTCGGCCTATGATTTAACTATCGTAGGGGTTGGCATATGATAGCTGAAAAAAATTTTACTGTCTCTAAATTCTCCGGGATTTCAAAACTTATTAAGACCCTCAAATTTCCTACCTAAGGTCTGTTATTTATAGTGAATACCTAAGCTTGCAATGAGGCCAGAAGGCTTACCAAAAATGAGTTTTACCATAATCTACTTGCTTGGCGGGTGGGTAGAAGATCGTAGCAAAAATTCTCTGAAACGTTACTGCCTAATTTTGGTTTACAGAAGGTGTATGATAGATGACTCTAGTAAAATACAATATACATATGACTAACGTTGTGTAATATTTATTGATATATGTTATATATGTTATGTTTTTTTATTAGTAAGTTTCTAGAAGTTGAATTTTTTGTTGTAAATTTTATACTGACTTTTTAATTAAATAAAAAGATCTTTATAGAACTTATTTTTTTTATTTTATCGCCAAAATATTATAATTTAAGAACTATTCTTCAAGTTTCATTTTCATTTTTCATTTAAACACAAATTTGCTCTAAATGTCATTGAAATGGTAAAAATCAGCTACAGTTTATAATCAAGGTAATTATGATCACCATGCAGGTGTTGTACCTTTTTTCTACCATGCTGACGCCGGGTTAAGGTAGTCAAGTAGTAAATGGTCTATGCATAAAGCAGGTCCAAATGTCAAATCGTTTAGTTTGATGTGCCGTTAACCTGTTGTCGGCTCTATACTTACTAATTTGAAGGCGATCAATTTCAATTTCAAGTCAAACTCTCATTAACATAGCTGAAACAAAAAAATATCATGATGAAATTATTTTCACATATAAAAGTCTTGAAAAATTCGCATCAGTACCATAAAATAAGACGTTCTTCTTTGCAAATCGTGGATAATCAGATCCAGTTGGTAATCATAATACATTGTTGAAGAGAGGAATTACTATTACTAATCACAGTCATTACATTCACAACCGTTTTAATAACCTTAGTCGATATTTTTGAAAATTTTGGAAATTATTCGTCATAATCATTCAATGAAAAAACTACAGACTGTGATGTAACTGACTAGAAATTCACAAGAGTCCTTGGAATAAGAATAATAAAATAAGCTTGTAGTGGGCTCCTTTAGCTTCTTCTGTTTTTTTAGGTCCGTTTCAAAGTTACCTGCTACGTTAAACAAACAATTTATTTCCATAAAACAATCACAGGCGCAGTGTCACTCGGAGCGCGAGCGTCAAGCAAAATGCTGAACAAAGGCAGTTGGTTTGTGCGAGTTTCAATTTCTGTTTGTTCAAGCAAAAATTTGTGTAAATAATTTTCTAGAAAATACTTCTGTATTTTTTGCAATTTCATTTTATAAATACGGGGAATAAGGTAGAAAGAGCATCGTATTCACAACACTATAAAACAATCCAATTATCTGGAAACCGACTCCACTTGGCTGAGAAAGATTGTTATTTATTTGTATGTAAACTACGAATGACAACCCTAGAAACAGCTGGTTTATCGTTTTTTATAGTCCACCCCATCGTTGATTAAAAACAATACATCAAATTGGCGTAGGGTTGCCACAACACATTATTTATTAAAAAGAAACTTACAATCATTATGATATTAGTGGAAAAGGTACTCTATCTACCATAGATAAAGTTTAAAGGCAAATACACTTCAGGTGGGTTACAAAAATTGCTTGCCAGAATATGTTGATTCTAATACCGTCTAAATTTTTTTACGAGATTCTATTATTTTATTCTTAAATGCTAAGTTTGAAATTTCTTTAGCGTAAAAATAATCAATTGCAGAGCCCACCGAAGCAACAGATTGCGGTTTAGTGCTGTGTAATCGGTGTCGCTTGACAATCTCGTAGCGCCGTAAAAAACGGCTACGCACCGGGTCTACTTTTACGAGCCACCGTTTATCTTTACTAGATGGCTTGTGAGGAGGCTTATGGGATAATTTTTTACGTGTCGACAGAAAGATGTTGTTAGATTTACGAGTTTCGTGGAGTTCGGATTATGAGATAATGTAATGTAGACATAGTGCCAATGAAGAGCTTGTAAGGTCAGAGGTTAAGTCGTTCGGACTACGATTGCAGAGGCTAAGCAACCTTTGCAAGGATCGGTTATCAGATGGGCCAAACAAGAATTTAAAACTTCGGCTTCTCTGTGGTTGGAAAGTCTTTGATTCCAGCTGTATCTCAAGTTATACTTTTATATATTTGTCACACAAATAAAACAGATTTACAGAAATAACTTTTTATAAGCATCACACGAACAAAACAAGATGGTAGGCTGCAACTCCAAGCATATTAAAACAGACAAGTCGTACATTTATATCAAACAATTAAATTTATAAAAACTAGAATTAAATAAAATATAAATTTATCTGAGTTGATTAAAATAAAAATTACATCACATTTAATTAAATTTAATAAAAAATGTAAATTAAATTAAGTCAGCAACCACAAATTCGTACTCGACTCGTTTTATGCCTCCTACGGCCTGATGGAAGATTTATGAGCTAAATAAAAAAGTCGAATAAACTTTAATTCATTAATAATACAACTGCTCTCATTGTTTTTATAGATAATGGATGAGTTAACTAACTATAAAAAAATAGATAAAAAGAACCAGTTACTATGATTCTAATTTACTTTACAAATAAAAGCTTAAGAAAGGACCATTTTTAACTCCGCCGTTTGTATACTTCCCAGGTCTGTAGTTTACATTAGTCGTCTTTTTTGTCTTGAATAAACGCGCCCCTTCATTAAAATAATAGCTTTTGAATAAAACACTTTTTTTACGGATTTTGCGCATATTTTTTATTTAATCCTGATGTTTCGCCTCCTTTACAGGAGTCGTGATCACAGGATGACTGAAATAACGGTTGTCATGTATTGTCTACTACCTTCACAATATGTAATTGGACACGTTCCTAATTCTTTTTTTTTATATAAATCAAATTGTTTTATTTTTACATTTTATTTAGTTATTAAATTCTCACTACGATTATATTGTATACTACTGAGTCTACTACCAATTCGGAAATTGGGAGGCCCTTCCGAGAAGAACTGGCGGAAGAAACTCGGGCAGGGGGTCCGACCTCGATCATACTGTTATTATTTGCAAAAAGAACTAACTACATCATCAGTTCTTGCAATCATGTGCTTTTGGAGGTATTTATTTATTTTTTATATTTTTCAGATAGTAATGTAATATTTTACTGAAAGGAAATGCTCCAATTTTCTTTTTAAGTAGAATTGCCCACACAAAATTTATTAGAAACTCACAAACAATAAAGAAGTATAATGAACTTATTATGAAGTTCAATTACGAAGCTTGCTTAGTAATAAAGTTTATAAACAATTAGGAAATTATTAAGAGACATCACGGACAGGACTTTATATTATTTTGAATTTGTAGGTATTATTTGTTTCGTTTTTTAAGGCTGAATAGACACTTATTCCTTAGCATAGTAACGTACTCGTTAAAACTTAACTGTAATGAAAATATTAATAGTATTAAATGGTCGTTGACTAAAATGGCCACTTCATGTTAAAAGCTACTTTTTTCATCAGCGATCACTTTCTAGGTTCTTTATATTGATAATCTCTACAATGATTGAAAGTTCACCTTTTAAATCAATTAGTATCAAATATTTTTACTTCGATAAAAGAAAATCGTGGACACTTGGATCAGAAAGTCCATTAGACAAAGTAATAAAAACTTTTGTAACTATCTGTACCCCCAGCAACTACGTTGCCTGTTTATTTGTGTTGGTGATTATTTTCTGCGGTATAAATATGCTTAAATATTAAAATGTCAGAATGACATGCAGTGTAGTATCCGGAAGAATTGGCTCTTCCAATTCTACACACTTAAGCCACATTCCGTGTGTTTGGCATAAAAAAGCGCTTGCGAACGCTTACCAGCGCTGAAAAACAAACTATACAGTTTTCGGTCAAGACACGTTTGCTAACTTCAGTTGCGCTGACACAATCCGCCATTTTGCTTATTATCGCTTAGCGATCGCTTTTTTCTTGCAAGCGCTCTCAAGCGCTTTTTTCTGCCAAACACAAGGATTGTGTTTCCTTATTATTCCAGAGAGCAAATTTTTGGATGTCTCGATTCAATGTATCGATTTAATATCGATACAGATACCGATTCAAGCGCGAGACTGATTTTGTACAGTTATTCAAAGGTAGAACTAGGAACACCTACGTAAATAATAGTCAAGATGCGTTTGACTCGTGCGAGTATCGAGTTTGTATCGATAATCGCGCATCGACGGCGCGTTTATAAAACGTGGGGTAAAGACTCTAGAAGTATAGTAAATCATACTGGAGTCAATCACCATACCTCTCATATCTCCCGTAGACTAAAAATGGATAGTAGCGTTTTACGAATTACGATCTTTTACTAGGATCTCCAACCCACCTGCTAAGCGTGGAGATTAATACAATAGTGTAGCTCGGCTCTATTTATGGAATACAAAAATAAAGCATCGATAAAATAATATCGGCTGAAATAAAGTCTCTCGAGATTGTGACACATCCTGTTGTCGACTGCCATTCGTCAAAATACGACATTTAGGCTTACTACATTCACACAAAACTGTAATTCACTGATACAATATTAGTAACATAGATCGGATCGGATCTGTAAAGTGGTTGGATACCGTGAGAATTGTGTATTATGAATAGTTTTATGTGAGTAGTGAGTTTACAGACAGTAGTATCGGTATATAGTGTAATAAATTACTAAAGGAAGGTAGGCTGATACGTCTGCCAATAACACCTACCCGCAAAAAACTTTCAGTTCTTCTGTGACATTAGCGCATGCGTTGAAATATAAAATAATTTAAAAAACGTTATTGTTCTCGTTATAATTAATATTAATGTAAGTAACTAAGACAGTAATATATACAATATATATCAGTAAATTAGAATGATAAAAATAATAAAATTTCTTACAATCACACCAATTAGCCTAGCCCAAAGGAAGCACTACAAGGCTTATGTTAAGCATATTAGATCAACCGATAAAAATACATATGTGATACATAGACATTTAATATTCATAGCAAGACTTATAACTAAGCCATAAATGCTCGTATTCATCACAGAAACATCTGCCCATTTCCGGACTCGAAACGTCAAACCAACACAATGTTCGAAGAATAACGTTACCTAGTCTTTTCATTCTAACTTATCCTATTTCGTAAACAATCTTGGCACAACTTTTTAACAAAATCACCCATTTAATAATATAATAATAACAAAGTCAATAATCTATTACAAAAAGTCGGTTTTTTTTTTTTTTTTTTTTTTTTTTTTTTTTTTTTTTTTTTTTTTTTTGCCTGTAAAGTCGGTTTTACGGGCGAAGATTTTACGTGACAACGTCTTTTTCTCGGTAGAATATTTATTGATATGAATATAATTAAATTGCATCTAATTATATTCATATCAATGCCGCGCGCATTGCGCGGCAGACCGATCATAGTTGAGTGGGAGAGAGACGCAAGGCATTCGGCGGGCCTCTCTCTCGTTCGGTGACTCATCGTAACGTTACCGAGCGTTACACTTTTTCATAAGTGACTCCCAGCCGCAACCAATTTATAAGACGTTATCACGTCAATAAATCGTTATTATAGACTGAAACCTATTGAATCTAGTTATCAGTTGATTTTTAATGCTGCATTTTCAATAAAAAGGAGTGCCATGATTGTTTACCAAATAAGACAAGTTAGGATGAATAGACTGTATACTTTCAAAGTAAAATACTTAATAAAAAAAAAAACTTTAAAAAAACCACGTTTAACTACGGGTTATAGATGTACTAAAAAGGAGAAAATAAATTTTTACAAATGGACTAAAAAGATGAAAATAAATTTTTGGTAATAATGAAAATTTACGATACAAATATTCTAAAATTTATTGAATATTATGTATTGTTCTGAACATTCATACGCAGAATTTGAAAAATTTCTAAAAAATTAAAACGTGGTGCGTAATTTAGATCAACAGCGTTATTGATATTATATTAATATTTTCATTATCTTTCCTAAATCCCTTCCTAACTAAACCAATGCAATAGTAATGCTGTGGATGGCATTGAATATTTTTTCAAGTATAATGCGCACCACGTTTTAATTTTTTGGAAGTTTTTCAAATTCTGCGTATGAATGTTCAGAACAATACATAATATTCAATTAATTTTAGAATATTTGTATCGTAAATTTTCATTATTACCAAAAATTTATTTTTATCTTTTTAGTCCATTTGTAAAAATTTATTTTCTCCTTTTTAGTACATCTATAACCCGTAGTAAAACGTGGTTTTTTAAGTTTTTTTTTATTAAGTATTTATTTAACTCTTTTTAGTTTTAAATTATCTGAATTGTGCCTACTTAGTTCTTCAATATATACATGTAATATACACTCGAGAGCAATGAATCCGGGTCACTTAAAGAATCCTAAAAATCTCGGAAACTAAAAATGCTAGGTTAATGCAATAAATTGTATTTAATAGACAATGTAATACTCCTTAAATGAAGGTATTAAAACTTCTTAGTTATTGTAAAGTTATATCATAAAAAAATCAAATTTGAAAAAGGGCCACTTTCGAAGATGGAACTACGAAATTACAGCATTTGGTTTTGCTTTTGTTTGTAATCTGTCATTTATGTGGGTACATAAACCATGTTGATAGTGCTTTATATTCATTATTCAAGCTGAAATTATGTCGCTTACGCCTGAAGAATGCACCAGAATACTTACAATGCTGGAAACCGGCCGGAGTCAGCGCGATACAGCCAGGACTGTCGGTGTGTCGCTGTCAACAGTACAAAGAGTTCTCCGACGTTACGAAGAAACTGGTTCTAACCTACGCAGACCAGGAACGGGCAGAACCAGGTGTACCACAGCACGAGAAGACCGATACTTGGTGAAAACCATGCTTCGAAATCGCTTTCTCACAGGAACTGAACTCACCAATTAGTTTCGACGCCTCGGAGGAAGTAACCCAAGTGCATGGACAGTAAGACGTCGGCTTGCTGAATCTAACTTAAAACCCTCTAGACCTGCAAACGGCCCTAAACTGGAGCGTGGGCATCGTATTTCAAGACTAAGATATGCCCAGAGCCACGTAAATTGGAGTATTGAAGATTGGTCAAAAGTTATGTTCTCCGACGAATCAAAATTTATGCTCTACAAGCACGATGGAAGACACAGAGTGTATCGAAGACCAGGGGAAAGATTCAAGCAAGCATGCATCGAAGAAAAAGTAGCCTACGGTGGTGGGTCTGTACTTGTGTGGGCCGGAATTTCTTCTGAAAGTCGCACAGAGCTGGTGATCATAGAAAACGGCTCTTTAACTAGCGTAAGATATGTGGAAGAAATCCTCAATGATCACGTTGGTCCATTTATGGTCAATTTAGGTGAGGATGCTTTATTTATGCATGACAATGCCCGACCTCATACAGGTAGGATTGTGAATGACTACCTTCAAGAGATGAACATTACTCGTATGGAGTGGCCAGCGCGCAGCCCGGATATCAACCCGATCGAGCATGCTTGGGACGAGCTAGGCAGATGCGTAAAACAACGAAACCCTCCCCCAATCACGCTTCGTGAGCTCAAAATTGCTCTCACAGAGGAATGGGAGAATATTCCCCAAAATCGTGTAAGGAACTTGGTGTACAGCATGCCAAACCGCGTAAACGCAGTAATGGAAGCACGAGGAGGCAATACGAAGTATTAAAATTCAAGAAAATCGTAATAAAGTTCAAACATTTCATGTTTCCTATTTTTGTTTTAAGGAGAGATCAGCAGTTTTTTTCTTTATGTAATTTTGTGTTAATAAAATGTATGGTGACTCATATTTTTTTTACTTTCATTTAAGGAGTATTATCATCCTATCATTTTTAGTTTCCGAGATTTTTAACATTCTTTAAGTGACCCGGATTCATTGCTCTCGAGTGTATATCAAATATCCAGACACACCACGTGGAGGTTAATTTAATTAAAGCCTAATTAAGTGGTTTTAGGATGTAAAACTGTAAAATATGAAATTGTTAGGTGAAACAAGCCTGTATACAAAATTTCAGCCAAATCGGATAAGAGGAAGAGGTCGAAATAAGGATCTCAAATTTTGACGACAAACCAACAGACCAACAGACAGACAAGTGAAGTTAAGTAAAACGTGGTAAAAAAGGGGGATTGTTTTCATTGCCGAAATACATTGTGAACTGTTAACCAAATCAAGACAGGAAAGGCAGCATCTTGTTTACTTTGGTTTTAATTCAATAAACATTAGCGATTAAACGCGGATCGGTGCGGCCGCGTAATGCAATCAACGGGCTCGTTTATATGCAAATTCTAGTCAAGGCAGGATCGAATATTCACCCTTTACCCTAATTACTACCTTTTAGGTGCTATTATCAGAACACTCCGAATCTTGTTCATTTCTTGGAAATTTTCTGAAGGTTACAACGGGCGGTGTAACGATTTATTTTAAGTATAGAAATTACCTAAGTAATGGAGTTTTGGCGTGCCCCAGGTTTGTCGTGGAGGCAGTTCGCCATTTGCGTCATTCGAATTTCAAGGTGGCTTTTAGTGGTGCGTGTTTGCATTTGCAATTGATCTAGTGCGATAAGTTACGCGTTTTTTTCAACGGGTAATATAGAATTTAAGCATTTTAATGTTCGGTTTTTATATAATTTATATTTTATGAGAAATTATCACAAGAAAAATGCAACTTTTTTCAGGGTCTCAGGCGGGATTCAAACCCTTATTCCTCGCTATCCGAGCCAGTGTCTGTGCACTAGCGTCATCTTGAAATATTTAAAAAAAATAATGGTCTGTCTCTTTTTTTAGTATTTACCTTTAAAATTAATTGATATTTTAATTTTGTGAATCTATTACTTACTTAAAAATATTGTGAATAATTTCAATTAACTATATAATAATATAAATTATTATAATAGAAAAGTACTAGAAAAAATTGAATCGGGTCACAAATGACTTCTCAGGCGGGAATCGAACCCGCAACCTTTGGAAATCCGGTCCAATGCTCTCCCAATTGAGCTACCGAGCCTTGTGAACACTCGTCGAAATTTTCTAGTAGGTACCTTCCTGATTTTACGCTGTAGGCCAGCGTTGTTTCATCACTGAGAGGAACATCCTCTCGTATTCGAAAGAAACATTTTTACAAATGTTTGGTCAATCGATAAAGATAAAACAGCCATTTTAGTTTTATAATTTTTATATATTTTATGCATTTTCAATGCGATCTTATAAGATAAATTATTATAATAGAAAAATACTAGAAAAAATCGACTCGGGTTACAAGTGAATTCTGAGGCGGGAATCGAACCCGCAACATAATAATAATTGATTTATTGCCAGTAACAATGTAAAATGAAGTAAACATTGAATTGTTTAAAGTAGTTATGAAAAATTTGCATGCTGTATTCAATGGCTGAATGGGCCGAACTTTTAAACTGGATTAAGACCTTCAGTGTACCCAATTTTTAAGGCAAATAAATAAATTTCTATTTTCAAAGTCTCGGTTGCTTAAATGGAAAAGCACAGAGTAGCGAGGGATGTGGAATTGAGTCCCACTTGACACTTAAGTCAATATATTTTTTTCTTATAATAATTTATTTAGGGGTAATATAGAATTCTGAAGTGTAGTATTATTGAAAACAAGGTTGGTTACATTTTATTTCTTATTTTTCTGAGGCTTCAATATTTCAGTGTGATATGTACCTATGTATTAAGTGGAAACAATACAGTATTGTTTGGAAATATATGTGGAAGGGAAATTTCCTTAAAAAACCTTTGGAAATCTTACTTATTACTGTAAGAGTCATTAATGCATTTTTGCATGTTAAATGAAGTGATAAATTATTTTGATATAAAAATACTAGAAAAAATCGACTTGGCTCACAAGTGAATTCTCAGGTGGGTATCAAACCCGCAACCTTTAGATGTCCGGTCCAGCGGTCTCCTAATTGAGCTACCGAACCTTGTGAATACTCTTGAAAATTTTCGAGTTGGTACCTTTGTACTTTTTTACGCTGTAGGCCAGTGTTGTCTCATCAATGAGAGGAACATCCTCTCAATAACTGTTAAGGTACAATCTGTCTCAAATTCTTGAGGTTAGCGAATGTCTTAAGAATTAAGTGAACCAAAAGGATCAAAGATATCGATAAACTCCTATTTTATTATTTATAAAAAACTAGCTGACCCGGCCACGCGTTGCTATGGTAACGTTAACTGGTTATAAAAACTGTTGTTTTAGGCTTATGGTAACTATGGTTACTATAAATGGTAACAAACACACAAAGTTCTGTCATAATATAATGTACTGATCAAACGCTTAATAAAGCTATTTTTGCTTTGTTTTGTCAATTTCATTCGAATTATGATTTGTGTTTAATAAACAAAAACAAAACACTTATATCTCAAAAAGGTTTACTAAACGTTTAGTTTTTATGAATAATTCTGATAGAGTTTTTAAATTGAAGATAATTCTATAATTCAAACATTTAAACAAGCTAAGCAATTAACTGTTAGAATCAATTTAAGTCGCAAACGTCGTTGACTTACCCGCTATTTTTATCACTTTTCATATGTGTAACAAAGAACATTACGAACTATAATGTCCAGTTTTAGTATGGACTGCATGAAATCAATAGCAGCCATGCGGTCAGTGATTTGCAGTATAACCACGGTCCGTAATTAACTCGCTATTTTTGAGAGACCAGCCACGAAAGATTAAATAAAAATGAGATCCTCTGCAATAAAAGTAATATTGTATATTTCATCTCAATAAAATAAGTGTTTGTGAACTTGTTTTTTTACGACATTCGACGGATAACAGAACGTTGACGTTAACAGCGTATATCTTTCAGTTTTTGTATTGCGAAAGCTTTTCTTTAGTATCATTAAGCCCATCATAATATCATTATATTATCCATACTAAAAGAAATAGTTTCATTATATCTGTAATATCTTTGCGGAAGTTCACGTTCTTAATAACACGCAATAGTCGTATTAAGACTAGTCGATAACAATTTATTGAAGTGAAAAAACCTTTACACGGGCTATTAAGTAATTATCAGGCTTCAACCTTTGTGATCCAACGTAAGTGTTGTCTACCTATGCGTTGACAATATTTTTATATTTTATTTATTAATGAAGAAATATCTATTACCAGCTGCGCTCGCGTTAATAAAGGATACCGGTTAAAGGTTATAGTTCTATCCCTCGGGAACAGAACTTTTTCCTAGATAAAAGGTAAACACAAAAAAAATAACACGTTTCTTCCTCTGGCAAAGTGTATGTAAAAGTTCTAAAGTAGTTTTAGACATGACAATATAACAAACAAACTCACTTTCGTGAGTTAATCTTAATCACCCATATAATATAGTGTACAAACACATGTTCTTATCAAATTTCATCGAAATCGGACGACTCATTCTTGACTTGTAGAAGGACAGAGAAAAATATAAGAAATAGTGAAATTAGTATCAGTGAGTCATAAAACGAATATTTATTATAAATTTCGTCCAAAAAAATAAATATATAGTATAGATTTGAATTCATTTTCGGTTCCCATTAATTGAGAAAACTAATTCACAGAAATACATAATGTAAAGAAATCTAGTGAATGAGATTTTAATTAATTAGAAAAAAATAACATAAATATACAAACGAAAAACTGAAAAATATAAAATACGTACCTTATAAAAATACCTTAAAATCTGAATCGAGGTTTAATTATTAAAATAATAAATACATCGAAAATGATAATGTTGAGATCTTGAAAAATGAAATATTTGAATAATAATGAAAACGAGTGTGAAATTATTATCTACACATATAAATAAAATTGAAGTGTCTGTAATATTTAAATAATCGTTTTTTACTACATGCATATGAATATATATACGGTAGGTACATAATCCAAAATATTTTTTACAATTTTTGTCTGTCTGTCTGTCTGTTTGTTCCGGCTAATCTCTGAAATGGCTGGACGCATTTTGACGGGACTTTTTTTGACAGGTAGCTGATGTAATAAGGAGTAACTTAGGCTACTTTACTACAGACGAAGTCGCGGGCGGCCGCTAGTTGTAAATAAATATAGTATAATTTAACGACTTCCATGGTCGAGTGGCTCGCATACCGGTTATGATAAAGCAACTCCGAGGCAACAGCCGAATCAATATAGCAAATAAACTCTATTTTGTCTAGGGTCTGGGAGTTGAGGTACCGTCATTGTTTCAAAATTTCAAAGCACATGTGCTTTTGCTACTTAACTTGGGTTCAGAACAATGTATGTGATGTAATATTTAGTTTTTTCCCACGTTTTTCTTAGGTCGCTTTCTTGTCTGTTTGCTTGTCTGTCGTCTTGTCTGTCCGGTTGGAATCTTGTATCTCAATTTTGAGGCACTTCCCGACCACCTAGCGAGTTGAAACTTTCAGGGTAGCTCAGAATCCGATGAAAATGCACGCTTAAACAACTTTCAACTTTCTAGGTGCACATTTAGGTCAACTTTCGGCAACTTTCACTTTTATTTTTTGGTTACTGAAAAACGTGGGATTTTTAGATTTTTAAATCTAGTATTATTATTTTTATTTTTTTTAACCTTACCAGAGAAGAAAACAACGCTTGCTCTGGGGCGGCCATTTACTTTACATCGTTCTTAAATCCTCATCAATATCAGTGGGAATTTTTATCTCCTTGGTCCCGAAATACGTATGTCGTATTTCTTATAGCGGCTTACTCCTAAGATAATTTTAATGGCAATTTATATTACTTTTATGGAGCAATCAAAGGGAAAATGCCATAGCAAAGCGATTTTTTTATCTTCCGTGTATTTAAAGTTTCATTTAATGCGTTTTGAATATCTTAAAATCAGAGAACAGCCATTAGAAAAACGCGGTTATCATTTCAGAATAAGAATTTTATTATGCTAGATATGCTCATAAATGCATGTTACATAAAATGTTTACAGTTTTACTTATTTCACCGAGTAATCAGCTTCCAAAAATAACATTGATGCATTGATTATATTTTAAATTCATTATCCTTTGAATTCCGGTATAAAAAAAATTACAGGTCAAGAATAATCTTTACGCCATTTACATTTTTTGTAAATCTATCTATCTATATATACGAGTATATATAAATTCCCTGTCTCATTGTTTGATCGTGATGAACTCCAAAACTATTCAACAGATTTTGATGCTTTTTTATTTTGCTGGATTTGTTACGACTGAGGACTTAGGATAGGTTTCATTTCAATTCATAAAAAAAAAATTGCAAATTACAGTAACTGAGCCACAGCAACACGAGGTCGGGGCAGCTAGCAAATTAAAAATTGCTTAGAGTCGGTAATAGTTGTTTTATGAAACATAACTTTAGAAGTAGGGTCCCACCGAAGTTTTGTTAACGGCCAGTTTCGGCCAAAGTTTCGGATTCAGCAAAAATCGGCGAAAACTTCGATCACACTGAAACTCATTGTTCATAAAATATAGTAAGGCATTCGCCTGAGTGATTGCATTCATGCTTCTTGTATTAGTTTGTGTTTTTCTCGCGTATAATTGACTACCCAATTATTAAGTTCCTACACTTGCGCGCACATCACACGTTTAAATAAAACTTTTCTTACACGATGAATTACGTTTCTTTTTATAAAATCCTGATGTGTGATCACGGCTCGTGGAAAGGAGTCGAAACGTCAGAATTTAATATAAATTTTGCGGAATTTATTCAAATACTAGCTGACCCAGCCACGCGTTGCTATGGCACAGTAATTTTAAAGATTTTTTAATAAAAATAGCCTAAGTTACTCCTTATTACATCAGCTATCTGCCAATAAAAGTCCCGTCAAAATCGGTCCAGCCATTTCAGAAATTAGCCGGAACAAACAGACAGACAGACAGACAAAAATTGTAAAAAAAATATTTTGGTGTTGTACCTTATATATTATATTCCTATGCATGTAGTATAAAACGGTTATTTCAATATTACAAACAGACATTCCAATTTTATTTCTATGTATAGATGTAAATTTCCAATTATTATTATACTCTTTATTGCATTCACTAAGTAGTGAAACAGTACATTAAAAGGGACCTTTTCCAATCATCCAAGAATAAATGCGTGTCAAAAATGGATATATATATAATAATATAACGTTATAATACAAACATAAACAAAAAAAACACACACATTAAAGAAAAAAACAATTAACGTAACTAAACGTGGTAAGTTAATAAGTTATATTCTATATTATTAACTGTCTGATCACTTTCTAAGTAATCTTTAAGTCTGCAAAGGCAGAGTCTTTAATGGTCGAAGGAAGTTTGTTTTTGAATTGTACAGCACGAAAAGAAAAGGCATTGTTTTGAATTTTGGAGTTCGCTTTTCGGAATTCATGATTTATTAGTGTTAGTGTATAAAAGTTTTTCTATTAGTAAGTAATTCATTTAGAATAATTTCAAATATTATGATTAATTGTTTTTTTCTTACTTATAATTCTTATTTATCAATGCAACATGCCAGACAATAATTAGAAATGAATTTTCACTCTATATGAAATTATTAAAATTGTGTTTAAATAATCTTATTTTTTGTTTTACACATCACGCATTAATAAAAAAATTCTAGAAAAAATATTTTTATTGCATTTTTACTGCAATCTTATATGATAAATTATATTTCATAAAAAATACTAGAAAAAAATCGACTCCGCTCACAAGTTATTTTCGAGCGGGAACCGAACCCGCAACCTTTGGATGTCCGGTCCAATGCTCTCCCAATTCAGCTACCGAGCCTTGTCAACACCCGTCGAAAGTTTCTAGTATGTTTCTACTTTATATTCTGTAGTCTATCTCATCAATGAGAGGAACAACATGTGAGCCAAGTCAATTTTTTCTAGTATTTTTTTTTATGAAAAATAATAATTTATTGTAACATTAAAATATGAAAAAAAATATATAAATATATAAATAAAATATGAAAATAAATACTCAACAACTTTATATATGTCACCGTAAAATTGTAATTAATGTTAGATTATAATCTATCTCGCGAGATTGTAAACTGTCGAAAGATTGTGAATCGTAACATTATAATTTATCGAATTAAACCGCCAAATTTCACTAACCTAACCTATCTAAAAATATATTAGCCTATTGAATATAAAAACCTATCGAAAAATAATTCGTTAAATTGTAAGCTCTATGTTACGTTTCACAATCTTTCGACAGTTTACAATATCACGAGATATATTATAATCTAAAGGTATTTACAATTTTACGGTGACATATACATAACTTGTGTTGTATAATTAAGAAACAATGACGTTACACAATCCCCCGACCTAAACCAATACAGAAAAGTAGATTTCTACATTGGCCTAGACGAAGAACCAACCAACAACCTCGGACAAGCTTTCCAATGAAAATCGGTATGTACGATTCTTGTAAAAGTATTACATTAGATTTATAAGGCACCGGTGCCTAGAACACAAAAAGATAGCGCAGCTTAAAGAATACATACTTTCGCCATTACCGCTACTTACTACAAACGTAATACCATCGTTAATTTCCAATTCCCAGAATAATCGTTTAGTATGGGAAGTGTGTTCTCTCCCGCGTATAATTCTTTTCATCAATACGACATGCCCAACGATAATTGGAAATGAATTTCCGCTCTCATGTGTCTTTAACGTGAATGTATACACGTAAGTTTTACTAGGAATCTAACATTTTCCCGAGAAGCCTACTCGCAAAGGGACGCAAAATAACTCTATATAATTACTCATTACCACGTTTCTACCTTTGTACAACTCCGTGATCTGTGACTCTCCTTTGAAGTATCTCTTGGCTAATGAAATAATTTTGCTTTCGTCTTCTAAGCAACATATAAATATATTATGTCTATGCGAGCGTTATACGTTTGTTTTGGAAATTATTTTCATAACTATAAGATGTGTCCCGTCACCAGTGTCGGAGCCTTTAATGGTGTGAAATATGGCATTTTTTATCGACAAATTGACCCTCAAAATTGGCCGCCATTTTGTTTTCTTGGTAACCAGAAATGTAACAGCGTGATAAGTTTTTGGAGTTTAACTCGTTAACAATCGTATCATATATAGCGCACGGTATGAATATTAGACGGGTAGTAAAATCAAACGTTAACAAAAAGTGAAGGGTCATATTTCCTCAGCGTAAGTATATTACTTGCAAAGCTTATAGCGCTCCCCGCTCCTCAGTCCCAAGTACACATTTACTCTCTCTCTCTTTCTTTCTTACTATAGCACTCAGTATACATGTAAAATATCATAAATAATAAAATATAATAAAAAAAACAATAATAATATAAAAATAATAATACCATAATTAAATATATTTTATATAATTCATATAATAAATATTTGAATATATGAATTCATTTTCTTCCTTTGCCTATTATATATATTTTAAGATAATCGTTTTTAAGAAGTAAACTTCAGTCACGCATCGGTGCTGACATGCACATTTTTTTTGATAAAACCACTTCAACCGGATTTGCGACGAGTTTGTCATTTTTTTTTTATATTTGATCATGTCGTTTCGATTATAATGCAGGACTTCTATCACTAGTTAGTAAATTTGAAGCCCCTTTTGAGAAAACTGGCGAATAAACTTCCATCATACATTTATTATTTATAAGAAGAGCTAACTACATCACTAGCTCCAGTAGTGTGTTTAAGTTTAAGTTATTTTATTAATTATTAAGGGTCCAATGTAGATTACTGGATGCCGACTTACCTCTTAAAGCACGCTGGAGCTGGTCCTTGCGACAGGTACTTAACTTCTGCGAATATATCACGAATGCGGTATTCGCTATGCCATCAGCTCCTCAAGTCAATAGTATTACCTGTTTATAACGAAATAGTTTATTCTCTGCTGAATATAAAGCTTCTTCTTTGATTAGGGAGATACCTACACTAATCTTTATGTAGCTTAGTTACTAATTTGAGTTAAGAAGAATAGTTTTAGGGAACCATATTATAATGTTCGATTTTGGTATTAGGTATGACGGGGTTAATGAAAATGAAAGTGAAAATAACTTTATCCAAATGCACTTAAAAATAATTGTTTTGAATCGTCCAAAATTTTTACCTACCACCCATTCAGGATGTCTTTTAACTGACAAGAAGAATGGGCGCAAGAAACTTGTCAGCTTTAACAGAAGTAACGACATTTACAATATAATACGTCGTCACCATACACAATCCACAAAAAAAAACAAAATTATTTTGTTTTGACAATACTAATAGTGTTATGATACCATTATTTCGTTGATAATGTTTTGTTTCGTTTCGTCAATTTCGTTGTTAAGATATTCAAAAGGATAAAACCCAATTAAGATATAGATTAAAAAAAGACCTACAGTAATCATGCTTAGGTATTTTCATATAAAAAAATATTGAGAGTGCCCTTAATACATTATTAATATGCCCGTTAACCCTTCGTGGAAAGCTAATTTTACGAGTCCACAGCCGAAGTATATCGGCAAGGATCGATCTTGGTCAGTTCGATTTAAAGCTGCCGTTTTAACTCGGCCGCCCCTTTACAGGTTTATTAATGCTAACCACAGAAAAAAACACAAAATTTGTTTAAGGTATGAAAAAGATTTGATCACAGCGGCTGTATGCTACTCTTATGAGAAATAATTACTGTATCAACTAAAACGTTGAGCTGGCTTACACGAAGAAAAAAATTAAGTCGACAAGATCTTCTATGTAAAATTATTTACTCAGTAGTTGAAGTATACAGTTAAGTATGTTTTTTGTCATATAACATGAGGTAAGATGAAGATCAAACGCTTCGTCAATGAGCTAAAAAACAACAAAGCCACAATAAGAAGTACAATAAAAGCAGATGGTTGTAATACAATTTTTCAGTCTGCCAACCCCTCAGTCGCGATGTACGTGAGCAGTGAATATTGCCGCTCACAAAATGGGTTTTACTAAAGCTTTGCGAAAAGGAAAAAAATAAATACTACGAGAACATCGTGCTTTTAAAACAAAAGACGGTAAATATTTGCACAAAGAGGTGGAACCAGATTATTAATTACTTTTGTGTACGTTCGTATGTACCAACTCTTTGTCGTTACGACCAGCCTTTGTCAAGTCTTTCAACAAAAATAATAAAGACAACCGCAGTTTGAATATTAGAATGGAATATTCACTAAATGGAAGTTCTAATATTTGATAACTTGGAGTATTCACGAAAATTCTTTTTACAGTCTCTAGAAATAATAAAATAGCACAGTACATTGCCAAATAGATTATTTATTTATAATAGCTGACCCAGTAACGCGTTGCTAAGGTAACGCGTTGCTATGGTAACGTTAATTGATACAATGCAAAAAAGAGCGGACAGACAAACACACAAAAAACACATTTGTGTTTTTAGATCATAAACTAGCTAACCCGGTAACGCGTTGCTATGGTAACGCGTATACAATGTAAAAAGAGCGGGGAAAAGAGACAAACACACAAACAACAAATTGGTATTCTTGGAGCATATACTAGCGGCCCGTCCCGGGGAGCGGGTGATAAAATTCTTTAAATTTTTCTATTATTACATATTTTCTATCTAGCATCCGGTAGATGAACTACTTGCGGTTAACGCATTGCGATGGTAAAGTTATTGATACAATGGAAAAAGAGCGGGAAAAGAGCGCACAGACAAACACACAAACCACTGTTATCTTAGATTCATTATACTATATATTTTTATTTTAAAATTTGAATATAATCCTTGGATTTACACTAAGAGTGATATAATCATTTTACAACTTATTTTTGACTTGGACATTTTGCGATGTAGGTATTTTGAGAATTGGACTAAGATTTAAATGTCCATTTTGTGATTTGATCATTGTAATACTATCCCATAAAAAGTATTATTCGCCTCAGATGGAATTGAAATGCACGACCGAAAAAATCCGAAAATGTCCGAATTCAAACCTTTTTTATGAAACAAAGTAGTTTAACCTTTCCATTAACCCTTAACCGATACCATTAAAGGTGGTCAAACGTTCCATCATTACCCTTATTTTAGCCAATAGTAGGATCAAAGGATGTCCAAAGATTTAAGACTGCATAATCCCATTAGATAATAAACTTACATTATTAGAAATACGGTTTAATTTGCTGCTACTCGTAAGACAGTAACTACCAATAGGAAAAAAAATCCATTTATCCAGAGGGCAATTTCAGTTCACTGTGTTAAATATATTTTACTTAGCATAAGACAGGTCAGTAAACTTAGTGTTAAGGCTGCAATGTGATCCCCATATGGATGCCATATTCAGTTAACTTATACTAAAAGTAACAGACTGATATTACTCAAGAATGTTTGAAAACTTATAATATTGTGGGACTAAGCTGCTAATATTTATGATATATTTATTCTTCAAAAAGACTGACGCACGCTATATACATCGTATGATCCAGAGAATATGTTCTATATCTATGCGAGGAAATTAAAATTTTACCAGATTCTTCTCATCACATCTATGAAAATATTATGTAAGGATATATTTTGACATTTTTATTAAATATAAAGATAATGTTCACACAACAACAAATAACTTGTTTTCCCAAGATACAGGCATCAAAAAGAAAAGGCTCAACTTTTGGGTAACTGTATTAATTCTATTACCAAAATTGCATGCTGTTCAAGTTTTAATAATGTATAAAATATTAAGTAAATAATAAAAATAATGCTACTTTATTATACTCATAAAAGTGAATATATTGCCGCACACCAAGAACGGTAAGTGTTTGATTATTTTGTTCCTAGATGGCGCTGTTAGTTTTTGAATCATACTTATGAAAAATGTTTTTGAATTACATAAGTACTAAGGTAAATGCAAGTTCACATTTACCTTAGTACTTATGTAATTCAAAAACATTTTTCATAAGTATGATTCACTCATATAACTTATATAAATACACGCTTTTTACTATTGCTCAGTGTGTTTCGCTTGCTCTCCCTTGGGACCTGGGATTTGTCATGTACACATTCAATGCAACCGAACTACCTTTTTAGACGATTTAAAATGTTGTTAACCGATTCGTTCCGATCACTTTCTTTTGCTTGTGGCGCTAGCCACTAGAGCCGTGTCATATTTAAATCGATGATAACTCCTTCAAATTAAGTTTTAGGGAAATCTACCCCGCATAAAACTATCTTCATTTTTCACGTAAATCAAACTTGTAGCCTTCGTTTCTGGTAATTGTTTGTAGCAACGATTTAAATGTAACTCATGAACATAGGCTATAATTGATGGTGATTATAAAGACAAAAACACGTGGATTATTAGTATTGTTTCATTTTGTTTTTTGTGTCAGTACTGTATAATATCCGTCTTTATAGTAAAAGATTTTTTATATAAATATGCAACATAACACCCATTAAACAGGAGAAAAAATATTATCTGCTAAGTTTCATATTACTTACTCTCGTTGTTTATTATGCTCAAATTGAATAAAAATAATCATTTTATCTTACCCTTTTAATGTAAAAAATACAAATAAAACTACCACTGATAATATAAGTAATATCTTGGTTTAAAGAGTTTTTTCACATTTTACCGCGCCACAAAAAAGGCGTACATCCGTTTCTACGTGCGGTTTTTATGTAAAATCCGCCACCACACGCCTATAAGCGTCACTTGTGTATTGCACTACACACTAACTTAATCATAGCAAAAGTAGCAAAGTAGAATTGACTTGAATAGTTTAACTTATCTACAGCAAAAGATAGGCCGAGTTTAGTTGCAGGACATTTTTATTTCGCTTCATTTAACAGAAATAACAAAACCCTAAAAGCCGGTTCCATATTGAGTCCCATAAAACTTACATACGTCATCAATGACATGCTTTTAGCTGTCATAAGTACTCCTTATATTCGTTTTGCATTAATCCTAACATTTGAAGAATCTATTATAATTTATGCTTATTTATATATGAAATAAAGCGCCTTACGAGTTGCCTGAGGGCCACCCATGCCGCACTTTTACCTAAAGTTATAATTATTATGTCACAAAAAATATGCCTTACAAGTTCTAACATACATTGACGTATATTAGAAATAAAATCTTTTTGTGAATCAAAGGAATCTGCAAATAGCCGTATCTATAGCTAAATTGTTAGAAAGCGCTTTAAACGAACCGACAAACGGACTATCCAAAGGCTGACCAAGTAGGTCTTAATATAGACGCAATCGTTTTTCGATTATTGGCGCTTCATATTGTTTTCTTTTTCTTATCTTTTTAATATTTACTAGCTGACCCGGTAACGCGTTGCTATGGTATCGCGTTGCTATGGTATCGCGTTGCTATGGTATCGCGTTGCTATGGTATCGCGTTGCTATGGTATCGCGTTGCTATGGTATCGCGTTGCTATGGTATCGCGTTGCTATGGTATCGCGTTGCTATGGTATCGCGTTGCTATGGTATCGCGTTGCTATGGTATCGCGTTGCTATGGTATCGCGTTGCTATGGTATCGCGTTGCTATGGTATCGCGTTGCTATGGTATCGCGTTGCTATGGTATCGCGTAGCTATGGTATCGCGTTGCTATGGTATCGCGTTGCTATGGTATCGCGTTGCTATGGTATCGCGTTGCTATGGTATCGCGTTGCTATGGTATCGCGTTGCTATGGTATCGCGTTGCTATGGTATCGCGTTGCTATGGTATCGCGTTGCTATGGTATCGCGTTGCTATGGTAACGCTTTGCTATGGTAACGCGTATACAATAGAGCGGGAAAAAGAGCGGACAGACAAACACACAAACAACAAATTTGTGTTCTTAGAGTCGACAAAATTCTTTAAACATTTTCTATTATTAAATATTTTTCCGTTAGCGCCATCTAGCGTCCGGTAGACGAACTACTTTCGATTAACGCGTTGCTATGGTAACGTTATTGATGCAATGGAAAAAGAGTGGACAGACAAACACACAAACCACTGTGATTATAGAGAGAAGCATTTGAATCTAAAAGTAAGATTGAATTAAAAAAAAAAAATGTCTCGAAATCATCAGACAGACTCAGACCTGAACTTGAAGCAAATTGATTTTTTCTAGTACATATATACACACTTCTTTCCCGCAGGGATAGGCAGAGATTGTGAAATCTGTGGATTTTCGCTTACCACGATCCAGACATACATCTCTCGCTTCTTCAAGTCTCATGGGCGTTTTCATACAAGCTCGTCGGCTAAGGCTACTATTAGAGTTTTTTTCAGGACATCCTCTATCTGGTCCCTGAAAGTTCGCCTTAGTTTACCTTTCCCAAATCGTCCATGCACATTTGCCTGATATGTTTATATTCTTCTTTAGAATCGTCGTCGAATTCGTCAATCTTCTTTAGACCATCCTTTCTATATGTCCTAACCATCTAAGCATCCCTTTTTCTATCTTTGCCACTATATTTTCTTCCACAACACACTACTCTCTTATCACATAATTTTTTTTGTTATATATAATTTTTATTTATTTTCTTCACACAGTGTATGGTACAGACAAGACAAAATTAAAGAAAATACATACAAATAAAAGACAGTAATACATTGTAGGAAGCTGGCATCCATGCTAGGTTAGACCTATATTACGGGCTGCCAGGCCTCCCACCCGTTTAAGTTAAAATAAAGTAAGTACTTAACCAATACCTATTCCTTAGATTTTTGTGTAAATAACAATGAATATGCAGGTACATGAAGATTCGTATTAGAGTTTTTGTGTGTTTCGGAATGCATGTGTAATGTGGGTGTGTGTGGTGTAAAAATTTGTGCATAACCTGAATAATGAGTCAGCATTTCTTATTTCATCCATAAAATTCACTCCAGCTATATTTCTTAAACTTTTTCTGCCAAACACAAGATTCACTTCCATATATTAGAGTCGGTACCAACTTTTTTTCTCGTAAAAAATATATTAAATGTTACTGGCATTTTTTAAACAATTGGGGATCTGTATTATTTATCTTACAAGATTTATATTTATTTGTTTTAATTCAAATGTAATCATTACTCTGATATGCATGCGCCATCTTCACGGACTTCTGTGACTGACCATGAAAGTTTGAAATAATATATTTTTTTAACTTACTCCAACGAAAGGATCATGATAATTAAAATCTAACTAAAAAGCATATCTACATTATTTGTTTACCAGCTTACAAAAACAATCAATGACAATTATTTTTATATTTACCAATCATAGTGACGTATATCATTTTACCACAAGAAGTGAGCTTTTTACCAAAGTAAGCTTGCTGTTTCTCCAAGATTTAGACTAAAAACCGGAGGCTCGTTTTCGAGGAAAGGAATAAATAGCCCTTTTTAATTAAGTTCCACAAAGTCTAATCAATTTACGTTTGCATATTTTTTGTGAAAAATACGTTTATGTCCAAAGGTTATATACAAAGTCAACGATGTCATGGATGTAATTCGTATAGACTGATCATAGTACTAAATATTACAGTTTTGAGATGAAAACCTTGTTCATTTTAAAAGTAATCAATTAATGGCAGTTAGAGTATGGCTTGTTCTCTTAAAATATATATTTGGTGGAGGTAAGTTAGGTATTACATTCCCTTAAATATAGTTCAGCGAAGCGATGGCTGGCTTATACGACAAGCTTTTAAGCGCCATTATTACTAACTCACTAACGTAAGTTATTCATTAATCGTACTTACATGAATTAAATAATGTTTTATCAAAGTTTTACTAAAAAACTAAAAAACACGCTTTGATGATGAAAGAAACTAAAAAGTGGAAATACCCATATCACAGGGGTGCATTTCAAATAGCCTGCCCGCCATTTTAGACGTCCGCCATGTTGGATTTAAGTCACGTGACTATTTTTTTCGTATTCCGGACAGCAAACCCTTTCATTTGATACCCATATCATAGAAGTGCATTTCAAACAGCCAGTTCGCCATCTTGGGGAGGCCGTCATATTTGATTTGTAATGACGTTTCTTAGCTAGTCATGTATTGTCATCAGAACTCAGAGCGTGTGCAAAATTTCATCCTAATCAAAGACCGGAAAGTAGGTCAAATTAAGATTCCAAGATTTTCTTACATAATTACAAGTGAAGCTAATATAAAAGCGTGTTAAAAATATGTAAAAAAAAATGTAATATTGAAGTTAACCGAATCGTGAACTCCCAAAATGATAATAGACGACCGAAGCGAGCCGTGAAAGGGGATTGCCTGCGAAAATTAAATTGTTTTAGGGTTGTAAAATACATCTTGGAGAATACATGATGAATATTAAAGAGATTGTTTTACAGTAAGATGAGCTGTAGAAATTCACTTTGTGTTTGATTTAGACAAGTAGTGTATGCATATCAACTTTTGTTGGATAGTGCTTTTAAGGATCAAAAGCTTTTGCTTTGGGTAATATGCAAGCTTATTTAAATATTATCAACTCTTCAACTAAATTCACTTAAGTTGTGTCATCTAAATTTCAAAGTAATATGTACAAATATTACATAAAGTTTGTTTAGCTTATATAGATACACTTTCAAATAGTTTCTTATTAATGTTTTTAATTTTTATTTTTGAATTCACAATGCCATATTTCTATAAGATATAAAAACGCATGTGAGAAACGACCACGCCTCCGAGCCCTCAGGTAGGATTCGAACCCACGATCTTTCGCAATCCGGGCGAGATTTCTGACCGCTGAGCAACCGAGACGCTGGCAGACGCGTCGAAATTCAAAACGTATTTCAACTTCTACTATGAGCTAGTATCGTTCCACCAATGTTGAAGGCTAACTACCTGAGTCCTACCTGAAGGTTCGGAGGCGTAGTCGTTTTATACATGCTCATTTTATATCTTATAATTTCTTATTAGTTAAATATATTTAATTCAAAAAGACTAGCAAAATTAATGTAAAAAAATAATGTTGCCAAACGTAAATTTATAATCAAAGGATATCTTTAAAGAATGTCATTAAAATAGTACCGTTGAGTACGAAAAGTTAAATTGTAAATTAACTAGGCCTGCAAGCTACTTAATAATATTTATTTGATAGGATCAGGTGTCACTTGCTTTTTTTACGCTTTTTTTTCTCACAATCACAACTTTTTTGCGCAGAGATCATACATTTCCTCTTGCCATGATTCTGGCATACATTTCTCGCTTCTTCAACTATTATCAAATCTTTAATACGAGGCGTGTTTTTTAAGTAAGTACCGTTTTAAATTAAAAAAAGACGTGCTAAGATAACTCAATAATTTTATTTTTACATGAAAGCCTGTACCTTAATCTACTTTACTACATAATTTCCGTCAATATTGAGGCACTTGTC
Source organism: Calamotropha paludella (assembly GCA_927399485.1). Lineage (NCBI taxonomy): Eukaryota > Metazoa > Arthropoda > Insecta > Lepidoptera > Crambidae > Calamotropha > Calamotropha paludella. The sequence continues at coordinate 21,217,594 of OV656817.1, read as the reverse complement.
ATAAGGTTGTACCGGTTTTTGAATGCCCTCCTCAAAGAAGTCTGCCGCCGAAGGAGTATTGCCTGTGGAATTCCTGCCTCGTAATGAGACAATCAATGCAGCAGCTTATTGTAAGACATTGCACAATCTGCGCCGTTCAATCGAGAACAAAAGACGTGGCAAGTTGAGCAAGGGCATCGTTTTGCTGCATGATAATGCCCTTCCACATGTGACTAATCAGACCAAAGATTATTAAAATTATTGAGATATGTTAGCACGTCTTTTTTTAATTTCAAAACGGTACTTACTTAAAAAACACGCCTCGTACATGCCCGTAAATCAAGGGTACTTTTGTCCTGGTCTTTTTTCAGGACATTCTCTATTTCGCCCCTGAAAGGTCTACCTTTACCCATGCACATTTGCCTCATATATTAGATTGTCAATCTTCTTTAGTCCATCTGTTTTTCTATCTTGGTCACTGTATCTTCTTCCACACTTTCTTCTTTTCCACATTTTTTAATCACATTATACCTTTTTTTATCCATCAAATTCACCCCAGCTATTCTTCTTAAAGCATATTGAACAAAGTATGGCCGCTCCCTTGTGGTAGTACTATTACACCATCGAGGCACTAAGCTACTTGAATAAAACTCAAGTTTGGAAATAGAATTTTTTTTTTAATTCTCTTATATTGATATGCTTTATGTATCTGACGACACGAAACCATAGCGCGATCTAAAATAGGTCAGCGCCATCTATCAGTAGCTGGCATAACTAAACGAAACCTTTACACATATACTCCTACTGCATAAATCATACATTCGTGATTTAAATGTCTGAAAACATGCCACCAGCATTTAATAATTTTAATATCAACATTGCGTTAAAAATTTTATTCATAATCCTGATAGCACCTCGTGATAACGTAAATACTTGTCTGAGCCCACGTCTGTAGTGCACCAGGGAGGTACTCAGTCCTGTTTGTTGAAAGCTGATATCTCAAGGGCTGGGCTAAGTTCTTTTAGATTTTAAATCAATTTTATTTTGCGCTTAAAAAGGTCTATTGTTTCATTCAATATTTTAACGAGATTTTACACTTATTATAATGGAAAACAGTAAAAATTTAAATAAATATTAACTTAACTTTTGTTTAACCTTTGCCTTTGGATCTATTCACACAAATTAATTGAATTCACTAATGGATTACTCAATTATTATGGTATCTAAAATGGACTTGTTTTATAAGTATTTCTGCTTCACGATTTGAGTAAGTGTAATTTTAAAATTAAGTCCATCCGATATATCAGAGATAGAGAATAACAAGGCCTGTCAGAGGCTTGCCGATAAAGCGATCTGGTTTCAGGTTTTAATTAACCATAAAGCCCTTTATTAACTATAGTTTTGTGCTATCGTAATTCAGTTTGCCTTACTGCCACCGTAAATCGTATCTTAACTTTACTAAATGTCGTGTGGGAAGTGGTGTTTAGACATTTACGGCTAATTAAAATGTTTATTCAAACATTGTGAACAAAAAACACAAAGGTAGAATGAATGCCATACCTGACAACCTTTGAATGATTTAGAGATAAAATATCCGACGAAACAGATAAATGTCGGACGTCTTCAGGGTTATAGTTAATTCGAAATCAAGAAAAATGCTTTTGAGAAAATAAAAACAATCAGTGGGTACCTGATTTGCAACCGGGCAAAGGTTGTCTGGAAGAGATCGCTCTGAGCGATAAGACCGCCCATTGTAACACTATTTTAAGTTTTCTCTTGTTATCTTATTATTTCAATGTGGTGTTATCAATAAAGTGTTTTGTATTGTATTGTATTGTATTGTACCTCTCTAAATATTTTAATTACAAATGAGGTTTATTTATATTTTTGCTATTTGCTACTGCTGGATTTTTATATTTAACCCTCCAATGGTGACGTGATTTCAACTTTCATAGTTGCTAGCCCGGGTAACGCAGACCAGGATTTTTAATCAAATTTATCTTAGTTTAATAAATGGTGGTTAAATAAAAAAGTACATATTTTCTTACTAATAAAACATAAACATATCTAGAACTACAACATGTTTATTACTAGCAAAGATAAAAAACAGGCAAGCCATTCAAAAGCTTCTTTTTTATACATGTAATTTAAAATATTACTGAAAATATTTTCACAAGTTAACGAGGTCCGAAGTGATACGAAGTAATCAAGAAAGACTGGGAAAAAATTATTTGTTAGTAAATTTAAAGACAAAAACAGCAAATTCCTCGACGACATGCGACTTATGGTCGAAGGGCAATTCTCAATCAGGCAGCTACACGGAATCATGACAAAAATCACATGACAATTGAGCAAAGCTCTCTTTTAGGCAACTCACAAATTTCGCTTGTCTCCCTCCTGCTACTTAACGGTTCAACCGATTCGAACGAATTTTGGCATGAACATACATGATTATAATCTGACGTACAGAGGCTATGTAAAAAAAATATAGACTTTACCATGGAGGAATAATCACCGAAAGAAAAATTCAAAAGCTGATCACAGCCAAACCGCTGATACTACATTGATAGAATTTGGTGCCAAATCTCACATCGTAGTCGTGACTAATGTGCAAAAAAAGTTTTGAAATCGGACATACCATCGAGGAATTATCACAATGCTTCGCTCAGTATTTGCAAACAGCAGCATGTATTGCAGACCTAGTAATAAAAATTGCTGTTTTTGTAGAACCCCGGTCTCGCAGACATAAAAGTCACCGTTGGCGGGTTAAGGAAATTAAAATGAAAAAGTTCAACTTATCTCAGTAGTCCGATCGTTTTTGAATCCACGTCCCTCCCTGTTATTATTGTTATTACTTAAATTGACACAAGCATGACGCTTTGACGACTATGTGTTCTATGTGTTCTATCAACACCGATAAAATAGAAACAACTTTGTAATTCATAATATAATGATAAATAAAACATTTATTTTTCCTCTTCCTCCTCCTCTAATAATTGGGTACATAAAACATAAGCTAGGTACATTAAATAGACATTACTAAAGCCCAAAGATTGTGAGGAACTGCATGGAGCCTGAAATTGGTTTCCAACTGCAACCTGCAACTACAGGTCACCAGGTCGCCACCCGCAGATGGATTTATCTGTTTCACAGGCAGTAAATTGTTATTAATGCCATTTTATTTAAAGTAATCATCTGGGGGCACGGCAGTGCCCCTGCCAAGTCAAGTAAAAAAGCGGCACGGACGTACCATCCTTTTCTCGAAGCAATTCAGGCCATTTTCGACCCCCTGTAACTTCGTTGTGGATAAAACTAGAAGACTGAATTTTCAGTAACCATGCAGGCATTGTAAAGACACGGTATATTTCAAATTTCATTCAATTTGAACTAGTAGTTTAAGAATTATAACGGGTCAAATTTCTTAATTTTGTCACTCACTGACTCACCGATCATCAAAGCTCTAAGACACTTCTAGCAGACCTAGAAGCTTCAAATTTGGAATATAAATAGTGTTTGGTGTATGAATCAAGGAAAAACTAAAAAAACCTACAAAAATAAGAAAAGTTCATAAGTCAGAGAGAGGGCTTTAAGAAAATTCGTTGCTGGTAGATATATACATACATATATACAATAAGTAGAAGGTACCGAAAAGGAAAAAAGTAGACTGTCTACAAAATACAAAAAGCAATGAGATCCCATCAAAAACAATACTTGTCAAAAAAACCAAGTCTCGCAACTCAGTTGTTCTACGGCATGAAAACACGTGTAAATTAAATTATATAGTGCGATGGCCGATTCAATATTTTTATATAAAACAATAAAGATTTTTAATATTGATATGCGTCATTATAAGATGCTGTTAATTATTACGTAACAACTTAATGCTTCGAGTACGGAGATTCCAGACACAATTGATTTTCAATTGTTATGGACCACGATCGTGGTCTTAGGGACTGGACGTATTAAGACAGAAATTCGCTTAAGTAGGGACTGAATAAATTAATAACCGACTTGGTATTACATGGATCTCACAACTTTTTACCGTAGAACAACTGAGTTGCGAGACTTGTTTTTTTTGACAAGTATTGTTTTTGATGGGATTATATTTAAAGTAATAATAATAAAATACAACAAACAATAATAAAACTAATTTACTGATTTGATGGAATGTGTGTGATGATTGTGTGCATGCGTGAGTGCGTCTGTGTGTGTGTGTGTGAGAATTAGTGGTGTATCTATGCGTGGTTAAGAATTTAAGGAACATTAAATGTGCTTTACCTAATAGGAAAGTGGAGCTTTTCTGTCGCCGCATAGTCTAGAGACTAAAAATTTCGCCGCTGTTAGTTTGCAGCTAGATTTTGGAAGAGGATAGATATTAAGCAAGGAAGTAATTATTTGTTATTTAAGCATATAACTACCATTTAGTTTTACATGTAAAAAAAAATTCTAGAACAAATTTAACTTATCTTAGAGGGCGAGCGGGACTTGAACCTATAACCTTCGCTACCGGGGGAATGTTCTTCCTATTAAGCTACCGATACCTTAACAGACCCGTTGAATTTTTCCAAGTATTTCTTAAGATGAAGCCAGCCTCGACTTGAGTTAAAAAAGTACAAATAAGGTTATTTAAAAAAAATAGTACATAATCCTCAGGAAGATTTCGAACTTGCACACTACGACACATTAATGGTAAGGCTAATGACAATACTATCTCCATTAGCCACAAAGACATTCACAAGGGGAATCCCACATTTTATCTAAATTAAAGAGAGTTTACCATTAAACGACAGTTTGGTGCAACGATAGAGATCCTGCCTTTCCTATAACGACCATCCTGGGTTCAAGTTCTGGATAATGTGTGATGATAACGAGCATTTGCACCTGACTCATGATTGTTTACTTATTAAATATATTTGTTAGTTTCTATTAGGAAACCCTTACAGTGCTTACTCCTAGGGTTAGACTCAATTCGTCAGGAATAAATTATTATTATTAACGCTAAAAATAAAAATATGTAAATAAATATTGTAATTTCAACCATAAGTGACATTATTGATATTATTACATTACATTATACATTAAAAGGTTTAATTAAATAGGCTAATATACTTCGGAGTCCCATACGAGGATACCTTATCTTTTAGTCAAATAAAAATATGTAGCTTACTTCCGCAAAACTCAAGTAGTGTGCACCGCCCGCATGCCCGCAATAAATGCAGAAACCGCAGACACTGGCACCACCAACTACTTTACACGTGTTTCGCCCCCACAAGGAGCATCATCAGGAGCTGTTAGACCGTGCAATAACGAGCACTTAGCACTATCTATAACTAAGCTACATATTTTTAAATTTATATATATATTTTTTTATATATTTTATGCATTTTCAATGCGATCTTTTAAGATAAATTATTATACAGTCGAACCTCTATAAGTCGAACATCAAGGGAGACGCCAAAAATTTCGAGTTATAGAGTTTTCAACTTATGGAGGATTTCGACTTAAGCGGATTTTGATACGACATAAAGAGTTTGAGGTTTATTCTTATAAATTTTGAGTTAGAGAGGTAAAATAAATAAAAATTCAACTTGCAGAGGTGACAAACATACATATTTTTATTTATTATTTTACTCGGACTTTCTCGTACTTAGATTGAAAGCATTAAGGAATTGAGCTTTAAGACAAGGCATTAATAGACATTTTGGTATACATATTTGTTAACGCCATTTTGACACTGCTTTCTTTCATTGGCAAAAGTACATACCTACTAAATGAATAATGTAAACAAACGGTTCGCGACAAAATTGTAATATTTGTTTGCTGAGCGTTTTGATTTTGTTTTGTTTTAAGAATAGTTTATTGAGATAATCAAAATTGAACACCTGACACCAAGCAAGCAAACACGTGTGCGTGAGTCATAAATTTATTATCGTATACTCCTAAAATGTTTTCAAGTGTACACAATAGTGTACACTCACATTGTCGGCAAGTTCTTAAAGTCGGTAACTTATTTTTGTTCGAACAATAGAGGTAATAAATTCCAAATGATCAAGTTGTAAAGGTTGTAAAATAAAACGTTGCTATGTTCGAGATACAGAGGTCAAATTTAATTTTTCGAGTTATAGAGTGAAAATATGTACCAAAATGGCTTGGAGGGACTCGGTGATTATTTCGACTAACAAAGGGTCAAGATTTCAAGTAATGGAGGTTTTGGTGTTTGAAGGGAAGGGAACAAAACATTTTTTCGAGATTTGGAGGTTTTTGACTTATCGAGGTTCGACTTATAGAGGTTCGACTGTAATAGAAAAATACTAGAAAAAATCGACTCGGGGTCACAAGTGAATCTCAGGCGGGAATCGAACCCGCAACCTTTGGAAATCCGGTATATATAAATACGGTATATATATACATATTTTTATTATATTAATGGATATGGACTTCCGCCAAGTAACGCCTGATTCTATCAAATACATACCTAATTTAACTCGAGTATGCGCGCATGAGTGGGATTTACAGCTATCATTTGTGCACGATAGCAGCTGTAAATCCCACGTATTATCATGATTTTCATGGGATAAAAAGTACTGATACGCTTATATATAGTGCGTTAAATACGCGCACAGCATTTACACGCACGCACATACAGTTTGTGATATGTGTGTGCGTTTATGTCTACACTATCTTATATTTAATAACCTTCCTTCGATATTTACCATTGTGGCTAAAATGCTTAAGAACACTCTCAAAAATCGCAGTTATATAAAACTATTATATTGTTTTTAGCCCCCAATTCTAAAAATAGAGATGTAATAAGTTTGACCGCTATGTGTGTGTCTGTTTGTGTATCTGTCTGTGGCACCGCAGCTCTGAAACTAGTGGACCGATTTAGATGCAGTTTCTTTTTAATTATAGACAGATTTTCTAGCAGTTCTGCCGCTTTTGTATTGGAGGTCTTTTTTGGAGCGGAGCGAAGCGAAACTCCCATGGATCAGCTTCAATGGCGAAATGTCTGTTACGCCATAACTTCCAGAGTTCTTAACCGATTTTAATATTTTTGTGTGGAATCGAATCAACAGATTTAGGACCAGATTGTGGCGGAGCCCGAATTTTGGAATTCACAAAAATTTCCATCGAAACAAAAAAAAAACTTTTTTTAGCTATTACGTTCCGCTCCAATATATGGTGCTAGCGTAGCTTCATGCTTAGCGACTGCATCGCCTAGTTCTACATGGATTTGTCGAATACGACCTTTCTTTTATTTCTAACTTACATGTTTGCGTACGGAGAATATTATGAATAGAACATAAGCCACTCTAGTTTATTTATTGTAACAAAACACATTCAATCTTACACGTACAGTGTATTACATGTAGGGACAACTCTTATGAACGTCCTCCATAAGAATTGTCCGTACGTGTAATTTTCGCAATAAAACTACACCCGTCAAATGAGAGCTCATTTGTACACAATGTTAGTCGAGGTTTCACAACTGCGATATATGATGTCCCGTTATGATATCAGGATACAGACTAATCACTTGGCTAGAGAAGGCTCGTGTCGCATTCGTGACATGAATGCTACACACACGACTACCGCCATAAATATGAAAGCTTTGACATTAAAACTTTTAGTAATAGATAACAAAATCCAACGGAATCATACCTAATCATAAATATTTTAAACACATATAGGAAATCACGTATTTTTACTATTTGTATTTCTAAGTGAAATTTAAGATTTGTATATAGGTATTTTATCTTACAATATTTTATTTTTTCATATTATAGATTGTTTTTAAATTGGAGCGGAGCGAACGAAGTGAGCTTCAGTGGCGCAATGTCTGTTACGCCATAACTTCCCGAGTTCTTAACCGATTTTAATATTTTTTATGTGGAATCGAATCAACAGGTTTAGGACCAGATTGTGACGTAGCCCGAATTTTGAAATTCGCAAAAATACCCATCGAAACAATTTTTTTTTCTTTTTTCAAGTTTAACGCTCCGCTCAAATATATGGTGGGTGCTAGCGTAGCTTTATGCTTAGCGACTGCATCGCCTAGTTATTTATTTAATTTCTGTTAAATTCTTAAATATGAAAATGTATTTATAATTTAGCAGTCTCTGCTTTATAGATTGTTTGAAACTGGTATGTAGTCACCTAGAATATGGGTAGATGGCGCTATTATTCCGTTAAGAAACACTTATAAAAATTCAACTAGAGCTATCAAGATCTCTGGAAAGCTAAATTTGAAAAGTACTCGCCCGGATAGCGAAAGTGTGGGTTTGAGTTTCACTTGACCCCTGAGACAAGTTAATTTTTTCTAGTAGGTTATAATTTCTTTATTAATATTAATCAAAACGGGATTATTAACATTTCATTTTTATTTTTGAGGCTTCAAAATTATGAACATGTCAGTGCTCCTGTTTTTATTAAAATGAATGTAAATGACCATGAAACATTAAAACAATAAATAATTATTTAAGAAATACAATTTTAGCAGTTCAATGTTTATAAAACAAATGTACAACAAAAATATAATAATAACATAGTTGTTTCTTTTTGATCAATTGTTGGATATTTGTAAATAAAGAGATGGCGTTGGTGTCTGTTTAAGAAACACTTGCAAAAATTCAACGGGGTCGTCGATGTCTTGGTACTTGAAAGTACTCGTCCGGATAGCGTGAGGATTTGGAATCCCATCTCATTATATTTTTTTATTTTTAAAAGACGTTATATTACCTTTCGCAACCGACAAAGCCAACAATACGATTTGATATTGGTAAACCAATTAATATGATAGAATTTATTTTTGTTAATTCTCCTCATCATTAGTTGATATCACAAACATATTAAGAAACCAAACTATTCTATAAAATTGGATATATAATTTAATTACAAAATCATAGATCTTATCTTGTCCCTTAAATTTTATTAACAAAAACTACCAAAAGCGTAGTAGATTATCAAAGTAATATAATTAATATTGAGTTTGAATACTAATTGATTGATAGGTAGATAAAGAGAAGTTTCAAAATTCACAAAATATTTAACAAAACCTTTCTGTAAAGACTTTGTTTCTGAATAATTTTCTATTAAGTAAAACTCTACAATGCTAATAAACTACTTTTAAAATAGTATTTAAATCCATTTAATCCAGTCATCACAAAATGACATGAAAATAATAAATAACAAATAATTTAAATCATGAAAAAGTGGCTTTAAAACACGGCTTAAAAATATTATAATTTTATGGATATAACTTATCATAATTTAATTCACGGCAGAAATTAGATATTTAATGTCTATTCGCGTACAGAATACTACTGAAGAAATTATTTTATCTTATCTATTAAAAAGCTACTGAGACCTGTCTACTGCGTGAAGCCTTTATTTTCTCACCACTAACTCTTACTTTAAGCCTTATCGTTACAAATTTTAGATATGTTTGTGTGAGATTGATGCCCGAAATAGGTTAAAAATTACCCTTTACCACAGGTCATCAGGCCCCCACCACTATGGTAATACAATCAGTAGAATTAAAATTACAAATATCAGATGGTGTAACTAATTTTAATTCAAATTAAGTACAGTTACATAAATTTTTATATTTGTCTATGTGTGTGTGTTTGTGTGTGTGAGTGCGTGCGTGCATGGGTGTGTGTGTGTGGAATCAAGAGACGGCCAAGTACTAATGTCAATTTATTCTTAAAGCTTGGCTTATCTTACTGTCTGCTTATTTTTCGTATACTTCGTCCTTGCGTTTACGCTCGTCATTTGCTATCGGCATCTATTTTATGCTTTAAATATTCAAAAATACTCTTTTAGTTAATTAACTCCAGTAGAAATAATTAGGACTAGATTCTTACCTTGCCGTAACACAGTTTCGACAAGCACGGAAGCTAAAGAGTTTTTATTGTTATTGACATTTGTTTTATTAATAATTGTAGTTATATATGGTTTAAACTAACATGAAACCTATCCTATGTTCTAAGTCGGAATAAATCCAGTAAAATTAAAAAAAATCATCAGAATTGCTTATGATATTTCAGAGTTCATCGCGGTCAAACATTTTGACTGGGAATTTGGGAGTTTATTTAAACATCGTAGGGACTATCGTATGATAATATCTTTATACAAATATAAAAGGACAAACAAAAAACACGTCTTTTGCAGGTTCACAAAATATATTAACGTTTGAAAGTACCTAATACAGACAATAGAACGGTTCTCAAATAAATGTGCTGAGCCTTCGCAGTCTCATTTACATGTAAACACGTTTTATGGTGACAACGCGCTATATTGTATACAATATTCGAGAGTGCGTGAAATGACAGGCGAAACGCGAGTCCCATTTTGGACTTGATTTCAATAAAGTTTGAGAAGTCCTGACATTTGGGTGACGCTTATCGTGTGATATCAATGTATAGTGTTGCGTTAATGTTAATTAAATTTTTGAGTATATTGGTTCGCCACTTAAATGATGCTAAATCATAAACCAAAGTAAATATATTTTTTTCCTATCAATGTTTTACTTCAATGTTTAACTTAAAATCGCTTTCTTTATTCTCTATTCAAGGAACGAAAACGTAACGGTGATTTATTTACCGTTTTTTCAAAGAATCAAGTTTCAAAACAAATATTAGGTCCTTACTTATGAATCTTTTGTGGGTTCCATTTTATGATATTACTTTTAGGTTAAACAATTTTTGTAGTCATATACAGAATTATTTAGATATTTTTAAATTAAAAGAAAATTAGAGTAAACTTAATAAACATTGAAAAGATTGTCCGCTTTGAAGCTGAGTATCCAAAACACATGCATTATGGATATTGAAAACAAAAAAGATATCAAATCCACTCAGGCCGAAGACAATATAGTCATATTCTTTTTTTCATTGTTCCTGGCCAGGAATCCAATCCGGAGCCTCAGAGACGACGGCATCATTGGGGTTTGTTAGTCCCTAAACAACAGAGGCTTATTTGATATGTATTTATTTAATTTTAAGCATAGATAATGCTTTATTTCTATAAGATTAAAAACGCGTATAAAAAAACAACGGATTGTACTCCGGGAGTGCCGTCAGAAGTGAAAACATGAATTGTTGTGCATTTTTGATATTTTGGAATGGTTAGGGAATGATTTCGCACGAATTTTTTTATTTAATTTTAAACGACCGCTTTAATTATTAGAATAAAAGTTCTATCATTTATGTGGTAAAATACAAAATTCATTTATTGCGCTATCGTACTGTATCAGAATTTAGTTTATGCTTTACTCTTACCCGTTTCTTAGTTAATTTTGGATTTGAACTCAGAGGCACTCACCTTGGAATCTGCCAGTCGTCTTCTTGGAGGTAACTACGTGTCCTTGATCAAGCTGTATTGTTCTACGATGCTCTCCTGGCCATATTCACGATTTTTGCACTGATCGCACTTTAGATTTAGTTTTATGAGAAATATAATTTATTGGGCTGCGCGCCGCGGGGAATTGTTCGATCGAAGTGTATAGTTCAAGTGAGAATGTTCAAGATGGCAGCACTGATGGCTAGCTTTGTTACGGCTTTGAGCCAAAGGGATTGTGCCTCTGATATTATTGAAAAAAAGAAAGATTGGATGTAGTATTGTTTGTACACAAACATGAAAACACACACACACGCACACTCGCGCAAGCGCCCTGCCCTGCTTAAACGAAACAGCAGGAGCAGGCATACATTTGCACCGCGCGGTAGAAAGAGAGGGGGATATTACTCCCTCTCCTACGCCGCGCCGGCGGTCTACTCTCCCTCCGTCTTACGAATTTTCGATCAGTTCACGTGTCTTGACGCGAGTTTCACATTTTTTACCCATCCCAAAAAAGTTTACAACGCCGCTAAAGAAGTTTTCACTTCAAAAACAACCTCAAGAGGGCTCGGAAATGTGATCGTATTTAATCTTATAGGCTTATTTTATGTTCGTATATTATATATGTTTTTTAATTTCCGTCTTTCGCGTACCAACAGGCCCCGCAAAAATATTAGCGTTGACGCGACATGCCTGCGTGTAGTGAGAACACAAGTTAAGACAGGGTCTTGTTTGATGTTTTCGGCTTATTTTTTATAGCAAATATTATTATAATAATATTTCTTACACTCACGCCAATTAGCCTAGCCCAAAGTAAGTAACGGGAGGCTTGTGTTATGGATACTTAGGTATACGGATAGACATACATATATGATGGTGATATCAAATATTCATAGAAATATATGTAAATACCCATGACTCAGGTACGAAAGCTCGTATTCATCACACAATCATCAGCCCCTTCTGGGATTCGATCCCAGGACCGTCGGTGCTAAAGGCCGCATCGCTACCATTACCTTTTTGTGTGTTCGATTTATTTTATGTTTATTTTGTTCTTGATTAATACATGTTTCTCTCCCACTCACATTAATATCTACACTTATATTATAAAGAGGAAAGTTTTTTTTTTTTATATTTTTGTATGTTTGCAATGAATAAACTCAAAAACTACTAAGCCAATTTCAAAAATTCTTTCATCATTGGAAAGCTACATTCACGCTGAGTAACAAAGGCTACATTTAATGCTAGAAACAATTTAAAGAATTTAGTCCACCCGTGCGAAGCCGGGACGGGCAGCTAGTAAGTAATATAAAAAAGAAATCATGTTCCAATTCAAAAACCGAAACACAAAATAATAATCTTTCCAATAAAAAATCCTATAAACTCATCAAAAACTGATAATGCGAACAAAAATCACGTAAATATATCAAACGATTATAAAAATATCAAATCCCAATAATTGACATAATGGTGAAGGCGTGTACAAAAAGGTCATATTAACTTAGTCGACCGCTAAGTATAGCTGCTCCCGACCAAGTAAATACATTTTCCCGAGTCTTTCTAAGTTCGTAACGTCAATATTGCTGCGGATGTTTGCCTAAATAAAATATTAGAACAACTCCACACGAATACACGTGAAGTATTTCTTATGTGACTAACTATAATAACATAAAACATGAACAACACGTACAATAAATAATAATAAAAAAAACTAAAATAACACGCTTTTATCTCCATTTAAATACATTAAGAGGAGTATCTTATTATGCTCATTAGCAAAACAATCTTTGAATGTACCATCTCCTACCTTCTTGTTCCATTATTAGAAAAGCTCCGTAAACTACATTTAATTTAACACAGTGCACAACCTATTTTTTTTAAATAAATAATTTACTATAATTTAATTTTAACAACGTTCATATTACTCAATGAAATATCCTCCACCATAATGATTACTATTTAAAATATTATTTTTTATATATAGTCATATTGTTAAATTTTGTGTTACATAGTACCATTGAACACAGTGCTGATGTTATGATATTAACACCCTCTTAAAGATGAATTTCATTATATTGAAGAGTATAGGCGAAAAAAACCATAAAACAATACATTTCCCATTTAATTAAATTCTTTATCTTTATATATATATATATATATATATATCTTTATATATATATATATATTTTGTGTGTGTTCAAGGGGATCTGAGAATGGTTTAGATTCACAAATCAGTCCGGCAGATGGCACTGCAGTCGGCACAGCAACGCGTGGCCGGGACAGCTAGTATATATATATATAATTCGACTGTATGTGTATATGTCACTGAACTCCTCCTAAACGGCTGGACCGATTTGAATGATTTTTTTGGTATGCCTTTGGGTGGCGCCCTGGATGGTTTAGATTCACAAATCAGCCCGGCAGATGACGCTGCAGTCGGCACAGCAACGCGTGGCCGTGTCTGCTAGTTGTTTGATATAAAATTACAATTGCTTCCCGCGATCTGGTAATCGACGATCTCGTCGAACCACCGAGTGGGACGACATTGCGTTTTCCTGTCCCTCAACCCGTCTGGTTTTCTGCCCCAACGGCCATCAGTTCTACGAGTTCTACTTTTTTTTTTCTTATAAGACCCATAGTAATATAACATGTCATGGTTCCGTACGTCATTACTGGCAACGTACACTGGTCAAAGACAATCTAGTCTTGAGACACTGCGGTGTTTTGAATTTTTTTTTACCTGTAATGGCGTGCAAATATAAGTTTATTAAAAACTAAGTCTAAATTATTTAGTTTATCTTTCAAAATGTAACAAAATATAATATCAATAATTTTATTTTTATATATCTAAATCTCTATTTTAATATCTGTCTTCATTTAGGAGTTGAAACTATCGTTACGTCCTCGTTTTCTTCTTTTATTACGCCTACCAAACACAGATGGAGGGCAATGTCATTCATACAACTCCAATATTAAGAGGGTGAATGTCAAGTAAGGGTTTAGACAAATGAAGCGTGGGCGAGATTTTCCGATGTACAGTCACGAGCTTTGATTTTGGAGCAACTTAATATGGAATATTGAAAACCAAAGAGAAAACTTAAGAGCGGTAGCTTTTTAAGGTATGTACCTTCATAGCGGTATATGTATACCGCTATTGAAGTCGTGGTCACTGTTTATACGTATTACGTATTTGGGGCTAAGATGGAATAACGCTGAAATGATTATTTACCATATTTTCTTTTGTGTAGGAAGGTGTTTTACATCGTGACTCACACATGTTCCTTATTGGAAAACTACAAATAATAATCTTTTTCAAAGATATTATTATTTCAGAACCATCTTTAAATTTGATAAGACGTATTAATGTCTCAAGTTTTAGACGACTGACTGCATTTCAACTTCATTTAGACAGCCAAATTGCAGATTAGGTGCAGTTTAAATATAGTCGACGCGACTGCAATAAAAAATACGGGCCTAAAGTACAACGACGATGGTTGACAATTTCATTGTAGTAGTATTAACTGCATTCAAACTATATTTGAACTGCTATATTGCATGCAGCTGAAATGCAGTCCGTCTATCTAGAGCCTTACATGACTTTTAAACACTATTATTGATTTTAAACCTTACTGCATTCTGAATGATGTCTAGGCCAAATGACGTCCACAAAGGCCTTCTCCAAGGATCTCCACAATGACCGGTCCTGCACTACCCGCATCCAGATGTTTTCCAACACCTTCACCAGATCGTCGGTTCACCGAGTAGGAGTTCTGCCTATACTGCGTTTTCCGAACCGTGATCGCCACTCGAGAACTTTTCTGCCCTCGGGCTACGTGCGTCGCCCACTGCCACTTAAGTTTTCCACTTCTGCAGGCTATGTCGGTTACTTTGGTTCTCTAAATGTTGGCATTCTGAATGTTCTAACAAAATTCCAATGAATATGGTCCCGTATTAAAGGTTTTGTCTGTACATACTTAATCCTTAGGTTAAAAAAATTGAATAGGCAAAATTCATTAGTAATTAAACAGTTTCGTTTTATAACAGTAATCTTTTCATTTTAATCTTAAACAATCTTAATTCATTACAAGATTTTAACTAAATGGAAGATGAAAAAGAAACATTAAAATTTTAGTGCTCTTTTATATTAAAAGGAGTGCTTTCAGTCGAAATTGCACTTTTAAATTAAACAACTGACTGACTTAAAGTTGAATAAACATAAAGCCGACTTTATGTTTATTCAACTTTAAGTCAGTTAGCAAGATAATTTTTTCTAATAGCGAGTGGGAGTTCTTTCATTGTTTTAAATCTTGTTCATTCTATTTTATCGCTTTTTATCGCATTATACATCGCTGAGCCAGCACATAGAGTATGCAAATAAGACCTTTGTGTGCTTAAGATGTGTTTTTAGTTATTATTATTAATTATCAAGAAAAGCTGTATTGAAAATTTACTTCTCCAGTTGGATTCAAACCTTTTTTGTTTAATGAAATTTATTAACTAAGTTTTTTTTATTGTAATATTTAACTTAACATAAACGAATCATATTACGCCCTAAAAAGGAGATTGTCACATTTTTTATTATAGATTAAAAAAACAAATCTATGCTTTGATTCCATAGAGTATATACTAATTCACATTTAACAAAAGTTAAGTCTTTTTTGGCTAACTGGTAACATCGTAATTAGGCTCATCTTGACGAATTTCGACAACTTTTTTTCAACGTGCGTCAAGTGGTAATGTACTAAACAATTATTTTACAAGGATTCGAAGAAATTGAAATATAACCTTGATTTATTATTGGAGTTTACTCCTAAAGAATTTTTATAAAAGAGGTCTCCTATTAAAAAATATGTAAAGTTACGTCTTTTGTACACAAACTATTGTAAGCACCTCTCACTTTTATTATGAAGTTTTGTATTATTATTCTCTGTGCTTGTTCAAAGACAATCGTTTTTAGGGAGTAACCTCCAGTCGTGCGTCGTCAGATAAAATAATTGTGTGTATTAACACATTTTTTTTGCATTAAAACGTGGAATTTCTCTTTATTATTTAATAAATATTTAGTCCACCGAGTTAGCTGACCGGGATGATCCTTCCTTCGAAGACGAACATTCCGGGGTTTGAATTCCAGAAAAGGTAAAATAAAATTTACCTATGTATAATATATATGTTCCCATAGCATCCATAACGCAAGCATTACAGTGCTTTCTTTGGATTAATCAAATTGATGTGGAACAGAGAAAAATATTATTATGAGACAAAAACATTTATTATTTGTATCATTAGAAGCTTGACATCGGAGTTTCTTCAGAATCAACAGCACATTCTAACTGTATTTTAACACCGTGTATTGTTAACTTAGTGATTTTTATACGAGTATCAAATGTAGACATAAAATTGTATCTTTTGCTTTCATTAGCAATGGTCTATGTAAAAAAAAAATGCTTACATCACTACATAGTATAAAACAAAGTCGCTTTCTCCGTCCCTATATCCCTATGTATGCTTAAATCTTTAAAACTACGCAACGGATCTTGATGCGATTTTTTTTAATAGATAGAGTGATTCAAGAGGAAGGTTTATATGCATAATACATGCATAATATATCTACTATATTGCATTGCATCCGTGCGAAGCCGGGGCGGGTCGCTAGTTATATTTATAAATATGCACTATAGTTTTTGTAATCAAACGATTCCGAATAATTCAAACTCTTTCCCAAGTGGTTTACTTATTAGGCACCCTTTATTATTTCCCATCGTTTACGAGAAAATTTTGAAGATCAAACAAAATTATAGTAGGGTTACTAAGGGTAGGCTATAATTTGGTCGTTAGTTACAAACTATTTCGGTAAACGGTGTTAAAACGCTATTAATAAAATTTGATTGTATTTAATGATGTTGGTTTTCTTGTAAATATATTTTTTATAGTAAATAGGTAGGTGTTTGACCGTTATCGCGTCTGATGGTTATAGAATGTGACGCACTTGCCTAGGTCTATAAACTATTGACTCGGAAAGTCCTAAATTATATTTAATAGGAAATACAGACTCAGGCAGAGTTCCACTCCTAAGCGGTACCTATCACGAAATTTGAACCAAAACGAAGTTCTATACATATATACATACACTTATATACATATATAGATACTTCAAATATTACTGTCTATTCGTACACACCTTCATGTGCTTAAAACCTGTGAGGCAATTGTAAGTTGAGTTTATGTAATTATTTTTGAAACCCAGACATTTTTTTTATAATATTCCTATAAATAAAAGCAATTTTTTAAAAGTTTTAATGTCAAGTTTCTTTTTAATGATTTGATATTGTATTACTATGTAACACAGTTCATTTTATTTTATTTTGCTATTTATGACTTAAATATCGGACAAAGATACACATAAAGGCAAAGAAAAATAAGCGTATCAAAGGTTGGTATAATTAAATAATAATAGTAAATATTTCTTAAATTCACACCAATTGGCCTAGCCCAAAGTAACCACTGTGAGGCTTGTGTTATGGATACTAGGGTAACGGATAGACATACATACCTATATGATACATAAATATGTAACATTAATAGAAATATATATAAACACCCATGACTCAAGTACAAATGCTCGTATTCATCATACAAACATCTGCCTCTTCAGGGATTTGAACCCAGGACCGTAGGTGCGAAAGACAGGATCGCTACCGTTGCACTAAACGGAATCAAGAGATAAATTTTCATTAAACATGGTAAATATAGATGAGACACGGATAAAATAAACACATGCAAAATTACATAATTTATTATATTAGTAAAATAATGAAAATCCCATTAAATGTAATTTATCTTAAATAACAATTATATAATTATATAATGTAAATAAGAAAGAAAATTTAATTAAAAAAATAAAGTGAAAACCTTTTAAGAAAATAGCCATTGGGAATCAGCATTTTGATAGGTAGTTCTAATTTATAAAAACAAATACTTTTAGAAATGAAAAAGTTTAATAGCCGCGACCTATCCCACTTGGTCCATAAATTATGAAATAGCAGAATAGGTAAATGTATTCTAAACAAGATTCTTTGTCATTAATTAAAATTTCGCCTACAGGGCTTTTTGAGGCGCGTGACGTCATACATTGCGGTCTGTATTATATATGTATAGTGTGACCACGAAAGGTACTAGGGTCGCCATTTTCACGTTCAAACACATTCATTTACCCATGACACACGCCGATGGTTTGTGAAGCAATTTAGAGCTGGCTCCAGTGGCCTGAAAACTCAGTAAACATTTTGGTAAGGATGAAAACTCGATTTTGAAATAGTAAATTAGGAAGTTTTTAAGATATGAAAACATGTTTTAAACCGTCATTTAAAATATACTCCACTAGGAAGCAAACCTGTTAATTATCTAGCTTAATTTCGATTTCATAACCGCAAATATTTTATAGATTTTGTTTAAATATGACTCAGAAATTCTACTTACTTACAAAGTTCTAAACCGATGTCTATCAAATTGACTAAGACACCGTAAAATAGATGTCACATGATGAAACTAGCCAGATATTATTAAGTTGGAATCACACCAAAGTAAATTTTATGCAACAGTTTTTTCTCTATATTTTTTAAAGATCATCATAAGCGAATTGTGTATTAATAAAAAAAAAAATTTATAAAAAAACAGCATGAAAATATACAGTAGTTAAAGTACGGCCTATAACAGGTTTAAAAGTTTTTGAAAGAAAAGTAATATTATTGAGCGTTAATTGAAGTCAACAAAACAATGAGTAACCCACTGATTCACTAAATTGAGGTCGGCAAAGTAACAATGAAAACTTGATGAAATTAAAAGCAATTTCATAGTTAATACCCTAAGAAAACAACAAAGAAAAAAAATACAATAAACCATTAATTAATCTCTTCTATAATATAAGTCGATTGCGTTGCGTTTATCGATCATTAAGATTTAAGATCATTTACAACCTCATTCATAAATTTGCATTTCAAAAAGATCATTGTACGTAAAGCGTATGTTATACGTATGGGCTATGTATGCATAATAGGATTTTTGTTAGTAATTTGGATGGACTCGTGGAATTTGTAACAAGAATGTATTGCGGGTACGTTATTCAAGATTGCAAAAGATCATTTTGGAGACAAAATGCGCCAAATAATTTTACTGTGTACTACATCATGTAACAGATACATAACCAAAACTGAAACTAAAATAAACGCTAAACTACTAGGCAATGCATAAAGCATAAAGCTTCGCTAGCATTATATACTGGAGCGGAGTGTAAATCCTATAGAGCCAATGTTTTTTGGTCATCACTTTTTATTTTTGTGAATTTCAAATTGTGAAAATCAAAATCTCCGTCAAAATCTGGTCCTAAATGTGTTAATTCGATTCCACAAAAAAAAATTAAAATCAGTTAAGAACTTGGAAAGTTATGGCGTAACAAATATTGCGTCATTGAAGCTGATCCATGGGAGCTCCGCTCCAATATTGGCAAAGTGCACTCATTGCTTGCAGAACTGATGACAGCTGATAAGAAAGACTCTCCATTGGTGACCACGAACTGGATGACGCAGCGTGGGAAGTCCACCGACTAGATGAACCGATGACCTGGTGAAAGTTGAGGAAAACCAATACGCTCTGAAAGAAGGCCTATTTCCATCAGTGAAATCAATATGCTATTCTCGAAAAAGTAGATCGTGCTTGTTACAGCCATCTTTGTAAGTATCATAAGACTTACAATAGCGAAAGATGCTCATTAGGAATTTTTGTATATCGCTCCAGACGGTTTGATAATGCTTCTTCCATATTCAAAATATGCACGCAAAATGTAATTCTTGCCCGAACTTCATTGTCATAACCACAGCAGTAAGACCAATAGTCCAATAGTAGATGGAAGCCTCCCTACAAAATGGGGGATTTCGTTATAATCCCCATGTAGGTAATGACTGTAATTTGGAAAATGCTACTGCCTATTTTCTGGTCGGAGACAGGTGTATGGTATAATTAGTTGATTTTCTCCGTATTTGTATTATTAATCACCTTTTATAACATCTGTCATTGTAAGGGTTTGGCGCTGATCTAATCTGCTTATCAGTCCTTAATATAATTAGAGTCTATTGTGTCAATATCAGCTTAATGAGATTTATCAGCGATAAAGAGATATGTTCATATCTCACTGTACAGATATATTATGCAGCTGTAATGTGTTTCTCCCACTTCTGATAATAGATGTTATAATAAACCATTACATTTAGTCTGTGTCCATAAAGAAAGAACAGCCTAAATATAGATATAATTGTCATACTATTTGAAAGTAAAATCATATTCATGGACCTCCAGTCTGCGCATTAGAAAGATAAATCGAGATCATTATTTTACCCACCCCTTGGTGATTAAGGTTCATTCAAATATCTAATGGTGTTTTAAAACTTACGAAAAGGAGGAATTCTTTTAATTATCAGTTGAAACCGTAGTTTTACTCGTGGTTTTAATATCTATTGATTCGACTGAGATAAGGGCTGATTTCCTTCTTTTTTTATATGCATTGGTTTAGTTTCATTAACTTATGTTTTTTTCATTCAGGATGGGTTCACTCTTGATCCCAATTAAGCCCGGGGCCAAGACAGAATCCACGATGTTACGAGCTAACCCAGAAGGTGCCTTGTCACTTTGGCTTTGAAAATGAACAGGTTATAAATTCTCGGAAATACAGACGCAGGGAGGGAGTTCCACTTCTTTGCTGTGTGTATTATGAAGGATGTTGAGAAGCGCTTGATGCGACATGTAGGAATAGCAACAAAGAAAGGGTGGTAGCCTGCAGTGCATCTGGATGACCGATGGAAAAAAAGGGGATGGCTATATGAGCAAATGCAGCTCTTGAGCACACTCTCCAAAGTACAGTCTGTAGAAGACAGGCAACTTTGCGACGATGAACTGAGATGTGAAACTTGCTCTTCACCAATTTGCTGTCACCGATGAGCCTCTCAACTCTGCACTAAATCTTGTCGATTAGATACGATTTTTTTCTAATCACGAAGGAGAATAGAAAGGAATAGAGTTGAACAGATTACAATATAGCAGAGTAAAGTAGAATTCCCTGTAATTCCCATTTGATGACCACTTCTTAAAAAGACAACCACAAACGCAGGCTCAACAGACTACTCACTGCGTCATCGATGACTGAGGTTTGGTAAAGCGAAGTCCATATAGCAGGAGTCGAAAATAACTATCCACCTTAGCAGCTTAGCATAGTATTCGCAGACAAATGACATTCCTCAAGAAGTCTGCAGACTGCTGTTGATTTTGATGTCAAATTATCTACTGAATAAGAATTAAGATTACGAAGATAGAGCCAATGGAATAAAAGTAAAATTAGTCGATAGAACAAAGATAAATACAAGTAGGGCTAATATAGATCGGTAAGCATGTTGTATTTAGTATATAAGCATAACGTACGTAAGTACATAAACATCTACACCATTAACTGGAATACCACTACTTCTCCCCGGGTGTGGTCATAAGTTATTTAATGAAGAAAATTCAAAATTTTTCAAAATAAATTTTGTACAAGCAGTAACTTTAAGGTTAAGCCTACTTCTATTATTATTAATACAGGCACATTCTCGTGCTGTTGCTTCAGCAAATCTACATCTCAATACAATGTAAGATGTCAAATGTTTTATCTTAATGAAACTAATTGACTTTATCAACCTTACTTGTTAAAATAAATTTTATTATTTAGAAAAAATATGTATTGAAAAAGTTTATTTCATATCTTATACGAAGTGGAAAACTATTTCCAGCAAAACAACATCCATTTCAACTTAAATCAGGTTTTAAAATACCAAGTCAGCTGAAATCCTGCGATCCCTACGTGTTTACGTGTTCACAATGGGTATTGTATTCAGGTCTCACACGTTAGTTGGCTATTGTCTTGAAGCATCGTGCTCATGCCAGCCACTTTATAACCTGCTTTTGTAAGCACATATATTATTAATGTTTAACAGTAGTTTTTTAAAGTACGTCTTTCGTTCTTACATATTTTTCTTAAATCAAATAGCCACCTCTATTAAATACATTTTCGCCTTTCATTCTTCAAAGATTTTTTTTTGTATTTATTTGACTTGTTAAGCATAATTATCTGACTGAATACTCAAACAAATCTTAACAATCCAAGACAAATTTGGTACAACTTTGTTTGTAACGAGTCAGTCGCGCACGATAGAGTTTCCTCAGTCCGTGCGTCGCATTTAAGAACGTTCCTCGTCCTACACACATAATATTTAGCAATGGAAGTAAAAGAACATCAGCTAATATTACCATTAAACTGATTATTTATTTAATTTATCATTTTAAGATTATTATATTAATTTTGAAAAGATCGCTTGTTATTATGACACTTTAATTATGTGCTCTATCATATATATTTTCGTTTTAAACGGTGATATCAATAAACTATCTCATAATATTAGTGTATATATTTAAAAATACAACCCACTCACAATATCCAATCTCTGAACTTATAGTCAACATACTGTACCGTCATATTACTCACCGAAATATGACGAAATATGTCACACTTAGTCTTGGTATGTGATAAATGACGGTTTCCCTCATCGAAGTAGCGTAACCAGGGCGTAAATCGTACTGTCACAGAGTCCCGAGGGACTACCTCGACAGGGAATCTCGAGACGTCGATTCGAAGAGCGCCTCAGAAGAATATCAATGGGCTTTGACGTTGGAGCTTATTGTTTTTGAAACTTTCGCGTTTTCAATATTCAAAATATATTTAAATAAGTGAAAATTTAACGCTGAAAACGTAAACGTAACGTAAAAAGCTGTGTGAGTGTTGCTAGCATGAGGGAAGTTTTTTTCGACCGTGTCGAATTTTAGAGTTTTGTCGAGTTTTGTCGGATTTTAGAGTTTTGTCGAGACTTCAACATTAAAGTTGTTAGTATTAAGGGCACTGGTCTTTAGGAGTGAAAACACCGTAGGTAGAATAGACCTAGTGTAGATTGGTGTGTGCTTACTACTGAAAATGCAGATAAAACCCATTGGTTTCAATTGGTAGTTAAGTGTGCCTTCGGAAACAACGGAAGTACCAAATCGAACTAAACACGGAATGGCATAAATAAGTTGTTGGTAACGTTCGTTATTCGTTGGTAATTGGAGCAGAAATTTTGAAGAAGGAACGACAATACCAAATCGTCGTGTGCTTGACCTTGACTTGAAGAGGAAAATAAAAATGTAGGTTTAATAAAAATAATTGTCTGCCTTTTAAAAATTGATGTGAAAGAATTTATTTTTATCATTTTGAATTTGATGTTTTATATTAGTAGTGATTTTTATAAGTAGTTTGGGTTTCATTTATGTATGTGAATTTTGAAAATGAATGTCACAATGAATGCTTAATTTCGCGACTCCAAATGCCTTATTATCAATGCCAAATCATCTTAATATCAATCAATGCCTCATTATCAACTAATAATGTTTAAGAGAAACTAATTCAGAAATTGAAAACTTACTGCATATATGCATAAAATTTGGACAATGCAAATTAACGCAAGTACTTTTTCTCACTGATATTTTAATAACTTGAGAGACAAATATGGTCACAGGTTCTCTCCCAAGTAGGCTGGTTCTAGGTGTATCTTGTACATAATCATAAATAAATGCAGACGAACACAAAATTAATCAATAGCCTCAGCTGTTACCCTATAGGATATTGATAAATTTTCGATGTCTTTTGACTATTAATTTCAAATTAACAAGATATTTTAGGTGACAGGTATACTGATATAATAAATAGCATTGTATTTTGTATGACCATGCCATAAGCTGAAATAGGGACCTTTATCGTTTGGGCAGATTTTCTACAAACAAAACGACCGACCGTAAAAAAAAGTTAGATTGTCCTTCCCTATCCTAAACAATCACATTGTCGTAACTTGCAACTTTTATGAAAAATTAGAAAATGTGTTTGAACTTTTTGCTTATTATTAAACACTCGACGGGTACGTCACTCCAATCTACAAAAGTGTAAAAGTCACGGCCTCTTCACTCTTCATTCCACAACCAGAGAGCATCAGTAAGAAAATAATATTATATTTTATTTGCCCATCTAATGGAACTCGGTAAAGGTTTTACAAATCTTATTTGCTCAGATCTTGGCGGATGATCAGTCATTTAATTTGGCACATTTCATCTTTTAGGATTTCTAAAGATTGATAGCTGTAGCAAGAATTTATTGATATTTCGAGATGTTTAAAAATAGTGTTACTATTTATAAAGTTCTTAAAATATAAATAAACGACATTTAGACTAACCTTATTTTTTCTTTAAAAGTAAACATTTTTTACTTATAAAGTGTTTTGTCTTTTTGTTTCAAATTCAAATCATTATTCGAAAAAAAAATGAGAAAACAGTTTTTAAATCAAATAGGTTTATTAAGCGTTTGAGTTTTTTATGATTACTCCGGTTATTTTTGAGATTTAACAACATAGTACATACTTTTTTTTTTGCTAGCAAAACAGCGATTCTGCCGGTTTGAATCCCGAAAAGGATGTTTGTGTGATGAATACGAGCATTTAATTTTGTACCTGAGACATGGCCATATATATATATTTATATAAATAATACACATCTTTGTATCATATACGTATATCGGTTACCCTAGTCTACATAACACAAGCCTTATAATAATTACTTCGGGCTAGCCTAATTAGTGTGAATGTAAGAAATACTATTATTATTTTAATGACTTATATTAAGTATCCTGTACTGGAACCTATATAATGTATTTAAATAACTATAAATAATAATATAAAAAGATAAGTTAAAATTTTAATAGTAAAAAGGAGAATGCCCAAATAGTATGGAAGAATGTACTGAACTAAATATTTTTGTATCTTGTTGAAAATGGGTTTATTTGATAATGCTATCTTAATGAATTCAAAGTACCAACTTTAATCAATTTTCATTTTGGGAGTTAAGAGATATTGATCAAAATAAATTGGTTTTTAGGTTATAGTAATCTCAAATATGGACTTTACGTAGCCCTACTTTAGGATTCGCTTTCGTGTTTTGGATGTAAGTGCCAATTGCATTTCTCCTAGCTCTTAATTATTAGGAAAATAGTGCCAAAAATGGTGTATCAAGATAAAAATACACAATTGATATTATATGTAGGTACGTATATATTTAGATGGAACAAATTTAAAACTTCATGTTACGCGTATTATTTTACGAATACATTAAACATCATTCATATAATGTTAAGTGATCACTAAATAATTGGTTAATAACACTTTACAATGTCATTGATTGTTATCGTCGTTCTGTATTATACTAGAACAGTAAATTCAGTTACTTTTTCCAATTATTAATAAGTTTCAGATCAATCATAATATCAATTATAAATCAATTTCAGGGCCATAGCCATATCCCTATCCTAACTTAAATAGCGGTATGTTAAATAGCGATATTCGATTTTAAGTATTTTATAAACGTTTTAGTTTAGTATAAAGATAATTACAAACTTGCTTGATCGATCGACACACCACCGGCTTCCATAACGAAACTATACTAAAAAATCGGGCAGACTGCATTAAGGATGCAGGCGTTGTAAATACTTAAACTCCATTCGTTTACTGTTGATAGTAATCACAAAATAAACGATTAATGATACTTTACAATGCCATTAATTATTATCTTCGGTCTGCATTATGCTAGTATAACACACCAATTTCAAAATCAGTAACTTGTTACGCTAAAGCTGGAAATCGATTCAATACTCTTGTATTCGATTATTAATTAGTTTGAGATCAATAAAAACATTTATTATAAGTCAACTTCAGGATCTTATGCCTAACACCCTATCCCTTTCCTAAATTGCGCAATGTGTTTAAGTTATAAAACGGAAGTACAGTTACTTATTAATTAAAACATAGCACAATTAACACATCAACAAGTAGAAGTAACACAACCACAGAACCCCGACTACAGCCGAGTATCAGCTAGAACAATACAAGAAGTGATTCACCTAATTGATACGTAATCAATTCCATAGTTATGATTTAAAATGTGGATATCATTTCTTCTTTTTATTATTGGTTAATACTTGTTTTGAGTTCAATAATTAATATCTATATTTTTACTCATATATAAAATCGGAGAGTACTGCAAAAAATATTATGAATACAATGATTAATCCTTAATCGATCGATTTGATTTATTTGTGCACCTTGGCACAACCCTTACATAAAGAACGAAATGTTTTGATAAGTTGTAGGTAAAACGGATGTCAGTTAACCACCTTGCGCTACTAATTATAGAGAGAATAAAAACCCCAAAAGATATAATTTCAAAAAAATACTGAGGTTCATAAAATATTTTAGTCGATTTTTATGTATGAAAATCATTGTGATACAAATCATTATACAAAAGTACTGGCCATGGGCATTCTCCTTTAAATAAAACAAAAAAACAAGATAACATAAAATAATAAAGAGGATATTACAGCAAAAAAACCTGAGCAAACATTTATCAAGATACAAATGAAAGCATTTTAATAATAAATCTTTATAACTCAGTCTCCCAAATCCAATCATTACCATATCTCTCGAGAATACGAGACATACTTATCTCCCAATTTGTTCTTCTAATCAATACCGATGTCTGACAAATAACCTTTATCTCGGGTTTGAGAAATCACCTTTTAGTCGATTAATATCCCTAACGTGGCTATTATCGGCTATCTATTGTAAAGTAAATAAGAATGGGGAGGAAAAGGGACTGAATAAAGACGAAACAAATAAATTTAATTATTTGTCCTTTTCTACCTATAAGCAGAATATCCACTTATAGCGACAACAGTTATTTTCAAAAGTCATCTTAGTTAGTAATCGTTTGTGTCTAGAGCTAATTGATAAAATTAATTAAAACTATTGACCCCACACGGTACTTTTTTTATTTCCTCTGTCCCTTTTTTCCCTCCTCCTATTCTTGATTTCTGTCTGTGTGTTTTTGTGGGCGTGTGTTAAAACCAATTAAAGTTATTTTGTTTTTTTCTTTAGAACTAATAGGTCTGATTCATTCTGCCTGCTTCATTATTTTCAGGAATAATTCAGAAAAAAGATATTTAACTTACAAAATTTAAATTTAAATTACATATACTAACATAGCTTTTGAATTTATTTGTTACAATTATGAGATTGTTTTTTGATTGAATAAATTGATTTGATTTAAATTGACGGCAAGGCAACTATATGCTATCGGTTGAGATGTCTGCTTCAACTCTAACGGATCGAGTTTAATCTTCGCCGATGTAATACGGATGTGGATCCCACACAAGCGTTTAGCTTGCCGTGATGGAAAAATGGAAATATTAATAATGTGTTTATCACATTTTTAATATTTTTCAAAAAATACATTTTCGAGATTTTCCTTTACTTCTTGTATTCTGAATCTATGTCTTACAGTAGGCTAAAGGTATCCCAAGTAATTATAAATAAGCAACAATTAGTACGACCGTTTGATGCAACGGTGGCGATTCTACCTTTCGCACCGACGAAATCCCGGAAGGGGCAGATGTTTGTATGATGAATACTAGCATTTGTACCGTGTGTAAGTCATGGGTGTTTATATATATTTTTATGAATATTGCATATCTATGTATGGTATATGTAAGTATATTCGCTAGTTTCGCAAGTGTTTGTAATTTGACGCGTAGTTAGAATTTAAGGTATATTTTACAATATTTTAACAACACAACAATATAAGTCTATTATCAGAATAACATCAGTGTTACGCTTCCATTATATTGTTGATTACAACAAAGTCAGTAAATATACAAATATAATCATTGTTACGACATAAAGTTGTCAATAGTTATTTTGTTTATGGTTTGAAGCAGACCCATCTCAAAAGGCAGCACCCGTTTACGAGTATGAGAAATGGATGCTATAGCTTCGCTAAACCATATTTAAGGGAACGTAACAAACTACCTCACATGCCACCATAAATATCAAGTTTGCCATTAATTTTTTTATTCAGTTTTGCATACACAAGTAAACAATCTGGGATTTTTAATACAACTAGCTATCCGGCACACTATGTAATGCGCTTTGCTAACTATATATATATATATATAAATCTTCTATAGTGTATGCATACAACAATTTAAAAAAGTTTCATAACAATATGATCAATGGTTTCGGAACGCATAAGAAAGAAACATAAACATTGATATTTGATGTGTAACATCTTTCCTCTCGCTTTCCTGCAATTTGTGGGAGTGATTTCGTGAAATGGGACGGAAGTGAGTAACAGGAAGTCGCGAAAGTGCGCGCTATTCGATTTGATGAATGAGCGCGCGGTTTTATAGTTGACCGTCAGATAGTACCAACCAATTTTCCGAGAGGTCGGTACTGTCAGCCATCAGCTGTGCACTTAAGTTACAGTGTTGTCAGTGTAAATACGGTGAATAAAGTTTGCTGTTATATTAATCAATTTATATACTTCAACTATATAAATAAAGATTGACTGTTGATAGTAAGTCTCAATAAAGTGCAGATCATTGGAAAAAAATCAAGTAAGTAATAATAAATAATTATTCGAATAAAACATTTCAGTATTAAGATTTTTTAAATTTTTAAGGTTAATATCTGTCACTGCTTAAACAAAATGTTTTATGAAATTAGTCTTTTTTATGATCTTACGTATAAAATATTTTAGTATTAGGCTTTTATTTTTAATTTTCATGTTAATTTCTGTCACTGCTTAAATAAAATCTTTTATTAAATTTGATCTTTTTTATGACCTTACGTTACATAAGAAATTGATTCTAATGTTTAGGAATCTTCTCCATAAATCAAATGTCACACATCATTTGCGACTACTGTAAGGCTCGCTCTTTTTTTTATTTATATAGATATACAGATGATTAACTGGAGCGGAATCTTGTCAAAAGTTATTATAAATTTACTAGCGGCCCGTCCCGACTTCGCACGGGTGGACAAAATTGTTTATTTTTTTTCTAGCATTACATATAGCCTATGTTATTCAGCGTGAATCTAGCTTTCCAATGGTGAAAGAATTTTTGAAATCGGCTTAGTAGTTTTTGAGTTTATTCATTGCAAACATACAAAACTACAAATCTTTCCTCTTTATAATATTAGTGTAGATAAAAATGATAGTAATCGTGTATAATTTGTAGTGTCAAGAAGAATTTTGTAGATGAAACAAGATTTACGAAACCAACATATGACCTAAAAAATGCGTATTGCAAGCGGCTATAATTTGTAATACTAACTCCACAATGAATATGTATTGTAATAATATGTTTTTATTTGCTATTTGATGCATCATAAGAATTTCCTACCATCGAGTCCATTACACCCTTATTGTTGTGTTTGCCATAGAAATTTCACATAATAGCGTCGCGCAATAAATCTTTTTCCGATTCTCTTCTAACATACAATAAAACAAACTCAATATTTTAACATTCGTATGGAACGGCCAACGATTCTTTCAGTACAAAAGGTCAGCTCGGGATCAATACATCAAGTAAATGAAACCTCGAATTGCGACAAGAGACCGCTTTATATAGGAATACGGGTTCGTATTTCATAATGCCTACACAGCCTTCACAACTTATATATAGAGTAGATGTCGTTTGCTAATACTTTCATATATGATGTTCTGATGTATTAATATATACACAAATATGAAAGTCGGCTGTAACTCATCGGTTAGATGTCAGCTTTGACCATCCATTTGACGGAACCATTCGTAAAACAAGAATTTAGCTTACCACGAAGGGGTTACGGGAATATTAATAATGTGGTTATCGCATTAGTAATCTATAATCTAAGATGACAGTGGTTTGTGTGTTTGTCTGTCCGCTATTTTCCCCTGCTCTATTTCCATTGTATCAATAACGTTACCATAGCAAAGCGTTAACCGCAAGTAGTTCGTCTATCGGACGCTAGATGGTGCTAACGGAAAAATATAAAATAATAGAAAAAAATTAAAGAATTTTGTCCACCATTGCGAAACCGGGACGGGCCGCTAGTTTATAATCTAAAAACACAAATTTATTGTTTGTGCGTTTATCTGTCCGCTCTTTTACCCGCTCTTTTTCCATTGTATATGCGTTACCATAGCAACGCATTACCGGGTCAGATAGTTTTATGAAAAAAGACTTGTCATGATAACTCCATTTGTTATTTCTTCAATTACAACGACTTTTTCTTTGAGACTTGAAACATAAACCACCTTTCGTAAGAGCTGGTCATCAGATGAATGGATGGGAAGGCAAGTCACTCCTTGATACCGGCTGCCCTAGTGGTCATTAACACCCACTAATCCGCTTTAGTCCCGTGTGGTAGGTTATGTCAGAGTGATAAGTTGACCTCGGAAGTGGCGATATTAATGAAAACAAATTAGTGATTTAATCTTTGAATACAAAAAAGTGTTTTACAATTGCATAGGTTGTTCCAAAACAAAGAGTAAATCAGAATTTCAGAGGTAGAGCATTCCTACGACTACCCGAATTATCCTCATACATATAACGCGATTTTTGTTGTTTTTGATTTATTTTTTCACAGAAACATCAATGATAAGATAAATACTTGTTTTTTTCTACACTCTTTCAATAACTTACCTTGCCTAAACGAAAATACTATACCCTGTATAACCAGGTAACAATTTCATACTTAATTTCAAAAGCAATCTTGATTAGTTTTTTAATAATACCAATAAGATTGTCTATAGTACAGCAACAAGAGTATTTTAACGTATTTTAACTTTAATATTGCCATAGGTTATAAAACTAAATCAGAAATAACGACATATAACATGGTATGAGTTTAATTGATATTGACTTTTACTTAATAAACTTTAAATATTTTCATAATAAAAGCTAAGAAAACCAACAAATACTGATTAAGTTAACAAATTTCTAAATCATTACCCTAGACCATTTTATATCACAAAAATAATATTCATGGTTAGTTAAATTTATACCAAATTATGAATCTTTTATTTTAAAAATTCATAGTTGTGTGAAAAATAATAAAATTAATGGAAATTACTATAAACTTTTTTCAAATTCACTTAAAACAAATTCCTTTGAATCGTCCATAATTTTTCTATCTATCGTTTTACCATATTACGGGTGTCTGTCTATTTATATGAAAAAAAAAATGGGTGCAAAAACTAACGAGATTAGCGATATATTTTATATATTTGCGATACATAAAAAACTCAAAACAGTGTAACTATTACTGCAATAATATCTGTACAAGGCTTCTGTTATATAGTTATTAAGTCAATAAGGATCTATTTTATATAAGCATATTTAAAAGTTACAATAGTTGATGATAGTAAAAATATTAGTAGTTTTAAGCAAACACATCTTACAAGACAACACCCATTCGCGAGCATGACTAATGGGCCAGCCATCACTTCGGTCAATATAATTGAGGAAACGTAACTACCCACTTCACACGCCAAGACAAATCCCATCATTCAAGTCGAGCCATAGATTTTTTTACCCAGTTTTGTGTACACAATTAAACAAAATGTCCTATATCTGTCCTAGTTCATAATAATTCAAGCAAAATGAAAAAAAAACTATAAAATATCGGTTCGGTAATCATCATCATCGCAGTCAATCACTGTGACAGGGGAATCTTTGCATATATACTGACTGACTCATAACGAGTTGCTTTGGATCAGTTATCATAATTTGCAAGAAATATTTTGATCAAACATTAAAACGAAAAATTATGTCTTTAGTGGGAACAAAACTAACAAAATGAAAAAAAAACATCAAAATCGGTTGAATGGTTCATCACGAATAGATATATAGATGGATTATTACACAAGCGAAATCTGGTCGAGTACTTTTTTGTAGAGGAATTACAAATATAATTTAAACGAAAAGTTAAGGCACTCCTTAAAATGTTGTCGGAGTTAAGAACTTACTTTTATCGATAATAAAGTAATAATCAATGATTTTATATAAGACTCGCTTAGGTCGGGAAAATAACCTCGGATTAGGAAAAATTTATGAAAAAAGCGAGATAGAATATTTTTAATACACTTCTATATGTATCTATATTATTTGAATTTGCTATATTAATAATATTATAATAATTATAATATTTTTTACAATCACACCAATAAGCCTAGCCCAAAGTAAGCACTATAAGGCTTGTGTTATTGATACTAGAGTAATGGATAGATATACATATATGATACGTAGATACATAGTATTTATAGAAATATATATGACCAGGAACAACGGTGTGAAAGGCAGGATCACTACCGCTGCTGTACCAAACGGTCGTTAATTCACACCAACTTGTGACTAGAACGATCCCGGGTTCGGTTCCCGGCAAAAACAGGTATTTGTGCGATCAGTACGAATACTTGTACCTTGTAGTCATTTTTTTATATTTCTACGAATATTAATTAATTATTTATGATATTTGTTTATCTATAACAAAAGCCTCGAATTCAATGCATACTTTGGACAAAGGTAATTGGTGTGAATGTTAGAAGTGTTATTTACTTCATAACTTTTCAGAAACGGGTTTAAGAGATAAATTATAGTTTAAAGAGCTGTTTTTTCAAAGGATTTAATTTTTAAAAATCTTTTGGAAAACTGAATTTAGATAGCCTTATAAAAAGAGATAAAAAATATTGCTTATAAAGTAGGTTATGCATTTATAATAGCATAATATTGTATCTTTACCATCAATGTGTAGTTAATATTTCTAAAACACATATTTAATGTTTTTGGAAATTATAAATTGCTTTTAGCAAGTTGGATTTGTTTAAAATATTTATTTTTTATTGTTATAGCTTAAAGGAGCTTTTGTATACAGAACACGCTTCAGTACCGTCTTAACTTTAAAAAATAATTAGCCATCACTTATTGTTATATAACTTTAGCGTGACACTTTTTGCTGCAAACCTGAAATATGCTAATTTCAATTTAATTCGGCTTCTTCTAGTTTTGTCTGTATAATCGATTTTTAAACTTTATATTTACTTTCATAATCATACTTTAGTTGAAATTATCATAAGACCAATTTTAATCTGCAATAATTTTATAATAATTTTTATTATAATATCGTTCTATTTTTTGTGCTTGTGTAAACATATCGTCAATTTTATCGTCTCTATTCGAAATCTCGACCTCATCGATAAAGATACTAACCAAAACGATACTAATTGACATTGAGAAGCCATACGAATAAAATGATCTACGCTTTGGTCCCAAATCAACTTGGCTTGAAATTCCTCAACAATATGCAGTTCTTTAGATGAAAAGAGTGATATTTTGAATCAGAGATACAACTAGTTACGATAATCAAATGGAAAGATATTAAAAAATGACTAATCTTAACCCGGGAAAATATCCATCGGCCGTTTTTTATAATGGCAATTTTTTACTTCATATTATATTTTTTTATTATTTAAGTATAAATAAATATTTCTTACATTCACACCAATTGGCCTAGCCCAAAGTAAGCACTGTAAGGCTTGTGTTATGGATACTAGGGTAACGGATAGACATACATATATGATACATACATATGTAAAATTCATAGAAATATATATTTAATACCCCTGGATCAGGATTAAATGCCTTTATTCATCATACAAACATCTGCCCCTTCCGGGATTCGAACCCAGAGCAATGCGAAACGGAAAGGTTGCACCAAACGGTCTTCTAAACGTGTACTAAGACAATGCAATGTTAACCACATGATGCAAAAAAATGATTACGATTATTATAATTATAACGCTGTATGTAGTAGTGTTGTGCTAAAATCATCAAAAATTTAATAAACAATGATACAAAATATCCACTTTTATAACACAACATTTCAAGTATTCATTGCGCGTTAATGCGGTAACTGCCATCACGGGCATAGATGCGTCCTCCGTGTGTTCCGCTGTACGTGTCTCATTTATGCAAACTAAATTACTTTCTATCAACATTTCAGAATGCAACCCGCAGCGTCATATGTATGTGCTAGTGTGAAAGCCAGAAAATTGTCAATTTTTTATTTAAACTACTTTTTCACTTAAGGAAATTTGCATTTATTTACGGTAAATCTATTTCAGCTTCGAAGCAATTTCAGAATATCATCAGTACATTATATTATGATAATACTTTGTGTGTTTGTTACCATAGTTACCATAAACCTAAGAATAACAGTTTTTCTAACCAATTAACGTTACCATAGCAACGCGTGGCCGGGTCACTAACGTTACCATAGCAACGCGAGGCCGGGTCAGCTATCATACATTATATTATGACAATACTTTGTGTGTTTGTTACCATACCAGCAACGCGTGGCCGGATTATACCAGCAATACGGGCCGGGTGAGCTAGTTGTTTTATATAAGAATATAAAACAACTTTTTCACTGTTTTTACGCATAATTTATTTTTAATCCTGACGTTTCGACTCCTTCACAAAAACCGTGATCACATTATGCGCAAAAAAACCGTAAAAAAAAAAGTAGTTTTGTATGAGTAATATGCACGAAAGTGTAAGAACTAAATCTTCTTCTTCTTCTTTTGGTAAGTGGCTTGTTTTATGACTTCACAATTCCGCCAATGACACGTGAACTAAACTAAACTAAACTAAATAAAAAATCGTCTAAATCAGTTCAGTAATGCGAAGTTGTTAGAAAAATACGCAAAGCAACAATAAATAAATAGTGCCAATGAAATCGCCGTAAGAGGTCCGGCGGAGTGGAATAGCGTCAATCCTTCACACTTAACGGTGTCGTTAAAGGTGACAAATAATACTTAAATGTAATCACCACCTAGATCACATTTATTCATCATACTGTGTACTCACATCATTTTAGCAATTTAATTAGCCCTTTAAATTTGTCGTTTATTCTCTGTATTTCAGAGTTTTTGCAATGTTTAAGGATACTTACTTCAGACATATACTTGTTGTAATCAACGATGTAACGAAACCACAACACTACTATTAACATGATAACAGAATAATACTGTTTTTGTGGATCATGTATGGTGACGGCTTCAAAACAACTTATTTTAAAAGTGCATTAGAGTAAAGTTACTATCATTCTTATTTTCTTTAACGTAATCTACTCATACGGTACATCTAATTCACACACGCACGCACACAAACACTCAGACACACACACACACGCGCGCAAACAAACACATAAACAAATAAAAAATGTATCTATCTGCACGTAATTGTAATTAAAACTAGTTCTACCATCTGATAATTGTTACTTTATTTCCGTTGATTGTACCATCACATCTAAATTCGATCTCGATTGTTTCAGATTTACAAGACGGTGGGAGCTTGATGACCTGTGCTTACGGGTAATTTTTTACCTATTTCGGGCATTAGTCTCACACAAACTTGCCTAAGATTAGTAACGATAAGTATTGAAGAATATGTTTGTGGTAAGAAAATAAAGATTTTATTTATTATTATAATCTTTCTAGTGTAATTCTATATAGCAAGTGTTATCATTTCTATGATCTACTGTGTGTTAACCGTACATTGTGTGGTATAATAATATAACGTTATAAACACAATAATTTACAAATAATAACGTTAAATGTGCATTAAAAACTTACAATGAAGCCGCGGAAAGCGAAATAGTGTTTCACAATATTCACAGTACTTTCATTATATTTAAATGCAAAAATAACGAGAGAATATTATATTATCTTTAATAGTAACAAAAGTAATGGCATTAAGATCAAATTAAACAAAATATTTCAAAATGTGATCAGCAATTTAGAATTTTCCTACTTTAAACAATTTTTAAGGTAAAAAAATTGAATATTAGTTTAGTAATAATTTTAAGTTTTTTAAACTTACCAGTATTGATTATATCCGAAGAACGGCCACGACATCTGAAAATAAAAATGTATTTTTAAAATAAATGAAACATGGGTGACAGTTAACTTTTAAGACTGCCTGATTCGGATAGGGACCTTATGATGGAAGTGGTAAGAGCATTCGAGTGTTGCGTAGGAAGATCAACATTTACATGAGCTGATGACCAAAAATCGACTTTCGTAAATCGTAAATATTGTCTTATTTTGCAATCGTAATCACCTTTTGATCCGCATTGGGACGGCTTGTAGGAATCTTTTCATTCATTGATGTTTAATTATTTATTTTTTTACATTAATAATACCATATTTCGAAAACATATAAAATAAGCCTGTAAAAAACAAGCACACCTCTTAGCCTCATTCATTTACTGCGCAGGTTACCTTCCAGCTGTAGACGTCTCTAAGATCTCGGTTAAGCTGACGAAATAATAATATATAAATAATAATATTTCTCATATTCACACCAATTAGCCTAGCCCAAATTAAGCACTAGGCTTGTGTTATTGATACTAAGGTAAGGAATCTATAATCTAAGATCACCTATAATCTAAGATCACAAATTTGTTGTTCGTCTTTCCGCTCTTTTTCCTGCTCTTTTTCCATTGTATACGCGTTATCATAGAAACGCATAAACAAAGCATTGCAGAAAGTGTTTTAATTAAAGTTTTTTGAAGTTAAAATGTTGAAACTTTATATCAAGTAAAGCTCACTCTGTTTTTTTAAGCTATCTACCGTTCACAAAATAAACGAATCGCCATTACAGTATTCGCTATTTTGAAACATTCACTCCGCTTCTGACGTCATTGTTCTTTGTTTATTTTTAAACCTTTTTCATTTTATTTTCGTAAATATTTAGTGCATGTTTTTACCAAAAAGTGTATATATCACTTTAAACATATATGAAATAAATGTGGTAGGCTCCGCAAGGGGCCGCCTGGCTCGCGACCACCATCCTGCCGAAGTCCGGCGCCAAGCAGCTTTGCTGCGTTCCGTC
The DNA here is from genome assembly GCA_927399485.1 of Calamotropha paludella. Classification (NCBI taxonomy): domain Eukaryota; kingdom Metazoa; phylum Arthropoda; class Insecta; order Lepidoptera; family Crambidae; genus Calamotropha; species Calamotropha paludella. The sequence goes on along the minus strand of OV656817.1, from coordinate 21,180,351 downwards.
GGAGGGCGGGAATACCAGTGCCAATGGGGGTTGGTAATAAGTCAGTTGCGCAGCTTGGGACCGGTCTTGGTATCTTGGCTATGCTGTACCTGGTAACTCATTCTGGAGGGTAGCGGGATCCGAAGCACGGTTTAAGCCGCTGGCCGACCGCAGTTAGTAGGGGGCCCAACTAGCGCGCTAGCTACGCGTGAAAGGCTGCCCCGCCAACTCGCGAAAAATCCCGAAATGCTCCACCGTGCCAGTTGGCGCCTGGACGGGAGGACCCGGTGGCCATTTCGGGGGAGTTCGGGCGTCCCCGCAGTCTCCAGGTGAGTTCCCTTTTTTGGTCAGCTTAGCCCAAGAAAACTTCCTTTGGTCGACTAAGTAGCGCCTCGACTAAAATCCTACCCCCCAACATTCACCATTATGAAAAACAAGAATAAGAAGAATCTTAAACAGCGGCTGCACTTCCTCCCATTTAAAGTACACCTTGCGAACATTAGAGGGCTGCACTCAAATCTCCATCCGGTCCATCACCATCTGGAGACCGAGAAGCCGCACCTATTCTTCTTAACGGAGACTCAGATAGCAACCCCGTCGGACGTGGCGTACCTCAACTACCCTGCTTACACACTTGAGCATAAGTTTAAGATGTGTGCAGGGGTCTGTGTGTTCGTCCGCAATGACATATGCTATAGGCGTCTCCGATGCTTTGAAAAATCCGGGTTTTCTGTTATCTGGCTTCTGGTGGACACAGGGGTAGAGAAGATGCTCTACATCTGTGTCTACCGATCGCACAGCGGTGACCGGGAGACGACTCGGCTCATAGATTACCTCACAGAGACGGCAGACTTGGCAGCTCAGCGATATCCAGCGGCGGAGCTTGTTTTTCTGGGGGACTTCAACGCTCACCATAAAGAGTGGCTGTTCCCATACCAGAAAACTGACCATGCTGGGAGAGAAGTGCGACGATTTGCCCTAGCGCTAAATCTTACCCAGCTGGTGGATCAAGCGACGCGAATTCCAGATATTGCTGGCCACACACCCAATTGTCTTGACCTACTGCTGACAACTGATCCACACAAACATTCGGTATCGGTCTCAGCTCCACTGGGAACGTCCGACCACTGTGTGGTGAAATCCGTATCAATCTGCTCTCCTCCAGATGATAGCCCTAAGGGTATGAGGCGAGTATAGCGTTACGAGTCAGCAGATTGGGACGCGATGCGTATTTTCTTTGCTTCTTACCCCTGGCGGCAAACTTGCTTCTCTTCAAGCGACCCTTCGTGCACCGCTGATGCGATCGCGGATGTAATTCGGCAGGGAATGGAGTATTTTATTCCATTCTCCGACATCCCGCTCGGTTACAAATCCCGACCTTGGTATAATGCGGCCTGTGCTCGTGCTGAGGCCCGAAAACAATCTGCTTTCCAAGCCTGGGTGCAAATCCGCGATCGCGGGGTTCGTGCACGGAGAATTCGAGCGAAGAAGAGAGCCTATAATTCGGCCGCCAAGTCATGCAAAAGGGTGTTACTAAAGGCGAGATTCGACCACATCAGCAGAATAGGGATGAAACTGTCTTCCTATCCGAATGGAAGTAAACAGTTCTGGTCCCTCTCGAAGTCAGTCGAAACGAATTTCTGCCGTCCTATGCTACCGCCATTGCTGAAATCTGACGGGTCACTGGCCCATTCTGCAGCTGAGATAGCAAGTTTATTTGCCTCTCTGTTTGCGAGCAATTCCCGTCTTGACACCGGCTCTCAACAACCACCAAACATACCTCGCTGTGATTCTTCGATGTCGGAGATCACAATTCACAATAAGCAGGTCCGTAGAGTCTTGCTTGGTCTGGACGTGAATAAGGCCAGTGGTCCTGATGGCATACCAGCAAGAGTGCTGAGGTACTGTGCGCCTGAGTTGTCTCCTGTGCTAACACGCTTGTATCGCCTCTCTCTCAACACAAAAACCGTCCCAAAATCCTGGAAGCTTGCCAATGTGCAACCAATACCCAAAAAGGGTAGTCGTGCCGACCCATGCAATTACCGACCGATCGCCATCACTTCCATACTCTGTAAGGTTATGGAAAGAGTGCTGAACAGCAAGTTGCTCTCATACCTAGAAGACAACGATCTCCTCAGTGACCGTCAATATGGCTCTCGCCGAGGACGCTCAACTGGGGATCTTCTAGTTTATTTCACGCATTGCTGGGGCGAGGCCCTTGAGATGCACGGCAAAGCACTTGCCATGTCACTTGACATCTCGAAGGCTTATGACAGGGTCTGGCACGCAAGTCTGCTGCGCAAGCTTCCTGCGTACGGTATCCCCGCTGACTTTTGCAGTTGGATAGCCGACTTCCTGACTGAACGATCGATCAGAGTTGTTGTCGATGGCTGCTCCTCTGACTCAGTGCCTATTGATGCCGGAGTTCCTCGGGGGTCTGTTCTTTCTGCGACGCTTTTCCTGCTGCACATCAATGACCTGTTAATACCAGGAATTGTTGGGTATGCAGACGACAGTACTGTTGTAGAGAGATACCTGTCTAGCGCAAAAGCCAGCGGCGACGACGTGATGTTCATGAGAGAGGCCATGGTTGAGCGAATAAACCAAAGGCTAAACTACGTTTCCCAGTGGGGCGATAGTAACCTTGTTAATTTCAACGCCTCCAAAACACAAGCGTGTCTTTTCACGGCAAAAAGGAGTTCCTTCCACCTCACTCCTACTTTCCGAGGTACATCTGTACCTGTGACCGACAGCCTCGAGCTTCTTGGCATGGAGTTGTCTTCAGACCTTAACTTCAGCGCCAACATCGAATTCAAAGCTCAAATTGCAGCCAGAATGCTGGGCGTCCTAAATAAGGTCAAGCGATATTTCACGCCAGGACAGCTTTTAACACTCTATAAAGCTCAAGTCCGATCTCGCATGGAATATTGCTGCCACCTTTGGGATGGCTCAGCAAAATACCAACTTGCTGCACTGGACACGATTCAGCGCAGAGCTGAGAGGCTCATCGGGGACAACAAATTGGTGAAGAGCAAGCTTCACACCTTAGCTCATCGCCGCAAAGTTGCCTGTCTGGCGGTCTTCTACAGACTGTACTTTGGAGAGTGTGCTCAAGAGCTGCATCGGCTCATACCGCCATCTCCTTTTTTCCATCGGACATCCAGACGCACTGCAGGCTACCACCCTTTCTTGGTTGATTTTCCTACCTGTCGCACCAAGCGCTTTTCAACATCCTTCATAACGCATACAGCAAAGGAGTGGAACTCCCTCCCTGCGTCTGTATTTCCGAGAACTTATAACCCGTCTATTTTCAAAGCCAGGGTGAATAGGCACCTTCTGGGTTAGCTCGTTCCATCGTGGATTCTGTCATGGCCCCCGGGCTTGATTGGGATCAAGAGCAAACCCATCCTAAATAAAATAAAAAAAAATATATATGTTTGTAGTCTGTGTCGATACGAATAAATAAAATTGGTTGTATATAAAATCGGTTTACATAAGAAAATATAAATGAAAATTTGCATATTTTTATGAATTGAATTGGATTATCATTATTTTGTTTAATACGAAGAAAAAGTTAATGAAAATTACATTTTTTTCGATAAATTAACATTTATTTGCACTTGTTAATTCAAATTTTTTTTTAGTTATATTATACAGATTAATTTGAAGTATCAATGTGCTACTAACAATTTATTTACAATTTATATACATGTGTGATATTTAAGATCCTCCGCATATTTTTTTGTCAAAATTGTAACATAACCTTTTATTACTACACTCGCCGAACGATCCTACTTTATTAATAATCAAAGAACAAATAATGAGATTATATCGCTAATCAAATTCTTAAAATACAAGAATTAATTACCTTTTTTGCCGCAATTGCTGTTGAAATAAACAATGGAAACCACATTAACTTTTCACTTCACTTTATAAACAGTTGACAAAACAGTTCTCGTGTAGGTTGTCTGCTGCCACTGTCTCTCTTCTACTCGGACGCATTGGCCGACGGAGTGGAAGAGAGATAGATGCGTCATAAGCCGAACACTTAAAACGATCGTGCTTCTCTATCGCTTGTTCCGCGCTCTCGCTTGCACGCTCGGCTCAGGCGGAACGTGACAATAACGAAACGCGGCAATGACGGAACGTGACAATAAGTCATGCTTTTTCGTGCGTGCAACCGGCGTTCATGGATTTATAAGACGTTGTTACGTCACAATTAAAATGTCTGTTTGTTCTTCTGTTTACTAAATGCATTTGTAAGTCCAAAAATACTTATTATAACAAAATATTTTTATATCATACAGCTAAACTCCGAAACGCCTGAAACAATTTTGGTTGAACATGAATTGATTTGAAGTTGATGTTATAAGAAGTGACTTTTATTATATGGTTATAAAAATGGTCAGCAAGAAGGTTTGCAAAATTCGCCGGGTACCGAGTTTATATGTTATTGCGTGTACAATCAGAATACCTAGCTATATACATTAAAAATAAAATTATTTTAATTACAATGCCAAAATTTCGAACATCTAAGTGACTTGATGTGCTGTCGACAGTACTATGTTTAAAATTGAATGTAATCCCTTTTAATACCATCTTCACTGAGTCTACAGCGACTTACTTAAAAGTGATCTATTCAAAGTCAAAGTTATCTGGTAAAGATCAATCAACAATAAGATGGCTGCTTGAACCACGCCATTTAAAGATGCATTATTTGTTTATGTAATATTTTGTGTTATTATCAAGTATCTCATTTTAAAATAAGATTATCTAACATGGTTAATTGTTTCCATATATCTACACTAATATTATAAAGAGGAAAGATTTGTATTTTTGTATGTTTGCAATGAATAAACCCAAAAACTACTAAGCCGATTTCAAAAATTCTTTCACCATTGGAAAGCTACATTCACGCTGAGTAACATAAGCTATATTTAATGCTAGAAAAAAAATTAAAGAATTTTGTCCACCCGTGCGAAGCCGGGACGGGCTGCTAGTATAAAATATGTTAATTCCTTTTGTTATTATTAAACTTTAAGAAACATAAACTCCTTCTCTTTATTTATTTTTTTATACTAATGTCTGCTATTGAAACCTCTCTACTATTAAGTGTGTCATCATCTCATGTTTTATAAGCTATGTTCCTACACATTTAAATAATAAGGTGAAACAAACACAGAAATAATCCTGGTTCGCATAAAGCGGACAAAGCGCATAAAGAATATTTCGAAATGTCTCATTGAAATATTTGATTATACAAATATTTGACGGAGGAGATACTTCCACGAATTTTATCTATACATATAAATAAAATTGGAGTGTCTGTTTGTAATATTGAAATAACCGTTTTTACTACATGCATATATATATATATATATATATATATATATATATATATATATACGTTAGATACACCAAAACAACATTTTTTACAATTTTTGTCTGTCTGTCTGTCTGTTTGTTCCGGCTAATCTCTGAAATGGCTAAACCGATTTCGACGAGACTTTTATTGGCAGGTAGCTGATGTAATAAGGAGTAACTGAGGCTACTTTTATTTAAGAAAAATAAAATTACTGTGCCACAGCAATGCGTGACTGGGTGAGCTTGTAAAGAACTATAAATATTACTAGGTCGATTCACTTACTAGCACCATATATTGAAGCGGAGCGTAATATTTAAAAAAATCAATAATGTTCGGTAAATTTTAAAATTACATAAAATGAAAACTTTCAAAAAGCGCGCGCTTTTTGTTTCAATTGGAAATCCCATAGAGCTTATATTTTTTATCATAACTTTTTTATTTTTGTGAATTTCAAAATTCGGTCACGATCTAGTCCGAAACCTGTTCATTCGATTCCACGCATAAATTAAAATCGATTTAGAACTATGGATGTTATGGCGTAACTGACGTTGTGTCATTGAAGCTGATCCATGGGAGCTTGTGTCTCTGCTTACTTACACCGATATACGATTTACGCAACCAAGACACTGCCATGATGAAACATGTAACTTTAACAAACTCTGCAAAGATAGCATAGAATACAAAAAAAAATCATAAAACAAAATGGCTGTTCCATCCTAATCGATTCTCCAAACATTTGTGAAAATGTTTCTTTCAAATACGAGAGGATGTTCTTCTCATTGATAAGACAAAGCTGGCTTACAGCGTAAAAAGTAGGAAAATACTACAAAATTTCGAAAGGTATTCGCAAGGCTTGGTAACGCAATTCTGAGAATATTGGACCATTTTTCTATCAAAATAACTGATCACATAAGTAAACATTGAAAGATGCAAACAATATATAAAATCATAGAACTCTTTAAAAACAAATACCGGAAGATTACTTTTGACAATTCCTTACGTGACTTTTCCCAAGTTTGGTATATTGCATCGTCATGGATGATTCGGGGTTTTCGTCGGTGAAATATTCCAAAGAGCTGTTCCATTCTCCAAAATAGATTTCCCCTTTGTTTTCGTTAAATTAGGCGCGGTGAAACCCGCTTTATAGGAAATTGAATAGAGATCTACTTAAATCGTCCCCGAGGACAATCTAGCGAACCTGGAGGGTTGCCAAATGAATATAGATGGTGTGTTTGCTACGCCTCGTGTTGTTAACACGTTTGTATTGGGAAATTTAATGATTGTAAAGAAGTGGGCATGGTCAAATTATTATGATTAAACTTGATAGCACGAAGATGATAATTCTTTGTTTGATATTATATATATGTATATAAAATTCTCGTGTCACGGTGTGCGTAATTGACCTACTCCGAAACGGCTCGACCTATTTTCGTGAATCTTAGCGTTCATATTGGCTAGGGTCGAGAATCGGACAACATCTATTTTTCATGTTTTAATCTTCTTCTCATCACCCTTACTTTTTTTTAAGAAGTTTTTGTTTTTATTTTTTATGATACGTCATACATAAATACATACAACCCTAAATTTTCACCCCTCTACGATCAACCCCTTTTTTTATTTATTAATTAAAAACTTTTCTTATAAATAATATAGGTACATGGCAAAACATCGTTTGCTAAGCGTTGGGTATGCTAGTTATAAACTCGGCGTCAAAAAAATCGCACCTTATAAAAATCTTATTCAAAAATTCCTAAACCTTATATAGAGGATAGTGTTAGGTATCATTAGAAAGGTAACAAAAAGGAGCATCAAACAACAATTAAGTGCAATCTTTTTTTTAATTAAAATTATACAAAAAGCATAAAAATTTGAAAAATAATAAAAAATCTTAATTAAGTCCTAATTAATAATCGATAATTTACAAAAAAAATGTACAAAAAGTGTCTTAAAATTAACTCAAAATCTAGTGTTACCCCCCCTTGCCCTGATGACGGCTTCCATACGGTCCCTCATAGACCTCACCAACTTCAGGAGCTCTTCTTGAGGGATAAGACCCCATTCTTCAATCACCGCGGTTTGGAGTTCCTCTAGAGTCGAAGGAGCCGGATCCCGAGATCGAACCTTACGTTTAAGATGGTCCCAGAGGTGCTCTATCGGATTCAGATCAGGACTTCTCGCTGGCCACTGCATCACAGGAATTTGGGACCTCCGCAGGAAGTCGTTCACGATGGCTGCAGTGTGTGCGCGAGCGTTGTCGTGCATTAATGTGAACCCCTCGCCAAAAGATTCGGCAAAAGGGACCACATGCACATCCAGGATCTCTGTGATATAGCGGCGCGCAGTCAGCGACCCTTGTCCGCGAGCACCTCCGGTCCGGGAGACGCAGACCAGGTCGGTTTTGCCGGCAGCCGACATACCGCCCCAGAACATGCAGGATCCGCCTCCATATTCCACCGTCTCCTGGATGCAGGCTTGAGCGAAACGTTCACCCTGCCTCCGGTATACTCTTCTTCGTCGGTCGTTGCAGAAAAGACACACTCGTGTCTCGTCTGAGAAGAGAACAGCTCCCCACTGCTCAATGGTCCAATCGACGTGGTCGCGAGCAAACTGCAAGCGGGCTCGTCGGTGCGCTGCAGTCAATTTTGGACCTGTAGCAGCTCTGCGGGCTGCTATGTTCTTCTCCTTCAGTCTTCTTCTAACCGTGGATACACTCACGGTGCGTCTGCGAACTGCCTGGAGCTCCTGTTGCAGCTGAACAGCGTTTGAGAAGCGATTTCTCAAAGAGTACGACACAACGAACCGGTCGTCTCTTTCCGAAGTGCAGCGACGTCTACCGGACCCATGTCGCCGGATATAGCCACCGGTCTCTAAAAAGCGCTGGTAGACTCTACGAACCGAAAAACGGCTCAGATTCAGTTGCCGGGCGACATCACACTGCCGCACCCCTGCTTGCAGTAGTGCAACCACTTGAGCGGCCTCATCAGCTGTAGTGTCCATTTTCCAGATGTTCTTTCTTCAGTAAAATCAGTGCGTGTGTCCCCTTCAACGGTTTAATAGCGAATGACCCACATTGAACCCGTGTTGACCTCTTTATACCCACAAAGTTAGCGCAACTCGCGACTCTCCCGAGCAGCAAAATTTCCTTAGAATTTTTGTGACCCTTTATTTGTTGCTTTAGGTTTTATTTGATAATGAAAAATAATGTTTTTTTATTAAGTTAATTAAGTAACCTTTTAAATAAAATTATAATTAATACGACTGCATGTGCATATCCAGAGTTAATGCCATTTGAACGTGATTTTCTTAGAGGTGCGATTTTTTTGACGCCGAGTGTATATATAATTCTACTGTACCTGTGTATGTCACTGAACTGCTCCTAAACGGCTGGACCTATTTGAATGAATTTATTTGTATGCGCTTGGGTAGCACCCTGGATGATTTAGATTCACAAATCAGCCCGGCAGATGGTGCTGCAGTCGGAACAGCAACGCGTGGCCGGGTCAGCTAGTATATATATATATATATATATATATATATATATATATATATATATATATACACACATATAAATTATCAGTCATCAAACTTTAAACTAAGCATCAAGAAACCAAATAATATAAAAGTGAATACTTTTTCTTAATTTTACTTTATTTAGTGATTTCCAACATATTACTACAACATATATATCAAATAAAAAAATACGATTTAGCTAAAAACAACTGCAGCAAAATAGAATTTAATAGATTTTTTTAGTTTATTTTGAATAGTTATTTCATTTAGATATATCAAATAGAAAAGTCGCAATAATAATACAAACAATATAATAATGTCACAAGTAAATGTTAAATAGTAGCAATAATAATAAAAATAAATTCCAGACAGCTTACAGCAATCATTTAGGAACAAACTAAACAGTGTTTTTACTATGAGTACTAAATAATACATAGAATGTATTCATAAGAATATAGACGTCTATGACTTATGCTCATTTCATAAGCATATGCTCCTACTAAAATTCAAATTCAGGACCGTATGCACAGTAGGTTTATATAATATTTATAGATATAAAAAACCGATTTCAAACAAAACAAATATTTTATTAACAAAGATATTCAAAAATATAAGTTACAATGTTCAGTTATTATATTAGGGGTTAAAGTATGAAATTGCCGATTTGTACTGAAAATCTATATTGTTTATTTTTTAAATTTTTAACAAATTTATTTAATCAAAATAGTTGCCATTATTATCTATACATTGCTGCCATCTAATGGGAAGGTCATTAATGCCTTTGCGATAGAATTCCGACGATCTAGACTGCACAAACTGTGTGAAAGCATTTTGTACTGCCTCCTGGGAAGAAAACTTCTTGTCACGTAGATAATTGTCCAAATCACGAAAAAAATGGTAGTCCGTTGGAGCAAGGTCTGGTGAATACGGAGGATGACGAATGGTTTCTAACTGCAGTTCCTGAAGGGTCAAAATGGTTTCTCGTGCTGTGTGAGGTCTCGCGTTGTCGTGGAGCAATAATGGTGAAGATCGATTCATGAGTCGGGGCTGTTTTACTGCTAGTTTTGTCAACATGGTTCGGAGTTCGGCACAATAGACATCTGCCGTTATTGCTTGACCAGATCGGAGAAAACTATAGTGAATAACACCATGCTGAGACCACCAAACAGTTACCATTACCTTTTTATTGGTAAGTTTTGCTTTAGGACACTGTTGTGGCATTTGACCTGGGGTCAGCCATTGCATTTTTCTTTTCCGGTTATCATAAAGAATCCACTTTTCATCACATGTTACAATTCGATCCAATATTCCTTCATTTCTGTACCGGTTCAACAAGGCAACACAAGTTTCAACACGCGTTTCTTTCTGCAGATCAGTCAAATCATGAGGCACCCATTTTTCGTATTTTTTTATTTTATTGATTTGACGCAAGTGAGTCAATATTGTGGGTAAGGTAACGTTAAACCATGCCGCTAATTCCTGGGTACTTTGACTAGGATCGGCTTCCACTATCTCTCTTAATTCATCGTTATTTACCTGTGTGGGCGGTCTTCCTCGTGGCTCGTTCTTTAAGTCGAAATTTCCATCACGAAAGCGTTTAAACCAAAATCGCACGGTGCGTTCATTAGTAGACCCCTCTCCAAACGCAGCATTGATATTGCGGGCTGTTTCTGCCGCGTTAGTTCCGCGTCGGAACTCGTATTCAAAAATAACTCGAATTTTCGCAGTATCCATCTTTCTTGTCTAAATTGAATAACAAAAACAATTGAAAGTCGATATTCAAATGTTTTACATTTTTTAAAAAAAGAACATCATAGAAACCATTTAAAAAAAGTTTCATTCGAAAACCTCAAACCATGAAGATTCTATGTCAATTCAAAGAACCTATTGCAATAAAACGGCAATTTCATACTTTAACCCCTATTATTTTACTAGGCGATGCAGTCGCTAAACATAAAGCCCCGCTGGCACCATATATTGGAGCGCAGCGTAATACCTAAAAAAATATTTTTATTTTTTTTGTTTCGATGGGAATTTTTGCGAATTTCAAAATTCTCCGTCACAATCTGGTCCTAAACCTGTTGATTCGATTCCACACAAAAAATATTAAAATCGATTAAGAACTCTGGAAGTTATGGCGTAACAGACATTGCGCCATTGAAGCTGATCCATGGGAGCTTAGCTCGCTTCGCTCGCTCCGCTCCGATAAATTACATTTACCGATAGAAACGATCATACGCCAACACGACCATAAATAATCCACCATTTTTTTGTTCCTAAAATTCATTAACACTCGTTACCTTTAACATTCAAACGACTTTTCCATTACAGGTCTCTGTTAATTTCACCTTTTGCAGCCAAAGAAATGCCTGGATATAAATAAAAATATTAAACATACATTTCCATATTACTAATTGGAATGTTGAAATAATACGACTGTAATAATTATTCCGACCACTACCGTTCCTTTGTTATTCGGAAATATTAATTAACATGGACTTTCGTTTATGCAGGCAAAAACGTATTCAATAACGTGTATTGGTTTCGGAATATTACTGTCCATTTAATTAGCTCACAAACTGAACTTTTCGATGTGATATTTAAATATGAAGCCGTGGATTATTAAGTATTCACTATATTAACGTTAAGTAAAGTTTGTATGGAAGAGCTAGATTGAGCCCACCTACAAAGCCAGTCCCAAATCCTCAGAGGGAGCAAATGTTTTTGGGCTGTATACGTTTGCACTTGACTCATGGGAATTTATACCTAATTCTATGAATAATAATAGTCATAAATTTCGGACAACTCAAAACAACTATTTAAGTCCCAAACTAAGCTGTGTAATTGGTAATAAATAACACATAGAATACATATATAAGTAATTAGAAGACCATGACTTGGAAACAAATGGGTTCATCACCCAAACATATTTTACTACCAGGATTCAATCACGAGACTTCACACGTCTCATCACGTTCGTTCGTTCCTATTGCTTTTGATGTGCATCGAATAAAATAACCAAACATATTTTTTACTAGTTTATATGTTTTAAGTTCAGATCCCAAGTTCCCTGCTATGATAAATGTGTAGAAAACATGTAAAAAAAATTATATTGAGTATCAAATTACCAATTAACCACTTATCAGTCCGCTACCGTGCGCCCCACCCCTCTCAACAGACCCAATGCTGCGCGAATTGTGAAAAAGAAGGTCTCCGACCAATTAATCTTCTTAGATAAAAATGGCATTTTCTCGTTAAATAATAACGCTAGGGTCAAACAGTAATACTACCGTAAAGCTGATTAAATAAAGAATCCACCGCAGCATATTTGGATCTCTGTAACTCAAAATTTTATAGTAATATAAAAAACAGCAGGCCACTCGGTAATTTGAATATGGTAGCAATTGCTAGCAGGGACTGGCGAGGGGTGTTGGCTATCGGTAGCAATTGCTACCGTAGACTTACAAGTGGATAATTACCAAAAATATTAAATGAACAGCAAAATGTATAATTTTGTTGTTGTAGTAATTCTACTGATAAAGTAAGTTTTTATGATGTAAAACATTTATTTTGACAAAACAATAAATAAAATTTAATAAAAAGAAAAAACTACAGAATATGTATCGATCTTTGAATAATTTAATATTATGTTATTTTTGATATTTTTTCGAATATGTTAATATTTAGTTCTCATTTTCTATTTTATCATACGAATGCACTACCCATTTCTACCTTGTTTCCCACTTTCCAGTCAACTGCTAGAGAATGGTTATTGGCATTAAGTACACCATTAGTACATAGTTTTTTAGGTACAACTAAGTATTAATAAACTAGGCGATGCAGTCGCTATGCATAAAGCTACGCTGGCACCATATATTGGAGCGGATCGAAAAACCTAAAAAAAGATTTATTTTTTGTTTCGTGGGAATTTTTGCGAATATCAAAATTCGTGCTCCGTCACAATCTGGTCCTAAATTTATTGATTCGATTCCACACAAAAATATTAAAATCGGTTAAGAACTCAGGACGTTATGGTGTAACAGACATTGCGTCATTGAAGCTGATCCATGGGAGCTTCGCCCGCTCCTCTCCAATAAATGACACTAAAACTAGGCGATGCAATCGCTAAGCATAAAGCTACGCTAGCACCATATATCGGAGTGGAGCGCAACACCTAAAAAAGAAAAAAAAAATTGTTTCGATAGGAATTTTTGCGAATTTCAAAATTCGGGCTCCGTCACAATCTGGTCCTAAACCTGTTGATTCGATTCCACACAAAAAATATTAAAATCGGTTAAGAACTCTGGAAGTTATGGCGTAACAGACATTGCGCCATTGAAGCTGATCCATGGGAGCTTCGCTTCGCTCCGCTCCCATAAACGGAAGAAATGCATATAATACCACCACAAAAAAAAGGAAATATGGACTCAAATACAGAGCCGGCGTAACGAGAAACCTCGTAAGTACTCACTCCCTATATTCCACGGAGCTTATTTTTTCCATCACGAACACTTGTTACTGTTTCCACTATTATAATAGACAAAAAACAAATATAATATTATTAGTTTTAATTGAGCTGTAAAGTCCATAAAATTTTAAATATATTTTAATACTAATAAGCTTTATCAAGGATAATAGAATTAATTTTTTTAAGGCGGTCTTATAATGTAAGAAAATACGATATATAAATGGCATCGTTAAAAATATTTGCTCTTTGTATGATTTCTGTAGGACAACAAAAAGCAATATATTTTTTGACAACTGCCTGTCAAAAAGACGTTTAAGAATGTTTTTTTACTAATGTGATGCCATGATCGTCTTTGCTCTGAATACAATCTCTAAATACGGAACAAAAGTATTCGCTAATCCTTAAACCATACAACTGTAAACAGATATACACAGATATGTATGTATTGTTATTATTACTTTTATGTTTATTAATTTTTATGTATTATTTTTCATGTATTCTGTGTACTTCTATGTTTATTATTTGTTGTTTTTGTACGTCAGTATGTCCTGAGGGCCTGCCAGAATACCAGCGCTTTTGCGTCACACTGTCTGACGCATATGCTGAGGCAGGGCCCGAATTGGCCTCGCTGTATTTTATTTTATGTTAGTGTTTAAATAAATGTATTTTTTGTGTTTAGTGTCATAGTTATTTTTTTTTATATAATGTGTTATTTGCGAAGCCTGTAATGTTAAAATATCTTCACTCCTTTACTCACCAACTAAAGATTTATGAAGAACAAATAATACAACAAATTACCAAAAATACTTATTATTTATTACAAATTTTGATATCTAAGCTAAACACAATAAAAACAAGGGCAGGTTGGTTCTGGTCAATTTAATGGTTCTGGTAAATTTAATTACTAACTTATGTCAAACTTTCATCAAGTACTACTAATTTAGATCATAAACATGATGATTCTACATTTATTGTTTTACACAAACACCAATTACCTTGAAATATATGTAATTAACAGGGATAAAGGAATTTTAGTCTGAATTTATTGAATTTATGGAGAGGATAAGGTTTGTGTCCACCCACCAATGACAAACCTCGACAATTCTTACTGAAAGACTATTATTTATAGAAAAACAAGTATTAAAGCTTTACAATAGGTTAAATTAATAAGAAATTTATCTTTAACTGACTTTTTTCTCGGGCTTTTCTTAGTATTTTATAGGTATTTATACAAGTGCTGCCGGTAACCTATAAACCACCCGGCATGTACAATTTTATACGCTCTTCAGCCAATAGACTCGAACTTCGAGCTATTTAATTTAATAATCCCTTGATTATAATATTCCCGAAATAAATTCGAGGACTTCTCTTTTCGAGATCTCAGTAAATTAGCAAAATCAGAACCAGCGCGTGAGACTCTTTTCAGATATCGATCCACACACTAGAGAGCGATCCGTCTCGACCGTAGCTCCCATAGACGAGGCAAAGATACACTCGTCCGTACATCCAAGAATATGAGTAATGTTCGTTTGTTTATATTATTTACCAAAAATACTTAAAGGACCCCTTTTCATTTGAAATTACGTTAATTCATTGCAAAATAACTTGTATTTGAATATAAACAGGCAAGTGCATTTATACTCAACGAGGAATTTATTAATTTACTATAAATTTTGTCAACATTATTATTATTACATTTTTTAGAAGAGGATTTTACAAGAAACCGACATCGGAAACATTAAAATTGCCCAAAAAACTTATTCGAGAAGGACGCCGGTCCATTGATAAAGAAACTATCTTTGTAGACGCTGACTAGCCTGTCTTGATACGCTAAACTCTATGGTTTTGTCTATGAACCACGATCAAGGTGAGTCAAACTAGTATTTTTAAAAACAAATTAAAAGCTAAAATGACATAAGGAATTGACATATGTCATTATGACGATGTAAACAACAAGAAACAAACAAACATTAGTGATTTTACTTAACTCTGATGCCTTTATGTGTAATTAAGACGGTAATAAGTGATAACAAGAAAAAAGAGTGTTACAGTATCCCCCCAACCACGATAGAATTCACGTAGAGAATTCGTCTGTCGTCCTCGACAGTCCCACAACAATTTAACAAATATAATATATCTATTTTGAAACTTTGCTAAAGGAAAATTTACCAAAGTGAAAGGACGCTTTCGTCCAGTAATGATTATAGGTAACACATTAACATGTAAAAGAATACACTTGTACATGCTAAGATTCAAAATTAAAAAAAAAAACAATAAGATAATGTCCTACACAATACCATAGAACTATAATGCATGCATGCACACTAATCTAAACAGATATTCCGAAAAATATCACGTGAAAAGAATAAATACTATTATAATTATAATAAAACAAAAAAATGCTTACTAAGAAACCATATAAATATATGGCTGTATGAGCCAGAACATTTTGTTCTCTCCGCAACGGGAAAACACCCAGAACCAAAGCAAATTAAAGGAAAATAATAATAGGACATTGGGAACCACACCCAAGAGCCTATAATAAGAAACAAAAAAAAAAATATCTAAATGTTTAGGTGTTGATGATGTCTTCGCGAGGTGTTGGGTGCATAAGACATATCAACCCTTCTATTGTGTTGCATATACCTGCGCCCCCCATCAATTGTCATTAATTTACCTTACATTTCTAGATGTTTTTATTTTTTTCTCTCTCTCTCTTTTTTACATATGAATATAGCAACGGCTTATTTTGAGAGTTGCAAACCGCTCCTGGGAGAGTTTCAACCTCATTGCACTGTAAAAGGAAACGTTATTAAATACACAATATAATGAACAAAGACACGTTTAATTTTGTGTTTTTGATCTTTATGTACTGTCATAACTGACCAACAATACAATTTAGAGGATAAGATGTTATCAAAATGTAACATAAGTATCAGGGGAAAACTAATGAACAACAAATGATGAGAAGGAACATGTACATGCAACAGCAATGGCACCTAAAAGTTTGTTAAATAGTGCCTATCCCACACTCGACTTCTACGAGACGCCAGGAAGAAAGGCGGGGTAGGTATTCGTGAACCGCCACACCCACGGTCAAGGTGAGTCAAACTAGTATTTTTAAAAACAAATTAAAAGCTAAAATGACATAAGGAATTGACATATGTCATTATGACGATGTAAACAACAAGAAACAAACAAACATTATAAGATAAATTATTATAATAGAAAAATACTAGAAAAAATCGACTCGGGTCACAAGTGAATCTCAGGCGGGATATTTTATGCATTTTCAATGCGATCTTATAAGATCGCATTGAAAATGCATAAAATATATAAAAATTATAAATCTAACATGGCTGTTTCATCTTAATCGATTGACCAAACATTTGTAAAAATGTTTCTTTCGAATACGAGAGGATGATCCTCTCATTGGTGAAACAACGCTGGCCTACAGCGTAAAATCAGGAATGTACTAGAAAATTTCGACGAGTGTTCGCAAGGCTCGGTAGCTCAATTGGGAGAGCATTGGACCGGATTTCCAAAGGTTGCGGGTTCGTTTCCCGCCTGAGATTCACTTGTGACCCGAGTCGATTTTTTCTAGTATTTTTCTATTATAATAATTTATCTTATAAGATCGCATTGAAAATGCATAAAATATATAAAAATTATAAATCAAACAAACATTAGTGATTTTACTGAACTGAAACTCTGATGCCTTTATGTGTAATTAAGACGGTAATAAGTGATAACAAGAAAAAAGAGTGTTACAAGCCAATAAAGGTGTTTCTTTATTTCTTTCTAGATATAATTGTTTACCGAAGAATGAACATTAATACGAACGTATGACCGCGAAATTATTATTTAACAGAACTTTTGGGGACGACCGTTTGTTGCAAGAGTAGATCCTGCCAAATGGCTAAATTCTGGCAGAGGCATATGTCTGTATGATTAGTATGAATATTTGATTATATTTCTTTATTCTTAGTAAGTTACTAAAAAGACGGTGCGTGCTTTACAAAATTTATTTATAAGAATTTTACTCGAAGTATAGTAGCTTTATTATGGAATTTAAAATACGAAATATATTCTTCAATTTATTTATTTTAATTAACAATAAACTGAACCGACAGATGTTATCCTGTTCAAATCAAGTTAATATCTTGAGCTTGTACGAAAATTCCATACAAAAAAGAAGTCAGTTTTAATCGAATTATTCAATTATTAGGAAAACTTTTCCAATTTTTCCTTATGTATTACTTATTATCTAGACAACCAGATGCCTTGAATGGAAAAGAGAACTCAGATTTAAATACTGGACTTAGCACTCAAGTATTTTATCATTCTTTATTATTTGCCTCGGTAGCGTCATGGTATCAATAGAGTATGAAAACTTTATAAGAAAAATGGGCCGTATGAACGGCTTGCCTTCGAAATCAAGTAGGAGCTTGATATAGTACAGTCAACACCACGTCAAGATATATTCTCTAAAAATAAAAAGATCTATTTTACCAGATGGTTTCTATTACTATGTCGTAAAGTGGTGCCGTCAGCTATACATTTGTGTGCAACCTTCAAATTTTTCTAAAAGTTGCTTATCTTCTGCAATAATAAACCGGAAACTAACCACTGCATTATCCAGTTCCATAAATTGAATTCCACATCGAAAAGGAATTGCTAAATTGAAATTACTGAATGAATAAACTCATTTCGGTAATACTCTATAAGTTAACGGAGACACAGCATTCTCGAGTCAGCAGAATGCAAAATTGCAACTACACAGCGGATTCACGATTCATCTATCAATTATTAAATTCTCATACAAAATAGTTCTGCAATTTATTATACATTTCCCGAATGATTGTGCGCTATTAATAAACAATGGAGTTGAGAGATACGTGTACCATTTCAAAAGCGGCATATCTAAAATAAAGAACGAGATTCCTCCTCTCTCAGCTGTATTGTTTAGCAGGAAGTAAGTCACAAAATCGTGCGAGATCGGTATTAGTTGTTTTAAAATACTGTACTCAATGTCAAATCAAGAATGTGAAAAAGTGTTAAGAATAGTTATTATTATCAGTAATATTGTAAAATTTACATTTATAATTTCTTCTATATATTTTGTGTGTGAACTTGTTCACATAGTTGGGGCTTTGTTCACCTAGTCCAGGTATCAGTATTAAGAAGTGCTGGATCGGATAATCTCATCATGTGCCTAAAAAGTGGCTTGTCCTACCTCATACCTACCGTGGGGACGGTGAATAACCTGGGCATCTTTTTAATGAAACGATCGGCGTTGAATAATTTTCCCTTAAAATAATAATAATTAATTATGCTTTATTGCACACACCGATAGGATACAAAAACAAAGAAAAGAATAGAGACAGGCAGCCTTATTGCTAAACAGCAATCTCTTTCAGGCAAACTTAGGTGAAAAGAATAAATTAATATAAAAGGATAATAATGAAGCGGGTGCGCATATTGATAGGAAAAAAGGAAATATATAATTTTTAAGGTAATGGTGGATATAAAATAATAATAAATAAATAAAGATAAAATAGTGTCAATAAATGTTAGAGGAATGGAAATAACTTTTAATCTGATTCGAATGATTGCAGAGGCCTGCCACGCAGGTTGTATGCAAGAGAGGAGCGAAGGTCTTTTTAAAGACAACTGTTGACATACGTAGGCTCTCGGAGAGCGCAAAGGGCGCCGATTTCCGAGGTGATGACTAAAGAGGGACTACACGACACGGATGTTTAAGGGTAATTATCTTCCAGACGGTAGGCACACTCACGGACAGTAGCTCTGTGGAAAATGCATAGGACGCCGCACCGCATATCTCCTTGGATTTACTAGTACTGAGCCGAAGTTCGAAAGGTAGAGCGATCATTTCTGTTGCAATACTTTTTAAGGTTATACGCTCAAGGAGCCAAGGGAAATGGCAGAGGGCGCATATTTCCCTTGGAAACAGATTGAGTTACATCTGCAGGTCGGCCACGAACGTAATTTAATTCTTAGTTGGCGTAATTCCGAGACCGAGGAGATATCAGTATTAGGCACGTGGGCCGGTCTAACTGCGGGAGAGTCCCACGTAACTTTTTCGTTTCCTAGCGAAGGAGTATGTGTAATGCAATTATGAAGCTCACTCTTGATAATTAAAAAGGTGGCAGTATTTAGTAAAAAAAAATGGTAAATACATAATTATAGTATATCAGGAAATATAATTTTGAGGTTTGAACTTTATTCATCTTTGGTTAAAATTAAACTTAAAATTAATATGTAATTATTTACAAAATCTGAGTAATGCAAAACTTTTTTTTATTTCACATGCGTCTAAATAAGCGCCTGAACATGGCGACGAGGAAAATTGAAAAATCCTGTAGCTCATATTAATTTTTATAATCCTAAATGACAGCGCGGCGAAGCCTGGACTCGGAGCTAAATTACGCTCGGGAAAAGACAAAAAAATTTAATTCTGCAACTTGAATTTAAATGTTGAAAAATTGTCCTTTTGCGTATGCAATGAACGGCGCTGAACTGTATGAATTTATTACACAAAATATAAGAAGGATGTGTGATTAAATTATTTTAATAAACGATGAAAATTTTCTTTTTAAAATTTTACATTATGGCCAAAATAAGAGAAGTTTTATTATCTGGTAAATTTTCCTTACAACAAAATTTTAAATAAATATATAGTAACAAAAGGAAAATAAAATAATGTCCTAAACCCAATATAAATAAATATAAGAATAAGCTATTTTATATCCTAATTGCACATACTAACAGCTGCAATTTGAATACTAACATTGCTCTCTCGTGC
The DNA here is from genome assembly GCA_927399485.1 of Calamotropha paludella. NCBI lineage: Eukaryota > Metazoa > Arthropoda > Insecta > Lepidoptera > Crambidae > Calamotropha > Calamotropha paludella. The sequence continues at coordinate 21,160,203 of OV656817.1, read as the reverse complement.
TCAATAGCAAAAGTATTACAATAAAACACTTCCAAGTATTTCATCTACATTAAATCAAACACTGCCTTAGTCATACTATAAACTTGGCACCTAAAACGGAGTCTAAACGTCAAGATTTATTGCAACGATAAAATCACGTGAAACATTCGCTCTAGTAAACCCATGAATAGTATTTCATATTAATTAAACAGTATTAAAAGATATTCCTTTCAAAGAAATCGAAAACCACAAACACCTATACTCAAGACAACATAAAACCCAATGGTAATTTGAAACCAGAATCACGACAAAAGTGAGTTTTTAAACCTGTATATTAGGAACTCGATAACGAAGGTACACGTATAAATAGATAAATCGATACAGCTATCGATTTGCACAGCTCCAGCCAGTTGCTTGCCACACCATCTTATTTTGCATCTTTTATCTCCATATTATTTATGGCATGCAGTAACAAGAACCTCTTTCAAGGTTTTTAAGTAAAATATATTAATACACCTATGGAGTATCTATTTCAAGCTAAGTCGTGTTACATTACTATTTTTTAACAGGCGCTTCGTACCGTTCTACCGTTGGTAACGTTCCTACCTTCTGCGCAAAATATCCCTCGTTTAAATTTTGTTAGGGGCATATACATATTTGTGTGTTAAGCAAAAGCATTTGCTTCCGATGGTCCTCTATATACTTATTTATTTATTATTATTTAATTATTTATACGTTATGTATTGTGTCCAATACATAAATACATACATCGTGTAAAATCTCTTCTTAGTTTGGAGTTAAATAATTGTTGAGAGTTGTCCAAAATTAGTTTTTTTTGGTTTTACTACAACGAATATTATGACCAATAACTGGAATCAAGTATTTCTAGATTATAAGACAATACCAAGTGTCGCATCACTTGCGGAAATCACTGAATAAAATATGAACTCGTAATTCGCTACGATCCTTTATAAGCAACAACATCTGCCCACAATGAAAAACCTATGCTACAAAAGGCTACGGGGTTAAGCCGTAGCCCGTAGCATATATATTCTTCTACGAATATGGAGGTGATTGTCACTACAAAAATACAAGAAATACATAAGTCTGAATTTAAAAAGTAGAAGGTTGCAATTTTTCTTCGAATACGCCATCGGCACAAAAGAATGTCTTGTCAAAACATGTTAAAAATCCCGTTTGAAGTAATTCTTAAAAATAAGCCTTAGTAGCTTAGTGGTCTGTGGTCTCACTTGAAGTTAATAGTCTTAACTATTTTTTTCTATTCAAAGGGGTTTTTGTGTCATTTAATTTGAATTTGTATTTAAAAAAATAAAAAGTATGGTAGTAAACTGGTTTTGTATATTTTTTTAAAGAATAATTATGTAATTACATAATTATTTTATTAATTATGTAATTAATAATGCAAATAAATAGGAATCGATCCCGGGACCTCTAAAAACAGACATGCAAGTCGCTCAACCAAGGTGGTCATCAAATAAGTTGAACAAAGATTATAATCTTAAAACAATATGTAATATTATCATTTAAATGTTTCTGTTTATCACAGAAAAACTAACAGGACTGACATCAGCGAAAAAACATATTTATATTACTCAAAACACTTAGTAAGGGTTAAAGAATAGGAATCTAAATTATTCCATCGTTGTTAAAGCAAAATAAATCAGAAATTAGCGGAGTTCAGATTAATTGCGAATGGCTGAAATGCCATGGATACATTCCAAAGACTGAGATTCTCAACCTACGTTGGGCTAAAATTCTTTCACGCTACGGGAACGGGGAGGATATTCTGTGAATTAAATATTTTTATAGGGATAAATTTTTGAAAGGTCCCGCCTGACTCCTGATATAAGCGAAATTTATTTCGTCGTAAAAATCTATCAGTTAAACGCTTTATTAACAAGAAATATATTTAAGCCAGCAGTTTCATCTATATTGATTGTTTGATTCTTGTAAAACTATTACAATCGATTTTGTAGGTGCGTAGTTAACTAGAACATAGATGCCGCTGGTATTCGGCTAAAAAAACTCTTGGAAAAATTCAACGAGTGTATCAAGGTAATTCAATTAGAAGTATAATCGCCCGGATACCGATAGTATGTGGGTTTAATCCCGCTTGACTGTGACAAGTTAAATTTTTTAGCTAGTCAAAATCTCTTAATATATAAAAATACTAGTTGACCCAGCCACGCGTTGCTGTGCCGACTGCAGCGTCATCTGCCGGACTGATTTGTGAATCTAAACCATTCTCAGATCCCCTTGAACACACACAAAAAAATTCATTCAAATCGGTCCAGCCGTTTAGGAGGAGTTCAGTGACATACTCACATACAGTAGAATTATATATATAAAGACTAGTGGACCCGACAGACGTTGTCCTGCCTGTTATTTTTGCAGTATAGATAAATAACCTAGATACCGTCTGCAGCGCCATCTGCTGGGCTGATTTGTGAATCTAAACCATTCTCAGATCCCCTTGATCACACACAAAAAAATTCATTCAAATCGGTCCAGCCGTTTAGGAGGAGTTCAGTGACATACACACTCACAGAAGAATTATATATATAAAGATATATCTCTTTTTATCATTACAAATAACAATCGGGTTATAACAATACTTTTGATCGTCGGTTACAATTCTGAAATTACAACAGGTATAATAAGCCGAATTCATTATTGAATTTCCGCATAGTTTTAGTTCAGCTAATCTTAATATTTTCTTGAGGGCTTTTAGTTTTAACACCAACATTTGGCTAAAATCCCCTGACTATCTCATTTGATATCACATAATTAAATGTCGACTTTATTGGTTAAGTAATGCGCTATAAACAACCGTTTCAAGCCTCTCAGAGCAGCCATAAACAGCCTCTTAAAACATTATGGTTCTATAGAAACTGAAATGCAAAAGAACCATTAGTAATCACCACAAGCATTCTTTATTTTATTTATTCAGTACAATCCATCTAATCTCCTTACCTTGATTACAGCACAGTATTAATGTAGTTAAATTTTAATTAAAAGATCTTAGTTCAATTAGCATTTGACATTGTCTTTCTAATGTTTTCGAGAGGGCAGATTGTTCGTAGCTGTCTGAGTATTTGGAAGGTAACAGTATTTTTCCCTAATTACAATTTGGTTTTAGATACCTGACTGATAACAATTCAGCAAAGTAGGTTGAGGGTATGCTGATTCTTTTGGATTTCTTCCAGACATTTGATATGGTTAATACCGATTTACTCTTGGTTAAAATGAGGTATTTAGGTTTGGCCTCGTCACGGTGCTTTGGTTCCCAAGTTAATTGTCAAATAGAAAGCAATTTGTGAGGTTAACGCAAAATAATGGAAACCATTTAACATCATCTGTTAGGCCTGTGACGCGGGGTGTGCCGCATAGATCAATACTGGGCCCTAGTATTATACTATTATTATAAGTTGCTTTAAAAAGTCTATATAGTTATATATCTCTTTTCATAGTAGTCAGTACAGTAGTCGAAAAGACTTCGGTAGTGCTGTAAGCGAATTAGGGTCTCTGAATTGAAGGGAATTGAGTCCTATTGTGCAGAGAACTAAGAGTAACTGCTTGGTTATCATGTCATCATAGACAAACTGAGGGACTGATTAAATAAAACGCTAGTGTCTACATCCCTTAATGTCTCATTGATAGGCAAACAAATAGGTGTTAACGTTGCCTGCAACCTTGGTCTCAACATATGGGGCTTAGCTTTGCAAAACACATAGCAGAGTGATGGTTCAAAATTGTCATACATATACTTATAATTTTGTGTTAGACCCTTAATATCTGAGGATCTATGGTTTTGCTTGGTTAAATCACTGGTTTTGTCTAAGATAAAATATGAACATATTATTCTCAATCAAAGAGTACAAGAAGCCTGTGCATCATATTGCTTCCATCCTGTTATGTCACTTTTGTTCTAAATCAACATCATATTCTCAAAATGAAATCAAAATTAGAGTCATAAAGTCGAGGAAATCAAAATATTTAGACAATCGGCTCGTTTGGCTCGTTACTAAAAAGCAGTGCTCCCAGAAATCAGCATCATTCAGGGGTACCTTTCGTTACGAAGTGGCTGAAATTATAACAACCTCCCTCCTTATTCTTTCAGGGAAAGTTGTTCTAGTTTTGTGTACGTTTAGGATAATACCCTATTAATTCGCAGCGGGAGCTAGGCAACGTGAACTTGGATATGTAAAGTGAACGTATAGAGTATGCATGAATGTAAATACCAAATAAAATATATTATTTTTACTATCCTGCTGATACCTGTATCGGCAAGTACAGGATAAATCGTTATTATTTTAAGTAGTCATCAACTCCAACCGACACTAAGTAAAAACCTATAAATATAAAAAGTAAAAGAATTTTAATGTTACTCTTCATTATATAAAACTTTCTTTTTACGTATAGTCTTAATTTTTTGATAGTAATTATTAGTAATTATCCAATATTTATTTATATATGTTAAAACTAATATTATAAAGAGAAAGGATTTGTATTTTTGTATGTTTGCAATGAAAAAACTCAAAAACTACTAAGCCGATTTCAAAAATTCTTTCACCATTGGAAAGCTACATTCACGCTGAATAACATAGGCTATATTTATTGCTAGAAAAAATTTGAAGAATTTTGTCCACCCGTGCAAAGCCGGGACGGGCCGCTAGAGTTAAAATAAAATAAATGTACAGCTCACCTATTATGATGAACCTAAATACAGATAGACTGACCAACTTCATTGGCGTTTCCTTCCTGTTTGTATACATTTAAGTGACAGCTACTATAATATTTATTTATAATTCACACCACCCAATAACAATGTTAACCTAAGCAAATATATTTTAATGTATGCAAAAAGAGTACCGCCAATAGCAAAGCCTCTCCAAAACTGTCATATCTATTCAACTTATTCTTAACTCTAAAGATCAACCCCTAGAATTCAATATCCATTGAGGTTCAACATTTTGTGATAGGTTGATCTGATATGTCGTCACAAAACGCTATCCAAAATAGGAACTTCCATGCACTAGCGGTAAGCGTGAACACGGGAAAGCACTTAAAACATTAAATATGGACAAAAACCACTTCATATCGGAAACGCCAGAGAAATATTAATGTTGCTTGGACAAAGCCCCTTTTGGACAAGGTAAATTTAAGCCTTGAATCTATTTCGGACCGATGGCGGTCGTAAAAATTAATACAGTGACTTATTTTGTCTGATATATATACTTAAACAATTTTTTTTTAATAATAATAATAAAAATAGTATTTCTTACATTTACACCAATAAGCCTAGCCTAAACTAAGCATACAAATATCATATATAAATAAGTAATATTAAAAGAAATATATATAAATACCCATGAAACAGATACAAATACCTGTATTCATCACACAAACATCTGCCCCTTCCGGGATTCGAACCCAGGACCGTCGATGCGAAAGACAGGATTGCTACCGTTGCACCAAACGGTGTTATTAAATAAAAAATGTGATATGCAACAATCACTTAAAAATGTCTATCAGTTTTACCCAATATTCCCTTTTCTCCCTCTAAATAGACATAATTCAGTTAAAGAAGACTCAAACCTCAAGTTTACAAAAGTAGGCAAGACATTAAACCGCAGACACAAACTTTACAAGACAGCAGCGCTAAAACAAGTCTAACAAAACTAAAATGGAAGTTCCTGAGATTTTAACTTTGTTGTATTTTTTCTGTAATAATTTACTTCTATGTATTTAAATGTACTGTTTAGTTTAATATCAGCCCTACTTCCCAGTTTGCAACATAACACAGCCTTGCTGTTACTATGATTATTATTGTTTCTTTAATGCTGATAATTTATGCATTGTCCGCATATATTTATCGTGTGATTTCAAATAATTGTTTTTTCTATTTATTTGATAATATGCTAAATCGTTTTATATTCAAACTTGCTGAGCCTGTACAAACACAAATACGTGCATACCTTTGCTTAGCTCGAGTGACATAGTGCAAAACCATGTTATAGATTTCATGGCATTTTACGTAAAATTGTGACAACAATGTGATATTATTTAAATTGACTACATCATAAATATCTCGTTTCACCATCAAGGTTGATAGCTTTTTTTCTAACTTCTTTAGCGTCGTTGTGATTTGAAAGTCGATGTAACGAAAAAGCGACAGTAAAAAGAGACAGACACATGAATTCATAAGATTTAACGTAGGAGAAAATGAGATAGAAAGCATTATGTTAATACGTGTTTGTATGCGGATGCGTAGTACAAAGCTTGAGAGAAGGCATCGCAACAACCGTGATATTTTGTCTACGTGTACGTAATATTTTTGAAGTTTTCACTTCTACCACGTGTGAATTGCACACATGTTTTTTTTTATTTAATTGTGTATACTTGACTTATGATCTTTCTAAACTTATTCAAATTCAGTCAATTCAATAATAAAAATAATATTGTCTTAATTTTATGTAAACATTGACATGGAATGAAAATCTAGAATTTACATGCAAAAACTTCGCTGCATAATTAGCAATTTTATTCTTTAAAGAAACGAGGAGTGTAGCAAAAAGATCAACCCAAGTTTATACCAAGCTCCAACCAATTGTTTCTTAATTAAGAAATAGTATTGATTTACTTTTTATCCCCTTAATTAGGTACTTTGTTTTATGATAATGGAGGTTATATCACTTTGTAGAGCAATGAAGCTTAAAGTGGAATGCCGTTAGGCGTTCATTCATGAGCACTGAATACCTATAGCCTTTACAAGGTCTAAGCAGTTGCCTTAGTAGGGACCTATTTAATATTATTACCATCATTTACTGTAAATACAGTAATGCCTCTGTGGTATTGAAAAGGCCTATTCAATTCATAATGACAGAAATTAATCGTATTTATCGCAATACGAATATTAGTAGCAAATACTGTGCTTGCTTTTACTCGCCTCTTTGTTTTGTCGCGTATTATAGTGTAACGTGCTGTAGGTTTTGGAAAGTCAAAATAAAAATAATAAATTTAGTCTGAGTTTAATCTAGATAAATAGTAAACACGGTAAAATATCTTCCAAACACAGTTCCCAAACAGTACAACAAGTAGTCGTATAGTGTCGCAGAATATTCCAATCAAGAGCGTAAGCCACGGTTACTGTAGTAGATGAGGTCGCTTTTTATATCAATCCTTAATTCGCTTCAAAGATTACTACCAAATCGCTTCGACCGTTTCCAAAATTACAACTCTATTTTTACATGGTCCAAGCAGCCGCGAAGGTTTCAGATTCGCTATGTCGAGTCCACATAAATCTCGATCCACATCTCACTCACCTGCGTGCACCGCTCGCGCTTGCTATCTCTTTCATGCGTTACTTCTATTATTTTATGCCTTCGCACTTTTATTCTGTAAAATTCCTTAATTGAGGCTTCCTTTTCTTAAGATATTATAAACAGACGATACTGCGAAATAGGTCTCAACCCTCAGTCGTAGTAGTACTTAGCTGAGACAATTATTCTAAACTTGCTATTCAGGGCATCTGGACACACAGCAGTGTGCCCATTCAGGCTGGTTAATCAGTCGGATCACAACCACACTTCGGAAAAATTGCTCTCTAATTTTAATAATTAATAAAAGAATAATAAATTATTTTGAATACAATCTCTGGATTCCGTATAAGGAAACATTTTTACTTACCTAGAGACTAAATAGTATTACGGTAGCTTTGAGCGTCTAACTTACCCCCATAGATTTCTTTTCAAAATATATAACTTTTATTAGACTTCAATTACAACGCCATTTTCATAATTCATGACCCAAGGGACTTCAAAGGCGTAACGATACTTTATCGATCTATAGGTTTATTTAACATCGTAAAGAATTTTGAAGTATCGAATTTTTTATACTAAGAATTTTGTTACAAATTCATCAGAGCTGGTACTATAGATGAAATGGTCATGACTTGAGAACAAATACTTATGCTCAACACAAAAACGAATGCCCCTTACAAGATTGGATTCCATGTACGTTGCAGGATTATTACAAAGACCGCTACCTCTTTTAGGGTAGAAACTGAAGATCAGTGCTTAACTTTTGGCGTAAAGATTTTTCACTTATTAGAAACGTTACGGCACACAATCATTCATAGTCATCATACTTATCTTAGCCGAAAAACGATCACTGCCGAACGGAAACATGGACCGGAATATGAGGAGGTTTTGCTCCTATCCACGCTTGCCAAGCGAATTGGAAATCATAGTTAGCCAAGTTATTTGGAAAATTCTGTAGCCTGTTTTCTGGTCCATGGGAGGTAAATAATAATTAGCTCAAGTGTCAGTAGCAGCCTTTTGCGACATCCCTTAACTATGAAGGGTTGATACTGTTATACTCTGCCGGATACCAGGAGAAGACAATCTTTACTCTTAATCAATTATGAAATCCTCTTAATTGTTACTTTCATCATCATCGTCAGTTTAAGTAAATGTCCTCACATTGACTGCTAGGGCATAGTCGTACTCTATGGATGAACCAAAAGTAAGGGGTATAAGAAAAATGCAAATTGGTGTTTCTGACTGTAGATGAAGTAGAGTTAACGTGCCTTTTGAAGTAAAGGGAAAGTCGAAATAAAAAATGTAGGGTAACCCATTCGATTACCATTCTTACAACAAAACTTTCTTTTTGTAACAAAATCTTGTTTTAGAATAATGGGATTTCAAAATTAACACATCAAGTTGAACATCTTGGAAAGTTACAAACATTGTCGACAACCCTACTGGGGTTCACAATCTGAGCCGCTGTAAATTTTCCCCAAAATGGTTTTACACATTTGCGAAATAAGAACGAATGTTAAATTGAATGAGGTTCAATTTCGTTTACTCCTTCCTCTCGTTACGCCGCGATAAAAATGATTACAGGGCAAATTTATTGTAGTTCTTTTAATGTTTTTTAGCAGAAACCTATTTTTCGCTGAAAGGGAAATTATATAACACAGTTAGTTATATAATAACTGGATAAGCGGTTTGATAGTATTAATTTATTTAATCCTTAAACCAAATAATGCCCTTTCATTGTCTATTCAGGATTTGATAGGGGAACTACTTAACAGTTTATCTTTAGTGGAATCAGAATCCCCTTCCCAGTCACCATCGCAACTGGCTACACAAGTAACACAAATCTGCGTACTGTTATTACCCTATTAACTTACTTCAAACTACTTATATAGATATTCATTTGTTTGTATATGTTTTATCTTTTGTTTCATTGTATTTTTTTCTATTCAATTGTTTTACCATTTTACAATCAGTTATCTGGAGGTCGAGAAAAGCGGAACTACTTCCGCTCTATTACACAGGATTAGGATTCGATTAGTTTAGTGGTTATTGCTAAAGTGTGTCGTATTACCTTTGTTTGGTGAGATGAGAGTGGTTCTGGATTGGGTACTCAACAATTCCCTGGATTAATGACCTCTACGTATTAGCTGTACGATAAAATTACATTCGTACAATTATTAGCAATAGCAAGCTAAATTAAAAATATTATACCGAAAATGTATGAAATCAAGGAATTGTATACAAATCCTAGGAAATGTGTACAATTCCGATATTACTTAGGAAATGTATAAAATATTGTTTGAAAAACAATTTAATGCATAGTTATCCTAGGAAATATGTAAATTTCCTCGGAATTGTATATAATTCCAATATCGTATTAGGAAATTTATAAAATAAATGCTTTCTGTAATAAAACACGTTGTTAAAATGAGAATAATATTTTTTATTATAGCACTCATTGAGACAATATTGTAACAGTTATAACGTAAAATATAATATGTTCATATTATCTTACTAATGAATGCTTCAAAAATCAACTATCTAGTAACTTTTAACGTATCACAAAATCAACTTATATTATTCTTATAACCTAACCTAATTTTTTTTACCAAATCTAACCCAACCTAACCTAACCTAAAGCAATACCCTCCCATAAATATTTCAAATGTTTTACTTTCCCGATTGCTATTTAGGAAATGTTTAGATTTCCTAGGAAATGTGTATAATATAATTTATTTCACACTTTTCCGTGCGATTTTAGGAATTACATACATTTCCCAGGAATCGTATACAATGACGGATTACATACATTTCCGTGAACATATACACTAATTAAAAAAGAAAATCCAGTTTAATAAAATCGAACACTGGTTAAGTTCACCGTTTAAGTTATGGCCGTAATTCTTCAAGACTGTTCTTATTTTATAATGATAAATTACGCAGTAAATTTTGTATTCCAAGAAGGGTGTCCTTTTTAAGTCAACTAGGGCTGATCACAACAGTGCGTTGAAACAACACTAATTTGTGTCTTTTAATTGGAATTCGCAATATTTACATTTTAAAAATGATTTTACGACAAAAATATAAAAAAGGTTTATTTGATTTTCAATAACCTCATCTATAATGATCGCTTGGTAGAAGCGATACGGCAGTTCTAGGCAGTCATTAGTGCTGTAACTAACAGACAAAAGATCTTCGTTAAATTTAAAAGCCTAAATTCAGACCTTATTTCCTTAGTATTTAGGTCTATAATAAAATATTAACTCAAACGAAATAGTAAAGTTTTCTCATGTACACGTGGGCCTTACTGGTTTTAAAGTCTCATAGGAGCATACTTTTGTGTGATGTATGGGCAAGAATTTGTTTCCGAGTCTTAGATGTTATGTACTTATTTATTTATCCTAGTATTATTTAGTATCCATAGTACAGATTAAATAATTGATGTGAGAAGTATGAAATGTATACTTAACTTATTTATTCGTCTCCCAAATATGGCCTTTTAAAAAGAAATATCGTAATTTTGGAAATAAAATGTGGTATCTGTTCAAGCCCTATTATGCTTTAAAGTAAATTAAATGTGCATACCAACATTAGTTCTTAACTTTGTCGAAAGATGGCGCTGCACGTTTATGAATCACACTATCGAGTTTATTGGCGAAATATATATAGAGTTATTCGTATTTAGTATTTTCATGCACTCTACGTTCTGCTTGACTTTCATATAATCGAAACTTGCGGACCCAAACTTGTTCAGTATTGTATACCTTTAATGTTCTTGTTTAATGTTTATACAATTGATTACATTTCTAAGGTTCTAGTTTAGATCTATTTTCTATCCGGCTTAATAAAACACCCTTTGGGATGCTAACAGCCATTAAAAAGCCAACACAACGGTAGAAACTCAGCTTTCTCGGGTTCGATAGATACATTCGAAGATTTTTCCGTTCCAAACCCCGGTTGCACTAAAATGTCATTTGCTATCGCCAGCAATGACACACCCAAAAGCGACGCCATTTTCAAAGGCATGAAGAAATTAAAATATTCTACGCCCTTCAGATGTGTCACGTAAAATTCCTCAGAGGAAAAATTAAATTTCAGATGCAGAGCGCTAGTGGTAATTAAAATGTCATGGGTGACGGAGCAATATTGCGTCGCCGTTTCGTTTCATATCTCAAAAATATGTACTAAACAGATTCATCTTTCATTTCATTTACCAACAATATCTCTATGTACATTTAAATAATTCTTAAATGAAACATTGAATAAGACCATCTGTCTCTGGCGAGAATCGAATTCGCGTCTTCTGTCTCCATTCCTGAGGTGTCAGTCTGGGTGTATGTGGGGTTGCCCATTGAGTATCGAGTGTTTTGAATAATGAAAGAGATCCTTAATATTTTTAATTTTATTTTTTGCATTCACAATGCAACATTTCTATAATAATTACGTGAAAAAAAGGCCTCGGCTCGGAGGCGTGGTCGTTTTTTACATGCGTACTTTATATCTTATAGAAATTCTTAATGTTGGATAATTTTGTTGTATGCGGCATTGTCTTATCGAATGGTTATAAATTTAATAATAATAATATAAATAATAATATGATTATTTGATGGAATCAGGCGTTACTTGGCGGAAGTCCATATCCATTAGTAAAATAAAAATATGTAGCTTACTTCCGCAAAACTTAAGCCATGTACTCACGAGTAGTTGGTGAAGGTGCCGGTGTCTGCGGTTTCTGCATTTATTTGCGGGCGGGCGGACGGTGCACACTGCTTGAGTTTTGCGGAAGTAAGCTACATTATTTTTATTTTACTAATAATACTATGATCTTTTTCATTATAGAATCAGACGTCCCTTGGCGAAATATTCCAGTATAAAACGACAAATGTCTAGCTTACTTACGCAAAAAAAAACAAAATGCACCGCCTACCCGTGTAATATGGACCGTCAATACTCTGTATTGCATATTATATAATCTAACAAGTTCTGATCCTGCTTCATGTGGGAAACACGTATAGAGTAGTTTGTGAAAGTGCAAGGTGTGTACCTGTATTAGTGTCTACGCTATCTGCATTTATTTCAGGGTATTTTTCGTTTTATTAATCTTTTGTGACCTTTCTAAGGCGTTCGATTGCGTTGATTACCGCACGCTATTAAAAAAGTTGGAACATTATGGTGTCTCTGATATGTCCAAAAGCCTAATACAGTCGTATTTGTCAAATAGAATTCATAACGTTGTCATTAATAAGAGTGAGTCTGCTGGAGCCCCCATAACTATGGGCGTGCCCCAAGGATCAATATTAGGGCCTTTACTTTTTTTGATCTATATTAATGACCTTCCTTACTATGTTAAAAATCTATGTGAGACAGTACCATTTGCAGATGACACTTCCTTAGTTTTTAAAGTCTCTCGACACGATGATTGCTCTGACGATGTTAATAGTACGCTATCAAAAGTTTTACAATGGTTCACCAGTAACAATTTATCACTAAATTCAAAGAAAACAAAGTGCATACAATTTACGTTACCGAATGTAAGGAGGGTTGACCTACATATAAAGTTGAATGATGAAGTAGTCGAATTTGTTGAAAAGACAACATTTCTGGGTATTACATTAGATTCACGACTACAATGTGACCCTCACATTGAGGCCTTGTCAAGTAGACTCAGTTCTGCGGCATATGCTGTAAAAAAAATAAGGCTTTTAACTAATGTTGAAACGGCAAGGTTAATTTATTTTAGTTATTTTCATAGTGTAATGTCTTATGGGTTGTTGTTGTGGGGCTCAGCTGCTAATATTGAAAGCATTTTTGTATTACAGAAAAGAGCTGTCCGTGCAATATACAGCCTTCGGCCTCGGTATTCTCTCAGAGATTTCTTTAAGAAAATTAATATTTTTACTGTGGCGGGACAGTACATTTATGAGATTATTTATAGAATTTATGTACGAAAACACTACAATACTTTTGTCAAAAATAGCGACGTACATTGCTTTAACACCAGAAATAAGAATAGACTTGCCGTTCCAAGATTTAGACTTCAAAAGACAGGAGGCTCTTTCTTGGGGAAAGGTATAGCACTGTTTAATAAAGTTCCACAAAGTATAGTAGATTTGCCTTATCATAAGTTTAAAATGTATGTTAAAAATAAGCTCATGTCCAAAGGTTATTATTAGTTAGTTAGTTGGTTATTATTATTATTACAAGGTCAACGACTATTTAATAGATCGCGATGCATGGAAGTAATATGTGTCATTTCAACATGACACTATTTATTACAGGTTGTAACATACAGCATTAGCATTTTTTAATTTTTTTAAATTAATTTATTACTGGTAGATAAGAGTATGACATGCTCTCTTAATACATTTCTTGGGTGGTGGCATGTGGTGCGGATCGTTACGTTCCCTAAGATATGGTTGAGCGAAGCGATGGCTGTATCATGCATCATGCTCGTGAACGGGTGCTGCCTTGGGAATGGGTCTGCTCTAACCTTCAGTATTCAGTATTGACTAAAACTAAACATAAATCTTGTTGTTTTCTTAAATTTGTCGTTTATTCCCTGTATGTTATTGCAATGTTCAGGGATACTTACTTTAAGTAAGTACAGATACTTGTTGACTTTGTTGTAATCAACGAAACAACGAAATAATGATATCATAACACTATTAGTATTGTCATAACAAAATAATTTTGTTTTTTTTTGTGGATTGTGTATGGTGACGACGTATTATATTGTAAATGTCGTTACTTCTGTTAAAGCTGACGAGTTTCTTGCGCCCATTCTTCTTGTCAGTTAAAAGACGTCCTGGATGGGTGGTAGGAAAAAATGTTGGACGATTCAAAACTACTTATTTTTAAGTGCATTTGAATAAAGTTATTTTCATTTTCATTTTCATTTATATCGTTTTAGGGTCGTACTGCTTTTCTCCTTGAAATTACTGCTCTTCTCTTTGAATCCTTAACCGATAAGGTTATTAATATGTTACCCCATTCATACCGATCATTTCAATTTCAAATTAGTCAACGCGACTCCAGCGGCTGGTAATATAATGATAGAGACAATATTGAACCCTTTTAGGCTCAGCAATTCTTTAACTACGAATATGAGTTTGTGGTCGAAAAACATATTTTTTTATTATTTAACTAAAAATTTATAATTTTAAGATTTTTACACAACTTTTCAATTCCTTAATTCTTTCAAAATTTTACAATTAGTCTTAGATTCGCGTATGTCTAAAATATACGGAATGAATACACGTATTTTTTATTACATTTATTTAGAAGCTTTATATTCTATCATGTTTGATATAAGTTCAAATCAAGCCTATGAAAAAGCAGTTTTTGTAAGAAAAATAAATCTTGAAATACAGACAGATAACAAAGTAACTTAAATAAGTAAGTGCAGCTGCCATGGGTAACTTAAAGCCATTTTGTTTACTATGTGTTGTCACTTTGTAAGACAATAAGTTTACTATCTCTTTTTTTTATTCTATGTTAGCAACTTTTTAAAGTATATTGAGGCAGCCTTAAATTAAGGTGTCTCTAAGAAATCTTCCTTGTTGGTTGTCCAATAAATAAATAATGAAGGATTTATCATTTAGGGTACAAAATCCGTTTAATTAAGTATATTAATTATATTAATAAATCACAATACATGAAGCTTACTTCCGCAAAAAAAAATCACCGCCCGCCGAAAAATAAATGCCGAAAGCACAGACGTATTTCGCCCCCACATGAAGCCTCATCAGGAGCTGTTAGACTTTGCAATATCGAGCACATTGCACGTTTTTTGTAGAAGTAAGCTACATATATTTTTTTAAATTCATTAATATGGAGTTTCCCCAAGTAACCCCTAATTTTATCAAATAATATTCATTGGAGCGAAGCGAGCGAGCTCTTTTGGATCAGCTTCAAAGACGAAATGTATGTGACGCCATAACTCTATGAGTTCTTAGCGGAATTTCTTATTTTTTGTAATGAATCGAACCAATAGGTTTAGGACTAAATCGTGAATTTTAAAATTCACAAAAAAAAAACCTTTTTTTTTTTTTTTTTTTTTTTTTTTTTTTTTTTTTTTTTTTTTTTGCCTGTAAAGTCGGTTTTACGGGCGAAGATTTTACGTGACAACGTCTTTTTCTCGGTAGAATATTTATTGATATGAATATAATTAAATTGCACAATGCGCGCGGCAGACCGATCATAGTTGAGTGGGAGAGAGACGCAAGGCATTCGGCGGGCCTCTCTCTCGTTCGGTGACTCATCGTAACGTTACCGAGCGTTACACTTTTTCATAAGTGACTCCCAGCCGCAACCTAATTTAAGACGTTGTCACGTCAATAAAAAAGTTATGATCTAAAACATTGGCTCCATGTGATTTCCCATTGAAGTAACGAGCGCTTTTTGGAAGTTTTCATTCTTATGAAATTTTAAAATTTATTAAATACTAGCGGCCCGTCGCGGCTTCGCACGGGTGGACAAAATTCTTTAATTTTTTTCTATTATTAAATATTTTCCGTTAGCGTCATCTAGCGGCCGGTAGACGAACTACTTGTGGTTAACGCATCGCTATGGTAAAGTTAATTGATACTATGGAAAAATAGCGGGGAAAAGAGCGGGCAGACAAACATACAAACCACTGTGATCTTAGATTATAGATTATTACTTTTATTCTTTTATTATTATTTTTTAGTATTACGTTCCGCTCCAATTTATGTTGCTAGCGAAGCTTTATGCTTAACGACTGCATCGATCTAGTATTTAATTTCATCAAAGAATTGTGTAGCTGATTTTTTACGTCCTCAATACGTCACAAACGTTATTTCTACTGAGAAATACAAAATTCCAAACAGATTTGAAAATCAGATATTTGATGTCACTTGTACGATTTCAATTCGAACTCGATACACGTGAAGGGTACTGAGCGGTTCGTCTACGTGCCTGTGTAAGCTTCAATACCATTTTCCCTTACGATGTCACAAACAAAACGAAGACGTGTAAGGATGACGAAACTTTAAGACATACAAATGGTATATGTGTTGTAAAAGAGAAATCCCAGTTAACCCTACTAAGATAAATGGTTGTTGAGACAAGGTATGATACTTTTGACTGAAATTTCCTAAAACGGAAGACGTTCTCAACTTAACGGTATTGTTATGACTCTTCCATAATTACTCTTGTGTTCAACGAATTTTATAAAGTTTTATTTACCTAAACTTTTTGGTGCCATATCATTTCGTTATACGGAATTTTAGAAGGCTTCTTCTAAAATTCCGTATAGTATTTATGTTTGCTTCTTAGAAGGCTTATATTGACAAAGTACGAGTAAGGGTATTTTTAATGGTCAGCAGTGATGTAGCTTATTAGCAGACATAAGGCACTTTAATAAGACAAAGAAAGTGGAAAGCACTTAATTCGTTTACTGCGGTGACTACAAACAAAAGATTTTCTGTTTTATCTAGTTCCACTTGTAGTTAATTTACTAAATTCGCCACGTTAGATAACAGTCTGGGTGAACTAGCCTTCGAATTTCGTCTGAGACGGATTTTCTTAATACGTTTTAACTGTATACATTTAAACTTTACTGTATGGACATAAGAATGTGGGTGGATTAGTTAAGTAAGTTAAGTATATATGCACAAATCACCAATACCACATGCAACAGTAACGTTAAATAAGACGATTAGTGTATCTTTATAGAAATAATGTAAGCTAAAAAACTCCCTTATTAATTTATTATAAATATTCCATGTTAAGAACTTAAGGAGTAAAATTTTGAAGTTCGTTGTTGAATTAACAAGGATAACATTCGAGTCTCTAATTCGAGTTGAAAGATACTCTTGGAATCTACTTAAAATATAATTATTTCTGGATATAAGCTGAAATTATCGGTAAAAAGGTATGAAAATATACATAGTATATTAATTATACAGTATAGTAACTGCTCAACCTTTATGCTTATGACTTATCTTTAAAAAAAAATCATCTCTTTAAAGAATTTACCATAATACATCCACACAGTAGTTATTTTTAGTAGAGTAAAGTTTCTAAATAATTTGTTTTTAGCATGTAGTTATTATTATGTTCTCACGTTTTTTAACTTCTGAAAACAGTCAACATGTGGTTAAAATCTTTATTATTTGTTGTAGAAAGTTTTCTAACGTTACCTTTTTGGTTCAATGTGTTATAACATACCATTGCTTCTTTTCTGTTACGCCATTTTAAATATAAGTTTGTCTATGTTCTATGACAAATGAGGTCTATGTTTCAATAATTCTTTATTATTTTGTAAATTTATGTTATTTTTAGTATATATGCGATGTGCAACATTCAAGTTGTCGCAATAGTTAAAAATGTTATCTAGTGTTATCGATTAAAGTTGCACAATTGCAAAAAAAATCACAGTGTCTAGGCTGAGATGGTACGGTCATGTACAGCGAAGACCAGACGACCATTTCGTGAAGAAGTGCCTTTCCATGGCTACATAGGAGATGGGCAGAGGAAGGCGCCCAACTTCGTGGATGACGAATGTCCGCAAGGACATGAAGCAGTTGGAGCTTTCAGATGACGACGCATTCCAGCGGAACAAGTGGCGCCTCAGCACCAGGAAAGCCGACCCCGCGTAACGGGAAAAGGCGAGGCCAAAGAAGAAGAGTGTTATCGTATTGCATAATGTTACTCCACAAAACGTAATTATAATGTGTATTATTACTCGTAATAAGTGAATATATTAGGGCGCTATCTAAAGAGTATGTATAAAGCTTAAAAACCATGAACTAAGGCAATCTTATTACATTGGTTGAAACGTCTGCTTTAAAACAGGACTTAACACAACTTAGAACAGTAAAAAGCAATCTTCAATGAAAGCAAAAAAATTAACAGTCCTTCACCTGTATTCAACAAGGTATACCTTATTAAATTACTTTTTTAAAAGCTTCATTAAATTGCTACTTTTTAAAAGTAGGTAAACATTACAATTGTCAGTAGAAAGAGGAATTAACGAGGTAATTTTACTACCATTTGTTTGCTGCCGTTAAAAATATTTTTGCTTAATCATCCACAGCGATATGAATAATATGTGCTGCTATTGAATACAGGTTGTATCTTTAATCGCCAGTCATTTAGGTAAAATGCCCTTTTTGTTATTAATATACCGGAAAATTTACGGAAAAACATAAAAGATTCTCCACTAAGTATTATTGCTACTCAAATATAATGGAAGATTGAATGGATTTATGTTACGTCTTTTAATAACATGGTAGGTCGGGGTAAATTTCTTTTTGAATTTTCTACTAGTATGTACGAAGTTGTAATCTTATCTTTTCCTTTGAACGGCTTGTGGGTGACTGGATTTTACTATCATTGAAATGGAGACATTCGAAAAAGAAAAGCTGTGTTCCCACTATTTTACTGTAGTAGTTTTTCGAAGTTTGATTTCGAAGAGATAAAAATGGGCATAAGCTTTCAAGTTAAACTAGTAAATAAATTTCGATAAGAAAATTCTTGTAAGATAAATTATTATAATAGGCAAATTCTAGTAAAAATCAACTCGGGTCACAAGTGAGTTCTCAGGAGAGTTCGGTTCCCGCCTGAGAATTCACCCGAGAGGATTTTTTCTAGTATTTTTCTATTAAAAAGAATGTATGTTATAAGATCGCATTGAAAAATGCATAAAATATATAAAAAATTAAAAAGAACATTCTTGTGTCAAAAAATAATGGAGTTAACTCAATATTATCCTAATTATATTATGACAATTCTTTGTGTATGTGTATGTGTGTGTGTGTTTGTTACCATATTCCTTGTGTTTGGCAGAAAAACGGCGCTTGCGAGCGCTTGTAAGAAAAATGGCGATCGCTGAGCGATAATAAGCAAAATGGTGGATTGTGTCAGTGCAACTGAAGTTAGCAAACGTGTCCTGGCAGAAAACTGAATAGTTTTTTTTTCAGAGCTGGTAAGCGCTCGCAAGCGTTTTTCTCTGCCAAACACAAGGATTGTCTCGCTATCCTGACATATTGTCAGTTTATTCGGTGCGTTGCTATGGTAACGGTTTCACTAATTCTTGCACGTCAAAATAAGAACGTGAAAAGTTAAATAAGAAAACCGCCCATCGAAACGGGCGGGTGACGGCTAGTTAATTATAAAAATATTTCTTAAACCAGTCTTTATCACAAAATAGTTTGACTCATTTGAAAGCGTCTGAACTTACAAAGAAAAAAGCGTTGGCCTAGCTGTTGAACTTCAATACAAGCATTGTAATTTCATTTTGAATAAAAAGCATCATACCTACACTTATCTTGATATTTGTCTGGTATTGATATGAAACTTCACAGAAAAAATGTATTCTAAAACTGTATAAATAGAATCAAATTTGTTTGGTGAGTGTGCCATACTAGAATAAAGGAGGCGACCAAAGAGTATGTAATCACTACGTTTTAAGAGACGGCACTCTAGTACTTCAGGCTGAGCTCACTCGAACTGTACCGGAACTAATACCAATATCATAACACTAACTTGCCAGCCTCTGAGCCAGTATAGCCAACTTGACTATTTGGCACCTTAGTGATGGCAGATTTATCGACTAATTATCGAAAATAGTGTTGTAGCTCCATATCGATAACCTCCATTTCGTGGACCGGCTTTAGAAAATAATTTCAGATAAGAGGTAAGGTAAGAACATGGAAGACAGAAAGATACGAATAAGGATATTGTACATAATATAATTATTCTAAAATCTATGATCGATCTTCCGTCTGCCATATTGTGTACAAAAAATAATACTATGTATAATATAATTACTTTTCTTTATTTTGTTGTAGTGTTTTTTTAATTTTATCTGTAGTATCGCTCTCAGATTTAACAAAGTCATCATTGATAACTTTACATGATTTTCTAATGAACAAATTTACTTAAAAAGTTAAATAAATATTCATTTACTAATTTCGAATGAATATTGCATTTAAACCACTTCATACTGCAGCAGATGCTTAGTTGCAAGGTACAATATTGAGCAATATGCTGTTGGTGTAACTCAGGCAAAATTTTAGTTTCGTACATTTGCTTTGCTTCATTAACTACAACACACAATTCTTTCTTGGGATAAGTTAATGATATCTTATCTTGCCACCATTCTTTAAGAGAAATAAATTTATATAATGGATCATCTAGATTTGGATTTTCTTCTTTTAAAGAAAGCTTACAATCTTCACAGTTAAATTTATCAAGAACTCTTGCAGCTAAATATCCACTAACATATACAATTGGTTGTTGTTCAAAGTTACAAAAAGAACTTTCAATATATTCAATTTCCGATTCGTCAGGCAAAGACAGCACAGGGTAACAAACATCAGTGTCAATGTTGGAATTCTGTTTCTGTTGTATAGCTTTCTGTTCAGATGCACACTTCGCATTTTTATTTAATTCTTGATGACTTATGAGCAACTTATTATAATCAGTTTCACAATTCGAGCCACGGATGTGTGGGTCTGTTAAACCAGATATTATACTAGATTTTAAAGCTGCATTAAAATGAGTACATGTTGGATTTCTGTTTGTTGCGCTGTGCTGTCTAATGTTCCCGAATAGATTTTCTAAGGAATCTTGGTTAAGTTGGCGTAAATTCAAATATTTAAAATTTGCTTTTTCATTCAAAAGATTCCAAATACTTTTTAATGATTTCAAAGATATTTCCATACCCTTAATGCAACGTACATTTTTTAAACGTAATTGGGAATCTGACTTCAAAAATTTTATTGTGGGAATATACTTTAAATAATAATTCCAAGATTCCTCATGTTTAGTCTTTTTTGATACATTTTCTCGGATTCCTTTTTTTACATCTTTTGGTGACGCTGGTCCATTAGTGCAGTCGAAAAGTTTGTCCATTTCTTCAACAACAAAAGCTGTTTCCATGATTTCTTCTGAATGAGAATTGTTCCACGCCATCATCTTCAAGACTGCAGCCATCGTGTTGCTTAATGCGTGAGCTGCAAATTTAACACGCATTTTAGTTTTATATGTTGGGTTAACAACTGTTTGATTGATTTTCTTAAAGTTTAAAAAGTTCCTATTTCTCTCTTCCGCTTCTTTTAAATATTGCCATTTGGCCTTTTTTCCTTTATATTCCATAACACCAGCTTGAAAAAAAATATTTCGGACTGATTTCAAAAGATGAGGAATATCAAACATTATAAAAACTTTTTTCTCCTCAACAAAAAAGTAGTTTGCTTCTATAGACAGACCATCAAACTTTTTTAATAAATTCAGGGCACCTATGTTAGTAGGTCCTTGGTCACAAACGGTTGAAACAACAATAAATCCAGCTTCATATATACTTCTCACAATGTTTTTTATCAGTACTACTAATTTTTCACTTTCTATAGTACCTTCAACAAAATAATGAGCCACTGGCTGTTTGAATTTTTGTTTTAAACCTTGGATCATAAAAACTAAAGCATGTCCAGCAATTTTATTTTTTCTGCCCATACTTTCTTCAGATCCAAGATCAACAAATCCTTCAACTTTATCCAGTGATTCATTATATATCAACCGTTTTTTCAAGGCAATCTCATCAAATAATAAGACACAATACTTATCTTTATCATCCATTTCTTGAGCTTTCTTCCTTAAAACATCTATTACCATGGCATGAATACCTGGTTCCATAGGAATTTCTTTTAACATCCTTTGAAGTGTTCTCGTGCTAGGCAATGGTAACATTTGTTGCATGTAGCGGTATGCCTTAGGAGAGCGCTTGAAAATCGAGAGAGCATAGATTTTGTTTCTTAGATCCCAACGATTGCCACGAGGTGCTTTTTTTAAGTTTTTCACTGCATTTTCTACAATTGATTTAAGGACTTTGGAGTCTAACTTGTCAAAATCTAACTTTAAATTTGCCATCCTCCTTAAAGTGACTTTAGACTCCTCTAGTCGTTTTACTAATTTTTCTTCCCTCTTTGTTAAAGGCCTTAAATCTGAAAAAATATAATCCATTTATAATGTAATTCTACTTAATAAGTAGTATAATAATTTAAAGTGGCTATTTCGCTAGTCTACAAGATCTCAGGTATATATATACCTACATATATATCTCATAAATCACACTGAAAAAAGAGCTAGTACTTCAGACTGAAACGAAGTGCTCTTTCACTATCAGGATGGTCTTAAGTATAATATGGGCTACCAGTATTGCTTCATCTATCGTATTTGCCAGTTCTTGGTGCTCACATTATTTACAAATAGTAGTAAAAGAAGCAAACAATATATTTGAAAAAAAAAACAATAAAGACAATAAATATACAAATGAATTAATATATAACAATCTCAGATTATTAAAACCAATTATTTGAGAAAATGTTGAAGTGCTATGTGAATCTAAAATACAAAGAAAAAATGTTATTCAGGAATGCAAGCACCAAGTGTTGACAAAATTTCAATAGAAAAAGTGAGCCCAAATGGCAAAATAGCACAGATAAGTGTTACAATTGCATTCTAAAATACTTTCTTTGTCACAAGGTTACATAAATTTCAATTTACTTACCAATTGCATTATTTGTTTTTTTAAATCTCTTATAGCTCTGAACAAATACTTCATCAGCATCTGGCCTAGATCTTTTCTCTGCAAAATTAAATCTAAGCTTAATATAGATATTTATTTTAGATCTCATCATAATAATATAAATTACTGTTCCATCCAATAAATTCCTTCAACATACATTATGATTAAAGAAATATTATTTCTGTGGTGTTTTCTGTTAAAGTCAACTACATATATGCTATAATTATCAATAAACATTATGCATAGGTACACTATTTTATGCTGTAACATGTCATTTGTCTCAGGGTTTGACTCGTGACTATTGCAGGGGTCGCCAGCAGTATAGCATTTTGATTAATTGCTATTTTTACCCCCTTGAACCAAAAACAGGGGTTTATAGCATTTTCACTTGAGTATTAGCTATTTTAACCCCCTCGACGCAAAAACAGGGGATTACAAATTCTTTGCTGTACCTAGCTAAATAGTCAGATCATTCCACAGAGTATATACTGTTTTTATAACACAGTTTTCCCAGTGCTAACAACAGCATCCCAAATAGCCATTATGTATTAAATGTTGGAGCTAATTGAATTACATAGTTTCTTTTACCTTCTTTTATTTTATATGTCAGATGTGAGGGAGCTTTAGAAGTTGATGGCATTGGTATTACTTCATTAACACTGCATGGATTGTGATCAGTTGACCGGACTGATTCCCCTGAAAGTTTATAAATATATTATTCATAAAATGCACCAACATAACTATATAATTTATAATACAGTGACATGATTGTTATTGTTACCTAAAATACTCAACCGAGATACTTTTTGGTATGTTATAATAAAGATAAAAACATTATTTATAAAAAAAACTGTAAAAAAAAAACTGAACAAAGGGCTTTTAGACCAAAATCAAATAACATAACTTTCGCTTTCCAGGTGGTCTGCATTAAACATTAATTAGGCTACCAGTATTGATTTCCCCATCATATTTGGTGGCTGTTGGTGAATATTTATTACTAGATTTGGCTCATGTTAATATAGACTACCAATTAAAAGTTTTATTTCTATCTCTTGAATAGTACTTTTTTATCTGGATAAAAGGTACCATATGTACCCTTGGCAAAGTGTATGCAAAATTTAATGATTATGAATTAAGTAGTTAAGGCGTGAAAGTTTAAAAAACTCACTTTGGGTTTATAATATTATTTAGGACTAAAAGATTTTTAGCAATATGATATCGACGGCGAAGTGCCAGTACCTCCTAACTGAAATTCATCGAGAAATTCACTTTTTTGTCATTTTGAATTAAAATTCGTTATTTGCATGTTTTAATGAAATATCCTAAGCATAGTTTTAGTTGAAAGCGCTTCAAGTTAAAAAATAAACAAATTTAACAAACAATTTTTAACTTGTCAAGAAATTAAACATTTTATTTAGCTTGTGTATTATTTTGAATTTAGCAATTAGGAGTTATTGGTACTTCGCCGTCGATATATGGGCTATCATTTGCACAATCACATGTTCTTACAATATACCAAATTTCATTAATTGCAATCAATGAACCCGTTCTTAACTTATAGAAGGACATACAGATTTGAAATAATTATTTGTATATACCTTGTAATGTTTTATCCTTTTCTTCATTTTCTGCAGTGATAGTTTTAACTGCCAACTTGGAACTACCAATTAGTTCACCTGAAAAATTAAATTTAGAATATTTTTTATAGATACTTTTATGCTAGCACACCTACTAAATATGGATAACAATAACTTATTATTAATAACTCTAATAACAGTTATTACATTCACATTACATTTTTTATAAAAAATGTGAAGACAATGGGGATAATCTTAAAAAATGATTATTTAGTTTTTGGAGTGGAACTTTTTTAGAACCATTGTGATTTATAATGATCAGATTTTTGTGATTATTCTATGTCATATACTGTATTGTACACATGTAAAAAAAATGTGATATATATACATATATACTGAATTTTTCAATTGTTACTAACCTGACTTCTTTTCATAATATGTTTTCACATGCAAAGGAAACTCGGTTAAAATGTCATCAGATAAATATGGTCTAGTAAGTTTTTCAGTTGGCACAGCAGAGTTAAGCAACCGATTTCCTTTTTCGTTGAAGCATTCACTGGCAAAGTGAGTACCACAAATAAACTTATTTTGGTGTAATTTCTCAATTGGCACATAAGCAAAGTCTTCAATGCCTGATGCCTTAACCCACAATCGGCATCTGAAAAAAAGTTCGTCAATTTCTATTACGTTCTTTCTATAAAGAATGACTTAGATGAAAATAATTGTTCTTTATTTACATGAAAGTTAGAATGACAATAATATTAGACAAATATAAAGCTTGCTTTCAAATCAATAATTTGTCAATCATGTGGGTTGAATGGGTAACTTGTTACTAAAAATATATATGATATGACTGAACTACAGTAATTTAAGAAAGTTCAGATAGATAGTTACTACCCAGTTTAGACTTACCGATCAGGGTCGAGAGGAAAACTTGCAAAAAGTATGCCCGACTTGGGTAACTGTTGCATACCACAAATCGTACACTTTCTGTAACGCTTAACTTCCATGTTACCTTCAGTATCTCACCAATTTACACGCAAGTAAAGCGAGATTACCGGTATGATATTAGGTTATTAACAGAGACGGAGAAAATAATATTTACACAACAATCTCTGCACAACACAAGACAATGTAACAGGAAAAGCACAAAATAAAATAGGTGCAATGGTCTCTAAATCACACATAAAGTGAAATAGCGAATATTCATCAGTTTGAACTTTTGAATAAGTTATCTCAAAACCAAACGTCAGATAATGAGATATCGGCCATTTTTTCCAGTACCGCCATCATTAAAATGTTAAAATGTTCGTTATTTTAGGTTGGTATTAATCATGTTTCAGGTCTTGACGAAACCTCTTCAATGAAATAGAGACCTTAATTACAAAACAATAAGAGAGTATTTTAAATAAACTAATTTCCCGAGGATTCGTTTCAAGGCAGTGTCGACCCACTGGAGGCGACTGTGAGCCGGCCGCTCGCCTCTCACTTCATATCGGTGAGCGGAGGTGAACGGTTGTATCGCGGGCGCAGGAAATAGAATTACTTACCTTTGTTTTATTTATACCTAAATTTAGTTTAAAATATCTGCCGAGTGTGAAGTGTGACAGCACAAGCTGGCGACGAGGATAAAGAACGTGAGTAAAATATGTAATAAACATTAAAATATTACGTACCTACGACTACCTATATTTCAATCTGGAGTTATCAGACGGGAACTTTATTGATACGTGTAATATTTAGTTCATTTACTATTACATTTGCTTCGTTTTGCTAATTTATACATGAACAACTCAATTTTCACAAAGAGGAGGGACGCAGTTAAAGTTTATAACGTTAAGTACCCACGTATCGTGATATTAGAGATTGACCTTGTTCTCTCTCTCAATGGTAATTACTATTTAACAAAGATATTATTTTACTATATATTATTTTACCTACCTACATAATGTAATAACCCGTACTGATAACAAAGAATATCGATTCGAATAGTCGTAGGTATGTGACGGGGTGCAGCCGGAGAAATAAAAGCTCACACAAAAAGGTCACTTGTTTTTATATTTAAGGAATTAAGGCACAACTGAAACAATTGTATAAAAAAAGGTAAATTACACTGAATACAAAAACAATTTCACATTTATCACTAAAAACATATTATAAAAGGTAGGGCTACTTACAATAGTGCCTTAAAGAAACTTATAGACTTATAAACAGGAACTAGTGGTACAGAATATATATACAGGAAATCTTGTGAATTATGCTTATGAGCTTATTATACTTGTGAGCTTATTATAACTGCTCAGCACTATAAATATATTTAAATAATTTGTTATCGGTGAGTCAACCACTCTACGCGCTGACTCTGGTAAGAATAAACTTCGAACAAAACAAATAAAAAGAGACAGACAGTAAATTTAAAATAGGAAACAGAGACAGACAATAAATTTAAAATAGCAAACGAAGAGAAAAGAAAATATAAAAAATGGCCAGAGAAGAGCGCAATGAAAGCAACGAGTCGCCAATATAGCTATGGCGCCTCGTTACAGGTATAACTAATATATACCAAATAAATAGTTCCATTGTTGTATAGTCAGTTATCAGCCAGTTCTTCGAGATATGTTTCAAATTCTACCCATGTCTTTCAATGCAAATAACTCAATGGATGACTGTACCTGGAAACACTTTTTAGCTAAGATGACCAGAGTAACGAAAATAATTCGTGGTCATTATTGATACACCTATCCTAATTGTATTTTTCTCTCTCTTCTTATTCCTACCTACCTCCTTTATATTCGTTTTAAATTTTGTTTAAGAGAATTAATATATAAAGTAGTGTAAGTGTAATTTTTTTAAGAAACTAAGTACGTATTTTTCAATGTTATCAATCACGAAATCCTGGCTGTACCTACCTAGCCTAGTCTATAGAATTATCAGTACATAAAAGTTCATTAAAATATCATAGAAACTAACGAGATATAATCCATATTTGGCAATTTCTGACTATACATACAACAATATGTGCCTGTATATATTAGTCAAGTCGGAGTAATGACCCGACTAAGTACACCGTACAATAGTCAAATGAGTGAAAACTCACCAAGTGCACAGATTGACATTTTGACATGTGTACTAACTAACACTGATATGTCTTGAATGTCAGTTTGTGCAATTGATAGGTAGTTCCGATTTTAATTTATAGTTTGCTTCCATTAAAATATCACTTACGTGGAACATACATCCATGACGTATCGAAAGTATTAAGTACGTACCCACATCTATTTTAATCGTAACGTACCGAAACAAGCTTTCTGTACTTTACAGATCGTCCCAACATGTCTCAGCTACCGGCTTTAGAACATTTTGACTCTAGGAGATTCCGTTACAATAGAAAAAATAATTGTGGAAGCAAACTCGATTGAAACTGTCGAAAGGCAACTGAAAGGATTTCAAGGAAAATCCAACCTTGACGTAAACAAAATCGGAACTAGACCAAACAACAGTATACGGTGTACTAGGTGTGGAAGTTCATACCACGACAGTGACTATGAAAAATGTCTTGCAAAAACAAACAATCGTAACAAGGTGCACAAAGGTGTGACTTTGCTAAGGGGCATCGATTTAGAATTAAATCGTTGTAAAGACATTCAAACATAATTACCTACGACAACTATCTCGTCTTTTATAGTGATATTAAAAGACATGAGTATTTTACACTTATGTATGACTGAAATAAACAAATAATATTTTCGGAATTATACGTAATGTTATTTCTGAATTTGATATTCATTGGATACTAGTTTAGGTTAGTAATATTATATATGTTGAAGCATGCGATTATTTCAATTAGATTAAATTAAACTCTAGAGGTTACGCCTAAAATAATGTTTGTCAGTAAGGATTTGTGTACAAGGTACGATTTTATCAAATGGAAAACGTCAGGTTAGTACCTGGGTGAAATCCTAGATGGCGTGACCTTAAAGAGGCGTTGCAAGTTGGCAACACTAAACGTTTCTAAGATGACTTGAGAAGCACAGACTGTCAGCGTGCTATAAGTGTAAACGTTTAGTTAGAATACAATAAGCGTAAAACGGTTAGTTTATAGTGACCGTTAGCACGCTATAAGGGTATAACTTTTACTTCATAGCTGATACCGAACGAGAACGTTACTTTTCGTTGGACCACCACGCAGGGAGGTTGTCACGCCGTCTCGGGGATCACCACGATTTTCATCCATTGAAATCTCGTGCATCATTTGCGATTTTAGACTGCAAGTGGTTTTAAATAATAAAGAAGTCTATCCTATATCCATACACGTTATTATTTTAAAGATCGCTGAAACTCTTTTTGGATAATAAAGAGTATTCTGATGACCGGCGTGAGGCCTCGCCGTCATATATGTAAAAAAATATTGTATACTAGTTAAAAGTTATCAAATTACAGTCAATCTTTATGATTGAATGTTATCGGCAAAGTATGTAATTTGGAAATGGTATAAAATGAATATTCGCTGGTTAATTTATTTCTGAATACACTCTTAACCGTACGGGGTAAGGGACTGGACATGCGTAAGGCGACTCCGGAAATAGATCGGAGTTATCCTATATTCTTCCTAAAAAGATATAGATCCAGTGATTATCCATATCCACCAAATATATCCGGACTAGTAGTTTTATTCTTTGAAACCATATCAAATCATACCATATATCCAAATAAAGTGTTATTATATATATTTATCAATATCCGCATCTGTTTATTAAATCCGGACTAATAAGATTTCGCAAAATAAGAGCACATGAAGCGCTTCAAATTTGCTACCGTTTTATAGAAACAAAACTTTATGCAGCGCTTGTTTCGCTTTTAATGACGCTTGCCACCTCAGTCAGAGCGAACGCAGCATCAGCAGTATTGCGTGTTTAAGAATTTTACCGTTCATCGGAAAACACAGAAAACACAAAAAGCGTTTTTGGCGCTCTAAGTCTTTCGTTCGACGCTTTCGCTGTCGATATCTGTTATGTAGTTAGCCAGTCGGTATTTGACCAAATGATTTGGAATTGACCCATGTGATTGGATTGGATATACTGGATATGCTAAGAATTTTGAATGGAATGATTAGATATATATCCGGAGTGGCATAAAGCTCCAGGATATAACTGAGTTACACAAGTCTATAAGAGAAAATAAATCAACAAAAATACCAATACATTTTATTTATTAGCATCAGACATTATTATTAATAAAATAATTTCCAGTAGGAAAACACATATAAAATAAAGGCAACTTTTACCAAATATTGTTTTTATGTGGCTTTAAAAATATGTTAATGTATTGAAAAAATTACATACAAGGTGTATTTATACACTATACAAATTTTGGAATTTATAAGAAGTAGGTACAAGAAGGAAGAAGAGTTATTGATATGAGATAACATTTCTTATAGTAAAATAGGTATCTTGTTGTGAAACACAAAACCAAACAATAAATAATAGAATACCAGTATGCATAGAAAGAAAGAAAGAAAGAAAGAAAGAAAGAAAGAAACACCTTTATTGGCCTCAACAACATATTATAGTACAACAACATATTAATACAAAAACAATTACAAAAAAAATATATATATAATAACTAACATAACATAAAATACAGCGAGGCCAATTCGGACCCTGCCTCAGCATATGCGTCTGCGTCACTCTAAGATGGACAGAGTGACGCAGAAGCGCTGGTATTCTGGCAGGCCCTGAGGACGTACGGACGTACACGCACAAAAACAACAAATAATAAACATACAAGTACACAGAATACATGAAAATAATACATAAAAAATTAATAAATATTAAAATAAAAGTAGTTATAATAATAATACATCTAAATAAAATAAACAAAAGCAAAAAAATAAATAAAAAGAAATAAAGATCGGCTGCATTGGCTTCATTGTCTTTGCTTTCCGAATTATGGTAAATTACTATAAAACGTTAGAACTAGGCTGTATTTGCTACGTAGAAGAAGACTACGCATAGAAGTCAAGTTACAAGTACAGACTTTGTTACAGAGAGAACAGACAGATGTTAAAAAGAAACTTGGGCGTGTTACCGTTAAATTTGTTATAATGCATAGGTATAAATGTGACACACCATAGTCAATGGCGCCAAGGGCGCAAAATAAAGGCGTACAGACATTGTTCTGGGTCGCCTAAAATGTTCACCCTGCCATCGTAGAGCCATTGCAATGCGATGACAATTCAATGTCCCTGGAGTTACGCTGGGACTAATGGATGACGACCCTGGGAATATATCTTTTGACAACGGGGGTAGATACAACAGTCAAGAAAAGAGCTACTCTTCTCTTTATGGGGTGATAATGAGTAACAGCTACTTTTGATGTTAATAAAATAGTAAGCAATAAGCTTGACGAGTTTCTGTTATCGAAACAAAGTAAGGCACCATACCTACCATTTTGTTAGTGAGATTTACATCTCACTAATGATGAAACTATGGTTAGCTTCGATGTTCAATCTCTATTCACAAGCTTACCTGTACAAGATTGCATGATGTCACTATGGAATTAATGACAGACAATAAAATAGCCTTCCTAAATGTTCAAATCAGCAGCAATCTAAATCAAACCCTTAGTCATACAGTGTATAGAAAGGCAACTCATACAGATAGATATTTAAATGGTGACTCTCACCACCATCCTATACAGTTGGCTACCGTTGGGAAATCTTTGTTTCAGAGAACTCGCGACATCTGTGCCTAACAATATCTGACTACTGAGCTTCAGCATAACAAGCGAGTACTACAAGAAGATACAAGTACTACAAAAAGAAAAGGGGAAGAGCAGAGAAGATCGGAAAAGAAGAGCAAGACATAATGACATTAATTTAGGAGAAAAGGTCTACGTTAAAAACATGGTGAAAGAAAACAAATTGACGCCAAATATTTTGAAACTAATTGGAAAGGAGAGATGTGCCATACTAGAATAAAGGAGGCGACTGTGAGCCGGCCGCTCGCCTCTCACTTCATATCGGTGAGCGGAGGTGAACGGTTGTATCGCGGGCGCAGGAAATAGAATTACTTACCTTTGTTTTATTTATACCTAAATTTAGTTTAAAATATCTGCCGAGTGTGAAGTGTGACAGCACAGTGAGGATTGGTTACTTACTTATTAACGTGGTCACAGTTTGGAGGCCTAACGGTTATACCTTAAACATAAAGATAAAATACATTTCAAATAATATGAACACTTACAATGGGACGTTTATGGAACGTCAGCTAAGATAGCATCGTTAGTCCTACCTCGGGAGATCATTTGCCGAGAAGAGGCCGCGAAAAACTCGGCACGGCCTGTATTTTCTCACTGTTCCTTATATCAAGTCATTATAGTTTTATAACTGAAGTTTATTTAATAAAACTGTTCTTGTAATCTTAAGACTTCCTGACTTATCAACGTCACCAGCGTTAAGGCAACCGCTTGTAACCTGCGAGTTACAGATAAACTGTTTTTATTGAGCGAAGTTCTCTTTTAGGCAACTCACAAATTTCGCTTGTCTCCCTCCTGCTACTTAACAGTTCAACCGATTCGAACGAATTTTGGCATGAACATACATAATTATAACCTGACGGACATAGGTTATGTAAAAAAATATAGAGGAGAAACAATCACCGAAAGCAAAATTCAAAAACTGATCACAGCCAAATCGCTGATGTGAGTGATGAAATTTGGCGCCAAAACTCACATTGTGGTCTTGACTAATGTGCAAAAAAATGTTTTGAAATCGGACATACCATAGAGGAATAATCACCCTTCAAAACTCGAATTGCTTCGCTCAGTATTTGAAAACAGCAGCATGTTTTGCAGACCTAGTTTTAGTGTAATCTGTATACAGTTGTATAACTATCGAATTTACATCAAATGATTACCAAAGGCAAACTCATAAAAAAGGATATTTTAGAAATAACTAAAGACGACCTTATCTATTCGAATGTGGCAGTGTAGGATGAAAATGTGACATCCATAGAAATGGTAGAATTTACTCGCACAATAGGAACCTATATGCGAAATTGGAAAACCTTGTAATTGTCACCTGGCTCTCGCGTGAATAGGACGCTTTATGGAAGCTCTATATTATTATATTTTTTTAACAGTCACTTTTTTATGATTCCGAATTAATATGACTCAGATATAAAGCGCGTTATTCGTTCGGTCTATGAATTCGAAGGTTAAATAATCTTCGTAGAGGCCAGTCATTGGATAAATGATTAAAAATTTACTATTGATGTAGATCTGAAACATTATAATATAGACCATTATTATTATAAAATATTATAATCCATTTTATTTTAGTTTTGTGTATTTTATATTTAATTATATGAAACTTAATCTAGATAAAATATAAAAGCAACAAGTGTAAACGTAAACTAATACATCAGTAAGACAAAAGAAATTAAAAAAAAAACTTATAAAAAGCACAAGGTATTTAAATATTAATAATTTATTTAAAAGACCCATGCAGGTTTACAGACTAGTACATCCAAATCACCAGCAAGTTAAGTAAAGGAACAAAGTAAAAATAAACAACATACATCGTATGTGTTACGCATGCCTAGTATATGCAATTCGTCGTGTAGGCATCGCCCCCGATTCCGCAACACAACAACCGAATGCACGAGCCGCTGACACCGCGCAACGTGACCAGGCGGCTGACGTCGTTCACCGCATCGTGGTTATTTTGATTGTATTCTTGTACCTACCATCGGTCGAGTATCATTCATATTTTATTGTAATTTTAATTATAAGTTTTTATTAAATAAAATTGATTTTTTTTGGACCTTCCGCTGCGAAGTAACTTAATTGGCGCAGTCGGTAGGATACCCGCGGGCTGGATCGGGTATTTAAGGGTAAATTCACCACAAACTCATCCCCAAGCCGCCCGAGTGGCTATCGCGTCGCGTTTCGGGTATCACGAATCTACATCAAGAACTGGCAGCAGAAGGGAATCAAGACATAGATTCATCCAAAAAAAAAGATACCAGAATATGTTGTAAGTACCTTGAATCTTTCAAGTACCAATTTCCTTTATTACCTAGAAATTTTCCTTATATCTTATATATATTAATCGTAACTTATCTTAATAACCTTTTTTTTTATCTTTCTCTTTGTAAGTGTTAGTATAATCCTTCAAAATTTTTCATCCAAGAGCCTCGCGAGATAAGAAAAGCAGTAGGGTTAGAGATAATTGTATGGACGAAAGTAGGCAATTAGATTCGATTGACATAATTGAAGAACCGACTCCGACCATGGCTAGTGACGCACTTGACATGATTTTTAAATCCCTTAGGTTGGTGCCCGAGTTTGACGGGAACCCACACGTTCTTACGCGTTTTATTAATATATGTGATCAATTAGTTATCTCTCATTTTAAAACGACTGTAGGGAACGAGTTAAACAATTTAGCCCTTATTAACGGCATATTAAATAAAGTGACAGGCCCCGCGGCCCGACTTATAAATTCAAACGGTATCCCAGAGACTTGGGATGGGATACGCAGTGCTCTGATAAATAATTTCGCTGATCATCGCGACGAAACAGCGCTGTACAATGACTTGTCGATGTTAACCCAGGGTTCTAGCACCCCACAGGAATTCTATGAGCGGTGCCAGAATCTTTACAGTACTATAATGACTTATGTATCCCTTCACGAGACAGTGCGTAGTACAATAGATGCTAAGCGCGACTTATATAGAAAACTAACCCTACAAGCATACCTACGGGGCTTAAAGGATCCCTTAGGTTGCCGTATTAGGTGCATGCGCCCCGCGAGTGTCGAGCAGGCTCTTGAATTTGTACAGGAGGAACTAAATACCCTTTATATGCAGCAACGCAATGAAGGGCCTAGTCGAAAAGAATATCAACCTCAGTTGCCTCCAAGTAATAATTTTAACCTACCATTAAATAACTTTTCTCAGCGGATGCCTATCCTTAACATGCCTGGTCCATCTAGACAAAATGTAGTTAATGTGCCTGGACCGTCCAAGCCTTTGGCTATGCAGTACCAACTTAATCAAGGTTGGAAACCTAATTGGCAACAACCACCCCGAGGGCCAACCCGAACTCAGCAGATGTTCCGGGCGCCTCCACCAAATTACAACCCCCAAAGCAACGTTTTTAGGATGCCTAATAGGAATCAACCGCAACAGTCTTTTAGATTCGGTGCACCGCGCCCTATGAGTGGAGTTGCTCCTTTCGTAACAAAGCCGCTACCCCCCTCGGGACATGACTGGAATAAATTCGGAAACCCACCACCAAGTAATTATTTCAAATCACGCGAAATAAACTTCAATGATTTTTATTACGACAACCCTTACTATGACTATGACTATAATCAAGTTGACTACTACAATAATGACTATAGTAATTATGATCAGTACTATTATTGCGGTTATGTTGAGGAGCAGTCATGGTGCGAGGACACTTCAGTTGAGGAGGTAGACCAAAAGGCTCCCTCATCTGAGGATCAGAATTTTCAGAAAGTTTCCAAATCCGACATACAAAAATAGAAGTTAATTTCCACATTCAAAGACAACTTGGCTATATCCAGATAAAAAACCCTCCGCTTAAATTTCTTATTGATACGGGAGCTAACCAATCGTTTATTAGCCCCCAGGCCGTAGAAAAATATTTTAGTCATATCCAGTTAAACTATGAACCATTTCAAGTAACTAATATTCATGCTACTAGTAAAAACGATTATTCAATAACCTTGCCTATTTTTCCAGAGTTCAAGGAATCGGGAGACATTACTTTGTTCGTTTACGATTTTCACAATTACTTTGATGGGTTATTAGGCTTCGATTTACTTGACGCGTGGAAATCCAATATCGATTTAAGAAATAAACTTCTTATTACACGTAAAACGTCCATTCCGATAGAAATGTATGATTCGCGTAATGCCAACTTATATGAGGAGATAATTCCGGCTAACAGTTCCAAATTAATTCGGTTGCCTATAAATAGTCGTGACGGTGAAGTATTGGTAGATAATCAGGTTATATGTAACTGTTTAATTTCAGAATGTTTGACTCAAGTTAAGAATAATAGGGGTTGGGTCCAAATTACTAACGATTCTCCTAATGACATTATATTTTCCATGGACCGCCCAGTATCAGCTGAATTGTTTAATATAGAATATGATAGTACTGAAATTTTATCCGATCGAGTTAGCGAAGTTTTATCTCGCCTTCGCACAGAACATTTAAATGCGGAAGAGCTAGCAAATTTACGAAATATTTGTGCGAATTACGCCGATGTGTTTTACCTTGAGGATGAACCATTAACATTCACCAACAAGATAAAACATAAAATAAGAACTACGGATGAAATTCCAGTACACACGAAAAGTTATCGCTATCCTTACGTCCACCGACAAGAAGTCCGAGATCAGATAGAAAAGATGCTTAATCAAAATATAATTAGACCTTCGGAATCTGCATGGAGCTAGCCTATCTGGGTCGTCCCCAAAAAGGCTGACGCGTCCGGCAAGGTCAAATGGCGTCTTGTGGTGGATTTCAGGAAAGTTAACGAGAAAACGATTGACGACAAATATCCTATCCCGAACATTACTGATGTACTGGATAAGTTAGGTAAATGTCAGTATTTTACTACTCTTGATTTGGCCAGTGGATTCTACCAAGTCGAGATGGATCCAACAGACATTCCTAAGACCGCGTTTAACGTAGAAAACGGGCATTACGAATTTCTAAGAATGCCGATGGGTCTTAAGAATTCTCCATCAACCTTTCAAAGGGTGATGGACAATGTCTTAAGAGGCCTTCAGAATGAAGTCTGTTTGGTTTATCTCGATGATATTATCGTGTTCAGCACCTCCCTACAGGAACATATTATAAATCTAGAAAAAGTATTCAAAAAACTACGTGAATCCAACTTTAAAATACAGATGGATAAATCTGAATTTTTAAAGTTGGAAACCGAATTTCTAGATCATGTGATTTGTAAAGATGGCGTGAAACCTAATCCCGGTAAGATAGCAGCCATCGAAAAATATCCACTGCCCAAAACGACTACAGAAATCAAACGTTTTCTCGGCTTATTGGGATATTACCGAAAATTTATCCCAAATTTCGCTAAACTAACCAAGCCACTAACACAATGCTTAAAAAAGGGTTCCAAAATTACTCTCGATCAAAATTACATTAGTTGTTTCGAACATTGTAAAACATTATTAACAAATGACCCGATACTTCAATACCCGGACTTCTCTAAAGAATTTTTATTAACAACCGATGCTTCAAACGTAGCGATAGGTGCAGTTTTATCTCAGGGAATTGTGGGCTCGGACAAACCTATCGCTTACGCCTCACGCACATTAAATTCAAGCGAACTTAATTACAGTACCATTGAGAAGGAGCTTTTAGCAATCGTATGGGCAACAAAATATTTTAGACCCTATCTTTTTGGCCGCAAATTTAAAATCATAACCGACCACAAGCCTTTACAATGGATAATGAATTTAAAAGAACCCAACTCGCGTTTGACAAGGTGGCGGTTGAAATTAAGCGAATACGATTTTACGATACTTTATAAGCAAGGTAAATCTAACACTAACGCGGATGCCTTGTCACGAGTTGAAATTAATAACGACGAAATAAGTTCGATTATAGTTAACCCTACGGAAAAAGCTCCCTCTCTTGATGCTTCCAGAACCATCACAGCTCCGGAGCTTGATGATTCTAGAACCATTACAGTACACACTGATGAAGAGAACCCTATTCTAGAGGTACCCATTACGGATGATCCTTTGAAAAAATTAACTAAACAATTAATATTGAATGTAGTAGGCGACATCAAAGGACGTCCCGTAGTGACTAAGCCGTTCGAGACGCATACGCGTATATCTATTCAACTATCCCAATCAAATCTAGACGAAGACGTTATTAACGCCATCAAGGAATATGTTCATCCCAAGATTAAGACAGGAATCTTTATACATCCTTCCGAAGCTATGTATGCGATAGTCCCTATAATACAGAAAACCTTTAAAAATTCCGCTATGAATCTTATGATAGCTAAACGTGAACTAGAAAACGTGAGAGAGTATCTAAGACAGCAGGATATTATCAATAAATATCACGATGGTAAGACCAACCATCGCGGTATCAATGAAACCTATCTAACATTGTCGCATAAATACTATTGGCCGAAAATGCGCGAGCACATAGTCAAATTTATTAACGAATGTACTGTTTGCGGTCAGGCTAAGTAATACCGCAACCCAATAAATCAACAGTATCGTATAGTTCCCCCGGCAAATAAACCATTTGAATTAGTTCATTTAGATCTTTTAACAATTCAAAGCGAGAAATTCTTAACTATAGTTGATGCCTTTTCTAAGTACGCACAGGCCTACTACCTGAGAGACGGGACAGCTGTAAGCGTAGTACAAGCGTTACTTAAGTATTGTACTCACCATTCTATACCAATCACTCTAGCTACAGATAATGGCACAGAATTTAATAATCAGTTATTCAGTGAATTTACGAGATTGCATAAGATACAGCATCACCGTGTTGCACCTCATGCCCCGAATGAAAACGGCATCGTTGAAAGGTTTCATTCAACTGTCTTAGAACATCTGCGTGTCCTAAAGATCGACAAAAAATCGGAATCCGTCATAAATCTCATGCCATACGCTATACTTGGATATAATAGCAGCATACATAGTTTCACTAAATGTAGGCCAATTGAAGTAATTACAGGTCACTTCGATCCCCGCGACCCCTTTGATATTGATTTATCAGTCCACCTTTTGCAACAATATATTACTAATCATCGCGAAAAAATGAGTAAAGTATATAGCATTATCCATAATTCTGGTACTTCATATCGCAAAGAAATAACCCAGTTACGAAATAAAGATCGCGAGCCGGAAATAGAGTATACACCCGAGCAGCAAGTTTTTGTAAAGAATCCTTTTGCATCTCGCCAAAAACTTGCTCCTCGCTATACAAAGGATGTTGTCATGGCAGATCTTCCTATTCATATTTACACTAGGAAGAAACGTGGACCTGTCGCTAAATCACGATTAAAGAGGGTACCTAAAAGCGCCCAACTGTTGCAGGATCATCTTGGCCTTACAACTCGTCCTTCAACCAGCCCTAATGCAGGAGATAAAACTTGATAATCTGGATGACGGACCTGGCGTGTTACCTTTTAAGTTGGGTCCCGCTAATATAATCTCCAACTACCATTCATTCCTACAATATGTTAACTTTGATGACCTTCAGAGCAAAATTAATAGCCTAAACAATCAATTAACCGGTATTAGCCCCGACCTTGATAACAGTACATCTTCCTTATTTGAACCTCATGTTTCTTACTTAAAAAGCAAACTCAAAACTCTATCTACTCAATTACAAACGTTCGAAAATAACCGCGTCAAAAGGGGGCTTATAGATGGCCTGGGTTCCGCTATAAAGAGTATAACAGGCAACCTTGATCATACGGATGCTTTACATTATAATAACGCTATAAAAAATATACAGAGTAAAGAAAACGCGATAGTTTCTGAATTAAATAACCATGTTAGTATAACTAAGAAGTGGACAACTCAATATTCGAAAATTATTGATAATATAGTTTTAAATCAAAATAAAATTGAATCTATAGTTGCTAAAATAAGAAATAGTGTAGCTACAAATGACTACGATTTAATCAAATATGCCCATTTAGCTCAAGTATTCCTCATCTTAAGCGATAACGTAGATTTAGTATCTTTAGAAATAACTAAACTAGAAAATAACTTAGCTTTTATTAGAACCTCGACTATGCATCATTCTATCATTAGCCCAGACTTGATTCGAGACATATTAATTAAGATGAAAACTTTATATGGCAAGGACATTATCATAGATTTAGATACGCGGGAGTACTATGACATTATTAAGTTAGGATCATATTACACTGACAATAGCATCGTTATAGTATATAAATTTCCTGTCATTTTACCCCAATCATATAAGCTCTATAAATTGTCCATTGTTCCCAATAAACATCATGAAATATTAACCCCATCATCCCCATTCCTTGCTATCCACTCGAAAGATTTCAAGTACATAGAGGCAGAATGCCCGCAGTTACGCATGCCTAGTATATGCAATTCGTCGTGTAGGCATCGCCCCCGATTCCGCAACACAACAACCGAATGCACGAGCCGCTGACACCGCGCAACGTGACCAGGCGGCTGACGTCGTTCACCGCATCGTGGTTATTTTGATTGTATTCTTGTACCTACCATCGGTCGAGTATCATTCATATTTTATTGTAATTTTAATTATAAGTTTTTATTAAATAAAATTGATTTTTTTTGGACCTTCCGCTGCGAAGTAACTTAATTTATGAAACAATACAAATAAAGAACTTACTTTAAAAAAACAAAGTCGGGACAAATAAGAAGTAAATCTACGTACCTATAAGACAAACAAGACTGCCAGAAAATACATCGGCATGTTTAACTTCCTTCAAAAAAGCGTTAATTGGAGATCCCATGGATCAGCTTCAATGGCGCAATGTCTGTTACGCCATAACTTCCAGAGTTCTTAACCGATTTTAATATTTTTTATGGTGAATCAAATCAACAGGTTTAGGACCAGATGGTGAAGGAGCCCGAATTTTGAAATTCGCAAAAAAATTTTTTTTCTTTTTTAGGTATTACGTTCCGCTCCAATATATGGTGCTAGCGTAGCTTTATGCTTAGCGACTGCATCACCTAGTCAGACTGATTGCGCGCTGTTGGACAGTTATTACTGTAACAGGTACGCAATCCAAGGGAAATCAGCAATTGGTGCCGCCGCCGACCTACACCGCGCATGTAATTTTGTGAAATATAGAACCCCAGATTTTTATTATTACAGAAACTGAGATATAATTCAATAGTGTAGTAACTCCATTATTGTTATGGTCCCGACTGGTCGTATGTACAAGTATGCCATTTTCCTAATGGGTCGTGAGTGTGATTGAATTCCGAGCCAGATCATGCACTGTCGGTGTGGCGGTCTCTCGCTTCTCGGTAATTGAATGGACTTTTTTGTACATGTACATGGTATGGCACATTTGTTTGTTTGTTTATTTATTCACAACAGTTTACTAATGTTTTACCAATAATTTCGTTTGTCATACTTTTATTTGAAGAAAACAACTTTTATACGGATTTTGCGCATAATTTATTTTATATTTATTCCCGACCTTTCGACTAATGCATAAAAAACTTGTTTTATTCAAATATGTTATGTGTAAGAACTAAATATACTTTCATTTGTCATAATTTTATTAAAAATAATGTTACATTTGTCATAACTATCAAATTCCGTAAAATTATTTTCAATAATTTCATTAGTCACAATTATGACAATGATATATTTTCTTTAACATTTCATTTTGAATTGTTTTGTTTCCCATAATAATGTTTTATGGCTCACAATTTATATGACAACACGTTCCGATTTTCAATGTTGGGTTTATATTGGATCGCCTAAAAGAATGTAAAAGGAATTGAAATAACAATATCTGGCTCTTCGTTCGCTCGGCTTTTTATTATTTTGGTCACAGTTCTAACCCATCTTAACCCAATATGACCTTTTTACTTCTTGTGGCTTTCTCGTTGCATGGACTCGGTAAAATAATTTCTAACATATATGTATATTGTGTAAATTATTGAAATTCAAAATAAAAAATTATGAATACGAATGATTATTACACGTGCTATTATGGCATCTTATTATAGGGTTAACAAGAGCTATGATTAATAAATGGATATGTCATGACTTGTCAGTATAAATTATTATAATGCAAAGAAATGTTATGACCAAGGATCATTATTGGTTGCGCCAGTTTTAAATTCAAATCTGCCGCTTTATTTTTTGTGTTTTTGTAATTTTGCTGCTTTGGTCAACACTAGTCTCACCTCCCATTTATTCCATTTCCCATTCTCACATACCTTGTCTCACTTATTGATTGAAGAGCGAGACGACCACGCCATCTAGTGATAGCAAATCATACCGCAACGCATTGTAGCCACCATGCGGACAAAGAACGAAACAATGTCGACTAATGGCCGCACGCGCACGTGCAACGAGCTCCGCATTTAAATTGAACTAGTGGCGTATCCGCAAACCCCTAAAATAAATTATCGTATTATTTAACGGTGTATTCGTGTGCGTAATAAAGGAACAGCAACGCCCAGGGACGATCCCGGCGGCTTCCAGCGTCTCACACCACGTGGCGGTCAAGGTATCGTGCCCCCATCATCTTCCTCTCATATTTGTTGTCGACATTAATTTTCTCATACCGCAATACAATCCAGTAATTTTAAATCACCCGCACAACCTACTATGGTAAATGAAACTATCGCTAAAATTATCATGGAAAATAAAACAATATTATTCACAACATCAAATTTAGGATAAAATTTTGAACTTAATTAAATTAAAAAGTACCCGGGCGACCGAGTTTCACTAGTTTGTTGCTAAGTAAGCTCTATAATATTACGGGCAATAAAAAAGGTACCCAGAAAGTAGGCCAATGTCTTACTCTATAATTTCAAATATTTTTAAAAACTTTATTTACGTCATACAAAATTTCACAAAATTCCATCTCAATAATTAGAGACATTTCCGAGATACCTACGCAAAATAAATGTATATACAAGAATTCCTCGTTTAAAATAAATAAGATACATGTCAACGAGCAACGACAGCTAATTTGAAAATACCGTCAGGTTTGTCATTTTCAGCAACGATCTCCCTAATATTATGTTGACTTATGAGTCTTATAAATCCTGTTACTCGATTTATTATTTCATTGCTGAAATTTAATTTTGTGTTATATTATTATTTGAAATTTAGCATTAAACGTAACATTCTGGGCCTGTTCCCACTACTATACCATTAGCGAATCCCACAACAGCACTTAGGTTAAAAATTTAAGTAAAATTAAAGATTGATTGTAACAATTTAACAACTAAAGTCTAAGCACAGATACATAAAGATAGTAAAAATAGAAGGAGAACATAAATGTTAGAACGGGATAGAGAGATAAGAGGCCGAGAAAGTAGAATAATATCAACCCTTAACATATAACGGAGTCGTAAAAGGCGACTTATGTTACTTGAGGTTATCACCATAAACCTCTTGTTGACAACAAAATGGGCAGCACAGTTTTCCGAATGCGGAAAAATTCCATGAAAAACTGCCTCGTAGCCATGGACTTAGCA
The DNA here is from genome assembly GCA_927399485.1 of Calamotropha paludella. NCBI lineage: Eukaryota > Metazoa > Arthropoda > Insecta > Lepidoptera > Crambidae > Calamotropha > Calamotropha paludella. Next base: position 21,117,471 of record OV656817.1, on the reverse strand, counting down.
TATTTATAATTAAAAATAATCAGTTCAGCCAAAAGATGACCATGGCTAGATGGCAACATTTCCCAAAATTCGACAAGGAGTTATTCACATTAAATACCTTAATTCGGTATACTATAAATGTTATTATTTAAATTAAATAAAAAAATTTATAATTTCTGACACTGAAACAGATTACTTAGTCAGAAATAAACAGGTTTATTTTATTTTTAATAATATGTACATCACATCTTTTGCAATATTCACTTTGGAGTGTGCTCAAGAGCTCCATTACCTCAAGCCATTCCATCGGACATTTAAATACAGCGCAGGTTATTACCGTTTTTTTTGTTGCTATTCCTAACTGTCGCACAAAGTGCTACTCAACACTTTTCATAATGCGTACAACAAGGCAGTGAAACCCCTCATTCCTTCTTCTGTATTCTCGAATACTTGAAACCTGGACGTCTTCAAAGCTAGGGTAAATTATATCCTCACCTACTGTTGTAACTTACTCCATATTAGAAACTCGGGTTCGATTGGGATTAACATTCAAAATAAAAATAAAAACACGATTTGCAAAAGCAAGTTTTTGAAATGCATCGAATAAAGTTTGTTTTCATTTCATATCAGCTCTTCCTAGTAAAATGCTTGTGCGTTGACTTTCTCCAAATTTGCAGTATCTTGGCGAGGTTTGACATCGGTATCTTTGATAATATGAGCTACGGACGCTGTTAATTATCCCATTTCTCCCTGACTTAGAAAAATAGGTTATAGCAGATACAATTTTTTATTCTTTTTTGCAAATGAACAGTGACATTAATTCTTATGGCGTTTTCTCTTTGTCAAGGGAGACGGGGCGACTTTCATATAAACGGGCTTGGAGTGAAACAGAATAAAAGTAACATAATTTGAAAAGAAGTAGCATTATAAATTATTCATATACACTTGTCTAATCTTGACAACCTGAGAACGGAGGAATAAAAGATTATAAATGTGTTAGGTTATGAAGAAGTTATGTTCAAGCAACTTAGCTTTTGATGGATTTATTACACATTTTTTTATATTTTTCTTGTTATTAAAGTCTTTCTTGTAGATATTTCTACTATCTACTGGGACATGAAGCGACGGCGCTGGCGTCATTTTAAGAAATACTTGAAAATACTCGACGGGTTTGTAAAGGTCTGGTAAGCTCAATTGGAAGAGTACTCGCCTGGATAGAGAAAGGATGTGGATTCGTTTCCCATCTTATCTAAAATAAATTAATTTTTGTAGTAATAATTTTTATTGACATAATGAAACATATTTTGTATCTCTCACCTAACTAGAGGTCACAGAAAATAACAAATTGCCGCACCCAACACACAAAATCGAACGAAACGAAGCAAGCGAAAGTGAGTGTAATTTTTCTTCAAGCTTAGTTTTTACGGCCCTGTGATCGAGCTATAATTTAGAAATAATCGAGTAATCGATTCTCGTTAGATTTTCTTGGTTGCAAACATTCGACTGGTCCATTACATCTTTCAGTAGTAATAGTGACAATAAAAATACCAAGGCACTAAATTAACAGTATAATCATATAGTATTACTAGCTGTCCCGGCCACGCGTTGCTGTGCCGACTGCAGTGCCATCTGCCGGACTGATTTGTGAATCTAAACCATTCTCAGATCAGAGGAGTTCAGTGACATACACACTCACAGAAGAATTATATATATAAAGATTGTAACTGGTGGACGTTGTTGGTCGTCGTCTTTGTGTGTAGCTGAAAATCAGCAATTAATTCGTGATGCGAGTAAATATAATGCTGAGCTGCGACACTTGCGTACTGCTGCGGCACTAATGCACATTTTTGTTAAGGACCCGATCTTGTTATTTGCTAATAATAGTATTGCTATAGTATTTTTGTTAATAACTGTGTGTGTGTGTATGTGCGCGTGTATGTCTGTCTGTTTGTCTCTTTCTCTCTCTCTCTCTGTGTGTGTGTGTGTGTGTGTGTGTAGTACAAAATAAGGCTATTATCTATCTATTTTTCTTACTTTTAATATATTTTCCCCTCTGATAACGGATTAGGCTTAGTGTTTGTGTTAACATAACTATGAAATATTGCCATGCAAAACGTCGGGTGTATCGTATCCGAAACGACGGGACAAAAACGAACCTTATATCTATCAAACAAGTTCTAAATCCGATTATATATTTTGATTTAAGGCCGACCCGTCTCGGCTTTGCACTGGTGGACTAAATTCTTTAATTTTTTTCTATTATTAAATATTTTTCCGTTAGCGCCATCTAGCGTCCGGTAGATGAACTACTTGCGGTTAACGTGTTGCTATGGTAACGCATATACAATGGGAAAAGAGCGGACAGTCAAACACACAAACCACTCTGATCTTAGATTATAGATTAACTGAGAACTATAGATTATTATAAACATTTTTTTAAATAAATTATCGGGGCTATATAGAATTAATAGTAGTATTAAAAGGAAACACAACTAATTAATTTTTGGGCTGTCAACAGAAACAAACAGTAGGGCGTGCCGTAAAAAGGAGTATGGATATGATTAATGGTCACAAATGGAAGTCTCGTTGACAGTGAAAAAGAGAAATGGTAAACACTCTTTTTAGTTTCGGGAAGTAATAAATCAAATACGAATGTATCATTTCGTGTGATTCACCTTTTCTTTATGATGATAGTAATATTATTCATATACCTTACGAAAAGAACTGCGATAAAAGTTAATGCTATTTCATTCCAAGATATAAACTAGCATTGATTGTTTTTTATTTTCTTTTATGAGGTTTAGAGATTTTAGCAAGATAGTATAACGATTCCAATATAAAAACGCCTTACATATCACATTTATTGAGATGGCAACTTCAAACCAAGCGATCTGAGTTTGAATCTCGCCAATATACAGTCAACTGCACGTCAAGATATTAAACACTTAGATGTTTTGAACTCTCATTACATTGTTATAAAGACAATTTCATCTTTAAGAGTATAATGAAGTGTTGTCGGCTGTACTATGGACCTAAGCCCATTACTAACATTTTGTTTTCCACGAGGTGTAAATAGGAATATTAGACAATTACGATATTACTATAATTATATATTAGGAGTGTTCGAGGGTTTATTACGTTCTTTTAATCATTAATCACGTCTCAATTTGTTGATGGACCGCTAGGGACTTTATCGCTATCCATCTAATGAAGAGCCATTAAAAGGAAACAAAGAAATAAAAGAGTTAAAATATCAATCAAGGGAGCCGTATCTCATTCGTTGAGTTCCCAGTTTTGACCCAAGCGAACAGACTATATATAACATATTTAATAATATAATATTTATAACATTAATAATATATAATATAATATTTATAACATATTTAACGCAATTTTAGTGTACCTCCTACCTCATGTCCCGCCACAATAATTTCCAAATCTAGACATATTTCCATATCCAGACACAGCCAGCAGTCTTCCTAAGGTCATCGGTGCATTGGGTTACAGGGAATCCCACGCTTCCCTTGCCCAAACGTGACCTCTACTTATACTCCAACGATTGAAAGTAACAGCAGATGTAACCAGCTTCATCTATTTGAGATCGCTTATGCTTACGTCGATAATTTTCTTCTATCTAGTTCTTACACTTTCACGTTGTCTTTTTACTTTTAATAATTTACAAATATGTGCACCAAACGCTAGATTAAGCGCTTTGCGGCATCTCTATCAGTCAACCGGATAGGGTATATAACCAAACGATGTGTTTAATATATATTTTTCTATATGTAAATATATAGAAAAATACATATTAAATATATATAGATGGAAATGATTTATTAAAAATACAATAAAAAATATACTTGAGCATACTCGTAATACTACGTACTTACAATGAACATACGAAAATATAAAGTAACACCTGATACAGTTAATGACTCATACAGACTTAAAATAGTGGTTACGTACCAGTTCGTTAAATGCAAATTTGTTCTTTCTTTTATTTGGAGTTAAAGTCAAAATCAAAATCAAAATTACTTTATTTCATAGGCCCTTGCGGGCACTTAAAATCGTCAATTTTACAAGAGAGATACAAGTTTCAGAATCGAGTTGCAATTAGCGCGAAGGATTTGGAAACGAAATTAGTTTAATGAGCAATATTATATAATAAAGTGGCTAATAGAGCAAAGGTTAAGTTGGTGAGCGGCATTCTGAAATGGAAACCTAGTATTCAATTATTTAAGTAGACAATCATTTGAGCTGATGACAGAAAGTGTATCCATGGTAGATGAAGGGTAGTTGTCAAGAAGGCTATACAACTTGTCAAGAAGCATTGAGCTTAAACAAGTGTAACAAAATAGAATGAGGGAGAATGGGAGAATGCTTTACCGCAATTTTGATTCTAGACGGTACAAAGAACTAAAGCCTAAATAAATATCGAAGGGTCTTGGTCGCCTTATTTATTCAATAAATCAAAAAATTGAAGCTAATACTGTCATTATTTTAAAGGTGTATTATTATATAACCTTTACGTCACTGAACATTACTGAATCATTTGCAAGTTCGCAAATTGGGAGGCCTTTCCGAGAAGAACTGGCAAAGAAACTTAGGCAGATGGACCGAACTCCATCTTACATTTATTATTTACAAAATGCGTCACTAAGTCTCGCAGTATATATTTTTGTTTGAGATATTATTAAATATGGAGTCGTAAGCAGATGAAACTTTTGTCATACGACGAATATGTGATGTGTTGTATTTATTTTAATCTATTATTTTTGGACAACAAAATTCACAATGAAATTACATGGCAAAAAAATGTTACCAGGTTACTGACGAGATTGCAATCCTAATTGTGTAGACACATTTTACAGAAGAGTAACAATATTATACTATTTTTCAAGCAATAAGTTTAATAATTATGACAATTATTTGTAATGTGTCACTCATGTTTGCGCAAGAACACACTGACGACTTCTATGCCATTAAACCGGCTTCGAGCTAGCTCCAACAGTGTCCTGACAGCCATTTCGAGTAAAATAGACTGTCCCATTCTTAAATATTGGGTGGGACAATTAATCCGAAAGCTTACTAACATAAATAAAGGTACTAACTAATATTTTTCTGGACCAATTAGTTTACACATGACTTGATTTTAATATTTTAAGTTTAGTAATTGATTTTAATTGTCGTATTTTTAATTTGATTTCAGTAATTTAATTTTTAATGATTGGTTAATTCGATTTGTATATTTTTTTACAATTTGATTTTATCAATTTGATAATTATAAGGAAGATACCATATTCATACTAACTTAGTTTTTAAGTTACTATGTTACAAACAGATTTGTTCAATCTGTTTCTCGAATGAATGATTCTTGGATGAAAAATATCCAAGTCGGTTTTACCTTAAATAACTCGTTTTATAGCCTTACCAGCGTGTTTTAAAAAGAGGTATTATTCTTGTACGTTCGTTGGTAAAATTTATTGTTAGGAATCTGGAGATTGCGCTTTAGGGTGATAGCTTAACGATTCATCGAGCATTGACCATATTCCTTAGAAACTAAATAAAACTATAAATTAAACACGTAATAGAAAGCAATTATACATAATGACTATACATTTTGCGGCGTTGAAATTCATTATACAAATGACGTATAATCGCGCATAGCTTTAAAAATGTAGGGTGAATACAAAAATATCTAACGAGAGCGCATAAATCGGTGGAACCCGGGAAAGTAATTAGCATTTCTCCCCTGGGCTTAATTAAAACGTAATATTCTTTACCGATTATGTATACTTTGTGTATCTTTTATTTGCCTAAAGAGTCGACCGGTAATTAAGAAAAAAACTTGGTGAAGGCGAACAACTTAGTAAAACGATCGGCTGGTAACGGATAACATTATGTTTTTTACTCTTCAGTCCTTTAGTAAAGTACAATTGGTTGAACAAAATAAAACGAAGGTCGCTAGACGAAATAAGCTGATCCAGTCTATCTTGTGTCCTAATGCGTCCCGTGTCAAAACAAATGGTTTAAATATCGTATTTTATTGTACCGTTTCTCGGTACAGGGTCTCCCGCAATTAATTAACTAACGGATGGCATACCTTCTCTACTAAATACTCCAAAATGAAAGTACCTACATTTTTACAATACGAAGTAATCGTACTTTTCAATATTCATAAAAATTAATTACACAGATTTATTAGTGCAAATTAAAATGTTTAAATAAGGAACTGTTTGCGAAACATGTTTCTTCTTCATAATACAATATTGGTCATGACCAATATTGATGATTGCTCAATAGAGATATAAAGATATATCAAACTGTCACATTTTCTTAATTGATATTGAATTCTGTGTGTAAGACTTTATGTTGGAAATCGGTTGAAATGTTTTATTAGTACTAGCGCCCGTCCCGGCTTCGCACGTTTGGACAAAATTCTTTAAAAAATTTCTATTATTAAATATTTTTCCGTTAGCGCCATCTAGCGTCCGGTAGACGAACTCCTTGCGGTTAACGCGTTGCTATGGTAACGTTACTGCTACAATGGAAAAAGAGCGGACAGACAAACAACAAATTTGTGATCTTAGATTATAGACTAGCTGACCCGGTAACGCGTTGCTATGGTAACGCGTATACAATGAAAAAAGATCGGGGAAAAGAGCGGACAGACAAAAAGATAAACAACAAATTTGTGTTCTTAGAATATAGATTATTTCTAGTTTTTTATCAGTTGTCCATCTATACATCCAAAATATTTACTCATTGAGAAATATTGCAGGTTAGGTTTGGTCAATCATTTTTTGTCCAATTAGTAGCCAGCAATCTATATCAAATTTTGTCAAAAGTTTGTGTGCCGATGACAAATAGAGCTAAAAATATTTCGCTTAGAATTGAAGACTAGATTGTCGTAACACTTAAAATACTGGCTCTTCTCTTCACGAATATCATAACTTGATATCTGCACGAAAACAAACTAAATAATAACTTTACGTCAAACAATATTCTAATCGCAGTACGAAATCTGAGCTTCTCGAGGCCTATAATAAATACCCAGGAACTGTCCCCGGTTTTCGTATTATTGAACCATGACCGTTCACGATTAATAAAGGCCTACAGCTGGGATCGGGTTTAGGCGAGCCTTTGTCTGAGGCTTACGGCCCTGCGACATAGAACCTCCTTAGAATTCCTGGGGATAACATGATTTAAACATGTGTATTATATTGGTACACTCTACTTAATAAAGTATAAAATACTTAAATAAGTATAGAGATGACAGTGACTTCAGAACAACTAGTTGTGCTCATCGAACAAACTTAATAAGCCGTTTGTTTAGAAACTAGAATCACTACCGTAGCACCAAGCCGTAAGCCGTACCGTAGGCCGTCGCACTGAAACTAATGTTCTGAGATTTTTACTATAAAATAAAGGGATAATTAATAAAATAATAAATAATTAAAGTAAATTTTCGATTCGTATGTGTCAATATTTTAACAAACATTTTTATTAATAATAAATAATTAATAATAATATAGGGTGACTGATCCAATTATCAGCACTTTTAGAGTTAGTCCTAACTTAAGCGCGTTTATAACAATGAAAAATACTGTTTCAGTCAGTAAGATGATTATTTGAAAAAAAAAATGTTTATCTTTATTAATTTTTTTTTCGATAGGCAAGAGTAAAAAATGACCATATCACCATTTACTAGCACCATCACCACCAATTAATAGCATAGAGTGAGCCAATTCTCAGCACTGTGATAGTGGTACTGAAATTATATGAAATAAAAAATTGTTTTATTAGGCAGTACTATAATCATTTTTATTTAATATTTATTATAGACGGGTGTTCATTTTCAGGAGAGGATGGCATATTGTTTTTATGAATCATAAACTTGGTGATTAATTAATGTCTCCTGTGTTTCGTTAGCATTTATATTGTTTTCTTTTTTCTCTTGTATTTTAATAGCTTTTGTCTGTTGTTTTTTAGTAGCTATTGTTTCTTTCGCTTTTTTGTTTATCTTATTTGTAGTAGTTTCTACTTTCGCGTTATTTTTTTCTTCTTGTTTCAGTAATCTGTTCTTCTTACGAGTCGCCTGTTCTTCTTCTTTAAGTTGTTTAGCTTTTAATTTGTCGTTTTCGGTCTTCTGCCATTCAGCTGAAGTAAGAACAAATGACATTCTCTCTACATTTTTAACACGTTTTCGTTCAGGTGTTTTTTCCGTAACCAATACGTCCTGTAATTTGACTGGAGTTAGTAAATATTGATGACTATCAAGACTTAAGAAGTGCGCACTCCCAAGACAATCTTCAGTATTGTTAACAGATGATTCATTCATTGTTGCAGTGTTTATATCTTCCATTTCATCTACAAAATCTTCTGCTAATATTACTGGAAATTGATCAATATTGAGAAACTCGATAACATCTTCGTGGGATGTGGACGCATCAGTTTGATCATCAAATAACAACAAATCTTCTTTAAAATTCTTTCTGTTTCTGTTAGGCTTTCAAGCGGCGTTCTTTGCAGAAATGTAATTTTTTCTTGCCCTACAATCTTTTGTAAAGTTTCAAGTGTCATAACTCTATCTTTATTAGAATCTTTTTGTAATTTTGATTTGTCTTCTTTAGGTTCTTCATCATGTTTACTTCCTTTATGCAAACATTTTTTGTAGTTGATGGCTTCAGAGTTCCAGGGACATAAACCAGTAGTCCTGAATCCATTTATCACTGTTGTATGTTTGACACCAACCTCTAAAGCCTCCTTAAGAACAGGTACAAAATTATACTTTGTGAGAGTCTCCAAAGGATGATCTTTCCTCCATTTCAGGACACTTTCCTTCCATGCATATTTGAGAGGTCTAAAGGCTGACACGTCGGCTGGCTGTAGTATCCGTGTGGCATTGGGGTATAGAGCAATCAAAATAATCTCCAACTTGCTGCACAATTCACTCACTTCAAGACTAAGATGTGTTTTGTGCCCATCTACAAATAGTATGATGGGAAATGTTACTTTTTCTTTAATAAGGTATGGATAAAATACATTTTTGATATAATCATAGAAAAGTTCACATTTCATCCAGCCAGTATCGCTTAAACCAATGCCCCACTCATTTGGGATTGATGATGTTATATCCTTGGGAAGCCTCTTGTTGGGAAACACAACTAGTGGAGGCGTAATAACTCCGTTGGCGCAAAACGTAAACAGTACAGTAAGGGCTGTTTTGGCTGCAGCGTGATCCACTTCATACACGTCTCTTTCTCCTCGTTATGAAATAACTTTGCCACTCTTGGGACATAACTGAAAGTTAGATTCATCCCCATTAAAAACACGAGACGCATTCTGTAAGATGTCAAAGTAGTTATTTTCCTTAAGATAAAACTCAATTTTGTGGAACCACCCTTTGATGTCTTCTTCTGATACATTAGCACTGGCTGATGTTACAGCTTCGGCAGTGCGTTCACTGAGTTCTGGATGACGGCGCATAAAAAGGTTATACCATTTTCCACCAGGTATGTCATCTTTAAAGGGGTTTTCTCTTCCTTTCTTCTTTAAGAAATTTGCAACACTCAATTGTAAATCAGTCTTTCTTTTTGGGAATCCTTTCCGACAGCAATCTAAAACCCACTTTACTAAAACTTCCTCTTCTTCGTTCGACAATATTGCATCAGGGCCTGGTAGCTTCTTGCATGGCTTTCTAAATCGCGACTGGATAGTTCCTCTAGGTACATTGAAGGTTTTCGAGGCCAGTTTTTTGGACATACCCTTTTCTACTGCATCTAAGGCTTTTAATAGATTTTCGTTAGAGTATTTTTTTCTTTTATTGGGCATATTTACTCTCTTTGGTTTCATGGTAGGTGGGTCTGAAAAATGATAAAATGCTAGGAAAACCAAATTATCAGCATGCTTTTGATCTAATTATCAGCACTATGCAGACAAATGGCAAATGTAATTTAAGCACCATGCTAAGATTTGGATTCTGAAGGTATAAACTACTTTTACGAAAAAAAATGAATTCTATGCATCAAATAAACACGGTTTGCAATAAAAAAATTGTAATAAGTATTTACGTACTATTTTCCATTTATCAACACCAGTGCTGATAATTTGGAATTCGCAAAATATATGATCCATATATCAGCATCACATTTTTTAACAATATATCACCATAACCTCAAATTTTTCTTTTCAAACTATCTTCATAAACTATCTAAGAAATCAGATAAATCGAAAGTTTCAGTATAAATTATCTAAAACATCTAATATAGTATATAAAATGTAAACACGTGAACTTACCTTCAATCACTAAGAACAGGCAAAAGCAGGACAAACTGCAGGACACAAACGTTTCTTTACAAAATTTGCGCCATTTTGAAGTCGGAAAGTATGGTATTGCCAGGAGTAGGATTCCAAAAACATCAATTTATTTATTTTTTAAGTAGTAACCCAAATTAGTTAGTGACAACCTTATAATTTTACTATTTATTCGGAGTGCTGATTATTTGGTGCAGTGCTAGCATTTGGATCAGTCACCCTATATGGATATATAAATTTTCTTAGAGACTACTTCATCCTAAAACAAAACAAAAAAAGAGTAGGATGAGAAAATAAGGGACGTAAACAATGTATAAAAAAAGAATACCCTTTCTCAGCATTTTGCCGTTACGTTTCATATATATTAGATGTATGAAACGTAACTGGCTATGAGAGAAGGAAAGATAGAAAATGTGTGCTCGCACCTCTTTTGCCTCTACAGTAATATATGAAACGTAACTCTCTTTCTTTTTATCTTCATTAACTTACATCTCTCTCTCAACTACCATCCGCCTCGCTTCATCATACTTTTCGTAACACTCTCGTCATGCATTCACCAGCTTGGGGAGTCCAAGTCAAGCTGTGCGTAAAGAAGTTTTACTTGAAAAAGTTTGTGTGTCAGTTCTGACGCACAACTGGAGTTTACTTCTTAAACACGATTGTCTTTGAACAAGCACAAAAAATAATAAAACAAAACTTCAAAATAAAAGTGAAAGTTTCACACGATAGATTGCGCACAAAAACGTAACGCTGTCATTCGATCACTAAATTTTACTCTTCATATTTTTTCATGCCGGTAAATTCCAATCAGTGGTCGTCAGAGTGTGGGCAGGCAGCCATTGAGGTGGACCGACGATCTGGTCAAAGTTGCCGAAATGTTCTGGCAGAGGAAGGCCCAGAACAGGGAGGAATGACGGGCAATGCAGGATGCCTACACTCAGCATTGGATGGCGAAAGGCTGAAGAAGTAGAAGAAGAAGAATTTCCGAAAATATAATAAGTATACACTAGATTTAAATAATTACTCTTTTGATGATAAAATAATAATATTGTTCTGCGCTGGAACTTCAACTTTCTTGGCGAGCGTTCCCGTCCTTTGATAAGCACACTGTAAATTTCAGATCTCTAGGTTCAACGGCTTAGGCCGTCGTTGTGTGTCAGTCAGTCGCTGATCACAAATCATTTATTTTATAATAAGTAAGTGGGTGATCGCTTGTCCAGATGGCTCGCACAAAGTTAAGCAATGACGCGATCTAGATCTTTTGTTACGCGCTTGCCTTGATGATCCAATCGCAACTTGAAGAGCCCTAAATTGTATGTAGTACGAAACACAGACTCAGGCAAGGAGTTCCACTCTTTAGAGATAAGTATGATTAGAAGTCGAACCAAAACGCTTAGTGCGACTCTTTGGTATATCAACCATATAATGGTGACGCCATTGTATATCTGGCTGTCTGAATATACATTTCAATGGAAGAATTCTACTAAACTCTTCTTAAATCTGGCGTCGATTAGTAAGCACAGCTTTGTTCCGCCGTCCCCATTTTTTCATCGGATAAATCAGACTTACAAATAGGTGCCACCGTTATAAGAGTGAAACTCTTTGCCTGAGTTTGTGTTTCCGGATAAATACAATTTAGGGGTCTTCAAGTCACGAGTGAATAGTTATCTTCTACGCAGGTGCATCACATCTTAGGTCGCATCGTCTCTTGCCATCAGGCGAGATAGAGGTCAAGTGGTAAGCGATAATTCAAAAAAGTGCTGCTGACTAAAGATGCGGCCAAGACCAACGGTTAATTTTTTTTTATTAATTGTTTCGAATGTGTAGAGTTTTAAACCACCTACTATATACCTTATTGGTTTGCGTAGAGCTTTTTTGGAGCGGAGCGAGCGAAGCTCCCATGGATCAGCTTCAGTGGCGCAATGTCTGTTACACCATAACTTCCCGAGTTCTTAACCGAATATTTTTTGTGTGGAATCGAATCAACAGGTTTAGGACCAGATTGTGACGGAGCCCGAATTTTCAAATTTGCAAAAATTCCCATCGAAACAATTTTTTTTTCTTTTTGTCGCCTAGTAATGTATATTTCTTTATAATTCGGTTTAATTTTGATAAATAATAAAAAAATTGTGACTTCTGAAACACTATGGAGCTCGATATAGTAAAATTGGGAAAGTTTGAGAAAAGAAAATGAAGGCTGAAAATGTAATACTTATGGGGTTTAAGATACACTATTTTACGTTTAATATTTTTAACACAATTCGGATACATTTTAATATAGTTGGGGGAGTAAGAATTTCAGTCTAGTGTATAAATATTGTTTGTTGTTTATCCACTTGTCAGAAAGGGGTGGGTTCAATGCTGCGCGAATTTAAAAAAAATGTCGGACTCTTAGATAAAAATGCCATTTTCTCGCTAAATAATGTAGCTAGGACCAAACAAAAAATACGACCATAAAGCTGATCAAATAAAAAATCCACCACATAATAATTGGATCACTGTAACTCAACAATTAATCTTATTTTAAAAAAAACAACAGGCCGCGCGGAAATTTAATTATGGTAGGAAATGCTACCAGTGACTGACGAGGGGTGTTGGCTATTGGTAGCAATTGCTACCGTGGGCTGACAAGTGGATAGTGAGACACATATGCATAAGCATATAAGTGCTTATAAAATACGTGTGTAAAAAACAACCACGCCTCCGAGCCCTCAGATGGGATTCGAACCCACGACCTTTCGCAATCCGGGCGACTGCTCTGACCGCTGAGCTACCGAGACGCTGGCAAACGTGTCGAATTTTACAAACGTATTCCAACTTCTACTATGAGCTAGTATCGTTCCACCAATGTTGAACGCTAACTACCTTCAACATTGAAAGTAATATTTTTACAAATATTAAACAATCAATTAAGATGGAACCAGCTATAATTATGTTTTTATTTAATTTTTTGCATTCACAATGCAATATTTCTATAAGATATAAAATACGTGTGTAAAAAACAACCACGCCTCCGAGCCCTCAGATGGGATTCGAACCCACGACCTTTCGCAATCCGGGCGACTGCTCTGACCGCTGAGCTACCGAGACGCTGGCAAACGTGTCGAATTTTACAAACGTATTCCAACTTCTACTATGAGCTAGTATCGTTCCACCAATGTTGAACGCTAACTACCTTCAACATTGAAAGTAATATTTTTACAAATATTAAACAATCAATTAAGATGGAACCAGCTATAATTATGTTTTTATTTAATTTTTTGCATTCACAATGCAATATTTCTATAAGATATAAAATACGTGTGTAAAAAACAACCACGCCTCCGAGCCCTCAGATGGGATTCGAACCCACGACCTTTCGCAATCCGGGCGACTGCTCTGACCGCTGAGCTACCGAGACGCTGGCAAACGTGTCGAATTTTACAAACGTATTCCAACTTCTACTATGAGCTAGTATCGTTCCACCAATGTTGAACGCTAACTACCTTCAACATTGAAAGTAATATTTTTACAAATATTAAACAATCAATTAAGATGGAACCAGCTATAATTATGTTTTTATTTAATTTTTTGCATTCACAATGCAATATTTCTATAAGATATAAAATACGTGTGTAAAAAACAACCACGCCTCCGAGCCCTCAGATGGGATTCGAACCCACGACCTTTCGCAATCCGGGCGACTGCTCTGACCGCTGAGCTACCGAGACGCTGGCAAACGTGTCGAATTTTACAAACGTATTCCAACTTCTACTATGAGCTAGTATCGTTCCACCAATGTTGAACGCTAACTACCTTCAACATTGAAAGTAATATTTTTACAAATATTAAACAATCAATTAAGATGGAACCAGCTATAATTATGTTTTTATTTAATTTTTTGCATTCACAATGCAATATTTCTATAAGATATAAAATACGTGTGTAAAAAACAACCACGCCTCCGAGCCCTCAGATGGGATTCGAACCCACGACCTTTCGCAATCCGGGCGACTGCTCTGACCGCTGAGCTACCGAGACGCTGGCAAACGTGTCGAATTTTACAAACGTATTCCAACTTCTACTATGAGCTAGTATCGTTCCACCAATGTTGAACGCTAACTACCTTCAACATTGAAAGTAATATTTTTACAAATATTAAACAATCAATTAAGATGGAACCAGCTATAATTATGTTTTTATTTAATTTTTTGCATTCACAATGCAATATTTCTATAAGATATAAAATACGTGTGTAAAAAAAAAAAATTAATTGATTGATTGTTTAATATTTGTAAAAATATTACTTTCAATGTTGAAGGTAGTTAGCGTTCAACATTGGTGGAACGATACTAGCTCATAGTAGAAGTTGGAATACGTTTGTAAAATTCGACACGTTTGCCAGCGTCTCGGTAGCTCAGCGGTCAGAGCAGTCGCCCGGATTGCGAAAGGTCGTGGGTTCGAATCCCATCTGAGGGCTCGGAGGCGTGGTTGTTTTTTACACACGTATTTTATATCTTATAGAAATATTGCATTGTGAATGCAAAAAATTAAATAAAAACATAATTATAGCTGGTTCCATCTTAATTGATTGTTTAATATTTGTAAAAATATTACTTTCAATGTTGAAGGTAGTTAGCGTTCAACATTGGTGGAACGATACTAGCTCATAGTAGAAGTTGGAATACGTTTGTAAAATTCGACACGTTTGTCAGCGTCTCGGTAGCTCAGCGGTCAGAGCAGTCGCCCGGATTGCGAAAGGTCGTGGGTTCGAATCCCATCTGAGGGCTCGGAGGCGTGGTTGTTTTTTACACACGTATTTTATATCTTATAGAAATATTGCATTGTGAATGCAAAAAATTAAATAAAAACATAATTATAGCTGGTTCCATCTTAATTGATTGTTTAATATTTGTAAAAATATTACTTTCAATGTTGAAGGTAGTTAGCGTTCAACATTGGTGGAACGATACTAGCTCATAGTAGAAGTTGGAATACGTTTGTAAAATTCGACACGTTTGCCAGCGTCTCGGTAGCTCAGCGGTCAGAGCAGTCGCCCGGATTGCGAAAGGTCGTGGGTTCGAATCCCATCTGAGGGCTCGGAGGCGTGGTTGTTTTTTACACACGTATTTTATATCTTATAGAAATATTGCATTGTGAATGCAAAAAATTAAATAAAAACATATAAGTGCTTCTTTTATTAACTAATATTAACTTTTTGGTCACCCATACGATGTGTATCCCTTAAAAAAGTTCCTTACTTCTGTACTAATATGTACTTATACAAAATATTATCAATCCTAAAGTTTTGGTTCTGAATCCAATTAATCTTGATGTAGATTTCCATATCACAAAATTCAAAGAACAATGTAGTAATCTTTTGTGATTTGACTCAAACTTTTTAATTACTTAAAATTTCAATTTTTCGCTGTCGAAAGAGCTGACATTTAGTGTCTCATATTTTCTTTCATCTCGTCTTCGTCTTACGAATTTCAAAGTTCATAAGAATGTCACACTCAAACATGTGTCTGGCACTTACACCCACGCTTTGTTTCTTTATAACTTATCTTGGATGTAATGAAATTAAACACTTCATGTCTCTAATATCGTCTCAAATATTAAACTTGGTTTAATCGGAGAAGCAACAAATATGTGTATACAACTCTCCGAAACAAAGTCTTTGTATTATTTTGCTAAGAGGTCCTTGTTTGTTTCCGTTTTAAAATACAAAATGAAATATAACCAAAATCTGGGCGATTTCTTCTAACTATATTTTTAGAGGAATCAATAAAAGCAAGAACTAGGAATAGCTAAAACTGGGTTCTATTTTGTACTAAAAAAAATATAAAGAATTTATTAGTAGGATAAGTTAAACTTGTGTAAGGTGAGACTCAAACTTTAAGCGAAAATAAGTCATTGAGAACAGACTCGTTGTATTTTTCCAAGGGATATTTTTTAACTGTCGCCAGCGCCATCTCTTCGAGTTCGAGGTACTATTACCTATAACAAGTATCGAAAAAAAACATCCACAAAGTAAAGAAAGTTTAACTAAATCATATCAATTTATCTCAGGTGTTGTACAAGACTCGAATCTACCGCCTCTCGTGTTCAGGGCGATTGCTTTTTTTTTATTTAAGCTCGCGAAATTCCTGAGTAAACACACATATGGCAATGTTTAAGACTAAAAAAAGAAAACAATCAACACGAAAGTATTGATCATCCATGTTTTACTTTAGTCTACGGACATACACATAATTTGAGTGCAAAATAAAACACCCAAACGAATTATTTATTTATATCTCACCTAGATGTATGAAGCGTAAACGAAAAGTGACACTTCCCTTGATCTAGCTTAATGACAGAGAAAGATAGCAAGACTCTGAGGGAAAGAGAGGTCTGAAAAATAAGGACCATGTGTAAATATTTGTGGAGTAGGTGTGCAATAACTTAAGAGAAAATAAAAGAGTGGTGTGCAAAACATTTGATAAACAAACTCATTGATAAACTTTTATTCACAGGTCTGAGATAACCAAAAAAAGGCAAGTACCTACTAATAACTAGGAAGAAATAAAAAATATACAAAATCGAAGAGTTTTAAAAGAAAAATATAACAAAAAATCACCTCAGCTAACAAGTTGTTCTCAAGTGTGTCTCAAACCTGCTATCTTTGGATGTGCGGTTCACTGCTTTCCTAATATCGAGCCTTGCGAGTGCTCGTCGATTTTTTTTTGTATTTTTTCCTTTTTAGGCCAGGGTTGTTTCATCAATGAAAGGAATATCCATGCTTTAGAAAGAAACATTTTTACAAAACTTTGACAATCGATTAAAATGAAAGGGCCATTCAATTTATGATTTTTATATGTTACTTTTTTAATGCTCTCTTGTAGTAGAAAAAAAAATACTAGGCTTCTTCACTCGCTTTTTCTTTTTCTTAAATGAAAATTCAAAATATAAAAATCATAAAAAAATACAAGAATTTCAATACAATCCCCTATAGTAGATTTGTTTGCCGATGGGTGGTTTGATGCCTGTAATTTTTTAATTATTCAAATGTTTATTTGGTAATTATCATTATTAAAATATGATGATGGTGATATGCTAGCTCAGTACGATGATATTGACCTGTTGCAGATAGTTTGGTTATTTATTAAAAAGTGTATCCGTTTTTGTGTGTTTCGTTTGAGCATATATATTAGTGTTTGTTTTAATCATATAATTTTTTTGACTGATTACTTGACTTACATCAACAATTGTTTTTGTATTTTTGACATCTCTTATTAATTGGTATATTTTTGACCGTTTGTAATAATATTTCCTGGCATTTCTGAATTCATTCATAGTTTGTTAACTTTTTTATAATCTTTGACATTTTTGTTCTATTTATTTTAATTTGGTATATTTTATGATTTGCTTATGTGTTTTAGGCTACTCCGTAAACTAGCATGTGTATTAATAGTAAAAAATAGGTTTTGCCTCGCTAAGTATTTTGAAGTTGGACATTGTAACAATTGTTTTTATTTTTTATTGAAACTTTAAGTTACTGTTTAATGCATTTTTAATAATAAAATAAAAACATTTTTGAAATTATCAGTCACCAAAATAACAGAAAAGCTAAATCCCCCAAGATTAATGTAGCGGCACAACTGAGAATATCTCTCACGGCAACACTCACTCTTAGATAATTTTTGCGCTGACAACTCGTCGAAATAATTCTGTCCCGCTTCTGTCTCATGAATTTCGACTCTACCCACAAAACAATTCGCACAACAAATGTGCCCCCGTAATACAACACTGTCAGCTAATTGTGACATAGATATTGTACGACGTAACGCGAATATAAGGTAATGTGTTAAACATGTAACGTTGGAAGCACGTCGAAAATTTATCATGACTGGCAGGTACAATAAGCTCCGAACAATATTTAGTTATAAATATGAACAGTCTTCACATTTCATGTAATCTTGATTATTGTCATTATATGAGAAATGTTCTGTATTAATTAATTGTTTCTTTGAATTCTGTATTTGTGGTAACAACTTGTGATATTCATCTCTTTGCATATCTTTAAGATGTAGCTTGTACGCTTCGTGCACCTTTTTATGATAAATAGTGAAAGAAGTGAAATTCTTGATATGATAAAGATAATATACTTTTATGTTTTTATTGTTTTATTATTAAAATGCATTAAACAGTAACTTAAAGTTTCAATAAAAAATATAAACAATTGTTACAATGTCGAAATTCAAAATATTTAGCGAGGCAAAACCTATTCTTTTTCTTTTAATACACAGGCTAGTTTACGGAGTAGCCTAAAATACAAAGCAAGTCATAAAATATACCAAATTAATATAAATAGAACAAAATGTCAAAGCTTATAAAAAAGTTAACAAACTATGAATGAATTCAGAAATGCCAGGAAATATAAATACAAAAAGGTCAAAAATATACCGATTAATAGGAGATGTCAAAAATATAAGATAATATATTGGAATTTTGGATGACATATTCTTTTTGTGAATGTGTATATTAATATTTTAGAGTTAATTTTTCACGATAAGTTTTTAGTTTGATATTGTTGTATACATATTAGTAATTTATATTAATAAACATAATAATATATTTAACCGAATTAGTTAAATAATTACTGACTAATAAATGATATGATAACTGACATGAGTACACGCGGTGTGATTACCGATGACGAACTATTCATAAAATGGCTGAAATTAACGAATGTGGAGTAAAATGCTTAGATGACAAAACCGTACGAGTTAGCTCGTACATAACTGTTCTTTTTTTTTATATTGTAATAATGAATATTGTTCTAACACCTTTTATTTCATTTAGAGGCTTTTCCTTCTTATAAGGTATGTCAGCTTTTAGAATAGCTTACACTAAACAAATATAAATAAACGGGAACAATTATGTGACTCAAACCAAAACATGCTAACAAGTTCTTTAAACGCAGATTGTGGATCTGCTAATAAAATTTCAAAAATATCTCTACATTTAATCTATTTATTTTTTGTTGCTGCATAAACGACTCCCTCGCTCCACTGTATTTGACACATTCAAAAAACATGATGTCGTCAACAGTACCACAAGTTTTAAAATATGGAATAACTAGTTTCAACACCTTTCGTAATACTGATATACTGTTGGTAATTTACTACTATATATAAATATATATATGAATTTTCACAGCCGTTCAAAGAAATACATACAAATCAATGTTTCTAGTGTAATTTGAAGTATAGGTTTTAACCATTTCGGTGTTGTGTGGTGAACTTGGAAGCGTCTTCAGGAAATAATTTTAATTACCCGTCGTAATCCTATGAGGTAGACTTTTTTCCTCGCGCTGACGTTTTCAATCGTCGGTCACCCTAAACGCTCAATTTATTGTCAAAATACATCTTCTTTGAGCAATCGATCAAACGAAATGACTTTATTAAAATTTATCCGATAAGTGCGTGATATGCGAGCGGGCGGGCGAGCGGAAAATCAAGTGCTTGATTAAACATAAAAAAAAATATGATAAGAAATATTTCAACTTATCTCCGCTGCCGGACGGGATTCAAACCCACATACCCTGACATATACTCTTCTAATTGAGTTTCCAAGACCGAGATCTTCACAGACTGAGAATTTTGCTAAGCATTTCTCAAGCTCATATTAACACTATCTCTGTACTACGTACCTAAAACCAGGGATTCAAAAACACCTTTTTAGGGATACACTTTCATAAGGGTTACACATTGAATCTGTTACAGATTTTTTCCTGTATCACTTATTTGGGTGTTTTGAACCTGTTTTGCGTCGAACACTTATAAAAGTGTAACATATATAATGTTTTCTGTTACCAATCTGTTTGAAACTGTTCTACGTTTAACTATCTATGTGTATACACAGTACACCAACATAGGCATTTCAAAGTACCCAAATCATTAATGAGCTGTCGCATAGTTATGCCAATGTGAACCTTATTGACTGTAACAGATATTGACACTTATGAACCGGTATTTTCTAAAACAGATTCAAAGTGTTACAGTTTCTTTCTGTTTAACTTTTAAAACAGAAATGAAAATCAGTGTTCAGAACACTCTATTCGGATACCGCTAAAATCCCTGCCTAAAACATCAACTGGTTCATGCTTATTTTATTTGCTAACTAATCATAGATGAATTCATATTTAATATGAAAGTTGTTTCAGATGTGATATCATTATAATTTTTCAAAATTAATAAACATATGTAAGATTGTAGTTTTTGACGTGATAACGTCTTATAAATTGGTTGCGGCTGGGAGTCACTTATGAAAAAGTGTAACGCTCGGTAACGTTACGATGAGTCACCGAACGAGAGAGAGGCCCGCCGAATGCCTTGCGTCTCTCTCCCACTCAACTATGATCGGTCTGCCGCGCGCATTGTGCAATTTAATTATATTCATATCAATAAATATTCTACCGAGAAAAAGACGTTGTCACGTAAAATCTTCGCCCGTAAAACCGACTTTACAGGCAAAAAAAAAAAAAAAAAAAAAAAAAAAAAAAAAAAAAAAAAAAAAAACCCGACTTTTTGTATTTATTGTAGTATTTATGTGGATTTTTCACATTCCTTTATGAACAAAAAATGCGATTTGTTGTTCTTATAATGTCAATAATGTTTCAAACTACATTAACTTGCCCGGCTACTTCATCTGGTAAGATAAAGGCTTCTGTCACTAGTGGGACCACGTTCGTAATACATTGGCGAAGTTTGAACTGGGTCCGCTTTGTTAAAAGCTAACAATTCAATTCTTTTTTATATTTCTCTTTGTTTCTGAAGTTTAAACTTCTGGATGACTGTGAAAAGGATTGTCATTCATTAAACAGAGTTTCTGAAAAGGAGTCCAAAACATCGAAATTCTTTTTTTTTGTTTAGTAACGTTTTAAAAGTTTTTTGTTACAGAGTACTATACTTAAATTTATTAAAAGGCATCTATTCTCAACTTTCATACCATTACGTTACGGTTGAATTTAATATGAGACGCACGGGACGAATAATAAGTCTATAGGGATCAGTGTAGACGATTTACATCATGGGCTTCTTATATAAGTGCTAACATTTTAATACAAGTACGCAACTTTTAATGTTATTGCATTAGCCATAGAGATGTTTTTTGTATTATCTAAAATTTGAAGACATACTATCTTTTCAAATGGGACAGCCGGAAAGTACATATCTATCGTAATTCTTAACGGTACCAATTACTAGCCTCTCCCAACTCCTCGACGCATTTACGAATGGCGACAGATAGCGAAGACCTACATAAATATTTGTGAATTCACTTAATTTAATTACACTCTGGCTACTTCGTCCTTATTACATTTTAATTTACCTTGCCGATTACCTACAAAGTCAACCGACAGAGAAACTTCGGAGTTTGTCAGCTATTAAAATATTAAAATGTGTGCTAATTTTAGTCTTTGAGGTTACATCACTAAAGTATGCATAATTTATAATTAGGGAGGAAATTGATTATGGCACGCGTAACTGAATAAAATGCGTCACTTAATAAGAGTGCTTTATTTTTTTTAAACGTTTCTTAAATATTTTAAAACTTGATTTATTAAACACAGAATCAAACATTTCCAAATAGGTTAACAATGACTCTACCTAGACTCCTAGTCTTATAGTTATCATTAATGAGGTTTAATAACTAATTATTGGTTTAATTAAAGCTCCATAATTATTTACTACATAACATCCGTTATCTTAATTTCTTACACCACACCGAAGCCTACCCCAAACCTATAAGTCTGGTATTGTGAATATTAAGATAACGGATACACAAACATATTTTAAAATTATAGAAATGTATATATAAATATCCTTTAATCGAGTACAAATGCACATATTATTCACACAATCTGCCTGTTCCGGGATTCAAATCTAGGACCGTTAATGCGAAAGGCAAGATACTATATAAATTACTAGCAAACAATTTTCCTGATATTTGCGAAAATTGGTAAAATAAATAGATTATTTTTACTGTAAGGTTTTTTAAGATACTCAAATAAAGATAAAACATTTTTATATAAATTTGCAGAGGTTGCTAAGAGCTGGATGGTGCGAATGCTTATTTTTTGACGAGGAGAATTTCTGTTATTAACTTCCGCAATCTAGGTGAGCCGACTGCGAGTCTGGGCACTCTGGGCCTCTCCGCTGTCGCTAAAAGACCTATCACGTGATGGGTCGTGTGGCATACTCCGCTAAAAGCCTTTTTACCGCTCTTTACCAGTTGCCCTTATGGGTTGGTGGAAGCTCCACTTAGTGCATTAGGCCTAAGGTTGTGGAGGTAAAAAATATTATTTCGAGTTACTCCGTCCTTTGGTAGGTATGTATAGCTATGGTACGGCTCTATTTGCGTTAAAATATAAGTATATGATATATGTCATTGTTATTTAGCTTTGGATTTACATCAATGATAAATATAAATTACTAATTTAAGAATTATATACACAAAATCTTACTTTTGATGACACTATTGTGTTTGGTTTTGTTTTTACGAAAACTTTGGATTGATAGAATTTGATCTATCGACATTTCCGTATCTACTTTTTCCTTAAAAAATAATAAAAATAACGTGAAAAATAATATATTTTTTTATTTGAATTTCATTCTTATTTAGTGTTATTAAATAAATACTTACTGAATTTTTATCTCAAAGCATTGAATCAATTAGTCAAATTGATCAATATATATCCGATATATATAATAAATATTGAATATTTTGATGTTTATCAGATATTTTTGAACCCTGTGTCCAAAGTCTGTGTCCAAACAGTCGGGAGATTAATAGATTGATGGCGGTCCCATTATCACATCGACTGCCGCAGGCACGGGCCACGTTTAATTATTGTTACCCTTTCGCGCCTACTAGTTGAAAGAAGATACTTATTAAGAGATTAAACAGACTTTTTTCTCGCTTTTAATCATTAGTAATTACTAAGTTTAGCTTTTGATTTTCTCCAGCCCTTTGTACTTTCGTTTTTAACTAACTGGTTTATGTCAATTGTCTCTGTTAACCGCTAATACCTATTTTCTCTCATTTCAATGAGTTGTCTGAAATTAAAAAAAAACTAATATTACATAAAATATTCCAATCACGTGCTATATGCACGTGTCACAGTCACAGTAATCTATTATCTCGCTGCGGTTACTTCTTAAATCACTCTTTAATTCGCTCGGCAAATTACTTCCTAATAGCTTCGAGCGTAGTTCAAAATAACGCGGTCGCGCTTCTATTTATACATGCGCTTAAGCTAAACCACGCAGTCGACCTTCAAATTTAGATTCAACACGTCGAGTTCATATAATCCTCGATTCACGTTCGCGATCTGTTTTGCTTATTCGCCTGCGCGGCATGTACGCACGTTTCTCTCGAACATTATAATATAATATATATGGTTATAAAATGAAATGAAAATAACTTTATCCAAATGCACTTAAAATAAGTTGTTTTGAATCATCCAACATTTTTAACTACCACTCATTCAGGACGTCTTTTAATTGACAAGAAGAATGGGCGCAAGAAACTCGTCAGCTTTAACAGAAGTAACGACATTTACAATATAATACGTTGTCATCATTCATAATCCACAAAAAAAAAGATATTCTGTTATTACAATAATAGTAGTGTAATGATATCATTATTTCGTTGATTACAACAAAGTCAACAAGTATCTGTTTTAAGTAAGTATCCCTCAACATTGCAATAACATACAGAGAATAAACGACTTTAAGAAAGCAACAAAGATGCATGTTAACTATACATGATTTATATGATATTACATTATACTCGTATTCATCATACAAACATCTGCCCCTTCCGGGACTCAACGCCAGGACCATCGGTACTAAGCGCAGGATCACTACCGTTTGACCAAGCGGTAGACAAAAATATGTATAATCTTATACCAAATGTACTTTTACTCAGATAAAAATTTTAGAAAAATCCACACTGAATTTATTTTCAAAGACAAATGATCATGACAATGATAATTCTGCCTACCCGAGACGAGGTCTCTTTCCTGAAGGTAGATTATATTACCTTATCCGAGTCTGCGCTAGGTATACGTAATGGTCTACCTACACTTTCAAGTGTAATGTTCCAAATATTGAGTGGAGCGGGTACTCTATGGTTATTCGGCAATTTTTGTCTCACCCATGTTTATCTTAAGATTCGTTTTTTGAGGTCTTTTCCATAAGAATTTTATTTGCTGAACGCTATACTGAGGAAGCATTTCCCTTTCATACGACCCAAACATACTATGCAGAAGGAGAAAACACAATTTTACACCACAACCCCGACTAAAATCAGTATTCGCTTAACGACAATTCAACAACCCAGTCATCCTTGGTCACAGTTGATCGGTGATATGCTCGCTCAGCACGATAATGTTGACTTGTTTGCAGATAGTTTAGTCATTATTTGTATAACAGTGTATCCGTTTTTGTGTGTTTAGATTATGCCTATTGGTGTTTGTATTAATGTTTTTGATTATTTTGTGTTTATTGTGTATTAATCTTTGACATTTTTCCTATTAACATGTAAATTTGATGACTTGCTTGTGTGTTGGAGGCTTCTCTGTAAACTAGCATGGTAATTTTATTTTAAATAAAAAAATTAAATAAATAACCACAATAACAAAATTTTAAATATCTATGCTCTTACATACTACAAAGCTAGATTAGCAATGACAGAATGGCTTAAAATAATAAATTAAGAAGACGTCGAACGCATTATCAGTCACAACTAAAGATATTTAAAACTTAAAAGGAACTCGCTTAAAAGGAAACTCCGGCCACAATTTACTTCAAATCTAAACCAAATATATTTCATTTGAAGAACTTTATCATGAGCAAAGCGAAGGTGTGTTGGCCGCAATTAAAGTTGATGCAGTATCCAAACCAGTCGTTTAAAAATACCCTCCAGCGAAGCATTGAACAGTTTCGAAAATATAACGTCACCCTGTCTCGCTCTTCGTTGCAGTTAGATTGGATTTGGGCTTTAGTTCTGTAATCGGACCGACAAAATGGCGTTTTCGTATTTACAAATCTTTTTTGTTATGGAGGAGTGGCACCCCCTAAAACAGACATTATTATGTTTAAAAGGGGACACCAGCTACAAACTGTTGCTTGGATCGTAACTAAAGATTTTTTATTACGAATTAACCTCAATTAAAGTTAGCACGACAGATAAAAAGGCAATTACGGTAGGTGGATATCATTCCATTCTTTATTTACTTACCTAATGAATTGTCATTTGTACCACCGCCCCCTGCGGTACTCATATTACAGGAAATCATAAACCTTCGACTCGCCTATGTTCGTATATGAAAATACTGAAATAATTTACATGCAACTCACTGATGTTTTTGACGTGACAACGTCTTATAAATTGGTTTGCCGGGTGACACTTCAAGAAACTGCGTTACGCTCCGCTCACGTTATGCGCTTACAATGAGAGCGAGTGAGAGGCACGCGTCCCTTCCACTCGGGCATGGTTAGCCCGCCTAAGAGCGAGAGAGACAGACATAAAAAGTGGAAGGGACGAGTGCCTATAAATTAATGTTTTAAATATAATTCTTTGTATAAATAAATGTTTTAAATTGTTACTATTATTTCATCCTTATTCCTACTATACGAATGAATATTCACATTAAAATTATTTTACCACTCAAAGTCGTTGTCACGTAAAACTTTCGCCCGTATACCGACTTTACAGGCAACCAACCAGTTTTTTAATATTAAATACAGTGACCAATCTTTATATTCATGTTTAGAAATATATTTAAATAACTAGATAGATTAAAATATGTTATAAGTTATAATCTTTTACCCTCACATGTGTTCAGGCAAAATAAACGCCTGATGCTATCAAAATTTCAACGCATCGCCACCAGCTGCGAGAAGTGTAGTACTGATTGGACTACGGACTGACGCATATCCACTTTCTAGAAATATTTATTTTTTCATTACCAATTTATATAATACAATGAGTTCAAGCAAGTAATTCTGTAGTCTCAATTCTAAGCCTTTCAAAACATTGAAATGTGTTGAAATAACGGTTTGCCGTAGACAAATGTTATTAGTTCACCTGATTGATTGCTTGATGAATTGTTTATTGTCCACGTTGATGGTAGCTGAGCGTTTAACAGTTATGTCGGCAAATTTTTGTCATATATTTCGACGTTTTATTGATTGACAACGAAAATATGGCAAACACAAAATTTTGGGCATATATTATGTATATATATTATATTTTTTGATATTTTTACATTCATCATAATCCCAGATCAGTCCACTGATAAACATAGTCCTCTCCCAAGGCTCGCCATTTAGCACTATTATTCTCATATCACTGTAAAACGCTTTTCGTTCGTCACTTTTCCTGGTTTCACTCTAGAGCTCGTCTACCCCAGCCGACATCGGTTCTACAGGAAATATAACCATCCCACTGCCAATTTGTCTGCAAATCCGTTGAGCAATGTCACTTAGGTTTTCCGGCAAATTACTTGGATCCGGTTTCGATGTCTTTCGGATCCGAATAAAACCCGGAAAAAATCCCGAGTATTGCTCTCCCCATAGCCCGCTGTGTGGCTTTGAATTGGTGGGCTGATCATGCTGAATCTACGTGTCTGCTCCATATATAATTACGGTAAGGTGCTGATTACAGATTTATTATATTTGTAAATACCTTAAAACGTCCTACACAACATTGTTTTAAATTTTGTTTTAAACAAAAAAGATTTCGACAAATTGCGACAGTACGCGGCATCACTTTTCCTTTTTTGACTATAGCTAATTGTACATTTTATGTACTCTACTGTTATGAATTTTAATTATGATAATTTAAAATAACTCTGTTTACAGATCTTGACAAGAAGCTGTTAAAATATTATTTTTAATGATAATCTAGTAATTACTGTCAACCTTGTGTTATTGAAAGAAGGATGACCTAGGCATCACCCATAATACATATATGGACATAGATAATTATATAATACATACATAAGTGGTATTCTTAGAAACATATAAATACCCATGACTCAGGTATAATTGCACTCAAACCTCTACCTACCGTAACTCGAACCCGAGACTGTTTGATAAATGGGGAACAATCCGGTCCTAAACCTTTTGATTCGATTCCACACAAATCCGAAAATATTAAAATCGGTTAAGAACTCGGGAAGTTATGGCGTAACAGACATTGCGGCATTGAAGCTGATCCATGGGAGCTTCGCTCGCTCCGCTCCAATTATTATTATATATGTCCTTTTACTGAATAACACAGATACATTACACGACGAATAGTTGTAATTACCTACTATATTACTTGCCTACTATATTTATATCAAGGACATTTTTCTAACCATAAATTGACTCATTAATCACTTTTTTCTTGTTTTAGAAAGTGTTTTACTAAAATAGGTATTGTTTCGATAAAGTATTTTATTTTTAACATAAATAATTCTTTGATAAAATTAAACATTGTATATTTGCCAAAAGCTTTTGTTGTAAAAATAATAGTATTAAATTTAAGTTGATCGATATTGAGTATTAACGTTTTAACTTTAAGTTGAGAAACGATTGACCGTTTTGTGTGGGTTGGTGTGCTTAGTTCTTACACAATTTCATTTTGACCTAATATTCTTTAAAATGGACGTAGGATTTGCTCATAAACTACTTCATGACAATACATTTAATAAAAATAGTAAATATAACGTCGAAAGATAACTTTATTTTTTAACTACTTAGACTAAAATATAGTTTATGAAACGACTAGACTAAACTGTTACAAGATATTGTCAATTCATCGGATTTATATATACTCTTTAATGCACTTATAAAGTAATTGAACAGTATTCCGTAAATCTATAATCTAACCGCAAGTAGTTCGTCTACCGGACGCTAGATGGCGCTAACGGAAAAATATTTAATAATAGAAAAAATTTAAAGAATTTTGTCACCCGTGAGAAGCCGGTTCGGGCCGCTAGTCAACCCAAAAAATGCAAACCTATAAAATAATGGTTTTTATATTATCCTTATTAATCTAACTAAATGGAAATTCAAACTAATAAAAGTTTTCCTTACTAACAAAATTAAACCTATTAAACGTAACCCTAGCTATCCGACTAAATATTCTTTCAATGGGGTTACTGAGACCTTGGTTAACCTAACGAATTTTTCATCTTAAGCTGATTACCAACTTTATCTCTTCATGCTCTAGGTTCTACTTTACAACATTGAATGTAATTCTTTTACAAATATGAAATTCATTATTCAGAAGAAACTGTACATTTGACAGCTGGATTAGTACTTCTAAACAATTTTTTATACAATATAAAAAAAAAACAATAAATCGGAAGAGCATTTGCCCAGATAGCTAGAGGCTGTGGGTTCAAGTTCCACCTGACACAAGTTGAAATATTTTCTCGAAATAATTTCTTTACTCTTTGACGACCATTCGGTGCAACAGTAGCGATCCTAACTTTCGTACTGACGCTCCTAGGTTTGAGTCCCAGAAAGAGCAGATGTTTGTGTGATAAATACAAGCATTTGGACCTGAGTCATGGGTATTTATATATAATTCTATTAATATTCCTTTTTAATTTATAATATTTTGTATGTCTATCGCTTCACCCAGTATCCATAACAGAAACCTCACAGTGCTTACTTTGGGCTAGGCTAATTGGTGAGCTTGTAAGAAATATTTAAATCCCTGAAACAAAATAAAATTAACACGCTAAATTAATTTTTATAAAACCACTTCAACCGTATAACCTCCGCATTCAATTTCGTTGATGAATAAGATTAACTACGCAGTTAATCGGGTTAAAAATTATTTTATTTAAAATTGTGCACTGAGCGGAAGTTTAAATACTATTGTTACTATCTATGATATCTTTAATTCGAAAATATTTACATTACGATATTATCCACGTTTATCATACGGAAAAAATAAATAATCATAAAGCCAATAGAGTTATTCGCACGAAACGCAAACCATTACTCCAATCTTTGTGCAAGCTAATTTTCTCTGACAAGGAATCGGAGTGCCCTACATAATATTTGCGCAACAGGACTCGAGAAATATTCGGCGTACACTCATGCCAATCATTGCCAATAAGTATAATGTCTGATTTAGTGCTGCCAAAATATCGATAGTTTAATTATCGCTATTTTATTACAAAACAGCCGTACTAAAATTCTGAGGGACATATTGATAGTTACTATTTTTAAAAGCATAATTTTAAAACGCACACATAGTTTACCATGCATAGGTTAGGTTAGATATTTTTTTATCCATTATGAACCTGCAAGCTACGTCAAACAACGCTGTCTTATATAATGCCTTTCAAAATTATTACCAACAGTAAAACAATAGGAAGCATTACTGTAGTTTTATCGATAGTAACTACTAGCTAGGAGCGTGACAATATAATTAATATTGTTGATCACATGGGCCCTTGAACTAAATAAAATAACATGGGTATCCAAAGTTTTAAAACAAAGCTATCACTTTATTTTATTTTCGATAGTCTTACACCTTTTATTCAGTGTAGAAGCATTTCAAATCATTCTTCCGTAATAAATATTTAATATATTAGGAGAGATATGTTTTTTTCTTTTTGGGACAAAATGGACATTTAAATTGTTTCAGGCGTATACAATCTTTTAATTTTAATTTGTAACTGTCATTGAGTTTTGACATCGTGATTAGTAAAATTTATCTATTTTTCATGTCTGTAAATATATAATATGAACCTTCGTGTAGTTCCCTGCAATTAAGCCCTTTTAAAGGCAATGAAATTGATGGAATTACTTTTTTTAGACTACTAATACTGTCGTATTATTTTATCGATATATTTGCAATCGATTTTCAAGTATATAGCGGCACTAGTCTGTATATGGCGTCTTTGCATTAGTAGGAACAATTTATAAACAGTTTATATGAAAATGGTAGTAAACAGCATATGACCTTAAGATTTTTATGCGGTGACTTGATGGTGCTCATCATCATCACCAGTATAAGCCTATTAATGTCCTCACTTTTGGAATAACGGCCTTCCCTTCCCTGGGATATAAAAGGGAAAAAAAATTACGGTATATTTATTCTTCGTACTCATTTTTCGATCAGTGTTAGCAAAATTTTTTTGAACTCCTACAAAAAATAAAGGTTGCTGTACTAAATTATCAATATTTCACTCAAAAGCATTCAACGTTTATTAATATTTTAACGTCGTACACAAAAATTTCCCCGCAAAAAGCTTTTAAAAGATTTTGACAGATGCCTTCAGGCGTAACTCTCTCGAGAATGGGTCTCGAGATGACAGAGTTTCGGTTTAATTCAAAATTTAATCGTCATAAAAATAATACGCCTTATCATAAAAGTAATAATATTAGGGTGCTCTTAACGTTTCATATTGATGCCGAATGAGAAACACTCATTTGTTTATTATACCGTTTTGATGCGATGATGTATTAATGGAAAGTTTAATTTGAGTCGTATTGCCTTTGAAATAAAATACTTTATCCCAAATCACTTACGCGTTTATATGGATATCATCCTTTTATTGACGATCTTCGTGGCCGCGAGCCTCGCATAGCGGTTTTCATGGTAAAGTCACTTCGAGGTTTCGGGTTCGATCCCCAGCCGAGTCAATGTAGAAAACAAATAAAGTGGGTATTGTAGTACTATCGTTGTTTCTGAATTCCATATACTGAATATTAAAATCTATAATCTAAGATCACAAATTTGTTGTTTGTCTGTCCGCTCTTTTCCCCGCTCTTTTTCCATTGTATATGCGTTACCATAGCAACGCGTTAACCACAAGTAGTTCGTCTACAGGACGCTAGATGGCGCTACATTTATTTATGTAAACTTCAAGTTTCATCATTTTTGCAGAAACCGTTTTAACAAGATACTACGGAATCAGCAATCAGTCTATTTACTTCCCAACTATTGAGGTACACGCCATCCCAATGAATGAAAACGTCGTAGCAAGTATGGGTCATAACTTATCACAATTTCACGCGAATTCTTTTTTTATTTGTGTTTTTTTTTTTAATTAAGGAAACTTTACTAGCGTTATTCATGTAATATATAATTAACTTTACAAAATATTAACAAGAAGTACAGTAGTAAGCAAAAGCCATTAACTCCACGCTTTTTAGTCCTCCAAATAAATCATCAATTCTGAAATAGCCTTTACTTACAAGGCATTTTTAATGTGGATTATTCAGACGACTGCAGATGAGAACCAGGAGTCACCAACGGTTCAAGTAGCCTTTTTTAAATATAGATGGGTTCGCTCTTAATCCCAATCAAGCCCGGGGGCTAAAACAAGATCCACGTTGGAACGAGCTAACTCAGAAGTTGCCATTCCACCCTGGCTTTGAAAATGAACGGGTTGTAAGTTCTCGGAAATACAGACGTAGGGAGGGAGTTCCATTCCTTTGCTGTGCGCATTATGAGGGATGTTGCGAAGCGCTTGCTGCGACAGGTAAGAATAGCAACCAAGAAAGGGTGGTAGCCCGCAGAGCGTCTGGATGTCCGATGGAAAAAACGAGATGACGGTATGAGCAAATGCAGCTCCCGAACACACTCTCCATAGTACAGTCTGTAGAAGACCGAATCACGGAAGAACTTTACATATTTCCACTCTTGGAATGTTCGCTTAACCTACCTAATTGTCGTACTCTTTAACTACTGCAATATTGAGCTTCCATAGGACTAAATGTTACTATGATGTAATCTTTTATCAAGCATATTTATTAAATCAATTTTGGTATATTCTCCGCGTTTGGCAAATGGGTTGGGGATCGCAGATTCAGAAATTCAGAAAATAGTGCAGCGTATTATGTGACCTACAGAAAGTTTATAAATACCTCCCAGAGTCATTAGTCGCTTTTAACATCACCCTGAACTGTGAGGGAATGGTGTTTTTCTACTCTGCAGGTCACTACATCATAATATTAGTAAACTATGAAGAAGCAGTACCGATAGTTTATTTAGTATCATGCCAGATAGGGACGACCTCAGGCAAATTCCGTAGTTATAACTGTTGGAATAATGCTCAATTTTTTTCTATATATTTGCTCAGGAAATTCCAGATTTTTTTCCTACACACATAACACGCACAAGTTTCGGAACGCCTAGTAATATCAATGACAGTTTATTAAATCAATTTCGAATCTAGGCAATATTTTTAAGGTATCTCTATAAATAAAATACAATTATTTAACATTGATTGATATTGAAAAATATGGCTTCTTATTGCTTTCGCATAATTGATAATTTGATACTGTGTAACTTTTGAAAACATACCTTTTAGAAAAATATTCACATAAATTGACATTTTCATAGAGGGCTATCTAATATAAGTGTTATTATTAAAAATATACGCTGATGTCACCTTAAGATACACTTGGAAAAATACGACGGCTGGATCAAGGTCTCGGTAGCTTAATTAAAAGAATTGCCCGGATACCGATAGGACGAGGGTTTGAATCCCGCCTGACGCCTGAGAGAAGCGGTATTGTTTCTAGTTATATATACTTAAGATATAAAAATCTATCAGTCAAATGCTTAAATAACTAGGTCTGCAATGCTGCTGCTGTTTGCAAATACTGAGCGAAGCACTACCTTATCTAACCTCACCAAAATTTCATCAATGAAGTCTCAGCGGTTTGGCTGTGATCAGCTTTTGAATTTTTCTTTCAGTGATTATTCCTTGATGGTATATCCGATTTCAAAGCCTTGTTTTGCACATTAGTCACCACCACGATGTGTGTTTTGGCGCCAAATTTCATCAATGTAGTCTCAGCGGTTTGGCTGTAAGCAGCTTTAGAATTTTTCTTTCGGTGATTATTCCTCCATGGTATGTCCAATTTCGAAACTTTTTTTTGCACATGAGTCCGAACACGATGTGAGTTTTGGCGCCAAATTTCATCAATGTAGTTTCAGCGGTTTGGCTTTTTCTTTCGGTGATTATTCCTCCATGGTAAGTCTTTATTTTTTTTTACATAGCCTATGTCCGTCAGGTTATAATCATGTTTGTTCATGCCAAAATTCGTTCGAATCGGTTGAACCGTTAAGAAGTAGGAGGGAGACAAGCGAAATTTGTGAGTTGCCTAAAAGAGAGCTTCGCTCAATAAAAAATATAGTAATTACATCTTCTTTATCGATTGTTCGATACTTATAAAATTGTACATTCGATTTTTTAGATGGTAGTACCCAGAACATAAAGAGATCGCGCTGGCGTTAGTTTAAGGAATACTTGAAAAATGTCGATGGGTCTGTCAAGAAAAGAAAGAAGGAAAAAATTGAAACAGATAAACAACTAAAATTAGCTGTTACTACGAATCTATATACACTGGTGCTGCATGAATAAGAAGCTGGGATACGAAAACTTGTCACACGTTATAATAACTGCTTAATTATGGAAAGTGACTACGTAGTTTAAGTTTTGCTCTTTACAAATAAAAGTCAAATATTTAAATAAATACTAGTTTTATTACGGCTATTACTTGCCGGATGGTCCTTGTAATTAACCGACTCCAAAAAAGGAGGAGATTCTCAAATCGGCTGTATTTTTTTATTGTTTGTTACTTCATAACTTTGTCAATTAGAAACCGATTTGGAAAAACCTTTTTTTATTTGAAAGAGTAAACCTTCAGATTGGTCCCATTTTATTTTCATATCATAAATTTTAGTTTTTATACCATAGGTAACAAATAACGATTTCGGTGCAAACTAAATAATAAATAAAAATAAAAAAATCTTCAAAAAACTAGTTGCAAAATAACGCACTAAAAAGCAAGAAATAAAAAAAAATAACAAAAAAATAAACTGACTCCAAAAATTACTCTACAATTGCAAGCACCACTAAAAAGTTAAAAATAATATTTTTTGTCCATTCTATGCCTTTACTACATTAATACTAATAGTTATTTTTGGAGTCGGTGCCAGCAATCATCTACAAAAATTTTCGGAGTCGGTTTTTTTTGTTAAAAATTTTTTCTTTAGCACAAACGGTATATCTACATATTCTTCCCAAGCAATGTTCTAATATTGAAAATAGGTATGATGCTAGCATATTTTAACAATAAGCCCAGACTAAAGTAATAAAATATATTTCGCACGAAAATATTCGCAATATCGCATGTCAAAATACTTTCGATACATTCTTGAACATGATTTCTCTTATATTGAGACTCTCTGACATAGAGGGGCATCTTAATACTTTTGCGTGTTTCCAATGTGAAATATGTAAATATTTGGTTACTGAAAAGTTTTTTTTTTCATTTTGAAATTTTTTTTACTGTTTAATTTATGTTTTTTTTTTATTAGAAGATTCATAGTATTGTGTACTTAAAGTCATCCACTCGTCTTACAAGTTGACCAGATGGGAAGTGAAACAACAACACGCCAGACATCATTGAAATGGAAGTAGTAGATCTTAACATGGATAAATTTTTGTAAACAAATAATTTGAATGATGATATTAATTAAATATAATTAGAACTACTAATACAGGTACTATTAGGGGTTAAAGTATGAAATAGCCGTTCAGTACTGAAAAATTCAAACAATATTTTTAATGATTTAATATATTTATTTGAACAAAATATTCACCCCCATTGTCCATACATTTCTGTCATCTCATTGGAAGGTCGTTTATGCCTTTGTGATAAAACTCTGGGGGCCTGGACTTAACAGCGTGAAGGCGTTTTATACTGCTTTCTAGGAAAAAATGTTTTTCCATGCAGAAAATTGTAAAATCGCCGTAAACATGGTTGCCGGTTGGCGCCAAGTCGGACGAGTATGGAGGATGATGGATCGTTTCTAAGTGCAGGTACTGTTATGTTTAAATGGATTCTCAAGCAGTGTAAGTTCTTGCGTTATTATAGGTCAGTAGTATAACAAGATAAAATAGTTTTTATTTGACAGTTTTATTGAGACTAAAGTAAAATCCAATATTTTTTTTCTTTTTTTTTAGAATAGGTTCGCTCTTGATCCCAATCAAGCCCGGGGGCAAAGACAGAATCCACGATGGAACGAGCTAACCCAGAAGGCATTCACCCTGGCTTTAAAACAGACGGGTTATAAGTACTCGGAAATACAGACGCAGAGAGGAAGTTCCACTTCTTTGCTGTGCGAATTATATAAGAAGTAGAGAAGCGCTTGGTGCGACAGGTAGGAAAAGCGACCAAGAAAGGGTGGTAGCCCGTAGTACGTCTGGATGTCCGATGGAAGAAAGGTGATGGCGGTATGAGCATATGTAGCTGCTCTCCAAAATACAATCCGTAGAAGACCGACTGACAAAAAAAGCGCAATCCGCAATTTACAGTAATCGAAACAACTGAATGTTACTTAATATTTTTCGGTTACACTGTTATCTTGGTACAAAGGTAGCTTTTCATGTCACTGAACACGTAGTTCTATTTTAATGTAATGCTATTGAAAGATTTAACGAACCGTTTCAATGTTTTCAATCAAACAGATAACGGGAATAGATTGTTCGATCATTTTTCAATTATACAATTCAATGAAAATTTTAGGATAATTTTGCGTAATCTTATTTGTTATTTACTAAAGCTTCTAGATAGGTGCATGCAAAAACTTACTATATGATTAATTTTCTAAAAACTTTAACTAATTAATCGGATTTTTTTAATTTTTTTTTGAACTGGCAAAGTTAACTAAGTATAATGGATAAGTTTATTTTCATACCGCTTTTCAAATAGTACCCAGACCAAAGTTGGTTTGGAATTCGTTTAGACTCTTCTAAGCAATGTTAAATAGAACGAATTAGAAAGGAGTTAACGGTATTTATTTAGATTGGCTAATAAAATGCGAATTTTGTGTTTCCTAAATGGCGTTCCTCTCTAATATTCCATCTAAATCATGGCTATCATCTGTCTCCGCTGAATAAAAACTTACCCTAAATCCCTATGGATACTCAGATACTTAGAATAACAACTAAGGGAATATATGTTTGACGTATTTAAACTTATAGAAAGACAGCATTGCTGAAAAAGAAAATAAATACAACTTAACGAAAATTGGCAAAACACACAACGTAGGTGCAGTAAATATTGGTTATTTTTAGAACTTATAATATTGAAATTACTATTGAAAATTACCTGTCCAACTTAAGTCACGTGTGTGGACTAAAATTAGCTTTCAATCTTATCATATTGTAGGCTACTCTGAATACTCTAGTACTCTGAATTAAACTAATAATTGATTACACTGACAGTATATGTAAAAAAAACTGCCCAGCACATATTACTCGTATAACACAGGGATCTGAGGAAAGACTTGGAAGACATTAAAACTCCATCAATCTACGTGCCAGGGGTTTTGTTTATCCACTCTGCATTGACTTTATGTCACAAACGTACACTAGAAACGTTTTGTGAATTCTAAAAAGGTCAAATGGGTAAGATAAATAATTCTTTACTTTTTCCTATAATTCTAAGAAAATAAAAGGATTACTAACCTTTTTTGTAAGTAAAAACTACGTAAAATTAGCGTGAAACTTTAATTTATCAATAATAAAATAAGGTCACTTGTAACTTTCTTTAAACGGCAATTACCCATTTTGTTTTTCGTAAAAACTTAATTTTAATTATTTATTTATTTCTCGACGCGACAACGACTCAATCGAGCGCCTCGTCGTAAAGGGCAAGATAGAGGGCAACAGAGGGCGAGGGAGATCATCCATGAGATGGACTGACCAAGTGAAGTCTGCTGTGGGTGGCTCCCTGAACGAATGCAACAGGATGTCCACCAGCAGGGAGAAATGGCGAATGATCGTGAGGCGATTAATATCTGCCTCGGTTGAAGACACCACCTTATGACCACGACTACACTAGCAAGATTGTGACGACGAAGAAGAAGAAGATTTGTTTACCGTTCATTTTTAAGTTACAAGTATGAACCTATATGAAAACAAAAGAAATATTGATAAAAAAAACATGAAAAACTTGAAAATCAGCCTCACCTCTGCTGTTGAAAAAGGCGCCTGAAAAGCTTGCAGCATTGCCGCATTAGATATACTAATAATTTGACCGAAGAAAATGCCAGCTCTTTTGTCTAAAGTTATTTAATTCAATAAAGATTATTTTCTTATAACTGTTTCCATACATATAATTTATGAAAGTTATTCGACCAAACAAGCAAATACTAAACACTTATTAATATAAGAGGTAATTAACATATTTTTTGCGGTAATATATAAGTCTATTTCCAAGCAATAAATCATTTATTCAAGATAAAGGAAAATATATATTTCACAATAAAAAGTTATTGTCTAATTTGTAACATCCAAGGTAAATGTTACATTCACTTAAGTGGTATAAGTAATTTTCAGCTGATTTGGTCGTTACACGCAGTCTGAGTTCTATAAGGAAAAAGAAGTGCCTTCTGCTGTTAAGAAATAACATAGTTTTTCCCTTTTTCATTACTGTGATACGCTTGCTTCTTAATTGTTTAATGAAATGAAGCTAGTTTATATTTATAACAAATAATTATACAGTAGGTACTGTTATTGCAAAAAATAAATAGAAGCAAGGCTATTTACACTACTGGTTTTTGTCTTTTAAATAATCCACAATATTGTAATAGCTTTTTTTCATATATGCTTTTTAACAACATTTTAAACTTTTATTTATTTATTAAGGTACACCAACAGCAAAATACCTTAATACTTTAATACAAACATGTATACATATTCTTACATTGAAACACTAACTAAATTTTACAATTCCTACACGAGTATACACAGGTATACATAACATTTTCCAAAGTACTATTTATGTTAGAAAGAAAAAAATATATATGTATATATCAACTAGGTGAAGAGAGGACAACAGGAAAATATTAAAATATGCAATAATTACATATTGACACTACAGATCAGATTTTAGCAGTTTTCCAAAAATAGATCAAGGTAATTATGTAGACTGTGTAACATAAAATAATACCTGTCCCCAAATATGAGCCTCATGTTGTCAAGCCTAACATGAAACAGCAAGTTATTGTATCCTGTATTTATTGTATGAACTGAGCTCATTATTATAAAAGTATCCTAGTATTTTCTGACGAATATTTTTCATTATATATATATTAAGAAACAACTGCTAATATTTTAATTTCCTTAACAAGTCGGCGAAGGGAAAACTCTGTCTGTTTAATCCTAATGCATCAAGAAGGGTGTGTCCCTTCAAATGTAGGACATTACAATGGCCTATTCATACATGACCTATTAAACATATAAAGTAACAAAAGAAAGGGTCGCCAAATAATCTACGCGGCAAGTCATACTTTCAATAGTAATATCATAATTAGGTTTTGGATTATTCTAAACTTAAAAAAACCAATTTGAAGTCATATTTAAATCATAAACTCTAATTCTCGTAGGCTATTTTATTGTTGTTTTTTAAGTTAAATAAAATCTACAAACTGTTTTATAATAGTTAATGCTTAATCAATGTTACATAGTAAATACTTAAATGTAAAACCTACACCGTTAAACTCAGGTTGATAATTATGTGCTAATTGATAGCATACTTATGTTATCTATACATATAAATAAAATTGGAGTGTCTGTTTTTAA
This sequence comes from Calamotropha paludella, assembly GCA_927399485.1. NCBI lineage: Eukaryota > Metazoa > Arthropoda > Insecta > Lepidoptera > Crambidae > Calamotropha > Calamotropha paludella. The sequence continues at coordinate 21,078,524 of OV656817.1, read as the reverse complement.
TTTACAATAAAAATAAATATTAACGCAAATAAAAAGGTTAAAACAGTCGTATTTTAGGTTTATGGTTTAAATAGCATGTTGTTAGCACTTAAAATCTTTGTAACAGCTTTTTTAAAGGAGTATGGCCTTGTCCCAAATATGTCTCAACCAGCAAAGTTTTTGTTGTAAGTGAGTATTATTCATAAAAAAACAAACTCGTAATAAATCTATTTTAGTTGAAAATTGTTTTTCGCAATTTCATTCAAATTATGATTTTGTTTTTTTTCTGACTAACAAGGTTTTTCTTTATATAAAATCTGTCACAATTTTATACGATGTTTCAAATCAAATAAACAAATAATTGGCAATGACGATTAATCTTTCATAAAAATGTACTTTATAGTTATTGAGCATATTGATCAGAATCGAATGAAAAAGCTAAAATTATTCAAAAGTTACATTTAGTTTGAATGACTGCAACAGTTGGTTCGTAACTGAGTTTTTATGAATAATAAAAGTCGGTTATTCCATTCAAGTTTGAATTTATTTTACTTCATAAGTTATATTGAGTAATTTTCTTTTGTGGTGCGATTTCCTTGTACTCTTCGGTTGGAAATGAGTTTTTATGCTTTTGACAATGTTTTGATTAGGATATTTTATAGTCAACCACTAATCGGTATGTAATGTAATTTATTTTCAAGCATATTTTAACTTAAAGTTAAACGACCACGTTTCCGAGCCCTCACATTGGATTCGAACCCACGATCTTTCTTTTTATATCTTATAGAAATATAGCATTGTGAATGCGAAAAATAAAATCAAAACACATTAAGGTTAAACGTTAAGAGTTTACTTCGATTCGGAGTAATTCATATTTTTGAAAACACCATAAATGGTATCATAAAGTACCATAAATGAAAAAATACTTCAAGTAAATAAACTTTAATCTTTTTGTTATCATTATTTTGGAGCTTGGGGGTAATATGGGCACACATCATGTTTTCACACATTCGTTCTCATGAAGACTGATCTGTGTAATTAAGTATGAATATACACACAAATAATATGATGATCAAACTATATTACCGTTAAATTTCAAACGCTGATTGATGTGTATTGTAATTTATAATGTAAGAAATTATAATTTTAAATGAAAATAGAAACACTAATCTATTATAATTTATTTTCATTTAAAATTATTGTATTATATTATAAGTTGTTTTACATGTGTATTATAACTTATAATGTTAGAAACAGTTATTTTAACAAAAATAATTAAAAAGTCATAATCTATTGTAATTCGTGTTTATATTATTAAAAACATCTTCAATTAGTATATAAAAAATGAATAAACAATCTTTAGATAAAATTATGCAAACTTCTTTTTACATAAGAATTAAAATTTTAGCCGAGTCTTTTTACTCTTCGACAGATACAAAAACAAAAAAGGATCTGCCGAAAGAACATTAAATATTAGAAATACATAACACAATAAAAATACGAGCAAGTATATTTAACGAATCAGTATAAACACGGAAATGTCTATACACTCAGTATTTTTAATCGTCGAAAATAATCATTAGGAAAATGTTTAATCTCAATATTTGAGAACAACGTTTTATTGCGTTATAGGAATCAAAGCGGAAATTTTAATATCTCGTAGAAATCATAAGCTCAACGAGAGATCCTGTCAAACACAATAAAATTATTCATTTCTCATGACCACCTCTCGATTTTGCAAATAACATTCTATTCAGATTACATAAGCTATTTTTTTTACTTTATAAATATATTTTAAATATTTTTTTAGTAAAGTTGCTCAAAATGTGGCGTATTGCAGAGACGTATAGCGTTCGGGATGTGGGCTGTTACATACTCGAGCTTTTTCTTCACCTTTTCCGAACTCGCGCGTTCTCTTTCCCAACTGTCAAAATAATGTCTATTAAAAAGAAAAAAAGTAACCACGAAGTTTTTACTAAAAAAAATCATAGAAGTTTTTATGATTCATACAAATATTTCTAAAAAGAAGCTACTAATTTGTTTCAATATCAGATTTAATGATTTGATGCCATGAGTTAGCTTAGGTTTCATTTCATATCAATAAAAAATTCAACTTAGGACTTGGCTGTAGTTCCCTTTGCCTACCCAGAATTGGTGAAGAAAACAAAAAAAATATCTGCCTATATTCTTTTATGGTTGGCGACATTTTATTAATTAAAAAAATTATTATCATTAATTTATTAATTTGCATCATTTTTTCGCAACTGTATTAAAAATAGTTGTTCAGTACACGTGCTGAACGGTCATTGCAACTTGTTGCGACTGTCTACCCGAGCCGAGGCGCAGCCGAAGGTGAGGTGAATTTGTCGGAACTCTTTGCAATGACAGGCTTTTCGCACTCGTAATAAAATATACTAAAAAGATTTTCCTTTTTCTCCGATGGCCACGCGCATTCGTAGTAGGAACGAGATTTCGTTTCCCATTCATCCGATCGACTCGTTTTGAAAGAGTTACTAGAATAGTTTTACTTTCTTCTAATCGGAGGACACGTAAGCACTCTTTAATATGCTCTTAATAGAAAATTTATAACTGTTACAACAAGTTTTTGCTAAATAAAATCAAACGATAAAACTAAATTGGTATAATAAATTTACCTACTTGTAGATTTTGATTAATTTTTATCATCAATATGTCCCAGCAATATTTATTTAATACAGAATCTTGTTAAATTTGTTTCATGAAAATTAAAAGGAAGAAAAACCCTGGTATTCTTTTTCTATAGAAAAATAACATTTTCATGCATGGTTACATTGTAAACCATACTGTTTCTTAAGTACGTTCTTCTTGTCAGTAAAAATTTAAAATGATTTAAAAAAAAAATAGTTTTAGCGGCATTTGTATGAAGATTTTTTTTTTCATTTATAATGATTAATTGCCATAGTAAATAATTAATTAATAATGTCTTAACTGCGCAAAATTAAAAATTAACGCATTAAAATTCTATTCGTGATTTTCATTGGTAAGAACCCATGTTACGTTCGGAAACTGTTAACAGAATAGCATGGGTCGCGTTTCGCAGTTGAAGTATCTTGGTTACATCCTTACTGATATAAAGGATGTTCTGGACTTCGAAGGAGAAAAGGGTGTAGTTTATTTAAAGGTAAGTTAAAACTTGGCACCGTTCAATTTGTGGATTTTATAAGGCCCTTGGAATAAAATAGTTTTATCGCTAGCACACACTATTCCCTAGTAGAGAATTCTTGCTACAGGGCTTTAAATTATGAGGATGACCAGTGTCCCAGAAGTGGGGACATTAATTAGTTGATAATATTATTTACATTTACATCAATCATCCTAAAATAAGCACTGTAAGGCTTGTGTTATGGATACTAAGATAACGGATAGACATACATAGATGTGTAAAAATCATAGAATCATAGGACTAATAATAATAATAATAATAATATTTCTTACAATCACACCAATTAGCCTAGCCCAAAGTAAGCACTATAAAGACTTGTGTTATGGATACTAGGGTAACGGATAGACATACATATATCATACATAAATAAGTAATATTCATAGAAATATATATAAATAGCCATGACTCAGGTACAAATGCTCGTATTCATCACACAAAAATCTGCCCCTTCCGGGATTCGAATCCAGGACCATCGGTGCGAAAGGCAGGGTCGCTACCGATGCACCAACTGCTTTTCACTCGAACCCTTGAACCAAGCAATAAAATCAATGGCGATAAAACGTGTCTCAATATATTTGACAAAAACCTTTGCATAAATGTCTTCGAGGTTTAATATTTATGAAACCAAAAATACACAAACACTTTTCTCTTTTATTTGTGTCTTTGATATGTCACGAATATTTACCGTCTCGCAAAAGTATTAACAACCACAAAAAAGCGCTTCAAAGCAAACTTAATCCTACAACGAGATTTTTGTTGAATATCTTTAATTCACGAACAAAGAACCTATAACGGGATTGCCATTGAGCTGAACATCTGTGGTCGTCGGTCAAACCAGTCTGTTATAATAATTAATTCAATCCCATTAGCTAAGCTAAAAGAAAATGCAATGAACTGATGGATTTATCCGATTAAAAGTTAATGTTTCAGCGCTATTGAATATAGCAAACGTGAAAGCCATTAGAATTTCTATTATAAAATTTATTTCATGCAATTTGCGTCATATCGGCTCATTAATAGCCAAAGAACTGTGGGTAATAAAATAAGCGTAATTATTATTTTTAATAATATTTTATTGCTTTATTAAAATTTTAAAAATAAAGCTAGGTAAATAACACTAAAAAAATAAAAATACATATTTTGAAGACAAGATTTTCTTATATATTGAAGACGGTGAAGTAAAAACTATATAATTATAAAAATTAATGAATTTGTTACATTTTTACGCTTTAACTTCTCAATTTGTCACAATGAAGTTTTGCATACACTTTGTCAAGGGTACAGAAATGGAGATATTCAGAAAAAAAGTACTGCCAAAAATTTATATTTTATTAGTATGGAAAACGCCAAAGTGACATCCCTAGGCGTAGATAACTATTCTTTTTAATAACTCATTTCATTAATTGTTTTTCACAATACACCATATCGGTCTGGGGTTGCTACTTTGCTTTTTCTCACAAAAAGGTTTCTTTTTTAATCGAAAGTTTTTTAAATCTATGCAAGGAATTTCTTTCACAAACGGAATTATCACAATCTCGTAGGAAAGCAGAAAAGACACCTCGTTAAACGAAGATCCCAGCTTCTACAAGTTCAAAGTTTATCGACATTACGCAAGGTAAACTCGAAAGCAATCTTTTAGATTAAAAATAATAATCGAAAGATTAAAATGATCGCTTGCCTTTTACGGAGCTGAAAAATGTTGGGACATTCTTTTTACCGATAAAAATATTTTTAATTTTTAAGAACATTATTTTTACACACAAAAGATGTCACGGCTATGAAAAAAGCATATAAGATAGTTGGCAAATATCAGACAGACCATTAACCCTATGATAGCAATAAAATACTGAAAGTGTCTTGTTATGTATAAATAATAAAGCTGTATTTTTGTTAGAATGTAGTAAGGGAGGAATAAAATTGTCATAAAAGCAAAAGTATAGATGTAAAGTCGAGATATCATATTGGAAAGGGTTACATAATTTTTACTTGCTATAGCATAAAAAACATAATTCCCTGTTACAATTTTACCCAAAAAAAATAAAGCGAATTTCAAAATTATAATATATATAACTTTACCAAACTTATGAAACGGCTTATTAGATATAATCAGACCAACAAAATTCTGAACAAGCACACTAAATTATGTCTTCAAAGTAAACTAAGTTATAAAGAGGTAAGAGGTATATTTTATCAGTTTGTATCAACAGCTCTTTTAGACCGTGTTGTGGTTATTTGTATGTAGTGTTTGGTATTAAATATATAATTATATACTATTTTATCACATTGTCTTGTATTATATTATTATAAATATAATAATAATATTTGGGCCGCTTGTGTTAATTGCAACCAACATTGTTCTTGCGATGATTGCTGACAGGCTGGATTGCCCTTACATCCGGCACTGTTGTAATAAACATGTTACATATGGTGCCGGGAGTTATGGTAATACCAGGAAAGAATGACTTATTTATTGTTTACTTATTATTTCATTATTTATTATTACATTTTATCACTTGTTTTAATTTTATAATATTAATTGTGACATGATTTAAATTTTAATTATTTTGTAAATTTTATTTGCTAATTTGGTTTTTATTTGTTTATATTTTAGTACTAATTTGATTAGATTTAATATGATTTTAATAATGTAATTATTAATTATGATCTTGAGTAATTTGCTTGTGTATGGGTTTAATCACCTGAATTAAATGATTTTTATTTTATTTTATTTTATTTATTTATTTTTTATAATTTGTTATTTAGCTACTTTAGGCGTATTGTGATTTATTTTTTACTGTTGGCAACTTTTTGGCTGAAAACGTCATTACCCATATCAGATTGTCTATGTATAGATTAAGAATGGCTGTTTTTGCCTGTTTAGTTAATCTGTGCAACTAGTTATGCGATTTAAAAATCTTTTAACATTTATAATGGATTATTAAGGTGGACATTGGCTCTATATTATCCCCTTAAAATAAGAGGGCTTTTTGTAGTGACCTACATACAACTCAAGTCAGCAAAAATTATTAAGGACGCTGCCGAAACGGTCAGTAAGATATGAATATCTTTTTATAGAGAAGAAGCAGAAATCAAAAAATTCTTTTGGAAACAAGTGCGAGTAATACCTTTATGGTAACGCCCGGGAACTGTCAATAGCATTTTTTTAATCTGATTAGACAGTTTTCTAAGATATGTTTAATTCTGAAAAAGCACTTTTTAAATATAAATATGGCAAATGCCAATGCGTATTAGTAAATACATTTGATGCAGTCGCTCAGCATGAAGCTTCGCTAGCGCCATATATTGGAGCGAAGCGTAATACTAAAAAAAAATCCCATAGAGCCAATGTTTTTTGGTCGTAACTTTTTTAATTTTGTGAAATTCAAAATTCAGGCTCCGTCGCAACCTGGACCTTAATGTGTTGATTCGATTACACACAATAAATATTAAAATCGATTAAGAACTCGGGAAGTTATGGCGTAACAGACATTGCGCCATTGAAGCTGATCCATGGGAGCCTCACTCGCTCCGCTCCAATCAGTTCTCTATTAGAGAAATCGGATATAAATAACATACTTAATTACTAAAACACTATTCATTAAAAATTAACACGGGTTATTTGTTTACTTTTAACTATAAATCTCGTAATTTATTATTTATTTTCTACTCAACATTTTGGAACCCTTTACTACGAGTAACTCCGTTCTCTTGAGAATGATCTTCTCATGAGCTTCTCCGTAAAAATGTAAGGGGGTGGAGTCGATTTATTTTATAATCCCACAGGATTGTACCATTTTAGGGAAAAATATTCTTCACGAAAATCAGTAATGAACTATCAGTGTTTCTAATTTTCATGCAAATTCATGCTCCTGATATAACTTGAATTAGTCTTATTGATTTATAATTACATTTTTTTTATATTCAGATTTCAGTGTAATAATAATATCTGTTTCATGTTTTCCTATTGAAGAGTTTTTATCAGAAGTCAATATTTTTGTTAAATCGTTTCCAAAAAGGATCGAATTATGCTTTTTATTAGAAACGCCATTAACTGAGAGTTAAAATAGAATCGGACCAAGTGTACTTCCCTGATTTATTGCCGACTAGTTTAATTTAATATTTGATTTGAGGCCTCTTTAAACGGGATCTTTACCAAATTGCTTTATTTCACATTTTTTAGGGTTTTATAGATAGTAGTGGTGATTCCTAATAAAGCCCACCGGTGATGTAAAGTACAGCGGGGGGTTTTAGTGGGTATGCCCGTCAGCCTTTTACTGACGGGTGAGTCCCACATAACACCACCGTCTACCCAACGGTGGGACAATGATTACACTGCTATACAAAAAAAATAAAAAAATCTGCGGCAGGGATTTTGTTAAGGGTTTTTGTTAATACTCATATTAGACCTTCACGCTGCATGCTTATTTATTTTTGACTAGCTTTCCGTCCGCGGCTTCGCCCGCGTGGAATTCGGTTATATTGCGGTATAAAGCACAACTATAAGAAAACTTCTCATTCCCACGGGAAAAATCTAAGAAGCGCAATGTAACGCTGGATACAATTAGTTTATCATAAATAGCGTAAGCTATCATTCCACTTCTTATGTATTTTAAAAAACACATCGTTACCATGTTTTAAAAAACACCCAGCGCCATCTATCACATACCTCAAGAACTAAATAACGTAACTAATACTTATACCAATTAGTAATTCGTTGACTTTAGTGATTTCAGGATAAGTAGATGTAAAAAAAACAATTTAGACGATAAAACAAATTGTACGTCATCCCTCGGGAATTCCTCATTTTCGGGGATTCATTATCGTATCATTTAGCTTCTAAATTTACATGTTTATATTCGTTTGCAATATTTTACCTTGTTTTAAACGACACACAGCGCCATCTACAATCCATCCATCAAGCAAACAATATTTTTGTTTTTCCTCGGGAATATCAATTTTTTTCCAGGATAAAAAGTACCCTATTATTTAATCCGGACTTTTATCTTTACGTCTGCAAAATTTCAAAGCAATCGGTTCAGTAGTTACGGCGTGAAAGCGGAACAAACAAACAAACAAACAAACAAACTCACTTTCCGATTTATAATATTAGTAAGGATAAGGATTCACTCTGGTTATTGTGATAAACAGAACTAAGAAATAATTAAAAATTTCAAACTACCCTACAAACATTGTGGTTCATTGATTTGTTTTCACTTACGTTTGTTATCTTTTCACGGATTTATTTGCAACAACTTAACTTTATAGCTATCAGACCCTGAAGTTATCAGTTATAAATCGGTTGTTTTGTGTTAAAGTGCATTTTTCCTTTAAAAAACATGAGTTTTCCACGTAAACCTTGTTTAAACGATCCTAACAGTTTTTGCTTTATTTGTGGCAAGTTTAGTTTACAAAAGCAAAGAAAAGAGATCACAGAGTTTGTAAAAACAGTCTACCGAGAATATTTCGGGATACCACTAGTGAAAAGGAATAAATATTGGGTGCCAAACATCGTGTGCAAGCCGTGCGTAGAATCTTTGCGTTACTGGAACCAAGGAGGACGTAAAGGGTTACAATTTGGAGTGCCGATGATGTGGAATGAGCCAAGTAATCACTTAAATGACTGTTACTTTTGTGCCGTAAATGTTAAAGGTATGAACCGGTACAAAAAACGTACTTGGGTTTACCCGAGTGTGAAATCGGTTACAACTCCAGTATCTCACAATGATGATTTGCCAATTCCAGTGTTTTCAAGACCATCTACATCAAATTGTGATGATTTTGAAATGTTAGAGGGATCAAGCGCACAGTCGAGCAGTAGTGGAAGTGAGTTCGAAGAAGATGTTTCTAAGAAACCTGGATTTTCTCAAGACGAACTCAATGATTTGGTTCGTGATTTGAATTTACCGAAACTTTCGGCCGAACTTCTTGCTTCAAGGTTGAAAGAAAAACAATGTCTTCAACCTGGTGTTATCATTACACCCTTTAGAACCAGAGAGAGTGAACTTCTTCCTTACTTTTCAGAAGAAGATAACTTTGTTTTTTGTAATGACATTCCTGGGCTCCTAAGATCTATGGGTCTTCCTAAATATGAGGCTAAAGATTGGAGGCTTTTTATAGATAGCTCAAAAAGAAGTCTAAAATGTGTATTGCTGCACAATGGAAATAAGTATGCTTGCGTTCCGATTGGTCATACTACAAAACTAAAAGAAGAATACCAAAATATTAATATGGTTTTAGAAAAGATTTCGTACGCACAACATCAACAACAAAATGGTAAATTTTTTACTAGGCCAGCAAGGAGGGTATACTAAGTACCCTTGTTTCATATGTTTATGGGATAGCCGTGCAAGAAACCAACACTGGATTACAAAGATCTGGCCTTTGAGAGAAAATATGGAGGTTGGAAAAGCAAATGTGATAAATGAACCGTTGATAAGCCGAGGAAACATCCTTCTTCCACCCCTTCACATTAAGCTTGGGCTAATGAAGCAGTTTATTAAAGCCCTTGATAAAAATGGTGTCTGTTTCAAATATGTGTGCCAAAAATTTCTAGCCCTTAGCATGGAAAAATTAAAAGCAGGCATCTTTGATGGACCGCAAATACGTACACTGATAAAAGACACTGAGTTTGTAGCCCATATGACACAGATTGAATCTGAAGCATGGTTAAGCTTTGTGTTGGTAGTAAAAAACTTTTTGGGGAATCACAAAGCGCCGGAATATCAAGAACTAGTTGCAAAAATGCTACAAAATTTTAACAGAGTAGGAGTCAACATGAGCATAAAATTGCATTTCTTACACAGCCATTTGGACCGATTCCCGCAGAACCTGGGTGATTACAGTGAGGAACAAGGAGAAAGGTTCCATCAGGATATCAGGATAATGGAAGAAAGATATCAAGGTCGATGGGACAGCCATATGATGGCTGACTATTGTTGGACCTTGAAAAGAGATTGTCCTGACAAAGTAAATAAGAGAAAATCCCAAAGAAAAAGTTTTTCATGATCTTCATTTATTTATTCTAGTTAAAGGTACCCCAAACTATTATTATTTTTGTAAAGATAAACAATAAAAATAATTTTTAAATACATCTTTTGGCCCATTTATTGAAGCATTTTATGGAAAATGTTAGAAGCGTTTATCTCAAAAACTGGAGTCTATTTGACCATTCTGGTATTTTTCCCGTTATCAGCACACTCGTCTTATACAAAATCGACTTCAAGTATGCCTTCCGCAAAATGACTGTATAGCAGTGTTATTAGTGATATTAACAAAATATTTGTCGAAGTTCTCACATACTTCTACCGAGGCTATAATAAACTTATTAAAAACCTATTTTTTTTTCTGATTTCAATTCTCTTCTATTTGTATTCTGTTTAATCAGATCTCATTTAGTTTCGCTAATACTTCTTTCCTTGGCTGTGTCACGAGTGTTAACATTTGTTTGTGCATTTTACATTTTTTAATATCTTCGCGTTATGGTTCTTCAGTTTTATTTATTGGCATAATCAAGGCGATATTGGAGATACGGTTTCCTTTTGTTGATGGAACATTTTTGCTTTTTATTCATGATCCTGGCTTAGACTTTCTTAATCCAGTATTATACTTTTCATAAACTGTAAATTTTGTGTTGTCACTAGATTTTATTTCAACATTAATTATAGGGTATTAATTATAGTTAACCTAATACAGAATGAATAAAATAGTTTTTTTTTATTGTTTTCTCCTCATTCGCCAAATCATCATTAAATAAAAATTACTTTGTGCTTTTTATCAAGTTATATATTTCACCTTAGTATGTTTCGTGAATTTCAAGAAACCCATTCCAGTACAATATAATTCTTTACTATTATATTTATTGATATATATGTCAACTTCTCTTGTTGTCTGAGATATGATTTTGATGAATTTTGTTACTAATCTCTAATATTAATTAAATCGTGCTAGTATATATTACAAACCACACGAAAATTAGTTTCGAAGATCAAAGTAAGCAGATAAACAGACCAATTTAGCAAAAAATAAAAATGCTTTTGCATATAACAAAATTTGAGGATGTAAAATTTTATATAAAGTTTAATACTAAGATTTGCAAAGATTTACACGGATTTAATATAACGGAAAACTTCTAAATGTATAAGAAATATTAATGACGTGGCATCATACTGATCGGATCTTCATAAGCTAAAGGAAAAAGGCCTTCCCAAATTGAGATTGATAAACTAAGCGTTAAGGAAGTTATAACCAAGATATCAAATCAAAACGTTTTGGGCACAAAATACGTTAAGTTAAAATGTAGATATAAAACAAATGAAAGAGAGTTATATAAATAGCCAGTGTTATATTCATATGTATATGAATACAATTATATATAATTTTATATTATACAAATTATATGTAAATATATTTATATATAATTTGTATAATAGTAAATATATTTTATGCGTATATGTAAATATACTAGGACGATGCAGTCACTAAGCATTAAGTTTCGCTAGCACCATATATTGGAGCGAAGTGTAATACTAAAAAAAAATAATAATGTTTAGTAAATTTTAAATTCCATTAAAATGAAAACTTTCAAAAAGCGCGCGCTTTTTGTTTCAATGGGAAATCCCATAGAGCCAATGTTTTTTGGTCGTAACTTTTTTAATTTTGTGAATTTCAAAATTCAGGTCAAATTTATTCTCCGTCGCAACCTGGACCTAAATGTGTTGATTCGATTCCACGCAAAAAATATTAATATCGGTTAAGAACTCGCGAAGTTATGGCGTAACAGACATTGCGCCAATGAAGCTGATCCATGGGAGCTTCGCTCGCTCCGCTCCAGTAAGTACTATATACAAAACAGTTTACTATCTTTTTCTTTTGTGTTTAAAAAAGATTTTTATGAATGACTGTAAAAGTTTTGAATACAGTATTTTCCCTACCTTCGAAAAAAATTAATTGCAGTTATTAATAATTCATCATATCATCATCATATCAACCGTACGACGCCCACTGCTGGACATAGGCCTCCCCCAAGGATCTCCACAACGATCGGTCCTGTGCTGCCCGCATCCAGCGTTTTCCCGCGACCTTAACCAGATCGTCGGTCCACCTCGTAGCGGGCCTACCCACTGAGCGTCGTCCGGCACGCGGTCGCCATTTGAGAACCTTTCCGCCCCAACGGTCATCAGTTCTCCTTGCTATGTATCCTGCCCATTGCCATTTCAGCTTCGCAATTCTTTGAGCTATGTCGGCGGTTTTTGTTCTCCTACGGATCTCCTCATTTCTGATTCGATCGCGTAGGGAAACACCAAGCATAGCTCTCTCATATTAATAATTACTAATAACTAATTAATAAATAAACATTTATCCTCACGAATTACGAATTGCCCTTTGTTTGTGTCTATCATGTCTTCTTTCAGCCTCAAAGCTTGAACAAGGACTCTGACTACGAAAGGCAATTACAAAACTTAATGAAAAAGCACCTATTTAGTGCTTTCTAACATAAGTTAATTAAGTAGTTTTCTATTTTATCTCGAGGGTGTCTGGAGCAAGCTTTTGATACAAAACGTCACTCCAATTATCTTTAGGTACGTACTTTTGTAGAGGTTGTGAAGTACTGTAGATATAGTAAGATGGCATTAAGAAACAAGTTGGACAACTTGTCAGAGTATTTTCGTGGTTTTCGATAAGTTTTGTGAACTATTAGTGAGTTTTGGCGTCTTCGAGTTGATCTGTGTTGTGAATTTTATAGTGACGTCTCTCGAGTTTGCTTCAGTGACGGTGGATATTAAAGTTTGAGGTATTGATACTTATAAATTTTAAAGAGGTTTTCAGTTTGAACTTCCATAATTATATGCTTACTTTAAGTAAGAATAATTATTGAAGTTATACTTCTTTAGGGGCGCTATGAAAAAAAATATGAGAATGAAATTTTAAGATGTGACACGAAAATATCATGTTGAAGTTGCGACACAAAATTATAATTTTGAAGTTAGCCGCAAAAGCGACATGGAATAAACCAGCGGGATGATATTGGCCGCAAAAGCGACATGGAATAAACCAGCAGGATGAAGTTGGCAGCTAATTATGAATGTGTGTGTGTGTGTGTTTTTAAATTATATATGGTAGTTAACAATAATTTATATAAAATTATAATATTAGTTATCTTTGTTTAGTAACGATAAAGAAGTATAACTTCTTACGTGCATACATAAGTACACACAACGGTTTTATAATTATTTTATAATTATTGTACAGCAGAAAGAAAAAAGTATTAAAAAACATAAAAACAACATTAAAAGTACTTAATACGTGTACTTATTGCTAACATTACCTGTAAAATCAATGTTTCGTCCTTGGGTTACAGTACACTATATAGTATAAGACGGTACAATATTATAGTGTAATAAATACGTGTTTTACGATTCCTCAAATAAAAACATGCGAAGAATAGCATGTTTTTGTTTCTATTACGAGTGTTTTTATTTGAGAAATAAGCGTAAAGCATATATTTATTACACTACATTAGTTAAAAAAATATTTGACAATATAAAAAATATGTTCGTTTAAATAAAAACTAACAACAAAGAAATCTGTATTATAATCTCTCTAAATCTACCATCAAACTATAGTTCAAAGACTTTAGCACTTTGTTCTTTGTAATGAATAATTTAATCCTACTATGAACAGGTCAACATCAGGCGAATAATTAATAAGAATGTTGTCTATAATTAGTCGAAGTAAAATCAATATGTAGTTCCAAAGGTCTGTGTGTAAGTTTTCAAATATGCAAATTAAGAGTATTCAAGTTACAGTTCAAGTTCAAGTTAATTACAAGCTGTCAAATCGAGGTCAATAAAGCATTTCATATAGTAAATAGATAATCGCTTGACCGCTACCTCGCCTGATGGAAAGCGACGATGCGATCTAGGTTGTGACGCGCTTGCCTAGAAGACTGTAAATTGTATTTGTCAGGAAACACAGTCTCAGATAATGATTTCCACTCTTTAGCGGTACGGATCACAAAATTGGAACCAAAACGCTTAGTGCGACTCTTTGGTATATCAACCATATAACGGTGGCGCTTATTTGTAAGTCTGCTTGTCCGATGAAAAATTGGGATGGTTATAAAGTTACACTTCAGGATAAAATTTATGTTTCTATATAATTATCATAATTGATGACAACCATTTGATGCAACGATGGCGATCCTGCCTTTCGCACCGACAGGCCTGGGTTCGCATCCCGGAAGGGGCAGATGTTTGTATATAGACATAGACATATCTATGTAGATATGTAATATTCATAGAAATATATCTTAACACCCATGACTCAGGTACGATTGCTTGTATTCATCATACAAACATCTATGATAGATATACATATGTGATACAAATCATATATGTATGTCTATCCGTTACCCTAGTATCCATAACACAAGCCTTACAGTGCTTACTTTGAGCTAGGCTAATTTGTGTGAGTGTAAGACATATTTATTGATTTTATTATATTTTGTATTTATTACAAGTATTGAAACATCAGATCTAATAGTAATTCTGAATTAAAACAAAAGAGACTCCACTATATCTTTGTTTCATAATTCTCTTCTTAAATCATCTTCCCATAAATCAGTTTTGGTTATATTACCGTCCCATGTGGGACTCACTCTGCGGGACATTTAATATTAATGGCAAATGGACAATTTTGCCGCTTTTAAAGATTTATGGTCGCAGAGAGGTTTCGAGGTGCAAAATCAATATTCACTGTCTGCTTCCCCTGTCTATTGTTCTAAAAATCAAAGGTACTTTATTGTACATGAATTAATGAATGATTTAAAGGAGTAATTATTTTGATTTATGTAGGTGTATTTTTTAATCTAAATTTATAGGTATTATTGTTAATGCGTGTTGATGAAGGACCCATAATACGAATGAAAACCTATTATGGGTCCTTCATCAACACGCGGTGTTATGATTGATACGCAATACTCAAGACCGTTTGGTGCAATGGTAGTGATCCTACCTGTCTCACCGACCGTCCTGGCTTCCAATCTAGGTAGGGGCAGATGTTTGTGTGATGAAGACGAACATTTGTACCTGAGTCATGGTTATTGAAGTGACACTTCTTTTGGTGTATTGAAGGTGAAGTTATTCATGCAACGAAAAAGCGACACCATGAAGTTAGCTGTACTGCTGAGGAACTCCGTCCCTGCGTCTGTATTTCCGAGAACTTATAACCCGTTCATTTTCAAAGCCAGGATGAATAGGCACCTTCTGGGTTAGCTCGTTCCATCGTGGATTCTGTCTTGGCCCCCGGGCTTGATTGGGATTAAGAGTTCACCCATCATAAATAAAAAAAAGAAAACAGAAAAACGAAAAATCACCGCTGTAACCTAAACTACATTCAAGTTGCACTCTGTTTCACTAAATATGTCATTTCACCATCCGATCATGAATGTCTAAAAGAAAGTACATTAAAGTAATATAAAAATAAGAAAACGGCTTATCTTTATATATATAATTCTTCTGTGAGTGTGTATGTCACTGAACTCCTCCTAAACGGCTGGACCGATTTGAATGAATTTTTTTGTGTGTGTTCAAGGGGATCTGAGAATGGTTTAGATTCACAAATCAGTCCGGCAGATGACGCTGCAGGCGGCACAGCAACGCGTGGCCAGGTCAACTAGTTTCATATAAAATCGTAAAGAGCAACGACAGTTTCGTAAGAAGAAAGTTTAAGTTATGTGCATACCATGAAAATAAATAAGTTATTAGCTGTAACAAAGTGCATGTCATCTGCAGTTTATGTTGCTAACAGAATATACTCGTAAATGAGACATTAGACCATAGTTTACTATTTTTATAGTTATACTTGTATTTTAATAGAAAAATACTAGTAAAAATCTACTCTGCGTACCAGTTATTCTCTCAATATCGAATAGTGATTTTTTCTTGAATTTTTCTATTTAAATTCATCAGGCTATAGAGTTAAACGTGCAGAGTAAGCTTTGTTTCCACACGAGAAATAGCCATTCTTTATATATGGGCCAAATGATACTCAACCTGATGTCAAGTGAGAGCGGTGTCCAGATTAAAATACCTCTACTAAATCAGAGTGGGCCTAAGCTTTTCCGTTCCGCAAGATGCCTCTTCACGCGTCGTTTGAAATATGTCAAGTTGGTGGAGGGAAAGAGCGATTTGAGAGAAAAGTCTATTTTATGAAGATGTGAAAAAAGAGCTGAAGAGTTTGATGACGCAGTGGTCATCACATTCGGCTTAAGATTGAAGAGGTAAAGCAATTTGCGAAACGGCTAGTTATCAGATGGATTGTGAAAAATTTATAATCCCGCTGTCTTGTTTCAGAACAAATGTTCCGGCTGCATCTAACTTGTTAGGTTTCACCAGTATTCTGTGAGCTCGCTTTGGTTACAGCTAATGTTCTCTACGGTTCTTCAAAGGGAAAGCGTGTTAAGTAGGAAATGAAAAAAGAAAATTTAGTCTCCGAACTCTCTACTTCGATGCTTCTTTAAATCAGAGGCATTGCATACCGTCAAGCATGTTTGTAGTGAAAAACTTGTTAAGTCGAATAGAAAAGGAAACTTATGAGTGACAAGAACGTTTAAAGGGCTGCCGAAAACTCGGATGAATAGATTATAATCGGGGAAGAGAAAGACCATATAAACATGATAAGATATAAGATTATGTTAGGCTGGAGAGTGAAGAGGATGTAAAAGAGTGAATGTTTATAGGTCGACAATTTAAATGGATCTTCGCCCGCGCGGTACTAGGGCTTGTACGGCGACAAAGGGGGGTATAGAAAAAGGGGGGAGAGGGCGGACTATATCTATGTCTATCCGTAACACAAGCCTCACAATGCTTTATCGGGCTAGTCTAATTGGTGTTAATGTAAGAAATATTATTATTAAGCAGTGGGCGTCTTTGTCGTTGTACCCCCGCGCCCCTGTACCGCGCGAGCGAAGACTCATTTAAGCGGTCGAACTACAGCATAAAGGTTACATAGGGTAGCAGGGCAAAGACATACTGCTCTAACCCTAGATACATTGAAATCAAAATGAGAAGAAGAGTTAGTTGCTTTATTTCGACGTATATGATGTTACTCGTTGTGATCTGTAATGAGATTCTATAACGTACAATCTCACTGTCAAAATACAATACTTCAAATGTTTGATATTTGTATCGTGCACATATTTTTGTGTTTTGTGGTTTATTCTAACTAAGAATATGTTTATTTATTGTACGTCCTCTTTTTAGCTAAAAGGCGTTCACTGCTGGACGGAAGCCTTCCCCAAGACCTTTTGGGGGTTTAGCCACAATCTCCAAGGTTGGCACGCAGGTGGGAAATCGCTCCAAAGTCCGTAATTCGGAAAACGATGTATCTTTTTTTAGTCTATGGAAGGTGTATGACCATTAACTTCATTATCATTATTCGCCCTTTAAGACACCATTAAGTGTGAAATGTTGATGTTATTCTTCTTTTTCAGGCACGACACGGCTATGGTATGGCTAAATTAATATTTTTACTCTATAATTAATTTTATTGAATCGTCTAGTTTCCCGTATAAATCCAAAATTGTGTAATTCAGAATTATTATGCTGCTTTAGTAATATGAATTAATTTGTTCATCGACAGTAAATTCTGACTACACATTCGTGTTTAGTATTTACGTGTACAAACATCAACAGTATTTGTACATCTCCGCAGGCTATGCTTTGAAACTTTGCAGTCAGTATTGTGTGCAAGTACCGATCTATTTACAGGCTATTTCGAAGCGATACGTTTAGTGAAATGCAAGCAAATATGACCCGTACGTAAATACGGGCCTCCCCCTTTGTGCAAACGACAGTACTACAGGTTACCGCATTAACTAATGTTGTCGGAATCGAGAATATATATTGTTTTTAGGGTCTAGAACGTTAACTATTTATTTGTATTTATCTTTTATCTATCTTATAAGATATTTTTTAATAGATAATTTCGATAATAGATTCGATTCCCGCCTGGAAATTCACTTGTGAGCTGAGTATTTTTCTATTAAAATAATTTATCTTTTAAGAAATTTTTAGAAATTTTTAACATTTTAATGTCCATATAATGAAACAGTAGCAATATTACCTTTTTCACTGACGGTCATGGATTAGTAAATGTAAAATTTGCCTCTTCAGGGAATCTAATCCATGACCTTCGGTGAGAAAGGTAAAAGGTCTATCCGTTACTCTGCTATCCATAACTCTAGCTTTGCAGTGTTAGCTTTGGGCTAGTCTAATTATTGTGGGTATAAGGAATATTATTATCATTATTAGTATAAATATTCATTTGAGTAATAGCTGATGAGTTTTGCAACGACTATATCATTACTAATTCCTAATAATATTATAAATGTGAATGTAAGTTTGTTTGTTATGCTTTCACGCAAAAACTACTAAACCGATCATCATGAAACTTCGTACATATTTTCTTTGAGGTATTAAAAGTAACATAGGATACTTTTAATTAAAAAAAATTGCGCGCGAAGCCGCGGGTAAAAGCTAGTTAACATATAAAAACGACAAAATGTCTTCTCATTCACTAACGCACTTCTCTCGATCTAATATAGTTTTCAATCATGAATTTAACTAAAAACTCTAACTTGCAACGATTCATATTTTTTAATTAAATCAATAAGGCGCTTTATCACGGCGACTTCAAGTCCGGCTAAGGAACGTTAGTTAATATTGAGATGCGAAAGCATTAGTTTTCTAAATAAAAATTCAAAAGCTTCTTCTTCTAGGAGTGAAGTCTGCTACAATGAACCCATAATCATCACATCCATCAAGGGTACATTATCTTGGGTATGCCTCTACCTGCGCTCTATGCGTCATGACAGAAGGAGTCCTACACATGCCCGCCGCGGCGGGTTGAATAAAAATAAATAGGATAAAGGCCGGATAGTTGCTCCACTTTTCAAAAAACCTTTATAATTAAGAAATATATATTTATTAAGAACAATTCGATGTTTATATCAAAACATAGGCCTTTAATATTTCATAACAGCCAATTTTTATAAACATAATTAATATACGTTTCGAGTAAATCCTGTTTGATTTGACCTCTCAAAAAAGGGATAGTTGCCTACTTTAGCGGATAGTAGCCTAACGTTATAAATGCTTCAGGGGATACTTGCCTCGTGTAAGGGTTGAACCCCCCCCCATGTTCTTTTAGATAAGTTTCAAGTAATTTTAAGTAATCAGCCTTTATTATTTACTGAGATTCTTTATTAGGATTAGAGTTTGAATTTGTAAGCGTATTGGAGGTGCATTGAAAGGATAAATAGAAAATGAGAGCTATAGACGACACAAACATACATTTACATACATCTAATAATAAACTACGTAAATATCGAACTTTCAAACATTTCGACACCGACGTTGACAGTATTTCGTTACTAGAACAGCTATTATAAGCCTATCAAAATGTACGTAACATTTCTCGTTTAAATGTCACTGTGCTCAGTAATAATGCGTTTACCCTAACTTATGATGATGTTATCTCCAACTTTTACTTCCTTACGTAAAAACGGGTACCGGTGACAATAACTCACATTATTATAGTCCCGAAATACGCTTGAACAAACTTTTTCACTTCCAAACAATACTACTGCTGTTTAGACTGATACATCCCAACGCTCCTAAAAGGGACGTAAAAATATTATAGCCATATGCTAACTGTCCTACTTTACGCGCAACAGGAGATAGGACCAGATAACAATCACAAAGTAACATTCTTATATGACTCCTTTATGAGTTACATTATTACATTCTTTATTGCACATAAGAAATAAATAATGTACGTAATTTTAAAACACCCGACACAAAAAACATAATCTACCTTTAAAAAGTAAAAAATAATAAAAGAAAATTAACTCTAAAGTACCTATATGTATAAGTATGTATTAATATTTAAAAAAAACTTCGCGTTCGGGGACCGCTCCAAAACTAAATTTCTAACTATTAAATTAAATGAAATTCTTAGATTAGTAATTTTTAATTTTGTTTAATAGTTAGTAATTTAGTTTTGAAGCGGTCCCCGAACGCGAAGTTTTTTTTAAATATTGATACATACTTATACATATAGGTACTTTAGGATTAATTTTCTTTTATTATTTTTTACTTTTTACAGGTAGCTTATGTTTTTTGTGTCGGGGATTTTAAAAAATATTTAATTTATTTTTTTATTTTATACTTTTTAAAGGTAAACATACTTATAATATCTCTGGTTAAGTTGTAAATACATAGGTTCTTGTCGACTTCAAATTCATTTGAGACCCCACTTGAGCATATTTGCAGACATTCGGTTTTTTTTCCCCATTTTAACCCGCCATAACTTTTAAACGGCTCAATCGATTTTCATCAAACATGCCTAAGAACACTTGCCCGTAAAACACCTGTAATACAAAAAAAAACTAAATTGAAATCGGTTTATTCGTTCGGGAGCTATGATGCGACAGACAGACAGACCCATAACTTTTGAACGGCTTAATCGATTTTCATCAAACATGTCTAAGAACACTTGCCCGGAAAACACCTGTAATACAAAAAAAACTAAATTGAAATCGGTTCATTCGTTCGGGAGCTATGATGCGACAGACAGACAGACAGACAGACAGACACGTCAAACTTATAACACCCCTCTTTTTGCGTCGGGGGTTAAAAAGTAGGTAATATTGTTTGCATGGGTGGACTTATCTCTAAAAGAGATCTCTTCCAGTCAACCCAGAATAAGTGTGGTTGACCGTATAAGTGGGTGTCACTAAGTGCAGACAAGCAGTCACGTGAAATAAATGTTTAAATAATAAATGATATACATAAATAAACATATAAATATATACCAATAATATATACATATAGCTACCTACATAACAATAAGAGACAACATCTAGAAATATTACACATATGATTCGATTATTTTAATAAATTCAGAATTATTAAAGGTGAAAGAGTTTATATTGTAATATTATTTTCAATTAGCAAAATGAAGCGTAAATAAAAGTTATATTACTTCTAATACACGTATATTTATCAGTTTAGTAGTTTTATTTTATTTTTTCAGAATGAAGTATTTCATCTAAAAAAATCTTTAAAACATAATTGGCTTTACATCTCATCATCTGGACCGAAAGACGTCCATTGCTTAATAATAATATTTCTTACATTTACACTAATTAGGCCGAATAAAGTACTGTGTTACGGATAGACATACATTTATATACATAAATATTTATAGAAATACATAAATAGCCATGATTTAGGTAAAAATGCTCTTATTCATAACACAAATATTTGCCCGTACCGGGAACGAACCTAGAACCGTCAGTGCGAAGTGTGATCGCTGCAGTTGCACTAAAGTCTTCTTTAAATTTGTCGTTTATTCCCTGTATGTTATTGCAATGTTCAGGGATACTTACTTAAAAGAGATACTTCTTGACTTTGTTGTAATCGACGAAATGATGATATCATAACACTATTAGTATTGTAATAACAAAATAAATTTGTTTTTTATTTTGTGGATTATCTATGGTGACGACGTATTATATTGTAAATGTCGCTACTTCTGTTAAAGCTGACGAGTTTCTTGCGCCGATTCTTCTTGTCAGTTAAAAGACGTCCTGAATGGGCGGTAGGTAAAAATGTTGGACGATTCAAAACAATTATTTTAAGTGCATTTGAATAAATTTATTTTCATTTTCATCAGGTGCACTAAAAGACCGTAATTAAGAAAACGCTGTTGTCCAATTTGTTCTCCTCGGGAGGTGTATGGTGATTACATTATTGTAAAACAGCGCCATCTAGGACGGCTTGCTTGAATTAAATTATCAAATACTATTATTATTATAAAAAGCGGCAGCGATCGTCCGCTGGGCCTTCTTTTTCTTGAGCTAACATTACTTACTACGCTGGCTCAGCAACCCAAAGTGTTATTTATTTTGTGTGTGAGCTAACGTTGGGTTGCGTAATATAAAATAAAATCCCAGTTAAATCTATAATCTAAGATCACAGTTGTTTGTGTATATGTCTGTCCGCTCTTTTCCCTTGGTATCAATAACGTTACCATAGCAACGCGTTAACCGCAATTAGTTTGTTTACCGGACGCTAGATGGCGCTAACGGAAAAATATTTAAAAATAGAAAAATTAAGAATTTTGTCCACCCGTGCGAAGCCGGTACGGGCGGCTAGTATTAAACAATTATTTTATTCGTTTCACACTAAATATTACACTAATATGTTATTTTCTATATAATCTACAACACGTAAAAGATCGCAGATGAATCAACATATAACGCTACCGAGCCCAACACTAGTAGACAGGTCTTCGCAAAAACAAATACTACAATGTCACAAATGTAATTACAAGTGTTGGATGATCTGACATTATGGGATTACCGAAAATAATACAGTGGCACTGTTGTCCTTATTGCCCAGATCAAAAATAGATATAAACTTGCCGTGGGCTGTTCTTCATCCCACGACACTTAGATTATCACAAGAAATATAAAATCTGTAATTTATATTTTAGCACTTCTTTAAATAAAGCGTTGTTAACAAATAATTAACTGTTCCATATTATTCTGACGACCATTTGGTGCAACGGTAGCGATCCTGCCTTTCGCACCGACGATCCTGGGTTCGAATCCCGGAAGGGGCAGATATTTGTATGATGAATACGAGCATTTGTACCTGAGTCATGGATGTTTATATATATTTCGATGAATATTACATATTTATGTATCATATATGTATGTCTATCCGCTATCCCAGTATCCATAACAGCCTTATAGTGCTTACTTTGGGCTAGGCTAATTGGTGTAAATGTATGAAATATTTATTAGTTTTAATCATACCATTTAAAATGGTACCAAATTTTTTATCCTGCCAGTTTAGCGATTGTACATTTTATTGAATCTTTCAAAATTATCAATTTGTTACAAGCAAATAATAAAACATTCCTTTAATGTTTATTCACAATACTACAAACCTGAATTCAAAACACTATTCAGTAAACATTATGAGTTGGTAGTACTTATGGTCCGCGAGAAAGGTTTCGATTCAACCTACGAAAGGATACAATCCAATTCGCTAAAATTTTGAGCCCAACCAACGAAAGGGTTCAGTTTTGGTCACGAAATATTTTCTATGGATAGGAGATTTATTATTTTCTGTTAGACCAAACCTTTTTTTATAATATTTCAATATAACGCCCTGGCTACTTTTGTATTACATATATTTATAATCCTAAATTGTATTTTTTATATGTCACTCATTATCTTATTAACATTCAAATATACCATAGCGTACTGTGTTAACTTTTATTTCTGATATTCTCAGCATTTCCGTCCTACACTTGTGCACAAAAAGGGAAAATATTATGATTTTAGGAAATAAAACTAACTGTTGACTTATTTGTTCATAAATAGTACGTATTCTATAAAGCTTCAGTATAAACCTGATAAAGACCATAAACTACACAGAGTAGAGTCACGTTTGTAGCGGTATCTAAATACCTAATCTGTGATCACTCTCTCGTTGTTATTGAACTTTAACGCAGGAGCGGGAAACATCACCTTTGGTAGCCCAAATCCCATAAGAAACTAAGACATCTCCTTTTAGATTTAAATGAGCCTTAATATGGGACTAGTATCATACAATTATAAAGTAGCAGTGGAGCATATTTAAGCAAATTGCAATTTGCAAGAAAGCTACAGCTTTGAATCACTTATAAAAATTTAGTTCAACAATAGCTAATGCGCTGTTGCTGTAATTTCTAGCTCTATGCGAAATTTCATACCCAAATTTTTCTAATTCTGAGTAAATTAAATTTGTCCAACAATGATCGAAGCTATTGAGAGTTATAAATATGTACCACTTAAGAAATCCTAATTCTGATATTGTAGTTTATGTAACTCATTTTTTTACTGTTAACAAATAAATAAATGTGATATGAGACAACAAATAAATACCATATCTTTTCCAATAAATTTATTTAGAATAATCTTTGTGTATGTAAAACTATGACTGTGGAAAGAGACAAAAGATTATTTTACTCAATTTCAACGTAGTTAGGAATATCTCGTTAAAATTCAATTAATCATACACGATTTATCATGAGACAGGCACTAGATCTAGACGATACTAGAAAAAGTATTGATCTAGTATCGTAGTTCGCTTCCAATATTTATGGTTTTGACAAAAAAAGAAAGTCTGTGTACAGTTGTTGATTAAATTACTGGGTATTAACCATGGTTAATGCATTTAGTCTATTTTCGCAAGACAATGCGAATTCAAATCCCATAATTATTCCATAGTATTCGAACGCGTATTTCATTCGTTATAGGAAAATAAAGTTATTTTCTGCGAAGCATTATTAGTATGAGAAACAACTATTTTAATAGTAATCGTAAAAGAGTAGCTATTTATCTACTTAATACCAAAATTAAATTTCCTTCTTCATTGGAATGTTACTTTAAAATAAAATTACAATAATTAATATTAACATTTTTATTTAATGCGTACAGGTTTCAATTTTACTTCCTCGTATCATTAAAATTCTAACTCAAATGTTATAAAATTTTGGATACTAAGTAGGTAAAGAAGTTAGAAATAAGTCATTGTTATTTACCAGTAGTTTGATGAAAAGTTATTATAAGCAAGCATTATTTATTTGGATAAAATACAAACTCACAACTGGCTTGTAATAAAAATATTAGAACCGTCTCTGGAACAATGTGTCTTGAAGATTGTAAGTTATTTTGACGCTCAATCTAACAACTTACGGGAGGCCGTGAATACGCAACCAGAAGTCGCAGAGGACACATTTTTCATGATTTCTTTAAGTTCATCCGTGACCTGGATTCAAAGCATTTTGGTCATATTTCAAGACTTTTATGCGAATAACGCCTTGCATAATTATTAAGACAAGAAATGGAATAACGAGTTATCATCTATATGTAATTTTTACCCATTTTTATATAATTTTATGGCATTTGAAGCATCAACAAAAATATTTATTAATTTAAGTTACATATTGGTATATGTAAATGTTAAAATTAACATGGATTTTCAAATTAATTTTAATTATTCGAACTTATTCTTACTTTGAAAATTAAAACGTGCAACAAGTTGTCCCAAATTAAGTAAAATAGATTTTATAAATTAAGTACATTTATCACAGAATTATTGCAATTAACAGACCTTTTTTTTAGTAAAATATACTCTTTGAATAATTTTATATCAAGTACTTACCAAGAATCAGGGGCTCTTCATGTCACAATTATATTTTACAGCGGCGCATTTACAATTATTTAATGAAATGGATACAAATATTAATAATAAGTATAGTAGTCAACAGATAACACAGATACGAGTATTAAATAACAGTTTTTTAAATATTTCAAAAGTTACAACAAGTTAACCGCGGTATCCCATCATGAGACCGTAGAAGATGTCCGTATAAACATTAACACTAGAAAGACGAACAAAAGCGTATCATTATGTGGAAAAAAGGCAGGACAGCAAAGAGTAGGCATCACAGGTAACTGAAAACTTCACAGTTTTTAATAAATAGTTTTAAACGAGAAAAATGTTGAAGATTACTATCGCGCGCGTCATACCCGTTAGTTTAAGAGTGGAAGATTCAACAAGTGGTTTTGCGAGGGCGGGCGACGCGGTTCCAACTTTGAGGTCCTCACGGCGGGAAAGCTCGCCCGCCAATGTCCCGCCTGGCTACAGCTTACGTCGGTGTGCGTGCAACAGGCCCATGTGACGTAGACAACGCAACTGTGCAAGTCTGTATTTGCGTGTGTGCGTGGAACGCGCATGTCAGCTGAAAAGGGCTGTATCTACGAGGTACACCCACAAGTGTTTCACTTTGTATGTTGTTTTACTTTTAAGGTGTTGCAGCCTTCATTGTTGGTGGTGGATTTGTGTGAGTGCACACAGGACTGTTTCCATGTGTGCGGCATGACGCGCCTACGAGTCTGGTTCAGGTGAGCTCGTCCCGGCGGCCCCCAGGCAGGTCTCCGTCTATCTATACCGCTTTTACAATGAAATGCCTCACTGAACATCAACTACGTGCGTGCTAAATTACTCAACGCATGTATCGCTGACCGCTTTTATTCAAATTTTTATTACATTTATAAAGAGTTTGAGGTCGAAGCACCCGAAAATGTCTGCATCATTCATCATGCATAGTTCACTAATTTTATATTAATTAA
The DNA here is from genome assembly GCA_927399485.1 of Calamotropha paludella. NCBI lineage: Eukaryota > Metazoa > Arthropoda > Insecta > Lepidoptera > Crambidae > Calamotropha > Calamotropha paludella. The sequence continues at coordinate 21,052,089 of OV656817.1, read as the reverse complement.
AGTTGTTTAATTAAACTGAAAGGAGGAAGTTAATTATATTGTAACGCTGCCAGTGAATGTAAAGCTTGTGGATTAATCAAGTATGAAATAGGTAGATTAGGGGCTGTTTTCAAATATTTGGGATGGCGGTAACACATATGATTTAAATTAGCGCGCTAAGGTAATTTAAATAATGTAGGCAGGGTAATAATGAATAAATTATTTCTTGAATGATGCGACGAAGAGATAACAAAGTTACTTAATGATTATGGAACTTAATCAACTTGATTTTCTTATTAATTGTAAAAGTTTTATAATTATGTAAACCTTTTCAAGACAAGGAATAAGGAACAATGAACAATGTAATATTAGTAGCAAGTACTTTTCTTTAATAATTCTTATTTTATAAATTAATTTATTACAATATTATATTTTTCAATTATACAATTTATAGCAACAAATATTATATTATAAAAAAATCTAGCAGTAAGAAGCTTTTATAATAAAATAACAAAGCAACGATATTTATGTCAATGATTTATAAACAATGCAATGCGATGAACACTGGCGTAGCCACCGTAGTCGCGTAGCTTTCGTAGCAGACTAAAGCAACAGATGGCTACGAAGCCGTAGCGGCTATTGTATATTATTCTTGTATTTGTAGCAAACTTTTACAAGTTTGTGATGTCAAGGTAAGGTGTAGGAACTATATAGAAATCGAACATTGAGCGCCAATTATTTTTTAAACTTTTGAAGGAAAATAATATAGACATTGTTTGTATTATACCAGTTTTGTTATTTGTAGAAAATTCTTTATAATTTTTCTTTGTAGCTACTACTCACAACTAATTGAGATTTTAAGCGCGAATCGAAAGTTATGTTTTTGCGTTTTTAAATAGATATAATATGTCAAATCGTTACTGTAACATATCTAAATCTTGTGATTTTGGTTTAATGGTTATCGATAGTTATCCATAAGCGGCAAATAAACTGTCTCATATTTTTAGTTCAAATACATAATGACTTCGTATTGATATACCTCAGCCGAAAGATATTCTCCATTGGACAGAAACTTTCCCAAGCCTCCCTACATTAGAGAGATACGTTGGACGTTACGTTATCTACGTTGGAGCTACTAATATTTAGTATTTCTTAATTAAAATGTATTAATTACGTGAAAGTAATATTTATTTACTTGACAATCAAAATGACAAGATATCATAATCATTTGGTAAAGAGGTTTTACCGCGGTATATAATAGTCTTCCCCCGCAAATTTGTGTAGCAAGCAGCTGATCCAGGTGCCTTTTGCATGTTTCTCCCTGATCAGTCTCAATCTCGTAATGGAGACCACCCAGCTTCCTGCGAACGGTAGCGAACACCCATTTGAGGAATTTTATATCTGGGACACAGTCCTTGACTAATGTAATTATTAATGTTATATATTCTGTACATTTTTAGTACAAATAAAGGTTATTCTTGAAGACCGTTTGGTGCAGCGGTAGCGATCCTGCCTTTAGCACCGACGGTACTGGGTTCGAATCCCGGAAGGGGCAGATGTTTGTGTGATGAATACGAGCATTTGTACTTGAGTCATGGATGTTTATATATATTTCTATGAATATTACATATATATGTATCATATATGTATGTCTTTCCGTTACCCTAGTATCCATAACACAAGCCTGACAATGCTTACTTTGGGCTAATTGGTGTGAATGTAAGAAATATTTATTTATTTTTTATTTATTTATTCTGCTCCATTCTATTCCGTTCTGTACCATTTATTTGATCTGTATTTTTTTTATCAAAATGTATTAACACATTGTCGTTACCAATCTGTTTTTTATTAATTTCAAAACTTTTTTTCACAGTCGTAGGTGCAAGAAAAATTACTGTTACGATTCAATAAATTGTTAAGAGGAGACGCAATATTTCGGAATTGAAAAATTTGAATAAATTGTACAATTATTGTACCTGTTACTGGTTATTGGTCGAGTGCGCAAGGAATCTAGGTGCAGTTTAAGGCGTAAAATAATTTCTTCTGTAGTGTTACGTTCTCCTATTTCATTTTCCGAATAAATCTCATAAATCGAGTTCTCAATTTCAGAATGTATGTGATTAAAATTATTTTCGTATGTTTCAATATTCTTGATTCGTGTTACATAATCAAATTCGTTTTCATACATTTTGCTAATTCCGGAATCATTTTCTCGTCGCCAATTTAGTATCTCTTAATTAAAATGTATTCATAACGATAAAGTCATATTTATTTACTTGACAATCAAAATGACAAGAAGAGATCAGTTTTATAAATAGTTTGTACATATATAATCTATAATCTAAGATCACAGTGGTTTGTGTGTATGTCTGTCCGCGCTTTTTCCCGCTCTTTTTCCATTGTATCAATAACGTTATCATAGCAACGCGTTAACTGCAAGTAGTTCGTCTACCGGACGCTAGATGGCGCTAACGGAAAAATATTTAATAAAAGAAAAATTTAAAGAATTTTGCCAACCCGTGCGAAGCCGGGACGGGTCGCTAGTACAATATAAGACCATAATTCGGAAAACGCTGCTGCCAGTTTTGTGATCTACGACACGTTTAGTTTGATTGCCTCCAATATCATTAGCCACCCTTTTACAATACCCGTAATGGCTATTCTCCTATAAATGGCTATAGATATGTAGTAATGTGTTTAATCACAAAAAATAACAGTTAATTTACTGATTACTCTTACTGGAAATAAACAAGTTAAACGTGTTTTGCAATCTAGTAAAGAGCTTACTTTTAATTTCTTATTGACAACAACAAATAAAATTAAATTTTCTTTTATTTCAAGACAAGTTTATTATTTTTAACTAGCGGCCCGTCCCAGCTTCGCACGGGTGTAAAAAATATTTTTCCGTTAGCGCCATCTAGCGTCCGGTAGACGAACTGCTTGCGTTGCTGTGGTAACGTTATTGATACAATGGAAAAAGAGCGGGAAAAAGAGCGGACAGACAAACACACAAACAACTGTGATCTTAGATTATAGATTAGTTATTTTAATATGTGTATTATGAAAAATTTCATATATTACGTGATCGTTATTAAATTGTGTTTAAATGTTGCATTTTAATTTACTTACAAATATTAAGGGATATAAATTTATAAACAGTTTTGTTAATAAACACATTAAAATGAAGTTTATATTTGACAATAGTTTTGCACAAAAGTAGCGATCCTGCCTTTCGCAACTACGGTCCTGTTTTCGGATCCCGGAAGGGCCAGATGATTGTGTAATGAATAAGAGCATTCCTGAGTCAGGGGTATTTATATTTATTTTTATTAGTATTAGATACCTACATGTCACATATATATATGTATGTCTTATATCCACGCATGCCTTACAGCAATTACTTTGAGCTAGAATAATTGGTGGGAATATAAAAAATAAAATAATTTATTATGTTGATGAAATGAACTGATTTTTTACATAAAATTTTATCAAAGCTTGTTTCATGATAAAATTGGAAAGTAGGTCAATTTCACACAATGGAACAATATCACATCGAAAAGTTGATAAAATTTTATTGAAAATACAGTGAACAGTTATTAATAAATATTTCACGGGAAACGGTTTGAACATGAATTGAAATAAGTTTTTTAAAAAGGAAATAATACAGATACCTGAAATATTACGAATGCTGCGAATTTTTTATTTTTTATTTATTTAATTATTTAGTAATCTACAAGATGACACAGCCATATTTTACGTTGACAGCTGTATTAGTAAAAACTGTGTCACAGCTGTCAGCAGCCGCCCTCCTCAGTCTCTAATCAAGTTAAGATAAAAGATCTTAAAAAAACGAGTTAACGAATAAGAGTATAAAATTTAAAAATAAACAAAGAAAACACCGCTAGAGTGTGTGTTTTTGTGTTTACGTGTACGAATAGTTCAGTGACTTATTTTTTTTTTATTATTTTACACTGCGAAAAAAATATCAGCCAGTTTATACTTAAAGATATAATTTATTTATTTAAGTTCTGTACAAGATTATGCTCTAGAATACACTAAGAGGCATAACTATTATGTGTGCACGACAGTTAATAAGAACAGCTCATCAATCTATAAAAAACTTATTTCTTTTTTTTGAATCGATTTTAAATTTCATGTTTAGATTGACAAAGATGAAAACTGGTTCTGCAAATGTGTAATGTTTGTACAGTGCGACAGTATTTTTGGAACACGACGAGCTCAAAAGAGATCGCCACCTACGGCTTGACCTCTGTTTGTTATCTGCGTTTCAGTTTATTTTTGGCATAAATCAGGTTTGAGTTATTAAGGTTTTTGTTTCTTTTGTAAGTTTGGCTGCCTGAAGCAGTATTTCTAACTCTAGTATGGAGTTAAGGTCATGTGGGTTTTTACAGGCGTATTATGGCCATAAGTACTGTTTCATAAAACATTTCCTTTTTTTCAATTTTTTAATTATTTTCTATTTGGAACGCATTTATTATTTTAAAAACTTTCAATTTCACGACATTTCAAAAATTTTTTCGTGTTCATTATTAAATTACAATATGGAATGGGGTCTTAAAGAAAATAGGATTGCAGTGATTGCCTTGCACAAAACAGGTATGGAGCCGTCAATCATATTCCAGACACTTCAAAAGCTTAGTATCAGCCATAGTCCATTTATCGTACTATCAACAGATACAACAACACTTCCTCTGTCGAAGATTTTAAAAGATCGGGGCGGCTGCGTGCTGTTAGAACTACAAAGGCTGTTAATGCTGTTAAAGCCAGAATTTGTGGAAACCCCATTAGAAAGCAAAAAACTTATCGCGAGAAATGAAGATTCCCGCTAGAACTCTGTCGCTTATTATAAAACAAGACCTGAAGCTCGGTGCTTATCGTCGATATACAGGACATGCCCTAAATCAATCTTTATAATTAAAGAGAGTGGATCGATCAAAATGCCTTCTGTCACGATACACAAGTAAAAGGCACAGAAATATCCTCTTTACCGATGAAAAAAAATTCATGATTGCCTCTTCAATCGTGAAAATTTCACTACAATAAACAAAATGATAAGTGTAGGCTCACAGTTCTAAACAAGCTGCTCAAGTGGTCGGAAAGGTACAACGTGGTCATCATTCTGCGTAAGTAATGGTTTGGTGGGGCGTATTTTATCAAGGTGTCACAAAAGGAGTGAAAACTTCAACCATCGTCTATCAAAAGAGTCTTTTACGTGTATCTTGGATCGTGTTGTGAAACCTCTCAATGTACCGTGGACTTTCCATCGGGACTCTGCACCTGATCACAAAGCATGAACTACCCAAGGCCTTCTTCGTGGTACTCCTTTAGTACTACGATATATGGCTGCACCTAATTTCATTCACCACTAAATATATTTTTTTTATCAATAATCAAAATTCCACTTTTTCGATCAAAATTTAAAAACTTTTAAACTTAACCTAGACCATAAACATAAGTTAATTACTCTTCTGATATATAATTTTAATTAGTATTTTGCCTTATTAACATATTTTTCAAATACTTTTTCTCTGTAAATATTATAGTTTTCCTACAATTTTCAACCAAAATCTTAATTCTTCTAAATAATTAATATAGTTTAATTTCGATAAATTAACCATAATTTTGAATTTTTAGGTATAGTTTTTCCTTATTAGTTAGTTTTTAATATTGTCTTTATATCTTTAGCTTTTAAACTGTAGAATTTGTATGGAAAATTTTATTTTCCAAATACTACACCTTAGTAATTAACTTTAGGACAAAAATTTATGCCCCAACGAAAATCATTAAAAATCACCACTCCCTTTGAGTGCTCTACGACAATGCGCAAGATTCAAACGCGCTCTGGCACGGCTAAAGCCAATAGCATGCCCAGCGCATCAACACCTTCCACCTCCACCAGTACACCTTCTCCACCAAAAATGAACTCTATTAAAACTCCATCGGAAGTGATCAATCCTCAAACCACCAAACAAAGCACTGATATAGAATCAGTCTCCTCACAAGACTTATCCTCATCCCAATTTAACTCAACTTGCGTCAATGTCACCGAAAATATTCACCTTGAGGATGATTGCATCCAACAAGCCTGCCCCGAATCTACCATAACAAGAACCATCATAGATTATACCACCAAATATACATCTGCATTCAAGCATGTTGCAAATGAAATGCTACAAATTATAGGAACGGCTTCAGACACGAACCCTGCCAAAGAGCGGTTGACGAAACTGGCCACTTTTGTGCATAAAGGTGCGGTAAGAATTGAGGAGAAAATATCGAAATTACCTATACCCGAACCACCTAATCACACAGATCAACATAATAATTTCGATCTAACAATAAACGATTTAAAAACAATTATTAGAGAAGTTGTGCGTGATGAAATTCACAACAACCAACCAAAAACACAAAACATAGAAGCATCGCAAATTAACAATCCCAACAATAATAACCCGATTAAACCTAATAAGAACCAACAAATTAAACAAAAGTCATCAAAACCAATTAAAAATACTTCTAAATCAATTATAGCATGCACTTCACCTAAAGTTCAAGACCAATGCTCCGATACTCCTGACAAATCGAAACCCAATACCACCGTACAAGCAGAGAAGGCTCGCCTCCTGCAACCTACATTCATAATAAAAGGCGTTCCTAAAGATGTACCTTTCAATCAACTTAAAGATATTATAATAACTCAAAACTCTCCAATTCAAAATGCCCTCCACAATCCCGATGCATCACTTACAGCCTGCTTTGCCAAAACTAATAAGAATCACAACTTATACAACGCTATATTCAGAGCAACACCTGATGTGTGGAGAATTGCAATCTCCCAGGACCGCATTAACATCAATCAACGCCGAATCTACATCACCGAACATACACCTCTGCTACAGTGTTTCCGATGCCAAAAATTTGGCCATACTGGGAAACGCTGTACCAACAAGGAAACATTCTGCAGCCACTGCTCAGACAGTGAACACACGTTTAAAAATTGCCCGAAAAAATCTATCTCAGAAGAAGCCAAATGCATAAACTGCATACAATACAATATTAAAAACAAACAAAACACAACCCCAGAAAACCATTCATCTACCTCTAATAAATGCCCAATCCTTGACTTCTTTAAAACTATATTGAAAGACCGCATAGACTACGGCACCAACCAAATAAATAACCCACACTTAATTTAAATAATAAACTTTCACATAAGCACTAAATAATTAAACCCACATAAACTAAATAAAAACTGCAAATCAAAACAAATATAAATAATAACTCTAAACCAACAAATTAAAAATCACACCTTCTACGCTAATAACAATACTTAATAAAATCAACAACCTTATATTGCTTATAACGTTAAGCTTCAAAGAAGCTATAATTTATTTATATACTCTTTTTCTCTTTCTTTCCTGTTTTACCTATTTCTTTTCAGTTTCTAGGTCCTCTCTGCCTACGAACTCTCTCTATTTCTGTACTTGCACTCTAGGCGAGAGGTAACCCTAGCCTCAACCCTAGTTTGCAACTACCCTCAATAACAAACCCATAACGCAATAACCTCAGAACATTCTTTTGAATCAGTTTCACCATATTTCAATAAATAAGATAAAAAAAAAAAAAGAACTACCCAAGGCTGGCTTGAAAGCAACGTTCCGGACTTTATAATAGCTTAAGGCTGGCTCTCATCTAGCTCAAACTTTAACCCTTTAGATTACAAATTAAGATCACTTTTAAAGGACATGGCCTGCTCTAAACGACACGGCGACATCGAGTCTCTTAAAAAATCTCTGGAGCAAGCAGTGGCGAAATTTCCCATGAAAACAGTGTGTAAATCCATAGATTCGTGACCAGGTAGATTAAAGGCCTGTATAAAAGCTTATAATATATATTTACTTTATAATATACTTTCACTTCCCTCTCACGTATTACCTGTGGGCAGGCCACGCAATCTTTTGATTTATTTTCCAAGGAAATATGCGACCTCTGCGCTATTTCCTGGACCCTCGAGAGTATCAACTTAAAAGGCAGCCGAAACATTGGCTTTACCTCTCAAGCTTGCGCATTCGACTCGTATTTCTAAGTAGATATGCGGTTTCCGTCCTCATATAAACTTAGTTGCCTAGTTCCTTCTCTCCATCCTTCTTAAGTTTCCGCCTTGGAAATCGGTGCCTTTTGCGCTCTCCAGAAATCCACGTGTTCAAGCTTCTTTAAAAAAACCCTCTCACATACTACCTGCGTGGAAGGTCACTGCAATCTTCGAATGTAGCGCCAAAGAATACTGTGCCACCCGCGCTTACCCTCTGAAGCTTGCTTCGGAACAACCACTTCAATAACAACCAATTCAACTCCGGTGAAAGCGCTTAGGGTGTAGCGGCCCAAGTTCGTCACTTTTCTTACTGCAGGTGATTGGAAGAACAAGCAACTAATTAGGCACACGAAGAGCTTATACCATCCAGCAGTGGCGACGCGTGCATATAACACGATTCCCATCGGGTTGCCTTGGCGATCACTAATAATTTTTTTATTATTTTCAATAATAGCTTACCCCGCTTTGTAATGTAAGCCGAAGTTCAACGGCTTTCGGATTGCAAACGCCATAATTACATTGCGCGCTTTGTAAAAATATTCTTCTATATCCCGTATACAAGATACGCAATGTATTTGAAATAGCAAACGCACACAAACACAGTTTACAATCATATGACGCGACAAGTGCGACGCGCTCCTCCGCTCCGGCAACCCGATCAAAATATTGGGAATTTACAAATGCCAAATGTATGCAAATCACTCACACATACATAAACAAATACATGCAAAAGCCTCGTAATAATTGTTTATAGATAACTCGATCTCGGATAGCCTACCAATCTTTATTTGTCTCACGTTAAGGTTTCGTTTCGCTTGAGCGTCTAGTTTCGCGCGACCTCGACCTTGAGGCTGACACTCGCTTGCAGCGTTGCCAACATAACGGATTTCCCGTCATATCTAGCGGATTAGGGCTATGAAGATACGGAACAAAAAGTATTTTGACGGCTAACGGATTGTTTAGCGGAATTTGAAAAAGATTATTATTTAAATAAAGATAGATTTATTCTTATATTTCAAATTACAACAATTTTTTTTCAAAAATCAAAGCTAAATTTTTGTTTCTGTTATGTCAATTCTACTGCGTAAATACTATTCATGTACCAAAGATACTGTCTACGACATACATGTACAAGAATTTCTCTTGTTTTAGACAAGGTAGCAGGAGGCAAAATAATGATGCGAACTCTGTCACACTTTAAACATATTTGTATTGTTCTTTTTTTGTTTAATTATATTGTTATTTTTTTGATAAAAAAGCATTTATGTGAATGAATAGATGTGAAAAATAAGTGAAATTTTACTTGCCGAGTGTTGTGTTAGTCTGTAATAAATAGTTTGTTTCGTTTCCTCGTAAAGGTTTGTCTTTATAGTTTATTTAACTTTGTTATTTGTCGTGACGCGGTTAGACGAGAAATGGCGGCATTGATACAAATTGACTGTTGTCTTACAGATTACTTATTAAATGACTTAACTTCGTTCTCCAATCAATCTTTCGAAAATAAAAAATATATCATAAAAAATGGACGGGCTTGTCCCGATATAAAAATTGATTATAGGCGTAAAGACGGATTTTTCAAACATTTTCACAGTTCTATGTATGATAAATACAATTGGTTAACGGGCAGTTGCAAATTAAATAAATTATTTTGTTTTCCATGTTTGTTGTTTTCCGATACAAACAGTGCTTGGAATAAAACGGGTTTTTCAGACATTAATAATTTGACAAATTCGGCTAGGAAACATACTCAAACTGAAAAACATTTACGCAGTTGTTTATTATTACACGATTTTGGAAATAATAGAATAGAAACATTTTTCGGTAATAGTTATGAAGCCCATAATCGAAAAGTGGAGCGTAATCGAAACTTAATGAAACGTTTAATTGACACTGTTGTTCTTCTTGGAAAACAGGAGTTATCTTTCCGCGGCCATAGTGAAAACTTAAATTCAGACAATCGTGGCAATTATGTAGAAACATTGTTTTATTTGAGTAAGTACGACAGCGTTATAGACTCTCATCTTGATCAATGTTCATCTAATTCACACTCCGTGTTTACCGGTCTCTCGGGAGACATTCAAAATGATCTTATACAATGCATCGCGGCGGTAATTTTAGACGAGATTAGGTCTGAGATTAGCCAAGTTAAATTCATTTCAGTCATGATAGACGAAACCCCAGATGTTAGTCATAGGGAACAATTATCAGTCATATTTCGTTATTTAACCGAAAACGGTCTGGAGGAAAGATTTGTAGGTTTTTACGACGTTAGTGAAAGCCGGACAGCGGCTGTATTAGCGACTCAGTTGCTTAATATTCTTGAACAATATCGATGCAAAGACAAATTGATCGGTCAGACATACGACGGTGCGGCCGTTATGTCAGGTGAACGCGGAGGCGTTCAGTCTTTAGTACGGGGTCAATGCCCTCTCGCACGTTTCGTACCGTGTTATGCTCATATACTTAATTTGGTTTTAAGCAAATCCTTGGAAAATATTTCGGAATTAAAATCATTTTTTGGTCATATCAATGGAATTGTCAGGTTTTTCAACAAATCGTCGAAGCGGTCAAATCTTTTAAAACAGTTTTCCGACCGTCGTATGCCTGGAGTAGCTGAAACGCGATGGCATTATCATTCACGCATTATTAATGTATATATTTAATTGCAGGTTAGATATGATTGAAACGTTTAATCATATATTAGATGATCCCCAATCGTGGGATGTTGATTCTGTATCCATGTCGGAGTCGTTTGTAAGTAAATTAGAAGATATGCAATTTTGTTTCCTTTTACATGTTTTTTCGGAGATTTTTGCCAGAACTGACATTTTATTTGCTTTGCTTCAAACCAAACAAGTCGACATCGAAACCTCAGTTAGAGAAATAAATGCATTTCAATCTTGGATGTCAGAAGAGTTTTTAAAGCAATTTGATTTTATTTTCAGTAGTATTCAGGAATATTGTGAACCACCACGACGACGCCGGCGGCTGGATACAGAAATTGACTTAAAAACACAATACAAGCGTTTATTCGTTGAAATAATAGATAACATCAAAAGCCAAATAAACTCCCGTTATTCATCTTTTCAGAACTTAACTTTTCTTGATTTAGTCAACAAATCGAAATACGCGAGTTACCGTAGTAGTTTTCCTGAGGAAAGCGTGTCTAAATTAATATCCGAATTTCCAAATATATTTGATTTTCACGCCTTAAAAAACGAATTAAAAGTTTTATACAGTACTTCATCAATTAGTAATTTAGATGTTTACGAACTTTATTTATATCTTTTTAAATCCACGTTGAATGAAGCTTATCCTCAGCTTTTAATTTTATGTCAAATTATTTTGACTCTTCCCGTATCGGTGGCTTCCGCGGAAAGGTCGTTTTCGGCATTGAAGCGGATTCATACTTATACACGAAACAGCCAAAGTGAGGCAAGATTATTAAATCTCGGAGTAATATCAATTGAAAAACATCTATTGTTAAAATTGCAACAAAAAAGCGACTTTTATGAAAGGATTCTGGCTCATTTCGTAAAGAAAAACCGTAGAATTATGTTAGAATACAAATAAAATAATTTATAATTTAAAATCATGTATAAATAAATAATTTATCAAAAAAAATGTTACGTAAATTTATCGGGTTATAGAATATATATATGGCGAAGACAGACGACAAACGACAAGTAACAAAATAAAAACATCCAATATTTCTACTGATATTTATTTGCTAGCTTATGCCTGCGATTTCGTATGTGTGGAATTCAGGCCATGTTGATTGTTCTATTCCGTGTCCAAGGCTACATGCATGCCAAATTTCATCCAAATTCGTTAAGCCATTTTCGCGTAATTAAGTAAAAACATTCACCATTTGTAATAATATAGTTAGTAGAATATGTTCAGCAAGTGAAGTTTCACTTATTTTTGGTTCTTGTTTTTCTATATATTATAACCCCTGTGCGAGTGACGTGTGCTTAAAACGGCTTTTTTCAAAGCCACTTTTATCATACTCGACATGCACTGTTCATATAATACCAGTGATGTCATGTATGGTGAAGGTGGTGAACACTAACAACTGATAAATTGCATACAACGCACGCAACGCAAGCAAATCACCAAACCTAACATTTCGTCGTAGTTATGGAAAAGGTAAACTAACACAACACATGAACACACTCAGGTCAGGTATGTAATTTATTGCATATTTTTTTATAATATGATATTTTGTTTAATTACGCATTAGCCGTTTTTTGGTCCGGCTTTACCTTCCTTTTTTTTCACCCCACGCCACTGCAATCCAGCACCTCACATAAAATTTTTTTTTGATAACGAAATGTCAGAATGTAATGTAAAAAACAAGAATCAACCAATCGTATATCCGGATAAAGTGCTTTTATTCAAATATATATTGATAAGAATTTGTCAAGAAATTACCTATTTAAAGTCACAAAGATAGAGATAATATTAAATGTAATATTTATTTATATTTTATCTGCTTTATCTTTAACGTTTTCATCTGATTAAATAAGAAGATAAACAAAACATTTACTTACCTACAGAAAGTATTTAAATATCATTTATTTACTCCTTTACCGTTAAATTAGCGGTTTTTCGTCGACTTTGGTTGTAAAATGGGTCATCAAGAAAAGCCTTTTTATTTCGTCAGGATGATTATATAAAAAACACTAAGCTGAATAATATTTCAGTACTAAATTCTAAACTAACAGAATTTCTTTTGAAATTTAAACGTCCTACTTTAACTCTTTTTAGGTCTTTTCTAAAAATTATAAAACGCGTTTTAGTTTATTTGAAGCAAAGACAAAATATCCAAGTTTTCCAAATTCTCTTAAGATATTTTTATATTGATAAAAGCTTATTGTTCGGTTCAGACTTTTGGAGTTTAAGCTACCTAAAATCCTTTCGTATCTCTTGACTATATCACAAAATAAACCTCCGCAAAATTTAAGCATTCTAGTTCCAAAAGTTTCGGCTGGGCGTTGTTTATAGGTGCGTGAGAACATTTTCTGTTTATGAAATTTTCTTTCGATTGGAATGTCTGATTTGAATAATTTAAAAAGGAATTAACATTTACAAAAATGACTTAAATACGTAGTAACTGATTTGTATTAATATTAATATGAATAACGTCTTTAGTTTTTACCGATGTTTCTATTTACATTTAAAACTTAAAAAGTATTATTATATAATAATCTTAAATATTAAGACAATTCCGAGATCCGAGATGGTAACGGTAGCTCAATTGGAAGATGGCTGGCTAGCTACAAGATGCCACCTTACAGCCAAAACAAGTTTAATATTTTCTTACGTACATAAAAAGTAAGTCACATAAGTTTAATAGTTGGCTATATGGCATTACGAAGTTTTTTGTAGATGTTGTTGTTCTCTAAAACTGTGGTACATTATTTTGTTCTACCGTCAATAGTTTTAACAGAGCACGTGATGTTAAGAATTTTATAGGTGTTTTTATAACTTAAGTATATTCCCTAATTTCTTTTCAATAAAATATAGCTACCCTATCCTCACATTGAAAATCAATCTTAATATATATAAATTACGTGTCACGTTGTTTGTCCGCGATGGACTCCTAAACTACTTAACCGATTTTGATCAAACTTCGTAACTATCTGTTATTTGATCTAACTTAAAAGACAGGATAGGTTTTATTTTGATTTATAACACAGCAACGCGCGGCTGGATCAGCTAGTATTCTATATAATTTTTATTCAATGTTTGTATGTTCCCTTTGCGTTCCGAAAACATTGATCAGATAGTGATGAAATTTTGTTAAGTTGTTGTGTTCATGCCAGGAGAGGTTTGTATCTATAGTTAGCAAAAAAGTATGGGGAAAAATGAGCATAGAAGAAAATTTTTTTGGTATCAGATGAGTAGTTACAGATGTTACTTCCTCCTACATCCAAACTTATCCAAATTAACTCTGTTTATAGTATTAGTATAGATAGAGAGATCCATTTCTTTCGCATAATATTTCTATTCCTGATATACTTAGCCATAATACATATATCCACGGTTATGAAAAATATGCTCGTTACACATCACACGAACATTTGCCCCTTCCGGAACTCGAACTTGGAACCCGTCTTTGGACGGGCGCTGCGAAAAGCATAATCGCTATCGTTGCACCAAATAGTGTCGTACATTTGTAAACTGATACATTGACATTTTTAATTTATAAAAATCTAAACAACATTTGATTTACGATCAATTAGGTCCATTCAAAACGAAAAATGGAATTATAATAACAGATTATATAAGGTACTCATCTCTTTCATTTGGGATACCATGGGCCAAACCCAGTCTTAACTCTTGTTTCTATGAAGAAGTAGTTTAACTATATCTATATTCAAAAATGACATGTTTGAATACGTTTAAGAAGTATTTACTAGTTCACGTATTGAGTCAATCAATCCGATGCAGCTGATCCGTCAGCAAAATATAAACATCGTAAAACATAAAACCTGCTACATAAGAAGCTTGAAAGTCCCGGACTTTATTGAATTTATGCATGTTATAGGTATTGCTTCAACAGAATGGAAACTATGTGTAACTGAGTACCTAATTAACTTTCCTAGTAATAATAAACAGCGAAACCAAGAAAAGTAGTTAGATAAGTAATCTTTTAGTCGTTTTTTGTGAAAAAAGGGTAATTTCTTATTCCGTTTATATTAAAAGTATCTTTTTGTTGGATTACTATGAAAAAATCTCCTAATAATGATAATAGTTTTATTTCGAAATTTAAAGACTTATCTTGATTGCTGTTAATTAATTTGAAGTAGTAGGTAGACAAGAGAACTTTGACCCCTCACACAACAAACCTTTGTGGGGAACAATGCACAGATTGCTCGCAAACTTAATGATAACATCGAGGTGAAAGTACGGAGACCTCCTTAGTGTGGCTCTTGGTACGAAAACTTTTGAATAAAGTGTGTTAATGTTATTAAAGAAAGTATATACAACCGTGATTTTCATGTTCTACGGACCATTTTTTTTTATTTATGAGGTTTTTTCGTCGTTGTTAACTCAGTTAAAGTCGTCCATTGATGACGTAGCAAAAACCGATAAATCTATGAGTTTTGGCATAATCTTTACACTTAGCTTACGGATTGAAGATCAAAGTAGAAGTGGTCATCACAACACCTTTACGTCTTAAGGGTTGATACTATTTCGCTCCGCAGCGTATTCGGATTAAGGTTAATAATGATGTTCTACTCTGATCTCCAATCTGCCTGCTAAGAGACAAGATTATGGCAAATTCCCCCATTTTTAGGGAAACCTTTCATCCAACAATGGAGTCTCTAGGCTGAGTCAATGATATCGCCACCAGTGAGAAATTTTGTTAGTTGAGGTTCGAAGATTGTGTTTGATTCAGAAAAAAATTATTCGAACTGATATTTCTCAACATTTTTTACCAAAAATCACTACTATGATTTGTTTATTAAAGCTGTAAAGATTTCTGGAATAGGCCCCTATTGATCCTTAATTTCTATTCTTAGTATGGATGAAAGAATTATTCAAATCACAAGTCGAAATAATTTGACAAAGTGAAAGCCTTCGATCTATTATGAGGCTCAAATATTAGATCCTTTCTGACCTTTGGAGAGCGGACTAGGTATAACTTAGGATATTGGAAATACACTCGTGAGCTCTTATCTCCTTGTATTATAGATAATTTACTTAGCTTCGATGCTTACGCAACATATTTGGTTATACTAACATTTAAGATTAAGAAGTCCGCATTGAAACCTTCCTGAGCTTTATGGTAATTGTATTTTTAGGAATCACCGTGGAATAAAAGGATATTGTCCTTATCAAGTGTATAGTAGAGCTCAGCTCGTAAACCGGGACTTTGGCGGGAGAGAGTGTACATCAAGGAGTTTTTAGCGGATGGTCCTTGCAGCAAGAGCTGGTTAGAATTAGTAGATTCCTGCCAGTATTCACCTAAAGGTAGAGGCTGATAAATCAGGTTTCTCCTTATTAAAATAGGACCATCTCCATATTTGGAGATTTAACACTCCCTTGGGGCACTCCAAATCTTGCATAAGATTCGTTGCTAACCTAATGGTCTCGCTGAGTCCTGTTAATTAACTCCAGATATTTTTTGTTGATTAGGCCACTACTCTGATTCTCTCCAATTATGATAGAAGGTTAGTAGTGTAAATACAGTATTTTTCCAAACAGCTCCTTAATTA
Organism: Calamotropha paludella; assembly: GCA_927399485.1. Lineage (NCBI taxonomy): Eukaryota > Metazoa > Arthropoda > Insecta > Lepidoptera > Crambidae > Calamotropha > Calamotropha paludella. Next base: position 21,035,769 of record OV656817.1, on the reverse strand, counting down.
AGATTTATGGAATGGTTATACAAACCAAATCTGTAATTTCCAAAGCAAAATATGAAAAAAAGAAGTTATTTAATGTAATGTATTTTAATGTAAAAAACAGTACACAAATAATCACCTAAGAGATAAAATTAAATGAAAATCTCAAATTAAATTGTATTTAAATTCAATTAAAATATGCAAGTATCTGAAATTTTATTTTGTAGCGAAGCTTCTTATCGGACATTGGGGGGCTCGCATATAGGCGCTCACCGCGAGGCCACTCTATCCGTGCTAAGAATCAGATTTTACTGTTATACGAGAGCGTCAAATTTAGTACCGTTACACGATATATATATATATATAGGAGTCGGCTGCCTCCTTAGTCTGAGTGGTCTTCTGTCTCGCTTTCACTCATGTCAGTGTACGTGGCTGACGTGGCTATCTATCTCTTTTCCAACTCTATGCATCCACGCCAATCACTTTTGAATATCCGTTGCGATCAGCTGTTTCGTTTATCCTTTCTATCGATTATAAATAAACCGTGTAAATCGTAGTTTCTACGCCTTACACTATAAAGCTTCGCTTCTTTCAGGCGTCCCTAGTTTAAATTACCTCTCGTTTAGGATTTACCTGACAGAAGAATAGGTGCAAAAACTCAAGTATGCGTAAAAAATGACAATAAAATATTCTTGATACTTAGAGACTTGAAAATACAAATAAATGTAAGGAATGATAAGCTGGACTACCACTATACATCGACCAAGCGGTCGACGTAATGAGACTTCACCTGCGCGGTACAGGGGCGCAGGAATACGGCGACAATGGGATCGAGTGGAAGGCGGGCGGCAAGCGAGCATAGTGTGCCCACTATGCCACGTTTTTTCGTACCACCTTTCGCCCGCGCGGTACAGGAGGAGGAGGAGGAGACTCATTAAGGAGGCCGACCTATGGTGTTATTGGTCTGACCCTATCTTTTCCAAAAAAATCGTTCATGAGCATGACGCATGAGCCAGATATCCTAAGCAGAGATGTTAATTAGTAAATAATAATGTAGTCAAAAAAAGTATTGAATTCCTTTTTATCTTATACAACAATTTAATTACAAATCAGCATAAATTAAGTTAGCAAAGCGAAATTTGAAACGCGCTAATTAAGTAAATGGTTCAGGTTGCATTTTAAGCCACTTCGAATCGACTTAAGGAAAATTAATTCATTGTTAGCGAATGATAATGGAAAGAAGGGAAAATAAGGAGTAATAATTATGAGATCAAGATACTTGAAATTTCGTTTCAGATGAATTCGTTTGGAATTTTATAGACACCGAATTGTTTTCCCTAATATAAAATGCTTTTATACTGATTAATTACAAATTATTTTGTATAGTTCAGTCTTTATTATCATGAGCAAAAATGTCAAATTTTACTTGATTGCCTTTTAGTAAGACTTGTTAATAAGATGTGTGGCGAATAATTCATAGAGCTCCAATTTTATAATACATACATATGTAATATTCATTCTCATATTCACACCAATTAGCCTAGCTCAAAGTAAGCACTATAAGATTTCTGTTATGGATACTAGGATAACAGATAGGTATACATAAATAGATATGTAATATTTATAGAAATATATATAAATACCCAGGAGTCAGGTACAATTGCTCGTATTCATCACACAAACATCTGTCCCCTTCAGGACTTGAACCCAGGACCGTCAGTGCGAAAGGCAGGACCGCTACCGTTGCACCAAACGGTCGCCTTGTTCTAACATACTTATCATAATAGTAAGAACTTATATTTTCATTCTTCACAATGTGATAGCTCCCAAAATTTCTTACACAATTTTCACTTATTCGTGTGTATAAAATATTCATGTTGACGGCTTAAGAGTGACCCAAGGGCAAACTGAGCCGCACCTTAAGCTTATGTTACAGGGTAATATCGAATTATATTGTCTACAGAAACACGAATTATTTTGACATCAAAAGTTGTGTATAATTAGTTATGATAACGTAAAATATTTCATATGAATTAAAGAGTTAGCGTTAATAACGAAGAATCTCAGGCGCCTAAGAATTCACTTGTGAGCCTTGTCGATTTATTTTTTGTATTTTTTTATTAAAATAATTTATATTATATGATAGCATTGAAAAAAATTGCACAAAATATATGAAAGCTTGCTAAGTTATCACGTTATTATATGTTTAGCAATTAAAGGATATTTTACTTTCTGCAACTCTCTCCCTCTGCCACGCTCTCTCTCTCTCTTCAACCATCTGCTCTATCTTGCTAACAATAAGCGCACATGGATTTTGTATTACTTTTTTAAATATTCAATTATAAATGCCTCATTATATTTATACAAGGTGTTATAAAAATACCCGTTAAGCGGAAATGGGGTTAAATGGTCCCTTATAAAAAGTCAATTTACAATATTTAAAACCGTAATATCGCAGTATGACTTACCACCAAAATTAATAAAAAAAAAATCCTTCGTTTGCCAAATGTGCCAACCCTATTTCCATATAATTAAAGAGTTAATAACACAGAATGTATATGTACATTTTTACCTACTATCCGCGGAACGACATGGAGTCAATGACAAAATGTACAGAAGCCGCTTAGATCGATATTACAAGTCAAAGAAAATGTTAAAAGACCTGACATAGGTACTTTATGTTAGGTCTATTTTAACCTAAACCAATACTTCTCTCTTCGATGTAGTATACTTCGCACTAGTGCGTTAAATGTTATGTATAATCAGTGAAATCTGTTAAAATTAACTTTGCGTTGTAGTGCATTTACTTAATCACTGTTTGTCATTGGCCACAGTTTAAATAAGGAGGATGCTATTTGCTATATTGCATGCCATACCAATATACCATTATACACGTTTAAACAAGACTACAGAATACTTCTCGCAACGAAAACGAATTGAAGCGGGCATGGAAATGCAGCTAGTATAGATACCGTAGCGTGGTAAGATTTCTAGGGATACATAACCTCTACCAAATGTCTATGTAATATAATAGTACAATAATTGAAACATGGTTAGTACTAATTATTCAAAGAAGTCTTTGTGTTAAGATGCTTCCCTCTTCAATATCGATGCCTAGTTCTTAATACAAGTACCAATGAAATTCGATTGTAACACAATTACAATATAATTTAATACATATTATTCCATTCCATTTACTAATTTCAGTCAATCAATGTAGAGCTTCTAAGAGAGTTATAGCAAAGTTACTCTACATGTAAAACTCGATAAACTTACAAGGTACTCCCTGCGAGAAGATGCGTAAGGCAGAGCAATGCTATAAATCCAAAGTTATTTTCTTCTTGCCTGAAAGATTTAAGTCAGATATAAAATATATATGGCGAACGTCTTACCCACCTTCGCTTCACCGACGATATAATCGTTTTTGCCGAAACATCTGAAGTCCTTCAAAGTATGTTGGAAGATCACCTACCCTCAATTAATGCAGGTTCAAAATCACTAGCGACAACTCGTGCCCCTGTTGATAACCAAACAATACAAGATTTTAAGCACTTGTTGAAGGAATATCCTAAAACCATCTTCAGACTCACACACACGCAATTGTGTAGACGCCTTCGAATCGACCCATACAATCTCTCTGAAATTAAAAGAAAAAAAAACATTCTAACATTGTTTCTCTTTCCTTCTTTCATTTCGTCATTTCTCAATTTTGTAGAAAACATAGTCACCGACATTAAGAAATTCAACAATACATATAATTACATTAAAGAAACACTCGAATCAATTTGAGGTAACTAAATTTAAACATATGAAATCAATACTAAGAAATACACAAAATTTTATATGGAACAAAATACAGCATATTTGCAACAAATTAAATAAAAAACTTACCGTAGTGGACTCATTACGGATAGAAAGTATCCAATCAAAATCAAAATCAAAATCAAAATAACTTTATTTCATAGGCCCTTGCGGGCACTTAAAATCGTCAATTTTACATAGAAGAATCAAGATAATATTCTTTTATAATAAAGATAGCCCGTGCGCTAGCGGCAAGTACATCCGCGGAGTTGATGCCGCGCATGTAATCGCCACGAGCGACCCGATTCCGAACGTAGGGGCTAACATGAGAAGAATCGGGCAAGAAACTCATGTGCCAAAACTCTTATAAAATCGCCAAATGTCTTACAAATTGTGCATATTACAAAACGATTCAGAGAACGAGCAATTCATTTCTTTTAGGTCCACGCTGCCTTATCATTCAAAAAATCTTTAACACTATAATAAGCCTTTTTGCATAACTGAGTTTTAATTAAAAATTTAAATTTATTTATTGACAAGTCATGCATGTTACATGGCAGCGTGTTATACATTCGTATACAGTGACCTGTAAAGGAGTTGCTTATTTTATGGAGCCTATGCCTGGGCATTGCTAGCTTGTCTTTATTTCTTAAATTGTAATTATGATTGTCACTATTTTTTCTGAATTTAATATCTTTACACTTATGCGCATACAGTAGGTTTTCATAAATATATTGTGAATGTAGAGTCATAATACCAATTTCTTTAAATTTTTCTCTTAAAGACTCTCGGGAGCCCATCCTATAGATCGCCCGAACAGCCCTCTTCTGCAGCACAAAAATGCAGCCAATATCGGCGGCATTTCCCCACAGTAGTATCCCGTACGACATAATACTGTGGAAGTAGCTAAAATAGACCAAGCGTGCAGTTTTTACGTCTGTTAACTGACGAATCATTTTTACGGCGTATGCTGCAGAACTGAGTCTGCTCGATAGGCATTCAATATGAGGACCCCATTGTAACTTAGAATCTAAAGTTATACCCAGAAATACAGTTTGATTGGCCAGCTCTATTTCCTCATCCCTAACCCGGACTTTGGCTTTAGCTAATTGAACATTTGGCATAGTGAATCTAATGCATTTTGTTTTATTTTCATTTAACAACAAATTATTGGCGCCAAACCAGTGAACGACCTTGGAGAGTGCAATGTTTACTTCGTCAATATTAATTTGTCCACGTTTAACTTTAAATATTAAAGACGTGTCATCTGCAAACAAGACTATCTCATGGTCGCGTCTTACAAGGTGAGGGAGGTCATTAATATATACCAGAAATAGAAATGGACCCAATATTGAGCCCTGCGGCACCCCCATTGTTACAAATGATCCAGGCGACTGCTCTCCATTGATGACCACCTTTTGAATCCTGTCACTTAGGTAAGAAGTGAGAAAATCCAAAGCGGTACCACGGATACCGTAATAGTGTAATTTCCTGATTAACGTCTGATGCTGGACACAGTCAAAAGCCTTTGATAAGTCACAAAAAACACCATAGGCATCCTGCGACTCCTCCCAGGCCTCATAAATGGATTCTAACAATTTTATTCCAGCATCAGTCGTGGACCGTCCGCGGGTAAAACCAAATTGTTTAATGTGTAGTAAGTTATTATTACTAAAATATTTCTGTAATTGCTTAAGCGCGGTTTTTTCAAAAATTTTACTGAATGTTGATAGTACGGATATTGGACGAAAGTTAGAGGGATCTGAAGTACTACCAGATTTAAACAATGGAGTTATTTTGCTAAGTTTCATCAAATCAGGAAACACACCACTATCAATACAGTTGTTGAAAACTAAGGCTAAATGTGTAGCAACTATTTCAATAACATTCTTTACCATATATACAGATATTCCCCAAAGATCGGCAGTTTTTTTAATGTTCAACGATTTAAAAGTGTCTATGATGTCCCGTTTAGTAACATAATTAAATTTAAATACAGTATTACAACAAGGAACATTTTCTTTCAACAAGGATTCTGCAATGGGGGTGGAAGAGCCTAAAGTGCTTGTCAAATCTACTGGAATTCGAGTAAAAAATTTTTCAAATTCATTCGCAACATCTGAGTCCGAGCTAATAAATTTACCATCAATTTTAAGTTTATAATTATTTGCTAAAGCTTTTGTTCGGCCAGTCTCTGCATTTATAATTTTCCAAGTAGATTTGACTTTGTCAGTACTGTTATATATTTGAGAACTAATATATTTAATTTTTGCAGTTTGACAAACCTGCTTAAAAATTTTTGAGTATGACTTGACATAATTTTGAAAAGATTCCGTTCTATTAAACTGTCTTTCTGAGTACAGCTCATACAATTTTTGCCTACTTTTGTGTATTCCTGCAGTGGCCCATTCGCTAAACATTGGATTAACAGTAACGGTGATCTCTTTGGTTTTGAAAATTTTATTAAATTGGTTACAAAATGACTCAAAAAATAAATTATACATATCATTTGGTGGCATATCCGGTGATAAAAAAGGAAGTTTACAACATAATTCAATTTCTATACGTTTCAATCTGTCAGCAGTTACTGGTCGACATATAATTTTACGTTTACTGACTTGTTCTGTGACAATTTTGAAGCAAGCTATTTGCCCGCAATGGTCTGAATCTAAGTTTGCAATAACTTTCTTACTTACAGGTACCAGATTACTATATATATTGTCTAGACAGGTTGCCGTTGTTTTACAGAATCTAGTAGGCTCCATAAATAAGTTGAAAAGATTGTGTGATTTAAATAAATTTAAGATTCTATAAGTTTCACTATTCTTTGTAAGAAGATCAATATTAATATCTCCACACACAATCAAGTATTTTTTTGACCGACTCAATTTGTTCAAGGCTTCATCCATGATTTCCTCGAATCTATCATAAGCTGAGGAACCAGGTTTGTATACACATACCACAATGAGTTGCTCAAGTTCTATACATGATAGTTCTATTATGCATTCTACAGAGAGAGACACAATATCTTTCCGTTCTTTAAATTTTAAACTTTTATTTAAAAGAATCAGTGACCCCCCATGTACTGTGTTGACTCTGCAGAATGAACTACCAACCTGGTGATTATTGAAACTAAACATGAGTTCACATCCCTCAAGCCAATGTTCTGTAATACACAAAATGTCAATTTGTTTTGAATTCATGAATAATTCCATCTCTAATTGTTTGCCCTTTGATAGTCCATTACTATTTTGATGCACCAGGTTAATATTTTTTAATTTATTTAAATTACATTTATTTTGAGGGCATTTCTGAACACAATTTTTTTTATTTGACTCTAATGGTAATGTTATAAGAGGCATGTTAAAATCATTATTTATGTATTTATATTTGCAAGAGGATACCTCTTTTGTCTCTATATCTAATTTAAATAGCTTGGAACGGATTCCAATGTCATAATATTATTATACTGCTCAATAGAGTCAGTTTGTTTAGCCAAGTTCTTGGCTGAAGTTAATAAAAAATATGATAGTGAATTCACTATCTGTCTCTTATAGTACTGAGGCAGGTAATATCTACCATTAGTAAAAGTATATACATTTTTACTAACAATACTGTTAGAGTCAATTACATTAAAATTATTATTATACTGACTGAATAAATTCAGAGTCATATTTAAATTAAATCTATAATTATTTTCCGCATCTGACAAATTTTTTATCGCTCGCTGCCTGGAATAAACAAACAGTGGAACAAGCTCCCCAAACTAAGGAACAATAACAAAAATTAGAAACAAATAAGACTGATAAAAAGCCTCAATTAATGTTGGTCTACGACATACAAAGGATAATATAAACCATCAACCACTCAGCGAGTCCAATGCGGATCGGTAGCTAATTTGTTGGAGTAAATAATTTGAGGTAATAGGTTTGTTTCCATTTTTGTTTTGTAATGAGAGATGGTAAGTGTATAATATCGGTTCTGTGTTATAGTAAAAAAAATTACACGTCCTTCTTGTACAAGAAAAGTTTACTGAAATTTTGTATAACTTTGTAATATCTACACATAAATTATAAAGAGGAACGATTTGTATTTTTGTTTTTTTGTATGTTTGTATGCTTGCAATGAATAAACCCAAAAACTACTATGCCGATTTCAAAAATTCTTTCACCATTGGAAAGCTAAATTCACGCTGAGTAACATAGGCTATATTTAATGCTAGAAAAAATATAAAGAATTTTGTCCACCCGTGTGAAACCGGGACGGGCCTCTAGTCTTATATATGTATATAAAATTTTGTGTCACGATGTATGTTCGGGATAAACTCTTAAACTCTACTGAACCGATTTTGATTTAACTTCGTAACTATCTGTTATTTGATCCAATTATCTGTTATTTGGTCAGCTAGTAACACATAAAAAAGGAGATAAAACAGCGTTTGATTCTTTTTTTTTCTTTTTTTTATGGCTTGCACGATTTGTGTATTTAGCCAGTGTCAAATAAGTATAATTGCCAGTTATTGAGTAATTTCCTAAGTTTTAGTAAAGATGTGGGGTTTTACTGAAACCTCCTCGTGGCCTTCTTGAGACAGCGAGAAAAGACACCTTCCACTGTTTTGGTTTCACTTGCCAACACTCATGCATATGCAGAAACACTCAGTTGTTAATAACCCACCATTATTACACACTAATATAAACCACAACACAAAATTTAATAAGAAAACCAAAACCATTAAAGTGACGCTTCGCGCTCCCGACAAAAAGTCTCAGTAGGACTTACGAAGCCATGATGTAGCTTTGGCGTTTATACGCATTGTAAAAGCTCATATTTAATTAAAAAATTGGTTGTCTGTAAAGTCAGTTTACGGACGATAATTTTACGTGATAGCGTCATAAAATTGCATACTTTTATGAATTGAATTATTATCATTAAATTATCAATATTTTGTATAATACAAAAAAGGAGTTAATTAAATTATTTTTTATTTCTTATTTTTATTATTTTTTCGATTAGTAAACCTTAAGTTGTTATAATAAACAATGAAAACCACATTAACTTTTCACTTCATGAAGTGGAAGAGAGATAGATGCACCACAAGACGAACACTTAGGCCAATCGTGCCTCTCTATCGCTTGTTCCGCGCTCTCGCTTGCACGCTCGGCTCTAGAGGAACGTTACACCTTTTCATGCATACAGCCGTTGTTTATCGATTTATAAGACGTTATCAAGTCAAAAATATTTTCTCATTTATCTTTATATAATTAACTCCGAAAAACCAAATCAAATAAAACCATTTTTCTATAGGTAACTTTTATATACGTACTTACGAGTAGCTGCTAGCTCTTGCTTTTTACGGTTATCCAAACCAATTCTTATTAAGTTACACTCCAAGCTAAACTAAACGACGAAACCAATTATATTACAATAGCAGCAACTTCAATACTGAGTAACGGGCCCCCAAATTCAAAACCGCCATTATAAACTTCGAACCGGCCAACAATAACTTGCGGAGCACGGGTCTATGTCGGATCTGTGGAATAATTTGGTTGTTGCGTTTTCAAATTTGAACTAGACCATTCCATTTATTTATTAGATAAATTATTTGCGCATTTACTGCGTTGGTTCTGTGATAATTTATGTTAAGCAACTATCATATTGGCTGGGAATGGGATGGGTGACCAAAGGTTTTATTATCACGAGCCGTTGGTCCCGAATGCCTCACTAGGCGCACGTGATGGATTATCCTAATTTCCCTACGATGTTTTCATTCATAAAAAGTTTTAAATCCCTGCAATAAGGATATTATTATACTGACAATGAAATTAATTTTAATGTCAGTAATGTTGGTAAGTATACGTGAAAAGATTTTAGCTACGGCAATCATTTTCTATCAATATTTTACCAGTTTCAAGTGACACCAGATGAGACGCGCCGCCAGAAGGGGCTGAAAACGATAAAAAAGAACACATGCTTGCGCTACGATCGCTTGTTATCAACCGTCTACGACGAAAAACTTATGCTACGGACTCCTACTTAATCTACGAAAATGGAAGCGGCTTTCCAACAGCTTTAGTAGAGCTAGCTAGATGGCGCTACCTCTTTTCTTCATATATTGATTTTTTATGAGAAATTTAAAAAATATAAGCCATTTTTACTCGGTTCTCTCTAAGCATTTCATTTCTCTATAATCGCTATGAACAGCGCCATCTCTTGAGGCTTGAGAACAAATGCCCATTATCCGACACTCGGAATAAAAACAAACGCCGCTAACGCGAAGCTCCAACATAATAGTGTTGAAGCAATCAATTGATTGATCTAATCATAAATGGTTTAATTTTTACCACATCACTAAATAGTTTATGGTCACAATAATGGTGTACTTGTTTAATATTCATTTAATTGGATTGGGACAGACTTTAGAATACAAGCATTTGTACCTGCGTCATAGGTATTTCTGTAAATATTGAATAAATATGAATTATATAGGTATGTCCTTTCGTAACCTTAGTATCCAAAACATAATCCTTACAGAGCTTACTTTGAATTGGTGTGCGAAAACTAAATACAAACCAAATGAATTACTGTGAAATAGGTCAATCTCATCTCAATTATCATAAAAAATAGACGTCTTTTATCATAAATCAAATCTACACTAATATTATAAAGAGGAAAAATTTGTATTTTTGTATGTTTGCAATGAATAAACTCAAAAACTACTGAGCCGATTTCAAAAATTCTTTCACCATTAGAAAGCTACATTCACGCTGAGTAACATAGGCTATATTTAATGCTAGAAAAAATTTAAAGAATTTTGTCCACCCGTACGAAGCTGGGACGGGCTGCTATACTTTGTCCAATGTAGGATGATAGTTTTGACAGGTGTCACTTCCATATTGCTAAGTACTAAGGTTGCGTTTGTTTCCTTGTTTGACTTGACATTGCAATAGCAACTTTATACCCTCTATATACCTAGGTGTCAACTGTTAAAAGTATCATCCTGCATTGGACAAAGTATAGTTGTTAATAACATTGTTACGTTAAAGAAGAGTGCTGCTTCAAAATTTCTTTATATTCTTCTGTACATATAAAAAGGTTTTGTTTTACTTACAGACAGACAATGCAGATATTTAACCGCTGAACCCAGAAACCTACAATTTGATGGGTGCACACCCATCAAATTATAAAAGAGTGAAAACTAAAACTAAACCGCTAAGAAAGGATTTTGTAATATTCCCACTAAGGGGATGATCAAGGCGATATGGTATAATAAACTTTGAAAAGATCAAATTTGAAATACACAGTCTTGATAAAACCATACTGTATATGGACATCAGTATTTTAGAAAAGTCTACCTTTGAGGTGGTGAAAAAAGATTGAATCCTTGTTTCAATATATCGAATCATTCTTTTGAAGTTAGAAGTGTGAAACTAAATGTTGAAGCTTAAGATAAACACACAACAATATTACTATAAATGAGCCTGAGTCTGTGTTTCGTGAGAAATATAATTTAGTCATTAAGTCACGAGTGATTTTCTAGGCAAGCGCGTCACATCCTAGATCGCATCGTCACTTACAATCATGCGAGATAGTGGTCAAGCGCTAACCTATTTACTATAAGAAAAACTAATTCAGATTTTACCGTACCTTGTCTGATATTCTTCACCTTGTATTTTCTTATAACATTATTATTTAACAATAATTATATTGTCAATTAACTGCAACACATCTTAACAACAATCAAATGTAAGGCATGTAATTGTCATCTTCTGCCATCATTCCGCCACCGCGCAAACACCGGAGTGAAAGCTGCATAAATATAATAGAGGGAAATAGCTTTAGTAAGACCGCCATTTAGAAAATAAGAAGCAAGAAATTCAATTAACAGGCCCATGGTAGGTAATAAGTGGACACGTGATTTAGCATTTTAGAGAATTGTACTCTTAAAGAGGTGAAAAAGAAGTTAAAATACTGAATTAAATATTCACCAGTTTAGAAGTGATAAACTTAAAATTTTAAAAAAATAAACGAACGCGTCGGTACCTACTCCGATTTTTTTCTCGATACTTCCTTGGGGTAGATGAAAAAGTAAAAATATATTTTTTGATATAAGAGGCTTAAAATTTCATATCAATAACATAAGCTAGGAGTATTACCTCGACGCAGTGGGGTGGAAACAATGTAAACTGGTTAAAACTCCAGTGCTCCCTAAGGAAACGCCTTAAAGGCTTTCTGTAACAAACTGTAAACGTCGAGACGTCTGAGACGTCGTTTGGAAATAAAAGAATTATTTTTATATTTTACTGTAACAATATAACAAACAAACAAATAATAATCGAATAAAATACAACAATAAGTGTAACAAATAATTACAGGTAAACACCTCATGCAAAAATATAACAAGTTGTCAAACATTAGTAGAAGCCAGAATATAATGTAATAAAAATTATAGGTACAACCCGGTTACAATATCTGTGGACCTGATGACGTCACGTCAGCGCTTAGGTACGGTGCACAAAACAAGCATCATGGGGATAGTATTGTAAACAATAATAATTATGAACTATAAATAAAATATATTATACTTTTACTCTTTTATTCTTTTATTATTTTACTTTTTTATTCTTTTTCAAGAGAACGGGGAGGGGGCTTTACATTCCAGCGAGGTCCACAGATATTGTAACCGAGTTGTATACAGTGTGGTGAAAAAAAATTTGTCATAATACCTTATGTGAGACATAACATATCATATATAACAGTAATAAATAACCAAAAAATAAACGATAAAACCTCATGCAAAAATATAACAAGCTGTCAAACATTAGCACTAGCTAGAATATAATGTAATATCAATGATAGGTATACAGAGTGGCGAAAACAAAATTTAGTCATAATACCTTATGGGAGACATAACATATCATGTTCATGATCATTTAAACAAAATGTTCAAACTCAAGCAAGAAATAGTATTATTTACCAACTAAGTAATTAATGTATAAATAGCGACTCGTCGTCACTTAGATAAACCCTGTGAGCTATTAGTGGTGCGGCTTCAAATTACTTACCTAAATGTCATGATATATATATTGAATAAATGAATAAAATAACAGTAAAAAAACACAAAAATTTTTTGGCATACGGAGATCACTCCTCAACCTCTGCATCAGTTCAGTACCTAAATATTTGAGCCCAATAAATGAGTCCGCGTGAATATCGCTATGATCGTTTAAAAGTATACACATTCTGGGACTGGGCTTCTTAATGTTGACTTACGATTACGATGGGAAGGGCATAAAGGCAGTGTAGGAGAGCAAAGATATTGTTAACAATAATAATTAATTTCACACCAATTAGTCTAGCCCAAAATAAGCACTGTATGGATACTAGGGTAACGGATAGACATACATACATATATCATACATAGATATGAATTATTTATTAAAATATATCTAAATACCCATGACTCAGGTACAAATGCTCGTATTCATCACACAAACATCTGCCCCTTCTGGGGCTTGAACTCAGGACGGTCGGTGCGGAAGGCAGGATCGCTACCGTTGCACCAAACGGTCGTCAATATGTAGAGGGGGTTCGAAATTTAAATTGTTGTATTAGCGATGGACATCTAACATCTTGTTTGAATAACTTAAAAATAAATTAATTAACCCAAGTTATTATACCAATGTATTTTTACAAGCGCTAAAAAAGTTTCTCTAATTTAAACATCTATAACACATTAAAAGGCGAAAAGCGAAAGGCGTCTTTTTCTCGGTAGAAGGTCTCCCGTTGTAGGATTTACGAAGCCATGATATAGCTGATGTTCAATAAATACAATTTAAATGCTTATATTGAATAAAAAGAATTTTATCTTATCTTATCGTTATCAATCTTAGTTCAAGAAAAGAGAGATACTTCGGACTTCCGCTGTCTCTTTAGACAAGAATAACTCTGTTCAGAATGTAGGTGCACAAGTCGTTGCTGTTGCGCGTGAGCAAAACTAAGAACATTTGTATCAAATCTGAGCAAGCATTCTAACAAGGACGTTGTTAGAATTATTTTACACAAACTAACCCCACGCAAGTAAAACCGTGGGCGAAAGCTGGTATTATATATACAATTAAGATCTTGTAAATCTTTAAAAGGTATTTCCTTCTAAGGCTTCAATCCCGTTATCAAACGATAGAAAGGATATTTTTCCAAGCAATTTAATTTATCCTTAAAGATGAAACCGTCTAACACTCGAGCACATCAAAGAAATTCAAATGAATATCAACTTTGACATATTTTAGACAATTTTCATCTACATTATAGGAGAAAAGAATCAAAACAAAGTATCATAAATAATAATTGCGATTTAAAATATTTTATAATTTCTATAATAAAATTTTAATAGCGTAGGTGTTTATATTGGTTGGTATCTAAGCACATACCTATAGCGTAAGAAAATAGAAAAACAGTTTTTCTAAAGAAACAAAGTAGGTATCTACGAAATCAGCAATTCTGTGAAAAACAAACTTCGTAATTTTCAATATCAATCAATTTTTATTAACCGGATTTTGTTTGAAGAAATACCTACGCTAAAATATGGTGTGGATTCCAAATCAATTATTACTGTTGCCATACAGAAATAATAAGCATATATTAAGTGAGGACCTAATAATGTTATTAAATAATTCACTAGCAATATTGAAATAAAATATTTTTCCTGATATAACTTAACTCGTAGTTCATTAATTCTGTCTTGCTGTCACTCGTTATGATTAAGATAATATCTGAATTTCCAAAAAAATAAGTCGTTTCGTAATCTTGTAGACATGGTGAATAATATACATTACAGACTTTAATATTATTTATGGCTTAGTATTAATATGTGAAAGCTCTTAGTTGGTAGGTATATTAAATCTCTGTTGGCTGCTTAGGCTCAGAATTTCCCTGCCTGTATAACAAAGTAGTTTGTGACTCACAACCGTAATATGTAAATATATGATAGATATGATTATAGATAATATGGTTATAAAAAAGAATATTTTACAGATATATGATACATATTTAATGCAACTCCGCCATCTGCATTTTTTGCTATTAACTCGTATGCTTATCGAAATGAGAAAAAGCTCCTACTTAGCGGTACTCAATTACAGCGATAGATGGCGCTGTGTCACTGATGTGTTGAGCTTTTTTAGTCTATACTGCTAGGGCTGTACCAACGTATAGAAACATATTGCTAATAATTATTAATGTTATACTTTTTTGAGACTAGAATATTTTATGTGGGATAAGTAAAGCTTGACCAACAAATTAAAAATCGTATCGTATAAATTAAAAAAAACAATGCTTTTTGAGTTTAAGTACCTACTCCATAAGAATTGATTTTCATATAAGGCGCCCAGTATTTAAAAAAATATGAAGATGTAATATAAAGTAATCGATGATAGAGTTACGTTTTCTGTGCGCAGCCTATCATTTGCACCTTTTATTTTTATTTTGAGCCTGAGAAACTTCAATTGTGCGTCGGAGCTGACACACATACTTTTTTTATTGACTAAAAACTGAATTTAAAACAATGAAAAGACCTATCAAAATTGTTCATGCTACTTATTAACAAACGTCCGAAACTTTCCGTGTCCGATACCTTCCGAATTCAATATGTCAAATTTGTTTACGAACGGATTGTAAAACGTTATTCACAAATCCTATCCGAAACAAGTTTCTGAATCTGTATGCACAGACTACTTATAGTGCTAACTTGTAGTAGTAAAGCGCATTTACAAAGAATGTTATAAAATGATAGTAATGATATAAACATTTTTCATGATTTCAAGTAAGTGATATTTTGATATTTGAAGTGTGAAGATATTTTGTGATAACAAAATATCTTAAATGAAACAAACAACTTACAACTTAATAAGTAATTCACGTAAATAAAATACTGTTTTATGTAATGTCTTAATAACTACTGTGTTCCTTTAAAGTAGCTCTGTAAATAAAAGGTAACAGACATCGGTGAAAAATAAAGTTGTTTAGTTTAACGAAAATACTATATGTTAAATCTGGTGCTTTATCAATATCATATTATATGCATATAAAACAAGCATTAACAACGCACTTAAAACGAAAAAAGATAATAAACTTATCCCATACTACTTGCAAATAATAATTTGAAAGTATAATTACATAAGGTAAAATAATTTATTTATTTTAATTTTTTCTTTCCTGCGGAAAAGATTCCGTCACCGATTAGCTGTCGGATATAAATTCGATAGATAGAGCCTTCATTCCGAATCACACTGTCAAAAGTTTCCGATGTCGGATTTGTGAATAGCTCATGGAGGTGACATTCGAAAAGTTTCCGCACGGATTCGGAAAGAGCAGTTTCCGACTGTTGTGAATACACACAATACTTTTTTACATCTTGTTCTCTAATCTTACAATAAAAAATCCATTTTTAATTTTGGATTTAGGCAGCACGCACTGCGTAAATGCAAAGATAAAACTATAACAACGATAGACACGGAACAACGAATAATTAAAAGATTATAACGTAAATATTTTTAGATCAATTTCATAATTTTAGCCAACTTGTTAATTTTTTAAACTACGGTTTGAATATAAACAAAACCTTCAAACATTTTATTTTGAATTTCAGTTTTTAAATAGTTAATAGTTAATTTATTTAATTAGTTGTCTGTAAACGCTATCTGTTATCGTTTAACAAAACCAGCGCATATAAATAACGTTAACGTAGGGTCTTCACTATTTCATTCAATCGAATGCGTTCAATCAACTTTTCGTCATCGGTGTCCGTCATCTGACGTGAAAGGAAAGCCGCTGTTGCGGTATCTACCTATATTGTTTGTGAATAAAGTGCACTTTATATCAATAAACTAATAATGTCAGCATTTCGCGAACAGCATTGAGCACCAGCGGGTGTTGTGCGTGAACAGAAGATCAAGTGTTTTTCTTACAGTAAAATGCATTTCGTTAACATAAAAAAGCAATATTTAGCTTTCGGTATGCTGATATTTGTGTTATTATTTTTCTTCAATAGCAGACCAGCATTTCAATGTCAGTTCAATCAAGAGGTGTCTGTTTATCTTCCTACTATATACGGAATAACTCCAACGTACGCAAGACTTGCTCAAAAAGCTGATCTAACAAGGTAATGTCGTGATGTACAATGCCCTTGATAACATCGATTATCTTACCTCATCTCATTGGCTAACATGAATTTTGGCAAAGGTTCTCACTTATAATGTAATAAATTAATTAGTTTATTTATATCAGCCTTGCTGAACCATTTCCTGCTTTTTAATTTTTCTTTGCAAATAATGAACTACCACAATTTGATATTGTGAGCTTTTAAATTAAATTACTTAATTTTTTTTAAATCATATGGAAGTTAAGCTCTAAATCTTAAAGCTTATGCAAGTTTTAAACACAAATTACACAACTTAACAACTTATTTGTAACTTTTTTTATTCAGATTTACCAGTTAAGTTCATATATTAATACTGTTTCTTTAAATAAATTTTACAAATCATGTCAGATACAAGTTAAGCTGACTGTTCCAATTACAAAAATAAAAATGCTATCAGGTTTGCTGCAATGATACAATAACCAATTCTAATAGACATTAATTAAAAACTGAAATTTTCTGAATTAAGTGACTCATCATCATTTAACTCATGATAGCACAAATACAAAAGTATGACTATTTGAAGACATTTGCTTGTCTAGTTTCACAACAATAAAATGCTTAATAGCGTCTAAACTGGACTCTGAGCTAAATTCTGTCTTTATACATGCTAAGAATGATTTTATTTACTCAGATAATGTCTGACTAGATTAAGAGAAGACTTGTATGCTTAGAATAATAGATATTCTAATTGTATCACAGAAATACCCAGTTAACCAAATGGTGTAATTTATTTTCTACTTCATAATAACTAATAAAAATTGTTATTATTAAATAAATAAGTTTTGAAACTAGTAACTTAATTTTTTTTGTAACATAATAATTTCTTTCTTTTCTAACTATTATCAATAATAAATATGACATGTAATCTATGAGCTAAATAGCTCCAGTAGAACTTAAATCACTGCGACCTACATCATTGTAACTCGCCTGCAAGTGAGAGTAAAATGCTCATTTTCTTCTCAACTGATTTTTGTTAATGTTATTATGGATCTAGGGTTACATAGGAGGTGTTTGGGTTACTGCAAACATCAATTTCACCTATTTTCATAATCATTGGAATGTGATTAGTTTGCAGTGTTTAGTTAAGGCTCTCTCTAACGATGGCACTGGTAATTGTCCTGCTGAAATGGGTGAGTTCTACTGTTCTTAATTTTTTATTTCTAACTTTTTTTTATTTTAGATTGTCCCAAACTCTGATGCTGGTGAAGAACTTTCACTGGATTGTTATAGAGGATTCCGAAACAAAAACTAAGCTTGTGGAGAATTTATTGAAAGAATCTACCTTAAAATATACACATCTCAATAAAAAAACGGATAAGGTTAAACATTCTACAGTAAGTTGAAAGTTATATTAAATTATCAGTTATTACTTCTTATCTTGATTAAGCTTTTGAAATTATGTATGGAAATAAATAAATAGTATTTATATTATATACTTCAATTTAATAGAATTATAAATATAAAACTTTATCAGAACAATTTTAACAATGCCATGTATAATTTCGTTGAAGTCGCTAGTTTTATTATTATTTCAATTTCATAGTCAGGCTTTAACACTTCAATATTATTTTACAAAGTTGAATACACTCAGCGGCATGGAATGTGGCCCAAATAATTTTTGTAGTATAATATAAAAATAAAAGACTTATAGCTGAATTTTTATTGTGTAAAACTATAAATTTTTTTTTTCTTTTTTTTTTACTCTTTATTTTAAGGAACTTTTATTTTTTTTTGAAACATGCCAGTTCCATCAAGTCTTATAAACTACTTACCAAACTATATTATTTAGCTAACTTAACCTATACTTAGAGGCTAAAGTATAGAGCATCATAGCTGAACTCGAGCAAGGTTTAGCTAGGATGCTCTGTAATATGCCGACATCAGCGGTGTTCTATTTTAAAACATTATATAATGCCCCTCGTTCACTTTGCATTTTTTTACATTCTAACAAAATGTGCTGAATGTCATCTTTAGTGCCACATACATCACAATTAGGAGATTCTGTTTTTTTTTCCATTAAAAAAGCAAACTTTTTAAAAGGGAAATGACCTGAATGCAGTCGGTGGGCTAGTACAATAAAAGATCTTTTAAGTTTGCTGTAACTAAACCAGGGAACACGCGGAGGCTCCCACTGAATGGTCTTGTACCAAATTCCCTTTTCTATAAAAGTTATTTAGTTCTGATGTTTTAAAGACAAATTTACATAAAAAGGTGATAGTTTTATTATTATTTTTTTTTAAAAACATATTTTAACACTTTTACATAAAGAGGTTTTTTAAGAAATAAAAAGAGGTGGCTTGTAAGAGGTGGTTCTAGTTTATGGAAGGAATGTTTCTTAATATGTTTGATCTGAGTGTTGTTCAGTATAACTAAGATGGATGGAAGTAGGATGAGCAGAAGAGAAATGAGTTGATTGCTTTCATGTTTGAATTGATATTTTAACAAGTGTTTTCTAGAAAAGAATAGAATGCATTTATACAGATACATAAATGACGTAATTAGTCATCACAGGTGAACAAATATAGTGTTTAAGTTACAGAAGAAATTAAAATGCCTGCTAAATTCTATTCAAATATTACATCTGTAGGTAATTATAATATGGTTGTTTTATGCGAATTATTAGAATTGTTGTTTTGCATATGCTTATTTATTACGGTTGGCTAATATCTGCCAATTCTTTATTTTTTTTTTGTCATTTCTTTTACTACTTTTTACTTAAGGATGTTGTTAAACCTCAAACCTAAATTTCTGACCAACGAGTGATACCATATTGGGCTATTACCGATTTGTTTATGTTTGGGCCATCTTACATATACCGCTGAGTGTATTTCATAGGTAAATTCAAATTGTGTAGTATTTATTTATACACATGTCAAAAAATAGAGAAATAATAGAAGAAGTTCTTTCAATTTGTACTTAAAAATTATCACTTTTTTCCGTCTGTAAGATTATTTGATGCTTTATCTTTTTCTAGAAACTTAATTCAGTTATAAACATTCCAGGTCATGGATATCAACATCTGTGTTTTTAGAACTAGTTTGTACAACACATCTTGGTATTGTGTATGCTCGAACTTTTTTTGCTTTTAAATTAACTTTGTCCGATTATAATTGCCTAGAAATCAATATAATAGATATTAAATTCGTTAGGCCTGCAAATTACTTATGTAATTAGCTTCATTAAATATATATTCTATTGACGAGAAAAAATACCTTTGAAACAATATAAAAATTAGCTATAAATCTACACTAATGTTATGAAGAGGTATAGTTTGTTCGTTGGAAGTAATCTCTGGAACCACTTAACTGATTTTAAAAGTTCTTTCACCAGTAGAAAGCTACATCATTCCTGACTGATATAGGCTATATTTGGTTCTGATAAAAAATGTCTGACACCCATTGAAGTGGTCACCAAACAAGTTGTTATCAAACAAATATTTTGCGTGTTTTCATGAAATCATATTTAGATAGCAAAATGTTCTTTAGGTTTTAGGGACTTTGAGCAGTTAATAAATATATTAATTGACATTATTGATTTCTAGCATTAAAATTTGTGACACTAACATTGGCTTTAGTTTTTTATATTGTTAAATTTTGTAACTGAAGAGTATCTTTATTTTGTTTTGAATAAAATGCAGTTATTAGTGTGAATTATTATGTAATTTTAACAAAAGAAGTAATTTTATTATCAAACTAGTGGTAAATTATCGAATTAAAAGTTGTCTGTATTTGTATATAAAGTGTAAAATGACCCTTGACGAAGATACAACTTGAGTTGCACGTATGGTAGCTACAGTTATCTTAGCCCAAATAAAATATTAAAAATAACTAATGAAAAATTAC
Source organism: Calamotropha paludella (assembly GCA_927399485.1). Lineage (NCBI taxonomy): Eukaryota > Metazoa > Arthropoda > Insecta > Lepidoptera > Crambidae > Calamotropha > Calamotropha paludella. The sequence goes on along the minus strand of OV656817.1, from coordinate 21,014,955 downwards.
TTTTACATATTAAAACGTTGTGATGTTTGTATGACACGCAATGTTGTAGCTCACGATGCGACAAATCCCGTGTGAATTGTAAAATATATATATCGCACCTCCAGTACTACAAAGTTTTTGGGACATTCTGGTGTTGTTTACTCAGTTTTGGAAATTTTGACCATTATGTCCCAAAACGTTTTTGGGACATTCTGGCATTAACTCAGTTACGGAAATTTTGACAATTATGTCCCAAAACGTTTTGGGACATTCTGGCATTAACTCAGTTTCGGAAATTTTGACCATTATGTCCCAAAACCTTTTGGGACATTCTGGCATTAACTCAGTTTCGGAAATTTTGATCATTATGTCCCAAAACGTTTTTGGGACATTCTGGAATTAGCTTAGTTTCGGAAATTTTGACAATTCTCTCTTTATAGTGCTCGAGGTGCGATGGGTATTATTATTTTGAAGTGTTCAGTAATGAATTTTCGAGTAAATAGCTAATTTAACATTAAATAACTACTTTACATATAAAAAAAAAATATATTTATTGGAAAAATCGCACGATTGACAAATAGGGGTCGTTTTATACCTTTGTCGTAATTACCAAGATACATTTTATTAAACTTGTGTGACTTTTGAAATCGCTTATACTGATAAAGTGTTTTATCTTTTTATATTACTTACTAAAATGTGATTAAGTAATTGTTGAGTAGCGTGTAGATTAGTTTACTAAGAACAGATTTTTCAATTCTTGAATAAAACTTAACGGTCATTGTTGGAGGAAACGTATTTTAAAATTGTGCTCATAATTATTGGAAGAAGCGTTTTGAAAACTGGACCCATATTCCGAGCTCAATCTTGTTTTTTTTGTTCTTAAACTATATTAGTAATATGTAGAATAGATATCGAAATTATACATACGTTTGAATCCTGACTTAATATTTTTTAACTATTTTTGTTTAGGAAATATCACCTAAAAATGGTGACTTGGTTATTCCTTATTATGCATCAAACCCAAAATTAAAAAATAATGTTTGATTTATGACTGACAAGTTTTATTTAGGGATTGAAAATTAATTAGCGTCGTAATTAATATATTTTTATAATTTCAGGCGAGTGGTGTTGAGCAAAGGAATTATGCTCTAGATTGGCTCCGTCAGCACTTGAAAGAAATCGACGATAAGAAAGGCGTGGTTTATTTCGTGGATGATGATAACACATACTCATTAAAAGTGTTTGAAGAGGTAAGTTTTGTGATGCGAACTTATTTTTAATTTGCTTTCGGTTATAATTATATAAATATGAGTCTGTCAATATATGACGATATTATCCGAACTTTATGCAGAGGCCTGAGTGCGAGTTTACGTTTCGAAACTCGATATCGTCTGCGTAAAATATTACTATGGATTTTTGGGCGCCCCTAGCGGTAACCATCAAGAACTACATATTTTCATAGAAATCTGTAACGCGCTCGATAGTGAGTATCGAATGCATAAACTTACACTAAGGCCTCAGTGTGTAGGTATAGTCTTGCAACGATTAAGATATCCAAATCTTTAAGTACACTCAATTTAATAAAAGTCAGCAGTGCAATTATTAAAGGTACATTTTCCATTACTTTCGTGTATCCATTATAAGTGTATGTAATGTACATTGACTTAAGGGAACTTTATTACAAATGGTTACATATTTTTGGCACTTAGATACTGTGAGAAATTAAGCTTGACAATCGTCACTTGGCCAGCCCTTACCGAACTAGAAATAAACCTGATGAGGTGATCAAAAACTATTAAACTTTAAATAATAACACTTGCATGCAGTACAAACTACACTATAATCTGTTACTAAAGAATATGCGTAGAAATAACAAAGCAAGTGGTCTTACAAAATATTTGAATATAAAGCAAAGGTTAAAATTTATTACTTCTATATGAGTGTACAGCTGCCAGATTTGCAAATGTGTGAAGGTGTGACAGAGAAACATGTAGTGTGCGTGTGATTGTTTCTTTTCACGTGTGTACGTGCTCTGTGTTGGTGAGTGTGTAACAATATATAGCGAGTTTGTACAATTGTGCTTGTTTTGACTAAGTTGCTATGTTATTAACTATATGTAATACCACTAAATAATTATTACCATATAAATGACTAACCTAGGTAATAGATCCTTCATTTCATTGTAGGTCGCGGTTAATAACCATTGTTGCAGCTTGCTTTTGGCTTTTCTTTTTAAAAGGGGTATACAACCCCAAGCCTAAATCCAAGATTTTTATTTACCTTGTGTAGTTAAGACAATATATTACACTATAATGTCGCTTAACAAAGACAGTTCTATATTGGGGAGTTCGATAGATGAAATTTGATCTGATAGCACTTAAAATAAGCTGTGTTGCATTCAGGATGTCTTTTAACTGACATGAATGGGCGCAAGAAACTCCTCAGCTTAAAGAAGTAACGACATTTACAATATTATACGTCGTCACCATACATAATCCAGAAAAAGTAATGTAATTCTGTTATCGCATTAATAGTAGTGTTATGGTTTCATAACATCGTTGATTACAACAAAGACAGCAAGTATATGTTTTAAGTAAGTATTTAATATTGCAATAATTACAGAGACTAAACGTTGTTTTTAACTCCGATTGTTTGAGTATAATTGTTGACAATAAAAAGCTGTCTAACAGTCAAGATTGGGCATCAGTATAAATTTGGGATGTGATTTGGGATCGCAAAGGATTTTTAGTCATAACTTACAGTAGTCGCGTTCCACCCCACGTCGAGATGAAATATGTTAAAATACACTAGCACAGAACAAATTGACAAGTATTTTTCTGATGGCAACTAAGTTTTTCTAACTCTTGGTATTAATGAATTTATATGTTGTTCCCACTTTGAAGATTGGTCAATATATATGCCCAATAATTTTAACGGTAGCAGTTCTTGCTTTCATTTTACATTGTCAGTGAAAAACTTTTTATACATATCATTAATACGGACTTCATTATTATGTGGAACTGTGGTAGCATTTAAAGCGATAGTGATATAGTTTTATTTATATTTAGAGTTAATGAATTCGTATTTAGCCGTTTAATAACAATAAATAGAGATGACTCTGCTTGAAGACTAGTTTATGCCCAGTTTGACCCTTTAATAACCGAAGCTGTGTCGTCAGCATAGGCATATATGTAAAAAGGAGGGATGTAGAGCTTACACAGGTCGTTAATGTATATGTTGAATAGATTGAAATCAAGTATTAATCCCTGAGGAACACCGAAGGTATTAACCTCGGTATAACTTAACAAACCCATTGGTTTTGACACACTGGGTGCGATTTTATAGATAATCTTTGTAAAGGGAGATTGCAAGTCCTCGTATACCAATCCCATCCAGCTTGGTTAAAATTAAACAAGTGGACACCTTGTCAAAGGCTTTAGACAGGTCCAGAAAGATACCAATACCATTGCCATTCATAGCTCCCACAATTAACTAACAGCGTATTCTGTACGGAAGTACTGATACCTCTTCTAAAACCAAATTGGTTTTCAGCAATTTTATTAGTGGTCTTAAAGTGGCTTATGAAGTTATGTACGTATGTTATTAAGAACTTTTTCTACAATTTTTGACATCTCAGTCAGAACATTTAGTATATGTAGTTTGTAACTTCATTTTATCCACAGAAGTCGGTAATATTGTTACGAAGTTTTTAATTTCTTTGCATGTATCTACTTTAACGATTTATCCAATGTTATTATAGTCATAGCATTTAAAACTACATAAATTTTCGCAGTAAAGAGGAGTACTGTATATTTAGCATTCGGACGTATCATTTCGCATTACCTTACAAGATGAACCGTGATTTAGGCGTTCACAAATTTCTATCGGTGTAATGAAGCAGTAATAATCTACAAACTTATACCCTGATACTCAAAAACATTTTTGATAGCAAAACTCATTTGAAGTTTTCTTAAAGTGAACAAAGCTACAATTTGATAGTTATCTTCTTATTGAGATGGTCTGGATTTCAAGAAATCCTACTTTACCGTATGGCAAGTCATCGACTTCATAGACGTCATAGAATCGCCGTTGGAGTAAGAAGCGTGTTTCAGTTCAGTATGTTAATAGAATTATCACACTGATGCTAATATGGCCGGTATTCTTGTTTGGAGTATTCCACAAATGTCCCAAAATAATCAGATTTTTAATGAAATGATCCGACATGCTGTGAGGGTTTGGATTTACATGCAACTTCACCTCTCCCATATTTCAAAGACAAAAAACGCCGTACCATCTGACCCATTTATCCGTACGTTCCCAGCATGTTAAGTATAAAAAATAATAACTGTTTGCGCACAATTCCACTTAGTTAATAATGTTCAGTAATAGTAAAGCCAGTTTTTAATGGGTTGTAATAATTTTATGTGACAAAAAGACATAAAAAGATCGTTAACAGTTTCGTTACATTTATTGGGTAGTTAGTACATTTTTATATTATTGTTAAAAAAGAATGGAACGTTTTTTGTCGACTACAATGTCCTGCAAATTTCTGAACTGGTGGTGAATCAGTAGTTTACAGTAGTTGGAGATTTAATAAATTAATTAAAATTTCTTGAAACATAAAGCATAGTTTTTTTATTTTATTTTAAATATGTTATTGTTAGTTAATTATTTAATTTTAAAAGATTGTCTTTATCACCAACACCTTAAAAAGTGTCTTAAATAAAAGTAATCACCGAAGCCTTGACAGCAACATAATTTGAAATCCTTAAATTTGTGTTTTTATGTTATACATTTTCTAATTTTTCGCGCTCCTGAGAGTAAAATGTTTGACACATACAAAAGGAGGACACCAAATTCCATTTCAAGTACGGTACGATAGAAGCCCGATAAATATATACCACAAATCGGTATATAGTTTACTGATAGTGTAGACTACACCATAAAATATTAACATTTATAAGAAAGACCTTAATACCATGAGAATAAGTTCTAATTTATACGAAACAACTTACATTCTGCTCTTAGATCGGTTGCGGAAAAAAAGCAATATTTTCCCTATCCGTTTTCAACTCATGTTGTACAAATGGCGGTCTAGCATTTTCACTGACGATATAAAGATTATCATGTACTAAAAAAGAGTCATAATTATAGCATTATGAAATGCATTTTAGGTATCCGCATTTTTGTTTATTAAATAAACATAGCTTTAACATATTTTCGGTCTTTAAATAGATGCTACATTCTTTTGTCATATTTCGCTAAATCTTATTATTCTATCTTATATTAAATCTTATTCTATAATCTAAGATCACAGTTGTTTGTGTGTGTGTCTGTCCGCTCTTTTTCCATTGTATCAATAACGTGACCATAGCAACGCGTTAACCGCAAGTAGTTCGTCTACCGGAAGCTAGATGGCGCTAAGGAAAAATATTTATTTATTTTATTTTATTAATAATAGAAAAAAAAACTGTCCACCCGTGCGAAGCCGGAACGGGCCGCTAGTTTATAATCTAAGATCACAGTTGTTTATGTGTTTGTCTGTCCGCTCTTTTTCCATTGTATTAATAACGTTACCATAGCAACGCGTTCACCGCAAGTAGTTCGTCTACCGAACGCTAGATGGCGCTAACGGAAAAATATTTGATAATACAAAAAAATAAAGAATTTTGTCCACCCGTGCGAAGCCGGAACGGGCCGCTAGTATTCTGTAAGATCTTATCTGTATTATGATTATGACTCAAGGTATAAAATACAGGATTCTTCTTTAGTTCTCCGCTTTTTACTATAGGCCCAAACGACTGGCACTTTATTTTTTTTAAATAGGAACCTACAAACTACACCTTTATCTACTAATATTAATGGCGTTTTTACTCAATCAACAGTCACTGAGACTTAAAGTTGAAAAAGGTTTCTTTTTCGGTTGGTTCATGTGTTTTATTGAATGTAAGTACAATCTACAACAAATTCACTTTTTCGATTTTCAACTTTAAATCCAATGCATTTAAGAAGTATTTAGGTTGCACTGTTGGCCGATAACAAGACAGGAAAAAGAGCTTCTAAATAACTAACTATATAAAAGATTGATTTATATTGATTACTCATAATTTTATTGATTTTTTAATCTATTTTTGCAGATGTGAAGGTAAGATATACATTTTATTATCATTAATTAATATCTAATATACATTTACTACAAAGTTCGTCATACTTCCTGTGATATATTTATCAGGATGCTCATTCAATATGTTTGTGAAAATCGAGTTGTATGTTTATTTAAACCATGATTTATGCGACAAACAATACTGACAATGTTATTGTATATGCTATGTATCATAGCATAAAATAACGTAATGAGTCTTTTGTTATCAAATCAAAGACATCATTATGAGATCGCTTGTTATTTTGTGTAACTGGTACAATGTTTTGATTGATGTCTACCGATGTATTTTTATTACCGTCATTTGATATTTGGAAAATATTTTCACTGTTCATGACGTGACAACGAATTTCGTGTCTTATGAACTTTGAAGCTAATGAATATAAAACAACGAAACGATTCGGATTAATCGCCGTAGAAATGACGAATGATTTGTAAATGGGGGCAACCACCATAGTAAATGAGGCCTTCAAGCTATATAGAAGCAATAGTGTGTACAGTTATTAATTGGTAAAATAATGGCTTGGGATATGGATGGAAAATAACTTTTATTAAAAAGTTTTTAAATGTCTGATCGAGTATCAAAAACTATCGAAGTCAAAGATACGCCTTGCAAGGGAATTTCAACATAAATATAAAAACATTAAACTTCAATTTCGTATTTTTATATTTTTATTAAAAATAGTGTCTATGTGACGCCCTGCAAGGGAATTTCAACATAAATATAAAATCATTAAACTTAAATTTAGTTTTTTTTTATTTTTGCATTTGATAATTAATTTAAATAGAAAACACTGGAAAAAATGACTCGGGTTGTAAGTTATTATCGGGCGGGAAGTTTTTTTATCATAAAATATTATTGTAAAAATGAGAGTGTTGCTTATTCAGAGAACAATAGTAATTAAATGAAACGTCTTTTTTACGGATTTTGCGCATAATTTATTTTATATTAAATCCTGACGTTTCGACTCCTTCACAGGAGCCGTGACCACAGGCAATCTAAGGCAATGACCATCATTTTCTTACTACTACTGCCTTAACAACATTTTGATCGAAACGTCAGGATTAAATATAAAATAAATTATACGCAAAATCGTGTAATGTGCGTAGAAGTGTAAGAATTAAATTAATAATTATTAAATTACATATAGAATAAAATTAAAAGGGGGAATTAAAAAATAAATATAATATCTATTTTTAGTTTTATATCAATTTTATCGTCATTTTCGGTGATGTATAGCTAAAATATTAGCCTCATGTTACTTTGGCTAAATTATATAGTCAAAATGTTTATATGTATCGCTCATGTCAATGTTATGTGCATAGTAAGCATAACTTACACAGATAAGATAAACGTGAATGCAATAGAATAAGTTTCGTTATTTTTAAATTATACAAATCTATTGTAAACATCCTAGAATAAATTAATGAGGCGAAAAATTATGATCGAATATTTTTCGTTTTTTTTATAAATTGATATTTTTGTGTACTTGTAGGTCTAAAACCAGCTATATAATTTATTTAATCGTATGCATACGATGATCAGTTATATGTATTAAAAAAGAGAAATTTTGCTAAAAAAAATCTTATATTTTATTATCGATAGATTATCGTTTTAACTTTATCTAATGCTAATAACAAAACTTTGCTTAAAAACTAATGAAAAAAAAAAGAAATGTTTTTGGACTTCGACATATAAAGTACTCTTTATATTAATTTCACGATCGCTTGATCGAGCGGGAGTGACTCTACCTCAGAAGCCAAATACCGGGTTCTACTCCCGAAAAGGGCAGATATTTTTGTGATGAATGAATTAGAAATAAGTTATAAATATATAAGAGAAATCCACATGCCTATTCTAAAATATCTATATATCTTGGCTATACATACATATTCATACCCATATTCCGTTTAGTGTATGATAATTGATTTCATTGTTAAATTAAACCATGTCGAAGTAGTAAAGCTTCGTTTCGGTCTATTTATACTAGTTATTCATGTTAATATTTTTATGTCTATTTTATTACTTTGCACTCCGTTCTAATATAAATTTACGATGTATCCGTCCTTGACATCTTTTCGATAAACCTATAGATAACCTTCGGGTTTAATTTGCGCAAATGCGTAACTAGAAAAAAAAACTAAGATCTCTGGTCAAACCAGTGTATGGTTAATAGTTAAACCATTAAAAATAAGAAAAAAAAATCAATATGATCATTCACAATGCGTGTATTGTTCAAAGCTACGCCATGGCTTCTTAAATCCTACGTCGTGAGACCTTGTACTAAAAACCGGTAGAAACTCGGCAAGACCTTTTTCTCCCTTTTTTGTCACATTACATAGTTATACAACATTAAATAAACCTTTTGTTGTATAACCGAGACGTATAAGAAAAAAATACTATAACAATGAATGGGTTTTATACAGTCATTATCTCTCATAATAAAACAATAGAAACAAGGCTGTAAACTCCTCGCAGTAATAACCGATTATTAATAATATTATTTCTTACATTCACATCAATTGGCCTAACGCAAAGGAAGCACTGTAAGGCTTGTGTTATGAATACTAGGGTAACGAAAAGACATTAGTACATATATGATACATAGATAGTTTTTATAAATTTGTAAATATCTATCTATCATATATGTGTCTATCTGTTACCCTAACCATAACACAAGCCTTACAGTGCTTACTTTGAGCTAGACTTATTGGTGTGAGTGGAGAAAAAATATCCAAGACACGGTATGCTCGTTATTATCACAAAAATATCTTCTCATTCCGGGACTCGAAGCTAGGACCGTCGGTGCGGAAGGAAGGATCACTACTGTTGCGCCAAACGGTCATTACATTAAATATAATTAAATTACGACAATACTTTGTGTGTGTGTGTTTGTTTCCATATTGTCAGTAAAAGCCTAAGAATAACACTCAAGAAGGCTAAGAACGGTTAGCTAAATGTAGAACCGAAACGTTAGCGCGATTTATTTCGGTACAGCGACATCTAGTTAAATATACAAATAACTATCATAGTTTAAATGAATAAAAGCCAACAAAACGCTAGACACCTTTATGCAGGTTACTTGATATCATGACGTCATCTGCCTGTTAACAACCTTTTAGCTGTCAAATCGTAAACAAACAGGTGATGTCACTCCAAATACAGCCAACTCCGTTCATTTTTAATCACGTCGTAGAACATAAAATTTTAATTATTTAATCAATTATTTCTTGGAAAAATCATATATCTTTATAGTATATATAATTCTACTGTACGTGTGTATGTCACTGAACTCCTAAACGGCTGGACCGATTTGAATGATGGCGCTGCAGTCGGCACAGCAACGCGTGGCCGGGTCAGCTAGTATATATATATATTTCATATTTCAAAATAATGTGTGGGCCAAATTGGTTTAAAAAATGTTTACTGTTAAGTTAACAACAATTTGATCTATATTTTCAACTAGCTGACCCGGCCACGCTTTGCTGTGGCTCAGGTATTATATGTTAAATGATATATAGCCTTTCTAGATAAATAGGCTAAATAACACTAAAAGAATTTTTCAAATCGGACCAGTAGTTCCTGAGATTAGCGCGTTCAAGCAAACAAACTCTTCAGCTTTATAAAATTAGTATAGATGTAATCAAATACTCTATTCCAGCATATTTTTCTTTGATTACAGATGCGCAAGATCAACAAAGTAGGCGTATGGCCTGTAGGTATAGTAGGCGGTATGCGAGTGGAGATGCCGGTGGTGAAGGACGGCAAGGTGTCCGGGTTTAACGCTGTGTGGAAGCCTTTTAGACCGTTCCCGATAGATATGGCTGGGTTTGCGATCAATGCTACCCTCTTTTTGGATAAGCCGGAGGCTAAGTTCTCCAGAAAAGTGCAATCTGGCTTCCAGGTTAGTGTTTTAAATGTAACAAATACCTACAAATACCTTTATTGTTTCACGAGACTGACATGGTGGTGACTCCTGTATAAATTAAACTTAGCTCACATTTAATTAACTAAAAGATTTTGTTTAACCAACAAATTAAGTTGAGTAGCGACCAAATGTGAGTCTTGACCTCATATAGTAAGAACTTTTACGTGGATCTGTTCTGCGCCACCTTTTAACACCTAAATCTATTATTAACTAAAAATTAAATAGAAATGCAAATATAATACAGTTTTAACTTGAACTGTGTATTCGTGGTTATTCCGTAAATTGCTTTTTCATTGATTTTACGATACTGATTGCTACATGAGATCGTGTTTCTATTGTCTGGAGCAGTTTACCTCGTACCCCTTCCACCTCGCTTCACCTATCGAACGGTTGAAATCAAAGAGTTTTATATATGTATAGAGTAGAATACTCAGCCTCCAGCGCAATACTTGGCGGATCACCTGTCCTTTTCGCACGCTAGCGTCTTTTCTCGCTCGCACGATTACCAACTTTAAAAAGCCCGTCTATTTAATTTTTACAATTTCGTGAAAGTAAACATTTCGGTGGAGAATCGGACACCGTGCGGGTGAGAGAGAAATATAAGAGTGAGAAGGACGGTATCCTCGAAGTATCGCGCGCTATGCATTGCTTGATAGACCCCTTTGTCTACTCTATAGAACTCTTTGGTTGCAATTGCTCCGACGCCGCTTGCGGCCACCCTGAACTAAGACGCAGGGAAGCACGGTCTATGTCCGTGTACGTAACCGCCGCCATCTTCGTGGAGCTCGCGAATTCCTTTCCAACCTTGTCCTCCAAAAGCCAACCGGCCGACGACTCCTTGGCCTTCCCAGCTATGCTCGTTTCACAGCATGATCTTCCTCCATCCTCTCGAGGTGGCCGAGCCAGCGAAGACTGTGTGCTTTTATTTCGCCCATGACGTTTGGCATGGCCATCTCGTCCTCTCTCGTCTCGTCCGACCAAGACGAAAAAAGATTTTGTTTAACATGCTAAAATTAAAATATTGTACCTAAGTAAGGTATTAATTGTTTATTTCACTCAGACTGTTTTTTTTAAGTAGGAAAATACCTTTTTTATGCGTTTACATGCCTACAATAATCTTTTATTTTTTGCCATATTGTAAACAATTAACAAATGAATTGTATGATTCTATCTTCATCGCTTTCAATGAATTGCATCATTTGAAACCGCCCAGAAGTAAGTAATTCACAGATCATCGAAAAGAAAAAAACAAACAAAAACTCGGTTTTATTAATTCAAATATTTTTGTATGCAAAGTGTTTAAGCATCAATGTCGGCGACAGTACAGCACTCATATCGATAAAAACCACGAAATGGCAATCAAAAAGCGTTAAGTAACAAGTCTTGACAACATAAGCTCGTAAAGACCATTATTTTATGAAGGCTGGTTAAATTAACAAAGTTAATCTATGGCATATGATTAATCGTTAGACTTACTAATACCCGATTAATTTGGAGTTATTTGCTTTAAGTAGTATATATAGCAAGTTAGGAAGTTGGATTTACTTTCAAATAATATGATTTTGGTATGATAAAGAGGTTTACGAAGAGGTAGGTTAGGAGTTATAATCATCAATCATTATGATTGAAAACACTATTGGGAAACGGGACATAATTTAGAAATGGCTTGAATTCATGTGGCCTTCCGACGCACTGAGCAGCTCGAGACCATATTTTTATTACCCATACCCAGCGCTACCCTTTGCTCTAATAATTATACTTGTAATTAATATTTTGTAATTAATTTTTGTAATGTATTTTACAAGTGCTAGAAAAGTTTTCTTATAAAAATCTGTAACACATTAAAGGGAGAAAACTCATGGCATAGTTGTTATACTTTGTCCAATGTAGGATGATACTTTTGATAGTTGACACCTATATAGAGGGTATAAAGTTGCTATTACAATGTCAAGCCAAACATAAGGAAACAAACGCAACCTTAGTACGTAGCAATGAGGAAGTGACACCTGTCAAAAGTATCATCCTACATTGGACAAAGTATAACTTTCAATAAATACATTGTGAAAAATAAATAAAATTAATGTTTTAATTAATGTTTTCTTTATGTATGAGATACACTTCTATAGCGTAGTCTATGGATATAGAAACCGTTGTTTGTATGTAACCCAAAAAGTCTACCAAAGGAAACATCGAGTAATAATAATTTGTTATCTGTTACTGGATTTCTGTTTTTAAAGTAGTTTATTTTTAAATTGAAATAAAATCAAGATTTGCAAGATTTTTTTGTAAATGAACTCAAACAGGAATTGACAAAGTAAAATGTATTGATAAAGCTGACCTCTGATTTGTTCAGTGCTGGTTTTTTGATAACGCCTTATCATCAAACTTTTACTATTTTCGTTCAACATTTTATCGCTTCCTGCAATTTCAGGATCATTACGTACCGCTATTTGACTAGCCAAGTTACTGGTCACGCCACATTTCGATTATTAGCATCAACCAATTTTAGTCTAGGTTATATAGGCTTACTACAACTGAACGTAATTTTAAGGGTCGATTAAATGACCTAAATGTATTACGGTTTAAGAAAGGACGCAAGAAACTCGACAATTCTAGCAAAAGTATACTCGATTTATTCTATAAATATATATATATAACGCAAAATGAAACAAACAATTTTATATGTCTATGTACTGTATGCTGACCGGCCACGCGTTGCTGTGTTATAAATTAAAATAAAACCTAAAATACAGAGAGAGAGAGAGAGAGAGAGAGAGAGGGATAGATTTAGTAGTGCCCGATTAAATATTAGAAGGTAAAGCATGTATGACGACCATTTCCTTAGTCATCCTATGGTCACGGCTCCTATAAAAGAGTTAAAACGTCAGGATCTCTACTATATAAAAGGTCTTTGTGGGTTTGTTACTATAGTTACCATAAGCCTAAGAATAACAGTTTTATAATCAATTAACGTTACCATAGCAACGCGTGGCCGGGTTAGCTAGTTACATATAAAAAACAAACTAGAATAAACACGTCGTTTATCCGGTAAAGTGTTATTAAAATTATTATTTGAAAGTGTAAGTATAATAAAAAAAATGTTATGCTTCCATTATATCGTCATAGTCAACAAGTTTCTGTTTTAATTATGCACACGCAATAAAAATTAAATAGGTAAGAACAATTGTGTCAATAAGGACGGTTTAAACTTCGAATGGATTTCCTCTTTTAATATACATAGATCCAATCAATATTTATCTTCATAAAACACAAATTAAAATACATTAGCGAATACCGAGGTTATAATAAACTGTTCACTTTAAGTGGAAATTAAATTTTGTACACTGAGGAATAATGTAATATATTTTATCTACTCTCACATCGTAAAATTTAAAATATAAAACTCAAAAGGAGTTTATATTGACGAACTTTAAAAATAGTATGTCGAAATGAAATTAAAAAATTTAATCATAACTCTATTTCTCTAACAAAATAATGTTATAATATTTCTTTTTCATGTCGTTACGATTACAGACCTTTGATACAATACTGCGCCTATTCGTATAGCACTATTTCATTTTTTATCTGTGGCTGCGCGCTTTGGTGCATGCGCGGTGATACCGGAAATTTTGGCGCCATAATATGTTTCCTTGCAATTCGTTGTTGTGTTTCGCTGGATAATTATTATCGTTTATTAAAATATCTGATAGTGTAAGTGAAGAAAATTTAACGCCGCCCGACATTTTAGAGACTGCGGCAGCAGTCAGACTTAATCTACTACCAGTAAAGTCATTGTAATATACAAAATGTTAACTCTTACAATAACCAATAAATAAACTGTATCCATCAAATTATTTGATATATTCAATGTATGAGATTAGATAACTAGGTATTACACACTCGTGTGATGCTTTTAAAAAACTCGCTTCGTTTCGTTTTTTAAACTCACACTCGTGTATAATGCTCCTCATTATGTACCAGTTTCATAAACTACTATTAGCATATTACCAATTAAATACCTATGGTTTACCGAATTTTGATAGTCAAAGTTATATGTCACAGGAAAATTGCCATTTCGCCTTCAAATGTTCAACAAAGGAAACATAGTATTATTTAAAAATAAAAACATTATTAACAAAAACCAAAAGTTCGTCATATATTTAAGTTTCCATTTAAACAACTCGGAACATTTATTTCTTATACAGCGCCATCTAGTAAGATAGTAGCGACACATTAGCACTTTTTTTTAATACGACGGTACCACAACACCCAGATCCGAGTTAATATACAAAACTTCGTTTTCTATATTGACACAGCCGAGGATCGAACCCAAGTGATCGGGGTGACATTACCGTGAAAACCGGTATGCCGGGCACTCGACTACGGAGGTCTTAGCACTTGAATGTTACCACTATATCCTAATTATATTATGACAATACTTTGTGTGAGTGTGTTTGTTACCATACCAGCAATGCGTGTCCGGGTTATACCAGCAACGCGTGGCCGGGTTATACCAGCAACGCGAGGCCGGTTTAGCTAGTATTAACTAGTAAAAAGAAGCAACTATGTACCTAATTATGACCAATCAAAATTTTACTTTATAGGAAAGCGAAATACTCAAATATTTCACTACCAAAGAAGAACTGGAGCCGTTAGCAGAAAATTGTACAAAGGTATATGTTTGGCATACGCGCACTCAAAAGCCTTCCATACTCAACACGAAGAAACTCAAACACCCAGTCACGCCATACGATGAAAACATTGAAGTCTGAATGGGTATGTCATGGCGTCCATTGGGTAAAGTTAATTATTAAGCGTCGCAACGAGATTCGCCTAAAAACCCCAAAAAAACGACAAATTAATCAATCTCTTGGGGTAAATTGACGCAATAATGACAACTAAAATATCAAATCTGCTCAAAGAAGCATTTTGATATGATCCGAAGCAGGGAGGTAACCCAATATCGACATTTAATTTTTATTTATTTTTTACACTAAAAATGTTTAATACTCAGTATATTTTAGACATGCTTAAAAATAATTTATACAAGTATATTATATACAATTAAGATTTAATTGGCTATAGAAAACAGGTGACTTAAAACTAGTTGATAATTGTATACATAAATAGTATTTTGCAGTAATATGCATCAATTGTGTTATATTCTCATTGCGTTAAGGTTTAATGTCCATTGACATCACATTTCATTATGAACTCATTAATAGTTAACCAAACTTATCAGTTCTTTTAGTTGCGAATTTATTTATAGTAAAGTCGATGACCTCACAATATTTCTAAACTGCTTTGTTTCTAACTTTTTACATTAAAATAATTATGACATATTGTCCCAGCTATAATAATTTTGAGAAGTCACAGGTAAATATTCAAAATTTTGCCGTTACAAAATGGTAGGAAATATTGGCATTTCAGCGATGATTTATTATCTATGTAACTTGCTCCTACTGTATGACTACGTAGATAGATGTATAATAAATAGGTAATAGATATATAATAATTCAAAAGAATTAAGATTATTTAACTAAAACTAAGGCCGGTATTAAGAGATTATATATTTATTGTGTACTAAGAATGAACTGAAAGAAAACGATATCCTCATATGCTAACAGGACACCGTTATACATCTGCGATTGATAAATATCGAGTATTTATTTAAATTAAATTAATTATGACAATATGTTCTGGTCTGGTATTATTAATTTTATCTTTCGCGGTCTTTCATACCTCAGCTCGTGGGTAGCGGTATGAACAGCGATCATTAAGATACAAAGGATTGTATACAAAAATGTATTTATCTACTCTGATACTATAATACAAAGATTCTAAAACTGAAAACAAAATGCTTATGACAAACATTACGTACAGGCCAAAAATAATAAAAAAAAAGTTAAATTACGATACAGGTCTTGTATGGACACCTGTAACATAATATAACTTTTTAATCATAACGATACACCTATACAACCTCCAGCTGGACCAAGGAGGTTGAACCTCTACTTTAAAAAGGTTTCAATGAGCGAGTCCGCGACGACGCAACACGCATGCGCAATCGATGTTTGCACCTTTGCGCCAACATTTGACATTTAAATATTTTTTTTGTTATATTCAGCGTTTTATTTGCAATATTGTTTTTCGTATTATAGTATGAGAGTAGATAAAGTAGTGTATGACACTGTACATAACTTGGTCTTATAACACTCGTGTGATACTATAAAAAAACTCGCCTACGGCTCGTTTTTTTAAAACACACTCATGTTATAAGAACCCTTATTATGCAACAGTATCATAAACTACTATTATGCAATAGATTTTTGTTGCAGACTATATACGTTTTTATAGTTGACTTGAGTAACAGGTTTTTTTGTCAATATCGTATATGCATTGGTCAGTATTTTTAATACACCGGCCTTATAAACAAGACAGTTTACCTTAAATAATACCATTCCATTGATAGCAATGATATAAATTTATACTATCTTTATTATAAAAATATATATAACATGCAGGTAAAAAAATATAAACTGTAATTTACAAACTCCGAATAAAAACTTATTAGTCAGATATCATATTAAAAGAACAAAAGCGTTGTTAATTAATTTTATTATTTTTTTTAATATTTCCTTTCGTTTAGATAATAATTTAATTAGCAAGGTCGAGGGTTGGAAGATCAGCTCATACTATCTTATAAGTAATTAAAAATGTATTTCTTAGTAATTTTAAATTCTAGCTACAACGATAATGCTACAGGATATTTAAAACAAATATTTATATAGAACAACTTTTATGTGTTTTGTGTTTGTTATTAATTTATCAGTAGATATATAATTATTGCTTTATAATAAATATGAACAATAGTAAATTAAAATTAATTAAGTAATCTATAAGTATTTATCCAGTAGGCTTATTTACATTCGACCAGTTGGACCATAGGATGATGTCATATTTTAAGTATGTTTTCAAATTGATTAAGTCAGCGATAGCAGGTATAGATTTATCTTATTTTAGTAAAATTAATGGATTTTATTTTCGGTTATTAGAGTACATTATGTACTACCCTTTTCAACTAATCAATAATAAGCAATCCCATCATATATATAATTAAATTATTGTTTTTACGTAATAATTATTATTTACATTACAAATATTCGTATAATAATAATAAAGTATATAATTTAAATAGTCACATAGATATTGCGTTTCGATTATACGATTTTATTAAAATTTGACTTAATAACGTGGATTGAAAACTGAATAAACTTATTTATCAGAAGGCTTAATGTATGTTTTCAGAAACGAAAACGTTACTTTCGCGTTTTAGTTAAGATTTCAAATTCGGAGCTTATTTTCATATTATTACGGTTTATTTTCCAAATATCAACACAATCGTTATAGTAACGTTACCCTATTTATAGACTTCAACTCCGACTTCATTTGGTCCTTGGGTTCTATTTTTCATTCGTGTCCGGCTCCTGTGTTAAATTCGCGTGTCGTCCTTTTTATTCCCTGTATCGCGAGAAAGAGAAGGCATACGCTTCTCGAAACAAAAATAGAGCGCGTAGTTGAAGTAATTCAATTAAGTCGGATTGATAAAGAAATTTTGTTTTCTTCAATTTGAACAATTTTTTTATTATATCTTGTATTTAACGTCAACAGATACGCAATATCTTTATAAGTGAATTATGGTCGATCTATACGCGAGTTATACGCGGCAAGAAGGTTCCTTACTATTCAATAAAGTTGCACAACTTAAAACACAAAATTAATATATATTTAAAATTTACTAAAAGTAAAATTAATCTTGAGTTTTGGAACTTCAATAATAGTAGAGTGATTATATATGTAATACATATATGTTTGGTGTTTCAGTTGAACCAATCGTAATACAGATGGCGTGATTTACCATTAAGTATTAAAGTGCGTGCGTATTAACGAATAAGAGCGATTGCACACCACGTTTTTTAAACGCGCCGTTGATGCCAGCTTGTATCGAAACGCGATACTCACGCTAGTCAAACGCAGCATAACTTTTAGGTGTTAAAGTTCTACCTTTGAATACCTGCATAAATTCAGTCTCGAGCCAGAAAACAAACGTTAGTTAGTTAACAAACGCGCGTTATCACCATGTTTGTACCCACATGGTGATAACGCGCGTTTGTTAACTAACTAACGCATTAGACATGCAAAAATAACGCAGCGTGCATAGGCCCTAAGCATGGTTTATCTGTCGTAAAACATCTGTACCTGATTGTACATGCTGCGCTAATTGGCCTATCATCTTTGACTTAATCAATCTTAGCTATAAATAAACGTAAGTAATATTTTTTTTATCAAAATATATGTTTTAACTATTGAAAAATAAGGTTTATTTTTCCATGCAAAAACTTACATTAAGCCCTAAAGATGGCGTGCTGCTCAATAAGTTCCAAAAGCTATTCCATTGAACTCAGTATTAGTAACATTTATATTTAACTATCAGGTATAGTTAACAGCTAATCAACTTTGGTAATATAATGTAATTTTTTTTCAAAATCAAACCTTATTATATGTTCCTAAGGTAGGAAATCGCGTGAGGAAATTGGCATTGTTAAGTAGCTGTAGATACCGCTGGCTATTCATACATTCGTTCGTTCGTATTTTTAAGTATTGTAGTAAATGCTAGTGAATATTTTTTTAAATTACTGAGACTAGGTCGGTATTATTAATTTTGTAACAATTCTAAACGAGTCTTTTTACTTAGATATATTTTTTATTCTATGGCGAACAAGATTAAGTATAATTTTGAATAAATTCCATACTTCTAAATGACATAGATCTATCAATTAAATAACTACTTAACCACTACAATAGAATAAATTGAGTTAATTATAAATTGTAACACTTTTATTGTAAAATGTTAAATATTATGTATAAGAATATCTAATTATAAGACAAACTGTCAGATTCTAGATTATAAATAACAAAAACCCATTTGACAATAAAAACAATTTCGATTCTATAATTAATTTCGGCAATTTCAGTATTTTTAACGATTAAAATTTACTTGCACACAGTTAAGCTCAACATAATGAAATATATATGCCATATATCTTTATATAATACATATATACTGTATGTGTTTTAACGAAAAATTTGGTATGTTTGAGAGAAGCCCTGGATGGTTTAAATTCAAAATTTTGCTCTTTAGGTGGCGCTGTAATCTGGCAGGGAATTTCTAGCTTGTTCTAGTTAGTTCACTTAAGGCATTCATGTATTAAATTTTCACAATATACTTTCTGTACCTATTTAAATATCTCACAACTTAGTAGAACAAAGCATAATATACCTTAAGACACAAGCTTAAAGCTCAGAAAGCTGTCATTTTTAGCTGTCATTTTAAACGAAATATGATTTGTCTATTGTGAATTCATAATAATAGAAATATACCATACTGTACTATTATTAAATTTATTTTTGTATAATTTGTTATGTGACCTAAAATAATAATTTTGAACTCAATACTTGTGTATACAACGACCAGTTTGGCCGAGCAGGAGTGACTCAACCTTCGAAGCCAAACGGTCCCGGGTTCACAAAACCCGTATGATGTATGTATGATTAACATTACTTATATGAACTGGATGGATTCTTACTTTTTTAGTATTTACTATACTATTTGTCAATATTGTTGGTATCTTTGAATTAAATATATGGGACAAAATTAACTTCACACCACTTAATATAAAAAAGTGCTTGATATGAGTGCTACCTGGCGCATCTTATTGTTGGTAGCTTCTTTATTAATATGCTAATTGGTGTGGAGTCTTTCTTCATCCATTATTAGATGTTAATTCTATTACTGCATAATAATTTTGTCAACAAAAATATGCTCAATATATGAAGCGGTCTAAATATATGTTTCTAGAATATTCTAGTTATTTGTACTTAAATTGAATTGTAGTATGAAACCAAAATTGTATTTATTTGTAGAAAACTATACGAAATGTAAGCTCACCATCACATCCATCTATGCACTTTTACGATTGTATTACGATGGTATCATCAAAGTGTACAGCTATATGTGGTGTCGACTGTCCATTTAACATTTTAAAGCAATATTCTGAGTGAAATTAATACATACATACCTTATTATTAAGTGAAATCAGGTTTTTTATGTATTTGATTATTTTATTTTATTGGTTTTGTTTTTCTATTGTCTGATTCTATCACTTAAAACAATAGGCTAGATGACAAATTTTTTTTTTTTGCTTTAATAGAAGCTCATTTCTATAATAAACAGACAGAAAAATCGGTTTTCGAATAACTTAAAAAACAAGCAACATATAAGGTTTTGAATATTTTGCTCCATCTCTCTCTAGCGAAACGGAAATTTACATGGAGTTTATATGGCCGTACTTAACAGTGACGTCACTGTTGATGTCGGATCACTCTGTCTAATCGCTTCCAAATGAACAACTTCAAATGCTTGTATCTAATGTATTTCTAAGCCGATTTTAATTCTGATTTCACAGGATTGTATCTTTTTCTATGGTATTTTAACATATTATGACGAGACGTGAAAATTAAAATTCAGTCATCATCCTAATTAAAACGTTCGAAGATCATAAAGTTACTAATTGCATAGTATGTTAATTTTTGTAGTTAATTTCAACTGAAGTCTAATTAAATTAATTCTATAGAGTAATGGAATACCTTACATTAATTGATTAGCAAATCCAATTATTCCAAAATTAAGTATCGGGGTCTTGTTTTTATCGTAACGTTAAAGTAATGGATCTTTTGTGTAACATATGAAAATGAAAAAAAAACGTTTTTTATCTGATTTTCAAATTTGGACTTGTTTGAAATAATTAGGACAAATATAAATTAAATTCCTGAACGTTAGACCTTCTAAGCTTACTGACATGTTCTGACGCAAACCAGATATAATGTAAGTAGTATGTCGAACTTAAGAGAGTTTGGAGTCGGACATGGTCGAACATAAGCCGTAAGCTCTATTTGTCTTCCGTATTCTGACTGTTGATGTAATGAAATGAATCTGATGCTGAAACTTATCTGCTAATAGAATACTTGTTGAACTCGAGAAGCCTAGTTCGTAACTGTTTAAATAAGCACAAATATCTTTGTAACGTTTATTTATTTGGCTTTGTTAATATGAGTAATATACAGATAATGTTTTTGAAATTATTAACAAAGTAGTAATTAAATGGAATACTATTTGTACATGGAAAATGTTCTAAGAGGTTGAGTCAAAGTTCTTAAGAATAGTATACAAAAATTATCTCTAATGCATTTTCTATAAGGTGCATTATTGATGGTCTGCCAGCGCCCCTAGCGGTAATTAACATGAACAAGAATTATTCGATACTATCGCTAGGAGGCTTGAAATATCTAAACTACGTTAAGAGATTGAAATATGTAATAAATAAGTAGATAACAGTTGTGTTAATCTGATTAGTATTTTACTAACAAATCAAGCTGTAGTTAAGTGTCAAGTTTAAAAAAATCCAAACGGTACTATCACGTAGAAGATTTTAAATTCAGACCTTATGTCGTTACTGTTAAGGTGTATCTTAATATTAACCTTAATGCAATAGTACCGTGTGTGCACATTCATAAACTTAACATTCGGCCTCAGATCAGCTTGAAGCATATTTAATAAAGACAACGTGTATTTCAATATATTCTTAACCGGATACCAAACTCTTTTTTAATGGGATCTTGTTATGTTATTGTGGCAGCATTCTGAAGTACGCGGAACCCTAACTAAAAAAAACGCGTCATTTAAAAAAAATATCTGTGACTCTTTTTCACTTTGAAATAACACAACTTTTTCACAGATTTTGGACATAATTTATATTCAATCCTGATGCTTCTACTCCTTTCCAGGAGCCGTGATCACAGGATGACTATAGCAAGGGTCTTCATATATGTTCTACTACCTTCACAATTTTTAATCGGGCAAGTTCCTAACTTAAAATTCATATAATTTAGTTATTAAATAGTATTAGAGTATACTACCAGTTCAGAAATGAGAAGGATTTTCCGAGAAGAACTGGCGAAGTAAACTAGGACAGGGGAACCAACCTCCATTTTACTTTTAGGTCGGTCCCCGATTTAAATATTGCGAAGGTAGTAGAACATATATCACGGCTCCTGTAAAGAATATAAATTATGCACAAAAAACCATGAAAAAGTGATTTATTTACAAGTGTAATGTTCAATGACGTTTCATGCGTCATGGCGGTTATTGGGTTGATAAGTAGGTATATGAAGAAACAGAAAGTTGATGACATCTATTTTTTAATAACCAGTTTATTGTAGTTTTGTGTTTCTAATACTTCAAGCTTCTAGTCAATACATCTCCAATCATAAATGCTGCTATTATTGACGGCTAAATAATTTTCTAGAAATTAATTTATTATAATTAGAATAGTTAGCTAGATAGGTGACTCTTTATGTGATGGTTTTTAGATTTCTATTTCTTGAATTGTAAATATTTAGTATATATAGTTTAACAATTCGTAAATAAACAATTTAAAAATGTAAACCATGTCTTTTTTTGAGTTTTATCAAATTCATTTAATCATTAAAGCTTGATATAATTCAAATATTGTTACTGGTGAATACTATTTGTTATAGAGCTTAAGATGCAGACAGTAAGATTCCGAACCTTTTGAAACACGAACTTCATGAAATGATAGGGGAGTTTTTTTGGTCAACTAAGCAAAACCGCTTGCAATTAGGGTATGAGGCTTTTTTACAAATAATATTAATGATACTTTATTTTCTTATTACTAAATTACAGTTACAAATACAATACAACTGTACTTCAAAGTTTGTGGGAGGTTTTCTGTGCTAGATATAAAATACCTGTGTTATTAGAGTCCCAATACCCTTACTCACTATAAAATATGGTGTTTTGTTCCCCCTCCGGACTCGAGGGAGGGAGTTGATGAATCCTACATGGATCGGCCGGCCGAGAGGTTATGTCAGACTCGTACTGACAAAACACCATCTGACGGTGCCTTAGCCTGGGAAGGCTATACTTTACAGGCTTAATATGTGCGATCGCACCCAGGGCGACGCAGCAAAATATGGTGATAATTGACAAAGACAAATTACAAAACGATGACAATAAAAGTATTTATGGTGTATGTAGTACAAGCGCGCGCATGTCTGTGTGTACTCATGTCCGTGCATAAGTGTGTATTTTAATTCACAACCAGTGGTAAGCCCTCTGTTTTGTTATAGATCAGCCTTTCAAATCAATGGGAACAAGGAATAAATAAATTAATTTTGTCTAAAGTTTTATTCGTTCTTATATCGATGTGAGATCTAACTAGTGAGGTGGTTTTTTTTTTAAATAAAATATTAACAATACGTTGATATTCCCGTTAGTCCCTCGTGGTCAATGTTTTTATAACGAGCGGGTTCACGTTTGTTGTACATCGGCAAGAATCATCTCGGTCAACCTGGGTTAACTGATATCTCAACAGAGAACGTTACACAGAATGGTTGAAAGGATGAACAGCTGCTGAGCAGTGTGAATTTCCGAGTATTTAAAGACGTTTGTCGTCTTCAACCTTCAAGGCAGCTCTTTATGCTCGCTCTACTATAATTTGACGTGTTATTGCAACTCCGCCCCAGACAGAAACCGTAATTTAGAATTGACTAATACAATGCAAGAAAAATGCAAAAATATCCTAAAGAAGATCTGCAATAAAATAACGTGAAAAGGTTTAAAAATAAATAGAAATTAAGTACAGAGTCAGTCACCACACCCAGTTATTTTATAAATCAGATTGAAGAAGCTTAAGGTTCAAGCAATAAGATATTGACGAGCAATAGTGAACCTTGAATGTTACATTATAAGGCTGAACCAGGCGCCTCTGTGAACAGGTAATAAATTTGGTTTAATCAACGTTCAGGGTCAATAACTTTTCTGATAACCACTTTGAAACCATATTTAACCCCTGCTGGGCATATTTAGAAACGCCAGTCCAAAAAAGGTGGCTAAAGAAATGATTCTTCTATTAGATGTTCATTTTATAGAGATTATGATATAAAATAATTAGGTCGATGCAATAGCTAAGCATAAAGCTTCGCTTGTACCACATAGTGGAGCGTAATACAAAAAAGAAAAACTCAATAATGTTTAATTAATTTTAAAATTTTATAACAATGAAAACTTTCAAAAAGCGCGCGCTTTTTGTTTCAGTAAGAAATCCCATAGAGCCAATGTTTTTTCGTCATAACCTTTTATTTTTCGAATTTCAAAATTCGAACTCCGTTACGATGTAGTCCTAAACGTGTCGAAACACAAAAAATTAAAACCGGTTAAGAACTCAGAAAGTTATGGCGTAACAGACATTGCGTTATTGAAGCTGATCCATGGGACCTTGTAGAATACCAAAGGTGATAGTTAACTCCTTGCTTATACAATCTTTAATTTTAACAATTTGGCAGTTTACTCAGATAGGAAATAGATTAAGTTCGATAGCTAGATTCTGATAGCTCGAGTCCGTGAATTGAGATTGGGACAGAGGACAGAATCTGTGCCATGCGCTTTCGCAAAATCAAGAAAGGCATAACACTTTTGTTTCCATCAAAGATGATGAAGATTAAATTAGTCCTAATGCATTCGATTATCTTAGATAAAGTTAGTGAATATAAAATCAATCGCAAGTAGGATTCGTTTAGTCATGATATGCATGCCATTAAGACGAACTTTGAGAATCTCTTGACTTATGGGTAAAATGCTGAAAATTTTTTGGACATTCAACACAAGAATATCCAAATGTGGTAATAATTTTTTAGAATTTTTTAGTACAAATCCAGCTCTTGAATGCTTAACTGAAACATCATAATATAAACAAACAACTTGTAAAACTTACAATAATTTTATTAACTTTTCATAGAGACATTTTCTAATCCTGTTTAGTGTATTTACCTCTATAAGATTCGTTTTCTCGATAATCTACATCTAAATATCATTATTTTAGCTTGAATATTAATTACTCATTAAAGCGGCGTGTCAAAATGATGCGGGATATTGAAAATCATGTTGTTAAAATTACTTTTTTGGCTGCGATTTTGTTTCTTCGCGACGAATTCAAAATATTCACTGTACAAACTGTCATGTACAGTTTCCAGTTACTTGTTGGGAACAGTGCTGACTTTATACATTTGCCGCCCCAAAGCTATAAAATATTTGCCGCCCCTACTGACCTCTAAAAATAGATGCACTGTTCACAATAACGTTAATTCCTTTTTTAGGGAATAATCTAGTTTCAAGATTATTTTTACAACTTTTTGGGTATATTTTTAAGCTAAGAAAAGCAAAGCTTTGTTTTTATTACAAAGCACTATTACTCACTTTTTTCTGTACCAATTTTCTGGGCCAATTTTGCCGCCCCCTAATTTTGCCGCCCCCTAATTTTGCCGCCCTAAGCTTCAGCTTTTTCAGCTTCTATGGTAAATCCAGTACTGGTTGGGAGCCTTTCGTTTCGTTTTCCGACATCATATACATTAATTCTTCGTGGTGGGTGTATAAATCACAATTTTGATATTAAGAAATAAAAATAAACACCAATAGCAATCAAAACCTTCGCCCACACCAAAATATCTGAAATAAACGCAACTGTAACGCTGCGTTAAAGAAAAATAATATGATTTTACCACTTTACCGTTATTTTTATAACAGATAGCACAAAAGGAAAAAATAAGCTGGATATATTTCTATACAATCTATACATTTTTTTTACTTCATGATGACGTCATGGAAAGCAGAAAGGTACTCGAAATAGGTATTAAAGCCATTTAACAAATATTATGAGTGTCAGGTGGGAGTCGAACTCACAATCCATCGCTATTAGTCCGTTTTTCAAGTATTTCTTAAAAGCTGAAGCCAGCGAAAAAACGAGTTCAGAAACCTTAGTGTGAGTTCACGCATTCGATATTCGTTATCGAGCACGTTACAGATTTCTATAAGATTCGTAGTTCCTGTTGGTTACCGCTAGGGGCGCTCTTACAAAACTCCATAGTAATATTTGACGCAAACTTTTGCAAGTATTGACGCGTAAACTCACACTTAAGCCACTGGATACTACCACTTACAAAACAATGTTATACTTTTATTAGTATCGAATAATAATAATAATAAAGAATAAACAGCTATGTAATTATTATACATTGTTGTTATATAAGAATTTAGCTCCTCGATTTTTATGTGCAAAAAAATCAAAAGTAGGTACATACCTTGTAGCACGGCTAATTCAAGGTTCTGTTATTATTAGTGTACACTACAACATATATTGATAATTGGAAAAACACAATAGTCATTTTAAAGTCATTTTAATTCTCATATTCACTTTTTACAACCTTTAGGTTAAAGTTTCGTTTCCTCGACTGCCAAAACTATCTGTAGGAGCGAAGGCGCCACTAGCTAACGAAACGTTCCGATTCATCTAAATCTAACTCGTATGTAGAGCTAGGGGATGTTTGATTCCTGACTCGGTTGAAATCTGAGACAAGTTAAATATATGCTTGTAATAAGCTAGTGATTAATTCCTGATTTATTAAAAAATGTATAATTAATCCAACGAAGTTTTATAAAGCGGTATTTCAAAACCTAAATCACCAATATTGGTCGAAACTTCAGCAATATTGGTCGAAAATTTTGCTTTCGTTAAATACTTCAGTTCAAGTATGTATCTACAAAATGCAATACTAATAATAATATCGCGATCAAATAATATTCTACGCTACCTAAGAATAAGTAGTATTATATAGTAACTTATTACTCTATGCCAAAGCGTTTTATAAAGTATTCTGTAGCACATTTAACTTTTTTTTGTCGCAGTGGAAAAATACTTTAAAAGAGGATATTTTGGACTTTCCCACACCATAGTGCACGGAGCGTGGATGGGGCATACCCTAACTAAAAAACCACGACTTACCCCTCCAGTCCATCGAAGTCCGGTGGGGCCGTGATTTAACACTCGCCACTATAAAGGCTGTAGCGCCTACCTTATTCACTACTACCGTAGAATAATAAATTACTACAGAATACTGCTTAATAAAGTTATAGAATTAGCGATATCCTTAGCTTTTATACGAGGGCCATTCGGAAAGCACCTGTTTGCGTGGTGCGGCGCGCTGGCCAACAGAGTAGCCGCCGGACAAATTCCCACACTTCTGTTGTATATTAGCTGTCTGTGTGCAAAGTCGCATCTCGCTAGCATATCTGTGTTAGGGCTAATAAGGTTCACGAAAATAGAAAACGCCGCAAGATGAAAGTTAGAACTGTGATTAAAAATCAGCCATTCCACCATCCATCCTACGGGCCAGACTTGGCTCCGTCAGACTACCATCTGTTTACCAAAACTATAAGAGGTTTGTGTTAAGAAAAAAAATTGAAACAGGAGAAAAACTGTAAGGAGCTGTGCTAATTACGTATCTCATACACACACATCATACACTGGCGGCTCTCACGTTACGATAAATGCTAAAATTTGGTGACTACATAGAAAAACAGTTTAAGATATGATTTTTACAAAGCTTCACACCTTAGCTCATCGCCGCAAAGTTGCCTGTTTGTAGATCTTCTACAGACTGTACTTTAGAGAGTATGCTCAAGAGCTGCATTTGCTCATACCGCCATCTCTTTTTTTCCATCGGACATCCAGACGCACTGCAGGCTACCACCCTTTCTTGGTTGCTATTCCTACCTGTCGCACCTAGCGCTTTTCAAAATCCTTCATAATGCGCACAGCAAAGGAGTGGAACTCCCTCTCTGCGTCTGTATTTCCGAGAACTTAAATCCCATCCATTTTCAAAGTCAGGGTGAATAGGCACCTTATGGATTAGCTCGCTCCATAGTGGATTCTGTCTTGGCCACCGGGCTTGATTGGGATCAAGAGCTAACTCATCCAAAAAAATAAAATAAAACGTCGTACTTCACTTCGACAGTCAATATTTAAAACGAGTTTTATTTCAAAGGAATAAATAAAATTATGTATGTAATATTAGATTAAAGCGAAACGATCGAGTTTTATCAACTGTCTACAAATATCTAAGAAATAAATTATACCTATAAAGTTATGTTGCGAAGGAGAATTTCGTTGGCGTAGCGCTAAGCGCTATCGTGTGTCAAAAACTGATTTATCTTTGGCGAATATCTGAATAAATTAAAACAAAAAACAACTGTTCACTTCTCTTATTATATTAGTTGGGAACAAATTAGACACTGGAAAAAAGCACGGAAAATTGATACTAGAGAAAATTCAAAAATTAGGGGCGAGCGCCGGGAGTCTCACTATATTTATTTACATTTCGGCGAATCATCAGCTTACAATGTTGTATAATTACATGCTATAATACTTAAAAAGCTAATAAAAGATTCACACAGGTAAAATTGGTCTTACTATTTCTAAAGTGAACTAAATTAATATAATTTTAATGAATTTTAAAACAATGTTACAATAAAAGCGGAATTATTCATTATTGAAGAAGCGCCTGCTAATAAGTGTCCTCGCCGCACGGATACTGGTATTAAATACATCCATCAAAATCATTAGACAAATCATTAAATTCCTTCATTTCTCGGTGAATTAAATTATTCTACCTATAATTAGTATTGCAAAAGGGCAAATGAAAAGGTGCAACTCGTCGCGAACTACGGGGACATTAAAAGAATGTTTATAAAGAAGCTCAGGGTCATCATCATCATCATCATATCAGCCGTACGACGCCCACTGCTGGACATAGGCCTCCCCCAAGGATCTCCACAACGATCGGTCCTGTGCTCCCCGCATCCAGCGTTTTCCCGCGACCTTGACCAGATCGTCGGTCCACCTCGTAGCGGGCCTACCCACTGAGCGTCGTCCGGCACGCGGTCGCCATTCGAGAAGCTTTCCGCCCCAACGGCCATCGGTTCTCCTTGCTATGTGTCCTGCCCATTGCCACTTCAGCTTCGCAATTCTTTGAGCTATGTCGGCGGTTTTTGTTCTCCTACGGATCTCCTCATTTCTGATTCGATCGCGTAGGGAAACACCAAGCATAGCTCTCTCCATTGCCCGCTGGGCGACCTTAAGCCTTCTTACAAGACCCATAGTGAACGACCACGTTTCACTGCCATAAGTCATCACTGGCAACACACACTGGTTAAAGACTTTCGTCTTAAGGCACTGAGGTAATTTGGACGCGAAAATGTATCGCAGCTTCCCGAACGCTGCCCACCCGAGTTTGATTCGACGAGAGATCTCTTTCTCGAAGTTGGACTTACCTAACTGTATTATATGTCCTAGGTAAACATAGTAAACATAGTCCATGTTCATCTTAAGACCCACTCGTTGGGATGCGTTACTGAGATCTTCGAGCATGGTGCTCAGGTCTTCCAAGGTCTCAGCCATTAGGACCACATCATCGGCAAACCTCAGGGCTCAGGCAAAAGCTCAGGGTAATCAATCTTATCGGACGAGATCTTAATAAGGTAGATAATATCTGCAATATCACGTCGAATGTGTAAGGGAAGTAAGTGAAATTACTCGAGTTCCTTAGCAAGGCACGTCAAGTCGTTGTTGGTCCCGGTTGCATTCACCAAACTGCACTCAACCCGCGTAGCTATTGCCTAATCCCTCTACAACGTTTTTCATCCATAGAGAAGATGTGTTCCTGGGTTGCCAACCATACTTTATGATGACTACTGTATGGGTACTACTTTATTTTTCCAATTTTAGTTTATACTATATGAAAATAATATATTTTTCATCCCACCACCTCGGAAAGTGTAATTTTGCGCTTCGAAATCTGGCTGGAAAATTCTATTTTATTCGCTTGAGCGGCAAAGTAGATTTGAATTTAGAACATCACATATAATGAGTACTCAATATAATTGTAAATTCAAAACGTCATTAAACCTATTTAATGTAACCTCTATGGTGCCAAATTTATGATAAGAACTTTTTAAATTGTGAAAAAATTTAAATTTGGAACCTTCTTGGTTTCTTTGTTTTATTTGCGTGCTTCGCGCCATTCTAGTTTTTCACGTTTTATTGCTTAATATAATTAACATAACCTAAAAACTGTACAAAAAAATCAACTAAAATGAGTGACATTAGCGACGATGAAGTTTATCTAACGCCAACTGAGTTAACTGAAACAGTTAATAATGCGCAAATGAGCCTTCTCCCTCAGCAATCACGAGAGAAGTATTTGAAACAGTACGATATATTTAACATGTGGCGACTAGCTAAAGGAGCAAAAACTTTCTCCGAAAACGTTTTGCTGGCATATTTTATAGAATTATCTGAGACCAAGAAAGCAAGCACGCTATGGAGTACGTATTCAATGCTAAAATTAACAATTAAGATGAAGAAAGACGTTCATATCGACACCTATCATAAATTAGTGGCATTTTTAAAAAGAGCCTCATCTGGTTATAAGCCAAAAAAATCGAAGGTTTTCACAGCATCTGAAATTGCAAAGTTTATTAATAAAGCACCTGATTCCGTATATTTAGCGGCAAAAGTAAGTCAATACGTGTAATTTTTTGTTGTTGATAAAATTGTACATAGTACTTACAATATTTTTAATTTGATTAATTTATTTACGATTATAAATACTTCTTTTGTTACAGGTTGTTCTTATTATTGGTATAACCGGAGCATGTCGAACAAATGAACTTACACTACTTAATGTCAATAACGTATCAAAATATTCTCATAATTCTGATGAATTGCTATTAATTAATGTACTAAATACCAAGACAAAAAAAGACCGCAACTTCGTTATTCGCAAGGAATATGTAAACATTGTTCAGAAATATCAAGCTTTACGTCCTTCTAACACCCCAATTGAACGATTTTTTCTACAATATCGCAACGGAAAGTGTATCCGACAACCTATGGGTCAGAATAAAATTGGCAGTATTCCACGAGAAATAGCAACTTTTCTCGGACTTTTAGAACCCCCGTTATACACCGGTCACTGTTTTAGAAGAACCTCAGCCACACTTTTGGCCGAATCAGGGGCTGATCTTCTATCGCTTAAGCGCCATGGAGGCTGGAAGTCTAATTCGGTTGTAGAGGGATACATAGAGGATTCAATCCAAAGTAAATCAAAAATTTGTAATAGTATCGTGGAGGCCATAACGCTGAAAGAACCTCTGTCAGATTCTTGGTCTCGCCCTTCTACATCTAAAATGAGCCCCCATAAGATTGGAAACAATAGCCCTCTCTCGCCAACATTTACGCCAATAGAATCCAATGAATCGGCACAACTATTTAAAATTACTGATAGTTTACCACAAAACAGCGCACAATTCACAAACACCAACATAACATTACCTAACAAAAATATTAAACTTAACATAAGTAACTGTAGCAACGTTACATTTAATATTTCCTAATTATTTTCTACTTCTTATTATTTTCTTCAATTTATAGATTATCTTAATGTGTTTTAATTGAAATAAAAATATTTTGTCATTATAAATTGTTTTCTTTTTCATTTTGTCATTTCCTCGCTGAGGTGGGATGAAAAGTTACGTATTGCACTCGAGTGGAAAGATTTTTCACCTTGTGCTCGTTTGTTTCCCTCGCTGACGCTCAGGATTCTAATTTAGAATCACTCGCTGCGCTCGTGATTCAACTTTAGAATCCTTCGCTTGCTCGGTCATCCAAATCGAGCACGCGGTTAAAAAGGAACTTTCCACTCTTGTATAATAAATAACTATTATAAAATACTATTTGTTACTACAGAAAAGAGACCGAGAATATTTTTAATTATTTATAATAGGTATCTTAGTTAAATTCTTGAAAATTAATAATTTTAATAGAGATAAACAAAATGCATGTCTCTATTTTTATACCTAGGGCGTCAAATAGATACGTTATTTTTCTGAAAAATTGACAACACTACCTGTGCTATAGCAATGGGAACATTAATAAGCTCGCGAACATGATCTTTCTGAGGTCTAGGTTGTGGGAAACTACGTTTTTGTGTTTGTACTTAATACAGACAGAAAGCCTAGTTTCCGCAGTACATACAACTTTCTGTGGGCATTTTTTTCGTGGTCTTGTAATAAGCATGTATGGAACAAGCAAACAAAAGTTAGTCCACTCCATAGGTTAGGTAAGTACTAGTGTTTTAAGAAACAAGCCATTTTTTTGAAATAGTGACTATTAGTTTTACGAGTTATAACACCTTTTCAATTTAACTAAAATTATTTTTGACACTTCCGCGCCTATTTCACATAGGAAACGGAAGTGTCAGAACTAAATCACTCTTTGAGGGCTTTTGTAAGGGAGAGGAAACGTCAGGAATAAATAATAAATAAAACCGGCCAAGTGCGAGTCGGACTCGCGCACGAAGGGTTCCGTACCATTGACTAGGTAAACATCAGTAAGTACACAAATTTCATATTATTTATTATTAAAGTAAAAATACATCTGAGTATTTTGTGAATATGTCAAGTGCCTACCTGTTGCCATTATTGATATCGAGCAAAAAGGGCAAAAAAATCGCGTTTGTTGTATGGGAGCCCCCTTAAATATTTATTTTATTTTGTATTTGCTGCTATAGCGGCAACAGAAATACATAATTTGTAAAAATTTCAACCGACTAGCTATCGCGGTTGAGGTACAGCCTGGTGACAGACAGACGGACGGACAGACAGCGAAGTCTTAGTAATAGGCTCCCGTTTTACCCTTTGGGTACGGAACCCTAAAAATGGTTAAATTTATTTAACTTAAGCTAACTCATTGATATATCGAATATCAAGTTCTTTAATGTAATATTTTGATTGAAAATTCGCTTAGCTTAGGACTCTGTTTTGGTTGCGAGACTAGTTCTTTGTGTTATCTGATGTCAAGCTAGAATACCTTACTCAGAAAAGCAGTAATGCAATTCTCCTTCACAACTGTCTAAGGCGGGAGCCAAAACCCGAGGAATTGCGTTCCGGTCGCTTATTATGCCCTTACGTCTGAACAAATTATTTTTACTAATTTCTTTCATCAATTATTCTTATAATTATTGCGTTTTGCAATTGAACTATTTGTACAAAAGACTAAGCTCTTTTTATGATAGACTTAAATTCCTTTTAGCAATATTAAAGATTCGATCTCGATGTATGTTTGATATGACTTTGTGTCTATTTAAAAAGATTCAAAACTCAGAGCGACTTAGTCTCTGAAATATTAAATAGACATAAAGAATTCGAAACTTTTGTATAAAGTTAAGGACATGAGTATTTTACAACAATACTCCATACGTACCCACCATCAAAACTGTAATTTATAAGAAGCCCACGTGACTGTCAAACACACAATGCCCTTTGGTCAGGCACAAAAGAGAATGTTTTATAACAAGTACACTTGTATTCGTAGCTGTAGGGTACGAGCGTGTTAATCTAGGTAGGTAAGTACCCATTTTTGTTCGGAGGAAAGTGGAATAAAACTGAAAAATACCAGGTTTGAGATTATAAGTATTTCCGTGCATGTTTTGTCTAAAGCACAGGCGAATTATGCAACGGTATTCCGGGCTGGAAGTTATATATTGCCTTTTTGCATACGCTGAAATATTTACGTCAGTTTCCGTTTCTGTGTTGCGAATTGGATGGTCTGGGAGGAAACTATTCGTCGACATTTTTTTGAGTTTTACATTATAGTAGTTATTTCTTTTCAGATAAATTTGTAACTAAAAAGTAATAAATGACCTTTTTAGTAATAGTTTCGTTTTGGAATAGTAAAGAAAATAAATGTTATCTTCAATTAAAGGTTTTTGTGAAAAAAAAGACATTTTTTTTTCACTTTTCCTCCACGAAGTTACGATAGTTATTTCAACTTATTTATTTGTAGCTTTCTCAGGAAGTTACTTTTAAATGGCTGCGTTGACGGCATTTTTGTTCTGGCAGTGGCATTATGAAATCGTCTGTATCGCCACGATACTTGAATATTTATTCAAGTATGTACTGCAATAAGCAAAAAAATATACTGTTATTCTCCTTTTTAAATTTAGAATAGAATCTATGTAGACAAAACCGAGCCTATATCATATTATTGCATTTTGTTATAAGAAGTTGTGGTCATCGGTATTTATTTTTCTTTTTTTTTGTAAGGTTTGGTTTCCCATAAGAAAAGGCAAATGGTTTAAAACCCATTAGGCCAAGTCTTCAGTATTTCTCCCTTAATAGATGATAGTGAATGATGATTGATGATCAGTATAAGATGAATGAAAAATTATATAACCCTTTCCCAAGAGTTCAGTAAAAGCGTGGGAATTTACTGAAACCTTGGACGCCTTGACAGAGCGTGAAAAGACACATTCCGCTGTTTTGTTTCACTTGCTGAATCTCGTCCATGTTGACGAACACTAAATGGTTAATAATACACGGTTATTAGACAGGTACTCCACAATACATTTTTTCACAAAAAACTTTGCATAATCCGATGGGCTGTACTTTTGGGTACTCCTGAGCTTCTCTCTATTCCTAGTACAACGTCCTCGTAAGGGGGACGATATCTTCCTTCACCATGTACTTGGTTCGGGAGTCGGCACTCAGAAGAGTAATCGGTGCACATATGTAAAGACTCGATGATCCGGACAACGAGCTGCATTTGGGTACTTCTCACGATAAAATCTAGCTGCAGCGTTGGAATTGCATCTTCATTCCCAACAAATTAGATGCATGTTGGCATATTCTTGTGTGGTGTACGCAGACATGGGGCACTACATAATTGCATAATCAACGATAGTCCGGAATAAAGCAAAGGTCGTCGGTAGAGAAACTAAACAGTCCGAATCCAAATAACAAGCAATCAAGTCCAATAAACGAAGCAGAAAGTGGTAAGTACGAAATCAACACGAACGAATACAGAAAGATGCGCAATAAACGAAGGAACGGGACGTACTGATGTATTAATATCAAAATTTTTCACGTGATTTTCGATAGTGTCACTTTGGGAGTCGTTGGTTCTTTTCAAAACAGCCAAACTGTTGACTGATGCTTTGTTTTTTTTATGAATTGTTAAATCCAGGATTCGTCACCTGCACAATATCGTAAACGTGCCGAGACGAGCTTGCTTTAAATTTATTAATTATGTCACGGCACCATTCCACACAGGCCTACATCTGAGCTTCAGTGAAGTTGTGCACGGCCTGCTTCTGAGTGCCAGCGCGTAACTATCCTTACCACGCGAAGATACTCGTATGGAATGTTGTGAACACTTCCCGGTCCAATCTGCAATATATTCTGAATTTTTACATAGGTTGCCTTCATTTTTGCACTAAATTTTTTCACTGATATCACATTTTTACAGTATCAACTGTCTATGAAGGATCACATCCTTCTTCATCCCCCGAAATTAGACGATTGCGCATAAATTATGCCAACGATAAATGGTTGCTTTAAAAAGGCCTTAATCCATAATCCCATTTGAAATCGTTCAAACGACACGCCCGGGTTTAGGCCACATTTGAAATTGTAAAAAAATCAACGCATGAAAATTTACCCGACGCAGATCCATTTTTCAATTCGACACAGTAATTTAATTTGACTCTCAAAAATGTGGAGGGAAATTCGAAATTCGAACGAACTTACGAATAATTCGAGGTAACTACACCGTGTAACCTTTTTGTAAATATTTCTCACATTCACACCAATTTGCTTACTTTGGGCTAAGTAAGCACTTTATGGCAAGTATTATGGATATTAGGTTAACGAAAAAAATAAATAGAAATGTAATATTTAAAGGAATATATATATAAAGACCCATGACTAAGGTACAAATGTTCATATTCGTCACTCAAATATCTGGCTATCCCGGGATTTTTGGTCCCGTTGCACGAAACGGTCGTATTTT
This sequence comes from Calamotropha paludella, assembly GCA_927399485.1. Classification (NCBI taxonomy): domain Eukaryota; kingdom Metazoa; phylum Arthropoda; class Insecta; order Lepidoptera; family Crambidae; genus Calamotropha; species Calamotropha paludella. Next base: position 20,979,007 of record OV656817.1, on the reverse strand, counting down.
TATAGTATCAAACTGTCAGAGCCTTTTAAATAACACTTTTTTGTATATTTTGTTCTATAGTCATAGTAAGGATCGCTCTGTCAATAGCCATCAACCATTTATACCAAACATCGATAATTAATGAAATGTACCTACTAATCAACTTCCTAAATCAAATTTCCGCTCAAAAGCTGAAACTTCAATTTATGTACGATGTTAGTAGGCCGCACGTTACTGATAACATTTTGAACTTTAAATTCGACTTAAACCGTGATAATTACGACTAGGTTTCCAACGCCACTGTTTAGGTTCATATGTGGGTTAGTACAATCGTCATTAGGTGAATATTTGATATGCACAGCTGTTGAAATTTGCGGTTATTTGTGCAACGTTAGCTTGGTTTCTGGTCAGTGGTTATTAATTCACCGATAATTATTGCATTACAGGCTGTTGCATTTGATTAATGATGTTGTTTGATAATGCATTTGATAAAGCAACACTACATGTAAAAATTTATTCGTGCTCCTAAATATTTAGTACTTACACTTTCACATTGAATCAATTTTTATAAGGATATTTACAAATTGAAGTGAAAGCTTCTTCAGCATCGTTGTGATTTGAAAGTCGATGAAACGAAAAAGTGATAGTAAAAAGAGACAGACATATAAATTCATAAGATTTAAAGTAGGAGAAAATGAGATAGGAAGCATTATACAGTGTCTCTTTGAAACGAAAAAGCGATAGTGAAATAAAGACAGACTCATAAATTCATAAGATTTAACGTAGGAGAAAATTAGATAGGAAGCATTATGTACGTATGTAAGCTTGAGAGAAGGCATCACAACAACCGTGGTATTTTGTATACGTGTACTTATTATTTTTAAAGGTTTCACTTCTACCACGTGTGAATTGCACACAAGTTTCTTTATTTCCCTCAAAGCAGCATTAACTCCATTCCTTGACATTTAGGGAGTGTAAAAGGCGGCTGATAAAAAAAAGTTGCGTTGATCGTTTATATGTAATAAATATAGTAAGATGTAATAACTCTTAGGAGTGGATCCGACAGGGTTTCTCGCTGGTATCGCAGGCAGCTATAGTGAGCCAGGTGCAGGAACCCTGGAATTGCATAAAAATAATCTGCATAGGTTTCTTAAATTCAACTGCCTCTGTCAACTGGTCCGATAAAAAATCTAATAAGTCTAGAATTGTAGCCTCCAAGCACGAGGATCACGACTTAGATGGTAAGTTTGCCAAATTGAACTGGGCTATATTTTAATTTTTTTATTTCTAGTATTATGTTTAGTTTTGTAGTGTTACGTTAGTATTATCAATGAAATTGTAATAGTAAGATTAGTTGAAAATGGTAACCTTGCTGGTTAAAAAAACTTAAAATTAAGGCAAAGTTCAATTTGGCCGACATTACCGTCATCACGGTGAATAAACAAACATGGATTAATTGAAAATGACTATGTTATACTTTGATAAACACGGATTTTTTCCAAATAATCCGAGTATTACCAGTAGGAAATCCATTGCACCATAAATAATATTAAACAAACTAAATTATATCTTGCTTACTAGCTTTTAGTTTGTTGTAGCTGTTGTGTCCTGTTTCTGTGCCAAATAATATATTGTTGTTTTATCTGCTTCAGGTTGTGCTGTGGTAAAAAGTGGCTTGGAACGTAATGGACATGGATTAAATACCCTGGTGTTCTAGACGTTTACGTCTTGTAATAATATCTTAAGATATAAATATTTCGCAGTTACTCGCTGAAATAACCAAAAATATAGTAATTTCATTGCCGTTTCGATAAAAGAAACTACCTAACCTAGAATATAAAGATACGGCGCTAGTGGCGTCAGCTTAAGAAATGCTTGGTAAGATTGACGGGTCTGTGGTCTCGGTGGCTTAATTGGAAGAACACTCGGCCGGAAAACGAGGAATATGGGTTCTAATTTTGCCTGACACCGAAAAGTAGTTGATTGTTTTCTTGTTATAATTTTTTGAGATATAAATAGCTTACAGTTAATTATTAATATAACTAAAAATATTATAATTATAAAGATCTACAAATCGGTCATAGAGCATATTCTTCTTTATCAATTGTTCGATACTTGTAAAAGTACGCTCTATTTTGTGGGAAGTTAAAACCTGAGGCAGAACTGACGTCAACTTAAAAATACTTGGAATGATTCGATGGGCGTGTCATGGTCTTGGTAAGAGATCTTTGTAGGTGATTGAAAGAGCGCTCGGATTCGAGAAATATGACACCTTTTTTTAACGCTGTGAAATGCCTTACGCATACCCTACCAATTGGCGGGCGGCAGGGTTAGGTGGCGGTCTACTCCGTACACCCACCCGACGAGGGACGCCTGGTGGTTGCACGGAGACCTACACACTTAAACACAGCGGCGTTCCCTCATCAACCTTTCACTGGCAAACTCTCTAATAACATCAGGTATAGGTCATTCGAGAGTATGCCAGCGGTCGGGTAGAAACCACGGGAAGTAAGAACGCGACCGTGGCCCCGATGGTCCGGTCCACTCCGACATCTCGCCCTCAGACTCCGACACCGCGGGCTCGCGCATCACAGAAGGCTGGGCAATCTGGACTTCGGGTTCCTTTTCCCTTAAAGTCCCGCCTGATACCTGAAGCAAGTTGAATTATTTCTTGTAATAATTTCTTTAAATATAAAAATCTAGCAATGCAATGCATAAGAATAAGAATTGTTACAAGAGACAACACTGCGATAAAACTCCTTGAAAATTTTACAGTATGCGGATACTTTAAAAGAGATATGAAGATCTATATGTTATATCACCGGCCTTTATGTTCTCAGCATTAGCATATAAATTAATCTCCACAAATAAGTTTGTCTGACTCTAATGAATTTCGATTGGACGCTGGCGGTCTGAATAAATCACTAGAGTTATTTAGAGGCGTTTTAATTAATTCTAAGATTGGTGGTCTGCAGTTACAATATATTATAGCTCGGTATTTCGTATATACGCTAGTAATCTTTTCATCGATTATACTTGAAATTATACTTTTAGTCGAAAGTCAATTAGTAATTCGTCCACTGTCTGAGAATACCATTGAGGGGAAAATCATTATGAATATATATACAATGGTATGTACATATGGTTAAGTACGAGGATATACTTAATACAATACGTAGATATCCATCTTGGATGAACTTCTATAGTGGATATCACTTTGTTGAGGCTGTAAATTTTGTTTTGATGATAAACAAGTAGTGATTGCACTTACTTTTTCAAAACGAAATAAAAACTGTTAAATTAAATTATTACGGGGCCATGTCCCCAGTACATTGATGAGGATGGTACTCGGTCTAAAGCTAATATTTCGACTAATGATTTACCTATGACCACTTTTGATTATCGCACAAATCTTTCGTGCTATTTTGAAATAAACAAAATATTCCTCTGTCTTGAAAGAAAAAAGGTTTTTCTATTAAATAACTTAACTCTCGTAGAAGGTTGTAAATTTTTAGAGTAGAGCCGAGAAAAAGGGAAGGGCTAAGCAAAAACGAAGTAATCACCGAGAGAAGTGGCTATATTATCTGTGACTAATCTAATACTTCGTGGATGAAGGCGCGAGTAGCAGCAAATCATAAAATAATGTTCGTTATAAGGTAGAGGTTTGCAATATTCCCAAACACCATGCTAACCTCAACGCTGCTTAAGATGGATTCACCAGATTGAGACTGCGCTAACTACAACATTCTTTCTGACGAAGAGCCAAATAGTCTGCCTGGGTGATACGTCCTTCAAAGTTAAAGGCAATGTGCGCTTAATCGTATGGGTGAAAATTTGATATCGCTATCTTCACTGCCTGTAAAACCACTCTTTTCTATCCTCAGGATGCATAACTTGAGACACAAGAGTCCAGTGTACGTGTATCTTTTCAGGGTGATGTAGAAACATCACAACAGTCCACCGCTGGGTCTAGTCGGGTAGCAGACGATACGCAGGAGCAGTTTTCAAATGGGGCACTGGTATTCTTGAGGAATTTCAACGCTCAGTTGTAGTTGAACTTCACCAAATCTAACCATGCGAGGTGATCTGCCAATGATATCGCTTTCACACAAGACATGGCTCTACTGATTGGTCAACAAACCGGTTTGTCAGACATTGTCAGTCACCAACCGTCTAAATTGGGCCTTCTGTTAAAGAGCCATATTGTTGGCTACCCTAGTGGACCCTAGCGAGATTTGACTCTCGACCAACCTCACTAGGGTCTGCTGATTGCAATGGCAGTGGGAAGTCTGCATATATCTCCAGCGTACACCCCGGCTGGTAGAATTCATAAAAATTTCCCCTGGGTAAAAAAAGCTTCACAATGGCTGATATCATAATCAGACAGCGTAATGTCTTAGGTCTTATTGCTACACATATTGGTACACATTGACGAAATGGACGCCTATCACACCTAACAGCCTTAAAACTTCGCTTTAGTTTTTTGTACGACTTTATTGACCGCGGTTGAATTGCTATGCAAGTCATACACCGACCAAAATTGCAGGGTCCCTATAATGAGTCCTCTTGTTGAATCAGATGCATACAATCCATTCGTTAAGTTTATCCCCCGATAATAAATATGATGAATTGCCTTTCATGCTTAGATATCGCATATTTCAAAGATTATTATATATTTTATTATATGCCAGATTTAATGAAACATTTTTTATTTTACTTATGATTGTACATATTTGTTTATTAATAAAGTAAAATTGAACAACAGGTACAACATTCGTAAAGCTTGGTGCTACGGTAGCGATCCTGCTTTTCGCACCGATGGTCCTGGGTTCTAGTCCCGGAAGGAACAAATGTTTGTGTATTAAATACGTGTATGTGTACCTGGGTCATGGGTTTTATATATATTTCTATAAATATTACATATCTATGTATCGTATTTATGTCGTTATATATAACACAAGTAAGGCTTGTGTTATGGATTGCTTACTATGGGCTAGGCTAATTGGTGTGAATGTAAGAAATATACATTTCGAGGATCCTGTAATATGATCATATCTACTATTTATATGACTTTTTAATATAACTTCAAACAATTTTAATGGACATAAAAAGGTTTTCTACATTTATGTTAGAATTTATTTTCTTATTAATTATATTACCTAAGGTTCAAACTTTAGGTTGGATATAACGCTACTAACTTACTAACAGGTATTTAAAAAAGTGAACATTTTATATATTCAACTCTAGGGCAAGATAAAGTGAGGAGATCAACCAACCGTGCCAAATGTGCGATTTTACAGTGATCCGCATATTAAAATACTTTTAACTCTTTTTTTATGAATTTCTTTTTTCCTCGACTGCGACAGAAGAAGGGTTATGTTCTTCTAGTGCATATTTGTATAGTATAGTATAGTCTAGTGCATGTTTGTTCTTTGGTACGCTCTGCAGCCTATAAACTGCTTGATGGATTATCTTGAGCTTTCGCAATTGTAAGTGACACCGAGTCAATCAAAATTAAGAAAATTAAAATGGCAGATTTCGGACGCTTTTGAATAATCTTTAAAATTATTCGAAATTTATAGAAACCAGCCGAGTAGCTGTCGAGTTTCGTACATTTAGGGTTTCGTACCAAATGTAGGATTAAAGCCGTTCGAACGACGCGGCTCTCTTTGTGAACTCACTAATAATAGCCGAGAAAATAAAAAAAATATTTTTATTACTAAAATAATTAAGATAGATATGTGTAATATTTGTCATAATATTATCTACAGTTTGGCGTTGGAATCACATTCCTAGCTCTATTAGTTTTATAGAAAGAAAAGTTTGAAAAATTTGCTGTTATCAGGTAATTTTTCAAGGTCACTCAATGAAAGAAAGAGATAGAGAGCTATAAATTACGTAAATATTAATCAACTAGCGGCCCGTCCCGGCTTCGCACGGGTGGACAAAATTCTTTAATTTTTTTCTAGCATTCAATATAGCCTATGACACTCAGCAATAATGTGCCTTTCTAGTGGTGAAAGAATTTTTAAAATCGGTTCAGTAGATCCCGAGATTACCCCTTACAATTTAACAAATATATAAACACACAAACTTTACTTCTTTATAATATTAGTATAGATTATAATATTGTTATATGCAACTAGCGGCCCGTCCCGGCTTCGCACGGGTGGACAAAATTCTTTAAATTTTTTCTAGCATTCAATATAGCCTATGACACTCAGCAATAATGTGCCTTTCTATTGGTGAAAGAATTTTTAAAATCGGTTCAGTAGATCCCGAGATTACCCCTTACAATTTAACAAATATACAAACACACAAACTTTACTTCTTTATAATATTAGTATAGATTATGAATTTTATTGAGCTGTAAACAAAACTACCTCACTCGATGAGGTTAGTCAACAATTTTTTTCACGACCCCTTTTTAACTCTAAAACCCTTTAAGCTCCCCTTAAAACCTTTAAAAATATGGTTTGATTGGGTCAATAAGATACTTATACTTATAGCTCTGATCTATGGGCTGTTAAACTTGTGTGACAGACAGACGGACACGTGAGTGACAACAATGGGCTCACTTTGGACCCTTCGGTTACGGAACTTTAAAAGAGAATCCACACAAGCTTATCCTTACAGGATAATGAATCCTGTTTCGGTGCCGGGCATGACATGGCGCTGTAACGAGATAATTGGTCAGTGCAAACGTCATTCGCGCCTTTTTCTTCATATTATTTTTGTATCTTTCTTTTTTGCTTTCGACAATAATAACCACCATGGTCAATTATATTCATTTTCGTCATCGAATAAATAATTACTGAAGAAAAATGAAATATGGTAATCTGCGAAGTACAAAAATGAAAATGAGCGCTTGTAACACTATTGTGCACAGAAAATGTTACCCTCACGACATTATATGCTTTACTAAAACATTAACTAATCCCAAAGGACGAAACAACGAATAATATAATCCATATGTGTAAAAATTTCCTGTCACAATGTTTGAGCGCGATTAACTCCGGAACTACTCAAACTTTGATGATTTTCTTTTCGATTTTCTGGATTTGTTTTGATTTAGGACATAGGATAGGTTTTTTATTATAAGTTATAATGACTGAGCCACAGCAACGCGTGACGGAATGAGCTAGTTTATTATAAAAAGAGTAAAATCGATTTTGTAACTGATTCTTTAAAAAATCAACTTTAAGTTTTGCCTTCTATACTACAACTTTAAGTTCAGGTGGCCAATTCTGCCGATAAAAACACGTCGGATCGAAATCGAAATGCAACATAAACTCTACCGCACTGCGGTTGAGTTATTCGTCATATTACAAATTTTGACATTTTATTGCTTGGCTTTGTAAATATGCGAACGTTGGTATCGCATTTGTGCAATAGACGATATTAATACGAAATTAAGTTCTAAGGTTTGAGTTTAAGTTACATTTTGGCAAACTGTTATCGTGTTTGATATATTATTTTTAGGAATGATATTTATAGTACATATATTTAATAGTACTAGGAAAAAATCTTTGAAGAAATCATTTCAAAAAAATTCAACTTGCCTAGTTGTGTCCACATCCCCTCGCTATCCGGGCCTGTACACTTCCAATTACTTATCGAGAACTTGACAGAACCGTCGAAATATTCCAAGTATTTCTTAAGCTGACATCAGCGCTATAGCCTTATTTTCTAGATACTAACTACTTCAACACCACAACCAAAAAAAATCCAACTAAACACATCTGACACCTGACATAACTTTTTTTCTTGTAATAATTTGTTTCGATATAAAAATCTTGCAGATAAATAATAATAATAAAAAAATCAGTTCCGAGATTTTAAATCTTTAATGCAGTCCGGGAGTGCCAGCAGAAGTGAAAACATGAAAATTAACATTGTGCATTTTTGATATTTCACAATGGTTAGGGAATAATTTCGCACAAGGTACTTTAATTATCAGTTTAAAAGTACTATCATTTATGTGGTAAAATACAATATTCATTTATTGCGCTATCATACACAAACATGGCAACAAACACACACGCACACGCACACGCACACTCGCACATGCGCCCTACGACGCTTAAACGAAACAGCAGGAACAGGCATACAAGTATAGTAAGAGAATAGTAGGGAACCCTCTAGCATAGAGCAACGTTAAGGCTTGTCTGGTTTGGTTCTTCTTGGTTTTAGTTTACGACTGGCATTATTAGTTCAAGAAGCCATTTTCTCTGAATCCAATTTTAAACTTAACGACAACGATTCAGTTTCCGTAGCGTTTTACGCGCTACGATCTCGTTTGAACCTGTTTTTGTTAGTATGTATTTACAATTTGCCTCCAGTTAATAAAATGTTGCATAGAAAAGTGCATTGGTGTCTGTTGGCTAAATAGTCGGTAAGCCTCAGATTTATTTTGTAAAATGCTAGCATATGTGTAGTAGTTTTAATAAATTAAGAGTTTCTAATTGTTATTTGTAACTAGATGTCGCTGTACCGAAATGAATCGCTAACGTTCCGGTTCTACTACTACACACATAGCTAACCGTTCTTAGCCTTCTTGAATGTTATAATTTGGCTTTTACTCACAATATGGTAACAAACACACACACACACACAAAGTATTGACATAATATAATTAGGATTAATGAAAGCTGATGTGCAGAACACAGCAGCGCCGCCAATCAGATGCGTTCTTGCCTATCGGTTGAGGCTTAGTCCTTTGCCCCTCCATATCGCCACAATTGGTGAGGTTTGACGTCTTCGTTTCAATCTGGGTGGTGGCTGGGTGCTGACTTCGAAACAATGCACAAGTGTAATTTAATTGCTGCTCAACAACCATAAAATTAACTGCATAGTACGCATATTATGAGAGAGAGAGAAACATTGATTGACCAACATAAGACATGAAATAAATTTTACAAATAAAAACACAACAGGCAAATCAGGTCTCCGCCTCAGCTTGTGTTGTTATGAGACGAATGAGTGTCACGGCAACTCTGGTTTTCTGACGGGGCCTGTTTGTAAATGTTTTAAAAAGAAATGATGTGAACTAAGAGTTCTTATATCCCGGATTCTTGCTAAATATGTGAATAGTATCTTTCTATCTGCCTAGGATACATAATGCTATTACTTCTAGGTTATGAAATAGTTCTCACAAAAACATCAAATCCATACATTTTTCGCGGTTTTCGCTCATATCTCAAAAATAATCTTTTGGCTTAATGACGTTAGTTAACGGACAGCAGTGCATTTTTGCAGAGTAAAATAGACTAAGAAAAAATCTAACAAGATAAAATATGTAAAGGTCCAACTTATGTTTACTAAAAATCTATACCTATATTATCGAACAATGATCGGGAACTTTTCATGAAAATTGTTACCCTACTTTTCTTGAAAAGTTACCGAATAAAATAATCTAAAAAATCTATGAATCAGCTTTTTTAGACTTTTCGAGTACCTATCTGTTATACTGTTATACAAATTAGAGCCCAAATAACAAAAACAAAAGGATGACAATAGCGAAAAAATGCCGTACCTTGTGAGCCTTTTGTTTCAATATAATCTAAATTACGACCTCAATGTCTGTCATCATTGTGAACGTTTTATAAAAAAAAATACGTAACGCCATTGTCTTTTCAACGTACCTACGTTAGGTTTGTTATTTTTTCGTTTCACACAACGTTGAATTCAATTTGTGATGCTCAAATTGTAGTTTTACTCTGGGGCGAGTCAAGTTAGTTTTATCTTTAATCAATCAGTGTGCTACCGTACAAATATATTTTTGAAGGACCAAAGTCTTACATACACGTTCCTATCTAATACACCTGTCAAATCTTTTTGTCAAGGCAATGTTTGTAGCTTGAGTGAAGAAACTGTAAATAGAACTACACATTACATCTCAACATACAGTGCACACTGCAACTATTATCGCACGCCGTTCCGTCTTTTTTCTAATTTCCTTTTATAAGTATACAAAGATCTTACCTGGTTTTATGTGTCACAAAATTATGTGTCTCTTAGTTTTAAGAGTTGTGGTCTTTGTAAATAAATAAAAAAATCAGAACATACACATGTTTTATTTAAACAGTATGAGGAATAAATATGTTTTACAAAGCTTTGTAAAACATATTTATTGCTCTTTTGAGCTGCTCTTTACCATTCGATTAGCGATGTAATTTTTTTTTTTTTTTTTTATAAATTAAATGTTGGTTAAAAATCCTCACTGATTGTTTAAATAAAACTATTTCACAGGAAGTCGGTCAATGGATGTTAATTTCTTACATAGCTTATTATAAAAGAATATTTTCACATAGGGTGAACGAATAATGCAAGCAGTGCGCCTACCATATCACTTATTCATATACAGCCATAGAGAGTTATTACAGCTGTTTTGTAAAAAAATGTCATTGTACCTATTTCAAAATGAATTATTACTATGGATGGACAAATGGCGACACCTACACACAACCACAATAACAAATGGACAAATCTACTTAGATTGACACTTCACATAAGAGATGTTAACATCAGACATACACAAGCGCGAATCGGGATGGAAATCTACATCGCACTTACAAAATTTCTGAGACTTGTCATAGATGCACAAAGTTCGAATTACATTAGTTTACTTAGCTTGGAGGAAGATCTTCCCTTTGACTTTTTTATGATGGTGTTCTACAAAAAATAATCTCGTATAGGATTCCTTTATGGCCTCTCTAAAGAAATATCTGTGATTTAATTCGTACTTCAATAATTATGATGTGGTTGAAGTAATTTGTTGGCATTAAAAGATTAAGTTTGAGACTTTTGAAGACGAATTATAGAAAACAATTGTGTTGTTGTGTATTACAATGGCATGACAGTGATTCCAAGATAAGTGGGTTGGAGAAGCATTAACCGAGCCAGAACACGTTCTAGACATAAGTCGGAACACTGCCAACTCTAATGGTGTGAAATGGCACGATTTCCATTTTTCAATGGAAGATCTTCGAAGTAATATCTGCAGATTTACATTCATTTGAGTCTTTTAGGTTTTTTATGTTCTAGTCACGTGGTATCCAGCAAAGTAATATAGCACCAATCCTTCACTTAATAGTGTCGTTAATAAGATCAATTCTGCCGGAGGCTACCATCTTCCTGTAAATTTTATGTGGTGCAGATTTTTGTAAATTATGATTGTATCGATCTCCAACTTGCCTACTAAACCTGGAGGTTGTAGTAATACTCCCCATTTTTGCGGAGGCTTCCGTTTACTTAAAATAAGTTGTTTTGAATCGTCCAACATTTTTACCTACCACCCATTCAGGACATCTTTTTACTGACATGAAGAATTGGCGCAAGAATTTCGTCAGCTTAAACTGAAATTTGCATAATCAACAAAATTATTCTGTTATTACAATAATAGTGTTGTGATATTATTATTTCGTTGATGACAACAATGTCAATAAGTATCTGTTTTAAGTAAGTATCCCTGAACATTGCCATACCATACAGGGAATAAACGACAAATTTAAGAAAGAAATGATGAATGTTTAGCATAAGTCAATAATACTGAAGGAATCGATATCGGTTCATAAAGAGAACACTTTCCAGGAACTGTATAGGTGTTACAGTTGCCGGCAAGATGATTTATAATTGGTAAAGGCTAATTGTAGGATATAAAGAAATCAATGTGGGCAGTTCATCTGTACATCTGGTACTAATTCCCATAAAGTTAAGGCACACTATATTGAAAATGAAAGTCTTTTTAAGTTTTGCGTCAAAATATGCATGCTACAAAGATCTTATTTAGGTCCAATTTTTATATTTAGGAGAGGATTTATTGGCTTACAATATAATAACTTGCAATATGTAATTGTATATTATTTTAAAACGCTGTAGTATCATAAATAAATGAATTAAAAATTAAGAGATAACATATTTGGTTTTAGTAATTATAGTCTAAACTGTCACATTATTATTGCTTATCTATCTATCAAGCTATGATACATCGTTACATACTTAAAAACTGAACTAAATTGGGCCTAATTGAATGTTAAAAGTTGCCAAATCGTTATCAATAACGCTACTTTCCAATTGATGCACTAAAGCATGGTCTACTTGCATGAGATAAAATTTCTACTACCAAAGAGTTTTTCTCCGTTAAAGTGAATGCCGAATTCTGTCCATCCAAGGTAATTATTTCTCTTCAGTGAATGCCTACGACTAGTATTCCTGGCACAAGCTTAATTAAATCGAACGGCTTAGCTTTTCGCTTCCACTCGATTAGTTAATTTGCCGAAGCGCGAATAGAAAGGAATGGGCAAAAGAGAACAAGTAGAAAACTTAAAATTAGTACCTGTTTAAGTACTTACTAATACGGGCAAGCGGTATTGGGAAAATATTCAACTTAGCCACTTAGTGGGGCGTAAAGGTCTTAGCTATTTTTGAGTATTAAGGTTGTTTTAAATGTAACGAAAGTTGCGCATGCAGCATGCAACGAAATAGGGACATCATCATGTTAGGTTAACTTTGAGATATGTTATTTAAGAATTTAATAAAAAAGTATAACTTTTGCCGCGCCTATATACGCACGTACGCTTTTTATAGAAAAAACGTTACCTACACAGAGACTATGACGACGATGGTTATATGGAAATCTAATTTATCTCGCCACCCGGCCCTGCACCCGGTGAACAATACCTCCACATTATTACTGAGTATGCTCCCATTATAGCTGGTTGATAGTGTATGACCTGTGTAACGGTCGCCGTCCTGGGTAATGGGAGAATACTTAGCAAGCGTTCACCGGTGATTAAACTATTGTTTAATATCTCTCTTGTTTATTTTCTGGGCTAAGTGTCGGAAGGGGCAGATGTTTGTGTAATGAATACGGGCTTTAGTACCTGAGCAATGGGTATTTCCGTTACCTTAGTATACGCAACACCAGCCTTCCCGTACTTATTTTGGGCTAGGCTAATTGGTGTGAATGCAAGAAATATTATTATTATTATGTTTACTATTTGTGTTATCTTTAATGAATTTGTTAGATATTTGCTAATATATAGTCAAATATAATTAAAGTTGAAATTTAATTTTATATTTTTTGACAAAAATTTTCACACGTCACACTCTAATGGTGTAATATTTAATTTTCAATGGGAAAATTTCAAGATAATATCTGTTTACAGATTTACATGCATTTGAACCTTTTTTATGTTTTTTAGGTTCTATCCCCGCGTAGACACCATAAACATCAAAATGCTGCTCGTTTTCTGAGTTAAGGTCTTTTTGATCTTCAAATCGCATGCTAAACGTGGAGATTTTGGCAATAGAAGATCGGATGAAGCCTCCGTCCATTCGAGGACGTCTTTCTTTCATGCAGTGCATGAAGTGTACTCCAACAGGCTAAATACAGTTACTTAAAGTTCTATTTGTAATATCCCTTTACTATGTATTTAAGCAAATAAAATATTTGATCGACTGATTAGTGATTAGTAATAGTTTTACACCAAAAAATGGTTTAGTGGCTTTTCAGTGAATTTTCGAAGTTGCGTAAACTCATATTTAAATAAAAGAAATAAAATTAAAATATATATAATATTCTAGTCCAATTCTAAGCACAGTAAGGCTTGTGGTATGGATACTATGATAACAGGTCGACATACATATGTAGTACACAGACTTTAAATATTTATAGGAATATATATAAATACCCATGAGTCAGGTACAGATGCTCTCATCTATCACATAGACATCTGCCCTTTGCAAGACCCGAACTCAAAACCGTCTCAGTGTGATAGGCAGATCACTACTGTTATTTCAAATGGTTGTCATTATTTCATTATTGCGTCAATTGATTTAAATTCATCATCATATATTCCCACTGCTTGAGCACAGAGTTTCCTTATGGATGTAAAATCATTCGGGACAAGTACGGATTTGTGTGTGCTAACGAATGCATATAAAAATAGTTTAATGTGCAATCCCATTCAGTTGGGAGCTCTGGATAATAAATATTTTGATCACCCATTAAAAAATCAGTCTCTACGAAAGTTGTTTAACCTCTGCAATCGCAGTAGAAACGCAGAGGACGATCGAGCTCAATTAAAAAAACAGCTTTTTTTCGACACCCTGTATAAATGCCAAAAAAAAGTTTTGTAAAAAAATATACTTTTATTTAAATAAGTATCTAAAAGTGTGTAAGCATAAATTAATAAACGTTAACAAAAAGCAGCTTCTGCGAATTTACCAAATTTTGTTTTCAAATTAAACAAGATTACGGAATATTATTGAAAATATCCCGGGAATAGCAACATTTTCCTTCAAATTTGAACCGAGAAAGTTTAAATTGAGCGGTTCTATTAGGAATCTTTTGCAGAAGAAATTACGTTCACAAACTTTGTTCACAACTTCAGTTGAAATCATCGGTAATGACTTTTCTTTAAAGCAGTTTCTAAAATTGCTTTTAAAGGATTTATTGCTATGAAAATTTTCAATGCAATTTTGATACGAATAGATTGACTCTATCAATTAAAGTTAGTATATTATATAGCTTAAATTTTTTGTTGGTCCGTTTTGCTTTTATATTGCACCTTTCGTTGCTTTTTTATCTCTAAAAAACGGAAAAAAAGAAAAAGAAAAAGAAATGTTTCGATGTTATGCAGGGCTTTGACTTAAACCCTTGTAGCTATGCGAAACTCTGTAATAAAATGATGCAACCCCATCGAGTTTAAGCTGGTTTAATCTGTTTTAACCAATATTCCGAACCATGATATTCAGGGTCTCACAACAAGGAACAAGCCTATTCTACCAAAAAGATAACTTGATTTTTTATTTTAATAAGATGCCAATTGACGCCTATAATATAATTATACCTTACGTTAAAAAATAAGCACCGATTTTGTTAGTGTCCGTCCATTTTATCCAGTGCCGTATATGTCGCCGAAATAACGAATGATTAAATGTATGTATGATCATCGATAGCACAAGATTTTAACACTCGAAGTTGGAGTTTTCTAAAAAAGACCATAAAACTCATTCACGCTTTTATTGACTGTTTCAAATTTTCAAATTAAAGCGTAAAAAACCCTCTTTTTGTCTTTTTTGCTGTTTAAATGTAGCACTTTTTGCCGTTTATTATATTGTTTATTTTTAGTAGGTATTTATAATTGTAAATACATGTTTTTATTTGATATAAACGTCCAAGTTAATCGTCAGACCTTAGAACCAAAATATATGTTACGACAAATTAAACGACCGACAATTCGTTGGAGTTGCGTCGATAATTATAAAGGCTCCATGGTCACCTTTCAGCCTCATTATGAGACACTAAATATCATCGAAGTTCGGAATACTGGTTAGAACGAATGAAACCGGCCAAGACTAGATGGGGTTGCATCATTTTTATCACAGTTTCGCATAGCTACAAGGGTTTAAGACCAGCCAAACACCCAAAAAAAAAAATATTTACTTGTTATATTTTTTTTAGATTTAAAAAAGCAACGCAAGTTGCCACATTCTTTTTCCAAATTGTTTACGTTTAGGCAATATGTTTCCATGTACTTTTTTATCTTTCATGACTTGTGTGGGTAAGTCAAACAGTTATCTTTCTTACCTCATGCTACATTTCTTCGTTTTGTTAAATGTAACTCATTTTGATATCATAAAGCCTCACAAGTATTGCACAATATGATCGATACAGGATATTACAAGTCATATGACGCGGAAATTGGCTCAGCGCATAAGGTATGGGAGAAATTTTTAAACGTACTGAAATTTTCTCTTCTTTAGAAGGTATAAAATAATATATATATATCAAAAATAAAATCAATGTCTTACTGGTTAGCGCTTTCGACATGCGATTGCGGAAGGAAACCAACGAAAGAATGATAAAAAATGACTTTCTGGAGCTACTTAGTGATTTTTTTACATTATAATAAAATTGATAATTCTTACATACACACCAATTAGCCTAGTCCAAAGTAAGCACTGTAAGGCTTGTGTTATGGATACTAGGGTAACGGAAAGACGTACATACATGATACATAGACATGTAATATCCATATAAATATACATAAATACCCATGACTCAGGTACAAATGCTCGTATTCATCACACAAACATCTGCCCCTTCCGGGACAAGAACCCAAGACCGCTTGTGCGAAAGGCAGGATCGGTACCGTTGCACCAAACATTTACATTGTAATCCAAGCGTGAGGCGCTTCGTACGACATTCTTCTTACACTTTTCTTAGAATGATTTTTAATTTTTTCGTTTAATACTTAGATGTTATATTGATTTTTTTTTACTTTTTAGTTCGGTTTACCATTAAGGATGTTTTTTAGTTTTTTTAACTATAACTTAATAACAGGCTTATTTTATCTATACATATAAATAAAATTGAAGTGTCTGTTTGTAATATTGAAATAACCGTTTTTTACAACATGCATATGAATATACGATAGGTACATAAACCAATATAACATTTTTTACAATTTTTGTGTGTCTGTCTGTCTGTTTGTTTGTTCCGGCTAATCTCTGAAATGGCTGGACGCATTTTGACGAGACTTTTTTTGGCAGGTAGCTGATGTAATAAGGAGTAACCTAGAGTCCTTTTATTTTAGAAAAATAAAGTAATGTTGCAATGTCCCACGCGGACGAAGTCGCGGGCGGCCGCTAGTATCTAATAAAAATATAGAATTGTGAATGCAAAATTATAAAATACACAATTTGACTTAAATTGCAATATTTCCAATCAAATATTTACCAACAGTAAACTATAAAGAAAAGGTATAAAGATGATGATGTTAACAGATTTAATTCTAAAGCCACTCAAGAACTGTATCACAATACATCTGGTAATTGTGTAACTTGTTAACATGAACGTCGTGATTCTTTAGTAGTAAAAGCAACACATTTCCAAGGTGACCTAGGAAAATTTAAGTGTAGACGAGATAAGAAATACGCCTATAATAATAGTTTAAAAAACTAAAAAACACGCTTTAAGTCACGTGACTATTTTTTTCGTATTCCTGACAGCAAACACTTTCATTTGATACCCATATCATGGCCAAGTTCATTCATAAAGCCAGTTCGCCATCTTGGGGAGGCTGCCATATTTGATTTGTAATGACGTTTCTTAGCTAGTCATGTATTGTCATTGAACTCAGAGCGTGTGCAAAATTTCATCCTAATCAAAGACCGGAAAATAGGTCAAATTAAGATTCCAAGATTTTCTTACATAGTTACAAGTGAAGCTAATAAAAGCGTGTTAAAAAGAAACCACATCTGTCAGCCTTCAGAGAGGATTTGTACGTCTATCCTACTTGAAGGCTCGGAGATGTGATTTTTATGGCATATTTTGAATTTTATAGAAATGGCATGTAAATACTTGAAAATAAAATAAACAGTAGACAAGATATTTTTTTTTATTTAATTTTTTGCATTCACAATGCAATATTTCTATAAGATGTAAAATACGTGTGTAAAAAAACAACTCCGACTTCGAGCCCTCAGGTGGGGTTCGACCCACGACCTTTCGCTATGCGGGCGAGTGCTCTGACCGCTGAGCTACCGAGACGCTGGGAAATGTGTCGAATTTTACAAACGTATTTCAACTTCTACTATGAGCTAGTATCGTTCCACCAATGTTGAACGCTAACTGCCTTCAACATCGAAAGTAATATTTTTACAAATATTAAACAATCGATTAAGATGGAACCAGCTATAATTATGTTTTTTATTTTTTTTGGTATTATTTATACATATAAAGTTAAGTTATTGGTTTTCAAAATTTTGTTCTAATCTTTGTAAGAGATCTCATAACGATTCCTTCGCCATTTTACATTTTACTTAACCTATTGTAATATGTTAAACATCTTATTATAAGCATAACCTACTTAAACAGAGAAAAAGGTAAGTACTCAGGCGATTCATAATTAAATAATTTCTTGGTGCAAATTGCGTTCGAAAAACTACGAGTATGCTGCATTTAGGAACAAAAAATCCAGCTAAAATTAAAGCTAGACCAAGAATAATTCCCGTCAGCATTTTCGCAGCGACTGAGAAAAATGGTGTTTATGAATTATAAAATTTCAAGTTTTTCATTTTTGTTTTCAGTTTTAATCAACGATCTCGGGTGGTTGCATTTCTAATGCATTTGTTTTGTCTTCATGTTTTCTATTTCAAATTTTATCATTTAAGTCATTTTGACTACGCATAAGTTATTCTTGAGGAAATTATATGAAGAACATGTGAATAAATAAATATTATTACACGGCTGGACGACGGTTTGCGGCAACTTCAGTGATCCTGACTTTTGGACTGACGGACCTAGGCTCGAGTCCCGAAAGTATGTGATAATACGACTGTCACTGGGTCCGTATGGTTAAGAAACATTATCACCACAGTCCACTTTCCTTTTACCAAAAATTTAACCTGTGTTCTAGCTGTAAGAACACAAATGGTGAATATTTATTTATTATACGGACAACAAAACAAATGAAATATATTGAAATAAAATGATTTTTCAACGTATGTTTGAGCATACTTTATATTTAATCCTGACTAAAAGTGGGCATTGACGATCAATTTTTCGCGTCAGTCCAGACGTAAAACTGTGGTGTCACTCTAAATGGTTTTAGGCCAACTCGATTTCCGCATTCACTGGCGTCACTCCCGCTCTTCAGTTTTCAATCGGCCGGGCTATTAGGAAGTGTACTACCTGTTTGTGTTGGATTGACGATCATGTACTCACGATCAGTTTGGCGCGATGCGCCGAGTTGGATTTATGATAGTCTCGGAAATACGTGGCGCGTCGTCAGTTAAAACTCTGGAGTGATGATTCGACACTCACGATCAAATTTTGGATTGACGTCAGTTCAACTGATGCGAAAAAGTGATCGTCAATTCGCAGCTTAAGAGCTTTGGCACACTAGATTTTTTTAAAAGCGCCGTCGAAGCGCTCTTGTATCGACATAAACGCGATACTCACGCTAGTCAAACGCAGCTTGACTATTAATTATTGTTAGTGTTCAAAGTTTTACATTTGAATAACTGCATAAATTCAGTCTCGCGCTTGAATCGGTATATTTGCAAAACAGCTAACTATATTACAAGGTGATATTTATTACAAGGTGATAGGTGATATTTATGTATTAATTATGGGATCCCAAGCAGAATGCTCCAACCTTCATCTCTATTGGAATTAGGATGTTTCCCGATTTCAATAGCCCTTTGAAATAATTATGTGCTAAATTGTAACCCTAACTATGTTCACACATCATTAACAAAGCATTAAAGCAGTAAGTCTACTTTTCAAAATATAATAAAAAATATTGACTGTTACTTCATTACCTTGTTATACCTATGACGAACGCGCGAACTATATGGGAGTTTTGATACAGAAAAAGGTGTTTAACTATGTCTTTCTATGGGTCTTAAAAATATCAATACGCGTATGTCTGATAGATATCTTGTTGAAAAGCCGACAAATTCTTACAAGTCCTTGTTCTAAGGGGCAACTCATATCTGTAAAGAAGTAAGGGTACCATCACCTCTTATCGCGATTCAAGTTCAGCTGTTGAAGAGAGAAGTCACTATAAACCGCGTATAGCGGTGTCTTATTTGACAATCGGACTTGCATTGCCTTATGATCTGATCGATAAAAAGACACATTATGAGATAGCCCGTCCTTTATAGTCTTTGTTTAATGTTTTGCCGACTTTAAAACTGTAATTTATTTAATTAATTACTAAAAAGGGAGAAATAAATTATATATTACATTAAATCAAATTTAAATAGGTTTTTAATAATTTTCTGAGGTCGGTGCCATCCTCAGTGTTTGGAATAAACGCTGTCGCAATCTATGACTACCAAGTGCTATGACCCTTTTTTTTTGAAGTCGGTTTAAATAATACCATGACATATTTGACTTATAAGACTTAAAATACTTTCAAGACTAAATCGTTTCCTTAGCAAACATATAAATACATTTTAAATTAAGACAAGAAATAAGTGTGTATGTGTCACCGTAAAATTGTATACACCGTTACATTATAATCTATCTCGCGAGATTGTAAACTTTCGAAAGATTGTGAACCGCAACATACTGCTTATAGTTTAAAGCATATTCTTCGGTAGATAAAATATGCGATATATGATAAACCTTACCTCAACATAAGGTTAGGTTGGGTTAGGTTAGGTTAGGTTAGAATAAACGAGTTATAAGTACCCGCGAATTTCAATGTGTCAGTTTCAGGACTAAATACACTTTCCTGCGTTACGAAGTTGCAAATAGCCTAGTCAATAATTGACACTAGGAAAAGTTTGAGTCAACTAAATACAGTGTAACTGTATGCTGTTTAGGTCTCTCACGCCCTTTTAAATTCGGTGTTCAAGTTTGACGTGAAACACTGAAATACCACAAACCTTAGGCATCTGGATCTGGCAAATAAATAGGATATTTTATGTATATCTATATATATATATATATATATATATATATAACTATATATATAACTGTGTTAATTCATTTTCACTTACTGACATCTCGTGATAATCTAAATGGTTGTGTAACGTGTGAAATACCACTTGGGTTTAAGCTTACAACTTAACCTAAAGGCCATTTCAAATTATTTGATTACTAGCGGCCCGGCCCGAGTTGACAAAATTCTTAAATTTTTTTATAGCACCAAATATATCCTATGTTTTTCAGCGTGAATGTAGCTTTTCTATGGTGTAAGAATTTTTGAAATCGTCTTAGTAGTTTATTCATTGCAAACATACAAAAATACAAATCTTTCCTCTTTATAATATTACTAGCTTTTACCCACGGTTTGGCCCGCAATTTATTTTTCAATAAAAAGTATCCGATGTTACTTCTAATACCTCCAAAAATATATGTACGAAGTTTCATGATGATCGGTTTAGTAGCTTTTGCGTGAAAGCATAACAAACAAACTTACTTTCACATTTATAATATTGTTAGGATTATTTGATTATTCGATTATAACTGAAGGGATTTTTAAGTGGTCTGGAATACTTAAAAAGTATTTTGCAACATCTTATGCATGAATGATGGTTAGCTTACCATTCGAGATGCTTCTATGCCTGTCGAAAGTTTTTATTATTTTTCTACTTTTTACGCTGTAGGCCAGCGTTGTTTCATCAATGAGAGGAACATCCTCTCGTAATTAAATGAAACATTTTTAAAAATGTTTGGATAATCGAGTAAGATGAAGCCGCCATTTAGTTTTAAGATTTTTATATATTTTTTTGTATTTTAAATGCTATCTCATTCTCAGGCTTTAGAATTCAACTCCAGGTCGATTTATTTAGGTATTTTTCCATTAAAATAAATTATAATGTAATATAATGTAATTAAAAAATACAAGAGTACTAAGAGAATTTGATGTTACAAGATGGTGGTAATATGACAATTAACACACAATAAAAAAACCGTCTTTTTTCGCCTAGTTTCAAGTGGTTCTCGGTGAAAATGGCTTTATTCAGCGAATTTTTTTGTTGAAAAATTTGTTCAATGTGAACGTTCGTCGTTTTGTTGAGTTTTGCCGCATTTTTAACTGATCAGGAAAACGAAATACATGCTATATTTCGTCGGCAAAAGCATTTCAGTTCTTACAACACGGAAATAAGGCTGATAATTGCATGAAATATTTTGGAAATAAATGAAATTATTTAATCAAAGTGTAGTGTTAAAATAAATACTTGTTAAAGTTGAATAAAACATTTTTTTTTTGGCGTGACTGAGATGTTTTGTATACCGTAGGAGTTTCATAATAATACACAATTATTTATATTATCGGCGGACCTACTGGTTTTTTTATAATATGAGGAGAATAAATTTAAAAAAAAAGCAACTTCTGATAAGCTCCATGGTCGAGTGGCTTGCTGGGGTTGCTGGCCCCGATTTGATCCCCGGCGGGGTCATTGAAAAAAAACTAACTTTTCTCGTTTTGGTACCGTTGTTGTATTTAAGTTGTATTTAGAAGAAGAAGAAGAAGAAAAGAAGAAAAAACTTATTTCGGACACAAACACAATAACAAAACAACAACAAAATGTATATATTCAAAAAGAGTAACAACTTAAAAGAGAAAGGATACATGTAAAATAGTAAAAAGATAAATTAAAATAATAATAAAAAAATAAATACAAATATGGTGTGTCTGAGGCCAAAAAAGGACCCTGTCTCAGCATAAAAGCCTCTGCGTCGTTCGGAGATGGAAAGAACGAATACAGAGGCGCTGTTATTCTGACAGGGCGCTTGAGTAGACGTCACCGTTAAAAATTTACAAAAAAGAAAAAGAAAACATAAAAAATAACTTTTACAAACAAAAAACTAATTACAGACACAAAAACAATCACTATAATAAACACAAACTACCACACAACATACAATAAAAAATAAAGATAAAAAAGTAATTAAAAAATGCAACATACTTAACAATTTAAGAAAAGAAATTCGTAATGAAAGTCAGCGGAATTTCAAAATTGTTATTGGCAACACTGACAAAGATTCCCTGCTCGGTGACACAAGTAGGCGCCATTGTTGGACTCGAGAGAGTGAAAATTAATTTAGAACAATATATGTGATATTATCTTATATTTCTTTATATGTAATTATGGACCCAAACAAATACTAACAAAGAACAGACATGACATACATTAGAGTATGTATGTTTTCAAAAGGTAGTAATGTAAGTCAATCACAGTTCATTACAAATTTGATTAAAATTATACTAGCTAACCCGGTAACGCGTTGCTATGGTAACGTTAAAAGAGGGGGGAAAAGAGCGGACAGACAAACACACAAACAACAAATTTGTGTTCTTAGAGTATATATTATATTTACACTGGTTTTGAACAAATCCAAATTATAATAATTACACTAACTGTTAAATCTACTGCTAATATAATAATAATTAATAACATAAACACTTTACAAAACATTACATTTTTGATCACACAACATTGAAATAATAATAAAAGAAAAGAAAACTTAAAAAGGACAGATAACAGCTTTATTTCCCACGCAACACACACACACACACATACACACATATTATTACCAAAAATGTGATTGCGTGCCGCAGAAGTATGCAAGGGTCGCGGCTCAGCATGGTATTTACTCGCATCACGAGTTGATTGCTGATTTTAAGCTACAATCACGAGTAATCAACAAAGACGATGTCCAGCAAAAAAAGGAGCTCAATAAAAACGTTCTAAATGGAGGGAGACTGTACCAGGGTCGTCTGCTTAGGTACCTCCGTCTTACCTATTTCTGCCGCAAAGCAGCAGTGCTTGCATTGCTGTGTTCCAGTTTGAAGATATGGCAGTGAAATTACTGGGTACAGTGACTTCACATCTTGTGTCACAAGTTGGCAACGTACACTGTGGTTCTTGTGGGGGTTGCAGTTTTGCTGCGAATCTCACAAGAGCCACATGTATTATAGGTGACTGTTACCACTTACCATCAGGTGGGCAGTTTGCTTGTTTGCCAACTTTCAGCAATAAAAAAAATAAAAAAAATGAAATGTAACATAATAAAATAGTGTTACATTGGGCGGTTTTATCACTCAAAGCTGTACCAAACAACCTATTGGATAGATAGGCTTGGAAAGAACCGTCAAAGACGGCAGTGTAAACTATAAAAATCGGAAAAAAATAAACATACAGACATGTACAGTATAAATACATACTTAAATATACATATAGTACACATATACAATGATGTCTTCTCAGCCAGAAGACTACTGCTGGACGAAACCTTTTCCCATTGCTTGGCACGCGTATTGGATAAAAGACCGAAGAATGCTGCTGCTCACGTTATGGTCTACGGGTGGTGAATGGTGATTACAGCAAGTATCATTAATCGCCTTTCACCATACCCTTAAATGTCAAGGGTTGGAGCCATTCTTTTCTGCCGGGCCCCACATAATATGGGTAAAGACGCATCTTATTTCGTTCATGTGTAATTCGACTTCAAATAAAAACAAACTTAGATAATTTTATATGCAAATAAAGATATACCAAAGTGAAATAAACAAAAACTATAACAAAATATAATAACAAAAAATCATACACATAAACATACACGCACACACACAAACACACTCGCACTCACCCACACGCAGTCACTCACATATACAAACTCACACATACGCATGTACACTTCTTTTGACACTGCCAATTTGTAATTTCGACACAAGCTTTATAAGCTTAAAGGTAGACATCAACCTTCACCTTGTCTACTTTATGCTTTTAAGTATTTTTTTTTATAATTTGTCATCAATTTTCAAACTGTTTCAATTAAGAAGTCAGTATTAAGAGTCGAAAGGCGAAAAGGTTCTGAAAATAGAATAAAAACGTAAGTTATTTACACTGAAGTTTCGGTTGAAATGAACTTCCACCCAGTTAATACAAATTGTTTATGCTACATTTGTACGTGAAAGACATGAAAGTAAATAAATCAGTCATTTTAATTAAAGTAACCCCATAATTTATGCGTGTTGAGGACAGAAGAGTAATTAAAGCGCCGCAGAGCGCTTTAGTGATTTACGACTTAAAAAACACATTCTTACGAAGACGATAGGTGCTAGTCGGATGAAAACATTTCCAACCTTTGAAAGAATTTTCATAGCTTCGCAAGAATGTTTGAATTTCTTTCTCTAAAAGATTAGAGGAATTTCTTCTGAATTCTTGTTAAAGCTCTTTAATCTGTTAGCTGAGAGTTAGGCGTGCTAAATAAGAATCAACTATTTTATAGTAAATTCTTACGCATTCACGTTTTACTAGTTGAAATTGTTTTAACCGTATAAATAATGTTATTAAGATTATTTTAACGAATTTGTTTTATTACATTAATGTTGACACGTTTTCCTTTGACATGGACGCTGATAACGAGTAAAACCACAAAAAGAATAAACTTTTTTTTTAATGTAAATCGTAAATAGATGATTTGGACTTTTTGGCGGGAGCGCGAAGCGTCACTTTAATGGTTTTGGTTTTCTTATTAAATTTTGTGTTGTGGTTCATATCAGTGTGTAATTATGGTGGGTTATTAACCACTGAGTGTTTCTGAATATGCATGAGTGTTGGCAAGTAAAACAAATAGTGGGAGATGTCTTTTCGCGCTCTCTCAACAAAGGCCACGAGGAGGTTTCAGTAAAACCCCACATCTTTACTGAAACCTACGAAATTACTCAAGAACTGGATAACAATATGTTTTTATTTAATTTTTTGCATTCACAATGCAATGCAATGGAACGATACTATAGGAGAAGTAGAAGTTGAAATCAGCGTCTCGGTAGCTCAGCGGTCAGATCACTCGCCCGGATAGCGAAAGATCGTGGGTTCGAATCCCACCTGAGGACTCGGAGGCTTAGTTGTTTTTTACACGCGTATTTTATATCTTACGGATAACAATATGTTAATATAAAAATAAAATTGTTCAATAGGGCATTTGTCTGCGTACTTTAAAATCCATATAATTTTTTAGTCACTATTTCTAATAAAAACGGTTATTTTACTGCAGTGGAAAACTTTCCACATATATACAGACCCCATAATAGTCATGCAAACTATATGATATAATTTCCGAATATCGAAAAAACAGCTGTCAATTTTTCACTGTTACAAAGTGAAGTTAAAAATAGTATTCCACTTTCATTTCACTTTAAATTGTCGGCAAATGGTTACAATTGCGTTTGCATTTCAATTTGTGCTTTAACTTTATCGGGATAAGCTCCAAATTAAAATCTTGTCGTAAGTTCGTACGTTTAAAAATGTAAGTTGGAACATCTCTGGTTTGGCGGCGACCATTATTGACACCTGTGATGTTGTTCAGTCGGATTGCCTATAAATTTGGCAAATTGCCGTTTTTATGTGAGAAGTAGCACCTGCAACTGTTTTTCTTGCAGGTTCATAGAATAATTCCTATTCGCTAGTTAACAAATACAATACGTGTGTAAAAAAAAAACAACCACGCCTCCGAGCCCTCAGATGGGATTCGAACCCACGACCTTTCGCAATCCGGGCGAAAGGTCGTGGGTTAACAACAAAAACAACAAAAACATAATTATAGCTGGTTCCATCTTAATTGATTGTTTAATATTTGTAAAAATATTACTTTCAATGTTGAAGGTAGTTAGCGTTCAACATTGGTGGAACGATACTAGCTCATAGTAGAAGTTGGAATACGTTTGTAAAATTCGACACGTTTGCCAGCGTCTCGGTAGCTCAGCGGTCAGAGCAGTCGCCCGGATTGCGAAAGGTCGTGGGTTCGAATCCCATCTGAGGGCTCGGAGGCGTGGTTGTTTTTTACACACGTATTTTATATCTTATAGAAATATTGCATTGTGAATGCAAAAAATTAAATAAAAACAAATACAATACGTATCCCAAAGGATGATATACCAGTTATAAAACGAAAAGTTAAAAATGAAGGACACAGGTTTTTAGTAACAAAGTCATGTATCTGTTTAAAGAAATAAAATTCCGACTCACTTCATAAGTTTTAGTGTTACTGATTGATATGATATGTCAGTTTCTTTTTGTTTGTGATTGTGTTTTGCTGTCTTAAATGATTCGATAGTGCTGATGTGGTATGGCCCTTGTTACAATCCGACGTTCTTCAAGTGTGCAAACACCAAGAAAAACGGAAAGTTAAAAAAAATAACTCATTTCCTTACCGATGTAATTTGGTTGGTACTCAATTAATCAGCCAAAAAAGGTAGACAAATGGAAGTTACAAACTGTCACCTTATTTCTAAGTGTTCGTAAAACCCTTCAAACAAATTGTGTTCTTGAAAGCTTATTTTCTACAGTAGAAGCTACCAAATTTATTAAAAGTGCTTTATGTTTGAACCTAATTTTCTGGTTGGGTTACAAATGTGTTTACTTGCATAAGACAAATTTTGAAACACTAGTGAATACAATCCGAACCAAAGAAATTCTAAATACCCACATAAGCCATGGTTCTATAATAGTAAACATTCAGTGATTTAAATATTATAGGTTTGATTTTTTCTTGTGTTCAGTAGTAAAATACAAGTGACACAAATGCTTTAAGTATTTTTATGTACCTACAAGTAATTTTTTATAGTAAATAAGTAAGCGCTTGACCGCTATCGCGCCTTATAGGAAGCTATGACGCGATCTAGGATGTGACGCACTTGCTTAGAAGGTTCCTATTCACTTGTGACTGGCTACAAGGGTCATCAACTTAATAGTGGGCATTGACGATCAGTATTTCGTAAAACTGTGACGTAAAACTGTGGCGTCACTCCAAATGGTTTTAGGCCAACTCAATTTCCGCATTCACTGGCGTCACTCCGGCTCTTCAGTTTTCAATCGGCCGGGCTGTTGTGGGAAAGGAAGTGTACTACCTGTTTGTGTTGGATTGACGATCATGTACTCACGATCAGTTTGGCGCGACGCGCCGAGTTGGATTTATGATAATCTCGGCAATACGTGGCGCGTCGTCAGTCAAAACTCTGGAGTATTGATTCGACACTCAGGATCAAATTTTGGATGGACGTTAGTTCAAGTGATGCGAAAAACTGACCGTCAATTCGTAGCTTAAGCTTGACTTTATTAGATAATTAACGACCGTTTGGTGTAACAGTACCGTTCCTGTCTTTCTCACCAACGGTCATGTGTTCGAGTCCCGGAAGGGCATGTTTGTGTGATGAGTAGGTACGTGTATTTGTACCTGAGTCATAGGTATTTATATATATTTCTAAAAATATTAAGTATCCATGAATATCTATCCGTTACCCTAGTACCCATAACACGAGCCTTACAGTATTTACTTTGGGCTAGGTTAATTGGTGTTAATGTAAGAAATATTATTATTACATTATAACTTAGTATTTTAAAGTTGAACACTATGTTATTTGTCTAAAGGACTCAGCATTAAATTGTAAAATCAATAAATTAACTCTTTGTAAAAGCTAATTGTAAAGTGAATAATATTATAAATACAAAATTTTAAAAACAAAACCAGCCTCAGACAATATTTTTAATAAATTGTAATAAAATATTTTTAAGTTTCTTGGTATTTTTAACTTATAGATTGTTTACACGTTTTTATCTTAAAATAAATAAACAAAGCTAGTACGAAATGCTGAAAGATCTGAAATATTACCGAGAACGTACTTCAAATGTTTAATATTGGATGGACAGGTGTGCTCTGACTTATGGGCAAGATTAAAACGATAGCGTTTTTGCGATTTCCGATTTGGATGCCGGAAATCAATAAACTCTATGTATATACAGTTTCTGAATATATAATATAAGATCACAAATTTGTTGTTTGTCTGTCCGCCCCTTTTCCCGCTCTTTTTCCATTGTATATGCGTTACCATAGCAACGCATTAACCGCAAGTAGTTCGCCTACCGGACGCTAGATGGCGCTAACGGAAAAATATTTAATAATAGAAAAACTTAAAGAATTTTGTTCACCCGTGCGAAGCCGGGACGGGCCGCTAGTGAAAAATATAATAATAATAAGGAAATCATAGCAAAAGAACGAGAAATATTTATTTTATCTCTGACTCCCTTGCTACTTATAAATCCTCGCCTAAAGGTCATCGAGAAAGCCTTAAGTACTTACAGGAAAAAAGGGACCCGGCTTTGTATCGGAAACCCTAAGGCGTCGCTTTGGTGTTTTTGTTTTACTTCTGAAAAAATGTTTTGTTTGATAGTAATGCGTAATTACATTGTATTTATAAACACTAGGAGTTACACGTGCTAATTTAAACAATCTTAGCAGTAAAATTATTTGCATTCCCTGCAGAGGTTTCAGTACATCCCTATTTTTTTACTAAACTCCAAGATAATGGGGGATATTATCTTCCATTCATTATAATATTACTCATCAATCATTTATAAATTAGCTTATATCTACGTTTATCATCATCAAAATATGGAACAACTGAAGACGAGGCTCTATGGACTTTGTATCCTTTGCCTTCGCTTAAATAAAAACAACCATAACCATAGCGTATGTACCTATAGTCGATAATACATCAATATATATTATAATTTAAATAATTAGCCTAAAGCTAACACTGTAAGGTTTACGTTATGGATACTAATATAAGGGACAGACAAACATATGATACATCAATAAATAATATTCATAGAAATTTATTTCAGATACACATGACTTCAGTATACAAGCTCGTTTACATCAGACTGACATCTACCCCTTGAGGGACCGGTATAGTATAGATTGACGATAGACGGTTTTAAATTCCGCCTTGGCAGAAAACAAACAGCATTATTTAGCGCATTGCTTGCTGCTTATAAGTATCTACCACGTTTATACCTGTATAAGATTTTCGTAACAAGTGAGGGTTTAAAAACATCAGACCTTTATTCGATATGTTTTTTTATATATGTCAATTTTTATAATTTAAATATAGCACATTTATTAATTGACTTGTTTACCTAACCGCCCCTATGACACATAAAAGAACATTTTTTTTAGTTATTTTAAGGAAAATATGGTATACTGAACCGCCGGGCGGAAGTCTCACACTCCTCCATTATCTCCATCCACATTCGCCTAGCTCCCGATACAGGATTGGAGGTATACCCACTAAAAACCTTTGTATGCACCCTCACACCGCCTTTGGTCCTGTGGGGAATTACAGAACCTGCGAACTTAATTCGCACTGACATTCCTCCGAGCTAATAAAGGCCAAGGTGATAATGGACACGTCAGACTATAATAATAAAATACCCCGGATCTGGTCAGATAAGAAAATTTAGTAAACACACAACCTACGTCTCATCGTCAGCCAAATCGACTTACCAATCTACCGATTGGCTAAACTCAGCTAAAATACTATCATATTAAGAGATAGAAACTCTGCACGTTTGAAGGATTTCTACCATTTAGTCGATGAGATACAAGCCCTAAATGTTACTGATGATGAAACTATGGTCATTTTCGATATTCATGTACATCATGAAAACTCGGCACACTTGTTTCATAGCTGACTTATGACGGCTTTCGGCCGTATCATCTATTTAAATAGCGCAGTTGTTTAGCTCGCTCGGTTTTCGATTGGGGCCATAAAGCCACTATTGCAAGGCCTATTCATCACGGAGGTGGTTAGAAGTTATTTTCCTGTGGTGTTTTCATAAGAAAAATCTTGCGTTTCATCATTTTGTACTGCCGATGATACTAAGGGTACCCTTTCTAGTATAACCATTAGTACTCGGCAATATGATCATGACTGTATGTATGGCTTCCGAAAAGATATGGGAAAACCTAAGAAGTAGATCAGCAGCACATAATCACCTATGTGCTAACAAAATTTATGGAAAAAAAGTGTTTCGTTATTATATGATTCTAAAATATTTCCGCTATTTTTTTACAACTTA
Organism: Calamotropha paludella; assembly: GCA_927399485.1. Lineage (NCBI taxonomy): Eukaryota > Metazoa > Arthropoda > Insecta > Lepidoptera > Crambidae > Calamotropha > Calamotropha paludella. The sequence goes on along the minus strand of OV656817.1, from coordinate 20,948,632 downwards.
CAACCAGAAATTAAATATTCCATTCTGCTGAATTATTCGTTTTCAATAACAGATGCGGCTCACATTTCCAGGCTATTCATTATGGATCTTCGAATGTTCACAATTTAATTTGTGCGAAATTACGTTTTGCCATTTTTAATGATCTTGTATTCTCAGAAATTGCGAAGGCGAAGGATTAACAAAATATTTTCTTGAATATTACTTTTTATCTCTTCGATAAAAATGCTTGAATTTGAATATTTTCATAAAATTCCCAAGATGATTTTTTTAAAAGCATTCCATCTAAATATTATTGAAATATCGGGTGCAATAATATTTAGATGATGATATTAGATCGGTAAAAACAATTTGTTAAAAAACTTAAGTACTGCTAGAAGCTTTTTAAAATAGATCACATATTTGATAAATTATTATAATAGAAAAATACTAGAAAAAATCGACTCGGGTCACAAGTGAATCTCAGGCGGGAATCGAACCCGCAACCTTTGGAAATCCGGTCCAATGCTCTCCCAATTGAGCTACCGAGCCTTGCGAACACTCGTCGAAATTTTCTAGTACATTCCTGATTTTACGCTGTAGGCCAGCGTTGTTTCATCAATGAGAGGAACATCCTCTCGTATTCGAAAGAAACATTTTTACAAATGTTTGGTCAATCGATTAAGATGAAACAGCCATGTTAGATTTATATTTTTTTATATATTTTATGCATTTTCAATGCGATCTTATCAGATAAATTATTATAATAGAAAAATACTAGAAAAAATCGACTCGGGTCACAAGTGAATCTCAGGCGGGAATCGAACCCGCAACCTTTGGAAATCCGGTCCAATGCTCTCCCAATTGAGCTACCGAGCCTTGCGAACACTCGTCGAAATTTTCTAGTACCTTCCTGATTTTACGCTGTAGGCCAGCGTTGTTTCATCAATGAGAGGAACATCCTCTCGTATTCGAAAGAAACATTTTTACAAATGTTTGGTCAATCGATTAAGATGAAACAGCCATGTTAGATTTATAATTTTTTATATATTTTATGCATTTTCAATGCGATCTTATCAGATTTTTTCTAGTATTTTTCTATTATAATAATTTATCTGATAAGATCGCATTGAAAATGCATAAAATATATAAAAAATTATAAATAGATCACATATTTGTTACAAATAAATATATTCCTTTATCTCTGTATTAACTTCATTTAAATAGGGACGATCGGCAGCAAATAATAATAATAATAAATATTTCTTACATTCACACCAATTAGCCTAGCTCAAAGGAAGCAGTGTAAGGCTTGTGTTATTGATACTAGGGTATCGGATAGACATACATATATTATACATAAATATGTAATATTCATAGAAATATATAAAAACACTCATGACTTAGGTACAAATGCTCGTATTCATCATACAAACATTTGCCCCTTCCGGGATTTGAACCCGGGACCGTCGGTGCGAAAGGCAGGATCACTACCGTTGCACCAAACGGTCGTCGATATCGAGCTATTTTCTAAATGCAAAGACCAAACTGACGCTGCATAGAATGATAGCTATTACAATGTTATAAGATGGCTATTACAATAACAAGTCAACTGCATAATTTGATGTATTCTCTTATGTACTTAAGGCAATGAAATAAATTTTGTTTCGGTACTAATATTTGAATTAAAATTGTAATTTAAGTTCGTTTATATTCCGTTAGAAACTATTGACGATGTGCTAACTTTTTAAGTGGTTTGACCATAAATGTACCTAATAAGATCACCATAAGCTCTTAAACTCCGCTACTGCTGAAGTATAGGTATTCCTTACAGCCCGGAAATAGGCCATTATCCATTATGAAGGTTCAATGCTGAAACTAGTTGTTACACCTTCACAATACCTGTCGAGGACGTGTCGAGTATTAGACCGAATAACTCCATTTCAGACCGAAACGCCAAGCTCACGTTGCTGACGACCTCTTACACTGTACTTATTCATCGTAGCTATACGGCGAGTCGAAGTGCTACTCCGTTTGTCTGCTTACTAGTTAAGATAATATACTTTTATTAAATCTGAGCCTGGACAATGTCGTTTATTCCCTGTGATAAAAACTTAAAATATAGTTCACCCAGAATTTCTGATTTCTTGGCTGGTGGCTTGTCGTGCGGGTCGTTACGTTCCCTAAGATATGGTTGAGCGAAGCGGATATCATAGCACTACTATTATTGTAATAACAGAATAATTTTGTGTTTTTTTTTGTGGATTATGTATGTTGACGACGTATTATATTGTAAATGTCGTTTCTTCTGTAAAAACTGACCAGTTTCTTGCGCCCATTCTTCTTGTCAGTCTTGAAAGACGTCCTGGTAGGTTAAAATGTTGGATGATTCAAAACAACTTATTTTAAGTAAATTTAAATATAATTATTTTCAGATTTGGAATGTTTTAAGCAAATAAATAAATAGAATAAATATTATACACCATCCTTACATTGTTCTGAACCCAAGTTACATAGCTAAAGCACTTGTGCTAAAGAATTACGACAGTACTGTACTCAGTCCCAAGCCAAAATAAAAAGTGCATTTTCTGCATTGACTCTAAAGGCCCAAGGTTTGATCCTAGTAATAATATAGTGTAACTTAATAAATAAAAAGCATGTGTGCAATTCACACGTGGTAGAAGTAAAACCTTCAAAAATTTTGGTTTCAAGATAATGAGATGAATGTAAAATTTCGGGAAGAGGCTAATTGTAGAATTTAGTAATGATCATAGTGATACAAAGTTAGATCATTATTTTACATTTTATTCGTATATATTACATAGATTTATTCAGACTCAGAGCTTACATTTTCGATAAATGATACAAGAGGCTTATGGTAATTGAAGTACATACCACGAACATAAGAGACATTGTAAAATCCTTCCTATCTCATTTTCTCCTACGTTAAATCTTATGAATTTATGTGGCTATCTCTTTTTACTGTCATTTTTTCGTTTCAAAGAGACACTGTATAATGCTTCCTATCTCATTTTCTCCTACGTCAAATCTTCTGAATTTATGTGTCTGTCTCTTTTTACTGTCGCCTTTTCGTTTCATCGACTTTCAAATCACAACAATTGAAGTGAAAGAAGTTTTTCTTCACTTCAATAGTAATTAAAACACAAATTATCAAGATCCATTTATTAATCAACATAATATAATGGGTAGATATGTAAACACGTTGTCTTTGGTACATTTATAAAAGTATGATAAAAATAAATTTATATAACATTCTAATAAAAAATAAAATCAGCAAGGATATTCATACTAACATTCCAAATAAATAGTGAAAAATGCGTCAATTGTAAAAGATAGAACTATTTCCGTTTAAGAAGACTAGGAAATACTGCTCATATTCAGTCTGACTAAATGGGATGGAACAATTGTTATAGCGAGAATAATCTGAAAAAGTCAAGGAAGATCCTTAGCACAGAAACTTACCACAAAATATCAACAGTTCTGAATTATTACTAAAGCCTACGACTCTAGGTTGAAAATCGATCAGCGGAATTTGTCAGTAACTAGCATTTATTTATTTATATGGAAAGTATTTATAATTATAAATATGCATTTCTTTTCTATATATAGTTCTTATACTTTCGCTTTATTCAATAATTGAAATTAGATATTTTAAACGGATAACTAAGCCCGTTTATTTTATATTTAAACCTGATTCTTTTCAGGAGCCTTACTTCAAGTTCTATTTTTCTGTAAAACAATCGAAATGTCAGGATTATTTCTAAAAAAGTAAAATTTCATAAGATATAAAAAATCTAGCATGGAAATAACAAAAAATATAATAATAATACTTAAGTTTACAGGTACATCATATTTACGAACAATATATAATTTATTTATAATTTTAATTTTTAATAGGTACATGCAATTATTTTTATTATCTTTTCAATATAATAAATTTAATATAATCATCATATTTCAAAGGAAAGCTAACAATTTTAAAATAAAAGCTTTATGCTAACTCTTATATTCTATGTAATCACTGTATAAGGATTGTATCGATTTTTATAATAGCACAATATTTTGTCCCAGTCATTCAAATTTCATTTTTAATGTAAACAAAAGAGACAAAACATGAAAAAACTATACAGTCTTTAAGCACAGATTATAATTTAAAAATAAAACTTAATACTTAATTGACTTACAATTTTATAAAAGATCTAAGTATATGATGTAACAGAAGAGGTATAATTTTCTGCGTCACAAATAATTATTCAAGTTTAAGACAAGACAATAGTATAATCAATCTTTAATTGCCTGTGTTTAAGTTGTCAAATGAGACTGGTAATTACGCTGCGAATTTCCTTTAAAGAAAATCTTTAGTTTCAAAAGATAGTATAAAGAAATATACAATAAAATTCGTAACATGTCAATCGCAGATGGGAACCCTAGGTAGGGCAATTATGAAGTTTTCTTATATCAGCAGACAGATTTTTTCACTATAATAGTGTACCTATATGGTGCCGGCAAAAAAATAATGAGGCCAAGAAATATAATGGCCAGAGCAATCTAATCCAGATGTTTTGGTAACAATTTTGTTTGGGTGTTTTAATGAGAACAGCAATACTTATCTTTGTATAATGTTTGATATCTTGTCTACCAAAACTTTGATTAACATTTTGTATGTAACTAGACAAAAAATTCAACGAAAAAAATCTTTTTTTACTTATTTCCTTGTCAATTGAGAAAACGTGACAAGTACTGGGATGTTAAAATGTAAGTAAAATATACTATTTTGAAACGATAAGATGAGATTAGAGATAGGAAGTATAATTTTTATGATAGGTATATGATAAAATAAACTTAATAAAATGTAGAGTAATGTTTGCGAAGGTATGACAGTAAAAACTTTGCATATTATTTAAATTAACTTCATATAAAAAGCTAACCAATAATTAATACATGTATAATAAATATACGAGTAAATATAAATAAATGCAAGTAATAAAAAAAGCATATACCATCTGGATCAAGATTGTTTCTATAGAGAATTCAGTTTCAGTAAACGTGAATTGTATATCGCCTTTCTTATTAAAATTTAATAAAACTATAACTTTAATATTATTTAGTAATGTATGGAACATAGATAAATATAAAATTTATTTGAGACATTACAGACATGACAGACTAATATTTTAATATAAGTAAGACACTGCGTGTATACAGTCATTATCACAGCAAGTAGTGCACTTTTAAAAATGAAAATAATCTCTATTAGAATGGCATTAGGTCCAAATGTCAAAGCATATAATTTGATGCGCCGTCAACTGTACCAAAAAGATTTATCAAAGAACCTTCTAAAAACATTACATTTTGTTTTAGGATCCGATATAAACACGAGATATTAATTCTGCTCAACAAATTTAAATATTAACAATTGCTTATTCGTAATACGTGCTTAGGGCTAAAACAGACGACGAACAAGTAGAATACATAGGACTACTAAAATTGGTTGTCTGTTTTGGCCCTTAATACAGAGCGGTGACCTCGCCTTCCATCGCGTACAGTCAACTGCAGATCAAGCTATAAATACACTTGAAACTTGCATATATTATATTAATATAAGGTAAAAAAAGTAAGGTAGGGCAGTCTAGATCAACCCTATATGCTTAAGGTGACTAATGATGTTGGAGGTATCACCATACAACTCTCCCAAACCATAAAACTAAACCAGTAGCGTTTTCCACATTATGATCTTCTTCGATGTCCAACCCGTTTAATAAGCATAGATATTATGGTAAATCGAAAGGGTTCCATATAGGAGTGGACATCTTTTTGTTGAAATGATGAAGGAAGATCCACACAATAGATTGTGAGCAGAGTGATGTTAAACATTATTTTCAATAAGACAAAATTTATAATCACATTTACAACTGCTGCCAACAGGAAAACTTAAATTATATATGCTTAGATGAAAAGCAGTCGAAATCATACTTGCTTACGGTTTAGGTTTTTCTTTTCTGGGTCACAGTTTTCAACTACAATAACATACAAATATACTTTAAGTGACAATACAAATAAACGCTACAAAAATAAAATTAATTAGTTATTAGAATTGTGACCAGTGATAAAAATCTAAATTAAGGGCTAATTTAATTAGATTTAATAAAATTAGCCCACAATTTAGACCAAATTTGGTTGACTTACCAAATAATCGTAAGATTATCGCTAGATTTAGGCGCTTATAATACATTCCGAAAATAGAAAAATTGTTATTACAAATATTGAGTAGACTTTATTTTATTTCATCAAATCTTTTAAATCATGTCCAGATTTGAAAATGTTGTTATTATGGCTTTGTAGAATATAAAACTCATTTTGATTTTATACACATTCGTTTCGAGAGCACATATTTTTATCCATAATTTAAACGGCAGAATGTTTTCCTGTGATAATGCCTGTCGTCTTATTGTATTCATACTCCTTAGGTCTATTGTCTGTCCTCTCCGACTCATCGCGGCTGTCTTTCAAAAGGCCTTTTTTGTCGCTGAAAATCAATGGAATTTTATTTACTGAAACTCTCATTTTTTTGTTTCGCAAGGAAGTCTTAGAGGAATTACAGGCTCTTGCTTTACCTTTTGAAATGTTCAAAAGACAGATTTGGAAGTCGAGGCATTTTTTTATGATATATTCGTAAGGAAATGTTGGGTAAGAACCTCGCTTTTATTTGATGGTACATAGAAAATAATTGGGTTTTATTCATACATTTTATACTTAGATATATGTAGTTATTTTAATAAACGTATGCATTGTGTGCGGCTGTTTTAACCGATTCGTTGCTGATGGCACGCCTGTCGTGTCATCACTTTTTTTTGCGTGTGGCGTTAGCCACTGAAACCGTGTCATTTTTAAATCGATGATAACTCCTTCGAATCAAGTTTTAGGGAAATCAACCTAGAATAAAACTTATCTTCATTTTTCACGTAAATCAAGCTCGTAGCCTTCGTTTCCGTAATTGTATGTAGCAACGAATCGGTTAACATAATTCGCATTTCTTTTGTCATCTGTTTTCATTTTCAATATTTAAATGTTTTTTGTATAGGGAAAATCGCGTGTTTCTTAAGGTCTTATGTATTCCTTGAAACAATTGTTAAATTTTTTACCAATAATTACAAATGAATGGGTATTTGTTCTACATTTTTAATTAAATATTGTATATAACTTTATATATAACTTTGTGTCATACCTACGCATGTAACAAGTTACTCGTATAAAACCTCTTTATAGAAGGCGCCGATTAGATTTAATATTATTTTATGCTCAATGATTTTTTGAACGTTTCAAAATATAAAATAATGTATACTGTTGACTGTCTTTACAAATGGTAGCATACAACATATAAATAAATTAGCAGCTATTACAAATTATAACGATAACAGCGGATATGCTGAATTTAACGCTTTAGTGCTGTTAATTAAAAATACTAGGCGATGCAGTAGCTACGCTAGCACCATATGTTAGAGCGGAGCGTAATACCTAAAAAAAGAAAAAAAAAATTTTTTCGATGGGAATTTTTGCGTATTTCAAAATTCGGTCCTGCGTCACATTCTGGTCCTAAACCTGTTGATTCGATTCCACACAAAAATATTAAAATCGGTTAAGAACTCGGGAAGTTATGGCGTAACAGATATTGCGCCATTGAAGCTGATCCATGGGAGCATCGCTCGCTCCGCTCCAATGTGGATTATGCTAAATTATATATTAAATATTATGAATCACATTGATGTGACAAAAAAGGGGAGCCAATGGAAAATCAGCGTCAGCCTTCAAGTTGACATAAGTTGAATTGGTCATTCAACTTAGTTGGTAGATTTTTTATATAAATCAAATTTAACAATTAGGAATGTGCCCGATTAAAATAATGTGAAGGTAGTAGAAAATACATAACAACCATTATCTTAGTTATCCTGTGATCACGACTCCTGTAAAGGAGTCGAAACGTCAGGATTAAATATAAAATAAAATATGCGCAAAATCCGTAAAAAAGTGTTTGAATCTAAGTCGTATCCCACGAAAAGGGGCGTAATTACCAAACAGCAACTTTTCAGGAGAAGCTTTTTTGTGTTTATTTAAAAACATAATTAATAAGTTTGTATTGTTTTGTTTTAACTACGTGCATTATCATCTTGTTGTTGGCCTGAGTCATTTTTTTGGTAATAATAATGACTTTTTAAATAGTTATGTCCCTTAATTCCCTATTCGCCGTTGTATTTTAACTAGAAAGCACCCCGCATGGGATTAAGGTATATTGTAACCTTTTTCGTCGGAAATATTAAGGCCACAACCGCCATTGGGTCATTTCAAAATATTGTAAATGCTTTTTCATCATTTCTATTGCCCAAGAAACAATCAGGTTATTAAATCTAATTTTATATAAAACACTTACAGTCCTTATTAAAATAAAAAAAGATATTTTAAGATATGTTTGTTTATTTTCAAATAAAATTCTAGCTTAAAAAAAGAGGGTTGTACTATAAAATATTATTTACCACTCAGACTTTAAAGCAAATGTAATTACGTAATAATAAACAAAAAATAAACAAAACTAAAATACTGTTCTTCACATATTAATATTAAACGCTTTAACTAATTGAGATCAAATAATAAAATTTACTTCACATAGAAAATAAGTAGATAATAAAAACAAGATTAGCTACTTCTTAATTATAAATTATCTTTTAAATATTAATATTGCAAAAACAAAATCTAACCTCTTTGATTATTATTGAATCAGTCTTATCAGGCATCTATACCAAATATGTTATGTTTTCGATTTTAGGTTTAACTCAGTAATCATCTTCATCATCAGTACTTTCTAGATTGTTATTATTCCCTGACGGTATTTGCTCATACGGCAATCCTCGAAAAAATGAATGAAATTCATCTGGGATTATTTTTGAGTCACACATAGACACTAAGTCTTTGTATTTATCATATTTAACTTTGATAGGAGTCGTATTAGCAAGTTGGACTTCTGATTCCGGTATTATTTTCGTTCCTCTTCTACTTTTTTTTAATGTTGTTATTGTTTTATATTCTTCATTTAGATCATATTTATATTTTATTACATTATAATTTTCTTTGGTAATATGCACTTCTTTAACCTTACTCCATACCACTTTTTCTCCGTCTTCATTTTTAGTCCAATTTTTCCCATTTAATAATGATCGATAGTTAAAAATATCTGTCAAACCCATTTCCTTAACTCTGTATGCTTCACCTGAAGTTTTTGCCCATCTGATAAGATTGATCCATTGATCGGGAGTATATAAAGTCTTTTTGTTTGAAGCTCCTTCTATAACAGAATAGACACTGTCTCCCTCATTTTGTGTGTGCCCAACTTCAAGGAACCGATGGGTTATACTTTCTATATTGAACTTTTCAAGTACATGCTGATAAAATGCAAAAACTATACGATTACGGTTTTGACCAGAGCAATTATCCGACCAAAATCTAAAAATTTTAGCACCATCATCAATCTTCGTCTTTATAAACAAGTTTAAGCCACTGCTTATTTCGTTTGCCCCCTTTCTACCAAACACTTCTGTCCACATGTAGCAGTAACCACGTTTTTGTGCCACATCATAAACAGTAAAGTTGTAAAGGTTTAGTTTCCTCTTATAATAAAAAATGCTTACGTTTCCAAAAGGACAAGTCAAAATTTTTTGCATATCAAAAGTTGCTACTGTTATACTGCTATTTCTTTCGGCTTCGGCTTTGTCTGCCGCTTTAACAGTCCTACCCAAATTTTTACGCTGCATGTGTAGTTCTTGCTCATGCTTTTGTGTCTCAGTTAATTCCTTGTTACATAGGAAAGCATGACACTTATCGCATTGATCTTTTTTTGGGGAGTAAAAAGCAATATTAAAATTTTTATTCACAGTATCTTGATACTGACGAAGTGAAGCCATTTCACAGTCATAGTTTTCATGCAAAAACCATTCTTTGTATAAGTTATGCAAACGTTTGTACGACAGTTGCCCGTCCAAATATTTTTTTGTATTGTTTTTGCGGCAGTAGTGCGATTCAACAGGCACCAGAGAATCAATATGATTTTTCACACTATCGATTACAGCTTCTTTTATTTTCTTCGGCCGGTTAAGATGTCTGCCTCTCAAGTCACTTAAGCGATGTTCGTTCGTCGATTTATCAAGTTTTTTGAATGCGGTGCGTATAGTTTTTTCACTAATCGATAGAGTGTTCAAAAACATTTTGCGACAGACTTGAACTGTCTCCGTTTTGTTAATGGGTAAAGTATAAACCCGTGTTTGTGTTCTATTTGGGCCTTCTGTTTTAATGCGTTTTGGTTTGTGGCACCTAGTGAATTTCAGAATAAAGTCCCATTGTTTCTCATGACTTCCAAGATCCCAAAAACAGTTGAAGACATGTTCCCTGCAACTTTCTTCTAGTTTTTGAAAACATTTCTTAGGACAGCTGCAGGGCTCTTTAATTTTTTTGCCGGAAACTGCTTTTCCCATTTTATTAATAAATGGTTTTCCTGAATTTTTTAAAGCTTTTCTTTTAAGATCTTTCCATTCAGAATAATTTCGTGTACGAATCTTACCAGAACGCCGTTTTTCAGAACAGTCTAAAGGAGAACCTACCGGGGAGGCAACAGCGGACGATAATGGAGATGGAATCGTAAAGCTTGACGTTGGACTGTTAAAATCTAAATCATTCGTCAAAATTGATAAGTTTTGACTCATAGGGCAGTCAATAGTTGTATTGGCAGCTTCTGAAACTATACTTTCCTTCTCAAGAACCTCTAACCCTTCAAAAATATTTCTTGGTGATGATAGTATACCATTTTTACTTTGTACTTCTATCCTTTTTTCTTGTGCTATAATTTCCTCAGTAATGGTTAATTCTACAACATTATTCAATGGTGATAATAGCACATCGTTACTTTTTTCTTGTACTGCATCTTTTTCTTTAGTTTTTTGTGCTATTCCTTCTTCTTCTACGTGTTCGGTTTCTTCTTCTATAGTTACAAGAAGGTCGTGCAAATAATTATTATTGTTTAATTCTAAAAATTCTTCTGATTCAATTTGCAGTAAGAACTTGATCTCTTCTTCACAGCCCGGTGGCACGGGAGAATCAATACGAGTACTTTTATTGAGTGTAACATCTGAAAATAATAACTGTGTATAAAGACAACCATCAGAATGAAAAAAATGTAGCCTCTTGCAAGGATATTGCAAATGTATAAACAAGGATTTTGCCTCACATTATGAAACAAAAGAACAAAACAGCCTTAATGGACTTTATATTGTTTATTCTATTATATGCCCACTGTTGGATGGTTGGATGGAAGATATCCCTACCAGAGATAAGTCCACCTATGTGTACGAAATTTTACAACTATGGTAATATTTTATAATTTGTGTGCAATAATGTAAGTATGTAAAAAAATTGTTAAAATGACGTGTTAATTTTTAATAAATTATATAAAATTGCATAGTGATCTGATATGCCTTTCGTTTGCTATTTAAAAGATAGTAAATAACCTTATTTACATAACCAAAACTCATAAATTAAAACAAAACAAATATTTTGATGTAGAATAAAGACACTAACGCCATTGCAGCTTCTACTGTTCCATACATTTGCATTTTTTTAATTCCGCAGAAAAAGGCCACAATCAACATAAGGGCCTTGTTCTGCGTTTTACGAGTATTATAAGAGTACATAAACTAGAAGCATTTTTTATTACAAGTAAGCAATTTGATATAGATAAAATACGGAAGTTATTCATAATTCGATATCAAAATATGTGGTTGTCAATAAAATTGTATATAATGTTGTAATTTACTTACTCGTTGAATCTTTCAAGGCATTTTTTTTCTCAGCCTTATCATTTTTTGCCACCATGTCCAATAGTTTTTGACCACGTCGTCTCATTATTGAGTAATTCACTAATCACTATCTGTTATCAATAATAAAAAATCTTATTGACTATAATACGAACAACAAATGCACTCACAATAGCGGTCCGCGGAGTTCTGACCGAGTGGCGCTCGCGACTCCCGTCCGCCCCGCACCCAAACAGTTTTAGTCCGAAAAGATGGCCCTAACGTCAGCAGTGTCTTTTTTTTACGTAATGTTTTTCGGTCATGTAATTGTGGCTTTACAATTAATTTGAATATCAAGAAAAGTTTTAATCTTTTTTAGACTTTTATTGGACTAAAAGATGCCTAAACGAATGAAGAATGTAAAAATAAAATAAAATAAAAAAGACCTAATGATTATTAGGGCAGTTTTCTTGGGATACGACGTAAATGTGTAATGTGCGCCGAAGTGTAAGAACTAAATACCCATTTGGTACAAACGTGGGAAATAGTATTTCTTTTTAAGTTGGAAAGGTTTTTCAAAATATTTAGGTTATTGTTTATTAATTTATTTTGCTTTTTGTTTTTTTTTATTTTATGTATGTTTGTACCAAATATTTTTTATATTTTGTTAATGTGATGCAATCATTAAAATTTCTAATAACTGCTAATTTATTTATTAAAATTAGTTCAGTCAAAGTCTTTATTAACAGCATTGAGATCAGTATTAATTACTAATAAGATTGATGATTGGATCATAATGGTACAATGGTAGTGACACCAATGATGATACTGGCATCAGTTTAATCATTCTCTACAATCCTGTTTCTGAAACGCTCGCACACGGCTCTCATGCATCAGTCGCATGCCATATATTTTATTCCTTGCATCATCTTGAATAGTACATATGGACTTTATCATCCTTCACTTTGTAACAACAATAGTAGGTAGTTTACACTTACCGTGTCTTCAAATTGTCGTCCACCTTATTCTTCTTCTTTCGACAGCAACAATGAGCCATAATACCCTGTCGCTTCCACAGCAAAAACAGTATGTCTAATATTACTAGACATATAAATACTACGACTACTGATATTCCTATTAACGCCCCTGCTGACAGACGAGGCACTGGGGCTGTCACGTTAGCTTTAAACAACAAAAAAAGTAATGTAAATTTATCGGCCTCTATAAACATGGAACAGGGAAAGACGTATACCCTGTAAATTAAATTAAAGCAACACAGCAGTGTAAATTAAAATAAATTTATTCATAATCACATTCAGCCCAGTGATTTTCAGCTTTTTGACAATATGCTTATATAGCTTTAGATGTAAAATCCTGCACTAGATACACACATATAATTAAACCAAGTCGATGCAGAGGTTAAGCATAAAAATTTGCTTTCACCATATATTGGAGCGGAGCGTAATACTAAAAAAAATAATTAATAAAAATCAATAAAGTCTACTAAATTTTAAAATTCAATAAGTGAAGACTTTCAAAAAGCGTGCGCCTTTTGTTTCAATGGGAAATCCCATAGAGCCAATGTTTTTTGGTAATAACTTTTTTATTTTTCTGAATTTCAAAATTCGGGCTTTCGTCACAACATGGCCCTAAATGTGTTGATTCGATACCATACAAAAATCTTTAAGTTAGTTACATTAAGAACTCGGAAAGTTATGTCGTAACAGACATTGCGTCATTGAAGCTGATTCATGGGAGATCCGCTCCAATCAAACGTAAGATTCTATCAGATGGAAAACACAGTTTCATCATAGATACGCTAATATACAGCGTTTTATATGTAACAATCGAATCTACGTGTGGGAAGACCTTGCACCGAGAAGAAGTAGCAAGACACTTGGCAAGAGCTGATTTTTTCTCCCTCTTGTTATGTGTTACACAGTTTTATTAATTAAGGATTCTTAATGTTTAAAAACAATTAGGACAATTCTTTATTTGTATTTGTTGTAATGTGTTGGTATAGTCGCTGCAGTGTGAAATAATTTTTCTTGTATTTTTTATTAAAATTCAAAATATATGCTTTTAAGATAATATGGATGAAGTTGATTTCGTAATTACATAATTACGTGAAATAGCTTTTGCTGTACATCAAAATATAAAATATATGTATATTTAGATTAAGAAATCCTGAATTAATATGAATTAAGTTTTTTTGCAAAAAACTTCGGATGCAAAAATAAGTTGTTAATACTTTTCTGGTTAATTACCTGGTGTTGTGATTGTGATGTTTGCTGGTTCCGAATATCCAACATTGTTATGCGCCACTAATTCTATGAAATACGTAGTGTTTTGATCCAACATATTCAAATCAGCCTTAAGTTCAGAACTTGATAACACTGTTTGCTCTTTACAAGGCCCTTCTTCATCCATCTGGAAATAATCAATCAATCGATAAACGGTATATAAATTTAGTCAAAGTCAAAGTAATATAGTTTATTGTTACATGTTGGTTACACAAGATTTAGCAAAGTAAATTAGATCCTTAAACATTACCCTTTAAAGGTATTGCCTCTTAAATGTTTCAACGGTATTAACATTAATTGCTTAATATGTGTAAGTAACTTACTATGGTTACTTACTTAGTATAAACACTATTCAATGCAAATAAGTTATTACATTTTTTTTTGGCATTTATCGCGCTCATCTGAATAACAAATCTTAAGGAATATGATTAGGGTTTGGGTCCTGGGAAGTCACGTGTCTTGAAGTCCTGGGACATTTGTAAATTAAGTTGTCTCGGATCCCGAGATTTTCGGGTCGAGACTCGAGACGAGAAACGATTGTCGACGTTGTATTGTAATAATTTTTATTTTCAAATTATTGAAAGAGCCTAGTGCTATCCGTTAATAATTTCTTGGTCTACGTACGAGTAACTACTGAGTTCACAAAATCAACAAAGAAATCAAATTTGTTAGTTGATTAATTATATTTATAAAACAGATTTATAATTCTGTTTTATATTTAGATTATTTTATTGTCAAACAAATCTGTGATTATGATTATAAGTATAATTTTTTTTTATTATTTTTTTTTATTGCTGAAAGTTGGCAAACAAGCAAACTGCCCACCTGATGGTAAGTGGTAACAGTCACCTATAATACATGTGGCTCTTGTGAGATGCACAGCAAAACTGCAACCCCCACAAGAACCACAGTGTACGTAGCTAACTTGTGACACAAGATGTAAAGTCACTGTACCCGGTAATTTCACTGCCATATCTTGCCCTTCAAACCGGAACACAGCAATGCAAGCACTGCTGCTTTGCGGCAGAAATAGGTAAGACGGAGGTACCTAAGCAGACGACCCTGGTACAGAGTCTCCCTCCCTTACTTAGTTTGTTTTATAATTATAACTAAGATTTAATGGTTTAAAAGTTAATCTGTGTGTGTATATAAGAAACAAACATATCTACCAAATATTAAGACAAAAATTAACGTTAAAGTTTATTATTAGGATTTCATTTTATGTTTAATAAATGTTGATTTTTACTAAAAAATGGCTTTATATTAGCACGTTTCACTAGAAATTAACTCAATTCAAATTTTATTCTTAAAAGTCTCGAAGTCCCGGGACTCTGATCGTTGGCTGTATCGTGTCATAGGACTTTGAAATTGACGAGAATTTCCAAACCCTAAATAAAATATACCATTTTGTACCGCGTCTAAGTCTATAATGATTTTCCTAAAAGTTGATTGGTAGAGAACACTGCTAGCATTAAGACCATAAGTTGTACCAATTTATATTTTAGACGAATAAAATAAAATTTACACAACACAAGCATTAAAATAGATATTCTGTTGGATATTTGTGATGAAGTCGGATTAGACAACCGAGAATCTTTTTTAAGCAAATTAATGATACTTTTTAATACTTACTTTTAACAAGCTTAATAATTACTTTAGTCAAACACTTCAGATAAAATTATGTACAATATGAAAATTTATGATAAATGTTTATTTTACACGAAAATAAATTAAGTTTCCCAAAAATAGACAAAATGTTGAGTTAAATTTGAGAGTTAATTTAATCCGCATAAAATTGTATTTTTATTGCGTAATTAGGTCAGCGGTGTCCAAATTGTACAATCTTTTGTTGAGGTTTTTTAATCCAATTAGTTTTCGGCTCACGTTTGACATTACTTCGAGCTTTATTTGTTTTGCTGTTTGTAATCTTCTTCTAAGTTAATTGATGTCGTTTTGTACGACTATAATATGAAAATTAACTGTGTTTTAATGAATTAAAACTTCTTAGGGTCTACTCAACTTCTACTCAAGGATCCAGGCGCCAGAGGGGGAGGGGATGTCCGAGTAGTCGGTATCCCCGAAGGTAGGGAGCGCTCCCTCTCCCCTCTCAGCTGGGAGGGAAACGGGAAGAGCTCAGTTTCGGAAGTGCGGCTGCGGGAGCCCTCCGGGAACTTTTCCCGGAGGACTCACGCAGGCGCAAAGGTCCCAAGACGGATGGACGTGGGTGAAGTTGTCCCCCATCTCCACCCGTGGAGGCCAGCGGGTGCTGGGTTTGGGAGACCAGCACCTTCATTGCACCGGTCTCCAGGCGATGCGGGGCACTCAGGGTGTCACGGGGTACTCCACAGCTCCGTGCCCCCCAGGGAGTGGCGGAGGGTCCGCCTAGGGCGGACGCACACTGGTGAGGATCGTGGAAAGAATCCTAACACGATCACATGATCCCCACCAAGGTGTTAGAGGGACACCGCGGTGGTTTAGTGGGTAGGCCCCTGCACACCAACCTGACGAGCTTTTATAGACAGGTAGGTCTGCAGGGGAGAGTCCCACATAACGTGTCCGCTGTTCTCCCAAACGGCGGCATATGCGTAAGGCATTCCCCGCGACACAAAAATAAAAATTAAAAGGCTCTACTCAAGGGTAACTCATTTTTTTTTCTGACAATTGTAACGCTATGTTTTTATTATTAACTAGACGTTCTTTTAAACTACTTACAACTTTGTCCGCGTAGAGTTCATTTTTATCAA
Organism: Calamotropha paludella; assembly: GCA_927399485.1. Lineage (NCBI taxonomy): Eukaryota > Metazoa > Arthropoda > Insecta > Lepidoptera > Crambidae > Calamotropha > Calamotropha paludella. The sequence goes on along the minus strand of OV656817.1, from coordinate 20,931,757 downwards.
TGACAGTTTCATATTTATTATAACAGGCAAGGGACAAGGATAAATTATCTTTCAATGACGTAATTCTACGTCCTAAAATCAAATTACATTAAAGAAAAAAAAAATTGTTGCTTAAGTAAGAGAGGAGATTAGAAATAATAGGCACAATTTTTAAAAATCTTTTTATTTAGTTATTGTATGGTTTTTTATTGGATTATTAATGTAGCTTAATCAACATTTAATTCCTTTTACCTCTAATTAAAAAGAGTTTGTTTTTATATTTTCGATTTTTCAGGCGTTTCGACTCTTTTCCAGGAATTCTCCGTACGGGGTGACTGACGGAAATGATCTCTCCAATACTTTATCTTTATCGGAAAGTTCGTAAAAAATAAAAAAGCTTTTTATTTCTTGCTTTCCATAATAAAGTTTCAATAACATTGTGCATTCAAAATTATTCACCCTTTGATTTTATTTTGATGATTTTAGTGCATTTAAAAAAGAAACAATAAAAATTATTTGATTTTCATTTTAAGAAATAATATCATTAAAAATAAAAATAAAATACATATTAGAATAAAATACTTTTTTACGGATTTTTGCGCATGTTTTATTTTATATTTAATCCTGACGTTTCGACTCCTTTACAGGAGCCGTGATCACAGGATGACTAAGATGATGGTTGTCATGTATTTTCCTTCACAATATTTTAATCGGGCACGTTCCTAATTATTAAAAAAAAAAACAAAAAAACAATTTGATTTATATAAAATAATTTTAAAAATAAAACATGCGCAAAAATCCGTAACAGAGTGTTTTATTCTAATGTGTAATGTGCGCGGAAGTGTGAGAAATACATATCTCAATCATAATTTTATAGTTGAATTGAATAATTAATAGATTTGAAATTTATGTTGTAATGGATATAATAATAAAATGTACAAGAACCCTCTCCATGAAAGGTTACGCCTCCTCCAGAGAGTTCATAATTTTCAATTATTTTTTAAACAGTTACAATTACGTTTTATTTTGAACGTCAGCAACAGTAAAAAGAATTTAATTAAAAAAATAATATATTAAAACTTTATACCCGCTGTAATTAAGGTTATTTACCCCTTAAATTAAAGTTAATAAGTTAGTGTTCCAGTTTTTTTTTAAATACGAATTTATCTACTAAATTAAATAGGGAAAGATAATATTGCTTACCGGACAATATTTCAGCGTGTAATAATCGACTGGTGCGCCATTGTTGTCAGATGTCTTCCATGCTAGTCTCTGTTGTGTATCGGTTACATTAATTTTATCTTCCACCAATAGTTCTGGATTCAATTCCCATAACGGTGTACTAGGAGTTGATCTAAGAAAGAATAAATAGTTCATCGAAATAGAAATTCTAATACATCTAATACATATACTTACAACTCGGTTACAATATCTGTGAAAAAGAATAAAAAAATAAAATAATAAAGGAATAAAAGAGTAAAAGTATAATATATTTTATTTATAGTTCATAATTATTATTGTTTACAATACTATCCCCATGATGCTTGTTTTGTGCACCGTACCTAAGCGCTGACGTGACGTCATCAGGTCCACAGATATTGTAACCGGGTTGTACACAGCTTACGTAAAATAATTCCAATTCGATGAATGAATAAATAATGAATTATTTATGAATTAAAAAAGACTTTACCTTTTTTGTATTAGAAAGTGAGCTAAGGCTTGTATATGAACGTGGATTTAGTTTGATAATTTTATAATAAATAAACGTTTTATATGGAAATAAATTTGTTTTTTTTTAACTTTTATCCAAAATATTACAAATACACCTATATAATATCTTATCCTTTTTAACATTCACTATATATGTAAGCACAGTTATATCATTTTTCAAAGCAATATGTCAATATTTGTTTTATAAAAATATAATATTCAACTCGACGTAATGATCCGCATCACACGTTACCAATGGTTAAAACATCATCATCACCAACATATTAGTCTGATGATAAACCTTACGTCTTCTCTATGGACGAAATGACCATAGAACTAATGGAGCATAACCCATGCATTATGGCCACGTGTATACCAGTTCTAACGAATGTAGATGTAACTGGGACTAAGAAGTCTAAATATTAAAAAAAGAGAAAACTTTTATGAAATATGCCTAAGCAAGATACGCAAGTATAAACGGTTATGCTCAAGCAAGTATAAACATTTCAGAATCTTTGTGTAAAAATAAAGAAAATGTATTCTACATTTTCTACAAAATCCATCTTTAAGTTAAAGTATGAATAACTTATATAAAATGTTAGACTTATATATCTTCCATGAGAAAACTTCATAAGAATCAGTTTCGTTATCAGATTTAAAAGTTTATATGAAACATGAGGCGGCGTTAAGGCTCTTAACTTACCTTCTCAAGCACTCGGGATCTCAAGATAATTTTTGTTTACTTATCGTATTAAAGGCCTTTTCAAAAGATGTTTAGTCAACGCAATCTTAAACCCAATCAACAAACAACGCCATCGAATTCTAGTAAAAATATAATCCCACCTATTATAACAATTGTATTTTTAATTTTCTAATGCAATGCAAGCACGACTGTCAAAGAGAGACATCTCTTTACTTGTGTAATAGCTTCTCTTTTCAACTGTGGATTTTTTGGCACGATAAGAGGTTGTAGTAGGATCTCTTATTTAAAATTCATGCTGTCTCTGTCTTCTTGTTTGTAAATAAAAGGAACAGAATCAGTTTTATGGTTAAAACTGATATTCATTTACACTTGGTAGGTATTGTATCACGTATTATAATATAAAACGTAAATAGGTGTTAATACTTACGGCTCCAATGTTCTGAACTCCAGGTATTCACTCCATTCACTATATCCGACAAGATTAATAGCAGCAAATCTAATGAGGTAGCTGGTATCAGGTTTCAAGTTTTCTACAGTATACGGCCGATCAATGGACCACGTTCTGTTATAATGGATGTTGGTCACATTGTACTTTTCTAATACATCGTACTCTCCTATGTAACCAAGAATGGAAGGCCCTTGAAAATACCCAGCGTCTTCTATGTAGAATGTCACTGAAGTTGCTGTTAAGCTCACATCACTTGCCTATAATCAATTTTAATAATTATTTATTAATATCCATTTCAGCGTTGCCACGAAACACATTTTTTTAAAATACACTTACAAACAAGCATACAAATTACTTCTAATGTTTATTTTAATAGTCCGGCTACTGTTTGGCAGAAAAGAAGTAAATTAAATCGAGAATAAATAACACAGTCGTATTTACCAAATGCAAGCCTTTAAAAAGCATTAAATAATATTTTTGCAGCCATATCTACTGATTTTAGTATTGGGTTAAAATAAACAGCTGTAACGATGAATACGTTGGACTAGGTTAAATATAAGATCACATATTCTGACAAATAAATTATTTACTATTTTTATTATATAGCAAACAGTCAAGGAAAAATCAGATAACATTAGATCCTATGCACTAGGCAATAATTATTGGTTTTCCGAGACACAATCATGTCTAGTTTGGGGATATCTGCTTGTTATGTGATGTCATATAAAACTGAAGTGCGAATTTTCTTGTTATGACATTGTTCTATAATTTTTATATTTTATGCGTTTTTTCAATGCTATCTTAAAAGATATTTTTGTATAATAGAAAAATACTAGAAAAAATCGACTCGGCTCACAAGTGAATTCTCAGGCGGGGATCGAACCCGCAACCCTTGGAAGTCCGGTCCAATGCTCTCCCAATTGAGCTACCGAGCCTTATGAAAACTCGTCGAAATTTTCTAGTACCTTTCTAATTTTAGGGTGTAGGCCAGCGTTGTTTTATCAATAAGAGATGTTCCTCTAGTATTCGAAAGAAACATTCCTCCATCAATCTTAGGGCTCCGAGGCGTAATTGTTTTTTACACACGTATTTTACACCTTATACGAATATTGCATTGTGAATGCAAAAAAAAATATTAAAACAGATTTTTTTTTACGAATGTTTAGGCAATCGATTAAGATGAAACAGCCAGTTATTAGTTTTAGAATTTATGCATTTTCTTGATTTTTAACTTCTCTAGTTTGTGTAGTTAATTTGGAATGCAGATTACATTTTAAGGGTATTGTAAGGTAAGATATAAACAAAATCACAGTTATTTCATACCGATTGGTTTTAAAAAATGGATAAAAGGATCATGAGGCTTCATTTTCGTTTTGTAGAATTGTCGCTTTTTAAATATAATTTCTTTCTTTATTTGCTTTAAGGTATTACTCAAAATACGACCACTAAAACATTTTTTTAAATATTCGTAAGAAATACTAAGCTTTTTTGAACTATACAGTCAGAACCAAAAAAGCTGCGGGTAATTTCTCATAAATAAAAGAATAGGTATCTCATTAGCGTGGGCTTCAAATTTATTATGCTTTACATATTTTATAATTTCAGCAAAAACTTTTATTCAGACAGTCTTGGGATTTATTTCTTTTGAAAAGTAATGACAGACTGTGGAGGCGTATTGGATTATTTTCTATTCATGCCATACTAAATGTATAATTTAACTTATAATGTAGGAATATTATAAATCTTGAAATTTTTTCTGTGAAAAAAAGGTGATATCTTTATTTATAAATACCAACATAACTGCTCAGACACTATCATAAGGTGTACCTATTCAGTTACAAAGGCATTAGTAAGATTATTTGATTTTTGGATTTTAGACAGATTTATTTTATGTATATAAATGTATCATTATAAAAATAATAATAATTTCTTTATGTCTTGTCTCACATAGAATTATCAGTTACAATTTATAACTAAATTTAAAAATAAATATAAAATAGTCTATGCGAGAGACTGGCGTTCGTACTAGGAGACCCTGTATGATAAAACACCAGTCTCTCCACATTCGAACCGACGATTTCCAATTAACATTTTTGAAAAGAGAAACAATATAAGATCGTGTACGTGTGCGTGTGTAAATATGTGAGTATGTGTGTTTAATGTGAATTTACGAAGGAACGGTTAACAAATCTTCATTTGCAATAGAGTCCAGTGATTTTAGCTAAGAGATTGTATTTTTTTTTGCAATCATTTACTTCTTGGATAGATGTTGATTTCTTTATTTATTTTGTTATACATATGAAGCCGAAAAACTTTCTTGAGGAATGTTGTTTTAGCACTGTATTGAGAATAAACAATTGACGAACACTCAAGACATCAGCCAACGAATAAAGTTCTTTAGTAGGGTAAAGGAATGGCCTAGAGTGGCTGACTTTAAGCACACGCTAAGCCCTTTCCAGTTTTATAAGACTAGTTTTGCAGGCACCTCCCCTTACCCATCATACAGTATGTTTGTGTAGTATATAGCTCTCACTATCTATTCCCTTAACAATGCATCACAAAGATGCTAGATATCTCTACTTTCCAGTTGACTGTTGGCATTAAATTCGCCACTTGTATATTATATTTTTTGTGTGTAATATACTTTGAATAAAAAATAAATAAATTAACTTCTTTACTCACTCCGATAATTCGATATTTTTTAGACATCAGAGGCCCTACCATCACGTCTTGTAGCGTTCAAGCTAAACTTGAACGCTACAAGACGTGATGGTAGGGCTGTTATAAGAAAGACCACAATAGACCACGTATAGCGGTGTCTCACTTTGACAATTGAACTTGAATCGCGCTAAAAGATGATGGTAGGCCCTCAGGATGTTAAACGTTAAAGGATGTTAGTTTCATAATTTAAAGAGCACAAGATCAATTTGGACTAGTGATTGTGTCGATACAAACGCGACACTCGAGCGAGTCAAACGAAGTATGACTATGAATTTATGGAGGTGTTGTATCGGTACAGAAGTAATAATAACGAACGTTTGTATCGATACGAACGCATTAAAACGCACGTCGGCAGCGCCTCTAAAAAACGTAGCGTCAAAGGCCCTTACTGCGTTCTCGAGTCTGTCAATCGTGGAAATAGTAAGTCCTTCAATATTCCTCCAGCAATAAAAGTCTTTTACCTGAGGAGGAGACGGTATATTGAAAAAAAATAATGAAATATATTGTAAATGTGCTTACATTCTTAACAGGAGGTGGTACATGGCCTTCTCTAAAGTATATCAGCTTGGTGTCTTGTCCCAAATCATTTGTTGCGTTACATTCGTATCTTCCATACAATGAACGGGTCATTTCGCTTACATTTATGGGTAAATAAAACGGAATTGAGTTACTGTAGGTTTTCAACAGGTATTCGTTTATTTCCACTTGCTCTGATGTCGGTAAGTCTTCTCCAAGAAACCTTGATAAAAAAAAGAAAGCTTATTTTTGTATTTCAAATTTTAAATACTGATATAATTCTCAATACACGATGCTTCATTGCTTTTTTATAGTTTTAGATAGGATTTTACATTTCTCATATATTTTGGTATATGAGACAGATAGAATTTAAGAACAGCATCTGTCCTAATAGCTAAACACGTGACGAGTGATATTTTCACAGCATTTTTTTTATAAGTGTGGCAGAGATATGTCGCAGGCAGCTTTGTAGAGGGGTCTAATATATTTTATGCAAATAAAAGTTTTTTTTAATAACAGAAAAAGACTACCATGAAGTTTAAAATGTGAACACCTACACAAGAAATAAACACTTTTTCAGCTTTCTCGTTTTTGTTCATCACAGTAATAAGAGTTTTTACGAAGTTTTGTTGCAAAATAAGTAAGATACAGTCAGATTAAATTTATTATCCCCATTTACGGTGATCACATAACAGAAAAATGGCGGCATTACCGAATACTATACCGACCTCAAAAGCCTCGCCTGTTAAGTTTTGGATAAGTAATTTTTTCTTCTATGATCATCAAATTTCAGGCACTTTGTATATTATATAGATATAATATATGCACTAGATGAACAATAACATACTCTACTGATAGTAACGTAATCGTGCAATAAATGTTATTTTTCTTACAAGTTGATCTGCAAAGTGATCCTTGTTATGATTCTTAATGAACCAGAAAAATATTGGTATAAAAATATCTATAATCAAGTATAAACTATTTTAATATGTAGCAGCGATTGATGGTAATACAAATGATTATTGTGTTTGTAGAATTAAAAAGAAATGTAATAGCGAAACAGTAATTCAAGGGGAGCTATTAGAACTTCAAGGTCAAATGAATTACTTATAAATGGACAGAAAACATATCTAAACACGTTTTTGTTTTTTCAATACATACCTCCATGAAATCATTGGTCGTGGATTGCTGTCTGCTATACAAGTCAAATTGACTATTTGTCCCGCCCAACCCCATACTATCTCTTCTCTTATTTCGAAATAAGGTTTGTACATCACTGTTAAATACATTTCTTCCAGGGTGTAATTTACTATAAAAAATACGAAATCAATTAAATTATTAAAAAAACTATCTATTGCTTTAGCGGGAATTGAACCAGCACTTTCCGCTATATTGCGTGTACTTATTGGGTAAATGTTTACATACCTAAAATACCAATTAAGCGTTTAATTATATCAAAATGTTTAAGTTTCGTAGCTTGAATACTATTGGCGAAGATATCGGGTATTTTCTTGATAAACTTCATAACTGTTGAAGGCAAAAGCAAAATAGGCGTAGCTGAATAAACTAATGTAATACGCTTTGAGAGAAAATAAATAGCAGATTATGTTAAAAATGGCTATCACTTAAAAATTAAGCTATTTTCTATTATTATTACGTTTTGATTACCTAAGAAATATTCTTTTAAAATCTTGGGCACTGTATGTCCTTTGCTTTCATCTCAGTTTCATAAATTTGATTTCTACAGTGTAAGATATTTTACAATACACTTAATTATTCTGCATGACTTTAAGTTGAGTAAGTTGTTTTTTTAATAATTATTATTTAATAGAATTAGGCGTCACTTGCCGGCAGTCAAACAAAAATATGTAACTTACATTCTATAAATACCAAACAATTATACGTAAGTAGTTGGTGAAGGTCTATGGTGTGTCGCTGTCTTGGGGTCTACGTTATTTGCATTTGTTTGGACGGACGGTGCATCTTGCTTGTTATGGCGGAAGTAAGCTAGATATTTTTGTGATTATAAATTTGTGGTATTTACCTTCATTACTTGCATTGCAAATGTAAAATCCGTTGCGTGATTTATCCAACTTGATGAAAGACAAATTTTCCAATATATCGTTTTCATCAAAATCTCTAAAACAAATATCAAAATGATAATGAAATTGTTATTATCCTTATTTTTATAAACAGTAAGTATACTGCATGGTTTTATAGAATCTAGAACATCTGCATACACTATCAAAGTCTATGATTATTTTACACAAAACATTTTATAAACAGACACCAAGGTTGTCTGGTAGAGATAGCTCTAAGCGATAAGACCGCCTATTGTAGTACCTTGTATTATTGTTTATTTCACTTAGTATAGTAATATAGTACTTTTATTAATGCGTTTAAGTTTATGAAAATGATTGGGATTGGCTTTATCTATATTCAATTCATTCGAGGATAATCGGATTCGTCTTCGGTGTTTATTTATTGTCGTGTTACATATCTAAGGCCAGTGTACGCCATATTGTTTATGGCAGCGTTTATTTAAATTATGCATTTCCATTAATTTTTATGAAGCAAACTAAACAAATTTTACAAATAATAAAAATAATATCTATTTACTTTTTACGAATAATATCTGAAATAGATCGTAAAAAAACTTTATTTGAAAATAAAACAATAATTCGCAACTGTCATAAATAACCTTGTGGACTGTATTGACTATTTTTCTAAGAATTGTTTGGTCTTCTTATAAAAATATAGTTGACACCACATCTAATTGTAACGTTTGTTGCAACGGTAGTGATCCTGCCTTTCATGGGTATTTATATATTTTTTTAAGAATATTACTTGTTTATGTAATATATATGTAGGTCTATCCGTGACCCTAGAATCCATAACACAAGCCTTATAGTGCCTACTTTGGTCTAGGCTAATTGGTGTGAATGTAAGAGATGTAATTATAATTAACTCTATAGCAACAGTACAAAGTCGATTCAAACTCCATAAAGTATAACTGGATATGTAATGCTCCTAATTACGTGTAAATAATAGATATCGATAAGTAGTATATTTAAGAGGTATACATTGCAATTGTCATTTTAATTTAATTATTATTACTGCTTAATTTTGTAAAAGTTATTTATTTTTGTACATTAAAAAAAAGGATATGATTTTGAAAACAATTTTGGAAATCAAAACCATATAGACTATAATAAAATTGCAAAAAAAAACGATAAATATACTAGGCGATGCAGTCGCTACGCATAAAGTTCGTTAGCACCACATATTGGAGCGGAGCGTAATACTAAAAAAAATAAAATTCAATAATGTTAAGAAAATTTTATATTGTAAAAAACCGCGCGCTTTTTGTTTCAATGGGAAATCCCATAGAGCCAATGTTTTTAGGCATAATTATTTATTATTGTGAATTTCAAAATTCGGGCTCCGTCACAATCTCATCAAATGGATTCAATTCCACACAAAAATCATTAAAATCGGATAAGAACTCGGGAAGTTATGGCGTAACAGACATAGCGTCATTGAAACTGATCCATGGGATTATTTACACGTAATATGGTCCACTGTAATTAGAATTAAATGAAGTTTCAAGAAAATTATTAATCTACCATAATATAGAGCTCACAAAGAGTTTCGGCACAATGAGACATTCTGTAACAGACCTACGACAAACTCGAAATCACTGGTCGAATCCCAGTAAATTATAAAATTCCATTTGTACGGAAAACTGCTGTTGCGCTTTTTGTAGTTTGCGAGTAGCAATTAGTTATTAAAACTAGCTTTGGTGTTGTGAAGAAATCTCATTATAACTGTTATTGCACTGGTATAAATTTTAATTTAAAAAAACGAGCGCTACTTCTTATTTAATGCAGTTCATTTCTGTAGTATTAGAAATTCGAAATTAAGTTTGCGTGTCTTTCCTTCTTTTACGTAGAAATAAGGAAATGAATTAACATTATTTCTCGCATGAATGGTAATATTAATGACTAGCTGTTGCCCGCGACTTCGTCCGCGTCAATTTTTGTTATTATGATCACGATTCACTAATGCTTCGCTTGTATTGATCACAGCGTGATGTTATATAGCCTAAAACCTTCTTCGATAAATGGACTATCTAACACAAAAATAATTTTTCGATTCGAATAGGAGGTTCCTGAAATTAGCGCGTTCAAACAAACAAACTCTACAGATTTATAATGTTAGTATAGATTGGTGTAGCGTTAGCAATCCTGCCTTTGGCACCGATCTTTGGTTTGAGTCCCGGAAGGTTCAAATGTTTGTGTGATGAATACGAGAATTTCTATCTCAGCCATGGGTATTTATATGTTTCTATGAAGATTACTTATTTATGTAACATGTATCAATGTATGTCTTACCCTATTATCCATAACACAAGCCTTACAGTGCTGACTCATGTCTTGGCTGATTGGTGTAAATATAAGAAATATAATTATAATTATATTATCATACTGAGTGTAAATAACCCGTACTGACTTTTAGCGAAAACGATAATATGAAAGTATACATATAAAATTACCAAATAAAATTTATGGTGAGCGACTATAATTTTAATTGTTGTATTAAAATCACAGTATGAGCTATGGCTTACGCAATGTTACGCGTAACAACCTATTTACGTAACATATAGTGGCCATGTGCGTTTTGTTATCGTATTGGCCGTTAATGTCATTTTACATACAAATCATGCCGTTTTCATGGTAGACAGAGATCACAGATTTCCACTTTCTATGATCCTAACATACATGCGTACACGCACACTCTATAACACACACATATACACTCACTCACACACACACACACTCACTCACTCACTCACTCACACACACACACACACTCACTCACTCACTCACTCACTCACTCACACACACACACACACACACACACACACTGTCTCTCTCTCTCTCTCTCTCACACACACACAAACACTCTCTCTCTCTCTCGCACACACACACACACACACGCACACATACACATTGATACGTCCGATGACTTCTTAGTTTATAGCTACAAGATAGTGCTATGTGCTAATGCAAAAAGATATTAGAGGGAAGGATGTGTCTCCTAGAATACAGAGTAATATTGTTTATGTTTAGCATTGTACTTTGAAATATGTTTGTAAGATTATTGTTTTGTGCTGTTGTTGGACAATAAATTATTATTATCATTATTATACATCTCTCGCTTGTTAACTCTAATCAGACCTCTCATACAAGCTCGTCGAATAAAGGTTCTTTAGACCTGATCTTTTTTCAGGACATCTATTTGATTCTAAATTTCATAAAAGTTCACCTTGGTCAGCCTTTACCGACTTGCCCGTGCATATTTGTCTCATATTCTTGTCCTGTTAATATACTTTCGTCCATCCTGATTAATGCAAAAAGGAATAAAAAGGGTCTATTTGATAGAATCAGGCTTTACTTGGCGGAAGTCCATATCCATTAGTAAAATAAAAATAAAAATTAGTGCTCGTTATTGCGCGGTCTAACAACTCCTGATGATGTGTGGGGGCGAAACACGTGTAGAGTAGTTGGTGAAGGTGCCGGTGTCTGCGGTTCCTGCATTTATTTGCGGGCGGGCGGGCGGTGCACACTGCTTGAGTTTATTCATTTATAATAGCGTTACATGCGATATTGATAGCAGTCTAAATACATTTTTTCTAGGCTCTAAACAATCGCATGTACCTTGATAGGCATAGCAACAAGGAAGAGAGAGGGGCAGACATTTGTTAAAATTTATCTTTAAAATATTCGTCGACTGAGTAGTAGCATTTTGTAATTAAGAGCTTTTTTAAAGTATTTGTAAATTTATTTATATTGGTTTCAGCTTTTAAATATTCTGGTAATTTGTTATAGACTTTTATAGACATCGAATATGGTCCGGAACTATGTAGTTTTAATTTAGAAGTTATTTGCACAATATTATTCTTGTATCGCGAATTGTAACATCGAGGGGCGTCTCCTACCTTCACATACAAGTATGCTTGCTTTTTCATAAATTTACATATTTCTAATATGTAGACGCCAGGCAAGGTTAAAATATTGAGGTTTCGGAAGTGCGTTTTGCGGAAGTAAGCTACATATTTTTATTTGTATTTTATTAAAGGGTCTAATTGATATTCAGTAACATTGCAGATGTGGTTTGAACCATAAACTTCGTTGTTATAAAATGAAGAAGGTTTTAAGACATGTGGTGTCCGATAGAGTAAAATAGCACTAACACTGCACACTTAAAGTGTTTCGCAATAAACGACTAATGTTTAGTGCAATGGTAGCGATCCAGCCTTTCGCATCGATGGCCCTGCGTTCGAATCTCTACAGAAGATATAATTGGATGTCAATTATTAAATTTTAATCACTTCACTTAAATTATTACTAAAGTGTCAATTTAAAAATTCATTAACGGAATAAAAAACGTGCACCATTAGCAGTTTTAAAAAAATTAAGATAGATTTAAAAAGGCTAAACGAATTAGCCAATGAAAATATGGTTTTTCATCCAGTTAATGATTTTTTAAATTGACAGTTTTTATAATAATATATATGAAGTGATTAATAAAAAAAAATACATTTGGATTAAAATTATTCTGTTTGAGGTGATTGTGTTTTAATATTGGTATTAATTGATTTATTTTGTATTTAATACAACTCAATTTAGCTTTTACGGATTGATTGAAAATGACAAAAGCTATCTATCATTCCAAAAATTACTCAAAAATTACTCACTTTAACATTAACAACTCATTGATAAATATTATTTGTTAAAAGATCGGATTTCGATGGAACTTTTGATACTGATAAAATAATTCCGAGAACATGCCGACGAAGTAACTGGCAGAAGTTTATTAATCTTAATAATAATGCGTGATTTACACCTAAAGTGGCAATTACCGCTGTTCACATCTACACAGGTCACAATTTAATAATAATGAATAAGACGAGGAACTTATTAATATCTTAACTTGAAATATGTTGGAAGTTAATGTGATTTTAATCAACGTAACGTCCTTGTTCCTATATAAATGCGATGCTCTTTAATTTAATGATTAATAACTACATCTCCTACTTGAGAACTCGGAGATTTGGTTGTTTATTATATACGTACTTTAAATCTTATAAAAATACTAGCTGATCCGGATACGCATTGCTGTGTTATAAATTAAAATGAAGTCGGAACAAATACAGCAAAATGAAAAAGAATCATCAAAATCGGTTGAGTATCGCGGTCAGCCTTTCACAAAAGGCTTTGTAGTCAAAAATGCAAAAAAAAAATACACTAATGGTTTATTTTATACGACACCCAGACAGCCAATATACAAAAAAAAGGTTGTGAGATGATATTATATTAGTTAAACCGATTCGTTGCCATCACTTTTTTGCGTTAGGTATTAGGCACTGGAGCCGTGTCATTTTTAAATCGATGATAACTCTTCCAAATTAAGTTTTAGGGAAATCTACCCAGAATAAAATTATGTATCTTCATAAGCTCGTAGCCTTCGTTTCTGGTGATTGTATATCGTAACGAATCGGTTAAGTGAGTTGTTAGATTTTACCCAATTTTTGTAAACATAATAAAAGAATCCAAAAATATAACGCTCATTTCGTAAATTGGCAGGTTATTTATGGCCCATTCTCCATCCAATAAGTAGGGTTACGCCGCAGTACATACAATGTTTGCAACAAATATGATGAATTAAATTAATACGTATGTTTCCCGATGTTTTAGGGTATTATTGACCTCAATAAGGGTGACTATTGACATTATTATCGCACAGTCTGAGGGGAAATCGAAATTATTATGATTATTTAGTATAGTAGATTATTATTTGCATTGCTAATAATCAATATTGCCGTATCGTAGTCGCAAACACATGCCTTCGATTAACTCCGAAATAACAGAATACAAATGGATTCAAATCGTATGAAGATCACATGTCATGTCACTCTGTTCGACAGAATTATAAACAAATGCCTTAGTAGGTCCTTAAAAGGTTAGCGACAAAATAAATATTGTGACATGTGTATTTGAGAATAAACAAATTGATTATCGGTACATCGTAATATTCCAATTTAAACATAAACTGTTTTTTTAATCAGAACTCACAAAATAAAGCAGTAGGTAATTTGTGTCTAATCTTTAGCTAGTATGGTGGGGTCAAAAATGACATCAATAAAAACTGTTTTCAGAAATTAAGTTTCTACCTATGATTGGCAATTTTTTCTATTATGCGAATAACTATTATTGTGTAATTATTTTTGGAATCAAAACCATAATTTCAGTGCTGATTAACGTTAACAATAAATTTCTTAATTTTGGTAACATTTAAAGTTTTCTTTATATCTATTTGCTACATGTGCCTATATTAGAAACAAGAGACACAAAACTTTGCAACAAAATTGTAGTAATAAAAAAGCCTAAACAAAGCCTTTCAAAAATATTACTAATATTTATTAGGGTACTGGCATTACTGATCTTCCTTTGAAAGCTACGTTTGTTCAGATTTATTATAATCCGGTTCTTATCAGAAGAAGAAATCGTTCTCCAGTTTGTATTTGGATTGGAATATTATAAGGCGATTTTCTTTTTACATTTGCTTACAACTTTTTTATTATATTAAACACATTTTAATTATAGGCTTTTGAATAAAATTAGTTTAAATTTATATCATACTTTATTGTTTTTATCTAAAACAGTTTTCAAATAAATGCTAGAATACTGAACTGAAAAATTATATATTTTATAATACCTGTGTAAGAAATAAATGTGGTTTATTACCATCAAACCTATTTGGTTTGGTAAGTAAGTGGGTTTGAACTACTGGCTAGGATGTCAAGTCAATGTTTCTTGAAAAATTAAATAAAAACATATAAATAAATGCATATTGTGCATCAGTATTTTTTATTGAAGTTATACTTCTTTAGGCGCGTTATGAAAAAATGATGAGAGTGAAATTTTAAGATGCGCACGCATCACTGTGACACAAAATTATCATGTTGAAGTTGGCCGCAAAAGCGACATAGAATAAACCAGCAGAATGAAGTTGGCCGCTCATTATGAATTTTAAAATGATGTGTGTGTGTGTGATTTTAAATTATGTATGGTAGTTAACAATAATTTATATAAAATAAAATATTAGTTATCTTTGTTTTGTTACGATAAAGAAGTATAACTTCTTACGTGCGTACATAAATACACACGACGGTTTTTTTTGTCAATAATAATCACTTAGAATAATTTAATGAATTTAGAAAGGCATAAATATTTTATAACTTATTTTTAAAAATCCTTCGTGTCTAATGTTTTGAAATATAATATCATTTATTATTTTAATAATTCCAAAGAAAAAATTAGAAAGATAATTATTATACTTAATGATGGTTACGTCTCCTATCATGGGATATTATCGCTGTATTCAATGTTTTATTTAGCAGTAGCCTAGTTCTTTAAGCCTTTTAACTCTCTTAGTTATCTGACAAACAATTTATTCTACTGTCGGTAACAAACTGCTTTCAACGTGTAAATTAAAAACGTTGCTTAAATGTAAATGAAAACTCATTCGGCTAATGGATAACCTAGTTTATGTTAACGTAGTGTGATATAAAATGCTGGTTGTTTTACAGTTAAAATAAATAACGATGGATGGACAACATATAATTGCTGTGCCATTAGCTACACGCTTGGTGGAGTTTGGAAAGTGTAGTACAGATTATAATTTGGGGAGTGCTACTGCCAATTTTTGGATCTATGGGATAAATATGTATATACAAGGTGGCGCAAAAAGAACGCATGGATTTTGAAATGTTATAAGTTTGTTTATTATAATCATACAACATTTCTTTTAAAACCAAAACAATCAGCAATCAACCCAATTTAAGAATTGGTCATTGTGAATTCCAATGCCCCTCATTAATTTTTAAAAATAACACCTGAGGTGGTGTCTTTCTTCACGTTCGCCAGATCTATCGCCGTGCGACTTCTTCTTGTGTCACCTGAAATTCAAAGTGTACTGTCGAAAACCTCGTTCCATCGAAGAGTTAAAGGCTGCAATACGTGAAGAAATTGCTGCTGTACCACAGGACACGTTGACAAAGATTATGGAGAACTTTGGAGAGTGACTTTTAATGTGTATGAATGCAGAGGGACGCCACCTCTCAGATGTTATTTTTAAAAAATTACGAGGGGCTTTGGAATTCACAATGACCAATTCTTAAACTGGGTTGATTACTGATTGTTTTGGTATTAAAATAAATGTTGTATGATTATAATAAACAAACTTATAAACATTTCAAAATCCATGCGTCGTTTTCATCCATTTTATGGCACATTTAGGTGCAAGAGGTCAATACAATAATTCTCCACTGGAATATAATAAATAACTCAAGTAAAGTAGTTAAAGCACTTGTGTTATGGATTTCAGAACGACGGTACCACAACTCCCAGACCCGAGCCAATATAGAAAACGACGTTTTCTACATTGACCCGGCTAGGAATCGAACCCGAGACCTCGGAGTAGTGTTGCCATTAAAAAAAACCGGTATGCAAGTCACTCGACAACGGAGGTCGCCAATTTGAAGACTTTATTTAATTACTAACGGCCCGTCCCGGCTTCGCACGGATGGACAAATTTCTTTAATTTTTTCTATTATTAAATATTTTCCGTTAGCGCCATCTAGCGTCCGGTAGATGAACTACTTGCGGTTAACGCGTTGCTATGGTAACGTTATTGATACAATGGAAAAAGAGCGAGAAAAACAAACAACAAATTTGTGATCTTAGATTATAGATTAATCAGGTTTAACAATTTGATGAATGAATAATAACTTACTTGACCTCATCTTCGTCTTCCCCTATGTATAAGATGGAAATATTTGGCGCTGGTCGTCCGATTGCATCACAGACTAGTTGCACGGTCGAACCCTCTACCCCTGATAGGCTTCGGAAAGATGTTATGTTAGGAGCGAAGTAAACCTGTAAGAAATATTGCATCATTTTACCTACAAATTATATTAAATTGATAAATAAATAAATAAATATAAATATTTCCTACATTCACACCAATTAACCTAGCCCAAAGTAAGCACTTTAAGGCTTGTGTTATGGATACTAGGTTAACGGATAGACATACATATATCATACATAAATAAGTAATATTCATAGAAATATATACAAACATCCATGACTCAGTTACAAATGCTCGTATTCATCATACAAACATCTGCCCCTTCCGGGATTCGAACCCAGGACCGTCAGTGCGAAAGGCAGGATCGCTACCGTTGCACCAAACGGTCGTCAAGTGATACTGGCTAAGGTAGTTCTAATTTAATATTCCCACGTTTTTCTTAGGTCGCTTTCTTGTCTGTTTGCTTGTTTGTCGTCTTGTCTGTCCGGTTAGAATCTTGTATCTTAATTTTGAGTCACTTCCCGACCACCTAGCGAGTTGAAACTTTCAGGGTAGCTCAGAACCCGATGACAATGCACGCTTAAACAACTTTCAACTTTCTAGGTGCACTTTCAGGTCAACTTTCGGCAACTTTCACTTTTGTATGGGGCTTATCCGATTGTTGCGTAACACATGGTTACTTCGTTGAGTAAATAATTAAAAAGAATAAAATAATAATACTATTTATTATTAGATTTTTAAATCTAGTATTTAAAAATGTGACCAGATCCTAACTGTCTTATAATTAAAGAAAAATTGCACAAGGCGTAAATATTTCTATGTTAATGATTAGATAATATTTGCATAATTATTCATACCCCATTTCTGACCGCAACCGCATAAGGCCTATTCCCTAAGGGTAATTTCATTCATCCACAGTCGTAAAAGTAGATGTGAATGTTTTTATATGAATATGAATTAGGCAAAATTGAACTTTGTAAAGAGGTAGATTAAGAGACTTATTACAAGTCACATAAATTGTTCAAAAAAGTGAGTTTGATTTTTTATCGAATTGTCACCATCAACCGATCAGAAAAACGTCCATACCTGGGGGCAATCGCTATAAAAATATGCAGTTGGATTGGAATTGAACTACTGAACTTCAACTTTTACAACATTTCGTATCGCGGTAATGATTTGACAGATGGTTGAGACGCATCCCGATTGAAGTTGGAACACTGTGGGCAGTCATTATAATCTCTGTGGTTTCCGAACTAAAGTACTACGTAAACCTATATTAATAGGTGACACCTCTTTTGTTTCTAATGCGTCTACGATCGAATTTCATTTGTGTTTCAACCGCCAAGGAAAATTAGCGCGATAGGTACCGATTTCATCCAAAGTTGGCTACCATTTCAGAATTAGATTGGAATTAAACCTCAACGGTCCGTTCACATTGAAAAATAGCGGTATTGGCCTCCTGGAGGGAAGCCTTACCCATGGGGGGGAAAAATAACATTATCTCTGTCGTTTGGCAGGTGGGATGGCCATCGCAGTATGAAACCAGAATTCGGAAAACGCTGTCGCCCATTTTATGGTCCACAAAATGTATATGGTAACTAACTCCAGTGTCATTTGTCTTTAAATATGAAGAGTTGGGGCTATTCTAATCCGTGCTGATACTAAATTTTCATCAATATAAATAACAGGCTCTCCCTATGACTGATTACAATGTACTGAATATCTCAGTGAAGGTTCAATATTTTTAAATGGTTTTTACCTGTATGTCCACTGTTTTAGTGACGACTCCAGCTAAACTCTGTGCCACGCATTCGTACGTTCCCTGGTCTTCAGGTAATACCGGTTCTATCATGATGGCGTTAATGCTTTTCTGCCATCTCGAGTTGTTCATAGCACCCTGTAGATCATTACAAATGTTGAGTATACAAGAACAATTAATTTTTTTTTTGAAAATATATTAATTCTTACAATCACACCAATTATCTTACCCCAAAGTAAGCACTGTAAGGCTTGAGTTATTGATACTAGGGTAAGGAATACACATACATATACTATATATACATATACATTAATAAGGAATATTTAAAGAAATACAACATCTGCTTCTTCTAGGACTCAAACCAAGGAGCGTCAGTGCGAAAGATAGGATCACTATCGTTGCACCAATATCTAAGTACATAATCCTCAATTCAATCGTAAGACGTCAACTGGTAGACGAAGGAACTGACGATTTTCCTTTATTTTGCTATAATCTTACGCATTGAAAGACCATATTTTGTAAAACGCTGTTGCCTCATTTAGTAGTTTATAAAAGGTGAATGATAATTCCATCCCAGAATCGTTAGTCGCCGAGGCTCTTAACTGTAAAGTGGATTTTGTGTTTTTCTATTCTCCCCGACACAACAAGACACTATAGTGTAATAATTTGCTACATTATTATTTTTAAAGTTTTGCACTTCAATTTATCACACAGGATAATACATATCTATAAATAAATCATTACCGTGTTTATATACGTTAAAACTATCATTTTATAAAATTGTACTTATAATAATAAATAATAATTTAATTTTAGTACTTTGCTTATGATAGCTTAATTTATTTGATTTTAGTAAATTGATTCTAAATAATTTTATTTAAATGATTTGATAATTTGGTTTTATTTAATTATTTTTTGGCAATTTGTTTTTATTTAATTGCTTACATTGCTTTTAAGTTTCTTTGTTACTAACAATTATGAGATGTTGTTTCTCGATTAAGTAAATTGATTTGATTATTATTTGATTGTAATCAAATAAATATAAATGAACCAATGCATACCAAATTATAATGAGTATACTTTACCGTATCTGTTCTCCTCCATATGTATTCAGGATGTGGAATTCCATCTGCAATACACTGCAGAACTAAAGTTTCCCCGACTACTGGTGTTGTATTTGGTATTATTTTAATATCGTTGATCACAGGCGCTATGCTTATCTGTACAAACAAATCAGATCCATTTTTGAGCATTTTATTATACTTAAATTAATAAATAAAATGAACAATGTACATATCGACGCGACGGTGAAGTGCCATTAACACCTAACTGCTAAATTGAAAATAATACACGAGCTGAAAAAACGTTTGATTTCTTGACAAGGTAAACTTTACTTAAAAAATCACTTTATATTTTTTTAACTTGATTGGCTTGAAACTGAAAATACGCTTAAGAAATTTCATTGAAACATATAAATATCGAATTTTAATTAGAAATTACAAAGAAGTGAATTTCGCGACGAATTTCAGTTAGGAGGTCTTTGCACTTCACCGTCAATATATCAAAAATGAAAAATATGCGTTGTTGTATAAGCATGGTGAAAGTATCCACGAGTTGAACCATGTAATTACGAATGTAAAAAAAATTAAAAGTCTGTACAATTTTTTTGGAAATAGATTTTCGATCTGAGATAGAGGGCCTTGGATCTGAATGAAAGCTACTCTAAAAGATACAGAACCTATTCAGACGAACAAACATAACACACTACTAATACTAATTTATACTACTGCTATACTATTACTATTTAATACAAATACTAAATTAGATTTTTTTTAATTCCCTCTTTGCAGTATTTAAATATGCGTCATTCGAAAGAACAAGACAAGATGCATTTTCCTTTTTTTTAACATAACGCAAACATAACAAAAACTAAAAGATTATTTATACGTTAAAAAGTTTCACACTTTAATGCTAATAATTTTAATTATCATATTAATAAAGCTAAAGCTCATAATTTTTAGGATTTTAATTTCACAAATTACCTATGTTGCCGATATGAAAAAAAAAAGAAAAAGACTTGACCGTAATGTATTAAACCAAGAATGGTCGTATTTTAGGCTACGTTATTAGCATAATACGTCACCCTAAGATGTCATATTTATCATCATATATGAGAAAAGAGTCTGACCTTTACATTAATATCCTTGTCAACTTCATCCAGGGCTACCATGTCGTAAGCAGAACAACTATATTTACCTTTGTCGTCGTCTACCACATCATTAATGAAGAGCCCTTCATTGGTGATATCAAACTTTTCATTATTAGTTATCTGGAAACGCATTTTTACAATTAATAAAAGTTTGACAAAAAACAAACACTTAAAAGATATCGTAATAAATATTTATCCCTAAGAATATTATACAAAACGGTATTATATACATATAATTCAAGTTAAATATTCAAACCACCTTAGAAGTTAGGAGAATCAGAATCAACAACTGTACTACAACACTTAGTTGCACCTTAATGATACCTAAAACTTGCTAGAATTCCCGTTTTGCATAAAACTAACATTAGTTATAAATACATACATATATACTTGAGTGCAATGAACCCGGATCATATAAAGATACCTGAATACCTATGCTAGCTACGTGAAGTAAATTATTCTTAATAAACATTTAAATACTCTTTAAATAAAAGTAATAAAACTTCTTAGTTGTAAATAATACCATGAAAAATGGCAACGTAAACAAAATTAGTATTTATTAAACGGCTCTGCGAGTTTACTGCATCTGTTTATACTTTTATTTCTATTATGTCATAGAAAAAGGTATAAATCCGCGTTTCTTGTATTAATTATTACTTATAGAAGTGGTTTTGATGTCACTTACACTTGAAGAATCCACCAGAAATAGCATAATACTAGAAAACAGGTTATGTCAGCCTAATACAGGGTGGCGCTGCCAACAGTACAACTAGTTTTCAAATGTTACGAGTAAACAGCCTCTAAACTACGCAGACCAGGAAAAGGCAGAACCAGATGTACCATAATACGGGAAGATCGGTAATTGGTCAACAAAATGCTTCGAAATCGCTTTCTTACATGAACAGAACTTTCAAATCAGTATCGGCGCCTCGAAGAAAATTACAAAAGTGCATATAAGATGATGACTTGCTGAAGCTAATTTAAGCCACTTATACCTGCAAAGGGCCTCAAACTAGAGTATGGACATCGTATTTCGAAACTAAGATGCTACTAACAGCTGGACGATAGCCTCCTCCGAAAATGCAGGGTTTTGTGTTAAACCCCACGTTTAGCAGGCTAGTTAGCAGTGGCGGATTTACCAGGAAGCAAAGGAAGCAATTGCTTGGGGCCCCGCTTGGAGAGGGGCCCCAAAATTTGAAAAATTATTAAAACTTATTTGTAAATGTAAAAATAATGAAAAATATTAAAAAAAAATTAAATATTATAAAAATGACATTGACATTTTCAATTCTTCGATGGACCAAGAAAAAGTCAGTGATTTAAGCCTACTGTTTATCGAAAAAGAGAAGCTTCGAGAACTTGACTTTGATGATATTATTCATCAATTTGCGACTGAAAAAAGTAGAAAGAAGTTGTAATGGAGATGGTTCAAATAATATATTGATTTTGCAAAATTGATCTGTTTTTTGTTATTTAAAAAGAAGGGGGGGGGGGGGGGGTTAAAAATCAGTTGTTGCTTGGGGCCCCGTCTGAGGTAAATCCGGCATTGCTAGTTAGAGATAACCCCAATAAAGGTTCTATCTCCTTTAGACGGAGTCATATTTAATTTACTGTGACAAGAACCGTATTGATTACCCGATGACTATAACAATAACAAAGGAGCAATCAAAGGGCTTCGCATTTGATAGACATCTGTACAAACTTATATACACATACATGACTCTTAACTTCATTGCCTATGGCTCTCTATCTTTTATCTTTTATTGATTTAGTTGACACCCTGACTATCCCGTACTCCCAATTAAACAAGTAACATAAAGCAACTCCTTTGCAGGTCACTGTATACGAATGTACAACACGCTGCCATGTAACATGCATGACTTGTCAAAGAATAAATTTAAAATTTTAATTAAAACTCAGTTATGCAAAAAGGCAGTATTAAAGACAGTGTTAAAGATTTTTGAATGATAAGGCAGCGTTGACCTAAAAGAAATGAATTGCTCGTTCTCTGAATCGTTTTGTAATATACACAATTTGTAAGACATTTGGCGATTTTACAAGAGTTTTGGCACATGAGTTTCTTGCCCGATTCTTCTCATGTTAGCCCCTACGTTCGGAATCGGGTCGCTCGTGGCGATTACATGCGCGGCATCAACTCCGCGGATGTACTTGCCGCTAGCGCACGGGCTATCTTTATTATAGAAGAATATTTTCTTGATTTTGTAAAATTTACGATTTTAAGTGCCCGCAAGGGCCTATGAAATAAAGTTATTTTGATTTTAACAATATAAATTATTCATACAAATAAAACCGACTCAAAAATAAAATAAAAAAATTGTAATTAAATAAGTGAAGTAATCATTAAAATTAAAATCATTTCTGAATAAAGTGAGGTTGTTGGTGGAGTTCTGTTTTGAGATAAATATTCGACGAGAAATAGAAAGATTGGTATATTAACGCAGAACGCCAGCGATGGAATCACCTTATTTATAAGCTATTTTATTGTAGTAGTTTTATAATTAACCATTGAAAAAATTGTGCCAGTAGTGGGAATATTAATAGGTCAATCATGATGATATTTATTTTATGTTAAATTTATTTTTTATTTAGATGTGATGTTCTTGCTTACCGGTATCCGTGTATCGTTCTCATCAACTTTGCTCCAGCTTATGAGAATCCTAGACATGTCTTCAGCGTGTACTTTACATTTTAACAACGATCGATTCCCTAGTAAAATGAACTGATCTTGTGGTGGATTTATAGTCACCGGTTCTAAAAAAATTGTAAAAATACAACCCAAATATATTAAAATAATACTTATTTATTATAAGAAAATAAAAAGAAATATTACTGATTTTATTTTGCTGTTTAAAAAATATGAAACTCCAGACTTTATACTAGTGAAATCATACACAAGGATGTTTATTCCAGACATAACCAAAGTAAATGTTTAAAAAACTGGGAGTAAGTTGCAGAGTACTTTCCAAAGAAGCGTCAATTTCCTTTCAAGTTCCTACTTTTCTAAGTTATAAAGTTTAAAGTTTTCCTCGTTCAACAACAATCTTAAAGTTAAGATCAACCTTTACTTACCATAGGCTTCGATAATGTAATTCTTTGAATAATATTGTCCTTCGAAGTTTACACATCTATAGAGGCCTGATACCGCCTTTGTCACGGAAGGAATGAAGAGACTTACTATGTCATTTTGTCGTTCCGTGTATGCCTTTTGACTAGTACCTGGTCTTATGAACGCATTGTTTAATTAGGAGAAGATTTAAAAAAATCGAAAAGAGCTGGAAAAAAATTTTTTTTTTCTTGTCTCATATCTAATGATTATAAAGTAAGGCTCTTCTGAATTCAACTAGGATTTAAAAAGCTGTAAAACCCTTAACGATATCTTATAATTAGCTACAAAATTCACAAACTCTTTTATCCTGCTTTATTCCTCGTTTATGTTTCAAGTATTTATACAAATTACGTAAAACAAATGAAAAACAAAACTCCATTAAACTGAAACAATATTTTTAGTTAATAAATGTTAAAAATAAGACATTACTGTTGTTTTCTTAAACGATTGTTACTTATTGATGAAATAGTTTTGTTTTAAGGATTGCCATAATTATGTGATAAATAATGTAGAATATATAATAAAAAACTTTGAATTTTAAATCATTTGTATATTGAAATTTCAATAGAGAGAGGTACTAGTAGTAAGCACGATGAAATCTGCTGTAAATTTTGGTAAAAATTATGATAAGACAGGGAAACCAGTATCTTAAAAAATCTTTCCAGTTACGGTATTATTGAGAAAGATGCAACGTTCAATATTCGCTGCGGCATTCTTTTTTAAAGTGTAGTGTTGTAGTGATAGATCACATGCTCTACTTAGAGTTAATAGTTCTGATATCTTGAGTAGGGATATATCTTTTAGAAAATAAATTACAGAGAACCCATTTTTTACAGATCGGTATGAAATATGAAAATAGCTATACAAGGACCTTAGCAAACAACTTATTGAAAGACCAGAGGCTCTACCATCACGTCTTATAGCGATTCAAGTTTGTCTGTTAAAAAGAGACGCCACTATTGACCGCGTATAGCGGTGTCCCACTTTGACAATCGAACTTGAATCGCGCTAAAAGATGATGGTAGGCCCTCAAGGTAATCACAAGGTTGGTTTTGACTTTGCCCAGAGAATAAGTTATGCAATACAAAGAGGAAACGGTATCAGACTTTTGGCCACAGACAGCAAAGATTTTGGAGATATTTTTTTACTTTCAAATTAGTTTATAATTCAACGTTTTCATTTAATTAATATTGTAAACTATTGATTAAATTAAAGTAAAATATACGTACGAATGTGTACTGGTTACACTGAACCTAGTTTAATGAAGGTGGTAAACTTCACCGAAATGTTGTTCGCGGAGTACTATCTAGTTGGTACAAAGTACTTAAGTGTCATGTAGTAATTATGAGCCGAAATACAATGTTTGTTACTGGTTTTGCATGATACCAATGATTGCTGAATACTGTGTTATTGTAATGTAGATCAATGCGACCTATCAGTCATGAATATTTAGCCCAAGGCAAAAAGGTCATGTTGCCTCTGTTTGTGCGCAGAATCCAGAGCAGAACTATTCCACAAGCCTTGCTACATCGTGGAAAATACATTTTACTCATGAAGAAAGATATAAAGGATGTAAAATACAAAATATAAATATATTATTTATTAAATACTAGTATTTCCAATGTATGTATTGAACGTCAATACTTACGTTACATAAATAGCTACGCTAGATATTTTACCATGAAGATAACGTAATATACTCGACGGACAACGCTAAGGAGGATGGTCAATAAGGTGGGTTTTCGGCCCCTTTCACTTTTGACTAAAAATTTCCAAAAACAATTTTTTTATCTACTATATGGACTAACAAATCGATTCCACCCCAAACGGAACCTTTGGGAGTTTTTCCGTTTGGGGTGGAATCGATGTGTTAGTCCATATAGTAGATAAAAATATATTTTTTTTAATTTTTAGGTCAAAAATGAAACGGGCCGAAAACACGCCTTATTGACCCTCCTCCTTTACAATTAAGTTATTAGCGAGAAAATTAATGTCATGTAGGAAAAGCGTGGGGAGATCGATATCGATATTTATATTTGTTGATTTTTTTATTTATTTATTTATTTATTACCAAGATACCTTACATTAATTACTAATATGTATACAGCAATATCAAACCAAAAACTTATTGTGAAAAATTAACCCTTAAATATTTATATACACATTCACAAAAAGAATGTGTCATCCAAAATTCCAATTTGGGGCATGGTACCGAGAACACTGGCAGCATTACCTCGCTAAATTGCTAAACTGATTCTCTGCGCGAAATAGCTGCCAGCCCTCTGATCACCCGAAGAGAGAATTAGTCGATTCGACATATCTTTCATAAACCGCTTCATGTCAGCCGACCACGACCCTAACGTCTTGAAAGCTAACGCCGCAAACTCATAATCTACAGTTATAGAAGAGTATTTACGACGCTTGAAAAACTGAGCACATCGGCTGCGGCCCCAGCTTTAGTACAAGTTTCATGTATATAAAATGGAGCCAGCGTGTCTACGCAAGTTACATCCACACCAGAGTGCGGCCCAGTCTCCACGGCACAAGCGTAGCACCGTCAGGGCTCTTGCCATCATCTCTATATAGACCACATGGTTCTAATATTGCCGGTATAGAAACCGTGGCAAGAGCTCTACGTACCAAATCGTTAACTGTACCGTGGCGATATAAGCGACCAGCACTTCTGGAGCAGGATAAGCCATGTCGACCCAACTGATCCACAAATTGCCCACATGAACAGGAATGGGGTTCACATATTTGAACTATTTTTATTTCGAAATGCAGAGTTAGCGTAAGAAGAATGTCGTTCAAAGCACCCCACGCTTTTCTTATAATGACATTAATTTTCTCATTAATTAGTTAATTGTTATATTGATTTTTTTTATTATTTTGAGTCCGGTTTACCATTAAAGCGTTTTTTTTTTTCAAAATTCGTGTCTTTTAATATATTTTTCCGTTCATCGAATTTTCAATTTCATCCATGGATTTTTTTAAATTTATTATATTGTCACTGGTCTCTAATAAATGTGAAAATTTTCAAATAAATCTGACGTTTTAAAGTAAAGATTCCATTACAAACAGACAGACAATCAATCATACAGGTGAACTTAATAAAAGCATGTTAATTACAGAATAGTTTTCTTCTACTTGTAAGATGTACAAGAAAAAAATTACTACCACAACAAACGGATTTTAAACAGTAATTTTATTATACAATGGTCATTATGGAATAATAATTAAACTGATAGAAACAAGACAAATAATACCACACATTCCTGTCTTGAAAATCTGTCAAGTTTGACAATATCTGTTATCTGACAAGCTGATAATTGATCGATTCATTAATTAGAATACGGTAAACACGCAGCGAATGATCAATCATTAACTGAAACTGGAGCCAACAAGCATTTCCAGTGACGTCACTCCACTCACCGTAACACATCGATCTCTTGGTTATGGCTGTCAAGCCACTTAAGGTGTCGCCCATTATATCCAGGAGTTGTACATAAGCATTCTATAAAGAACGGTGAACCTTTAGTCACAGATATTGTATCGCTTGTCGATTCTGTGAGGCAGCTTTCGTGTCCTGAAAATAAACGGGAAATTAGAAAAGATAACATTCACAATGGTTGACGACTTTTGTGGTCAAGAGATATGCGTGGTGGTCGAACTAGTGATTAATCCTCGGTAGGACTAATGTAGAAAATGAACTTTTTATATTTTGAAGGGTATGGGTGTTGTGTTATTGACGTTGTTTCTGAAAAGCGAAGCACAAGTGCTTTAGCTGCTCAACCTGGTTTCAGAACAATTGTATGTGAAGCTGTTTATTATTAATTTATACTATTTCAAGAATCTTAGTAATTTGCTGATATGCAGTCTACATTAAAAACTACTCTTTCTACAAAAGCAGTTTAAATTAAGTATAATACATAAACTATAATAGTATTTTTTCTTATTTAGGAAAAAATACTATGATAACAAACTATAAAATATCTTTGTTGTTTATTTTGCTTAATATTAAGAAGTAAAACATAATTAGGTCCAGTACAAAGGTTTATAGAAAAATTGGTAAAAGCTTTTTGTATGACAATTGAAAAGGGATAGCTGTGGACTCAATAATATTATTGTTTTATTTAATTCGTTTTAATTAAATTATTTTATTATTCGTTTGTATTAAAGAACCTGTTCTAATTTTGCGGAGTCTCACACACATTTCCATCCCATATTTTAGGGGCTGGGGGAGGATTTCTAAAAAATGGCAGGTATTTTCGTTAGTAACAAAGAGTCTGTGTGCCGATTTTAGCTTCCTGCCTTGAAAACTGCGAAAGGTCTCATATAAAATTTCACCCCCTCTTTAAAGGGGTTGGGTGCAGATATAAAAAAAATGATGGGCTATTTTTTTGGTAGTCATAAATAGTCAGCATACCAATTTTTAGCTTTCTACCTTGGAAATTGCGGAATGCTCCATACAAACTTCCACCCCCCATTTTTGGGAAGTGGGGGGTTAGAAAGGGGCAATAAGTAACCTATATTACTCTCCATCCCTTTAACTATCTCCACTTAAAAATCACGTCAATTCGTCGCTCCGTTTTGCCGTGAAAGAAAGACAAACAGACAGACACACTTTCCCATTTATAATATTAGTATGGATATGTATTTATCTTTGTTATGATTGTAATATATGTATACGGTCCGTATGTCAAGTTAAAGTGGTTATTGGTCGCGGTGATACTGCACTGCCGCAATACAGTTTTAAACTAGTGCGGAGGCTAGTTGTCATTGCTTATTTGTTACACACCATATAAGCGACAGTTAATGAATTTCGTTAAAACCGATGTAATATCACAGTTCTTTGTAATTATTGCAAATAAAAAGTTATTATTATTAATTTATCTTGTGTTTCAATAAAATAATAAATAAATATAATGCTAGTTTTAAATACATAAAAATAGAAGTCACGTCATCTTGATTATATTTGGTAAACTCATTTTCTTGTACACCATACATTTTAATACTGTCATTAGATCTTTACCCTGTATTAATTACCCCTGGAATATTTTCATTGACATTTCTCTATTTATAAATAAATTAAAATAAAACTTATAGGATTCATATTAAATTACTTAGACGACCGTTTGGTGCAACGGTAGCGATCCTGCCTTTCGCACAAACGGTCCTGGGTTCAAATCCCGGAAGGGGCAGATGTTTGTGTGATGAATACGAGCATTTGTACCTGAGTCATGGGTGTTAATATATTTCTATGAATATTACATATTTATGTATCATATATGTATGTATATCCGTTACCCTTATATCCATAACACAAGCCTTATAGTGCTTACTTTGGGCTAGGCTAATTGGTGTGAATGTATGAAATATTTATTTTATTATTTATTTTATTTACTTTATGAACGTTTCATTGAAAAGTAGTTGAAAAAAGTTGTAAATTATTTTTATAATCTTAATATACCGCTAGTCAATGAAAACAGAACACCTGTTAAAATGGTGAAAACCATGGGCTTTCAGTGTTCAAACACAAAAAGAATTTTCGCGATATCACTCTCCGTTTCGGAGTTATTGCAGTTCAAAGTTTCATAATTAAGTTGCAGTAATTAAAATAAAATTATTAAAATCCTTTAGAATCAATGATATTTAACAATCAGTAATTTTTAATTGCTCGTATAGTTATGAAAATAAACGTCCAAAACGATTCCTTGTTATTGACAAACCGAATTAAACTGCGCCTTAAATCAGCTGGTACTTGACCCCTCAGCTTGACCCTATACTTACCTACCTCAAGATGTTCAGTGTGTGTGTCACTCACACAATCGCTGACCTAAAAGAACTAGTGACGGGTAAATGCATAGTGAACAATTGAAATGTTTCGATTTCTTGACTCTCTAATCGACTCCTTCAAATTTTATCAAGTCCGCAGAGTTAATAATTTTAGTCAGTCCGAAAGATACTAAGGTCAGAATCACATTTTGATCTTAAATCGAAATCGATCTGACAACAATGATATTCATTAGAGCTGTAAAAGTAACGAAAAAAAGTGTACCCGTATGTATTCGTTACTATAACAATTATTACTATCGTATCGTTACTTCAGTTACCTTATAACATGCTATGTTATGTGTAAGTTAGAGCAACGAATCGAATCGTATTGCGTACGAGTGCAGTATGACGTATTGACGTCGCGTCGTCGCAACATTCGTGATTTATAGAAAACATACTTATACGTTACATACCAAGCTGAGTCAGGTATTTTTTTTTTCAGTTTTCTGTATTTTGAACCATACTTTTGATAATTAACAGCTTTTGTTATCGAAAAAACAATTTAATATCATTAGACTCATTAAGACACATCTCTTTTAAGATAACAACAAAAAACCGTGATATTCGCGATAATAAAAAACAAAAACATACATATTTCTTATTTGTAAAAAATACTTCCTTACCTTGTTTCTGTTACAATCTCAAACTTTGTCTACTTACACAATACAATTTTATAAACAGTAAAAAACTTGGACAACGAATTTCCAAATTATACTTTACTTAATAAACAAACATCGTTCTTTGTAACGTACGTTTATAAATTCACTGAATAAGCGCGCGCATGCGTAAAATATACGATCAGCAAACGTACAAATACACGCATCAACGGACGTTGCGTAAACTGAAATAGTGTAGGTACCCATACTACGAAAAATGCGAGTAACGAAATGCATTTGTGTGTAACGTTTCGTTACTCGGTACTAAATGGCCCACCCGTTACTCAGTACCGAATACATACGATTTGCTACAGCTCTAATATTCATACGAATCAAAAAGTCGATTCTGATACCAATGTCTGAATTAGTGATTTGATTCACATTTTACGAGTAATTTTTCCCAACTCTACACAGGACCGAGCTCCATCCAGGGCCGAACTTAACTGGAATATTATTAAATACATACTTTTGAAATGTCATTAAAATCCTTATGACCATTTTATTGACTGTTTTGTCCAATGATGGTATTCAATTTACCATAACGACCAGCATGTACACATCTTCATCTTTATCGTTTTTAAAAAGTAGATTTCCTAGATAAGTTTCTAATAACAACAGAAAATACTCTAAATCACAAATCTTTACAATACATTAAACGTAATATAATAAATTCAAAAACAGTAGCAACGCAATAAACAAAAACATTTAAACAATCTACCCCAATTAAAACATCATACTTTTGAAATTAATTCCTAAGTTCAGCCCGCGAAATGGCACGTGTAAGGCGGTCGTAGGTTACTTTTATCTTGCCGAAAGGCGAGCTTGCAGTGGTCGTTAAAATTAGGCTGTGGATACATTATTTTTTTATCGGAAAAATATTTTGTTGATAGTAGATACCTAGATACCTAGGCGCGTTTTTAACGTAATTTTGTGTTTTTTTGGATTCGGATATTAGAAATAATATCATTTGACGTTGTTTGTAACTACTATTCATAGTTTTGATTTTGCTACTTGGGTGCCTAGGTATGTCCTTATTATTAATAAATCGACTCAATCAATTTATTTAACGTTTCTGGTATTAGTTCGCGTTGAAGTGAGCCTGAAATTTAAGAGTTTTTACTTTTTATTCGAATTCCGTACATCAAAAGTAAAAACAAACGGACCCTTATGATAACAAGATCCTTTTTCTGAAAATATCTGGATTTTTTGTTGAAATTAACCACTACTAAAATATGTTCTGCTATACGAGAGTATAGCAGAACAGATGTAAGTTGATGGTACCTAAGGGTCATACTTTTAATTTTTGTTTTGAAATTTATTTTCTCAGAAAATAATATAAAAACATGTATTACATTCTACAAATAACAATATTGCATTATTATAACATTGATGGAACAAGTCATTTATTGTTAATGTTTGTAGTAAACGTTATTAATTTTCTTTTATTAAATATTTGTCCAATGTGTGTACACCTTTAGGATGGTAAAGTCCCTACCTTTGTTTAAAATTTCACGCTAGTTTGTGTACAGAAACCAGAGTTCCCAACTTAGAAGTTTTCCCCCTAAATTTAGGGTGTAAATAAGTGAGATAGGATTTTTGGGGGTGTTATATGTTTAGGGTTATTTTTATGGTTTTTGTGAACCTTCATATTTTTTAATATTTTATTTATCGAGAAAATTAAAGATTTAAAGTATAGGCCCTGGGACAGCCTTAACTAGCTAATCAAATTAATTTTTTACCTAGCGACCTCGGACTTAGTGAAATCTAGTGTACTTAAAATCCAAGTACAGTACTTGGAATTTTCAATCGAAATGGTGGATGAATGATCTTGTACAATATTCAACCCATCTCCTAAAATATTAGGCTTATTCAAAGTCAAGATGTATGACTTTATAAAATCTGATTCGCCAGAAGAAAATGAAATAATATTTGACGTAATAAATGTAATTTATTTTTATAAATGAAAAATTAACAAAATTATATCATACAATTTACCTTTAGGGGGATTTCCAAGTAATTAGGGCAAATTTAGGGGTTATTTGAATTTAATTTAGGCTAAATATTTTCAAGAGTTGGTAACACTGACGGAAACTAACCACAATTCGCGGACGTGTTTTGCTTATTGTGTCGTATGTGCTAGTTTTTTCGTGTGTACTTTTCTGGATAAGTACTACCTATTTTGTGATTAGTGTGGTGTTTATTTACGGATAATTATGCCTAATTTTATCAGTACAGTAATATCCAATACACGGATATGGTTTTGGCTTATGGAATGGGCGTTGGGAACTCTGGTGAAGCATTGCGTTTGTATCTGGACTATTTCGGACACCGCAATAATAACTATGTGCCCTCCCATGGTAGAATATTGTGAACGTAGTTCAGCGTTTAAGAGATCGTGGCAGTTTTTCCAATCGCAACGTGGATTCCGGTGCTATAGGTGACGTGGACGTTAGGGATTCAATTCTCGCTCATTTTGATGTACATCCTGAGGACAGTGCAAGAAGTGCCGGTCGACTTTTTGAAGTCTACAATGCCACCGTACACAAAATCCTAAAGAGGGATGAACAGCCGCGACATCCATTTAAGTTTACTAAGATGCAAGCATTATTGGTGGAAGATTACGAGCGCTGCATGGACTATGCACGTGCAAGACTGTGTGTGTCCGTACAGGAAAGGAACTTTGAACATTTAATTTAAAGTGTAAGTGTATTTAGTGCTGTCTGGTGATTGAAGTGGAAATCATATTGATCTCTAATGGAGGTGATAACAACGGCACATTAAAAAGGTAGGTTTTAATTTTTTTTTAGTACAGTCAACAGCATATCATGCAAAGAGCAGGAAGCACTTTGGACTTTGCACCGGCTTTATTTCGTAGGCGTAAGCGCTAATATCGAGTTGCTTTCATTCACCGTGACGTGCTATTGACCGTACATTGTGGAACTCTGATTAAAGATGGTACTCGTACACACTGTCCATTCTCACTCACCTGAGCGAGAATTTATTAAATTATTTTCAAAAAATTAGGCATTGTTGATAAATAAAAATATTAAATACCTACGCGTGTGACGCGGTCAATGAACGCGGTCAGTGAGCGGTGACCCACGCGTTTAAATTTAAGGCGATGCGATCCGTTCTTTTTTATTTCTTATTTTCAAAACTCTGTTATTTATTAGTTAATTGAAAAACTGATACAACAAATCTGTTACATTTGCGATACATGATAACCCATTAAAGCAGGTGTTCTATTTTCATTTACACCCTGTATATAAATTACGTGTCACGTTGTTTGTCCGCGATGGACTCCTAAACTACTTAACCGATTTTGATCAAACTTCGTAACTATCTGTTATTTGATCTAACTTAAAAGATAGAATAGGTTTAATATATATAATTTTAATTTATAACACAGCAGCGCGTGGCTGGGTCAGCTAGTTTCATATATTTTTTTCATTCACTTGTCAGCCGAGTCGACTTCTCTTGTATTTTACTATTAAAATAATTTATCTTATAAGATAGCACTGAAATAAAGAAAAAATGCAAAAATATATAAAATTATAAAACTGAATGGCTGCTTCATCTTAATCGATTGCCTAAACATTTGTAAAAATATTGTTTTCGAAGAGGATATTCCTCTCATTGATGTGACAACGCAGTAACGTAGGTCACTACAGCGTAAAATTGGAAAAGTACTAGAAAATTTCGACAGGTGTTCACAAGGCTCGGTAGCTCAATTGTGAGAACATTGGACCGTAATTCCAAAGGTTGCGTGTTCGATTCCCGCCTGAAAATTCACTTGTGAGCCGAGTCGATTTTTCCTAGTATTTTACTATTAAAATAATTTATCTCATATATCTTCTTTGTCCAAAAGCTGATTTCTGACCAAATTACAAAATTTGCATTACGTTTCTTTTTTAAAACTGATTAACAGTTATTTTAATGATGCTTATGTAATTTATTGCTCTTTGTCTGTTGAAGTGACATCATGATAGTTTGGTTTATGTTATGAAATAGTTGACATAACTCGCCTCTGTTTTTCGTTCGTATCAAAATTTCATTTTGAAATAGAAATTTTGAATGTTTGTTGTAAATTTGATTTATCATTGTTTTTACGCCATATCCTGCTTCAGAAACTTAAAACCATGGTTAAAGTCCGAGGTTCAATAATACTAATAATTACTACCAAAGTAAGTACTATAGGGCTTGTGTTATAGACACTAGGCTAAAGGTTATACATACATATATGACACATGTGTCATACATATTACACATACATCATAGACCTGATGATGTAGTTAGCTCTTTTTGCAAATAATAACAGTAAAAAATCAACCATCATCTTAGTTATCCTGTGATCACGGCTCCTGTAAAGGAGTCGAAACGTCAGGATTAAATATAAAATGAAACATGCGCAAAAATCCGTAAAAAAGTGTTTTATTCTAATAGTTTATATTCATAGGAACACATATAAATACTAATGACTCAGGTACACATTCTCGTATTCATCACACAGACATCTGCCCATTCCGGGTCTCGAACCCAGGAACGTCGGTGTGAAACGCAAGACCGTTGCACCAAAAATGTTAATATTAGTGACCATGGAAGTTTTAAGCAATATACAAAAAACTTGCGTTGAAAAATAGCACTTTTTTTAAAAGACGACGGAACGAATCCCATATGAGCCAAGTGTTGCCAATAGGACAATTTTTCTTTGTTAATAGTTTTTCGCATATTTAATGTGAAAAGTGAAAATATTAAAGCAATGTTTCAGTTAAGATTACTGTACCCAATAATTTAAACATGTTGAGAAACTAAAGCATGAGATTCTGATGGTTTCGTTTTTAAAAGTTCACTAATAATTTTTTTAATCTAAAATTATTGTATAATAGGCTATTAACAGCGAAATTGGAATATCAAATCTTAGTCAAAATGTCAGGTGGAAGATTGGAAAAGTATTTTGCGGAGGTTCATTTAAGTTTGGTGAAATTCAGCCAAGTGTAAAGATTGTTATCCCGAAGGTATATTCAATTTCTTCACACTTCATTTGTCATTAAACTTCCACGATTGTGGAACTTGGTGCGTTAAGTTTTGCTCATAAAGTACATTAAGAGAATTCAGTTGGAGAGTTACAAACTGTATTGCAATATATAACGCGCTTACTGAACTAAAATCGTGATATTAAGTAGTTCTTACTTTGGTGCTAAAGTTGCAACATCTGCAATGACACATTTCTTCTAATTGGATCATATATTTCGGTATATTAATTAACTTGAGTACAAAAACTGCTGCTAAGGCTTTATATTCGAATGTTTTATTGTAGTTAATGGAAGAGATTACATCTGAAATGTACTAAAACCTTTGTATAGACGCGAATTAGTCTCTTAAAGAGTCAAATTTATTTCTATGACTTTCTAAGTAAGTAAGTAACACTACATGGCAGTATATTGAAAGGCATAATTATAAAGGCATAATTTGATATAATTTGCTACTCTGAAATTTATATTGATTTTAACTTTTGATATTTTGATTTTATGCCAAAGTAAATTAGGAATAATTTATGCGAAAGGAAGGAATACTATAAGGGCTATCCCCTACCTTACTATATTAATTAACCATAGTATGTAACCAAAGTATTTAAATTGTTAAAATGACATAAATTAAATAATTCATCTATAAGATAAATAAACAAATAGTCAGTCATAGATAAATCAATGAAATAAATAAATAATTTTATGGAAAATTAAATCAAAAAGAAAAAAAAATGCGGAAGAAAGGGATCCCATTACAAGAGCATCGCAGCTTTAAATCGTTCCTTAATTTAATGTTAGACATTGTTTAGTGCAAAATGAAGAACGGGCGATAGAGCTGCAAGAAATACAAAAAATATTTTTGTCTCGTAGTTACATGCAGTTGTTTTAGTGTGTTTTGGTTACTATAGTCATAACCCTATTTTTCATTATTATCTTCTTTTACTATTTCTCAAACATAAATTAATTAGATTTCATTGGACGATTATCGTCATCTTACTTGTTTGATCATTATATTGTATGTAATTGTAGAGTAATTCCTACCACAGACTTTTCCTCAGTTCTACGATTTCTGTCGAGTCCTGTCTTGGACGGTACATTGATTTATAAGCAAAATAATAATTCCTGAATTATTAAAAGGGTTGAATGTATCGTTACCTGTAGGTGTTTTAGAATGACGATAAAATTATTTTCAACTATCCGAAACCTTCTAGGTAAAAATTTAGTTTTGGTTCGAGGCACTAGAGTAGGTAGGTAGAGGAGTAGGTAGTTTTAGATCATGAAAAGGAGAATGACCACTGTAAGATGAACCCTTGCCCCACTTAAAAATGGTTATGTCCAACAATGGTCTAGCGCGAATTTAGTTGTTATTATGATCTAGTATTTGTAGAGACAAATACATTTTTGTTAAAAGGTATCGTTTCATCGTTATTTATATATAAAAAAGCCTCATTTTATTTTTATACATGTGATGTGTTTTTTTGTTATTGTGTTATAATAATTGTAAATGTCACTTCTATTTCGATATTTTTGGTGAAGTAAATAGGAAATAAATTGAAGTTTTATTAGGTAAATTGAAGATTTTAATAATTTAAGTAGAATGTTTTGCAACGGCAATGATAGGTCGACGATTATGTCTTTGAATACGCGGTAAACATTATCCACAGTTGATCCACCGCAACATGATATCAATTATTGTAAAAAACGTAGAAGATTAATCGTAGTCCCGTAGAGAAATAAGTCAAAAAGTCGAAAAATCTATACATCTATACATATAAATAAAA
Organism: Calamotropha paludella; assembly: GCA_927399485.1. Lineage (NCBI taxonomy): Eukaryota > Metazoa > Arthropoda > Insecta > Lepidoptera > Crambidae > Calamotropha > Calamotropha paludella. Next base: position 20,894,351 of record OV656817.1, on the reverse strand, counting down.
TTGGAGTGTCTGTTTGTAATATTGAAATAACCGTCTTTTACTACATGCATATACGGTACATACACCAAAATAACATGTTTTACAATTTTTGTCGGTCTGTGTGTCTGTTTGTTCTGGCTAATCTCTGAAATGGCTGGACCGATTTTGACGGGACTTTTATTGGCAGGTAGCTGATGTAATAAGGAGTAACTTAGGCTACTTTTATTTAAAAAAAATTCTTCTATTTTAGAAAAATAAAGTAATGTTGCAATGTTCCACGCGGACGAAGTCTCGGGCGGCCGCTAGGATTAAATAAATACAAATAGTACAGTAAGCAACGAGACAAGCAACGAAGGGAACTGCAACGAAAAAAAATAGATGGCGCCACAGCTAAGTTGTCAACTGTCAAGATGCGTTTTGTATTTTTCTTCTTAGTTAATAAATTGGTTCAATGTAAATAAAAAAAATCATTAAATTGTTCACTATAATTGTAAGAAAATAATAAAAATATACGAAATCCAGAATAGTAATTTTAAAATACGTTTTATGATTATCAAAACATAAAAAAAATATTTGTATGGTATGTATGAAACGCTCTCGTGATTATCGTCATGAACGGACATTTTAACAACTATATTATATTGTTCAAAAAACCTTACCTTTATATTAAGTCAAAATATTTTCAAAAATAGATTTTCATTTTATGAAGTTATATTGGAAATATGGTTTTGTTGGACTTAACTGAGGCAAAAACGGTCATCCTCCTTTGGGAATTAATTTTTACTTGCGCGAGCAGATTGTTCCGCCTCGATGTGTTGTATAACTTTAACATTCTTATTCTTTTCAAATGATCCGTAATGAACTGAATTAATCTACCTATATCAATAAAGATGTGATAAGATAATGCTTTTTATGCAATATAGCGGCCCGTCCTGGCTTCGCACGGGTGGACAACATTAGCGTGACAACAGCGTGAATGTAGCTTTCCAATGGTGAAAGAATTTTTGAAATCGGCTTAGTAGTTTTTGAGTTTATTCATTGCAAACATACAAAAATACAAATCTTTCCTCTTTATAATATTAGTGTATGTAGATAAGCATTTACAATGAGTGTTTTGACAAACAGCTACGCGCCGCGCCGTGGCTTCATAAGCCACAATAAACTCGACAAAGGCTGTTTTGTCCTTTATTATGTGTTGCATTACATAGTTATAAAACATTTAAGGAAACTCTTCTTGTATTACCAAGAAGTATAACTAAAATTCACTATTAAAACGGATTTTATACAGTACTATCATTACAAAAAAATATATAAGCAATGTTATTAGCGCCACGCCTTTGTCCATGACTGAATTTTTAAACTTTCAAAGGGTAGTTGAGTGAACTTGTGTGAAACTTGGTTATAAAAAGTACAACCTACTTACTCCAAAATGAGCCCCTTATTGTAAAGCCTGAAACGAACTTAGAACAGTAATTCATTTTTCACCTCACATTTTGACTAAGATTCAGTTCAATCTTCCACCTGACATTTTGACTAAGATTTGATATTCTTATTTCACAGTTAATAGCTTATGATGTTTCTAGTTAGACAGATATAGTCAAGCACAGATAAAGTTTTTGATAACACAAGTAAATTCAACATGACTCACTAAAATGTAGCCTTCAGTGGTCGCATTAATCCAATTTAGGGAATAAATATTGCTCTATACTCTGTTGGACGTAGTCACAAGGAACCCCGCTGAGACCTTAATCTGATCAAATTGACGGAGTGGCCGAAAATGTCGGAAGACTGACGTCTTCACGTGATCAATAATGGAAGCTCACAAGACTGATGAGTCAAAACAATGTCATGAAAAAAATTAACAAACAACTGCAAGAGCTAAAAATACATTTTTTTATTAGTTTTGTTATTCCGCCATCTTGACATTAATTTTGAGGTTAACTCGGTTGATTGTCGATCTACTTAGTTTTTAAGATATCATTCCGTGACCGTAATTCTTTATACCTACACTAATCTGCAAAAAATTGTACACAGTTTTATCGCAATATATTTAATTTTATTGAATTACTTCGCTTAACAGTTATTAAAGATATTTTTAAGTAATCAATAAGAAATAATCCTACATTGGTTATTTACTAGAAAACCATTGAGAATACCTAATTCCTTGTAAACGCCAATGAAAACTTTTAATTTTTATTATTTATAACCAAATTACGTACGCGCATCGAAGGAGGAACGCTTACGCGGTGACCGAATTCTATTGCCGTGCGCCGACATCGAGGTCAAGCAGCCACGAGTTGCCGACGCTGCATTTCCGTTATAATTAATAATTTATATTTTAATTGTATTCTGTTTTCTTGCATCGAATCAGACACTAGGTTATTTAGATTTAATTTTCCTTTTGTAATTTTCTAAAGTAATTAAATTTATAAAAAGTTTTTGGTTTTTTTTCAATCACTCGGCTGCAGCAAACGTAATTGGCGCAGTCGGTAGGATCCTCGCGGGTTGGTTTGCGAGAAATTAGGGATCTAACTATAGAATCAGTGATCGCATATCGCCTGGGCGGCTCCCTAGTCCCGTTGACCGAGGACCCAGAATCTACGGACCTGCTGCAGACCAGAGGATAATCCAAACTTCGATTCCAGAGAGGAAACCAGAGATGCTGTATATGTGAGTACACTTGAATTGTTCTCGTGTTGCTTTCCTTTAGTCCATAGTTCCTTGTTCCTTAAAGTATCAAAATTTTTTACCCTAGAGATTTTAAAGTGCGGCAACCTGTATCGCAGCAGGCTCGCCAACGTGTTTTAGATTTAAATAGAAATATAGACGTAGATTTATTCATGGCAACGCCATCTAACCCAGCATCCAGGGCTGAAAGTGAAATTAATTATAGAATGGATACAGATATAATTTTTAAGGCCCTTCGCCTTGTACCGGAGTTCGATGGGAACCCAAATATTTTAACCAGGTTCATTAATATTTGTGATCGAATAGTAAGCGAATATGTAAGGGAAGGCCAGGAATATACCTTTAATAATGTTTGTTTATTGAATGGAATACTTAATAAAATTTCGGGTAATGCCGCCTCAACTTTGAATTCTAACGGTATCCCGGATAATTGGTTAGGAATAAGAACAGCATTAATCAATAATTTTTCAGACCAACGTGACGAAACGGCTCTTTACAGTGATTTATCCCTGGCAACACAAGGTAATAAGTCTCCCCAAGAATTCTATGAACATTGTCAAACCCTGTTTAGCACCATAATGACTTATATAAGTCTACACGAGACAGTTAGTACAACCGTTGAGGCAAAACGTACTCTTTATAAAAAAGTAGCTATGCAAGCTTTTGTAAGGGGATTAAACGAACCTTTGGGATCTCGTATCCGATGTATGCGTCCTCCAACTATAGAAAAGGCTCTCGAATATGTACAGGAAGAACTTAATGTTATTTATTTACAGCAACGTAACGATGTACCTAAAACTTCTCATATTCCTAAGTTGCCTCCACAGTTACCATCATTAGTGCCTCCACAACCACGACCTCATTTTATGCAAGCACCTATGTGGCCAGCGCCGGTAGGGCAACGCGGATTTCAAACACCTCCTCAAGCTTTTAAGTTTAACAATCAGCCAGTTCATTATCAGCAACGTATGGGCCCGACTCGCACGCAACAAATGTTTCGAGCTGCACCCCCTAACTATAATCCCCAAAGCAACGTTTTTCGTATTCCCAATAGGATGAGTGCTCCCCAAAATACAGCCCAAAGACCTATGAGTGGAGTCCAAAACTTTACGCCTAGACAATTACCTCACACTTTGATGACAGGACATGACTGGCGTAAATCCGGGAACCCTCCACCCTTTAATTATTTTAAATCCCGTGAAATGAACTTTAACGAGTTTTATAATTACGACGGATCGTATTACCCTACAGAGTACAGTGACGAAACCGACTATACTTTTTACACCGGACCATATGACTATGACAGCTATAATGACAATATGTACACTATGATTGACCAGAATGAAACCATACCCGATAATACTGACATGACCGACACTAGTGAATCGCAACCAGGACCCAGTAACCCTAATCAGGATTTTCACAGGAATTCGTTATCAAAGAAACCAAAATAGAAATAAATCTTCAGACCCAAAGACAGCTTCCATACATTCAGATTTCTAATCCACCCTTGAAACTATTAATTGACACAGGTGCCTACCAGTCTTTTATCAGTCCTAATGCTGTCGAAAAATATTATCAAGATTATCCACTTAATTACGATCCATTCGAAGTGACGAACGTACATGCCACTAGCCGTAACGAATATTCCATAACGCTACCTTGTTTTACCGAATTCAATGACAACGACTTTATGAAACTATTCATTTATCAGTTCCATGACTACTTTGACGGTTTAATAGGACTAGACCTCCTTACTAAGTGGGAATCTAGAATAGACTTGAAGGACAAAAAGCTTGTAACCCGATCGTCATCAAACCCAATTAAAATGTACAATTCGTGCAACGTAAACCTCTACGAGGATATTATTCCCGCGCAGTCATCAAAGCTAGTTAAAATCCCGATAGACACTAAGGATGGAGAAGTTTATATTAGAGAACAAGTGATATGTAGTTGTATCATTCATGAATGCCTTACTACAGTATCTAATAATCGCGCTTATATAGAAGTAGAAAACGCGACTAGTAATGACATTATTTTTTCGTTAGACCGACCAGCACATGCTGAAATTTTTAATGTTAATTGTGAACGTTCTAACCAATTTAAGACACGTAGCGAAGATGTAATTTCTCGACTACGCACTGACCATCTAAATGCGGAAGAAAAGGCTAACCTTGTAGCTCTCTGCTCTCGTTATTCTGATGTGTTTTATGTAGATGGAGAGCCATTAACTTTTACCAACAAAATAAAACATCAGATCAGAACAACCGATGAAGTACCAGTTCATACTAAAAGTTACCGATATCCATTCATACACCGACAGGAAGTTCGCGAGCAAATAAATAAGATGCTAGAGCAAGGCATAATAAGACCATCCGACTCAGCTTGGAGTTCTCCAATATGGGTTGTGCCAAAAAAAATTGACGCATCGGGCAAGCAAAAGTGGCGACTTGTAGTTGACTTCCGAAAGCTCAATGAAAAGACCATAGACGATAGGTACCCGATACCAAATATAAATGACGTCCTTGACAAATTAGGAAAGTGCCAGTACTTAAGTACTCTGGATTTAGCAAGCGGCTTCTATCAGGTAGAAATGCACACCCAGGATATTCCTAAAACAGGCTTCAATGTAGAGCACGGGCATTACGAATTCCTTCGTATGCCTATGGGGTTAAAGAACTCACCATCTACCTTCCAGCGCGTGATGGATAACGTGTTGAGCGGCCTTCAAAACGAAATATGTCTCGTTTATCTTGATGACATAGTAGTTTTTAGCACCTCGCTCCAGGAGCACATCCTTATCCTGGAAAAGGTTTTTCAAAGACTTAGGGAATCAAACTTCAAAATACAGATGGACAAGTCTGAGTTCCTTAAGCTTGAAACGGCTTATCTTGGTCATATCATCGGTAAAGACGGTATCAAACCGAACCCCGATAAGATTACTGCCATCCAAAAGTATCCCATCCCAAAAACACCCAAAGAAATTAAACAATTTTTAGGACTTCTCGGTTATTACCGAAAATTCATCCCTGACTTCGCCCGAATCACAAAGCCTCTAACACAGTGTCTAAAGAAAGGCAAGAAAATAACCTTTGATCCAGACTATGTAGAAAGCTTCGAGAAATGCAAAACTCTTCTTACAAATGATCCCATATTACAATACCCTGATTTTAATAAAGAGTTCCATTTAACCACAGATGCTTCGAATTTCGCTATTGGAGCTATACTATCCCAAGGACCCATAGGAAATGACAAACCCGTTTGTTACGCCTCCCGCACTTTGAATGACAGCGAACAAAATTACAGTACAATTGAGAAGGAACTACTTGCTATAGTCTGGGCTACTAAATACTTTCGACCATACTTGTTCGGTAGAAAATTTAAAATACTGACTTACCATAAGCCCCTGCAATGGATGATGAATTTGAAAGAACCAAATTCTCGCCTTACCAGGTGGCGACTGAAACTTAGCGAGTACGACTTTACAGTTATTTATAAAAAAGGTAAAAATAATACAAATGCTGACGCCCTTTCCCGTATCGAAATCCACAATGAGGAAATAGACTCAGTAATAGAAAGTCTTAAGGAGCTTAGTTCACTTATAGGAAATCCGTCTGAAACAGTGCGTTCGAACCCAGATCAACGATCATCCACTGAAACAGCTCATACTAGCGGTGAACATCCTATTCTAGAAATACCCATTGTAGACGAACCCTTAAACAAATTTAATCGCCAAATATTCTTAACTGTTGTAGGAGATATAAAACGCAGACCCATTGTTACCAAACCCTTCGAAACACATACCAGAATAGCCATTCAATTATCTGAAACTAATTTAGAAGAGGGTGTAGTTAGCGCTATTAAAGAATATGTTAGTCCGAAAGTTAAGACCGCTATTATGATATATCCAACCCTCGCTATGTATTCAATAATTCCCATACTTCAGGAAAAAATTCGAAGTTCAGCTATGAATCTAGTACTTACCAAAACAGAGCTAGAGAATGTTAAAGAATATTTGCGTCAGCAAGATATCATTCGTCTTTATCACGAAGGCAAAACTAACCATCGCGGAATAACTGAAAGTTACCTAGCTCTATCCCGGAAATACTATTGGCCTAAAATGAAGGAACACATAGCAAAATTTATCAATGAGTGCACTGTTTGCGGTCAAGGTAAATATGACCGTAACCCTGTTCGACCCCAATTTAATGTAGTTCCTCCTGCAACTAAGCCGTTTGAAATAATACATATGGACCTGTTCACAGTTCACAACGAGAAATACATAACCTTTATAGATGTTTTTACAAAATATGGTCAGGCCTATCATTTACGTGACGGCACTGCAGTTAGTATTCTTCAAGCGTTGTTAGCATATTGTACCCATCACGGAATACCACTTACTATAATAACTGACAACGGAACGGAATTTACTAACCAACTTTTCGCCGAATTTGTGAGACTCTATCAAATTAACCATCATAGAATACTCGCACACTCCCCAAACGACAATGGTAACGTAGAGCGCTTTCACACCACTTTACTTGAGCACCTCCGTATCCTGAAACTACAGAAAAAGGACGAACCCATTATTAACCTTATGCCCTACGCCATAATTGCATATAATAATTCCATCCATAGTTTTACAAAATGCCGACCCTTCGACCTTTTGACTGGACATTTTAATCCTAGAGACCCTATTTCTATTGATTTAACGCAACACTTGTTACAACAATACGTTCAGAACCATAGGGAACAGATAAAAAAGGTTTATGAAATCATAAATGATACGGCCCTTGCACATCGCACTGCATTAATTGATAACCGCAACAAAAATAGGGAACCTGAAATAGAGTATACACCCACACAACAGGTATTCATTAGAAACCCCACTGCTAATCGGCAAAAAATTGCTCCACGCTTCACTCAAGATACAGTGCTAGCAGATTTACCCATTCACATTTATACGTCTAGGAAACGAGGCCCCATCGCTAAGTCACGCGTGAAACGAGTTCCTCATTCAGCTAAATTGTTACAGAGTAATCCTGATACTGACGAGCCAAATGATGCAAGCTCAGGAGATAAAACTTGAAAGCTTAGCTGAAGGACCAGGACTACTGCCTTACAGACTTGGGACAGCAAAACTTACTGAACAATATCATACATTCTTACAGTACATACGACTGGACGAACTAGAACGTAACATTAATCTCGTACAAAATCAGTTACAGACTTACCGTTCCCGACTTCCTAATGACACTTACCTCTTGTATGAATTACAAATAGAATACCTATCTAATAAAATTAATACTGCACTAACCCAATTAGAATCCTTAGAGCCAGACGGTCGCGCTAAAAGGGGACTCATTGATGGTTTGGGATCGGTAGTAAAAAGCATTACCGGTAATCTGGACCATTCAGACGCTATTCGGTATAACACACTTATTAAAGAACTACAAACTAATCAAAATAAAATTGTATCTGAATCCAACAGCCAAACTAGTCTTAATAAGGAATGGATGCTCAGGTACCATACAATCCTTAACAAAATAGTTGAAAACCAAAGTAAGATAAATTCCACTCTTGAACTTTTACTGCAGAAGGACGCGTATAGGGAAAGTAGTTTAATAAAATATGCTAAATTTGCTCAGCTGTTAGATATACTTAATGAAAATATAGAAGATATCGTAGTAGAACTGTTAAGAATAGAGAATATGTTAGCTTTTATCAGAGTAGGTACGACACATCATTCTATGATTACTGTAGATGTTTTAAAAACTATGGTCAATAAATTAGATATACTATATAAAAAAGATCAAATCTTAAAAATAGCATATAGGGACTATTATGATGTCATCAAATCGGGTTATTATTATGTAGGAAAGCAGGTAGTAGTAGTATTTAAATTTCTTATAGTTTCTAGTAGTGAATTTAGTTTCTATAAGTTATCCCTAGTTCCCAATAAAGACAAACAAATCCTTATACCTCCCCTTCCCTTTATAGCAACGAACGAAAACTCATTCGTGTACATGGAGGCTGAATGCCCGAAGCTAAGTTCCTGGTATCTCTGCGAACGAAAGATAAGTACTCAGCTGCGCGCCCAACCAGATTGCATTCAAAGGCTTATCACTACTCAAGCTCTCGGTGAATCCTGTCAATTTACCTCTGTTTCTTTAGCCAAGGAAGCTCTAGAAAAACTCGATGACCAGCACTACGTTATATCGTTTCCCCATGCAACCAGGGTACGATCAATCTGCAACAGTCAAGATACTACTTTCTTACAGGGTAGTTACCTAATTACTATCCCACTAAAGTGCTCCTTACAGACTGCTGAATTTACCATCATCAACGATAATAACGAGATCAATGGCCAGCCCCTGAAGCTAATGAAGATTCCCTACAGCAATATAGGTAAAGATAAGCCTCACCAGCTGAGATTAGATTCCATTGACCTGCAAGGACTACACAGCATCCAGAACAAGATCATGATGGAGTCACCTCTGAAACTAGATCGGCTGCAGGAAGAATCATTTTATCATACAACTATTCCTTTCTACCTTGTAATCTCTTCAAGTGTTATTGCTCTTATCATAGCCCTTGTAAGCCGTCGTTTTAAGATATGGAAGTTCAAGGAACCAGATGTCCACATCCCAGCTACAACCAACAGGGAGCATATTTATGAAGATCCCGAAGACATCAGGAGAATGAAACGGGAAGAATCCATACCAGCGACATTTTCACTAAAAGTTCTAAAATAGTCGCTGATCTCGGGGTGGAGGAATTACGTACGCGCATCGAAGGAGGAACGCTTACGCGGTGACCGAATTCTATTGCCGTGCGCCGACATCGAGGTCAAGCAGCCACGAGTTGCCGACGCTGCATTTCCGTTATAATTAATAATTTATATTTTAATTGTATTCTGTTTTCTTGCATCGAATCAGACACTAGGTTATTTAGATTTAATTTTCCTTTTGTAATTTTCTAAAGTAATTAAATTTATAAAAAGTTTTTGGTTTTTTTTCAATCACTCGGCTGCAGCAAACGTAATTACCATCTTGTTTACTCAACATTATTTATTATTTATTAGTTAAGTTTAGTTCGGGCGTCCGAGCTATCAGAGCACTCGTCCGGATAGTGAAAGGTCGTGGGTTCGAATCCCACCTGAGGGCTCGGAGGCGTAGTTGCTTTTTACACGCATATTTTATATCTTATAGAAATATTGCATTGTGAATGCAAAAAAATAAATTAAAATCATCATGTACCTATATCCGTTTTTTTCGTATCCATAACACAATTCTTATAGTGAAGAAGTTTGTGTCAAACATAGCATTTCCGACAACTTCTGTGAGCACGATCCACTGTGCATCGATGCGAGAGGCAGAATAGCTACCATTTCTCAAGCAATAATTAAAAGCCTTAGGGAAAATGGACCGAAATTTACCTCACGAGCCAAATACGGTTTGATTAGTACTAGGCGATGCAGTCGCTAAGCATAAAGCTACGGTAGCACCATATATTGGAGCGGAACGTAATACCTAAAAAAAAAAAAAAAAAATTTTTTTTGCTAATTTCAAAATTCGGGCGCCGTCACAATCTGGTCCTAAACTTGTTCATTCGATTCCACACAAAAAATATGAAAATCGGTTAAGAACTCGGGAAGTTATAGCGTAACAGACATCTCGCCATTGAAGCTGATCCATGGGAGCTTCGCTTCGTTCCGCTCCAATTATATTGATTATAACCATAATGTATTTGCTGGAGAGATTTCTACTAAGTCTCGTCTAAATAAATCATGTCAGCATAATAATAACACAAAACATTTTAAAGACCTATTTGTATTTATACCTATTCATATGTAAAATAACATTTTTGTGGCTTAAAGTCGCACTGTAACCTAAACAATACAAATAATAGTAGTGTCCAATTATGAAGTCTTCAGAAACAGTATGTAAAACAATAATTATGGCTAACTATAATTATGACATTAAAACTTATTACAGCGAAGATTAGTACATTAGATGTAAAAACTATGAGAATCAAATGGATACGATTCTAAAGTACAATTATCCGAAATTTTGAAATGATAACTACAAATTTGGCATAATATAATTCTCTCCTTGACAAATTCATTGTTCAATGTATACAATAACGCCTTAAAGATATCATTATACATTTAAGGCTGTTCCCTTTTATCATTGACTTAATGAATTTAGGCAAATTGTAGCTCAACGGACTAAGAACTGGTATTATTGTGATATCACTCCTATTTGCGTTCAAGATGACGGATTTACTGGGACGCCGCTTTTACGACAATTTATCTGAGTAGGTTTGTATGTAATTCAACGAGTCACAAGTTTAGTTGGCACAAGGTCGAAACTATTAAGCAAGTGTCCGTTTAGTGAAATACTATCGCTTCATTCATGTTTCAAATAATATAAACGGATGCGAATAGACATAAATGTTTGTACTAAATATATTAACCTCTACATAATGGAGGTGAATTTGATAAAAATACAATTAGATCTTTTTAGAAACTAGTTAAAATGGATTTTTTTGTTATATTTTGGGATTCAAAATTTCGGCGCTTTAGAATGCGCAGATATATCAGAGCCCTGAAAAAATATATAGTAATTCCGTTTAATTTAATACTATTTTAAGTGACCATGAAATTAAAAACAGTATAAATAAATAATGTTTAGAAATAGTCCGTACCTTTTTATATTAACATATTAACAATAAAATCTCCACAGCGATAAAAGAAAAATGCCACATCAACTCATTTAAAAATAAATTAAAACAGCTCCTCATTAGAAACTATTCCACTAAAGTTATTAGATCATATACCGCTATAATATTTCTTTAAATATTGAAATTAATTACAAGTGCAATATAAATATACATAAATAGAATCAGATTTACACCAACACTGCTTTCGAATGTGTCCGCACAAAACTTTAAGATTATTGTATATTGCTTCAGTGATGTTAATTTTTTCGATAACTGGTTGAAACTTTGTTCGAGTTACTATTTATAAAGGTACACCAAATAACAACAGAAACATGTTTAGTTCTTACACTCCCGCGCACATTACACATTTAAATAAAACCTTTTTAACGGATTTTGCGCATATTTGATATTATATTTAATCCTGTAAAGGAGTCGAAACGTCAGGATTAAATATAAAATAAAATATGCGCAAAATTCGTAAAAAAGTGTTTTATTCAAATAGAAACATGTTTTAATTTGTCACTACAATTAGTTCATATTTTAATGATACTGGAAACGGAAAACATAATCTTAATTATCGCAAAATGACTAAGGCTCCCTCTGGAGCTAAGTATATTGTGAATTAATCAAATACAATTAAGTTGTTTTAAATCGTCCAACAATTTTACGTACCACTCATTAAAAACTTCTGTTAATAAGATGAATATGTGCAAGAAACTCGTCAGCTATACTGCCGTCAATAGCATAGTTACAGTAAGTACGCTCTCGACTGTTTCAAGAAAAATGGGCTAAAAGTTTTGGTACGAAAATCTTCCATAAATCCTTTGTTTATAATCGGATCATGGTGACTGGAGCTTTAAATGAAAGAGGACCTTAGCACCTATATATTTTCCTACCAAAACTTTTATCACGTTTTTCTCGAAATCATCGAGAGTCTACTTACTGTAACTACGCTATTGACGGCAGTATAACAGAAGTAACGGCATTTAAAACATTACGCGTCGTCTCAATAACATAAAAAATAGTAGTGTTATTGTTTCATTCCATTGTTGATCACAACAAAGTCAACAAATATCTGTTTTAAACCAGCCTGAGAATAACTTACGTGTATTTGCCGTGTCAATATTTTGTAGAATTCTTTTATTAAAATGTATCATTTTGTAAGATGCCATTTAAAATGCAAAACTATATAAATCATAATGTTACATCTCTATGAAGTAGTGGAAAATTTAGTGGAATAATGGAGTGTTTAAATTGATATTTGCGTAATAACCTTTTATCCAACGAAAATAAGTTCTGGGGTCTATGTGTAAGTTTATAAACGCGAAAAGGTTACTGTCACGTTTCAGTTAATATTTGTTTAAGTGACCTTAATAGTACGAAAATTCTGAATTGAAACTATTAATTAAACTCAAATGTTTGCATATTTGAAAACACTCGTCGTCGAAAAGGAAGTTTTAGTATCAGTAAATAGAATTTAATTTGTCGTGACATAATTTCGTTCGAGTCCCGGAAGTGGCAGATGTTGGTGTGATTAATACGAACATTTTGTACCTGAGTCATAGGTATTTATATATATTTCTATGAATATTCCATATGTATGATATGTGTGTCTACCCGTTATCCTAGTATTTATAAAACAAACCATGCGGTGCTTAGGGTTAGGCTAATCTATAATCTCAGATCACAGTGGTTTGTGTGTTTGTCTGCCGCTCTTTTGTCCGCTCTTTTTACATTGTATCAATAACGTTACCATAGCAACGCGTTAACCGCAAGTAGTTCGTCTACCGAACGCTAGATGGCGCTAACGGAAAATATTTAATAATAGAAAAAAAATCAAGAATTTTGTCCACCCGGGACGAAGAAGCCGGGACGGGCCGCTAGTCTTTAATCTAAGAACACAAATTTGTTGTTTGTGTGTTTGTCTGTCCGCTCGTTTTCCCGCTTCTTTTCCATTGTATACGCGGTACCATAGCAACGCATTACCGGGTCAACTAGTTATAAGAAATATTATATTATCATTATATTCAATTTTGAGATGCCGAAATAACAATACAATCACAATAACAATCGTCAACATAAGGGGACTAGACGCTCAAAATATTAGCATTAAAAAACAAAAAAAATTCACTATGTTTTTTATTATTTATAAAGCCGATATAAGAAAAAAAATCCGCGATGATGGTGCGTACAACCGCGTCTAAATATCGGAGCCTCAAATAAAAAAAAAACACGGTAAAAACTCTGATTCCAATTCATACTAATGTTAGTGACCATGAACGCTCAAAATATGTTACTGAAATTGACTATTATAAATATTCTATTGGTTACCACTTGTCTATTTTTGCAATGTTAGTTAATCAATATAATTGTATTACGAGATAAAAATAAGAGTATATAAAAAGGTACTTTTATAGTTTCAATGACGTGATTCTCTTGGTTTATACCGAATTGACTAAAACTAGGTATCGAAAAAAAATACCAATAAATATCACATTAGAATACGGAAACAAAGCAAAAAGACATTACTAAGACATTTAAATAAATTCACTTTTAAGCAATTAGTGACGCATTTGTTTTTTACATTTAATCCTGGCCCCCTCCTCATTTACAGGAGCCGTGATACTCATCTTTGCCATCCTGTTATCACGGCTATCACGTGATAGGCGTGGAAGAGTAAGAAATAGATATAGGACTGAGACAGTTAATACGTTAAGTAATAGTGATATATTCGCCGTTGCATTTACGTGGCGTATTTTTTTTTAATTTTAATAATAATAACGAGGAATAGGCATCTTCTAGGCAAGCACGTCACATCCTAGATCGCATCTTCACTTATCATCAGTCGAGATAGTGGTCAAGCGCCTACCTATTTACTATAAAAAAATACCTTTTGCTGCCAATTAGTTTATTTATCACTTTTACTATAGAAACGCTAGTATATAGTTAGGTACCCTAGTATACATAATACAAGTCTTACAGTACTTACTTTGGGCTAGGCTAATTGGCGTAAAATATTTATTTATTATTTAGTTTTTACAGTACTTACCGGTGAGAATCCTCTGCGTAAACTAACTAATGACGCATTTGAAATACTTTAATATAAGGCAACTTGGTTGATGTTATAATGGTTATAAAAGCCATAGTAGAGGGTTCGAATCACACTAGAATTTAGGAGAAAATAAAAAAAAGGTATCTATTTTTCATTTTTGTTAATAATAGGTACCGTAGCGCCCTACACGCGCTCCGGGATCTTTATCTCGTTATATTCAAACGGGTTATTTCACTTTATCATTAATTCGATTTATTTTATAACTGTTCAATACAACGCCTCAGGTTACACTCTCAGACACTACTGGTGAATCTCTTATGTTCTCTAGCCTTCAGGAATATTCTATATTTTAAAACCTAAGGTGACATTCCTTGCCATAAAGCAAATATACGTAAAGAGGTGGAATGCGGTGTTAGATGCAAGGAGGTCACCACAGTACCTACTTAATATTTTATCCGCCGTGTTAGAGTGGTTTCATACCACTTTTCATGGTGACGCGACGATCTCCACAGGAGAAAATTAACTTTTCTGTTGTAGCTGGGCTCTAGGTGTTGTGGTGCTGTTGTTATTTATGATTTTAATAACATAAGTACTTTAGCTACTTAATTCAAAACAATGTATGTGATGGTAACCAATATTACTTCATTCTTTTGGATAAGTTGAGTATGTCTAATATGAGTTTATTTCAACTATTCTTGTTTAAAAAATTACTATCGCCTCACCCCATTTACTCTCATTGTATATAAACAGTACATATGTAGAAAGAAAGAAGAAAGAAAGAACATTTATAAAAAAAATACAAAAGTAAGAAAAAAGATTAAAACTAATGTGTATATATATATATGTGTGTATATATAGGGGAGAGTTGGTTATATCGTACTGCCATTTTAATCGTACCACTTCTAAATTTCCCACTTAATGGTTAATTTTTTCAACACTAGCAACACCAAATCGTGGCCCTGGGCAACCCCCCGCCACCCGCCATTTGCAATTGATGTGAGTTGATAACTGTGCGCGTGAGTGAAAAAAACATTTTTTCGTGGAAGTTAATGCTAATATTGTCGTTAATTTCAAAAGGATATTCTTCGTAAACACGGTAAGCTATGGACACGCAGTTTTCTTTATTCTATTGCAATTTTATACTAGATTATTAGTGGTTTTTGTTGCGTGACTAAGTTTTAAGGTTATGCCGGACTGTTGCTTTTTTTTTAAACTGGCCTAGTTCGCTAAATCGTACCACTTGCAGTTGGGTAAATTGTACTGGTACGATTTAGCCGACTAATCTAAAAGTACCTATATTTTACAGACTGTATTTGTATTATTATAGATGACGGACCCTGAAGCTAAAATTAAATATTATAATTGTTATAAGGAGGACCTAGAAAGAGCTATTGTGGCTTACGAAAACAAAGAATTAAGTTCAAACAAAATTTCAATTACTTATTCTATTTTAAAACCTACAATTCTACGGCATATAAAAAAGAAAAATAAGATTGCTTTTGATAGAATAATCCAAAAAGGGAGACCGGTGTGAGCATATTCTTCATCTCGAAACACACATGTTTGGTCTAACAGTAAGCAATATTCGACGTCTCGCATTTAAAATTGCTGAAATCCATAACATTCAGAATAATTTTAATAGAGAAAAACAAATGGCTGGCAAAGCATGGTTCTACAAATTTATGAAAAAGCACCCACAGCTAAGTGGGTGCTTTTAACACACAGCTAACGTTTTATCAACACCGCCAAAAATAAATTAAAAAAGAAGAACACTATACAAAAAGCTACTGAAATTACATCAAGCCCATATAAAAATCAACTAGAAGATAAGATAAAGCAGGAGAAAGTTAAAGTAAAGAAAGAAAAGGTTTGTAAAACAAGGAAATACCAAACAGTGAAAAAAGAAAATAAGATAATAGCTATATCCAAGGGCAAATGCAAAAGTTTTAAGAGGAAACGATCCCCTTCCATCACTAGTAGCGATGATTCAGAAGAGACACTTTTTATGGAATTAGATGATGATAGCGATGATGATCTCGAAATTATATGTGGAAAGTGCAATCGTTCTTACTATGATAAAAAGTGTCCAAAGGTTGATTGGATTCAATGCGTTCGCTGTCAGCGGTGGCTACATGAGACATGTACTTCGAATCCAGACATTTGCCATGATTGTTTCCAATAATTTTTAACAGAACTGTTTTTATTTTCACGTTACTTTATTAATATAGTTTATACTGTATTTGTTCTCATTATTATAGTACAATGTGTATTTAAGTAGTATATTATTCTATAAGAAAGCTTATAGATGTATTGATAACATTGTTCCTTTTTTACCTAAGAGTTAAAAATATATATTTTGGTTGAAAATTTTGCTGTCTTTAATTCAGTGGTACGACTTAAATACCTATGGTACGATTTAAAAGAGGGCGGTACGATTAAAACGACTAGTCGGCTAAATCGTACCGATGGCAGTCCTTCATAAAAAAGCATTTTTAAGGATGTTAGAGTAAACGTATGGAACTGATTTCTCTGTCTTAGTAAGGTAAAATATGAAACTTTATTTTGCATATCCATTAATTATTGTAAGTCTTGTCATAGTCGAAATATTTAAGTTAAAGTAAAAAGTGGTACGATATAACCGACTCTCCCCTATGTATGTGTGTATATATATGTATATGTGTATATATATGATTGCTAATTTTATTATTATCGATATTCTATTAAAATGCGTCGTTTTTCTTTTTTTTTTCTCACTGATCTGAACCCTGTCAGAATAACAGCGCCTCTGTGTCTATTCTGCCCAGCTGTGAAGGACACAGAGGCAAAAATGCTGAGGCAGGGTATTTTGATGACCCCACACATTAGTTTTAATCTTTTTTCTTACTTTTGTATTTTTTTTATTTAAAAAAAAAATACAATTACCTTTTATTTTTAATCCTTATTTTTTTTGTTTCTTTGAGTGGGCGTGTGTCAATAAATGTTCTTTCTATATATATATATATATATATATATATACACACAAATGTAAACAAAAAATTATAAAAATCATACATATACAAGTTCACGTAAAAAAAATAAAGAATAAAAACAAAGAGAAATAACGGTAAATGAACCATCGGCTAAGCGGCAGGATGGCCCGATTCATTTGCCGTCACTCTACGTACCAACCGATACCTAATCTGTGATGTCATTTGACATGAATAAAAAGGGATCAATTGCCACGTCAGAAATGCCACGTAAATATATGTATTTCCGATAGTTGTTATGTACGGTACACACACACGATAAAGTAAGTTGGGTTTGCATCAATTCATGGTAACTGATTCGTTTGAAAGATCCTTATTTTTTGTAATTTAAGCATTTTGCTCATAGATATTTATCCCGAAAGAAATATTTTACTAGAGAGTAGAATTGCCTTTATACGAGTACTTTGTAAAGAATCTAATTATTTTTGAAGTTTACTCCTTAAGAATAAATTTTCAAATAAGGCCCCGGGTTCAAAGGAAATATGAAGAGTAAAATTTAGTTATCTCATGACAGCGTTACCTTTTTGTGCGCAACCTAACGTGAGCACCTTTCACTGTTATTTTGAAGTTCTGTTTTATTATTTTTTGTGCCTGTTCAAAGACAATCTTTCTTAAAGAGTAAACTCCAGTCGTGCATCCAAACTGACACTTTTTAATAATATTCCATTTTCGTAACCGATTCTAGAATAAAAGGGACTACTTCAAAGAGATATGGCTATATTAGTCATTTCTCATAACTGCTATATTTAGTTCTGTAAGAACGATATTCAACTAAACGTTAAAAGCACTTATTCAGTACAATACAATTTTATCCTAAAGGTTATCTACGCGAATAAAAGACTATTCACTGAATATATATTGAGGATAAAGATTTTTATGACAGTGGGAGGACAATAGGGAGTTTGGTTAAATGTGGCGTTCTAATAACTTTTAAGACCTGCTCAATGTACCCATATTTTGCAAATAAATTAATTTGAATTTGAATTTGAATTTGAATTTGAATGGCGCAAACGTTAGCATATTCGACCTGTAATTGAGGAACTTAGGTAGTAAGCAACTTTCGCAGAGATTTTCGACCGAATGGGTGACCAAAAAATTATTATTTTTTTATTTAATTAACTAATTAAAAGAGGTTAGCCTAACCCAATTACATAGTATGGTATGCATTAATTTATAAAACATATATATTTATTTCAATTAAACTAGATTTCCGGTAGTCAGCAAACACGTCAAAGGGTAAGCCAGTAAGGTGTGCATTTAACCGATTCGTTGCTACATACAATTACAGAAACGAAGGCTACGAGCTTGATTTACGTGAAAAATAAAGATAGTTTTATTCTGGGTTGATTTCCCTAAAACTTGATTTGAAGGAGTTATCATCGATTTAAAAATGATGCGGTTTCAGTGGCTAACGCCACATGCAAAAAAAGTGATGGCACGACAGACGTGTCATCAGCAACGAACCGGTTAATGCCTGAAGCTCCTTCGTGCCTCGGAAGGCACGTTAAACTTTTGGTACCGGCTATATTTGCAAAAGTAAGCATCAACCAAATCGTAATGGGCCAACATGGTTTGTTGATCTAATTTCTCACAGGTGTTTTTGTGTTCATGCATAGGAAATACCTGTGCACCAGTAGCGAGGACATTTTAAAGCTGACGATGATGATTGACAATGGGAAGCAGTATTACTTCGGAACACTTTTGTGTGCGTATACACACTAGCGCAAAAGTACAGATAATAATCACGACAATCTACATAAAAATGACAAATTTTCCCATATGGTATTGAACTCTATGTATTAGACTTTAAGTAGAAAATCGAATGTAGAAAAGAGGTCGACAAGTGCTCATACAATTGAGCCCATTTTTTGAGTTTCCCTTGTTTTAGCATAAAGGACAATGCCCATTCGTGGTATCGTCTTTGATCGTCGTTGTACTTAAATCAAATTTATGTCAAAAACTAAGTGTTAATTTTTCACGAAATGCTGTAAAATACTTTGCCATAACATCGACGGACAATAATCCACATAATAATTAGCAATGAATTCACTTCCATTTTACCGAGTATTTCTATTGGCACTTGTCTCCTCGGTATTGCCATTTTCTTTTCGACCGTATCGATTTGCCAAATATATGAAATCGATACACTATTTATTTTATTAAAATATCGAATTGGCAGTTCGCATTCTAGCATATAAAGTAATTAAGCATAAGAC
Source organism: Calamotropha paludella (assembly GCA_927399485.1). Lineage (NCBI taxonomy): Eukaryota > Metazoa > Arthropoda > Insecta > Lepidoptera > Crambidae > Calamotropha > Calamotropha paludella. The sequence continues at coordinate 20,874,666 of OV656817.1, read as the reverse complement.
ATAATGTGAAACTAATTTGTTACGAACGAACTTACTTACTAGAACTAGTTACGGCGCTCTTTTTTCCAATAATCTTGTTGCGTCGTGCTTTTAACTTTTCATACAGTTTTTGTATTGTGAACCTTTATAATTAAGTTAATTAAACTACCGACTGTGACTTATACAATTTTATCTACTCTAATACTATAATACAAAGATTCTAAAACTGAAAACAAAATGCTTATGACAAACATTACGTACAGGCCAAAAATAATAAAAAAAAAGTTTCATTACGATACAGGTCTTGTATGGACACCTGTAACATAATATAACTTTTTTATCATAACGATACACCTATACAACCTCCATCTGGACCAAGGAGGTTGAACCTCTACTTTAAAAAGGTTTCAATGAACGAGTCCGTGACGACGCAACACGCATGCGCAATCGATATTTGCACCTTGGCGCCAACATTTGACATTTAAAAATTTGTTGTTATATTCAGCGTTTTATTTGCAATATTGTTTTACGTATTATAGTATGAAAGTAGATAAAGTAGTGTATGACACTGTACATAACTTGGTCTTATAACACGAGTGTGTTTTAAAAAAACGAGCCGTAGGCGAGTTTTTTTATAGTATCACACGAGTGTTCTAACCCTTATTATGCAACAGTATCATAATAGTAGTTTATGATACTGTTGCATAATAAGGGTTCTTATAACATGAGTGTGTTTTAAAAAAACGAGCCGTAGGCGAGTTTTTTTATAGCATCACACGAGTGTTATAAGACCAAGTTATGTACAGTGTCATACACTACTTTATCTACTCTCATACTATAATATGTAAAACAATATTGCAAATAAAACGCTGAATATAACAACAAATTTATTTAAATGTCAAATGTTGGCGCCAAGGTGCAAACATCAATTGCGCATGCGTGTTGCGTCGGTCGTCGAGGACTCGTTCATTGAAACCTTTTTAAAGTAGAGGTTCAACCTCCTTGGTCCAGCTGGAGGTTGTATAGGTGTATCGTTATGATAAAAAAGTTATATTATGTTACAGGTGTCCATACAAGACCTGTATCGTAATGAAACTTTTTTTTTATTATTTTTGGCCTGTACGTAATGTTTGTCATAAGCATTTTGTTTTCAGTTTTAGAATCTTTGTATTATAGTATTAGAGTAGATAAACTACTATGATATGATTTATTATGGAATATATGCTTTATTATGGAATATATCACATTAACAAACAAGTAGACAATGTATATTATAGCCCATATTAGGCCCTCCGAGTCCGTCTGGATTCAAAGGAACTCGAAGTTAAGGAATACTATGATTGATGTCTATCAATCATAGTACGGCCCTAAACAGTGATGCCGCTGCCATGCAGTACCTAAAGTTGCATGACTTGTAGATGTGTAGACAATACATACATACGCATGCATACACGTCATTTATAGCTAGCATGTTGAAAAATAAAGGTATCCGTCAATCCATTGCCAGCATATTGTTTGCATGTCATTCGTATCTATCAATAAAATAAACGATCTTGCATGCATAACAACACGTAAAGCACGTCTATGAGTGCTGCATTGCCGTCTAGAGATCACAGATTCATCCAACAGTATGATGACAGATTTTATTCGATATACGTGTAATGTGATTCTTCTATGATCATAGATATATGCTAGTGTATTAGGGGTCTTATAAAGAAGTTAGTAGGTATATCTGCTATTTTTATGCTCTGAAAACGAATATATTTAATAAAACATAATATCAACGCACAGATATTAAAGTTATTCATATAAACTTGCATTTGGCAATCATAATCGATACATAATTGTTAATGATTTAGAAGACTGGCAACAATGGGACAATCGGGTTGGATGAACTGTCAAATTGGTATAGTCAATTGAGTGTTGTGATGAAAACCTTAATAGTCTGAAATATTATATCTAAATTAGTATTATTCAAACTAAAGCATTAAAATACTCGCACCCAGCTTACATCCAACCATTGTGTTGATAGATAAAACTTCAAATGTAAATAAAAACACAAATGAAGACCGGGAAAAGTGTTAATTTGATGAATTTTGTTATATATTTTTTTCATTTTATCCGTCGAACTATGGAAAAACTGTTTTTAATAATTTAATCTACACTTAGCAACCTAAAAATATAGTATAAAATCATCATGGAACAAAATTATTCAAAGCGATACCAAAGTCCATACTACGATGGGCATTGTCCTTTATTTGGCAGAATATTAGTAGGTATCATTTAATATGACTCGCTGGCTGGTAGTGGAATAAAAAATATGTTACTTTACTTCACTTGCAGTCAAATCAATTTATGCCTTTTGATTTTATGCTAAAGTAAATAAGGAATAAAAAATTGAAGTACAAACAACAGCACGCCATCTTACCACAAACTGTTTTTCTAATTGATATTGAATCCATATACACTCGGCGTCAAAAAAATCGCACCTCTAAGAAAATCACGTTCAAATGGCATTAACTCTGGATATGCACATGCAGTCGTATTAATTATAATTTTATTTAAAAGGTTACTTAATTAACTTAATAAAAAAACATTATTTTTCATTATCAAATAAAACCTAAAGCAACAAATAAAGGGTCACAAAAATTCTAAGGAAATTTTGCTGCTCGGGAGAGTCGCGAGTTGCGCTAACTTTGTGGGTATAAAGAGGTCAACACGGGTTCAATGTGGGTCATTCGCTATTAAACCGTTGAAGGGGACACACGCACTGATTTTACTGAAGAAAGAACATCTGGAAAATGGACACTACAGCTGATGAGGCCGCTCAAGTGGTTGCACTACTGCAAGCAGGGGTGCGGCAGTGTGATGTCGCCCGGCAACTGAATCTGAGCCGTTTTTCGGTTCGTAGAGTCTACCAGCGCTTTTTAGAGACCGGTGGCTATATCCGGCGACATGGGTCCGGTAGACGTCGCTGCACTTCGGAAAGAGACGACCGGTTCGTTGTGTCGTACTCTTTGAGAAATCGCTTCTCAAACGCTGTTCAGCTGCAACAGGAGCTCCAGGCAGTTCGCAGACGCACCGTGAGTGTATCCACGGTTAGAAGAAGACTGAAGGAGAAGAACATAGCAGCCCGCAGAGCTGCTACAGGTCCAAAATTGACTGCAGCGCACCGACGAGCCCGCTTGCAGTTTGCTCGCGACCACGTCGATTGGACCATTGAGCAGTGGGGAGCTGTTCTCTTCTCAGACGAGACACGAGTGTGTCTTTTCTGCAACGACCGACGAAGAAGAGTATACCGGAGGCAGGGTGAACGTTTCGCTCAAGCCTGCATCCAGGAGACGGTGGAATATGGAGGCGGATCCTGCATGTTCTGGGGCGGTATGTCGGCTGCCGGCAAAACCGACCTGGTCTGCGTCTCCCGGACCGGAGGTGCTCGCGGACAAGGGTCGCTGACTGCGCGCCGCTATATCACAGAGATCCTGGATGTGCATGTGGTCCCTTTTGCCGAATCTTTTGGCGAGGGGTTCACATTAATGCACGACAACGCTCGCGCACACACTGCAGCCATCGTGAACGACTTCCTGCGGAGGTCCCAAATTCCTGTGATGCAGTGGCCAGCGAGAAGTCCTGATCTGAATCCGATAGAGCACCTCTGGGACCATCTTAAACGTAAGGTTCGATCTCGGGATCCGGCTCCTTCGACTCTAGAGGAACTCCAAACCGCGGTGATTGAAGAATGGGGTCTTATCCCTCAAGAAGAGCTCCTGAAGTTGGTGAGGTCTATGAGGGACCGTATGGAAGCCGTCATCAGGGCAAGGGGGGGTAACACTAGATTTTGAGTTAATTTTAAGACACTTTTTGTACATTTTTTTTGTAAATTATCGATTATTAATTAGGACTTAATTAAGATTTTTTATTATTTTTCAAATTTTTATGCTTTTTGTATAATTTTAATTAAAAAAAAGATTGCACTTAATTGTTGTTTGATGCTCCTTTTTGTTACCTTTCTAATGATACCTAACACTATCCTCTATATAAGGTTTAGGAATTTTTGAATAAGATTTTTATAAGGTGCGATTTTTTTGACGCCGAGTTTATGTTGAATTTTGGGCTGAAAATCGACTGGAGAAATTTGACAGTTTTATATACGTTGATGTGCTTTTGACTGCAGCTGGGATATATGCATACTATAATTAAGAGAAAAAATTTACGATTCCGAAAATATATTTTTGGTGCATTAATTACTTGAAACGTTTAGAAAAAATATTTAAAACAAATAAATTATGTGCCAACCATTGACTGATATACCTACTACAATCAATGATGTATCTTCGATTGCGTTCAGTAATATACTTCAATAAAGAGGTAAAAAAAATCTTTATTTTTTTTTGTGTTTATGCATACATTATACAAAAAATCAAAAAGCTTTGGAAATAATTATCTGCTTGCAAGTAAAAAAATGTAAAAATAGCACTTTAGATATAAACTGTGGACAAACAAATGTGGTGACAAGTTTTTTTTTTCTTTTTAATATTAACACAGACTATGTTACCGTATCAAAGAATTGAATAATAACGGTATAATCTGTATAAGTTCTTTCATACTTAAAACATTTTGTTCTCATCCCAAATATACTAAAATAAATTAAACTGGTTACTCGTATTATTCAGGGTAAATAAATAAAGGACATTTTTATCACAAAATGTACCCACCTTGGTATACATTATTCTAGTTATTTTTGTAACCTCCTTGGACAGTTTTCTATGGGTTACTGATCTGAACTGTACGTGAGTGAGTAAACAATAATATATGGAAACATATTGGAAAACCGCGTTAGGGAATGAACAGTGTGCCAATTCCCATGGCGGTGCATTCAAGGTTACCCTAGTTAAAAATTTTCTGTTTAGCAAAACGGAAATTCAGTTTGAATTCGAATAAATGTGTGATAAATAATATCCTCTGAATAATAAATAATAGTCATAATCTTAAAAGGCTTCAAAACTTAAATTCTGTTTTGCCAGCAATATGCCTTTTGCCCGACGCTCTCCTATATTTTTTTCACAATCCCCTTTAATAATCTGAGATTTAAATGTTTTAGAGAGTAAAGTCCCATGTATCTTGTTTAATTTAAGAAAATGAAGTAGATCATTATATAAATTATTACCAACTGTTAAAAAATCTGAAATCACAAGACATGCAAAATGTAGACCAAAGTAAATATTGTTATTTGAGTAAAATTTTCTTTTAAGAAATCTTTGTTTAAAACTGATAGCATATCGACGAGGGAGTGATTTTAGAAAAATACATTTACCTAATTGTTATGAAACTAAAATCGGTATTGTATTTTTTATAATGGAATGACCCTAACGAATCGTCTGTCAAATCAAGTTCAATGGAGGTCATGTTCATCAGGTTCACCTATGGAAATGCCATGGAAGGTAATATCGATTTAGTTAAATTTTTGTGATGTAATAGTTACTGAATTCTCATATTAAGAAAGACAGCAAAATCCACTTATATGTTTTACTTGAAATTAAAAAAATAAGTAACAGTCATAATAAATATCTATATGTTGCTATACAATAATTCAAGATATTTTAATACATTCACAAAAAAACATGTTGACGTGAAAATTCTTGTGATAGATTAGTTACAAGAATATTCTAACCATAAAGTGTTACAGAATCTTACTATGAATGGTTTTAGAAATATCAACCACTATTAAGGTCTCTTGAAATTGGTGATTCTAACATTTTGTGTGACAACCCTATATTTTTTCTGTACTGTTTGATCAAAGGAGGTTTAGAGAAAAAAAATGATTCAATGAATCATCTAGGACTTTTTGGCGGGAGCGCGAAGCGTCACTTTAATGGTTTTGGTTTTCTTGTTAAATTTTGTGTTGTGGTTGATATTATTGTGTAATAACGGTGGATTATTAACCACTGAGTGTTTCTGAATATACCTACATGAGTGTTGGCAAGTGAAACAAAACAATGAAAGGTGTCTTTTCGCGCTCTCTCAAGAAGGCCACGAGGAGGTTTCAGTAAAACCCCACTTCCTTACTGAAACCTAGGAAATTACTCAAGAACTGGCAATTATACTTACATGACACTGGCTAAATGCACAAATCGTGCAAGCCACAAATAAAGAAAAAAAAGGAATTATCTTTTAACAAATGAAATAATAAAACCTCTGTAGTTTAAAAACATAAACACAAATATATAACTAAAGCTCCAACTAAGAAGAATAATAAAATCTCTTTCAATCACCATCATATAACACTAACACTTGTATCGAAAGGCTCTCGTAAAAATTGCAAATCTAAGGAAAAACCATTCCCTCCCCTTGAATTATCGGTTCGTTAGTGAAAGTATTCGAGGTGCCTACGATTTAATGTTATTTCTCCCTAGTGCCAGAATTATCACATGGAAAACATGTGGGGTGGATGAAGCCCTTCCATTTTTTCTTTTATCGCTAATATATACTGGATATTCAATAATACGGAATCTATTCCTTATATTGTATTGCACTTTTGAACTAGAATGGTTACCTACTACTCGTTTTATCGAAAAATTTGTGCTTTTAATATTAAATTTATTACAAAACAAGTAAAGAATGGGTAGACTTTCAATGTCGCTATGATATATTTTCTACGTATACAATGAAAGTTAATGTATAAAGAAAGAACACTTAATGTAGAAATTAAGTTACGCAAACTGAATCCTGAATTTGAAATAAAATATTTTTATGTAATATTATGAAAATTATACGTAATAAACGGGATAACTTATATTAATTTATCCCGTTTATAACTTATATTACTATAATGTTAGTTATCATGAAAATTTAAAGCAATACATTATTAAAATTGTGTCATTTACAACCATAAATTCTAAGATTTATTGGCGTTCCTTCTGTATTTATAATTAGTAATAAGAGATTCTTATTTTCCTTACACAAGTAATAAGTTAGCGTTTGGCTTTTACTTTAAAGTTGGAGTTTAGTTTGTATTTTTCATCCAAATTTAACACGTTGATTATTTCCGTTGTCATTAACATCTCTCGAGTAATATCGCTGACAAATCACAATTAGTTGTTATGAATTGAATGCGAGTAAACCACAACTCTTTAATACATCAATTTGGAAAATTAATATAATTTTTATACAAAAAAAATAAGGTTATTATTTTAGGAAAAGAAACAACTTTTTATAGAAATACTTCAGAACATTACTGCCAGAGGAGGTCATAGTAAGTTGCTAACTCTGTCGACGACACACCGCAATATTTAATAAGCACTAAAGCGGAAAATTGTGCAAGTTTATACAGGGTAACAAGTATTCGTTATGCATATAACTTCTTTCATCGAATTAGGTCCTTTGAGTTTGTTAATTTAAAACTCATCAGCTTCAATGAACTTTAAAAAATTAAATAGGAATTCCCACAGACAACATAGAGAAAAAAAAATGATACAGAAAGGAAACACACGATTCGTATGTTACGAATTCACCTCATCTGACAAACGAGGCTACATTTTTTTTCAATTTTTTTTTATATATTTAAACAATATAATCAAGTATAGTGCCTAGCATATAAGTTGAACCTGGTTTTGAAATCACGTGATATGCGCAGTAGTGAATAATGTACCTAAACTTGCTACTGCGCATGTCACGTGATTTCAAAACCACGTTCAAATATATATGCCGTAACTATAATATTAAAACAATTTTGGTGTCAATTGTGCTTCAAAATCCTTAATGAATTTTCACCATGGAAATTAAATAGAAACATTTACTCGTGTATAAAAAAATCAAAATATTAATAGTACGATTGCCTAAATTAGATTTATCTTGTTTCTACTACTTTTCGAAATGAAATATAAGCTTTGTTAACTACGGGATGAAATCAAACGGCTATGTAACTTTATTAATCAGTAAAGAAGTTAGAAAAGCGTAAAATAAGATAAGGAGTTACACATTTTTAATTTAATAAGACAATTTCCTGTCCAAGATTTCGTTTGAACTCCAGACGTGTCCTCATTATTCAATTGAACAATTTTGGTGCTTGAACTCTTGTTTAAAAGAATAAAGATTGAAGAACTATATAATTGTGATCAATTGCATTTTATATTTTTCATATAAAGATCACATTACCTCAGCCGAAAAATATCCAAGATGGCCTCTCCCAAAAATTAAGGATGTTAACGTTTGGCTGGCTCCTCGGTAATTGCAAAAAGGACATAATTCTGAAAATGCTGTAACCCATTTTTTGATCTACAGAAGGTGTATGGTGATTGTTTCCAGTATATTTAGTTACCTTCAAACTTAAAGGGTTAGTACTATTCTACTCTGCCGTACATCACGTAGAACACACTTGTGTATGTCCTTTGAATATTACAGGATTGGAACTTGAAATTTGAATTACATATTAATTATCATACCAATAATTTCTTTGCACCAACACTATTTTTAAAAGGAAAACGCTAAGGATCCTCAAGAAAACACTTTCTATGCAGGAAATAATGGGAATCCCTTTCCCACAGCGATTGCAGTTATGCTACCGCATACTTAACATCTATATAAAGTGTAATGACTCGGCCTATTTACTGGCACCATGACATCAATATGACGGGAATAATTTTAGGAATTGCCGGCGTTGGTTTTAACGAGCTCAAATGGTTGGTGGCGGTAGGCATCACATTGTCGTTTGATGCACGCGTCTCGTGTTCAAGCTTTTTAATAACTGGTATTTAGTCTAAGAGACCGGAGGAATAGATCGCCTCATCATGCCTCATTATTGAATTAATGTTTTTTAATTGAATTCTATGAGTTAGGTTCCTATTGGTAATGGCGATTTTAAAGGAACAGGTTAATTGCCATAACTTTCTTTGTAAAATAATAGAAGGCTCTTGTGCAAGTGAGTACTAAGTACGTATCCGTTTAGAGAATGTTTGCTAGAAGGTAAGAGGTTGAATTTCAGCTAAAGGAATTCTTTAACACCTTTTATTTTTATTTCTCAAGTTAGTTGTTTACAAAATCGAAATTAAGTTAGTAGATTGAAAGCGGATCAGCTATTCATTCTTCAGAAACAAATACGCTTGGTTACGCAAGCAATTTTAAAAGTCTAAAGATATTAAACGTTTTAATAAAAAGTTTCTTGTTTATTCATAGAATTTTCTTGAACTGTGACAAATTTCTATATTGAAGATGTTATACTAAGGGAGTCAAGTATAACGTATTCATGTTAGAATCACAAGTTACTGCGAGCTGTGGTCGATAGAAACCATATTGACGAATCTTTACCCACAAAATCTATAGGAAGCAACACGGCGCGTGAATATTGATGGGGAATACATTTCTATCGCGTGTCATTGATTTGGCATTGATGAGTAGCTCATTGATATATTACGGTATTTGGTATAGATGAATATGGATGCAGACAACCTTTGATAACACGTTATCAAAGGCTGTGGTGTCAGTCAAGACTCTGACTTAACTTTTATCGCAAATAAATACATGGAAAACAAAATCCAGGGGGGGAAGATGTCCCTCGGCCCCCCAGAAAACTCCGGAACATTGGAAATGTCTCACGTAGACTGATTTCTAAGATATGAGAATGATGTCCTCGGTCTTACAACCGTAAATTAATGCCTGTTGCATTAAATTACGGTAAGGTAATAGTTTCTTATCATCTCTGCAGGAGATCTCGTCTGTTAAGTCTATTAGGAAAAGTTAACACGGTAAATCATCAACAGAGAAATAATGCTTGAAGTCAGGTGATGATGAATATTTTTATATACTTTCTCCTAGATGCATTCCAAAAAAGTCAGAGTTAAGTTAGGTTAAATATCCACATGAAAATAAAGAAGTTTCAGTATCCGGTTAAAAGTGTTTCATTTAATTTCATTTTCTCATAAGTCGACGCGGAAACTAAATACTGTAATCTACTTTAGTGAATGAATGAATGAATGAATTTATTTATTCACAGAAAACAGAGTATAAGTATTGATTATAATTTGTAATTTTGTCCGTCTGTCTTGCCATCATCGGACATGTGAATGTTTATTGTACATTATATTAAAGCTAAAAATTATTAACATTAGTAAAATTGCATAAAATAGATACAATTGAATAAAATAAGTCAAATTAAATAAAATTGGTCATGAAATTTTGTCAAGTAATTATATAAATCAAATATTTATGTCCATTTTGGAGTCCAGAGTAGTGCAATGAAGATTCTAAATTTATATTGGAAATGGACTTTGTCTGATGATTATTGAAATATGATATTTCTTTTAAAATTTTATGAGTTCGTCTAGAATGATGAATGACATGATACTCTAGATGAATAAACTGATTTTGGTCACTAAATATATATTTTATTATCTACTCTCATTTGATATTTCATTTGAATTTATAGAATTGTATTATTTCCTCTTTCCCTTTTGCTAACATCGTTTCGTTTGGAAACAGATTAAGTATTCTCCGTCTTTTTCACGATAAAAACTGTCATATAGGGTTTGATAAACTTCATAAAAAGATATCTGATTATTTTTGGTTTCCCAGTATGGTTAGATTCAAAAAGAAGTATTTATCCCATTGTCTGGTCTGTATAAAATCACACCCCAGTCCAAACCAGGGATTGTTACACCCGATACAAAAAGTACCGGTACCATTTCACACCGTGCATTTAGATTGCACAGGCCCATTTAGTCAATCCACCGATAGTTATAAATACATCCTTTTAATAATAGATGGATTCACCAAGTTTTGTTTGTTAAAACCTTTAAAAACTATGACTGGTAATGAGTCAGTCAACACAGTTCACGGTTCTTTTACATTATTTGGTACACCTTCTCTAGTAATTACTGATCGTCGAACCAATTTTACTTCACAACAAAAGCAAACCTTATTTTGCGAATGGCATATAACGCATCACATGTTAGCTACCGGAACGCCTAGAGGCAACGGGCAAGTCGAACGGTATGTTAATACGGTAATCAACTTGTTAAGTACTACAGCTTCTAATTCATCAGACTGGCCGAGCAGGATTTGGAAGGTTCAACAAACTTTAAACATAACAGTCCAAAAATCGACCGGATTTGATCCTCTTAGACTATTAACAGGTCGTACTGCAAACTTACCGTGTATACAGGCTCGATTAAATGAGGTTACGGATGGTAATAAAATTATTTCATAGATATGCATAATGATCGTCTTGTTGCTCAGCAAAACCTTCAAAAGACTGCTGATCTATTCAAAAAGTGATTTGATACTACCAGGCGAAATAATTTAAATTTTGATGTCGGGGACACAGTTTACGTTAATCAAGACCATAGAAGGCACGACAAACTAAAAGAAAAATTTAGGGGTCCTTACCAGATTCTAGATGTTTTAGAAAATGATCGTTTTTCTTTAAGGGGTCTTGAAAAATTTAAGAAATGCAATTATTGCAATGGAAAAGTTACGAAAATGGTTGATCAAAACGCTTCTGTAGAAAATGAACTTGCAAATATTGATAATGAAAATGAACTTGAAAATAGTGATAATGAAAATGAATTTGTAAATATTGAAAATGAAAATGAACTTGTAAATAGTGATAATGAAAATGAACTTGGAAATAGTGATAATGAAAATGAACTTGAAAATAGTGATAATGAAAATGAACTTATAAATAGTGATAATTAAAATGAACTTTTAAATGGTGATAGTGAAAATGATTAATTGTGTAATGATTAACAGATAAATCACTTGCTGGATACCGCTATGCTTGGTGTCAGTTTGGTCTTTACTACCAGAAAGTGATGGAACTTGTACACGTCTAGGCATGGCAGTTGACTTAATGAAACCATACGTCAGTTTGGTCTTCACTTAATGTGATGGAACTGATGGTATTATGATTTGCTGGGTACCGCTATGTTTGGTGTCAGTTTGGTCTTCACTACCAGCAAGTGATGGAACTTGTACACGTCTAGGCATGGCGGTAGACTTAATGAAACCATACATCAGTTTGGTCTTCACTTAATGAGATGGAACTGATGGTATTATGATATGCTGGATAACCATGTGCTTGGTGTCAGTTTGGTCTTCACTACACCAGCAATTGATGGAACTGGACATGTCTAGGCATAGAGGTTTATATAATTAAGGAACAATAACTTGATCTCCATTAAAATTATAAAGCTGAAGGAAAATGAATAATATATATAAATTTATGAAATTTATGTTTTTTTTATATAATCCAAAAAGTACTTCGGGGACGAAGTACTGTCAGTATGGCCGTGTTAGTATTGAGAATAATTCAGGGTGTATTAATCATGTAACTTAATATTTAAATTAATATTTATTGATTAACTACATGACTTTATTGATTGATTTAATTCTGTACACTTTTTAGTTATATATTTTTCATAATTGTCTTTGATCTAACGTTGTATCTATCATAGCATGGACAACACGATCGGTCCACGTCACCTCTCCGCCAAGCAGTGGAGTGACGCGGTACCTTTATAATGCTTTGCACTGAGTCAGACGGTCTTCTTTTTTTTTGCTTGACTTGATAATATTACTAAATGAATGAACTGATTTTGGTCACTAAATATATATTTTATTATCTACTCTCATTTGATATTTCATTTGAATTAATAGAATTATATTAGGTATTTCCTCTTTCCCTTTTGCTAACACACGCATCTCGTGTTCAAGCTTTTTAATAACTGGTATTTAGTCTAAGAGACCGGAGGAATAGATCGGCTCATCATGCCTAATTATTGAATTAGTGTTTTTTAATTGAATTCTTTGAGTTAAGTTCTTATTGGAATTGGCAATTCAAAAAAAGGAACAGGTTGATTGCTGTAAGATTCTTTGTGATAGTAAAAGGCTCTTGCACAAATGAGTACTAAGCACGTATCCGTGTAGAGAATGTTTGCTAGAAGGTAGGAGGTTGAATTCCAGCTAAAGGAATTTTTAACACCTTTTATTTGTATTTGCCAAGTTTGTTGATGACAAAATCGAAATTAAGTATGTAGATTGAAAGCGGATCAGCCATTCATTCTTCAGAAACAAATACGTTTGGTTACGCAGGCAATTTAAAAAGCCTTAAGATATTAAAAAGTTTCTTGTTTATGCATAGAATTTACTTGAACTGTGACAAATGTCTATATTGAAGATGTTATACTAAGGGAGTCAAGTATAACGTATTCATGTTAGAATCACAAGTTACTGCGAGCTGTGGTCGATAGAAACCATATTGACGAATCTTTACCCACAAAATCGATGGGAAGCCACACAGCGCGTGAATATTGATGGGGAATACATTTCTATCGCGTGTCATTGATTAGGTATTGATGAGTAGCTCATTGATATATTACGGTATTTGGTATAGATGAATATGGATGCAGACAACCTTTGATAACACGTTAACAAAGACTGTTACCATAACAGAGTCACAACTATGACTTTTATCGCAAATAAATACATGGAAAAACAAAATCCAAGGGGACAGCTGCCTTCCGTTCCCCAGAAAAATGAATTAAAAATGCATGGTCTCTTTATTATGAATTGTATAAAACTCTAGAACATCGGAAATGTCTCACGTGAATTGATTTATGACATATGAGAATGATGTCCTAGGTCTTGCAGTCGTTAACTGCAACAGATTGTCATGAGGTAATAGTTTCTTATCATCTTTATAGAAGATCTCGTCTGTTAAGTCTGTTAAGAAAAGTTAGCACAGTACTTCATCCACTGAGAAATAATGCTTGAAGTCTTAAACACTTTCCGCTTGATGCATTCCAGAAAAGTCAAGGTTAAGTCAGGTTAAATATACACATGAAAATAAAGAAGTTTCAGTATCCGGTAAAAAGTGTTTCATTTAAATTCTAATAAACCAACGTGGAAATTTAATAATGTAATCTACTTTAGAGCAAAGAAGATTCTAAATTTATATTAGAAATAGACTTTGTCTGATGCTTATTGAAATATGATATTTCTTTTAAAACTGTATGAGTTCGTCTAGTATGATGTATGTCATAAAATGATGGTGTCCGAGGTGATGCAGCCATGAACTAAAGCAACCAATAAACAGAATCGAAAGCTTTTCTTTTTACTCATTACGCCATTACTATATTAATGACGGCCCGTCCCGGCTTCGCACGGGTGGACAAAATTCTTTATATTTTTCTAGCATTCAATATAGCCTATGCTACTCAGCGTGAATGTAGCTTTCCAATATAAAAGAATTTTTGAAATCGGCTCAGTAGTTTTTGAGTTTATTCATTGCAAACATACAAAAATACAAATCTTTCCTCTTTATAATATTAGTGTAAAAATTAACCAATCAACGTATATGCGCATCTTAGTTGTCTTAGAAACTTTTACGCTATATTACGATATGGCTACGCATACGTTACGTCAAATAAAGATGAAACTAAATTTCGATAATCAATAGTAAGAACTAAAATACGTTTAGTGTGATGAAAGGTTATTTAGTTCAGAAATCTGTTTAGGACTTAGTTTACTGATAAATTTGTGCTATGTTTTAATTCTGGAACGGGCTTAATAGTGACCCAATTGCATAAAAGCGTTCATTTTCCGCTCCATATTATTAATAAGATTATGAATACAAGCCCACGGGAAGCCATAAGCTCAGGAAGCGTTGAATTTAAGTAAAATTAAGTTATAATCTTTATAATAAGGTGTATGAACTCAAAAGCGTGTAACAAATTCGTTTTACGGTACATATTTATTACCTAAGTTATAATGGCAATAACAATGAATGAGATGAAAAGTAATATTTATATCTTTTTTATTTAATTTTATTAAAATGTTGTAATATATTTTCAGTTAAATAGTGTAAGTAGTTTAATGTCTGAAAATAATGTTAATGTCAACTGAAGTAAAAAAATCATAAGTAAATAAATACATTTTATTTCCGTTATTTAAGCGTTTTTTTCTGACTCATACTAAGTTATATGATTTCGCTTATTTCATAAATGTTACTCATTTTTCAAAAATCAACAAGTATTTCATATTATACATATATAAATAACTTATCAATCCACGTACACGTAAAGTTTAAAATTTAAAGTTAAATTGATATGATATAATATGATGTACTGTGACTAAAGACAAGATAATAGCATATAATATATTATTTATTTCTTATACTTGCGTGCACATTACACATTTAAATAAAACGAGTTATTTAGTTTTTGCATTTAATCCTGATCACAAGATGACTAAGGCATGGTCAGCATATATTTTCTACTACCTTAG
The DNA here is from genome assembly GCA_927399485.1 of Calamotropha paludella. Classification (NCBI taxonomy): domain Eukaryota; kingdom Metazoa; phylum Arthropoda; class Insecta; order Lepidoptera; family Crambidae; genus Calamotropha; species Calamotropha paludella. The sequence continues at coordinate 20,859,411 of OV656817.1, read as the reverse complement.
CAATATTTTAGTCAGAGACGTTCCTAACTGTTATAATTTAGATAAATCAGAATAGATTTACTTTGCATTTTACTTAGTTATTAAATTTTTACTAGCATTAACGGTGTATACTACTGAGTCTACCACCAGCTCGGAAATTGGGAGGCCTTACCGAGTTGAACTGACGAGAGATATAATTGGAGCGGAGTGAACGAAGTGAGCAAAGCTCCCATAGATCAGCTTCAATGGCGCAATGTCTGTTACGCCATAGCTTCCCGAGTTTTTAACTGATTTTAATAATTTTTGTGTGGAATCGAATCAACAGACTTAGGACCAGATTGTGACGAAGCCCGAATTTTGAAAAAAGCAAAAATTCTCATTGAAAAAACTTTTTTCTTTTTTTAGGTCCGCACCAATATATGGTGCTAGCGTAGCTTTATGCTTAGCGACTGCATCGCCTAGTATATAAGTTCATCATCCAAACATATACCCAAATGGGGCCTGATATGATATTAATAAAAAAGACATAAGCCCTTGGACTATAAGGAATATAGACTCTTTATTATACTTAAATGAACGAGAAGAGAAATCTTAAACGATTATATAACCATTGTGACTTGTGTACCGCTCATTGTAATGAAAGAAAAGTAGCGTTATATTAGGGGTTAAAGTATGAAATTGCCGATTTGTACTGAAAATCTATATTGTTTATTTTTTAAATTTTTAACAAATTTATTTAATCAAAATAGTTGCCATTATTATCTATACATTGCTGCCATCTAATGGGAAGGTCATTAATGCCTTTGCGATAGAATTCCGACGATCTAGACTGCACAAACTGTGTGAAAGCATTTTGTACTGCCTCCTGGGAAGAAAACTTCTTGTCACGTAGATAATTGTCCAAATCACGAAAAAAATGGTAGTCCGTTGGAGCAAGGTCTGGTGAATACGGAGGATGACGAATGGTTTCTAACTGCAGTTCCTGAAGGGTCAAAATGGTTTCTCGTGCTGTGTGAGGTCTCGCGTTGTCGTGGAGCAATAATGGTGAAGATCGATTCATGAGTCGGGGCTGTTTTACTGCTAGTTTTGTCAACATGGTTCGGAGTTCGGCACAATAGACATCTGCCGTTATTGCTTGACCAGATCGGAGAAAACTATAGTGAATAACACCATGCTGAGACCACCAAACAGTTACCATTACCTTTTTATTGGTAAGTTTTGCTTTAGGACACTGTTGTGGCATTTGACCTGGGGTCAGCCATTGCATTTTTCTTTTCCGGTTATCATAAAGAATCCACTTTTCATCACATGTTACAATTCGATCCAATATTCCTTCATTTCTGTACCGGTTCAACAAGGCAACACAAGTTTCAACACGCGTTTCTTTCTGCAGATCAGTCAAATCATGAGGCACCCATTTTTCGTATTTTTTTATTTTATTGATTTGACGCAAGTGAGTCAATATTGTGGGTAAGGTAACGTTAAACCATGCCGCTAATTCCTGGGTACTTTGACTAGGATCGGCTTCCACTATCTCTCTTAATTCATCGTTATTTACCTGTGTGGGCGGTCTTCCTCGTGGCTCGTTCTTTAAGTCGAAATTTCCATCACGAAAGCGTTTAAACCAAAATCGCACGGTGCGTTCATTAGTAGACCCCTCTCCAAACGCAGCATTGATATTGCGGGCTGTTTCTGCCGCGTTAGTTCCGCGTCGGAACTCGTATTCAAAAATAACTCGAATTTTCGCAGTATCCATCTTTCTTGTCTAAATTGAATAACAAAAACAATTGAAAGTCGATATTCAAATGTTTTACATTTTTTAAAAAAAGAACATCATAGAAACCATTTAAAAAAAGTTTCATTCGAAAACCTCAAACCATGAAGATTCTATGTCAATTCAAAGAACCTATTGCAATAAAACGGCAATTTCATACTTTAACCCCTATTATTAACACAAACATCACAAAAAAGTCCACAAGGGCAGGAAAAAACCTCTTTGCTTACTCTCAAAATATCAAATTAACATCACACTTAAGGTATGAGGGCTTAAGTCGAAAATTGCGTAACAAAAATCGCACGCAAATTTAAAAAATAAAATTACCATGTTTACATGTAACGTAGTCTAATTATGATGGTTATTGTTCTAAATTGGTTGGAAATAAACATTGTAACCAGTTTTTGTTTTCTAGATTATTGTTGAATTAAGTATTTTTCAAGATACTGAGAATATGTAAATAAAACTTAAGTACCTACCTATGGTTCGGGTTTAAAAATTATTTATTTATTATGTAAATGAGCTCAATTTCTATGAGTTTGAGATTTGTCATTCATATATTTTTTAGCATGTTTTTCATTGTAAAAAAACATTTTTGCTTCTTAATAAACAACAATAACACTGCTATCAACCAATCGTACGTAAATATTTAACATAAAACAAATTAAATAACAGTGAAAGTTACTTGGAAAATATTTAGAACCTTGAAATCAAGAATAAAGTACCTATATCTAAATAAAATAGGTAAACAAATTACAAACTCACCCTTGAACATAACCACCGCAACAAACACAACAAAAAACTTATTCGAAGACATAATTATTATTTACCAATATTGACAAATAAATTACGTAAAATGAGAACACAGGAAAAATATTTCACTTCAGTTGGGAATTTCAATGATGACACATCCTACTTTCGCGCCTTTTTCATTTAAATTTGGAATTCAGAAAGAGCGAGCGTTCCGAAACGCGTTGTAATTGATTTGAGCCGTTTGTTTTTTTTTTCAAAGCGTACGCGGACATGCAGCGAGACGCGTTGCTGTCGCCAGTCAGAAACTGTATGCTCATAAACGGACTGTACTTGTAAACATCACGCTTATTTTTAGAGGACCTAATAATGGTATGGAATTTCATTCTTTACGTTGCTGGACTCATAGAGTTTACAACGCTCTTTCTAAACATTAACACATGAGAGTGAGCATTATGAAATTAATGCTAATTTTGTATTTATATGTACAAAAGAGTAATTTTAAAGAAGGTTATTATTAAAATCAAGGACAAATCGTTATAGTAATGAAGTAACTGATCTATTATTATAATAAAAAATATTTTTGGATGTTATGTTAATCTGTAATCGGTATATGTATACGATTGACACATTTTATGTACTTACTTTGTGATGTTATATGTATGTTGTTGGTTGACTTTAACCATAAATAAATAAATGCTTGATTCATTTGTCTGTACATTGAATGTATTTACAAAAAATGTTGAGGAAAGGTAATATAACGGTAATAATTTTCAAGAATTTTCGTCTGTCTGTCTATGAGTTCGTCTTTTTCTTTCAAATCGTATTACACCAAAACTACTGAATTTAGTTAAAGCACATAGCCCGTACAAAAATGAAGGAAAAAATATTTTTTGTGGACACTCTGTTGTTTCATAACTGGATTTCATTAGTCAGTACCTTGAGAATTACAATGACGTTGAATGACATCATAAAATTAAGAAAAATGCACTTAAAACTTTTCGTTTAAAGTAAACGAAATTACTATTCTTTGAATGAAAAAATGTATTTTATTTAAACATTAAATAATTTTTGGTAATATTATCTTAATATTGATTTAATGTGTTAGCTTTGGTATTTTATCTTTTTATTGTTAAAATCAAATACCTGCTCACTTACGAGTACGAGGACAAATATACAGTAAATTCCATTGAAATAAAAAAATGTAAAAAAAGTACAAGAGAGTGATGTTGCTTTTGTGAATTTGTAACTTTTTAAAGTATTTAGTATGGTTAAGTCAGTTGGACTGTTTTCCCACTTGCGTCAGTGTAATTATAAAGGTGTGGTTTCTTCTTTATACAGGAATTCAGACATTAGAAACCAAGCAGGTTCTTGACTATGACAATGAGCCGTTTTATCTCCCTGCAACGAAAAGGCACAGCTATTAATTTTGAAAAGTCGTGTGGTGTCGTGGGACACCGGATAGGAACGAAGTTCCTTATTATAAAAATATTAATTTTAAGTTCTATTCGACGTATAAAGAAAATAATTATTCGGGTACCTATACCTTTTTTATTATGATTTTTTTATCGATAAAAAGCAAAACAACTACTTTACAAAATTGTCTTAACACCCTTATTTTATTACAATGATTTATAAAAATACATAATAACAGTCATCACGTAGACTATACATTAGACACTGTATAGCCATCCCACATAGACTATACATAAAAATCTTACGCTTTTTGTTTAACGCTACGGACGTTTTTTCCCGGCTAGGGGGTAACCCGCAACGCCCCATAAGGAACTTCGTTTCAAAATATCTTCACATTATAGAATATACATCAATCAATAAGATTATAAAAGTAGAAGACTTCATGTATTATACTAGTATTATAGAATTTCTTGATTGCCTCAGAATACCCTGATGACGTTGACGTACCAATTTGAGATAGACATAAATAAAGAAAAGATTATACAATTTAATAAAAAAACAACGGACAAGATCATAAGGGTATCACACCTGGAATAATAAATAGATTTCATTTATAAGACTATGATTTCAAGACTAAATATTCGATAAAAAAATTACAAGGCAGTATTTTTTACTTATTCAAATTCAAAATTTATTGCATGCTTGTGGTGAAAGATAACATGTTCAATTAACTTTCTGTGCCAGGACAAATATACATTATTAAAAAAATATTAAATAATAAGACGAATAATTTGAAAAATACAAAATAAAAATTAAACTACTCAAAAAAATGTCGAAATTCATTAAAATAAAAGTATATAATCTTAAGTTATAAATCATGACAAACTGTGAAGGGTGTTTTAAATTAAGGGAACCATTATACTATACAATATTATTTAAGGGAACAAAACGATTGCTCCTCCAGTGCTTATTTGTAGCGAAAATTATTTAGTAATAAGTAGGTAACTAAGTAAGTTAAATAAGTAATAATATATAAAAGAATAAAATGATGATGATGCGTCTCGGTAGCTCAGCGGTCAGAGCCTCACCCGGATAGCGAAAGGTCGTAGGTTCGAATCCTACCCGAGGGCTCGGAGGCGTAGTCGTTTTTTACATGCGTATATTATATCTCATAGAAATATAATAAAAAAAACAGAATGAAATGAAGTTAAATAACTTTTTTTTACAATAAATATTTAAAAAGCCGGAATTTCCTGCACCAAAAATTACTTTGAAAATACCAATAATCCTTCTCCCAATCTTATAATGGCATTCTGATTTCAATCACTGATCTACAGCAAAACATCATTAATCGGATGCGGCGCCTGTGATATTGTTTTTATTCCGAGAAGCCCCTTACTTCTAATAACTCTCATTTTCAAACGAGTACAATTTCCTGTCAGTGCCAGACGTTATCTACTAGGGGGGGAACCTCAGTATTGGTTGCTTTTCCTGTGACCAACTCTATGCCAACAACCTCTTTGTACGCTCCCAGATGTCTCTACAACTAATTTTGTTTACAAAGAAGCACTTGCCGAAAGAAGATCAAGTTATTGGCAATTTCCTCAAGCATCGCTTATCACCAAATTACCAAAGACCAAATGTTTCAAATATGCAAACGTGACCATAGCGTTTGATTTGAGATAATTAATTACGACCTTATTAGCATGAACTTACACTCACTCAGACGTATGCAGCACATTTTTTAATGGGTTTACTCTTAAAACCAATCAAGCCCAGAGGCTAAGACAGGATCTAAGATAAAGCGAGCTAGCCCAGAATGGATAGCTTTGAAAACGGACGGTTTATAAATACTCGGAAATTCAGACTCAGGCAACGAGTTTTTCCGGCTAGAGCGCCGAATATATGCTGGTTTGGAGACTCCCTCCTGGGAGATCATCAAGAAAGCCACTATGATGGCTCGCTACTCTCGTCTTTAGGTTCATGCAAGGATCTCGCCGTCCCAAGACGCGGTTGCTTTTTTGACTGTAACTAACATCAACCACACATCACGAAAAAAAGGGAAGGAGTTCCACTCAGCAAAGATGTTGAGTAGCACTTGGTGCGTCATCTACGTGCATTTGAACGAAGTCAGGAGGATATGCTTGTAGTATACATTATTTAAAATACTAATTTTAAAGGCAAAGAAACGAGATATCGTTAAAAAAATTACAACGGCTGGTAATAAGAGCCTCGCGAGTTTTCCTGCTTAAAGTTATTTATTTCAACACTATGAAATATTTTATATTTTTATAAAAATAAAAATACATTAAGTATACATTAAATCTAATCCAATCCAATAGCGACACGATACATATCAATCAAAATTTACGATTGTTTTTCTTTTGTTAACAAATTCAATGAAGTAATCAATTTAATAAAAGCACGATCTTAAAAATGAAGAGGTTTTTCTTGTTTGAATAGATAGCTGCATTAATTAGGGGAGTATTTTCACTTTACTTTTCACTTAAGAGTGCAGTCATATAACTGTAAACTTCGTGTAGTGTTTTAAATAGGGTTGTTACAGCCCTATAGAGCAGATGGGAGAGGATAGTATGAAGCGACATCCCTGCTTTAAGTTAATTAAATAATTTAATGCAGATCAATAAAATACATATATTTGAGTTATTATGTTCAAGTGTATTCTTCACAGAGGCAAAATATTATATTACCAAATAATATCAGACGGCCGCTTGGTTCAACGGTAGTGATCGTACCTTCTGTGCCAATAGTCCCGGTTTCGAATCCCGGTAGGGGATCTGTTTGTGTTATGAACATAAGTATTTGTCGTTTATATACTTATTAATGTATTCCATACATTATTTAGTACAAGCTTAGATTAGATTTTCACTAAATAATTGTCGTGAGTTGTCCAGAATTTATTAATTATATATTACACATATAGAGGAGCTTAACGGTTAGCACACTCAGGAAATGAATGCGGATGTTTAGCGACTTTTGCAAAGGCTATTCATCGGATGGGTGTTTAAAATATTATCTCTAGTTATTCCAAGCTTCGAAATACAACCCCACCATTAGTTCCAGCTACAGTATTAACCAGCCACCATTAAAAAAATACCAACAAATAAATCAAACTCAAAACCCACCTTGTTTTTAAGTGGTCGTTAAATCAATTTATTATGGAATTTCTAAAAATGGAGTTGTATTGTTCTTGATCTTTTGTACTTAATTTTCATTCTCTTTTTAATGTGATGATTTTTAAAATCTTCCTTTTTGCACCAACCCTTTTGATAATTTTAAGGGTTCAAATCCTATAAGGTACAATGTCCACTGGGATATCATAGCTACGTATACAAAATTGTCAGATGGTAATAGCTGACGAGTTTCAGCAAAAATATATCGAACAAATTCACTGCAATCAAATTTAATTAGACACCAATTATTTTTAACTAGTTAAAATGAATTCGATTTGTAGATCATTTTGGAAACTTAAAGAAAAAGCAGACACAACCCTTTAGGTTTTTATTATAAAAATTAATTCAAAATTATTAGGATGTATTAATTTAAAAAAACACATTCATATTTATTACCAGCTTTTATTCACTTTCACTTGTCCCGGTGTCTGTAATGAAATCTTGTAAGTTAAATTTGACCTACTTTCCGGTTTCTGATTGAGCTAAAATTTTGCATGCATATGTATATCGCGTGATAATGCAATATTATGATAACATGGATCTAATCTGATACAGGAGCTGGAAGGTGGCCATAAAAACTCCGCAATAAAACGATACAACCCCATCGAGTTAAGAGTCGTTTGATTCGTTTTCACCAGTACTTTCTTCCTATATGGTAACCAGGATCTGTTGCTGCAGCTAGAAGGTGGCCATAGGAACTCCGCAACAAAACGAAACAGCCCCATATATACAGCTCTTTTTATTAGCAGTAATAATAAAAGCTTGTTTTTAAAAAGATTTTTTTATTTTATCTTGTTTATATGTCTACACAGTGCGGTATATGACGTTCCTATTCAAAACAATGAATGATGTACATACGGTATTCCCATCTTCTGTATGTTCCCTTAGTATTTGCCTACCAATAATGTAAAGTATACAATTGTATGTGTATATGGTTTGTAAAATTATAATGCAGCGTTTGTCTGTGTTTGATATTTTTTTTTAATCTATAATTTAGTTATATTTAGCAACTTACCCCAATTGAGTAATGCAAAGAACAGAGGCATGAGTTAAAGATTTTAAATGTACAAATTTAAGTATTGCATGCGTGTAAGTTAATAATTGTATGATAGAACTTAACACTGTAAAAATAAGATCTTGATTTAAAACATTTACACAAAGGTCATTACCATATTTGACAAGTTACACTTAGAACTCAGGCTATTAAAACGTTTCTACGTTTGGCAGCGCAGCGCAGCGCGACTTAGTCAATATGCAGTGATCCTTAAGAAGAATGAAATCGCAACATGTTTTGTCCCCCGCTCAGATAAATCGCGTCTTGTTACTGGAAAGAAGAGCATTAAAAAGGGCATTATGAGAAGGGGTTGGGAAAGCAACGGTGCCTAATCGCCTGTTTGAAATACGTGTAATGGATTAATCGCGATAAAAGTTTCATGTCGGTGCAAGTAAACAGTACGCCTTTTATTACTTGATATAAAATTCTTTAAGATGGCAATGCTATCAAGGAAAGTTTACCCTAAAATAAAGGAAATACAACACGTAATTATTAAATGGAACATAACCACATTTACTCCAAAGAGTTATGTATTTTCATTAATTTATCTATGATTATTTGTCTTATAGTTATATAAGAGGAATTATTTTATTTGTGTTATTTTCTCATCCAAAATAATTCGGGTAGATAGTACTGGATAGGTAGTTAATTAATAGAGTAAGGTGTTGCTGCGGTGGCTCTTAATGGGATCCCTTTCTTTCGCATAAAGATTTTATTCCTAATTTACTTTGGCATAAAATCGAAATGGCATAAATTGTAGATTAGGTGAGGTTTGGTTAGAAAAGTTTTATCCATTACCTGTATTTCATGCATGCAGCATACATGCATCCCAAAATGCCTTTCTATATTCTGCCAAAATTTGTTTGGTTATGATTATGGCGAATTAGTTGCGTGTCATACAGCCATTATTATTGGTTGATTTTGAATCTTATTTATTACGGGTTGTAGCGTGAGAGGTGGGTCTTTTTGTTTCCTAAAATTTGGTAGAGAGAAGCAATGGTTGCTTTTTTCGTCGTGCTCGTAAACGAGTGGTACTTTTGGAGATGGGTCTGCTTTAAACTTCTAGTATTATCAAAAATTGTCTTATCATTAAAACAGTGTAATTTAAAATATATTTGTTTTTAATTCATGATTACATTAAAATATTTTACTTGTATTTTCATGAATATGTAGCATGAATAAACGAATGAAATGTGAAGTGGTCGTAACGGGTTACAAATTTGTACCCTAAGGTGGAGTAATAGGGGATGAAACAGTTGTATTTGAGTGCTGTCATTTTTATGTTATTTGAAGTTATAGGCATCTGTATATCGACGGCGAAGTGCCATTAACACCTAACTGCTAAATTAAAAAAAATACACAAGCTTTAAAAAAACGTTTAATTTTTTGACAAATTAAAAATAAGTTAAAAAATTAGTTTATATATTTTTAATTTGATGCACTTGCAACTGAAAATACGCTTAGATAATTTCATTAAAACATTCACGAATTGTAATTCGAAATGTCAAAAAAGTGATAATTCTCGACGAATCTCAGTGGAGGTCTTGGCATTTCGCCGTCGATATGTAGTATAAGCTTTATTATTAAATAAATATCGGCATATAATGGGTAAGTTATAATTCATCATAAATGGCGCTGTAGTTTATGGAATCGCGCTAGGGTTTCGCTTTGTCGGTTATATTTTAAATAGATTAAATTGTTACTTTGTATCATATAACTTGTTTTACCATATTACAAATGTATGGATATACCTCAATGTCTTTTATGATTCTAACTTAGACCAATAATAATAAAAGCATCGAATGTTATTATAATAAATTAAAGTAATATATGTGTATATTTTCTTTTCACAGATTAGTTCTAACATCAGCTAATGTTGACGCGAGATTACAAGCGGCTTTCAATAGGGTATTGCCGCAGTCTTCATCGCAAATACAGCTCACAACCAGAAAGTAATTATCTACGGTACCATCTGAAAATAACATTGTAAAGGGAGGCAAAGCGGATAATTTCGCGAAATGAAGCGGACCTATTGGGGTGGAGAAACAATTTTCCTTTTAGTAGACTATTTGGGCCACGTACCGTAATTGGAGGTAGATGCTTTGAACGACTTTTAAACGTTTGTTCGATAATTTGTTATATTATCATTTGGGTAACTAGCTATTCTAATTCTAACATTACTGCGTTCATTAAATTCTAATCGTTGTTATAAATATCATAACGCTTAAAATATTATTTGGTTATAGGTATTTATTTACTAAATTTTAGGAAATCAAATTAACAGACGTAGAAAGAACTACAAAATAAAAACAGTTGGTCTGGCTGTTGTACAAATTTAAGTTGTGCCATTACAAATAGTTTGTCATAATTAAAGTGACAAATATTAGGTACATAGAACGATATGATGAATATGGATATCGAAAGTCTGACTAAAATTTTGTTAACCCTTTACATGATCACACAGCATGACCATACAACGCAGCATTTACACAACACTGCACAGGATTTTATAGTTAGTTCAAAGACATTACACAACAAAAGGGGCATCAAATACAAATAGAAACTAATCAAAGTTAAAAGTAAAACTATTTTTACTATATTATCTAATTATGACGCTTACAATTTCTATGTTCTTAGGCACTAATGAACAATAAAAAATAAAAGGCTTCGAGCCTTATTAGAGAGGAGCGAGCGAAGCTCCCATGGATCAGCTTCAATGGCGCAATGTCTGTTACGCCATAACTTCCCGAGTTCTTAACCGATTTTAATATTTTTTGTGTGGAATCGAATCAACAGGTTAGGACTAGATTGTGACGGAGCCCGAATTTTGAAATTCGCAAAAATTACTCTCGGAACAAAATTTTTTTTTTCTTTTTTTAGGTATTACGCTCCGCTCCAATATATGGTGCTAACGTAGCTTTATGCTTAGCGACTGCATCGCCTAGTTTTTAATGATCATTTTGGCCAAGAAGGGCTTTCTTATGGAATTGTATGAACTAAATTCTGAACTCAAAGCCATAACTCATTTCGGATACGGCAACGTCTGTCGGTTTGACTTGTGAGAAATATTATCCTATATGCACCTGAAAATATAACAAATGACTATAAACTTTGTGTTCTCTGATAGGTATTCCTAATAATAAATAAATAAATAAATATTTCCTACATTCACACCAATTAGCCTAGCCCAATGTAAGCACTATAAGGCTTGTGTTATGGATACTAGGGTAAAGGATAGATATACATATATGATATATAGATATGTAATATTCAATTTCAATATATATAAACACCCATGACTCAGGTGCAAATGCTCGTATTCATCATAAAAACATCTGCCCCTACCGGGATTCGAACCCAGGACCGTCGGTGTGAAAGGCAGGATCGCTACCGTTCCACCAAACGGTCGCCTATATTTATATAATTAAAAATATATAAATATAAATTGTGCAACAGCAATGAGAAATAAGACCGAAGATTTGATAAGCTACTTGTATATGAAATACTCTCTTGATGCTATACATTGCGCACATGGAAGTCCTCTTTTGAATAAACTAAAATAATTTTAAAATGAAGTTAGGATTCTAACAAGAACGTTGCTAAGCAACTATAATACAGTAAATGTAGAATTGAAAAAGGGTTGGCTCATCTACATGTCTTAATTTATTAAGCAAAACCAAATAACATAGCACAGGTATTGGATGTCGGCGGTACGATTAGAACGTAGCTAATACTCTGTATTCCCATATTTAATAAGTACAACTAAACAACATAAAACAAGATGGCGAAAGGCAGGATACGTGATAGGAGAGCGAATACCAACAAGTAAACGCTCTCCTATCACGTAACCTGCTTTTCGCACCAACCGACGGTCCAGGGTTCGAGTTCCGGAAAGGGCAGATGTTTGTGTGAGCATTTCTACCTGAGTCATGGGTATTATATAGTTCTCTATGAATATTACATATTTATGTAACATATATGTACATCTATCCGATACTCTAGTATCCATAACATAAGCCTTACTGTGCTTACTATTAGCTAGGTTAATTCGTGTGAATGTAATTAATATTAATATCATTCTTTTTTTTATTAGAGGTTCGTCCCGGCTTCGCACGGGTGGACAAAATTCTTTATTTTTTTTTATTATCAAATATTTTTCCGTTAGCGCCATCTAGCGTCCGGTAGACGAACTACTTGCGGTTAACGCGTTGCTATGGTAACGTTACTAATACAATGGAAAAAGAGCGGGAAAAAGAGCGGACAGACTAACAACAAATTTGTGATCTTAGATTATAGATTCCACTCAACTTTAATGCTGCTATTGATATTCATAACGGGTCTCAACCGTAATTATTATTATTAAGAGTACTGTTACCTAAGAATTTGAATTATTAGTGCTGCTGTGATGAGTTGTTATGACATTTCAAAGGAGACCCTTAACCCTAAAAAGTTTTATAACTAATTAGTTTCTATTCTGGCTCCCAAGTAATTCCTTATCGGAACTGCTACGAACACTCGAAGTCATTCGCTCCGAATAGAAATGAGAGAGACGTTTCTTCGTATTATAACTCCAGAAATCAATTTAGTTTCCGTGCCGCTCTGATTAAATTTTAAATGTCAGCTAGCGAACTAATATCTCTAACCAACATCTGTAGCAGCGGTTACAGCGGGTTACTGCCGCCGCGAACATTATACTCTATTGGCGCTTGTTGCTTTATTATGAAAGTTGTAACCTCTGTCCCTCGGTAGTTGTGGCTACGGAGTTGGATACGTGTTTAGATATACTAAGAGTTATTGCGTGGCAAGTTATGTCTGTATGTAGAACTATTTGATCTTGTATTAAGTTCTGAAACATCTGAGCACATAACAAATGTAAATAAAACAACTTTTAAGTATTTTTGTGCATACTTTATGAGCCTTGATTATTTGGATTTGTATAAAATTTTAACAGTTAAATGTGCCCGATTAAAATAATGTAAAGGAAAGCACATGTATGATGACCATTATCTTAGTCATCCTGTGATCACGGCTCCTTTAAAGGAGTCAAATATCAAGATGAAATATAAAGTACGCGCAAATATCCGTAAAAAATTGGTTACGTTTAATTGATGTTGATTAAATTTCGTTCTTATTTGCTAAATCCTATCGCATTTTGGAACTTATAATTCTGTCCCTTTTACACGTATAAATAAAAGTTTTGCCGGATAAGTTGTGCTTTTAATTTTGTTATTAATTTTCATTTTGGAAATTCCCAAAATATCTGCATTAAAAATAATAATAATCAATAATAAATAAATATTTATGATTTTTATATGATGCATTTTCAATACCATAAATTTATATGATAAAAAGGAAAATACTAGTAAAAACCAATTTGGCTTACTTGTTTGATTTGATTTTTCTAGCATTTTTTAATAAAAATGTATCAAATAAATACATAGTAAATTTAAACGATTTAAATAATATGCAGTATGTTAATTTAGCTATATAAATAACTATTGGATAAATATAATTGTCAATTCAGATGTACATACCTATATCCACACATGTAGGTGTGTAGTTACCAACAGTAAAGTATCGAGTTACGTTTTATTAATTCTAATCCATTAAGCATTTAATCCGAAATGGGAGATATCTAAATTGACATCTTACCGGAATAATTTTATGACGCATTATTAAATATCGCTTATTTTCTTACTTCTTAGTTGTAAAGATTATGCTGTTAATAAGAACAATTCAGAACTTGTGAGCCGAGTCGATTTTTCCCACGTTTTTCTTAGGTCGCTTTCTTGTCTGTTTGCTTGTCTGTCCGGTTGGAATCTTGTATCTAAATTTTGAGGCACTTCCCGACCACCTAGCGAGTTGACACTTTCAGGGTAGCTCAGAACCCGATGACAATGCACGCTTAAACAACTTTCAACTTTCTAGGTGCACTTTCAGGTCAACTTTCGGCAACTTTCACTTTTGTATGAGGCTTATCCGATTGTTGCGTAACACATGGTTACTTCGTTGAGTTAATAATTAAAAAGAATAAAATAATAATACTAGATTTAAAAATCTAAAAATCCCATGTTTTTCAGTGACCAAAAATGAAAAAAATTACCCGGCGGGTCCAAGCGAGGGGCCACTCAAAACGTGGCCCCCCACCTGGGGGCGGCGAGATGGGGGTTTTCCCTCGGAAGATGGTACCGAGGGTCCTCCTCAAGCACTCCGCGTGCGACCCCCGCTCGCGCCCGCGCTTCCGGCATCTTCACGCCCCTCCCGCGAGGGAGGGGTGGAAGAGGCTCTCTCCCCCCGAGCGTTTTTACGGGGGGGGGGTTGGACACCCGACGGGCTGGTGGACGGGTGGGTCGCACCTGCGACTGCCCATGACGTGGTCGGCCGGCCGCCCGAAGGCGGCACACACCGAGTACGCTGGCTCCCTCTTACAGGAGGCGGCAGTGTGTCCTGGTGCTCCACACCTGAAGCACTGGCTGCTCCTGTCCTCCGCTGCCGGGCACTTGGGTTTCGTGTGCCCGACCCCCATGCACCTATAGCACTGCAGAGGATGGGGTCCAAGGACCCTGATCTCTGCGGCGCTCCAACCTATGCGGAGCTTTGCCCCGTCTTCCACCAGAGTTTTAGCGGCCGCCACCGGCAAGCGGATCATCATATGCCCGATCCCGCTTGGGTCCGCCCTCAACGGCTGCGCTTTGATGGCGCTTCTTGGACATCTTGCTTTGGCCGTTACTGCATCCACAGCTTCGTCCAGAAGATTGGAGATTTGCGGATCTCGGGCCTTCCTATTATAGCGACCTCGCCGAGTGTCCTCCTAAGTGCGTCAGCAAGTGCGTCCGCCTTGGCTCCACTGACATCTGGCACAGTGATGACGCGTGCGCCCGTCGTCGTGCTTCTCATTGCCACTCCAGTCTCTATGCCCACATCAGGAAGAGAAACAGCGTCCCTGGCTCTCCTCATGATGTGCGCATAGGTCTCACCGCACTCTTTCGCTTCCGGCCGGATTGTTATTGTTACGGCGGTCGTCCGGGGTGTTGTCAGCTTGGTTTTTCTTTTGGGCTCTACTCTCTCTTTGGGGCTGCCTGCCGGTTTCTTCAGTGCCGCCGCTTTTCCCATCTCTTCCTCAGCCCGCTTCCTGGCAGCGCGCTTTTTTTCCTGCTACCTGCCTCCTCCCAGCATGTCTAACCGCGACCTATGTCGTATGGGGATAACAATTTTCCAACGCAAAGTTAAGTTTCTCCCTCAATCCATTTATCTTTTCATTAGATTAATGCTCGGCACTTTCAGAATTTACTTAACTAAAAGTTTGTACGGAACCCTCTGTGCGGGAGTCCGACTCGCTCTTGGCCGGTTTTTTTCTAGTATTTTTCTATAACAGTGATCTTTGAATTGTATATCTGTTAAGTGTGTGACACAGATTGCAGTGATCTTAAAGAAATCTCATTGTATCCGGCTTTACATTGATAAATATT
Organism: Calamotropha paludella; assembly: GCA_927399485.1. Taxonomy (NCBI): domain Eukaryota; kingdom Metazoa; phylum Arthropoda; class Insecta; order Lepidoptera; family Crambidae; genus Calamotropha; species Calamotropha paludella. Next base: position 20,843,775 of record OV656817.1, on the reverse strand, counting down.
AATACAAAGTTTAGTGTAATCAACACCAAGGACACCAGACAATGCGATTATATCACGACTTACAAAACTAAATGAGATGCTTCTGATCCTGATAGTATTAGTAGCGTATTAGTGACCTAATAAGAAATATATTTGTGATGACAGTATTACCTATATTAAATGACGTGGATGATAATACTAAAATCACTACGTATAAATATAAATTAACACGTTGACTGCCAACTACGAGATAACTTGTAGATTGCGTTCTTCGCTATGACGACGACTACGAGCTATCTCGTAGTGTGTTTACTTGTCATATTCGTGCAGCTACAATTAAACTCGTAGTACATCAGTGCTATTATGGATAATGGCTTCTGGGAAGAGAACAAAAATTCAATGCTGTCTTAATAACTATGTACTGTAATAAGAGTTTTTAATAATATAATATGGTTAAATGACATTGGCTTTTTAGACCGGAATTCTGGAAATTGCCTTGGGAGTGAACGTGTTAACATAAGACAATATCACATACATTGTTCTGGACCTAAGAAAGCACTTGTGTTGTGGCATTAAGACACAACGACGGTAGCTCAACCACAAGACTCAAGCCAATATAGAAAAGTTGATCCATTGATCCGGCATTGAACCTAGGACCTCGAAGTGGCGTTACCATGAAAACCAGTATGCAATACTGGACCATGAAGGTCGTCAAATAGATTTGGACTTACGAGTGTAATCGCTTTAGATTAAAAAAGAACAATTAGGTCTATATTCCAACAACTCCTTAACACATATGTAGAAAATAAACTTTTCTATATTAGATCGGGTCTAGGCGTTGAGATACCGTCATAGTTTCTGCATCCTATAACAGTGCAGTAGCTAGTTAACTTGGGTTCAGAGCAATAAATAAATATTTCTTACATTCACACCAATTAGCCTAGCCCAAAGTAAGCACTGTTAGGCTTGTGTTGTGGATACTAGGGTAACAGAGACATATATGATATATAGATATGTAAATTTATAGAAATACTAGCTGACCCAGCCATGCGTTGCTGTGGCACAGTATTTTTTTTTTAATAAAAGATTTTTTCTAGAATAAAAGTAGCCTAAGTTACTTCTTATTACATCAGCTACCTGCCAATACAAGTCCCGTCAAAATCGGTCCAGCCATTTTAGAGATTAGCCGGAACAAACAGACAGACAGACAAAAATTTAAAAAAAATGTTATTTTGGTGTATGTACCGCATAAATGTTCATATGCATGTAGTTAAAAATGGTTATTTCAATATTACAAACAGTCACTCCAATTTTATTTATATGTATAGATATATAAACACTCATTACTCAGGTACAAATGCTCGTTTTCATCATACAAAAATCCATATTAACTAAATGTATATATGCTAAAAGACATCTTTGATAGTCAGCATACGTTTATTTTTTGATAGATGAAATGAGTTCTAAGAAATAAAATAATAAAGCAATATTTAACATAATTCAATAACTGAAAGCCGAACGCTTTAGATTTTAACTAACTTTGAATATCCTATCATAGCTATAGCAATCGTTAATGAAGAGAGTGGTCAGATGGTAGAGGCAAAGTTTGAGTATCCCTGAGCTAAGTGCAAGTATAGTTTTGGAGCTTGGGACATCTAATTACTGTTTCAAACATGTTTAACTCTGCCAGTTTATAGGGGCTCATTTAACTCAATAAAATAGTGGGAAATTCATTTTTGCGAGCACAATTTTATTTAGTTTAGTAATGTGTTTTTACTAATTTTGTGTGATTGTTAAACATTTGTAATAATGTTTCTTTTGAATGCGAGAATATTCCTCTCATTAAAGAAGTAACGGTGGCCAATAGCGGAAAAAGTAAAATGGACCAAAAAATTTCGACGGACGCTCATAAGGCTATTGGTAAGAGACGACGACCAGTCGACACATTATTTTTTGATTCGATGGGCTCTTTTCTTTTTTTCTATTTATTTTTATAAACTTTATCCCGATTTTTCTTTGGATTTCAGTCATTATTTTTCTGTATCAAACCTTTTAATTTTTTGACGTCAAAATAAAAACGTGAAATGTTAAATCAGAAAACTGAAGATCTTAACGAACCCACCGTTAAGTGTAGAAACATTACGTTTTTTATGTTGACTAGCCATCACCCGCCCTTATTAATAAAATTGATTTAATTTTTTCCAGAAATTTAACGGCTACCTACTTTATATATGTGTAAATTAAAGTTTTCAGATGCTAACTTTCAACATCGGTGGAACGATACTAGCTCAATGTAGAAATTGTAACATGTTTGTATTATAAAAGACGATTTTTAGCTCATCGGTCAGAGCACTTGCCCGGATAGCGAAAGGTCATGGACTCGAATCCCATCTAAGGGCTCGGAGGCGGGGTTGTTTATAACAGACATATTTTAAATCTTTTATTATCTTAAAGATGGCATTGTGAAAATGAATTAGATAAAAATAGTCTTCCTTGTTAATAATGAAGGTAAGGTAAGATACCTCTACATTACTTTTTAACGTTAAAAAAGCTTTTAACAATCTGAACTAAGTTTGATTAAGGCACACAATAGGCGTCAGCGTTGATTGATGAATATACACCAAAAAGTTGCATCTCCCTAAGGTCACTGCAGGCTGGTGAAACACAAAATAGCTTTTAGATTAAAAGCGGTGTGCAGCTATGACGAACATGACTGACCCTAAGGGACCTTTGGTATGAGCCTATAAAATCCGTCAGAGACAAAAATATACATTCTACGCAATGACGTGTATCTTTTTAGTTGTGGTTTCGTTTGCGTTCCACAAAAATTTTAACAATTTTACGTAATACATAAGGTGAATTTTGATTACAATTAACGCATTACACTTGATTGGAGCGGAGCGAAGCGAAGCTCCCATGGATCAGCTTCAATGGCGCAATGTCTGTTACGCCATAACTTCCAGAGTTCATAACCGATTTTAATATTTTTATGTTGAATCAAATCAACAGGTTTAGGACCAGATGGTGACGGAGCCCGAATTTTGAAATTCGCAAAAAAAAATTTTTTTGTCTTTTTTAGGTATTACGTTCCGCTCCAATATATGGTGCTAGCGTAGCTTTATGCTTAGCGACTGCATCACCTAGTTAATAACGTAAGAATAAGTTATTTTTTTTTGTGTATAACTATTTCCGAAGTCTATATGTTTCCAGAAGAAGTTAAATAATATAAAAAAACAAAAAAATTTATTACCATTTTTTGAAAATTTACATTTTGTTACATCACTATTTTTAGTATATAATCGAACAATACAGTTATATTTGTATAAGACTTTCTTAGATAACAAATCATTATTTAAGAGTAATAAACAATAATAAGCCGTTAAGAAATCAATAATGACATTTGAGTATTCATCTTATACAGCCTGCCTCAGTGTGTATCGTAGCGTGAGTGATCATTTTTCTGTCATTTCACTACTAACTAACTTCTGCTGCCGCCAATTTTAGCAGTGCAGCATCAAAACTGGTTTGTATGCCATAACATGCCTTCTGAAGGCCCTCACAAAATCAACTCGCTCATCTGTTCCTAATATCTTGAATTAATACTAATTGTAACAGAAAGATTTTATTATCGCTCTGTTCGATATGTGACTTCTGTACATTTAGTGCCCATGGGAATGACACAATGACTATTGATAAAGCCCACCGATGAGTTTTTGTATTGATTGTCGTTCGGACACACTCGTGTGGTTTTGGAAAATGCAGTATCACTGCAACAATGCTGCTATTGTTTAATTGCCTTTTATCGAAGTAATACCAGAAACACTCTTTTAATTATATTTCACTCTTAGTATTAAAATTACCTAACTCTATAAAACACACAAATTACGATAGGAAATGACGCAATAAGATTTATTCTGGGATCAAAATGTATAATTCATTAAAAAAATGCAATTTTTTTTAATACAAATGATGACGAACGCTAGAACTTGGGCTAAACCGTCACGGATCTAGTTATTATTAGCAGGAAAACTAACAAAACACAGATTGTCCCTATAAGAGGGGATACGGAACAGATGGTACGCTCTTATTACCAGTTCTAGCGTGAGTTGGGATGTTCGGGATTGGCAATCAATAACTTGTCTGGTAATATGACTTTTATGTGACTATTCCCGGGTTGAATGTTGCAGTGTTTTGAAAATATTGTTAACTAGTTATCTCACTGCTAATTAGGATGGACGCAGATAACGGATTTTTAGTGTCCGAAACGCAAAAGATCTCTATTTCTTTTTCAGTTGATGTGGCGATGAACTCTCTTTCTAATCAGTGCTGCGAGCGCGAGCAGACGACGCAAACATATCGAGACTCGTGATATCAACCAACACTACCTCACATATGCCCACCTGATACTTAAAAGTTATGGGCGAGAACAAAGCTAAAGAATTACACCAATAGCCGATATAAGTATATATGTAAATAAATAAATATATCAACAATATAAATAAAACAAGGCAAAAGAACAATAAAAAAGCTCCCCATAAACTTTACTACAGAATTAGTAGCAGTGCGTTGGAGAAAACTTCGTCAAAGGTACTGAAAAACTAGCGGCAAAATTGTCTCGCTAACCTCGAAAACAATCACAGTCCCGTTCTGTGTGGGCAAATTGCTCATGGAATTGCCTTTTGATGGCTATTTTAGGCACTTCCACACCTAACTTACCTTTTGTGGAGCGACATTTACAAATGTTAGAAGACAGCAATAAGTGACAAGTTATTTTTAGAAAGATGGCATATCTTATAGAATTATGTATTTGTGAATACAAAAAATATAATAAAATACACGATAATTTAGTTTATTCAGTAACGATAAAATAATCAAAATATACAAGTTTTTTTCATTTGTTTTACTTTATTTACATACACTTTTGAGAAGAGTCGAGAAAAGTTCGTTTTTTACATTGACCCGGCTGGGAATCGAACCCGGAACCTCGGAGTGACATTACCATGATTAAAAGTGCTATGCGAGCCACTTGAAAGCATTTTGTGATCTCTGCAACTATTGAATTTATTGGAAAAAAAATTATCATTATTTGAAAAGTATACATGCTCTATATTTTTCGTGGGATTATGCACGATTATATTTCATTTCATTAAGTTCCAATATCCTGCCTTTCGCACCCACGGATCCAGGTTTGAGTCCTAAAAGGACACGTATTTGTATGCTTAACATGAGTTTTTGAACCTTTGAAGTTTATTTGCAAGCAGGTGACGTTTTGAAATCAAGTAACCTACATAAAGATGCTTTAGCGTTTTGGCGATTCTTTTTCTCATTAAAACTTTGGTGGTGATTTTCGTACAAAGTAAGGGATTAACAAAAAATTAATAAAATGGCAAAAGTATTAAATATAACAAACAATTTGAGATATTTCTGAAAAACTGTCATATATCGTATTATAGATGGAGGGATTGTCAAAGAAAACATGAACATAGATAAGGATGGGAGGCAAAATTCATTCCGTGAGGTATAACGTTCAAATTTGAAAAGAAAAATACTCCGGTATAAAAATAGACTTCGACAATTCACAAATAAAACGAAACCACTTGACTGAAATAGAGAGCGGCAGTTCCTCTTTGTGACGTTTTTAATGACAATGAAAGTTTTACTTAGTTCTTCTATTTGTTGCTTTAGTCACTTAATTTTAGCACTAGAGAAAACACACTGAGTTTTTGGCCGAATACCAACGCCATCTTTTCGAGTTCTATGTATCTATATGTAAAACCTAGAACATAAAGAGATTGTGTTCAGCCAACACTTGGAAAAACTCTGTGCGTCTGTCAAGATCTCGGTAGCTCAATTGTAAACGTACGGTTTACCGCACAATTTTTGGAGTCGGTTCCTTTGACCTTTTATGAACTTAGTAGCAATAATAAATATGTAATCATTTTAAGTGCAATAAACGCATTCTTCTGTTACGGTATTTTATCATATCACTATAACCACCGTATTTATTTATCATATTATCAACCAAGTGTAGCCTAAAATACGCAACAATTTGTGGTCCTTCGAGCCGGATAGCGAGAGAATACGTGGGTTAGAGTCCCGTCTGACATCAAAGATAATTCGCTATGTTATGTCAAAATATTATGTTTCTTAAAAACAGTTGAAAATATAACCTTACGTCTGACAACATAAAAACAATTTTTGCATTTTGCATGCAATTTAAAAACAAAAACACTTCTTGTTTTGGCAGGCTGCAAATGATGTAGTTCCCAGCCGCCATCAGCATAATTGTCCGAACAATGGAAACATTAACCAGAGCACCAGGCCCGGCAATTTTACCACGTTTTTCTTATCTCACTTTTCTTATTTGTTTGTCTGTCCGGGCAAAATCTTGCAACTTAAATTTGAGGCACTTTCCGATAAGCTAGAAAGCTGAAACTTTCAGGATAGTTCAGAACCCGATGACAATGCACTCTAAAGCAACTTTCAACTTTCCAGATGCACTTTCAGGTCCACTTTCGGCAACTTTCACTTTTGTATGGGGCTTATCCGATTGTTGCGTAACACATGGTTACTTCGTTGAGTTAATAATTAAAAAGAATAAAATAATTATACTAGATTTAAAAAATCTAAAAATCCCACGTTTTTCAATGTCCTAAAAAGAATAAAATAACCCTGCGGGGCAAAGCGAGGGGCCACTCAAAACGTGGGGGCGCATCTTTACAATAATCGGCATCAATGCATGTCATTCATCTCTTTAAAATCTCCTCTTAGTAATATGCGCCCCCACGTTTTGAGTGGCCCCTCGCTTTGCCCCGCAGGGTTATTTTATTCTTTTTAGGACATTGAAAAACGTGGGATTTTTAGATTTTTTAAATCTAGTATAATTTAAAATAATTGCACCTCTGTCAGCTGTGACATATTACTGAAAAAAGATGATGGCACATGTCATTCAAATAAAAATGTCTTTAAAATAAATTTTAATCAATAAATAACCGAAAAATCGACTCGGTTCATAAAGAATAAAACTTGTGCGCCAAGTCGATTTTTTTCTAGGCAAATAATAAGCATTGACTTTATTTTTATATGAATATTGAAACAAAATATTAAAAAGATATAGAATAAGTTTTTTTATATGTATTTGATAGAATCAGTCGTTACTTGGCGGAAGTCCATATCCATTAGTAAAATAAAAATATGTAGCTTACTTCCGCAAAACTCAAGCAGTGTGCACCGCCCGCCCGCCCGCAAATAAATGCAGGAACCGCAGACACCGGCACCTTCACCAACTACTCTACACGCGCTTCGCCCCCACACGGAGCATCACCAGGAGCCGCTAAACCGTGAAATAACTTAGAGCTCGTTATTGCACGGTACATATTTTTATTTTACTATTTTTTTATATCTTTATAGGCAAAGACCAAATGTTACCAAAAGGTGTAGACCAAAAATAAATTTTTACGATTTAAGCATGAATAATATCAGTTTTTTTAAATGAACGCAAACATGTCCCAGTTACCATTAGTATAATATTTTAGGACAGACTGGGTACAACGAAATAAACAATGTAACCAGTCTTAAGCCATCTTTAGTGTAAAATGTCTGCAATATCTGCTCTGTGGTACGGTTCGCCACAGTATATAAATACGTTAGTACCATGTCACAGCAATTATTTCGTCGCAACCATATTAAACGTACGTGGTAGTTAATATGACATAGGTGTTAATTTAATCCTAAGGGTTAAACCGTACTACTCCTGACGTTTGTTAATAGTATGCTTGGAAATGACGTCAGTTTAATAAAGACGTAACATGTACGTTGTTTCTCAATTGCAGTGTAATCTCTACATATTAAAGTTCTCACTTATGAAAGTAACAATTACTATGGATATTTTAATATTACTGAACAATTGCTAAATTGATTAATATTGCTTAAAGAATTTATTACTGGAATAAATTATAACTTGTCTCATGCAGGTTACACGCTAGACTGGAACCCAAAAAGGAGGAAAAAAGTTCTTACTATTTTTTTTCTTTGGTGTACTTCATAAAAGATCGTTAAGAACTTGTATTTTTATTTGTGTTATCAAGGCACGTATAATAAAAGGCAAATAAGAAAAAAATATTCAACGAAATTGAAGTAAATTAAAATTTCCTATTTAAAAATATCATAAAATATATTCTGTATTTCAGTATAATTACACAAATCGTTAGAAAAGATTCTATGTTGCCATACAGGAGTATTACACAAAATATTGATTAGAATATATAATTAAGTTTATCAGTAAGAACCTAATACACTAAAGGCTTACTTTCACAATATATAGGAGATACCAAATGGAACAGGCTTTGAACGCCAATAGTGAAGTACTAAATCCTAAATTTGTACTCTCATCAAACTAGACGTGACTCATTAGGTTTATTAATTTAGTACATCAGTGACATAAAAGGAAGGAAACTATAGTAAGAATTAATAAATATTTATTATTATATTGCAGTAATGTTAAAAAATAATCTAAAAAAAAACAATAGTATTCATTAAGTTAAATTACAATAAAGACAATAAGAGTCTTAACATCTCCAGTAATTTGATGAAGTTTCTGTTTTTGAACATTTCTTGCGGCATAAAGCTGGATTACTTAGTGTAATAGCTTTTTATAATTTAGTGTTTTTGTAAATATTGTTAAGAATAAAAAATCAAGTATTTATCAAAACGATAAATATATACAAGGTGTCCCAAAAAATAGTGTCAAGCGTAAGTCCAGAGTTAGAGCACCTCTTGGAGTACCCGAATCACCCCCATGTATGTTCTGCGATTATTCGTAGTTTTCAAGTAATAATTTTTTTTCTGACTTTTTGAAAATTTTGATCCAAAGAACTTAAAAATTTTAAATAAAAAAAAGTAGAACATATTTTAATGTTTTTCTTTTTGCCACTGAATCATCTTTAGTGCTTCTTTTATGTCTAAAATAATCAGCTTCGTAACTGTAGTGGAAATTTAGAAAACAGTAGTGTAAAGTCAAAATTTGAATGTTAGTGAATAATTACTTAAAAATTCATCTTTAAATTAAAAATCTAAACAGGCGAATTCATGGTTTCTAAGTATGTGTAAAAACTTCTCTAGACTCTCTGCTTTCATAATCATTTAAAAAAAGAAGTACTTAATAGGGCTACTTTGGCTTAAATCGGCCATCAAAGACAGCGAGGTGAAAATTTCATAAAATTTACCAAATTCCTATCAGATGATGAAAAAAAAATCTGATCTTTTTATAATTTCTAAGGTTCAGATTAATTACAATTTAGCGAAAATTAACTACATGAAACCCATATTTAAATATTTTTCTCGCGGATCACATCGGTTGTAGTGTTGGATGTAACGCAGTACTTACCTGCTAAAAAATTGCCCGAGTGAGAGGATATGAAAGAGATCGCATTATTGCTATCTCTCTCACTCGCATTGGCGAAATGGATAACTGTAACTGAGGAATGCTATTCTTTGTGACAAGGGGATGAGGCGGGGGGTGTAGTCCGAGCGCCTATTGTGTTCTGGCGCCAGTTGTTTGCCTGCTTTTGTTTGCGGCTTACGTACGATACGCTCATTTGTGATTATTTGACGAACTTTGCTTTCTTTACGGACCTTGAGTGCGATTACGATTTGGTTTTGTGTGAATACGGGATTTTGACAAATTTGGCATTCTTAACGGACTTTTCAAGCTCTTCATTTTGTGATGTCTTTTTCATCGCAAGAATATGCTCTTATGCATTTCTTTTATGGATATGCAAGAGGAAATGCTTCTGAAGCAGCCAGGTTGTTCCGGCAGCAAGTACAAAATGGAGGTGGACCTCAGCCTGAAACTTGGCCTGATCATCGCATGATTTTAAGAGTACATAACTCTTACATGGAAGGACGCCTACCAGGTAGAAGATCGGGGCGCCCATCTGAAATGAGTGACCCAGATACTGTCCAATCAGTGATCGAAGAAGTGGTGAGAGATCCATCAGTTAGTGTAAGAACAATAGAACGTCGAATCGGAATTCCGAAATCACAAGCACATCGAATACTTCATCAAGAGCGTTTTCACCCATATCATATCCAGAAAGTTCAGCAGCTCAAGCCCGCAGACTACCCGAGAAGGGTGGCATTTTGTCAGGAAATGTTACGGAGACAAGCTGAAAACGAAAATTTCTTTAAACATATTCTATGGACTGATGAATCACATTTTAAGCGATGTGGGGTGTTTAATGCGCATAACTACCATTCGTGGAGTATTGAAAATCCACACCTCACAAGGGAATCTAATTTCCAAGAACAATTTAGTATCAATTTGTGGTCAGGCATCCTAAACGGACAGCTGATTGGTCCGTTCGAACTACCGGACCGAGTGAACAGCGAGGCCTACTTGCAATTTCTACGACGTGATCTCGGCGTCTTATTAGAAGATGTAGACCTATTAACGCGGAGAAATATGATTTTTCAAAACGACGGCGCTCCATGCCATTTTGCTAGAAATGTTAGACAACATTTGTCTGAAACATTTCCAGGCAGATGGATCGGTCGTGGAGGGCCCATTGCGTGGCCGCCACGGCCCCCCGACTTGAACCCCATAGATTTTTTCGTCTGGGGATACTACAAGGAATTAGTATACGCCAAGGACATCACAAACGTCACAGTGTTAAGAACAAAATTAAGACAAGCGGAAGAAACAATAAAAAACAACAGAATTGCATTTATAAATTTAAAAGAAAACTTTTTTTGACGATGTAGAATATGTATTGAGCACGAACATCGTCATTTTGAAAACTTTCTTTAAGCGATCGAATAATAAATACTTTGAAAATAATGTTTTGTTTCATTTATTAAGTTATAATAAACTTTCAAAGGTTATTAAAGATGGCAGCAGGAACAGTTATTTTTGACCTTCAAATAATAAATTATTAGCTTTTCTACAATCATTTTTGGTTTATTAATAAATAATTGGAATTTAAAAAAAAAATATTTAGTAGTCGAGTTTTATTAAATTTTCACCTTGCTGTCTTTGATGGCCGATTTAAGCCAAAGTAGCCCTATTAAGTACTTTTTTTTTAATTATTATGAAAGCAGAGAGTCTAGAGAAGTTTTTACACATACTTAGAAACCATGAATTCGCCTGTTTAGATTTTTAATTTAAAGATGAATTTTTAAGTAATTATTCACTAACATTCAAATTTTGACTTAACACTACTGTTTTCTAAATTTCCACTAAAGTTACGAAGCTGATTATTTTAGACATAAAAGAAGCACTAAAGATAATTCAGTGGCATAAAGAAAAACATTAAAATATGTTCAACTTTTTTTTATTAAAAAATTTTAAGTTCTTTAGATCGAAATTTTCAAAAAGTCAGAAAAAAAATTATTACTCTAAAACTACGAATAATCGCGGAACATAAATGGGGGTGATTCGTGTACTCCAAGAGGTGCTCTAACTCTGGACTTTCGCTTGACACTATTTTTTGGGACACCTTATTATCTTATCATTATAAAGTATAAGAATCATAATGGTTTGTAGTGAGTTTTACCCGTAAAACATATCTTTTTATGATAGCTTCTCTTTATCAACCTGGAATCCGGCGCTGCGGCAGTGCTTTATCAGGATGTATCACTGGATTGCGGATCATTACGAAAATTACCAGGCTATTTAAGTATAATATGTCCCACCTGTCACCTGAAAATTAAAATGTATTTTTTCTTGTTCATTGACGTTAAATACTAAAATAACATGTAATGTAATAATTACATAGTAGTTTCTTCTTAGTGGATTGTTGGATACTTCTGAAAGAGTAACATTCGATGTTGTAGGTAGTAGTATCTTTAACAAAGAGATGGCGCTGGCGTCAGCTTAATATTTAAGGTTTTATGCATTTTGCTTAGGTTATTGATGAATGACAATGTCCGAAGAAAACTAAACTGATTTTTGTAACAATGCTCAGGTTAATTTATATTGTATATATATATTTCTATATATATATGTATGTATACATATATATATTTCTTAGTTTTTAAACACTTTTATTTGTCATCCAATTACTTAAAAGCTACTGAACCTATCGGTATTGGACCATGATCAATCGACGCGGGAAAATCTGTAGATGGTTTGAGATTACTTATATTTTGGATTCGATGGGCCCTTTGCCTTTTTCTATATTTACTTTTATAAACTTTTTCCTGAATTTATTTTATTCGGTGGGTTGTTATGGTTACGGTTTCAGGCAATCTTTTTCTGTATTTAACCTAACTAACTAATTCTTTGACGTCAAAATAAGAACGTGAAAACTTAAATAAGAAAACTGAAGATGTCAGTCCAACAGTTAAGTGTAGAAACACTATGTTTATATGCTGACTAGCCGTCACCCGCCCGCTTTGCTGAGCTAATCTGTAATCTAAGATCACAGTGGTTTGTGTGTTTGTCTGTCCGCTCTTTATCCCGCTCTTTTTTTTATTGTATCAATAACGTTACCATTGCAACGCGTTAACTGCAAGTAGTTCGTCTACAGGACGCTAGATGGCGTCAAAAATATTTAATAATAGAAAAAATTTAAAGAATTTCGTCACCGTGCGAAGCCGGGACGGGCCGCTAGTTATTATTTATTTTCATTTGTATTATGTTTTGTTGAATAATTTATTGAATTGTCAATAATCAACACATTTTTACAGAAATTTCTGCAAAAATTAATAAAAACCATAATAAAAAGAAACACTTTGAAAAATTCACCGGGTCTGTAAAGGTGGTGTAGGTTCGTGTCCTCCCTGAAGTATGAGTAAACTTTTTTGCTACTAATATTTTTTTATATGTCTTCATAATGATCTCATGGTCACACTTGGCGTTGTATAAAAGATTAAAACAGATTACCCTTTTTTTAATGTAAATAATAAAGCGCCTAACCTCTATGTTGGCTGATGGCAAGCGATTATGCAATCTAGGATGTGAAGTGTTTGCCTCGAAGATACTTATTTGACTTGTAAACCCCTAAATTGTATGTTTCAGGAAACACAATTAAAGTTGAAGCTGGTGATTTTCTGGCTTTCGCTTTTCTTTTCTGTAAAAGCTGCAAACATTAAACCAAAAAAAAGAATCAATAAAATCTTATCTTTAATCATATTGGATTAAAGTTTATTAATGCTTTTAATGTCTTCAGTTTGCCTGATTTGTATCGTGTACCTTCAAATACTTTTCTGCAGTATTTCATCGGAAATTCTTAGCGCGTGCACAAATCACTGTCAGTAAGCGATGCCCAGCTGCGAGCAGCGGCAACGTATACCAGTTCCTGTTGAGAATTTTACAAGTTCGGCATCCGCATAAATATGAGGTAACGTGTAGAAATTTTCATCGAAACTTGCAATTTAGTTTTTTATTACAAACTAGCGACTCGCCCCGGCTTCGCACGGATGCAATGCTCTACTATATGATGCATATATTATACATATAAACCTTCCTCTTGAATTACTCTATCTATTAAAAGAACCGATCAAAATCCGTTGCGTAGTTTTTAAGATTTAAGCATACATAGGTATACGGACAGAGAAAGCGACTTTGTTTTATACTATGTAGTGATACAGAACTTTGACTTATAAAGGATGAACAATTGAAATGAGTTATTAGAATTATAAATCAGCATAATTTATTTTAAGTTGACTACGTCAGAAGACAAGGAAATCCTTTTAATCACTAAGCTACTATTGTATTGTATTCGGCTTTTATAAAAAAATAAATAAATAAAATATTTTTGAAATACATAGAATTAGACATTTGAACCACACTGCAAGATACTATGACGTAAAATTAAAGTTGGACATTTCCTAATAAAGTCCGTTATTTCATAAAAATATTTTTTATCTGTTGTACTTCTACTAAGCAGATGTATACTGAAGTAAGTATCTGAAACATTCTCAAACATACACAAGACCAATTATTATTGTCCATTTAATAAAAAAGTGCTTAGTGAATAATTAATTCATAATTATTTTAGGACAATTTAAACAAGTGAGCTTTTGAAACAAATTTTCGAAGAACAAGTTTAGATAGATGAATAGGTATTCTGAGTACTTAAAACTAGAAACTCCGTTCTACATCAATATGTAAATCTTTTCTTTGATGATTAAATTTATACAGTGGAATATAAACTGTTATAAATATTTTGCTATTTAACTAACAAAAATCCTCAAACCTATTCAAAATATTTAGCCTCAAAATTTTACCACAGACCTCTAAAGACTTGGGCGTTTGTTTGCTAAAATATACATGCTTTCTACCTATCTATACTAATATTATAAAGCTGCAGAGTTTGTTTGTTTGTTTGTTTGTTTGAACGCGCTAATCTCTGGAACTACTGGTCCGATTTGAATGATTCTTTCAATGTTGGGTAGTCCATTTATCGAGGAAGGCTTTAGACTCTAGAACATCACGCTGCGACCAAAAGGAGCGAAGCAACAGTGAAAAATCATAATAACAGAAATTGACGCGGACGAAGTCGCGAGCAACAGCTAGTCTTATAATAAGTGCAAACTGGAAATTTATCATTTTCGGCAAACGTTGCCCAGCTCGATATCCCCTTCCTGCAGAGAATTTAACAAGTTCGACGTTCGCATAAATATGGGGGGTAACTTCGCAAACTTTCTACGGAACTCGCCACTGCTGAAGTTGTAGTTGTTTTAACGAAATAACTAAAGAGTTTAGAGCAATTTCTCAAAAGTTTTTTCTCAAAATCAACAGGAAGACATTTATATTTTCAAGTTTAAATTTTAACTTTAACTTACTTACTTACTGGTTTTGAATTAATGTATACATACCATAGAATTAATAAATATTGAAAAAGATTTCAATATATTCTGAATTTAAATTAATAAACATGCTTTAGTCTTCTACGTTTAACGAATCATTTTCGTCAAAGAGATTATCACCACAATCATTAGTATAATATTTTATATGGTTTTTCTAAAAAAGGAGGTTTCTTTATTTAAGCATAGAACAAACAGATCTGATTCACCCTAAGAGACCGTACAAATACCATTCCATTAATTTCCCTCGAATAAAAACATTAAGACAAAAATGGAACTTTGAACGATGAGGTTTTTTGTTCAACTCAAAAAATTTATCACTCTGAACTGGCTTCGTGGCTTAAAGACTCTTTAAATTCACTACTTACATTTGTAAAAGAGTCAAACGTGAGCAGGATTTTATATAAAAAAAGTGGAGAGGCAAGGGATAAAATATTAACAATGAGTTAAATAATTATTTTATTTGCTTTAAAATTTATTGCCATTATATTATACTGAGCTTGTATGGGAGGTATGATTAAAGCTGAAGAAGTGAGAGATGTGTGCCAGAGTCGTGGAAAGTGGGAATCTATAATCTCTGACTACCCCTCCGGAAACGAAAATATTAATTTTATGTACTTATAGCATTGTTGAAAGCCAATTGATAAATAAAGAGAGAGCTACTCTCCTGCCTATTTCAAACTATATAATAAAGTGAAATAATTAAATAGATATTACAATTTATAATAAGGGTAAACGAAAACAATTAATTAAGAATTTAAACTACAGTAATAATAATAATATTTTTTACATTCACACCAATTAACCTAGCCCAAAATAAGCACTATAAAGGCTTGTGATATGGATACTAGGGTAACGGATAGACATACATATATCATAAATAAATAAGTAGTATTTATAGAAATATATATAGACCTATGACTCAGGTACAAATGCGCGTATGCATCGCACAAACATCTGCCCCTTCCGGGATTCGAACCCAGGACCATCGGTGCGAAAGGCAGGATCGCTACCGTTGCACCAAAGGGTCGTCTTCGTCAAACTATACAGTTACAGTTAAGTAATTATATTTATTTATTTATTTTTGCACTGTAATACAGTTTCACTTTCACATAAAAGATGTAATAAAAGATGTGATGGACTGAATACAACCCTGATAGGGTGTTGCTTATTTACAAATATAACTTAAAGGCTATCTATTAAAATTATAAAATATCAAAGGAGCATTCCGAGGATTTATGTAAATAATATATAATATAAATATTTGATTATTTGAATTTATCACACATATATTCTAGAACTGTATAATAACATTTTTCAACTAGAAATTGTTTTAGTTTATGTTTAAATTTGTTATAGTTTTGTTCCATTTTTATATATTGAGGTAGTTTATTATATATTTGTATACATCTATAGTAAGGGCCGCTTTTGTACATCTCAAGTTTAGGTAGGCAGAACGATATTCTGTTGTCGACGAGGGTTTTTATGAAATTCAAATTTGCCTAGGTGATTTCTTACGAATAAGACCGTTTCCGCAATATATATGCAAGGTAAAGTTAAAATATTTAATCTGATAAAATGTGATTTGGACGATTCCGTTTGCCGTATATTTGCTAGTATTCGTACACATTTCTTTTGTTGCACAAATGAGTCGTGAGCGTCTGTGCTATGACCCCATAGAATAATACCGTAACGTAACCATGCGTAGGCGTAAGCATAGTATATGTTTAAAGCACAAGCGGCATTTGTGTTTCTTTTTATTATATATAATGCATAAATGAATTTTGAAAGTTTATTTTTTATTTCGCTTATATGATTTTTCCAGTTTAAATGAGTATCTATGTAGAGTGCTGTAGAGTCGTTGGAAGCTATTCACAGTGAAATAACAGTATTAAATATAAAGAAGTTTAATAAAATATATATATATACTCGGTACAAACGTAATTTTTTAAAGACAACATTTATGTAAGTTTCTTTTTTTTTTTATGTCATATTGACGTACGTTTAAAAGCATTGAGTAGGTATCTAAAAACCTAAAACAGCCAGTTCTCAATACGCCCCCTTTTTTAGATAATCCCATATTTAATATACACTACACAAGCTATTAAACTTTAGAGCAACATAAACTATACACTAACAATGCCAACACCTAAACCTTCTATACATTTATAGTGTTTTATTTTACAAAGCGGCTTAGTTAGAACATCCGCCAGCATTGAATCAGTGGGTACATGTCTCAGCATTATTTCTTTATTAGTTGATAGAACATCCCTAATAAAATGATATTTTATGTCTATATGCTTGGTTCTAGCATGATAGATCGGATTTTCAGCTATTTGGATCGCCCCCTGATTATCGGCATACAAGGTAACTCTAGCATACATTGGAAAACCAATCTCTTTCAATAAGCTATTTAAATAAATACCTTCTTTCATTGCCTCCGATAAGCTAACATATTCCGCCTCACAACTCGATGTAGCGACACAACATTGTTTACGCGATGACCACGATATACATGCACCGCCTAAAATGAAAGAATATCCACTATAAGACTTCCGACTTATAGGACAGTTTCCCCAATCTGCATCTGAAAAACCCTCTACATGTTTTTCGGTTTTATTATATATAAGGCCGTATGCCACAGTTTTCTTCAAGTAGCGTAATATTCGTTTTGCTGCTTTCCAGTGACTAGGCTCCGGACACTCCAGATATTGTGCTAATTTTGCCACAGAGTTCGTTATATCAGGCCTAGTGCCCACACTCAAGTACATTAGCGATCCTATAATTTCACGATAAGGAAATCTTACCTCTTGTTTCTCTTCATCATTCTTTTCATTTTGAATTTTAGATGAATTCAATTCCATAGGCGTAACACTTTCATTACATTTTTCCATATTAAATTTTCGTAAAATATCTTTGACATATTTTTGTTGTGACAGACAAATGACATTATCTTTTTGTTGAACTTCTATGCCTAAAATATACTTTGCTAGACCATAATCTTTCAAGTCAAACTCTTTTGACAATTGACTTTTGAAACTTATTATTAAATCCTCTTTTTCGGACGCTATAAGCAAATCTTCAGTATATACTAACACGAATAAATGATTTTCACCTACATTCTTGAAATACAAACAAGGTTCCTTTTTACTTGGTTTCAGGTTCATATCTTTCAGTTTCTTATCAAGTCTTTTATTCCACTGCCGTCCAGCTTGTTTCAACCCGTACAACGACTTTTTCAATAAACAAGTATCATACCCAGACTTCAGTTTGTTTAACATTTCTTTCGCCCTATTCACGACAGAAATGTCTTCCTCTTGATTTATAAGCTTCGTCAACCACTCAGACAAACGTTCTGGAACCTTCATGTAGATTTCTTCATCTAAAGAACCATTCAAAAATGCAGTATTTATATCGATTTGATGAATCTTCATGTTCAACTCTACAGAAAGAGCTGCTAGCAGTCGTACAGTATCCAACCTTACTACGGGAGCAAAAGTTTCGTTATAGTCTATTCCGTAACGCTGACTAAAACCCTGTGCTACTAACCGCGCTTTCTTCGTTACTGTCTTATTTACGTTGAACTTCGATGTCAATACATATCGGCAACCAACCACATTTCTATTTCTTGGTTTTTGAACTATTTCCCACGTACCTTTGACTAGTAAACTTTTTATCTCAGATAGTATCGCACTCTCCCATTCGGCTCTTTCATCACTTGACAAAGCCTCATTCAAGGATATTTGAGCTGCACCAATGAAATCTGCATAATCCAACTCGGGTTCATGAGAACTTTCACTCACTTCTTCATCTCCCTCAGGATTTTGCACTTCGACAGTTTTATATAATTTTCGAGGTCTGCCTTTACCACCAGATCGTAGAAAAGTTGGACGACCAGGAGCTCTCTTGTGTGTAACTTGGCGCTCTCTATTTTGGTGAAAATCACTGTCTTCACTGACAGGATGCCTCACTTCAGTAGTTTCTGGTACCTCTACTGAATCTTGGCAAGTTTCTGGCGTAAGTCTACTTACCTCCTCAGAATACACATTACAGCTAGGTAATGCAAAAAATTCTACATCAAGAAAACTCTTAATCCTATCTAACGAACTACTATTTACAGATTTACAAGTTTGCTTACTAGCTTCATCTGATGTTCTTTCATCTTCATGAAACTTAACATCTCGCGCTACTACAAACTTCCTCTGTTCAGGAATCCAAACTTTATAGGCTTTTGCAGTTTCTGGATAGCCGACAAAAATACCGACAATACCTCTTGCAGCAAACTTATCTTTTCCGGGGTTTTTATCTAGAACATACACCTTTGCCCCAAATGTTCGAAAATAGTCAATTTTCACAGGTGTTCCATACCACTTCTCATACGGAATACCTCCATCTAGACTCCTAGTTGGACATCGATTACGGATATAACAAGCTGTATCTATGGCGTTCATCCAAAATCCCTTTGATAGTTCAGATCCGAACATCATACATCTTGCCATTTCGACCAACGTACGATTCATCCTCTCAGCTACTCCATTTTGCTGAGGTGTCCTTGGTACTGTCAATCTTCTTAATATCCCTTCACGTCTCAAGTAGTCATCAAAATCCTTGTTACAATATTCTCCGCCGTTGTCCGACTGAATATATTTAATTTTCGTCCCCATAAGATTTTCTGCTTTCAACTTATAACGTTTGAATGCCTCTAGAGCTTTATCTTTGGAGTTGAGGAAATATACGTCACACCATCTAGTGCAGTCATCGATAAACGTTATAAAATATTTCGCACCTACTAACGATTCACACTTCATTGGACCTACAATATCGGTGTAAATAATTTTAAGCTTTTCATTACATGGACTTTTCGACTCATTAAACGGCATTGCACATAATTTTCCTTTGGCACAAATATTACAGTTCGATAATTTTTGTATCTCATTTTTATTTACATTAGCACCTACTTTATTCAAAAGCTTTAGTACATCCTTAGCATTTACATGTCCTAAGCGTTCGTGCCAATTACATATATCGACATTATTTACACTATTTAGAAATTCAGTTTTACGAAAACAATACAAGTTACCCTTTCTATAAGCAACAAATTTTATCTCCCCTTTCTGATCAACGATATCTGCATGATCATTACTAAAATTGACAATATATCCATCATCAGTCAATTTAGCTACGGAAATCAAATTGCTCCTCAAATCAGGAACGTAAAATGTATCGTTCAACTGAATTGTACTACTAGAGTTATCATTATATGCCGATAATCTAACGATACCCTTACCTTTTATATCTGTACTTACATTTGTTGCCAAATTAATTTTTGCGATTACGTGTTCCAAATTTTTACCAAACATATCCACATTGTTACATAGATGAGACGTACACCCACTGTCCAATATCCATTCATTTTTGAACATATATACAGCATTGCAAATCTCATTATCTGAAAAATTTGAAATTACAGAATCAATATTATGAACATGTTCTCTTTTAACTTTATTTCGACATTCAGAAGCCTTATGTCCGTGTTCATGACATTTGAAACACTTAAACCTAAACTTATCTTTATTAGCCGCCGTATTCCTACTCCGGTTGAAATTCACGGTATTCGTATTAATTTTCCGTCCATCATTATTTTTCCGATATGTATGCATAACATTTTCTTGCATTTGGCCTATATTCGTGTTCGTGTTTAATCTCGATTCGTACTCTTCCAAAATCTTTATTTTTAAACTTTCCGGTTTCGGCAACTCGTCCCTCGATTCTATCGCACACCTGAAGTTTTCGAAGCGCTCTGGCAAACTATACAGCAACATAATGGACAATAAGTCCTCATGAATGTTTATATTCATATCAGCCAACTTATCGACGGTGTCGAAAAATTCGTTAATATGTGCTTGTATATCACCCGTTTCTGTCATTCTGTGCAACATCAATCTCTTCAACAAGGTAGCCTTTTTCGCTGGTCCGCGAGATGCAAAAACAGATTCAAGTTTGAGCCAAACCTCACGTGATGAGTTACACCCTCTTACGTGCCTCAATTCACTACCATTTATGGACAGTATGAGATCAGCCTTCGCTTTTTCATCCTCAATTTCCCATTTCTCGGATTCTCCAGCATCTACGGGTTTCATTAATCTACCACTTACATACTTCCACGTATCATTTTTGGTCAAAAGGGCTTGTACCTGAATTCGCCAACTATCATAGTTTTCCTTGCCCAACGGTTCTATTCTCACCGCCATTCCTGAACTCATTTTCGTTCACGCAATCAACAAAACTATGTAACTTACAATTACTCTCCCGAACAATATATATTTTTCTTCCGTATATAATCCGTACTTCTCTGTTTTTAATAGCCCATAACCATTGTAGAGTGCTGTAGAGTCGTTGGAAGCTATTCACAGTGAAATAACAGTATTAAATATAAAGAAGTTTAATAAAATATATATATACTCGGTACAAACGTAATTTTTTAAAGACAACATTTATGTAAGTTTCTTTTTTTTTTTATGTCATATTGACGTACGTTTAAAAGCATTGAGTAGGTATCTAAAAACCTAAAACAGCCAGTTCTCAATAATCTATATGAATGCCTAGTAGTTTAAAATTTGATACTTCTTCAAATTTGAGGGCTGTTTTTGCAACTGATAAGTTTGTTGGTTGTTTTTGGTATGGGTGAAATTGTATGAGTTTGGTTTTTTTTGCGTTTACTTCCAAATTATGTTTTAAAAGCCAACCTTTTAGCAATTTATAAGGTAATTGTCATTTAAAATCTCCATATTTTGCTACCTAGGCATATTAGTAAGTATATTAATATATCTAACTTTTTTCCGTATGATTCTGGGGCCCACCAAATATAAACTGACATTAAAAAAGTTATCGGGATATCAAGTGAACTACTACAATATAACTGTACGATTGCCCTAAGCTCAACCAGTGTGCTATGCCTAGCACTGACTGAAATAAAACAACCAAATCTGGGAGACGATTCGACTGAATGTATTTTCAATTCAAGGGGGTTATAACTAACACAACCAAACTACTTATATAAAAAACAAAAAGAAACCAAAGCGTGATACAGAAAGGCACACCAACATCTGTTGTTACATTTGAACAATAACCCTATCAGTCTTCAGACCTCCCAAGCTAAGAGCTAAGATTTGAGAGACTTTTTTATTAAGCTTATTTTAGTGTACCCTTATTATTAAATTTAAGTGAATTTATTGTGTATCTTATATTTACATTACGATATTTTTGATTTTTACATTAAAAGCCTGAGAAATACTCTTAACAGATGATGTTAACTATATTTTTTATTTTATCTGTTTAATGTTAAATTAGACTTGTATATGAAATGTAATTTCTTAATTAGCTTCTTAGCTTTATATTGATCCTTCAGTACTTAAACTGATCAGATTAAATAGACGAATGATTCAACAACACCTGACAATTATTAACACGTTTTCCTCAATTAACTCTCTCTTGCGCATCACTTTGAGTTCAAGGTACAAATTTACAATTATACATCTGGCGCTATTGTTTTCTTGTCATTACAGCTCAAAGACGATTTCTCATTAATTATCTACACAGGAGTTCTCGGTATGATATTGTGACGTTACTTACTTATAATAAAACTAACATTATTTGGAATAAAACTATTTGGAGGGATTATCAATTAATGAATATTTTAATTTTGGAGATAAAATAAAAATATAAAGTATTTGAGTATATTGAAAAAATCATACTAAATACTTTTTGGTTTAGCTTAATTGAAGCTGCTGTATGCAGCAGTATGCAGTTCATTAATTAATGAACTTATAATATTTTATATTAATTGAATATAAAACTGCTACATTTTTATTTTTATACTTACTACTACTTTTTGACTTTTGAAATACAAAATTTTATGTATTTTCATATTGCTTAACCGTACTATTTATAAAAACGTGCAAATTTTAATAAACCTCTTTTAGTTAAAAAAGTGTTTTGTCAATGACATTCAAATTGTGTTTCGAGTTTGAAAGAAAAAGGGAAAAAAACAAAAAAGCATGTGTGCAATACACAGGTGGTAGAAGTGAAACCTTAAAAAAAAATACGTACACGTATACCAAATACCACGGTTGTTGTGATGCCTTCTTTCAAGCTTTGTACTACGCATGCACACACAAACATGTATTAACAAACGTTAACACACACAACGATGCTAAAGAAGTTCTCACTTCTAAAACTCTATAATTAAAATAATTTTACTAAACGTGTTTTATATGAATAATACGGACAGAGTTTAAATAACAACGAATAAAATATACAAATTCACATAAAAAATGATCATGTTATTACTAAGAAAATAAAAACAATAAAATTGTAAGTGAAACAAAAACCACACAGAAAACAAGACGAAAGTCTGTTTCATTTTCTTCTTCATCTTCAGAATCATGTTTTAAGTACAATTGTTCCGTGATTTAGTTTCACTACAATCTCCACTAAAAGGTTTTGAAGCAAAAACACAAGAATATAAATTACACTTTTGATAATACTAATGGTTTCCTAGCTGTTGATATTTGACCGCAATTCATTTAAATCGAACTTACGAAAATATATACACACTGTTTCTTTTATTAATATGTCAATTACAGCTCAACAGTAGCAATTAAAGAAAAAACAATTAAAGTCGGTTGCCAAACTCAAAAAAGGTACTGCTTTCCCAATGCGATTCTATTGTTATCGTATTGCCACGTAACGTAGTCTTTATAATTTCCGAATTAAGTTTCTTCAACGCAATACGAAAAAAACTCCAAACTATTCGGTTTTATAAGATAAGATTAGATATATGTATCTGCAAATATATCCAATTTAAGTATGTTTTTTATATATAAAAATATTTATTAGACTATGTAATACCTTTACCGATTCGCAATTTTCAAAATGTGAGTAGATAAATTACAGGTTCCTGGCGTTGTGGTCGCAGTTTTAACCTGATCTAACCTAGCCATATCGGGTCAATTGACCTGCCCTTACTCATATGTTTCGTACTAAAAGTAACATACCTATCTAAAGTTTCGCATTTTGTCAAGTCATTTCTCCTTTGCGTTGTTATACCAATTATAATGTTTGAAAAAACTGAATGTGAAATCAGAAGAGTTTGGTTTGTCATTCAATTTCTGCGTGGAAAATTGCGTTTTATCCGCTAGCGTGGAAAAAAGTTTTAAAATTAGATCCTTTCTATTCAAAGAAAAACACATATGGTACATTCCGAATCGTCAATATAGCCTTTATAAGTTACATTTTATTCTTATTTAAACTACTACTACTTATAATACTTCGTTTTGGTTCTATAAAAATATTTTAGTTCCTTAAATTATAAAAAGTATTTTAAATGTATGGTGGGTGAGATTTCACCACATATGTTTGGATTTCAGAACCAATAACAAAGATATTTACCGTTACTAATTTTAACAATTTAACTTATATTTTTTTATTTAGTCAAACCAATTTATCATTTTTAAACTGTTTTTCTTGCACCCAAAAATTTTCCTCGCACTAGTGAGGTGAAAAATTTTGTGCTTCGCTCGGCAGCAAAGTTTTTAGCGTCTGGTACCTTTGAAACCCACGCTACGCTTAGGATTCTATCTTTGATCGACTCGCTACACTCGTGGTTCAATCTTAGAATCCTTTACTTGCTCAAGTTTAAATAGAGGTAACTAGCGTCCAAAACTCAACTTTGCAGCCTTGCATAACAAATAACTATTTCGTCATTCGTCATGTCATTATTAGTCAAATAAGTTATTTCCAGAAACAATACTTTGTGTAATGGTAAAATTATTAAGTAAAAGTACATTAAATTGAAATTTGTGATTTGTTATTGTTAAATATATAGACAGTCTTATTGTAAATAAGTCTATAAATTTTGAATAGACTTTGCTACAGAATGTGATAGAGACTATTTACAGCATTACTTGTTGCCGTAATTAACAGCTATGGTGTATCACAATATTTGATTGAATCCGTTATAGCTGGGACATTATAAAAACGTAAACTTCAATCATAAAACATTTCAAACAAAAACGAACTTTGCTTTCACCCCTCTTAGAATAAGATGCCAGTTAGGGGTTTGGTGCCATCAGGGATTAGCCTTGTTATCATGCAAGTCATCGGGAGGCAACGATAAATCTTCTCCAAGATGGATACCTGTTATTTATCTTACCATCTCCGATCTTTAATGGCGGTGTTTTGTATCGATCATCACGTTTAAGCGAATGGGGTGTTAATACACCCCATTTTCCGTTATTATTTATAAAGATTTGTTCCTAACTTACGTTACGTTCAAGTTACGATACCTTAACAAAACTTTATACATACAAACGTAATCTTTAAATGTCATAAGAAAATCTACACTCTTTGTCTACGTTATGTCTTTTGGCATATTTAATTCAATTTGAATTCCAAACATAAAAGTATACCTAGCTAACTTTAGTATTTGAGAGAGAGAGAAACATTAATTCACCAACACATGAATAACAAAAATAACAGTAGTGTAGTAGTGGGCTAGGTTAATTGGTGGAATTACTTAATATCATATATGTAGATTTTTGAGGGCATAAACTATACTCAACATTGAAGTCGAGATTTGTTATAATATCAATTAAGTCCTTAGTACCATAGCACGAACCCTCTATGAATGAAACCAACGTAAAGGGAAATAGCTCATAAATTCTAAGGAGTTCAGATGTAACTGAGACCAACGGAATAACGTGATTTCAAAAAAATCAATTTGGTGATCCATCCAATTGATGTCTTTTGTGAAAAATTCCTTAATCTCAACTAAAGTACTAAACTACTGAGATATCGTACTATTGGAATTATAAAATAAACACGTTATAACTCGATCGCTATACGACGTATTATGAGTTACTAATTTTCCTTCGTCTCTAGGATAGCAATTCGTTCAGTCAAACACATTTTCTCAGCGGTATTCAATCGATTTAATGATATAGATGCAATGAACGACCCGCAATATTTTCGATATACGTGCTTCGGTCTCATGACTTTCAGATTGGGTTATTTCGAAGTAGGTAAGATATCCAGTAAAGTATCTTTTAGTAAATCCTTTTGAACATTTTAGTAATGCATTTTAAATCCTATCTATTTTTATTATTATTTTGTAAAGAGAGATGGTAACTGCATCTTTTTGTTTTATTTATTTCAGAAACCAACAGCGTTATACAATGTTTTTATACTTGCTTAAATGTAAAAGTAAGGTTAATTATAGGTATAAAATTAAATAAATATGTAGATATATAGATAAATATGCATTTCTTCGTTTATATATATATACACATACATACGAGTTACACATTAATAACAATTATTATAAATACACTTTCTTCTAAGTCACGAATATATTGCTTTCTTTTTTTTTTAATAAGCATATCTGTAGCTTGAGTTTTAATTGTATTTTTGCGGTGAGTAAATAAGTCAATTTCCTTGAATATATCGTTATATGTTTGGGGTAGACGGGAAATTGGTGTGTTAAGTGCATAATTTGTGCAGGTCAACGGAACATATAATAATGATTTATATGTTCCTTCGACCTGCACAACATATGTTCCATGTAACAGTAATTTTTTCTTATACGTTTTGGTAATACAAGAAAAGATTACTTAAATGTTGTTTAACTATGTAAATAAAACATACAAAAAGGGAGACAAAAACAGCTTGCCGAATAGTTTGCGGTTTCTTCTCGGTACAAAGTACGTCTTACGACTAGTAGTCATAGGACTTACGAAGCTTTGATGCTCAATACACGCATTGTAAATGCACATTTTGAATAAAAAATATTTTTATTACCACGTTTTTCTTATCTCACTTTTCTTATTTGTTTGTCTGTCCGGGCAAAATCTTGCAACTTAAATTTGAGGCACTTTCCGACAAGCTAGAAAGCTGAAACTTTCAGGATAGTTCAGAACCCGATGACAATGCACTCTAAAGCAACTTTCAACTTTCCAGATGCACTTTCAGGTCAAATTTCGACAACTTTCGGCCACTTTCGCTTTTATATGAGACTTTATGTCACTTCTTTCTCTCGATATGTTTGCTGCGTTCATGATTAATTAATGCAGTGTGTGATTATGATTTAATTCAGCAAATATCTTGCCAAATTATCACACTCGATCGTGTAGTCAGCTGCCGCATATAAACGTAACGGTCATTTGAAATTTAAACTGTTTACGGCTGTGCGTCAGCGCGTCGGCGCGTCGGCTGAACTTAATGTTTACGGTTGGATCGGTGAGTGAATATTTAAAATTTGATTAATTTCATAATTTAACTATTTAAAAGCGATAGCAAGGTAGAAGAAAGTGAGAGAAGTAAAGAGAGAAGAAGGAAGAAGAGAAACAAAGTGAAGTGAAAAGGTAGCAAAGTGGTATAAGGTGAGAAATGAAGAAAAAGTGAAAAGTGAAGAGAGCAAAATAAGTGATATAAAATAATTATACTAGATTTAAAAAATCTAAAAATCCCACGTTTTTCAATGTCCTAAAAAGAATAAAATAACCCTGCGGGGCAAAGCGAGGGGCCACTCAAAACGTGGGGGCGCATATTACTAAGAGGAGATTTTAAAGAGATGAATGACATGCATTGATGCCGATTATTGTAAAGATGCGCCCCCACGTTTTGAGTGGCCCCTCGCTTTGCCCCGCAGGGTTATTTTATTCTTTTTAGGACATTGAAAAACGTGGGATTTTTAGATTTTTTAAATCTAGTATAATTTTATCTTTATCTTTTTCTTTAAAATTGTATTTTTTTCTATATATTGTTTTAAACTTTCGTGGTCACTAACATTATAGTAATATAATTTATATACCACGGAGCAACTCCGTGATCATGGCGCTTGCAACAGTGCCGAAATATCGGAAACTAAATAAAACAAAAACAAGGTACATGGTAAAAATCCCGTATATAAATTATATTTGCTGTTTTCTGTTGCACAACACCCGAATATAATTCTAAAGTATAAACTTCGACGAACTGAACTGAAATTGACAAAATTTCGAGAGGATATAGTAATAATAGTAATGTGCCAAGTACTAAAATTTAAAAACGTATATTATACTTGCCTTGTAAAAAAATGCTTGATTTTTCTCGGTACTTTGAAGTAACTGTTGATGACAGAAAAGCACTACGTTACTGCTATTATGGCTATGCTTTTTATTAATTGTATCTACTGTGTGGTTAAGAAGCATCATCTATTATTTTTATGATATGACAGTTGTCAAGTCATTGATTTAGAGCAATGAAAACAGTGACCCAAAAATATTGCCCTGTGGAACGTATGATGGTCGCATTAGTTAACGTGTATATCCATTCTTATTTTGCAAATTTTTGGTAATATCTATATATACAGCCATATACTGATTTGTCTTTTAACAGTGATAATAAATGTATGTATTAAGGAGTAAAACTTAGGTTCGATAAAATTTCGCTAAAGCTACGTAGAAATCATAACCACTCCTTGAAAATGAAGGTAGCCAAACTTTTGCATGCTTTGACGAAAATATTTTATATTGTTGTAGCTTGAATCCATCGTTTATTTGAGACCCATTCCCCACACTTTTTTCGTTTTGTAAAATGAATTTTTGATTTGACTTCACTTAAAATTATAATGTATACTTAGAAAATCATTAAACCTCAGATGTTCCGATAATAGATTTTATTTAAATTTATTTTTATAGATTTTATGTAAACGATATTTCCATTTTTATGTTTCTTTTATGGTGATCTTTAATAATATGTTTGATAATACAATCATGTATTATATTGCAATAAACATTTTAAATAAATTATAAAGCATTAATAAAAATTCATTAAAATATTTGAAAAAGTAATTAGAGTCTTTCCTAATTATCAGAAAACGCTGATTCAAATGCCGCTTAACTGTTTTATTATTATTCATAATTTAGTCTACAGATTTAATCTAGTCTAGTCTAGTTTAAAAATATTAGATTTCCATACAACAGTTTAGAATTTGATTTTTCTAAAAATCCGTTCACAGCGAGCTGTTATCCCTTAAATAAACACACTCTCCAAATTTCAAGTTTCTATGTTCAGCGCTTAAGCGTGGGTTGGTCAGTCAGGATAAACGATTTTATTAGTATAGATGGTTTGTTTACACCTCGTATTTTATATTTGTGGGTCATGAAAGGCTTTTAATCCGGGGTTTTGTTGGGCGGCAGTAATAAAGCCGGACACACACAGGGGGATTATACAGATTACCAACTTCTCCAAATAAGGAGTTGTTATATTTTAAAACCGCTTAAGGATCGAGTAAGTTTGTTCATTTAGAATTTAGCTTATGTAATTAAACGTATTATCATTTATATAGTAAGTGAACTCAAGATAAGTAGCTAAGGCTTTGTGTAATGAAAATTAAAAACAATACCGGTACCAAAACTCGACCGACACGACTTTGTTGTTAGGGTTCCGTACTTGAAACGGAAAAACGAAACCCTTATAGGATTCGTTGGCCGTCCGTTTAATTTGTTAATTATAGTTATGTATTTAAGCACCTAATGACCGCGTTATTCAATGTCTTCCTGTTAGCATTTTTGTGACGAATGTGACGATAGATGGCGCTGTGCCCAATTAAATCTCACATTTGTTTGATTGTACTGAGTACGCTTAACCGATACATATTTTGAAAAACATGGAAGGTATATAAGTTTAAAACAGTGTTATACAATACAGTGGAGTGAGTATTATAGTTTGAAGTGCAAAATAAATTGTGTTGTCTGATCGTCTGTCAAGACCCTTTCTCTCAGAAACGCATGAACACATGAAGTTAAAATTTATATCGAATACTTTAATTTACAGTCCCTTGATGGTGTAAAATAACCAATCTTCTAAGTCCACGCAATCGAAAGATATTACCATTTATGCCGCAAAATCTGACACTCGCAAGGGAATCAAAACCTATTGGGAACTTCCCATTAACTTAGAATAATAAAATTTGGCATGAAGCAAGATCTTATTAGTGAAACCATTAATTTGTGATAACATCATATAAAAAAAATATTTTTTGTGAATGCATTTGCAGTTGAAATGTATTGGAAGTTCATATATTTCTACTACAAAAATAAGATTTTGGGCTAGAAGGTATAAAATATGTCTGTAAACTACAACTACGCTTCCGAGCCCTCAGTTGGGATTCGAACTGCTGAGCTACCGAGACGCTGGTAGACGCATCGAACTTCAACTTTTACTATGTAACGTTCCACCAATGTTTAATAACGAAAGAACATGGTAAATCTATAACATTTTCAACATACGGAACTCTCTGCGTGAATTTACATCGCACTTGACCGATTTTCTTTACATTGACTCGACTGGGCATCGAACTTAAGACCTCGAAGGAGCGTTAACATGATGTATGCAAGCTTATCGGATTCCGAGGTCGTCATTTCTTTGAAATAAAGTATTCTCCCTTTCAGCGTTATAGATCTTAGTACCTATTAGTTAATAATTGTAAAAGCAAGATAATTATCGCCAGCTGTTTATTAGTGTATTCCCCAGTCAACTCACAATAATTACAACTCGGCGTCTTCTGAAAAATTAGTTTCACTTGCTATATTCCCACTTCCATTTTGTTTAATTACCTCATTATACTGCTATACCTAAAATTTATATTTGTACTAATTATGGAAAAGAAATTTAATAGATACCTAATTAAAAAAGAAATTGTGTTTTCTTTGTTTTTTTTATTGATATAAGATAATTTATTTTTAAAATGTGGTGGTTAACTTAAATTTTTCTATTTCTAAAATAATTTTCATAGAAAAATACTGGAAAAATCGACTCGGCTCACAAGTGGATTCTCAGGTAGTAATCGAACCCGCAACCTTTGGAAGTCCGGTCCAATGCTCTCCCAATTGAGCTACCTTTTAACTTTAGTTTTTACCTTTCTAATTTTACGCTGTAGACCAGCGTTGTCTCATCAATGAGAGGAACATCCTCTCATATTCGAAAGAAACATGTTTACAAATTTTTGGGCAATCGATTAAGATGAACCAGCCATTTAGTTTTATAATTTTATATACTTTGTGCATTTTTTCAATGCTATCTTATAAGGTAATTATTTTAATAGAAAAATACTGGAAAAAATCGACTCGGCTCACAACTGAATTCTCAGACGGGAATCGAACTCGCAAGCTTTGGAAGTCCGGTCCAATACTCTCCCAATTGAGCTACCAAACCTTGTGAATATCCATACTGGAATGAGTCGATTTTTTCCTAGTATTTTTCTATTAAAATAATTTATCTTATAAAATAGCAATGAAAAAATATACAAAATATATAAAATTGAATATTTCTTTTAGGACGTTAAAAAATTAATTCAGTAAAAATCTAGTTATTATTGATCAGAAATCCATTACTGGTCAAATTAGATTTTTGAAATATCGTCGAGAAATAATAATAGAATACTGTGCTGAATCAGCAAGATTTCTTCTCACTATATAAAACGTTCTTGACCAAAAATTTGCCTTGCTACGAGTACTAGTAGTTAACAGGAATATTAATTAATATAAGTCATTACTTATATTTTTATTAATTAATCGTGTGTTTGTAGATTGTGTCTATCCCAGAGGTTCCCAAACTTTTATTTCTGATAGACCACTTTCAAAATTTTGCTGGTTACCCCCTGCAGCAACATTTCTACTATATTCACAAAACTCGACAAAAATGTGAAGATAAACTCTAACTATGGAAATTTGCGTCGTGGCTGAGATCCAACCACGAATTAACGTGAAAAAGTGAGAATTGATTGGTAAGTTAATTAATTGATTGTATTGTGAGTGAATGTTAAAAAAGTAAAGTTGGCCAATCAAAAAAGTGATACCATCCAACTTTACTTTTTTGTCATCTACTGACAGCACAATAGACTAATCAAATCTCACCAATTTTATTTAGAAAACTCCCTATTCCGAGTGGAAAAAAGTTTATTTTTCATCACCTACTTGATATTCAGTCCTTACAAAAATTGCTTTACCTCAAGATCTATAAGCTTACGTTATGATCCACATCATCGAGCTTTACAAAGGAGACTATAAAAACTACAAAACTCTTCCAGATCAAATTAAACCCACCACTTTATCACTTCCTTTCTATATAACCGGAGAAAGCAACAAATTGCCGTTCTACTAATTCGATAAATAACTGATTCAGTATAATTAACTTCTTTGAGTGTGAAGGTTCTTAGTCTATTGTGTAAGTAACTTTCAGTGTAATTATTTCTGTTACAGGGTTACATTGTGTACAAAAGTTAAGGAATGTTTAATTTGCTACTCGAATAAGTAGAATAATTAGTGTAGAAAAGGCTTTTACAGAAATACCGTGAGTATTGATCATTGAAATAAAACCTTTGTAATTCAACGGTTAGCTACAAAAATAGCAAAAACTATTTTAATTGTAAATTTATTTTTAAATAATATTGTATAATTCTTATTATTAAAATAAGTACTTGATTTCCCTTGACATTGATTAATTGATTATAGTAATAATAATAAATAATAAATATTTCTAACATTCACACCAATTAGCCTAGCCCAAAGTAAGCACTGTAAGGCTTGTGTTATGAATACTAGGGGAAATGGATAGACATACATATATGATACATAGATATGTAATATTCATAGAAATATATGTAAACACCCATGACTCAGGTACAAATGGTCATATTCATCATACAAACAACTGCCCCTTACGGGATTCGAACTCAGGACCGTCGGTCGGTGCGTTCAGGCAGGATCGTTACCATTGCACATAATACATAATGGTCAAAAAGTAAATATGGATATTGAATATTTTTTTATTATTGAAATACATAATTATGTGAATGTTATTTTTGTTCCTGTGATTTAATAATTGAATTGATTTTAAACTCGTGAAATTATAGCAAAAAATTGTATTAACATCTAAAGATTATGTATAGTATTTGCATGTCGAGTATGGTATTTGAATACTGTTGATTAACAAAATCGATGTAACACCCCGTCATTTGAAATCACATTTTTACCTAATAAAAATTTTTATAATAGAAAAATAGTGGAAAAAGTCGACTCGGGTTACAAGTGAATTCTGAGGAGGGAAGATCGAATTGAAAAATGCATAAAATAAATAAAATAAAAATCAAAATCTCTTCTAGACGTGTAAAGAATAAATAAATATAAAATAGAGCAAAATCGTATTATTAATTAAAAACTGTCTACTTTACTCTTAAAAAAATGTAGATATCATGTTAATTACTTGATAACCACAATAATACAAATATATTTTATCAACTTAGGTTCTTGTATTTCTGAACTAAACTATAAGTACCAAAAACATAGCGTTAATATTAAATATTAAAAATACTGTTAATGGCTAAAATGCAATTCTAATATTATGAGTAGGTATATAGTTTAAGAAAAACGCTGGATCGTTTTCTAAGAAAATAAATTAAAATAAAATCCTAAGACTAGAGAAACACTTCATAAAAAGGTGACACGGAAGGAGTCGTTAAAACAGCGTGAAATATCGAAACGTCACAGGAGGTGAGTAACCCTTAGGAGTATTAATCTAGAAGGTTGCCTCGCAACGTGGCGACGCGACGGCGCGACATGCTGGCGGCGGCGCGGCGCATGACGCGTGACGCACTGGCTGCATACAGCCTCATTACAAGTATATACTTTTTCAATATTTATTTTATTTATTATTTCAACTAAACTTACAGGTACCATTACAGTTGTTCACCGATGCGATAGTGTAGTGAAGAAGTACAAGTACCTAATCAATGTAATTTATAACTACAAACAAATAGTGAAACTTTTGTGAATTCACTCAGAGAGCCAGCAAATAAATCTACTTCCTCATAAATTGAGTTAAGGATCGTTCAGTAGATCTGTACGTACTATATTCCTCATCATCGCCAACACTGCTGTAGATCAATTTCATAATAATATATACCCAATTGTGAGAGCTTCGGGATTTAAATTTCCTATTATAATAAGTCGTATAATGTCAAAACTGATTCATAGAGTCTGTGCCACAGACAAGATTACTCTAAAAAGCTTTAATCCGTTCAGATAGAATGTATACTGTGTTTCTACTTTTTTAAATTTCAATTCTGTTTTTTGTTGATTGCTTTTTGTTTTTTTTTTATTTTATTATTTTAACTGAGGTTGATGGTACCTCCTACAGGCCTTGCCAGAATACCAGCTCCGTTAGAGTGTGACGTGCCACGGTGTAACGGCATTATGCTGAGGCAGGGTCCTGGTTGGCCGTAATTGATAGTTTATGTTATTATTATTTTGGTTTTTTCTTTGTGTAATATATTTATTTGTGTAATTAGTCAATAATATTTTTTTCTATCGAGAGTTAGGATGAATAGGCATCCTTTGGGTTAGCTCGCTCCATCGTAGATTCTGTCTTGACCCACGGGCTTGATGTGTTGATCAAGGGCGAATCCATTTAAAAATATGAATATTAAAAAACGGCCTGATGAGTATTGGGCTAGTAGTGGGTGCCATCACAAAGTGGAATTGTGCCCATCACAAGGCCCGGACTTACAAAGGGATTTTTTGTTAGATACTACGAAGGAATACTGAGCAATAACTCTATGAACATATTAATGGAGTATATATTTTTGAATATTTACTCCATTATATGTTTAAGGGTAATTTCACCTTGGGTACATATTGCCTAAAACGCCCAAAAGTTTTATAATTTTTTTGCTGCCAATAGTTCTTACCCAACGACATACACTAATATTATAAAGAGGAAAGATTTGTATTTTTGTATGTTTGCAATGAATAAACTCAAAAACTACTAAGCCGATTTCAAAAATTCTTTCACCATTAGAAAGCTATATTCACGCTGAGTAACATAGGCTATATTTAATGCTAGAAAAAATTTAAAAATGTTGTCCACCTGAATATACGAGTAATAACAAAATATTATACAAATAAATATTAATGGTGAAGTTAGATTTAAACATTGATCTGCAAAAAATATTCAAAATTTGTTACCTTCAAAAGCCTATTTAGCTGTGATAGTTTTCCATTAACTTTGTTATTTTATTACTGCTCTAAATTTTGTTACGGCATCGCTTTTTTCATTCATCCAATCCTTCAGCTAACAGAAGGTGGGAAACACTTTACTCTGACAAAATTTTCAACTTTATATAACCAACGGATTCCTGAATCAAAAAATGATCATCATACACCCGCAATATTTTCTGATATCCGAAACGAATTGATTCTTTTTGAGTAAAAATTGCTTAAGCTTTTTAAAATATTTGCAGAAAAGTTATGTGACAAAAAATATAATAGTGACGAAGTTACACGAAAATTCAATCATTTTCCTTTGCAAACGCTACAGCATATATTTTACTGATTCCATTATCACTGTCAATTAAAATAGTTGTGACAAAATGAATGATAAACTGACAAGCTCGTTTAATGGCTAGCAACGTCGATTTAAATAATTAACACGATTTGAAATTCACCCCAGTAAATCGACACCGTTTTAAAAGCACTCGAAATTAATCACTTGTCGGTAATGGATTTGTAATAACTAAAATTAAATGGTTATTAAAATATAAATATAAAAATTAAAAAAATGGATATAGATACTATTCAATTCCACTGGTTCGTTTCCAGCGAAATAATTTACCAATTTTTTTCCTAACCTTGTTGGCGCATAATAAAGTTTTGCCTTGTTTACGAATGGAAAACTTTCTAGGTTTGAATTTCGAATCGAAAAGCGTAAACAATTCAATCAATCATTATTACAACCCACGCGATGTAACGTCGTGTTTATGTGTTTTTACAAATAATTTAAACTTGGATTCAAATTTATCATACTTAATAATTTATAAACAATGTATAGTCTCATCAATTGGCGCTCTGCGATCTTTAAGATCTAAATCGCTTGCGCAAGCCAAATAATTGCCTGGGAGTACAGTATAAATTATTTGTGTTCAATATTAATCTTAAATATTGAAAAAAATATACTTTTGGTGATATATGTGATATGGTGATATGTGTGATTGGCGTAAGCAACTTTAGAAATTCTAATTGGACATTTTGTTAAAAAAAGTTGTATTGCAAAGTAGTAAAGCAGTAAATTCGACGAAAGCACGTCAACCTTGATTAGAATAAAAAAAATCACATTATTTATATTTACAATATTTGAATGATATGAAAATAACTAAATTACTTACTTATTTTTAATCGTCCAACGTTTTAATCTCACGTTTTTAACTGACAAGAAGAACGGATGCAAGATACTTGTTAGTTTTAACACAAGTAACGATATTATACATCATCACCATACAAAATCCTCAAAAAAATATATTATACCAATAATAGCAGTGATATCGTAACTTTACATCATTGATTCCAACAAAGTCAACAAGTATCGGTTTCAATAAGTATTTTTATAAAGACCTGTTATAATTTTATCAAATATATACAAAAATAAATCCCCGTATTTATTTCTGTTTTCTTTTAATATTGTTCTTAATAAAAATGAAATATAAAATTTCCTGAATACTTAGGAAGAATCTTAATTTCCATACGCCCACGTGCCACATAATAACGTCATTATCAAAACAAATTATCTATTTACAGGTATAGATTTTTTAATTATAATCCTTTGTTTATGTTATGCGATACCAATATTTTATGTCGAGCCTTCCCAGTAAGTAATCAGAGATACTTGTAGTGGGAATGATTCGCTCCAACCAAAATCTATAATCTAAAAACACAAATTTGTTGTTTGTTTGTCTGTCCGCTCTTTTTCCATTGTATACGCGTTACCATAGCAACGCGCTACCATAGCAACGTGTTACCGGGTCAGCTAGTGGCTTACAAATATTACATATAGTTTAGGTTTGATTGATGATTTTTCCATACACTTTAAAAATTAAACTGGTTTTTAAATCACTCTAAATATCGACGTATTATCTAAATATGACTCTAAATACGTTTTTTTATAGCTTTGAATTGCATAAACTCAGTTTTTACATATGACATTTATAAAAAGTCAGTAATATTGTAGTTTAAGTTAAAAGTAAATTGACCAACTAGCCGAATACAAAGCCACAGGTTTCTACGAAAAATTGATTCTCGTCAACAATAAAAATGAATATCGAAACAATGATAAATCGACGCGCATTGAATGAAGCACCGAATACTATTGTCGACTCTAAACGTCTGATGAATTTAAAATAAATTGGATTTGGAATAAAATAATTGAATTTAGAACCTGATACAACAATGGGATTTAACAGTCCCTTTGTTTCAGTATTGCTTGACAAATATCGCTAATATAAAAAGGTACTAAATGTTCTTTTTTATTGAAACAAAGTGTATTAAAAACTCATAGATTGATGTACCATACTAGTACTATTGAATCTAATTGTTTATTCTAAAGAAAATAGTACTTAATTTTTTCCGAACCTAAAACTAAAAACCTTAAAAAATAAATAATAAAATTACTAAAATCTATTATTAAAAGGAGTCCCTTTAGGCAAGATTCCGAAGATACTGGCAGCGTTCCCTCTTTGGATAGCTAGACTAATTCTTTGTCCGAGGTAGCAGCCAGCTCTTCGGTCTCCTGTGATGTCGAATAACCTTTTTGATATTTCTTTAAAAAGCCTTATAGCGCTAAGACCCCACGGACCAAGGGTCTCGACACCGAATGGGACAAAATTATATTCGGAGCTAAGACCCCTGTATTTGCATACTTTTTTATATATTTAGTTCTTTGTATATTTATATAAAACCATCTGTACAGGCCATTGATGGTGGAAGTTTTACAGGATTCACAAGGCGTTTATTTCTGCTTTATAAAAATCCTGACGTTTCCAGTTTCTTGACAAAAGCCGTGATAGCAGAATGACTGAAGTAATACTAGTACTACTTTACTAACTAATTTATTTATATATTTTTGTTATATTTTGCAATTTACTTGGTCATATCTACGATTACTGTAAACTACTAAATCTTCCACTAGTTTGAAAATTGGGAGGCCGTTCTGAGAAGAACTGGCGAAAGAAACTCGTACAGGGGATCAAACCTCGATTTTACATTAATTATTACCAAAAAGAGCTCACTCTTAAACTATATCTCGCAGTTTATGTTTTTGTTTGCGATATTATTTAACTTTAAACGATTCTCAAGACATTTAAATAAAATAACTTTTTCACGGTTTTTGTGCCTATTTTTTACTTAATCCTGTCTAGGTCGGTCCCCCTGCCCAAGTTTCTTTTGCCAGTTCTTCTCGGTAGTTCTTCCCAATTTCCGAATAGGTGTTAGACTCCTTAGTGTACAGTAATAGTGGTGACAATTTAATAACTAAAAAATATGCTTAAATAAAATTGGATTTATATAAAGTTTAACAGTTAGGAACGTGCCCGATTAAAGATTGTGAAGGTATAAATATAGAACATATATGACGCCCATTGCCTTAGTCATCCTGTGATCACGGCTCTTGTAAAGGAATCGAAAAGTCTGGATTAAATATAATTAGCGCAAAAACCGTTGTATTTTATTTAAATTTGTAATGTGTGCGGAAGTTTAAGAACTAAGTATGATTCTCAAGAATCCACGCCGTCATCTATTTGGCACAAGAAATAAGTCTCATGATCCGAAGAGGCAATTTTCTCTGTATTCTACCAAATCTGATCTGGGGCAAGTCTGGGGCATTTTTTCTATATGTAGATATTTTTTATTAGCGTTATTTACAGTATAAATTTAATTCTGATTGCAAATATTTGTTATTAACATTGATTAAACTTATTGTTTTCCAAACGATTCTAAATCAATAACTTAAATTAGCATTCCGTTTATCTTTGGCCACTAAATATATTAAAGACAGCCTTGAACTTTAATATTCGCAGTACTAGTCATAACAATTCGCCAATTGTAGATTCAATGGTTACCATTTAAATATTTCTTTCTAGCAATTTGTGTACGCACATTTAGGTGTAGTGCTATGAGAGAAATTATA
This sequence comes from Calamotropha paludella, assembly GCA_927399485.1. Lineage (NCBI taxonomy): Eukaryota > Metazoa > Arthropoda > Insecta > Lepidoptera > Crambidae > Calamotropha > Calamotropha paludella. The sequence continues at coordinate 20,804,937 of OV656817.1, read as the reverse complement.
GAAATAAATAAAATTATGTTTATGTTTAATTTTTTTTTTTTAATTGTGTAGTTGTCTTTATTTGCTAAAATAAGAATCAATAAAGATTTAAATATTGTTAAACATTAAAAATTGTGCTAACTTAAAATACAATAAAATAAAACAGTAGTATTAAATTAATTTCTTAGTATCCAAATAAAATTTAATTAATTTGCTTTCTCGGTACCTACTCTTTCAATTGAGCTACCGAAACCTCAGAAAGAGTTCTCCCCCAGATATGCATATGGATCCCGCTTCACACTGGAGACAAAATGATTTTTTAATACAGTTGCTCAAAAAGTGGCGTATTGCAGGGACGTATAGCGTTTGGGATATGGGCTATTACATACTCTAGCTTTTTCTTTACCTTTTCCGAACTCGTGCGTTCTCTTTCCCAACTGTCAAAATAATGTCTATTAAAAATAAAAAACCAACCACGAAGTTTTAACAAAAAAAATCATAGAAGTTTTTATGATTCATGCAAATATTTCAAAAAGAAGCTACTAATTTGTTTCAATATCAGATTTAATGATTTGATTCCATGAGTTAGTTTAGGTTTCATTTCATCTCATTAAATTTCATTTTCATTTCATACCAATAAAAAAATCTACTTGGCTGAGTGAGACTTGGCTGTATGGGCATAGTTCCCTTTGCCTACCCAGAATGGGTGATGAAAATATAAAAAAACCTCTGCTTATATTATTTTACGGTTGGCACCATTTTATTAATTTAAAAAAAAAATATATTTAATTTATTAATTTGCTTTATTTTTTCGCAACTGTATTATAAATAGTTGTTCAGTACACGTGCGGAACCGTCATTGCAACTTGTTCCGACTGTCAACTCTCACGTTCGGCTGCGCCTCGGCTCGGGTAGACATTTGTCGGAACTCTTTGCAATGACAGGCTTTCCGCACTCGTAATGAAATATACTATTTTCTTATAAAAAAATTTTACATATAAAAATCTATGAGTTAAATGTAAGCCTGTGTGTCTCTCTAATGCGAATTCGCAAAAGTCGATAATTTTTGATGGTAGAGTCGCCCAATTCTTGAAGTACCTACAAACATTTTTCCCCGAAAAAGAGGACTTAATGCTCGCGATCAAGCTTACTATGTTGGCGAAATGCAAAGACTCTTGACGGAAACATATTCGGTTCTCGCTATAGTGCTTTACAATTTATCTTTTATGTAAAATAGCTATAATAATTATGCCATTCTATGTTTTGCTAGTTATTGCATTTGGATTTAATAGAATTTACATTTTTATAAAATAAAAGTTATATCATCACAGGTTACAGACTTACCGTGTTATGAATTAATTTATTCAAATAGTAAAATTTATAAAAAATAATACTTATTGTAAAATAAACATAGTTGTGTACCTATTGTTAATTGGGTTGTAGTTAATGCTACATACTAGCATTACCTAAAAATACTTTTTTATTCTAATAGTAGTAAAAAAAATAATTATATTCTCAACATAATATTTTTTTCTTCCTTTTTTTAAATCACCTTATTTTTGGCACACAAAAGTATAAAATAGATTTCTTGATTTTTACAAACGGTGGTTACATAGCACTGTGCTAAATATATTGTTGTGCTGTTTAGTGAATTGATCTATATTATATAATATAAAAAGTATAATTCATATACATTAATTGTGAGAACCACGAGTATTTTATCTGTGGAAAAATATATTGGCTCCAGGCATCTGTGCATTGCAAAAGATTTATTGCCTAGTGGTTAGCGCGCTCTGCATTTGATAGCAGATTCAAGTAACTTTCTGAAAATTCAAGCCACCAAATGGATGAACAAAGTTGTATTATCTCGAGATCCTTCGAAGATAAGCTGCATCCAACTGCATTAGAAGGTGTTAGTATCCACTAATTTGAACCGGGTCCTTGTTATAGGTTGTAACCAATTTTCCCTTGGGTGTTTTCATCCATAAAGAAGACTTTTACCGCGATGTGGAAACATAAATATTGGAACTGGTAACACCTAATCTAATGTGAGTTAGGGTATTTCAGAATTGCTTATCTAATATGTTGGCAGTAAATACTGTATTTCTATTATTATACTGAATTCCTGCAACTGACTTCCTTAAGTAAATAAAATACACAGCTAAATGTTTTCAATGAACTTTATAAAATAGTTAAAGTTCATTGAATCGGCGAACAGTTTTACTCAACCCTCTCGCTGTTCACTAAGTGCTTACTCAGCATAAATTAAATGCTTCCAAGACATTTATCAATGTATTTTTTTTTCTTTGGGAATACCGCTTTAAGAATGCGATTTTTAACGGGATGTGTCTGGTTTTTATTCTTCTTTCCTCAATTAGTAGAGAAGGCAGTAGTTGTCTAGAGATGTTTTTTAAGGAATAGTTGGACAGAAAATATGGATTATGAAAAAGATCTTTTCATACGAATCCACTGTAGTTTTATTATGCAAATATTTTATTATGATTTAAAAAAATTACAATATAATGAGAAAGTTTATAAATAACATTAAAATTTACCCAATTAACATTAAATACATAAACAACAAATTGTTGAGGTTGTATTTTATTAATATTTTTGTTTTTTTTACATTAAAGTAAAAAACAAAAGAAAACTTGTTTCAACAATCATTTGTTATTTTAGACAAATATTGTAAAGAGATTGCCGATAGACACCAACTTTATATTATAACTTTATAAAAATGTATTCAAAATCTTGGTAAGAACAATTCCACAATTCGGAGCCACATCTTACTGTTATTAATGTTATTTTCATGTTAAATACATTTTCCTTCATTTAAAGTAAATCTTAAAATAAAGGAAATCATTTTTTTCCTTTGTCTCAACAGAGAACTGTCACTTTGATATAACCATTTTTACGTATCTAGCAGAGACAAAAACCAATAGTAAATCTGAATAAGATAACCAATAATTTAATTAAAGAAAATATAAAGTAGAAAAAAAATTAAAATGTGTGTTTTACACTACATTTTTCGACATTAATCGTGCTATCAACATACCCAACACTGTCAACGATTTATTGCTTTCAGGATAAACCACTAAATTGCAACAAACAGCACAACCAAACCTTTTAATTTAAATAATTACCCGAAATTCCTCAACAGAATATTTTATATGCCAACGATATGAACAATATAATTTCAACGCTGCGACTGTTTAATATAACGTAACCTCAACAACTTGCACAGCAACAAAAATTAACCCATTGAATGTCGAACGTACTTGTAATTATGATTACGATATTCAGTGCCTACAACTTATAAAACCTTGTGCATATATTTATCTATATCTATGGGCTCAACTTTATGATGAATAGCACTGAAAGGAGTATAGGCTATAACCCATCATGTGGGCATAGTGCGAATAGGGTATTTAACAGATTTTATTTATATACCTCAAATAGTTCGTTATACCATAAAATATTGCCATTTGATTAATTTCTCTATTTTCAACAAAAAAAACAGTCAAAGTTTAAATAAATCTAAAAGCCACCAAAACGCCAAAGACATTATCATGCATGTTACATGATGTCATGACGTCACTAAATTGTTAACAAACTTCTTTGCTGTGACGTTACTCCGGCATTTTGCCAATTTCGTGCATACACGTGGTAGGGCCTGAAATTTTTATTAATTTGTTAATGATTTTAATAAAAATCGTATTATTCGTTTTTTGTTTCTATTAAAAATAATTATTTAAAATTATGTTTAAAGTTATGTGAGCTTAATTGGTTTAAAAAACTGTATAGTATTAAGTTAACAACAGTTTGATCTTTATTTTGATTATAGCAACTAGTACTAACGATGTAACGTGTTTCGTGAAGCATGGAAAAGTTCGAGAAAGTGAATTTATTGGTTATCCATTTGATCTGACCTTTATAAAAAGAGTTTAATCTCTGTTATCCGAACACGCTTGAAGGCTCCTCAGAGCCTAAATACTCCCCAATCAATCACTCGATACTGAATACCCAAAGATTTTACATAAACCCATATATACGCTTGACAAATTACCTTTCAATAAGAAAAACTAGCTTTAACACTTGTTTTTTTTTTTGCTTGGCGCTTGAAAAATTAACTCTGAATAGAAAAAACTAGCTTTAACTAACGCAAAATATGCAAAGTGTAATGAGAAACTCGTAAACACAACTTAAAAAGTTATATTATCTTGATCTTTCTGTGTACATTTAGGGCTAACGTTAGGTACGTTAGATATCTAGCAGCAAGTATGAGCAGTCGATCCCGGATACACCGACTTTAGCAGCGACAAAGCACTACATGCATTCCTATTTATTTAATTTATTTCTAAAAAAAAACAGAGCTACAACTTTTAAAGGGTTATCGAGAACAGAACATAAAATCGAAACATGTTACGCTGTGTATCCTCAAATATGCGTAAACAGCATGCGTAATCGTAATGGCCAAAAAATTAATTAGATTGTTAATATCTAAACAATAAGAATAATCACAAAGACAGAGCCAATGATGATTTTTGAAATACAAATAATATACAAAGGATGCATTGAAATTCTGTTTTCATAGTGGAGATATTAATAGACTTATAATGATTATGATAAAAGTGTATTTGGTAAGCACAATGCTAACAATTTTTACTTTAAAGGCCTAAAAGACCCTGTCGCTATGTACATTTAACACTTTCCCAGTTTATATTCCTCTATACCCTTCATGTTGCATAAAATTAATTATCTTATTATTAACATTATACTTCTGAGACTACAAATTCACTGAGGAACTACAATTTAGTCGGCCCTTTGTGTAAAACTAGCTTCCAAGAGTCGGAAGCACCAACATCTTGACATCAGCCGAACACAAAGGACTATTTGAGGGTTAAGTGCTCAGAGTCGAATTTGTAATATGACGTGATGTCGACAAGCATTCGTACGGAATACTGAAATTTTAGATACATTGAGACTACGCATAATAATAATATTGATATAATTATATGTCTTACATTGAAATCAATTAGCCTAGCACTATAAGAATTGTGTTATGGATACTAGGGTAACAAATAGACATAAATATAAGATACATAGATATATATAATATTTATACAAATATAAATAATTAACCATGACTCAGCTATAAATGCTCGTATTCATCACAAAATATATGTCCCTTCCGGGACTCGAACCCAGGACCGTCAGTGCGAAAGGCAGAATCGCTACCGTTGCACCAACGGTCGTTAAAAAAACAACAAATCAAGTAATTATTTTTAAATTTAAAAATTCAAATAAAAAAAAGGATTTAAGCCTTGTTCCTATAGTTATGGCTGTGATTTTCGGCGCCTTAGTATGCGCCATCTTAATGGATAACTCAAAAATAATGAAAATTTAAAAAATATTGCGTTATATTATATATTTATATATATAGTATATTTTCAATTTTAAAATAATATTATAGAATTCAAAACCAATTGCAAAAAATATAACTTGAAGTAGTACCATAGGTTTATACCGCTTAAGAGTGAAAACTCTTTGCCTGACTCTGACAAATACAATTTAGGGTTCTTCAAGTCACGAGTGAATAGGTGTATCTTCTCAGACACCCTAGATCGCATCGTCGCTTACCATGAGGCTAGATAGCGGTAAAGCACTAATCTATTTACTATAAAGAAGTTTAATTGTAATAAACTCAAATTATTAATGTCTGATTGTTTGTAGATATAAATTTTTAATAATCTGCTATATATGTATATTACAAGTATGTACAACCTAGTACCTTTTCAATTTTTTAACTTTTACGATACACTAAGCTCTTAATGAGAAGAACGTTAATTAATTAAGGTTCTTCACTCATCGTCTTTATTTAATAATTTTGTATATTCATTTAATGCTATAATTGGCTATTCGTTAAAATAATAGGTAGCTTATACGTTAATAGTGGTTTATATGTATAGTGTTTTATGACACAATTTATTAATCACTTTAAGAGTATGCATGTTTACAAATTACCTACAAGTTCAAATATTTTACGTAATTTTACACAAGCGGACTACTGGATTCCAGAAAGACCACAATTTAAATCCGTTTATATGATTAAAATTTTTGTGTTTTGAATTTTCAATTGATTTCCGGATCATTCTTGGTGTGTATCCGTATTATGTTGAGATAATCTGAGGGTTATGAAACTCAATATTATAAAACTCAATCCAGTTTATTTCAAATCCAATAGTCTGTTTGGGTTACAAAACACATCACAAAAAAGTGCCCATAAATAGATTCGAGTGAATAATGAGTTTACAGACAGTGGTACCGGAATCGAGCGTAGACAGAGGGTAAACCGTTACGTCTGCCCATAACATCCACCCGCAAAAAAGTTCAGTTCTTTTGTGACGATGGCTTGCTTAATATCGGATGCTCAAAATAAAAAATATAGTAATCTCTTTTGAATAAAGCACTTTTTTTACGGATTATTGCGCATATTTTATTTTATTTTATATTTTATCCTGACGTTTCGACTCCTTTACAGGAGTCGTGATCACAGGATGACTAAGATAATGGTTGTCATGTATTTTCTACTACTGTCACAATATTTTAATCGTGCACGTTCCTAATTGTTAAAACTGTTTTATATAAATCAAATTGTTTTATTTTTACATTTTATTTAGTTATTAAATTCTCACTACGATTACATTGTATACTACTGATTCTACTACCAGTTCGGAAATTGGGAGGCTATTCCGAGAAGAGCAATAATCCGTAAAAAAAGTGTTTTATTCAAATGTGTAATGTGCGCGGAAGTGTAAGAACTAAATAAGTAATAATCTCTTTTTAATTGATACTATTGTAAGTGACTCAAACTTATAATTTAGATCTTGTAAAACAATTTTCCTTTGTTATTTAGGGGCTAACGATGTATAGTCGCAGAACAATGTCTTTGACAGTTTTCGGTAGATTAAATCATTTCATAGCTTGACATGCTGTTATATGTACTGACTAGTAACAAAGATGGTAAATATGTAAAGTATTTCCCTTACTACGAAACTACGAAAGTGAGTTTATTTTATAACATTTTCACGTCTTAACTACTCAAAACAATCATCATGAAATTTAACATACATTTTATCAAGGATACAGAAAAGGATATAGGGAATCTTTTATCTAGAAAAAAGAAAGTAATATGACTTTTAATCGGTAGTCTATATAAACGCGAGCGAAGCCACGGGTAAAAGCTAGTTGTATTTTTTATGTACTATAATTTTAGTTTATTGATAAATTTGTATTAGCTTAGAAGCTATTTCTTAGAATTAATTAAAGTTTATAATGATGTTGTAAAGTAGTTTTAAAGTCTTTGAAAACAGCTCACAAGGCAGGAAGTTTGAAGAACCTATTTAAAGAAAGGACTTGACGAAGGGTCCAGCAAATGTTTAACGGCAATTTTTTAGTGTTGCCATATAATATTAGAATTACCAGAATAAGTCGAAAAAAATAGGATTTCTAATAATTGAACTCAACCCGAAATCTCGGAAATAGTGACTTGATCACAGCCCCCAACTATTTTCTTTACTCAAACCATTACATAGATTCACCAACCATAACAAGACTCTGGTGTGTCTTCTATAAAGTTTTTTATTAAAAGCTTTGCATACTAAAGCTGGGTTTTATGCTTACGTTTGATTTGATTCATGAAATTATGATAATTATGTAATAGATATTTCAAACTCTGTGAGCGTTAGAAGCGACGGTGAATTAACAAGACGTCACGTGTTACCGTGGAACACATTTGTATTATCTGCACCATTTGCTGCACAGCTCTAATGCACCGCACAAGTTATGAGATGGATATATCAGGTTTACCTGATAAATTTACAGTTTACAATGCTGCAACAAATTTCAGGATACAGACAACGAACACAAGATTATATCAAGTTATAAGAATATTAACAATGCGAAGAACATTTTATTAATATTTCCTTTAATCACGCGTAAGTTAAATTCTTGTAGATGTACTTTCGTAGTACATCCTTAATTACTCAATTGAAAATCGAACGCGGTCCGCTTAGGTTAAAATGACATCTCAACCTATCTCTTTTCAGATATCCTTCAGATCTCTATTAAGATATCCTTCAGATCTCTATTCAGAAATCCTTCAGATCTCTATTCAGATATCCTTCAGATCTCTATTCAGATATCCTTCAGATCTCTATTCAGATATCCTTCAGATCTCTATTCAGATATCCTTCAGATCTCTATATAGATATATAAAGTAATATATTTCTTTATTAACATAGTCGTTATTCATAATTCCTTTGAAGGCTAAATGCTAAGCGATCTCTTTCAATTATACGCAACAAAAGTGACACAGTAGCTGTAATAATGCACAAATAAAAGTATTATGTAAAACTATAATATTATATTTAACTAATATTTCAATACATAAATGTTATAATAAGAATAGATACATATTATACGTATGTCTTACATATTACATTACATATTATACATATGTATATAAAAACAAAAGAATGCCATTGTTATACTATATCTATTGTATTAATTTGTAGCTCGTTAGATAAATAGATCTTGTGTTCTTTCATAGTCAGTTCGTCGCCTTGTAAAAGCAGAATGGAAATTTACTCAAGAGAATTTACGCCGAGTTCTAAGGGGTATTAGCATGTTAGTATATTATAAATGAATAATTATCTCATAGTAAGCAATTTACACTGGCCATAGAATAGCTTAGTTGAGACTCTATAGGGTTTGAATCTCATTACTTTTATTAAAAAATGTTTAAGCTCTTTCAAGCAGCATGACGTCCTACAAGCTCCTTCTCACACACTCAGACAGTATCCGATAACCGATTTTGCTATGTATATACATAGCATAATAGTTCTGGATTACGTAGTTCAAAACTATGCTGACAGGCGTAGTTCTGATTATCAATAGTCATTCTAGACGAGTAGTAATAATTGGTACCGACAATTTTACGACAATAACAATAATAGTCACATAATTGATTATAATGTAAATAGATTTAATATGCATAAATTAGGGTAAAAAATCTTTTCGTTTTCCTTTCTTTTTCTTTACCCTTATATAGTTTCTTTCGAAACTCACTGGTTAACAGTTTTTAGTAATGGATCCGAAATTTATATTTTTTCCGTGCTACAAAATTTGTAATTATAACATTTATTTTAGTAAAAAAAAACAAATCCACAACTAAATCCACACTGAATATTTCACTGGTAAAACGAGCGAAGCAAAACCGAAAACTAACCTGAAATAAATCCCTACGTACTGGCCGTTTAAATACATAAATTACGGGAACAGCGCAGAAACAGCAGTTTCCCCAACTATGGCCGTTCTTGATGAGGCAATAAACGGGGCCAGTTGAAAAAATAAAAGCATTCCGTGATTGTCCGCTCACCACCCCCCTGATATACGGCGTGCCCCTCTAATTGTGGCCGGGAAATTTCGCCACCTCCATGGTTGCGTGTTATTTGTGCTTAGAGGCCTATAAAAGGCTGTTTCCGGGAGCTTTTTTCGTAATGTGAGCCGACAAAGAACCAAGATAAATATTTGTGGCGATTCAATCGAAGCTGTTGTGTTGCTTTTAGATAGGATTTCATCTCATTAAATTCCTTTGTAAACAAACCGTAATTATACATTAAAGGAAACTCTAACGCTCAATAATCCTATATAATTTTTTAAGATGTTTTTATATATTTTTTTATTTTCCATGCTATGTTATATAATAAATTATTGTAACTGAAAATCCTAGAAAAACTCGACTCGGCTCAATAGTTGTTCTGAAGTGGGATTATTTATTACAATATTAAACATTTTTATTACTAAAAACTGTTTTGTGATTTATTTTCCAACTATGATTTGAATTTGAAACAAAACTAATTTTTATAGGAGATATAAGGCTTTTTATAAGTAAAGCTATAAAACTTTCTACATAAAAAGGTGTAAAAATACCTCTTTTAAAAAATTAAGTCTTGTATTTTTGATATCATTACATTGATTTTTTTGGGCTTGGGAATTGGATTAATATGGAGTCGATTAAGATCATATTATCTACAATTTTCAATAACGTATAATAGTAGTTTATGAAACTGGTACATAATGAAGGTTACATTATACACAAGTGTGAATTTGAAAAACGAGCTAAGCGAGTTTTTTAAAAGTATCACACAAGTGTGTAATACCTAGTTATGTGCAGTTTCATACACTACTTTACCTTATCTCATACATTGATAATATCAAATAAAACATAGAGATTGATACAGTTTATTTATTGGTTATTATAAGTGTTAACATTTTGTATATTACAATGACTTTACTGGTAGTAGATTAAGACTGAATGCTGCCGCAGTCCCTAAAATGTCGGGCGGCGTTAAATTTTTTTCACTTTCACTATCAGACATTTTAATAAACAATAATAATTATCCAGCGAAACACATCAACGAATTGCAAGGAAACGTATTATGTCGCCAAAATTCCCGGTATTACCGCGCATGCGCCAAAACGCGTGCAGCCACAGATAAAAAATGAAATAGTGCTATACGAATTGGCGCAGTATTGTATCAAAGGTCTTTAATCGTAACGTAATAAAAAATTTTTTTATTATAACATTATTTTGTTAGAGAAATAGTGTTATAATAAAAAAAATAATTTCATTTCGATATACTATTTGTAAAGTTCGTCAAAATAAACTCGTTTTGAGTTTTATACTTTAAATATTAGGATATGAGAGTAGATAAAATATATTATATTTAACATCTTGATTATATGCTGCTACATTAGTTAACTGATATAATAATTAAAATCAAATAAATGGTTAATTACTATTCAAATAGAAACTATCCCAAAAGTTAGCTTTCGAAACGATTCAGGGGCCGAATTTTGTTTGAAACTTACAACAACTTTAACATAATGGGTATACTCACTACCCGTAATATATATGTATATTATATATTATTATAATAATGTGAATGTTTAAAATGAAACGAGTGCACGCAACTTGAGGGGTAAGAGAGAGGATGCGTACTATAAGAAAGTAATTTGTATTTGTTGTTTAAATTGAATTCAACTGAATTCAATTCAATTGAATCGGAACTCCGATTAAGGTATCGTTTCTTATAAACTAATGTACTAGGTCTGCAATGCATGCTGCTGTTTGCAAATACTGAGCGAAGCAATTAGATTTTTGAAGGGTGATTATTCCTCAATGGTATGTCCGATTTTAAAACATTTTTTGCACATTAATAGTCACGACTGCGATGTGAGTTTTGACGCCAAATTTCATCAATGTAGTCTCAGCGGTTTGGCTGTGATCAGCTTTTGAATTTTTCTTTCGGTGATTATTCCTCGATGGTATGTCAGATTTCAAAACTTATTTTGCACATTGGTCACAACCACGATGTGAGTTTTGGCGCCAAATTTCATCAATGTAGTATCAGCGGTTTGGCTGTGATCAGCTTTTGATTTTTTCTTTAGGTGATTATTCCTCCATGCTAAAGTCTATATTTTTTTTACATAACCTATGTCCGTCAGGTTATAATCATGTATGTTCATGCCAAAATTCGTTCGAACCGGTTGAACCGTTAAGTAGCAGGAGGGAGACAAGTGAAATTTGTGAGTTGCCTAAAAGAGAGCTTCGCTCAATAACTGTGTAAAATATCTTAAGACCAAATTCCGTTATATGGAAAACTATTTACACGCAAGTTTTAGTAAACATCTGCGGGTAAATTATTTGTTAAATTATAATTATTATTTAACCAATTCAACATAAAATATTCACTTATATTTCTTTAAAAACATTTGTACATTAAGCGGAGTTAATGTCAGTGTCATTCTCTTTTAGTTAAACTGTGAGAAAATCGTTAAATTTAAAGCATTTAACTGCTAAATAATTTATTATCTTACCAAATTGTTATTAAAAAGTTTTAACTTGTCCAAGATTTCAGGCGGAATAAGCAAGACAAGTGAAATTTATTAGTAAGACAAAAATATTTAGCTTACTCTCGCGAAACTCAAGCAGTGTGCACCACCCGCCCGCCCGCAAATAAATGCAGAAACCGCAGACAGCAGCACCGTTACCAACTACTCTACTCGTGTTTTGCCCCCACACGGAGCATCATCAGGAGCTGTTAGATCGTGCAATACCGAGCACTGCACGTAGAGTGCAATTGTATGTAGAGTACACCGCCCGCCCGCTCGCAAATAAATTCAAAAACCGTAGACAGCGGCACCTTCACCAACTCTACACGTGTTTCGCTCCCACACGGAGCATCATTAAGAGCTAAAGACCGTGTTAGACCGTGCAATACTGCTCGTAGAGTGCAACTGTATGTAGAGAAGTTGGTAAGGGTGTCGGTGTCTGCGGTTTCTGCATTTATTTGCTTGCACACTGCTTGAGTTTTGCGAAAGTAAGCTACATATTTTTGTTTTACTAATGGATATGGACTTCCGCCAAGTAACGCCTAATTCTATGAAACAAATGAAATTAATTCTAGTAATCTTTTCATTTATAACGAAAAATATAATATTGACATTGTTTATGTATTGCTTACATATTTACCACGTTGACCTCAATAAATAACATCTGTTTCGTGCCCCAATTTGTTGGTCATTAAACTTGTTAATTGGCTATCAAACCGGCGTTATTGGTGGAACGATGGAATCATTAATCATAGTATGTAATGAATAATAATAAACACTTAGTAACTTGAAAATAATACAATTTGTTACGCTATAAAACGTACCGTTATTATCATTCTACATTTCAGTACATTGCTGTAATAACAAGCTACCTGTTATTGACGTAATGCTATTATGGACCTAATGATATTACGGACAATAAATTACGATGATATGACTTCGCATTTAAATGAGACAACTTATTTACGAACAACGCACATAATTTATATTCAATCCTTTACAGGAGCCGTGATTACAGGTTGACTAAGGCAATGGTCGTCTTATATTTTCTACTATCTACATAATATTTTAATCCGGCACGTTCCTAACTGTTAAAATTAAGATTAATCAAAATTCAAACTTCCTGTGATCACGGCTCCTGTAAAGGAGTCGAAACCTCAAGAATAGGTACGCAAAAAACCGTCAATAAGTTGTTTCATTGAAATGGGTAATGTACGCGGAAATGTAATAATTAAATGAAGCCTTGCACCTAATAAAAATATTGTAGATATAATATATTGGATTTCTTTTTAACAACTGTTATTATTTAATTGCTTAGCCAACAGAGACAGCCAGTAGGAGAAAAGAAAACTTATCAACCACAGTCTTTAAACGTATTGTAATTTTTTCACCTATACAGGGTTACAGGTTAAGTTTAACTTGTTTTCCCTGAGGAAAGCTTTATGTCTTTCCTGTCGTGGGTAGTGTCGGCGGGAATATGTGCGAACTCCCCTTTGCCATAGCGCGAGGAGCGTGGGCAAGGGATACCACACTAAAACCCTCAACCATGCCAAAGGCCCAGTGGGGTGATTTGCGGTATTCACCACTTTGAACCCCGGCAAGCCAGCCTCCTGGTCTCCTTACGATCAGGGCATGCTCGGTATATCAGAGCATCCCTCCAGACGGGGCGGGACTGGTCAATGCCGACAGTCGGACTACCAATCCTTCGCCAGCTGTCCTCCCGTAAGCGGTTAAGCCTACCTAAGTCCTATAAGGAGTTGTAGTTTCTGTAGATACCATAGAATATAATGGAATGGAATAAGCTGGTTTTATAGCATGCAATTGAAAAAACAATGGTATACCAATAACAGGTATGCAAAAATTCGTAAATTATAATTTAGAATCACAATTCATAGAATGTTTCAACTCGAACAATAATAATGCCGTGGAATTTGAACAACTTTAAGTTAATCTTGAAAAAATATTATCCTATACTAAAGAAAGCCTACATTAGAACCTGGATTTTTGTTAATATTTAAATGTAAGTTTAATCCCATCAAAAACAATACTTGTCAAAAAAACCAAGTCTCGCAACTCAGTTGTTCTACGGTAAAAAGTTGTGATATCCATGTAATACCAAGTCGGTTATTAATATATTGACTCGGCCATCGCACTAAATAATTTAATTTACACGTGTTTTCATGCGATGGCCGAGTCAATATATTAATAACCGACTTGGTATTACATGGATATCACAACTTTTTACCGTAGAACAACTGAGTTGCGAGACTTGGTTTTTTTGACAAGTATTGTTTTTGATGGGATCTCATTGCTTTTTATATTTTGTAGACAGTCTACTTTTTTCCTTTTCGGTACCTTCTACTTATTGTATATATGTACCTATGTATATCTACCAGCAACGAATTTTCTTAAAGCCCTCTCTCTGACTTATGAACTTTTCTTATTTTTGTAGGTTTTTTAGTTTTTCCTTGATTCATACACCAAACACTATTTATCTTCCAAATTTGAAGCTTCTAGGTCTGCTAGAAGTGTCTTAGAATTTTGATGATCGGTGAGTCAGTGAGTGACAAAATTAAGAAATTTGACCGGTTATAATTCCTAAACTACTAGTTCAAATTGAATGAAATTTGAAATATACCGTGTCTCTACAATGCCTGCATGGTTACTGAAAATTCAGTCTTCTAGTTTTATCCACAACGAAGTTACAGGGGGTCGAAAATGGCCTGAATTGCTTCGAGAAAAGGATGGTACGTCCGTGCCGCTTTTTTGCTTGACTTGGCGGGGGCACTGCCGTGCCCCCAGATGATATTATATTACTATGAAAGTGATTAAATATTTTGTTACCGAAACTATATGGACTCTTAATATATAATGTTATTTTATTTATTATTATTAATTCTAATTATTTTTAAATATTGTCTTTTGTATATCTGGAGTACACAATAACATTTAAATGATACTATTGTACTAAGTATTTTTCTTTTATTTTTACTATTTGAGCTTTGACAATATAACGGATCAAATTAATCGATCGAAATGGTTATTGTGACATACCTAATTCATTTATTGAGTCAATGTATTTGCTGTTTTTATTTGCCTATAATCTTTCATCGTTTTACTTAAATATTTGCATGCCTACATTATAAACGCAAATACTGTAGACCTGCCAAATTAATATTTGTAAAAGTAAGTTATGTACTCAGTATTCGCAAATAAATGATTCTATTCTATTCTTATATATATATATGTTACAGTCAAAACTCATAACCAGTAAAAACCACTTTTGACTGCAAAAATTAGGCAAAAGTACTTTTGACCAACGTCCTTAGTTAAAACTGACTGTGAAAATCAGTCAAAAGTGGTTTTAACTAAGGACATTGGTCAAAGTAGTTTTAATTGCAAAATTCAAAAAGATTAACGCGTTTAATCGCAGAGGTTGGAATCTGAGATTGCAATGGATACCGGCTCACATAGGAATATACGGCAATGAGCAAGCCGATTGGACAGCTAGGCATTAAACATTAGATGGTGTACTATTAACTGTTTTACCAAGTTACTCGGAGGCGCTGCCAAAATTAAGAGTAAAAACCTTTAATTGTTGGAAGGAATACTTTGACTGTCGAAGTAGAGAAAAGGGAATTCGGTACAAGACCATTCAGTGCGAGCCTCCGCGTGTTCCCTGGTTTAGTTATAGCAAACTTAACAGATCTCTTATTGTACTAGCCCACCGACTGCGTTCAGGTCATTTCCCATCTAAAAAGTTTGCTTTTTTAATGAAAAAATACAGAATCTCCTAATTGTGATGTATGTGGCACTGTAGATGACATTCATCACATTTTTTTTAGAATGTAAAAAAATGCAAAGTGAACGATGGGCATTATATAATGTTTTAAAACAGAACACCGCTGATGTCGGCATATTACAGAGCATCCTAGCTAAACCTTGCTCGAGTTCAGCTATGATGCTCTATACATTAGCCTCTAAGTATAGGTTAAGTTAGCTAAATAATATAGTTTTTGTAAGTAGTTTATAAGGCTCGATGGAACTGGCATGTTTTAAAAAAATTAAAGTTCCTTAAAATAAAGAGAAAAAAAAACTGCAAAATATTGGGTAATAGTGTTTGTGACCAAATTGTTTTAGTTAAAAGTGGTTCTGACTAAGAAAACTTCTTGGACTGGCAATTTGTAATAAAGTCATACGTAGTACTTAAATCGTTTAATCACTTATTTAACAAAATTTTAGTTATTATTTTAAGATAATAATAACATGTTATTACAACGTATTAGGTAGGTAACTTACGTTAGTATTAGAAAAGTTATCACAAAATCAAACAAATTAATATTCTACTTATCTATGACGAATAAAAAAAGATTTTTGATTAAAAACTAAAAAAGAAACAAATTTTGCGTCTTCCACCACAATTACAATTTTTTCAAATTCTTCCTTTGCCATTACATTATAATGACTATTCTTCATTTCTTCTAACGTTTGAAGCCTTAATAAAAAGAGTTCGTTCTTTTTGTTTCCACTAATTTTCTTTTAATTCCCAATTCTGCTACAATATTTTAGGTTACAGTGTAACGTATAAGTCACTTTTGTACGTGTTGAAAAAATTCATGCATCAACCATTAAGGGGTTGCATTTTATGTATTTAATAACTTTTTCAAGGACTAGCAACAATATTTCCAAATAACATATTTTCATTAGATTGAGATTTTGATTTAGATCAATAATAAAAAGAGAATAAAGCTCCTTAAGATTGATCCATGAATTTTGAAACAGGTACAAAAGCCAGTGATACTGGGCAGAGAGAAGTGGGTTTTTCATTTAAGTTATTTATTTATTTATTTATTTAATATCGCGCTCCATTCTGCCCAGCTCCACAGGCGTTGCTATTTATTTAGCACCTAGGGGACACGTGTGGAATTAAAAGCCCACGGACGCGAGCATCTCTTTCTCCCATAAACTAATACTACAGGGTGTTTGTACCTATCTTAACATTCCTACATAAATGTTATGGCAAAGACAAAAAACCGAAAATAAAAAAAAATGACTCTCAAATTTCGGTTTTTTAACAATGCCATAATATTTATATAGGTATGTTAACATAGCGTGCCTATGCTAGATACATCAGTTACCAAACCTTATATTATAATTTCTGGCTCTGATAAAAATTACGAGCTCGTATTTTTGAGTATTTGCAATTTACAGGTAACGTACAATGTCGATGGAATTTCAAAGTACGTGAATTTTAAACTTTAAAATTGTTCCATAACACTATTTTGATGATTTTCCTGTAATTTCCACTAACCACCTCAACTTTTTATGAGTTTTGACTGACAATCTAAATTTTAAATCAGGCGAAACCACTTTTGACTTTTTTTGCAGTTAAAAGTACTTTTGACTGATGCCTTGAGTTAAAACCACTTTTGGATGCGAAAATCAGTTAAAAATGTTTTTAACTAGCTTTTGCCTAATTTTTGCAGTCAAAAGTGGGTTTGACTGGTTATGAGTTTTGACTATAATAATTATTTGAATTGTGATTTGGAGACCTCACTACTCAACACACTCCTTAAGACTTGAACGCGTACAAAAACGATTTCTTTGGCACCTTGCCTATGCCTTAGGTAAAGCTAAGCGAATTCGTTCATATCAGTCTCGACTGTAATATTTTGCGATCAATTCTCTAGCACTGCGCAGAGATCTCATAAATTTCCTTTACCTATATAAAATAATGAGAGGTAAATTGGACAGTGCTAGTTTATTAAGTCTTTTTAAGTTTCGTGCCCCTTCCAGAATGCCTCGCGGTTCCATAACACCCTTATGCCCCCCCTTACGAAGAGCAGTATTAGGTGTAAACTCTCCAGTGTGCAGGCTTGCGAAATGTTTAAACTCTTGCAGTGATCTAGTTGACATTCATACCGATTCATATGCCAAATTCTATAAAACTGTTTTAAATTATCTAAATTCCTGTTATTGATTATCTTAATTACTGATTTGTGTTATATTTAATTTCAATTATTTTTCTTATTAAGTTTGCTGTATTTAAATTTTTAAGTTTGTCAAAATTAAATTAAATTTCATTTGTGCATGTTGAGTTAACCTTTAAGTATCTGTAACATTTAGCCAATTTGTTAAGAATGTTTTTTTTTGTACCTAGTATTATTGTGTACAGGTGTTGGTTAGCCTAATAAATAAATAAATAAAATTTGAATGTGGTATAATACTTACATCATACTCATGTAGGTTTCGTAAGTTTCAGATATTATTTTTTTGTTTTTTTGTTTATGAATATCGAAATCTCTAAAATATAAATTAAAAATGAAGCTAGTAATGCCTAAGAGGCATCACGTAGGCTCATTATGTAGCTCCATAAAGCTAATTTTCAGAAGTCTCCAGAGAGGAGTCAGAATCATAGAGCGGTATATTTATGTAGAGCATTAAGCCTCATCATTCAAGAATCAGGTAACATTGCTGATATATTGAGTAAAGTGATACTGCCAGAACGTGCGAAAAGACCCAACCATTTTGACATATATCATAAAAAAGGCCCAGAAATATTAAAAAAAAACTACTTCAAAACTTTATCTACGTATATGTACAAACTTAATGTAAAAAGTAATAAATAGTATTTTAATTACTTCAAATCAAGAGCCTTAAAGGGCTATCAATTATTAATACTTACATACCTATCTATTTAATATTTATAAACAGTTATTTTTGGAGGTGATGGCAGCCAAAGAATTAAAAATCTAAAAATCCCACGTTTTTCAGTGACCAAAAAAAGGATAAAATAACCCGACGGGGCCAAGCGAGGGGCCACTCAAAACGTGGGGGCACATGTTACTTATGGAGATGTAATGAGATGTATGATATGCATAGATGTTGAGAGTATTTGTAAAGATGCGCCCCCACGTTTTGAGTGGCCCCTCGCTTGGCCCCGCCGGGTTATTTAATTCTTTTTGGTCACTGAAAAACGTGGGATTTTTAGATTTTTAAATCTAGTATTATGATTTTATTCTTTTTAATTATTAAATTAACGAAGTAACCATGTGTTACGCAACAATCGGATAAGCCCCATACAAAAGTGAAAGTTGCCGAAAGTTGACCTGAAAGTGCATCTAGAAAGTTGAAAGTTGTTAAAGCGTGCATTGTCATCAGGTTCTGAGCTACCCTGAAAGTTTCAACTCGCTAGGTGGTCGGGAAGTGCCTCAAAATTGAGATACAAGATTCCAATCGGACAGACAAGACGACAGACAAGCAAACAGACAGGAAAGCGACCTAAGAAAAACGTGGGAGAAAATAACCTTAATAGGTACCTACTCAATTAATCTTTTGATATATGAATGTGAAATCGAAGAAATACACCTGTGGTGGGCAGCATAAGTAAGCTTGTAAGCTGTTCGAATCAATCTGAGCGAAAATTTGAGCTTTTCAAAAAGGTACACTTTTCTCCTTAATTATTCCAAACAATGGAATTTAAAATGAGACTCCATCTTCAACAATCTACCACGATTAAACAAGGTGTAACATGAGCCCTACGAAGGATCAGAAAGCAATACACAGCTCGCGCGTTCTGTACACTTCATATTACATGTATTTTGATATTCTTGTTTTTATCAACAAAAACTTTTTAAGCTCTCAATATTAGCATAAAATTAATGAAGTCTTCCCCTGGAATTCTAATATATGTGCTTCTGGCTAACCAACCTAGATGTCGTAGTCGATTTGATACTGACGCTCTTTGGGGAATTTTATAAATAACATCTTCTATATTTGTTTACTGTTTGTTACCTGTATGAATTACAGGTAATGCAGTATACATGTAATTTATATATTCCGGTATTATATTCCATATGTCACCGTAAATACCGTTAGATTATAATCTATCTCGAGATATTGTTAACTGTCGAAAGATTGTGAACCGTAACATAGAGCTTACAATTTAAGGCATTACGGGTCGGTCTTGCAAAAAGCCCTCTTGTGTCCATTGAGTTAGGTTAGGTCAGGTTAGTGAAATTTGGCGGTTTCACTTCGATAGATTATAATCTACCTGATAATGATGCGTTAAATTGTAACAACTATGTTACGGATCACAATCTTTCGACAGTTTACAATCTCGCGAGATAGATAACATTAATTACAATTTTACGGTGACACATATATTTCCTATATTCCAGATTTTATTTGTTCGCATTAAAATGCGAAAGATTGCTATATAAAAATGTTAATTATTACAATATATTTTTAATGAATCTTAGGAATCTAAGTAAACATTTTTTGTTGTTTAAGCATTTAACAGCTAGATTTTTATAGCTAAATGGTTTTTTACTAGAAAAAAAATTCTTAAAAGGGTTTTTAATTTATTTTTTTGCATTCACATTCTATAAGATATAAATTACGTGTGTAAAAAACAACTACGCCTCCGAGCCCTCAGGTAAGATTCGAACCCACGACCTTACGCAATCCGGGCGAATGCTCAGAGCATTCGCCCGGATTGCGTAAGGTCGCTAAGCTACCAAGAAGCTTCTCGGTATTATTACTCAGTACACGTATTTTATATCTTACTTAAAAGGGGCTGAAAACGATCAGGATTATATTCAAACTTGAATTAAAAAAACTGTTGCATTTAATTCTTTTGAGATTGCACACGTGGAGTTCAAAGAGAGTTGCATTTTATTTTAATATGTTCCGCTGCAAAAACATGCTTTTTCAGCGCATTTCTTTTGTCATATAAGATTCGTTAAGATACTAAACATTTTCAAGTGAAATTTAAACGAAAATCTGGATAAGAGCAAGCTCAAAGGCAAAGATAAAAATGCTTAACGCTTGAAGCGCGACAAAAATAATATTATAAAATTGTGTACGGTTTTCTTAAAATGATATATATAAAACAATTTGCTTTGTTATATATAAAAAATGTGTTGGAAATATTTACGTCAACTGTTACGACGATTGGAACCCAAATCATAAACCAGGAGAGTCCACGTAACTGCTAAGCTACTGGGCATTCTGAAATGAAAAGATCATTCAAAAAAACAAATTATTCATCTATAATTAATATATTTTATATTTCTTTGAGTTTCAAGTGTTTGAATTCAAAATGACGTATGAATAATGCTGACTTTTTATAATTACTCGAATTCTATAAAAAATATAAATTTATATATTATTTAATTTATTCAGTAATAAAAAGAAATTAAACGTATTTTTACTATTCGTATTTTTTATTTCTACTGACGACTTAAACAAAAACAACGAAACTTTTTTAATAACTTATGTAACTTTATGATGCGGTGTCCTTGCAGGGTCATGTCATAATACTGGTTACTTTATGTACATTTACCTGAAAATACCACATGTTGCAACGAATAAATAAATAAATTATATTCTTGAAAATATTAGACAAAATCACATACATTCTGAATCCACGTTAAATAGCTTAAACGCTTGTTATGAATATCAGTAACAACGACGGTGCCACATCACCCAGGCCCGAGCCAATATAGGAAAGTTAATTTCCAAATCACCGGCTGGGAATTGAACCCGAGACCAATGGAGTGGTGTCACCATAAAAACCGGTGTGCAAGCCACGGAGGTTGTCACCAAACAATAGCTGAGTCACCCTTCATTTTCTACTTTATTCTTTTACGTACCCTGTTTATTGTTTTCTTTTGTGTTGTTATTAGGCAATCTGCCCTATTCGTATGCTATAGACGTCTTGACAAATAAAGTTTAGTATTCTACTGGCGCGTCTAACCCTTTGCCGGTTCATTTCTTTTGTAAAGTTGTGATTTATCTCTCCTTTAGAGCAACGCAATAAAAGATCAATAAAATGAGTCGTTTCATTACTCAACTTTGTTCAGTAACATTGAAAGATTATTGTTAAAATGTTTTTGAGAGACACAGATAATTATCTAAGTGTTTAATCTAACAAAGAAATGAGAAGAATAAATTTAAAAATTGAACGGTTCTGTTGATTCTTTGGTAGCTCAAGTATTCTACCCTCTGCCCTCATATCGAGAGAAGTGGGTTCAAGTCTCGTTCGTTGAAAGTTTTCTTATAATAGTTTCTTAATAAATATATAAGAATGAATAAACAATTTTTATTCAATAATCTATTTTTTGGTTAAAAAAAAATAATTATAATTAGTAAACGAACCTAGACACTTAAAACTGATTTTATAATCGCTGAACGATTGAATAAAAAAAATATTTAAAAACTACTCTCAAACTACTAACGTAATTTCGATTAACTTATTCTCGAAACATCGTTGTCTCTCAAATTAAACTATTTATGGAGAAGTCTTATTAAGAAAGAAATTAATATTAGTGGAAAATATATTCACATCTTCATGACGTTAAAAGAACCCGAATGAAACATTTTTTCACTCTTTATGCATACGCAAATCAATGAAAAGTAAATTCGTAAGACGTACACTTAAATTTAAAGTACCGCAAAAAATTACTTTTATTTTAAATGAGTTATGACTACCAAACTTTTTCTTTTCCATGTACATACTTGTCAAAAGCGAACTGTTTTAATTTAGGAATGTAACTTTTTTGCGAGAGTTTGCGTCCCTAAAAACGGCCATGTTGATTTAGGCTGTGTATATGATAATGGCGGTAAGCTGATTGGATTGATTGATAAAAACGTCGACCTACCTTAGTCATCCTGTGATGATGGCTCCTGTAAAGGAGTCGAAACACAGGATTTATTTATTTATTGATCACCAACGTAATAAAAAATAACATACGCCATTATGGTAACAGGTAAATTTAGTTCAGCTTAATGTTATTACAATATATATAAAAATATTATTGAATCAAAAAGCAAACATTTCTAATGATTTTATATATTTTTTGCACTTTTACTACTATTTTATATAATAAATGATTTAAATAGAAAATTACTAGAAAAATCGACAAAAATAAGTAATCGCCTGATTACAATTAAACTCTCAGGCGGCCTGAGTCGATTTTAATTGTAAATATAAAATAATAATTATTAAAGAAGTGACCTTTTGAACAAGTAAATGCCATCAGTGAAGAGGTTCAAGTCAACTTAGCTAAGCTGTTAACTCTGATGAACCAGTTAACGGTGCGTAGTGAGCGAAATTGAATCTAAAAGAACAAGAAGGTTGTAACCTCGTGGCGCGAGAGAAATTTTAATATGAAATAAAAACAAGAAAGAAAGAAAACCTTCTTGAAAAGTGTAATAGTTTTATTGTGTTTGTGAAATTTCTTTATTGATATAAAATGAGTACAATGTTTATCAAATACAGATTAAACAAATACATATCAGTTAATAAAAATTAAATAGTTTTATTAAAATTTTAATAATGATAATATTTCTTACATTCACGCCAATTATCTTAGCCCAAAGTAAGCACTATAAGGCTTGTGTTATGGATACGGATAGACACACACACACACACGCACATATATATATACATACCCATGACTCAGGTACAAATGTGCGTATTCATCACACAAAGATCTGACCTTGACTTGAACCATCGATCGGTACGAAAGGCACGATTGCTACAGTTGAACCAAACGGTCGTCAAATTTACGATAAGAATTTATGTGTAAGAATTAAAAAAGGTCGACTTAATTCATTCTAAACACACGAAAGTAATTCGGAGAACTTCAAGCTCTTTCTTGAATCACTCACCTGAAATTACCTAGTCGTCTTAGTAGACTTACAATCGTTACTATCGATTACCAAATCTACTGAAATCGATTTTCCGTATTTTTGAATCGTTCATCTCAGGTATCAATACGACGCTCTAATGAAATTTACCCCTTTCACAAAGAAAACATCAACCGATATTTACCAAATTAAAAACGGAATTTAAAACTTAAACTGTCACAACTAATTTTATTTTAAAGAATAATAACAACGAGAGAAACTTAATGTATTAGCCGTTAACCCCCCGTGGCAAGCCAAATGCTTTCGTTATAAGTGGGTCTACGTTCGTAATACATCAGCAAAGATTGAACTCACTCCACTTGGGTAAAAGCTGACAACACAAGGGATGGGCTACGGCCTCCTTAAGTCTAGAAATATTGAACCTACTTTCAAACTGACAACTAGCTGTGACACATTTGACGTTGATCGCCTTAAGACGAATGGTTGTGACCTTATTGAAGATGAAAAGAGGAAATTTCTGATTTCGAGTGAAAATTAGTGGAATAGGAATGCTCGACGCTATAAGAATGAATCAAAATCTGTTATATATTATATATAGGCGATAGCGCCTAGTTAGATTTTTTTACGTTAACTGGCCCTTTAGCACTTTAAGGCTTGTGTTATGGATACTAGGGTAACAAATAGATATACAAATATCCCTCTCAACAGTCCCAATGTTGCGTGAATTGTGAAAAAAATGTCGCACTCTTCGTCGTCGCCATTTTCTCGCTTAATAATGAAGCTAGGACCAAACAAAAAATACTACCGTAAAGCTGATTAAATAAAGAATCCACCACAGAATATTTATCTCTGTTACTCAAAAATTAATCGTAATTTTAAAAAACAACAGGCCACGAGGAAATTTTAATATGATAGCAACTGCTACCGGGGCTGACGAGGGGTGTTGGTTATCGGTAGCAATTGCTACCGTGGACTGACAAGTGGTTATATATTTATAGAAATCTATATAAATAATCATGACTGAGGTACAAATGTTTGTATTCATCACACAGTAATCTGTCCCTTCCGGGACGCAAACCCAGGATGGTCGATGCAAAGGTAAATTCGCCACCGCACCGCTTAAGAAAGCTTTAACGTCTAAGTAATGGCATTATTGAGCCGCTAAATTACTTCTAAGGCGATGAAAACAATCAAATTAAACCATTGACCATCAGGGGCCTAAGTGTAAGTTTCAAATGTGCGAACATTATTTTGCGGTTGAGTTATGTTTGTATTATGGACCTTAATACTAATATAATAAGTTCTTAATATGTATTCTTAACTGAAATGCAATAGTAACGGTCAGATATTTGTAAATTACACTTAGCTCTCTGGTTTCTTTCAAGGAAACCGATTCCAATGTGAAGTTTAGTACTTCAAGCACATACATAAATCTAAAAAAAATGTAGAATACATCATGGATAAGATTAAAATTACATGAAAGTTAGCAATTGTAAGAATAGTAGAATAGTAACAGTATATTAATTTTATTCATTTTTGTATTAAACATTTAGAATAATGTTTTCTTCTTAGTTTGAAATATCAGAAATGCCCTTTACCTATATAAATATAAATATGTACCTATATAAATTACCCGTAGTTATGTATTTGATCAGTACATTTTTTTATACTATTCTGCCTTAAATTTCAGCAAGTAAAAGTGTATAAACATTGTCGTGAAGGGACAAAATGTAAAGACGGAAGATCAGGGTAAAGTACAGTTTATCTATTTACAAAAATAATTAAAGAACAAAAAAAAATTGAGGTAAGAAGAGTGAGGGCGAGAATGAGTAGTGTACAGTGAAAATGTGAGTAGGTGGTTGTGGGTCGTCGGCGATCTTCTGTAGAGGTGGCTTGTGGCCCGGGGCTTTAGGGCCCAGAGGCGGTGACACCGTCGGATGAAGGGTAGCGCTGCCAGTAGACAGGTGGCGGGGCAAACGTCGGCCGGAGCTGCTGGTAGACGGGCAGCGCTGCTGGTAGGTCGGGAGGCGTGACAGGTAGGTTGGGCGGCGCTGCTGGTGGACGGCCTGCACCGATTTTCTGCCGGCGCTGCTGGTAGACGGGCGGCGCTGCTGGTAGGTCGGGCGGCGTAGTAGGTAGGTTGGGCGGCGCTGCTGATGGATGGCCTGCACCGCTGGTGGTCAGGCAACGTTAGTGGTAGAGAGTGACTGAGTTATGTGTAAGTTCTTGAGCCAAAAGTTTGCCTTACGGCGTTGAGGACTTTTCTTGAGTCAAGGCCTTTAAGAATTTTGAAGAGCTCGGTAGCGAGCTATAGATGTTACCGTGGCAACTTTTGCCGAAGAACTGCATCACTTGGCAGGTCAGCTCGGTCTTTTATAGGCCCAGAGCCATTTAAATTTAGATTGTCTTCGAGAAGACATAAAAAGAATAAAATCTGGTTTTCTTTGGAGGTTGAATACCATAAATGAAAGATCGTGTCATGGGTAGCCATGGCAACGGAGAAAAACTTATATGTCAATAAATTAAATAAATACATTTTTAGTGATAAAATGGAAAAATAATAACGAAATAGATTAAACAAATAGACAGGTTAAAATAACAAGCAATGCCAGTAAGTGTGTAGCATTCTGAATAGAAGTTTTGAGTGGTTGCGAAGCTCTATATGAAAATTCAGTGTTTCTTTTCAGCAATGAAGAAATTATTAAGTAAAATATTATTGTATATATATATTTACAGAGATTAAAACGTTAACAAATGACGATGCAAAATGGAATGATAAAATATACAATTTAACGAATGTTATGAATGAAAATCGGAGATTATAAAGGTACATATTAGTATACATTACAACATATAATGCATCATGCTATTGTTTACACGTATATGAAAAACAAAAACAACAAAGTCATTTGATGACATCTTTTGACTAATCGTCAGTGCCATATTTTCATGTTCTAGGTACAAACACAAATATAATGTTACGAAAATCAAAGAATTAAAAAAATAGAATAAAATTTTTATATGTTTTGTTATATAAACATTTAATTGCTAGATTGTCATAATTAAAGTAATTTTTGTAGAAATAAATATTATGGTCACATAATTTTCATACTAAATCTTCTGTCCATAAATTTTCTTCTATTGGCAAATTTGTTATCTGGTTTGACTTACGATTGCAAAGATTAAGGCAATATGCTAAAGCCGGGTAGCGGAAGGATTTATATATTGTCTCGAGCTCCTTTCGACAGTGGAAGGTCCGACCATCACTATCACGATCTACAGTTGGCCCACCTAATTTTTTGACTCAACTCTTTTCTTCCTCTAGGTAGGCCTGATGTTATTTTTCTGATGATTATATATATACGATATATTTCATTTCACTTTGAATTTAACGATATTATATACTAGCATTGCTCTAAGTTTTATACCATACAACTCTACCTTACCTTACTTCCAGTAGATGGTATAAAAGTAAATGTAAAAGTATGCTTACTTAACATTATCACACTTAACACAATTACGCACTTATATACTATAATACATCGTGATTATCGATCTATCTATGTTCTATCACCGGTTCTATAGCCTAAATCACTTCTTATTCAGTAAAGAATTGCATGGTACGAATTCCATGGTTACTATCCATTGTTACTCGGATTGATGATACTGACATTTATCAAACTATCGACAATCGCTTCGCTCATCGCTGTATTCGCAGATGCAGTCTAAAACAACAAGGATGTTCAGATATTGGGTGGTAGTCACGCGCCGTTACAGCGGTCAACTCTCCAAATTAATAATGAAAGGGCTGAACCCTTGACGCCAGATGCAGCAGCGATTGTACCAGTGAACGTCAAATTATTCTGAGCTCGTACAGCCAATAGTATATTCATTTTTTTTGTGTTCGGGTCAAATTGCTTTTGCTATATTAATAGGACAAAGGAAATGTTTCATTTTGGGCCTGCAATTGTAGTAGTTAAAAAAAGGAAAAAATATAAAGATGTGAAAAAACAAAAAATATCGTTGTTTAGTTTATTCATAAAATATAATGTTGGTATATTCGTTTTAGTAAAACCCCGATTAAGATCATAAACAACATCGAGTAAGGTCACCTTTGTAATCGTTACTTCTGATCTAATCTGTGTATGTCATCGCTATTTCGTCATCATTCTCTCGCGACCAACCATTCGTATTTTTAGTTTGTACTAAAATTTTATGATTTATAATTGAATATTTTGATATTGATCGTGTTATATTTTAACTAGGTCTGAAATGCATGCGTCTTTTTGCAAATACTGAGCCAAGCACTACCTTACCTTCGTTTGTGAGTTTTGGCGCCAAATTTCGTCAATGTAGTCTCAGCGGTTTGGCTGTGATCAGCTTTTGAATTTTTCTTTCGGTGGTTATTCCTCCATGGTAAAGTCTATTTTTTTTTACATAGCCTATGTCCGTCAAGTTATAATCATGTATGTTCATGCCAAAATTCGTTCGAACCGGTTGAACCGTTAAATAGCAGGAGGGACACAAGCGAAATTTGTGAGTTGCCTAAAAGAGAGCTTCGCTCAATGACACGTGATGCTACACATTGAGACCCATATAAAATTGGAACAGCTTCTAGTGTTGACACAATTTATAGATTTATTGAATTCTCGAACTAAAAAATATAAAAAGTTGTATATTTAATTATTACACTTCCATGCCTTTCACATATTTAAATAAAACTTCTACAGGATAAAACCGGAAAAAACAAGACTAAACGCGTCGTTTTTTCTAGTAAAAAACGATACTAATTATTAAATTTACAATTACAGTACGGATTAAAACCAAAATATGCATTATTATAAATATATAAATTTACAATACAATTAAAAGTCACGTGGCACGAAATAAAAATAAAATTAATGTTAATAAAACTTAGAAAGACAAAAATTCAAAATAAAAGGAATACACTTAATATTAAAATGACTAGGTATATGTATATGGTAGGTAAGCTGTTGAAATATTTATTTATGAAATTAAAATGCTTGTAAATATAATTTCATAGGTGTTGCAGTAGAGATACATTATTCAAGACAAATGATAAAACTTTTTCGTTGCATCTCACGCCGCCCGTGGATTGGCTCGGCTCGCGGAGCGCAATATTACAGAATTTCGTTCTGATTACCATAAATGCTAATGGCTCATCTTTGTTTCCTTTGCCTGTTTTATTGTATGCGCTCTGCTATCGCTTACCATGACGTATGGCTGTAATTTATATTTGTTTTTTAGGTTGTATTTTTTGCATATTTTTATTTGTAATACCAATTAATTCGGGTATTTTCAGACATTATTTCGATTTATATATTTGTAAGCTCTAAATAAAAAGCTGTATATGCAGTTATCAGGTTTGCAACAGCATAACACCCTATTTATTATTCTTTAGGTTCTGATTATATTTATATTGAACTGTAATTGGTCACATTAATATTTCAAAGCGTATTTTCTAAAAATCAATTAACATTTAGTATTCTTCTTATAATTTGGAAGAAATGAATAGAATAGTATTCATCTTTAGTATAAATTTATATAAAAAAATGATAACTATAATATTATTTGACATTAAAATCAAGCAAAAAAAACTTAAATTTAAAATAAACACAAATGTAACTTCTTTCATATTAATCGTCAGTACATTTGTTTTATCAGACAACAGAAATATTTTACTGCTTTAAAGCTGTTCTCTTGTATCTACGAAAATAAGGCATTTATTTAATTTACTGAAGCGAAGGTCTCATGGATCAGCTTCAATGGTGTAATGTATGTGACGACATAAGCCGTTCTTAGCCGATTTTCGAATTTTGTAATCAATCGACCGATTTAGGACTAGATCATGTCGGAGCCCAAATTCAAAAATTCGTAAAAATAAAAAAGTAATGACCAAAAAACATTAGCTCAATGGGATTGCCCATTGGAACAAAAAGCGCGCGCTTTTTGAAAATTTTCATTGTTATAGAAATTTTATTTAGTTATTACCTGTTTAATTAATATTTTACTGATTAATTACTTATTGATAATAGTATTACGCTCCGCTCCAATATATGGTGCTAGCGAAGCTTTATGCTTAGCGACTCCGTCGACCTAGTAGATTTAAAAAATTTTGAAACTTTTTACACATTCGTGGATCGTTTCGCAACCGAGTTAGAAGTTCTTTTCTTTCCTCCAAGCCTCATATCTAATCGTTTAATATCCACCACTAGCTATGAAAAAATATTATATCGAATGGAAATCTCATCCATCTAAGGTTGCCTGAAAGAGATTGCCGTTTAGCAATTAGGTCACCTATTTTAATTTTTTTGTTGTACTTTTCTTTCTACGTATCTTATCTTCCTGTGCAATAAAGCGTAATGTAGTCTTTTAACTATTTAATTTAGGATTTAATTGAAATATTTGCCTTATATAATGAATAAACCTTATATTTAAATTACTAAGTTCTAAACCTGTGGTATTAAACGATGTGCTTTTTCGTTATCTCAGCTGCAAGACATCTACTACTACCTCCCATAAAACGGATAGTATTTTTGATAATCTTCACACTTGGTTAGTGTGTTGAACATCGAAGTGAAAGAAGTGAACATAATTAAATGCTTTTTTATAGAAAATAGGCAGGCGCTTGAACACTACCTCGCCTGATGGTAAGCGACGATGCGATCTAGGATGTGACGCACTTGCCTAGAAAATGTGTATTCACTCGTGACTTAAAGATCCTTAAATTATATTTGCCGAAACACAGACTCAGGCAAAGAGCACTCCTTAGCACCACTCCTTAGCAGCACGTATCGCAAAATTGGAATCAAAACGCCTAGTGCTAGTCTTTGGTGTATCAACCATATAATGGTGGCGCCTATTTGTAAGTCTGGTTGTCCGATGAAAATGTGGGGCGGCGGAACAAGGCTGTGCAATTCTGCTGCATCCTCTCCGAAAACTCCGCTGCTGTTTATTTCGTAGTCAACGAGAGTATGGTGTACTGGAGTATGGTGATTAGCTACAGTTTCATCAACCGCCTTATACGGCGCCATTAAGTGTGATTAAGTTTTATCGTTGGTAGAAAACAGTAGTGGAATATTCCAAATAGGTTGTTCTAAGATAATGATATAATTCTCTGTTATACAACTAGAGTATGTGCAAATGTGCAGAAGTGGAACTTGTGTTTTTAAATAGTTTTTATGAGAAGTTTTACATGTTCTGATACTGAACTAAAAATTGTAATTGTTTTTAATGGCTTCGCTCTTGATCCACGGTGGAACGAGCTAACACAAAAGTGCCTATTCACCCTGGCTTTAAAAACGGTCGGGTTATAAGTACTCGGAATTACAGACACAGGGAGGAAGTTTCACTCATTTGCTGTATTGTGTTACACCTAAAAAGTGAAATTCGAAAAATTCGGATATGTTCCACTAATGTTTCCGACCGATGTTATATGATATCAAACTAGGGCAAAAACATATATGACGACGAATAAGTCCGCTTGATAGATGGTCTTATTTAATGAATCATTATTACAAGAAAAAAAAAAACTTTTCTTCGTTCGCCAGGCGAGCTCCGAATCCACATTCTCTCGCTATCCAGGCGAGTGCAGTTCCAGTTAAGCTATAGAGCTTAGATAGAGACCTTGATAGACCCATCGAATTTTTCCAACTATTTCTTGAGCCCACATCCAGTGTATTACTTTAATAAACACAGAACAATCGATAAAGAAGAAACAACTATGTAAATATTAGATTTTTTATTTAAATCTGTAATTTTATATATAAAAATTCCATACAACAGTGTTTGACCGCAATGAACTCCGAAACTACTCAACTAATTTTGATGTTTTTTTATTCATTTTGCTGGGTTTGTCCCGACTTAAGTATAGGTATATTTTTGACGTGAAAACGTCTTATAATTCGTTGGAGCCGTCTGCACGCACGAAATAACATGACTCATGCGGCGTTACCTCGCTCTGAGGCATTTAAGGCTTAAAGTGCAAGCGAGAGCGCGGAACGAGCGTCAAAGAGCTCCGCGTTCAGCAGCGTTCGACATCTGTCTCTCTCCTACTTGAGTGAGCGATGCGTCCGCGTGGACAGCTGCTATACAATAATACATTTACATGTTTTCGTCAAGTATGAAGTGCAGTGAACAGTGAATGTGGTGTCAATTGTTTATAGCAACGATAATTGCGGCGATTAAGTATATGATTCTTTCGATATTAAATATATGTTCAGTGATATATTGTCGAATATTCGTGCTTTCATCATTAAAATAAATAGCATCGGTCTGCTAGTGCAGCGATTGTACGTTATGCTATATGTAACGTAGTAGTTATATTATTACGGGATTTATGGAAATAAGTAAGCGGTTATAATGTGTCTTCATAAAACTATATTTGTTGTGTAATGACATTACAATGGATACGGCAAAGACATTACACTCTATGGTACTTGAGTTTCACGCTATGTGTCTATACTTTACATCTCCCTTTCTTTGTAATGTAAAATGAAAACATTGTTTTTTATAAAATAGCATTATGATTCTACATGTTAGATTTTAACTAGCATGAAAATGATATCAAATTATAGATCTCTTTGCAAAACATGTTATTATTGTTAATGATGAACTAATTATAGCTATAATTATAAATTGCACAGCACTACTTATTAAACTTATCAAATGATATAATATTTTAATTACTAATTATTTTTTAAAGATCAAGTCTATTTATTGGTTTTATTATTCTACCAGATCTTGATGATCTTAGTGCAGTCGCTGGTTGAGTCAGGTTTGATTTTTGCAAATTACAAGTGTTTGGTGACATGCTTGTTGATGCTGGGAGTGAATCCGGAACAGTTGGTGATTGTTTTTCTGCTGGAACCTGTTGTACTGCTGGTTCATCTGTGTATTTGGTTTCAGGAACCACCACTCTGTTGCTGGTAATGTCTGTTTGTGTCTTGTGCAGATGACAGAAGTTTCTGCGTAGGATTTGGCCTTGATCAGTTTGAATGATAACAGATCTTGGTAAACCCTCAGGCTTATCTATCACTCTTGCTCCTTCCCATTGCCGATGAGCGACTTTATGTCTGACTTTTTCATTAATTTCAAAATTGTCTGGTTGTTTAGTGTGCTTATTGCTGTAGTTAGCTTGTTCTTCTCTTAATCGTTTTAGTTCAGCCGTGACTCCTTCCATTATTTTTGGTTTTAGGTTACTGTCTTTTGTAGGTAGTGGTGATCTGGTTATTCTGCTGTATAGACGTTGGTTGGGTGAACCTAAAATATCATTTCTTGGTGTGTTTCTCCAGTTTAATAAAGCGAGTTGAACATCAGACTTGTCAATGCTACATTTTTTTAACATGTTTTTGGCTACTTGTACAGCTTTTTCGGCGAGCCCATTGCCTTGATGGTGATGTGGACTGGATGTGACATGGTTAAATTTCCACTCATTTTGAAAAGTCTTGAATTCTCTAGACATGTATTGTGTACCATTGTCAGTTTGTAGCTCTTCGGGTATTCCATGTACAGCAAACCATCTTTTGAGTTGTTCTATAACTTCGTATGAAGACTGACCTTTTAGCTGATGAAAATCCAAATATCCAGAGTAACTGTCGCAGATCACAAGGTAAGTTTTTCCTTTTAATTCAAATAGATCAGATGTAACTATTTGCCATGGAAGTGTAGGAATTTTTTTAACCAGCACTACATCTTTAATATTGTCTTTTTGTGTTTGTTCACAGACCGAACAGGTTTTAACTAGTTTTATGATGTCATCATATTGTCCCTTCCAGTAGAGTATTTGTCGTGCTCTTCTTAAGCAGCTGTGTATGCCTGCATGTCCTTGATGAATACACTTCAGTATTTTAGGGATCTGTGATTTTGGTACTACAATTTTATTTCCTTTAAAAATTATTCCATTGAGATAGCTCAATTCTTCTTTAAAGTTAAAGTAGTGTTGTAGTTCTGTGGGAAGTTCGTTTACCTTTTCTGGAAATCCTTGTATTATTGTCTGAAGGAGTAACTGTAAATGTGGATCTTCCTTTGTAGCTATAATTAATTCCTTTTTTGCATCAAGAGACATGGGTAGTATTACTGCAACTTTTAAATTTTCTTCCTGTTCATATTTTAGATTCGATGCATCACAGTCTCTGCTAAGAAAGTCTGCTAAGGGTATTTCTGTGCCTGTTTTAAATATGACGTTTGGAGCATATGGCGCAAGATTAAATATTATACGCTGTAGTCTCGCTGGAGCAGATTGTATGTTTTTCTTGAAGATTGTCTCAAGTGGCTTATGGTCTGATTCCACTGTTAGTTCTTTACCGTAAACGTATTCATGAAACTTCTTACATCCAAACTGTATAGCGAGTGCCTCTTTTTCAATCTGTGGATAATTTTGTTCAGACTTCGTTAATGCTCTGGCTCCATAGGCTATTGGTTGTCCTTCTTGAAGAAGTGCAGCACCGAGACTTTTTGAACTTGCATCTACGCTTAATGTTACAGGTTTGTTTACATCATATAGTCTCAATACAGGTGGACTTTGTAGAACTTGTTTTATTTTATTTAAAGCTTTTTCGTGATGAGGTTCCCATATGAAACTTGTATTTTTGTGTAACAAATCTCTCATTGGATTTGTTAAATCAGACATTTTTGGAATAAATTTATTTAGGTATGTGATCATTCCCAGTAGTCTCTGTAGCTCTGTTTTGTTCGTTGGGGTCTTCATTGCCTGTATAGCTTCTACTTTTTCTGGATCTGCTTCTAGTCCATCTGCTGAAACGATATGCCCCAAGAATTTAATTCTTTCTGATTCAAAAATGCATTTATTTTTATTTAGTTTGAAACCAGATTGCTTTAGTGTTTCTATGACTTCGCTAACAGTTTTCTGTAGTTCTTTTCTACATTTTGCATGTATGAAAAAGTCATCGATTGATACTTTTACATTTTTGAATTTACTAAGCAGATTTGTTAAGATTTCTTGGAATATTTCAGGTGCTGAGCAAACTCCGAATGGAAGTCTCTTAAAAGAATATCTTCCCCAAGGGGTAGCAAAGGTTAATATTTTTTGTGTTCTCGCTGAGACTTTGATCTGCCAAAATCCTTTTGTACAATCTAATAATGCAAAGAATTTAGAGCCTTTTATATCAGCTGAAATTTCCTCTATAGTAGTAAGTGGAAATTGACGTCTCAGTATGTTTTTATTTACGTCTGAAGGATCTATACAGATTCTTATTTTACCTTTTTGTCTTACAATTACCATGGGACTTACCGCAGGGGTAGGTTCTGTTTCTGGTTTTATGACTTCTAATTTTACCATTCTGTCAAGTTCTTGCTTTACCTCATCCCTTATGGCATGTGGAATTCTTCTTGATGGTTTAATTTCAAGTTTTGGGTTTTCAACTAGATCAATGTCATATTCATAATTTTTATAACAGCCTAAACCTTCGAAAATGTTGTCTTCATATTCACTTTCCTTTAGTGTTTTCACCCTTGCAATAAGTTGCAACTTTTCACAGGTATTAAGTCCAAGGATGGGTGTAACCTTTTCTTCAACCACCTTAAATATAATGTTGTTTTCTTCATTTTTTATTTTACAAAGTAGTTCTGCTTCTCCTAGAACTGTCATTTTATCTTCTGTGTAGCTTATTAAATTTTTTGTTCGGCTTGGTTTCAGACTTGCCTGTGTTTTGTTCATTAAGTATATTGGTAACACATTGCATTGTGCTCCTGTATCTAGTTTAGCAATAAATTTCACCTTCCCCACTTGTATTTTTTCTGTCCAATCTTTATTTTCTCCAGCACTTATAACTGATATATATACTTCATCTTCAGAGCTACATGAGTTTTCTTCTACTGTATTTATTCTCTTTCTCTGTTGGGGATATTTCTTCTTAGTGCGGCACATATTGGCAAAATGACCATTTTTATTGCATTTCGTACATGGCTTGTTAAACGCTGGACATTCTCTGTATTTATGGTTTGTACCACATCGCTTGCAGTCAAAGTGTTCATGTTGTTTATTTTTGATACCTCTGTTTCTCACTGTTAATATTTTCTCTACTTTATATTTGCCTTCAAACTCGTCAAGTTGTTTGGAAGCTTGTTCACTGGTTTTACAGATTGTTATAGCTTTGGTTAAGTCTAATTTATCTTCTGTTAACAATTTCTCTCTTACTTGATTTGACTGTATTCCAAACACTATTTTGTCTTTCAGCATTTCTTCTAATAAATTGTCAAATTCGCATTTGCTTGCCTGAGTTTTTATTCTTGTTAGAAACTCGTTAAATTGTTCATCTTCATTTTGTACAATTTTGAAAAATATATATCTTTCAAACGATATATTTGTTTTTGGCGCGAAGTACTCTTTAAACCTGTCTTTAATGATTTGCAGGTTATTTTTGTCTCCGTCGCTAAGATTAAAACTATTGTATATTTCGATCGCATCCGGGCCTATCACAGCCATGAATGTTGCTGCCTGGACTTCGGCTGGCTTTTTGTTTAGCTGTACGGCGATTGCATACCACTCAAATTGTTGCAGCCATTTTTTCCAGCACGTAGATTTGTCCGCGTCAATTTGTAGGTTAGATGGCGGCTTTATTCCAGATACTGCGTCGTTCGTAGCCATTTTGCAACTTTCTCACGTATTTTCTTTTATACACCACGTTTTCATTAATTCTGACACCATGTAACGTAGTAGTTATATTATTACGGGATTTATGGAAATAAGTAAGCGGTTATAATGTGTCTTCATAAAACTATATTTGTTGTGTAATGACCAGTGGTCGGAGTAGGTATATTGAATTAAGGTCACTGACATCAAACGTATATGTTAATATGGATACGCCTCCGAGTTTCCGGATTATTATGATAAAAATACCGAAACATCGAAATTATTACATGAAACTAGTTAAAAATGTATCAATACTCTCAACGCTATGCTGCTAGTGGCGTAGATGGCCAGAATTTAATAGTAAAAAAAATTGGTTGCCTGTAAAGTCGATATACGGGCGAAAGTTTTACGTGACAACGACTTTGAGTGGTAAAATAATTTTAATGTGAATATTCATTCGTATAGTAGGAAGAAGGATGAAATAATAGTAACAATTTAAAACATTTATTTATACAAAGAATTATATTTAAAACATTAATTTATACAAAGAATCTCGCACTGAATTTCATATATCACCGCCTAAGCGAAATAGAAGCGCAAGACATGAACCGGTGTGTATGCCTATCTCTCTCACTCTCTCTCTCGCTCTGTCTCTCTCGCTCTTAGGCGGGCTAACCATGCCCGAGTGGAAGGGACGCGTGCCTCTCACTCGCTCTCATTTATAAAATGATATAATAATAATATTCATTTCAACACACGACATCCGGCAAACAGGGTCTTTTGTCCTCTTATGTCTATGCTCAACGCATCTGACCAATTAGAATCAAGTATCCTGGATGACTCATTGACTGTTTGTTCGAAAACAATGCTCGCACCGACATCCAGACCAAGTGGCTCACTCACTTATTTCGGTTCGTGGAGTGCGCTTATTTTATGTGTTGTGAATATCTTGACTTGACCCTGGCTTGTGTACTGTCTTCTGAAATCTACTTAAAACGACGAATTTGGCTTATAACTACGGACATCGATTTATTACTCTTGGATTGGGCCCATTTGAAGTTGTTTTTGTACGGGTAAGTTTTAATTATTTTCACTATTTAAGAAGGTTTTAGAACTTGGAAACAGTTAAAATATCACTTTATAGCAATCATCATAGCGCATGAGAGTCCGGTACGCACACCGCAGGGCTATCACCGCTTCAGTTAAAAAAATCACTTTATATGAAACAGAATTTCATTATCGACTTTACAGTTGTGTATGTATATATTGTAAATTTAAATCATTGTTTTAGGTGACATATAAATAAATATGGCAAAGGTCAAGGCTGAAACAGTGCTAAAGTGGTTATTGCACTATCCTGAGCTACTTTACGATAACGCTAGTGGCACTATATACTGTACAAAGTGTGAAAGTCATTTGAAAGCTGTGAATAGAGGCAACATTACCAAACACATTGAAGGCGCTGTACATCAAGGAAAATTTAAGAGACCGCAAGAGGAATTTTACTTCCACCTCATTAAGTTCCTGATTCTATGCAATATTCCTTGGTCGCAAATGAAAAATCCAGCGTTCAAAGAGTTTTTTCAGAAATATATGTGCAGTACTTGTTGTTGCGTTTGTACCAATCGTAAAGTGGTTGACGAATCACAGTTACGAAAAGTTTATTTGGAGAAGTTTTATAGGAATAAAATCAATTCGATTTATGAAATTAATAAAAATGAGAAACTATGGATATCGCTGGATGAGACAACAGACATTTTTGGTCGATACATAGTCAATTTCCTAATAAAACCATTGCATCCTAGTAATAGTGCAGGCCGGCCTTATTTGATTGCTTGTAAAATGCTAACAGCAGTAAATGGACAAACAATAACACAATTTGTACTGCAATGTCTAGAAAATTTATGGCAAAACACTTTTGAAGCGAAAGTTGACAATATTTTAATGCTTTGCACTGACAGTGTCGCGTACATGCTATCTGCAGGGCGAAATTTAAAACATTACTTACCTGAAATGAAGCATGTGACATGTTTGGCGCACGCTCTTCATCGTGTAAGTGAGCAGATAAGGTCAGAATACAACGATATTGATATTCTTATATCAAATGTTAAAAAAGTATTTTTAAAGGCTCCTAGTAGGGTAAACATTTTAAAAGAAAAATATCCTGACTTACCGTTGCCTCCGCAACCAGTCATTACCAGATGGGGTACTTGGTTACAGGCAACATCTTACTACGCTCAACATTTAGATAAAATAAAAGAAGTTTTATCCTGCTTGAGCAGTTCTGATGCTATAGCCATACGAAACGCAAAAAACATTTTGGAAAAACAAAATTTAGAAAATGATTTAAAATATATCGAAGAAAATTACTCTATTATACTACTAGCCCTAAAAGAGTTACAAAAACAAAATTTATCTCTAGCTGATTCACTTTTAGTATTTGATCAAGTAAGGGCTACGCTTAACGAGTGCAATAATGAGAATATAAAAAATAAAATAGAATCAGTTATGGAACGAAATCCAGATTTAGATACAATTAGAGAATACAGCGAGAGTATTGAAAAAAGCGTAGCAAATAATCAGAAACTTTATTTCAAATTCGCTCCATTGACATCTACAGATGTTGAACGATCATTTTCCACTTACAAATGGATCTTAGATGTTAAAAGAAATAGCTTAAAAATCGAAAATATTGAAAAAATTATAGTTATTTATTTTAATTGTATAGAGACAGAAAATCAAAATGTAGAAATTGTAACCGATGAGGATTAAAAATAATTGTTTTTAATAAAACTGTAATAATGATTATTTGTATTCACAATAAACAATTTTGTTTGCTTACATATGGTTTTTTATTTTATTACTCTATTTACCAAATTTTTGGAAACTCCGGTACATTCCGGAAGAAATGCATGTCCATGTTATGATATCATGACGCAAGTATCTAAAATCAATATACCTACTCCGACCACTGGTAATGACATTACAATGGATACGGCAAAGACATTATACTCTATGGTACTTGAGTTTCACGCTATGTGTCTATACTTTACACTATAATTGACAAAACAATAACAATAAGTTAATAGAACTATTTCATGATGAGTAAAAATGAATGGCTTTACATAATTGTATTTATGCGTACAAATAAATGTAACTTGATCTATTCAATTGTGATTTCCATTTACCTCCTTCTCTATATCCATACAAAATATCTATCAAACAAATAAAATTAAAATTTTCTTTTGAAAAATGCAACCATTCCATCAGTATTTTCTTATGACGTTGTCACGTTCAACTATCGTCAGTGAACCGACTTTACAGACAATCGATTTTTTTTATGCAAATTATCATAACTGAGCCACAGCGACGAGGGCCAGGTCATCTAGTGATTCAATTAAAAAAATTGTTAGATTGTTATCTATATCTAAAAAAAAATTACTCGACCGCGCCAGGAGGGGGGTTATGTTTTTCGAGAGTATGTATGTATGTATGTATGTATAATTGTTTGACACTCTCTGCGGCCTGCACGGCTCGATGGAATTTAGCTTGGAGGTGTCGATAGATTCGTATTTATTGTGAGAGTTACACTGGGTATATCAAAATAAAAATTAAAAAATGGCGGTTTTTTGGCGCCAAATCCAAATGTTTGGCATGCTCTGCAGCCTGAGCGGTTCATCTCATTCAATAGTAATAAAAAAAACCTATTACAAGAAGAAATTTTGTAGCAGTCGGGACTCATTCTGGAAATGGAGGATTAGTGAATTTACTTCAATCTACTGACTAGAAGGCTGACTTTCTAGAATAGGTCCCGACTGCTACAATTTTTCTTCTTGTTTTTTTCATTTCCAAATTACACAGAAACGTAGTCAGTTTTAAGTTTTTTAAATTATCGTCTTTTATTTCTTGTACTAATTTCTTTAGATATAAAAATCATTATTAAAAGCAAAAAAATATTAAAATAATCTTTGTTACATTCACAGCAAATCGCTTTGCCAAAAGCAAGCACATGATAGATAGGTATACAGATATATATTATTCATAAATATATCATATTCCAAGAAATATATAAGTATCTACGACTCAGGTTCATCTCACAAACATTTTCGAGACTCGAACCCAGGACCGTCGGTGCGAAAGGCAGGAGCACTACCCTTGCACCAAACGGTCATAATAAAGACTTCCTATTAATTAATATATATAGATGTTTTGAATGCTAGATATATATTCTTCATATATCTAGATATATATTACATGTAAAAATATAACCCTCTCTTTGCTGTCGTTAAGTAAAGTTGAAAATATTGAAGTATCCAAAGTTTTACATCATTTGAACACTATCTGGTACACCGCACGATCGTTTCCTAAGAAATCATAGACTTTGTGAAATATTCGTAATAGTACTCCGTAATAGTCGACCATTCAGTTAAATCTGTATTCAACACCTGTTTACTGAAGAGATCTTTGAATATCGAGGGATCAGCATTTAAGGGTGTACGTGACTACTGAATGGTGGCGTAAGTATTTTATAAGCGCTTTATAAGGAAATGCCGAAGAAGCACTTTAAGCCTGTAGAAATACAATACAATATCTAGTATTTGGCTAAAAATACTCGTGTAAACGAAAACTTGTTTACGGAAGAAAAGTTTTTTTCTGGAATTCTACTGTTATACGACTTCTTTGTATAGACTTTAGCAGTTTTAAATAACTTCCTAGAAATTTCCTACCGATATTTACTTCGTCGTTTGTAGGTGAATTTTTGTTATGAAAGCCATAGTTAAATATTCTTTTCTTTTATGACTACAGAATGGTAAATAATATACCTACTTTAGGAACACATCATTGTTATAAAATTATATAAACTAGTGACCTATATTAATGTACAGATGTGAGGTCTGGACACTGAAAATTAAAGAAGAGATTTGAAGAAGGATTCTGGAGCCACACAAGACAGAGTGTGAAGGAGGAGGAAACATATGGACCTGGAGGATGATATGGCCATGCCAAATATCATAGGCGTAATAAAAGCACACAGACTTCGCTGGTTTGGCCACCTCGTGAGATGAGGAAGATCGAGCTGTGAAACGAGCACATCTGGGACGGCCAAGTCGTCGTCGGCGGTTGATCGTACCGCTTGGGGACGAGGTTGGAAAGGACTTGCGCGAGCTCCACGCAGATAACGGGCAGGAGGTAGCACAGGACAGACCCAGGTAGAATCTCTTATTATCGGAGACCACGACTCATTTTGGTTCGCTGCGTCAACTTAGTAAGTGATCGCTCGGAGATTAATATCCGACCGTATTTTTTTTTATTTGTATTTACGGAAAATAGCTATGCAATTTTTTTCTAAAGCTAGTCGAGCTTGACGATTCTGCTTGTAGCTCATTGCATTGTGCAGTGACACATACACGGACTATCCTAATTATATTATGACAACACTATGTGTGTGTGTGTTTGTTACCATATTGTCAGTAATAAGAATAAATTTAAAAATAGATTTTCCGCGCTTTCGCATTTCTACGAAAACAAAACACTGTCCGTAATTGATACACTCCTGATGTGAGTGGCAAATTAGCATCGGTTGATGCTCCATATCGCATTACGGAGCTCGGGGCGCGCGGTGGGGCTACTTATATTTAAACACTTCACTGCTAAATGATTATACCCAAAGAAATTATTATCAGAAAATATTCACCAATACGCTATTCGGGTTAGTCTTCTTCCAATGAAGGTTGTTGAAAATAAAGGGTTGGTTGCAAAAATTAAGCTACAGGTTAACTGAAGACTTACTTTAATCCTTTAAAAGAATATGGTTTTAGTAAATGAATAAAATGAATAAAAAAAAACCTATTAATTTAACACAAATGCATACACATACACACACACACACACACACAAATGCACAAACACACAAATGCACACACACGTGAACGCGCTCACGCATGCACGCACGCACACACACACACACACTCACACAAACACATGTTTTAAACAAGTTTTAAATAAGCACACAAACAAGTTTTAAGCTCAATAAAAATATTGTTATTGTTATTGTTGTCCAAACTAATCCGTGGGGCGGGGACCTGGTGATTTGTAATACAGGTTATTCCCATATCAAACACCAGCTCCTCACATACCAACATATATAAAGTGTAAATCTGTTATTGATTGTAGCTTCTTTGTGAGGAGAAATAAATAAATGTTATAATGTTATTAATGAAAGTACCGAGACCTTGACAAATCCCTCAATTTTTTCCAAGTATTTCTTAAGATGTCGCCTATTTATGTTGTGGGTATTACCAGTGACATAACTAGGCGTAGACGAAGCCCTTCGCCCAAGGCCTCGCACTTAAAGAGGCCTCGCGCCTGAAAAAAGAACTAAATTATTACTGTGCTTAACCGGTAGAGGAGAAAAAAAAAGTACTTTTATATATATCTTGGACTTTTGTTAGACACTTTGAGACTTTATTATGCGTTTAAAACGATCAAAAATAAAAACGATTAGAGACGATCAGCTTTAATTTTGATATGCAAGACGATATAAAAAGGAGTTAACTATTTTATTATGTAAAAATAAACAAATAGTTAAAATAAAATGATAAAAATTTACTATGCTTAATGACAGAGTTGGAATTGTTTATTTTATTTTTATTTACCTTAAGTTCATTTAATGCAGTAGGGTTTATTGATATTTGATTTACAGGACTTGTTGGGCATTTAAAAATTTTAGCGTATAGTTAGCCCAGAGACCACTAGTATGGAAACTCAGACAGAATACTTTGAAAAGTATGTATACGTATTGATCAAGGAAATAAGCTATATGTGTGCCAAATTTTTATCTAAATCTTTATAAATAGAAAGAGGACAAGACAAGTGGGCTTTACACAAGAAGATAAGAAAACGAACACTCTTGAATTATAACAAATAATATATAAATAAAGAAACGAGAAAGGTAATAATAATATTTAAAATTATATTCAAAGCAATGCTAATCAGCCACCACTTTTCCAATTGATAATATCTTACGATTCTGCCTTATTTTTTAAATCTGCTGCTAAAAATGTATAAAAAGTTATTTTCAGCGTTTTGACTTTGTAGTTCATTGGCTTGTACAAGACGGTAATTTCTTTATTGTAGCCTTTATGCAGTAATTTATTAAATATAAGTTTTTGTCGTTTTAAGTCTAATAACAATTTCATTTGAGTTACGAGTTATTACAAATCACTATAGTGCCCTTAATTATAATATTAATAATAAAAATATTGATAATAATAACTTTATTGGAGCGGAGCGAGCGAAGCGAACGAAACTCCCATGGATCAGCTTCAATGGCGCAATGTCTGTTATGTCATAACTTCCCGAGTTCTTAAACTATTTCAATATTTTTTGTGTGGAATCGCATCAATACATTTAGGACCAGATTGTGACGGAGAATCTGGTCCTGTTGTATTGATTCGAACCCCGAATTTAGAAATTCACAAAAATAAAAAAAAATATGACCAAAAAATATTGGCTCTATGGGATTTCCAATTGAAACAAAAACCGCTCGCTTTTTGGAAGTTTTCATTATTATGTTCAAGTTCGGCTACTAAAACTAGGTTGTCTACGACGAATAACAAATAATAATATTTCATACTTTCACATCAATTAGCCTAGTCTATGGTAAGCGCTGTAGGGCTTGTGTTACAGTTAATAGGGTAACGGTTAGACATATACATAAATATATAATATTGATATGATGCTCGATTTCATCACAAAAACATCTGCCCCATCTGATTCAGGACCATCGGTGCAAAACGCAGGATAGCTACCCTTTTACAAAACGCTTGTTAATATTTTATAATAATCGTTGCATAATAAAATGTTATAATTAATAACTGAATTATTTCAACCCCTCTTAACTGAACAAACCTGATGTGGTTGTGTTCTAAACG
Organism: Calamotropha paludella; assembly: GCA_927399485.1. Classification (NCBI taxonomy): domain Eukaryota; kingdom Metazoa; phylum Arthropoda; class Insecta; order Lepidoptera; family Crambidae; genus Calamotropha; species Calamotropha paludella. The sequence goes on along the minus strand of OV656817.1, from coordinate 20,760,798 downwards.
AACCTCGTCTATAATCATACTAAATTCGACACTTCTTTGTACCTAGTGGCACTCGTGCCGCTAAGACAAATCAAATGACGTATTATTTATCGAAGTAAACTAATTCGCATAGCTCTTACGTGATATATACCTACAGCCCTTTTCTTGAGCCTCAGGCCAGATCAAAATCTCATGGATAATAGTGATAATAGGTGTGGAACTCCCTCCCTGCGTCTGTATTTCCGAGAACTTATAATCCGTTCATTTTCAAAGCCAGTGTGAATAGGCACCTTCTGGGTAAGCTCGTTCCATCGTGGATCCTGTCTTGGCCCCCGGGCTTGATTGGGATCAAGAGTGACCCCATTCTTAATGTAAAAATATATGAGATACCATTAAAAGTCGGCATAATAGAAATATTTCTTAGTTAATTTTATGATATATTTTAAATGGCTGATGTTTATTTTTATCCCAATTTATAGTATAATTACTGTCACCCTAATGGTTTTACCACTAATGGAACATATTAAGCATTAAAACATCAATAAATTTGCCAATCTATATAATCGACAAACATTTATTTTTAAAACTCCTTACCCTCACAATTAATAATAATTATATTTCATATATTCACACCAATTAGCCTAGCCCAAAGTAAGCATTGTAATTGTTGTGCTATAGATACTAGAATAACGGATAGACATACATATGATACGAAGATATTTAATATTTATAGAAAAATATATAAATACCCACGACTCAAGTTCAAATGCTCGTATTCATCATACAATCAGCTGCTCCTTCCGGGCCTCCAACCAAGGATGGTCAGATAGAAAGGCAGTATCTAAATAGTCGTTATTAAGAGAACTAGAATTGCAACTCCGCTGTTTTGTTTTACTGAAAAAACTTTTGAATATCCACGAATAACGTGAAACCTACCACTGTTACATATAAATGTACATCTTTAGCGTATTTACGAACGTATATAACTGTACGTACGTATTTGAATACTCTAGAGGTCCACGCAACTTTTTCCATTTGATCTTTTTAGCTTCGGTGCCAACTGAAAGAAATTTCAAACTGAAATAAGCTGCAATTTATTTCTAAATGTTGTTATGTATACACAATTAATTAATAAGTTCTATAAATTTAATAAATCGTCAATTTTTTACACAAGTTTGTACATTAATATGACATACAATGACTTTTTTTGCTGAAGAAATATATTTATTTATTTGTGTTTTTTACACCAGTATTTTAACTATACAATAATTATGCTGAGTAATAAAAAACACAAGTGCAACAAACACTTGTAAGTAATAAAAAACAAGATGTGCTTAAGAATTAATTCAACAAAATAATTAAGAAAAATAAATTAAAATGAAGATAATAAAAATTAATAGAGTCATTCTTAAATTACTGTCAATCTTCATTGATTTAAAATGTAAGAACGAAGCTTGTTCGGGGTCCAATGAGAATTTAATCCAAAAACTGTTCTTCAGCAAGGTATAATTAATGGGCTTATTTTAGTATATTTGCTGAATAAACTGGGACTCACAATTTATTCAGCAAATGCGGACAGTCAATTTTATTATTAAAAATTTTGGATACGAACATAAAGTCCATGACAAGTCTACTTTCCACCAAAGAGTGAATTTCAAAGTGTCATACTGATCTAAAAATTATTACATATAAAAGTAAACTTATCTCAGGTCTTAAGCCGAATCATGAAGGACAGTCCCACATAACTCCGCCACTCACCCCGCAGCGGAGTATGCGTAACGCATTTTCCCGTGTATAAAAAAACCTGCCAAGTGCGAGTCGGACTCGCGCACCGAGGGTTCCATAAAATATTTTTATTCTATGAAGTAACTAAAAAGAACAATGGCGAAATATTCTTTGAGATATTTTTGAGCGTCTTGGAATATTCTTTCTACAGAACGAAATGAAATAATTTTCTACATTTTTACATCAAAAGATTATAACAAGTAAGAGCCAGAATAAAAAACACTGCTTTTTGGGACATATCATTGATTGTTAAATGAAACATCGAAATTCTGCTAGGTACCATTTTTTTTCGTGTTGCCATTTTATTATAATTGTTCGAGTTATGTAAAAATCGGTTTCATGATATCCTGATAAGTTCATTTAATTGTTTACTAATATAATCTATATCTATACTATACTTTGTGTTATTTAAAAATAAATCAAGTACTGATATTAAGAAATATGTAGTGCAACATTGTTATAGCAACACTGCTATTTTTTTTTCTCCCGTGAAACAGGTGCAACATACTCACCTACTTAATAAGTATATTATAATTCTACTTATTATTTAAGTAGCTACAAACAGGCAGAAATAAGATGGCATACACTCGATTTTAAGCGACCTATTAGTAACGATAGCATTGCTAATAATATGGTTAAATATGTTGATATTCTAACAGTCGTTGATTGAATTTAAAAGAAAAAGGTTACCATAATTGTCTGGATATATCGATTACGGCGATAAAATCGAATTTAATCGATAGTGGGTCACACTTCAGCAGCGACTTAAACGATAGGTACCTATTAATTTCAACAACATTGCATACCTAATTACCTACATATACATATAACAGATTATAATAGATACATTTTCAAACACGTTGGTCTTGATAATATCTATTTGTTTATTAATCAGAGTGAATGTTATCGATTGATATAATTGATTTTGTGACAGCACTACCGTGACTTAATCTTAAAAACTTCGAAGCTTAATATCTTTTTTTCCTGGCCTCTTAAATAAAAAATTCAAAGACACACAGTTTCAGGAGTTAATGGTTGATTATTTTAGTATTTTTTAATCTAAAGACGCATCAATTTTAGGTGAAAGAAAATGATGTATGGGAGTTCGCCATTGTTCTTTACGCTTTTCGCATTTTTTTCTTTATCTGTACTATAAAACATTGTTTCGTACCAAATTTCAAGATTCTAAGTTCACGGGAAGTACCCTGTAGATTTTGATTACCTTGCGAGTGTCGAAAATTTGCGGCATAGAAGTTTGATTTTTTCACAGCTCCAAGGGACAGTTGACCTGAGTTTTTGATACAAAAGCCAGTTTCATACCTCCACGCGTTCCTGAGAAAAAGGGTCTTGACAGACAGACAGACGGACAAATTTAATAAAACATCTTTTTTATTAAATTTGTCTTCAACTTGTACTACGTCACATTAACCGAGGTTTACTGTACTTAATAAAAAATTGAAGTGTATTTACTCGTATAATATTAAAAAATGAATACATAACAAAATTTCATTATGAAGTCATGAGGATTACATATCGTCGTTGAAGTTCTAACACCACGTAAGTCATTTTTTGGCTGTTTTGACATTTTGATGCAATTCGCTAGAGAATCGGAACACCCATCGTTTTAGCCAAACAGAAATACGTATTGGCCAATAGAAACCCGTGAAAATTAAGTAAATGCAACTACACGGAATTCACCAAATCGGTGTTATGTTTGGAAACAGCACGTAAGTCACTTAGTGCCATAGTGTGTAAGGTACTGCATGGTTGTTCCTGACAATTAATGGAAAAAGGTAGAAAAATAATAATTATAAGATTAAAAGTTTGTATTTTAATTTTTTTTAGATATTCCTACTATTTAACTTTGATATTTTTATATTGATATAAGCTTATTTTAGTTAGTTAATGCTATTGAAAGTTTGTGTAATGAGTTACGTCGTGTTGCTCTAATGTTGGAATGGAGTTACGTCGTGTTTTAATTTAACAGTTTTCTGGTTCGGTTCTTGGTTATATTTCTAATTTTAAGTTAAGTAGTTAATAATTAAATAACATAAAATGTTAAATATTTCCGGCAGTAATTAGTGTAAGCAGATTATCCTCTTACTTGGTAATTAATAATTGTTTCGGTTTAATTTACAGAAAAAAGAATCAAAAAGCAGTGACAAGGATGAAACTTTACTTGAACATTGCAAAGAATTAAAGATTAAGATACCCCCGAAAAACAAAAAACAAAAATCACTCACAATCACAACACACACATATACCCAATTTCAAACCTTGAAAATCTGGATCTAAATAATTTACCTTTACTAATATTAGATAACATTGAAAATACAACAGTTTCTGATTTACTTACACAGTCTTCACTACGAATTTTAACAGACGATAGTTTAAATATAATTACTGAAACTGTAAGTGCTACATCGGGGAATGGTGATCAGTCTTCATTGATAATAACACAATAGGTTTAGAATCATCTATGATGAAAGAATCAGAAGAATTGCTTGAAACCAAACACGAGTAGTTTCGTCAGAAGAAGTGAGCACCGAGAACGTACCTGATGTAACGACTCAAATTGGAACGGATGGATTAAATGATAATGAACAGCATTTAACTCAAGATGATATTGTAGAAGCTAACGGAAACGAAAAAACAATTAACAACGAATATTGTGGAGATCTTAATTCTAAACGTAAAAGAAAATCTAAAGGTCAAGTAAAGACAGATAGCAAAAGGGAGTGGACCATAAATAAATGCAAAAAACTAAGATTAGAGGGAGAGCAGTACATGGGATATCGGCGAGACAGCAAACAAGAAAAGTTTAAAGTTTCACATGATGTTATGAGGCCCGCGCGTGAAATAGGACCTCGTTGCTTTTCTCAATTCTGTACAAAATCCAAACTTCGTGGATGTAACAACATAGCAGAGACAGAAAGACAAGACATTTTTACTTTTTTTTGGAAACAAATGGACCGGTCTCAGAGGCAGCAGTATGTTTTTTCTAATGTTGAATGTGGAAATAGAAAACAAATAAAGAAAACAGATTCCGACTCAAGACGAAATTTAAGCAAGCAATATTTTTTAAACACTAAATATCAAGGTCGAATTCAAGTATGTATGTAAACGTTTGTAATTACTCTAGGTATTACAGAAAATTCTGTACGTTATTGGATTGAACATTCCGAAAAAGGCATGACAAGAAAACAAGAAGTGACACGTCCACTTAAGGAGACAAGATCAAGAGACTGTGTGATTTTTCTAAATAAGTTTTTTGATGATTTACCCAAAATGCCATCCCACTATTGTCGGGCATCAAGTACAAAACTTTATTTAGAACCAGTTGTACAAAGCAAATTGAAACTTTATAAATTATACCGTGAGAGATGTAACGAACAGCAGGAAAAGCCCACCTCGCGATGGTTGTTCGATCAAATATTCAATTTATGTGATTTAGTCAATTAATATCGATGTCCTCAAGTACAAAGTAAATTTAAGAATACCAAGTAATAATAATAAAAGTCAAATTTAACTTGTACAGGGTAAATATTCAAATACTTAAATAATTGGTATATTGTTTAATAAATAAAGAATAAAGATTGATTGGAATAAAATAAATTAATAAATACATCATTTTTGTTTTTTAATTCCTTATAGAAAATGACGTATGTCATGTCAATTTGTGATATAAAACTGACAAAACAACGTATGTCATTACGTTTGGGTTAATAACTGTCTGTTATAAAAAGTTACTGTTTCTACATTAAATAGAACTATAATTAAGTATACACAAATATAATATCTATAAAACATTATGCAGTTTTTTCTCTCTCCTGAAAAGTTGCGATTTTTGACTTCCGTGGTGTTAGAACTTCAACGACGATATATAGTTCTTACAATTCCGCTCCTATCGAATATTAAAAAAAAACACTTTTACTGAATAAGTGACGAGTTTTATTAGGTGCCTTATTAACATCATTACCTTAGTCATCCTGTGACCACGACTGCTAAGGAGTTACGTCAGGATCCAATAAATAAACAAAATTAAATCGCGGCCTGAATCCGATAAAAATGGTATATTTAACATAAGGGTCAGTTATGAGTACCATATTTTCCATTAATTGCGATCGTAAAAGTTGCATTTCACGGAAACGGTGTTGAAACAAACAAGAGGGTAAATTAAATAACAACCGTCTCCGTAGCTATGATTCATTGTTAGTGCCCTAAAATCTCGATACCTCGGGGGCACACCCTCGTAACGAGAGATTGGGCGAGATGACCAAATTTACTTAGACACGAACTCAGCACAAATTTTCGCACTATTGTACAGGCGACGACACAATAGTATTATTAAGAAACGCCGATATAATTAAAAATGCGACTACAGCGCCACTTTGATTTAAATTTGAGGCGGCCGTAGTGCATCGGTTGAGATGACACCTTCAACACAAGGGGACCTGCTTCGATTTTTACCGATATACTTGTAACACAAGTTTACCACGAGAGGTTCACGTGACTATAAATAATGATATTAATGCATAGTTAGTTTTTTTTAATCAAATCCTTCCATTGATTTCAGAGATTTTGCCTATATCTGTAAAATATAATTTTTCGTCATTATTGTAGTGAAAGGTGTAAAAGAAAATATTACAAATTTGTGTCAATTATATTTTATATTTAAGTATATGTACTTTTATTTGTCTCCTACACATCATATCATGTGTTCAGAACCATCAAACATATTACAAATATATTTGTAATATGTTTGATGGTATAATATATTGTAAAATATATGGTAAAATATATTTGTATTACAATTGTTTTCAGACTTTGCGTAAATAATTGATTTGGGAACGTATGATCTGGATAGATGGCACTACTGTTGACCGTGCCATTATTTTTATTTGTGAAATAACATTTAACTAATTAATAACCTCGATATAAGTACACGTTAAACAAAAGAAAGAAAGTAGCTTTAGCATATAACCATTACGAAACTTTTAAGTTGTGATAATATTTTCTGCTGATGAGGTTACAATATATTCCCCTAATTTGGTTAGCGGTAAGAGTACTGTTATCTATTAATTCCCTTTTAGAATTAAACACTGATAGTTTCATTATTTTAGGCGCATAAGGCCGATAACGGCCAAGCTTCTCTTTATTATAAATATAAAAAAACTCTGTAAAATAATTTCTGCCTTAGCTTATAACTTATAACTAATATTATAATGGCGAGAGTGAATTTGGTTATTTATAAAGCTTTTACGCTTTAACTACTCAAGCGATCGTAATTAAATTTTGCATACATATTATCTAGAGTGTAAAAAGGTATTTTTTGAGAGGTAAAAACTATTAACATTTATAACCGCGGATGCGGATTAAGTCACGTATGAAGTTAAGCCATAAAATATAGAAATAAAACATCAGTTTTTTTTTTATTTTAGCGAATGGCTTGATTTTCAACAACTTAACATTCACGTAGTGTATAAAATTGCAATAACAATAATACAGGCGATGTTTTATATTATGCACATGGCTGTACTCACTAGGGTTTCCACAAACATACGAGTCGAGATGAATCATAAAAACTCGCAATAGTTTACGAGCGAAGAGCTTTACGAGGTACCTATGGGTCTTTGTGCTCCCATTAGACGAATGTATAAGAAAGCGCGTTACGTTGAAGACATTTTGTTGCATCTTAGAATAAATAAACTAAAATTAGATACTGAATCTATTATAAATAATAAGAACTTACCAGTGTTATTATCGATATTTTCACATGTATCATATATTTTTATTAAAACTTAATTATTATATTTTCTTATTAAGGTATTTTACAACTAGATTATTATATGATAAGAAATTATTACTTGAAAAAAACTTGTCTCAGACATCAGGCAGGACCTGAAACTATATCCCCTTGCTATACGGGCTAATAACATTCGAGATGGTAGGTAAAAGAAGCACCTATAATATGAAAAGATGGCTGGTGTCAGCTTAAGTAATAATGAAAAAATTCGACTGTCAAGGCCTACTTAGCTCAACTGGAAGAGTACTCGCCCGGATAGCGGGGCGATGAAAGTTCGTTTAGTAATATTTTTTTTGATATAAAGAGAAAAATTCCAGTATTTTTTCTCGTCATAAAAATATTATATCAATGTTATTCTTATCAATGAAATGAGCATACAAGGAGACACTTTTTGTGAAACCTCTTGGTAGCCCTTGTTGAGTATTTTTGGAGCGAATTTTTTTTCTAACTGAGTAACAATTACCATACTTAACATAGATCGGCTGCAGCAGTTACTAGTTGTTAGTTTTTTAAGCTTACATTAGAATAATACCTGACTTTAAAAAAAAACTACATAAGAAACAGCTAATTCATAGGTAAAAAGGTACAATCAATATGGGTACAAAAAAGTACGACTATAAACTAGAACACAATATTACAAAAAAGTACAATCGGCTTTGATACTCTATGTTCGATATTGAAAGGTTTTTATCTATGGAAATCTAAAGAATAGAATACTTTGTGACAACAAGATAAGATCAGAAACAAAAGGTACATTATATTGCTATTGTGTGACTAAAACTCGATGGTTTAAACACACTGTTTAGCGTTTAAAGTAAAAATCAAAGTATTTTGGTTATTTTCTTTATATATATTTACAATAAATTTGGCCTACGAAAAGGATGTGACATCAGAACAAATAATAATCCGACTCACTGACCTTATCAACTGATATTAAAAAAGATTTATTTTAGTTTTTAGGGTAGTTATATATCTTATGATTTTTATTTTTTGTATTCTAAATGCTATTTTATGTAATAAATCTACATAAATAATAGAAAAATACAAGAAACTCTTCTAACAATTTATTTTCAGGCGTCCTGTCTGACCTTTATAGGCCGAGTCGATTTTTTGTATTAGTATTTTTCCATTAAAAGTTATATAGTTTCATAATAAACACTTGTTGATAATTTTCAATCATCGTTTGAAAGATTAGCAGTAAAAGGCAGTGCTAACTGTACTCTCCTTTTAGAGGTAATTGATTTAAAATCATTTTTAGATCAAAATTGGTACCTTTTTCACCTTTAATGATCAAACGATATTTCTATTAATAGCTATAGACGAGCTTTAATGCATATAAAAATCAACAACAGTTGTAACATGTATTACATTTTGACTAGGCAAATAAATATGGTAAAAAGGAATGCCTACCATCGAGTAACGCTTTTTTTTTACAACAGAAGATTTTTTAGAGTTTTAAGTTGGTACTTCAAAACTATTAGGTAGCACCGTAGTACCTTAAACAATGTTTGCACCAATTATACTAACACTTAAAAACATCTTTCAACTAAGTTTTATAGTTCAGCTTTTCAGGATGCCTGTACAGGTATAAGAATTATGATGGGAAAATTCCACAAAGGCCCTATCGAATCACCTTTGATTATAACGGTGGCAACACCGTTGTTTATTCCATTAACTACTAAAAATAAATATAAATTGACATTGAAGAGTTTTGATAGACACGATGTCTCTTCCAAATATTTAGAAACACTTCTGTATATTTCTAAAAACATCCAAAATAACTGTAAGTTTAATTAATTTATTTACAATTATAACTACTCCTTGAACAATTTTCAATTTGACCACAAAACCTTTTTATGTCTTAAAAAAAACTATTACCAGAAAAAATTAACTTGTGTCAGGTGTCTAGCTTTTAAGCTACCGAAAGCTTTTACCTCCTTTTTCCAAATTGGGACTAATTCTTTGACGCATCCAAATCATCTCTTAAGACACGCTCCCCTTCTCCTTACCGACATCTCCAATAATCCTTCGTAATACGTGCAAAACACCAACCAGTAAAGGGTTCTCGATAGCTTAATTCCGTCAAAACTGTAAACGTGCGACGAATCAGGATTGGAGGCATTTCTAACTTAACTCCACTCTTTCAGAAGGGGAGCCTTAGCTTACAGGATTCTGTTTGGTAATCATGGTGTTTTTCATGTTTATTGGGCAAGTATATAAATCCAAAACAGTTCATCGGAGTGTAGGTAATGCAGCGATCTATACCCAATTGTGTATATTGTATTGTTTTGTACATTATAATAAAATAATAATTATGTTATGTTTTTCCTATATGGAGAAAAAACAGTCCTTACTGACTTTATTGCAATTGAAAATGGTCATATAGAATAAAAAATATTTTATCTTCATCATGTGGTATAATAGGTATTAGTACTCCTTCCTTTCGCACCTATGGCTCTGGGTTCAAGCCCCGTAAGAGGCAGATATTTTTGTGATGAATACAAGTATTTGTACTTGAATTATAAATGTTACGTATCTATGTATCTTTATGTACCTATGTCTACCCGTCATCACAGTATCCACAATACAAGGCTTACAGTATTTACTCTGGGCTAGCTTAATAAACGCCTTGGAAGCAAGGAAGTTTGAACCCTTCTTAATGGTGAAAATATTTCACTTTGGACATATACCTAGAGTAGAGTATTTTCACCGTGGAGTATTTCTTTATTCTTTGTCTACATATAGGTTAATATTAACTCATACGTAGACAAAGAATAAAGAAATATATGTCATAATTATCGCGAATAGATGTCAGTTAATATCACCTACCCTTTATAAGGGATATAAAACAAACTAAATTAAGGTTACAATTAATAGAGAAATATAACTATACCTTACTTATATAACAAATTATTTTAATAGAAAAATACTGGAAAAAATCGACTTGGCTCACACGTGAATTCTCAGGCGGGAATCGAACCCGCAACCTTTGGAAGTCCGGACCAATACTCTCCCAATTGAGCTACCGAACTTGTGAACAGCCGCCAAAAATTTTCAGTACCTTTCTAATTTTACGCTGTAGGCCAGCGTTGTCTCATCAATGAGAGGAACATCCTCTCATATTCAAAAGAAACATTTTTTTTTTAACCATTTAGTAGCTCAATTTGGAGAGCACTGGACCGGACTTCCTAAGTTTGCAGGTTCGATTCCCGCCTGAGAATTCACTTGTGAGCCAAGTCGATTTTTAACAGTATTTTTCAATTGAATAATTTATCTTGTAAGATAGTACTAAAAAATTCAAAAAATATATAAATTTATATACCTTTTTTTAGTGATAGCTAAAAGGAAGTCAAGTAGTAGGTTATATTTCCACGCCTTACCTTTTTATTCCATTTATTCACTATATATTTTATGACATTTAGGTAAATAATTTAAAGCCGCACCACGAAAATCTCACAGGGTTTATCTGGGTGATGGCGAGTCGCTATTTATACTTAAATTATTTATTTGGTAAATAATACTGTTTCAACTTAAGTTTAAACATTTTAAAATTTTTTATACATTTTTTGTAATTCAGAAGGCAATTTATTTAAATAAAAAGGTATTAAGTATCTGGAAACTCTTGGCCCGTACAAGTTGGTACATTTAGAAAGAAGAATTTTACACACGTGTTGTTAGAGATACTGAAAATAAAATTGCCTTTCATCTTTTGTTTTTTTTTCTCGATTGAAGGAGCGGAATATACTCTGTGCTATCGGAAAATGTTTTGATAAATTTCCAGCATTTTATTGGGCCTTCGATCGCCTATTCAATCTTGGTATGTGGCATTACTTGATCAAACATTACATTAATAGTTTTTCAAACACTTTTCAGTATCTGCTGAATCTAAGTTACGTGATCTTTCAGTTTATGTACGCACTTTCTATATACAACAATTTCTTTTGCAAATTATAAAATAGGTCTTTTCAGAACGGAAATAAAAATAATGTTAAGTATATATAAGGTTACTATTTTTAGTACTTAACCTCAGGCGAAAAAGTCAATTGCTGGACGAAAGACTGGCCCCCCCTAAAATGGTGGGGAAGGTAAATAATCTACACGATTGGGGTTCGTAGTAAAAGACCATATTTCGGAAAAAGCTGCCCATTTTGTTGCCTACGGGAGATTATGATTATTGCCTTATCCTTAAGTATGATAAGTATGACAGCCTCCGTGGTAGATCGCATACCGGGTTCTTACGAAATGGTGTAGTAATAACCAGAAATTATTTAACCACTTGTCAGTCCGCTACCGCGCGCCCCACCCCTCTCAACAGTCCCAATGCTGTTTTGAAAAAAAATGTCGGACTCTTAAGTAAAAATGCCATTTTCTCGCTAAATAATGAAGCTAGGACCAAAAAAGAAATACTACCGTAAAGCTGATTAATAAAATAAACAGCAGGCCACGCGAAAATGTTGAATATTATAGCAATTGCTACCGTGGACTGAAAAGAGGTAAGGAAAAAAACTCGCATCGTCGATATGATCCGTCTCCATTATACTCACTTTAATTTTATTTAACATAAGTGGTTTTATTACAAAAAATAAAAATTATCACTAATAATGTCGCCCAAGTACAAAATCAATTCAAATCAAATTAAATTTGATTGTAAAAGTATTCATTTGTTAAAAAGAAACATTATTCTTTTTCAACGACACAGATTTTCAAGAACCGATATTTCTACTTAATAACCGGACTTAAACCTTGAGAGGTACTTTAAAACGGATTCTAACAAGGTTGCCACTAATACTACTATGCTGCAGTACTGAAGACTATAAATAATTATGTAAAGACTTTGCCAATTTACTTTTCGGTATAAAATTAACATAAAATAAGATCTTACACTACTGCGTCTATCATACATTTAAATAAAACTTCAATAACCGGATTTACGACACGTTTTTAATATATTTAATCCTAACGTTTCGACTCCTCTACAAGTGCCGTGATCGCAGGAGATCGGCTTATAATTCCTTTACAGAAGTTGAGATCATGTGATTCTAAACATCAAAATTAAATATAATAAAAATAATTAACACGTTGTAAATCCGTTTGAAGTGGTTTTATTTCAAATATTCAACTCAGTGTCTGTTGACGTAAATATTAAAAGACCCTTATAGCTTTTAATTTAATGAGAAGTAGATAAAACAGTTGTATTTCGATTGTAGCGTAAAAAAAAAATATTTAAAAGGATAGTATACTTTTTCCAATGTAGGATGATACTTTTGACAGTTGACACCTTTATAGAGTGTTATTGTGATGTCAAGCCAAACATAAGAAAACAAACGCAACCTTAGTACATAGCAATAAGGAAGTGACACCTGTCAAAAGTATCATCCTACATTGGACAAAGTATAGTAATGTTCAATCGACATCACATCGATCACGTTGTAATTGGTGCCTACCTAATGCCATTGTTATTATAATGATAATTTTGTTTAAAGAACATTTATTTACTATTTAAAAACATTGTATTTTTATTGCACCAGAGTGATTAATAAAAAAAATTAATACATTTGACTTGTCAGGGTTTCGAATTTCAAGAACTATGTCTTAATAACATTTGAAAACGTGACTCAAAACAAAAATAAAACGCGATCCTAATGCAACACGCAATAAGAACAAAACATATTTTTAACGAAATTTGGTACGTGTATGGCTACACTGATAGATCCCTGTCGTGTCACTTTTTAGTCTACACTCTCCATCTACACTAGGTAAAGCTTACGCCCAAAATTTAGCGGGTATAGAAAAAAAATGCCTTCTTGTATTGTTTATGGCGTCAAACATCAATTAAAAGCTTAGTAAAGAAAGATAAAAAAGCCTAGAAAATATTACTACTTATATATTAAAACAATAGTTATTTCTTATGTACGGCTGCAAAGCTGAGATTTGGCCGCGAGTTACCTCTATTGAAACCTCTGCAAACAAAGGATTCTAGACGCTAAAAATTTTGCCGCCGAGCGAAACACAATTTTTTACTACTACAGTGAGAAAAATTTTTAGATGCAGAAAGCAGCTTAAATAATGGCAAATTGGTTTGTTTAAATTAAAAATTAAAAGTGAAATAGTTACAACTACTAATGTTGAACGTATTTTTTCAAATTGTTTTTAATGTAATGTGAATATACTTAGAATACAGATCGCTTTGACAGTTATTTTTAGGGTGCGGTTCGAAATCCAGTCATATTTTATGAATCTCACCCACCATACATTTAAAATTCTTATACTTAACAAACAGTACATTCTAAATATTTTTTATTCTTGTGGTTTATATAACTTAAGAAACTAAATAACTTGATATAACCAAAACGGAGTGTTGTAACATTAACTTAAATAAGAATATAATGTAACTTAAAAATACTATAAAGATAATTCGGAACGGTGTGTGTTTATCTGTGAATATAAAGGTTCTGAATTTAAAACACATTTCCGCGCTAGCGGATAAAACTCAGTTTTCCACGCAGACATTTAATGATAACCCAAACTTTTCCGAGCGTGTGAGGTGATGTGAGGGAAAAGTCCATTAATGTTATTGGGAAGATAAAAGTTATGGTTATTATAATATTTTTAAATATAAATCATCTTTTTTATTTGCACATGACCATGAAATTTGTTTAAATTATAATAGTATGTATCAATTAAATAATTATTTTGATATGTCCCAAAGCTGTAATTAACAAAAATCTAATATAGTTTGGTAGATTATTATACAGTTTTATCGTCATAAAGTAAGGAGACAACTAATATCATGGTTGTTATCATTAATACTCAACTATTCTTTTTTCTAAATATTATTATCAATCATCACACTTAATAAACATATTTAAATTCCTTTGTACTAGTTTACATGCCATAATATTATCTTATTATAATACTCCTTATTTAGAATGCTCGCTAGCGTTAAAAGCTAACAACTAAAACTATTCTCGTGTTTAATCATGCTGTAATTTTTAAATAAATATCTAGTGGCTTCCCTATAAAAAAATAACGAGTGAAATACCATTAATTTGGTTTTATTATAAATTTCGAATACAATAATTGGTTTATTTCCGTGTAAAAACGCAGAGTCAAATTGAAATCATTCCACGAAACGACCTCTCTACGAAAATTGTTATTAGGTACTACCGTATTTTATTATTAATTATAATTAATACCAGCTAATCGTTAATTTGAGTTTTTCTAAGCCAATATTAATAAGTATTGTTTCTCTTTCTATTTCTAGTAACTCGTATTAGTCATGAATAGTTTTTTACATCATCGCTTACACTAAAACCCCATCTCTAAAGAGGGAAACTGTAATGAAATGCTGTTACCGGCCCCTCCCTACGGTGTCTGAATACTGATACAGGCTGCAAATTTGAGAATGCCTCCACGGACTGCAAGGTTGTCAACGGAAAAATGTCCTGCTGGTAGTCAAAAAATATGTAATATAGTGTGGTGTGGTGGTAGCAGTGACGCGTAAAGTAATCAATCTATTTCAAACACGATAATAAGGTTGAGTCAGAGGTTATTACATTGACTTTTAGATTTCATTATTTTTGAGTTAACTGAACGCAAGCGGTTCCAAAACGGTAAAGGGGTACATCTTTAAAACAAAACATTATTTTTTATTCATAACATTAAAGTATTTGAATATTAGTTTTAACGATTCGACGATCGTTTAGTGCGTTTAGCGATCCTGCCTTTCGCACCGACAGTCCTGGTTTCGAGTCCCAGAAGAGCAGATTTTTCTGTTATGAATACGAACATTTGTATCGGAGTCGTGGGTATTTATATACAATTCTTTGACTTTACATTACTTACATTATTACCTTACAGTGCTTACTTCGGACTTAGCTAATAAAAGAAATATTATTTGACTTCTCCGTGTGACTTCAGGATTTTTATAGTTTGTCAAGCATACTTCATTACTTAACCAATTATAATAAACGCACAAAACAATAGCAAAACCATACCGCTCAACATTCTAACAAAAAGAGGGCTATGAAAGGATTTACACAAAGTCTAATCGTCTGATGAGGGTTGACATAACCCCGTGACGTCGTATTTTAACTGATAGCAAGAAATTAATGTCCGTTTCAGAAAAAGCCATTATAATTGTTATATATTTCCAAACATATTTACACGCCTTACGAACAAAATATCTCCCGTCGTTCTGATCACGAATCGCTCTTTATCATAGGATGCCATTTTATTTTATTTAGGACAAGAAATAGTTTACACAACTATATTTAATAATTGTAGCGATTTGAGAAAAGTCAACATTATTATATCATTGACTATAAGAAGCACTTTTTATTATTTCCATGTTACCAAATTTGTATTCAATGAAATTGACTTAAGGTTACTTTCTGTCAAATGGATACATATCTTTGGTGCTTTAGACGTGTTTATGTTTATTGACTGTACAATTTAGATAAGTTCAATGTGAAACCCAAACCATTACATCCACAAACATATTTTCGCCTTAACAATATTGTTGCTGGTACCCGCGTTTCATCTTTGGGTGACGGTTGAAAACAGGTTATTTGCCGAGAGGCACAAATTACAAACCGAGCTTTGACCCTTCTTGCTACTGAAAACACATGTATTCCTCCTTCTTTCTATCTCTTTTGTCATTTTGCTTATCAGTTTTATTTGTTTCCATTATTTTAGCCTTTAATTTTACTAGATGGCGCTGTAGCGCGTAGAAACACGCTATCGCTATCCATAGTACGTTATTTTTCAGATAAAAAAATCAATAGAAATACTATCGATAGTCTGGCAACAACAGTATAGTTTTAGTCACCGTTCCAATGAATGGCCTTTAAGTAAGATGACTCAGGGTAAATGTCGCCAGAATCAAAATCGCCCAAAATTTTGATATGTTGGTTATAGTTCTAACTCAACCCTACCAAATTATTTTTAGGCAAGTAAGTAACAATATACTAATAACAGTATTTAACGTAATTGGCGAGGTTAGATTGAACCAATAATGTGCAAAAAAATCGTATCGTCTAGGGACGTCCGAAAGAAATGAATCTTTATAGAATAAAGTATATAAGATGGAAGCAAATTACTTGCCAGGACTTCGTGGAGTGTTTGGGTCAAGTGTAGAATATGCTCAACAAGGATTTTTATTGTAAAAAAATAAATTTTATTTTTCGTTTTTTTCTAACCATGTCATATGTCATCGTCATTTATAATAATTGTCATAATTTTTTTCACATGATTTTGAAATCACGTGACATGCGCGGTAGTGAATAATGTACCTAAACTTGCTACTGCGCATGTCACGTGATTTCAAAATCATGTTCAACTTATTTGCCGGAGACTATACCTAATAATTCGATTGTAGGCAAGTTTCATGATACTCGGATAATATCTTCGTAACTCTTACATAAGCAAAGAAACAAACCATCAAATCTCTAAGTACTACATTCAAAGACACTGGAGTGGAAATTAAAGAGGTAGTTGAAAATATCTATTATGATTTATTATACTGTATAATAAACACTTACAAGTTCAGTGAATTTGGTGTAAGATCTTGGTAGCCGATACACTCTCATCACATCACAGCACAAAGAACCAAGTTTGACAAAGAACCTCTGACGGCTCTCGCTTGTTAATATGGTATTATGTACACAAAAATCTATAGTATACCTACCAAGTTAATAATCCTTACTACAAATTATTACCTTTTGGCGTTTAAAAATCCATTGCCTTTTTACAAATATTATTGGATACCGTAAGTATTTCAAATACTTAAAGTTGGAAGTCACGCACACTAACATGAGTGAAAGCAAGACAAGCACACTGAGGTGGGGTGGCAGCTGGCTCCTATGTATATCGTGTAACTGTACTAAATCTAACGCTCTAGTGTAACGGTAAAATCTGACGCTTATAACGGATAGAGTGGCCGTGCGGCGAGCGCCTCTATGCGAGCGGCCTGAAGATTCGCTTCAAAAAGTTTTTTTTTTTCACATCACAATCACAAAATATATTACTTTTTTCCTTTACTTCTCCTATCATTCTCAAAAAATTATTCTTAAATGAACACAGTTTTATACCAGTGTAAATGAAAGACTATTGAAAGATGTAATGGACCACCTAAACGTTCGATCAAATGTTGTCGGAGAAAAAGATCGAAATAGAACTAGTTGCAAAATTTGATTAATTGATTGTTATGTAAACATTTATAACAATTATTAATTCTAAAATTTGATTCATTAATTTTCCAATAACTGTATGATGATAATAAATGTTTGTTTTCAAATTAGTAGTTGTGTTATATTAGACGACCGTTTGGTGCAACGGTAGCGATCCTGCCTTTCGCATCAACGGTCCGGGTTCGAATCCCGGAAGGGGCAGATGTTTGTATGATGAATACGAGCATTTGTACCTGAGTCATGGATATTTATTTATATTTCTATTATTATTAATATCTATGTATCATATATGTTTGTGTATCCGTTACCCTAGTATCCATAACACAAGCCTTACAGTGCTTTCTTTGGGCTAGGCTAATTGGTGTGAATGTAAGAAATATTTATTTATTTATTTATTATTTATTCGATCAAACTTTCAACAATTCAAAAAAGTAGTAATATTGTTTAACATCTAGTTTAACGTCAAACTATCTAAGATAAATTATTATAATAGAAAAATACTAGAAAAAATCGACTCGGGGCACTAGTGAATTCTCAGGCGGGAATCGAACCCGCAACCTTTGGAAATCCGGTCCAATGCTTTCCCTTTACCTACCGAGCTACCGAGCCTTGTAAACACTCGTCGATATTTTCTAGTACTTTCCTGATTTTTACGCTGTAGCTGGCCTACAGCGTCTTTTCATCAATGAGAGGAACATCCTCTCGTATTCGAAAGAAACATTGTTACAAATGTTTGGTCAATTGATTAAGATGAAACAGCCATTTTAGTTTTATAATTTTTATATATTGTATGCGTTTTCAATGCGATTATAATCTAATCTAAAGATAAATTTATCTTATAAGATCGCATTGAAAATGCATAAAATATATAAAAAAAATATTATAAAAGTCAAACTGTCTGTTTAAAAGTAGTTGTTTTGCATCGTAGTCGATTTAACGTCCAATCATTTTCAAAAGTTGTTGTATTGTACCATTTCCGTTAAAAATGGTGTATAGCCTGGAGTGCGGTATTTACGAGAGGCCCCTCTTGTAAAGACCACACTTAGGTAAGGTTTAATAAGAGGAGGTAACTGGCAGTGGAGTGAAAATATTATCTTTATTTCTTTGCGATTAAAATGTTGAATAAGTCTTAAGTAATCGAATCCGTATTTCACATCAGTATACCCCGTAATGGAGCCCACAAAACCCGTAAGAACTAACGCTGATGTCGATGTAAATAGTCATAAACATTTATTTTATGAAATTTAGAAACAATTAAGTTACCACAACATCCACACCCGATCCAAACAAAATAAATTTCGTTTTCTACTTGGACCCGGCCGGGAATCAAACCTGGGATCTCGGAGCGGCTTTACTTATGGTATATGAGCCTCTCGACCATGGTGGTTAGTAATGGGAACTAAAATCAAATTTAACATCTTCTTTAAGTAAACTAATTACTGAATACCGTTAAAACATACAAAGATACGAAAACGAAATTAATTAACGAAACAGAATTTGCCATAAATCTTTCAATTTGGACGTTAATCGAACCCGGCTTAAGGCTGGCTTTTATAATTTAATTAAGATTTCGACTTTTGGCAAAAGCCTATTTATATTACACCTAGTAAGATGGTTTCTCATTAATATTGCCTTTTGTTAAGTATCTATAAGTGGTTCGTCTTTCGGAATTGTTTGACATTGTTGATTTGAGTTATCTGTCTAAAACGTATGTCTCTTCAAGAAAGATTTTACAAATGATCGAAGACCTTCCGCGACGTGATAAAGCTTTAGCTATTTCAATATATATTTCAACCATTTGTTTGGACTTTAACTTACCATGAAGTGACGTCGTCTTTTAGTCGCCCTAGTTTCTTACAGGACGATATTAATTTGTTTTATGTTATTAATAAATCTTTCTATATAAAATTCCCTATCAAAGTGTTTGACTGCGATGAATTTCGAGACTATTCAACCGATTTTGGTGGTTTTTCTTTATTTTGATAGATTTGTGAAGACTTAGGTTAGGTTAGATTTTAATTTGTAAATCAGCAACTACACTATTTATATTCCTACAAGCCCATCGTAGTGAATTAAATACTTATGTTACGAGATGGTCCACATCCGTAGTACATAGGCGAGGATCGAGAATGAGTAGACCCTGTTACAGTGTTTGAACGAGATGAACTCCGAAACAACTCAACCAATTTTAATGTTTTTTTTTTCATTTTGAAGGGTTTGTTCCGACTTAGGACATAGTATAATTTTCATTTTAATTTATAACAGTCACGCCGTGCAAAAGTCAATGTTTTCAAATTGTTTGCTACAGACAAAATTACGGGATGACTAATGTAGGTATAGCAGAAAATGTATCTAAGTATTTTTCGCAATAAAGAGGAAACAGTCTGACTCAGAGTCACATGTCCCTACTGAAGACGGGATGTTGCTAGAATTTCAATGAGCAGTGTACTATGATTCATGATTGCATCCGTTAGGCAGAGAAATACGAAGAACTTTATTGCAGACTCGTCTTAATTTACTAGATGATAATATCAGACGAGATTCCTCTTATGTTAAATCATAAATAAATCATAGTAGGTGTGTGTATTATTGTCCCTAACACAAGTGGGAAAACCCACTTCCTATTCAAAAGCGAAATATCCAATATAATGATGCATATAGGTATATACGGAAATATTGTTATTGCGATGCCCTTTTTCATTCGCCGTTTTTAGATATCGATTATTATCAGAAATCGGGATAGGTAGATTGATTTAGGGTTAATAACATCAATAGTATATGTTAATATGTATATACTTTCTAGTTTCTGTAATTTTAAAATTATTAAGTTTTTTTACAGAATTTTAGAATTCTTGCATGTAGCTGTATATAAAAAGTTATTTAGTTAGTGGGCTACTATTAAAATATTAATTTGCAACTTTATTTTATGTGTAGAACGTGTTTTACTGCAGCACAAACTGCAGTAAAAGTACGCAAAAACTTTTAGAAGTGTTTTAGAACTTTTTATCTTGATGTTGATCTTGATGAAACGCTTACATTTAATGCGCATTTTACGGAAACGTGTAAGAGACTGAGGAAAGTCATGTACGTAATGAAGAACTTACGTATGCAATCGATGGTACAATTCTGAAAATGGTCTGACTGACTGACAAAGAGCCATATCTCTTTGTCAGTTATAAATCTTTGTCTCTTATAAATTATTCTATTCTGGCTTGGCGCAGTTCATCTTCTTCAGTCCTTCTTTCCGTTGAAAGAGCTCATTTCTAAAAACAGCCTTTAGAAAACCCCTTCGGTATCTCACCAATGCTTTATACGAAGAGGCTGGTGTTTTGAGTGTCCGGAAGTTGAACATTGTTAGAGTAGTGTCCGCCGTTCACAAAAAGGTTTTAAATTGAATTATATCGAGTTGTTAAAAAATCGCATTTCTAAGTTACCCAATATTCGCACGGCTACTCACCATTTTGAAATTTTCCTATCTTCCTTTTGTAAGGGAAACCAAAAATAAATTTGTAAGGGAAACCAAAGCTCTAATCACCAATACCTTACTAAAGTGGAGTTATTTGGAAGCTGAAGATGTTCTAAAGGTCATCAAATAAGACTGCAGCAATCTCACGTACACGTACACACACGCACACATCATCATATGCATATTTTTTATTTAATTTTATAATTAGGTTGTTTATACTTCATTTCATTGAAATTGTTAACAAATGGTATAATTTTGCCGTAACTTGCCACGTAAACCAATTACTTTCCGCACAGATCAGGCTATGCCTAGTGTGGGGAATAGAAATGTTTAGTAAGTATAAAGCTTGTTGAAAAAAAAATTTTATTATTATAATAATGTAAGTACGAAAAATCAGTCTACCTAAATCAATCTCTGACCATCATATATCGGCGTCTCGTTTAATCATTACTTATTTTACCGACGAACGTTAAATACAAAAAACAAGATATCATGCATAGTAACGTCTCATCGACTTTGAGCCTAAATAAAAAATCTGCTATTTATGTCCTTTTATTCATATAATATTGAATGCCAAAGTCATTAAGGTTCGTAATTCGAGTCAAGTCTTCAAGTTTCGATTTGAAAAATACCTATTCAGAAACTTATAATACATTTGTTGTGATAAGTTTTTTCCTAGATTAAGAGATTTATACATATGTATTTGGTATGAATAGTTTTTGATAAGTTATATCCCTATAGCGTATTGATTTGCGGTTTATGGAATATAGGGTTTCTCATCGAGGTTCCTCGTGGTGTTCATTCTTTGGAAACTTGGCTTTATTCGAGACGTGAAAAAAGAGGTAAAGAAATCGACAAATCTGTGTGGAATCGAATCAATAGGTTTAGCACCAGATTGTGACGGAACCTGAATTTTGAAATTCGCAAAAATTCCCATCGAAACAAAACATTTTTTTTTCTTTTTCAAGTATTACGCTCTGCTCCAATATATGGTGCTAGCGTAGCTTTATGCTTAGCGACTGCATCGCCTAGTAATATTTCTTACATTCACACTAGCCTTCGCCTAAAGTAGGCACTGTAAGACTTATGTAATTAATATATGTTACATACATAATACTTTAATTTGTAATATTTAACGAAATATGATTTAGGTACAAACACTCGTATTCATCACATAAATATCTTCCTCTTTCGGACCTCGAACCCAGGTATGCCCGTGCAAAAGGTAGGATCGATACTAATGCATCAAACGGTCTTCAACCCTATCGTGATGACCAGTAAATGCTACTTTATCACAGGCGAAAGTGTCCACTGAGGAACCATGCCCAAAAATAGGGCAAGTGTAAATATATATTTTGTTATAGCTTATGGTGGATAAAAAACAGAGAGAAAAAGCCTGGAAAACGGTTGACCCTAAAGGCCATTCCTGTAACTTCCCGCTAATTCTATGCTTTTGCGCTCAAAATTCAATGTTTCTGAGCTCTTAGAGCTAAAAATACAATTTATGTCTTATTTTGAGCTCTCCCAGCTCAAGAAGTAGCTATTCTAAGATTTTGAGCTCTTAAAGCTCAAAAGGCCAATAAAAGTTTGACGAAACACGATTTTAAAAATTTTCAATCTGCCATAACTTTTGAATGAATCAACCGATTTTTACACGGTTGGCGGCAATTGATGAAGATTTTCAAACTTCAGAAAAAATTTGGAACAAAAAAATTAATCAGATTAAAAAACACTTTTTTCGTTTTTTTTCGTCAACGATATCTCACGAACGAATCAACCGATTTTGACGCACTTGGGCGCGATCGACGTGGTTTTTTAAGGTTAAGAGCTGATTAGTTTTTGGAATTGATCGCTAAAGCCGTTCAAAAAATATTTTAAACAAAAACACCACACTTAAAAAAGTTTCTTGTCGAATTTTTTTTTAGTTGTTTTTACTTTTTTCGAAATCTACCGGTCCGAATCGGTTCAAATTTTCAGGAAATCTAAGTTTGATGAAACTCTTTGGAACGCATTTGGTTTGGTTCGATTCTGTCAAACCGTTCGAAAGTTATAAGAGGCTTACATACACACACATACATACAGACACCATCGCGGGAAGGGCCAGGGAAGATTCCTAACGCCTCAAAACGTTGAGATCTGTTGAAAACTCGATTTTTGCAAAACGGGGTAAAAACAATAACTTCCCGATTTTTCGAAAATCTTCGATTTTCTTAGCGGGAAGTTAAAAAATATAGGTACTGTAACAAATTAAAAAAGTAGCCAGCGATCCAATGTAATAAATTTCAAGTTGGTTTCCTCTACTAGTCAGTACGCTTCTTAAAACTTTTACTCAACTTGATGCAAGCGAACTTGTAGTTTCCAAAACTTTAACTGTAACCGGTTAAATAAGCAGGGGACCGTTTTGTGCCTGTTGCGAAATTTTTCTTTCATCTTGTCTGTTGGCGACTTTTATTGCTTTTCTTCTATAGATTTAAGTATTATTTGTACTAAGGCTTACCAGTTTCTTTCTGGTTCATTGTATAATTTTAGCTTTATTATATATATTTAACATTACAATTTATTGTATTTTTACATGTTTTTGATGTTCTTTAATTATTTTGAGTTATTAGTTGTAAAATTCTTTATTTTCAGTTAACATTTTAGCCTTTTTTGTTTCTGGTGACTATGATTTTTCAATCAAATTATTTGACATGATTTTAACTATCCTTTTATTATTTATATATATATACTTTTTTATTTTATTATATACTTGCATTGTTTTTGATTAATAAATAAATTAATAACTAAAGTTTGTATATGTTTATGGTGTCATAATCACCAGCTTACTAAATTTTTACGAATGAAAACATTTTACGGCACGTCAATCTATTACAAACTTGCATTTTTAGGGTTCTGTTCCTCGAAAGGACTAAACGGAACCCTTATAGGATCACTTTATTGTCCGTCCGTCCGTCTGTTTGTCTGTCAAGACACTTTTTCTGAGGAACGCGTGGAGGTATCGAGCTGAAATTTATATCAAATACTCAGGTTTAATGTTCCTTGAAGCTATGAAAAAATTTAACTTCTAAACTAACGCAATCAAAAGATACAGCCGTTTATGTCGCAGATTTCTGCAAATTTTCGACCCTCGCAAGGGAATCAAAACCTACAGGGTAGGTACTTCTCGTGAACTCAGAATCTTGAAATTTGGTACGAAGCAACGTCTTACAGCACAGATAAAGGAAAAATTACGAAAACCGTAAATTTTTAATTACATCATACACAAAAATATTTTTTACGGAACCCTCAGAGCGGGAGTCCGACTCGCACTTGGCCGGTCTTTTTTTTATTGATATTAAACTATTTTTTATTTTCTAACTGCACCCGTAATACTCTGCAATACTTTGCTGATCCTTTTTTGCTAACTATCCAAATAACCTTTCTCTGGCAAGCATATTACAACTTAACAAAGTTTCATCACAATCTGATCGATGTTTTCGAAACGCATACGGAACAAACATACAAACTTTGATTTTTATCTATATCTACTATATAAATCTGTAGACTCTGACTGTACATTTATTTTTTGGACAAATTTCGTTTTATGATTCACTGATACCAATTTCACTATTATTGAATTATTCGTCTATTTGTCTATCTCTTTGTCCTTTTATAAATTAAATACGGGTTCACCGATTTCGATGAATTTGGTACACTCTAAGAACATGTGATTTCGCAAATAAAAAGCTATTTATCATTTATATCATATCGGTAAAAATCTTATAGTTTTAACTAACATTATAAATACGAAAATGAGTTTGTGTGTTACACTTTCACGCCTTAACTACTGCGCCATCATGAAATTTTGCATACACTTTTACAATGGTACAGAAAAGTACATACTTTTATTCAGAAAAAAGTATCGTTCCCGAAGGATAAAAATATATCTTTCAATTGGTAGTCTTTGAGAGTCGTAAACAAATTTATATTTTGCTTCCGAAGTGAATCTGTAATGATATAAAGTTCCGAAATGAGCATTTTAGTGTGTTATAATATTAAGTTACCTTTTAGTAAAAAAGCGACAAAGAAATTATCCAAGTCAGGACCGAAAAATGGAATTGATTCCACCAAGACGCGATATTTGCAGCTACGGTTTTCGTAGAGGCGCGCGTTTTCAATTTCTTAGTGAATATTTATCTGTTCGCTTTTCGCTTGGCGTTTTATCGCCAAAACGTGATACAATTCGGTGCTACGTACATAAATAACGCCTTGAGAAATACTACCGATAGAAAGGGACCGGGTTCCAATTAAGAGATTCTCGTTAATTTAAGTGCACCGTTGAAATAAATAACCCAAAGTAACAATTTAATATTACATTAAAGAGTGTATGAGTTTGACTTGCAAATTAAAACAGTGCAGCTTAATCTTCTATGGATTGAATAATGGCCTTACTGGAGTGCAGTTTTTCCCTATGAAAAAACCGAAGGAAAGATGGACTGCAACCCACTACTCGGTTCCAGTGTTCATGCAGATAATATATCATCATGATTTAGGTATTTTGTTTGGAAATTATGTTACCAAACAAGATACCATTAATACCATATAATACTAAATACACTCGAGAGCAATGAATCCGGGTCACTTAAAGAATGTTAAAAATCTCGGAAACTAAAAATGATAGGTTAATGCAATAAATTTTATTTAATAGACAATGTAATACTCCTTAAATGAAAGTAAAAAAAATATGAGTCACCATACATTTTATTAACACAAAATTACATAAAGAAAAAACCTGCTGATCTCTCCTTAAAACAAAAATAGGAAACATGAAATGTTTGAACTTTATTACGATTTTCTTGAATTTTAATACTTCGTATTGCCTCCTCGTGCTTCCATTACTGCGTTTACGCGGTTTGGCATGCTGTACACCAAGTTCCTTATACGATTTTGGGGAATATTCTCCCATTCCTCTGTGAGAGCAATTTTGAGCTCACGAAGCGTGATTGGGGGAGGGTTTCGTTGTTTTACGCATCTGCCTAGCTCGTCCCAAGCATGCTCGATCGGGTTGATATCCGGGCTGCGCGCTGGCCACTCCATACGAGTAATGTTCATCTCTTGAAGGTAGTCATTCACAATCCTACCTGTATGAGGTCGGGCATTGTCATGCATAAATATGGCATCCTCACCTAAATTGACCATAA
The DNA here is from genome assembly GCA_927399485.1 of Calamotropha paludella. Classification (NCBI taxonomy): domain Eukaryota; kingdom Metazoa; phylum Arthropoda; class Insecta; order Lepidoptera; family Crambidae; genus Calamotropha; species Calamotropha paludella. The sequence continues at coordinate 20,734,392 of OV656817.1, read as the reverse complement.
ATGGACCAACGTGATCATTGAGGATTTCTTCCATATATCTTACGCTAGTTAAAGAGCCGTTTTCTATGATCACCAGCTCTGTGCGACTTTCAGAAGAAATTCCGGCCCACACAAGTACAGACCCACCACCGTAGGCTACTTTTTCTTCGATGCATGCTTGCTTGAATCTTTCCCCTGGTCTTCGATACACTCTGTGTCTTTCATCGTGCTTGTAGAGCATAAATTTTGATTCGTCGGAGAACATAACTTTTGACCAATCTTCAATACTCCAATTTACGTGGCTCTGGGCATATCTTAGTCTTGAAATACGATGCCCACGCTCCAGTTTAGGGCCGTTTGCAGGTCTAAGGGGTTTTAAGTTAGATTCAGCAAGCCGACGTCTTACTGTCCATGCACTTGGGTTACTTCCTCCGAGGCGTCAAAACTGATTGGTGAGTTCAGTTCCTGTGAGAAAGCGATTTCGAAGCATGGTGTTCACCAAGTATGGGTCTTCTCGTGCTGTGGTACACCTGGTTCTGCCCGTTCCTGGTCTGCGTAGGTTAGAACCAGTTTCTTCGTAACGTCGGAGAACTCTTTGTACTGTTGACAGCGACACACCGACAGTCCTGGCTGTATCGCGCTGACTCCGGCCGGTTTCCAGCATTGTAAGTATTCTGGTGCATTCTTCAGGCGTAAGCGACATAATTTCAGCTTGAATAATGAATATAGAGCACTATCAACATGGTTTATGTACCCACATAAATGACAGATTACAAACAAAAGCAAAACCAAATGCTGTAATTTCGTAGTTCCATCTTCGAAAGTGGCCCTTTTTCAAATTTGATTTTTTTATGATATAACTTTACAATAACTAAGAAGTTTTAAAACCTTCATTTAAGGAGTATTACATTGTCTATTAAATACAATTTATTGCATTAACCTAGCATTTTTAGTTTCCGAGATTTTTAGGATTCTTTAAGTGACCCGGATTCATTGCTCTCGAGTGTATTATGACCTTTATTTATCTTTGGGTTTTAAGTTTTCATTACAGACACTTTGACAGTGAAAGTATATTAGAAGCTTATAAAAAAATGACAAATATCGCTGCACAAATAATCTAAATACTGACGAATTCCTCACTAAAATACACAAAATTACGTATTTTTACGTTTTTTTCCAAACCAATCACTTGTGTCCTCAGCGTTTTGTATTTTTTATTTATTTTATTTTTATTTACAGAAAACATGAAGAATGACAATGTTCTTATCTTATTGTTTCATAGTGGCCAATGCATAATATTACTTATTAGCCTTCCGCTGCAATTAGGACTTGAGGAAGTTGCTAGACCTCCGCAATTGTAGGCCGAACACTCTAACCACTGAGCTATTGGGCTTCTTATGCTACATTATAGAATTTTAAACATTAAATTAGCTGACATGTTTCATGTCAGTTTTGACTATATTTATTACATTCTTGGTTTTAAAAAAATGAATAAAATTGAAGTGTCTGTTTTTTAATACTAAATAAGAGCTTTTTGTTAAGTGTATATTAAACAAACTTTAAAAGAACAATATTAATATATTTGTATGTCTGTCCATTTCTTCCGTCTAATCTCCAGACAAATCACTTAATTGTTTAATGCCAAAATAATCAGAGTTTGTACTATGAATACTAAATATCTTAAAGATAACATAAATATTTTTTGACAACCAATTTAAAAAAAAGTTATGTTCATTACTTAAACATATGCTACCAGCATTCAAAGTTGTAGGCTGGATCGCTACATAACACAAATAAAAAATAACATCTTAATGCATCATTTCTAGTTGCAATAAATAAAAATTCTAAGTTTCTTTCACAACTTCCTAAGCATACAAAGATATTGTGCAACGAAACGGCACACAAAGATTTGTGAATATTACCAAGCACACAATAAATGCGTAAGGAATATTTATTATTTTATCGCAAACGGGATATGATTTTTATGGAGAGTGTGATTTAGTGGCGAACGATTCAGGGTCGGGACATCCGCCATTTCCGATTTTCTGCTTCGGCACACAGTCCCGGTCTTATTTCATTTTTGTGATGCTCGATGTCCGTAACCAATATGTTATATGTGATTTAAAGTTGATTTTCGCGGCATCAACGATAATATTTTGATGTATTACACTTTAGAAGTAGAAGTAGCTATATTTGTCCATTTCGGGACAGGCGAAGGTCTAAGCCATACTGCCAGTTCATTAATAGTTTCTTTTCTTAATTAGATAAAGATAAATGATATTCACATCCAATATTAAGTCTGGAACTCTAAACTCTAGAACAATGTGTTCGATGCTTTCAGCCGGCAATTGCTTAAGTTAAGCAAGCATCAGGAAGGTCTGAGTCCCACCAGTTTGGGCTATAATGATGATACTGCTAATGATGTTATTACAGCATATGCCCAAAAGCTTTGGTATAATGCTTTTGGGCATATGATGTAATAACACAGCTAATTGCTACCTTGTGCAGATACGAGCTTCTATTTTTGTTAAATAAAATTAATCCAATCAACTCCTAACAACCATTTAGTACCAAATTAAACAAATACATATATAAATAAATAAATATGTAGACGACAATGATTCGCGAACAAATGCTTGTGCTCATCGTTTGTGTGATGATAGATGTCTTACCAGAATTCGCAACCGGGACCTTTGGCGCCAAACCGCGACAGCCCCACTAGCAAACTGAATGCGTTATTCTATTAATACTACCCACAGACTGCTAGTGTAGAATGTCATAAAAAATGCTTTAAAAAGAGTGATCAACATCCCTAGAACAACGAGCAAACCTGCGGGCCTGCCATTTTGGCTCAAATGGTCTCAGAAACAACGCCACTCTCTCCCTCTCTTTAGTTTTAGTAACTCAGACACTTAATGGAGAATGCTTAGTTACAGTCCCATCTGACCTCGACGGACTGGGGGGTTACGTCCTAATGGTTTTAGTTTTTAGAGTTTCCGTACCTCGATTGGATAAACGGAGCCCTTATAGGATCATTTTGTTCTGCGTCCGTCCGTCTGTCTGTATGTCAAGACCGTTTTTCTCGGGACCGCGTGGAGGTATTAAGCTGGAATTTATATTAAATACTCAAATCTACTGTCCCTTGGAGCTGTGAAAAAATCAAACTTCTAAACCTACGCAATCAAAAGATACAACCGTTTACGCCGCAAATTTCCGTAAATTTTCGACACTCGCAAGGGAATCAATACCTACAGGATACCTCCCGTGAACACAGAATCTTGAAATTTGGTACGAAGCAACGTCTTAAAGCACAAATAAAGGAACAATTGCAAATACCATAAATTTTTAGTTACATCATATAATAAAAATATTTTTTACGGAACTCTCGGTGCGCGAGTCCGACTCCCACTTGGCCGGATTTTGGGTATGCCCACGCTCCGTGCGCTAAGGTATTGGAGAGTCCTACATGTCCCCTCTGTCGAATTCACAAATGGTTTCCACGGGGTCAAAGAAAAGAATCAAGTATAAGTGTTTTGTTAGCCGACAAGTCATCAAAGTAGTGTATGTAGTATGTGTAGTGTAGTTGTTGTTTAAGATGCAATTTGTATCAACAAAACGAACACAATAAACTGTTCCCGGGGCAAATAAAAAACAAGCGTAAACAACAGGCAAGTGTCTTACCTCAAACATTCTCTTTGATATGAATTCTTTATGATTCATTAGTGAAGGGTGAATAAATATCGATACTTTTTTATATTAAATTCTGGTCTTTACTGAGGTGTCCCTTCCACCTACCAAGATGATGGCAAGAGGCGCTTGGCTGGGATGATGATGGTGAAAACTAATTAAACTTTAGTTGACATAACGCAACTGTTGATAGAAGTTATTAATTCTAATCAAAAAACAAAGAGAAATTAAGTACATGTAAAACCTATTTTATCTATTATTTCTCTATGGCTCGAGAATAATCGGTAAGTCCATTTAAACAAACATCGTGATGCAATACGAAACACGATAGGTTATTAGTTTAATATTTTATTACAAACTTGTATATGACTTAAAAATACCACATAAGGTACATACATTGATGTTTCTTGTATTTCTAAATTCTAATTCTAATGAAAGTAATCTTTCTAAGAACAAAGTTTCTAAAGATACTTCAGTGAATGTTTTTTTACACATATTTTACTTTATTGTAATATTTTATGGCACAATAAAGCCTGTTTCGCAAACTTTCTAGACTACTATTTAGCCAATCGAGAGTAGGGAGTGCGTAGATTCAAATTTAATTTTAGATTATCAAAATATTTGTAATGAGAGATGGTTAATGTATGAATGAGAGATGGTAAGGGGAGTAGGGGGAGAACGACGCAAACCATCTAGTCGGCCCAACTGTCAACCTCACCTGCCCGCGTCGGTGGTTCGTATGAATAGCCTACGACGGTAGCTCTAGTTCTCTAGAAACTGCCGTGGTGCTCCCTGCTAGATAACGGACGAGGCTCTGACGACCGAAAAATGGCGGTATAACCATACACCTGCCCGGGCGATCGGGCGGAAGAGGCTTCAGCGGCCTTGAGGTCTAAATAACTTCAAAAATGCCTGGTGCAGAAAGCAAGGGGAAACTACTGCACTAAATACCACCATAGAAAGTCATCATGAAAGTTTCACAAGAAAAGGATAAGAGGTCGCCATGTGACCCGGCTAGCAACCGGCGCCGTACTGCATCCGGGGTAGACGGTGGGAAATATGTTACCGGCCATGCGACTGTGGTAGACCAGGCATCGCAAGGAAATACTTCTACTGGTAAAACATTTAAACTGCGAGAAGATAAGAGAATAGGAACGTGGAATGTACGCGGCTTACTCATGGCTGGGAAGCTTAATATCTTGGAGAAAGAGATACTTAGATGTGGTGTCGAAATCTGTGGTATTAGTGAGACTCATTGGAAAGGTCATGGCCACTTCTTCACTGATACAAATATTATCTATTTTTCTGGAAATGTCACTGAAAGCATAAACGGAGTCGCTTTTTTGTTACCAAAATCGTTAAGACACTGCGTCCTGGGTTATGAGCCCGTGACCGACCGAATACTGAGCATAAAAATCAAGGCAACGCCCACAAACCTAAACATCGTACATAGGTTTATGCAACAACGAGCTCTTCCTGTATTGATACTTTGGAAAGCTTCTACTTAGATCTGGAAAGAACAATCTCAAAAATTCCAAACCGAGAAATGCTCATAATAATTGGAGATTTAAATGCCAAAATCGGTGAAAATGCTCAAACTCTTGGCCATGTCGCGGGTCCATACGGACTGGGCAAGCGTAATGACAGGGGGGACCGCCTTATACAATTCGCAGCGGAAAATAACTTGATGATCGCAAACAGTTTCTTCCGGCACCATCCTCGAAGATTATACACATGGACATCACCTGACGGTAATTATAAAAATCAAATAGATTACATTCTCATTAGAGCAAGATGGAGAACTTCTATTAAAAATGCTCACACACTTCCCGGAGCCGACTGCGGATCAGATCACCAGATGTTGATTGCAAGGATGCAACTTAAACTTAAAGCCGCCAGAAAAGTAAACAAGCAGCGGAGGATGGAGGTGATGGATAGCTCTAAATTTATAGCGGCGCTTGAAAAAAATTGGGATCAATGGATCGATACGGAGTCGGCTGGACACACCTCAGATCAACTGTGGTTCAGCTCAAAAAATCTCTTGATAAATGCCGTTACGGAGTGCAATACACCTTCCACAACTTTAAAACGGCAACACTGGATGAGTAATGACACTCTAAGATTGGTTGAGGAGAGACGAAGACTCAAAGCGACGGGTGCTAACATCAAAAAATTGAATAATATCTCTGCTCAAATTCAGGCTGGCTGCAGGCGAGATCTAAACAATAATCTGAGAAGCATCTGTAAAGAAATTGAAGTTCATGCGGACAAATACGAAACCAGAGACCTCCACCAGAAGATCCGGTCACTAACAAAGACTCTTTCATCTAGGACCTGGGCTATAGAAAATCATAATGGTGAGCTAATAACGGAAATAGATAAGATATCTGAAACATGGAAGGTTTACTGTAAGACATTGTTGGAAGATCCAAACTCACATGAATTTCCATCAACTGAACCAGGGAATGATCTAGAACCAGACATTCTTAAAGAGGAGGTTCGTGCCGCTATCAAACACCTCAAAACTGGTAAAGCTACTGGTATAGAAGTCATCCCGATAGAAATAATTAAGGCTGCGGGAGATCACGGTGTCCAAATATTTCACACTATATGCAATAAAATCTGGCAGACCGGTACATGGCCAAAGGAATGGGTCCATACCATCTTCATTCCCCTTCATAAAAAAGGTTCTACAAAAGTGTGCAGCAATTATAGACTCATTGCTTTAATATCTCACGCAAGCAAAATACTGCTACACATTCTTAACGAGCGCCTTAAGGCCTTCCTCTCGAAAGAAATAGCCCCTGAACAGGCAGGTTTTGTAAAAGGAAAAGGTACCCGCGAGCAAATTTTTACTATGCGCCAGATCATTGAGAAAGCGCGAGAGTTCAACAAGCCTACGTACATCTGCTTTGTTGATTTCTCGAAAGCATTCGACTCTGTAAAGTGGCCGGTCTTATGGAGATCCTTGCTGGACGTGGGTACGCCGAAACATCTTGTCCACTTACTCAGGCGTCTATACGAGAGCGGATCAGCATCAGTTAAAACAGATGAAACGCTGTCGAGTAATTTCCACCCTGATGCAGGAGTACGCCAAGGCTGCATAATTTCTCCTCTTCTTTTCAACATCTATACAGAGATGATAATGAGAATCGCCTTGGAAGATTGGAAGGACGGGGTCGTAATCGGCGGTAAAAGGATATCCAACTTGCGATATGCGGATGACACGACCTTATTAGCAACTAGTGCTTGTCATATGGAAGATTTGCTACACAAGATGGAAGCTACAAGCCGGGAATTTGGATTGAAAATAAATCGCGCAAAAACCAAAGTGATGATTGTCGACCGCGCCAATAACAACTTACCAGAGATCACACACATAGGGAATTGCGAGGTTGTGCAATCATACATTTACCTTGGAGCATTGATATCCAATGAAGGCGGGTGCACAGATGAAGTCAAGCGGCGTATGGCGATCACTAGATCTGCTATGGGCAAAATGACAAAGATTTGGGGTAATAGGAACATTACTAAGGCCACGAAAACCAGGCTCGTTTATTGCCTTATATTCCCCATTTTTCTCTATGCGTCGGAGACATGGACACTTCGTGAGACCGAGAAGAATGAAGTTGACGCCTTGGAGATGTGGTGCTGGAGACGAATGCTAGGAGTGTCGTGGACCGAGTTTCGTACAAATGAGTCCATATTAAAAGAACTCGGCATAAGGCAGCGCCTATCAACCACAGTTCAGTCACGTATTTTGACCTTCTTCGGCCATGTTTCTCGTCGCGATAATGACTCCATAGAGCGTCTCGTGGTGCAGGGAAAAGTTGAGGGCACCAGACCGCGTGGTAGATCACCAATGAGATGGACAGACCAGATCAAGGCCGCAAATAAGTGCTCGGTTTATGAATGTACCCGGAAGGCTGCAGTCCGTGATGAATGGCGCCGTATAACCAAAATCATCACTCATCGTGATTCATAATGATGACCACGACCACTCTGGCAAGAGTGTACCGACTAGGAAGAAGAAGAAGTGTATGAAATCCGTTCTGTGTAATAGTATTTATTTTTTTTGCAGTACAAGAAAAGTTTACTTAAATTTTGTATAACTAAGTGATTTTATACACAAAAAGAGCGAAAATAACAGCCCTTACCGAGTTACTTGCGGCTTTTTCTTCAAGGTCTCCTAACTTAGGACTTATGAAGGTATGGCGTAGCTTTGACGTTCAATACACGCATTGTAAATGCTTACGGAGCGGAACGAGCGAAGCCAGTGGAGTTCCCATGGAGCAGGTTCAATGACGCAATGTCTGTTACGCTTATAACTTTCCGAGTTCTTAACCGATTTTAATAATTTTTATGTGGAATCGAATCAACACAATTAGGACCAGATTGTGACGGAAGCCCTAATTTTGAAAGTTACAAAAATAAAAATTTTTTTAACAAAAAACATTGGCTCTATGGGATTTCCCATTGAAACAAAAAGCGCGCGCTTTTTGGAAGTTATCATTATTATGGATTTTATTTCTAAAATTTTTATGATCCGGTCGAATTTATAGTGCTAGCGAAGCTTTATGCTTAGCGACTGCATCGCCTAGTATTGAATAAACAATTATTTGATGTTATCTTTATCTTTTTATTTTATCGATAACTGAGATTTCCCCATCTCATCGCTATGCCATCCTGAAGTGAGGTTAGTATAACGTGTTTTGGCGCCGTAAGCCTTGCTTTTACAGTTCCCTCACCGACCATTCCTGGGAGCCGGGGATCAACGTAAAATAAAATTGAAGGAACTCCCAGCATTCGGAAAGATGTTAAACAGATTTTATGATTATATTGAGGAAACATTTTTGTTCGAATGAAAGTCGCGTTTACCATATTCCATATGTGTAGGGGAGTAATTTGTAAGGATTTTAACATATTATTTTATCTTTATCTCTACTATATAAAAGAAGGACTTTGTGGGTTTGTTACCATATATATATATATATATATATATATATATATATATATATATATATATATATAGTTACCACAGTTATAGCCTAAGAATACAGCTTTTATAATCAATTAACGTTACCATAGCAACGCGTGGCCGGGTTATACCAGCAAGGCGTGGCCGGGTTAGCCAGTACATAATAAAAGTACAGTATAAAACTTGTGAATAGAAAACATAATTTGTTTGGCTTGTTAAATTAAGAATAAAAAATGGTTCTTCTGTATAGTATTATTTATACTCATAAAATACCTTAATCCATTTTATTAAAACTCATAAACATAGGAAACTATTGAGATTCACTACAAGGCTTTAATTTCTAGATCGCACTTGCAAGAAGGTTTTGAAAGTTTACTATAGTAGTGATTACGTAAGGACCTAAAATATATCAAATTTTATTAATATGTTGTCATTTGTATTTAAGAAATGTTGACCCCTTGATACATGTCTTCTTGTACATTCATAGTGGGAATGTAGTAACAAAATTTAAATCACATTGTTTATTTTTTACGATTTCTCTGACTGAATATGCTTTTTGGTTATTGACAACTAAAAATACGGACGTGCTCGAGTGAAGTCACTTTGAAGCCCCGGGTGCAATCATTTAGTCATTCGGTGAATGAAGAAAACGAACTTTTCTTTATTAGCTCGGTTATAGGTGGGTGGGTCAGGTCATTCTTCCTGATATCCTGAATACTTATTTATTTATTTTGATTTGCGACTTGTTTAGCTGTTATTTTAAGATCAATCAAATAATATAAAATATTTAATATTCTTATACTTATTTCAGATATATAAGTTAATTAGGATATACTAAACATATACTTATTCGTGCAAGAGATCTTTCTATATATAATTCTTTCTATCCTTTTTCTTTGTAATATTACTCTAGCTTGATTGTGCAATGGAATTTGACTCAAAATGTATTTGCTACAGGCTATGCTGTGTTTATACCGCATATACCACTGATAACATTGACATACATAATATTTCTTACATTCACACCAATACCTACGTCTAGCCTAAAGTAAGCCTGTGTTATGGATACTAAGCGGATAGACATACATTTATGATGTATAGATATATATTTTTAGAGATATATATATACATAAACCCATGACTCAGGTACAAATGCTCGTATTCATCGAACAAACATCTGCCCCTTCCGGGATTCGAACCCAGGGCCGTCAGTCTGAAAGGCAGAATCGCTACCGTTGCACCAACAGATCCCAAATAATGTCCGATCCCTTTTCAGAAGCACACAATTTCTAGTAGTCGCTTGCATCGCTTTGACCAAAAATCTCAGGTCCAACTCTAAAAGCTGCTGCGGTCGACCTAAGATTTGTTTTTCGAAAGACCAACTTAACGTTTCCTGCAAACAATTTTTAAATATTAGCCTTAGAAGAAAAAACCCCTTGTCGTTTATAAAAAAAAATCTTTGATTTATGTGTTCCATTAGAATAAATCAATTAAATCTTTTCTCATTTTAAGTAAAAAAAAATAAATTTCACAACTCACTAAGCTGATTTTGTCAATTTTAACAGACAGCGGACGAAGACGCGGCCATCAGCTAGTTTTATATAACAGCAAAACATAAGCACAAAGGTCCATAATATATATTTTTTTTATTTTCGTACCATTAAGTCCTCTCAAAGTACTTAAGCACTGTAAGGCTTGCGCTATGAATACTAGGGTAACGAATAGCTATCACATACCTATAAATATTAATTATCTATGTATCATATTTGATGTATCATATTTGTCGCACAAACTCAAACCCAGGCCCAGGCAAACGAAAGGATCTCTACCGTTGCAGCAAAATGTTGCCAACATTTGTAGTTAGACATTTTCTTAATTTATTATAATATTATTATATTTATGTGGATAATACTGATTGCTTTCAGCTTAAATATTGATTTTGTCACATTTTTTCTTCGCCTATTAAATCTATGAAAATCATGCCCAGTTAGTGTAAATTAAAAAAAAACTGAAATACCATTTTGTTTCTAAAATCACTTTCAAAAAACTAAAGTTCTGCAAATATTGACTAAGTCTGTACAATACTAAAATAATACACAACCGTTTCGTTTAATCGAAAAGACAAAAAAGAGCTAATGGTGTATTGTTTGTTTTACCGCCTAAACATGTCAGTATGTTTTCATACGAATAGTTACCTCTAAATAGTGCATTAGTCTGTTTGCACTCAGACAGCTTTGTGCGACTTATGTAACATTTACCTCCATGCAGGGTTGTCACTATCATAGATCAGAAAAAAATATTTATCATCATTAGCGTATTAATACTTCAAAACTGAGCACAGACGTTACTAGGAGAATAGGCCATATCATTAGGGGCAGTTTGTTTTCTTCCGCCGTCCGTTCTTAATCAAATTAGTATTTAAGTTCTATCTATTTAAAGTAAATTCATTTATGACAATGATTATTAAGCTGACTAGTACAGAAATCAACCTAATCACCGGATTCTGTTAACATTAGCAAGTCTTTTCAAGGCAATTTCCACTCTTGGTCTGCATGAGATCTTCTAGACTATTTGTCTGCTACGTATTTGTCACATGACTTAATATACGCGAAAGCATAAAAGATAATGTAAGTTTAAAAAAGTAGTAATAATTTCTATAGATACTCATATATCTATAGAAATTTTGACTTGAAAAAAAATCAACTTATATAAGTTGGAAGGCGAGACTCGAACCCATATTTCTTCGCTATCCAGGCGAGTACTTTTCCAATCGAGCAACAAACCAGATCCGTCAAATCTTTCCAAGTATCTCTTAGACTGCAGCTATGTTATTACATTTTGTTTATTATTTAAGCATAACTTTTTACTAGAAAAATATTTAAATAACCTCAGTTGTTAGATGGGGCTCGAAATCGAATCTCCTCGCTATCCGGGTGAGTACTCTTCCAATTGAACTACTAAACAGACTCGCACTGGCCCGCGTGGTGGGTTGTGATTCTTATCTTCCTACATATTGCTTTCAATCGTTGAGAAATTTTGTTCCATCAATAGAATGATCATGAAAAACATTATAAAGCAAACTAAATATAAGAGCTTAGTAAAGCATATTTAATTTAAAAAAAAAAATATTATTAAAAAAAATATTACACGTAGTCACAAGTAGGTGACAACCCTAGCTTCTCCCAGTAACAATACCACGTCCCCTCCACGGGGCGGAATAAAAGAAACAACATTGTCAATAACATCAGCAGGTGTCCCAAGGGCGGGGTCATTCACCTCTACTTAGCCCCTTATTACACCGGACCCGAAGGTATGTTGTAGGTCGCATTATTGCGAAACTAAGTAATTGGGCATAACTTATCTTTGAAGAGAAATACAAACTTGGACTCCTTCGTACAAACATTTCTTGATAATAATAATATTTCATACAATTAGCCTAGCCCAAAGTAAGCACTATAAGGCTTGTGTTATCGATATTAGGGTAACGGATAGACATACATTCACAATACATAGATATGTGATATTCATAGAAATATATATAAACACCCATGATTCAGGTACCAATGCTCGTATTTATCACACAAACATCTGCCCCTTCGACGGGATTTGAACCAAGGACCGTAGGTGCGAAAAGCAGGATCGCTACCGTTGCACCAAACAGTCGTCATTATTAAGATTTTCTTTTAAATTTTCGAACAACACAATCATAAAATTCCAATGTAAGCACAGTTTAGGCTATAGATGCTAAATAACGCAAATGATACATAAATCTATATATAATATATAAAAATTCTCAGTCAAAGTGTTTGACCGCGATAAACTCCGAAACTACTCCACCGATTTTAATGATTCTTGTTTTGATTTTGCTGAATTTGTTGTAACTTAGGACATAGGATAGTTTTCTTTCCTTCTTCCCATTGATTTATATTATAACACATCAACGCGTGACCGGGTCAGCTAGTAAGTATATATAACGCCATACCTCAATAAGAAATGCCAATGCTTAGCTCACAAACATAAGTGATTATTACGATTGTAACCCCTTATAAAGCATAGATGGAATCAAAACAAATGTCATTTCTTTTTAGCATTAAAAACTTCACCAACCACAACTTTTCTTCAAGGGAAATATGAGTTTTAAATTAACTTAGGAAATATCCAATCATTAGCTGTAATTAATAATAACATAATAATAACATTTATTTATTTCTACTTACAAAGAAGATACAATCAAAAACAGATTTACACTTAATATAGGTTGGTATGTGAGCAGCTGGTGTTTGATATGAGAATAACCTGTTTTACAAATCACCAGGTCCCCGCCCCACGGATAAGTTCAGACAACCAAAACAATAGCCATATTTCTATTGAGCTTATTTAAAACTTGTGTGCATGCATGTGTGTGTGTGCGTGTGTGTGTGTGCGTGTGTGTGTGTGTGTGTGCGTGTGCGTGTGCGTGCGTGAGCGCGTACATGTGTGGGTGCATTTGTGTGTGTGTGTTTGTGTTAATGTAATAGGTTTTTTTATTCATTTTATTCATTTACTAAAACCATATTCTTTTAAAATTGCTAAAATGTCAAGCTGATTTTTAAAATACTATAATTTACGGATTAAAGTAAGTCTTCAGTTAACAAGTAGCTTAATTTTTGCAGCCAACATTTTAACAGCGGTTTTTTGGCAACTTGTAGTTTGATAACGATCTGTTTACTTTATTGTATAATTGTGAACCTTGGTAGCAGAAAAAGCGGTGTGAAAAGCTAGTGTTAAATCTTCTCCCATAACACACTATGTCTTTACGTCTTCTCACATTAAATTTATGTGGTTCATATTTAGTTATAGAATATTGTTTAAGTAGAGTTTGGAGAATAAAGAGTTGACAAGCTGTCAAGACCCCACTCTTATCCTTAATTGGTAGAATAATTTGCATTATAAAAAAGCATGTGTGCAATTCACACGTGATAGAAGTGAAAATCTCATTTCCTTCTACGTTAAATCTCATGAATTTATGTGTCTGTCTCTTTTTGCTGTCGCTTTTTCGTTTCATCGACTTTCAAATCACAACGATTCTAAAGAAGTTTTCACTTCAAAAATATATATCGCAATAATAATTTTGTCTTTCAACGTTTATTTATATATGTCATATTATTTGTTTAAAAGTGCAATAGATAAGCTGGTTTGTTTGACTTGTTATTGGGATTTTCTTTTTTGACAAGCTAAATCCAGAAAAAAACTTATTTAGATAATAAGATATAAAATACGTGTGTAAAAAACAACTACGCCTCCGAGCCCTCAGATGGGATTCGAACCCACGACCTTTCGCTATCCGGGCGACTGCTCTGACCGCTGAGCTACCGAGACGCTGGCAAACGTGTCGAATTTTACAAATGTATTTCAACTTCTACTATGAGCTAGTATCGTTCCACCAATGTTGAACGCTAACTACCTTCAACATCGAAAGTAATATTTTTACAAATATTAAACAATCGTTTAAGATGGAACCAGCTATAATTATGTTTTTAATTTAATTTTTTGCATTCACAATGCAATATTTCTATAAGATATAAAATACGTGTGTAAAAAACAACTACGCCTCCCAGCCCTCAGATGGGATTCGAACCCACGACAATTCGCTATCCGGGCGATTGCTCTCACCGCTGAGCTACCGACACGCTGGCAAACGTGTCGAATTTTACAAACGTATTTCAACTTCTACTATGAGCTAGTATCGTTCCACCAATGTTGAACGCTAACTACCTTCAACATCGAAAGTAATATTTTTACAAATATTAAACAATCGATTAAGATGGAACCAGCTATAATTATGTTTTTAATTTAATTTTTTGCATTCACAATGCAATATTTCTATAAGATATAAAATACGCGTGTAAAAAACAACTACGCCTCCGAGCCCTCAGATGGGATTCGAACCCACGACCTTTCGCTATCCGGGCGACTGCTCTGACCGCTGAGCTACCGAGACGCTGGCAAACGTGTCGAATTTTACAAACGTATTTCAACTTCTACTATGAGCTAGTATCGTTCCACCAATGTTGAACGCTAACTACCTTCAACATCGAAAGTAATATTTTTACAAATATTAAACAATCGATTAAGATGGAACCAGCTATAATTATATTTTTAATTTAATTTTTTGCATTCACAATGCAATATTTCTATAAGATATAAAATACGTGTGTAAAAAACAACTACGCCTCCGAGCCCTCAGATGGGATTCGAACCCACGACCTTTCGCTATCCGGGCGACTGCTCTGACCGCTGAGCTACCGAGACGCTGGCAAACATGTCGAATTTTACAAACGTATTTCAACTTCTACTATGAGCTGGTATCGTTCCACCAATGTTGAACGCTAACTACCTTCAACATCGAAAGTAATATTTTTACAAATATTAAATAATTGAAGGTAGTTAGACTGACTTGACTGTCTAATCGGTTCGTAATCGTATTATATTTCTTAATTGTTCATCCAGATTCAAAAATGTATGGCAATTTGTAATGTTACTTTAAATTCTGTATCGTCTAAAAGCTTTGTTATTACTCGCCCTTCAAAAAGTAAGGTTCTGGTCGGTTTAATTTTACTTATCAACTAAATAATATTTTTGTGTTTGCAATTTTCAAAATATGCTTAAATAATTGGAAAATAAGTGTTAAAAATATCGTCTATCAGACGGAATACGAACCTGCGCCTTTTTCTAAACGGACGACTGGATAAATTTCCACCTGAGAGAGACTATTTTACTAACATTATCACTTGTTTTACTTTGGTATTTTGTTGACCCCGCACATTAGTTTTAATATTGTTTTTTTTCTTTACTTTTGTATTTTTTTTTAACATTGTTCGTCCCGTATTTTTTTTCTTTGTTTCTTTAAGTGCGCGTGTGTCAATAAATGTTTTTTCTTTCTTTCTTTCTTTTGTTAATTCAATGTTAGCTATCCTTGAAATTAATTATTAAGAAATTATTTTGAATTACTCTCATAATAAATACCATATTAATAATCAAAACAACCAGTAATACAAAAATATATATATTTTATATAGTATAACATTATATGTTTTACCTATTTGGCTGTGAAAATATTTGTCGTTATATCAAACATGTTCAATGTTTGCTTTGTGAAATTACGTATTCGATTATGCGCCATCACCTTTAAATAATAAAGCTGTATTTCATAAATGTACTTGATTATTCTTTTTTCCCATTAAAATATCTGAACATAACCGAATTGGATTCAAAAACTTGTAAAGACCCCATATATTTTCTGACCTCTGTGTGTGAATTTTTTTATTCGACCACGAAGAGGAACATTTGCATAGCGAGGGTTGCGAATAACTTAACAAGAATTTGATATTATGAAGTATTTTATTTACAAACTAAAAGGATAACAAAATCTATACTTATATGTAAAAAATCCCTCTCACAGTGTTTGACTTTAATGAACTACGAAACAACTACCTATTTTGATTTTTTTTTTCATTGTACTGGATTTGTTGCAATTTAGGGTCAGCTAGTATTTTATAACTTTTTTTTTGTTTTTGGCGAAATGAGGGTTAAAGAGTTTAGGAAATTGTCTGTACACGGTTTTAAGATATACGTATATATTTAATTATTATGGTCACTAAAACATTTCTTTTCATTGTTATTTCCCCAACATCGTCACGAGTGGCCAGCCAAATAAATCTAATGAATCATTCGGACCGATCAAAGTCACCCATCAACTTTATAAATGAATTTTGGTTCATGAAATCCGGTCGGCTGGCCGTTGATAATTAATTAATTGACAACACTATAGAGGGCGCTTTTAGGGCGGAGGTAGGGGTCACTTCGGTTGTGCGTGGCAAATCGACATGTGACGTGGTACTAAATTTATTGATCAAAGCGATACGGTTAGCATTACAAATTGAAATGGTATAATAAATATTGAAGATAATAATATTTCTAACTTTCACAACAATTAGCCTAGCCCAAAGCACTGTAAGGTTTGTTATGGATAGTAAGGTAATTGATAGACACACTAGCTACATAAATATGTAATATAAATATATATAAATACCCATGTAGGTACAAATGCGTAATCATTACACAATCTTCTGCCCCTTTCGGTCCAACCCAGGACTGCTGGTGTGAAAGGCATGATCACTACAGTTGCAATAACGAACGTCGAAAATAACAAAAATATAATTAAAACCATAATTATATTTTTGTTATTTTAGCATTAAACTGCAAGATATTTATATAAAAAAAATAACGTGGTAAAAGTTCAACTGTCTTTATTGTTATAGGTAAGACTGGAATCCACATCGCTTGGTATCCAGTTAAGCTGATTTTTTTGTAATAATTTGTTTACATATAAAAATATAGCAATTAAATGTTAAAAAAAATAGGAAATGTGATAGTTACAATAGCTATTTCTATTTTATCGATTTTTACAATACTTGTAAATGTATTACACTCGATGTTGTACGCAAAACATGAAGAAACGGCCCTGACGTCAGCTTATGAAATATTTGGAAAAAATTGAAGGGTCAGTTAAGATTTCCGTAGCTTTATTGAAAGAGCCCTCTCCCGGGAAGCGAGGAATATGGATTCTAGTCCCACCTAACACAAGTTTTTTTTATTGTAATAATTTCTTTAGATCCTAACTAATTTATGACTTCGAAAATGAGTTCATTTGTTTGTTTGTTACAGATTCACGTCTTAACTACTCAACCGATCATTATAATATTTTGCTTACACTTTGTCATGGGTAAGGAAAAGGACATAAGGTACCTTTCATCAAAAAAAGTATTATACCCGAGGGACACGAAAATAACTTTGAATCGGTATTCTAGGTCATTCTCATTAAGGTGAGCGGGTAAAAGCTAGTGTAGTAATAATTATGTAAGAAAATAAAGTTATAACAATCATCATCTGGTTTAGGAATTTCTTTTATAATAATAATTAAGTTATTCAGTCATTATCAGGAGTCAAAGGTCCCTGTAAAGGAGTCGAAACGTCAGGATTAACTCTAAATAAACAAGAATAAACGCAGCATAAATCCGGTTAAAGAAGGTTTCATTTAAAGGTGCGATAAGAAGTGTAAGAACTAAATAATACAACATACTTAACAAAGAATCACTATTTAAAAAACATAGGTATCACAGTATTGCAGTTTTATTTATTACTAGCTTTTACCTGCTGCTTCACCCGCATTTTTTTTCAATAAAAAGTACCTATCCTATGTTACTACTAATACCTTCAACAATATATGTACGAAGTTTCATGATGATCGGTTTAGTAGTTTTTGTGTGAAAGCATAACAAACAAACTTACATTCACATTTATAATATTAGTAGGATAATATTAGTAAATGTATTCGTAAAAATAAGATGATATATTTGTTTATCTTAACTCCTACACAAGATCCTTTTGGCCGCAGTTAAAATACTCGACGAAAACTTTGCCCGTATTATTACGCAGGCGTTCAGAGTAATTCGGTGCGCCAGTGACTAAATAGATTGATCGATCACGAATTATGTTAAGCAATAGTGGTTGACTATTCTTGATTGTATTACAATAAATGTGAATTCGGCTATACAGATCAATCAACACTGTAGTCACTGCGATTGGAAGATCTTTTGGGACTCCTTCAAGTTAGAATAGTTTTTTTAGCCTCGAAATTACGGAATCTATAATTTTCTTAGCCTTGAGAGATCTCAGTTCCTGCTCTCATTACTCAGTTTGGGGGATTCTTTCTCCTGTTACCTTTATATGCGTTAATTAGTGTCACAAAATTTCATATGTGTTGGTATTTGCGCTGCTAAAAAATTGCCGTTAGTTTTTTGGGAGTACCCTTCTCTTTGGGATAGAAGGCAATCTTGGAAAAAGGAATTGCATAGTGTGGTACATCGGGATACCATAAAAAGGCTCTAGGCGTAATTCTTTAGCTTGCGCTTCCAACTCTTGCAAAATCGGCTTTCGCTTATTCCTTGATCATATAATGAGACAGTTATTTATTCAATAAAAACGACATTAAAAATATTATTTTATTTTTGTTTTAGTTTAATAGGAAAATATTTTTTTTAAATAATGTGTTATAAATGTACTATTTATAGGCTTTTGTAATTAACAACAAACGCTTGCTGACGTATACAAAAAAAAGAAAATACCATGCATGCATACGCTATACCTACAAAAATAAAGCAAAAAACATAGGTCAGTAAATATTTGTTGTGATCACGTATGTAATGAAAAGCTAACACTTCGATTATTGTGATAATAGAATAATATGGATTATTTTTGGTGTCAATGTATAAATTGTAAATGTCGTTACTTCAGAAAGATGACGAGTTTCTCACGCCCATTCTTCTTGTTAATTAAAAAACGTCCTAAATTAGTGGTGGGTAAAAATATTAGACGATTCATAACAACTTTTTTAAGTGAATTTAAATAAAGTCATTATTTTTTTCATTTCATTTTATAAGATCGAATAGACACAATAAAAGTAATAACACATATATTCGTCCTTTCCTTATACTTATTCGTCGCCTATGGACAGCTCGATCGCAATGAAACAAACGACTTTTTATAAGCTGTTTTAACATCGACATGAGCCAAATAATATCCTTATCGTTGGTGCAAAAGTCTTCTCTAGTTAAAAACACTTAAGAGGTGTCATAACTGTTTATATCTTTTAAATTTGATTTTACTATTTAAATTTTATCAAGATAATAGGCAATATGTAAAGAAAAAAAAATAGAAAAAAAATAAAAAGATATGTTTTAACTTAAATAATTTAAACCATTTAAACCAATCCAATCTCCGATACAAACTGTCAATATTCCCCAATTAATAATGAACTCTATCATTTAGATTTAAAGTTGATAAATTAAAGTTATTATGGTGAAATTAATAATAAAATAGGTTATAACCCCATCAAAATATTGTATCTCCATTTTCCTAAATAATTTAAATACAAAAAATGATAAACAAATACATAAATATAGTAAAACATACTAAAGATAAACCTTCTTTGCAGATCAGTCGTAACATTTTAATAATGAAACTTAGTTTTGATGACAGGCATTCATATTTGAGTTGTCAATAAAATTAGAAATAAATAATGAATTCATTAAATTTCATTTACGTAATATGTAAAAAAATCGACGTTATACGGGATTTAATAAAGGCCACTTTGTACAACTGTAATCTTCTGCGCTAAAGATTCCAGTTTTGATCACTTATATCACATATGTTTGTGTGAAGAAAACAAGCCTTTGAACTCGAGACCTGGAAATCTATATACTTACTTATATATCCTTTACGTTATTGAGTATCCATAATAAAAGCTTCGCTTCGTTTGGGATCAAATAATTGTTCAAAGTAATACGAAATTAATATATTATTTATGTAATTGTACAGACTTCTAGCCCAAGAGCCGCTGGCGTCTGCCTCTTCCAAAAGATCAATCTAGCTGTAGAATAATTAAATGTCGCCAGTATCTTGCCAACGTCACCACTCAAGGCTATTTCTTGTTACATTTTAATAAGGATTTTTCTTTTAAGCATTCTAAGTAATCTTTCCATTTTAGAATGAATAACAATTAAGAATATATTATATTTTTGTATAGGTATATTGTTTATTAATCTTACAAAAAAATATTATAAAACAGAAATAGGTTTGATAAAGTAATCCGATACTAATCTATGACAATATTTCATTGCCATTGTTTTGTTGAAAAATATACAATTCACAATTGTAACAATATAAAAGGGACCCAATAATTTTCCCATCAAAAAAATATTTTATCACAAAATTCGTAAACAATTTACATACAAAAGATAAACCAACATGGTTCGGCATTAAATGCTCGTAATAAAATTATTCTTTCTCTGAGCAATATTTAATTTTATGGAGTGGAAAACTCACTATGAGGGTTCTAGGGACAATGGTATGATTTGTTACGCCGAGATATCGTCTCCCTAGAAAATTTCATCTAAAGAAATGGTAAAAAGAAAATGTTATTCTTTTTTTTCATTTCTGTTATACTCTCGCTTATTAAGGTTATTTATAACCCTCTTTACACTTTAGATTATCAGGAAAATTTTTGAAATAATATTTGCGGACTGTAAAGTTTATTAACTTTTCAACTTGAAAGTTGTTTAAGAAATCATCCTTTTATATCTTTCAACATTAAATTATTGAAATTTATTAAAATTGATTTGTATATTTTGTATTTTCAATGCTATCTTATATGATATAATAAAAAAAAAATATATCATATGAAATCTACTCTCTTGATTTTAAGTTGTCTAAAATGTGATTTTATAGAATTTTTTTTTTAATTATTGATATTTGCTATTTATTTGTTTTAAGAGGTTTACAGCATATACAAATAATTGATAAAAAATTTAACTACTGTAAGCCAAATACAAACCTCCAAACTTAGTAACAAATTATGATAAGGTTAAAAGAAAGAAAATAAAAAAAAATCTGGCTAATGCGTAGACAAAAATTACAAAAAAAATAAAAATAAAATCAGAAAATCAAAGAGATGAATAGTAATACCTAATTACAAGCTACTAACATACCACTAAAGAGTGTTGTGAATAACCATGTATTTTACTTCGCTTACCCCTAAATAACTAAACGACTGCATTATTGCGATAACTTACCACCTTGTGCAAGCTTTACCATTCCACAAACTTCCCACTACTTGCGAAACTTTAGCTGTACATTAACTAATTCCCCGTTAAATTAACCTATATATTGTTATAATAGAAGCTCGGTAATGCACCTTGCAGTTCTTCGGACCCTTGTTATAAAGAGGGAGTAGGACACAGCTGGGGAGACCTTCCTGGAGTGTGTAAGCCCATTTACTTGGTAACTTCACACTGGGATAACCGTCTGGACAACTTGTTATATTTCTTGGAAGTTGTTCGTTGAATTTATAGTTGCATTCTATATATATAAATATGAAGTTTAGTTTTGATAAACTTATCTCAAATGCAATAAATGAGTAGTATTAATTTTGAAAAAGGTTTTTATCGGTTATAAAATTGGCGTACTAATTAAAAAGTAAGTACATTCCAAATTAAAATTTTTACTTAAGGCGGCTTTTTAAAAAAAAACAACCTTTTTACTACATTTTGTAGCGCAAATACCCAAAAGTTAATAATCGACTTTTATTAACTTTATGACTATTTTTGGAGCTTAACTAATTTTCATATTGAGGCTCCCGGTATGAAAATAATACGAAGAGTAAAATTTTGTGGATCGAATGACACCGTTAAGTTTTTAGTGAGCAACCTACCGTGCGCGCCTATCACTTTTATTTTTAAGTTTTATTTTATATTTTCTGTGCCTGTTCAAAGACAAACATTCTACTCCAGTCTCGTCGGAACTAACACAAAAATTTATATTGAATTATCTTATTCCCTTGACATTTAAAAGTATCTGTAAAACATTTAAAACTGGTACGTAAGGTGTTGTATTGATTCAAAATTATTACGTTGCTTGAGGAAAATTGCAGCCAATCCTTTATGGCTCAGAGGCTAAATATGAGTCCTTCAAAAGGCCAAAAAAACAGGCAATCCATTAATATAAAGTCTGGTTCCTTAAGACGGTCAAATATCGGACCACAAGATGAGAGTTTTCTGGTAAGACAAGCATTAAGAATATGCAAATCTTCGTATTTATAACTCGAAAATAACCTCTAAAAAGTAAAAGTTAATCCAAAGACAATCAGGCGGAGGCTTCTTGCTGCCAATATATGCAGTCATCGCCCAGCTTAGCAAGCTTAGCTTCGATCGAAATCGTTTGTCGAATGAAGCCAGAATATCTCTATACGGTGAAGACCAACATCGACGAGTGCTACGCAGAAAAGGGAACGCTTTTCTGTTTTGTAGTTCTGAAAAAAGAGTACTTTTTGGTTTGGGCTTTGTGTTGTTTTGGGCAGGAATTGATTCGTTGCATTGTCCAGAATTAACCTTCAATCGAAACGTAACACTGATTGAAAACTGATACATAACTACCTCTAATACCTTATACACACCGACCATTGACAGATCATGGCGAAGAATTTTGGTTTGGCTACTTACTACTGTATACTGTGGATTCGAACGTCAAATTCAAATATATCGAAGTAATTAAATTAAGTGAGGGAAACATTTGCGTTTATGGAATCCTTTACTTACACATATTATTTGAAAAAAATGTAGTTTATTTATAAATTATAATCCACAAAATCAGGATTAAATATAGTTTTATCAAATATAATCCAGAAAGATAAAGTGCCTTTTAGAATTATGAATAACAATATCTGCACAAAAAAAAGCCAAAACAAGGGATACCTGCTTTTATATTTCTTAAAATTTTTTGCTGTACTTGACTGGTTAAGAATACAAATTAGAATAAAACACTTTTTTACGGATTTTTGCTCATATTTTATTTTATATTTAATCCTGACTCCTTTACAGGAGCCGTGATCACAGGATATCTGAAACGTCAGGATTAAATATAATATAAAATATGCGCAAAAATCCGTAAAAAAGTGTTTTATTCTAATGTGTAACGTGCGCGGAAGTGTAAGAACTAAATAAGAATACAAAGTTAACAATTATTGGGCAATACAAACTTTATCTCATTGCCAATAAAATCGTGTTATTTCATTATGTCGTTCTTAGAATTTTATTCAGCATGCATTCTTCATTCTAAACTAGACCATATCCGTCCACGGCTCCTAGGGGTGTTATAATTAAATTATAAAGTTTGGTAACCAGGGCCCTACATCCAGAAGGGTCAACTTGTGCGTTAAGTAAATGCCATATCGTAAAAGTTTATTACGTGCCAAATAAAAGGGGTTGTAAACTTTTACATTTGCAACTACGCGATAAGATTGTAAAAGTAATGTTGATACAAATTGCTGGCAAGGCATTGGGGCAGAGGTCCCCAACCGGTTAATCTTTCGCTATCTTTATAGAGGTTTTATCGCATTTTTTTTTCATATTTGTTGGGTTATTACCTCTTTTCATATTTAAAGGAGACGTACGCACATAGATAAGGAAATGTAGATATACATGTTGGTACTTTAATGGCTATCTGTACAATTTAAACGAAAAGAAAGATTAATCAAATCATTTAGGTAAGCATTCAAATTCGAAAGGATAGGTAAGTTAATTATAATTACATTCAACGAAGCTTATTTAAAATGTGACCATATTAAAAAAGTTATTTTTTCATAAATGTATTGACACGAATCTAACTTATTCACCGTATTTCAATAGTGATCTAGAATTAAATGAAAAAGAAACTTTAATTACATCAAATATTTTTACAAATAAATAAAATTGTATTTGTAAAGCACTTGTATGTGATATATAAGTTTAATATAATCAATTTGACATCACCTAAATAATTTTTTAATTCCTTATATCATTCTATTATTAATATTTTAATTGACGTGTAGTATTTACGAAGATAATCTCATTTTCAAAGTTTGCATTTGTATTCTTATAAGCAAGACATGTGTTTCACAAAAATTCTGTTACAAATTCATACCATGTTTTAAGCTAATGTAGGAATTTTTCAAAAAACAAAAATGCCTAATAATATTTATCCAATACTAGCGGCCGCTCGTGACTTCGTCCGCGTGGAACATTGCAACATTACTTTATTTTTTTTGAAAAAAAAGATTTTTTTCTTAAATAAAGGTAGCCTAAGTTATTCCTTATTACATCAGCTACCTGTTAATAAGAGTTCCGTCAAAATTGGTCCAGCCATTTCAGAGATTAGCCGGAACAAACAGACAGACAGACAAAAATTGTAAAAATGTTATTTGGGTGTATGTACCGTATATATATTCATATGCATGTATTAAAAAATGGTTATTTCAATATTACAAACAGACACTCCAATTTTATTTATATGTATAGATGTAATGTAATACTCCTCTTTTATTAATAATTATATACATGTATACATCAACAATCGTTATTTTCAAATAAATTTAAATTATAGAAATAGATGTTTTAATAATTCTTATTGAAAGCTTTATCCCACTTCAAAGTCGAGAAGTCTCATCATAAAACGAACGTATTCGTTAAATAAAGCCGCAAATAAAACACGGTCCACATATTTGCGGAATAAAAATGGAAGTAAAAAGTAGGAAATGGTTACAAAAGACCTCTCCAGGGACCAGAGGGTCACGTACAAAAACTTTGGAGGTATTTAACGGAAAGGGCAACGAATTTCACTCAAATTGAATTACCTACATATGGCGTACGTTTCTAATGTAAAGGTTTTTATGGCGAGTCAAGTACGGGTAATGTTGTTTCATTTACTTTTTTATTTATTGAGATCGCCACCACAAAAATTGTATTCTTTGTTGCTTAGCACATGTTCACA
Source organism: Calamotropha paludella (assembly GCA_927399485.1). NCBI lineage: Eukaryota > Metazoa > Arthropoda > Insecta > Lepidoptera > Crambidae > Calamotropha > Calamotropha paludella. The sequence goes on along the minus strand of OV656817.1, from coordinate 20,709,347 downwards.
CCACGTCTTTTAAACGCGCCAACGACGCACGCTTGTATCGATATAAACGCGATACTCACGCAAGTCAAACGCACCTTTAATATCAACTTATTTAGGTGTTCAAAGTTCTATCTTTAAATTCCTGTATAAATTCAGTGTCACCCTTGAATCGGTACAGACATGATATACAAACGCATTAGACATGTAAGAAATTGCTCTGTGAAATAAAAACGCGCTGCCGACGTGCGTCCATGGCGCGTTTCTAAAACACGCGTTGGTAACGCGTCAAAAAACCCAGTGTGCATAGGCCTTTATATATACTTTTGAATAGTCATTTAAATTTTGAAATCTTAGTAATCCTTTCATTACTCTATTAATACCCTTCCTAGTAAGGTATAGATAATTTTCTTTAGATGAAAACACCAGTGAAAACAATAGAGTGGACCATAACCCACTACGCGTGCCCAATGCGGATTAATGGGTGTTAACAGGGTTTATTGCAAATGCCACCAGAACCATCGGCGTACGGTCTACACCGTCAACACATCATGCTATACAATCTAAAAATAAAATATGCGTCATTTCATTTTTATAGCCTTTAGGTTGACAGGAAATAATACACCGGAATAATCTAAATGAAAACATTATCAATTTGTTAAATTTCGCAATGAACTATTAAACATATGTATTTACTTATTTTTTTGAATTTACATTGTCATATTTCTACAAGATTTAAAATATTTCAAAGTAAGCAACATGTAACTGTGTTAGTGATAGCAAAACAACTAGTCGTATTAGCCTAGTGAAGTCAAATAACATCTGTCGACCAATAACGTGCGATTTTGCCCAAATCCTTGTGAGTCAATTGACTGACCATCTGTGTTGATATTAGTAATAGGGGCTTTTACCGTTTGGTCAGCAATAGTGTGAAATTGTCATTTTGAGGTGTGACCAACATACTATTTTATACTACTTTTACTACTACTTTAGATTTCTTTTGAAAATGATGATAATAATAATTCGTTCATTTGCAATGTTCCGACTGTTCCGACAATGATCTGTCGAATGTTCCGCCGAACAAATATTTCGCTATACCTTCGCAGCGAAACATTTGCCTTATATATAGCAGATCATGAGGGAATTTGGATAAAGGTGATTTATAAACTGTTCAAAAGGTAGGTTGCACTAACAAGTGTTTGAATATAGAAATGGCTAAATATTTCTAATAATAAGCATATCATGCATTGCATCCGAATTATTGATTCGTAAATATTTTTCGATTTATTCTTGTCGAATACAAGGATAAACGCGTCACGTACTCGGGAAAAATGTTAGGTTTTAATTAAATGCGATATCCGCAAAAGTATAAGAACTCATAAATACTTATAAATTTACTAGTCATTTACTATATAAAGCTTTTACTTTCCTAACATAGACGCAAGAATCAGCAATTTAATGGTAAAATATCTACAGTACTTTTTTACAGTACCTTTTAAAAAATGTGTAGTGGCTAGTTTAGCACTATGCTGTTATACCTAGAAGGAATTCAGTATCAGTATAATCATGAAAATTTAAATGATGCATTCTCATCGTCAGAATCATTGCTAATTTGTTTGGTGACAAAAATCAATTGTAATGGGTAGTTGAAATCAAGATTAAATTTGCAATGCACCGTTTATAATTATTAATAACCCAAGAATTAAGTTATAAATAAAAGCATATAATTCTTATTTTTATATTTAATTATGTTTTCCTCGGAATCCAATTAGTGTGACAATATATTCAGAAAAAACAATACAAAGTTTCTAGGGAATTTTCACTCTAGGATAATGGTTGTCGGGAACACACCATTACGGATTAGTATCAGTTCTGCGGATTTACATGGTCCCATATTTGGCGTAAAACCATATCAAAATGCGAATAAAGCAGATTTTTCAAGTGCTCTATCATTTTTGTTGAACAAATTTCACCGCTTGAATGAGCCCAATTAATTGTAAATTAATTTTAACGATTACATTTTGAGTGTAACTTTACCTCCTGTAGAACCAATTGCTAAGCAATATTTACTGTTAAATAGATTCTAAATTATTAGGTCCTATCTATAGGGCTTATTGCTTATTTATTTCCATTTGTTTGTAACATCCCTTTTAATCTACACACGTAGTATCCACCTGGGACGATATATCGACATTATATTCCACCGTCGCTGTAACTAGGGCGCTTATGTTTAAATTCTAATTAATTGTTAAGTATGATAAAACGCTTTGGAAACAGCGATGTAAACAAAAGTGCGATATTTATTTAAAATAATTCCAAATGTGCCCTAGTTTCACCGGATTATAATCCTTCCATTGCAGTATGGTGTCTGGCAGAGTAAAAAGCACCAACACTTCAAACTCTTATGTCGTAAAAGCTAATATTACCTACTGAAGGTTATTGCCACACACCTCCCATAGGCCAAAAAATATCAGAATCTTAATTTGTGAAATGTAGCTTATTATTACAATGATGATAATATTCTGGTTTGCGAGAATATCGACGCAACCCAATATATCAGTCATGTTGAACTAAATATGCCAAACAATCTTAAATCTTTGATATTTTATGGTAAACAGAGATGCAACGCAGATATCGCGCCACTGTTCGCTCGAAAGAGATACAATTACATTTTTTGGTATGCTATAAAAGATTTAATAAGAAATTTGAAAACCTTATTCTATAAAATCAAAAGTTTTTAGTTCCATCGCTATTCTCGCAAACCAGCGATATTTGACAATGTTATAAATAAATAAATAATAAATAAATATTTCTTACATTCACACCAATTAGCCTAGCCCAAAGTAAGCACTGTAAGGCTTGTGTTATGGATACTAGGGTAACGGATAGACATACATATATGATACATAAATATGTAATATTCATAGAAATATATAAAAACACTCATGACTCAGGTACAAATGCTCGTATTCATCTTACAAACTTCTGCCCCTTCCGGGATTTGAACCCAGGACCGTCGGTGCGAAAGGCAGGATCGCTACCGTTGCACCAAACGGTCGTCATGTTAGTACCACTACATTTCCACCTTTATACCCTATACACCTAACACCTCCAATAGGCAGCAGCGTTTTTTTTAATTACGGTCTTTTACTGTGATCTCCAATCCGCCTTCCAAGAGTGGAGATTATGACGAAATCTCAACTTGGGAGAGGTTCACGTCCAGCAGATAACTTCCCTCGACTGAGATGGTAATGATACTAGTTCCAATAATTTAAAGCATTCTTAATAAGACTGTGGAAGGTCGGGAAAGTTTGTTCCTTACGAGTCCCACCCCTAATTTATTGTGTACTGGTTAGAAAAAAGCATTAAAAGCTGCCCCATCGTATAGCGCTCTGATTTGTTAGGAATTTACTCATATTTTTTCTCAATAAGTAACAGTGTTACTCGTTGGGATCAAACGTAATAATTGCATTTAAAATTAAACATCCTTAAGCAGTAAGTGTTGTGATTTTAATAACTACGTTGCGACAACTATCTACGTTTACTCATATTACTTATCCTGATTGTTAAAATTGAAAAGCACAATATTAGCACAGCCATCAATTCCGAAGCCGCTCCGCTCTCGGATAAACCGAGCAATCTAATTAATGCAAGTCTCAGCAAGCTCACCAATACTAATCAAGATGCATCATCACGGCGCAAGGGTTGTTTCGGCCTAAATACCGGTGTCAATTAGAGGTACGGCATAATCCTTAGCCCTCTGTTTGCTTTACGGACAAACAAACATCGGATACGATTAGATTAATATGCGGTGTTCATTTCCTATGTTTGACGACAACAGTTGCGTGACCATTGCCAGTATTTGGAATATTGCACTTTGCTTGCTTTCATTTAGTGTAATGACGGGTACTTTTTCACGCGTCATTTGGTATAGGAAATTGGAGTTGGGTGATGAGTTAATTATAATTAATGGAATTTATCGTAGCTTTGTTACGATCGCGTGTGATATTCCTGTGATAGCTACCGACATGTGGTATTTTATTGATTTTTTTTTTATTTTAGCTTGAAAATTTTAAATTTATCTTCTTATAGTAAATTTACGTTGAGAGTGATTTCTTTATGCAGGATTTGAACCCTAATGGATGGACTAACGATTCAGACAGTAAAGTTAGTCTACTGAAATTGTTCTTTGTATATTGCCTTTATATACTGCTTCAATTGTCTTTATTGTATTCTACATGTTTCTTTATTAGATTTTCAGCTTTTGTTTGATCGAAGTTGACGTTATTACAATTGTACGCAGGTAATATCGCTTTAATCAAAATATCACAGCTTTTGCCATGACATATCACATAGATTTTCCACAATAAATTGTTTTATAATATCGGATTGCCTTTACTTACCAATTTCGCCAACTTCTTAAAGTTCGCTATATCAGAGCTGGTTCACTCAAAATGTGCATACGTTTAAATAAAACCACTCATTTAGGGTTTTTGCTCATAATTTATATTTAATCCTGACATTACAGGAGTCAATATTTTAATCGGGCACCAATCGGGCTTCCGTTTTGAAGATAGTAAAAAAAATATGACGACCATTGTCTTAGTCATCTTGTGATCACGACTCTTGTAAAGGAGTCGGAACGTCAGGATTGAATATAAAATAAAATATGCAAAAAATCCGTAAAAAAGTATTTTATTCAAACTAAATATGTGTATACGTAGGTACTTTAAAAATCTGTATTTGCTAGTAGCCCGAATAGAGTCGAAGAATTTCATACATTACGAGCTGACCCGGCCACGCGTCGCTGTGTTATAAATCAAAAAGAATACTATCCTTTGTCCTAATTCTTAATTTCTTACTAATTTATGTAAGTAGCCTAGTCTTAAGTTAACACTTTAAGACTTATGTTGTAGATACCAGAGTAACGGATATAAATAAAGTAGACATAAATAAAAAATATTCATTAAATAAAACGAGTTGATACAACAAACAGGGTTCCTAACCCTATTTTTGGGACAGCTCTTGACAAGCTCTTGTCTAGTAAGGTTTATAAAATGTGAAAAATAATAAGTTTTAAAATACGCATGTAAAAAACAACCACATCGCCGAGCCCTTAGGTATCCTATCTGGGGGCTCGGAAATGTAGTTTATCTTTTACAAGTGTATTTATAATCTTATAGAAATATGACATTGTGAATACAAAAAATAAATCCAAAAAATTATAATTTGGAAACTATGACAAATCACTTAATATACATGTGGCTGATTGGGGTAGCCCCAGTGATGCTCTACTACTTGACTTTGGACATATTCTGTATAATAATAAAATATCATAATAAAGATAGGCTTGGTTTTAAACTGAAAATCACTCATGTTGTACTATATGCGTTAATTTAAAGTTGTGCCGAACATTTTATATAAAGGTACTTCTCTACATAGTATAAAACAAAGTCGCTTCCTGCTATCTGTCTGTCCCTATGTATGCTTAGATCTTTAAAACTACGCAACGGGTTTTGACGAGTTTTCTTTTAATAGATAGAGTTATTCAAGAGGAAGGTTTATATGTATAATACCTGCATAATATAGTAGAGAAACACTGATAATTTTATAGGTTTCTAATGTGATGACGCTGGCTGAACCCTACGAGATAGATCAAAATAATGTACTACAGTATTGTTACCCTTAAAAAGGTCTACAAAAAATTCCGCGATGGTATGTCTATCTCTTAGGGATAGGATAACCATTATTATTTACTTTTTACGAGAAATAATGGCTTATTTACGAAGCGATTTTAAGCAATACAGCATTAATCCTTATCTAACCTTAAATACATTGTGCATTTAATAGATCAATATTGTTTTGACGACCGTTTGGTGCAACGGTAGCGATCCTGCCTTTCGCACCGACGGTCCTGGGTTCGAATCCCGGTAGGGCAGATGTTTTTATGATGAATACGAGCATTTGTACCTGAGTCATGGATGTTTGGATATATTTCTATGAATATTACTTATATATGTATGATATATGTATGTCTATCCGTTACCCTAGTATCCATAACACAAGCCTTATAGTGCTTACTTTGGGCTAGGCTAATTGGTGTGAATGTAGGAAATATTTATTATTATTATTATTATTATTGTCCTTTTCAGCATGTAATTTAAATGAATAGTGTATTAAGTATCAACATTGCACAAGTGCGAAGCCGGGGCGAGTCACTAGTATGTGATATAATGCACAAGAAATTATTAGCAACTAGCTGTTTCCCTCTCACTATTTTGTTGCAGAAATATAATAAGCCCTAACTTGTCTACTTACATGGTATTTGGAATCACATGGCAATTCTCTTTCACGTCAATACAAAATGTTGCCCTCATCACTCAAAAAGATTAAACTTTTTCTGCACTGCCGAGATATTGTGTTGCCGCATACAATAATTGGATGATATGCCTGAGGAGTGAACAGGCGCGTGCGACTTTTAAAAATTGTAAATATATAATTACAATATCCTCAGTTAAAAAAAAACTATAATTCGAACATTAATTACTGGTTTGGTTACTAGAGACTGGTTGACCTAAATCTGGTAATTTGAAGAAAATGTTTACGTTTCTTTTCAAATACAGTACCGTATAATTAACATCAAAGACTGCTGAATGTGCACTGAATGTGATTGTTACTGAACATATCAGTCTCAATGTCTAAGAGACCATGGGGAGCTGAGGTCAGCTTGACGACCTGTTTTGCTGAGCAGGAGTAAATATACCATCGAAACCAAACAGGGTTCGAATCTCGGAAGGGGCAGACGTTTGTGTGTTGAAGACGAGCATTTGTACCGGAGTCATGGGTATAGTCTCCGGCAAATAAGTTGAGCAAGTTTAGGTACATTATTCACTACTGCGCATGTCACGTGATTTCAAAATCATGATCAACTTATTTGCCGGGGACAATATTTATATATTTCTATAAATATTACATATCTATGTATCACATATATATGTCTATCCGTCACAATAGTAGCCATAACACTAGCACAGTGATAACTTTGGGCTGGGCTAAGTGGTGTGAATGTAAGAAATATTTACAATTATGTTTGCATAAAAATGCTTGTATTGCTTTGTATGTTATATAAAAATGTTCGCGATATCCTATTAAGTTCCAATTTAAAATGTTACGGAGTAATATTAATGCCAATTAAAATTTCGATAAGCGTATATTTCGATTTTAATGACGAGTTTCGTGACAGTATTAAATGTATGTACATATCGAAGATTTCAACCCACATTTCGGCGTTAGGGTGGGGACATTATTATTTCCGTGGCTAATCCGTATCATCTGCTACCGGGTAATTATTTAAAAGGGACCGCATGTAAGTCTGTGCATGCGTCGGGGTCTAATTGTTACGTCCGATAACGTATTGATTATATGGACCCTGTTTGCTTCTAAAACTATATTTTTACAATGTACTGTGTACCTAACACAGTACATTGTAAAAATACAGAACAATACAAATCACCTCAAGTGCAGTAGGGACAAACTTGTCTTTACGCAAAAACCTGGAAAAAACTACATGTGGTATTTTTTTTACATTTAAACATTTAACTGGTAATTTTAATATCTAAATAAATTATTACATAAAAGAAAAAAAATGTCTCAGCTGGGACTCGAACCCACGTTCCCCCGCTATATGGGTGACCTCTCTTTCTAGCTGACACCAGAGATAAATTGAATTTTTTTCTTGTTATAATTTCTTTATACATAATGAAGTATTTTAAAAGTACCCGAGTAAAGAGAGTATGTTTAAACAGAATTGAAAATTTTAAAATATACCTTTTGGACAAACGATTTTAAAAGTATTCTAATCTTCTTTGACGCCAATCCATACTAAAAGACAAACTGAACTAAAGAATATTTTATATAAAAAAATCTATCGACAAACACGATCCATCACTAGCCTGTCACTATTCCGCGAGATACGACACGCGTGCGCCCCCTACGTTGCTCAGTCCATAAATTACGCAGGGTGCGTAACTGTGTCCATTTCTCAAATGTATTAAACCGCAGCGATTGACTGCACCCCTGGAGTAACATGACGCATAGCTTTTGCAACAGCATGGAGGTTAACAGTGACGTGTAAAATATCGATATATCATTTTGCGAACTCCAAAAATGTTGTTTATTGTTACTATTCTTACCTGTAAAACAATTTTTATTACACTATTAACTATAAAATAAGGCGGTTGTATTCCATCAGTTGAGATGTAAACTTCAACCCAAGCGAATCGGGTTGGTTCCTTGTCGATATATTAGGGATGCGGCCCAATCGTATCATAAGCCTTTTAGCTTACCACGAGGGACGGGGATATTGATAGTGACATCATTAATATTTAAAAGAATAAAAATAAAGTCACTAATATATTTTCTTTTTTTTGCGCTCACAATGCTATATTTCTATAAGACTTAAAATATGCCTGTAAAAAACAACCACATTTCCAATCCTACCTGAGTTGTTTTTTACAGGCATATTTTAAACCTTATTATAAAGTTACAAGTCGATATAAGAACTCAAAACATAAACACTATAAAAATCAGATGAATTATTATAATAGAATTGAGCTACCGAGCCCTGTGAACACTCGTCGTCGTTGGGAGAGCATTGGACCGAATTTCCAAAAGTTGCGTGTTCGATTCCCGCCTTAGAATTCACTTATGACCCAAGTCGATGTTTTTCTAGTATTTTTCTATTATAATATATAGATAAGATAGATAAGATATAAATCATCTTTACCAAGCGCAAGTTCGAGCGTTTATGAAATACTGTTCTCATCTTTGGGACGGTTCCGCCCAATACCAGCTCCAGACGCTTGAGCATAGACGGAAGTTAGTAGGCTTATCCCTATTTTTATAGAATACATTTCGGAGAGTGCGCAGCAGAATTGCACAGCCTTGTTCCGCCGCCGTTACCAAACTTAGAAATAGGCGCCAATGGTTCCAATTTTGCGATCCGTACCGCAAAGGAGTGAAACTCTTTGCCTGAGTCTGTGTTTCCTGATCATTTTAGGGGTCTTTAAGTTACGAGTGAATAGATAACTTCTAGGCAGGCGCGTCACATCCTAGATCGCATCGTCGCTTACCCATAGGCGAGATAGTGGTCAAGCGTTTACCCATTCACGGTAAAAAAATCAATGGTGAAAACCTTTTTTACTTTTTACTTGTTTACTTATACAATAACATTTGTTTTTTGTTCTTTGAATACATTAATATGTAATTTTATTTACCAAAACTTAACGAATGTCTAACTTTTTAATAGTTTGAATAATAGTTGTATTTTTTTTATTTTAATGTTCACTATGGTGACCGTACTTATATAGTCATCTATATATATAAAACTTATATATGTACCTTATATGTAAGGGTATCAGTTACCCTAGGGTAACTATATATGGATATGAATCTAGATCCATAACACAAGCCTTACAGTGCTTACTTTTGGCTAAGCTGACTGGTGTGAATATAGAAATATTATTATTGTTACCAATACTTTTTTATATTTTCTTATCAATTGGTACACAATTCACAACAATTTACGATGCCGTATATGTACATGATTTAACTAAAATTCTAAGAGTACTATAATTATTTCACACACAAATATTTACCGTTGATAATAAACTAGGTAATTCTAAATCTATTCAGTACTATTCTGTATCTAACGAGACACCAAGTGTTGTTAAAAAACATTCTATCCATTGTTAATACTCTCCCGGGTGTTCACGATGCACCCCCTTTCAAAATATTACATTGTAATTGTAACTATAGTGCGACTGATCCCGTATCATCGTATACAAACCTAAATGGCATAAATCATGTTTTTGTCGACAAATTTTTTGGGCGTCCCTATAAAAACATGCTATTGTGGTTCTATTAATGACTTTAATTATTATAAATGAACCGTAAATATTTTGTGTGAAAACATTACTTGGATATAAAAAACAACCCTATTTATAGCTTATAATTTTCATGTTACGAAGCAGGCTCAATATTACAATAATAATTCTTACGTTCACACCACCAAGTAGCCTAGCCCAAAGTAAGCACTGTAAGTTTTGGGTTATGGATACTAGGGTAACGGATAGATATTCATATTTAATACATATGTAATATTTATAGAAATATATATATATATATATATATATATATATCCATGACTCTGGTAGAAATGCTCGTATTCATCACACAAACATCTGCCCTTTCCAGGATTTGAACCCAGGACCGTCCGTTAATTAAAATTGCCTACAGCGAGTTATTACTCAACAATACTGTAACATAACTCCTCCAGACCATAACTGTATTAATTGTAAGTACCAGTATTTAAGAGGGGAGAATACTGCCTTTTCTGAGATAAAGGCTGCTGCGGCTCAGTTCAGATACCAGTCTCACTTTTTAAGCTCACTGCATGTACCAATTACATTAATTTTGTGAAGATATTCTGTCAAAAATAAATTTATTATTAATATGACAGTATTTTTATATTTTTTATTATTTTTATTACTTGCGGTTTAAAATTTTATAAGCTTTCCACTTCATTTTAATATCTACAACCAGTTTTCAAGATCCTAATAATATTTAGAATTTAAGATGGTATAAAAATATTAGCATTATAATTAATTCAAAACACGATCTACGGATACTGAGGCCGCATCCTCCTCCGTAGACTTCTAAACCTTTCCAAGACTTCAGAAAATCAGAATTAAATAACTAGGCGATGCAGTCGCTAAGCATAAAGCTACGCTAGCACCATATATTTGAGCGGAGCGTAATACCTAAATTTTATTTTTTTTATATTTCGATGGGAATTTTTGCGAATACATTGCGTTACAATCTGGTCCTAAACCTGTTGATTCGATTCCACACAAAAAATATTAAAATCGTTTAAGAACTCGGGAAGTTATGGCGTAACAGACATTGCGCCATCGAAGCTGATCCATGGGAGCTTCACTCGCTCCGCTCCAAAAAACTTAATACTGAACCTGATTTTGGTATAATAAAGAATGAGTGAACGTAAACGTGTAAGAACTTAAATACAGTTGATTTAAAATCGAAAATAGTTTGAATTTAATATTAGAAATATATGACTATTGTGAAAACGAAGGTTGTAAATAAATCAACGGTTTCTTTATTGAGACATTTATTTTATAAAAAAATGCGCTTCGTGTTATTATAATTCCTTCTTTCTCTATTCAAGCCAATAGAAAAAGATCCATTCACATACATGCTATAACATTCAGAATTCAAGCTTTGCCATAAATGCAATTAAGCATATTTTTGTTTCAATTATTATTAAAACCGGAATGATATTATGATTTTAATTTTTGGTCCAATATTTGCGTGATTGATTTTTAACTTTTACTATTGTAAAACAAAGATGTAGCTATTACAAAAGATGAATGAAATAAATTTGCATTGAAAATACCTATAAGTTAAAAATCATATAATTCTATACTTTGTTTAAACTATTACTAATTAATTTACCAAGCGATTTTAATACTTAAGTGGTTTGATTCAAGTATAAGGTAGTTTTCATTCTAAGTAGAACTTTTTTCAGTGCAAATTTATTTCGAAAATATTCAAAAGGTTTCACTTTAAATCATCAAATATAAAATAAAAAGTATAAAAGAGAATATTTCTTCGTTTGCAATTTTAAAACATCGCTTGCATTCAGCAAAGCCAGGGTAATTTAACTATTTATATATATCTAAAAATGTTTATAGTACATAATATTAATACAGAAATTCCAGTACATAGGAAGCGACGTTACAAAACATATAACATATAAATATATATCTTATATTATAATAAATACCTACTTGAAACCAGCAGCGTAGATTTAATTCTATTACTCGGTATAAAACATTATAAACATTGATAATATTACTTATATCAAAAAGGAACAAAACATATCGTCCGTTAATAGTTAAATAATTATTACTAATTAATGAATAACTTATTGTAACATGTTTACAGTGATTTAGGGGTTTTATTCAATTGTAAACCTAAAATTAGGAGAAAATAAAAACTAGATGACTTTAAAACTCTTATGTTTTGAGAAAATGTTCTAATGATTAAACATAATGCATGATAACTAACCTAATGCAGAGACTTAAATATAAATGGAAAATATATATTTACAAAGTATCTCTTCATGTATTTACAAGCTTTACTATAAAGCGTTTTGAATACGATACAGTTATAATTATGTGATTTTACGTTTCAAATGCTCTTGTGATTACTAACATTTCAAACATACTTTAGTTGCCTACATCATGATGATCTTTTTTTAAGAAAATCTTATCTTAATAGCAATTTCAATGAAAGTTAGAATTCTAACCCAATTTTGATGTAATATGAATTTAGCAGCAGGAGATTTTGGTTTGTATCTAAAAGATAAAAATGATGACAAGATTGTTATAAGTTATGTGATAACCCAGAATATTCGTTTGACCATTTTTAACTGATATTCTGTTGTATGTATAGGCCTTGCCTAATAAAAAAAAATAACAAGAGCATAAAAAAATGAGTTTTTCTTGCATTCGAATTTAATGATAATTATATAAAAAAATATTGCAGTATGCTAACCTAAAGTTGGAATCTAAATAAATACTTCCTTTTTAATTATAATTAAATGGTCATTAAAATAACATTCTAACTCTTCTTTTCCATGTCATTCAACATTTCAAACTGTCCTTTGAATATTCCCTGGCATTTCGTTAAGTCTTTTTTGAAGTTAATATTTTCTAAGAGATTAATAATAATTAAGTAAATTGTGACATGAGCGTAGCGTTTCACCTTACTATGTTTATATACATCAACTTATCCTATACCCTCATAAAGAAGTACATACTAGAAGGCACATCTTGTACCTCTTGAAGCTGTCGTGTCAAACTTAACACAGAAGATATGATGCTTGCGTCATCAAAAAGTTTAATAACCACGACAATTATTGTAGGCTTACGATAAATAGAGAGAAACATCTCTTTTGTTAGACGGTAAATTAATAAATTCTCTTTTGGCAGTTAATACTGGTCGCGCACATCACAAATACATAAGCTTAATATTTGTCAGTTACATTCACTTATGTTCTAGTATTTTGATCTTAGTAAAAGAGTTCTTAATATCCATATGAAAACGTCGTCCTACTTTGGACTCCGAAGTTAAGAAGATAGGAAAGGAACTTAAATTTCACAAAGATATTATTCTCTCCTCACGGTCACGTAAAACACTTGAATATCGGTTCGGCTTTTACATTCTCATGTATTCCTTCGTATCTAAAATCAACCATTTATACCGCAGAGTTCTTTCCTATGATGGGACCTCCGCTGGTAGCGTATACGCGTCTTCCATCAAATTCCACTGAAGAGTTTCTTTTGATTGCATCTTCTGAAGTATCCTTGAGTGGTTCCTTTTCATCTCTGTAGACATAAAATTTATTAAAACTTTCTGAAAGATATAAATAGGGTGCACTAACTACAGTTTTATTTACAGATGCAAAAATATACAAATACATAAAGAAAGGCGATATTTAAAACGTAATTGACTAATAGGTATCAACCGAAAATTAAGTAATTAGAAATACTTTTAAACCATAAACAAACTATCGCACACCACTAAGGACCACGACTTACGTGCAAACTTTCAGCAATAAATCACTTTGAATTGTACAGTGAAATTCACGTCCAGATTCGACGAATATTTGGCTCATCGGATATTTTTATCAGAAAAATATCGGACGCAAAATTACAAGTCGCGGTCATGGCCTATATTAGTTATTAATCTTCAGTTTATCGAAAAATATTTTGGAAAAAATACCAAAAACAGTTAAATATGATATTTACAAAAATATCTTTGTTATATACATCTTATTCTCTAGACATTTTCACAACGAAGCAATTCACAGCCCAGGGCATTATTAAACAAGTAACATTGAGCAAAAAAAAAAAAAAGTACGATATTGCGATGAGCAAAATGGGTCTTACTGTGGCACACTCACAAATAATACAGCTATCAGGATATTTCTTGTAGCTATTAGCATTACACAACACAAACATTTAGAACTCAAATCGCTAGACTTTTGTATTTTTTTATAAAAAAGACAAAGCATTGAGTAATTATAAAACTTTACGACAATGGGTAAAAAGTTAATGAAAAGATTGAAAATAATTAAATAAAGTAGGAAAGGCAAGTGTTTTCTTAAATATCATAGTGGTAGTTTATGCCTAAATATGATAAAAGGACATGATAAGTGAATGTTCACTTTTGAAAAGATAAATAATTTCAACTGTGATTGGATACAATTGAACTATTGAGGGCTCTTTTAAATTTACCAAACATGTCACATATTAAAATGATTTTATTTGACATGTATAATGGTAAAACGGACCGTTTCGAAAAGTGATCCTAAGACTATGGAATACAAGTGCTCACAATGGTAAAATGTCTAAAAAAACTGGTAAAGGCTTCCAAAGACCCAAAAGCTGACATAATTCTCGTACAAAAATCAGTCGAAATTTGCAAAGAGGAAATGCCGCCTTTTCGATGAGCTACCACGGACTACACGGACCGCATTTTGGAGTTTACTCAAAAATATGAAGAGTAAAATTTAGTGATCAAATGATAGTTACGTTTTTTGTGCTCAACCTATCGTGCGCGCCTTTCACTTTTATTTTGAAGTATTGTTTCATTATAGTCTGTGCCTGTTCAAAGAGAATCATTCTCAATGAGTCAAATCCAGTCGTGCATCGAAGCTGACACTTAGGATAGGATTTTCGTTTCCGTATTCTATGTAGTTTTTCTTTTGTGTGTTGTACTTAAATAACGGAATTCAAATCAAAAAATATTATTATTATCGACTTTATAATTTTTAATAATTAAACATGTAATAAAAGAGATTGTTTTAATCGAATAATTCAGAAATTATTCATAAACTATTTATGTTAAGCAAATTCGTACTTTTATACCACCTCCAAAAATGTTCGGTGCTCTTAATGTTATATATTCATTAAAGAAAATATATAATATTGGAAGTAACGAAAAGGATATATCAACATGAACTAGTAAACTTAAAGAAGTTAATTTCTAACATCAAAATGAAAGAATAAGAAACAAGTAAACACATAAATGTTTTTATTAAACTTTAACGTTAAAACACACGCGAACTCCTGATCCGACACAAGCTTTACTTAATCGTAAAACAATTGCTCTGCATTATTCTGTCAAAAAAAATCATAATAGATGTTTAATATATGATTAATAATTAAAGTATATTTCCATAGAACATCTGGGTCGTGATAAATTACTTTAATTAGATCATTCAGACATACCCTTTTCTTTACTCGGTAAAGTCCGGATACATACAGCGATAAATTCGGTCTTTACAACAAAAACTCACACTTAAGCAGCAAATTGTACAAAAAAGCGTCAAATGCTCAAACAACAAAACAGAATTAATATTAAAATGATCTTACACTGGCGTGGTTGGAACATAGCTTATTAGGTGACCGCAAAATGGCAGCATTGGGAAAGACAAGGTTATATTGTTAGTGATGTTTGTGCAACAAGTAATATGTACATTCAATATAATTAATGCAATGACAGGTTAAAACGAAAACGATTAAGTGACAAATAAAATGCAACACAAAATAATAATGATAAACATTTTGATAAATATCGATAATATACTGTCGTAAGAGATGTTCCAGGCAATTAGAACTCACACGACAATGTAATCCTATTACGTCTTGAATCAGGAAAGATTGCGACTTTCCCTTTTATAAGATTTTTCGTTGATACCTTTTATAATCAGATTATTTTTTACGAAAGGCTTGTACAAAGCGAACTTCCACACATCAACACCGATTCTCTAACTACAACTTACAACGAACTCTTTAAAGCTGGTGTACTAAAATACAAGTCTTACGGCCATATTTACATTATGCCTTGCAAAGCTTTCTTGCTTTATTTACAGGAAGGTCAACCCCAGCGAAGTTACAAAAAGATTACCTTCCTCCTCTTGACGGGAGTTAGGTTAATTATACTTTACGTTCATCTTCATTGGTAATGAAAAGAATTGGGTATTTAATTTTGCCCTTGTTTTCCTCACAGGGGCAGTACCAGAGCATCCGCACAAACAAAGCATGCAGGCAGTCAATCTGTTTAGTGCCTTACGTCGGAGTTGGCACGAGCTTCACGGGCGGTGGCAGGGGCGCGGGAGATGGCGGCGCACGCGGCTTCGTGCTGCAATAAGGGAGCGGGAAGCGCCAACCGTACAGACTAGCGGGCAGAAACATCTCTCATCGACACTAACACTTAATACGAAGGACAAAAAAAAAGGACTCCAATACGTTAGGAAGTAAGAAAATGAATAAGAACATTTATGTCGATGATGTGCTAGTGTAATTATTAAACGTAATTTCTAGATCAACTTTCAATATAAATAATTGTTGTTACCTTCCAAGTTTTGCTTCATCGTCTTGGTGTTTTTTCGCACGTTTGCCACAGATAGTCGAAATTACACCTTGGCGCTTGAAGCAGAAAAGTATGAGATCTACTATGATCAGACATATGAAGACACCAGCAAGCGCCACTCCAATGATGGCACCACTTGATAGAAGTTGTGGCGGAGCAAATCCAGAAGTCTTCACACCTGTTGATACCATCAGAATCGTTGTATTAAAGAATTACCAAGATATATAATAAGAGCAGCAGAAACCGAATTTTCGATTACCATCGAGAGAAATTTTAAATAAATAAACAAACTGGTTCCATTTTAAACTTCTACTTTACTTGGTTTCTGCTGATCTCAAAATTGTTAGTTTTATGCATCATGTCACAGAAGCTGAAAATGTTAGATGACATGACAGTGATTGTAACAAATGCAAAGTAGCACTTGTGCATCTTGAAAGTGATTTAAAAGAAAAACGAGATTCTTAGAAGCAACAGTTCGACATTCATTACAATCTTTCAGGTGACAAGGGAGTGCTTTCAGTTCAAGAAAACGTGCACCCAATCACCAGCTTAGAGTTTATATTCAAGACAAAAAGATAATTCGAAATCCAGATATAATAGTTTTAGATAGAAAGCTCTCCGTTAAAATGAAATGGGGTTTGAATGAGAATGAAGCATTGGCACATGATGAAAATGAAAGAAATTAATGATGCACAAATCAGTATCTTAAAATCGAGAATAATCACTAATATAAAAGAAAAGTTGTCAAGATGCAAACATTCCAGGTGATGTCGGATATATAATGAACTAAAATAAATGTTCAAACCCCATCACAAAAGTTTCGGATCTATCCAAAGCAATATGGGGAACTAGGAATACAAACAATAATATGAATTTCACAACATATATCTACTGTTCCACGTTGAATGTAAATGTACCATCACCTTAGCCTGGTAAACCTAAAAGTATTACAATATATAGTATTATTCCCTACATAAAAAACGAAGCTTCTTGAAATGACTATGTTGTAATAATTCTAAGAGATCAACCAAAAACAAACATCATTTCAAGAAACAAATTTCTAAATTCGCTAAAACCTATTTTTCACTAATTGTATGAAGCTGCCAGTAACTTTCAGGGTAATCTCATCAGCCTACATTGCGTTGGCAGTTTCAACGACTAAACTGACATGCTGAAGAAAAACGATAACATCTAAATTAAGAACACTAAAGAAAATATTAAGTCATCTAACATGACCAAAATATTTGTAAAAATATAAATAATTTTGTTTCGTATTTATAAGTTAGTTAACCATGCTTGTGGTAATGTGAATAATATTTTTCTCTTAAGAGGTGTACACATAGGAACATGCAGCATATAGGGGTATTTTTATTAGTACATTCCTAAGGATATGCAGGTAGGGCATTAATGTATACAGTATATTAATATAAAATATATTTACCCAAATCTCAGACAGGGCGACAAACACTTTGAAACGAGCAACATTTAGAGGACTAATGGGTTTGTCTCTTGATTAGCATCTTGACAGCTTTCTTTTTGGGGCTCACATGTTATTTATTATTCACTCATGGGTAATTAGGTCACTTTTACTCATACAAATTATTATTAAAATTGGAGAGGTAGGGATACATTCCAAACAAAATGAAATATTCTTTTTGGTTATAAAAAGTTTTTGAATGATGTTATAGTTAATATATTAAGTCAAGAATATTTCATCTTAAAATAAGTTTCATAAATACGATATGTTTTTGAAACATTTATTACTTTTCACATTGGTCAATTTTATCTTCATCTAAAACAGATCACATTTGGAATTCAGCTGTAGTAGAATTCAAAGGTTATGCTAACTACCTTTAATTTGTTATTCAACCCCGCATCTTATTATATAAAATCGTATTTCACATGTCATGTCTTACAAATGTTTAGCTGGACGACTTCTCCATGAGATTATATCCTAATACTTAAATCTACTATCAAAAGTTCAAAATAGGCATCAAAAACTCTTACACGATGTTTAAAATCTTATACAATTCACTATGAATTTTAACCTTACATACTTTTATTTTGGCCTATCTTATTTCGTATTTATTACTTTGGCAGTGTTAATTTATTAGCAGAGGAACTACCTAAGTCAAACTTTTAATTTCACTTCAAATAAACGTAAAGTTTTAATAAATTATATAGTATTATCTCAAAAAACATTATTGACTATTGACCATCCAGAAATATTGAATAATCCTCTAGTCCTTTACAAAAGTTCTTTAACCGACATATTTTTGAAATAATGTTTTAATAACACAAACTGATTTTGTATAATTATTTACACATCAACAAATTATTTTATCACAACAAGTATTCTCCTAAATAACAACAGTCGTCTTTAGACTAAGTAATAAAGTCATATTTAATTTCCTTTTCTCTGTACACTGTTGCTTATATTAAAAGATACATTATTAATAATACAGCAGTAAAAATTTCGACGTTATTGTGAGCCCTTTTGAATATTCGTGAACTTCCATTTGGGTTACCTAGAAAATTTATTTAAAGTAAATACACATAATACTTATTATAGTAATAGCATTGAAGAAAAATTAACTCAAAGGAATATGAAACAATAAAAAAACTCACCGTTTCTGATAATAAATTAACACCAACCAAAGATCGTCAATATTAAAAATTAACATTTGAAAAATTAAAGCGCAACTATGAAACTTAAATCGTAAAATAATCAATTATAATACTACTGAGAATAATTCAAGTAAAATCTATTAACATACTGCTAAATTAATAAATAAAAAAATTAAATTAAATTATTTGTACATACTATTCAATACATATTATATGAGATACATCAGTCTGCATATAACTCAAAGGCAAGATTGTACAAATGAACTTTTATCCAGAAAAAAATTGTACCTGTTTACAGACCAAATAAGTAATATTAAAATGTACTTACGCAAAAAAAGACAATTAAATTATACAAAAGAAAATTGTAGACCACTTAAACAATTGAAAATGCTATGAGCACAAACACAAATCATATACACACATTTCACAAAAGGAAACAAAAAACGATTGGTACTATGAAGCTTAGTATGAGTGAGAGTTTGTTGGAAGAGGAAGGATATAATGGGTATGGGGCAGTATAAACATCATAGAAGCCAGCCCTAAGTGGGACTTCGTTACTCTCTTGATTGTACTCACCGAGAGCAGTTTGAACGTAAAGCTGTGCTGGTAGGGAATAGCCGAGAATGTTGTGAGCACGGACTTGCATTCGGTAACGCGTGTCCGGTTGGAGACCCCTCACTTCGTACGTTATCGTCTCGGAAGTTTTAAGCTCTTCTATCTGACATTGAGATTCTGCTGATACTCTCCACTCTCCACTGACTTTCAATACCTGATAAAATATCAGAAAAGAATCATTTAGGTACCTTCATGAATCAGTACAGTTATGTCAACCTATAAAGACATTAAAAAAAAGCCATTTGTATCGTAATTTTGATGTAAATGTAACAATTTTAGATTTGAAATCCTTAATATTAGAATATCATAATGGGAAAAATCACAATTTAGTTCAATTGTGATTTGGATGCCGTTTGCTCTTTCAACATCATTTTTCAGTTTCCCTAATAGTGATCCCGCAAGTCAGCAATGAGTACTAAAAGTGTTTCTGTTTGAGTGATTTTAATACGAATGAAATATGAACGTAAATGTTTGAACATTTATACGTGTTGTATTTGTTTTGACGAAATATTTTTTAAACTGGAGAAAATTAAACATATATTGATGGAATGAAATTTATTTTTAACTTACCGGACAGTAATTGATTTCATACAGATCAATGGGCTCGCCGTTGTGGGCAGGTATTTTCCACCTGAGCTCATATCTATCTGCGTATTTACCATGTAAAAGTGATTCTGAGCTGATCTCTTCTCTCCACTTGGGTTGTTCTGGGACAGACCTTATTAAACAAAATATGTTAAATTGTAAGAATTACTCGACAGTATCTCTTTCAAGTGTGTATTCACTGCTTTTAAAAATATATGTTATAGTAGCTGACCCAGCCACGCGTTTCTGAGTTACACATAAAACCTATTCTATGTACTAAGTTGAAACAAATCCAGCAAAATGATAAAAATCGATTGAGTAGTTCATCGCGGTCAAACACTGTGACAGGGAAATGTTATATATAAAGATTACAAACTATGCAAATGCTCATGAGAAATGGGTTTCAAGAACGTAGATTAGTGTATCAAAACTAAATCGAGTCAGCCGCAGTTTAAAATACCAAATAATGGTTGACAATTGTTGAACTAAATTGGAGTTTGATTGCTGGTCGTTACCTCCTAGGCATGAGGATCGTAATTGGGGCGCCCCAAGCCCCGACGCCGACCTGGTTCACAGCTGCAAATCTGAAGTCGTAGGTGAACATCGGTTGTAGATTCTCGACGATATACGGCGAGTTGACCGACCATGTTCTGTTTAATGCGAGATTCCAATCGAAATTTCCGTTTTCTTTATACTGTGTTGTATAGGCAAGAATTGGTGGTCCCATGTCTTCTGCTGGACCGACAATATTGAATGACACTGAGGTTGCAGTTGTGACGTCTTTTAGAGCCTATAACAATGTAAGTTCATGTGTTAATTTATCATTTTATAAAGACTAGATTTTTTTTCGATGATATTATTTTATAGTGGGTACAAACAACTACAGCTTATTTTAAATATTTCTGATAAGAAATATTTTTAGTCAACGACACGTAACACAATTAAGGAAAACAAGAAATAGATTTTGAGTTACTAACAAAGCTCTTCGACTTATTATTTTTTATTTATTATATTACATCAAAAATATTTTAAAATTACATTTTTATAAAATTTCATAATTTTTACATTTTTACTCATTTTTACATCAACTCATAGGTAAACATCACTTTCTTTAAAACTAAGAGAGTTATGATTTGACTTTGAAAAAAATCATGACTTTTATCAATAATTTTTAATCTTAAATTCACTCATATAGTATTTCTTATTCGTTTTAGATAAATTATAATTAGGTGTGTTACCTGCACCACAGTCCCGGGTGGGAAGGCTTCTCTTAATTGAACAGTATGTTCGGCTTCACCGAGCGTATTTGTAGCGATACATTTATAATTGCCGTAGAGCTGACGGTCGGTGGGAATAACTGTAACGTAGCTAATTGGTCCAGAACCAAATATCTTAACATGTCCCGTTTCAAGTAAATCGAATTCTTGGAACCTATAATAACAGAAATACAGTAGTACATATCACATAAAAACACCAAGCAATTACGTATTTTCTAATGACCTAGCTGTTTGGCTGAGTACTTACTTCCATTTAATTGTGGCATTAGGTATGCTTTCTGCTATACAACTGATATTGACAGGCTGGCCGTTCCAACTCCAAATTGGAGACGTAGGCATGTGTGCAAATGATGGCCTAAACTGAACTGTCAAATGACCATTCTTTCTTGCTTCTCCACCTGACACAAAACATACATGTATAATACTGTATAATTTATATAATCCTAATATATTTTATGGTACACCAAAAACAAATAAACAGTACAACAAAGTATTAAAACAAAAACGACATACATATACTTCAATGAGAATAATTATTGCTTAAACCGATAGCTATGAATGGAGATAGATATCGTGTATGTAAGGGGCGGTTTGGCTTAGTCCATATTTAAATTTCTCATGAAAAAAATTTGACTATTTCGAAACAAAATGCGTCTCCTTACCATCGTTTTCAGCAAAGCATTCGTAGAGACCATCATCGGTGCGATTAAGATTTGTAATAGTTATAACAGCGCTCGATTGCATTTGATCGCCGGTTTGTCTTTCAGACGTTTCCACAGTAATCCTAATAAAATATCAATAAATTCAAATATTATTTACTGATATGAACACTCGTAAGTTTACAAATGGTAATGGAAATGTATCTTACCGGCTGTTATCATTAGATCCCGTTAAAAATCGCTCAGGATTGCTTAATTTTCTGAAACTAATACGTGGAGCTGGTCTCCCTGTAGCTTTACATTCCAATCTTCCTTCCCCTCTCTCTGGAGCGGTTGTATTATAAAGTTCGAAAATCCTCGGTGGTACAAGAACCTCGACTTCAATTTCGGTTTCATTCTGTCCAGCTTTATTGACAGCGCTACAAATATATTTGCCATAGTCGCCGGCTTCAACTCGATCAAATGTAAGCAAACCTGTATTTTCGTTGACACTGAATCGCGAGGTTGTTGCTAGATTCTAAAAAGTAAACAAAATATAACCATTGAATTTTCAATAATCACAACGTTTTAAAATATTGCTAATATTAATTGTTTCATATTCTTAACTTACCTCCCTGGTAGAAGCTTTTATCCAAGCATAAGTTGGAGGTGGCTTGCCTTGAGCTTTGCAAGTTATAGCAGCTGATTCGCCCTCTTTGATTTCAACCCTAGTTTCCCGTTCTTCCATTTCTGGCGCTGTATATACCTATACATAATTTTATTGGTATGTTATAGCATATTTTAGTTAAATCAAGTAGTATTTCATTGATACAGATATCCTTTTTAAATAATACTTACTTCAAGTTTAATATTTCTCTCAGCCAGTTCACCCGTTGGAATGACTACAGCTCGACAAGTATAAGTTCCGTCATCACTTTCTTGAACGTTTTTAATCATCAATCCATTGGCGTGGATTACATATCTATCACCAGTTAAAATCTAGAAGCAAAAAAATCAATTTCAAATCAAATGTCATTTGATAGACGATTTCAAATAAAGTGTTTTCTGGATTTGAACTCAATCCAATGTAATATGATAGTTACCGGTGTCCCTTCTTTGAACCAATCAACTGATGGTGCTGGTTCAGCTGTTACTTCACACATGACTTTAAAATCTTTTCCTTTAGTTGCATATTGATTTTCATTGGCGTTTGTCCACGTAATGGCGACTGCAATATAAAAGTAAGTCAGTATTTCACTAGATTTGTTAGAATCATTAAGTACATTTTAGTAAGATAGAAATAATAAGTGATAACATTTTTCTTAGAACAGTTTTCTCTAATTTAATTTATTGGTATAAGAGTAAATTATAATCAACTATATTATTGCAAAAGATTTCATGTCTTTAAAATTCTTACCAAAAGTTTCCAAAAGAACGCTGGCACTAAGAGGCATATTGGTGTAAGCAGCAACGCATGTGTAATTTCCAGCCATAGCAGGCGTAATCGAGGAGATGTAGAGCAATTGAGATTGTTTTGTCGGCATCAATTCAGTATAGATCTCTGGCCGAGTGCCCGAACTCCTATAAAAAATAAGCCAAGTCATTCACGAGCTCAAACCACTTTTTATCCTTTGGTACATTTCAGAAGTAATAAATCAATAATTTTGTATACCTATAAATATTCAAATTCATTGTTTTCGCTCCAGATGCAAAAGCTAAAATACAATATTGTTTTTTATTTCTATTTGATACAAAAAAAATATACAAGATTCTATTCTTTAAATCAAAACATCATCATCATTCATGATTTTTAACATTTTTGTGTAGATAGACGTGTTGTTGACTGTACTTTGGTTTTCGTGAATTGTCATTGTTAATAGTCATTATAAATTTACTTAGTATATCATATTGGAATTGGATTAGCTGATATTATGGAGGTTAAGTAACTTTCGTAAGAAACGGTCTTCGGATGACTGACCAAAAATTCGTTATCTTGCACTTTTACATGTTCTTAAGCGTGATTTAGTAGGCAGGTGAAGCTATTGATCTTGAATATATTTGCAGTCATAATGTTGACACCAATCCTTGTATCCTCTAGCTTTGAGATAATATGCTATGATGATGATGTAAGAAAATTTTGGATGTTTTTAGAAAATACAGATCGGACTGGCACTTCGCCGCTGATAGAAACAAATTTATATCTTTTTTAAGTGTTTATAAGGAAATGAAAATTTGCCGGAACACGGGAAACGGATGAGCGCTCCGTTCAGTTCGAAGAAGAAAAAAAGAAAGTTTCGAAGAAAAATATAATGATATTATTTGTAAAGGAAACTACGCTTGATGCAAAAATATGATATCGAAAATATAACTTTTTAACTTTCTTATTTTTTTAAGGTTAAAATCTTTGACTAGTTATTATAAAGGAGAGTAAAAAGTTATTTATTAGCACAAAATTTGAAAATAATAGTGTGATACTGCTTCCCAAAAAGTAATGGGAAACAGGCATTAAAGATTATTATTGAATTACATTTCTTATTCAATAAAATCTTCTCAATTACGGATATTAAGCAATTTTACAAGAGTTGATCATCTGATAAACGAAAAACTTATTGCCAACGAGCTTTTCCGTGCTACGGAAATTATTTAAAAAATTATGATTATTCTTATATAAAATACTAGCGGCCCGTCCCGGCTTCGCACAGGTGGACAAAATTCTTTAAATTTTTCTAGCATTAATTATAGCCTATGTTACTCAGCGTGAATGTAGCTGTCCAATGGTGAAATAATTTTTTAAATCGGTTAAGTAGTTTTTGAGTTTATTCATTGCAAACATACAAAAATACAAATCTTTCCTCTTTATAATATTAGTGTATATATATATATATATAGATACTTATGAAATTTAAATTTTAAATTAAACCAAATTAATATTTAAAAAAATATATAGTACATTTAAATTATTTTTAACTCTTATAATTATTGCATTTACAGGTTTAAAACCTAAGTTTAATATCTGTCATATATTTAGTTAATACAATGTTAGTGTTGCTTAAATAAATAAACATTAAATATTATTTTTTATAAGAACAAACAACCTTTGTAGAATAGCAATAAAAACTTGAATTTAATTAAAGAAACAATAATCTTAGCTGCATATGCATCCAGTACGCCCAAAAAGTCAACGCATTGCAGCTTTAGAATTGACGTAACTGTAAACACCATACCATTGAAAAAATGCATTTAAAATATATCGTCAATCACTTTTTTTGAATGAATTTAATTTTAAATTAAAACAATTCTTGGTGATATTTACTTTGATATTACAATTATTTAAATTACTGGACACCTATTGTAAGATCATTGTTCCTTTGAAATATAAATATATATTAATATAAGAAAGTTGTTGTTGCTGCCGTTATTTTGTTTTTTAGTATTTGGTATTATAGTTCAGTCAGTTTCTCTATTTTTTGTTCTTACGTCATTGTAATTTTAAAGGTGCGACTTGCACCGCGTTGGTCTTTTATTCAACGGTATATTCCTCCACATAGATATACTGCCCTATCAGTTGAGACTTAAATAGACTTTTAATGATAAGATCCAATTGAAAAGGATAGTTTAATAACTTACGCAGCATCATTGATGACCATTCCTTTCGGGTCCTTCCACTGGTGTTGCGTGACGAGGGCAGGGTCAGGGGCATCCGCTTGACAGGTTAGCACTACAGACTTCCCCACTGCGACAGTCTGGTGCTTTTGGTTCGGGAATATCCTCAGGGTTTGCGACGAACATCCTGAGAACAAAAATACGTATGATAAGACTTCAGTTTGTTTTCTCTTTTATATAATTTAGGTGTTTTTGCCTTACCACTTGGATCTATTCGTATTTTTTTGTTTTTTTTTTGTATTATGGTATTCAGATACAACGATGGTGCCACAATGCCCAGACCCGTAACAATATAGAACAATTTGTTTTCCACTTGTCCCGGCCGGGGTTAGAACCTAGGACCTCGTAGTAACGGTACGCGAGTCACTCGATCACGAAGGTATGATCACTAATTACTATGATTGAGTATATACGTAGTTCCGAATAATTTTAACTTATAGTGAATCATATTGTCTGAGAAATCCAATTTGTTACAGTTTATGTGATTTTGGACTGTAATTAAAATAACAACAAATACAATATATTCTTTTAATAAAATAATTGAAATTGAAACAATTCTTAGGATGAAAGATAATGAAAATGAAAATAACTTTACTCAAATGCACTTAAAAATAAGTAGTTTTGAATCGTCCAACATTTTTACCTACCACCCATTCAGGACGTCTTTTTTACTGACAAGAAGAACGGGTGCAAGAAACTCGTCAGCTTTAACAGAAGTAACGACATTTACAATATAATACGTCGTCACCATACACAATCCACAAAAAAAAACAACAAAATTATTTTGGTATGACAATACTAATAGTGTTATGATATCATTATTTCGTTGATTACAACAAAGTCAACAAGTATCTGTACTTAAAGTAAGGTATCCCTGAACATTGCAATAAGATACAGGGAATCTCGCAATTAACATTCTCGCAATTTAAGGTAATAAACTAAAACTATGGGAACTAATATTACTATTTCCTATTATGAAATAATTACTATTAATATAGGCGCATAGTTATTATCATAAACCTATTATTTGAAACACATAATTAATTTCATTTAGAACCTAAAGCTCAGAGGACCGAGTGTGTGGACCTATTAAAACTTTTTAGAAATATTAACTTTGTTTTCGCGTTTAAATTAATATTTGTACGATGGACCCTAACTCTATGAAAATATGGTTCTAATTAAAAATATTTACTCAAACGCGATAGTAACATTTACATATGTTACAACTTACATTCAGGTCTCAGATCTTTAATTAAGTTCCCTCAGTGTATACAGAAACCAAAAGAAACTCTTATTAATTAAGACAAATTTCTGTAGTTTCTGCTTACTTCTTTCATTGTAATTAAATATTAATAGAATATTATATTGTCATGTCTTTGTTTCACGTTGTCTCTTTCATGACTCTACAAATTTGTTGTAGCATAAAAAATATTTTGAAATTCTAACGTTATTATTGGATTTCATCTGAAACTAGCTTCTGCCCGCGACTTCGTTCGCGTGGAATAGTTACTTGGTGGGCAAACACTAACTTTAACCTGCGACTTCGTTTACGTGGAAGGTGAAATGTTATTTAAAAACTGCGTTATCACCTAAGATATTCATTGAAATATTCAATTATGTAAAGGGCGATTTTTTTTAAATTAAATACTTGTGATGAATAACGTATTTATTTGTATCATGTTTATTAAAACACCTTCGCAAATAATGCATTATTTTAGAACAAATTTGGTTAGCATAAAAAAGGTGATAGTGAGCCAACTTTAAAAGATAGACATTTGCTGTCGCGGACTTTTTTTAGAACTTTTAAAGGGAAACAATCTGTCATACATGAATTTTTCCGAAACTAACTGTTTACGCAACGCACGCAGCGGAAAGTTTTTAAAAGGAAAAACCCCCCAATTTTGAACCATTCTTCATTGGTGCCGCTTCTATTGATCTTAGCGTAATCCTATAGCCTTTCACGATAAATAGGATATCTAACATTGAAAGAATTATTCAAATCAAACCAGTAGTTCCTGAGATTAGCGCGTGCAAACAAACAAACTCTTCAGCTTTACAATATTAGTAAGTATAGATGAAATATTTTTCATTAGTGCTCCGCTCCTGTTGATCTTAGCGTAATTATATATATCCTATAGCCTTTCTCGATAAATGGGCTATCTAACACTGAAAGAATTATTCAAATCGGACCAGTTGTTCCTGAGATTAGCGCGATCAAACAAACAAACTCTTCAGCTTTATTAGTATAGATATATAGCAATATTAGTATAGATTTTTTATTTGTCTTTAAAACTCTATAAATAGCGTTATAAAATAGTTTAAAAATTAAATGCTGTATGACATAATTATGACAAGATCGTATGTCTTCTTTATATAAAAGAATCTAAATTAAATAAAAGTATAAAAAATAATATGTGGCTCTTATTTTCAAGATTTCATAAAAGAATCTAAATTAAATAAAAGTATAAAAAATAATATGTGGCTATTATTTTCAAGATTTTATATCATGTACTTTAAATTATGAAATTGAACTTTGATTTTTTAAACGATTGATTGAGTTTTGGAAATGCTTTGATTTATATAATGGAATAGAGTTGTTTACCAAATTACTAATAAAGATATATAAACGAATATACTTGTATCGTAGATGTCGCCTTTCCATTATTATTATTCGTTGTATGTAATAAAAATATACAATTAATATACTGTTTCGTCGACTTTGCCTTTTATATTATTAGTTGTTTGTATCATTATTTAATTAGTATTATTCGTATATTAGACGCCCTTTTTCCTTTATTATCTGTACCTGATTCTATGGTATCTATGGTAAATGAATCCAATAATAATTTAAGAACGCGTTTTTTATCTTTTTTTTAAAAACTTTTATCTTTTTAATGAACATACACTTGAGTGGGTACTTGAAGTTGATGGCATTTTAAACCAGTAAACAGCGGCAATTACTTCAAAGTTCGTCGTTTCCAGGAGCAGGGATTCTCGAATATTTACTATCGCGTGCGTGAGTAGTGTCTTTAATGCTGTATATAGAAAAAATGCTATCGCCACTGTACACATGTGCAACTCTATCTCAAGTACGCGGGTCTTATTCATGGGAGCACGTCTCGTTATTGCAGGGGTTTTCAAGCTACCTTATGCGCGGCTTATTTTGCTTAGGAATAACCTTATTATTTATTTTCCGGGTTGTCTTTAATAAAGTAGAAAAGATATTTATGGTTTATTAAATGTTCAATATATTAAATAAAGAACTTTGTAGGAATTTAATTAATACTTTATAAACCCGATAAGCGATAGAAAATCGATATAAATAAATGAAATTTTAGTAATTTTTTATTTAAAAATTACACTTATTTACTAAATGCATATGGCAATATACATATACTTATGCAGTAGTATTTTTTCCATTTTCGTCTGTTTTTTCAGCGTATCTCCGAAACGACTGATTATAAAGTCAAAGTTATGAAAATACCCAGTTTGACTGGAAGGCAGCTGATGTTATAAGAAGTAACGCAGCCTCTTTGATATATAAAATAAACATTAGAGGTTTAAGCCAAAAAATAAATCTCATGAAATAGTGAACAAATCCGATTCAAAGGGGGAAGTTGAAGATCCAACATAAACCCGGTTTTGTAGAAAATATCATCGTCTGATTGATCGATTGGTGACTTTAGTGATCGTTAATGATGTTCTTACATCTTATAGTTATTACTTATCTATAGTAGTAACGCAAGAAAAAACGTAACAGTCATATTTCTTTTTGTTTTTATTTTGTTATTCTTAAAATTGTTTTGGCTATTTTTCTTACAAATTTTGCTTTGACCCATATGCGACACTCCAATCGCTTCAAGGCATTCCTATCCTTAAATCCTTACAAATACTAGTAGTGTGACATCCCGCAATACATATATTCATAAGATTTCCACAAATAAACAAGTTAGTTCAAATCCCCTCATAAAAAATACATTTCCGAAGAGTTACACAACTTACTATGCAATTGTTTGATGTACGTACAAGTTAAATCCCTTTGTAAGGACATAGAATTTTTTATGACTACCCTAGTATTCGGTGCACGTAGGAGTTGCCTCCTACTCTGCTCTAAAGTTTTTCATCTTGAAAACGCATCTGGGTACAATTTTATATGCTTTTTTTTGTGAAAAATGAGATTACATATTAAGTTTAGTGGCTTAAGTTTTCTTGTTTCTTGGCAAGTATATAACAGAAGAAGGAATGAAAAATTTTCATTACAAGAAAAATATTTGATAAAGTTATAAGTGAGAACACGTGGCTACAGACCTTCACCATTCATTATAATTCACCAAGCGGGCTTAGTATAGATTGACTAACGACCACCCCAATTGATCCTGGGTGGGTCCAGGTTGATCCTAGTTAAGCATTTGAATGCTTCGTGTCATCCAAATGAAAAAGGAGTTTGGTAATGTTTTATTGGTCATTCATCCGATGCCCAGCTTTTGCAAAAGTTGCTTAACTACAGTAATTGAAGACTAAATACTAAACTTAAGGGGAGCAACCATAGTCTTGCTAACATTATTAGGCGTTATACTCGTATGCCAATCATAATTTAGTATTTAACCCTCTGCGACTGACGTGCAAAACTTTTACAATTGTACCCACGTGGTGGTCCACGAGTCACTATTTCGACAGCAAATATGTTTATATAATCAGATTCTTTTTCTCTTATTTATTATATTTAGGAGTAACTGTTTCAAAATTTTATAAACTTTTTAAAGTGCGGGTAGTTGTTGTTCAGCGTTGTCGCTTCCAGGGGTTGAGGCTAGAGCTATCTCTCACCCAAGAGCGATAACGAGAAAAGAAAATAAAGAGATAGAAAGAAAGAGTGACAGTGATAATAGGAAAGAAAGAGAGGAGAAAGTGAATATATATAATCAGATTAGGCAGACTTGTTTCTATGTATTAGATTATCAGCCTTTCTAATGTTAAATGAACTTGTTATAAATAGAATTTTATATTTCGCGATGTCTGTTGGACTACCACGTCAGTCGCAGAGGGTTAAAAAAGTACTAGAAATTTATTGTTTCGTCCCCACAATAGGCCAAACCAATTTAAGACGTGTAGCTAACGATTGTGCCAAACTGTTTTCAGGTCAACTGTTTGTGTGCAAACTATAAAAGAGGTACAAAATTAGATATCAAATATGTACCCAAGAAATCACGGTTTTTTAATAGTTTATAGACCAGTGATAATAACATATTTTATCTAAATAACTCACAGTTCTCGAGAATAAATAACAAAACGGATTTATAAAACCTCCTAAAAAGTGTCTTAACATTAACAAAAATGAAATAATGGAATATTTACAGCTAAAAACGTAAGTCTATCCATCTAAAATACTTTTAAAGAAAAACCTGTAATAATTTCTACCGTCCGTTTAAAACTCCAACGAAGCATATTAAGGTAAATCTGTTTTGATTTACAGTATGAAGTTATGATGAAAATAAATTCTCTGCGGAATAGCGCACGTTATGGATTCCCATATAATAAAAGTAGGTTTCAGGATCTCCTATGCAAATTGACTGGGGGAGTTTGTATTGAAATCCCATAGGAAAACCTGTCCCAGAACTTCACCAAAAATTTCATTCAGTTAGTTGTGCGATATTGATTTTGGTGGTTTTACGTTATCGATCATTATACCACAGAACATTTGTGTAGTTGACATCTCATTAAATATTATCCGTTATAAAAGCTTATTTCAGAGTCAATTTTATTTATAAGTTGCCATCAGATCTCTTATAAGTACCGCTAGCAAGAAATAAGCTTAAAAATTGTTTGTTGCGCTGCCTTATGAAAAATAACTTCGACTCTTTAAAATAATATCTTGACTACAAGTGAGATGAGATATGTCGACGATATATTTTTAGGAATCGGATAATAATACAATTATTATATACTTATTAGTAAAATCCCATTTGTACGTTTATTAATATGTTATAATTTGACACTGTAATTTAAATAAAAACTTTTTTACGGTTTTTTGCGCATAATTGATCCTATCGTTTCGACTCCTTTACAGGAGCCGGGGTACCCTTTATCCGGCGAAATTTTGTCGCGCAACTAATCAAAAGGCATAAATTGACATTCATTGCAGGTTAGGTTAGGCATTTTTTAATTTTACCAGCCAGCAAGCTATTTCAAATTATACCAAATGATTAGTTAAATTATTATAATAGAAAAATACTAGAAAAATTCGACTCGGTCACAAGTGAATTCTCAGAATTCGAGTCGATTTTTTCTAGTATTTTTCTATTATAATAATTTATCTTATAAGATCGCATTGAAAATGCATAAAAAATACATAAAACTAAATGATTAGTTATAAAATTAGTAATATTAAAAGGTAGACCCACAGGAGCCGTGATCACAGGATAACTAAGGCCGTAAAAAAGTGTAAGAACTAAATACTGTTATTAAATTAAAATTATAAATACTTTAAGCAGAATGCCGAACCACACACACACACACACACAAAGTATCCAAATTAACATCCGTCTCAATATAGCACTCTGTATAGACCAAAAAAAATAATTTCATTACATTTAATTTACCAAGTACGTTATGCGATATTGTATGGAATATTTATTCTCATTAAAAGTAACTTAATGGTTAATAAAATGATGTAGAGATACTGCGACTGTTAATATACCAGGAATACTCTATTAAATTTCGTGAAAATATTCCAGATTAATGATCTGACAATTATAAGTTCAGTTAATTATAACTAAAGTTTGTTTAGGAGTTGTAAGTTGTGTTTTAAAATAAAATTTAAATAAATAAAAATAATGCTCGTTGACGTTAAAAAAATTGTATTCGGAGTTCGTGGGTCGTAAAAAGGGTAATGGTGCTTTTATTTTAAAACTTTTTTTATTCTTCCCCAATATATTAATTAAAACTTACTATTTATAATATCCCACAACAGTAAACTCAATTTTCATTGAGATCATTCAATATTATATAATAAAAAAAAAATTCGCTTAATTATGAATTTTTGACATCTTTTTTTTTAACCAACAATGCACCGAATACCTTATAAATATTCCAGTTCGTCGTAGTAAGCTAAACGCTTGTGTTACAAATGGGTCAAAGTCCGCAGTACATCGGCGGGGTTAGAACTCGGTCCGCCTGGTTCAAAGATGACATGTCAAATTCTCAACCGATACGCTACAGCGCCTTTCTTATGCTAATAACATATCAATCATGGTGTAGGCAAGATCTTCTGTATTGTAAAAAGTAAGGGTTATCTATTCACAGCTTTGAATATCGAGTGTATTATAGAAAATGAAGAACTAGCAGATCTCCCAAACAACGTATACAAAATATATCCTTCAAGGCTATGTCTGGAATAACGTATTTTTAGTTTTGCAGAATATCGTTTACATAAAAACTCAACCTACAAAATAGCCCTTTATAATATTAACATTATGATATCAGATATGAATATTGAGATTTTTTTTTATTCGACTATTTTTTATTGCAAGAAATACAGCAAAAGGCGAACCTTATGCCGTGCGGAAGTCTATACCAGTTTGGATGTATAAGAGAACGAGGAACGCAATAAAACAAAAAAAATCGAATTGATTTAAAAATATCGTTGTCTTATTGTAAGAATGCACTAAGTGAACCAAAATTATAAAAACTCACATATATCCAGTTCTATTCGTTTTACTCTAAGATAAAAACTGTGAAGATAAACAGTATAATCATATTTATATTGAATTAATAAGTTTTTCGAGTCAGCTTAGCAAAATATCAAGAGTAAACTTCCATTTCACTTATGTGTTAAAATGAAGTAATAAGGCGCGTCTTGTACGATCTAATCCCAAAGGTGCTATTCACAAAATAAGTATGCACCTAACTACACCTGCGTATTACGTAAACATTGCATCAAAAGCTTACCATGAATTTTACAGTCTGTACCTTGAGGCATCACCAAAATTTCATCAACTACAAGCGAGGGGAGACTGGGCAAATCCGCGAACGAGGGGCAAAGTGAAATAAGCGAGCGGTGGGATTAAAGGGTTTGTGGAAAATTTGTATGTTCCATAACGGTCCCCACTCAGTTTTGTATTACCAATTATGTACGTTTAATTCGCAGGAAGGCGCTTTTGATAGTGAATTGTGGTATTCATTAATAATAGGAGTAATAGAAGAATGATTAATAGTTTGCCAGTAAATAATTATTACAATTATGTTAATTATAAATACGGAGTGTTTCGGAATTTTTACCCTATAGTTTTAACCTAGTTGTAAAAAGTATTCTGTACACTTTTAAGTTTGAATTAGCTCTTAAACAAATGTATGATAAAATAATTCAGTATAGTTTCATCTTTTGAGGTCCTTACATTGGAATCGGTTTTGGAAATAAATCGTTGTATAAGCATAAAGTACAAGTATATGTCTCCTAATTATTTGTGTTCATTATGTATTTTATAGGTTATTTATTATATTATCTATAATATAAGCTTTAATTAAATAATTAAGTATTCTTACACTTTTATATAGAAATTTCACAAACGCACTATTAATATTTATGTTATCTTCTCGTGAGAAACTAAATGCCTGTATCACGAAGTCACGAGTGGGTCCAAATCCGTAGTACATCGGTGTACTTCACATTTTTTTTACTATAATTAAAATATAATATATTATAATAATATAATAACAGTTAATGGTATTTATTTAGTTTATTATATCGCCATTTCTCTTTTACCACAAAGTATCGTGTACGTTTACCTTGTATACCAGTACCTTGAGATACACCAATACAGGAATTTATTATTTTTTAAATTATAAATTTAGTTATATTTTCTTCATAAGTTGGTACTTCATTTTTCTTGTAACGATAACACCAATGTACTTACACACTGAAAGATAGTAGTTCAATTTAATGTTAAACATTCACCTTTGACTTTTTTACAATACGCAAATAGAAAGATGGCGTGAAACGAACCGCGACCGTTTCAGGTCGACTGAGCACGTCTTGAATATCTGCCCTGTGCCCATTTCCCATTGGATTTCAACCTTGAGACCGCATGACTGATGGTGCAACCCTTGTAACAAGTCTTGCTTGACAAAGATGCATTATTTGTCGTCCTCAACGAATCGAATTGAGTTTCACTCTTGTTATTTACACACGATAAAATAATTCTAAGCTTTAACACGTTTTAAACAATCGATTGTTTTCAATCTGTTTCTGTTATAGAAAACAATCTATTAACTTTTAGAAAATAGAGCGGATCTTTAAAAGTAAAGAAATTATTCGTTTTTCCACATATGCTATATTTTATTTTTACATGGCGAGGTTGGGATAGACCAATTTATTTTACAAAATGGCTAAAAATTAAGTTCTTCCGTTGACATAATGTTAAAAGTAAGTGGTGTCTAAATATTAAGTATGAACTAACTGCTATCAATATTGCTATTTCTGTTACCTGCATCAAATGGCGGTATAAAATATCAGTTTGTTTTAAAATGATCGAACAAGAATGTCTTGTGAAATTGAATGAATGAAACAAAATATAAAATCATTTACCTATAATGTCTTTATTTAATTTCAAATTAAAAACACAAGGTTTAGGTTGAGCCTAAGCGTATCCCTTGTCCAAATACATCGGAGTAAAACACAGTCAAAGCATCTGAGACTCGAGAAGACACATACAGGGGTATTGTGATTAATCGCTTAAGCATTATTTCCTAATTAAGCCCACTTTCCCCTCAATGCGGATTCAACGCCCCGGGGAACGAAGGCAAACTTGAAATAAATACAAATGTACTGACTACAACGTAGAAAGGAAATTCGAAAATCTGTTGAGTTAACGCTTTGAACTCGAATTACAGTGTAAAAACGGATGACGGAAGAGAGGTATGCAGTTTTAAGGAAACCTGAGAGCAACTTGTTCTGTAAACAAAGGAATGGAATTGTTTGATTAGTTTTCAGAACTATTAAGCTATTCCTTTTATTGAGCACCAAGGAAACTTTTCCAAGAATTCTGGAATGGCTGGAGAGAACAAAGGATATTTTAGACCATTTTTTTTTTGTTACTTTATGACAAATTATGTATCTTTGTTTGTAAACGTTTTTAAAACATGTTTTAAACCAAGTAAAAAGGAAAGGGAACAAAACATAACGCTTATTGGATGTTAGGTACCAAAAGTTCTAAAACAGTTTTAGATTTATAGATTTGACAAAGAAAGAAATGTCAAATGTGGTGATTAAATTTCAGTTACCTAGCGCTTACGGCATCTTGTACAGTTGTCCAGAAACACGTGCATTTGTTTTATATTAAACAATAATCCAAATAAAATGTGTAAAACTCTTATCCTATAAAACCGTATTTATGCCATTCATGGATTCACCAATTCATCTACGATATCAAAAAGATGTAAAGCATCTAATAACAGAATAAATCAAAATATACATAACATCTATGTAGATTAAATTGACTTAAGCCTAAAAATAACTCCCGGTTTTCATCAATCATTCGAATACGAATTTATGTTCCTAAGGAAAATAATGTGTATCATCGGGAACGTGATTACCTTGTGAATTGAATATCCGTAACTCAATTAGATCCGCACCACAACCACATTATTTATGTATATATAATCTGACAGTCGACCTATACTCTCACCCCATTTGACATGTGACTCTTATCTTCGGTGAAAAGGTCGTAATTGAGGGAAATGAGATAAATTATTTCTGTGGACTATATACCGGAGAAAAGGGGATGTTTGCAGACAGCCCGGGGCTTCTTTGGGGCATGCATCACATATAATCAGTGAAATCCAAAGACATATTGACAGTTTCTATTGAGACCAAAGTCAATAAAGACGTGATACAAGGATACATTTTTATTATTTGCAACGTAAAATTATTTTTTGGAATTAAATAGCGAAATTTCTAAATGTAGAATCCTTCTTAATATCTATCAAGGAGGTGATTAAGTAATATTACAAATCGAGAGAAATATTTTCAACTCAGCTACTAATTGTTGCGTATTTCTTATAGAAAATCCTGAAAGATGCTCACGGCTAAGAGCCGTATCAGGTGTTCCTGTTCCTGGGATTAATGTTAACACACCAATAACCAGCAGCGGAAAGCATTACCGCTATTACAATAAATTTTCATCGTTAACGCTCGCTCTAAAGTTCGGCTTGAATCCCGAGGGGTGCAATGCCCAGCGTCATTATCAGTTTAGAGTAAGAGCCCTCTAGCGAAAAAAATACAAAAAAGTTCGATCTCGAAAATTGCGTTAAGTGCAGGGGCGTAACGAAGTGTATCCCACTTAAAACAATAGCTAAATATACGCAATAGCTATATATGTACGCCGCTACCACCTTCACAGCGTTTCCCATACTTAAACCGTAGACCACTCAATATGTGCTGAATCCGTAGAATTTTTATGGGGTACATTTTAGACTCCTTTATTGCGGTAGATATTTATAGCGTCCCTTGAGAGCGATGAATTTATTCAAAACATTTTCGGGACCGGTGAAATAATTTATTTCTGTATCATTGAAAAGGGGTCGGCGGTTTTCTTTGGAATCGTCTGAATCTATCTAATCAATGTTTGTTCGGTAGTCCCTCTAAAGTTAAGAATGGCTCGCAAATTGATCCAATTTCACCCCTGCCTACCCTGGCAGACCATTAATTACTGGTTGATGCGTACGAAGCCGGGCCCTGACTCGACTCTTGTTTTATATCCCGCAAACAAACCGAAATCATCTCACCCCAAGTTGTTTATTACCTTGCCTTGTGAAGTTTTCTCCACTGTAATTGGCTTTTCTGGGCCTTTAAATAATTCAACTCGCAAAGTTCGTCATTGTATTTGATCAATAGTATTACGCGGTAGTCAATATAGTTCTAATGGGATGGAAAATTGTAAGTTATTAAATTAAATAAATTCTGTAAGTAGACGCTGCTTCGTTTCTTATTACAGATATTTACTGTACCTACTGCTGGGGCACACTCTAGCGGTCTTTTCCTAAAGTTTAAACACAATGGTCACCACCTTAAGGCAGATAAATTTTTTATCCAACTACTTGATGACCTACTTTTGCGAACGCTGCTCATCTATAATTACAGGCAGAACGCGGTTATCCATCGATCTTCTAGAAGACATAGGCTGTCCTTCCACCAGAGATGTGGAAAATAGATAAGTGGTGCGCGAGAAAAAAATCGACCAATAGGATTACTAAATTTTCTTAGAATCGCGCAGCTATTGGTGGAATTATGCAAAATGCTTAGCTACATATGTTCTAGAGGTAAATTTACTTCAAAATAGATAAATTAATTGGTAATCATTCAGAACATTTCAGTTTTTTATTTTGTTTCCGTCGTTTTGGAAGCGATAATACCATATTTTTATTTCACCATATTTTTTCCTTTTGAAGAGTGGATGTAAAATAATAATAACTAAATGTTCGAATAAAGATTATATTGCACCCATACCAAGAGACTTGTTAACATCACTACCTACGCGCTTGTTACATCCAATTTACAGAATTAACTAGTCGAGAATGAATTGATACAATATTACAGCTAATCTTAACCTTGACATATTTCGTCCGATTCATTAATACATGATTAATTCTCAGAAACGCTGTTTAAGGTCAGATAAAATTTGTCAAAATGTATACTGACCTGTCTTAACTTTTTCAAATAGTTGTTACTCAGGATAAAAATGGTACTAACTAATGGTAATGTTTGAACATATTAGGATTTTCTTTTTTTTAATAATAAAATATTTAGATACACTAGCTGACCCGGTAACGCATTGCTATGGTAACGCGTTGCTATGGTAACGCGTATACAATGGAAAAAGAGCGGGAAAAGGAGCGGACAGACAAACACACAAACAACAAATTTGTGTTTTTAGATTATAGACTAGCTGCCCCGATAACGCGTTGCTATGGTAACGCGTATAAAACGGAAAAAGAGCGGGGAAAAGAGCTGACAGACAAACACACAAACAACAAATTTGTGTTCTTAGAGTATATATGCATTTACATACATTTTTATGAACCCAAGTAGCTAAACTAGCTAAACAAAATAGCTAAACACATAACACATGCTGAGTGGAGACAATTTCGGTAGATGTTAGTAAATAATTTAAGGAAATTTTTATGTAAGAGCATTTTTCTTTTCTTGTATTCTACCGAATAAATATATTTGAACTGGAATTTGAAACAAAACATTTGTGTCTTGAAACAGAAACAACGACGGTCCCACAATATCCAGACCCGATCCAATATAGAAAAGTTCGCTTCTTTATTGACCCGGCTTGGGATCAAACCCGCCGAGTGGCATTACCATGAAAACTGGTTTGCAACCCATTCGACCATTGAGGTCGTCGACTTTTTCAATGTATACATGTTTTTATAAGAAACGAGATCAACTTTATAAATAGAATCATTATTTTATCTGAAGTATTGTATACAAAGTATTATTTAAATCATATGAATATCAAAGGAATCCCAGATGATTAAAATCCATCAACACAATTGATAGCCAAAGTAAAATACGGACTCGGTCAAGGTTCATTTAAGTGTTAAACTCTTTTATGCACTTCAACAATAAAATAAATCTTATTTCGTGAAGAAAATATAAATGAGCAAGAACCTCAAAAATATTGCTGCAAAGTATAAGAGCCTTTTGTACCGTGTATTCCTCGCAAAATTGCTAGAAGATTTCATCTTTGCAAACCGCATTATACTCTTTGTGACGCTTCTACTAATGAAACCGACTTAAGCGTGCCAAGCAAGCCTTACGGACAGCTGATCCTGCCAGAGCAATCTCAATCCATCCAACAGAAGTTTTCAAAGCAAAACTCCGTGGAATGCCAATTTCATTTGGTTTAACGTATTTAGCTCGCTTACAGTTTAATTTCATTTGTGTAATTCTGCAGTGTTTCCTCTGCGATATAAACGTTAAAATCTAAGAACAACATCCGCTTGGACGTGGATTTAGCGTTCTTTTTGTTCACAGTTCACTGAATTCTTATACTAAACGGTTTATCGGTTATAAGGGTTCGTTGAATCCAGTCTGCTAATTAGCTTTCGCAAATAACGAGAAAAACCGTTAATATTTTTACGATGAAAAAGATTTTATACCTTTTAGAAGTTATAGTGTATGATAATACCTTTAATAAATACAATGTTTCTAACACACCCATAATGAAATTACATAATTTTTATTGTCAAGAATATTTTAACATATGTAAGAGCATTTTATTTTCTTGTATTCTACCGAATAAATATATTTGAATATGAATTTGAATTTTAATATCATTCCTAACTATAACTTATGTTATGGAGTTGTTGAAAGTTCAAATACCAGTTATTACCGTTATTCTGAAATAACGTTTATAATTTTACTGCCAAAAATTTAATTAAAAAACGCACATGGATTATCTTTGACATATTTACATATTGTTGATTTGTTATAGTTTTTTTACACACAGTTGTCGTTGAATCCAGTCTGCTAATTAGCTTTCGCAAATAACGAGAAAAACCGTTAATATTTTTACGATGAAAAAGATTTTATACCTTTTAGAAGTTATAGTGTATGATAATACCTTTAATAAATACAATGTTTCTAACACACCCATAATGAAATTACATAATTTTTATTGTCAAGAATATTTTAACATATGTAAGAGCATTTTATTTTCTTGTATTCTACCGAATAAATATATTTGAATATGAATTTGAATTTTAATATCATTCCTAACTATAACTTATGTTATGGAGTTGTTGAAAGTTCAAATACCAGTTATTACCGTTATTCTGAAATAACGTTTATAATTTTACTGCCAAAAATTTAATTAAAAAACGCACATGGATTATCTTTGACATATTTACATATTGTTGATTTGTTATAGTTTTTTTACACACAGCAGTTAATACTGTGGCGATTTCCGGGGCTTAGTGGCAAGCGCTTGCGCAATTAAGACAGAGTTGTTTTCTTTTTTAAGAAATACGTTATGATAAACTCTAATAAAGAGGGTAAAAATATGTAAACAACGAAAGAGCCAAAAAAAAGCTTTATTTGACTAAAGTCAAGATTATTGCATTAAATTTAGAATGCATTTATGTAAAATAAATAAGAAATAATAAATGTTACTGTACATTACCCTGAATGCAATTTAAGTAGCTAAAGCCCTTGTGTTATGGAAATGAGAAACAATACGGGACCACAATACATACTGTTACAAACACTTTAGATGTGATATATTTTATTCCCTTCACTGTACGAAATTTTTTAAAATCAAAACACTCTTCTTTATTTTTCTTAATATTAAATAGTAAATCTTAGACTTTGCTTCATAAAATAACCAAAAAATTCAGAAATGCGCGCGAGCGTACTTAAGAAACAGTCTTAAATGGTACATATATATAAATATCCCATCAAAAACAATACTTGTCAAAAAAACCAAGTCTCGCAACTCAGTTGTTCTACGGTAAAAAGTTGTGAGATCCATGTAATACCAAGTCGGTTATTAATTTATTCAGTCCCTACTTAAGCGAATTTCTGTCTTAATACGTCCAGTCCCCAAGACCACGATCGTGGTCCATAACAATTGAAAATCAATTGTGTCTGGAATCTCCGTACTCGAAGCATTGTTGTTACGTAATAATTAACAGCATCTTATAGTGACGCATATCACTATTAAAAATCTTTATTGTTTTATATAAATATATTGACTCGGCCATCGCATGAAAACACGTGAAAATTAAATTATTTAGTGCGATGGCCGAGTCAATATATATATATAAAACAATAAAGATTTTTAATATTGATATGCGTCACTATAAGATGCTGTTAATTATTACGTAACAACTTAATGCTTCGAGTACGGAGATTCCAGACACAATTGCTTTTCAATTGTTATGGACCACGATCGTGGTCTTGGGGACTGGACGTATTAAGACAGAAATTCGCTTAAGTAGGAACTGAATAAATTAATAACCGACTTGGTATTACATGGATCTCACAACTTTTTACCGTAGAACAACTGAGTTGCGAGACTTGGTTTTTTTGACAAGTATTGTTTTTGATGGGATCTCATTGCTTTTTGTATTTTTTTTTAGTTTTTCCTTGATTCATACACCAAACACTATTTATATTCCAAATTTGAAGCTTCTAGGTCTGCTAGAAGTGTCTTAGAATTTTGATGATCCGTGAGTCAGTCAGGTATTGTTTTTGACGGGATCTCATTGCTTTTTGTATTTTTTTTAGTTTTTCCTTGATTCATACACCAAACACTATTTATATTCCAAATTTGAAACTTCTAGGTCTGCTAGAACTGTCTTAGAATTTTGATGATCGGTGAGTCAGTCAAGTATTGTTTTTGACGGGATCTCATTGCTTTTTGTATTTTTTTTAGTTTTTCCTTGATGCATACACCAAACACTATTTATATTCCAAATTTGAAGCTTCTAGGTCTGCTAGAACTGTCTTAGAATTTTGATGATCGGTGAGTCAGTGAGTGACAAAATTAAGAAATTTGACCCGTTATAATTCTTAAACTACTAGTTCAAATTGAATGAAATTTGAAATATACCGTGTCTTTACAATGCCTGCATGGTTACTGAAAATTCAGTCTTCTAGTTTTATCCACAACGAAATTACAGGGGGTCGAAAATGGCCTGAGTTGCTTCGAGAAAAGGATGGTACGTCCGTGCCGCTTTTTTGCTTGACTTGGCGGGGGCACTGCCGTGCCCCCAGATACCATATTATTTATAAAGAAGCTAAAACTAATATAAACTTATTTTAGTTTTAGTGTTGTGTCTTATTTCAAACTCAAATCGAAATCCAAATGATATTGACAAAACACTTTTTATCTAAAATAAGTTTGTAATTAAGGTTGTAAGAACTAAATATATAATTACTAGCTGACCCGGCCACGCGTTGCTGTGTCATAAATTAAAATGAATCCTATCCTGCGTCTGTATTCCCGAGTACTTATAACTCGTCCGTATTTAAAGCCATGGTGAATAGGCACCTTCTGGGTTAGCTTGTTCCATCGTGGATCCTGTTTTGGCCCTCAGCATTGATTGGGATCAAAAACCATTAAAAATATTTAAAAAAAATCGGTTGAATAGTTTCGGAGTTAGTCGCGGTCAAAAACCGTGTCAGGAAAATTTTATATATATAGATGGAGATTTTTTTATAATACTCCGCATTTTAATGACTCGATGACAGCAACATTTTAATTTAAAGCTTCTTACTAATTAAGGATCATAAATTTACATCAGTCAGCGCGACCATATTTCGTCCAGACACCCCAATGCGAAGCCCGATTTGTATTCCTCACCTCGCCATGGACCATCCGTCTGCAGATTAATTATCAGTACAGCCCCCTATGTTTGCCAATAAGGTAAGCCGTGACTTTCCAGTATAAATCTCTGACAGCGCGATGAATGCAATCTGTTGGTACTAGATGCCACGCATACCTGATTAGATTGTATATTCCGCTTCAATGCTAATACATTATTATAGCTGGTTCCATCTTTATCAATTGTTAAATATTTGTAAAATATTACCTTCCACATTGATGGAACGATATAACCTCATAGTAGAAGTAAATAAAGTATATTTCGACGCGTCTGCTAGTGTCTCGGTAGCTCAGCGGTCAGAGCATTCGCCCAGATAGCGAAAGGTTGTAGGTTCGAATAATGAGGGCTCGGAGAAGTGCTTGGTTTTTAAAAGCGTATTTTATATCTTAATGATCTTAGATCTTTAGCGTTATTCAGAGGTGAGCGCGTTCAGCCTTAACAAACGTAATGTAGATTGTTTAACCTACGTAATGTAGGTTAAACTACTTTTGCAATAGGTAATCCTAGGATAGGTGACTAAAGACTTGTTATTTCGAGATCCCAGTACTTAAGAAGGTATGTTGAGCCTTTGCTTCTTTTTGCATCTGCAGACACTAGTTCCTAACAATTTGTACTAGACGCGCGAGGTTGGTTATGTGACCGTTTCCCTGTTGTATTTTCAGCCATAGGATCATCTATAGTACAGCATATAATTTCCAAGTCACAATATCTTTG
This sequence comes from Calamotropha paludella, assembly GCA_927399485.1. NCBI lineage: Eukaryota > Metazoa > Arthropoda > Insecta > Lepidoptera > Crambidae > Calamotropha > Calamotropha paludella. The sequence continues at coordinate 20,665,345 of OV656817.1, read as the reverse complement.
TTTCCTTCACACTTATAGTGATATTGAGTTAGAACGATAAAGAAAGCTATAAAATCACTTATTCTGCTACACCCTGCCCATAGAATTACGAAATATCTCCAACACACTTAAAACTCTGGAGTTACTATAAAACTTCATCTTCCTTTGTTTTCCTTTAAGCCAAGAAAAAAAAGTTTTAAAACACCCCTAATTTGAATAAATTAGATATTTATTAGAAATGTAAAATTCAGTTTCAGTCAAAAAATTATATGACAAAAAAGTGGAACTTCTTTCAACATCTGTAACTTACAGATATAACCACCGTTTAACGCTATAGTTAAAATGAGTCAAAACCAAGATCGAACGTAAAAATTTTTTTTTAATTATATATATAATAAGGATAACCTTGTCAAATAGTGTGATATCCTCGATCCACGGAATTGTTTAGCTAACAACATCTTAAGTGAGGGTGGCGACAGAACGTGACGTTGGCTGATGCAAGAATACTCGGCATCCATGTTAGTCAGCAATTCAAACAATCTCCTTAGTGTGTTTGTTTATTCAGTGGGAGGTGAGCTTAGGTACGTGATGGTAGAAAATATGATAGGTTAAGACCGTGCTGTTTATACTACGTATATTACATTTTACGGCAAGGATTATTTTCTTCAAAATTTGTCGAATTAAACATCTTTTATAAATTCAAACTCAACTTTTAATATTAATCCCATTAGATTGAAGTTTGGATCAATCTTGTTTGTTTCGTCGGATCCTAAGTCGGAAATGACTATATATTTATATGTATTATGTAATGTACTTTAATTAGTTACTAATTAAAGTGAATAAGTAGTTTCGGAACAGCATATTATAGTGTTCGATTCTGGTGTTAGGTATTTATGGGATTAGCATATCCAAAAGGATAAAACCCTTAAAATATAATTAAAAAATATATTAAAACCAACACATCAAAAAGATTAAATAAACGAAATAAAAAATATATTAAAACCAACACATCAAAAAGATTAAATAAACGAAATCTGTGGACTTTTGACCTTTCCGCCATCTTTTATCACCGATACCGTGATCGATTATTAATATACCTTAATCGAATAAAAGTCGGTAAAAATTAGTAGGTTGAAAATGGGAACGGTAAAATAGAATTCGATGTAAAAAAACGACACAATAGCCAACTAATCACCTCGGGTCAGGGTATAGTTTGATGTAGTGTGAACAATTAAAGGTTTTAAATGATCATATTTTGTACTAAGCGAGAAATAAAGTAATTTTTTTATTATTAAACTTATCAATACGATAAGGTCAATAGGGTACAAAATATTTGATACAATATTGATTTTTCTTTCAAACATATTTAAACATCAAGAAAAGGTTTTTATTATAATTAGTATTTTATTCACTTTGATTTTAAAAGCAATTTTAGTTGATCTACAGATACCAAAATTATTTTCGTGCAAACAAACATAAAATATATGAGTGTTATTCTCTCTTGCTTGTTAAAAAAGCAATTTATTATTTCTTAAATGCGCCTTTCTGTATATGGTGTTTTTCTCTTTTAATCTGTGGCAGCTTCTTAAGTCCCTCACAAAGGAGGTTTTATCATAAAACAATTAATTTTGTTTCCAGAATACTGAATGACTTTCATTTAATGAGGTCAAATATAAACGTAAGATATGTTTCATAGAATAACAGACGCCATGTTTTGGTGAAACACATCTGCTCTTGAAACGTTTCGTATGAGAACAATTTCAGCCGAGTGAAATGTGGTATACCTCAGACCTTACTATGTGTATGTGTTATATGTCAATTCTAAATCAAATACGAATATTGCATGAACGCTTACATTATTATAACTAATTGGATGTATAAATGTTTAGAATTAAATGTAATCGAAAGTAATAAGCTCGACAAAAGCTAACGCGATTTTTTTTTTTTTTTAACTACAATGAGTTTGCAGAAATAATATTTTCTATGTATGATTTAATGATTTTTTTACAGCTTTAGAGTATTATAAATTAATGATTACTTGAAATCAATTGTTAGAAGGAATAATAAACTGTAGTTTTAATGACACTTCTTAAATCGATGATAGGTATGCATGAGATAAAGTAAGTTGAAATTCGTTAATTGTTTTCGTTATAATTCAAATATTTCAAAATATTCAATAAATTAATTAATGATTTTCATATTTTAACAAAATAAAATTTGCTGGTGACTATAAAAAGCCCTATCATATTTTTGTTAGTCAGCACGCACTGAATTTTCATCAGTCAATATATTTTGTTATTATTTTTATATATGAAAATATATAAAACTTTGTAGAATAAGGTATCAAATTCGATTCTACCCCTATCAAATGTTTTTCTTTGGAATATTCCTAACTACTTACATTATTTTAAAAATAATGTTAACAGTGACATACTTTTTTAAATTTCAAAATGAGCAAAAAAAGCCCTTAGATTTATTAACAAAAATCTTTGACCTCCAAAAATAATTGTTCAATCTTCAGTCAATCTTTGTATTTTACACAAATTTCAATTATATTTGTAACGTATCCACAAAGCGTGAAGTAGGCCTTCTGTTTTCAATTCAATTAGGATATTTGACGCTTCACACGCCATCAGCCTAAGGGAAAAAAAGCACAAGATACCATGAAATTATAATCATAAACAGAAGTGGATTCTCAATGAGTTTGTGGCGGTTTCGTTATCTTTGTTAGGACCCTTAAAAATATTCTTAATGAAGAGACTCGCTAAGAACAGGAGATCGTGCTCTTTAAGCCCTCTTGGAGGAAAAGTTCAGAATTATGATTTGAAGATTGAATTACACGTGTAGACAACCTCAACAGAGTTTATTTTTAATTTAAAATATTCAGTAATCTCTAAACAAAACGTGTATTTGGGGGCCACGGGATAGAGTTAAGACGGAATATTATATAAGGTATGGAGCACCTACCAGTCTAGCGCTTGGACTAATATTAATAATCGCAAAACATAATTAATTGTAAATAGTATTACTAGATGGCACTATGCTCTGCGTAAAACGCGCTTTGGTTTTCCTTCACTGATTGCTATAATACTAAAAAAAAATATTGTTTAATAAACTCTTCATACAGATTAATCGAAATAGTTTTTTTACGCTTTTGGATGCTGTACACCAATCCAGTATCAGGACCATAGAGATCAGGTTTATATAGATTTATTCTTAATGATGCGCTAGTAATTGTAAATTATGTATTTTGTGGCGGAAAAAATCAATAAATATGTAATTTTATATATACATATATAAGATTTTATAAGTCTGTTTTTATTATTAAAACTGCTCTACAATTGTAAAAAGCTCATTTTGTGATGTTTTTTATAGTAAGTAAATAATTATCAAAATCTTACAAACTTACATTCTTAAATGAAATTATAATATTTCTTACATTCACACCAATTAACCTTACCCAAATAAAGCACAAAAATTGTGTTATGGATTAATAAATGCTTTAATTTATCACACACACATCTGCCATTCGTTTGGTTTTGGAAATAATTTTCTTCTATATACGAGGCGTGTTTTTTAAGTAAGTACTGTTTTGAGTTTTTTAAGTAAGTACTGTTTTTACATGAGCAATTAAAGAAAAAAAATATACAATCAAATAATGCAAAGACATTTATAGGTAAATATAGCATGACTTCGGAGTGGCTTTACCATAAAAACAGGTATGCGAACGACTCAATCATTGAGGTCATCAAATCTTAATTGTGAAGTAATATCTCGAGTTTCTCCGTATTTAAGGCGAGTTATGTAGTTAGTATCGTTGAGTCTGTACGAATCTGCAGTGAGACCGTGTCGGTCCTGTCATTTCCTATAGTATTTTTACGGAGAAGGCATGTGTCTTACAGAGGCCCTACCATCGCGTCTTATAGCGATTCAAGTTTAGCTGTTAAAAAGAGACGCCACTATAGACCGCGTATAGCGGTGTCTCACTTTGACAATCGAACTTGCATCGCGCTAAAAGATGATGGTAGGCCCTCTGGAGACATTAAAATTGACGATGACGACTTAATTTGTTTGGGTCATAAGTCATATTTATATCTTAAATTGTTTTAAACTTTCATGGTCACTAACATTATAGTAATATAAGTTATTTACGGGATTGCTACCTTGTTTTTGAGTTTCCGATATTTCGGCACTGTTGCAAGTGCCATGATCACGGAGCGACTGAAGTAATTGCGGGTAGGCTGTTATTGGCAGAAATATCGGTCTACCCTCCGACGAAGTCTCTTATTGCGGTCGGTACCCGTACCACTGTTCAAATTCTCACTATTTACTTGGAATTGTTCTCGACACACAACACTTACAGTATCGGATCGCGACACGACACTTTTTTGATTTTTTCGGTTTTTACATATTTATATCTTGCTATTAAACTGTGGTGTAGTTGCCAATTTGTACACTTCAACAGACAACATGACAATACATTATGTCGAAATTAGTTTCAGAAGTATTTACTAAAACCTACTGCAGTGACAGCCGTTGTACTGCCTCATCCTGGCGGCACTGGGTCCAATTGTAAATCTAAATTTCATCAAAATCAAAGCATCCATTTAGGAGGAGTACATTTACGAATCAAGATTTATATACAAACTAGGGAACTTGGCAGAAGTCCTGCTGCCCGATTGCGTCATCTATGGTCCAATTGGACGTAGTTACTCAAAAAGGATCCATCCCACACAATGTCACTTTTGAGATATTGACCATTGAAGTTTAAGTTTAATATGAACCTCACATAGATGTGGGATGGAAACCAGCGTCGATAAAACGTCAAATATTTGAATTTTGTTTAGAGTCTTTTTGCTAAAAGGAAATATAGACCCTGATGGCCATGTTGGTACACTTAACTCATTTTCGACCATCTTGTGGATTGGATCCTTTTTGTGTAACTACGTCCAATTGTGAATCTAAACTACCCCGGTACCCTTTTCAAACACTCAAACATTTCGTTAATTTTTTTTAGAATTAAGGATGAATTCAGTGCAGAAAAAATATTATGTACGTAATTTGAATAAAGATACATAAATAATGAAATAACTTACAATAAAAATTGTCACACAAATCATTGTTTTAGTTTCAGGCTCCGCAATGCGACAACAGATACCGCAATATTGATGTCGTATTCTTGCAAATTATTATTAAATTATAGTACTTTATATGTTGAAGAAAATTGATGGAAATGAAACAGTTTAATTGTAGTATACTTACCAGTAACGTAGAAATAGGTTTAAAAAGTACTTCAGGTTCTATAATCAGCACAAAATGATAAGATACCTCCTTTTTTATATTATTTATTTGACGACCCGGCCAGGCGTTGCTATATTATAAACAAAAATGAAACCTAACTTAAGTCCTAAGTTGGAACAAATCCAGCAAAAAAATCTAATTCGATTGAGTAGTTTCGGAGTAAATCGCGGTCAAACACTGTGACAGGGAATTAATATATTTATAGATTGACTCATAATAAGTCATAACATATATGTAATATTATAATCTCTAAATATGTTAAATTATGCATCAATATTATGGTAATCAGAAAAGGACAATAGCAATACCCTGTTATTTAAATATAAATGCTTGAATACGAGTTAGACGTGAATCGAACTTACGTCCGCTATTTTTGAATATTATTATGAATGTTCTTTTTCAGATATATAATATACTAGCGACCCGTCCCGGCTACGCACGGGTGGATAAAATTATTTAATTTTTTTCTGGCATTAATTTGTTATTATGTTACTCAGCGTAAATGTAGCTTTCCAATGGTGAAAGAATTTTTGAAATCGGCTTAGTAGTTTTTGAGTTTATTTTTGCAAACATACAAAAATACAAATCTTTCCTCTTCTTCTAATATTAGTGTAGATTATATGCTTGGTACAAGCAAAAATATAAAGAATTACGAAACTATTTTTGCAATATTAATTTGTATGGACCTTTACATTAAAAGCTAATAAACAAATAAGCATTTCTGTCTTTAAATCTATTATAATAACGTTTAATCTATAATAAACTTTTTTATTATAGATTAAACTTTAAAGATTAAATAAAATCAGAAGTATACAATGATAATCTATATTTCATAAATGACCGATTTTCACTCATTTTATATTTAATTTCCCAGTTTTGGTTACTCATGACAAAAATTACTAGCCGCGGGCATCTTCCATAGGTGCCCCACCGGGGAAACGAAGTGGCGACCCCTTATAATTTTCCAATTATATTTCCCGTCCAATTTTCCGAGGTGTCGCTCTCGGCACTCGTCAAATGCAGCCCTTCGTAGTTTTAATAGGTAGGGAACTTTAGTATGGAACCCTCTATATCTCTTTGTTATTCCAGAAGTCAGGTACATACTTGCCTTTTGTTGGTTTTACTTAGGACTATTATGAGTGTAAGCGTTTTTTTTTTTGTACAGTAGATTGCTTTCAACAAAAAATTGAGAATACTCCAATAACTTTATTTTAAATGTTACTTCTTGAATATTCTGAAACAACGAATCTTATAAATATGATAAAATTACGTAAACGTTGTTGATAAGCCCTAAAAGTCATATTCATAATCATCTAAACGTCAATACGTTTATTGCTTGACGAAGACTTTTTGACTTGCGATTGTAGGGATAAAGTAGTTGACACAAGGACTGGTATCCGGATGGGTGGTCAAGATTTTGTTATCATAATTAGGTGCGTTGAAATCATTTGTTTATGCTGCATTAAACTCGCATGGTGGATTATGACCCCCTTTCTGATAGTAGAAACTGTAGAAAAAGCTTCTATCCCCAGCAGTGGGGATATTAACAGAATGACATTTACAGGGTGTCATAAAAATAGGGTAAAGTAATATCCTGAGGTAAACCATCACTAGGCTATACGAATCACACACATTTATGTTTTTTTCACAGAGACTTTAATCATACATATACGTCTGATAGTTATTAGAATTATAAAATCAGGTGTCACTTGGCGGAAGTCCATACAGTCCTAATTCATCTATGAATCCGAAATATATCACGTAAATGTGTTTCAAATAGGCCCTTTTTAATCGACCAACATTTTTTACTTATATCTAAGACCCATTCAGGACGTCTTTTAACTGACAAGTAACCAAGAAAGTCCTTTAACTGACAAGAAACCAAGAAACTCGTGATCTTTAACAGAAGTAACGACATTTACAATATCACCATAATTAACAAACAATATTATTCTATTATCACAATAGTTGCAGTGGTGTTTCCGCAAGATAGTAAATATGCAAATAAATGCATATCCACAAAGGGTAAATATATGCTAATACCTGCAGACATCAAGACAGTGATACTACATGCGTATCGAGTGCATATTAAACGTGGATATTGCACGATCTAACAACCACTATGAAGCTACATGTGGAGGCGAAATACGTGGTGAAAGTACAGACACAAATTGTTACACAATTTATATATATATATATTAATTTATTACATATAATATTGTTTTTTTTTTTTCATTAATGACTTTGACGTATAATTTAATGAATTTTAGTGTTATTTAAACAATAACCATGTGCATTTTACCTGCTTGTGTTTTGGAAGTGCATTTTCTGCAACTAGTATTTTTATGTATTAGGAATAAATAAATAGTTAACCGATTCGTTGCTGATGGCACATCTAGCGTGCCATCACTTTCCTTGGCGATAGCTACTGGAGCCGTGTCATTTTTAAATCGATGATAACTCCTTCTAATTAAGTTTAAGGGGAAGTCTACTCAGAATAAAACTATCTTAATTTTTCACGTAAATCAAGCTCATAGCCTTCCTTTCTGGTAATTGTATGTAGCAGCGAATCGGTTAATATATATATAATTCTACAATACGAGTGTATGTCACTGAACTCCTCCTAAGAGGCTGGACCGATTTGAATGAATTTTTTTGTATGCATTTGGGTGTCGCCCTGGATGGTTTAGATTCACAAATCAGGCCAGCAGATGGCGCTGCAGTCGGGACAGCTAAGCGTGGCCGGGTCAGCTAGTAGTTAATATATTACATACATATCTGACGACCTCCGTGTTCGAGCGGCTAATGTACTGGTTTTCATGGTAACACCAATTCGATTCCCGACCAGCTCAATGTAAAAAACGAACTTTTCGATATTGGCTGGGGTCTGAATGTTGTGGTTACATCGTTGCTTCTAAATTCTATAACACTAGTGCATTAGCTACTTAACTTGGATTTAGAAAAACGTGTGTGATATTGTCTTATCCTACTTCTCTACTAATATTATAAATGTGAATGTAAGTTTGTTTGTTATACTAAACCGATCATCATAAAACTTCGTACATATATTCTTGGAGGTATTAGAAGTAACATAGGATACTTTTTATTGAAAAAAAAAAAAAAAAATGCGGTCGAAACCGCGGGTAATAGCTAGTACAATATATATTGCTGAACAAATTGTTTGCAAGTCACTGACCATCACATTAAATCATCACGTAATAATTGCTGATCGTACGTGAAACTTTCTATTTTGTTAACGCTAAAAATGGATATAGCTGTATTTCATAGAAACGCTGCGGATACAAACACGGATGCTGAATCGAGCGATAATTGACGAACGGAACAATATTTGTGAGAGGTGCCGATATCTTCCATACTTGCTGCTGAAAGTTAAGTTTAATTGTGAAAAATCTACTGTCATTTTGAACCATTCGGTATGGTCACGAAATGACATCTACAGGCAATTGGAATGCAATTTACATATCTTAATTTCAGAGACATTAATTTCATATTCAAATCTATAATCTAAGATCACAAATTTGTTGTTTGTCTGTCCGCTCTTTTTCCATTGTATATTACCATAGCAACGCGTTAACCGCAAGTAGTTCGTCTACCGGACGCTAGATGGCGCTAAAGGAAAAATATTTAATAATAGAAAAAAATTAAAGAATTTTGTCCACCCGTGCGAAGCCGGGACGGACTGCTAGTGTAAACATAAGTACAGATTATTTAGTAATTACGATTTAACAAACATAACCATTTTACCAAGATACGCTTTATATTATTCTTTTTATCTCTAAAATTTTCCCCACATAAAGTGTCAATATGTTCGTGAAAATTTTCTGGACGGTAAATTCCAGGTCAGAAAACCTTGCAATATCACCAATATTAATATAAAGTATATATCTTTAATAAAAAAAATCTCACAACCAATATCAACCAATATATAGAATTAATCTAACTAGTGTAATCGTTTAACCGATTCGCTGCAGATGCACGTCTGCCGTGCCACAACTTTTTTTGCTTGTAGTGTTAGGCATGGGAGCCGTGTAATTTTTAAATAGATGATAACTCCTTCAAAGTAAGTTTTAGGAAAATATACCCAAACTAAAACTATCTTCATTTTTCACGTTAATCAAGCTCGTAGCCTTCGTTTCTGGCAATTACATGTCGCAACGAATCGGTTAAAAATATATAACTTTTAATCAACCACAATCTGATGCGGTATCTAAAAACCAGTAAACAGTAAATTCTTTATGGCTGCGTCGCTTGTTCTCCCAGTCGTGAGACTCCAATACCCCCTTGATCGGCGATGGTATTGATAAGGCACACGCGATTTATTCACATCACTTTTTAGTACTAAACACCGTTACACGATTGCATGTGAAATATAATATATAGTTAAACCGATACGGGCTATTTATGATTATTTATAAGATATGAAAATAATATTAGAATCACACTCAAACATCTCGCAATCCGGAACGCAATTTTTTTCGCCATATTTTGTCGCCAATTTTAATCACAACCGGCAGCAAAGAACAGCTTACGCTAATACATTTAAGGTTTTAAAAGGCCAATAATAATGGAGGCCGTTGCCGTAGACCATAAAATGGGCAGTGTTTCCAGAATGATGGTTTTTTAGTGCGACCAACCCAACCCGCCTGTCAATCGAGGAAATTATAGTAAAAGCCCCCTTTTTAGGAAAGGCTTCTGTTCAGCAGTCTTTCGGTTGTAATGAGATAGACAACAGAGAAGACAACAGAATGAGATGGAGATCGACATGTGCATGAATCGTTCTCCATCTCCCATTGGTAAGATGTCAGTTTTCTAACTATGCGGACGTTCGAACCTTACCGATGTATCATCGATGTGAAACGAGCGTGCGTGCGTGCGTGCGTGCGTGCGTGCGTGCGTGCGTGCGTGCGTGCGTGCGTGCGTGCGTGCGTGCGTGCGTGCGTGCGTGCGTGCGTGCGTGCGTGCGTGCGTTACCATATTGTCAATAAAAGACTAAGAATAACATTCAAGAAGGTTAAGGACGGTTAGCTATATGTGTAGTCATAGAACCGAAACGTTAGCACGATTCATTTCGGTACAGCGACATCTATTATAATAACTGAGAAACAGTAACGCGTGGCAGGGTCAGCTAGTAATAAATAATTATTAGAGAACATCAAATTCATTGTTCTGATCCCAAGTTTAGTAGCTGAAGCACTTGTGTTATGGAATTCAGAAACAACGACGTACAACAACACCCAGACACAAGCTAATAAGTAAAAGTTCTTTTCTACATTGACCCGGCCGGGGATCGGAGATTGGACCGGAGATCTCGGAGTGGATTTACCATGAAAACCGACATGTGAGACTCGACTGAGATTACTTGACCACGGAGGTCACCACGGAGACGCCTTGTTAATATTGGTATAAAGAAAAAATAAAACATTAAATATTTGAGCTATAGCATAAAACGACTGATACTGTGGAATTATATTCTATAGTCCCGTCAGAATACCAGCGTTGCTGCGACACGCATTCGTGTCGTAACAAAACAAGCTGAGGCGGGGACCTGATTGACCTTCATTGTACCTTGTAAAATTCATTTCTATTTTGTATTGGTCGATAAATGTTTCTCTCTCTCTCTCTCATTCTCTAATAAACCTTCTTAGCAATCAGTCATTAACTTCTTTGCAAGCGTCTTTGTCCATCAAGTTATAAAGACACTGTAAATAAATATTTATATATAGCTTATTTCGACATTGATCGCAGTTAGTCTCAAGGTAAATCTGATTATGACAATACGTATTTGTCTTGTTTTCTCTTTACCCATTCGTTTAAAAAAAATAACAATTCGAAGACTCTTCAAAACCACGTTTTAAATATAGAATAAACAATCGAAACTCCCAAATGTAAGGGACTAAAAATACAAACGAATAAAACTTCCAATGGGCAATAATAAGTGTGGGTACAGTTCAAGCATAAATTGATGAATGCGTAGGGGGTCGCTATATCAACTAATTTTAACCCACAACTCATATCAACGGTAAGTTTACTCCGGGCAAACACTTAAAGCCCACTAAATGCATTGAGGGGCATACAAATTAAACTGGTGAAATTAAGTCGTGTTTTGTAAGTATAATAGTAGTATTTCCTATTACAGGACACAAGAAAGGGAACAATGAAAAACGGTCCTAGAAAATAATTTCAAGAACAATAGCTAATGAATTGTCACAGATACACGTAATTTTGTAAAAGTAGCATAAATTAATATCTCATAATCAAGATCTCGATAGCTCAAGTGGAAGGGTATTTGCCCAAATTAAATTTCCTCCTGATTTGATACAAGTTGACTTTTTTCTTGCAACAATTTCTTTAGATATATATATAAATCTAACATGCTTAAATAACGAAAATATAATAAGTACATCCTTATTATCAAATTATAAGACGATTCTGCTATAAAACTATGTTAAATAATTCGCGAGTAAATTGGTCGGTAATGACAATGAACACAATTATTAAAAAAATAAAAACAAAAAATAAATTCAATTTAACACAATAATTCTCGTATTGGTTACATGTTCATTAGGTTACATTAGTCTATAAATTCATTTTATTATTATTTTTCTATTTAGATTTTTATATTTTGGGTTAAACTCTCCCCGTAGCTCAATTGGGGGAGCAGTGGACCGAACGTCCAATTTGGGTTTGAGTATTGCCTAAGAATAACTTGCGAAGGGAAGAAGTCTAACCTAACCTAACCTAACCAATCTCGTTTTCTTTAGCTATAAAATTTAATAAAAAAATGCCCACTAACGACAGCATTTCAAAGATTCCAATGAAGTTTTATTCACAGATAAATAATAATCTTCTTCACTTAAACAAAGTAAAAAAAGGTTTTGATGTTTTATTTATATTATATTATTATAATATAAAATAAATATCAAAAACTTAATAATTTTAAAATATTATAATTATTACTAGCTGACCCGATAACGCGTTGCTATGGTACGCTAATGCGTTACCATAGCAACGCATTCCATTGTGTCAAGCATCAAGTGTCAAGCATTCCATTGTGTCAATTATGACACAATGTAATAAAAGCGGACAGAAAAACACACAAACAACAATTTTTTGTTTTTAGAGTATATACTAGCTGACCCGGTAACGCGTTGCTATGGTAAAGCGTTGCTATGGCAAAGTTAATTTATACAATGGAAAAAAAAAAGGACAGACAAACACACAAACAACAAATTTGTGTTTTTAGAATATATATTAAAATATTGCACAATATCTCATACATTGTTCTGAAGCTAAATCAAGTAGATAAAGCACAAGTGTTATGGAATTCAGAAACAACGAAAGTACCACAACACCCGAGTAATTAGAGAAAAGTTCATTTTCTACATTGACGCGGCCGGGGATCGAACCCGGAATCTCGGAGTTGCGTAACCACGAAAACCGGTATGCAAGCCACTCGGCCACGGATTTTTTATATAATACGCATAACTCATGTAACGCAATAGTGACTTAAGTTTGTATTATCAAGTTGGAGTTCACGTATTTCTACGATAAATGTTGGTGTTCATATTTTTTATTTCCATAAAAACAAAACTGCCATTGAACATTAGAACCAACAGATGTGTATATAAAATTATTGTGTTATTAGTTTTATTTGGCACGTGTCTGAAGCGTACATATGATGCAAATTTACGACTGAAACGTTTATTGTTTATAACTTAATTTACGAGGTATAATTTATTTATGAACCAATAAAAAAATGGAGCAGGTTAAAGATGATGACGTTAACTTCGTAGGTAATAACGTTTAAATGTTTTAGATGAGTTGCTATTAATAGATATGAATATGTGTTCCCGAGCATGATTATTAACCGTCCGATTTCTTCAAGGGATCGTTTTCTTTCACATATATTTTTATTACCAATTTACTTTGGCATAAATTTAAAGGGCATAAACTTATATAAATTGAATCATTATGCCTTTTAAAATTATGCCTAACAATATTCTGCCATAAGGTTTTATGCTAAAATAAGTGAAACCTTTTTTCACTGACTTTAATCACCTGTTATCGTAAGTGAACTTCTAGAGTTTCCATCTACCAGTAGATCAAAGTGTTTTTTTTCACTTATCTCTAAGAGTAGGAATATCATGGCAGAAATATTTGCACCGGGGGAATTTTGTAATCGAAGAAATGCACCCATCCGAAAATTTGTCGTTAGCTCTCAAGGGAAGAGCATGCCATGAATTTACTCAGAATGATGGACAATGGTCAAATAATCGTTAATATGTCTGCAAAAAAACGATTCTTTTTTTTTTTTAGGAACTTGGTTTTAAAATAACATGACAGTTCAATCGAACCCGAATATAGTTTTAGCATTACAGAGTCAGTGCATATCATAGTGCACTTATTGTTACTATACTGTCTGTATACTAACTATTATTATTAGTATTATTCGCACCGACGGTCCTGGGTTCGAGGCCAGAAGGGGCAGATGTTTTTGTGATGAAAACGAGCATTTGTACCTGAATCATGGGTATTTATATATATTTATATAAATACTAGCGGCCCGTCCCGGCTTCGCACGGATGGACAAAATTCGTTAAATTTTTCTAGCATTAAATATAGCCTATGTTACTCAGCGTGAATGTAGCTTTCCAATGGTGAAACAATTTTTAAAATCGGCTTAGTAGTTTTTGAGTTTATTTCAAACATACAAATCTTTCCTCCTTATAATATAAGTGTAGATAACAATGAGATCCCGACACTTTAGCATGCGTCTTGTCTTGCTTGCATCAAGCGCGCGTGGATTTCCTTAGCAGAGTTATTTTAGAAATGTATTTATTATACTCTTCAAAGATCTTATACTTACAATCATCAACAAATATATTTCGAAAAAGATTATTACAGGATATTATGTTGATAAAAAACTCTATGGCCCATAACTCATTAATAGATACCAACTCTTAACATCTTACACACGTGATAACTTTTAAACGAAATATCCGATTGAGATGAAACAAAAAGTATTTTACTTCTACATAAATACTCTTGATAACATAATGCTTAATTTCGATAAAGATTAATATTACGATACATACTTAACGTAGTTTTTTTTTCTTCAGACGATTTAATAATTATTTTGAACACAAAATCGGTTATTGTGATTAAACCATGATAGCTAGATATATGTTCTCGTGGACTTTTTTATACATCTTAATGGGATCTACAAACCTGTAGTACATCATTTTGTTCTATTGTCAATAATTTTTGCAGCGCACGCAAAAATAGGTTTTCGATTTCACACCTTGTGTTACAAAATAGCAACTTAATTACGGATCCCTAATTTTGAAAAAAATATATAGCCTATAGCCTTCCTCGATAATTGGACTACCCAACACTGAAAGAATCATTCAAATCGGACCAGTAGTTCCAGAGATTAGCGCGTTCAAATAAACAAACAAACAAACAAACAAATTCTGCAGCTTTATAATATTAGTATAGATTAGATATATGTATCATATACGTGTGTCTATCCATTACTCTAGTATCCCTAACACAAGCTTATAGTGCTTGCTTAGGGCTAGGCTAATTTGTGTGAATGGAAGATGTATTATAATTATTATTAGTAATAGTCATAAAGGGATTTTTACGTCACGGTTTTCTCGCCACGGAAGAACTAAAGATTTTTACGGATTTATGTTAAAAAAAATCATGTCATAATTAATTCAATGCTATCATACATACAAGTGAGTTTATTTAGCTTTAATGCAGTCTCCATTAAAAGTTGCAACATTATATAAATATAGTATCATTAGTTTTTTTCTTCACGTTACTAAAAATCGTTGTCGTCAATAAAACTGTTGATAAGTCGGAAAATAATCGATGCCCTCGTGGTCGAGTGACTCGAATACAGATATTCACAGTAACGCCAATCTGAGGTCCCTGGTTCGATTCCCAGCCGGGTCAGCGTAGAAAACGAACTTTACTTCCGTATGGGTGAGATATTCATGAGCAAAATACTACATCAAATTACAGCTAACATAGTAATATTTTTATTCACGTCTGAACTCCAATTCTTCCTACTCGTCATATTTTCTCGTTCTATATAATTATTATAAAAATAGATCATTAATTGCCCAATGATTTAGTAGCAATCGATTGAGTTTACTGAGAACTTTCCTAAGTTATTACTTTGTAAACAATAGAATGGGTCTTAATTGTGGATCACGTAGTATCTAAGATGTAATTATGACCAAGTAACCGATTTTAAAAACAGTCTTTTGAGTAAGAAGTTGAATTGTATAATGTTATGTTAATAAAGAAACAGGTTGCGATAACATTCATATGATCCATTTTACAAATATTATAGGAATTTGTTTCTTCATCAGCGACATCAATCTTCTATGTATTAAAACCTCTGCAGTCGTAAAAATTGACTTGACAATCATTGTGCCTATGTGTAAACCTTTACGAAAAACAACCCATATGGACAAACAAAAGTTAAAAAACTTTAACCGGATTGATGACAAGTTTAATTTTATTTTTATATTTCGACTCCTTTACAAGAGCCGTGATCATAAATAATAATAAAAAAATAATAATAACAACAATTTTCATGATTTAAATAAGATCACAAATTCTTTTGTTTCGGTATTGCGATTCCTCGCCAAGATTCTGCTTTTGTATTAAAAATTCTCAGTGTAAAGTGTGTTAGAAGGAAGGATTAACAGTCTACTTAGTAAACTCCTCACGTTTCTACAAATGAATTCTAATAAAGTTAATCGTATCTCCTGCCTTAATTTATTTCTGAAAATCGTATCGTGTACAAAAAGCCTATCGCCAGTTCTCTTATTGTATACGAAAGGAGGTCGCTTTTTTCAGTTTCGTTGTCGCTATTATTTACGTTGGTTACAATGAATTAATTTTGAGAGGGTAACAGACAGTAACAATAATCAAGAAGGAGGGGCCATTTGAACAAAGCAGTCAGTGGGTACCAGATATGGGAATTCTTTAGACTTTCTCTTGTGAAATCAGCCGCATGAAATTAAAAAATGCCTTGTATTGTCTTCGCAATATTGAGTTTCGTTTGGCACAGTAGGCAGTTTAACTGTAATCTTGGAAACTTTTTTGCGAGAAGAGTTACAGTGCAAAATTTGATGTTATTGTAACAGTCCCGCTGTCAATATTAGTTAATAAATTCATTAAGATTACTTTGATTTTTATGGAAATTATCACAATTAATAAAAATAATAAGTGTAACATTAGGTTTAGAAATATTATATGTTAATTGCACATGGATATCATATTAATATATTTCAAATGTATACTTGTCCTAAACATATTTATGAGAGATAATGCTTAAAACGACACGATAAGTGTGAAATTAGCATTCTCCAAAATTCTTATTAAAAAACTAAAATATTGATAAAAACCCAGAAAAATATAATTCAACACTTTTAACCGAAAACCCTTGGTCTTTTTTATATAAAAAACAAAACACTTAAACTATCTAGTCGCGCAACTTTTCTGTGATTCACAAATTAATTAAATCTAGTTTCCATTTAATATTGTATTAAATTACAGCGTCACAGCCATTTTCTATGGCTTCGTCAGTACAACAAACTCATCAAATAAGTCCTATGATGAGACTATTCTATGAAATACACAGACAATGATGCACCCCTGAGGCAGTCTGGTCACGTCCTCACGCAGTGCAGTAACGAACCACAGAACCCGACATTTTGGTTCGAGCCCTACACAAAATGGCGGACGACAATGCCCCTAAAATTTGTTCTTGTTAATTACTTAATAAGTTGTACAAAGCTAGAGGTTTTTGTGCTTATATTTATAAAAACCATTTTTATTAACACGACAATAGTTAATGGAGAAATCAAAATGCTATCAATTTTAATATGCTGTAAGTTATAGACAATCACAATGGAGGACGTTTTAATCTACATAATGAATTCTAGAACAGCATATTAATTTAAATGTCGCCAACATTTAGGATAGGACAACATTAGTTAGATATTCCAGCTTTAAATTCGATATCAGGTAGGTAATTTATACTTTTTACGCATGCTTATAAGAACTGTTTGGTAATTTATAATGTTTTTAATATTTGAAATTCAAAAGAACAGGAGGACTTTTTGACCAAAGCGGAAATCATCACTTTAGTAGTTTTGAATTTCGTGTCAAATTTTTTGTTGTGTGTAAAAATGGTGGATTATTAAACACTAAGTTTTTGTGTTTATGCACGACTGTTGGCGTGTGAAACAAAATAGGGAAAGGGGTCTTTTCAGGCTCTCTCAAGAAGTCCACGAGGAAGTTCCAGTAAAACCCCACACCTTTACTGTAATCTAGGAAAAGCGATTATTTCTTTATTCATACATTATTCATTGATCATTCTATTCATAAATCAAATCAATTACGAAAATAAATTATTAATTATTAGGCTGTATAAACTTTGTAACTCTTTGCCATCCCTTATGGATAAACTAAGCAAAAAGAAAAAGAACAAAATTTGCCTTTTGTTCTTTCGCTACTGTACTACCGAAATGTAGCACCTATTATTCCTCGCTGCAAGCCTAACATTAAGTTCCGGATGTTTGAGTACCGTTGTATTTGTAAGAATAATATACCTCATCAGTGGTAATTTCTTCTACATTTAATTACAGCTGTTTAGATACTTTTATTAGAAAATGAAAATAAAAAAAAAAAAATTTTGTCATAGTAAAGTAGCCTATTCTATTATTACATTTATTTTTTTTATTTTATATCCCGTATTAAAACTCTAATAAAGAAAATACTACTATCATATGCTACTATAATACTAAGATATTAACTGATAATTCTATAAACCAACGTATTTCATATAAAAATTATAACTATTAGTAGTACACTGTAAACTGTACACTGTAGTAAATACACTGACATTAATAAATTCATTCATCCCTGTCACACTCAGGTATAGGGGGTGTGGCATTATTTTAATACAAGAAAACACCACTATTATTTATTACACCACCCGATAAATAAATCCTTGACGTCATATAAACTTGAAGCGGGGACACTAATCTTCTATAACAAATTACGCTCCCCCTTAACCCTGTGGTGCCAACGAACCAAATATGTCCCCCCCCTTAACCCAATGCTGTCCCGCCGAGCCACATATGTCCCTGTGCACTTTTGGCTCAGGTGGCATCTCTAATTTGTCACTTGAGATCACCCGTCCCGCCAATTTACATCAATCTGTAACTACGACCTTAATTTTGGCTTAAAACCTGAGATGCAGTAAGTTGAGAATGAAGCTAACAATAAACAAGATAAACACGCTTCATCTAAAAATAACTGGCGATGCAGAAACTTTTAGATTTTTTTAGAAAAATAAGTTTTTTTTAATTCGCTTTTGTTCGCTTTAATGTAGACTACGGATTAAAAGTCATATGCCTATCCCTCAGGAACAGTTACTTATTTCTGGATAAAAGGTACTCTATGTCATTTTCTATACCCCTGACAAAGTATATACAAAATTTCATGATGATCGGTGAGAAAGGTTTGAAAGTGTAACAAACAAATCGGTTTCGTAATTATAATATTAGTTACGATTTTTATTTAAATAGAATTGATGTAGTAAAAATCACGTCGGGTAAGATTTCAATCCACGTCTTTCTAGCAAACAGAGCCGACAAAGTATGCAACATAATAACTTTCTCGAATACCCGTTTTAAAATAATAATATTTAAATTAATATATTATTTATTTAAATCCCTGTTACAGTGTTTGACTGCGATGAATTCCGAAACTGCTCAACTGATTTTAATGATTTATTTTCATTTTGCTGGATTCGTTCACACTTAGGACATAAGATAGGTATTTTAATTTATAACTAGTTTATAATAAAAACAAAAAAAAATGCAAACTATAATAACTGATCTACAGCAACACGTGACCGGATCAGCTAGTTATAATATATAAAAGAATTATAATACACATTATTTAATGTTCTATGTTTATATCAGTATATTATTTATTTTTTGTTTAATTGCATCGCTCGTGTGCTGGAAAAATTGCCGCAAGCCATTGATATCACATTATTCTGTATTTGTTGCAATAAAAAAACTGATAAACGTCTTAAGGAAGACTTGCGAAAGTACAGTGCAGTTGTTCTCTTCCAAAAACGACAGATTTTGGAGTTCGTATGAAACCTTATATCGCTACAGGAACGTAACTGCCACAGTGTATACATATACACGAATAGCAGTAGGTGTAGGTACGACTCCGCCAATACAGGTACCTTTTTCTTTTTGAGATGATAAAATAAGCTTTAGTTATCATATTTGGTTTGTAACTGGGAGTATGAACATTAATTCACGTAAGTAACATTATAATTATAGAAGAACAATGATTCTTGACACAGGTATTTTATTAATTAAAGCAAATTTGTTAATAAGTGTGTTTAATTGTTATTGTTATTATTTTCTAAGTATATCTTGAGCGTGGTAAATGTAAAAATGTAAAGTACTATACAATGAGTGAAAGTACTAGTCAAGAAAGTTTTAAAAATAATAATGATATAACCTAGCCCAAAGTAAGCACTATAAGGCTTGTGTTATGGATACTAGGGTTACGGATAGACATACATAATATATGATACATAGATACGTAATATTAATAGAAATATAAATAAATACCCATGATTCAGGTACAAATGCTCGTAATCATCACACAAACATCTGGCCCTTCCGGGTTTCGAAACTAGGACCGTCGGTGCAAAAGGCAGGATTGCTACCAAACGGTCGCCAAAGTAAGTTGTGGTTACGATGATAACCGATAGAGAGACATAATTACACAATCATATACACTTTACTTTTATTTCCCATGAAATAATACAAAAGAAATTCTATGTTTATTCAGCCTACTCTGGCTGCTTGCGACACTTGCCATCTGGCGCTTGTCATTTTTTTTCGTCCTACCCAATGACACTGTTTCCGCTCACTCGACTCCTGCGGGAATTCACAGTGCAATCTAACAGGATCCGGTGACAAACATCATGCAGGTTGTTTTTTCCACTCTAATATCAACAGTGTAAGTTTATTATGACAACACAACTAACATACAATGTTGAAATTTCCATATTGGATTTATAGATCGATCATAAAAATGTAAGTTAAAAAATATAGTATGACAAAGTATCATAAAAATATCGCTAGTAATCAAAAATTTATGAGACTATAAAGTTGCGCTTGCAAGAATAATTTCGTTAGACGCGGCGCTCGAGCTTGTGACGTCACTTCACCTAGAAGCGGCTCGTATTCGCGAAACTAGTAATTATATACCGACTCTTTGCACTGGACTTACATTTCTCTCATTGTTAACTGTTGTGTTCACTCTCAGTCACAGAGGTTTTCAAAGATAGAAAACATAAAACAATAGAAAATATTTCGGAAAAATTTTAAATAAAAGAAATTTTAATACTTCCATCGTAAGAGATTATTTGTTTTATTTATTTTTATATTTTGACTACTGACTTTTGAAATTTACGTATCTTGCTTATGTTTATATATCCATATATAAATCATTTTGTCATTTAAAGTCATGAATTTTACATATGTTTAAACAGACGCGGCCACTGCAATGAACTTATATTTCGATAAATAAAAGTATTTTTATTTATAAATCGTCATAAGTAACGTCGCAAAATGTTGCCAGCACGTAAATTACATTTCAGATTATTTAGATTTTAAGGACAATTTAGAATAAAGTTAATTTAATTGATTGTAAGATTTATTACTTTTGACATAACTTTTGCTTATAATAATAAAATTGTAAAATAATTAAAATTTGCACGCCTGCCTAGCAGGCTGATCACATGACTTAAACAAGATTTCTACCTTATTGTTATTCTAATATGTGCTCATGTAAATAAATGATGATTTCATTTGATTTGATTTGAGATATAATTTACACATTAAATATCGATACGAACCGATTGCGACGAAAATACATTCAACTGAATAAATAACTTAAGATGTTGCATAAACAACGTAGTTCATAAACCAAAGGGCCCAAGACACTATGGAGCGTGGGTATTCCCCTTGGTATAAAATGTCAAGTGTAATGTCATTTTTTTTTCAAGTCAATGAGTACTGGTCTTTTACAATCCTATAAAACATTGCACAAACGTCAATGAGCTAGACCAGGGGTACTCAAAGCTATGTAGGTACGTTGTATAAGTGAAGTCAGAACAAAGATTAGTTTAAAAGAAAGAAAACTCCCTTACTTTCCTGCAAGTGGTTTTGCTTTTCACTATTCAAATTGTATTCGAGAAACACTTCAACGAAACACTCAAATCTCTGGATACTTCGATCTAAACTCGAAATCAACGAAGGGTCTTAATCTAGGTTGAGTTTACTTTGCAACCTTAGGAGGTTACAGTGTTTGCAGGGGATCGCTTCACGCGGAATGTATACATAATCGCGGCTTGCCAATCTTTGTCACGTACTGAACATCAATTGTTTGATCTGAGCTCAGCGCGATTTGTCTTTGTTGAGTTTTACCTGAAAAAGAAAAAAAAAGGTTACGATAGGTCGTTATAAATAACTCTTTGGACCAAACTAAAGGGGTAAGCATAGAAAAGTTCTTATATGTAATTTGTCTTTCGCCTCTTTTGTTCAAGAAAAGGTTAGCAACCTTTTTGGGACAAATAACGTATTTAATCCTTGAGATAGTAAAAGGTGCAGCTATAAAAAGCACTTTTAAAGTGGATTTTATTTTTCTGAACTAGTTATACATACTATGTTCAGATCCAAATTATTATTTTTTTCATTAAATTAAAGAACGATTAATGTTCCTATTTTCTCCACTTCATATTTACTGTCGAACAAACTATCACTGCAAGCGGATATTACGCGTAAGTAAAGAAAATTCAATATCATTCGAAAGGTGTAATATAAAAATATTAATTAAAATTTTCTATAAAGTTCGCTATCCTAGAGTATTCTGTTCATGCCTCCTATAATTACTAAAATACTTATAAGAATTAATTAATGCATTATTGTTATTTTATTGAACTCATGTTGTTAAATAAATTAATACAATAATAATAAACAACACTAATTTCACTTCCAAATAATATAGTCATATAATTTTTGCTTTGTATGTACATGTATTATTTGAAAATAAAACTAGTGCTGACATTGAATGAGTAATCACTTTCCTTTTTTTATGTAATTAAAAATAAATTATAGTTTAAAAAATAATAAATAACAACCTTTTTTAGTAAACCGAACTAAA
Organism: Calamotropha paludella; assembly: GCA_927399485.1. Taxonomy (NCBI): domain Eukaryota; kingdom Metazoa; phylum Arthropoda; class Insecta; order Lepidoptera; family Crambidae; genus Calamotropha; species Calamotropha paludella. The sequence goes on along the minus strand of OV656817.1, from coordinate 20,642,752 downwards.
AACTAAAAAATAAATTTCAATATAATAATTAAGTAATTAACGAGAAAATTAATGTCATTGTAAGAAAAGCGTGGGGGCTCGATATCGACGGTTATATATTTTTTTTAATTTCTTTATACATTTACTAGAAATATACCATACTATTTTTATTTCTAAATGCAGTGAGAGTTAGTGCAAGAAGAATGTCGTACAAAGCACCTTATGCTTATTTCTATAATGATTTTAATTTTCTCGTTCAATTGTTACTTTTGGATAATATATTTTAACCAAATTAATAAATAGAAAAAATTACAATTATTTCACGTGTCAGACGGATCCCGAACTCGATTAGGGCATTAGTCCTGACAGTAAAAGCTTACGGATTGGAATCCCGTTTGACATAAAACACGAGGTGATATTTTCTATAGTAATATCGTTTTTTTACAAGAAAATATGCTTTAAATTATTTTTATTTGTAAATTTGATGAACTTGCATAGCAGCTTCAAAATAAAGGGTCCATTGTGTGGCATGAATGCGAGATGATGGCGAAATAATTCGGTTGTCGGGGATAACAAACGTTGGGTTTGCAGTGACAAATGGCAGAAGACGCTGCGTCTATGGCGTACATGCTTCTTGCGTACATGTTAAATCACCGGTTGTTCTAGACGGTCAGAATTGAGCACGTTTTACCAAGATGTCATTGTGAAATTCGAAGAAAATATTTTACTTAAATACACATATTGCTTAAAATTTATTAACTATAGCCGCTTCTTTGTGGTAGTACTATTTCACAATCGAGAGATTGAGCTTATCAATTAAAACTCAAATTCGGAAATTGGCAAGAATTTAAAATTTTCATATTGCTTTGGTTTACATGGCTCGACGACACGAAACCATACAGCGATAAAAAGTGGGACAGCGCCATCTATTGATGGCTATCAGAACTAAACCTATACATTAATAAAGTTGTGTTGATTTGCACATCACACTAATCTAAGCTGAGCTACAGAATAATAATGTCATTTATTTAAAACACAGTGTACAAGCAGAGTTAGCTTATAGTTCACAAATTAAAATTAAAATTGCACCTACGGGCTTGGGTTTATATCCTATTATGTTAATGACTTGGTACAAACAAGAGCATGAGCACTTGTTCCCGAGTAATGATTTGTCTATAAATTAAATTGTATCTACATATATGATTTAGATTGGTTTTCTTTATGACTAGATTATCGGACCCACTCTAATCCGTATCCGTATTAATTATTAACATCATAGCGGCCTATCCCGATTTCGCTCGAGTAAACATCATATACAGACAATACGTAACCTCAATAACCTCCACAAGAATTTGACTATTAAATACATTTTTTTTTAATCCAATTGGTAGGTTCAGAAATAGGAGAGATAAGCAAACGGGACAGATTTGATAAAGATTATAGATTATGATGAAACAATAACAAAATCTTTATATAACTTTGCATTGAATATTAATTTATCACTTTGAGTGTAAATAGTAGATCTATCTTAATATATATAAATTACGTGTCACGTTGTTTGTCCGCGATGGACTCCTAAACTACTTAACCAATTTTAATCAAATTTCGTAACTATCTGTTATTTGATCTAACTTAAAAGATAGGATAGATTTGATTTTAATTAAAACACAGCTACGCGTGGCCGGGGCAGCTAGTATATATATAAAAATTCCGTGTCACAGTGTTTGACCGCGATGAACTCCGAAATTACTCAACCGATTTTTTTTTTCATTTTGTTGTATTTATTCTGGCTTAGGCCATGAGAAAGGTTTCATTTTAATTTTTAACACAGCAACGCGCGGCCAGATCAGCTAGTAGAATTTATAGGTTAGCCGCTATCCTAAGTGTCAATAACATTTGTGAAATACGAAAAACAAATTACTAATGTTAATGAAAAGAGAACTTTATTCAAATTTACTTAATATAAGTTAATTCAAAACGTCCAAGTTTTTGTCCAACCCACCAATTAATTAAGATGTCTTTCAACTGACCAAAAAAATCAGCAGAAGTAACTTTAATTTTCTTATACAAGTAATGCTATATACAAAATTAAACGTCACACAGCTTACATAAATAATACAAAATATTACTAGGTGATGCAGTCGCTAAGCATAAAGCTACGCTAGCACCATATATTAGAGCGGAACCGAATACCCAAAAAAGAAAAAAAAATTTTTTGCGAATTTCAAAATCCGGGCTCTGTCCTACTGGTCACCGTCACCATCTGGTCCTAAACCTGTTGATTTGATTCACCATAAAAATATTAAAATCGGTTAAGAACTCTGCAAGTTATGGCGTAACAGACATTGCGCCATTGAAGCTGATCCATGGGAGCTTCGCTCGCTTCGCTCGCTCCGCTCCAATTACCATAGTACCTAAATAAAAATAAAAAATACAGTAATTATAAACATATCATCTATTGCTTGAAATCTTTTAAATATAATTATACCCTGCTCTTCATCAACATACGCTATACAACAGAATATAAGACAAGGTACCAACTTAAAGTAAGTCAATGTAACATATATTTATTTTATTACTAGCTGACTCGGCCAAGCGTTGCTGTAGCTCAGTTATAATAATTTACAATATTTTTTTATTATTCATTAAAATGAAACCTATTCTATATCCTAAGTCCAGCAAAATGAAGAAAATCATCTAAATCGTTTGAGTAGTTTCGGAGTTCATCGCGTTTAGACACTGACATGGAATTTATAACGAAGTCAAAAAGTTTCTATATTTAACCCAAACCTTGCCATGATAAATAGCATAAAATAAAAAATATATTTTTAACGAATAACAACAAACTTATTTTTTCTTGAAGTTTTCCAACAAATAAAGCTTTATTTCTTACACAGTCACAAGTTAGAAAATTAATTGTGGGATTTTAGATAATCCCCTGCCGCCTTGCGAGCGATGGTCATAGATTCTAATTAGCTCACTATTGCACACGAATGCCTTTGGGGGGAATAAAAGAAAATTACGTCGCCTAAACAGGTGACATAATTAAAAAGGTGACAAAAAAATCAAATAAGATTAACAATTGACTTTTTCTTTGAGATTTATTCAATTATATTGTTTCTCCTTTCCTATTTGGCTACGGCGACTCTCGCTCTGCTATGTAAGAGTTAAGGACGATGCGCGCTCACATGACTACTATTCCACTTCATTCTAATTAATATAAATCTAATAATATTTAATCCACTCTATTTTGGCCATAAATTTACAGCCACGATGTGGACATATGGAATACTGATTAAATAGTAACAGCTATTTAGTGCTTACACTTCCGCGCACATTACACATTTGAATAGAACACTTTTTTTACGGATTTCGCGCATTTTCCTGTAAAGGAGTCGAAACATCAGGATTAAATATAAAATAAAATATGCGCAAAATCCGTAAAAAAGTGTTTTATTAAAGAGTAACAGCTATTCTAGCTTTTCTTTTGAGAACTTAATTATAACTAAAGTTATTCCTATATCCTTTATGTGTTAGAAATAGCACATTAATGAACTTCTTAGTGTATATAAGTTATTAGTTCAACGATAAAGGTAGCTCCAAAGATCACAAGATGTTAGTGCTGATGACGAATTTTTTATATATTATTAACAATTTAATTTCTTTGTTAAAGTTAACATTAAGCTCTGCTTATATTTCAAATAAATACTGAATTGTAATAATAGATATTTTAATAATATGTTTCCAAAAGCAATAGAACGGAGCCATTACAATTTTTCGGCTTAACCCTTAAATGACAAAGGACTTATAAAGTCTATCTTTACTAAATTACGGGTATACAAAATTTCTATTAACGAAATTCAGTCAAAACCAAGGGGGGAAGCAATCAAGAACGCAATATACCCGGACACAAACACTCACCGCCAATATGCCAACCCTTTGCTCATTTTATTTCAAGTATCAAACCTAAATGGAGATTTGTGCAATACGCCATTTTATTTTGGAAACCTTCTGTCCCATGTTACTATATTAATAAAGTTCTCATCTGTGATTCCATTCGTGCTCTTTCAAATAAAATCCGTCTGACATACGAGCAGCATTTTCAGTTTTGTTAGACTGTTGTGATTAATAATTATTTCTTATGGTAATTCCTATAATATACAGTCTAAGTGACATGAAAGATTCCTTAGTCTTAGGTGCTATATTAAAGATAACTACGATATATTTTTACTTTTCAGAAAGGCGATATTCATTTCATGTAAGTAGACTACCTGACCCGGCCACGCGTTGTTGTGTTATAAACTAAAGTAGGAACAAATCAAGCAAAATGATCGGAATTCATCGCATTCAAACAATATGACTGAAAATTTTGTATATATAAGATATTGTGTCCTTAGTTCGTATCTTGGTTATGCTTTATTGATAAGGCCCTGAGTGAAATTAGTAATAGCTTTAACAAATAAAGTTAAACAAATATTTTAACCTATTACCACGCCAAAACGGTAGGAACTCGGAATAAAGCCGCCCAGTTCACCAAAAGGGTTAAAAAGCTCTATTAAGCGAATAAGCACGTTCCTTCAAATAAATTGTAATAAAGTTAATTAAGGCGTACAGCTGCATTATCTCTGTCAAACTCCACAGACTAAATTAAAACAAAAAAGTTATCCCCTTCTGCTCCTACTCTGTTGACGGCAAAAGATAAAGTTGTCTTCTACGTGACTAGGCTTTGTAAACTTTTTTGTGAATCAACTTAAAAAAATTACAGCTTTTGTTCGTGGGGTACCAATACGCGTAGAGACCTTTTTCACAAAATTTATATTAAAACTAGGCGATGCAGTCGCTAAGCATAAAGCTTCGCTAGCACCATATATTGGAGAAGAGCGTAATGCTAAAAAAAAACAATAATGTTTAGTAAACTTCAAAATTCCATTAGAATGATTTTCAATAGGAAATCCCATAGAGCTAATGTTTTTTGGGCATAACTTTTTTTATTTTTGTGAATTTCAAAATTCGGGTCCTAGATGTATTGATTTGATTCCACACAAAAATTATTAAAATCGATTAAGAACTCGGGAAGTTATGTGACAGACATTGCGTCAATGAAGCTGATCCATGGGAGCTCCGCTCTAATAAGGAAAGTAGAAGAAAGGAAGGCTAGTATCTCAAGATGTTGGACGTTTGTCAACATCTTAGTCAAATGGCGTCCACTACCAGGCAGAGGCCTACAGTTTGTCTGCCGGAGCAGGTTAGGGGACCTAACGGCCTCGCAAAAGGCGACTAATGATACTTTAGTATCTTAGTACTTAACATCTATTTATATTTATGAACAATACAAATTTTTATTTACCAGCCAAAGACCCGCACTCAGCCCGACGTAATTGGCGAAATAAGAATATGTTGGCATTACCACTCACAAAACTAGAAATAGATCCAGCGCATATTACATGTCCATTATTGTATATAAATACTTCTCAATTATATAAAAGAAATTAAAGAAAATTCATTGTTTTATTTGAATATGAAGGAATGTTTAATTACTAAATGTCCTTACTGCCTTTAAGAATATTATTGAGCGAAGCTCTCTTTTAGGCAGCACACAAATTTCGCTTGTGTCCCTCTGCTACTTAACAGTTCAATCGATTCGAACGAATTTTGGCATAAACATGCATGATTATAACCAGACCGACATAGGCTATGTAAAAAAAAATAGACTTTACCATGGAGGAATAATCACCGAAAGAAAAATTCAAATGCTGATTACAGCCAAACCGCTGATACTACATTGATGAAATTTGGCGCCAAAACTCACAATGCAGTAAGGTAGCGCTTCGCTCAGTATTTGCAAACAGAAGCATGCATTGCAGACCTAGTAATAATTGACTATGTTGAAAATGTTTGTGTTTGTTAATTTTATTTATGAATTCTGTTACTTAATTTTAAGTGTGTATTATATAACTTGCAACCAAATTTTGCAGTGCCCCAACGGGGTTTGTATGTTTTGCTTCACGTAACTAGTTTTTTACACATAACGAAACAAACGATATCTATCTAGCTATTCTACGGATACCACACGATGGTGGACGTTTATGTAACGAACTATTTGGTAAAATGTTATGTTTGCAAACAAGCAATGTAAGCCTAAAATGTAAGCGCGCAATGAAAGCCCTTTTTGCACTCGTTCGTCGTTTTATCTTAATCACTACATGAAGTATAATACAATCTCATAATACAAAGACAAATATTCCTCGTAAATCTATAATTGTATGTTGAAGAAACGACGAATTTAGTTGATATAAAAAAGTATTAAGTGAATACATTTTATTACTCTGGATATAAATATTTCTTACATCAATTAGTCTAGCCCAAAGTAAACTCTGTAAGGCTTGTGTTATGGATACCAGGGTAACAGATAGACATACATATTAATTATTTATAAAAATATATATAAACAAACACCCATGACTCAAAGGCAAAAGCTCATATTCATCAAACAAACATCTGCCCCTTCCGGGATTCGAACCCAGGACCATCGGTACCAAAGGATCGCTACCGTTGTACCAAACGGTCGTGGATATGTTCGGCGTAATTTTATTGTTAATCATAAATTTTATAGAAATTTATATCTTAAAATATTATTAGTATAAAACTTGAAAAAAAAACATAAAAATAAAGATTACTTATGTCAGGTGACAGCCGGGACTCAAACCCTCATCCTGTCGCTTATATATCGGAATGCTCTTGAGCCTTTGATAGACTCCTGAAATTTTTCCAGGTATTTCTTAAGCTGACGACAGCGCAGTCTCTTCTAGTTCTTGGTCATACTACCAACAACATCGAACGTAATACTTTACAAGAACAAATATATTAATATATTAACTTTATTAAAAATCAAAGTCTGTCGGAAATAGTACACTATTCTAGTCCTTGGTAAATACCAAGGACGCCATGGAAATTTATGAACCTTAAGATTTTATATCAAACTGATGCCCCTTAATGTATCAAATGCAATTTGGGTCTAAATTAACCACAATACGAAGGGTAAGCGGTAACTTCATACGAGCACTTATAAGCCTTCAACCAACAGGACGGTATAAAAAATGCTCGTCTGCTCACGACTTCCCCGCAAAGGTTACGTGCGATAGAGATAGAAAAAAATACACGTAAGGGAGAAAGAGATGGTATCAGGGGTAACTTAATCCTCTATTAATGATAAAGTCCGCACCTGTGCCGCAATCTGCCTCAAATATGCTCCGCGGTACTAATCTTTAACGAGATATTGTACTAATATTTAGTTTCAAACTTGTAGATAGATATATAATATAAGCTATTAAAACTTAATTTCGCAGTTATTAATGCATTCGGACTATGTATTAACGTGCATTCAAAATCACGCAACGGCATGATATACTAATGTCTCACGCTTTAGCTCATCGCCGCAAAGTTGCCTGTCTATCGGTCTTTTACAAATTATTCTTCTGAGAGTGTGCTCAGGAGCTGCATGGGATAATTCTGCGGACATCCAGACGCACCCCGGGCTACCACCCATTCAAACAAGCACCAAGTGCTACTCAACATAATGCGCACAGCAAAGGAGTGGAACTCCCTCCCTGCATCTTTACTTATGAGTACTTATAACCCGTCCATCTTCAGAGCCAGGATGAATAGGCACTTTTTAGATTAGCTTGTAGTAGATCCTGATTTAATTGGAACTCTTGTAAACCCAATTAAAATAAAAAAAAAAATGTAATCGATCTCCTCCTCCTCCTGATATGAAACTATATTTATTTTTATATATATTTTATGGACTTTCAATGCGATCTTATAAGATAAATTATTATAATAGAAAAATACTATAAAAAAATAGCCTCGGGTCACAAGTGAATTCTCAGGCGTGAATCGAACCCGCAACCTTTAGAAATCCGGTCCAATGGTCTCCCAATTGAGCTACCGAGCCTTGTGACCACTCATCGAAATTTTCTAGTACCTTTCTTATTTTACACTGTAGGCCAGCGTTGTTTCATCAATGAGAGGAACATCCTCTCGTATTCGAAAGAAACATTTTTACAAATGTTTGAGCAATCGATTAAGATGAAACAGCCATTTAGTTTTTTTATATATTTTATGCTCTTTCAATTATTATAATAGAAAAAAAGCTAGCTCGATAGCTCAATTGGGAGAGCATTGGACCGGATTTCCAAAGGTTGCGGGTTCGATTCACGCCTGAGAATTCACTTGTGACCCGAGTCTATTTTTTCTAGTATTTTTCTATTATAATAATTTATGAAACTATATGTTAGATTTAAAGTTGAAAAGAGCTTAAGGAAGCTTCAAGGTTTAATGCGCTGATACAATTGGGTCTCTTTCGTGATATAACTGGGTGACACTAGTTTAACGGTTCGTGACAATGACAATTAACTCACAGTTATAGATTCAAATCCTGATACGATGGATATGGACGATTAACGGTAGTTTGTTTATTTCAAAACCAAACGATAGTTTGTGTGATTCGTAGCGAGCTAATTAGTTTCTTATTAATTGTTAGTAAAAATTTCAAGGAGAGCAACGAAAACTTCAATTATGTAAAAACTGCAATATATCACAAGAGAACGAGAGGAAGGAAGCAGTGAGCAGAATAGGTCAAAAGTAAAACTATTGCTTAGGTAAAACCTAATTATTATACTTCTCCTTTTAGGTGGACCTATAACCCGGTGATTGCGGGAAGCGTATGGCTGCTAACTATATACTAACAACTAATATACTAACCTAACAACTGCTCCTTATAAGATAAATTATTATAATAGAAACTGCTCCTTGTTGCACTTTTAAGAAGAGGCTTATGTTTAGCAGCGGATTCTTAAAAAAGACTTTTTATTTGATACTACGAAGGCTCATGTTGGGTTAGTATTTCACAATGCTTAACTACTAGTGTTAGTGAAATCACCATACATAATCGATTATTATAAATTATTAAACACAATACTGAAGGTATTTCTGGAAATCGCCCTAACAGGAAATATATGCTAACCCCAATAGAAATAAAATATAAACTGGGAAAAAGGAAACTTACGGTTAAGAGACCGGATAATAAAAGTGAGCTTTCCTATTTACAAAAGGTACACACAGAATTGATCATCTCTATAGCACAGGGTATACGAAAGTAAAGCAGCTTTTGTCATCGATCAGGTAACCGTAAATTTGTTTTCTAGAGTACACGTTAAGTCGTTGGTTCCGATAAAATCTAGAGTCATGAGCACCCATTCGCACGCCCGCCAGGTTTATGGCCCATATTCCCTAAGATATTTTCATTCGCAGAGAAGGTATATCCCCATGCATTAAGGACGTTTATAGGCTGATTATTTACAGTAGACTAACCAACTTTCGTATGGTTCGGCTATCGAATAATCAATCGAAATTATTGACATGAATCATCTGATAGATTCCGATCTGATTTTCTATTAAAATAATTTAGCTCATCTGATAAAGTAAAACACACTGCTATTCATTTTACTGTAGCTCTGTCCAGAAAAAACTAAGATATTTCTAGACAAATGTGGGTAGACAGGCTTATTACAGTTTAGCTGTAAACAGAGAAACTAGATAAAATCAGAAGAAAACAAATTATGTCCATAGCAAACCAAAATTACTTTGCATTCAACCATTAGGACTGATCTTAATGACTGAACTCACAGTAATTTGGGATTGTGACCGACATCAGACTACTTATTGTGACTTAACATTTAATATCATTACAATGACATTAACCTATTAATATGAATAAGATGACATCAATAAAAGGACTTGACAAAGCGTATAGAATGATAGAAACCGCATTCATATCGCCTTACCATTTACCAAGACATAGATATTCATGACCTTATAACTAAATATATTTCTTTGGTATTCATGAATCACTAACTTACGCTACAGTAATCTTGAGTATACGGTATTAAAAGCCGTTAAAAAAATAAAAGATTGTCATTATTTTAAATAATCACGCTACTAATAGCTTCTAAGCAGTAGTCACTCAGAGGTCGATATTCGCCTGCAATAGATATAATCAAAGGAAGGGATAAAACAGTTTCAAAATTTTTTTTGTAAAGTTTTTCTATATGGGGAGTAATTGTTTTCTTATTGAGAGAACGATAAATTATGATTAACGCTGATAAATTAATAATGAAATAACCTATTTCCCTAGGTTTGGTTAAAGGTATGGGATAATATTGATACTTCCATGAACTTTTTGAGAGAGCGTGTCATACACCTTCCGCTGTTTTGTTTCTCTTGTAAACACTCGTGCACGTTCACGAACGATTAATAATGCACAATTATTACACACGAATATCCACCACTAAAACAAAACTTCCTAGTAATGCTTTTCGCCCCCGTTTAAATCTTTTTTTGGCTGGGATTTGGATCCTATACCCATTTATACATAGATAATATTTTCATGAAGCGATAAAGAAAAATTCGCATTGTCTGTGCTTAAAAACACAAGTAAGCATCAGTTTTAAACTTGCAGTTTTATCACTTGAATGAGAAATAACCATTTGTTACATAAAACATTAAAACTAATCAAACCATCTACATTATTATTTTTTTACATTCCTTAAGTTATTTAAAACGAAATTTGAGTTGAAAATTTTATTTGACTTTTTTGCAGAAAATATGTCAATTTTTTTGTTTAGACGGTACAATTTATGAAATTTCAAACCAGTTTATACTTAATATACCTAATCTAAGCAGCTAAAGCTTCGTTAAAATCTCTCAAAGCCTACAATTTCCATAGCCATAACAAAAGGCGTTCCATAGACAAAGTGAGCTTTTTAAGCCTTCCTTAAATCCTTAATTAACGAAACTCTTTAGTTCTTTCAAAGAGCTGTATAAGAGGTAACACCCACGAGGCTTAGCACAAGGAGGTAACAAGTACGAAGTTCACAAGCCTCGAATTATGTGGTTGCCGGTAGAGGAACTCGGGAAAGCTTTAAGACGACCAGCGAGCGGTGTGAACACGAACCAAATGTTTACTTTATTCAGTCGGAATACTTCACAATTTGGTATAAGTCAGAAGCGCTTGTTTAAATGTAAAGGACTCAAACATGAAATTATCGTTTTTTAATATAATTGTAATATTACTGCTTTTCTTTAGTTTATTTTGGTATTCTATTAGTAATCTTTCGTTGCTTCGTGCACACAACATATTTTGATTGAACGAAAAAATAAATTTCGTTTTAAAGTCAAAGTGTATAAGTTTAATGTGTTATCTATTCTATTTTATTATTTCAAGAACACTTAACAAAAAAGATTGACTTTTATTTAACTAAGCAATACAAATTTAAGCCGAAACCTCTTTTTTAGATGTAATATTGGTGTTGAACACAGATGACTGTGAGAACGCAATCTGGAATTTAGTATATCTAAATTCTTGAATAGTCATTAATCTAGATGACATCTATCTAGTAAAACATACATTCTATAGACCACGTCTAAACTTAAGACTTTAGACCTACGGTTGACGGACGCTACATAAATCTGCATAAGATGGCTTAAGTCAATGTCCTATGTCTAGCCTGTGTGGGAGATGGTGTGTCATCAACAGTCATATCAAGATTTCACTTAATAGCCACTTAGTTTAAATACGTTATTTTCACACTGAGACAATTTAAAGAAAAATCAGAATAATAATTATTGTAATCATACAGATCCAAATTTATATTTTTGACGTTTTAAAGGAATTATTTTTATAGAATGTGTTTCTGGACTTCTTTGGTAAAAAATATCATTAAACAGAATTTCTACTTGTATATTCGATCACTCACTGTATATTGTCGGAATTTTCAACGTATTTTACTTTAAAATATAAGTAGTATATTTATAATTTTAGTTACACAAGTAACCAGTAAAATAAAAATGATATCTCGAATTTTTTTCAGTCAATCGCTTCAAACTTGAATTTTATTGCAGTGTCTCTTGAACTCCTACAGGAGGCATTCAAGATTTGCATCGATATTACTATTTGAACTAGAAATTGTACAAATATTTAATAGTCCAAAATCACTTGCTCTCATATTTAGAATATGATAAGGGAATAAAATACTTTTTGTAGCTCCAGAGTGAAATATTGCATTGTGAATGCAAAAAATTAAATAAAAACATAATTATAGCTGGTTCCATCTTAATTGATTGTTTAATATTTGTAAAAATATTACTTTCAATGTTGAAGGTAGTTAGCGTTCAACATTGGTGGAACGATACTAGCTCATAGTAGAAGTTGGAATACGTTTGTAAAATTCGACACGTTTGCCGGCGTCTCGGTAGCTCAGCGGTCAGAGCAGTCGCCCGGATTGCGAAAGGTCGTGGGTTCGAATCCCATCTGAGGGCTCGGAGGCGTGGTTGTTTTTTACACACGTATTTTATATCTTCCAGAGTGAAGTTAAATTAAAAGGATTACTAAATAAATAAGCATACCGAAAAATAATATCAACGCGATTAAATAGCATTATAACATATTTATATGATCTTTTGAAAGCTTTTGCTGCTAACGTATAGGCATAGCTATAGAACGAGAAAACGCTGACTACCTTTTGGGCACCTTTCTCAACAATTTTGATATTTACCTTTTTTAATCCTTTTAAATTTCTTACTTTACATGTTTATCATGGTAAATACGTTTCAAAAAATATAATAATATAATCCTATTATAAGCAACATATAAGTTAGAACGTATAACTTCAACTAATTACGATTTCATAGATTCATAGAAAATGCGCCAATTTTTCTGCCCTAATCCGATTCTTCTGTATCAAAATTCTGCACATTATAACAATGAATCAGACAGTATTATTACTGCTTGTAAATAGTTTGAACCTTTCAACATCTCATTAAATTGTCTCACGTGTGACAGCCCACACTCCTTAGAGTAATGAATCGACATATCCGACAGCTCTATTCATTCGCTCAACCTGTTAAGTAGGAATTATAGTTTAATGTAACTCGACACCTAACAAATTACACTTCTTATATCTTAGGAACAAAAGACGAAAGTCTAGGCAATTAATCTTTGATAAAAGCTTCAGATAGGACTTTGATACTTATTTAAGTAGCTGGTAAACGTTTGTGACGTGGAACTTTGATTCTTATTCGTAAAGACTTATAATTTCATTTACTACAATTTTGATAATTAAAAAATATATGTTTAGTTTGTTTACTTTTTCTGGTTAGTTATAACCTAATCTCATCAAGTTGTTTTAAGACATCATAGTTTAATATAGTATAGAAAAAAACGTTATTAATGAGGTTAGTTCAAAACCAGTGTATTGCAAAAAAGAATCAAATTTTAGGTGAAATCGACCCATTATCATTTTAGCCGAAACACGTCCACTGCTGGACAGAAACTTCCCCTAAAAATAGGATGATTTTTCTACAATTCCCACACTTGTCAGGCGCTTTGAGATCGCTGTAAAACTTAACTTAATAGAAAACGCTGTTACTTACTTTGTGGTCTGCAGAAAGTTTATGATAACCTTCAGTATCAGTAGCCGCCTTAAACGACATCAACTTCCAACAATATGAAGGGTTGATGCTACCATACTACTCTGTCGGACATCATACAGCACGTTTTAATAAATAAATTAAATAAATAAATATTTCCTACATTCACACCAATTAGCCTAGCCCAAAGTAAGCACTGTAAGGCTTGTATTATGGATACTAGGGTAACGGATAGACATACATATATGATACATAGATATGTAATATTCATAGAAATATATATAAACACCCATGACTCAGGTACAAATGCTCGTATTCATCATACAAACATCTGCCCCTACTGGGATTCGAACCCAGAACCGTCGGTGCGAAAGGCAGGATCGCTACCGTTGCACCAAACGGTCGTCAAATAAATCCTAATGTCTCCTATCAGAAGCTATTTTAAAGGAATGTCTAAGATATTTTTATTTGTACTCAAATATGTTTCAGTTTATGAGGAAAATGTGCAGGAGCACGTCGGTAAAGGCAGACCAAGGCCAAATATAACAAGCCCTGAAAAAAGTCCAGGTCAGAAGTACCCTTAAGCGACAAGCTTATATCTGATGTCTGAGAGTTGAAGAAGCGAGAGATGTATGTCAAGATCGTGTAAAGTGGAAATTTGTGATATCTGCCTACCCCTGCGGAAAAAAGGCATGATTATATTTATGTATATGAAGTTTTTACACTTCCGCACATATGACACATTTAAATCTATAATCTAAGTGGTTTGTGTGTTTGTCTGTCCGCTTTTTTCCCCGCTCTTTTTCCATTGTATCAGTAACGTTACCATAGCAACACGTTAACCGCAAGTAGTTCGTCCACCAGACGCTAGATGGCGCTAACAGAAAAATTTTAATAATAGAAAAAATTTAAAGAATTTTGTCCACCCGTGCGAAGTTGGGACGGGCCGCTAGTATATAATCTAAGAACACATATTTGTTGATTGCGTGTTTGTCTGTCCGTTCTTTTTCCCACTTTTTCCATTGTATCAATTAACGTTACCATAACAACGCGTTACCGGGTCAGCTAGTATATACTCTAAGAATACAAATTTGTTGTTTGTCCCGCTCTTTTAACGTTACCATAGCAACGCCTTACCGGGTCAGCTAAAAAAAACATTATTTAATTTTGGTTTTTTTGCGATCACAGGATCACGGCTCTGTGTGTATTTAAATGTATGTATGTTCTCAAATATAATAAAAAAAAATTCATTAGTTTTATGTTTTTTATATATTTTTAGCATTTTAATGCTATCTTATATGACGAAATATTTTAATAGGAAATACTAGCAAAAAACGGCTCAACTCACAAGTTATTCTCAGGTTGGATTTTATTAGATAACTTTATTTGATTTAAACCTGACAAGTAATAAGGGTCTCATTAATCACCAAAAATGATAGATTTATAATAATTTACACGGTACTTATCGAAAATATCATCGTTAAAAGATTTAATTTCCAATTATTCAATTAACTTCACTGTTAAAACACATAATTGCAATTTAACATAAAATCAAATTCAATATAATGTATGAAACCTTTTATAAGACATTGTTGAATATCATTTACTAAGATTGTTACACAATTTACTGCTCAACATAGCAATATTCTCCTAACGTTTATTTTACATCTCATAAAGGCATCCGTCATTTGCGTGAAATTGAATTTGAGGCTGTACCTTTTACGTGTAAACGAAAATATTTTTTCCAAGTAAATTTGATTAACCTTTTTACCTAAATATTGTATGTGACATTTTTTCAGTATGTCATAGTATTCTCTGCTCAATGTAAAGTATTATTTGTTTGATGTGCCGTGTATATCATTTTTGTAAAATATTAACCAAACAAGGTGCCGCTTTGCTATAGCTCAGTACAAACACGGGTGTGCTCCTGAAAGTGGCAGTGTAGCTATTACACATATAGTTTATAATTATATCTTTTTGTTTATTATTTGAGTATATATCTTCTATTTATTGTTTATCAATTTTATATATTTTTTATCTTGTTCGTTGCCTTACTTCTACACACTAAAATTCCAACGCCTGCTGTCACGATATTAGCTTCGCTACCAGCACCGTAATAGCATAAAGCAGAGGCGGGATGTTTATTAACCTTCACACAAGTTTTACTTGGACAAAGGTATGGAATGTGAATTTTGATCTAGAAATATTGTTTCTTATTTTAAGTAACATTTATAAATATATAATTAATAATGCATGTGTAAAGGTATTAAAAATATAAACTTAAGAATTAATTACCTCAATTGTAGGTCTTAATTTATTCTTTGTTTTATATACAAGCGTAATGACCTTTATGAAAAACACTCATTTTCCTAATCTCATACGTTTCGCAGCATTTCCACAAAGGGCACCGTTGGAATTATATTTCCAACTTCAAATTACATCCACCCCTTATGAGCAAAAATAAGAAAAATACCTAAACATGGAGCGTAAAACGAAATCTGTCATCAACTTCTGGATTAACGAGTAACAAGTTACTTACATCTCATAAATTCGCCCAGCAAGCGTTGAGATGCGTTCTCTTAACCAAATCTAATACAGTTAAAACTTTTCCAATAAGCCACCCCTAAATGCATCGCCTTCATACGGAATCGTAAAACGTACTTCGTGGAAAACATGTCACAAGTAATTCACGATAATTGGAAGGGCGATGGCAGAATAAGTACCCCTCTGAATTTTGTGAAAGACTAGAAGTATATGACTCATAGCTGACAAGAAAAGTAAGTCAAGTTTCTTTTAAGAACAAGTGGATTTTTTATATACGACCAGTATAACTTTCATTCGAAAAAGTCTTAATGTCTCAGTGTTTTGTCTCAAGTCAATTCCACAGTTCCTAGACGGACCATTTAACTAATGAGATAAATCTTCTGCTATCGCAGGGGCGTTTTTACCCCAAGCGACCGAAGTAATCTTTCAATCTTATAATGACTTGAGTTCAGTTCTGGCAACAATCGCCAATTTTGCGAGATTATAAAAACACTCGTCACGAATACCGAGGGTCGCTTGATTGCTATTAAGACTTACGACGATCGATACCTCCAGTTCACGGATTGTTAGCTCGGATATTTTCTTTATAGGTTATTCTCAAAAAGAGCAAGTCTACGTAGCCCATAGTAAGATAAAACTGGGCATTCTGACTATTAGCTCTTTCACTACTCTACTTTAATTTCAGCTATTAGCTCATGCTCATGCACAGTGCGATAGAATGCCCAATATTATTGTACTGATTATTTAAACTAACCTAACATTTGAGATTATTTTTATCACTTAGCCTTCAATAACTTACACTAATTATTTAGCCTCAAACTGAGCAGTTTGAGAAATAGCGATTAAATTATTGCTATGCTTATAACACAAATTAATGCCTTTACTAAGATTCAAATCACGGACCTTTTGCGTGCAAACGATCGTATATCAAGTCAATAAATCTGTGTCGTGTTAAATTAATTTGGCATTGTACTTACGTACGACTTAGGTTTTTTTCCCTTTAATGTTCGTAAAGAATTTAAGAATTTTGAGAATATAGCCAATGGGTATCATCAGTCAAATTTTATCTATACACCTAAAGATCAGTGAAGTTGAAACGATGAAAAATTCAATCCGGGGAGTTTTAATGTCATCCACTACATTCGCTTAAAATAAACAATTCTTTCATTGAAGTTCTACTAGCAGAGCGAGATGCTTAAACTGGTTTATTTTTGTATCTTTTATTTAATATAATAATGCCGCATTCTGTAGTCCTGTGAACACGTTAAGAAAAGAAAAGTTGGCACAACTTTTGTAAAAGTTCACTGTTTTACTGCATCAAGTAAAACATTGGACAAATTTGGCAACTGATACTAAAATATCATAACTACTATAACTTTTAGAAGTACACTGTAAACAAAATAGGGCGACACTGTCACATATCATTTAGCGGGAACGGGAAGCGTCACTTTGGTGCTTTCGTTAAAAAATATGATAGTGGTTTAATAACAACTAAGTGTTTGTCAACATACATGAGTTTTAGCAAGTGAAACAAAGCAGAGCAAGGTGTCTTTTTGTTACTGTAACCCAGGCAAAGGGATTATTTTATTACCTTTTGATAAAACAGCTCTCACCATTATTCATCGTCATCTAATAAAAATAATAAATTACTGAATACTAGGCTCTATGGACTTTGTGCCCTTTGCCTTCCCTTATGGGAAAACTTAACATTGTCGGTCTTGACTTGGCCCCTAGGCTAGGTTGGGATCAAGAGCAAACCCATTCGAAATTTAAAAACAACAAAAAAAATACAATTCACTCATTTAAAGGAACAAAAGAACATTGTTTGGTTATTTATTCAATTAAAATAATAGTTGTGAACATTTTACAAATCGAAAACAAAAAAAAAATATTATAAGCGACTTTAGAGAGTCATATTCAGCAAGCGTATTACAAGTTCGAACCGAAACTTTTTTGGATTTGTATCAAAAAAGTCAAGATTGGGAAAAGTCAATCGAACTTTACAATAAGTTTGCAGATCGAACAGCAATCGCAGATCAGATATAGCTGATTGCTAAACACGCAATCAAATCTAATAGACATAAGGTTGAAAATCCTTGTCTTGTTTTCCAAAGTTCTCTTTACTGGGGATATTATTAATAAATAACTAATAAACGAGGAATAAACTTTTCTTAAAATAAAATAAAATATCCATTGACTGCTTACTTTAATTACTCGTAAACATTCACATAACCTTATAACAGAGTACAATGGCGTGCCTTAACATCGTAGCAATATTTCACTTCGATGTAAGAGGCCTTCTTCTATGTATAGACGCCAAACTTAGTAAACTAAAGGAAATATGGTTCTCCATACAATAGGCGGCTTGTTTCAGTAAATTGGTTGTCAAAAACAGATTTATAAAGCCCGTTCAGACAATCTCTTAAATTATTACACTTTGGGTGTGTTTCAACATATTACATGAAAGAAGATTCAAATTCAGGGATTGGTAATTTTGGAATGTTTCTAGTATTTGTTTATTTACAAATTTTGTTATTTCAACTATTTTCACTCACTGCTTAATTTTTATATTTAAAGAAATGATTACTAGACAATATTCAACTTCTCAGGTGTCAGGGATTGGAACCCACATCCCACTTATCCGGGTGATTTTTAAATATTTCTTAAGCCTACATCAGCATCAGCACCACCTCTTTATGTTCCAAGTACTACAAAACTTACCTACAAAATCGAATATTTAACACTCTTAGAAATGATCAACAATCGATAAAGAAAATATCTATATTCTTATTATTATTTTTTTGTTATTTTCATATCTAAAGAAATTAATTCTAAAAAGAAATCTACAAGTCCTAGGTGTGAAGAGGGACTAGAACACCCAACCCTTCACTGTCTTGACGAGTACTCTACATTTTGAGCTACCAAAACATTGCCAGACCCATTGCATTACTTTAGCTACACGCCAGCTCGATTGCTTCAAGTTCTAGGTACTTTCTAAGTTATGTTTTCAAATGTCACCCACAATATACCTATTTCAAGTCATATTAAGTCATAGACGAAGCCGTGTCACGCCTGTCACCGTCCATTGAAAATGAAATAGATGCTTCAGTAATAGTAAACATCATCATGACTTGTAACGCTTTTTAGCTTCTTAAGATTTATCTATTTCTTCCGTTCACTACTCATTTGATGACACGGCATTTTTTTCATCTCACAATTTCGTCAAAAGCTATATTGCACAAGAAATAATTTGTTATGCCATTACAATTTGAGTGACTCAGATAGGGGAGTACTACTTAGAGACATTAAGCATATTGCTACTATTTACTCTTCGCAGATCATTTGAATGATGCATTCCAAGGGATTTTTCTCATTTAAAAAAGGCCGTGGTATTCACGCGTCGCTGCCCAAAATGAATGCCTTTGTTAAGACTATGTGATAGAGCATCTTGTCATTGTTGCATCTTCACTGTCTTTTATTTTATTATCAACAGAACTTTAAAAGATAACATCTTAAGTTTATTTTATAATGCTCGTTAATGAGAAATTTAAAGCTTCATTAACACATAATTTTTTCCGCAAAATTTTGTTTGTTTAAACGCGCATAATTATCTTGTCAGTAAGTTAGTTGGTAGCATCTCATATTTTTAATCAAGTATTGTCTTAAAAAACATTCTACAAATTCGTATCGTATTTTTGTTTATTAAAATAAAAATGTGAAATATAATAAGTATTAAGTTTGAGGAGACAAAGGGCTTCCAAAATCTCACGAAATAATCGAAATAAGTAACTGATGCGGTAAAAAGAAAACGAGAAAAGACATAAGATGCTTAAATAATAACCAGAGAGTGTGTTTATAAAAAGAAAGTAATATTTGGTACATTTAGAATTAAAATGATGTAAATGCAAATACCATTAAATTTGGGAAAAATGGACTACTAACGTCTTATTCATTATATAACTTTATTTATTATATATCTAATTTTAACTTAAAATAATTCTTGGTTATATTTACTTTAATATTGGTTTAATGTTTTGCTGTAGTATTTTTCCTTTTATTGTTACAATTATTGAAGTTTCAGGACATCTACAGTAAAGTCATTGTTTCATTGCAATAAATTAAAAAAAGTACAACAGAGATGAAGTTGCTCCCGTTAGTATGTTACTTTTTAAGGGTCTGGTATAGTTAAGTCAGTTTCGCTATTTTTTGTACTTGCGTCATTTTAATTTTTAAGGTGTGATTCGATAGTCCTATTAAGTATTATAGAAAATCGTAATGTTGTTATATTTTAAACTAATGTTGGAAGGATGGTCTATAAACTACCACGCGGGACCAGTATGGAATGGTGAGTGAATACAACTGCAAATACAACCAGGACTTCATAATTTTTTGGTCACCCATCCGATGCGTGACTTTTATCAAAGTTGCTTAAC
Organism: Calamotropha paludella; assembly: GCA_927399485.1. Classification (NCBI taxonomy): domain Eukaryota; kingdom Metazoa; phylum Arthropoda; class Insecta; order Lepidoptera; family Crambidae; genus Calamotropha; species Calamotropha paludella. Next base: position 20,622,308 of record OV656817.1, on the reverse strand, counting down.
CTCTGCAACCGTATATCTGACGGTCCAACGAGCTCCTCAGATAAAGAAGCTTCAATTTTTCTATGAGCGATTACAAACAGTCACGATCTACATGCTCATAGTGAAAATGATGTCAGGATACCGTTACCAGTTTTAATCGCAACATTTCGCCATGCCGGATTCACAGCTGATCCCAATACTAACAATGGGACGGATGTATCGTTTGCGAGTACAAACAAAACAAAGGCAGTTTATGAATTAATATTTGAGCATATAAAAAGCTTTTAAACCAATTGATACGTCCGGTAGCGATGTGTCATACGGTTAGCTCGTCTGGTGGATTTAACAGGTCATTATATCTCTAATTTGTTCAAAATCAATAAAAGAGAATAAATAGACGATTTGATAGACAGATACGATTGTTTTGTACTGACAGTCCTCAATTCGAGTATCGGCAGGGGCAGATATTTATGTCATAAACAGGAGCATTTGTATTTGAGTTATGGGTATTTATATAAAATTCTTTACTTATTAAATATCTATATATCATAAGGTATCCATAACACAAGTCTTACAGTACTTAGGGTACATTGGAATGAATATAAGAAATATATTTAAGTTTCTTTGCAATTTTGAAAACTTTTTGGCATAGTAAAGATTTACATTGCCAAATAGTCTTCTAAGTATAAAAATTTAATAATAATGAAACTATTACATTCACACCAATTAGCCTAGCCCAAAGTAAGCACTATAAGGCTTGTGTTATGGATACTAGGGTAACGGATAGACATACATATATCAGACATAACTAAGTGACATTCATAGAAGTATATAAAATACCCATGACTCAAGTACAACTGTTCGTATTCGTCACACAAACATTGCCCCTTCCGGAATTCGAGCCTTGAACCGTCCAGGATCGCTACCGTTTCGACAAACGGTCGTCGAAGTTACTTTAGGACTACGTTACGTAAACTTTTTTAAATAAAGGAGTAAGTTTGTATCTCAAAGATATATCGCCTAGTTTTTCATCGTTCGTTAAATTTTATATGCACCAAATTACAATAAGTTGAGTGATCTTACATACAGTAAGGTAGGTAACAAAAATGTCCAATTCGATTTTCAACTTAAAGTCAAACAGATAGAAATCAATATCATTTGACTAAGAGTCTTTGTAGTGCGCCTTTCGATGTAACAACTCATTGAATTTGACCACATGTTATCGTATCGTAATCAAATGAAATCATTTTATTGACCATATAGTATGGTACAGTCAATAGATGTGAATATAGATAATCACCAACCGCTATACCTCCACCAAATATTTGACAAGCAGAACATAAAAGAATAACACACTCGGACTGAATCTCTAAGTAAATATACCATTTTAAATAAACTGTATAATCTAGTGACCAATATGATGCTTCCAAATGTCGCCATTTCGGCGGACTATGATCATTCTTCGGTTCAATATACAAACAAACTAAGCATTCGCAGATCGAATATACCTGATTGATATACCAGCAATCATATCTATATAGACATAAGGTTGAAAATCCTTGTCATGTTTCGCAAAGTTGTCTTTACTGGGAGTATTATTAATAAATAAAGGAGGAATTAACGTTTGCTAATATATAATGAAATTGCCATTGACTGCTTCTTAATTACTCGCAAACATTCACATAACCTTATATAGTAGCAGGGATTCAAAAACACCTTTATAAGGATACACTTTCATAAGGGTTACACATTGAATCTGTTACAGAATTATTCCTGCATCACTTATTTGGGTGTTTTGAACCTGTTTTGCGTCGAACACTTATAAAAGTGTTACAGATATAACGTTTTCTGTTACCAATCTGTTAGAAACGTTTAACTGTCTAACACAGTACACCAACATAGGCATTTCAAAGTACCCAAATCATTAGTGAGCTGTCGCATAGTTATGCCAATGTGAACCTTATTGACTGCAACAGATATTAACACTTATGAACCGATATTTTCTAAAACGGATTCAAAGTGTTACAGTTTCTTTCTGTTTTCCTTTTATAACAGAAATGAAAAACAGTGTTCAGAACACTATTCGGATACCGCTAAAATCCTTGTATAATAGAGTATAAAGGCGTGCCTTATACTCTATTATAAATGTGTCTGGGTGGTTATGGCACCGTCTTTATTTGTAGTAGTCGTAATATATTGGAGAAAATCAATAATAACTCAACTTACTTAAAACTGTCAAATTTTTTCCAATAGATATTTCACTTAAAATCATAACCAAAGAATAAGTTTTCAATTGAAATAAGTTGAAATTTTAGTAGTAAATTGATGTCATGTTTTTTAATTTATTTATTACCTTTTGATAATAAGATAACGGTATCCATTTCCAATAATCGACACCTCCCACGCATAAGGTCGTATCGAAAAATATACGATTATTTTTCATGACTTTTACAAGCTGATATATGTATATTTATTGCTTGAAACTTTGGACTTGCCTATCCGTAGCGGGTTATATATTATTAAGTAAATGTATTTATTGAAATAAATATCTTAATTTTGAAATTATAATATTATTAATGTTAATATAATACGTATCAAAGCGAATTTTGTACAAAAAAATGTTACGACCATTTGCGTTGGAGGTATATATACACTACACGTGGATAACAGGTTAGAAATATCATTATTAAGCTATCACAAGAAGCCATTTTGGCTGTATATAATAATCTACACATCAAGGTTGCCAAAAACATTATGCGATGTATTAAAACCTCGAATTCCAAAATCAAAACAATTATACGTATTCCATTGTTAAAAAAAAAACACTTAATAAAGGTATTACACATAAGTCAAGCAATTATATAATTTTACCGTATTGCCTTCTTGTGGTGAAAAAGATAAAAAGGTCATTGAACTTGAGGTCGATGAATTTGGCGATGACGTGGAGAATAATAACTAATTTGATTCAGTACGTAATTAATATTAACCTGTACCAATTGAATATTTGGTACAACGACTATTTAGTGCAACGGCATCGAACCTGACTGCAGCAACGACGGTCCTGAGATCGATTCCCGGAGGGGGCGGATGTTTGCGAGCATTTGTACCTGCGTCATGGGTATTGATATATATTTCTATGGATATTACTTATTTATGTACCATATATGTATGTATATCCGTTACCCTAGTATCTATAACACAAGCCTTACAGTGCTTACTTAGGGCTTCGGCTAATTGATATTAATGTAAGAAATATAATATTATTTTTAAATATTTTTTTATAATGTAAACTAAGCTCAATTGAAATAAACAATAATAATAATAAATAAAATAAAATATGGTTTATACTCATCAGTAAATGTTACAAGGATTTCCTCCGGTGAAATTTCAACCTGCAAACGTAAATTTTGCAATCAGGGTTACTGATTAATAGAATAGTTGAAGCCCTAGCAAAATTACCTTGATCGTTACTACACATCCAATAACTCGACGTTACAACCCTAATCCTTAAGTGATCAGGTATTAAGAGAGCTTATCGCGCGACCAATGGCTTTTTTTGGATAGCTTGATCTATCGTTGTCTCTATATCATTAGGAATATTATGTAAAGCTTACTCGCTAAAAAAGAAATAGATGCAGAAACAAACAAAAGGTACAAAAATAGTACCAAAGGAATGCACACAAAAAACTTTCTACCGGATGTCAATACTCTAACTGCTATACTCTAAAAACTTCCAACCGAATTTCATACCACCGTAATCTATACTAACCATGGCTACCACCTAGAAAACTTACAAAAACACCATACAAACCCATCAAACCCATAACAGAACAATAAGTTAAACTAAAAACAGAGAATCAAATTCTAAGCAAAGTCGGCTTAGCTTGCTCGTAAAGCACGAGAAGTTATCCGAAATACAAACAGGATAAACCCAAAACCAAAATTTGCCTTTTACAGAAAAAATCCGAAAGAAAAATGTTATCAAGTGTCAATAGTTTTACGGCCAATTGTTGCATTGAAAATGATCCTTAACTGAATCTTGTGTGTCGGTAAAGTTTAGGTTATGTGTAGCGTGCTTCTGTCTCTATGTACTGACTGACAGTCTGGTATAATTTTTTGCAAGTTGAATAAGTCAGCAGATCATGTTGGTATGTCGTTTGACATATGTGTAACTATGTTCTAGCACATAAACTTTCATTTTATTTCACTAAAGGTTACAGGTCCGAAATCTGGCATAATTAGATGTGATAAATTATTATAATAGAAACATACTAGAAAAAATCGACTCGGGTCACAAGTGAATTCTCAGGCGGGAATTCACTTGTGACCCGAGTCGATTTTTTCTAGTATTTTTCTATTATAATAATTAATCTTATAAGATCTCATTGAAAATGCATAAAATATATAAAAATTATTAAACTAATTAGATGTGGTTAGACCGGTAAAACCCTTGATTTTAACGACATGACAATCAATACCCATAAGGATAAGACGCTAAAAATGGAGGAAACATTTTTCTCGTTCGATACTAGACAAGTGTCATTTCTCTAACAATATATATTTTATACAGATAATTAGTACAACATTATAAGTATATATATCATCCCTGCTGTAGAAACAAATGTGAAAACAGAGGCAAAGAATATTAGACCACGCTGTCTAAATGTGGTTGGACTTCTGGTGTTTTAATGCCACGTTATAAATATAGCTAGCAATAACTCTGGCCGATCCATAAAATGTTAGCAAGTTTTTAAGTTTACCTCAATTTATTATGTAATAACAAGTATTTAAAAATTTATTGCTCAAAGTTTTAAGTATTAGATGCCTATAGAAACTGCCCTCTTGTATAAATGTGGCTCTATATAAATAGAGATTCTCTATCACAGTGTCCACAGACCGGGACTGTCACCGTGACCAGTACCTACTTGTAACTACTCAACCAATTTTGATGATTATTTTGTTCATTTTGCTGCATTTCTTCCAACTTAGGATAAAGGATGAGTTTCATTTTAATTTATAACACAGCAACGCGTAGCTGGATCAGCTAGTGTATACGTATATCACGAAATGTTAAACATTGGTCAAAAACTGCATCGATAGTCTCGGTGGTCCACCCTTAGTTCACCTACCACATCGCTAATAAAATCTCTGTTCTATAAAGTCACTCTATATACCTCCCTGCTGAGATCACCGTTCGGCCTCAATCCATTAGGATTGACCTCGCAAAGCGAGGTTAATCTGTGACTGGTGATCGGCAGGTGTGTGACTTGCGATAAACTACGAAACTATGAGAACAAAACTGGGGAAAGTGCTCACGGCAATTCGGAGCGTTTAAGTTTTCGCACTAATTATTAAGACGAACGTGTCACTCACTGGGCTATTGCAGTTCTCTCATTTTGAGTAAATTGGATTAATTATTAAATACTAACAGCATTAAACATAAAAACTTAAATGCCTAATAAACCTGATTTAGTTGAAAAGCTTTTTGTCCATTTCTCTCTATTTATTATTTGAGTTTGTAAGAAGAGGACAAAACACTTTATAAATAAAGTAGGTTTACTTATCGTTTTAGCTTTATGGTGCATAATACGGTACGTACACAAATTTAAGATGTTATAACGGTCGTAAAGAATTAAACTTTTAGTTGATAATTTTTTATAATGTTGCTTTAACGCATATAATAAAGTGGTATTATTTAAATAAACCCGCTTTTACCGCATAACCGGTGAGTTTATTTATTTTTATTGCATCTTGACGTTTGACGATGACGCTTAATGGTCATCCTGTGATTGTAGCTCCTGTAAAGGAGTTGAAACGTCAGGATTAAATATTAAAAAATCAAGAATAAATACGTCATTTTATCAGTTTCTGGCTTTATTTAAAGATGCGATAGACGCGGAAGTGTAGGGAGTAAATAGATTGGATTATTACAATTATTTGTGGATTCTTTTAACAGAATTTCTTATCATAACACAATTTTAACCTTATTTTAATAATAATAATATTGCTTTAATAATTGTCGGGTGCAAATGGGATGACAAAAATAAACGTTCGATTATTGGTGGAGATAATAAAAGAACTGACTACTTGAATTCTTAAACGATAAAAAATACTACGGTTATATTTGATTGTTTAAGAATAAATCGATAATTTTTCTTACAAAAATCATTTGAATATTCTTTCTATGAAAAAAAAATGTATATATATAAAAAGTAGACACGAAAATTCTATTAATAAACAGCATTGCGAACATTTGCACTTTTTGCCGTTTGTGTGTGAATGTAAACATACACGATTTCTCTAAACATTAGTTGCTCATACATCATATGGTACGGGCAAAACCGTTTTACAAGCATAAAACATTGCCTTATATGTGAATTATTATATTTTTAACAATGTTTACTAGATAAAAAAATTCAGGTGTCACACGCGACTCAAACTCACAAGAACTCGTCCGAGTGAGTGTTCTTCCAATATCTCTCTAACTACAAGTAGTCTTTGTTAAATATATTAAAACAATTATTTTAAATGCCAAAATGAGTCTTTGTGTTATTATATATGTAATTAGTTCTGTCTTGGCTTCAGCTTCGATTAAATTCTTGCACGCACCTTAACAATAAAAACATTTCTCAAACAATTGAAAAGTCAACAGATCCGCTGTTGACTTTTTTCATGTATTTCTTAAGCTGAACATCAGCGGCATCTCTTCACAAACTACCTATAATTATTATTTTTGTTAATCATTTTATTAAGATATTATATTCTTTATTTCAGTCACCACAAAACCACACATTATATTATTTCAAAATACATTATTGTTAGTATAAATAATAATATGTTTTTTTGCCAAAAAAGTCTTACATCTTCTGACTGATAACAAATAGAGAAAAATAAAATAACTGATATTGTATATACCAACCAGATGACATATTTTACACTTTATTATTCAGTCAATCGTTTACAATATTCTGTATGTTAAAGTTTTCAAAGCATTTTATAAATAAAATACATGTTTAACTATTTAATTTCACACAGACTTATTATAATAGGTGGTATCAGAAGAAATCAATGACAAACTACCCTCCGCACTAATTTTAAAAATTGTATTGTAAATTAGTAACAATATAATGTTATAAAATTATGTTAGCTTATTTCGAGCCATTCAATATTTCCACACAGTGTTTTTAAATAGGACAGTCAAATTTGGCACCAATAACATTTAAGATGCAATATTTTTAATTTGAGGAGATGAAGTACCATCTCACGCCCGAGACGTCTTGATTTTTTTAAACCTAGCTTTAAGTGTGTAGATATTAATAGAATTTTAATAAAAAAACCACCTCCAGTGAGCTTAACATGTGCAAATTCAGATAGGAATTAGTGAGTTCAAATAGGTCTATAGTTTTATTTAAGTTTACGGGTTATTAACCCGTAGCACTGAAACCAGATGTTGATCATTACGATCGAATCTGCAACGCTCACTGAATGGTCTGACAATTTAAAGAACATAAAATGTTAAGTAGAGCGTGCGATGTCTATCTTATTACAGAAATTGTGTTGATTAGTTTTCTCTAATTAAAAATAATTCGTATATCGTTTTATTACTGTAATTATATATTACAGTAAGCTTGCTCCTTAACAACCTCCGTGGTCGAGTGACTCGCGTACTGGTATTCATAGTAGGTAACGCCACTTCGAGGTCCCGGCTTCGACCCCGGGCGAGTCAATATAGAAAACTAACTTTTCTGTATTGGCACGACTTTGGATGCTGTGGTACTGTCGTTGTTTTAAATTGCATAACACAAGTACTTAAGTTACTTAACTTCGGTTCAGAACAGTGTATGTTATTGTGATATATTATATTAGATAAGTAAACTCGCCAATTATTTAAATCACATATTCCGCTCCCAAACTGACAAGTTTGTGAGAAATGTTAATAATAATTCTTACATTCACACCATCAATGCCCAAAATAAACAAAGCAACGGTTGTGTTATGGGTACATATATGGTACATAGATATTTAACATTTATAGAAGTACATAATAAATATCTATGCGAAAGGCAGGATCGCTACCGTTGCACAGTTAAAAACAAGTTATTAATATTATACATCCTTATGTAATAGAATATCATATCATCAAAATCAGCCATCTTTATCGATGAAAAAATCTTAAAAAAAAGGAATGAAATACGAAATTAACTAAAGGTTAATTTGAACTACACTTTAAATTTCTACATTCAAATTGATGCCAACAATTTAATATTGACTTTAATAACTATCATAAATTAATACATAATAAAGAGCTTATGTTATTAAAAGAATAGAAGAACTTCATAAAACTCTCAGACGAACGATCAAAGATATCTTATTACGTCCTAAAACCAAAAAAATGTCCCCTTAAACCCCTTAAATACTTTTGAAGAACCACAAAAGCTTGGCAAATAACCGATATTTTGACAAGACTCCGAAAAAAAGGCCCTATTCAAACTTTTTTTAGTAAAGCCTCAGAATCGGGCGACATCACACGCACAATGGAAGGCGTATCAGAGAGCGGACAAAACATCTCGGAAGCCACTCGATACGCGTCCTCAAAAAAACCGGATATACCCGGATACGATAACCGCAAATGCAGTCCTTGAAAATTTATTTAAGAATCCTCCAAATTTTTTGAGAACACTTTGTCAGACTCCGCGATTGCGACTCGAAGTTTTTAACGACTTTTTACTTTGACGTTCTCATTTATTCACGGTTTTTTCACGTCGCAGGTAAATCACCGACCTGATCCATAAACTTTTTAGTACAACACATTAAAAAAGTTATATTGCAATTACTTTTCTTTAAGTTATTGTATGAATTTCTTTGTGCGAGTATATTTGATTTCATGTTCAATAAAATGCTAAATTCTTTAACAAAGTCAGCTTTTTTTTACTTCTTTTAATTTTACCGGTTTTTATGTTTAAACCACTCTTAAGATGTATAGTCCCCATAGAAAATTAAATTTCCCATATTGGTTTAAGTCTGAGGGTTGTCGTAGGTACCGTCGTTTTTTCTGAATGTAATAACACAAGTGATTTATCTATATTACTTGAATAAAACTAATTTTTAACGGATACTTGCGCTTTCTCTATATTTTATCCCGACACTTTGACTCCTTCACGGGAACCGAGATCACATGATGTCAATGTAATGGTCGTCATACATGTTACACCCTCACAACAAATCGGGCACGTTTCTAATTGTTGAATTTATGCAAATCAAAATGTTATTATTTTGCATTTTTAATTTTTGAGGAAGTATGAGAACTAAATTGAGTTAAGTTTAAACTTGGTTGTGTGATGTTGTTGTTGCTCTCACCACCACATACACATTGTTTGCTGGAAAGGAACTTTACACACATATAAAACTCCTTGTCATAATACCATATATTTTTCAGTCTTATCTCCAGTCCTTTTTAAGAACAAAGAAAAACGTATTGAAATCAAAAACACTAGACACGTATTTGAAAGGAAGTATGCATTAGCAAAATGCAAAACAAAGAAAGTAGATAGTGTCAATTATATTTCAAAGTGTAGACAAGATTGTGAATAGCTTGCTAGTTATTGCATCTGATACAGTTCGCCGAGATATTTCTAAAAAGCTTTAGTTTTTTAATGCATTTATACATTACAAGCACTTAAGTTTACGAAGATCGGTAAGCGTTCTCAAGCCTGTTTTTATAAGATCGTTTACTAATAATACAATTCACACATTCAGACAAACAAATAGAAATAAAATAAACTGTGATTGTTATTACGGTTTCGTAAAGCAGAGACAAAACTTTTAAAATTGTATTTTATTCAATTGTTTTTAACTACATTTCTTTTGAAATTCATTAGTAAACTACTATTTTAAGATAAATAAAATGATAAAGTCGTTTAATTTTTTTTTTTACTTCAATACACTGATATTAATCTCAACGGAAATCCGTGATTTTTTGCTGTCAATGTAACTAACCGTTGGATTTAATCACAATCACCGTTGTGTCTTCCTTTACAATAAGTCAATAAACAAAAGGTGGCCATCTTAAGAAACTTCGATTCTAAAACTTACAATTGATTCAAAAAGGAATACTAAAACCTACAAAAGGCTGATTTTTACTCGAATTTAAGAGATACTTCGAACGATAACTTACTGCGCTATTATCCCGCGATTCGAAACTTTAAACGATCTCCCGATATAAGATTTACAACTCGGATTAGGAAACAACATTAAAACAATGACCTTCTACCTCACGAAATGGAAAGTCCAAGTTTCTGGGGCTAAAACTTACAATCCAGCCGATAAGTCTCTACCAACCAAACAGCCCCAATAGAAAACAAATTGACATTTCAATGGCTCCCCGCCTTAGGACCACGGCATTTGCAATTCAAAGGAGGACTCTTCAATAACATGCCAACGTATGGAAATAAGCGTGTTTTGAAAGGGATCTGATTTCTGTGTAGATACGGACCAAGACCAGTTCGCTGGAAATATGGAAATATATATATTTAAGAGGTGGGTTAACCCTTCACCTCGATCTAGCCTCCTTTGTTACTATAACATAAACAGAATGCACATTGTAAATAAAAAAAAACGTTGTGTGTAAGTACACACACTTAAGTAAGTGCACACGTAAGAAGTTATACTTCTATAAACAAAGATAACTAAGAATTTCCTCCCATGTGCTCGTATTCTTTGTATGTGAAAAGAAAAATAAATTTATAAATTATATAGTGATCAGTACGAAGCATCAATAGATTAACAGATTTTCTATATACACTCAGAGGCACAATTAACCGCCCACTTACATTTTTCAGTGTAATTTGAAAAAATAATTTTTGAATGATTTTTTTTCTTTACAATCTAATAAATTGGATAATTTAAAATGAAATAAGTGAAAAAATTCAGTTGCTGTTGCTTTAATTTTTTTAATTTTGAAAAAGTGTGAAATTACCGTTTAACGAACAAAATTAAAGGAGGTGAAAACAAGCTAAAACTTTATGTTTACATTAAAAACCTAACTTTTAATAATGAGTATTGCCTCCTATGGCTCTTATGACTTCTTCCAGTCGATTTGGAAGACCATCCATAAGGTCTTGAATATCTGATTGCGCTATATTCTCCCACTCCTCCATCAAGGTAATCTTCAACTCATTAATGGAGGTAGGAGCGGGAATCCGACTTCGTACCCGCCTTTTGATATTCTCCCAAACGTGTTCGATAGGGTTTAGGTCTGGGCTCGGAGCTGGCCATGGTAGCCGTGGTATACCCACAGCATCAAGGTACTCCGTAACCGCTCTAGCGACGTGAGCACGTTCGTTTTCGTGCATTAAAAGAAATTCTTCTCCATTAAATGGGGCAAAAGGGATAACATGAGGTTCTAAGACCTCTTCCACATACCTCTGAGCATTTACACTGCCTATTTCAAACAAAACCAACTCTGTACGAGCCTCGTAAGAAATTCCACCCTATACCATTACTAAGCCACCTGGGTAGACCACTGTTTCGACTACAGCACACTGTGCAAACCGCTCACCCGGCCGTCGATACATTTGCTGGCGTCTTTTAGGACCTCTTAAAGCTACTCTCGACTCATCAGAGAAGAGAACGCTCTTCCATTGCTCCATTGTCCAATTTCGGTATTGTTGAGCAAATCGAAGTCCAGCTCTCCGGTGCTCTATGGTCAACGCGGGTACTCGAGCCGGCCGGAAACCAGTCAAATTACGCTCTGCAAGCCTTCTTCTTATTGTTCTAACGCTAACACTTACATTTGGTACCTCAAATAAGCGATTACGAGCCTCCGGAGTCGTAGTGAAGCGATTTCTTAAAACATTGGATACAATGAAGCGGTCATCTCTCTCAGAAGTGCACTTTGATCGACCTTGTCCGGGTCTTCTGGTGTAAGATCCAGTTTCTCGGTAACGTCGGATGACAGCTCGTATCGTGTGTCGAGGAAATCCCAGCGAACGGCCTATACGACGCTGGCTATACCCAGCATCGGAAAGCGCCACCGCTCTAGCTGCATCAACTGCACCCAATGGCATTTTACTGAGTAAGAAGCAAATGACAAACTCTGCCACAACTTAAGAACAAAGAAATTTGTTTGAAAACTTCACAAGCAACAGTTTATGTACGTGCAAAAGAATCAGTTCGAAAATCAATATTCGACTGAACTCAATAAAAGTGTCCCAGACTTGAGGGTATCTTTAACAAAGGGTAATAATTCGCTTATTTTATCATAAACTAACCACTTAACAAACTGTCATTCAACGTCATAAGCTTTTCGTTATTATAAACAAAGTTATGCCTCTTTAGCCGGGTGGGCGGTTAATTGTGCCTCTGAGTGTATCTGTATACAGAATCAAGTAATATATCAAAAACCATTAAAATAAACTGTTATAAAATAATACTAATTTATATTATAAACAAATAAAAATAATACATACATACGCGCCTAAAGAAGTAAAACTTCAAAAATATACATACCAGCTTCTGTTTATTCTTATTTCTTGGTCTGATAAAATGAGAGAGCATTCTGTAACGACCGAATTTAATAGCCTGTAACCAGTAACACAGCTACTAAATTTTTGTTGCCTAGATGTCTTGTTATATAACGGAAAATAGCAGTATGTTACTTAATCCAAGTAGGTAGGCATAATTTTTGGTGAAGATGACTTTTACAAAATGGCCGTGAAACAAAGCAAGCTATTTCCTTAATGTTACATTTCAGTAATGACGTCACAATTTCATCTGGAAGACTATCACGTTTTAATACTTAACATTTTCTTTTTTATTATAAAACTAGTTGACTCTGCCAAATCAATCATAAAGATTCGCTCACAACTCATAAATCAGTGTTATGAATGTTATTCTAAGGTTTTTAAAATAAAATAAAATGTGGAATAAACAGAGACCTTATGTAAACTGATATTGCAACTGTTTTTAACGATCAAAATAACCTTTATCCTTTTTAGCATTTAGTAATATTTCACTTAATTATTGGGACGTCTTGAACATGCCCAATTATGTAAATATAAAAGACGTTGTACACCCTACCGTAGTAATTAAAATATACTCAATTCCATACAGTTCCGACAGCATGGAGTTGCAACCTCACATAATGTACAGTTCAGTGCGGTACAGTCCCGTTGACAGCACATAAACTTGTTCAATCGATTTTGAACTAACCCATATATTCTAATATAAAGTTGAAAGTTGAAGAATGCGCTGTTGTCCATTGTTCGGATGAGACTCGTAGCACAAGCATCCAGCTTGCCACAAGGAGTTAAAAGAAACTTAACTCTATCGCTTTGTAGCAGCCAGTCTTTATCTCACTTTCCATTGGAACATCTATTTTTTCGGGATAATAAGGCTTCTATGTTTTGATCCAGGTTATAAACAATCTGTGCGCCACAAGTTCGTCCAAACCGGTTCAACCGTTTTTGCGTGATTGAGTTACAAACATTAAATAAAATTTATACATTTATGTATTAGAGCTAGAGCTAGAGTTGGAGCTAGAGTTAGAACTAGAGCTAAAGTTAGAGCTAGAGTTAGAGCTAGAGCTAGCGATTGTTAATTACCGAATAAAAGTTTTATTACTAACTCTTGTTGTATTTCTAAATAAATCCTTTTCTGTACCCCTGAAAAAGTGTTTGCAAAATTTCATGATAATCGGTTGAGTATTTAAAGCGTGAGTGTAACAAACAAACTCACTTTTGTATTTATAATTTAGTTAGAATTATTAAGAAACAGCGTATTATTTTTAATACCGACAAAAGATAAGTCGGTATTTTAATACCTAAATACGTATAGATAAATACCTAAATACTTCAGGGACCTTTTCGTAGGCTTCAATCTTGAGTTTAATGACTACAACGAAAGTAGATCTACATGCAGTAAAGTGCATTAACACTATAGACTCAACCCCAAGTCGCTTAGAGCCCGCAGGGAACAGCGCCCCCTGGCGGTTCACGGGACTCATTGTTATTTATTGTCATTTCCTTGCTAGAACACTTTCTATTTCACAGTGTGACATTTTACTATCGCGACTTATAAGTTTCTTTTCTTGGTAAAACAAATCATATATTTACGATGCACTTATTTTGTAAGGCTACACACATAAATATATAAACGAAAGCGCTTTCTTATAATAATTTTTAAGGTTTGACGTTCAATACACGCACTATAAATGTTAATATTGAATATAAATCATATTATTATCTTTATCGTCGATTTAAGATCACCATAATAAAAGTGGCACCGGTTTCTTTATTATAAAACAATTTCTGTTGTACAAGGATTGCTTTTAAATTTGTAATTTGGCGCAATTATAATACCATAATATATATCAGAATCAGACCAATAAGGTTTATTTTTGCTTAATATGAGTAGCAAATAAATCAGGAATAACGTTATTTTAAATTGTGAAAGCATTTATCAAAAAAAATCATTGGTTCCGTAGATTATCCACTCTCTTTATATAATTTTATTATTATACTATTTATTGAACGAATTTGTTTACAATATGACAGTTTAATCTTATGTCCAGGCAATGGTGGACTTATCTCTAAGATAAATCTCTTCCAGACAACCAAAGTATTATATGTAAATCCCGGAAGTAAGTAGGTAACACCGAGTGAAGTGATGTATAAGTAATAATGAAGGAAAGAAAACAGTCTTAATGGAAATTAAAGGATAAAAAAATACATGAATTACATAAATATAAAATAAAATATATATATTCAAAATAATATATATACAAACATATAATGTATAATAGATACAATAGTACAATAATAATACAATAAGTACAATAGATATAAGTACGAGGAATATGCTAAAAAAATTTATGCGAGAACGTAATCCTTGAAGGAAATGGAGGATGTATTAAATATATAATGAGCGAGAAACATTCTATTTATAAAGATACTTTAAGAGATAAGAAAAAATAAAATAGGTACATAAAAGATTACTCATAAGAATATCTATACATATAAAAAAACTGGAGTGTCTGTTTGTAATATTGAAATAACCGTTTTTTACTACATGCATATGAATATATATACGGTACATAAACCAAAATAACATTTTTTTAAATTTTTGTCTATCTGTTTGTTCCGGCTAATCTCTAAAATGGCTGGACGCATTTTGACGGGACTTTTTTTGGCAGATAGCTGATGTAATAAGGAGTAACTTAGGCTACTTTTATTTTAGAAAAATAAAGTAATGTTGCAATGTTCCAAGCGGACGAAGTCGCGGGCGGTCGCTAGTAGTAAATAAATATTTCAACACATTAAATTACCACCTCACGAATTCCAATTGTTCATATAGCTTAACACTTTCGCCTTCGTAAGAAGTAAGAGTTCCCACATATCCCAAATAAATCACTACGAAGCGCTGACAGATTTAAAACCTAATCATGTGGACCGCGTTCACTCGTGTACGAGTAAAACTAATTTTTCAAACTGTTATGTAAAGTATGGTTTCTATATCCGGCTGAGTCATTTCTTTAATGTTAGATTTCAGTAATGTCGTCACTGTTACATTTGGATGACTATTTCTTTTTATGCTTAACATTTTCTTTTTATTCTAAAGACTAGATGGCGCTATAGCGTATAGAAACATGCTATCGTATTGTTTTTGCGCGAGTACATAAGGGCAAGTTTAGTTTTGCATTGTTAGGATAGCGAGATAATATGGTAACAAACATTAGATATTGTCAAAGTATAATTTAGATAGATATGGAATAAACAGACACCTTTTTTAAGCTGATGTTGTCTCTGTCTGCCTTTTAGCATTTATTTTATTCCATTATTTTGTATTACTCTTATTTAGTATCATTCTGTTGGCAAACTCTTCAGATGTCGACAAACTGTTTATATTACGAAAAAAGGCTATAATAACATTATTACCCAAGTTATGAATCTATATCATGTTAAAATCTTATAGACTTCACTTCATGAAGCTTAATATATTGGCTTAATATAGTACATATTACTCTATAAATCTGTCTTGTAAATTCGTACAAAAATATCGAGATACTCGCTTACCTATAAAAGAAAAAATATTTATTTAAATAAACTGAAAGTAGTCTAGTCATCTAGTCCCCGCTTCTTGTCAATGAAAAATTATAATCATAAGTATACCAAACTCCATCAAATGCATAAAAAATAGAACAATTTAATAAATTGTTAAAATTATTTGAGTAAAATAAATGCTTTATTATGATAAGACCAAAAATTTTTTTTATTGAAAAATAATAAAATATATTTTTTTTAGATTAGCAATATTTTGATATAATTATTTGGTTGAATATTCTGAAAATAAGTGTCTGCTTAAAGATTAATGCTCATAATCTCGTTTAATCTAATTTTAAAAAAGTAAATAAAATTTTTGTAACACCAATATTGTTCTGGAACATGGAATTCATGTATTAATAAGTAAATAGGTGTAATTCATATATGGTTTACGTTTGATAGTAGTGAGATAACATTTCTAATTATAATTAATATGAATAAGATTAGTTTCCTTACCTGAAAACCATCTATAATTATACAGTGGTATTTGTCGAGCTTATCAAACCGGTAATTTTGTTATTAAAAATAGTTAACTAAATAACTGGAGTTTGTTGACTAATTAATTCATCTGCATCTCCATCAACCTATTAATTTTGGATGATAACTCAATAAATCATGTCTCATAGTCCTGAGTACTTAATTCTTTTAACTAATCGATTGACTAATGATTCTTAAGGTCATCACCGTATACTTCCCGTAGCTCACAAAATAGCAAGCAGTGTTTTCTGAATAATGGTCTCCAAATACTTGTGAATACTGTGATCTCCAAATAACTTGCCAAGCTTGAAGATTATGGAAAAACTCTGCCAAATTTTGGGGTATGATTTCCGCCCAGTTCCCAACAGACATCCTACCGATGAGATGATGAATCGATTGAATTTGATTTATATGTTATACTAACACCAGACAAGATCTCTTGTTTTTACTAACAATAATATGGATCCCGCCATTCGCACCTACTGTTCTGGGTTCGAGTCCCGAAAGCAGATATTTGTGTGCGAGCATCTGTACCTGATTAATGGATTTTTATATATATATTTTATATGAATATTACATATCTTTGTATCATATATCTATGTCTATCCGTTTATGTTCTTATTGTAGAGACACTATATAAATGAAAATAATAAAACTGGGACGCAGTAAGTATTGGCGGATATTTATTTGTTTTTAATCTCTTCAATCAGTCCTCGATGCTATTTGACTACTCGAGTGAAGCTGAACGATCATCTAGATCTTTATCAAAGTCAAACGATAAACCTTTCTAATATAAATATTCTGACTGAAGTATTATTAAGTCTTCTCTCTAGTGTATTAATCATAGGTACATGTATGTGGAATAATAAATCATTCCACAGCATCGGAAGTCGTTCACTTGTTGAGAGAATCCATTATGATATTCTTATGAATAAAATAGCGAAAAATTATCTTATTGTGGAAGAAAAACGTACGAAATGATCAGATATTACTCGTATAATATTTTTGAAAGTAGCTGCTTTTATTGGATTCTTAAAATGTACACAAATAATATGAAATTAATATAAGACAACATCATACACATTTTTGTAAAATACTTTTTTACGGATTTTGCGTATATTTTATTTTTTATTTTATCCTGACGTTCCGACTCATTTACAGGAGTCGTGATTACAGGATGACTAAGATAATGTATTTTCTACTACCTTCACAATATTTTAATCGGGCACGTTCCTAATTGTTACTTTTTATATAAATCAAATTGTTTTATTTTTACATTTTATTTAGTTATTAAATGCTCACTACGATTACATTGTATACTACTGAGTCTACTACCAGTTCGGAAATCGGGAGGCCCCTCCGAGAAGAACTGGCGTAAGAAACTCGGGCAGAAGGACCGACCTCCATCTTAAATCCGTAAAAAAGTGTTTTATTCAACTGTTTTGTGCGCGGAAGTGTAAGAACTAAATAATCATATACATTATTCTGAATCCATGTTAAGTAGTTAAAGCACTTGTTTTATGGTATTCAAATACGTCGACGGTATCAGAACACCCTAAAGTTAATTTCTACATTAACCGGCCGGAGATTAAAGGCAAGACCTCGGAATGGCGTTACTATTAACCCCTCAAAACCCGAGAGCATTATATCATGCGCGCGACAACGATACCTAAAATCCACGAGCATTATATAATGCTCTAGAGCGCGACAGAGAGAGAAATAACGCATTTAACACAAAGCTGGGCTTCAAGGTGTTAAGACATGTATGCGAGCCATAAGACCACGTAGGTCGTCGAATAAATAGAAATTCAAAATCTTAGATATTAGTTCCATGAGCAGTAGGTACGACGATGCAGTGGTTAGCGCATTCGACCTCCTCGTATGACTACGGTAGTTGACATTCTCAGAGGATGGTATATAAATGGGGGACCGAATAAAATTATCATGAACTCGTCTATAATTCGGAAAGTATATTAAGCAGTTGGACTCGGCTGCAGTGAGTTATGTTTCATTTTCTTTACGGTGCGGTGTTTAACCTTAGGGAAGGCACTATCCTGGCTGAGAGAGTGCGGGCGTTGACATATTAGCAACTAAGTGATAAAAAGAGTTTTTTAATTTTTACACGAATATTGACCATATTTTCGGTTAAAATTTCGTTTACTGCGTTATTTATTCAAGGATCAAATAAAAAGCAGTAAAAAATACTTCATTCGTATAATGGTGGGCCGCAGCCATAACCAGTGAGCATTTATAGAAGAATCACTCAATTATCCTTGAAAATAATCGTGCAACTTTCGCCAAATCAAATAATGCTGCATTGAGTCTGAATGATGGACTAAAGACGGATAGTTCAATAACTAAAACATTGAAAAAGACATAAACGAGTGTGATTCACATAATGAGGGTTCTATACAAACATGCATGTTATTCAGTTCATAATTCAGTTATCACAGGAATCTAGTACTAAAGATCCAATGTTTTTAATTTCCCCCAAATACCCAAAAACGTTTTAACTTCATTACAACCGTGTGATGTTTAACGTTACAACTATACTACAATACTGGTATCTGTAAAAGGAGAATTATTGAGCAATTTCGATCTTTCCGTTATCAGAACTCCGAATAGTTATAATATTAACTATTATCAATTTTATGTTTTTTTATAATTTAGTTTGATTTTTATTTTATATTTTTTTTTTTTTTAGTTTTTATATTTAATTTATTGCTATTAATTGTTTCATTGTTTAGTTAATTTAATTCTTATTATTAATTTATTAATTATACGTATATGTAAATGTTGTGTATGCCAGTTATTGGCTTTCGTGTAGGATAAAAACCTAGAATATAAGACAATCAATTATAAAATACACGTAAAGCTGTTGGTGTACCTTATGAAAAAAAAAATAGTTTTCCGAAGCTTTCTTAGCCGAAAGAACATTTCAACGAATTAGATTTTCTTACTTCAAGATTCTTTGTCTAACTTTACTCTAACCTAACTTACGCGTATTAAATTAAAATCTAGTACATTTATTTCAAGCCAAATCTATTAGGGATCGTGAAAACAAAATAAAATGCTTCGGCGAACAGTGCTCCGATCAATTCCCGAACATTAAAGTTTGATAAAAATGAAAGCAAAGAATATTGCTTTATCCAAATGATAAGTTGGATTAAAGGATAATCTTTGTAACCAAGAATTGGATTGTGTTGTCAAATACATGTAAAAAATATAGGCTTGTATTTCCTTAAAAAATATGAGGCAGAAACGGTCGAAAGATAGGCTATTTTTTATCTACAAAGGACCAAAGGAGATAATAATAATACTTCTTATATTCACACCAATTAGCCTAGCACAAAGTAATCACTGTAAGGCTTGTATCCGTTATCCTAGTATTATGGATACTAGGATAACGGATAGACATACATAGATATGCAATATTCATAGAAATATCTATAAATACCCATGACTCTGGTTAAAACTTTTGTAGTCATCACACAAACATTTGTCTGTGGAAAGACAGAATTGCTACCGGTGTACCAAACAGTGTTCGTAGATATATATATATATATATATATATATATATATATATATATATATATATATATAATTACATATACATCTACGCGTTCATAATTAAAAGGTGTCGAACACATTGACGAGCAACAAAAAGATCCTACAAGGGATTCTTTATTTTATTTTAAGATACGGAACCCTAAAAAATATCGGACACGGTGTCATACGGTAAACTGTTAATGACTATTTATATATTTCTCTAATGCTCTAGTGGTTTTCGTTCACCAATTTCTACTTCTATGCAATTTCTATATTCCGACCCGAAAACATTTAGTTGTTTCTTATGCCCAGTTTAATTTGACGACCGTTTGGTGCAACGGACTTAGCGATCCTGCCTTTTACGCCGACGTTCCTAGGTTCGAATCTCGGAAGGTGCAGATGTTTGTTTGAAGAATACGGCACATATGCTCGTATTCTTCAAACAAACATCAGTTGAGTGAGTCATGGGTATCTCATTCTATAAATATTTCATACCTATGTATAATATATGTATGTTTATCCGTTACCCTAGTATCCATAACATAAGCCTTAAAAATGCTTAATTTCTGACGAAAAAGTTTTATATAAGTTAAAAATATTATCATTATTAATTTTAACCTACACAAACTACAATCCCAGTTGTAAATTAAAGACACTTAAACATAAATAAGGGAGACTAAATAAATAAAATACAAATTCTTAGCATACCGCAAGTATGATTCTGTACTCCACGTGCTGTAGGGAGAATAATCCTCTTAAGAGTTAAATACCGATTGTTTAAATCTAATCTGTTTCGAAATATTACATCTGCACGCCTCTGACGTAAGCGCGCCACACAAAGGCCCATATGGCCGTTAAAGAAAAAATAAAAATCGATTTTATGTTCGGTAATATTTCTCGCTGGAGTGAGCGACATATTTCTCGATAATAACTGGGACCGGTCGTAAAGTAACTCTTCGGTAAGTGTCTTCTATACGTGTTATGAGGTTAACGGAGACATTCCTTTCAATATATTGATACGCCAATTAGCTATAAAAGTGTGGATTATTCTTTTTAAACCTTTTTTTGACTATATAGCAGAAAATTCGCTAGTGTACCGTAGTATGTAGGTATATGAAATTGTTATTGATGTATACATATACACAGTTACAAATACAGTTAGGTCTAAAAAAAGCGGTCACATATTCATAGAAAAAGTTTGAATTTAAAAAATCAACTGTCAACGCCTGTGTGCTTGAAACAGTAATCTGTTGGAGACATGACGTAATTTTGTCGAACGCTACACTCAACTAATTAATCCCAAGTGAACTTTTCATAAACACATGCGTAACGAAACGCACGTTTCATTGCATTCATTTGTTTACGACTAGCAATAACAAAAAGCTTTATCCTATGACGTAATGCAACGGCCCAAAATTTAAAAATAGAATCAAACACTTCTTTGTTTAAAAACTCATGATCGATTTTTAAATAAAACGGCGTCGAATGACAAATCGAAAACAAAACAATGGCTCATTGATTTTTGACGTTTAGGTAAAAAAAAAAAGGTTTTCAAACGGTTTTGAACGGTGAGTAACTTGAGGGGAGATTAAATTAAATTTTATTGGACGGTTGAGAATAAAAGCCTTTTGTTTAAATTTCTTTTGTCGTTTTTAGAATTTGTATTGGTTCATTATTTCAAGTGCTCTTGTAAAACGTTATTACGACACTTAAAATTTATCGATGATTTTAATTTATGATATATACCTATTTTGCTATGATTAATTACTACCGCAGTGGAATACAGTCACAACCACAATCTTGGTCAACGTAGTACATTTGTCGACCTCCGCGAGTGGCTTGTGTACTAATTTTCATGGTGAAACTATTCCTTTGTTCGATGTGGTAAATGTAGAAAACGAACTTTTCCATATTGGAATGGGTTGGGATGTTATTGTATCGAAGTTGTTTTTGCAATCCATAACACAGTTTTAGTTACTTACTTAACTTGGGAAGAACAATGTATGTGATATTGTGTAATATTTATTTATACTAGATGGCGCTGTAGCGCGTAGAAACACGCTATCGTATTGTTTTTGCGGGAGTACGTAAGGGCAAGTTTAGTTTTGCAATGATTCCTCTGAGTTGCCGATCCCATCTGGGAGCCAGCCGACCTTTTTTCATCATCACGACCGACCCTCCTTCTGGGAGCCGGTCGATTTTTCTATGCGCTCTCTCACCCCACTCTAGAGGGCTGGTCGCCTCAGACGAAGGCTTATGACCTTTCCCGGGTGCAAGCTAATCTCAGGTGGTGTTTAGTCAGTACGAGTCTGACATAACTCTCGGGCCGGCCCGAACCCATGTCCGAAGGGTGCATTTTGTATAAAAAAATTGCAATATTAGGATAGCGAGAAAATATGGTAACAAACACACACACTCACACACATACACACACTCAAAGTATTGTCATAATATAATTAGGATATGAAAATGATGTCTCATTCACATGTAATTCTAATCAGAATCTTACCAGTCACCGAAACCATGAAGCTTTTTTGTTGCACGAATACAAACCTGTAAACAAGAGAAGATCAAATTTAACAATCTTTAAAATTACTCACTTCGTCACTTTCATTGACGGTTGACTGATGATATAATGATAACAATAATTATAGGTCAATCCAATTTGATGGTAATTTGCTTTTTACGTTAAAAAAAACAGTTGAATCGCAATTATTGTAAATGTAATCAGTATGTCTAATCCGATCATAACTTTCCTTTGTAATACTTTCAAATTGTAATTACTTTTTATAAATAAGTAATTTATAGTTAATATCTTTTTATATATGACGACTGTTTGGTGCAACGGTAGCGATCCTGCCTTTCGCACCGACGGTCCTGGGTTCGAATCCCGGAAGGGGCAGATGTTTGTATGATGAATACGAGTATTTGTACCTGAGTCATGGATGTTTGTATATATTTCTATAAATATTACTTATTTATGTATGATATATGTATGTCTATCCGTTACCCTAGTATCCATAACACAAGCATTTATAGTGCTTACTTTGGGCTAGGCTAATTGGTGTGAATGTAAGAAATATCATTATAGCTTAGTGTGGTACTAATTGTTTTGTTTAATTACGGAAATTATTTACTAAATTTAAAAAAAATATTAACTATAACTTTACATATGTTAAATGAATACAAATTCTATAATTATCAATTTCCTTGGTAGAGTATGTAGCATACCGGTTATCTTAATAAAGCTATTCAGAGGTCCCGGGTTAACTTGGATCTGAGTGTGCTAATATAATAACAAATGCTTTAGTTACTTGGCTTCAGAACAATAAAAAGTATGTGATGTTGTCTTATATATTTATATATATTTGTGGTTTGGGGTTCTTTGACTCCCTTGCGGCAGTCACCAATCTGAAGCCGTTGCGAGTGTTACTAAGACCCCTCAAAACCGGGAAAATAGTAAGTGGATACCCAGAAGTGTTTGAAGTGTTTTTTTTATTTTCATTTATGTTAACTATTACCATATAATTTTTACGCCGTACCTCCTTCAGGTCTTTGCTTTCGAGAGGAAATGCATTACGCATACCCCAACATTGGGTGGACGGTGGGGTTATGTGGTGCTCACCCGTCACTGACACGAGCATACCCACTAAAACCCCCTTGCCAGAATACCAGCGCTGATGCACTATGACGCGTCAACGGCATTATGATGAGGCAGAGTCCTGATTGGTCGTTCTTGTTCTCTCTTTTGTGTTAAATGATTAAGTAGGACCAACCAGTAGTTAAAGAAGTCGTTATACCTTTAAACTGGTTCCCATCGTCTGTTGTGAAGTGGTTCATTAGCAATATATAAAGCACACATTGACAGAACAAAGAAAGGAGATAGTGTTGCTTAAAATACCCACGACTGGTATATTTATTTACTGACATTATTCTCAGCAGTACAAACATTAAATGGACTTACTGCATTTATTCGCTATGAAAAAAAATCGATTTTACATTGTTTCCCATAACGTCGCGAACGTCAGTCGACATGTAACACAACGTATTCACTTCATACGTCATATTATTAGGTATCAGTATACTATAGATTTCTAAGCGACGCTCAATATTGCCTTCCATCTCTTTCTCTCAATCTGATAACACTATCGCATCAACGGCATTGCAGACAAACGAACCATAAGAATCCAAAACATTTTCCTTACTCAGCGAGATATCGAGTTATATCGAATCTAACCCCGGTGCATCCCTAGTGCGATTTGCAGAGTTTTATTACGATTGACGAGTGCCGATAAGACCCCTCTATGCCCTTTCCAATTACTTACAGTACACGTAGGAATCGGACCCTTATCTAAATTTCATCGAAACAAGTCGCAAAATTGACTCAGATATCATCGAAAGAGAACTGTCCACTTCCAGGGCTATTCTTTTATGTAGCTTAAAAGGTGGCTACGTGTGATCGTATCAAAGAAACGTCTCTTACTTTCAATAGCATGTAGACAACTGTGGCCATTGTTCGGAAGCGTTGATTTACGATTCTTTATTGTTGTTTGATATCGAAAGTATCTCTGGATTGCATTGATATATCTTTCGCTTTTAGTATTGTGCTTTCGTTAGAGATTTAGAAAGGTGGCTCGATGACGATTTCATTTGAACCGTGCTATACTTAAATTTTATTCAAATAGATGCTCAAAATAAAAGTGTTAGTAATCTTACTTTTTGTTAAAGCAATGTTCAACATGCTTTTGAATTAAGCGCACAATGTGCCGAACATAAAAGAGATTTGATGAAGCTTACCGAACACGAATACAGACGGCGTTACTTATAATTGGATTTCTGTTATTTTTTTATCTTCGATGAAAAACACCGATAGATAACCAAATTTAACTTTCTAACTTAGTATCTGGATCAAATTGTTACATTACATTTTAAAATTCAAACCATGAGTAACATTAATCATAATTTTGACACTGCAATCAAGAATCTATGCTATCAATCAGTCATAATTAATCAATTTTATTTTATTTAAATACAACAGTTTAAACAAAGGAGAAAAAATGTTATTTTTTGGAAAAGATTCAACTGGTTTTTCTCTTTGGTTATTAAAAATGCGGAAAACACATTTTTAACATTCTCGTGTTAAGCCAAATACTTGTGAACAACTCTTAACTTTACTCGAGTATTCTAAGTCGTTCAAATATAAGTGAGTTAGTCAATATTGATCTATTTGAACGCCGTGTGGGTGTCCGGTAGTGTGAATTAACACTAACCCTTAACACTTAAGGGTCTCGTAAAAGATAACTAATGATACTGGAGATAACTAACTACAATACACCACAAAATGCGCGGCAGTGTTTTTTTTACTCATGTTTATATCGACATTCGCTCCAAGCACTGAAGTTATCAAAAGTAACTATATTCCCGTGTTACAAAACAAATTATTCTTTTTTGGTCTTGGTTTGTTTACCATCAGTATATTAGCAAATGCAATGCTAGATAGATAGTCTTTAAGGCGCTCTCAAACTCTGCTAACCTTAATGCTTAATGCTTGTTTAATTAAGTGAAAAATGTTAATCAAAGTTAGTTCTTTAGCGTTGAACATCGGTGTAGGGTGAGTGTTCGTTTTCAATTTTCCACATGATTTACACAAGGATGATTTAGATAAGAAGCAAGAAGGGGCGGCTTCTGTATGAGGCTAGCTATATTTAACCTTTAACTTAGAAAAATCGGTAGATATATGATCGTTTACTTTTGTATTGTGCGTTTTACAATTTTAACTTAAAATTTATCATAACGGTAGGTTAAAATTTATGAACCATATCAAGTCGTTGTTCAATTGTTTCCTAATCAGAGTATCGGCGCCATATTTACATATTCTAGGTTCAAGGTACGACGAGGAAAAATTCTTAAATGTTACTATTTTTTACAAGCTATTACCCGCGGCTTCTCTCTCTTTAATTAAGACTAGATAGATTGATAAAAATGTTTAATTCCATTTAACGTAGAAGAATCTGTAGATATGACTATATATTATCGTATTATGTTCGTTTTACATTTTTAACTAAAAATTATAACTGTAGGTTAAAATTTATCAACCACATCAAGTCGTTGTTCAATTGTTTCCTAATCAGAGTATCGGCGCCATATTTACATATTCTAGGTTCTAGGTACGTCGACGAAAAAGCTTAAATGTTACTTACTATTTTTACAAGCTTTTACCCGCGGCTTTTCTCACTTTGTTTAAGACTAGATAGATTAATAGAAACGTTAAATTTCATTAGTACACGCAAATATGTATATAGCCACTAGGAGAAAAAGTTATGTTTCTATACCTCGAGAACAGTGCTTTTGACTGGATGAAAGGTATATCCTTTTCTGTTCCCCTGGCATACACTATGCGTATGCGAAATTTCATGTTGATCAATTGAGTACCTAGTTAAGGCTTGAAAGTGTAACAATCTCAGCTTTGTATTCATAATAAATATACTACCTGACCCGGTAACGGGTTGCTATGGTAACGCGTGTACGATGGAATAAGAGCGGGAAAAAGAGCGGACAGACAAACATACAAACAACAAATTTGTGTTCTTAGATTATAGACTAGCTAACCGTAAACGAGTTGCTATGGTAACGTTAATTGATACAAATGAAAAAGAACGGTAAAAAGAGCGGACAGACAAACACACAAACAACAAATTTGTGTTCTTAGATTATAGATTAGGAACTAAGGATTTCAATGCTTAATATTTTTCGGGTTGCGGGTTCAAGTTCCGTTTGATACCTGAGACAAATTGATTTTTTTCCGATTATTTTCTCTAAATATAACAATTGAATGGTTACTCTAAATATAAGAAACAACAACAGTTAAATGTTTAAGTAACTGTTTAGTTACATAAAAGTTTGAAATGACCCAATTGCGAATTATGTAAGCGTTTAATTAATTAACATCCGTAATAAAACAAAACGCTTCGTTAAGTATAATGTAAAATACTATGGATATTATTTCCACCAGTGAAATCCAATAATGGTTACACGATTTTGGTAATCTGAGAGTTGATGTAAGGCTTCTATTATTTAAGCTATTGGGTTTTCTAGGCGTAGTATTTTTATTTTATCTGTTAAACGGTGTAATGTTACTTAATAATTTTTTATTGAGCGAAGCTCTCTTTTAGGCAACTCACAAATTTCGCTTGTCTCCCTCCTGCTACTTAACGGTTCAACCGATTCAAACGAATTTTGGCATGAACATACATAATTATAACCTGACGGACATAGGCTATGTAAAAAAATATAGACTTTACCATGTAGGAATAATCACCGAAAGAAAAATTCAAAAGCTGATCACAGCCAAACCGCTGAAACTACATTGATGAAATTTGGCGCCAAAACTGACAAAGGAAGGTAAGGTAGTGCTTCGCTCAGTATTTGCAAAAAGAAGCATGCATTGCAGACCTAGTATTATTATGTAGAGTAATCGTAACTTGAAAACAATTTATTCTATCTCTATTATATCAAATTCTATGTTGAAATGGTTTCTATTACAACGGAATAAAGTACGCGGAAACGTCAAAGTGTTCTGACGATTATTCGAAATAAGAAGCAGTAACAACAAAGTAGACTCAATTTTCTATCTCCATGATTTCAGTCAAGCTTAATTTGACAGAACTCATTTATGGATGATGCCCCGGTGGATTAACATCTATTTGGTAAAGCAGCTTAAAATCGAATTTATTATTACTTTGTAAATTACCCCTCCATCAGTCTCTTGGGATGTGAATACATGTTTCTACATCTAAATAAAAAAGTTAAATTAGCACTTACTCTACATCAATACATATAAATAAAATTGGAGTGTCAGTTTGTAATATTGAAATAACCGTTTTTTATTACATGCCTATGCCTATATATACGGTATATACACCAAAATAACTTTTTTTTTTTTCAATTTTTGTCAGTCTGTCTGTTTGTTCCGGCTAATCTCTGAAATGGCTGGACCGATTTTGACGGGCCTTTTATTGGCAGGTAACTGATGTAATAAGGAGTAACTTAGGCTACTTTTATTTTAGAAAAATTATTTTATCTAATATATAAAAATGAACGATTGTTTTAATAAAACCATTTTTATCGCATAATCGAAGCGTTTTTTTCTTAAATAATGTTTTAGATTAATAACCAAAAAATAAATAATTTAAATGTGTGATAAGCGCGGAAGTGTAACAAATAAATGTTATTTGTTTGTTCATTTATATGTTATGCGCTGCCGTACCGTGCGCATTAACTCGCGTCTAGGTGTTGCGGTACCGTCTTTGTTTCTGAATTCTATAACACAATTACTAGTTAACTTGGGCTCTCTCGACCAAGGGATCTTTTATACACACAAAATCACCTAAATTATATATTTTAATAAAAGCTGTCCTAATTTGAGTAATATGTAATTAAAACTACCATCTTCATAAATAACAAACATCAATTTATCATAAATAATATTAGAACTTATCGTGATAATTTGTTTTAATGTTACAAAGAAATGAGAACAGTCGTGAAGACATCACGACTGCTCCGGTGGCGTGGGAATAGAACGATCATACGAAATGAAGCTCAAAAATATTGCTCAACGTTGCCTTTATGTCCTCGTAAAGTGACAAAGAAATAAAGCCACACAACAAACTTTTACGGGAGCGACGACATTGCAAATACTGTTGTCAACAACAGTTGCAATATCTTGAGAAACTTAGTCAATTAGCAAAGCTTTGATAGTAGTTTCGTTAGTACGCAAAATAAAATGATCTTTATTACAATAGCATAAAGTAGATCCAAACATCTAAGTGTAATTAATCAATAGCGATAGATTCGCACTGTTAAGTGTTCCTTTGTTAATCAAAAGAAACACGTAAAAGTATACTATGACCTGTAATTATTTTTACGTAAGTCATTATTTTCATTTGAAGAGTATTTTTAATAGTAATGCACCGACGTGCATTTTATTTTATATTTATACAACAGAATTATGACAAAATTGTTCTTTAAAATGGATCTATCATTACCCCATTTACACCACAATTTTAAGCATTGTAAGCGATACGATAAAAATATTTCTTTTTGGAATCCTTTTAATTCACATTAAACTTTTGATTCCTTATTCACGTTGTCATAACTCGTAAGTCATAGTTTTTGAAATCATGGTGATAATAATTCATGATTTTCTATTTTGCTTGCTGTTTTCTAGATAGGTATAATGGCTTAATACAGTGCACCAATAGTTCAAGTAAAGTTAGGTGCAGCGAGCCTTAAAAGCCGCGAACATGTTTATATTACATAATAATAGGTATAAATACTAACGGGCCTATTGTGTATAATTAATATTATGTATCGGAATAATGAAAATTGTGAGTAAGTATGATATATAATAATGAAACTTAATATGCAACTCGATGGTCATGATATCCACTAGCTGGTAGTATTAGTAATAGTTAAAGACTTTACACATATTGATATTAATGTCCTTTAAAAAAGGATACCGAAATAGTTTAAATTAAACATAAAGTTTCTATTTTAATCACTAAAATTGGTTTAGAGTAAATTAAAACTGTTATTTATAAATCCCAGACAGATGATTAAATTAAATTTATTGGTGTGTATTTAAGAAACAAATTAACATAGATTTCAATCCGTATTTTTTCATAATCATCTGGCCATTGCGCAGTTATTTATACAACAACAATAATCTCCATCAAACGCGGCTCCTATTTAAAGCGATACGCATAATTTACAACACCATTATTCCAGCATTGCAGAACACCATAATAAAAAAACCGTTTTGTCGCTCCAAATCATTTTAATCTTACCAAAACGCGTTTCAAAGGAAGCTGACATCTCGCGGCGCATTCCACAAACTCAATAAGAACAGCCATTTGTATTTTCTTTGAACGGCTCATTTAGGGACAATGCGCCTAATGCAATGCCGCAAATGAATACGGAATTCCGGAGGGTTTCCCCCAAAACTAGGGGGGTGTTACGCCGGATGCTAGCGGAATTGCTAGGGTTATAAATATCAAAAAAGTTGTACATTACAAATTATTGCCCTTTCTTTTTTCTTTCCTCGTATAATTATCATGCCGTTATGATCGTTATATATAACCGCTTCTCGACATCTTTACCTCAACCTGCGTCTGTATTTCCGAGTAATTATAACCCTTCCGTTTTCAAAGCTAGGGTACACCTTCTGGGTTAGCTCGTTCCATCGTGGTTTCTGTCTTTGCCGCCGGGCATGATTAGGATAGCTCTTGATCCAATTCAAAAATATGTATTTATGTACTAGAATGATATATATTCGATTGTCACTACTTTATCAATTTGCGCAGAAAATCTATCTAAAGTGTGATTAAACCAGATTTCTTCTGCAATACTGGCGTCTGCTTCAACGAATTAATTACTGAGGCATCGGTTTTTTATCAAAATTTGTCAGGATTTAACACGAAGCCAAGTACATCAGTAGTTAAATTAGCAACTTGGATAGCGGAAAATGTATGATTCGATAACCAAAATCTTTTTTCACAGTGCGTATACAAAGTGCCAATCAGATTGAGAACTTTAGCTTCTATAGTTAACGACGATAATGTAATTGACGTCAGAAATAAAAATAATTATTTGGGTGTCCAATTGATTATTTTTATTTTTGACAAATGTATTTTATATCTGATTTATATAATACTAGCTTTCCGCCCGCGGCTTCGCCCGCGTGGAATTCGGTTATATTGCGGTATAAAGCACAACTATAAGAAAACTTCTCATTCCCACGGAAAAATTAAAGAAGCGCGATGTAACGCTGGATACAATTAGTTGTTAAACCAAAACTGAATGGTACACTATATTATATGTTTTCCCTAGTGGAGCAAAAACATGCAGATTTTGGGCACTGGAAACCCGGGAACACGCGACATAGAGCTGACCATGCGAAAAACAATGTTTTTCCAAGTGTACTCCAGCAACCCTTAGAGTTTGGCCTTATGCTTTATTAATGGTCATTGCAAATGAAACCCTTATAGAAAATTGTAGTCTTTTAAATTGAAATGGGAGGTCTGTTGGAATAATCGGAATCCGAGGAATGAGTACACTTTCACCCTTTGCTGCGCCAGTTAAAATAGTGGCTGTAATAATGTTCCGCCCAAGCTGAGTGACACGCAGCCTAGTACCATTACACAGTCTAGGGGCATCGAGATTACGCATGAGCATCTATCATTCTACTATCTTTATTATCTATCATTCCACTTCTTACGTATTTTAAAAAACACATCGTTACCATGTTTTAAAAAACACCCAGCGCCATCTATCGCATACCTCAAGAGCTAAATAGCGTAAGCTATCGTTCCACTTCTTATGTATTTTAAAAAACACATCGTTACCATGTTTTAAAAAACACCCAGCGCCATCTATCGCATACCTCAAGAACTAAATAACGTAACTAATACTTATACCAATTAGTAATTCGTTGACTTTAGTGATTTCAGGATAAGTAGATGTAAAAAAAACAATTTAGACGATAAAACAAATTGTACGTCATCCCTCGAGAATTCCTTATTTTCGAGGATTCATTTTCATATCATTTAGCTTCAAAATTTACATGTTCATATTCGTTTGCAACATATAAGTAGATGTAAAAAAAAACAGTTTAGACGATAAAACAAATTGTACGTCATCCCTCGGGAATTTCTCATTTTCGGGGATTCATTATCGTATCATTTAGCTTTTAAATTTACATGTTTATATTCGTTTGAAATATTTTACCTTGTTTTAAACGACACACAGCGCCATCTACAATCCATCCATCAAGCAAACAATATTTTTGTTTTTCCTCGGGAATATAAAT
The DNA here is from genome assembly GCA_927399485.1 of Calamotropha paludella. Classification (NCBI taxonomy): domain Eukaryota; kingdom Metazoa; phylum Arthropoda; class Insecta; order Lepidoptera; family Crambidae; genus Calamotropha; species Calamotropha paludella. The sequence goes on along the minus strand of OV656817.1, from coordinate 20,590,340 downwards.
TTTTTCCAGGATAAAAAGTACCCTATTATTTAATCCGGACTTTTATCTTTACATCTGCAAAATTTCAAAGCAATCGGTTCAGTAGTTACGGCGTGAAAGCGGAACAAACAAACAAACAAACAAACAAACTCACTTTCCGATTTAAAATATTAGTAAGGATAAAAATCAACTTTTTTTTTTCTAATTTTTCACTAGAAAATATGACGACTTTTATATCTGATGTTGTTAGTTTAATTTATAGTGGTGTTTGCTCTTAATAAACTTTAAATATAACGAGTTTTTATTCTCTTACTTTATATTTCCGACGTTCATAATGCAGCAACATATTATGTGCGTTTATTTATTCATGTCATGCTTTGTCTGTATTAGTGAGTGTTTTTCTGTTTTTTTGTTTATGACATCGCTAGTTTGATTATACACCTATTCAGATTGATTGGTGGATAATGCTACAAGGAATTAAGTCCGCCATATGCTTACTATATTGACTTTAAAAAAATATATTTATAACCTAACCAACAATAAACATTATCTTATTGAAATTATGTTTTTTATACAATATGGATTTTATTTCAATCACAACAGTATTGTTCCCCTAGACTCTCTCTGGTATTCAATAAAGAAAATACTCCAATACTTGAGATAAATTTCTTTAGGCAATCACATATTTTAAGGTAAGATTTCAGCCGATTGACAACCCTACGGGCCGATAGGGCTGGATTAATTCGTCAAGACATTCATGGTGGGAAATAAAAATAGACAGGGCTCCAATCGCTTTTGTCCGATTTGTAATATTTTTTCTTTCAACAATTGATACGACTGTACTGCAATATTGAATTTGATGCTGATTGTGTAAATCAGAATTGTTCTTACTTTGGGCATGGAAAATGATTTTTTTTTAATATTATGTACGCATTATATTATGCATGTACATTACAATACAATGCAATACAAAACACTTTATTGATAACACCACATTGAAATAACAAGAAAACAAGAGAAAACTTAAAATAGTGTTACAATGGGCGGTCTTATCGCTCAGAGCGATCTCTTCCAGACAACCTTTAAAATACATAATACGTTATGTATCACTACATAGTATAAAACAAAGTCGCTTTCTCTGTCCCTATATCCCTATGTATGCTTAAATCTTTAATACTACGCAACGGATTTTGATGCGGTTTGTTTAAATAGATAGAGTAATTCAAGAGGAAGGTTTATATGTATAATACATGCATAATATAGTAGAGCATTGCATCCGTGCGAAGCCGGGGCGGTTCGCTAGTATTTTGTATATATTTTATTAACTCATGTGTCTATTATTCAATTATACAATAGTATATATTTTTCTTTAATAAGCGCCACCGACTGACGTGGAATCGCATCGACGTATAATGATGCCCATACACACCGCTTGGAATACGGTGTTGTGCAGGCTCATGGGGAAGGCAATTTTTATGTTAAGGTCCTTTGAGAATACTCCCGCGCCGGTTCCCAAGTTGGTTTTGGATCCGTCGGTGAATATCATGAGAGCCTTGTGTATTACCTCTAGGTTGTTGCCTTCATTCAGATGTATTCTATATTTCTTATAGAAGATGAAGGTAGGCTTTACTTTATGTAGCGGAGTATTCAGCCAGTCCTTCAGGTCCTTATCGCTTTTAAGCGATACGGCCGCCATTTGTACTTTACCTGTATATTTGTCTCTTCTTGTCTTTTTGTCATGTGATAATGTACAATTAAGATTATTCTATTCTATTCTTATGATTTTTGGACGACGAATGATGGAAAAATGTATGCAATGGAAATAAAAACACTTTTTCAACATACCAATAAGGAACTCACGTAATAGAGTTACTACCGCTCATGGGGTAATAAGAAAAAAATATCTTAAGCTCTATCATGTTTCGCAAAGCACGATGAGCATGTACTGCAGTCATAAGGTACTGCTAATCCGGATTGTGTCAACGTGATGAGTAAGGCACATTCTAGGCATATTGATAAAAATACACTGGAGACAACAATAGACTGATGAACCGTAAATTCGATGCAGTTACGAAAATAGATAACTTATTTGCATTATACACCATTATTGATTTAAGGCAAAGAAGCAAACCTATTTCCGGAAGACACTATCCTGCCGAACTGCAGTGCCAATTACCTAGTCCATTGATTGAAATTTTAACAAAATCGGTCCAGTCTTTTTGGGGGTTAGTGACATAAAAATATTTAGAATATATATATGCATAAATAATAAATTCTACAAATTGTAAGAATTTTTAACACACCGTATTTGCCGTTCTTATTATATGTTTTATTCAGCAGTTCTGTAGATGGTTGTGTATCCTGATATTTTAGTATATAATATAAAAAAATGTAGTTTGAATAAAGGATTAGGAACGCCTTGTTATGTGCAGGTAGGCGTAGGACCAATCTTTTATATATAGGGGTGTTATAAAAGGAAAATAATTTTTCTGAAAATAATCACCACACACCTACCTTAGATCACAAAAGGGGTAAGAATTGTGGTCTTTTACTTCGATCTCTAGCCTCGTTTGTTAAGTGCGGACTTACAGTAAACATGTGTATTTTTAAGGAAGTGTTCCGCAGTGGACGTCTATGATATGATTAAATCATGATACAAGACGAAATATAACTAAAAAAAAATCAATTATGTTAACGTTACATTAATCGTTGGGAAGATAAATAATACTTATGATGAATTAGTATTAAACATAGCGAGACTATTATTTTTTTCGTTGATGCAGCTCTGGATGGACAAAGATTGAGGGAAAGCATAGACGTATCGGACGTCTGCCCATAACATTCATTATCAAATAATTTCAGTTTTTCGGTCACGGTGGCGAATGCAACCACGCCTAAATACCTCAAAAAGAAGTTTAATATAATTTAAACATAAGATAAAATTTAATAATAACATTTTCACTACATTCTATTTTAAAATACTTGCCAACCCTACGAAAGATAAAAAAGTATACTTTCCTGCCAAATTCTGAACGGGTTGCTAAGCCCTCACGCGCCGTTGGTTCATTCGATAAATTTTGATGGAGCATCGTCTGTTCTGCACAGTTCCCTTCGGAAAATATAATAAGCCGGTTATAATATTTGCATTTATATCACCATGTTCCTCCCGAGACCCTTGTTTTATTATTATTTACAGGCATTTCTTATGAACCAGTAAATCACGTGAAAAGCGCACATGCGTTCATATTCGGTTTGCATAATTTTGAAAGGTTAATTAAATTGATGGTGATAGCCCTTAACGTGTACAGAGATTATGTAAAATAAGATATGTATTCGTTGTTTTCTATTAATTAAAATTATTATAAACAAAACTAAAAAGTTGCCTATAATTAGAAGAAACAATGCAATAGATACAATGGAATAATAATAATTTTATTTAGTTCTTATTCTTCTGCGCCTATCGCGCGATTAAATAAAACTGCAACTCATTTACAGGAGCTGTGATCCCTGTATTGAATCCTCATCATCGAAAAAACGTAAAAATTTAATTTAAAAAAAAAATTCGTTGTTCCGTTGTCTTTTATCCTTTGATAATAATTAATTTTATTTATATACATTTAGTTGTTTTCCATTACCTAAATATACAGTTTGTAAGCTAATATTTATACAGTTTAAACAAATTTAAAATAAGATTGTAAAGGACTAGTGACCGAATTAAACAAAAAGTACCTTAGTGCACTAGTACTCTAGCTACGTACCTGAGGAAAAAGAGCGGACAGACAAACAACAAATGTGTGATCTTAGATTGTAGATTAAAAAACGTACACCTAAGTTATTATAATCATAGCTTCATCTAACAACTTGGCAAATTTCTAATACATCAATTATCGAACTCATTAAAGAAAAATGCTTCACCGAAACAACCTGCTTAAATGTCGGTTGTCGGTTAATGTTAACAACTTCACACGGAAACAATTTGAACGACGACCTTATCAAAACACTTTTTTGTTTTAAACATTTTTTCATAAAGATTTATTGAGCGCTTGGTAAGAGTGTCGGCAAATAGTAACTTTCACTTGCGCTGCTGTCATTCCCACTTGCCAAAAACGTCAAAAAATGTTTAAAAGATTAATTTTTAGATAAGAAATTGTTATGAACTTTACGCATTCCGATAGAAGTTGATTAACAGAGCTGTCAAACTTTGATGTACGTGTGTAAAATAACGAATAGTTTCAAAACTGTCTGTTCTTAACGATCCTATTTAGGTTGTACCTTGCCATTGGTATTAAACTTAACATTGTACCATATTTTCTGAATATTTAAAAAAAAAGTTTGGTATAAATCCCGTCATGATTACACTAATGTAAGTAACGTTAATGGTTTAAAACAATATATTGTAACAATACCTTGTAATTATCAGAAAAACTATTTAAAATACCAAATCAATTTCTTTATCACAAAAATTAAATTCGCTTTAATTGATGTCAAACAGGCGAAATAAATCGGATTGTCGCGATGTTAGACATTATATTTTTTATTTGACATAAAATATGTAATTTATTGGACAGTATTACATACATTGTTCTTAACCCTAGTTCAGCAGGAAATATAGAAAAGTTCGTTTTCTACATAAGCCCGACCTGGAATCAAACCCTGGACCTCGGGAGAGGCATTACCTCATAGTTCCCGAATGCGAGCCACTTAAGCACGAAGTTCGTCAAATCGTCGAATATAAGTGCTGCCACTAAACATTATTTCACTTTATTATGCTCAAACTCCTTTTTAGAAGAAAAACATTAATAATATTGGATTACTGAATTAGGCAGTTATTAATATCATAAAACGATGCCATCGAAATGTAGCAATATCAATTTAAAGAAAGCAATAAATTTACCGCATCCCCTTGAAAGTTTAATATATTTTCATAAACGATATTGACTCTCAACAAAATCATATTCCGTTACACATAACATGGGTACGGTGACGTTTAATGATAATCCATTTCGCGCAGTCAATTTCAAAACAATCGAAAATTAATAATACACAAATCTTCAGCTTTTATTCCTCAAAAATAATTCGATAGTAAATTTAATCATTGAACTATATTACTTGAAACTGAAACCTTTATAATCAAAAAAAATCGTAAAAAGGGAACAATTTATATAACTCATCAACGCTATTAATAATTAAAATAAATTTTAAAAAATAAAAGACTTAATTACATAGAAAAATGATTCCATCTTTCAATTTTTACTATATCAAAGCTACTGTTGTAATGTAGATTCATATATTTGTCGTAAGTGACAAAAACTCATTCGACTTCTTATCGGTAGTAGAAGAAATATAGGACGAATGAATATTAAAATCCCATAAATTGTCGTTTGATTACAAGAAAATTAATGTCGTCTCAATCGACTCTCCTTTCGATCATTTAACCATTGCATCATTGCGCATATATCTCGAAACTTCGAAACCCAAACGCCATAGAACTAATGCTATGTGAAACTGCCTATACTAGTAATGTACTAGTATAGGCAGTTTTCAAGAAACAAATGAAGCGTAGACGTGGTAACAGCCACTAGACGAAAGAAAAACAATATTGAGTAGAAAATAAATAAGAAACGTGTGGGATCTGAATATTTTCTTTTCAGTTGTTGATTTACTTGCTTATCTGGTTGCTTGTGGTGCGATCAAAATTCTGTATGTGTCCCGATCGGGGAGGGTAAAAGGAGACAGGAAGACATCCTTTTATGGAAAGCCGATCTGCATTCGTCGATATGGATACGCCACCCACATGTAGCGAAATGAAAACTTGAATAAGTAACAACATGTATGAGTTACGAAAGTCGAGAGAGGTTTACTTTTGACGTGACAACGTCTTAAATTAGGTTGCGGCTGGGAGTCACTTATGAAAAAGTGTAACGCTCGGTAACGTTACGATGAGTCACCGAACGAGAGAGAGGCCCGCCGAATGCCTTGCGTCTCTCTCCCACTCAACTATATATGCGCTTACAATGAGAGCGAGTGAGAGGCACGCGTTCCTTCCACTCGGGCATGGTTAGCCCGCCTAAGAGCGAGAGAGACAGACATAAAAAGTGGAAGGGACGCGTGCCTATAAATTAATGTTTTAAATATAATTCTTTGTATAAATAAATGTTTTAAATTGTTACTATTATTTCATCCTTCTTCCTACTATACGAATGAATATTCACATTAAAATTATTTTACCACTCAAAGTCGTTGTCACGTAAAACTTTCGCCCGTATACCGACTTTACAGGCAACCAACCAGTTTTTTCTGTAAATAATCTTTAGGAAGCTCACTTTTTTTAATGAATTCACTGTATTTGAGAATAAAAAAAACATAACGTATAAATATGTTACAATATATGAATAGTCCTTTAATTGGTTCTCTAAGAGTTATAAAATACGCCTGTAAAAACAACTACGCCTCCGAACCCTCCGGTGGGATCCCACCTGAAGGCTCGGAGGCGTAGTTGTTTTTACAGAAGTATTTGATATCTTATAATAATATTGCACTGTGAAAGCAAAAAATAAAATAAAATACATAGTTTTCTAAGGTTCAAAAATATCACATGTCTAACAACAAACTGCTTCAAATTATTTAATCAGCTTTATTTCAGTTCTCTACACTAATATTATAAAGAAGAAACATTTTTATTTTTGTAAGCCGATTTCTTTACCGTTGTAAAGCTACATTCACGCTGAGTAACATAGGCTACATTTAATGCTAGAAAAAAATTATAGGATTTTGTCCACTCGTGCGAAGCCGGGACGGGCCGCTAGTGCATAATATCTTTTTACATTTTGGTTTACAGAATTACGGAAAGTAATGACATAGATGGACATTGTATTAATTCGTATTGTATTGATTCGTTATTAAATTTATGAGTTCAATGACAGGATATATAAGCTACTAAGCTGGTGACTACGGAAATATTTATATGTAAATTCATAACGAAAACCTTGCAATAATTATTATTATATTACTTAATCTAGACAACATTTTTCAATGAAAGAGTGTGACTCAAATGAGAGTATCAGGCAAGAAATATATATATTATGACGTTGCTCAAACACCATAATATACTTTAATGTAATAGCTTTCCTAAAATCCTACACTAGGCACTCTGAACTGAACAGGCAGTGTACATGCACATAGCCAGTGACAAGTAAGAGGTTGGAAATGCTGTCAAAAAAGCCCTTGCGAAAGTTATTAAAATATCTGCAATAACAGTCAGTAATTAACCTTAAGGTCTTCAAGCTCTTCGAACACTTTATCACTCTTTCGTTCTAATACCATACACTTAGGATAAATGATCAAAGGTTTCTCTAATATTTAGCACTACTAAAAGTGATACAATCGGCCACTTTGATTTCAAATCGACTTCATCATAAAATTAGACGATAATGCATCTCAGCCACTTTGAAACGTGTATCAGCAAACAAACATCAATCAAACGATATTACGAAAGCGATTGAGTCAAGTCTTATTTATTGTTCCAAGTTGCTGATAAAATAACGATTTGTTTAACTAATGAAGTCTTTATAGCTGTTTGAAAATTTAACTGTCTAGAGTTTCTTGCTTAAATTTAACGTTTATATCTGCATACCATCGCAATGTTTTTAGTATATTTATTTGAAACAAATAAGTATCGAACCTACGAATCCCTCTGGTGGGATTCGGGGGCGTAGTTGTATTTTTTACACGCGTATTTTATTCTTATAGAAATATTGCATTGTGAATGCGAAAAATTGAAAATAAAAACTTGTCGGCTTTGTTGTAATCAACGATTGTAATGAAATAAAACTATAAAACCACTATTTTTGTGATAAAAGAATAACATTGCTTTTTATGGATTAGGTATGGTGACGATGTCTAATACGTATTGTAAATTTCGTTCCTTCTATAAAAGCTGTTGAGTTCTTGTCAGTTAAAAAAAACGAGTTTCTTACGCCCGTTCTTCTTGTCAGTTAAAAAAACATCCTGAATGAATGGTTAATAAAAATGGAGGATGATTCATAACAACTGATTTTAAATGCATTTGAATAAATATATTTTCATTTTCAGATTTCATACAATTTCTACTGAGAGTTGGTACTGATGACATAAAAGAAACAAACTAAATCCTACCATATGATAATTGACCTACATCTAATCAACAAAGAACTCTTTGAGTGTCGTTAAAAGAAAAAATTAAATCACGATCACATGTTGCGCTCGAGAGGATCACAAAAGCTCTACTGCACAACACGTTCGGCCAATCATCACGAAAATTCAGCATCTGCCACAAAGACGTCATCATGGGTCGTGTGTCCAAAAATTTGTTATCAGGAGTTTTTCAAGCTTCGGAAGGCAAAGCCGTTGATCCCGGCAGCCAGTCGTTAAATCTACCAATCTGCACTTGTCCTGCGCGGTGGATTTTGACCCATTTTTCCTGCGGTGTTTATCTCAGGAAAAATCTCATATAGGGACGGAATGCTCCTCAGCTTTGGCGGGCTTTAATAGGTCAGTAATATTACGCTCTTCTGGTAACAAATATTATTATAAATATTTTTTTTTCATTCTCTTATATATTTAAATAACATATGATATGTAGGGATTTAAAGTTGAAAATCGTTTAAGTTAAGTGAATCAGGCAGTGACAGTACTTTTGTCCAGTTTTTATATGAAAAGTTTGTAATCTTAAATTATACCAACGTATTTATTGTTAGTTTTAATATACGAATCAATCTATACGATATAACCTCCTTAGTGGCAACAACATCAATATTATTATTGTCGGATATTTCCATCACTGAAAACCTTTGCATATTTTAACAGTCTATTATTAAATTCTGCTTCAATAGAGATGACGCGACGTTATATCATCGATCGAAAAAAGAGTTTCGCCCAAAACGCCTTTATATAATTTCAATAAAACGTTATAAGTTTCACTTCTATGAATTGAACTATAAAGCGATACCTATCAAGATTAACAGACTTCTCAAAATTCAAAGGTAATGTTCATATAAATGTACGGTATTGTACAGAACAACGCTGAAAATACGACACGGTGGAAATATTTCGTAAAATAAAATCATAGAGGTAGATACATAATAAAAAAAAACTATAGATCTAACCTTTTAAGATTGCCTCTCTAATTGATAAAGGTTGACAGTCGGCTCTGCATACAAAAAAAGAAAGACACTGCCCGTTGGCAAAACAAAATCAGCTATGTGCTCATTTTTGACGTTTCAACACTATATAGCTAACATATTAGAGCGAACCCATTTAAAATAAAAAAAGGTATAGATACTTATGGCACATAGCGTTATTTTAGTTTGACAATCACGACACTGTTTATCCTGGGCAAGGCGAAAATTATGATTCCCATCCATTCATTCCTTAATCTTCCACAGCCAATCCTTTTCTTCAGATCTGGTTTGTGCTACTTAATAGCAATTTTTCAATCTTTATTACTTGCTGGAGCTCCTAAATGCTTAGATATGCCACTTTTCGCCATTCGATTATCTGCAGAACCTTGCATTTCCAGTCAATCCATATCAAAACTAAGTAAGACTCTAACTAACTTATAACTTCTTGGTAACTACTAAATGTTATTAACGTTCAAAGAAATAATGGTTTAAAGTGTCTTCAAAACCACGGAGAAGAAAGAGATAATAGAGAGATAATGAGATAATGCTAATGCGAATGTTACTTAACCTCCTAAAACCAGGCTATGAAACACTTTAAGAAAAATCTTCTAGTGGAATCAAATAAATACTGGTCAGAACAACGAGGATTAGTACACGCGAAGAGTGTAATAGAAAGGTATTTGCAAAATCAAACAGAAAACTCATACAGTTTAGCAGGGCAAACACCACTGCAATTGTTAGACTTAACTGGACACTGCAGACTAACAAGACTTCAATTTTACATGAAATTGAGTAAAACTGATGTTAGCAGATACTGTAAACAGTATAAAGAAACACTCAAACACCTCCTATGTGATTTTGGACTTTTAATCTACAAACTCAGTTACCACGTTTGACGACATACTATCGGTCTAGGCGAACTAAGATCCCTCATTAGTAAGATGATACTCGATTTCCTAGAAACTTCCAGGCTAAAAAAGTTACGCCAACTCACAAAAGACCTTCCAAATCGCAGACTCTACAGTTATATTTGATCTGCATACCCCCAAAATAATAACCTCTGCAATCATAGACGTTCAGTGTTAGCGCTAAGTTGTATCCACTACGAAAAAGTAGTTAAATTCAGATATTTAACTAAAGATATCGCTTTAAAAAGACGCAGCCATGATCACATCGTTTTGTCATAAGCCTTAGGATTTCAATTCAATTATTAGATCCGAATCACAGCATCCACTGAGCTCTAGCTTTAGACCTAGCTTTTGTAACACGAATCTCGCCTATTCTAGCCTGCAAAGTGAACAACATATGGTTTCACCGGTATTCACTTGATCATCGGAATGTAATTAAACCCGGACGAATGATAGCTTCAAAGCGAGTTGATCAGCTTGAATAAACTGACGGTTTAGTCTGAAAGCTGGAAATTTGTATGCAGCTATCGAGTGCTGAATCAATTCAATGAGAGAATTACGTATTTCCTATTAATTTCGTTCTTTTGTTCGCTAGGTTTTTAAAAAGTTGTTATTGGTTAGAGTCTCTCTGTGTACCCTTTGTCCACGCCCTTCTCGTATTTAATGTTATAATCGATGAGTAATTTTATAAACTTCGGGAATCTTTTCCGTGATAAAAATTACCTTGTACTAAGACATAGTTTTATAATGTTTGAAAACATAGATTACCTTCCGCAATGTGCACTTTTTGTGTGCCAAATTTTAATTATATTTGTGCGACGTGGTTTAGATGTAAAAATAAAAAATATACAGTCAAGTTATCGTATCGAAATAATGGTGACATACGAAGGTTGGATTAATATTCTGTTTGACTTTTTCCTAATTAACCTATCTGTCTTATATTTAAATGTAAAAATGAATATTCAAATACGAATTAAAATTACTTATTAATAAATGATTTTTTTTAGGTATTACGCTGCGCTCCAATATATGGTGCTAGCGTAGCTTTATGCTTAGCGATTTTATTATTATTTAGTTTATTATTATTTCTTTTATATAATTGCACTTTTCTGTATCATCACACGGATTAGATTTTGAAAACAGAGAGCTGAGTTACCAAATACATAAACGTTACAATCGTTTGAATTAAGATTTGGAAAAAAGCACTTATGCTCATTGATTTAAGGTCTATCACAAACACATTTACTCAAACGTTTGCACATTTATAAACCTACACTCAAACCTCTGAACGATCACCTGCGTAACTTTTGGCGTACCTCCAATTTTTTAGCGATATGTTAGCCTGCACAAATTTACAGGAAATGTACAGTCCAAACATCACGGAATCCACTGTAGTCTTATAATCAACATCCAACCTATATGATCACGATATAGGGAACAAATTTGGGCGCATCACCAAAGACCTCGTTCGTCCGTTCCTACCAAATGAACTGCAGGAAGCGGCGGCGCGTGATCCGCCCCTGCATTGAAATAGGATTTGGGAGATGCAATTTCCCGATACAGTAAAGACCAGCCTTTGTCCCGACATTATGACACGAGTCACGTACTATCTCGGAAGGATAACCGACCAATGCGCTTTGATGGTTCAGCTGAACGTCCAGCGTTAATTGTTTAACGATCCTCTTGGGACTTTTAAGTAGTAAGAACAGTTCTGATTAGTCAAATTGTATATTAAAGTAATTTAAATCAATCCTATTAAATATACGCAGTAATTGTACGATCAGTTAAAATGTAGTAAAACTGCATTTTGTCAGTATAATTATTTGTAAGTAAATCAAAAAAGGGTTTACTTTTTACAAATATTAATAAAGTACTAATAACACTAGCAATATATCTTTGTCGCTATCAAATGCATTAGTAAGCGCCAATTTTCGCCAACGTGTTAAAAACTAAGCAAAAATTTGAAAAGGAATTAACTGATGAAATTTCTTTAAAAACGTCATATTAAAAATAGCCAATGACACCAAAAACGACGTAGATAAGTAACTTCTCAGAACATCTAAGGATATTCTCAATGCTCATTTGATAAACCTTAATTGGCAACACTACATTTTTATAACTGCCCATAACTGTCGAACCCTTTTAGGTTTTCTCATTATTGTATTTATAATAAATATTTTTTAAAACGTTGTTTAGGCAGAATACTTTTTGGCTTTGTTTCTGAAAGAGAAATAAAAAAACTAAAATGGTCTGAAGTACTCAGATTTATTATCGGCACATCAAAATTACGCATCCCTAAATGAGATAGAGGAAAACTAATGATTTTGATCTGACTCTTCAAAATATATAAAAAAAAGTTAAAGTAAGTAAAAGAAGAACGGAAATCGTTTCAACAAGGTAACGCTGCCAGTCTTCTGGGTACTGTGGTTTTCAAAATTTTCTAATTTCTTCTAATTATACGTTGCAATACAATGGCTTCACATCCATTGAAATAAACAATATAAGTTAGAAGAATTAAACGTTGGTTTCTGGTTACATCTGCTGGTTTTCAAAACAATTACACAGTTGGACCGGAAGTCAGCTCGGGAACATTCGGTCGAGTCGTGCCTGTTTCGGCTGAAATTCAAAATAAAATAGAAATTGTATAAGAGGTCTGCAGTACATACTGAAAAAACGAACTCCAATTTCGCAACAGTTATACAGACTTAAATTGAATCTTAACGTGTAACCTTTCCACTTGAAAATCTATTGGATTTTAACGAAGTACCTTAGTAATGAAAAGAAAAGTCTTATCAATCTAATTTATCGGCGTAAAACAAAGGAAGCACTTTCGAATTGGGTCTCCAATAAATTCCCTTATCGAAATGGCAAAATCTTTGGCCTGTTTAATCGCGAAATCACTATCCGTTGACTCGGTTGCAGCAAATTGATTTTTTAGAGAAAGTGTATTAAATGGCGGACAGTGAAAGGTTTGGTTCTTATCAATCATCACTGAACAATGAGTGGAGTAATCTTTGCTTTCTTTATGCTTTAAGAAAATACTCATATTTCATGTTATCGCATAATGGTTTTCATGGTAAAGCTTTTTCGAGGTCCCGGGTTGATCGAACCCGGCCGGGTGCATGCATGCATGCAGAAAACGAACTTTTATTTATTCGCTCAGGTCTAAGTATTGTGGCATCGTCGTTGTTTTCTGAATTTCATATAAGTTCTTTAGCTATTGGGGTTTGGGTTCTGAACAATGAATGTGATTTTGTCTTATATATTTTTTTTATCTAAAATTAGTTTTTGTCTAATATAAGTTTTTGTCTAAAATTAGTTACGGTAATTTTGTCAATAAAAGAATCGTGCACTATAATTTTTCTCTACCTATCGGTAAATACTAATAAACACCAAAAAATATGAAATATGTATGTGGAAGTTTGTATATTGAGATGCTTGGATTTTGTTACTTAATCACGCAAAGACGGCTATATTGATTTGAATGAAATTTGACATACACAAGGTTTATCACCTTGATTATCACGTAGGATGATTATTTATCCCTAAAATGGTCAGCTTCATGTGAAATTATCATAAAACGATCTTCAAGATATAAAAACTTATTCTAAAATCAACATTGATAAAGTTCCGGGCAGAAGTTATTTCAAAAATGTAGAAATAATACTGAATGCAATTGAAATTTCAACGAACTTATTATAAAATATGATTGAACTCGGGTTAAACTGTTTTGACGTTTCTTAATTATTTTTATACTGAAGTTAAAGTATTGACATTTATCTACCGATGAATTTAAACTTTGACTAATGTTTCGATATTATTATAGTATGCTGATTACTCTGCAAAACATGTAGAACTATACATTTTTAAGTAACTAGTATTTTCGACCGTGTTTCAAGCAAAATAAAATTCATATTCTATTCTTATTTTTATAGGAACGGTTTTATTTAAGAGTTTAATTAACTAAGTTTGTTTAATTAAAAAGTCAACCGTTTGCTTCACACCATAACTTTATTATTCGTTCTTTCTTAACTTTAATACAATCAATTATTAATAACAGACATATATCGTCACTATAAAATAAAAATAGAGTTGAATGAATAAAATTAAAACTATGAAGCATTTTTATTTCTTAAAATAACTAGGTAGTATAATCATCTTTGTCCGTTGGCTAATCAAAAGTAAGCAAACGTTATGGAAATAAATTACGCGTTCCAAATACCAAAACCGCGTTGAAACGAATTTGAGATAGCTTTTTCTGTATGGCACCTGAAATTTATAATAAGCTACCAAAGAAACTGAAAGAGGCTAACCTAATTACATTTCGTAAGGTAAGGTATAAAGGCTATTATACCTTAACTGAATTTTTGACTGAGAAATTTGCATTTTTATTATTATTATTTCATTACTTGCGGACCGAGGCCACAGAATGTGTTGGTAGCAAGAATCTAAGACTAGGGTAAATTAGTTAGTTTATAAAAGTTGATATTAATTTTAACTCATTTACTGACATATCTTTTCTTATTTTTATTGATGTTTTATGATTTATTTTTTGTAGTATTGTTAAAATTCCATTTCATGGCGTCGCTTATAGTAAATAGTTTTTTTTATTGTATAAGAATTTTAACATTTTTTATATATACATACTTAAAAATTTGTATGCCTGTTAATGGTCAGACAAAGCATTATATACAATATAATTTTCAGCATCTGTATAAATACAAACTGTGTCTACAAATAAATTATTTGATTGATTGATCTTGTAAAAAGGGGCACATCTCCGACTTTTCCACCTATTTCGACTGCAAATTAATAACGGACAATTCCCTTGATAGCTACCAATGAACGGACATTGAGACAAGTTGGCGAAAATTCAGTCGTATGAATTCACTATAATGAAAACACAAAAATGGTTAAAAAAATATATGTTTAACGGTTGTATTGAAAAGAAAGACAATGACGATATAAATAATGTGCTAAAGCTAAATAAAAATTGGGTAGATCCTATACACCAGTTATCAGACCACTCTCCTCATCAATTTGGGGCATTGATCGGACGCAAATAAATTCTTAAATTTTTAATCACTTAATTTGACCCAAACAGGGTAAAGTAAATAAAACCGTTTAAAAATAAACGCAATTTCGTTATCCCTAAAGTGTTTTTTTAACAAAAACCTTTATATGAATTTGAAAAGAGCTTTTCAAATGAAATTAATCTAGGGAATAAGAAGCCACACGAGAAAATTATGTTCGGTCAGTCAGAAACTTCTAGGACTTCAATGGCCGGCGCGATGTCAGATCCCGTACTAGTAAATATCTTGGTAAAACGTATATTCAAGTAATCGAGTTCATGTCAATGATAAAAGATAATTATAAAACAATAATATTTCTTACATTCACATCGATTAAACTGGCCCAAAGTAAGCACTGTAAGGCTTGTTTTATGGATAACGGATAGACGTACATATATGATACATAGATATGTACTATTCATAGAAATGTATATAAATACCCATGGCCCAGGTACAGATGCTCGTATTTGGTGTTGCAGCACCATTGTTGGTGCGAAAGACTTGAGGTTAAGCAAATTACGCTAACGGCGATAATGAGTAACCAGAAAATGTATTATCTCGAGCTTTCAATATCACGTTAGGACTTGTGTTCCTCTTGAATCTACAGTCGTAACCACCAAGAAATTATTGATATTGGGCTCACGGATGCATAATGCGTGATTCAATATATGTCTCTACAATTGTAGCTCTGGACTTTTGTTCAAAAGACCGAAGGAAACTGGGGCCTATCCCACCACACCGTATTAACTGCGCCACCGAAATGCTTTACTGAAAAACTAGTAGCAAGTTAGAAATTATTTTAATTATCATACTTTAACTCTATTACTAACTTTTTAATGTAAAAAAAATGTCAACTTACTTTCTATAATAAAGCTATACATCGACCAAATTAAGAAGTTATTTATCACTCCACTCACCTTTTACGAAAACGTCATTGTAAAAGGAAGCAAGAAAAACATGTTTACCGAACCTTTCAGAGTAAATCAGGAAGTTTTGTCAATAAAATTTCGGGTCTACTTTGGCATAACTCTTGGGGGACCATCAAAATGCACATAAATCATAACTTTCGACACTTCACAACAAGAAACCGTGGCGTTCAATCTTATTAAAAAAATATTTCTTCTACATTTTTGTTGACGCTACGTTTATTTGTTTTATTGATGGATTTTTCGTTTATTTAAAGAGGGAGATGTAATTTATTTGCTAAAAAAAATTAAAGCATTTTTAGTTGTCACAAATTGTTTTTCCTCTTCTTCGTATCAGTATTGAATGCAACAAAAAACTGAGTATTAAACTATGCTGGTAAAAAGATATTGTCTCTCACTAAAAGAAATGTCTAATATCCTGAATGTATTTTGAACTTTATATCTAACCCACAGAATTCAATATCGATTAAATTGAAAATATGACCTCTTTTTTCTATTCTTTGGCTTTATTCACTCAACTAGTTTAAAAACCGCAAATCAGTTGAGAAATATTGTTTTTATCTGTATATAAAGCAACATTGTGACAACTCTAAATAGGAGTGGTCCATTATTTTCATTTTCAGAGGTTACAATATATATATATATTTTAAAATCAATTTACAAAACATCGCAATACTATCTATCGCCTGAAATAAATACCACAAACACCCAAATCCCAGATAATATTATCGGAGAGTTTGTTAACATGACTACCACTGGCGCACAACCTATTTGGTTAAAGTCAAGTGTTCTTAAATAATTATTTTCTGCTTTGACCTTTAACCTCACTTCACTTGAATGTGGTTAAGATATGTAAACTAAGAAGTGGCTACAGGGACTTCGTAACTTCGTTACAAAAAGTGTACTATTACTAAAGCAGGCCCCACTTCAAATAAATTGTGATTTTTAACTATTTTTAACGTTACGAGAAATAGTCGCACTAAGAATACCTATGTAGCCAGAAAAGAGACAGGAGACCACAACAGGAGAGGGACTATGAGTGATTCGGTGTGGGCTTATCACTTGACTTTAGATTTTCGTTAATTAGCAAGTAAGAATGAGGTGGGATATCGCAACGTAAGACAGATCACTCCACCCTAGCCATTCATCAATTTCCATGCAAAGTAGAACATATTTGGTTCTTTGTCTTCGGTCTCAAGCCCTGTATCAATGTATTAGTGTTCTGGTTTATAGTATTTTAAATACCCAATAGGACTTATCAACTCATAGGCATATAGTTGTCTAAAAACATTTATAAATTAAAACTTGCTTGGAATACAACTGTATTTAATGTTAATAATTATGCCTCTGCAAATTATTTATGAACCATGTTGGTGTAAGAATGCAATTATTTTTCTTATTATATTATTGTTATTTTAGCATTTAACTGCTATATTATAATTAATTTTGTTTTTCTAGAAAAAAAATTACTTTGCTCAGATTCGGGCAGGACTAACTCACAGCCTCTCGCTAGCTGGACAAGTGCTCTTCAAATTAAACTACGGAGACGTTGACAGATCTATTGAATTTTCGAATATGTAGCGATCCTGCCTTTCGAACTGACAATCCTGGGTTCGAATACAGGAAGGGGCACATGTTTGTGTGATGAATACTAGAATTTGTACCGGAGTCAAAAATATTTCTATATTTTTCTATAAATATTACATATTTATGTATTATATATGTATGTCTATCCGTTACCTTAGTACCCATAACACAAACCTTACAATGCTTAATTTGGGCTAGGCTCACTGGTGTGAATGTAAGAAATTTTATTATTAATATTATAATTATTTATTATTATTATTATTTCTTCTTAAATAATAATTTATACTTTCGAACAGTTGGAGGGCATCTTCAACGGTTTATTTTGCTACTCTTATTTAAATATTTTGATATTGAATGTAAGCAAATAGCATCACAATTACAAATACACAGGTTTAATTTTTGATTGAAGAGGATTGTAAATAATTTTAAGAGTAACTATTTTGTGAACTGCAATTACAAGTTCTAGGCGCTAGAAAGTTCAAAGTTTAAACGCGACGCCTTCATCTTGAACTGCATGACTGCAGAGCAGTAAACGTGACGGACGAGGCATCCAGAATGTGCTTACGCCGTAAAAACTTCAAGCGAAACTGAGATCTTATAAAAGCAAAACGTCTTTGTTCTCACAGCCAAAACAAAAGCATTGTTTGGGCATTTGCTTCAGTAACAAACACAGGGGCCGGAACGTGCTCAATCGAGGCCAATATGAAATAAAGGGCCACATTTGTAGTGACGTGACACTCTACCAGAAACAAGGATTAAGCGTACATTGTGCGTTTCGCAAAAGGCACCTGTAAACGACTTCTTTATTCCATAATTCACTGTTGTTTCCAAGTACGTCAGTTTCGACGACCTAGCCTTTATAAGGCGTAGCTTGACGTTCAATACACGCATTGTAAATTCTCATAATGAACAAAAACCTTTTTATATTTATCTAAAGTAAGTATACATATAAAGGAGGATACACGCCACAAACAAAGGTTATATCTTCCACCTTCGCGTTTAACTATGCTTAACCAAAGCCCCCATATATATGTGTATAAAAATATATAATAAATTACCAATAGATATAAGAATGGAAGAAATTTACCTCCTTCCAAAAAAATAAATAATTCGTCTACTTGACTAATAAATGTTTCTATACTATAAGTGAATTTTTAACATCCAAATAATAATATTAATATGACGATTAAATTTAATTATTAATAATGTAGAATAATTTTAAGATTAAGATTACATTGCAATACCCTTACAGAGTTCATGTAAGGTACCTTAAACTAATTGTTATCATCTTGTTAACCACATGAGTGCAATAAATTATTTGATTGATTGATTGATACATCGTGATGACGTGTTAAAATGTCATATTTTAATGCTCTTCCACTCATTATTTAAACGTCTCCTAGCCCCTTTGTTCCCGCTAGTTCTACTGGTGATTTCATTGATAGAACAAGTTGAATTTTCTTTTCCAACAACAGTGAGCTTTCAAAACTAATTTCCGAGTGGTTTTAGTCGAACAAAAATTATGCAGTTGCCAATTCTTGCAGTTGTTAAATATATTATTGTAATTATGTTTGTACATTCATACATATTCATATATGTAGATGCTTTTTTAATTATGTTCGCTTTCTATTTGTATGTTACTTCCAATTAAATGTTTTTATAACATGAATTATACTCAACTAGTTGAATATACTCAACACTCATCATCTTGTGGATCTGCTATGTATCGTCCTATAATCGTTTTACTCATGGGAAGGGATAACTCGAGGGTAAAACCACAGCGCACAGTTATTTCTATACATCCATAACAAACAAAATTTCGCCAAAACAAAATTGGAACTACACCGACGATGTAAGACGAAAAAGAATGGACATTTATATTTTTAAGTATTTCTGGTTTTACTCGCTTTAATCCTGTCCCCGTGATGATATCGGAATAAAAAGTATTATGTGTCCACAGTAAAGAGCCATTCCAAATATTGGTTAAAGAAATTTCCAAATATATTCAGTAATTCCAGGGATTATCCTCCACATACAAACAAACTTCACTTCGTCTCCTTATAATAATTATTTAGTATACATAACCCTTGTTCAGATACTAGGCATGAGGGAAATTTAGAAGTTATCTCGAGAACAATAAACAAAGCCTTTTGAAGTTCATTAGGCTTTACGATATACACGTAAATAAAACAAGATTAATAGTTCGTGGTAGTTGACTTTAATTAGTTCCTTCACAATTTCAATATTATACTGATTTGTTATAAAATTTAATAGAAGCTACGATTTTGGAAAAGTGCTCTTAAATTTGAGCATAGTCAGTAAAATATTGTTTAGATGATTATATCTGTTATAATAATATTACTAGATGTTTTACCGACGAATACATTTACGTACTTAATATTGAGTTATGCTATAATTTTATGAGTTACAGCCTTACAGGTAAAGTTTGGTATGGTTTAAAGAAATTTACTCACATAAAACTATTAAACAAAGATATTAAAATATACTTGCAATATTTTCACTCTGAGGCAGTACTCATTAAAATAAAGGTTAACAATTTTATGAGCTGAGTTTTTAGGCAATTTTTTAAACATTTTGTAACATGTATAAAGTTAGCCTCTATAACCTGCCATAAATTGTAATAATGTCAAATTTAAACAATTACTTAAAAGAAAAAAGATAAAAAGTTTGTATATTGGTACCCAAATACACACCTAGCCGTGTTTAGAACCTCTTTAAAGAGTAGTGAAGCATTTCATGGTATTTGAAATCTATAGAATATATTAAAGCTCTAAAAAATGACAAAGAACTGTAAAGACCACCGCTACCATCCAGTTATTTGCCTTAGTACCACTTAAAATTAAAAAAATATATATAAGAAAAAGGAATATTTCCTGACTGTACAACTCATTGAAGACGACGGTGAGTTGTTTGAAAAGAGATTTAACACGTCTACGTTCGGAAATTGTTCTGTTTGTTGGGGGTGAAAACGGTTCCCGTTATAATGGAAGGTGCTATTTATTTTCCAAACGACTTAGACGGAAAATGAAAATTGAACTAAGAAACCAATTAAATGCTCACTCGCGATTTCACAACTCAAGCGATGTTTGTCGTTCACCTTTAATGTTTCTAATTATCCTGCAATATCTCGAATAAAACAGCATCAGACAGCAAACTGTATGAAAAAATTCGTTATGGATTTTTGCGTGTTTTATTGGTTGTTTTTCTATATGCGGAACGTCAAATGTACCTATCTAGAAATGAAATAAAGAGAAAATATTGTTGTTATTTATTTATTGAAAATTTTAATAAGCTTAATAAATTTTAATTAGTAAATAGCAGTGTGTCAAAAACTAGTATTAGTTTGTCCGCATCTCATCTTCCGACGCAGTATCAAGACAATTCTGTAAATTGTATTATGAAAATCATTTTGCTCTTTTAACGTTATACGTATAAACTATTTTATTTTAATGGTTTTTGATATATTACTTGATTCTGTATACAGATATATAGAAAATCTGTTAATCTTTTGATGCTTCTTACTGATCAGGATCACTATATAATGTATAAATGATCTTTCTTTTCAGATACAAAGAATACGAGCACACGGGAGGAAATTTTAAGTTATCTTTGATTAGTAACGATAAAGAAGTATAATTTGTTACGTGCGTACATAAGTACTCACAACGGTTTTTTTTATATCTCTCTTTTCTTATAGAAATACCTAATCCTAAAGTATTCGTTACACAATCAGTTACAGATCTGCAGAATTATAGGTTTAAAAGTGTGTCGAAAAAACGTCAACAATTTCAGAGACAAGGACCTTACATAAAAAAAGGTTCCTATAAGTTTTCGAAACCCATAGACCACTTGACATTTCGCCATCTTTAAATTGAATATCTTGACTTGTCTGTTATAAAAAACCAACACGTGTTTAAAATCTCAATGCAGCGACCACGAAATCGCTACCACATGCGCTTCCATTTTGGGATTCGCAATAAAAAACTACCTGCACTTTAAGTGGTTTCCAACATATGAACTTAACAAAACAGTCTAGATTCCCAATCGATTTTCAACTTTGAACCAAAGTCATAGAGTCTTTTGGCAATTGAGAAATTTTCACGTTAAGTGTGGTCTGATGTGATGTCTGTCCGTCCAAGTAAAATTTCATGCTTCGAACTGGTTTTACTCACTTAGAATTTTACAATCATCTCCACAGTCTGGACAGTGGAGATGCTAGTATATGTGGTTTTTAATCTACTTTTTTGTTTTTTATCGTAATTTTAAGTTATTTTTTAATTAAAGAAACAAGTTTATATGAACATAACCGCCAAAACATTAAAATACTCTTTGATAGTTTTGATTTTTTAATTAAAAATAAATATTTCGCACTATCACACCAATTAGCCTAGCCCAAAGTAAGCACTGTAAGGCTTGTGTTATGGATACTAGGGTAACGGATAAACATACATATATGATACATAAATATGTAATATTCATAGAAATATATATGACACCCATGACTCGGGTACAAATGCTCGTATTTATCATGCAAACATCTGCCCCTTCCGGGATTCGAACCCAGGACCGTCGGTTTGTTATGTAATTGTAATAAGTGTAATTGTATGGAAAATGCCAAAGTGACAACCCTAGACGGACTATTGTTCTTGATAATTCATTCCATTACTGGCCAATATACCACATTGGTCTAGGGTTGCCACTGGGCAGTTTTTCATAAAAAAACACATTTTTGGTATCAATGGTACCGATCTGTACCTTATTCAGGATTGTACTGACAGAACTAGAAGAGTAATCGATGTTTACGTACAATTTTTACAGGGTATTCTATTTTAATATCACATATCACGTTTTTATACTTTTTGTCCCAAAGTATCCGAATCGGTGAGTATTTCTCTTATAAAATTAATATTATATAAAAGTCAATATAAATTATAGAAATATGATATTTTTAGTAGGTCGAAATGCTATTATCCATACAACCACTTTCTAATTGAATAATTCACAACGGAAATGACGATATAATTTTCACTTGTTTTTCCCCCATCAAAGTATTTAAAACTATCAGAAATGACAGCCCACTATTATTGCATCGAACTAAGTGCTGGTAAAATATTAACGAAGCGGAATGAGGACTTTGTAATTTCTTCAACTTGTATGCAATTAGTTGGTTTAAGTGACAGTGTCTCATATGCTATTCAGAAACAGGAACTAGTAAAGGAGGGAAAACTGGAAGTTATTTAGCTAGTTTAGTTATTGGATCACTTCTGTCTGATTGTCTAAACGATCGATAAAAAAAAGGATTTTTGTGTACAATGCTGAAGTAAGCCCCTTTGAAAAATCACTCCTCATTTGTTTTATGGATTTGTTGCAATATACACCAATTGTTTGCTTTTGGTGAATTTTCCAACCAAGTATTGACGAAATAGTGAATTCCGTGACACTTTTGTTATTGGGGTTTCTTCCATCACATAGGATTATCAACTCTGAGGGAAGGTAATAAAAGGTCGCACAAAGATTTACATATGGTCGTATTCGCACAATCCGCCGAGTTGACCTTCAACTGCACTTTGACGTTATTTTGTAAATCTAATGCCAAACACTTTTATCCGATTCAAAAAATTCAAAAGGTCAACTGATCCCGCGGGATAAGTTTGGGCAGCCTCAGTTAACTAAAGACCCGTACAATGCTCATAAAAAAAAATAAAAAAATGGATTATGTCACATACATTGTTTTGAATGCAAGTTAAACTAAAGCACTTGTTACTTCAAAAACAACGAGGAAACCAGAACACCCAAACCCAAACCAAAACAGAAAAGTTTGTTTTCTCCATACACCCGGCCGAGGATCGAACTAGGGATCTCTAGTGGCGCTAGCATTAAAAACTGGTATTGTCCCCGGCAAATAAGTTGAACATGATTTTGAAATCACGTGACATGCGCAGTAGTGAATAATGAACCTAAACTTGCTACTGAGCATGTCACGTGATTTCAAAATCATGTTCAACTTATTTGCCGGAGACTATACGTGCGCCATTCGCTCAGGGAGGCCGTCATTGCCATACACTTTGACAATAGACCCTACCTTATGCAAACTCCTTTTATTTTTAGTCTGTTTACGAGTAGCTTTTTGTGTTGTTGAGTGTACGTAAAAAAATGCCTTTTCTCGGCAACCATTGAAGTTAACAAATGGAAATTTTACTAATAATTAGGGAATTTACAAAAAACTTAAAAAATGGAATATATTTTTGGATAATATTATTCTAATTTGAATATATATAAAAAAATTACATAGTAAAAATTGTGTATTTAAATATGTGTAAGGTAAGATAACCATAAACAATATATATAAGAATATTATTATAAAATATGTTATGCATTTTACTTTTATATTATTATTTTAATATTTATATCAGTAAAGTGTTGAAAAATATTCACCTCATTTGGTACCCCAAATAGAGGTCAGAGAAGACTAAGATTGGAAGATTGGAGTGGCTTGTAAATCGATTTTCAATGACTCCACTCCAGCCACATGGGTTCGGTCCCCGGTCAGGTCAATGTTGAAAATGAACTACTCTGTATTTGATTGGCTTTATTTATAATTTCCATGATATTGCTTTAGCTACTTGGATTCAGAACAATGTAATATGATGTTGTCTAATATATATTATTATTATTTATTAATATATTAGGATTGCAAACAAGCTAAAGCCAAAATTACTATCACAAACTAATACATATGTTGAGTTGTCCTTCGCAGTATATATACGAGAATATTATCCCTTAGCCATTGTCCCTTAGAAATCCGATTACATCAGTAGGAATCCTGAATATTGTACCTATAAATCCACATAATGGCGGACGTGGTATTTCTCGGTGGCCCACATTGATTAAGTTACTGGGACGATGCGAGCTTATATTGAAGCCTTGGAACAGTAAATATAGCGCATTAAATTTTTATTTACTCATTGAAAAACAAAAATTGTCTTACGGATATGGAAAATGCGTTTTTTAAATGTTTCTGTTGAGTATATATTGGATAGCGTATTATTTTTAACCTTATTTGTCATTTAGCACACAAACTTTTGGCACAATTGATAAGCTTGCTAACCAGCAAGTTTGACATAATTGGTAATTACCTAAATTGACACATTGCAGGTTAGGTTAGATTTTTTTATCCCTAAACAGCCGTTTTAGGTTTATTGTATAAGTAATTACCAATTGTGTCAAATGAAATTAAGAACTTATTTTAGGGAACTTGAAGGGCACTTGTTTCTAATTAATACGGATGATTTGACTCCTGTTGAGATACTGTAATCGGAGGATTACTAAGGTATGTCATAAATGTGATACTACCGTCCAAGGACACGTTCTCAAGTACTCAATTTGTCAAAACTTATATTTGAACACTGATTTTGTTTTAATGTTAAGGTTTTAATCTCAACGTAACGGAAGCACTACTGATGCTCAGCAGTTGTTTTTATAACAAAATTAACAAATCTTTGTAAATTATCTTATATAATTAGATATAAGGACAGCGAAAGAACTTGTACTTGTCATACACTACTTTAAACGTGTCGCGCCACAACACGGAGCCTCATCAGAAGTTATTAGACCGTGCAATATCCAGACCGAGCGCTGGAAATAAATCATGGAATACATCAATATTATTAAAAAAAACAACTAATCAATACTCACAAGGATAAGTCAAAGATTAATAATATAAAAACGTGAATTTCATCCACCTAAAAAACTTTAAAGATATATAAATGGAATGTCACAGATTTTCTCCTTATAGGTAGAAATTTTCGTTCTTGAGAATATACTTAACTCGTTGACATAATTTATTCACTTCGGAATTTTCTACCACTCTTTGTATCTATTTCAAGTCCCCCTTTTAAGCTGTAAAAGCGTTCTACAAAAGCAATAACTCTTATAAAATTAACATACAGTAAAAGGAGATCGTTGAAAGTAGATAATTAGCGTCAAGATAAACGTAACCAATTTGCACATTGTTATGAAATTAAACTTCGTAGACAAGAAATTTCGAAAAGTAAATCAAATCTCGGCTCCGGCTCCTGACAGTTCCAAATTTGTGAGTTACACAATTTGTATTCGAGCAATTATAAGTTAATTTCTACAAACATTGTGAATCATATCCCTTATCGCTTCGAAATTTTGAGGTTTTAAAGCAAAGTACCTATGTTGCAAATAAGTGAGCAGTATTTACGTTAATTAACCAATTTTTGGTATCGTAAAGGGAAAATCTGTTTAATAAAATCAAATTTTTTCACATGGGTAGTTACCTTATTCTTATTTGCAAAAGAAAATTAGGTTCGTAAATAAGAAAATGTAATTTAATTCGGATTAAAGTCTTAAAAATAGCGTTTTTTAATAACTACACTGTTTTTTTTCATTACATATCTTTATATTATCTGTAGGGCGACATTTATTCAGGCCATGCCAGAATATCAGCGCTGCTGCGGTGGATATCTGCTCGCAGTGGCCTATGCTGAGGCAGGGTCCTGGTTTTAAACTTTCATGGTCACTAACATTATAGTAATATAAGTTATTTGCGGGATTGCTACCATGTACCTTGTTATTGAGTTTCCGATATTTCGGCACTGTTGCAAGTGCCATGATCACGGAGCGACTGAAGTAATTGCGGGTAGGCTGTTATTGGCAGAAATATCGGTCTACCCTCCGACGAAGTCTCTTATTGCGTTCGTTACCAGTGGTACGGGTAACGAACGCAATAAGAGACTTCGTCCACTACCACTGGTAACGAACGCAATAAGAGACTTCGTTCGTTGCGTTCGTTACCCGTACCACCAAACAGTGGTACGGGTAACGAACGCAATAAGAGACTTCGTCGGAGGGTAGACCGATATTTCTGCCAATAACAGCCTACCCGCAATTACTTCAGTCGCTCCGTGATCATGGCACTTGCAACAGTGCCGAAATATCGGAAACTCAATAACAAGGTACATGGTAGCAATCCCGCAAATAACTTATATTACTATAAGGGTCCTGGTTGTTCGTAGGTGTTCATTTATTTATTTTTAAGCATAATTGTTTTTATTTTATATTTTGTTATTGTTTGTTTACCTTCGATCAATAAATTCTTTCTTTCTCTTTCTTTCTTTCTGTTAACATTAACGCAATAAGGCGTTAGTAGAATCCGTAGAATTTGTGGCTTATCACCAACTCCTGTCATATTGGTAAGTACTATTAGTGTTACTAACAACTAATGGATTTTTGTTGTCCGAATAATAAATGATTTTATTTCTTTTCTGTAATTAACTCATTATTTTGAGATGTTATTTAATAAATTATTCTAAATACATTATTATTCAGAATTGACTTTGAAGGTTAGATTTATACAAAAATATTGAAAGGAAAATTTAATATTTTAAGAAAGTCACTATCTTTGGCAACGTTATAGTTCGACAATCTTAACAAATGACCCTGATATCATTTTTACGATCTCAAGATGAAGTACATTTGCATATGAAAGATGATAAAGTATCCCTTATAAATAGAGTAACGGCCTTCGCTTTCTGCTTAATTTATTGTATAGAGATGTCTATATCTTTTTGTGTAAAATAAATGCAAATTTTATGGCTAACTGCCACGTTATTTATTTATACTTTATTGCACATAAAATATACAAATGGCAGACCTATTAGGCGTTCTTTACCTGTCAACAGAGAGGTGAGTACAGACACAGTAAGAGGCGGTATATCACACTTATTTTAATATAAGTTATTGTGACCAACCAAATGCAAATCAATACAGATAAACGTAAATATATACTTATTGCAGGTATTACTTATTCACGGTAACGTAGAGACAATAGTCTCAAGCATAAACATCAGCATGTATTCTGTTCATTATCAGATTCGTTGCGGATGGCACGTCTGCCGTGCCATCACTTTCTTTTGCGTGTTGCGTTAGCCACTGGAGCCGTGTCATTTTTAAATCGATGATAACTCCTTCAAATTAAGTTTTAGGGAAATCTACCCAGAATAAAACTATATTTATTTTTCGCGTAAATCAAGCTCGTAGCTTCCGGTAATTGTATGTAGCAACGAATCGATTAAACATAAAAAAAAAATACATATTTACTACAAGTATATACTACAAGTAAATTGGTAATTTGTAACGAGCCCCGAATTAACTCTTATTGACGGTTCAATGTTACCTAAAACTATTATTTAAGTAATTTGGTAAAAAGCCATTCGATTCATCTCATTTTTAAATAAAAACACTTTTACTGAATTAACGACGCGTTTATTTTTACTTTTTTGGGATATTTAATCCTGACGTTTCAACTTTTTTACAGGAGCCGTGATTAAATTAATATGGTCGTCATATAGAACATTTGCTTTTATTTGCATATGCTGAGTAGATACTATTGTGCCCGATTGGAAAGGACTCACACTAAGGGGTGGAAACGTCAGGATTAAATATAAAAAAAAAAAAAAACGTGTAGTAGATCCAGTGAAAGAGATTTTATTTCATATTAACTAAAAATTATATGTATAGAGAGAAATGAAGCTATTTTTATAAGTTTATTTAAACAAGTACATATATAGGAAGCTCATCTCTGAAGCCATGAAATCTATTTGAAAAACTCTTATGTTTTGTATAAAACTCTAATAAAGTTTCTATTTGAAAATTTGTATATCTGTAGTAATAATTCTGGGACCCTTATTACAATTTTTTTATGAATTCATATGTATAGGAATTCATATAACTACTTTATATAATTGTTGAATATATAATGTGAATTATTGAAATGATTCATATCATATCTACAATTCCTAGATAACTACTACTACTATCATCTAGTGATTTTGATATTCTCTATCTGCTCCTATTAAAATATAAATACCAGTGAAAAAAAATCAACCTTCCCAAATAAAACAGATTTTGCTTAACCCATTTCTAATTAAAACCGAACATATAGCAATCAATTTTACTTGACAAAATTTGAGGCTCCGTTGAAGCTTCTGTACATGCTTCAAAGTTTATCCTGTCCCACTATACATTGCACATTCAATCATAAACACAGACGGGGATCCCGCAAATACACTAGTTTCGAACAGCAAATTGAAGTTGAACTAGTTCTGTGAATCCGAAACATATACTCCCAGAGATTCAGCGACTTAGATGAGAACTGGAATTATTGAATAGTCGTACCATATAACTCTAGATTGAAATTTGTAATTGAAACTACAACTTTTAAACCTGTGTAATTTATATTTATTTATTTAAAAAGCTTTATTGACTAAAGATATATATTGTAAACCATTCAACCTTTGGCAAAGACAAAAGACTAAGAAGCGGTATACTAAGAGTAGTAGAGCAATGAAATTTTATTAATCTATAATCTAAGATCACACTGGTTTGTGTGTTTGTCTGTCCGCTCTTTTTCCCGCTCTTATTCCATTGTATCAATAACGTTACCATAGCAACGCGTTAACCGCAAGTAGTTCGTCTACCGGACGCTAGATGGCGCTAACGGAAAAATATTTAATGATAGAAAAAATTTAAAGAATTTTGTCTACCTGTGCGAAGCCAGAACGGGCCGCTAGTCTAAAATCTAAGAACACAAATTTGTTGTGTATGTCTGTCCGCTCTTTTTCCCGCTCTTTTTCCATTGTATACGCGTTACCATAGCAACGCGTTACCGGGTCAGCTAGTCTATTATCTAAGAACACAAATTTGTTGTTTGTGTGTTTGTCTGTCCGCTCTTTTTCCTGCTCTTTTTCCATTGTATCAATTAAAGTAACCATAGCAACGCGTTACCATAGCAACGCGTTACCGGGTCAGCTAGTATATACTTCAAATAAAAAATTAGTCAAAGGATTCATAGGATGAATTGGCAGACAAAGATCACAGATTTCCATTTTCCATAATCCTGATATACATTTTTCGCTTCTTTAAATCTCATCAGACAAATCATACAAACTCTTCGGTTTAAGGTACTTTTGACCTGACCTTTATTTAGAAGATCTTCTATTTGGTCCCTGAACGTTCGACTTGAAAAATTGAGTTAAAAGAAAGAGCTAATAAAATAAACCCAGCACACCATCCGAAAGCGGTTTGGTGGGTGCTAATAGTACAGATGAAACTTGAACCAACAGTTTGAAGTACTCTTCGAAGCAGGAAAGAGTTCCAGTTAATAAATTTATTTTGTAACCCAAAGGTCACTTAACCTGAGGAGTTTTGCTAATTTATTAAAAAAGTATCGTAGGCCAAAAGCGCCAACTACTGCGAGCTCCTTACTAATTTATGTATTCTATCCGTTATTAAGTATTCCTATACAAACTTAGGCTAGTTTGAAAGTAACTTAATAATTGATGTGAGTTGTTAAAGATTGTCTAGAATCAACCTTCGTCACACAAAGCAAAACGTGTTAATAATTTAGTATCAAATACTAACATCAATTTGTATAAACTTTGTAATGTAGTCAATTTTCTACAAAAAATCCAATTATTTAAAATTGTTTGATATCGAAAATAGATGCTTTGCTTTTTTATTACCTAAATACGCAATTTTTCGTTTTATTGCCTTTTGCTACAAATGCTTAGATAACAACAAATAACACTCACAAAATTTCGTAAAAAATAATAAATAAATGGGTGGGAATTTTTGCGAATTTCAAAATTCGGGCTCTGTCACAATCTGGTTCTAAAGCTGTTGATTACAAACACAAACCACACAAAAAATATTAAAATCGGTTAAAAACTCGGGAAGTTATGGCGTAACAGACATTGCGCCATTGAAGCTGATCGATGGGAGCTCCATGGGAGATCCAAAAAAAGGTACTTGTTACTAAGCAAATTCATAAAAGTCCATGTTTTAATTTTTTGTATTTACAATGGCACAATCTATAAGATTTTAAATACGCCTGGTAAAAAAAACCAACCACATCTCGGAGCCCTGAGACTGGAGATGCGATCGAATAATTCGTACTAGACTAACATTCGTATAACAATAACTTTAAAACTATAAAAATGAGTACTTAATTACAGATCAAACGCGTTAGTAAAATTTGCATATTTGAAAATTGTTCACTGCAGCTTTTTTTCTGACGTTAAACAGTACAAAAAGCAACTTAAAAGGGAAACCACAAAGCGATATAAGCTACAATGTCAAACAACCATAGAAGAATCCTCTCAGATTCCGCACAAGAACAGGTAATGATTTATGATGTCCTCACAAAGCGAGACCCGTAGCCAGTTACATTAGAGCGCGTCAAGAAAGGAACCATTTCAAAGGCACTAAGGCTCTCCCATGGGACGCGACCTTTATTTATGGTACCCTCCTTTGTGGGAGAAATATAAATAGTTCTGAAACATCGGCGCAAGCTTTCGAGGGTGTGATATTGTAGAAAATTAATGATGTGGTCAGCACTCGGATCGCATTAGATCTGAATGGATGGGCGTGAAATACTAAGAGGCTTGAAACTGTTGTTACGGATTTGCGAAACCAAACGGAATTGCAGGCCGATCAGTTGGGGCGCGATGAATTTCCCTAATTGTGTTTTTATTATCTTTGATCCATAAGAAAGTATTTGAGTAGCTATTCATATACTTTTAAAGACAAGTTTTTATGTTTTAAACAATAGTTATATGAATTAATACGATTTTTGTTGTTCTTATGTTCCCACATACTAGCAATCTCTAGCACTGGTTTGTTTTGTTTTTCATACCAACTACTATGCATACAGTATTTTGGTTTTTGATATTGGTTTATATAAATTGCATACTAATATAACGATATATTTTGATTCTCATTTGTTTTATGTGCTAACCAATAAATGAAATCTGTTGTATTGCTTTCGTTTTCACGGCCTGTTACATGTTACTGTTTAAAACAGTTATTTTTCGTTTCTATCTTTAAAAGTACAGTAAACTATGAGCTGTAATTGTTACGATACAACAATCAAAAACGGTAACGTAAATGGTTACCGTCAGAATGCGTTCATTATCTTAAAAGCCTTCAAACACAAGTCATATGTTAGATGTTAATTTGTGTAAAGAGTTTGAGTTTTGTTTCTCACTTATTGATTACCAGCTTTTTAACGACTTCGAATTTGAAGGTATTTTTAAGTTCCTAGATAACTTCTTAGTCACCATATGCAAACTTGTGTAAATGGTGGAGTATTTATGGAGTTTAACTCCTTAAGACTTAGGCTAGTTTGAATAGTTTTCATATATAACGCACGGTATGCAAAATAGATGGGTAGTAAAATCAAACGTTAACAAAAAGTGAGGGGTCACATTTCCTCTGCGTAACATACTCGCACATCTTATAGCGTTCCCCGCTCCTCAGTACACATTTACTCTGTCTTTCTCACTATAGCATTCAGTATACCTACATGTAAAATATCATAAATCAAAAAATAAAATAAAAAAAATGAATATAAATAATCATACCATAATCTAAGTAACATCTTCTTCCTTTGCCTATAATATATATTTTTAATACGAACAATTTTTTTTATTTTCTCCCAATAACAAATGTCCTTTAGTTAATTATCACAATTAACTAAAGGACAATATTAATTATCACAGTTATACGCTAAGGAAGTTCAGTGTAAAACACAAGTATTATAAATATAACAGGATTATAAATATAAAGATAAGCATCGAGAATTGACGTTTAACACTACACAGTTACAAGCCAATGCTCACAAATGCCATGGAACAGGTAATCTACAATCAGATAGGAGACGTAAAAGAGAGCATTTTTACGCACGGCAATAAAACTTTTATTGAATCCCATCGTGTGCACCAGCAGTTACTACGAACTCGTAAATATTATCCAAATGTGGTATACTACCGCATATATTCCTAGTATTATAAATATACGCTTGAACTTTTTAGTATGTAATTTTAATTTATAGCTTACATCGCTGTAATTGTTTGATTCGTACATTTTCGCATCAAATATTTATCTTCGGTTAGAGAAACGAGGTTATAATAATTTCTTTATTTTATTTATTAATTATTATGTTTTATTTATTTAGTTTTTAATCAAGAGGTTTCGACTCCTTTTAAGGATGACTGTGATAATTCTTTGTAAAGTGAATTATTTCTTTATTTTCTTACTTGGCACAATAAAAGATGGTTTTAGTCAAGTTTTAATAGTGTTATGAAAAAAAATATTTAAAGCAAAAGATAAGATATTTAAATCTATGAAAAAATATGAATACAAATTTATGAATTTTGTAATATATTAAATATATACTAGCTGACCCGGTAACACGTTGCTATGGTAACGTTTATTGATACAATGGAAAAAGAGCGGGAAAAAGAGCGGACAGATAAACACACAAACAACAAATTTGTG
This sequence comes from Calamotropha paludella, assembly GCA_927399485.1. Lineage (NCBI taxonomy): Eukaryota > Metazoa > Arthropoda > Insecta > Lepidoptera > Crambidae > Calamotropha > Calamotropha paludella. Next base: position 20,557,326 of record OV656817.1, on the reverse strand, counting down.
TTTTTAGAGTATATGTTATATTAAGCGAAATATTTACTTACACTTTTGTGTTTGTTAATTAAAATGAACCATTTTTACAGCTCATTTAATATTGTTTTTCTATGAACCGAACTCCTGAATTAAAATTGTTATATCGCAATGTTTCTTATCCGGAAAAAGTACACTCAATGTCATTAGTATTTGCATAAGTAATGTTATGATGATATAAAAAGTATATAAACAGAAATAAGTGGTTATGCTCACCATTCAAACAAGTACCTTTACCAGAATTCGACACCCAGACCTTTGGCACAAAAGATAGCATCGCTACCATTGCACCAAAAGACCTTAATAAAAGAGTGCGCACATTATTTTCAATTAATGTTCAATTAATCATGTTAATTAATCAGTACAAATATTATTGTTTATACTTGCTTTAAGGAAATTACGTAGAAACCATACAATTTCGAAATGAAATTGCCAAAAAGCAAAACGTAACAATAATTACACATATCGAAAGGAATGCCCTTGAGTTCAACTGGTTGAAGATTGTTTTAACCAGTTAAACCACTCAAGAGCCCTGATTCCAGCCAAAAATACGCTGCACCTGTTTCATTTAAAAAAGGTTTTCTATACATTTTCAGACATGAATACCTCAGCTACTATATTGTGTGCTTGCCGAAACTGGCCAAAATTCAGCTTCCGAATTAAATTCCAGGTCCACTCAATGAACCGTTTATGGTTCCTCTTGATTTATTGAATGATGATGATGAATTTGTTTTTGTCGGACACTTATCGGTGATATGAAAATTTTGGTGTTCAAAAACATTTTCTAAAATGGGACTCATTAACGTCCTTCTAGATAACTGAAAGTTACTGAAAATGTCTACAAAGTGTCTTTTATACTACTTATAAAGTTCGCTCCAACAGTTGATTTGAAAATGATGTAGGTTTTAGGTGTTATGATAATCGTAATACAAAACTTATTCAATACAGATTTAATATGTATTTTGTTTAACGCCTCAAAGCTTAAGGAGCTAACAGTTTAGGACCACGTCTCAGTACCGTATGTCGTCACTGGCAACACTGATTGTTCGAAGACCTTAGATTCTGGGGGAATTGGTACGGGAAAATATCCCCCAAACTTCCCGAAAGTTGCCCATCCGAGTTGGATTTTTCGTGTCACCTCTTTGCCGAAGTCGGACTTAACTAAGCGGAATAAGTCCTTGTCCTAAGTAAACATAATCGTCAACAACTTCGAGGGTATCATTCCTAACAGGTACGACATTGACATTTATCATGTTCTTTGTCTTCTCCATCATCACTTTTACAACCACCTGTTCGGAAACTATACAGAGGTCCGTGAGTATTTACCCAGATAACATGACTCACAAACGTTAAATCTTGCTTATAAAGATTTCAAATTTAATCACAATTTCTTTTATGAAAAGAGTATTCAAATAACTTATTCAAGACGTTGTTTCTTCAACTGCGACAATTTTTATCAAACTCGCGTTTCTCTTTAATATAACGCCGATATCTCCGACCCACGCCAATAAAGCGTTGTATTCCGTCATGTGCATAATTCATATAGGTCGTGAAAATCCAACGACACTTCGCCAAAAATTCCTAACATTTCGGCCTGCTAGGGCGCTCGATGGGCAAGTAGGAATTTCATGGGGGTATTTCTTATATCTTTTACTAAAACTGAAGATAAGTTGACAATTGTCTTGTTAATGGGCGCTATATTTCTTGGTGTAATAATAAAAGAAAGTGTGACGTTAAATTACATCTATTTCAAAATATCAGACCCTAAAATGATATCTAATTTTTTATACATACTTATAACCACGTTACTCCTTTAAGACTTTGGCGACTTCAGTTTGACATATGGACCTATGCCTTACTTAACCGTTATCTGCCAGTTAAGTATAGAGATACATAAAGAAAAAGCATCTAGAGACTGCCATAAAATTTATAACTAAGAGTCGTGTAGTTGCTAATAATTTTAAAATGTTATTAAAAAAAATATACATTTCGGTAGATGCCATAAGTAAATACCTATTATTTGATATCAAACGGTCAAATAAAATGTTACAAATTGATAATTAAATCTTAAAGATAATAACCTCACCGGGCGCTATTGCGAATAATGTAACATATCAGATTCGCTTTTGAATATTAATTAAAATTAAAAATTATCACATATTCAAATATAAGACCATTCGCAAAAAAACGATAACTGTTTGGTGCAATGGTAGCTGTCCTGGGTTCGAGCCCTGGAAGGGGCCGATGCTAGTTATCAACCATAACACAAGTCTTACAATGCTTACTGTGGGCTTGGTTAATTGGTGTGTTACATTTTTGTTATAACAATAATTATAAATTGGAAACATAATATGAAAATAATGCCACAAGGAATATTCAAATCAAATATTATAAGCTTAGAGAAATATTTCGTGATATTGAATCTAAGCTTGGTTTATTGAAGTGTAAGTGAAAATAACATTTCGACGGAAAACTTTTCTGTAACTAGAAATTGGTTTCTACTCCGAGGCTACGACCAAATTTCAGAACCGACGTTTGAATTTATTTAAATGCTATAAAGAAATTCTGTAATAACACGAAAAAATATTTATAAGGTTTTATAACACTTTTTTGTATAATCATATGGAAATTTAATATACTGAACTACACATATACCTTGTCAAGTAAGTTTACATATACTTTTGTATTAGAACTACCTGTAAAACTGCTTTGAAAAAAATATATAACTTCAACTTTCTGGCACCTTTTTCAACAGCATTGAGGCTGGTTTTCTCTTTTTTCATTTTTTTTATTGTTTTGTTAATTTATTATATCTAGATAAAGTTAATATTGTATTATTATATTTCTTCATTATAGCTGTAAATATATAAATTATGAAAGTTAAGAAACTTAAAAAAACTGATCGTTTTATCATCTTATCAGTGTGTATATATATGTAAATTTGTTATATTTATGTATATTTATCTCTTATATACAATAGAGTATATAATTTTGCCGCATTCGTGACTTTCTTTTTTCACGTGGCTGAGTGGAAGGGAATGCTTAGTGATTGCACAAAGGAATACTCAACATTATATTCTTTAAAAATAGTCTTTTTTTTGTTCTAGGTTCTTCAGTAAGTTCAATCAGTAACATTTTTGAACTGCACTGCTTTCAAATACCGTGAAACAATGTTATATATAATAAATTTTAATTGTAATAGAAAAATACGTTATATATACGTGTATTTATTGGTGTAGTAACTAAGATATGGGTAAAATAACTAAACTAAAACGAGGGCAATTAATTGAAAAACCATAGAAGCTTTACGTGGGTATTTTGTCATTTGATCATTTGTTAAAGGTAATTTTTAATCACATCGCTTGGCTAGTTTTAATAACCAATGCTTGATTTTATGGAGTACTATTATTTTGTAGAAATAAAAAACTATAAGTAATTATAAATCTAAAGATAAAATTATCTAAATTACAATTATTAACAATTTAACTGCATTATTATTGAAGTGTTAATATGAATGAATAATACAATCATAAAGTAATTAAAAAATAATACTCTACACTATTATTAAACTAAATAAAAAGTAACCCTAAATCTTTACGTGTAGATAATGTGCCCATAAGACTGACAACATTACCTCGAATCGCCAAACTTATTCTGTGAGGAAGGTTCAAACCAGCCCTCGGTTAGTTTTATGTAAGTATATATTAGAACTCTAATCACAAACAATCACCTAACAAAAGGTTTTCAAGACTAAAACTATATTAAGTACAACTGAACTAAGTGACACGGTTAGGGTTATTAACCCCAACTTATTTTACCGCTAAATTTTAATAGTCAGGGGCAATATTGATATTTTTGTCCTGTTTACCTGTTTCCGTCTAAATTTACCAGATGTTCGTATATCGCTCCTGTTGCTGCTTCGCTAAATTCGTTCTATGTGCTCGCTAACTTCGCACACGATCTGTCACGGAAATTCAATTACGTGAACAGAGTTGGCAAGCTTTAGTTTCAAATATTGTCATGACTTTCGATAACTTGTAACGGTTGAAAACGACGTGAATTAAACTGTTTAGATTAAATATATATACTTTAGCGTGCGCTCATTAAAGCTTCGAAAAACTATATTAAATTAATACCAATTAGCCAAAGGCCAAAGTAAACACTGCGATGATACGTATTATATAATACATAAATAAGTAATATTCATTAAGATATACATAAATTCCTAGTAAATTTACTTGAGTATAACTTTTATACTTGCGGGGACTCGAACCTGAGCGTGTTTGGGTTCCGTATTCGGAGTTTATTCCGCTCGGACAAACCGGTCGTCAAAATAACTGGAATAATCGTTATTATAGTACATATCGATATTAGTGCGTTATGATGGTTATAACCAATACGCACGTATATCGTATGACGTTTTTAACACATTTGCGAGGAAACAGAAAAAATAACATTTTATATTTTTTTCATTTTTAATTATTAAAACAGTTAGTGAAATTACAATTATTAAAATGATACGTAGTTGTAGTTGGTTTTTGAATTATGTTATTATTATTAAATAAACTCAATCTGTGAATGTACACTGTTGCTTTCCCGCGATTTTAACGAGCGGGGATTAGTTCGAAATTTGAATAGCAACAGCGCGCGAAATGGCAAATAATACAGTTATGGAATTTGTATGGACTATAACTTAACTATTTGCTTTGGTAACACACGCGTTTTTTATGACCCGCTTTACATATTTAAAACCGGTGGAATTACATCAGCTTTACGAGCAAAGGTGTTATAAAATACTATTTTATAACTTTTATTTCATCCTGATTTATTTTGGTCACCCATCTAATAATCGGCCCGTTCGAACGTTGCTTTACCTTTATAATCGAATGAACTCGTTAACACGGTTCTTAAAAAAAAGTCAAAGACGACCGCCTTTCCGGATCTAGTTAGCAGCTTGTATGTTAGCAGCCATTTTTCCTCATAGGGAAATTAATTACATTAATTTTTCCACGTGGCGACTTAAGGCATATAATATCAAGGCAAATGTTCACTTAAAAAATAGTTATTCATATACTCATATCGCTTTCATCATTATCAGTAAAATCTAAAAACACTCGTGATTTCCATCACTAAATTGAAATTTTTTTTGCAGACATGCAAATAAATGCAGACATTAGTATTGAGGACAGACCCCACAAGTTGCCAAAACTGTACGACGACCTATCAACACATTTGGCGACCACTAGCCTCAGACTAAAACTAAATATAGAACAGTTTGAAAACTTTATGCTTCGAGTTCAAACTATTAAGAACTTGACGTATTCATAAAAGTTAATCCTGCTGCTGGGAGTATAAGTTACAAGCGTATATCTGTTATTAATTTTCTAGCTACAGTACACTATAAGTAAGATATAGCACTTAATATCTTGAATCATACGTAGAGAATATATGGAACAGAAACATTGACAAAACTTGATGTAATCATGACAAAAAAAAGCATTTGAAATGGACTTTTTCAGAGCAAGATGTAAAGTTACAAAGCTATATTTTCGAAACCAAAATTCTAAATGTATTCAATATTGGACAAAGCCTACAAATATTTACTCATGAAATTATCGTTGCTACGAAGCATCCCATATAGATTTTTTTTTCAGTTTAATATGACGTTCATGAGTCGGTATAAAAACAAACATTAATCACGATACGTTACGTTCATAGCGAACGTAATTTTTAACTTTAGATTTTTATATATTTTTCTTTAAGAAAATAATATAATCTCATTGACTTTGAAATTTATAAATCTATCAAATAAATGAATTATTACTTGCACCAGAAATCATTGTTTTGGCCTAGTTATTGGCAGGCGTCGTTTTTTATTATTTTTTTACTATTAATGGTATGTGTATTACATACCTGGTACCTCCAATGACGTACATGATATCACATGCATAATAGTATTTAATGGTCAACTTTATCTCTGTTCGATTATTTATCTCCTTGTCTATACCGTCTAATTAGCTTCACAGCCGTACCTTTTGAGACCTGCAGTCACAGGTGTTGCGGTTTGAGTACTTCAGGAAATACAATATCGTCTAGACGTGCAGTCTCGTCTCTTTTTCTAGTTTTGTAAAACTGTAAAGCTAAGATCAGCAGTCTTTTATCAATAGTTAATACTTACGGTATTTATACTTTCTACGTAAATATCGATCACCACTTTTGCGTAAATACCTGAAATTAAAAAGTTTAGGTTATTAAAATAGTCTTGATTACTTAATGTATAAGTTTCTAATGGTAAACAGAAAGAAAGAGCTCATGGATAAGATGAAATGCAAAGTAAATTCGTTCGTGCTATTTGTTTATACCTAACTTTTTTTTATCAGTTGATCAATCATGACTTAATTAGTTTAAGAATAATTCAGACTTCATTATAAACTTTATTCATTATAATTAATTAACTAATTAGTCGTCAATCATACAACCGATGTATGCTTCTGATTTCTCTTATTACAAAACCATACAAAAAGTGGCACAGACGGTCAGGGTACTACGCCATAGTCTTGCGCGCAGTCTCTTAATTGAAATCTAAATATTTAATTATAAATAAATAAAAAAAATAACTATAAGACAACATAACATACGCTGTTCTGAACTCAAATTAATTAGCTTAAGCACTTGTGTTATTCAGAAACACAGCCTCGAATAGAGAAGTTTGTTTTTATTCTACATTGATCCAGACGGGGATTGATCCCGGGACCTCGAAGTAGCGTTACCATGAAAAACGATATTCAAACCACTCGACCGAAAAGGTCGTAAGATTGGAGTGATTTATCCGAAATTTATTTATTGATTCAATGGCGGTTTCATTTTCCAATCATCATGTATTATTATGAGGTCTCCACAATACAGTTTTCTGTATATAAAATTGGTGAATTTATCATTCAACCAAATCCGATCTGCCCTTTTTTTTGGACCCAGTTGAAAAGACTTCTTGGATTGAACCCGTCGTGGGTAGACGGCGGGTAGACATAGGACTTTCCCACACCTAAGCCCACGGAACGTTTGGACATACCCAAGACTAAAAACCACTGGGACGTAACACCTGCTTGCTAAGGTCAATTGAATCTGTTTGCGGCGAAAGCCACTACGAACCCCGGCAGGGCAGACCGGGTTTTGTACCGGTACAAAACCCGGTCTGCCCTACCCGGTTCAACACAACACTAGTTAACCAAAGAGAATTCATTGTATAAATAAAAGTAATTTATTGTTCATTCCATTAATTAAAACTATAAAGTTATAAAACTGAAGTGTCACTTTACGGGCGCAATGACATCCATATCCTTCTAACTGGGTATGTAATTGTGTTAATTTATGACGACTGCGGGTGGTTCCTTAATTAATGGTTAACGAAGACTTAAGCTTAGACATTTTGTACTGACTTCACTGGATCGTTACTGACATGGGGGTCAAAATATGAGAATTCATAATTATACACCAAGTATTTTTCAAACATTATATTTGAATAGTATTTTTTGTCGTTTATTGAAAAGTTTTTTTTTTGCTTTTGTCATTAAAACGATAATCCGGAATATTGTTATAAATAAAACCTTTTAAGCTCTTTCTTAGGAACCCATCTTTTTGGTAATCGGACATGATGTCTTGACCGCTAAACTTCTGTGGCTTTAAGCCAACCTGACGAACTCTATCAACGCGATTTACTTCGTATGTTATGTCCAGTGGTCGGAGTAGGTATATTGAATTAAGGTCACTGACATCAAACGTATATGTTAATATGGATACGCCTCCGAGTTTCCGGATTATTATGATAAAAATACCGAAACATCGAAATTATTACATGAAACTAGTTAAAAATGTATCAATACTCTCAACGCTATGCTGCTAGTGGCGTAGATGGCCAGAATTTAATAGTAAAAAAAATTGGTTGCCTGTAAAGTCGATATACGGGCGAAAGTTTTACGTGACAACGACTTTGAGTGGTAAAATAATTTTAATGTGAATATTCATTCGTATAGTAGGAAGAAGGATGAAATAATAGTAACAATTTAAAACATTTATTTATACAAAGAATTATATTTAAAACATTAATTTATACAAAGAATCTCGCACTGAATTTCATATATCACCGCCTAAGCGAAATAGAAGCGCAAGACATGAACCGGTGTGTATGCCTATCTCTCTCACTCTCTCTCTCGCTCTGTCTCTCTCGCTCTTAGGCGGGCTAACCATGCCCGAGTGGAAGGGACGCGTGCCTCTCACTCGCTCTCATTTATAAAATGATATAATAATAATATTCATTTCAACACACGACATCCGGCAAACAGGGTCTTTTGTCCTCTTATGTCTATGCTCAACGCATCTGACCAATTAGAATCAAGTATCCTGGATGACTCATTGACTGTTTGTTCGAAAACAATGCTCGCACCGACATCCAGACCAAGTGGCTCACTCACTTATTTCGGTTCGTGGAGTGCGCTTATTTTATGTGTTGTGAATATCTTGACTTGACCCTGGCTTGTGTACTGTCTTCTGAAATCTACTTAAAACGACGAATTTGGCTTATAACTACGGACATCGATTTATTACTCTTGGATTGGGCCCATTTGAAGTTGTTTTTGTACGGGTAAGTTTTAATTATTTTCACTATTTAAGAAGGTTTTAGAACTTGGAAACAGTTAAAATATCACTTTATAGCAATCATCATAGCGCATGAGAGTCCGGTACGCACACCGCAGGGCTATCACCGCTTCAGTTAAAAAAATCACTTTATATGAAACAGAATTTCATTATCGACTTTACAGTTGTGTATGTATATATTGTAAATTTAAATCATTGTTTTAGGTGACATATAAATAAATATGGCAAAGGTCAAGGCTGAAACAGTGCTAAAGTGGTTATTGCACTATCCTGAGCTACTTTACGATAACGCTAGTGGCACTATATACTGTACAAAGTGTGAAAGTCATTTGAAAGCTGTGAATAGAGGCAACATTACCAAACACATTGAAGGCGCTGTACATCAAGGAAAATTTAAGAGACCGCAAGAGGAATTTTACTTCGACCTCATTAAGTTCCTGATTCTATGCAATATTCCTTGGTCGCAAATGAAAAATCCAGCGTTCAAAGAGTTTTTTCAGAAATATATGTGCAGTACTTGTTGTTGCGTTTGTACCAATCGTAAAGTGGTTGACGAATCACAGTTACGAAAAGTTTATTTGGAGAAGTTTTATAGGAATAAAATCAATTCGATTTATGAAATTAATAAAAATGAGAAACTATGGATATCGCTGGATGAGACAACAGACATTTTTGGTCGATACATAGTCAATTTCCTAATAAAACCATTGCATCCTAGTAATAGTGCAGGCCGGCCTTATTTGATTGCTTGTAAAATGCTAACAGCAGTAAATGGACAAACAATAACACAATTTGTACTGCAATGTCTAGAAAATTTATGGCAAAACACTTTTGAAGCGAAAGTTGACAATATTTTAATGCTTTGCACTGACAGTGTCGCGTACATGCTATCTGCAGGGCGAAATTTAAAACATTACTTACCTGAAATGAAGCATGTGACATGTTTGGCGCACGCTCTTCATCGTGTAAGTGAGCAGATAAGGTCAGAATACAACGATATTGATATTCTTATATCAAATGTTAAAAAAGTATTTTTAAAGGCTCCTAGTAGGGTAAACATTTTAAAAGAAAAATATCCTGACTTACCGTTGCCTCCGCAACCAGTCATTACCAGATGGGGTACTTGGTTACAGGCAACATCTTACTACGCTCAACATTTAGATAAAATAAAAGAAGTTTTATCCTGCTTGAGCAGTTCTGATGCTATAGCCATACGAAACGCAAAAAACATTTTGGAAAAACAAAATTTAGAAAATGATTTAAAATATATCGAAGAAAATTACTCTATTATACTACTAGCCCTAAAAGAGTTACAAAAACAAAATTTATCTCTAGCTGATTCACTTTTAGTATTTGATCAAGTAAGGGCTACGCTTAACGAGTGCAATAATGAGAATATAAAAAATAAAATAGAATCAGTTATGGAACGAAATCCAGATTTAGATACAATTAGAGAATACAGCGAGAGTATTGAAAAAAGCGTAGCAAATAATCAGAAACTTTATTTCAAATTCGCTCCATTGACATCTACAGATGTTGAACGATCATTTTCCACTTACAAATGGATCTTAGATGTTAAAAGAAATAGCTTAAAAATCGAAAATATTGAAAAAATTATAGTTATTTATTTTAATTGTATAGAGACAGAAAATCAAAATGTAGAAATTGTAACCGATGAGGATTAAAAATAATTGTTTTTAATAAAACTGTAATAATGATTATTTGTATTCACAATAAACAATTTTGTTTGCTTACATATGGTTTTTTATTTTATTACTCTATTTACCAAATTTTTGGAAACTCCGGTACATTCCGGAAGAAATGCATGTCCATGTTATGATATCATGACGCAAGTATCTAAAATCAATATACCTACTCCGACCACTGGATGTCAAAAGAACTGATATAACTGAGAAGATATTTTTTTCTATATAAAATATCTATATTGTGATTCAGAAACGGTTACCTTAAATCATTATGTGAAACATCAAATAAAAGTAAAAAAAATATATACAGGCACCTACTCTAAAATACATACGCAGTTTGTTGCTATATGCGTCACATAGTCAAAGAGAAATGGATAGAATCAGGCGTCACTTAGTGAAAGTCTATATCCATAAAAACAAAAATTATCCAGCCAAGTTCCGCAAAAAAATAAGTCTCAGATAATAAGACAGCGACATATCTTACACCTTCATCAACTACTTTACACGTGTTTCCCGCCCACACGGAGCATCATCAGTAGTTAGGCCGTACAACATCGAACACCGAATACTCGAATACGAATGGAGGGCGCGGAAATTCACTTAGTGATATTTTTAAAGTAACAAATAATTCTTTCTTAGTCGTTCGATCAATAATTGTTGATAATCTTACTTGCTTTTATATACACTATATATAAAGATAAAGTTAAAATCCTTTTTACTTAATATAAGCACTTACAGTCAGTGTCAAAACTGTGTATCCATTTAACAAAAGTCAACATTATGTCTATCAATTTAAAGTAGAAATTAAGGTGGTTAAAAGATTTTTTGCATTGAATATTTTTAGTTTAAAGTGTTAAAGAAAAAAAGGATTCGCCAGTTAAATTCTATAAATATCTTGTTATGAATGTATACACGTACACAATGTTGGGAGCTAAAGCCCTCTAAGCTAACGGTTTAAAATAGGTCAACGACCTTCAGGTCATGGTTGCAATCTTCAACTATGAACTGTCTATAGTACTAATTTGTTTTACATATTTTTTATATGACTGTTATGAACATAATTATATAACTTATCTTATGAAACAAAATTTTAAAATTACTAAAAACAAAATAAAAATTAAAAAAATAGTGTATTAAATTATATTTCAGTCAACTGACGCAAATTATTTAGTAGCAAAGTAAGCAGAGCTTGTGTATCCATATACTTAATAACGAATAGATTTATCACAGAAACGTATGCACTCGGGATTCGAACGTAGGAACGTTGTTGTAGAAAGCAGAATAACCACTGTTGCACCAACATAAAACATTAATATTGAACATAGCTAATTAATATTCAGTAAATAAGTTTACGAATGCAAAATTCTTACTTTTTTAAAGCTTTTAAATAAGTTATATTTAAAACTAGCGGCCCGTCTCGGCTTCGCACGGGTGGACAAAATTCTTAATTCTTTTTCTAGCATTAAATATAGCCTATGTTACTCAGCGTGAAATAAGCTTTCCAATGGTGAAAGAATTATTGAAATCGGCTTAGTAGTTTTTGAGTTTATTCATTGCAAACATACAAAAATACAAATCTTTCCTCATTATAATATTAGTGAAGATCAAAGATCAATGTAATAATCAGTTAAAAAAACATATGAAAATAAAAATCTCTCGCTACGTAAAGGACTATTAGTATGTAACAAACACAAACCACAGCAGATTCTATTTTTAAATGCCGGCCTAAAAAAAAACCGTACGAACAAAAAATCTCTAAGGCACTGGGACCGGCTCTGCCTTAAACCTTGCCACTGGAACCAGGGCCATAAAAAACAAACCACTTTGGACTGCAGCCAGCCATCCCTGGATCCGACCTCATTGAAACGGAGCATTTAAACGTAAAGCGAGAACACTTGTATCCATTACAATTAAGCAAAAAAGCTTAAACTTTGCGATGAAACATTTAGGTAAACGTTGAGCATTTCATCGTTGAGAGCTTCGTTTGAGATGAAACAGTAAAATGGCCACTTGAAATTAATTACCAAGTTCATTTTGACGATAACACTTTTGAAAGAGGCAAGCATCGTGTCTGATGAACATTTTAATTTAATATAAATTTAAATCAGTTTTCTTATTAATGTTGTCTTATGTTCATTCATTTTATATTTTCATGACTTTTTTCATTGTTGTTTGTTTGTTTTTTTGTTTGTCATGCATACTTTTTTTTTAATTTTTAATGCTTTCTTATATGAAAAAATATATAATTTCTAATATGAAATAATATAATTTAATAGGCTATACCCGTAAAACTATGGCTTTTTCATCTTGAACTATAGTACAAACATTTGTAAAAATGTTTCTTTCGAATACGAGAAGATGTTCCTCTCATTGATGAGATAACGCGAATCTACAGCGTAAGCAGTAGAAAAGTACTAGAAAATTGCGACAGGTGTTCCCAAGGCTCGGTAACTCAATTGAAAGAGCATTGGACCGGATATCCAAAGGTTGCTGGTTCAATTCCCGCTTGGAATTCTCAAGGAAGCCGAATCGATTTTTTCTAGTATTTTCCTATGAAAATGATTTATATATGTCTGAAATATCGTACACTTTAATAACCTATTTTATAGCATTATTATAACAATTTTTTTTTCTAGAGTGTATAGTCTGATTATACCATGGGACCAGGAGACGTATTGATACTCCAGTAGATGGCATAGAATTATGTGTAGAAGTATACTTACTATGCGCTTATATACTAAATACAACGATCTATATTAGACTTATGTATCTATGTTATATCGACTAATCATTATTGGCTGCATAACCCTAATCTTACTTCCTATTCAGTAGATAATTACGTGCCCACCCGGCACAGTACTATCCCTTAACCGAAAAAAAATCTTAAATGTGCGTATCGACCGAACATTTTTTGTGGTACACGAACTGTTACGGGGCAATATCTTATTATGGACAAACTAAATGATTATGTCATTCCAAATACTTGCATTGCATATTCATTGTAAGCTTATTAATAATAGCGCCCCGTCCCGGCTTCGCACGGGTGGACAAAATTCTTTAAATTTTTTAGAGCATAAATATAGCCTATGTTACTCAGCGTGAATGTAGCTTTCCAATGGTGAAAGAATTTTTGAAATCGGCTTAGTAGTTTTTGAGTTTCTTCATTGCAAACATTCAAAAATAAAAATCTTTCCTCTTTATAATATTAGTGTAGATGGACTCACAAATTCTGGTCTGGTATGGTATGTTACAAAAGGGAAATTTGTTAAGAAAACAAACATTTGAAAACATCCAAGCAATTCAACTACCTTTGATATTTGCTAGTGCATAACCAAAGTGATTAAGGTCATACTTTTTATAAGGTCAGAATGATCATTATCCTTTTTTTTAATTCTAGACATTTTCTTACAGTTTCACAGTCGTTTGTAACTTCACAATAAGTAATATTTGAAACTTTTCCTTGCTTCATAAATAAATGGACGGATAAAGGCGCAATAAATAAGCACCGGAAAAAACAAATAACAATAGAAAATAGTACAGATTATTGCAATCGGAGTTAGGACAGATTTTATTAAACCAATTTGAAATATGGCAAAAGTGGATGCTATGGGCAATGCAAGAATTGCAAATCGATGAATAAAATGTGCGGTCTGTTCCAAAATCGAGTTACCGAATCGAATAGTCGCAAGCCAGCCGACCGAGACATTGGCATTCCATAAACAATTGATGTTGAACTCAATGCTTTCCACATTTACTTTTAACTTGTAGTATTTTTTTTTTTTATAGTAAAGAGGTCTGGAATATATTGTTTAAAACTTTCATGGTCACTTACATTATTATTATTTAAAAGTAGAATGATTTTTTTTCACTGACAATGGCGCATGCAACTGAGTCGAAATATCGGAGCCTCAAAAATAATAAAAACATGGCGATATTCGATTCAGTTAATGTTAGAATGTTGTATATGCTTATTTCGTAATATTCAGAAAAAATGTCTAAATATAATAAAAAAGGCATTTTTTTGGAAAATAACAGCACAGATTTTAAGTTACTGATATGTACAAATAGGAGAACACAGAACATACAGATTTAACGTAGAGTTCAAAGTTATTTCATTAGTATAAATAAATAATTACTGATTGAATATAATGTAATTTTAACTTCGTAATGGCATATATGTAAACATATAAAGTAGCTGCGCGATTTAACAATCAAACGTTCTTTTAATATAAAAAAAAGTCGGTTTTTTTTTTTTTTTTTTTTTTTTTTTTTTTTTTTTTTTTTTTTTTTTTTTTTTGCCTGTAAAGTCGGTTTTACGGGCGAAGATTTTACGTGACAACGTCTTTTTCTCGGTAGAATATTTATTGATATGAATATAATTAAATTGCACAATGCGCGCGGCAGACCGATCATAGTTGAGTGGGAGAGAGACGCAAGGCATTCGGCGGGCCTCTCTCTCGTTCGGTGACTCATCGTAACGTTACCGAGCGTTACACTTTTTCATAAGTGACTCCCAGCCGCAACCAATTTATAAGACGTTATCACGTCAAAATAAAAATATTTTTTATTATTTATTGATATTCTTAGAGTCGCTAAAAATACAAAATAGATCTTTAAAATTATTATGTAAAAAGTAAAAATCTAACAAAGTAATATTACGAGCACTCTTAATAATATAACCGAGTTGAGGAGAGTGATGTAATATTGTATATTAATATTTTTCTAACAGTTTATAAGAGTGAAAGTTTCTGAGAATTCTTTCATGCAAAAACTGCAGTACTGACTTGGATGGAACTTTACAGTAATATAAATTTGTTTATTTAGTTACAGAGAAGGCCAACTGCTACTTAACAGATTAACAAAAGAGATAAGAACGGACAACCATTTAGGTTCTCGAAGAAAGACATTACAATAACACTTAGGTTTTATGGGAAAGCGGGATGTTTGAAAACTCTGTAATATCGTAAACATGTCCAGACATGGCTCTATAAGGTAAATACTATTTGTTGAAACACTCTTATAAGATTATTTAAGCTTATATACCTCGCTCATATCGCCCCGTCACTTCGAAAATCTACGCGATCGAAGCCGCGAAACTACGTCAATTATTACATGTATATCTCTTATTTGACAACCGCTGTCAAGTACCGGTTTTCATAGTAACTGCGACGTCCGTCGACGACGAAAACGAACTTTTCTGTATTCTAGATGTTGTGGTATCTTTGTTACTGAATACCATAACACTTGTGCTATAGCTTCTTATGTTTAGAACAAAATATTGTGAAGTTGTCTAACAATTAATTATTTACTAGCTGCACCCGGCATGCTTTACAATGCTCTTTTTTGATCAATGGTTTCGGAAAACATAAGGAAGTTTGTTCCCTATATAAACATTGATTTTTATTTATACTAGATGTCGCTGTACCGAAATGAATCGAGCTAACGTTTCGGTTCTACGACTTCACATAAAGCTAACCGTTCTTAGCCTTCTTGAATGTTATTCATAGGCTATTACTGTCAATATGGTAACAAACACACACAAAGTATTGTCATAATATAATTACTATTAGGATAGGATAGATTATTAATATCATTTTACTTTATAGATTAATATGTATTACAGCAAATACTATCAAATAAAAAATCTCTTATCACCAAAGCCACTTAACAATTTATAACATCTCATTTTATCAACATTAGAAACAAAATACAGTTTATCTAAAAGATCTTATTCTCTTACAAATTCTCGATTGTTTCTTTCTGAGAACAACGTTCTTTCACACTTAATATATCACTGAAACTCGACTCTAGAATCACACAACCGTGTTACCGAGCTAATTGTGCGTTTGAGTACTCGAAGCAAGGGGTGGTGGGATACAATCAAGCTATTCATTAACGGGACTGAAGAGATGGTGCAAGTGCATCTTGGCATCAGATTGCAGCATCTCAAATTGCATTCAAGTTTATATTATATATTATGGAAGTATTATGTATGTTATATAGAACTATTCAATCTTTGAATGCTGCATTAGAAATAACTTACTTCTTGTGAAAACACGTAATGTATACATACAAAATAATTTTGTTATAATATATTAAGACAGCTGTGTGGAAGATATTATGACAAAGATAGTAAAAGGGATGCTAAGATGGTTTGGAAATGTAAAGAGAATGAACGAAAGAAAATTTAAAAGTATATGAAAGACATATGCACTGGAAATTCAATAAAGACAGACCAAGGTGAACTTACAGGGAGCAAATAGGAGATGTCCTGAAATGTCCAGGTCAAAGGCACCCTTAACTGACAAGCTTGTATGAAAGATCTGATGAGAGTTGAAGAAATTAAAGATGTAAGTCAGATATGGCAAAGAATTGAACCCGAAACGAAAGATCGACAAGACTCGTAGCATTTTTGTTTACATTATAAAATTCAGTAAAGTTGTTCAATAGTACTCAAATCTATAATCTAAGATCACAGTGGTTTGTGTGTTTGTCTTTCCGCTCTTTTTCCATTGTATCAATAACGTTACCATAGCAACGCGTTAACCGCAAGTAGTTCGTCTACCGGACGCTAGATGGCGTTAACGGAAAAATATATTGAATGATAGAAAAAATTTAAGGAATTTTGTCCACCCGTTCGAAGCCGGGACGGGCCGCTAGTCTATAATCTATGAACACAAAGTTGTTTGTGCGTTTGTCTGTCCGCTCTCTTTCCCTCTCTTTTTCCATTGTATACGCGTTATCATAGCAACGCGTTACCGGGTCAGCTAGTATTATTATGAAATAATAAAAAAAAATTATAACAATACGTGTCCGATTGTGTGACTCATCTTCATCGGAAATGCAGTTGCTATGTAATCATTTTTAAAATGTAAATTCAAATACATATATTCAAAACTGTCAAACAAAACGTCCGTATGTAGTAAATAAGCATATTGTTGACTTCACTTGAAACGAACACACAAAGAACTTACCATAAACCATTATGAATTTCAATAGTTTATCGAAATACCTAATAAATATGGATCTAGTGAAGAATCAAAACAAAAGGAAGGGCCCTAATTTAATGCACATAATTCATGGTGCACA
The DNA here is from genome assembly GCA_927399485.1 of Calamotropha paludella. Taxonomy (NCBI): domain Eukaryota; kingdom Metazoa; phylum Arthropoda; class Insecta; order Lepidoptera; family Crambidae; genus Calamotropha; species Calamotropha paludella. The sequence goes on along the minus strand of OV656817.1, from coordinate 20,539,852 downwards.
AGAGATACCGAGAATGGAGGGGTGGGGAAAAATCAAACCACATCTTTTATAAAAATCAGTATCAGACTTATGAATCTTCTTTTGTCAAACCTTCGCAGATAATCAATCATTAATGTCTGATAAATGTGGCATCAAGCCAACGACTACAGCCTGACTTAAAACGAACTTCCTTCTTGAAGAACTACTTATTTAGTTTAGTTTATACTCAAATTTAGGTAGGTATATATTTAGTTATAATTTGAATTATTAACTGCAAATTTTGAGGGCCACTTGGCGCAAAGGAAGCCGGTACTATCTTCCGCGCTTAAGGCCCCGTGTTCGAATATTTGTTCCTAATTATATACTTATTAATATATTCTATACGTTATTTTGTACCCATTGTCAAGCTTCGCTTAGTTTGGACTTAAAAAATAGTTGTTGTGAGTTGTCAGTTATTTATTATAAAAAAAATAAAAGAGGCTTTGCAAATATTGATACGATGAACCCAATAAGTTTATTGCGTTTCTGGTTTAACCCGTACAAATATTTTAAAAATAATTTATATAGCAGATTTGTATAGGAACAAATTTCCTTTAAAATTAATAGATATTTTTTATGGTACTTGTACACGTTTTTGCTTGTGCAAAAAACTCGAAAACTTATGAACAATTTTGCTTAACATATTAGCAACTAAACGTCAAGTTCTTCCAACAATAGAAGTATTTAATAATTTTACAAATATTACTCATATTGTTGGTCCCGCATAGAGATCCCGTCAAAAGTTTTCATGGTATACATGTTTACAGCTGCAAAATAAAGGTCTATTGTAAACTATTAACACAGAGTACTTAATAGTACAGGCTATTTGTTACTTTGAGCTTGTGCTAAATTCACGCGACACGTGTATACAAAGCGCCTCTGTTCAGTTATAATACTAGTAACAATGCAACCTGCTTTTAAACAATGAATACACAGTGCTAAAGTTTAAATAAGGTTACATATAAATGTATATGTCGATCTAAGCAGAAAACCTAAAAACTCGTGTTGAAAAGGCAGGTTCGGGGGTAACGTTTTTAACACGTTTTCAATGTTTGGTTTTTATATCGTAATGTCGTGTTCTATGAGTAGTAGCAATGTAAAAAATAAAGATATCTTTTTATAAAAACTTACTTAAAGAATCTTTGAAAAATGTATTTCGAATTAATAATGTGAATTACTAACTCACATATTGCTTATGTGAGTGTTTAATTTTTTTTATGTCTATTACGATACTATTACTATATTTCCGGTAGAAACAAGATTTGATTATTATCAAAAAACCAAACTAATAGGGAATAGTATGTAGGTAATTCCTCTTTTATATAAGATTTCTTTCATAAAATTTGTTGCGTTAAGAAACTTAGGTTATTTAGAAAACAAAAAAAAAAGTTTACAAAATAAGGCAACTAAAGAACAGACTTTGTACAAGGAAGTGACATTTTAGGTCTTCGTCCCCCCTTGGTTCCCTACAATACTTGAATAGCGATCATTTTAAGACGCCCTCCGCATCACGACCGCTTTTGTTTGGACCTCCTTTTGTTTTTTTTTCCTTTGTGGCGCAATTTGGGGGCTAGACGTGAAAATAGCGTGTAATAAGTCAATTTATTGTAATGCAGTGCGATTACGCTAATGGCCTCCGCAAAAGTGGTTGGTGAAGTGACATTTTTTTAGCATTTTAAAAGATAAAAATGAAGGTGGAACCCACTGCAGCATCTTTTTTACAACTTGCATTATCATGCTATTAGTCAATAATTTTACTCAAAGTAAATAAATAAATAAATATTTTCTACATTCACACCAATTAACCTAGCCCAAAGTAAGCACTTTTAAGGCTTGTGTTATAGATACTAGGGTAACGGATAGACATACATATATCATACATAAATAAGTAATATTTATAGAAATATAAACAAACATCCATGACTCAGGTACAAATACTCGTATTCATCATACAAACATTCCCCGTCCGGGATTCGAACCCAGAACCGTCGGTGCGAAAGGCAGGATCGCTACCGTTCCACCAAACAGTCGTCACATAAATTGAACTTATTGAAAGTAATATTTTTATCGCTGCATTAACATTTGCATAAAAACATACATTATTAAAATTAATTTGGTTTTAATAAAACCTATTGTTACTCTTCAAAATTATTTATCATTAACAGTACAATCACAGGAAAAAAATATTTTTAGATCAAAAAATATATGTAGTAGAATGTATCGTTAAAAGTCACATAATATTGGTTGTACCTTTTTTAACTTACACAAATTAAATAAAGTATAGAAAATCATGCGTAAATACATAGTACAAGTTACCACAGGTCAGCATACCCTTTTGCGACGGACCACCTACACTTAGTAGCTTAACAATAGAATTCTTTGTCTCTGTGTGGGCTTATAACAGTAGCAAAGTTACTAAATCGTTCGATCACGACAACGACTATTCGATTTTGTATCGATAATACACTATCAATTTAAACTGTAAAATAAGGAATTTGCTGTCATCTAGTTCGATAATATTCATATTGTTCCATAGTTAAAAAACTGAAATTATAATAGTATTAAATAAGGCTAATATGTTTCATATAATACCTAATTAATAACAAAACTTATGTTATTTAAGGACTCAAGTGTATAATGTTATATTAAATGTTTATTTTAATAAACTAATAATGAACGGAAATAGCAAATCCTTAGATTGTAATTACAAAATTTCGTGTAGACTAAATCTATTTAATATTTAGCAAATTACTTTGTTATTCTAATTAAAACATACTTTACGCCAAAGAAAGTGAATGTAATAACATTTTAGATACTTAGTAACCCTGTTACTTATTAGATTATATAAATAGAACCTGCTAGGTATGTTTATGAGAATTTTGATGTATTCTTTACGTACATATTCGAGGAACTCTAACTATTTCTAGATTCATTATATTTTAAAGAATCCTTAATTTTTTTAATAAGCTTTGCAAGAAATCTGGTATCCCTCAAATGTTAATTACGTTATTAAAAATGTCACAATATATATATTTTATTTAAATCTTAATATATATAAAATACGTGTCACGTTGTATGTCCGCGATGGACTCCTAAACTACTTAACCGATTTTAATCAAATTTGTACACCGTGTGCAGTTTGATCCAACTTGAAAGTTAGGATAGATATCATTTCAATTTATAACACAGCAACGCGTGGCCAGGCCAGCTAGTATGTATATAGTTTACAATTAAAATTATATTATAAATAATACATCACTTAATATAAGTTAAAACCTTATTGCTTTATATCATTACTATTTCTCTTCAAATAAATAACGAAATACTTTTATTATATTAATAAAAATATATGCCTCGTTCAAAAACAACCGCCCATATATTTTTCTTACAAAAACGTTATTTATTACCCTACAATCTCTTAAAAAGAAACCCGTGTTTGTTAACACTTGGAATATCAAAAGCTTATTACGGAACAAGTGCAAAAGTGAAAAAAGGTCGGTTTTACGATAACGTTGGAACACAAGAGTTACATTTCATTGAATATTGCGGCCGCCCCAACGCATTACGACCAACATTTTGTGCCCCCGGCAATGAATCTATTCCCGAACTTCAAATAAACGACCGTAACATCATTCCGTCTTACATTACAGCATAGGTTATCGGCTCTTGTGAGTTGGCAGTTCACACGACGCAATGTAATAAACGAGCAACTGTTCCTTCAACATTTTGAGATGAAGAGTACAAGGGGGCCCCAACAAAAGATTAAATAACTCGGAACGGATAGGACCGCCTTCGGGTCCTCATAAAAAGTTTGGGGCACGCGACTCCAGGTAGATTGTAACTTTTAGTTTTAAAGCAAAACATTTTAAATTTTGTAATGTTAACATTTTCCCGCAAGCTATTTTTTTCTCTAACAAGTCAGGATAAGTATTAATTTCAAAGTTTCCTTGAGTGTAAGTTAATTTTCGTTTTAGTAAGTGAAAATCAATATTTCTTAAATGGTAAGTGTTAAGTAAAGTCCTAATCGTTTCCTAAATAAAAATAAAATTAATATAAAATAATCTTTAGCTTAGGGCGCGTTAACAAAAGAATTAAAAAAATATAAGAATAAGTACGCAAATAAAGTTAAGCCAAAGATATATCAACCATATAGGCGAAGGTGGGAAAGCTATTGTTTGCTTAAAATTATTTCGCTGATTTTAATTCCAATTTATATAGTGAAACGGTACAAAATTAATTCATATATGAATATTATAATTCGGCAGTCCCTCTTCTGTATTACAGTCATATGAATTGTCACCACAATTGTTAAATAACCCAATCAATGCTTTATTCCATTAGCTATATGATCGTTAATACCGTATCACCGTGAATAATTACACTTTTTAAGTTTAATGAATCATTTCATTAATACACATGAGGTGTGCTTGGGAAAATGTACAATAAAAATGCTTGGGAACATTCTACATACGTACATGCGAATGATATGGTGGTACTATACACAATGTAATTTATCGTAATTAGTATAGAATGTAATTGTCTTTTTTGTCAGCGAAAGATCTAGCACTTTTTATTTTTAGACTTAACCTTTTGGTAAATCATACAGTTAAATAAAAAAATATTAAAAATTTACGACTCCCATGGTAAAATGTGGCACGTGGTTCTGTTAACTCAATACCGATGTTTCAGGTTGAATTACCCTGTCGAAACTATTTAGAAATCAATTTTTATTTAAATACTCGGTATTACAAATAAATAGAGATTTATTTAATTATCAAATTCATCATTTTTTAACCTCTTTGAATATGAAACATATCAGAAAAATAGAAAAGAAAGAAAACATATTTATTCGGAGCATACACTTATAATAAGTGTATGTATATTATATGGTATAAAAGAAAAAAAAATGCAAGTGATAATTATGAATATGGTACCGAAAGGGCCTTCACTCAGCAGAATGCCCCAGCATGTTATTGCCATGGCGCTGGTGTTATGTGGAACCAGTTAGAGTGGGGCGTATGAAACACAATATACTAACTGTTACACTATTACAATATTTTAACAATGATGAAACAGCAAGTATCTTTGATTATGTGGATATTTATGTCTTTGCAAATTTTTTAACAGAGAACAACTTCCTAGGAGTTGGATATTTGCTTTTTAAAAAGAGAGTATAATCTTTTATCAGGCTGTATGATGTGTGCCTGGAGACCGAAGACCGTAGGATCGAGATTATGTAATATGGTATAACATTGTAATCATGCCTTGGAAACTACGATTATGCGTTATAGGTCTCCATATAAAATGTCGTATTGGAGTTAGACTCATTCTTTTGCTTCGTGAAGCAGTATTTTGTTCGGCGATGTATAGACTTCGCAGCCACAAATCAAGAAGAAACAAAAGCCCGACTATTTTTGTATTAAATAATATTATTGAATATTATTATACATAGAATTCAGAAATAATGACGGTACCACATAGCCCAGACCCGAGCCAATATATAAAAGTTTGTTTTCTACATTAATACGGCCAAGTATCAAATCCGGGACCTCGGAGTGGCGTGAAATTCGGATACAAGCCACTAGACCACGGAAGTCGTCCATATAAAAATACTACAGAAGTATATAATAATGAAATGTATACGTGAATGAAAACACAAGCTGATGGCATTTCTTGGAATTGTAACAGACATTTGACACAATCGGAAGGTGATATCCTTAATGTGTCTGTCAGTGCCAGCGTCTATTCTGCCTTCTTGAAATATGGCTACATCTTATGAATCAGAAAGAAGGAATATGTTACAAGATGATCGGTGAATCAATTTTGTTTTGTAGACCAAATTAATTGTTTTTATTAGGTCACTTTGAAATTTTTAAAAAGCAACAGGATCACACAAATTCCGAATACGGAAAAAGACATTTGACTTGGCTATTTAAATTGGGCGGGGAGATCATCTTTTATTTATTTATTTTTCTCTCTTTATTTATTTAGGAGTTTTTGTCTTCTCCATCGAACTATATTTGAATTATTGTATATCTTATACATCTACCAATAAATTACATATACCTAGTGCAGCCGCAGATTGGAGGTTACTCAGAATACTCTGAACAATCCCCACATCCAGCCTATTAATTCTAAATGTACTTATATATAGTTTTCTTTGAGCTAGGTTCCGCTTACATTCCATCAAAAGATGATGCACATCCTCAATTTGTCCACATATTTCAAAATTAGGTGAATTTATTTTGTTCATCATGTATGCAAACTTCCGTGATGGAACATGACCGGACCTAACTCTAAATATAAGCTTAATTTGTTGCCTACTTAACTCTTTTATTTATATAATTCAAGATTTAATACGACGCCGGAATCGTGTTCGCTGAAGTCATGTAAAGTTTAAGAAAACCTTAAATTTATATAGTACCTAACTACTAGTTTTTTTATAAAAACGTTTATCTGTATACATTGATTCTCAAAATTTAATTGGTTGACAAGATGTAATTTACATATAGCGTATGCTTGTCTACTTCCTTAGACGCCCCACTCGTTATTCAGTACTACAAATTAAGGACAACATTCCACTAATTGGAGCAATTACAAACGCGACTGTCGCATTCCGTATTCAACAAAGTTATTTATGGTATCAAGACATTTACGTCTATTTTTATGTGGTCTCAATATTAGCTTCATATCCAAGCTAATTATATCTGGAGCAAAGTAAAAGCTTTCTTGCATAACAGAGAACATCCATTACGATTTTCGTCAATTCTTCTTGTTACTTAACATAGTAATTTATATTTAAATAATGTAGTAATAATGTAATATTTCTTTTATTCGCACCAATTAGCCTAGCCCGAAGTAAGCACTTTAAGGCTTGTGTTATGGATACTAGGGTAACGGACAGAAATGCATATAATTATGATATATAGAAATTTATAGTATATACCATGGTTCAGGTACAAGTGCTCGTATTTATCACACAAACATCTGCCCCTTCAGGCATTCGAACCCAGGACCGTCGGTGAGAAAGGTAGTATCGCTAACGTTGCATCAAACGGTCTCCTTCAAAAATATTATTTTAAGAAGTATAGCTGTGTAGTGTCTGGTAGAGCAGAACAGCAAACTTCACACTTAAAGGTGTCAAAAAGGTGACTCATGGTACTATAGACACCGTACACCTCCTGAAGATGGGCTGTACAAAATAGGGAGCAACGTTATAAACTATGATATTATTCTACGAACTCCAACCCGCCTGCCAAACGTGAAGATTATAGCAAACGCTTCCATTTTGCAAACCCTTCTATTTTTGGCGGAGGTTTCCAGCAGTGAAAGTTTTTTGCTGAGATGATGTTGACTTTCAACAAATTCTACTTCGTCAATAATTTGTTAACAAATGGTTAAGAAATCAATTAATTCCATATTTTAATATGAATAGAAATACTCCTTTGATGAAGATTTATTTTAACGTTCACAACATTATGAGTAATTAAGCAATGTTCAAATGAATAACTTTATCTGATCGTTTTGTAAGAACTTCGCAATTAAGTATATGAGAATTCATGATGATTTTAAATTAAAATTTAAGTTGAAGCAAGAGTTGCACAACATTTAATTGCCACAGTTTTATCAAAGTTTATTGTTCAAAGGTCTTCTCATAAACCATGTTTCAAAATAACAAACAATCAATATTTAGTACCACCACAAACAATCGCAAATGTATTAGCTACGGTCAGTATTTTCATTGTTTTCGCAAGCTTATAATATTCACCACACCCCATATGCGATTCCAATGCAGTATGCAGTTTACGATCACCAATAATAATAAAAAAACAGTAAATTACGAAGTATATGCCTATTAAACTCCCACAAGAACATAAAATTGTCCTGCAGGAAGTCATTTTAATTATTATACATCACTTAAGTGGATTCAAACACAGCTGGACGCTTCGTTAGTACTTCAATCAACTTTAAACTTCCTCTGGCCATATTTGGGTCCCTAATTGTCGCCCCTTTATTTATTCAAAGTAACACAATATGTCAACCACACCAGAACGGATGCGTTACTCGTTAGGTCAATAAAAGTGTCCAAAGTGTATGAGACAACAGATGAGTCACAGCTATGTGCGAAGAATTGGAACAGGCAGTTTACATAGTAAGGGTTTCAAGCTCCTGGGTTAAAAGATAATGCAAAATTATTAGGAAATAAGTAAAATATATTTTATTTCTTCGTAAGTTCCTCAGCGACGTTATACACCAAAGCGGCTCACTTATAAAAAATATAGCATATTTCTAAAATTTTCTTAAATCTGACATTTAAGGAGATAAGCATCTCATAGTTACCAACTGTTTATGTGTATGCATTATCGAATAAATATATAAATTGTGATATGTCGAAGTGAAAGTAACTTGAAACATGAAAAAAATAAAAATACCAATCAATCAGGAAAATATTTACGTAACTAGTGTATTTATTTATTCTATTTCAAAACAAAGGACTTTCAATTAATCCACGCAGTATATTTAGATTGAAAACTGTAAATCACATATATAGGTATCTAAGTAGATTCTATACAAAGTTTAGCTTGTAGATCATATAATTTTAATAAAAAGTAATTAAAATACAAAAAAGTTGCTTGTGCTTATTAAATTTTATCAGTAGCCTTGGTGGCCTAGCGGTTACTGTACCCGGCTCTAGCTTGCGAAAAACGCGGATATTCGAGCTGAGATAAATAGCAGTTGAAAACCATATCAAAACAAATTGTTTATTAAGGAAGTTTTTTACTATTACTTCTCCATTAGGTTTCCAAACAAATTCTTTATTGATTTAGCGCCATTATTTTGCTTCGTCGCCGCCAAAAAGAAAAAACCCAATTGGAACTGTTTTCATATTAAATGTATAACGAATGTGTATATAGTTAGCATTTCTTGGAATTGTAAGAGACATTAGTCAATCGATTGATACTAATATATTACTAAAGGAGTTACTGTTATAAAACATGTTATAAAAATTTCAATGAATAAAGTATGTATAGGTATAATAATGTATTTTTGACAGTTGACAGTTTTGAAAAACTTGATTATAAACTTTGTATATGTAAATATTTGGTTTTTAAAAAAATATGATTTGTTTGGAAAACACAATGTTTTAAACAATTTTAAAAGTACAGTTATTTGCATAATCGTTCGAACAACTTAATTGCTCAATACTTAATTTTTTAGTATATTTTTTTGTTACTTAATTAATTTTAATTGATTTTTTAAAGCAAAAATCAATCATTGATATATGTATATATATACTGTATGTATATATATGTATATATATAATATATGTATATGTATATATATATATATACTTATGAAAATATGACAATAATCTTTAAGCCTCTTAAAAACCTCTTCAAGTAAAAAATAGGAATATATTTTTAAATTGCAGCTCGCAGTGGATGTCTAAAAATGTAAAAAATGTAAGCCTAAAAAAACTTGTTTACCGTTACTTTTAGACGCTTAAATTTAGTTTTAATAAAGAAAATAAACTTTGATATAACTCAGATAAATTTGAGCAAAGTACATTTTGATACACAACTTTAAAAAAGAAAGTAGAACTACAATTGATATCAAACAAAGGTAAACGTAAAGAGATGAAAGTGTACGATAGTGACATAAGAATCAAACTTTTTAGACAATATCTCAATGTCAGATTAAAAAAGATAATACCTCTTTTGACACACTACTTACTCAGATATTGTCTATTCCTGCAATTTAATAAATATTTAACTAATTATAAGGCTTATTTGTTTGTATCATAGTAATCTAAGATATCTTATGTGTTATGTAATTATTTGAAACGAAAATTCAATTATTACCTTCATTCAAAGTAATTTCATTAAAATGATATTCATTTCTTTATTTTCATATAAATAATTACTAACTACTACCTGTAGGTTAGGTTAGGTATAAGACTACCACTAGTAGGCAATAGTAATGAAAGATTGCGTTAAGCATTTTGCAAAACTTGAAATACATATCGTTTGAGATTGCTTTTTTATCTGCCTTCTTAACAATTTTTTTTCCTGTAGTTGATGACCTTTAAATTAACTTAAATTTATCTCGGATGTATTTTTAATGTCCAGATCTTATTATTGAAATGCATAAACAGTATTAGACCCAATATTGATCCCTGTAGGACGCCAATTTCTACGTGTGATCCATCATAGGTATTGTAACGTTCTCCACGTATCTCCCCTCAGGATGTTCTAATTGCGGGATCTTGTCGAAACGCATCGTAAACCTGCCTCATGATGACGCATTAACACCCGACAAATTACTTTAAAACGAATAAACTTTTATAGCCACTAGTGAAACCCGAACTTTATTAGTACGCAGTGTCTCATCCAATGCTCTGAATTAAGTAGACAAGGCAAGCTAGAAATTAAAACATTTTTTTCATTATCTACTTTACTACACTATTTTTAAGTTTATTACTACTTGGTAGTTCAAAATATTTCACCTTATTGGAGTTTAATTGCTTTAAAGTATAGTTTCTGTTGAAATTCATCTTATTTCTGTTTTTTTCAATGTATTAGAACAACGTTAGCATGGTTTATAAATCCTACCTTATTATTAAATTATTAAACTAAACTAACCACATAGGGTTAAATGTTTAAAACAAATACTTTTCTAATCATTTTGGCAGAGTTTTTATTAAAAGATAACTGGTAAAAATACGTATTAGGTATCTACCTGTTGAAATGCTACTGCATAAAAATTATACATTACATATACAATAAGGGAGAATAACGCAATCTGAGATAGAGCTTTAGCGATCTATAGCAGTAGAATTTCGGATATTGCCATCGTGTCTCATCGTGTCTCATATTCACGGCGTTTAATATTTGTGCGTTATTAATTATGCGTGTAAACATACACCATGACTTTATATACAGAAGTTGAATACGAAAGTTTTACATTTTTGTATTGAGTTACATCTACACCGGATAGTTGGATTAGTTAATTAATCATACAAGCCAGATATATCAGAAATTTAGTTGCAAACTAAATTTGCTCTATGTCTAGTTCGCATTGCTAACAAAGTTAGGAAGTTTGTAACATACAGTTAGACAGCAACCCTATCGGATATTTGGGTATAATATATTTTAGATGAACTGTTTCTATTTAAATGGTATGTGTAACAAAGGACAAGATATAGGGCTGTGAGAAATTTAATGTGTTTTTTTTCAGTCATCAAAGTATAGGGAATTCGGGTTTTTCGTTTCTTAATAATAAATAAAACTGGATTGAAGTTTTATTTTTATTTCTAAATAGTGTGTGAAGATAGTTGCTCTAATTAGGGTTGACAATAATGTAAACGTATTAGATACTTTCATAAGTTAGTTTACATAAACCCGTTTATTATTTAATCAATATTTTTTCAGTGAATAAAGATATCTGATGCAAAATGGGTAAACAGTTACATTGATAACTTCCGTGATCGGGTGATTTGCATACCGGCATTCATGGGGATACCACTCTGAAGTCCTGGCTTCGATCCCTGGCCGCGTCAGTAAAGTAAATATTCTAGGTCTGGTTGTTGTTCCTGTTTTCCAAGTTATGCTAGCTTAAGCTACTTAACTTAGTTTTAGAATAATGTATATGATGTAATCTAATATTTATTTATATTTTGAATATACAAGTTTAATTTGGAGAATGACAAATTATATTACACAGATAAGATTGGAAATTATTACGTTGTGCCAAATATGGAAAATGTGTTAACTATAAATTAAATTCCTGTGTGATTTGATAATATATAATCGTAACCATGTTGGTGTAACTTGGTAGTGTATATATAGTTGGTGTATATTCTGTGTAGTTAAGAACGGTTGCCGATACGAAACATACTTATGATAATATTTGCATGATAAGCATTAACAGTGTATTTCATATCCACTGCAGATGATTTCAAGTAGAAAAATTGTGATATAAGTTACAAAGAGATTTAAATATTAGTGAAATATCATTTTAAATTCTTATAAATATCAAACCGAACTTATGTCATTTCTTCGTAATATTTACATTACATTTAAGTTTTTTAGTATCTACGTACTCTTGTACGTAGATACTAAAAAACTTAAATAAAAAAACTGCTTTAGACGGGAATCTATTCCGCGCCCTCTGCAATGTGGGTGATAACGCAGCCCCCAAGTCATTTGTCAACGCTTGATGCATATTTTTCAAAGTAACATCACAAAAAAAAATTAAAGTGGAATCTTCTAAATTATGGAAGAGACAATATGGCTGCGTAAGCTAACAGATAGTCTCCACTCGTAAGTACATTTGAACGGTAGGAACGCAATAATATAAAAATTGGACTCCATATGAAAATGTATCTTATTCTCTTGAATTATAATTGGCAACCCTAGAGCTAATATACTAAATGAGGGTATGACTACGCAGAAGGGAATGTTGGGAATGACAAACGGGTTGTGAGCAATTGGATGCATTAATTTCAATACGGCAAAGTAAAGGCCATCAATATTTATGAACAGCCATGAAAATTTTACGATATTTCTCGTAAGGGTCATTTTGTTGTTTCGCTCTATTAACTTATGAAAATGGATAAAAATAGTCATTGTATATTAATCATTTAAAAAGCAAAATAATCATGACACTGTTTCAACCCACAGTAACAGGTAAATCATATTTGAATAAAACAAAATATATACTTAAAAAACACAAATTTGTTGTTTGTGTGTCTGTCTGTCCGCTCTTTTTCCATTGTATCAATTAACCATAGCAACGCGTTACCGGGTCAGCTAGTATTCTATAATTATTTAAATTCTAACGTAATAAATTGATTAAGATCGGAAAAAGTTCGGTTGAGTTTGCTTTAGAGAATACGACGACCTCTACACTAGTAGAAGCAATAATCATATCTCTCAACCAAAATCGGGATAATATTGAAAAATAATTTTCCTCAGAGATGGCGACCTAAGACCCAGATTATCCGAAACCTAATTCCAGGGCAAGAAAACTTAAAAGTTCATTAACCCGCATTAAGCAGTGGAACCCGGTCGAGTGGTTATCAGCTGGCGTGACGCCAAAGTGGCTTTTACTTCATGACGTCACTAGCCTGTGAAGCTGAAGATTATGTGGTAAACCAGCAGCAAAATATGCGTAGTCGTGATGAATGTGCAAGTAATTAAATGTGTGGTTTATAACGGTGCAGTATTGTTTGCCGAAGCACAATTCGCCGAAAGTACGATTCGCCGAATAATTTTTCTATATTCCCAATCAATTTAGCTTAAGATAAAAACGGACTAGGTCTTAGTTTTATTTAATGTAGATAGATGAGAGTATATTTATAAATATTAAGGATCTTGAGATACAAAATATAACCATTCGGCGAAACAATCTTTCGGCGAACAAAACATCGGTAAACAAATTTAAGCTCATTCAGACATTCTGCGTTTTAAATAACATGTTATAACATGCATGTTAAAGCACTTATTATTAGTAAAGAATATCGCAATACAACCAAAGAGAATTTAAGTCGATTGCGTTAAATTCTAATCAAAAGTAGTCGCTGCTGGCTAGCGACAACACACTTCACTATTGATTAGTGAGGTAACAATTTTGATCTTATTTTATCATTATAAATGCATAATCTCTTAAGTCAGATCTCAGTAACTTAACGATTACAAGACATGACGTGGTTTTTAATCTCACCTGAGGGGGCCTCAGGTGAGATTACTATATTAAGTTAAATATGTGTCTATACATGTCATAAGGTACCGGTTATTAATCATACTATATCTATATATGTCATAAGGTAAGTATTAATCATACTATATTAGAATAAAACACTTTTTACGGATTTTCCGCATGTTTTATTTTTTATTTAATCCTGACGTTTCGTGAGGACGTGATCACAGGATGACTAACATTAGTCATCCTGTGATCACGGCTCCTGTAAAGGATTCGAAACGTCAGGATTAAATATAAAATAAAACATGCGCAAAAATCCGTAAAAAAGTGTTTTATTCTAATGTGTAATGTGCGCGAAAGTGTAAGAACTAAACGTACTATGGACCAAGAGCCACTGACCAATTTTAGGTGGTCATTTCAACAGTCACGAAATTTTCTACAGTTAATCCTCCTTACCCACTAAAAATGAAAAGCCGCTTCTGGCAGCCCAGTGTGGCCGGGATAGACTACCCTAAAATTTGAAGGAGGGTAAGAAATAAGTTTTATTTGAGTTAAAGTATCAGTCATACAATTTTAGGAAATTACTTTCGACAGTATTTTGTCTTCATAGGATTTTTGCCAGAGCATTTACATCTCTCCTAATTGTTGCCAGAACGCTATAATTATTTATAAAATAAAAATCCATTTTTGTCATTTCATTAGTCTTTAAATTTTAACAGAATAAATAAAATAAATAAACAATTAATAATATGCAATGCCAGAACAAAATTCCATCACCAGCAGACTGCCAGAGCGAAAAACGTGAGAGTGCAAGTACGACAGTAATATGGAAACCTGCGGGTTAGAGTGAGAACGCTTATTGGGCATCTGTGGACTTCATTAGACGTAGATTTAAAATAATACATAATGCAATACATTTTTCTTAATCTTATTGAAACATCACTTTAGAAAATTTTTCATTTTTAAAAGGTATGGAGGATTAACTGTAGAAAATTTCGTGACTGTTGAAATGACCACCTAAAATTGGTCACTGGCTCTTCCTCTACTATATTAATCATAGCAATTTGAAAATAAAATAGTTCATAATAATAGTGTTCAATTGATGTCAAAAGACGATCTCTTACTGATTTAGATGCAAGAGATAACGTAAGAAATATGGTTGTAAATGAAAGTTTACATAAGCATAATAATTAATAACACAAGAAGTCGATGAAATAAATGAATGTTTTCTAACCAAATTCAGAATCTTAAAATAAACAATCTAATACGAAACATAGCTAATTCTCTTCTATTTTTACACTCAAGTCATGCACCTTTCTCGGATAATGTTCAAACTCAATTGGTGCTTCTGTTTCAGTGCACCACTTATCAATGCACTTATGATCAGAAATAGCGTCATTTAAGATACGGAAGAATCATTGCACCGTTGTAGGAGATCACTCGAAGTACCTGATTCAATTTGACGTGGGAGTATCAATTTTCCCGTATTTTGACGAGTGACACGTTCTGTTTAAATCAATGTAACAATTATGTGGACAACATCTTTCCTTGATATATACTTGAGGAATTTACACTAGCAAAACTTGATGATTGAATTTTAAACGCGTGCAGATTTTTCGATTTTACACCTTCCATCCTAATCGATGAAAGTATTTAACATATTAGTTAAAAGACTTTTTGCGCTGACAAAATCGCAAAAATGTAAAGTCTTATAGACGATCATAAAAGTAAAAATATCATGTAGTTTTTATTGGGCTCTTGTATTGATTTCAGTGTGGCCATTTTCTATAGAAAAGGGATTTAAAAGAATACACAAGTAAACATCAATATAAAAAACATTACACGGACCAGATAAAAGATTGACAACGGTCAGTGAGCTAATTGGCGCGACCGCACAAGGCATAACGGAAAGAGTTCATGGCAGCACAAAAGATTTAGATAGCGAGGAGGCGCGCATAGTGTTTGACGCGATTGTTGGCCAACAATACTGAGAAAACACTTGAATAACGAATGTTCAAGTTTTGTGGGAAACGCAGTGCAAAATTGCATTTCTCTGGTCGTATTCATTTTGATTAGGTTTTTAATTAGTTGTTTATTTTGAAATATCGCATTCAATTAACTTTTGTCAAGGAAATGAAAACGAAAATACATAAAACAACAAATATTATTAAAATGTTTTGTGTTTAAATGTTACGAAGAACAATTGTTAGTTATATTAAAAAGGTTAAAAGTTCTTTGTGAGGTTATTATATTAAATAAAAATAACTACGTTGTTGTCATTTAAATTTATTTTATATCGCACTGGAATGAGCTTTATGGTACTTCTATGGTAGTTACATAATTGAGAAGATAACTAATGATGGAACTTTCATATTTGTACAATGCACCGGTAGAATAAAGCGCGACACTTTTACAAGAAGTTTAGCCCGGAAATTGTAGAGCATGTAACGCCAGTGAGATTACAGTTTCATCACCATTTGGAGCATAGTTTAATATTTGTAGCACTATAAATGACATCATAATCTCATCTATTAACTTTAGATGCAAAGTAGGTTCGACAACCTTTTTAAATGAACGTTTAAAATTTATTGATTCAGTTGAAAAATGTCCTGATCCTTTTTAATCGAAGACTTACACTTTACTTATTAAATTATCTTCATAATTTGGGCCGTCACAAAGGCATTGTTATGTTTTCCAAATAAAGAAAAAACTTCAAAAAACCTCTCTATATGACTAATTATTCCTCCAGTCAGGTTATAAACAATTATTGAAGACTAACCCTATTACTATTTTAAGTAGTTATTAAAGTCCAAGTTGTGTTTGCCTGTAAAGGTTTTTTGCACTGTGCTTTTTATGTAAAAAATGTTGTAAAAAAATAAATAAATAAAGCTAAAAAGATCAGTAAATTTATTTGGTTCTTATAGTTCCGCTCCTGTCACACATTTAAAATAAACCACCAGATTAAAAACGCGATTATTTTTTTTCTTTTCATTATTTAATCCCGACGTATCGACTGACAGGTCCTGATCACAGGATTACAGGTCATCCTGTGATCACGGCTTCCAAATCCTCATTAATGCGGTAAAAATTATTTTATTTAAACCTCTTTAGTAATTCTTTAATAATAAAGTCTTCATCTTTCAGATTCAAACTATAATTCGAAAGGCATTGACAAAAAATTTCTAACTGAAATAGGTATATTAACCGTTTGAGTTATTTTTTTATTAAATTATACGGTTTCAATGCAATAATGGGTAATGTGTATCGCTTGCCCATAGAAACAGTTACTTTATAGAACTAGTCAAGCAATTTGCAAGTTTGCAATACCCAGCAAGAAGATTTATAGTACCAACTGCGATTGTTTTAGTCAATTTGGAAAGCGCCATTTGTCACGTGTTCAAAGACAGTCCGTTACGCGTTTTACACAAAATGTTACTCAGTAAAGTAACAATGTAATGTCGGTCATAGTTTATGAATAATTCATAAAGATTTTTGTCAAACATCTGTAGTAAGGATGCTGAATTTACGCTATATACAAAAAATGCTTCTAAAACAAAAATTTAAGATTTAATATTTCTTACAATTACACCAATTAACCTAGCCCAAAGTAAGCACTATAAGGCTTGTGCTATGGATACTAGGGTAACGGAAAAATATACATACATGTAATATTTCTAGAAATATATACAAATATCCATGACACAGGTACAAATGCCCGTATTTATCACACAAACAGCAGCCCCTTCCGGGATTCGAACGAACGGGTGCGAATTGCAGGATTGCACCAAACGTCAAATATGAAAGCGATTTGTTTGAATGAAACTAAATTAATTATGAATGCATGCAAAGAAAACGTAGTACCTACATGAAAGATTGAGTTGATGAAAATACAGAATGAGAATATATATATTTTTTATCTAATGCATGCATAAAATCAAATGAAAAAATCTAATATTAAACATCTAAGCGACACTTAACTAACAAAAGACGATCACAAACTGTCAGTGATCTAAGTAAAAGATATAAGAAGAACTATTACAAATCGTTCATAACAAACCGGAAATCTGACCGTTCCGATTGAGGTAATTATTATCATTTGTGGATAATGCATTTCTAAACTGAACAATCGTTCGCAATATTAAAGCTATTTCCAGTTCAACAGAAATGAAGCCGTCATGATTTGTGCCATCGGCTGTCGACAATGCAATATCTACGGCATCGCAAATTTGAATAACAAATATAATGAGTTCGTAAAACGATTTTGGACGTGCCCAATTTTAATAAGTGTGAAGAATCGTAGGCACTCTAAGTATTTCAATGGTTTCTTTTTCTGTACCTACGAATTGTTATGACGTTGTGACACAACCTTTTCACGCAGATTTTTGAGTTTATAACTATAACTTATGTCATTCAATTATGCCATATAATTTTTTGTAATCACAGACATAGACTTATGTCTGCTCCATAGTTTGATTTATGTTCAAATTAATACTAATACACCAACAATTTTCTTGTTTTCTGGAACCTGTATGATTGAAGCAATATTAGTATATTTTTTCAATTTTCAATTTTAGTCAATAAAGATTTTAATTATAACTATTGTAAGTTCGAATCAATCTAAAAGTAAGTTGTATTATTCCTTTTATATTTTATCCGTTTATAAGTATGAATAATTATATTAATCACACATTAATAGCTAAACTAAAAGCAACAGATAAAATATTACTAGATAATAATCAACTTGTTTCAGGTCTTAGGTGGGAATCGAATCCATCTTCTTCTCAGCATATTTTAGTCCACTGCTGAACATATGCCTCTTGCATGGCTTTCCAAGATACTCTTGAAGCAGCGATTCTGGTTCAGGGCGGCCCTGCTGTCTTTTTGATGTAGTCCGACCATCGGGCAGGTGGTCTGCCGGCACTTCTGCTACCTATACAAGGTCTCCAGAGAAGAGCTCTGTCTCGAATCCATAGCTTCTCAATATCCAGGCGTGTGCTTTTCCATTAACCTTCATATTTTATATATATATATATAAAACTGGAGGGAGACTCTGTACCAGGGTCGTCTGCTTAGGTACCTCCGTCTTACCTATTTCTGCCGCAAAGCAGCAGTGCTTGCATTGCTGTGTTCCGGTTTAAAGGGTAAGATATGGCAGTGAAATTACTGGGTACAGTGACTTTACATCTTATGTCACAAGTTGGCAACGTACACTGTGGTTCTTGTGGGGGTTGCAGTTTTGCTGCGAATCTCACAAGAGCCACAGGTGGGCAATTTGCTTGTTTGCCAACTTTCAGCAATAAAAAAAAAATATATATATATATATATACATAGTTGCTTCTTTGTCAATTGTTCAATACTTGTAAAACTTTTACACTATGATGTACTACCTAACATATGAAGATATGATCTAATAAATAAAAAAACATACCTTCTTAATGGCATCTGTTTTGAAACCCGAAAAAATCTGTTCACTTTGGGCAGTATAAAATGTGGCAGCAACGTGGAGGAATAAAGCGTAATGTGGTAAGCAAATATGCCGACCGTCAAGGTCTGTGGAGCGGTCGTCAGTCCGGCTCAGGGTTGCCAAAATTATTTATGAAAACCACTTTTGTGTTGTTTGGCTGTTGTATAAAATACATGTATTTTATACGACAGCCATTTGACGACTTGACGACCGTTTGGTGCAATAATAGCGATCCTGCCTTTCGCACCGACGGTCCTGGGTTCGACTCCCGGAAGAGGCAGATGTTTGTGTGATGAAAACGAGCATTTTTATCTAAGTTATGGGTATTTATATATATTTCTATAATTTTTACATATCTATGTATCATATATGTATGTCTATACGTGACCCTAGCATATAAGACAGAAGTCTTATTGTGCTTACTTTGGGCTAGACTAATTGGTGTAAGTGTAAGAAATAATATTATTATATATATTATTTATTTTATGTGTATCTTTGTATTTAAACGAGAAGCGAAGGATATAATTTCACTTCATTTCAATTAAAATAGTGCGAATGCAGTCACCTTTGAACAACGAATGATTTTATTTTTTAATCCAGGCTATCGGCTTTTAGTATTTTTTTTATTTTGGTACTACATAATTATGATGAATGTATGAAAAGATGGAAAGAATTTTAGTATATTAGCGTTTATTAGCACAAAAATAGAAAGTTTTAGACGAAATTGTCAGGGCTGATGAGAGTCATGATACGTACTGATTTCAATATCACTCGTAAATTCGAAATTTTGTATACACATGTAATATTGATCACAACAAAAAGTGCTCATCTGAAAAATTTTGGATTTATTACTTATGTTAGAGTTTAGAGACTTTAAAAAATATTATTTTAATATTGAGTGAATTATTAAAAAGGTGCAATTTGTAATTTGTTTAGACAAATTTTATATATCCTTAAAAGTATAACATAAACAAAAAAGAAATTTATTCGAAATTCAAATCAGAAAGGAAAAATTGCTCATTTCCTTTGCATGTTGTGTGGAAAAAATCATGAAAAAACTTTAGCTAACCCTATCTAGGTCCGCCCGTCGCAGTCTGTTTCCTGCACACCGGACTACGCAAACCCGTTGTAACTCCGAGTAGGTGCCGAGAAACTTTCGCTCCCGTTCCCTCGCCTGTGGAAATTGATTATAATGCAGTACCAACGGCTCATTCCAAAAAAAGATATTTGCAATCTTTCATTTTAAAACTCGCCCCTAAAATTTATCATGACTGCATTGACTGTGAACGGTATATTCGATAATTTTCATATACTCGTTCTAGACACTTTTAAAACTGAAAATTAGAAAAAAAAATTATAGTCCAAAAAGCCATCGCCATGGGTTTGTTTCTTAAATAGCTTTAAGTTCAAATTTCAACATATTTGTTGCAAACCAATCGTATATATAAATGTCTTTGACCTGGACGACTAACTGACTGACATAACGCACAGTCTAAACCGGCGAATTTGAAGGGTGTGTTTTAAATACTAAGAAAAAATTTTGGAAACTTCAACCCCTAAGGGGGTAAAATAGAGATAAACTGTTGTATGAAAATGTTTTATTTTCAAAGGGATATGAAATTCAATGCACTTAACATACTTCCGGCAAAAAATTAAACACTACATACTTCCGGCAAAAAATTAAACACTACATACTTCCGGCAAAAAAATTAAATACTACATACTTCCGGCAAAAAATTAATGTACATGGGCATCAGTATTTTCGAAAATTCTATACTTAACTTGGGAGTGAAACTTTGTATTAAAACTTATAATTAAGAAGTGCGTTACTAAGTATTAAGGTTTTTCATAAAACATACATGTTTTTTGTCGTTTCTAGAAATTCTTTTTGGTTTTCAAATGGCGCTGGGATCGGATTTCAGGTTTTTCTTTTCCCTATTAAAATATGTAGCAGGTATGCTTACGTTCGTTTAGAACAATGACTGCCGGGTCCACTAGTTTTTATATGTTTTTTTAACCCTTTACTGCATAATATATTAAATAAGAGAAAAAAAGGACCTGTTTATTTTTTTTTCAGAAACCATATATGGGTTCGTATTCATACTAAGCAAATATGATGTGATATGAAAACTTTATTATTTTTGACGAAAATTAAATAATGAAGAATGTTAGACAAAATTATTGATGAAACTTAATTAAGCAACTTCTCTTGTCATTATAACATCCAATGAGAATGTAAAAATCTATTATAGTATCTATTATAATCTATTCTTATATTTATTATATTTATAAGTAATTATTAATTTATAAATAAATTTCTATAGCATCGTCTGTACAAGATATATAATAGTTTCTACTTATAAGATAAATTATTATAATAGAAAAATACTAGAAAAAATCTACTCGGGTCACAAGTGAATTCTCAGGCGGGAAACCCGAGTCGATTTTTCTAGTATTTTTCTATTATAATAATTTATCTTATAAGATCGCATTGAAAATGCATTAAATATTTTTATAAAGAAAAATATAAAGTTTCTAGTTAGTATTTAAAAAGATCATTTTTTTCCTTTCTATCAAAGTATTTTCTTTCAGAAATCAACTGGAGTATTTTATTTTTATAATTGTATAACTCAACAAATAAGCGGTATTTATTTCTTGTTTTAAACAAAAACTGTGCAAAAACGAATTAACATCTAGAATTAGGGTTTCGGTGAATTTAAATGGTAAAAAAGTCTCGACATCTTGTTCACTCTCGACAGAATTAGTAACGCTTTTTTAACATTTACAATTTCTCAACGAAACGAATTTAAAAGCTTACACTGTATTTACAAACTAATAATATATTATTTGGAAGAGAATTATTTACCTAAGTATAACTGACTCATACCGCTTTTTTGAAATAACTTTTCTGCATTTTTTGTTTTTTTTTTCATTGTTTTTTTTTTTGCATTTTTCAATGCTATCTTATATGATTTTATCTTATATTTGAATAGAAAATTGCTAGAAATAATCGACTCGGCTCACGAGTTACCGCGCTTGAGATATACTTGTTAGCCGAGTCAATTTTTTCTAGTATTATTCTGATTAAATAATTCAAAATATTTCCGTTACAAAAACATTTTAAATATGATAATTGCAACATGTTCAAACTCGAATATATAACATGCAAAAATATATTTGTATTTCAATTCTCGGTACTTTAATAAAGAAGCAGCCCAAACAGCAATGTTATTTAAAAACGAAAACGGAAATTTAACCTTTTCTGAGAAAAATAAATGTAGTTAATAATGTGCTTTACTGAAATATATTTGCAATAAAGTAGAAAGCGGTACTTTAATTGTAAAATTCGAAGGAATGAGTAATAAAAATAAAAACGCTAATGAGCAAATCCAAGAACCATAAGCATTATGATATTCCTTATAATCTACAAGATATTTTAGGCAGTAATGATTCCATTTATATATTGAACTAGCTTTTACCCACGGCTCCGCTCGCCTTTATGTAGTCTACATAACACTGATTAGAAGTTGTAGACGACCGATCAAAAGTTATATTTCTATCCGTCGAAAACAGTACTTTTTCTGGGAGATAGCTACCCTATGACCTTTTCTGTATAGTACCCTTGACAAAGTGTATGCAAAATTTCACGAATGATCAATATATTAACCAATCAATAATATAATAGTAATTATCAAACCCATTTTCGCAATTTATAATATTAGTTAGGATAACAGATTTATATAACCTATAACAAATAGGTAACGTGATATTTATCGATAATGATATGATCGATAAATATCACGTTACCATCAGCCTATCATTTGCACAATCACATGTTCGAACCACATACCAAATTTCATCGAAATCGGTCAACCCGTTCTTGACTTATAGACGCACATACAGATAGCTCAACAGACAAACAAAAATTAAAAAATAGTCAAATTGGTATCAGTGTATCATTAAACGAATATTTATCATAAAATTTGAGCAGAAAATAAATATACAAGCCCCACAGATATTAAATTATATAGGTAGTAGTACTAGCTGACCCGGTCACGCGTTGCTGTTATAAATTAAAATTGAAACTTATACTATGTTCTAAGTTGGAACAAATCCAGCAAAATGAAAAACAAATCATCAAAATCTGTTGAGTAGTTTCGGAGTTCATCGCGGTCAAACTGACAAGGAATATATAGTGATAAATATAATACAGACACAACTCAAACCTCTATAGTATTATACGCAGTGTCCTGACAGCCTCATACACCGGCTATTATGATTTGTGTATGCATTTCATGGCTTGCACTCAACACTTCAATAAAATTTATGAAGTCATAATACTTATTGCTTGTGACATTTTAACGACCAGTTTTTCTGGGTGCGTTTTATCTCATGAAATCATAAAACGTCCATTGGATAATAATTCTTACTTGATATAAATATGTACACTAGTTCTAAGTTTAAGAACATTTCTCTGAGATTTAAAATACGCTGTAAAAAACAACCACATCTCCGAGCCTGCCTGGAGGCTGCAAGATTTGGTTATTTTTTTAAGGGCGTATTATAATTTCATAGAAACATGACTTGTATCAGTTATTTTATATAATGGGCATATTTTATCACAGTTTTTTCTTTGAAGCTTAATTAATATAATAAACATTTTCCGAAATTTCACTTTTATTTAATATAATATCTAAACTTGTCTAAAAGATCCTTGCCGGGGGGTACTGTGGGTGGGATGAGGCTCCCGCGTTATATAGAAAAAACCTTAATAGTAAAATAAAGCTGACGGTTAGGTTAGGTTAGGTTATATTGCTTGCATTACATTAAGTATATAGAAAACAATATTTAACAAATCTTTAGATTATTATATCAAATGTACATCGTATCACATGAAATATATTAATTATTAAAATTAATAATTGAATAAATTAAAATATATAATTTGACCATGAGATCATCAGTATCAGACGACCGTTGCACGGTAGCGATCTTGCCTTTTGCACCAACGGTCCTGGGTTTGAATGCCGGAAGGGGCAAATGTTTGTATGACGAGCATTTGTACCTGAGTAATGGGTGTTTATATATTTCTATAAATTTTGAATATTTATGTATCATATATGTAAGTCTATTCTTTACCATGATACGCAACCTTAAAGTGCTTACTTTGGGCTAGACTGAATTGGTGTGAATGTAAGAAATATTTATTTATTTATTAATATTAAAAATTACACATCCATTTCTTAACGTTTTTTATTATATTTAACGTAAATTCTCTGCAATTACATAAAATAATATATTATGCAAAAGTATTGTCAATACAAAAACCAGTTAGGCGTTTATAATTAGCGATACACGTGTGTAGCAGTAGTTAATAAACTTAAGTACCAAATTGGTAAGACGTGCTCAAACGAGCTATTTCCATCTAATTCCCTAAGCAGATCCTCTATTGTATAATATTACCTGGCAAGAGATCCTACGTGGGACGAGACAGGATCAGATGGGAATAATTCGCAATCTAATCACGTGTTTGGTAGCCAACTTAAATTGCTATATTTAAATCAATCATTTTGCGTTGCTGTTATACTAAATTTTGATTATTTTAATTATATTAAATAACTAGCTGACCCAGCCACGCGTAACTTTAATTTGTTATATTTTTTTTTAAATCAAATCAAATTATCAATCAAAAGTATGAGATAAGCACTGAAAAATCAATTTTATTTATCTAAAATAAAAGTAGCCTAAGTGACTCCTTATTACATCAGCTACCTGCCAATAAAAGTTCCGTCAAAATCGGTCCAGTCATTTCAGAGATTAGCCGGAACAAACAGACAGACAGACAGACAAAAATTGTAAAAAATGTTATTTTGGTGTATGTACCGTATATATATTCATATACATGTACCTAGTAAAAAACGGTTATTTCAATATTACAAACAGACACTCCAATTTTATTTATATGTATAGATAATATGATATTTCCTACATTCACACCAATTAGTTTAGCTTAACCAGAGTGAAGATTGTAAGAGTGTTATGGATACTAAGGTAACGGTCTTCAATCTTATTGAAGATACAAAAATAAGTCATAATTATAGAATCATATATAAATACCCACTACACAAAATTATGTCCCTTCCGATACTACAACCCAGGACTGTTGGTGCGAACAGCAGGATCAAAAGTTACTGAACGGTCGTCAAATAAATATTATGTATGAACGTATATTATCCATTATAGGTGTAGCGCTTAAACATGAAGTGGTAACCCTGTTTTTTTTTATTAATAACTAGCGACCCGCCCCGGCTTCGCACGGATGCAATGCTCTACTATATTATGCACGTATTATACATATAAACCTTCCTCTTGAATTACTCTATCTATTAAAAAAAACCGCATCAAAATCCGTTGCTTAGTTTTAAAGATTTAAGCATACATAGGGATATAGGGACAGAGAAAGCGACTTTATTTTATACTATGTAGTGATAATATCCCTTTTCATATCCTAATCACTTGTCTCCATCCAGACTATCTGGTAGATATCTTACGCACACACTAGTTCAAGACACAATGTAATTTTTATTTAACTTGTGGAGTTCTAACAAATGTACGTTTACTGTATGTTAAGTTAATTTTAAATGAATGATAAAGTATTTATGTTGAGACGAATTATCAATTTGTTACACCTAGTCTCACCAAAGAACATTGTATAGGTAACATTGTCAATTTTGTTTGCCAAGATTGAAAACAAATGCTGTCGAATTCACAATTTCAACTTAAGGTTAATAGATGATTTTTCAATAATCGGATTGAAGTTATCAGTTGAATATATTATTACAGTCAAAGTAAAAAAACTACTCGTAACTTAAGTACAGCTGTCAACTTTTTTGGACTTGTTAGTATAAATCGCTGTAAGATAAATAAATTTTATCTGGGGTTTAAAAATTTGCCTTAACTCTTTCTATTTTCAACAACTTATGATGTAATCATATCGATTTCAGAATATTTTTAGTCGAGATATCGTCACATATACATATTTGGAAAAATTATTTTTTTCTCCATTCATCAGCGTTGAGCTAAAGAATAAATTCAGTACTTATTTTTATAGTTTTAAGGGCTAACATACAACTCTATCACAAACACGACAGTTAGCGATTTCAAGCCTTTGAGTGCGATTTCTTTAAAATAAATTAAAACAACAGGATATGAGGTCTGCAATACTTAAAGGCAACGATAACTTATTCTCGAAGTTTCATAAAAAAAACATCCTCATACTCCAATCGATTAAATTACGTACAAAAACCTTTCCTTTTGAATTAGCTAATCAGCTTACTTATAAAAATCATATCATATGGCCTCCGATGATTTAGCAGCGAAATTTAGTCAGATTTGCAACTAATATTATACGCCAAGTTAATACGTTACTAATCCAGAATTACCATATATCGATAAATCTTTAGACGGCTACCACAACAAAATTACTAGTCACTAAAAGAAATGAACACATAAATATTGCTTTGTGGTGTATATCGAATATTTCTTGTTAGTTGAAATATTGGCTGAGCACGGAAAACACGCAGGATTCGTTCATTCCCACGATATGAAAAATGAAGGTAATTCTAACTAGCTATAGGATGCGGGGCAAGAAAATGTATTGTTCTTTTACGAGTAGTAGTTATTTTGGACCCTTTGCTAAGGTAAATAAATACTAATAATAGGCACAATATATAGTGGATAATGGGAATTATTTAACTAATTTGTAAACTAAGTATAACTTGTAATATTGTCATCGATAACACAGACAAAGAAATAACAAAACTAAACTCTGTGCTTATTAGACTCAAACAAACATTTTTCAACCAGAATTTGAAAACTTTTTAAACATAGTGACACTTATTGTTTTTTTAATAAGTTTAGTTTTTAATAAGTACTTTTTAACATTAAAACAACAATTCGGTATAACAATACTCAATCTCAGTAGAGTTTAAGGGTTCTTCTACGAGTTACGGCGTATCGATACGGTTTGCCTGGAGAGATTAATCTGACCAGTCAGTCTTTTCTAAAATAACGTATTGTACTAACAAATTAAAACATATTGTCAATTGCTATTTAATGTCTTTCTCTCTTATTATTTTTTGATTAAAGAGTCATCTATCTGACCTTAAAGTTTTGTCCAAGGATTGACAAAAAAAGTCTCTTTAAAAGTAAACAGCAGATTCACGACAACTGTGACAACCGATCGTTTGGTAAAAATACGAAAAAATCTGTGAGAATACAATATCGATCAAAGATTCTTTTTTTATTTTAAGATATAATGAAATGTACCTGAATGCAACCACTGAAGTGAAAAAAAAAACGGTTCAGCCAACGGTTTGCGGGCATAATTATGTCGTCAAATTCGCGAATAGCTGTCGGTTCCACGCGAACGAGTCCTGGTAAGGGAAATCATTGTACCATGAAACAGTCCAAAACACCGTTAAAAAAGTAAAAAGCGGCGTGAACCTTAACATCTAACGTAGAAATTTGTACTGCTTTCGCTACTTCGAACTATTTACAACCCACCTCAGTTGTGCAATCGCTAAAGATTAGAAACCCTAGCCAAGAGGCATGGCAAATCGGGTATTTTCACAATTGTCACCACAAAGTTAGTCTTATGTAGTAGCAACTCAAATAACCAAGAAGTATTTTTTTAATATTTTAATTTTAATCACACAATGAGGAGCTCTATGGCAATGGTAAGGTCAGGTTAATTTAAGTTAGGATGACGACGAGGTTCCCCGCGGGACCAACGGCAGTGTGAGGGTGCATACTTAGGTTTTTAGTGGTTAGGCCTCTAATCCCCCATCGGGCACTAGGCCGGGTGGGGAAATGGTGGAGTCCCACGTAACTGCGGCGCAATATGCGTAACGCATATTTCTAAGTATATAAAAAAAGGATGATGACAAGGTTAGGGTGACCAAATACGTATTATCTGAAATGAAATAATTTAAATAAAACTAGTTATAATAACATATAACGTATATGTATAATTTAATCCTGACGTTTCGACTCCTTTATAGGAGCCGTGATCACAGGAAATGGTCTTGTGATCATGGATCCAGGTTTTGATTAAATGTGTTTTTAGCGTGGAAGTGTATGAACTAAATATCAAAGGTACGGTAATTCGTCGGTCCTGATTGCACCTGCTCTCCAATCCAATCCACAGTGGGCCCGCGTTCTGGGTTATTGCCTAGGGGTTCTGGGACTTGGACTATTACTTATTCTTCCAACGGTGTTTGTCAAAGGAAAGGAATCTGCTTGACTAGTGTTAATAGGCGTAAGATTATATCATTGAGCATATCGAGGGTAATCAAAAGAAAGTCGGAAATAATTGATTCATTCAATTCCATTCCACGGCACGTAATAAAACGCAGCATCGATCTGTTATTTATTACGCAAGTCAACGACCGCTAAGCTTCGTAATTTTGATAACTTGCACGTGATACTAGCGCATACTATGTTCAAGGCCGTATCGGAGCCATTTCTACATCCCGCGATACAACCGGTCGAACGACTTCAGAAGAACTTGACTTTGTCATCTCTTTAATATGAAAGCGATAGCGTTGATACCCCAGGAAACGGATGTGGACATCCTAGAAAATTTTTCTATTAGGTAAAAATAGCAAATGGAAACTGGAAATAGGTTGACGATAGTTTATTAATCGGTTTCTTTTTATGTATCGTGTTATATTTATTTATATTTTTGTAACTTACGCTATGAGGGCGAGTGTTGTCCCAATTGAGCTATCGAGACCGTAACTGCTGTGTTATTTTTTTTAAGTTTTCTTATGCTACGTCAGCGCCATCTCATTATATTTTAGATAACAAACCTTCTTTTTATAGTCAAATGGTTTAAGATAATATGATGTAGTAGGACAATGTATAAATATAAAAAAAACTACACACAATATTGCATATTGTATTCTAATAGGGGTTAAAGTATGAAATTGCCGTTTTATTGCAATAGGTTCTTTGAATTGACATAGAATCTTCATGGTTTGAGGTTTTCGAATGAAACTTTTTTTAAATGGTTTCTATGATGTTCTTTTTTTAAAAAATGTAAAACATTTGAATATCGACTTTCAATTGTTTTTGTTATTCAATTTAGACAAGAAAGATGGATACTGCGAAAATTCGAGTTATTTTTGAATACGAGTTCCGACGCGGAACTAACGCGGCAGAAACAGCCCGCAATATCAATGCTGCGTTTGGAGAGGGGTCTACTAATGAACGCACCGTGCGATTTTGGTTTAAACGCTTTCGTGATGGAAATTTCGACTTAAAGAACGAGCCACGAGGAAGACCGCCCACACAGGTAAATAACGATGAATTAAGAGAGATAGTGGAAGCCGATCCTAGTCAAAGTACCCAGGAATTAGCGGCATGGTTTAACGTTACCTTACCCACAATATTGACTCACTTGCGTCAAATCAATAAAATAAAAAAATACGAAAAATGGGTGCCTCATGATTTGACTGATCTGCAGAAAGAAACGCGTGTTGAAACTTGTGTTGCCTTGTTGAACCGGTACAGAAATGAAGGAATATTGGATCGAATTGTAACATGTGATGAAAAGTGGATTCTTTATGATAACCGGAAAAGAAAAATGCAATGGCTGACCCCAGGTCAAATGCCACAACAGTGTCCTAAAGCAAAACTTACCAATAAAAAGGTAATGGTAACTGTTTGGTGGTCTCAGCATGGTGTTATTCACTATAGTTTTCTCCGATCTGGTCAAGCAATAACGGCAGATGTCTATTGTGCCGAACTCCGAACCATGTTGACAAAACTAGCAGTAAAACAGCCCCGACTCATGAATCGATCTTCACCATTATTGCTCCACGACAACGCGAGACCTCACACAGCACGAGAAACCATTTTGACCCTTCAGGAACTGCAGTTAGAAACCATTCGTCATCCTCCGTATTCACCAGACCTTGCTCCAACGGACTACCATTTTTTTCGTGATTTGGACAATTATCTACGTGACAAGAAGTTTTCTTCCCAGGAGGCAGTACAAAATGCTTTCACACAGTTTGTGCAGTCTAGATCGTCGGAATTCTATCGCAAAGGCATTAATGACCTTCCCATTAGATGGCAGCAATGTATAGATAATAATGGCAACTATTTTGATTAAATAAATTTGTTAAAAATTTAAAAAATAAACAATATAGATTTTCAGTACAAATCGGCAATTTCATACTTTAACCCCTAATATTTATATAACGGATCATAGTAAGTCCCTTAAATGTTCTTAGTCTGTTAAGTTATTGCATAAGATTATTGGTCAAATAAGAATCCCTAAGCAAGTAGAATAAACTTAAAGAATAAATAAATAATAACATATACATATATAATTATATACATTATATGTATATACACGTTCTTGCCGGTCGTCTTATATCGAATAGTCAATAGATTTTTTATATAGTTTTAATATAAACAAACGTCATACGAAAATACGATACTCTATTTCCGGTAGTGCACGAGAATAGTGTTGATAAATAATTTAGACACTAAACCACAATTAATATGTTTGAACGGGCAAATCCTTCGTCCTATCCATGTCAGAACTGTCCATTTATCTTGTGTCTATGGATTCGTTGTCTTAATATTTAAATACCTGTCATATGCCTAATCTGCCAGTCAGTTTGTCTGAAAAGCCAGTCCCTATGGAGACTAGGAAAACAATGTTTAATTCAGATTTTTAAGGATAAATATAAAATGCTTTTAGAAAAAGCTACCAGCTACTATTTTAATATGACAACCATGCTTTCTCATTTAATAGAAACTTAGTGTTTTTATGAGAAATAAATTAAACCTAACAGCTACGACAATGCTTCGTAAATCCTACGTCGGGAGACATTATACCGAGAAAAAGCCGTAAGAAACTCGGCAAAAGCCGTATTTTTCTCTGTTTTATTATATGTATGTTCTATTATACATAAATAATATAAATAAATATTTCCCACATTCACACCAATTAACCTAGCCCAAAGTAAGCACTTTAACGCTTGTGTCATGGATACTAGGGTAACGGATAGATAGACATACATATATTATGCATAAATAAATAATACAAACATCCATGACTCGGATACAAATGCTCGTAATCATCATAGAAACAGCTGCCCCTTCCGGGATTCGAACCCAGGACCGTCGGTGCGAAAGGGAGGATTGCTGCCGTTGCACCAAACGGTTCGTCGACCAGTTTCTAGGTATTTTTCTAACCTTTGCAAATCTTCTTCCTATAATCAACAGAAGGGGGAAACAGTTTGGAATAAGTATATGATATAAACCAGATAAGATAAATTATTATCTGCGATGACATAGCCCAGTTACGTTACGCGAGTTTCAAAGGTGACGCAGTTATTTGTGTGTTTGTTTCCTTCGACGATCGGGTTAACGAAATGAATACAAACATTCTTTGCCACCTGATAACGGATATGCGAGAACTTTTCTTAGCAATTTTATGACTTTATGATTTAAGCCATCAGATAAAATGCGATCCGATTTTCATAAGCCTTTTGTTGTGATAAGAATTAAAAAGTTGTGGCAGTAGGTGTATAACTATTCATTAATTTTCGATCACGTATTCTATTAGTTCTAAATACACAACTTTTTAGCGTTTTTTTCTATTTTTGTGTAACAAAAGTAACAAATTATGATAATACTAGCTTTTACCCGCGGCTTCGCCCGCAATTTTTTTTTTCATTAAAAAGTATCCTATGTTACTTCTAATACCTCCAAGAATATATGTACGAAGTTTCATGATGATCGGTTTAGTAGTTTTCGCGTGAAAGAAAGACAAACAGACAGACACACTTTCCCATTTATAATATTAAGTATGGATAATGAAAATAATGATGTATATTTTTTTTATTTTAAACCATAAAAAATCGAAGCTCATAATATAAATCTAGTAATTGATTGTAGTTAACACATGTAAAAACTATCGAATAATAAAAAAAATCAACGTAGTCTATCCATCTTGTCTAATAATGGTCGTTATTTTGAGTTACGTAATCTCACTACTTGGTTTGTTTAACAGTAATTATTAATAGTTATCAACTTCCTTGTTGGCCAGCCAACTTCTGACTTGTAATTTACCAAGAAAGTTCTCAAGCGGTAAAGTTAAGCTACATGTTATGTCCTCAGCGTACATAATGATAGCGTTACGCGAACGTGACGACCACCTAGAATCACCGTTTGATCGACATACACCTGGTCCACATTACCACAAATGACCATAGAAATAATCATTATAATAACAAAAATAAATTATACATTTTTTTTGTGGTTACATTAACATAGTGAATACCAACCTTATTCGACTGTTAATAATTTCATCATTACATTAATGAAAAAAAATGAGGCTTTTCTCAGTCATGTCTAAAATAATGTCTTTATTTAGTTTAACCTGCTTAAATTAATTATGCAAAAACAAGTCACAAAGTTCCACATATTTAATGAATGACCAAATAAATTAACTAACGCAAATAATTAAGATAACAAAACATCATTTTCATCTGAAACACACTTTTATAAGGAACCAATCGGAACCTGAAAATTATTAAGCGATTTATATCGGATAATTCAATCTTTTTCCTTTCGAAGTAAGTATTAAGTTTTGCCTATTTCGCTTAAACCTTTTATTGAATTAGGTAAAAAAATAAGACGTTAAGTTTCGTGAACACTTGAAATCTTTAAAATCTCTAAATACAAAGAATTTTATATATCAAGTATTTGTAGTTCTTGAGTTTTAAGCTAAAGCCAACGCCATTTTTTTAAGTTCGAGGTACTACTGTACTACCTACTCCGTCGATTGTCTCTCATCTATCATCGACGGGCCCCTCAAGGTCTCGTAGGCTCAGTTGAAAGGGTACTCGCCCGGATAGCGAAAGAATGTGGATTTGAGACCTGTTTGATACCTGAGATATATTCAGTTTTTTTCTAAAAAAATATTATTTAATTGTAATGTTAACACGTTATAAATGTATATGTAATAAAGTAGTACGATGAAAAACACACTACAAAGCAATTTATAATCTCTTGTGATGGAATATATCGTTTAATTTTCAATTAAATTTAGTTATAGTAAGTTCTTTTAACGATAATATCTTCTTTACCGATTATATTCTTGAATTAGTTGCTGTAGGCACGATACATAGCTACAAAAAGAGAGTCGTCTAGTTCAGTTCATTGATTGTAAAAATTTTCAAAGCCTAAGGGGTACATAAGTTCTTATAAGTTTCTAAAGATTGCATTTTATTACGAGTGAGGTGTTAATACAACTCATCTCTCTAGTAGCATTAATAACAGTAATAAATATTTACACCTATACTCAATAGCACTGTGTTTGACCCGAACCAGTTATTTACGTTCAGGAAGCTTGGCCAACCGGCACTGAGTAAAATTATTTTAGCAATCGAGAGTATCGACTGAATTATTACGAGGAAGTAAAGTATCATAACACATTCTACTAAGTAAGACAAGTCATTGCACTTCAGACAATTGGCATTCCATATCGATAAAGCAAGAAAATATGTTTTATTATGTTATATTCATAAGAAAACTTGTGTCGGTAGGAAATTTATTAGTAGTAATAAACTAAAAGTATGCATACGATTTTGGTTATGGTGTCTTTATATGATTTAAATTTTTCTAAGATAAATTATTATATACATTTCTTTTTAAAAGCCTTGTAAGGCTCGGTAGCTCAATTGGGAGAGCATTGGACCGTATTTCCAAAGGTTGCAGGTGCGATTCCCGCCTGAGAATTCACTTCTGAACTGAGTCAATTTTTTCTAGTATTTTTCTATTATAATAAATTATCTTATAAGATCGCACTGAATATGCATAAAATATATAAAAATTATAAAATTAAATTTTTCTATTACATAATTCATTGGTGGACATTATAAACATTGACATTTTAAAGTTATGTAAAACGTAAAATATTTTTGATAATTATTTTTTATGGCTATATAGGTTACAAACATCAAAATTGTTACTGATCTCTGTACCACCATTTTAAACCACCCTATTGAACGCAAATAAAGATATTCTTATACTACAAACAAATAAAAAATGCTCTCATGTATGTAATATAGAAATCAGTTTATATAAAGAATAAAAATGATTCCCAAAATGTAAAGTAGCAAGTAACAATAGTATATATGAAAACACTTGACAGCCATTTGGAAGCTTGAGACAATACGATGAGAAATGGAAAAGCATAATGTTGTTGGGAATTGCATCTGAAAGCAAATATCTGAGATGTCATGTGAACTATCTCCATTTACATCTTGTTTCTGTAGTCCGGTCATAATCACAAACGGTCATGGCCGTCGAGTAGTCTACATGCCATTACAGCAATCGCGAACGTTAACAGGCTTAAATAGCAGAGGGTAATGACACGGCAGATGCTTTGTATCTGTGTAAACTGCTCGTACTATGAATTCAGATTGAGAGATATAACAAACTTAATCTACTTTAATTTCCGTAGCAACTACCACATTCGGAACATCAACATTATTATTATTCGGTTTCGAGATAGCTATCCGTTAGGATTTCAATCTAAGATTATGGTTAGGTTCAAAAAGCAATACTGTTCCCGAGAAATATGAAATTAAAGCGATGAAAGTCTATCACGCAGACGGTACGTGCCAAGCAATTCAACCAGGGATTACTCTGAACTCAACTCAGTATCACTCAATCGCTATAATGACTTCCATCAAAGCCCCGCAATCTCCATTGTACAACTGTAAAAAAATTAAAAGAAAGTGTTCCCAAAATCATTAGAGCATTCAACGCTGACAATAAAGACATTTCGAAGTCCCAATGATTTTGATGAGCATTGTGGATTGTAATGGAAGATTAAACTCACCGTTAACATCAAAGTTAGAGTGACGTGAAATTAAACAACACTTTATTTGATGTGGTTATATTTCTGGTGCTGGCAGGTTTTAAAAATAGTGATTTAAACATTCCTCAATACCGGTATGATCGTCTTAAAATTTCATAATCATAATCAACGTCATAAATAAAAGATTGAAGTCTAAACAAAAGCAACAGACAAATAGAACGTATCAGCAAAAAGAACACTTCAATTCAGTCAGGGATCCATTTCCCTGACATAATTTTAAATATTCAAAATCATAACCTTTAAAATACAAAAACCGCAATTTCGCCGATGTTCAATCAAATACTTTTTCAAAACATATAACTATTGTAACTTCTATCTGATCTAACTTCTAAAACAGAGTTCGCAGCATAAAACAAACGAACGGATTTCCAATTGATTGATTCTGTGGCGTTTCAACGAGAAAGTAACGCACGAATGCTGCCCAAACAGACGTGGCAGAATACACTATTGTGCCACAAAAGTTAGTTTCATACGTACTACACTTGTGTGATTGTAATCCAAAACGGTTTCAGTGGCTCCAGCAATGGACCTTGACTTGTCGCAATTATTGTCACGTTTGAATTCATCGCCGCTATAAGAATTAATTCATAATCTTATTGCTGTGAATTTTAATGCCTTCCTAAGCGTTTATAGAATTCTATATTTCTCTTTAAGAATTTATGGGTTGAAATATTATCATCAAACATAGCAAGCAATTTATCTTTTATTGAAAATTACTTATCATCACCTACAATTGTATTATTATTGGTTATCAACTGGCCTTCTCTATAGGTGATGAATTCACTAGGGAAAATGCGCCATAAACCAACCCGTGAGCGTAATGTACCTAAAATACAAACGATTACAGATGCAGCTTAATAAACCTTCCGAATGACTAAGATTATTTATACATTTTTGGTTAAACTAGTAACGCTACTCGCACTGTACTCTCAAGCTCTTTAATTAACTCTTCAGGCTAAATTATTCAACATTTATTATTTATTTTTATCATCAACGACGACCTCGATGGCGCAGTGATGAACGCGAGGTTAGTTTGGCATATGATTGCGGAAGTTAAAGCAACATTCACAGCGGCCAGTCAAAGGAGGGTGACCAAAAAAATCTTAAGCCGTTGGTCCCGACTGCATATCGTCGTTGCGCATTAAAGAGTCGCTACATCTTTTTTACTTACTTAAAAGGAGACGCAAAAAACTGATTTTCACGAAAATTATCCAGAGTATTCTAATATTCGAAACTCTTTAAATATTTAAATTATTATATAGCTGTTTTTACAGTATGTGTGCATTGAAATGACGATCAACACTGCATAAAAATCCGTAAATAGCTAAATAACACTTAGCGATTTTTGCATGCGCAACGACGATATACAGTTATTAGCACTCGCCAATGTGGTGGATTATGGCATATTCTTCGCTCCAGAGTTTTCAATCAAAGATTTTTTAACGATTTAGTTTTCATCTAAAGAGTATTTAAGTTTTAAGAAACGAGTTCCCCAGCAGTGGAAACCTTATTGGAGTTAATGATGAGGATTCAAACTCGTAAGTGCGAGTTTCCTAGTAAGTTCTAACAATAAAAATTACTTTGTCATTTTTTGTTGGTAACGTTATTGGATATTTTTTTATTTTTAAACACTTTCTACTTCAAAGCGTGATAAATGTGTAAAACATATATATATTTATCAAACATTTAGGCTGGGTTTCCCGTATAATTTTTTCCACGCGAGAGAGCAAAATTGTTCGGCTGGTTGGTTTTCATACTCGTATTCAATTAGTCTTTATATTTCCTCTTTAGCGAATGACCTTTTAGACTCCCTATCTTGCTACGTATCTTCTTTCTCAACCAGACTTACATGTCTGATACGATTTGTGTATAAAACAAGAAAATTACAAGTCCTGAAACCCTCAGTTTATCGATGTTTTCTATTTACTTACTTACCTAGAAAGGTCCGAACTGGGCCGAGGCCATTTCTTTTTAAAAGAAATATGACGTGCTAAGTCGCGTTTAGCATTTAAGAAATATTTTATGGACTACAAAACAAAATATTTAACATAATAATTATAAACTATTTCTCTTTTATCGGTCGTTCGACAATTATAGTAGTATAGAAGTGGCACTGCTAATCAGCTTAAGAAACACTGAAAAATCAATGGGTCTGTCGAGGTCTCGGTGGCTCAATCGGAAGAGTGTTTGCCCAGATAGCAAGAACTTAGGGGTTCTAGCCCCACCTGATTCCTGAGAAAAGTTTATATTTTTCTACTTAAAAAAATACCTTACATATAAAAGTCTACTAGTTGTACGCTTAACCGATTCGTTGCGGATGCCCGTCTGCCATGCCATTATTTTTTTGCGTGTAGCGTTAACCACGGGAGCCGTGTCATTTTTAAATCGATGATAACTCTTTCAAATTAAGTTAAAGGGAAATCTACCCAGAATAAAACTATCTTCATTTTTACGTATATTAAGCTCGTAGCTTTCGTTTCTGGTAATTGTATGTCTCAACGAATCGGTTAAATAATATAAAAAATAAAATACGCCAAAAGTAGCCCCGGAATCGTGTAAGAATATTAAAAAAAAAAACAATTTATTTGATATAAAGTTTTGTATATGCTTAAGTAGTCTTAAGCAAAATACCTTTTATAACGTGAACGCTATTAGACCTGAACAAATAGAAATTCCTTTCCGCCTTCTTTTTTCTCACTGTTTTAATATTTGCATGCTTCTTGAAATCTCTTTCCAAATATGATGTAAGGACTTTATTAATGGTTATTTCATAATTTTATACCGTAATGTCAACCAAATACTTAAGGGAACTGCTAAGTTCTGTCTTATAAGTATTTCAACTTGGAGCAAGTATTGAATAGGATTTTAGCTTCGTAAACTGTAGTTCTGTTTCACAACGTATTCCATAATAATGCTTCTCTTTTCTTGTGAATTTTAACTGTTACCAATGACAAGTAGAGCTTGACGTGTCTGATGTACAACCGAATGTTTTATGTATTTTTTATGATTTTGTTACAATAGTAACTCAAATAAATAACGATTTTTTTTAATAAATAATGCGTTTTAGGGCACTAATACTAAATTTTTTGAAGATGATTTCATAATATTTTTTATTTGTTAAAGTTTAAGATAAAAAAGTTAAATTCGATTTTATTTATGTTCGTTTATTGAGCGAAACTGTATTTTTAATGTAATAAGGAAACATTAAATAATAATTCGTTAATTACGTTTTCATATTGCATAAAAATACAGTTACGCCTAATGTAGAAAAAAGGAATAATAAAAAACATTTATCAACACATTTTTTGTGCTTGATAGATTGAGTTATTCATGTGTAATTGAATTCCCTAATTCATATAATGGTATTTATAATTTTTAAATTAGTACTACCATACCATAATTAAAACTAATAATCTTTCCTAACGACCTTTTTTGTGAAAAGGTTAAGAAACTCTTTGAAATTCCCATCTTGTCTATGGTTCTGCCTTTACTGTTCTAAATGTTAAC
Organism: Calamotropha paludella; assembly: GCA_927399485.1. Lineage (NCBI taxonomy): Eukaryota > Metazoa > Arthropoda > Insecta > Lepidoptera > Crambidae > Calamotropha > Calamotropha paludella. The sequence continues at coordinate 20,501,189 of OV656817.1, read as the reverse complement.
GTATATTTAATAGTTTTGCAGAATTCCCGTACTGAAAATGTTATGTGACCTTCGTTGTCATCCCTTAATTAAGATTGATGTGATCCACATAATAAACAGCTATTTTCAGACGTCACTCCCTATCTTAATGACCTTCTCATATCATGTAAAGGGGTACATTTAATATAGAAGAGAATTACAATTTTATATATTTATTCCGTCTATTAAACACAAGCTATAAAAATACAAAAGCTTAGAATTCACAAAAAAAATGTAATACCTATATATTATTTCATTAATAACATATCGCGTACTTTTATTTAATGACGCTTCTTTTTTTTATTATTGATGCATGTTATTTTCGCTAATTTACGCTTATATTAAGCACTTTATACAATTGTAGAGTCACAAAATCATTTCATTTTAAATACATATGAATCAGTTACTGAGATTAAGTGGGCCGTGAAAAACATTTTCTTCTGATACATTCCATAACATAACCTTAAAAATGTATGTTGAATGAATCACACACTACTCATGCGCTACCAACGTAAAAAAACCTAACCTAACTATCAATGAACGTAAAAGTTTAATAAAATAAGTTAATATTAAATACATCACAGAAAATATCACATGTTTTTTTCGTATAAAGTATCAAAATTCTTTTTTCCAATAGGACAAATCCAACTTGAAAGACTTCCCACTAAGTTACAAACTTACCTGTTATTACTGCCAACAGAACGGCCAAAGCCACCACACCTGTCGCTCCTGCCCGTTGATGGTTCATTTTGTCTCTTTTCTACACGCTACTCGAATTCGTCCACACAAATAAACAAGAAAACAGAAAATTTAAGCTCCCAACTGACTTGAGTCTTTTGTTTCAAAACAATAAACAATTACACTCGCGTTCTTGTAACACCTTTGCTGTATCGTCTGATAAAGATAATTTGTAATCACAATCGCACAGAGTCGTTTTTAGCGTGTCGAATTGGTTTCATCGAAAATTTCGTGCACTGACTTGTTAAAGTGCATCGTGATGGCTAGTTTATTTGGTTCAATTATTCGAAACAAAAGCGTGAAACTTGTTTCGTAGTGTACCGGTGGAGTGAGACGACGAGCGTACGTCCGTCCGCTCCGATCACAAAATGGTACTGTCGCGCGCGACTCGAGCGACGCTCCCTCCACACGGCAAAGTACGGAACTATGGAGCGTTGGCGTCGGTATTCTCGCTAGAACGTTTATATTGCAAGGATCGAGATTAGCCGTTTGCAGTTAACTAGGTTAATACCGTTATTAGTCTACCACGCGTCCTGGAAAATTGATAACTGATTGCCAGGATGACAAAATTTATAATATAAATATGAAATATAGTATAAATATGTAAATATCTGATTAAATAACATTTTTGACGACCGTTTCGTGCAACAATAGCGATACTGCGGACTTCCAAACGCGCGGGGCGGCGCCAGCGGTCCTGGGTTCGAGATGTTTGTGTAATGAACACGAGCTGCACGATTTGTACTTGACTCTTGAGTATTTATGTATATTTCTATTAATACCACATATTTATGTGTCATACATGTATATCAATCCGTTACTCTAGTATCCATAGCGAAAGCCTTACAGTGCTTACTTTGGGCTAGGCTAATCGGTGTGTATGTAAGAATTATTATATAATCATTGATACATTAAGACTTTAACTAACATTATAACCAGAAATTAACACATTAGTTCCATATTGAGAAAGATCTTTTAGATAACATAGTTCTTAAGGGAATCCAAAAGTTTAATTATACAAAATCTGCCCCCTTGAACTCATCGGTTCGGAATATTATGGATGACTAAAAAAGTCCCATCCATATTTCACACAGAATTAAATCAGGCCATTTTATAATACAATTAATATTTTCCACCTACCGTATTCAATTTCTTTATTCCTGTTAATTAACATACTTTAGAGATTATATTAATTACGATCACATTATTATTATTATATATATAGGAGTATAGAAATTTAATTTACATAATGATTCAACTATTAATTAATAATAATGAACAGCTTACAATATCTGTATACACGTATGAATCACAACGTATTTCACTAATTATGTTATCGAATCATTGAACTATTTAATTAGTAAATTACTAAACAATTATTATATGAAAATGTAATTTAGTGAGCATGCCTTTCGCATTTATTGAGAGGACTAGTTTTAATGATTTATTATAGTCATTCTGTATGACTTATAATTCATTATATTTTTTTTTGTTTTTTAAGAATTTATCTAATAGATTTTTATATCTTAAAAAAATCAATTATAAGAATAAACTCAACTTGCCTCAAGTGTCAGGAACGGCTCGAACCCGGATAGCAAGGGATCCGGGTGAGTGCTCTTCCAATCAAAGCTACCGAGACCTTGACAGACCCCCAATTCTTTCTTTAAAGTATCTAAAATTTAAAATTTTAAAGTTTAAAGTATTTAAATTATTTAAAAAATTTAAGTTTAAAGTATTTAAATTATCAAAAAATTAAATTTAAATTATTTAAATCATTTAAATTATTCTTACGAGTATTTAAATTCGAAAAATATATAATATCATCTGTATGTTTAGAAGCTTTCGGTTTATTAATATGATTGCGTTGGGGATACGAATCAATGAAATTATATCTACGTTAGGTGCAATAGGATTATTGCAGCCATAAGTTGAGGATTACTTACCAGAGAAAAGGAATCAAAGAGTAAACGGGCTTTTTAAAGTAGCCTCATAGGTAAGAGAGAAACACATTTATAAGTGTAGTCAGCTGTCGGGAGGTTTTTAAGGCTTCGAGAGGTGTAAATTTTCTACTGAGTGTTTTGCATCATTTCTGTTTACTCTGTGAGTATATAAATCGTGTGACTTAAAAATGAAAATTCAAAAAAGTCAGGAGCCTCCGAAATTTTGGAATTTGTAATGCTCATACACTCAGTAACATCTCGCTACATTTTATTTTATGTCCTTTAATTTCTATAGTTTTTTAATCTTATTAGCGACTTGCCCTATTGCACTTAGCTCGGGTTTAACATTATGTATGCATATAAGATAACATATGTAGTCATCTAGAATAATGTACTTTTTAAATTATGGAAGAATTTTACTAAGATTGGACAATTTTACCAAGAAACACATGGAAATTTCGCTCTCTTTCTCTCTCTGTCTCTTGATAATAGACTATCGGCATGTCCCGACTTCGCGAACGTGAATCATAATGTATATCTCACAGATGGATTTCATAATTAACTTATTAACAAAACAGCCCCGTATATACAACATATTATATTATATATAATAGTCGCATTGTATAAACGGTTTACGTTTATCAATACAGTGGTCAACGATTAGAAGTAATGTAAAACAGCGTGAAAAGAAACGTAAAATTGTTAATTTACTTTTAAATTATGTGGCTCTGCGTCTCGTAAAAACACAATAACGATAAAGAACTGACTTCCCACTCTAATTCTAAATAATTTATGTACTTTAAGAAAAATGTTTTATAACTGTATTGTGAATCAATAAACCTTTATTTCCAATAAGGGCAAATTAATATAACTAGTCTGGCCATAAATAGTGTTACATAAAACTTTTTCTTTTTAATTAAATTAAATTTGGAATACGTTTATTATTTTAAAAACTTTTTTCAGTTTTGCGCCACATATTTTTACGTGTTCATTATCAATTTAGTTAGTGATCGCCTTGCACAAAGTGGGTATGGAGCCGTCGGTCAAATTCCAGACACTTCAAAAGCTTGGTATCTTCAAAAGCTTCGTACTATCAACAGATATAACAACACTTCCTCTGTCGAAGACCATAAAAGATCGGTGAGGCCGTTAATGCTGTTAAAGCTAGAATTCGTCGAAACCCCATTAGGAAGCAAAAAATCTTATCGCCAGAAATGAAAATTCCTTCTGATACTCTGTCGCGTATTATAAAACAAGATCTGAAGCTTATCGTAGATATACAGGACATGCCCTCAGCAATAAACTGTTTAAAAATGTACCGTTGACTTTCCAGCAGGACTCTGTACTTGGTGACAAGGCACGAACTACCCAAGCCTGGCTTGAAACCAACGTTCCGGACTTTATAAGAGCTATATGTATAAAAGCCAAAGGTGGCTATTTCGAACAGAATATTTTTTGAGACTTTAATAAATATGTACATATAAGTTTTAGTAATGTTACATTACTTCATAAAAAAATGCATTTGTAATAGAACTTATGGCCGGACTAAGTACATAACGGAAATATTTAATTAAGTTAAGGAGTAATAAGCTGTTGAATTATATAGAGGTTCATCATGGTTAAAGTTTTTATAGACTATTTTTATTATTAAACGCCAATTTGTCATATATTTGCATGCATCAATGCAAATCATTGTAATTTTGTAACGAAAATTAATTAAGGTAAATAAAGAACGTTTATTTATTTACCTATATATCAATAAAGATTTAAAATATATTAATAATTACAGATTGGATGATATGCAAATAAATAATATTGAGTTTTTTTTTAATATTGTCTTCATAAATTCATTTAATTGATAATATATTGAACATGACTTTAAATTATATTTAATTAATTTGTTTATTAGCCTTGCATATAGGGATATGCTGTTGCGGACTTTTTTATTACATTTTCAAATACTACAACTTCTTTATACAAAACATTTAATTGTCTCTTATCTTTATGGCAGCGTTCATGAAACGTAAATAGCGAAAAAAAAATTTAAAATGTATCTGAAAAATTAACCAGTTTAAAACTGAGAGCGAGAAATTAAAATATAATAAGTATTGTATCTAAAATTAAAATACACGTAGTATTTTATTGTTTTGGAAATAGAAGATAAAATATTTTTTTGATTTGTTTGATTTTTTAAGTACGAAGCATCAAGCGCGATAAATAAGCTCCGGATATATAGATACGAATTTCAACGATTCATAATAGTTTACCCTAAAAGAAGTGAAAAAGGGGTGAAATTTTTGGTTGAATTTTATATTTTTTTTGTGTAGAAGCGTGAAACTAAGTTTTGTGCCTTTTGTCACAACAAAACGAACATGTATTTCGTCGTTTCTATGAATAAAATGTTGTAGAAAATTGTACTATTAGAGAAGCTAATAAAAACTGAAAATTCATATAAAAAATCTACCAGTTTTAAAATGATGTTTGAATTAAAGTATTAAAACTATTGGTTAAAAGGATAGTGTGGGTGAAACAAACAATTAATTATTTTATCAAGTCCATCTGTTTGAAATAAAAAGTACGAAATTCAATACACAATCCCATAACAGATATTTCAACGTTTATTCTAACTGGTGTAGAGCGAAATAGGGATTAAAAGATTTTATGAAAAATTTATCATTTTTTTAAAATAACAGCGAGAGTGCTACCTGATCCTTGTGATAAGTTGATATTATTGTTCATTTTTTATACTGTTAGGAGCATTATACAACATCATTGTCAGTTATAAATTAGGAAAAATTTAAATACATATTTCAACGTATATTTATATGTACCCACGGTTTCACACAAAAAATATGTGCTTTAGATTTCGTGTTTTTCTTTAGAGTTCATTTTTACCTCTTTTGATGGTATCTGTTGCTATCATAACGTAACGAGAAATAGGATAAGCAGATTAATATCAAAGGGAACGACATGGAATAAAAAATATTCACAAAATCCTAAAGAAATTCTATAAATACTGGCAAAGTTACTATGCGTATTTCACATTTATTTTCCATTTCACCTTCTCTACTGAAGTAATTAAATAACAATACACTTATCTTATAATCGATCGCCGGTTCGACACCTGTGAATGGTTGAGACAACATGAATAATTTATATTTACCTCCATATTGCGTTGCCCAACTATATTATGCCAAGAGACAGTCATCCTGCCTGAATTCAAAGTTTATCAGCATAACGAATGACTGCAAAATAGAAAATAGGTATCTTTTTTGTTCACTATATATACCACTTGTGCTTGGCGTGCTTTGTAACTTTATCATCATTATGTATATTTTCTATAGGCCTACCCTAGAAATCTCCACAAAAATGGTTCCTCCGTTTACGGCTCCAACGTCTTCCCGAAAACTGTGCTTTTTGCGAACCATATGTTTTGCTGATCATACATAAGCCTTCTCAAGTATGTATACAAGAGCTTGCTAAAATTTCGTCAAGATCCACCGACTACTTACTTTGTTCCAGATATGACAAAATACGTACCCAAATATTATTATATAATCTAAAATGGTTACCACTATAACCTTATTGGAGCGGAGCGAGCGAAGCTCCCATGGATCAGCTTCAATGGCGCAATGTCTGTTACGCCATAACTTCCAGAGTTCTTAACCGATTTTAATATTTTTTGTGTGGAATCGGATCAACAGATTTAGGTCCAGATGGTGACGGAACCCGGATTTTGTAATTCTCATCGAAATATTTTTTTTGCTTTTTTTAGGTATTACGCTCCGCTCCAATATATGGTGCTAGCGTAGCTTTATGCTTAGCGACTGCATCGCCTAGTACCTATTTGTGACCCGCAAAACACGCGACAACTAAAACGAGACTGAAAAACACTGTCTCTGCGACTACACATAGTGCGCCTCTCCAAAACCGCCACCTTGCCATCCCCGTGGCTATAAATCATGGCAGTTTGCACATAATGCTCGTGTAAAGCCGCCCTAAATGGCCTTTTTGAGCTTATCCTAAGAATTTTTAACAGCTAAGATGACAAGTTATTAAAATAATCTTCACCAAATCCTCCACTTGTTATGTCTTGAGACGTCTTATGTAGCTTCCAAAATAATAAATTTCTATGACCGTAATACGTACACATAAGTTTTTATATCATTGTCGCTTTATTTCGTGCAATATTTCTTTGCCTAAGATTAAAATAATATTTTTTTAAAACACAGGTATATTTTTATTCCAATTAAAGGAAATTACATACTGTGTTCAGGGCCATCTTAAACCTGTTAAAGGCCCTGGGCATATGAGGACAAAGGGGCCCCTTAACATTGGCAGAATACTATTTTGTTAGCATAGACAAAGAAAATTAATAAACAAGGTTCTAGATTTATTTTAATTGATAGTCACATTAAATAAATAGATAATGTTTAATTTAAATGGTGCGAGTCACCGTTGATGATTTTTCTTTAAAACAGTGTTCGTAGGTAATGTATTTACCATTAAAATGCATTTTTATATATATTTAAATTTATCTTATTATATTATAAGTCAAAAGCCTTATTTTGAGCGAGATTAGAGTGTCTTCGTGTACGCAAAAGCGAACAAGCAAGTTGGTATTGTAGTCAATAAATTAGGTATGATTTATTCAAATTAAATAAGTTTTTCAGTAACTAAGATCACCAATGTAAACGGTGACCTGGCAGGAACTTGGGAGCCCCTATCTATTGTGGGGCCCTGAACTCTTGCCCAGAGTGACCAGTGGGAAACAGGGGTCTGACTGTGTTGTAAGGTTACTGTTTACTTAAAAAGGTTCCAGCAAACGATATATCTGCTGTCTCTTGTAGTTTTTAAGTTTCCTTAGTTTGGTTAGAGCAGTAATTGACGACTGATCTTCCGTCATAACTAATAATGACATTTTATTATCTTCTTATAAAGTCTTTTATCTATATATTAAAAATTCCCTGTCACATTGTTTGCCTGCGATGAACTCCGGAACTACTCAACCGATTTTGATGTTTTTTTGTCATTTTGCTGAATTTGTTCAGAGAACATAGGATAGGTTTTATTTTATTTAATAAAAAATATTGCAAATTATTATAAATGAGCCACAGCAACGCGTGGCCGGGCTAACTTGTATCTTATATAATGTAGATCGAAGAATCTACAATCCAGGCCGAAACAGAAGTATTGGCCCCCGGGCTTGATTCGGATGAAGAGCCAACTGTTATAACCAAGCTCGACGGTCTTATTCACCATCCTCAGAGCTAGTGGCTTGTTGAAGTCTTATAGATTGTACTTTTAAGAGTGTGCTCTATAGCTGTATGAGCTCATTCCGCGTTTCTTATTGTAAACTTTATCCTCTGACGACCACTTTGTGAAATGGTAGCGATGCTGCCTTTCACACAGACGGTCCTGGTTTGAGTCCCAGAAGATGCCGCAAGAGGCCGTATTAATGTTGAAACTATTCTGTATTGGCTGGGGTCTGGATGTTTTGATACGGTTGTTGTATCTGTTTTTCATAACAAAGTGATTTCGTTACTCAACTTTTGTTTAGAATAATTTATATTGATATTGTCTTATATTTAGGTATATTTTTATTTATTATTACAAATAAAGAATTCTATTCTGCTCTATTCCCCATTTTTCCACTAGTAGTCAGTACATTCTACGGATTTCCACTCCTACGTGGGTGGTTGTTTTTCCTGTCATCGTTCTTAATAGTGCCCACAGGCAAGAAAAACAAACTTTGTTTCTCAACTGGCTTTAGCTTTTTCTTGTTATAAAGCTTAAATCATTGTTTATTAGCTTTAGTAATTGTAACAAACTTCTGTCTTGAAATATTTATACGTAATTATCTTTCGTGTTGGTTTTAGAGGCAACCTTTAAATTTTCTTGGAATAAACGGACAAAAATCTTCTTTACTAGATTATCTTAATGAATGAACAGTACAAATACAAGTTGGTACACACAGATCCTTTTTAACTTAAGTGTGATAATTACAGCTTACCTTACCAGATATAAGTACTATAAATAATAATAATAATATTTCTTATTTTTTCACCGATTAGTTAAGCCCAAATTAAGCACTGTAAGGCTTGTGTTATGAATACTAAGATAAATACTAATAGACATACATATATGATACATATATTGCTCGTGTAGTAGTGGCTTCCGCATGCAAACCAACTGAACCATGGCAGACAGGAGGTATGTCCCAGTTGTTTTAGTTTTGGCTATGCCCTGCCAATGTTTCGTGTGCTAGGGTATGGGAGACTTCTACATACCCCCACCATCAACCCGCGACGGTTTGAATCCATAGAGAATATCTCCTGGATCAAAAATAGGTACACTTGCTCGTATTCATCACACAAACATTTGTCCTTTCCGGGCCTATAACCTATGCGAAAATTACACACAGCCATAACAAAAGTTAAAGTTAATTTATCTTAACTGCGAGCACGATGACCTGGCATTTTATCGGGACATCTTATATCTGGTCCCTGAAAGTTCGCCTTGGTCTACCTTGACCGACTTGTCCATGCTTTGCCTCATATACTTTGAATTTTTCTTGCATTGACATCAATAAGCCTAGCCCAAAGAAAGGAAAGGACTGTTAGTTTTGTGTTATGAATACTAAAGTAACGAATAGATATACATATATAAATAGCCATGATTCAGGTATAAAAACTCGTATTCGTCACACAAACATCTGCACTTTCCGGGACTTGAATATAGGACAGTCGTTGCGAAAGGAAGGGTCGTTATCGTTGCACCAAATAGTCCTCAAGTCCTAACTTACACCCATCCATAACCATAAGTCACCCAAATTCCTGAGAAATGAATTAATCTTAAGTGCGAACACGATGCGAGTGAAATTGGAGAAAGTCAAGCTTAATGGTACATTAAAATATTACAGCAAATGTACGAATTGCGCGTTAAACAATATGGCAATTGGTTACCACCTTGGTTAAATTACATACAATTTTCTGCTAATCAAAGCTTTCGTTTCCGATATTTTAGTGCCGGTATTATATTTTAATATCCGGCACACATATATTTTTGATATGGAAAAGTACTATGAAAGTTAATTCGTTATAAAGTCTCGTCTTTCACATTTTAGTTTTGTTCCTCGATCTCAAATGAAGATACTACTATATTGATGACTTGATCTTGTAATCTTGTTGGCTTCGAATAGCTTAACGGTCTTGGATTTGAGTTCCTATGAAGGCAGATGTTTGTGCAATAAAAAAAGCATTTGGACCTGAGCCTGATTTATTTATATATTACTTATCTCAATATTATATAACTAGCGGCCCGTCCCGGCTTCGCACGGGTGGACCAAATTCTTTAAATTTTTTCTAGCATTCAATATAGCCTATGACACTCAGCAATAATTTGCCTTTCTATTGGTGAAAGAATTTTTTAAATCGGTTCAGTAGATCCCGAGATTACCCCTTACAATTTAACAAATATACAAACACTCACACTTTACTTCTTTATAATATTAGTATAGATGAACATATAGATACAAAGATAAGTAACATTCATAATATGACATTAAGACGTCATCCTAGTATCGTATTAGTATTGTGATTTTATTGTGAGAGTATCGTATTTCTACAAACTTCTAAAGCAGTATGTATAATGATAAAAAAAAACTATTTTTAAAGTTATACTTCTTTAGGCGCGTTATGAAAAAATGATGAGAGTGAAATTTTAAGATATAACACAAAATTATCATGTTGAAGTTGTGGAACAAAATTATCATGTTGAAGTTGGCCGCAAAAGCGACATGGAATAAACCAGCAGAATGAAGTTGGTCGCTAATTTAATGTAAATTGTATAAATTGTAATTTATCGTGTCTGGGTGGTAAGGGTCAAACAACCAAGAACTTCAACTTCAACTTATTTCAATCATTGTATATGGGTCATATACATATATAAATAAATTAACGGGATTTGAAATGTAATGCATGAAGTATTCGATCATAGCTTCAGAAAAACGACAAAACTATTAGTTCAATCTAATAACAATTAAAAGTGGATAACCAATGCAATAAAAACATCCAGTAACATGAAAAAGCATTGCAAATGCATATCGTTGTATCTAATAACATCTGCTACTTTGTCTGGAAAGAAGTAAAATGCGTAACGGTAAAGATGAGTCAAAAGATGATACGTAATTATGAAAATGTATTATGTTAATCTAATACGTAACTCAGCGATTACATCTTTTCTCATAACTCACGGTAAGTACTTTTGTTTTAAACAAAATACTGATACTTTTACTTCTAGACCCTCAATATGCCTTAAAGGATATAGGTTTATGTTTATTGTATTTTGTAATTGTTTTTCGTTGTATTATTGTACTGATTTTTATGTATGTTGTGTACAACTTTATGTAGCTAAAGCATTCAGTTCAAATGTATTCGAAAAAATCTTATTTTTTCTGTTTCCGGTAAACCAAAATAAAATAAACAAACGGTCAAGAATAGTATCCCGGGGAAACTAGTTCCAAAATCGGTGATGTCTCTATTGGATTTTAAATTTATATGAGTCAGACCAGTAGTTGCGAAATTGCATAAATTTTGTTTTCGTGGTATTAGCGAAAAGATTTAGTATTTTAAGCCAATCCACTATAATTTTTAATTAAATAAATAAATATTTCTTACACTCACATCAATTAGCCTAGCCCAAAGTAAGCTCTGTAAGGCTTGCGTTATAGATACTAGGGTAACGGATATACATACATATGTGATACATGGATATGTAATATTAATAGAAATATATATAAACACCCATGACACAGGTACAAATCCTTATTAATTTCGTAATTCACTCTCATTGTCACAATATATTATTTGGCTAATTATTTTATATAATAGACGATAAGTTATTGGTCGCCTTACTGGGTTATGTAGGGGTTTTTATTTTCTGGACTATGCCTTGCGAATGGTTCTTAACCGCAATTATAGGCCGAACGCATTAAACACTGCGCCTACAAACATCTCAATGAAGTACTTGTGGGAAATTAATAATAATTCTTTTGTCGACATCCATGTTAGTGTGCCTGGCTTACCAACCTCACTCGGAGGTAACAGTTTCGATCCCGATTTTTTTTATATTTGCCCTGGTCTAAGTGTTGTGATACTGTCGTTGCTTCTGAATTCCATAACAAAAATAGATTTAGCTACTTAACTTGTGTTCAGAAGAATGTAAGTGATGTAGTATAATATTATATAATATAGCAACAGCCACGGTCGTCATTCATGCGTCAAAAAAGTTCAGTGATTTTTGTGAGTTAATTACCCATTGTAAAAAGGGCCACTATTGAACTGTCACCTGTGAGTACGCACTACTGTGCGTTTACCAAAATGTAGTTTTCAATGGACTCTGATGAAACTTCGCTGTTGCAATAAAGTTTTAATAACTAGTGCGGTCGGTAGTTGTCACAGTATGCGGATAACGTAACTCGGAATGAACGAGTTCATCAATAATCGCATAAGTTACAATTTTATTAATTTTAAACGAGAGTTGTTAGTAACAGTTATGAAATAAGCCTGCTGTTACATACCATCGCTAACCACTTGAAATTATGATACAATTTTTGTGTTTAGAAATGTTTTTTTATTGTTTTGAATGGGTTCGTTCTTGATACCAGTCAAGCCCGGAGGCTAGGACAGGATCCACAATGGAACGAGCTAGCTCAGAAGGTGCCTATTCACCCTGCCTTTAAAAACGGATGGGTTCTAAGTACTGGCAAATACAGACGCAGGGAGGGAGGAAATTGAAAAGCGCTTAGTGCGACAGGTAGGAATAGCAACCAAGAAAGGGTGGTAGCCCGCAGTGCGTCTGGATGACCGATGGAAAAAAGGAGATGGCGTTATGAGCATATGTAGCTTCTGAGCACACTCTCCAAAATACAGTGTATAGAAGACCGACAGACAAGCGACGGCGGCGGTTAGCTAAGGTGTGAAGCTTGCTCTTCACTAATTTGCTGTCACCAATGAGCCTCTCTTCAAGCACCGATCTCATCACCAATGAGCGCAGAATCGTGTTGAGTGCAGCAAGTTGATATTTTGCTGAGCCGGCCCAGAGGTGGCTGCAATATTCCATACAAGATCGGACTTGAGCTTTATAGAGAGTTAAAAGCTATCCCGGCGTGAAATATCGCTTGACCTTATTTATACGACCATTTGGTGCAACCGTAAAGATCCTGCCTTTCGCACCGACGGTCCTGGGTTCGAATCCCGGAAGGGGCGAATGTTTGTATGATGAATACGAGCATTTGTACCTGAGTCATGGGTGTTTATATATATTTATATGAATATTACATATCTATGTATCATATATGTATGTCTATCCGTTACCCTAGTATCCATTACACAAGCCTTATAGTGCTTACTATGGGCTAGGCTAATTGGTCTGTATGTAAGAAATATTTATTTATTTATTAATTTCATTATTATTATTATCATTGGGAAAATAATACCACGTAAATTTTTATCAGAGGATTAAAGGTGAATTTCATAATAGGACGGTTCATTTCATATCGATTATTTGACTTACCTAATAGAGCACAAGGCAATACATAGGGAGTGTTTTATTATTATTTGTCCAGTCAAAACAAGGGCTTTGGGCCCCTTTCAATTAAAAGCATTTGAATAACCAGTGGCTTTTTGCTCTGTTATTGACGAAATGAAATTGAAACACCGTCCGTCGTGACAATACAAGGAATTAAATGAATTCCAATTTTGATAGGGAATGGCGTAATCGAATATTTGTGCTTAGTCCTATGGGATTTACACGTGTATCTTGGCGGAAGATGGGAAACATTTCGTTAATAAAAAGACTCTTTATCACTCTTAGAGAACCGCCGGTAGAAATACATTTTTTTAAGAGATTAATATCTCAATACGAAACACAATTAGTGAATTGTGTTGTAAGCGTAATACGAGAAACTGGGTCAAAACCATGCTTAAAACAGAAATACGGAATTAAATTAAGGAACAAAGCCGCGTTAATCGGGATAGTCGGGACCTATATATATATATATATATATATATATATATATATATATATATATAATGTGAGTATAGATATATATTATCTATCTATATACATAAAAAATCCCTGTCACAGTGTTTGATCGCAATGAACTTCAAATATATATTTATATAAAGTCTACCCTAATATTATAAAGAGGAAAGATTTGTATGTTTGTATATTTACAATGAATAAACTCAAAAACTACTAAGTCGATTTCACAAATTCTTTCGACATTGGAAAGCTACATTCACGCTGGGTAACATAGGTTATATTTAATGCTAGAAAAAATTTAAAAATATTTGTCTACCCGTGCAAAGCCGGGATGGGCCGCTACGTTTAATACTCACGTTATTAACACTGAATTTGGTAATAAAACATATTAATTGCCAATTGAAAGATTAATCCAGAACTGTAACCCGTCGGTGCAAAAGGCAGAGTCACTACCGTTGCACCAAATCGTCTAAATGTCTAAATGTCATTTTGAAAGAAAATTTAAGCACAGTGAAATAAAATCCTGCACAGCGTTACACATGCCCCTACATAAAATTTTATGGAACAGTACTCAAGAGTTGTGGTTTGCAGAACAGTACCAGATGTTGTAGTATTCATCGATAAATAATTATATTTGAATGACAGCACTAACTGAACAATATTGTGTCTCATAAGATTTTATTTCTTTAATCTGTAAATTATAATATGGAATGTTAATTGATATTCATTATATATCTTTGTACGAAACTAAACTAAAACATAATTTAACCTAAAACTAATATATATATAATATAACAACTAAAATATATTATAAAAAGGAGTCCCTTTAGGCAAGGTTCCGAAGATACTGGCAGCGTTCCCCCTTTGAATAGCTAGGCTAATTCTTTGTCCAAGGTAGCTGCCAGTTCTTCGGAACCTCGCCTAAAAAGTGTGCCTTTAAAAAGTCTTATAGCGCTAGGACCCCACGGGCCAAGGGTCTCGACACCGAATGGGACAAAATCATATTTAGCCTGTTCAGCCGCTTCACCAGCCGCACCAGCTCTGTTGTTCCATTTAGATGAGAAGGGCCCAGCGTGTCTGAACAAGTTGCATCCCATACCAGCACCAGTCCCATCTTCCATGGAATCAAACTCATACCGTCCGGTCTCTTGCCATCGTCTCTTGCAATACCAATCGGCTCAAGTAGACTAGGCACGTTGACGGTGGCAAGGGACCGGCGTATGATATCGTTAAGTGCGGCATGTCTCGAGAAGCGGCCTGCACTTTTTTGCCATGACAGTCCGTGATGTCCTAGCTTGTCGACATCACTGCTACAGGGACATTACATATCGATAGGTGGCACTAGGATTATTCCAGCTTAACTCCATAGACTGATGACTGATTTATGATTTATATAAACTTCTCTCATACATAATTTTTATAGCAATCTTTTTTAATATTTATATAAGCGAGTCCTTTCAAGTGTTTACTTGTATAAAATTGTATATGTATATACAATTACCTCTTCAGAAATTATTACAAATAAAATCAACTTTTCTCAGGTATCAGGCAAGACTGACAGACCTGGCAAATTTTTCCAAGTATTTGAACTGTCGCCAGACAAAATTTATTTTGCCGAGTCCCAGGGGGGACCGATCTCTATCCCCGAGTTTCTTTCGCCAGTTCTTCTCGGAAGGGCCTCTCAACTGCCGAACTGGTGGTAGAATCAGTAGTGTGCACTATAATCGTAGAGAAAATTTAATAAACTTTAACAGTTAGGAACGTGCCCGATTAAAATATTGTAAAGGTAGTAGAAAATATATTACGACCATTGCCTTAGTTATCCTGTGATCACGGCTCCCGTAAAGTTAAAACGATAGGATAAAATATAAATTATGCGCAAAAACTGTAAATAACTTGTTTTATTTTATTTATAACAAGTATACTGACCTGTCGAGTGCCATAACTTCAAAATTTCTTGCCAAATACAACTAAAGTCAGCAAGTTTTTTTTGTAATTATAATAATGGTAATCAAACTAGTAATATAAAGTTATAATACCATCCTTAGCGAAATATTCGCCCCGAACATATATATTAGATAATTGGAGCTCCTGAAATATTCTACGTGAAGTCCTGTAAATTCCGTGCGAGACTTTTGCGACCTCATTAATAATATACTCCTATTACAGCTAGGGAATGCGTGCAAATATAAATTGAAAGGTTGGGAATATTATGGAAAATGTTTATACTACGAAATTTTTCTATTTTTATATGTGAAATATTTACTTCGGGTTACACGTTAAACGGACTTCTGTGCACTAATGATAGTCGACGCAGCGTCTATCATTAGCGCATAGAAGTACGTACGGAAAAGTATACTATGAGCCAATCTAGTCAAGATGTTTAAATCGAAGATAGTTTCAATTATGACGACCGATTTGGGGAAAAGGAAATGTTTGTGTGATAAGCATATTTAGCTGTGTCATAGGTATTTTTATATTATTCTATGAATATTAATTGTTTTTTTTTGTTTAAGTTTGTCCCTCCCCAAATAATCATAACATTATAATATTTACTCTATGGAAGAAAACGTAGACACTCGTCTTAGATTGATGTTCATGTCTAAAACGTTTTTATAGCAAAATTGATTTCTACATTTGCTGAATAAAATTAAAATACGTGTCCCAATCAGATGGCTACGCAGTAAAATCAGCACATTTAGTGTACTTCCAAAAACAGTTCTTGGTTCAAGTTCTCAGATTTCAAGACTCAGCAAGCTGGTAAATGAATATATTGCCGACGTCGATTACTTCGATTCACCGAACAGGCCTCATTCAGATATTATGAAATCAATGAAGATTGTTAGTAATTTTTAACCCAGTTACGTAGTTTAAGTAATTTAAAGACCATATTGTTTTATCACATGTATTTACTTTCAAGTTTTGGCATTTAGCACTTTTTTAAATATATAATTTATGGTTAATATACTAGTGTAAACAAATATACGTAAATCAATATATAAATACGAAAAAAACAAGCCTTTTAGTTTATATTTTTGGGCTAGGATAATAAGTGTGAGTGTAGGAAATAATATATAATATTTATTATAAATCTATACTTCAACAATCCATGGTCACTAAGAGTTAAAAAAAATTCAGTTAACAATTTGATTAGTAAAATTATTATCCTGTTATATTTCTAGGTGACAAAGTTTAATACTTCGAAAAATAACCACAGGAATAGCGCTAACCTCGACTCCTAAGTTTGTAATATTTAGCTTTCAAGATGAGTCCAGGTGAAATAACATTTTAAGGAGCATAACACGTTCAGTTTGCTTATCCCTCTAAGAACTTTATATTAAATACACTCTCTCTTTATATTATTCTCCAAAATTAACAAATTTGATCTACTAAAATAAGAATAAAACTATTTTTGCGAAGAAATGTGTAGGCGCAATTTTTCGGAGTTTTCCTTTTTTCTTGCTGAAGTAGAGAATTCATTCTAAAATATATGCGCCTAATTACCATTCATATTCAATTTCGAAGCACAAAAAATGAAATTTATTCTTTAATCCATATAATTTCCATTAACATCACGTACGTTAGTCAGAAATTATGATGTGGAATCATGTTGACACACAATTTGACGTGTAAATCCTTCCACCGTCGCCGTTTGCGTGAATATTTTATTATTATAAGAAGGCTTAGGAAGTGACATTGTCGTTATGCTAAAACCCATAGATAATACTGACATCATTCATTAAAAAAACCACTTAAATGCCATAGACCGATGACGGGCAGTAGCCTTGCGTCCTGCGTTATTCGTAAATGTGGACGAAGTAAAAAATGGGTTGGTGAAAATTGGCCAAGTAGCAGGGTCAAGAATTTACAAGACACACCATAATGTGTCCGAATCTTTCAAAAAGCTCTTGATCTCACGGCAGATCAGTAAAAAAAACTCCAGTCTTCAGTTGGCATGGCAGCTATGGTGCGTTAAAGAACCGAATCTCTATTTCAATGCGATATGATTTTCGTATCTTTAATACACGTCATGTTAAGGGTACGATTGTTCGGAACCAAGGTAACAATGTATTTTCTAAAGATGCATCTAAAGGACAAAGTCAGCTAACAAAGCTGAAGACCTTCAGTGGCAGCACGCTCAGTTCAGTGCCTAAGATTTTGAGCGAGATTGATTGCCTATACAAACAATCGTACAAATTTAAACTAATAAATCACCAAGTGACGAAGGAATAGCAAGAGGCCTTCTGAGAGGCTCCAGAGGCAACTATCGGACTCGTAATGAGGACATCCGCAAGAAAATCAATGTTACTGTCTTTATATTTCTTTGAATCGCTAAGTAAAGTAGGCAATGGGCAGGCCATTCCTCTCGTAGAGCTGAGTTAGGGAAAAAAGTTTCTCGAGTGGCGACCATGAACTGGACAGCGTAGACGCCACTAGGTGGACTGATGACCTCGAGTTGCAGCGGCTGCTTGTGGTGCTCTAAAAAGCAAGCCCAGTCCAGCAATGGATTCGTAACGGATGATTACAAATCCCTAGTATAAATCAAAATGCCTTGTGTTCTGTCGGCTAAAAAACATTTAAGTATATTAATATAATAAAATCCTACGACTATAAACGGTTATCTTTTTCATTTTGATTGAAGAGAAAAAAAAATATCTTCAATTTCTAGCTTTGAAAATGATTGCATTTTTTTATTTATACCGCGTCAAAGTCAACACCAAGAGCTTTTACTCGCTGCGAATGATGTCTACGTTACAATCCGCTAGCGTCGCGTTATAAATACTTTTTTGTTAAAATCGTCCTGGGTGTGTAAATAGTCTTTGTGAAACCACGAAATAAAAGTAGCGGTAGTACAACATCACATCGACCCATCACAAACTCAAATTTTCCCAATTGAAATAGAACTGTATGTTTCAGACGATAATCTGAAAATTAAAATGAGCAAATTTTCAGTTTTGTTTAAATTGACGTGCTGTTGACAGTACATGAAACTGGAAAAATTAAATATTTCAGGTATTTTTAATAAAAGATATGTCGTCTTTCCTCATGAACGGATTACGCAAACGCAATCCTTTGCTTTGAGAGTTATTGAATTCCAGGGACAACAAATTTAGACTTCCCACTTTACAAAAAATATATTTTGCTTCACGTGTCGGTTTTATTTTAGATAACTTTCTTCTAATTTGATTTTAATGCTGGTATTTTTTTTTTGTTTTATTAGCGATAGAGAGGCACGATCAGCCTAAGCGTTCGGCTTGTGACGCATCTATCTCTCTTCCACTCCATCGGCCGATGCGTCCAAGTAGAAGAGAGACAGCAGCTGCAGCACACAATCTACACGTGAACTGTTTTTTCAACTGTTTATAAAGTAAAGTGAAAAGTTAATGCGGTTTCCATTATTTATTACAACAACGATTGCGGCAAAAATGTAATTAATTCTTGCATTTTAAGAATTCCATTAGCGATATTATCTCATATATTTTTGTTCTTTAATTATTAAAAAAAAGTAGCATTGGTCGGCGAGTGCAGTAATAATAGGTTACAATTTTGAATAAAAAATATTATAACTTATATAATACTAATAACTTATAGATAATCATGATTATATAAACGATCGTATAAGAAGTCAACTGTGGAAGATCTTAAATATCACACATATATATAAGTTGTATATAAATTGTCAATAACACATTGTTACTTGTAATTAATCTGTATAATATAAGTAAAAAGATTGATTTAAAAAGTGCAAATAAATGTTATTTTATCGAAAAAACTGTACTTTTCAACTAACTCTTTCTTTGTATTATACAAAATTATGACAATTAAGTGATAATAATTCAATTCAATTCATAAAAGTATGCAATTTTTCATCAATATTTTCTAATAACGTTATTACGTAAAATTATGGTCCATAAACCGATTTTACAGACAACCAATTTTGAATAGTTAGGGAAAACCAAGTTTAGCTTATGAAATGTCACAAATGTGCTCGTTATTCACGTCAGTTAATTAGTCTACTGTATAGATATTACATTTAAAATGGTACCATATCAATTGCTGTATGTATGTGTAATGTGGATAATTCTTTAGAAAATCATGATTTTCAGTTACCAGAAAAAAACAATTTTGATGAAAACTAAATATTTTCCTTATGACATTGATATTCAAGCTATAGCTTCCATTTTATATCCCAAGATAATGAACTGAGGTCCTTTATTATTCTATTTCTGATTGAATTAAGGCTTTTAACATGCTTTATAAGATATTTGAACTTTAAATAGGGTATTTCCATATCGAATACAACGTCACGTGATTGATTTTTCTTGCATAACGATATATCATTAAGATGTAAATCACTTCTTCCTCCGATGATTCATCTATTTAGATCATCCGTCGTCGTTTCAGCCAAATGTCGCCTAGTGCTGGATATAAGCTTCCCCCAAGAATCTCCCCAACGACCGGTCCTGGGCTGCCCGCATGCCCGACCTTCACCAGATCGTCGGTTCACCGAGTGAGTGGCCTACCTACACTGCATTTTCCGGTCCATGGTCACCACTTGAGCACTTTTCTGCCCCTACGGCCATCAGTTCTACGAGCTATCTACCCCGCCCACTGCCACTTAAGTTTGGCAATTACTTTGGTTCTCATACGGATCTCCTCATTTCTGATTCGATCACATAAGGAAACTTCGAGCATAGCATGCTCTATCACCCTTTGGGTAACCGTTAGTCTTCTTATGAAACCCATAGTAAGGGACCACGTATTATCATTATTTAAAACGAAACTGTTAAAAAAGGCTATAATTAAAACCAGCTCAACTAATTCAAACTAATAAAGACGTATATCTTATCTAAAAGTGTAGGTATCCTTGGAATTGAGTGCAGATAACATTTTACTGCAATCTGAGGGAGTTAATGGGCTTCTGTTCCATTATGTCGCCATTCCCAACTACTATAATAGAGTTGCATCGAATAACTGGGGAGACGGAGTAATAGCGACAACTAACAATATTGTTAAGAGGAAAAAACAATAGAAGATAAAAAATCTCACTCGATTTTAATCTGCAGAATGTTAAGTTGAATTTTATTAGGAAGGTGACAGTTTTAAGTAGATTAATGTGCTGTTAACTGTACTTAAATTAAAACCTTGTCCATTGAACACTTTACGTTTTCTGTTTTATATTTCTTATTTTATTTTTTTATGGCTTGCACAATTTGTGCATTTAGCCAGTGTCAAGTACCAAAGTATAATCTTTCTTCTATGTTCTTGCGTAATTTCTTAGGTTTCGGTAAAGAAGTGGTGTTTTACTGAAACCTCCTCGTGGCCTTCCTGAGAGAGCGCGAAAAGACACCTTCCAACCTGTTTTGTTTCACTTGCCAACACTCATGCATATTCCGAAACACTCAGTGGTTAATAATCCACTCATATCAACCAAAAAACAAAGTTTAACAAGAAAACCAAAACCATAAAAGTGACGCTCCGCGCTCCCGCCAAAAAGTCATTTATATTTCTTATATAAACAGCAATTAGGTTAACTACATTTTTTGTATTATTCAAAATATTAAAGTCATAAATTAAATGGCTGTTTCATCTTGTAAAACTGTAAAAATGTTTCTTTAGAATGCATGGATACTCCTCTCATTGAAACAACGTTAGCCCACGGCTTGAAAAAGTAGAAAGTACTGGAAAATTTCGACGGGTGCTCACAAGTTTCGGTAAATCAATTGGGAGAGCAGTGGACCGGACATCCGTTGCGAGTTAAAGTACGACCTGAGAATAATTTGTAAACCAGGTCGATTTTTTTAAATATTTTCTATTAAAATTTATAAAATAATTCCTGTCAGTAGTCCGAAATTTATTTATCAAATTATCCGGCTCGAAGGACCATAAAATGTAGGGGTCCTACACTAAGATGATATAATTGATAATAACTGATAGTATGATATGATTAATTATAATAATTTGGTTGATAGAAGGAAAGGTTAAAAATTATAACAACCTACTCCAACGAATGCGTAATTAGCACTGGTTTATTGCACAAATTGCACTTCTTATAATACTTACTAGCTTTCCGCCCGCGGCTTCGCCCGCGTGGAATTCGGTTATATTGCGGTATAAAGCACAACTATAAGAAAACTTCTCATTCCCACGGAAAAATCTAAGAAGCGCGATGTAACGCTGGGTACAATTAGTTGTTAAACCAAAACTGAATGGTACACTATATTATATGTTTTCCCTTGTGGAGCAAAAACATGCAGATTTTGGGCACTGGAAACCCGGGAACAC
The DNA here is from genome assembly GCA_927399485.1 of Calamotropha paludella. NCBI lineage: Eukaryota > Metazoa > Arthropoda > Insecta > Lepidoptera > Crambidae > Calamotropha > Calamotropha paludella. Next base: position 20,479,161 of record OV656817.1, on the reverse strand, counting down.
GCTACATAGAGCTGACCATGCGAAAAACAATGTTTTTCCAAGTGTACTCCAGCAACCCTTAGAGTTTGGTCTTGTGCTTTATTAATGGTCATTGCAAATGAAACCCTTATAGGAAATTGTAGTCTTTTAAGTTGAAATGGGAGGTCTGTTGGAATAATCGGAATCCGAGGAATGAGTCATTTAGTGAATCATTTAGCTTCAAAATTTACATGTTCATATTCGTATATAAGTAGATGTAAAAAAAAAACAGTTTAGACGATAAAACAAATTGTACGTCATCCCTCGGGAATACCTCATTTTCGGGAATTCATTATCGTATCATTTAGCTTCTAAATTTACATGTTTATATTCGTTTGCAATATTTTCCCTTGTTTTAAACGACACACAGCGCCATCTACAATCCATCCATCTAGCAAACAATATTTTTGTTTTTCCTCGGGTATATCAATTTTTCCAGGATAAAAAGTACCCTATTATTTAATCCGGACTTTTATCTTTACGTCTGCAAAATTTCAAAGCAATCGGTTCAGTAGTTACGGCGTGAAAGCGGAACAAACAAACAAACAAACAAACTCACTTTCCGATTTATAATATTAGTAAGGATAACATGCTTACTTAAACCTTAAAACTAGTACGATGACTCGTATATCGGATACTTCAAAAGACTGCATATTAAAATCTAACGATTCGTGTATCAACTCTGCGGATCCGACGATCCTCGGTCTCCATGACAGCTCTTGGAGGGTCGGATTTTTGCGCCCCAAGCTTGTCCCTACGGATTAGCTACGACCCACTGAACATATCTGGGACGGCCGATATCGTTAAGGTGGGCGAAACCTGTTAGCAATCTCTAAATAAAGCAATACGTTGCGCTGATCATGCATGAAATTCGCTCAGGATGACGTTCAGGTAACGTTTTCGTTTTTATATAACTGTTTAACATATTTCAAACGAGTTTGGTGTAATGATATCGAAAGATTATTGCTAAGGGATATGCTGCTTTAAGTATTTGGATGACTAAACACGATTTAAGTTCCTGGTTTACGAGAGACTAAATTTGAAGACTAAATCACTGCTTGTTTGTAAATGTTAAGCTTAAACCTATTTTTTGTTTTTAATAGCTACCCACGATACAGTTCTTAAAGAAAAATTCAGTAGAAGTCGGCTGCTACTTCAAAACAATGTGTAGACAGTATTTTTAATCAAACACGAAGTCAAAAAGATGGATTTACATTAAATAGATTAACTAGAAAATTACAAATTTAACTAAATAAATAATTTTTATAAAGTGACATCATTTAAAAAAAATACTAGTATTTATCTTTATTTATCACTTAATCCAGCTACGTCATTGTAATATGCATTGTACCTGACATATGTAACCATATTTTAAAGACCTCTGTATATTACAATAAATGTATGTAAAAGTATATTACAATAAAAAACTGGTTGGTTGCCTGTAAAGTCGGTATACGGGCGAAAGTTTTACGTGACAACGACTTTGAGTGGTAAAATAATTTTAATGTGAATATTCATTCGTATAGTAGGAAGAAGGATGAAATAATAGTAACAATTTAAAACATTTATTTATACAAAGAATTATATTTAAAACATTAATTTATAGGCACGCGTCCCTTCCACTTTTTATGTCTGTCTCTCTCGCTCTTAGGCGGGCTAACCATGCCCGAGTGGAAGGGACGCGTGCCTCTCACTCGCTCTCATTGTAAGCGCATAACGTGAGCGGAGCGTAACGCAGTTTCTTGAAGTGTCACCCGGCAAACCAATTTATAAGACGTTGTCACGTCAAAATAACACATAGTGTTAGAATACTTAAAAAAAATATAGAAGACCATGACTCGTAAACAAATGCTTCAGCTCATCACACAAATATATGCCCCTACTACGATTTGAACCTGGAACCTTTTCGCAGCAGGCAGGATCGCAATTTTGCACCAAACGGCTGCCATTCATATTATATTAGCGGCTCGCCCCATTTTCACCATGACCAAACATGATATTGAATATATAGCCTTTTACTATCTGTTTGTTTCAAATGGTGAAATAATTTATGAATAGTCTTACTGGTTTCAGACATTTCCCTAAACTTTCAAAATCCACCACTCTCTTTGTAATATTAATGTATATTTATTGTACCAATTACTTTAACAAAACGCCCAACTTATCACCGAACAAATCAATGCACAATCTAAATGAATCGCCCCTCCTCTAGCTCGATGACTTTATTATAAAATACGACTTGCAAACTTAATTGAGCACGAATTCCCGAAATACCGCACGGCCCATAAGCGAATACGCATGCCTCCAAAAAGTACAACCGCATTACCAAGACTGCATTAGAGAGTACGTTATGACTTGGAAAATGCGACACTTCTTAGGGCACTGAAAGCTGCGAAGTGATGTACTGAACAAGATATCGATATTAATAATCACAATATTTACTAATTAGCCTAGCCCAAAGTAAGCATTATAAGGCTTGCTTTATAGATACTAGGGTAACGGATAGACATACATATATGATACATATATATAAATGCCCATGACTCAGGTACAAATAGGCCCAGGTACTCGAGTACAGGACCATCGGTGCGAAAGGAAGAATCCAACCAAATAATAGTAACAGTAATAAAATTAAAATCAGCAAATACTTTTTCTCCAAAGGGAGGGCCTCCTAATTTCCAAACTGGTTGTAGACTCGGTAGTTAAAATAATCATATATATGACAAAGTAACGAATATTACTGCAAAATAAAATAAAAACAAATTCACTTGTATAAATTTGGTAGTTAGGAACGGGTCTGCTTAACAATTTTAAAATAATGCAAGTAACAGTTATGCTACGATCATCTTACACATCATGTGAACTTTACAAGACTAAAGGAGTCGAAACATCAGTACTAAACATTAAAACAAGCGTCATTTGTTTATGTGCTATAGGCACTTTTAGTGAGAGTGTTCATTTTTGGATGAATTCCTCCAAATCTCGTCCAATTTTTTTTTGTATCGATAAATACCAAAACATCGATAATATTTGCATAGGGCATTTCTAAGATTGTCTTCCTCTCACCGCTTCCCTTTGGTAGGGAATAGTATTTATGACGTATCCTTGATGTATTGCTCAACCACCCCCGCGCTCAGTCGTTTTGTTATTCTTTGTCTCGGGGGCGTCGAACTCAATTGTATGAGTCAGCACTTTAAGGCATCTCGTCCAATGCTCTGCGGTTACAACCTCTTTTTGAAGCATTTTAATAAGTCAATTCCCGTCATGTTGGAGAAAGTTACTGACGCATCTTTGTCAATGTCAAGCTGTGGTTTGTTTGTTATCAAATTAAGCTTAGTACTTTTCTATTATTAATCATGCTTTCTCATGATTTGTGTTTCAGTTTGTGGAAAAGCAAGTACAAGTTGATGAGTCTTTAAAACAATAATAATAATATTTCTTACAATACATTCATACCCTTAAGCCTAGCATAAATTAAGAACTATAAAGCTTGTGTTATTTTTATTTTAATTAATAAAAGAAACAAACAACATGTTATAACACTTTTGAAACCTTAGAACTAAAATAGTACATTAGCCTAATTAGTTTCCGAAGCTAGAACAAAAGTATGTGCGAAAATTCATTTAATTTTTTTAATTTAATAAAAAAGCAATTACGAGAATTGATGTAACGGTAGGGCTACTAATACTTAAAATTTAAATAAGTTAGATACTAGTTAAAAAAATTATAAGACAAGTAAGTACCTTTTAGGATCCGGTACCGGGTTCCTTTAAATACCTGCGAAATCGTGAATTTTTTTCGTGATGGCGCTGTAAGTACTATGAGTATTTGCTCTATATTATGGATACTAAGGTAACAGATAGGCATATATATATGATACATAGATATGTAATATTTATAGTTATGGATACTAAGGTAACGGAAAGGCATATATATATGCTACATAGATGTGTAATATTTATAAAAATGAATATAAGTACCCATGACTGAGGTACAAATGCTCGTATTCATCACACAACAGGATTCGAACCTAGGACCATCGGTGCAAAAGGCAAGACCGCTACTCGTTGCATACAACGTTAAGAAATTATTTTTAAAAAACTGGTTGGTTGCCTGTAAAGTCGGTATACGGGCGAAAGTTTTACGTGACAACGACTTTGAGTGGTAAAATAATTTTAATGTGAATATTCATTCGTATAGTAGGAAGAAGGATGAAATAATAGTAACAATTTAAAACATTTATTTATACAAAGAATTATATTTAAAACATTAATTTATAGGCACGCGTCCCTTCCACTTTTTTTATGTCTGTCTCTCTCGCTCTTAGGCGGGCTAACCATGCCCGAGTGGAAGGGACGCGTGCCTCTCACTCGCTCTCATTGTAAGCGCATAACGTGAGCGGAACGTAACGCAGTTTCTTGAAGTGTCACCCGGCAAACCAATTTATAAGACGTTGTCACGTCAAAATTTAATACTCTAAATCGTCTTGTTTGTGGGGGAAGCCGCTAGAAAGAGAAGGCTTCTGGTCATCATTTATATTTCATATGAGAAATATATTACGACCACTGGGCACCAAGCATTAAGTTCCAAACTGTGCGTTTGTTATTTAGTATCCATAGTAAACTATATTTTGTGACAAACATGTATAAACAAGTAAATATACAGCCATGATTCGGAAACAAATGTTTATGTGCAGCACACAAACATGGGTTTTGATGTGCCCGATTAAAATATTGTGAAGGCAGTAGCAAATATATGTCGACCATTTCCTTAGTCATCCTGTGATCACGGCTCCTATAAGGGTGTGGAAACGTAATATATTTTTAAAATATAAAATAAAAAGAAAACACTGTCTACATATTGTTTTAAAGTAGCAGCCGAGTTCTACTGTCTGAGTTTTTCTTTAAGAACTCTATTGGGTAACAATTAAAAACAAACATAGGTTTTGATAATGCACTTCAATCGGTGTCAAACAATCGGATTATATATCAAGGTTTATAGAATGTAAATAAATCCAACTAATTATATTAGTTATAAGAGTGGCAAAAATGCATTATATCTTATCGAAGATAAGAATCTAAAAAGAAACTATAATTAAACAGTTTTAGTTTAGTTTATTAGGACAAGTTAAAAGAGTTCTTACGCTTCCGCGCAAATTACATTTGAATGAAAGTAAGATGGAGGTCGATCCCCCTGACTAGTTCTCGGAAGGGCCTCCCAATTTCCGAACTGGTAGTAGACTCAGAAGTATACAATGTAATGGTAGTGAGAATTTAATAACTAAATAAAGACAATTTGATTTGTATAAAAATTGTAACAGTTAGGAATGTGGCCGATATATTGTGAAAGTAGTAGAAAATATATGACAACTTTTGCTTTTGTCATCCTGTGATCACGGCTCCTGTAAAGGAGTCGAAACGTAATATATAAAAATATAAAAAGAAATGAAAAATAGCATTAAATATAAAGTAAATTATGCGCAAAATCCGTAAAAAGTTAATTTATTCAAAAGTTAAAAGATAATCTTATTAAAATCATTCACAATTGGTAGATTACACATTTAAGTAATTAAAAAGCATTTTTTCATATTATTTTGTATTTTTCAATGTAATGATTGTTTGTGTCAAAATAAATTTAAAAAATGAATTATGCAAAATTTTAATTCTTTTTGAAAATGATACGTTGAAAAATCGCCCTTCTCAAGCGGGAGTGGAATCCACACTTTCCCCTATCCACAGAGCAGATCACTTAGTTACCGAGATAGCAGTTTACCCGGGGACATTTATCAATGTTTCGGTAGCGTCGCGCGTCATACTATACACTCCGTAAACATTTTTTTACGGTAAATAATAAAAATAAAATATTTCTATAATTACTCCTTCCAGTAGGACAGACAAGATTTCCTTTAGTAATTATATATTTATAATTAATGCACCAACTGTACAAAGATGGCCTTAATGCCCTAAGCATTTTCTACCAGTCAACTTGTGGGTGATGTGGAGACAAGTAGTGAATAATCTATTTGTAGATAACTATAAATACATACGACATACATTTCAATGACCTTTAGGTGCAACGGTAGCGATTCTGCCTTTAGCACCGACGGTCCTGGGTTCGAGCTCGATAAGGGGCAAATGTTTGCATGATGAATAGATAGATAGATAGATAATGAGTTTATTTGCATCATAAGACACACACACGTTTACAACAATTAATCTTAACATATACATATATAATTTTAAATTTAAGCGTGCGTGCAACGACGCAAAGGGAAAAAGCTCAGCGATACCTTTGCTCTGAGAGCAAAGCACTGATTTTCAGCTCCTACCCCAGAGAACGCACGGGTCTACATGTAACAGCGCGAATATACGAGCATTTGTAACTGAGTCATGGGTGTTTATATATATTTCTATAAATATTTAACATCTATCGTATATGAATGTTCATTCGTTATCCTAACGTGGAATTCTGTGATCTCTGTCTGCTCCTGCGGGAACAAGGCGTTATTATATGTATGTATGTATATAAGCTCTACTTAAATACTATATATAAATATATTAAATAAATACAAACAAATAACTATAGCTACTGCTATAGACGATATATTGTTCCTATAAGCCTTTCATGAGCCATTTCTCAAGCTCTACATATGCTCATACCGCCATCTCCTTTCTTCCATCGGACATCCAGACGCACTGCGGGCTACCACCCTTTTTTGGTCGCTATTCCTGCCTATCGCACCAAGCGCTTCTCGAATTCTTTTATAATGCGCACAGCAAGGGAATGGAACTCTCTCCCTGCGTCTGTATTTCCGAGTACATATAACCCGTCTGTTTTCAGGGTCAGGGTGAATAGGCACCTTCTGGGTTAGCTCGTTCCATCGTGGATTCTGTCTTTGCCGCCGGGCTTGATTGGGATCAAGAGCGAACCCATTCTAAATAAAAAAAAATCTAATCTAAATCAATCAATTCAAATACTTAATCTATAAAGCATTTTTGATTCAAAGTAATAATAATAATAATAGTCATTTATTTCTTTCTCGTCACATATTTACATGATTTAGGGTATTATACATTTCTTGGTGTATTTAATGTTTGTGCGAGACTGATGCCTCTGCTAGGAAAAAGCCTGTGTTACAGGTCATCAGGCTCCCACTTCCAGGGCGACTGTATAACCTTGTTTTGACTACATTAACAAAAGAAAGAAAAGTACAATATTGTCATAAGAAATACAGACTAACTATTTTCATGTAGGGTCGTGTATATTGAATTGACGTGTGTGCGTATCTATGTAAAATGTGTCTGTGCATATATGCGTTCGTATGTACCTGTATGTAACATACATTCTTAGCCAGTGCCTTCTAACCCGTAGTTAGCAATAAACTTTCAGTTTCATCATAATTTAGATGTAATAACCATGTGGTAAGTCTTATTTTTAACTCCATTTTTGTATTTAATTTGTTAAAATTTAAAATTTTGCAATTTAATTTGTTGTAGAGAAAGCTGCCCAAGAAGCAAGTCTATTTTATTATGGACTATCAAAGGCATCATCGAGACATTATTATCATCAGAATATGAATATCCCGCCAAGATAAAGGCCTCTCTTTTGTGTAGGCGCTAACACTACAGGCGAACCTAATGTGGATTGGTAGTTGCTAATCTATAACATCTGCCCCTACTGGGACTCGAACCCAGGACCGTCGGTGCGAAAGACAGCCGTCGTCAATTCATTATAATAACTAAGATCACAAATTTGTTGTTTGTCTGTCCGCTCTTTTTCCCGCTCTTTTTCCATTATTTACTCGTTACTATAGCAACGCGTTAACCGCAAGTAGTTCGTCTACCGGACGCTAGATGGCGCTAACGGAAAAATATTTAATAATAGAAAAAATTTAAAGAATTTTGTCCACCCGTGCGAAGCCGGGACGGGCCTCTACTACCGTTTAAAATAGTTTAAATTCCATATTACAGCGGTTAACAATGATAAGATAGAGGTTGTTTTAGATTTTTTTTCTTTTAAAATGTTACCTATTTTAAAAGATATTCCGTAGATTATATTTTTATATAAAATCCTGTATAGAACTCTTTTTGATCACTATAAAGTCCTAAGGAATTTAGGAGGGCAAGAAGAAGTTTTGAATAATTCATATGGGTTCCCAGCCAGAAGACTGTATAAACAAACGATCTGACTCGAATACCCTATCTGGGAAGAAACTCAAAGGTTTTATAACTTGTTGCATTTTAACGTTATTTCAAGTAATTATTATATTTTAGCATCAAAATCAAAATAATCTAGTAGTTAATTAGATATTATAAATAAAGCTATTTTTAAAACGAATAATTTATCTTTGTCTTAGCTGTCAGACAAGTCTCGAAACCCCAAGAGTAATTTATTCAACCCCCTTGTCTTTATTGACTCTAAAAAACATATACTGCAAAAATAAAGTAAACTATTTTCTTTTTTTTTAGATCATTTGCCAAATCATTTATTTTCCCTTTATCTCAGTCAGACAAATCTCACTAATAATGAAAATTTAGACTGATTCTGTTAGATATTTTTTAGTTTTCTGATGGAGTAAGTAACAAAATTATTTTACCTGAAGAGCCTAATTTTTGTCAATAGTTTATTTTATATACAATAAAAAATAAGGATAATTTAAAATCCACTTTATCCTACAGAGTTATTGAAAAAATTAAAAGTATTTCTTCAGCGCCATCTTTTGATATTTTACCAGATAGGTACCTACTGGTACCCCCTACGATAGTAATTCTACATAGAACAATTGTTATGTGAGGCCAACTCGTTCCTAACTACGACTTTTAGATTTTTGCATTTTCAATGCTCACTTATATGATATTTTTTATAGAAAAATACTAAAATATAAATACTAATAGATAAAATAGAAAATATCCCGGCTTTGAATAACTTGTGAGCAGAGTCAGTATTTTCTAATATTTTTCTTCTCATATTTTGAAGTTTATCAAATGCATAATAGTTTAAATATGGGAATTGTGCAATTCTATCCAAATCCACATTTGTACAAGGGAATCAAAAGGCATAAATTGATATACATTGCAGGTATGGTTAGCCTAGGTATATTTATATTCATTACCAGCCAGCAAGCTATTTCAAAATATGTTAAATGGTTAGTATGCGTTCTAAACTTATGTTTTTTAAACTTATACATCCCAATATGGACCCTGTACACAATTTTTCTACGTTATTACTGGTAATCAAACTATTGCAAAAATCAATGTCTTATTCTTTGCTCTTTATTTTGAATAAAAAATGCAAGAATGCTACGTTTTATAATCTCCACATTTACAATTCATACAATGAAGATTTTGCCATTACATAACCAACAGGCGTTACGTCGATATTGCTATGGAAATGCAGTAGCAATAGCTACAAATTATATGTAACTGTTGCGTTGAAATTCAATGCTGCCACAAATAAAATGTAAGGTAAAAAGGGTGTTCAAGGTGAAAACATTTTTAGCTATAATTAACTGCAGTCAATTCAAGGTTCTCCCATAATACTTTGCAGCAATAATAACGTTGCTGCTACTTATTTTGGGACTAAAACCTACTCAGATTTCCAATTTTTTCATCAGAATCAATTAACAACATCACTGCTAAAGGCATAAGTACAAATAATCACAAAACCAATTTGATTGTATAAGCGGATAAAATAAAATATAATTATATTACTTAAATACCACTGAAGCTTGATTCGTTCGTAACGCCCTAAGACCGCGAAGCCCGGTACCTTTGTCACGCAATCCAGTATCAAACAAACGACCTACCACAAGGATCGATATGTAATAAGGTCAAAGTCGATTAAATTAGCACTTCTATTCGTAGTAGGTCATTACGTAATCTCCGGAACCATTAGAAAAGTACATGGCCGATTGCTGATTATGAAAAACGTTTTAATAGTGCTGTGGTTAGCCTGAAATTGCAGAGTTCAAACAATTTGCGCCATCGTTTGAGCGACTCAAAAACTTATATGAAAATATATATATCAAACAATTTTATCTCTGGTATGAATTTTTTAACGGCCATGCATATATATTTTGTTGTATTGGGACGTAAAACAAAAACCGAATTGCTGTAATTTCTTTATGCTACAGCCTTTTTTGACTTTATAGATTCTCGAGAAACTAATTTAAAGTTATATAGAAGGTTTCTTTGTATATCATACGGCACAAAAGAAGAAATTGTTTGTATTTTATGTGTGCTGCGCAGAATGTGAACTCTGTATCAGTCAGGATTCGTCAATGTCATTTAAGAGAGCAGAAAAATCTTTTACATATATGATAATTACACCAAGCAGGGGCGCCGAGTTTTTAAAATTCCCGTGGGTGCTCCAGCTTTTTTAATGACATACCTAGCTACTTATATGTACCTATTTTTGTTATTTAATAGACACAAGAAGCATTTACACAGCAGTTTGACATGTGCACCTGTTAATAAATATCTTATTTATCTTAACATTATTTTTTATTCAATGCGAATGTATTTTGACGAACTACTGCTCTATTCATAAATATTTCGGCAATGTTTTCAAGTTCCAAATCATCCGCTATTTCTCTGTTTGCATACACTACCATGTTATTATTAAGTCTTTGCTGAGTCATAGTAGTCCTCAAGTAAGTCTTTATTCTTCGTAATGCTGAAAATGATTTTTCAGCTGGCGCGCGTATTACGTATATTATTTCGGTACCTATATTATTTAGATTTAGTAAAAGACGAGAAAGATATTTATTTCAGATATTCATAATCGTGGGTGCTCGGCACCCACTATTTACCTCTCGTGGGTGCTGGAGCACCCCAGCACCCACGGAGTCGGCGCCCCTGACACCAAGAACATGCTCTCGTACCACCAAACGATGCCTAATAAAAATTATTACATCTTCAATTCAGGCAATAAACCCATAAAAGAAACTTGTAACACTTACCACAATAAATAATCAAATACTTGAGGTTAACTAAAATTAAATTACAATTATTATGCTCCAATCAAGCTGTCATTCTCAGAGGAGTATATCTTAGACCTTACATCTTCAAATACATTGGCCACGTCATCCCTTATCTAAACATTGGGTAAATACTATTAATTATGCATATAATAAATAAACACATTGTCTTATATTAGTCTGTTTGCCTGTATGTGCAAGCTAATATCAGAAACTACCAAACTGATTTTTTACTGTTTTTGCAGATAAAGATAAACCTGGAAAAACATCTAGGTTTTGTTTCATTGTAATAAGACAACAGCAAAATGCTATCATCATTTAAGACAGCTATATATACGCTGATGTCCAAAACTACTGAACATATTTTGTTACAGTTTTACAGACAGATCAAGCTTATCTTGGAACAACATTTGAGTTTGTTTTACTAAAATTGTTTGCCAGATAAAAAGTTATCACATAGTTATATACATAGTCATTAAAAGAGATAAAATTATAAGTTAAATGCACTGCATAATGTGACTTGAAGGACAGGTGGCCACTGATAAGGAGCTTTAAGATCAACTTTAAAGTCTCGAAGAGCTATGTAACTTTGGTTCTTTTGCGGATTGTTTCACTACGGATTCTATCACGCAAGGAAACACTTGCATAGCTATCTCCGTAGCTCACTGGCTGACTATGAACGGTGAAGGATCATGGATCACCGAAAAGAGGCTAATGTCGTATATAAAGATATTTTATAATATACTAGCTGACCCGGCAACGCGGTGCTGTGTTATAAATTAAAATAAAACCTATCCTATCTTTTGAGTTAGATCAAATAACAGATAGTTACGAAGTTTGATCAAAATAGGTTAAGTAGTTTAGGAGTCCATCGCGGACAAACAACTTGACACGTAATTTATATACAGGGCGTCCCAAACTTATGGGACATGAAGGGGAAGTACCTTAAATATCGTAGATAGTGAAATTTGCTCAAAGAAGACTTTATGTTATTTTTAAAAGTTAGTAATTCTGCATTTATAGATTTTCTAAAAATTACTTGCTTCGTCTGGGAATCGAACCGACTTAAATGTCAAAAAAAATCACCCTACTTTTATGATGCCAATCGAAAGAATAGCTAAAAAATAATAACTATGCTTAAGTTACATGGTTTTTTAAAAGAAAGGAACAACGTGAAATTAATATTTTAATCAAATTAAAAACATACATGAAACTGCCGTAGTCAATTAAGTAGGTATTTTTTTGTAAATTAATTAATTAAATGCTCAAAATGTGATCCCTCTTGTCTTACGCAAATCTCCAATCTTTTAATGAGTCCGCTGCCTGTTGATTTTCTTATCATTTTATGGTGAACACTCGATGTGATATGGCACAATTCTGTTTGCAACTCGCCCACGTTCTCGTATCGCTTTTTGTATAGCATATCTTTCACGTATCCCCAAAAGAAGAAATCTAATGGTGTAAGGTCCGGGGATCTGGCCGGCCATCTAATCGGTCCATTTGTACCAATCCATGTAGGAAAACATTCATTTAGAAAATCTGCTGCTCTCCGACTATTATGAGCCGGAGCTCCATCTTGTTGGAAAATTAAGTTTTCTTGCTCCGCCGCGGAAAGATTTCTTATCTTATCCCTTAAAATTTGAAGTATTCCTAAATACTTTTCCGTGTTCAAGGTTCCTTGGTAAAAATGGATTAAGAAAACCCGGTTTTTTAAAAGTCCGCACCAACAGTTGAGTGAAAAACGCACTTGGTTATTCGTTTCAGTGACTCGTAGGGGATTTTCTTTAGACCAAATACGATTATTGTTGCGGTTATACATACCGTTATTGCTAAAGTTAGATTCGTCTGTCCAAATAATATTATCCAAAAAATTTGGATTTTCGAGCAAGCGTGCCTGGATATCAAGACAGAAATTTCTTCTCCTTTCTGTATCGCCCGGAAGTAATTTTTGAACCAATCGTCCTTCAACATAACTCTTAAAACCGTGTTTTTTTAATACACGGTGTATTTTGCTTTTCGAAACTCCAATTTCATGTTCTCCTTCTCATGAAAAGCCGAAAAGTAAATTAAAATACCAAGTTCTTCGTCGTTGATCGTACGGTTTTCTTGCTGTGGTTCTCTTGGGCGTTTATCGAAACGTCCCAGAGTTTTCAAATTGTTCACAAGCCTTTTCAAAACTTTACGAGACGGTAATTGTCTATCAGGATATTTTACGCTATACCACCGCAAACTTCTAGAGATATCTTTATCATTCAAAAAATATGCTTCCATTAGATCAAAACTTACTTGATATGCCATGTTCGCAATAAATTAACACAATAACACTTGTGTAAGTGAATTAAGACTAAACAGATCAATATCCGAAAAATAAACGCTCGCACAGACTGTTCCATTTTCAAATTTAAGAACAACATTATTTTCGTTTTAAATTTGCCTTCAACGCTCGCAGAGACTGTTCCATTTTCAAATTTTAGAACTACATTAATTTATTATTTTTAGCTATTCTTTCGATTGGCATCATAAAAGTAGGGTGATTTTTTTTTTGACATTTAAGTTGGTTCGATTCCCAGACGAAGCAAGTAATTTTTAGAAAATCTATGAATGCAGAATTACTAACTTTTAAAAATAACATAAAGTCTTCTTTGAGCAAAATTCACTATCTACGATATTTAAGGTACTTCCCCTTCATGTCCCATAAGTTTGGGACGCCCTGTATATTAAGATATGTCGAATTAGTACCAATCGGTATTCAATAGTTTCTTTATTATAACTAATTAAGTTTGAATTGTAAATACTCACTAACCTGACTGAATCTTTTGATTTATCAAATAGGGGTGCTTAATGAATCAGAACTTCACGCGGACGAATACGCAGGTACAAGCTTGCCAATAACATAACTTTTATTTGTAAAGTATTTATTACCAGATTAAGTTTATTTATAGTTACTATAATTAAACGTATGTGTCAAGCCAATGTATCATTCAACATTCACAAAGTTTATGTAAAGGCTTCACAATAAGTCTGCTAATGGATAGCGCTTATGCCAGCCTGGCGCCTGTCTTGTGTTGTTTGTAAATACCACTGTCACAGGAAACGTCGACGTGATAATACCAGCTTCTCTGTCCCAGTATGCTGACCGTTCAACGTATATATCACACACATAGGGATTTTCTAATATGTGTTAACACTTCTGGTAATTTCAGCTCTTCCTGGACGGATGGGATGTTTGATAAGTTTTGAGTTTGAAAGCTGAGAGCTATTTAGCTTTACCTAAAGGAATTTACTATTTTAAATCCGTTACGAACGGTTTTTCAAATTTAGTGGAGAGCGACACTCGTTTCCTTGCGATTGATTAGGGAAGAACATTGTGAATTTGCACGCAGTCAACTATTTACGGCGATATTTATTTATTCTGACATAACAATAGTATAAAATGATGGACTATCGTAAGGCTCTGATTGAACGTGTTTTATATTATTATTATTTTATTAAGAACTAACATGTTACATTACACAAAGTATTTCCGTGATCAAAGTTTATTTTGGTGTATATTTTATCCCACAAACAAAACCGTTCAGGATTACGATACAAAACTAATATTTCGTTGACGAAACCATGTCAAAAATTAATTGAAATTTCAATAACTGAGATAACAATCCAACTCCAATAATAAAACTTATATCGTATAGGAAAATCATTCCAGAATTTATTCCAGAAAACTCACACATTCTATAGTTTTATACTTAGCAAAGTTGGTACAAAGAATAATTAATAACTAAAGTACATTTTGGCGTATTTATAGATTACGCAAAAATCCGTAAAAAAGTGTTTTATTCTAATACATTTTGGCGCATAAACAATATCGTTCCCGTCGCAACAACATTCTTTTATATAAGTCGTAAATCAAACCTAGGTTCATAGCATGATCGTAGCATTCCAGTTCACTAGGATATATCAACTACATGCTTATTACTGAAAATCTTAGTTTTTAGTATATACAGTCTACCATTTAAGTCCGTGCGTCACATCTTACCAAATTAATTATCAACATTATGAAAATATTTTAATGAGCTCTTCTCGTCCAGTGTGGTGCCAATATTTAAAACACGCCCTAATTGGCATCAGAAGCGCAAAACGGGGTCACGCCGGTATAGGGTTGTCGACTGTATTAGACAATATGCTTTGTTAAGACTTACTAAAATTTCGTAAAGTTTGGCCATGTACAAATGATGGACAATAAATATTGACAAGACAAGTTTATGAGGCAAATGTTCATGGGCAAATCGGTAAAGGCAGACCAAGGCGAACTTTCAGGGACCAAATAGAAGATGTCCTGAAAAAAGACCAGGTCATAAGCACCCTTGATCGACTAGCTTCTACGTTATGATCGTAGAAAGTGGAAATAATAATAATTAGCCTCGTCACACCAAGTAAGCTCTATAAGGCTTGTGTTATGGATACTAGGGTATACCCGGAAGTTGTCACAATACACTAATTTATTTGCTAAGCAAACAATTCTTAATTTTGTTCCTTTTGAATATTGTTCATCGTAAACAATAGACATGACAATAACTTTAGTTTTGGTACAGGTTATTTGTCATATGTGTATATTAACACTAAAGTTAACGACCGTTTGGTGCAACGGTAGCGATCCTGCCTTTCGCACCGACGGTCTTGGGTTCGAATCCCGGAAGGGGCAGATGTTTGTATGATGAATACGAGCATTTGTACCTCAGTCATGGATGTTTATATATATTTCTATGAATATTACATATCTATGTATCATATATGTATGTCTATCCGTTACCCTAGTATCCATAACACAAGCCTTACAGTGCTTACTTTGGGCTAGGCTAAATGGTGTGAATGTAAGAAATATTTATTTATTTATTTAATATTCGAACAACAGTCGCGGTTGCTATCTTAATAACGTTAATCAACATTGTTAGGTACTCGGTTTAAATTTCCGAAGCGGCAGGAACAATAAATCTCTTACAATAAAAAAATTACAGAGGGCACTATGAGACCTGTGTTATTGTGTGTCAAGTGTTTTGTTGCAATTACTTTAATTATTCAACAACGCTTTTATGGACACTTTGTTGGCCATTTTTTTTCAGTGTAAAGCATAAACATACATATATGATACACAGATGTGTAATATTTATAGAAATATATATAAATGACTCGGGAATAAATTTTCGTGTTCATCACACAAACATCTACCCCTTCAGGTATTCGCACCCAGGACCGTCGGTGCATAAAGCAGAATGGATACCGTTGCACCAAACGATCGTCTGTGATTTCTGCCTACCCCTGAGGGAGAAAGATATGATTGTATGGTATGATGTATGCAATATTCCTAAAGCTTTTTGTACTCTTTGTAATTTAAATATTAATATTTTTTGTCACCCAATAACAGTTCTGATATTCGCAGTAACAGTGTCGACTGCTAAAACAATCAACCCGACCCTTCGCTTACCCGCTCACGATATTACTTCGGTTTTTGCTTAGCGTCCTTTCTGGTTTCTTCATCTTTTTGCTGGAATCCTAACGGTTGTAGGGTAATGTTACCTATAAACCTTTCCTAAAAATTATTTTACGAAATCTATTTTTACGAATCCCACTTATAGTATATAGTTCAAACAAAAGACGATCAAATTCTACTATACGAGGTTGAATTTTCTTAGAAGTGCCTATGAAGAAAACTTATCTTGATGGTATTTATTTTTTATTTCACAGTGTTATTATATCATAGCATTTATGTTAAGTTACAGTTAATTTCATCGTTCCATTGTAACTCGAATTTTTTTCTCAACAACCTTCTCTACAAGATAATTAAGTCTAATCAGTAAGTCCAATAAAAAGTCTCATGTACCTGTTCTTGATAATTTTTCAGATATTCAGCGCACAGGAGGAACTAATGCTTTCCCGTATTCTGAAAAAGTCTTGAAAACGGCCATCTTCTCATTTTTTTATTGATAACTTGCAGAAAAAAAACCATAACTGGTGGTGTACAAGTTAAATCCACAAATTCCGTGGTGGAATTTTAAAAAAATGTCGTGAAACATTTGTTTCATACTTCTCGTTTCACATTGATTACGATCAGCTCTACATTCCGTCAAAAACCAAACTTAGCTGCAAGTGATTTTTACTTATGTCCACCATTAAAGGAATTTTGATTTTATAGCCGCCGTAAAGGAGTTTTTTGTTGCCAGGAAACAGTTGTTTTTCGGAATAGAATACGAAAACTGGAGAACTTATACTAACCGTATTATTCAACGTCAACCGCCTATTAAACCTATTTTAACTATTGAACTGTTTTGTCCCTTTCTGTCAAATTAAAATTAAGCTTGACAGAAAAGGACAACACCTCAGTACCTAAAATAACTTTATTCAGTAGTTGACTTTTTTATGAATAACATTGTACATTCATCGAGTTAGAAGAAGATAGAGTAGAAAAATAAAAATTTACTATTTTGCTGTTACATTGGAAATTCTAATGTAATAATAGAATGTGATAGTTTCTTTAAAAAAATTCAGCGCATTCCTAATATTTATACATTCCTACAGTGATTTTAGCAGATACCATGATATCTATCATCAAATACAAGTATTCTTACTTTATATATTTATTGCAATGCATGTGATTTATTGAGAACATACACAATTTCATTATTATGAATATACTTACATGCACCTCGACAGGGCATGGCAAGGAAAGAAAGAAGAATTGGAATTTAGTACGCTTCATCGATCGCCCCTTCCCCCGCGGATTCTGTGCAGTGCAGACGTCTTGCGAGCGCTCCTTATTAAAATTTTATTTAAAATAGTGTAAAATATTTGAGCATCTAAATTGATACACATACTGGGAGCGCATAACGTCTGAGGAGATCGCGTTAAGGAGTGACGGAGACCCTATTAGCGAGACATTGACAACTGATGCGCGTGAGTTCAACGCATGCAAACATCCTAATTACTAACCAATACGCACGAGGGGCGCGGACAATAGTACTGCTCACTAGCCCCACCTTGTACCACCTGACCGCGCCCGCGCAAGCTCCACCCTCTGGAATCAACCGCTTGCCGTCGGAACATTTAGGCCTAACACTTCTCGATGTCTGTTCAACGCTCGCCTCCCGGCACTCTGAGCCATTTAAATCCATCTAACAATAAATCGAATATTATGCATTATAATTCTGATTCTGCACTCAATACATCAACTAATAATGCATTGGAGGAATCTTACTTCAACAGTACAAAGCGCCAAAAACGTCCTTTTGAACAAATAACGGATCAACCAGTGACAAGTATCTCGGATTTAACATCTTTGTTCGATAATAAATTTGATAAACTTAACGATGCCCTGCTTACTATAGTGGCACAAAACCAGACCATCCAGAAAACAGTCGATACAATGTCACTAAAACACGAGCAATTACTATTAAAAATCAATGAATTAGAACAAGAGAATTGTGAATTCAAACTACGGGTTTCAAATTTGGAGAATAAATTAGATTTGCTAGAAAAACATACTCGCTGCACCACTCTCGAAATAAGTGTATTGTGCGCGGAAGTGTAAGAACTAAATAAGGAATCTTCAGAAACAAAAGGATGAAAACAAAGAGGATTTGGCCGCCATTATGAAAAACTTAAGCTCGACCCTAGGCCTTGCGAAGCCTATTATGGAAACGGAGATCCGTGACGTTTTTCGTACCAAACCAGAGACGGTTGTGGTGGACTTTACAACCACTTTTCTTAAGGAAAACATAATACGCCACTACAAATCTTTCAACAAGAACAAGCGAGACATCAACGCACCCTTATTAAATTCTAAGCACTTAAAGCTAGAGGGCCCACCCCGACCAATATATATCTCGGAGTTTCTGATAATCAAAGCCAGGCGCTTATTTTACCTAGCAAGAGAAAGCGTCAGGAACAAAAAACTTATCGCTGCGTGGACGTCGTATGGTAAAGTGTACGTGAAGAAAGAAGAGGGAACAGCCCCTGTTCGTATAAACGACGAGAATGAACTTCGAAAATTCGAAATGTGACTAGTTGTGGTGCCATTCTTATCTCTGCTTGCGATTTTATCTTTTTTCTTATATTGTTTTATTTTTTATGTGAACTTTAAAATGCATGATAAAAATAAGGTTTACTTTTCCTTTCATGTTATATTTTACAACCTGAGTTACAGAGATTAACATTTATATACCCATATTAAATAAATCTACACAAAGTCTAAATTATCGCACGACTAACACAATATTATTAACCTTACACAATTACTCTTTTATAACTACTTTAAATATTAACTCACACGCACACACTCACACATACACATCACACACAACATATTGTTATAACGCGCAAACGACTGGAGGGATTCGGATCATGGTTTCACTGTTTCATACAAATATCATAATGATCACTCGTCACGCGGTCCGCGTGATATCTTTAATATCTCATATCTACTGTGATAATTAGCATGCAACATATTGAAATGGTTAATCATGATCTGGACTCCTTGTCTATAGCGCGGGTGATTAGCTGTGACGTGGACGAGGTGAATAGGCACATTACCACGAACAATCGCACTTTTAACGTAATAACACAGAATATACGAAGCCTTAATTGTAATATGAATAATTTTACCACACTCCTCCAAAGATCTGGTATAGCTTGGGATGTTATTGTCCTGTCGGAGTGCTGGCTCACCTCAGCTAAGAACATACCGGACATAGAAAACTACGCCTATAGAACTACAACAAGGCACAAAACACAAAACGAGGGTGTGGTCGTATATTTTAATAAATTATTTAACCCTATTATCGAGGAGCCATTGGTAGAAGATGCAAATTGCCTTATAATCAAACTGAATAATTATATCTGTATCATATGTATTTATCGTCCTCCTAGCTGTAGAGATACAAATAATTTTATTAATTCTGTTGACTCAATTCTATCTAAATTGTGCAACTTTAAAAATATAATTCTTTGTGGTGACATTAACATTGATATCCGCCCAAATGGTACTGATAAACGTTCTTTTGATTATCTTAATCTTCTGGCCAGTCATGGCATGCTCCCCGGTCACACTGAACCCACTCATGGGCAAACCTGTCTGGACCATATGAACCTTAAGACAGGGCTCGAGTCTACTTGTTTCATATTTGACTCTTCTATTACTGATCATGACTGTGTGGCTCTTAGTCTTACCCTAAAATTTAAACTATTAACTAAGAACAACTTAGTTTATAAAGTCGACTTTGAGCAGTTAGACAAAGCTATCCTGAGCCTTAACTTCCAGCCAGTTCTTGACTGTTCGGATACAAACCTTGCTACAAACTTATTCGTCACATATCTATCTAAGGCTATTCGTGATAGTACTAAAACGCTTAAAATTCCAAAAAGAAAGGCAGTAAGGAAGCCATGGGTAACTGAAGGACTTTTGCGTTGTATGCGAAATAGAGACAACCTATCGAAAAAGTCAAAAAGTGATCCAGACAATGAAGTTCTGAAAACTACATATAAGCGCTACAGAAATTATTGCACTTCTATCTTAAAAAAACGAAGCGGATGTATGATCGTCAAGAGATTAATAAGGCACAAAATAACAGGAAGCAGCTGTGGGGGGTTGTTAAAAACTTAAGTGGCTCGAAATGTGTTAGTGATCACTCTTCATCCTTGGTCTCCCTGCATAACCCTCAGCAGAGTCTTAATGACATAAATAACTTTTTTTCAAATATCGGTAAAAAACTTGCTGAAACTATCCCACCCTGTGATAGTTCCTCGTGCTCTTGTAACACATATATATCTCCGCCTCCATCTGGTTCATTTGTGATGGCCCCTACTAACGACCGCGAGATAATGGAAGTTATAACCAGCCTAAGAGAAAAATGTGCAGTAGGAACTGACCTTATATCTAGCAAAATCGTTAAAAGATACGCACAGCTGTTGATTCCTTCGATTGCGCATATCTGTAACTTGGCAATATCTAACGGGGTATTCCCCTCTGCTTTTAAAATTGGTCAAATCAAACCCATCCATAAGGGTAGGGAAAAGGACCGTGTCGACAACTATAGGCCGATATCCATCCTTCCAACTCTCTCTAAAATCCTGGAGCGTCTAATGAACAGGAGTCTTGTAAGCTTCCTCGAGGGTAACAACCTCCTATCACCTTCTCAGTATGGCTTTCGTAGTGGAAGATCCACCAATGACGCTGTCTGCGATCTTGTTCATTCAATCGTTACTTCCCTGGACGGGGAGAGGAAGTGTGTGGCACTATTTCTTGACCTTGCAAAGGCATTTGACACGGTCTCGATTCCTCGTCTATTGAAAAAACTGGAATGGTTGGGAATAAGAGGCCTTCCTCACAAACTCTTTGAGGACTATCTTACCAATAGAACTCAAAGGGTAAAAATCGATTCCTGGGTCAGCGATGAGGCTAGCATTGCATATGGTGTGCCACAGGGCAGTATCGTCGCTCCAACCCTGTTTCTGGTCTACATTAACGACCTTTGCCAACTACAACTCCATGGGGGCAAGATCTTTACTTTTGCCGATGACACTGCCCTACTTTTCCAAGGGGAATCCTGGGATAATGTCTTCGAATGTGCGCAGTCTGGGTTTAATAGAGTGAACAAATGGTTGAAGTGCAACGTTCTTACTCTGAACGTTTCTAAAACCAAATACGTCCCTTTCGCATTAAGATCCAGCCAAACTCCGCCACAATCATATAATATTACCGCTCACGGATGCTGCGTCCAGTCCTCTTTATCTTCGGTAACCTCTTGCATTTGTCCTGCGCTAGAGAGATCTGACTCCATAAAATATCTTGGAATCTTAATTGACCAATCTCTAACATTCAGACCCCATCTAAATTTACTTGCTTCAAGATTACGTAAGTTGGTGTACATCTTTAGAACACTCAAGCAGGTAGCAAGCCGATCAATTATTAAGATCGTATACTTCGCACTATGCCATTCGCTACTAGAGTACTGTATATCGGTTTGGGGCGGTGCGGCTAAATCGTATATCCTACTTGTGGAAAGGGCTCAACGTATGCTCCTGAAGACAGCCGCTGGACTGCCTTTTCGCTTTCCAACAACTGAATTATATAGCAACTGGGATATACTCACGGTAAGACAAACATTCATTTTAAAAGTCATCCTTATGAAACACTCCCAGTTACCATATGACCCAGAGATGCTCAAGAATAAGCGCCGGAAAAATTCGGTCTGTACCATACCCAGTGTAAGAACAGCCTTCGCTCAAGGATTCTTCCCATTTCTTGCTCCCTTCTTATACAAAAAAAATTAAAACCATGCTTGATATCTATCCTCTTCCAAAATCTAGCTGCAAGCTAACAGTCGCGAAGTTTTTGAAGTCTCTAGATTATGACGCAACAGAAAGAAGACGCAAGAAAAGCTGCTCCTCCCTATTAAGTAAAGCACACATAATGTTCCTTAAATTCTTAACCACGCATAGATACACCACTAATTCACACACACACATACATACACACATTCACACAATCACTCACACATTCCCACAAATCATTACCCAACATGCTCTGTAATTCAGTAAATTAGTTGTATTATTGCTTATTGTCGTTTGTTTTATTACTTGTATTATTCCTTTAAATATAATGATTACTTAAAATTAAATGGCGTTAGTAACAACTTACATCCGACAAACGACCGAATCCGAATCCGACGACAACAGATAAATCCATCTGCGGGTGGGGGCCTGGTGACCTGTAGTTGCAGGTTTCTCTTTGGAAACCTATTTCAGGCTCCAGTTCCTCACAATCTTTGGGTTTTAGTAGTGTCCATTTAATTGTACTTAGCTTAAGTTTTCATGTACCCAATTGTAGAGGAAATAAATGTTTTTTATTCATTATTCATTCACATTACACATCAGAATAAAACACTTTTTTTACGGATTTTTGCGCATGTTTTATTTTATTTTATATTTAATCCTGACGTTTCGACTCCTTTACAGGAGCCGTGATCACAGGATGACTAAGATGATGGTTGTCATGTATTTTCTACTACCTTCACAATATTTTAATCGGGCACGTTCCTAATTATTAAATTATTTTATATAAATCAAGTTGTTTTATTTTATTTTAAAACATCGAAGTCGAAACGTCAGGATTAAATATAAAATAAAATAAAACATGCGCAAAAATCCGTAAAAAAAGTGTTTTATTCTGATATATTAAATATTTTACAAAATATTTATTACAGTACCTTTTAGTTTAATTGTACTCATAATACAGCATAAGCTGGTAGCCGAATATTAAAACTTCCATAAAGAAAATAAATTCCAGCTTAAACCTCAAGGCGAAAAGATAAATTAGGTAAATAATAGATAATTTGTTAAAATAGACATATTCGCCAGGTTGTAACATATTTTATTTTCTAATTATCCGTTTGATTTTTGGTCGTGTTTTTCATTTGGTTTTAATGTGCTTTTGTTTACAAATAACCTTTTATTTTTAGAAAGAAAATAAGGATTTAAATAATTGCTATAATTGTAATAATATAAATATTTTCTTAATATCATGTATAGTGACGAAATATGATTTTGAAAATTTTGTTTATTTCTTAAGCTAACGGATCTCTTGCACCTTTTTTGTTAGATAAAAAAAGGCCCGAATGGCTGGTTGGTAAAAAAATTCAGACGAATCGAAAAAACCTATTTTAAGTGCATTAAATCTATAATCTAAGAACACAAATTTGTTGTTTGTGTGTTTGTCTGTCCGCTCTTTTTCCCGCTCTTTTTCCATTGTAGACGCGTTACCATAGCAACGCGTTACCGGGTCAGCTAGTATAAATAAATATATTTTCTCACCATTTTTTGTTCGGTAAGTGCTTAGGAGATATTTGGTATATTTAGTTTTTACACTTCCGCGCACATTACACATTTAATAAATAACAACTTATTTAAGGATTTTTGCGCATAATTTATATATCATCTGACGTTTCGACTCCTTTACAGGAGCCGTGATCACAGGATAACTAAATTGATTTATATAAATTTTAACAATTAGAAACGTGCCCGATTAAAATATTGTGAAGGTAGTAGAAAATATATGACGACCATCGCCTTAGTCATCCTGTGAACACCGCTACTGTAAAGGAGTCGAAACGTCACGATTAAATATAAATTGTTTTATTTTAAAGATATTTGTTTCCTAAAACTGGTAACCCTTGTTTAGTGGTGTCTCCCAATTTATATACGCTTCGTAACACATCACTCACACTATTTGGCTTATCAAACAATTTAAGGAAGATTCATTACACGAAGATCAGTTACAATAAATAAATAAATATGAGCCCAAAGAACTTAAGCACTTGTGGTACAGAATTTTTAAAAAATAACGGAACCACGACACGTAAAGTTCGTTTTCTACATTGGACCGACAAGGAATCTAACCCGGGACGTCAGAGCAACGTTACCATGACAACAACTTTGCGAGCCACTCAACCATGGCGTGAATAAAATGACTTAAAAATAAAATGGTTGTCAGTATTTTCTGCAGCTTTTCAAATACAAATTGCGTCTTGTATACTGAACAGAATGGTTTAAAGTCGCACGGTGAGTAAAATCTACAGAGTATTGAGGTAAAATAAAGGTTGTTTTAGTTCGATTGAATTAGGTATTCCTTTTGTGTTAGTCAATTGGGTGAATCGGGGTTAGACGGTGTGGAATAACACTTGTGTAAACACCACAGTCTGAGGTTAATTGACACATTTACCTAATTCTCATCAAAGAGAAACTTGTTTAACAGTTGATGAATTCAGTAAGTTAAGCGTTAAGCTATATTTAAATACACACCTTCAAAAACTACGTCATCAATATAAAAATTCATGTTCTACTGGTACAAATATTAAACTTAATATATTTGCCTTAGTCTGTTTTTCCTGATAAATACAATTTAAAAGTCTTCAAGTCATAAGTGAATAGGTATCTTCTAAGCAGGCGCGTTACACCCTAGATCGCATCGTCAAACCATCAGGCAAGATAGCGGTCAAAATCTTTAACTATTCACGATAAAAAAATTGTAGCTCTAGAAATAAGCCAAGAACAATGGCCAGATTATGGAATGGTTATAGGTGTAAATTCCGCCTGTAACTTAGGATTGTTTTCCTTTGATAGCACCTTGGTTCAAATCTGGGTATTACGGTACCGTCGTTGTGACTGAATTGCATTTCACAAATGCTTTATGTAAGC
The DNA here is from genome assembly GCA_927399485.1 of Calamotropha paludella. Lineage (NCBI taxonomy): Eukaryota > Metazoa > Arthropoda > Insecta > Lepidoptera > Crambidae > Calamotropha > Calamotropha paludella. The sequence continues at coordinate 20,453,924 of OV656817.1, read as the reverse complement.
ACGTACAATAAAGGCTGTGGTGAAGCCGTGATTCAGAGTGACTATACTGCCTGCTGCTCAATGACTGGTGAAGACAGGGATTTTAGCGGTATCCGAATAGAGTGTTCTGTATTTCATTTCTGCTTTAAAAGTTAAACAGAAAGAAACTGTAACACTTTTCAAAGTACTTTCAAAAGTGTTAATATCTGTTACAGTCAATAAGGTTCACATTGGCATTACTATGCGACAGCTCACTAATGATTTGGGTACTCTGAAATGCCTATGTTGGTGTACTGTGTATACACATAGATAGTTAAATGTAAAACAGTTTCTAACAGATTGGTAACAGAAAACATTATATCTGTTATACTTTTATAAGTGTTCGAAGCAAAACGGGTTCAAAACACCCAAATAAGTGATACAGGAATAATTCTGTAACAGATTCAATGTGTGACCCTTATGAAAGTGTATCCTTATAAAGGTGTTTTTGAATCCCTGGGTGAACCTCTTCACATGCATGGTTGCAGCATGCGACGGCTGGTGTTTTCACGACTCTCTCTTTGGTAAAGGCTTCGGCTACGGTGTCTGGTCTTGGTATTGCGCGACGTAATGGTACAAGTATGATTGCACCAGTAGAGCGTTGACTATCACTTTCATGGAAATCAGATTGGAAGAATTAATTATCCATGATGCAGTCCATTTTCTGAAACACTTTGACACGATTTTATGTTCTATAATAAAAGATTTTATAGAATTGTTTTATTTTTTACCAAACTTGAAAAATGGTGGTAAGACAAGAGGAAAAAGAAACTTATTTTTAAGATTATTTCCATTTCATTTCATTCAAAAAAGTACACAGAAGACAGCTACAATAAAAATGTATAACAAAATAGAACTTCCATTCAGGAATTAACATTTTAATACGTTTGTGGTTTAATAAAAAAAAATCAAAAGAATAAAAAATAATAGAAAATTTTGACACTAAAAATTTAGTAGGTAACCTTTTTATTTTTCAATTTGAGAGTAAGCAAAAGAAAGAAAGAAAAGAAAAAATTCTAAAATTATAAAAGTATATCTTATCTCAAAGCGGCGAGTGGTGATATGTATTTATTAAAGCGACTATTTTTTTTATTTGACAACATCATATACATTGTTCTGAACCCAAGTTAAGTAGCTAAAGCACTTGTGTTATGGAATTCAGAAACAACGGCGGTACCACAACACACAGACCCGAGCCAATATAGAAAAGGTTTTTTTTATATTGACCCAGCCGGGTATCGAACCCGGGACCTCGGAGTGGTGTTACCATGAAAACCGGCATGCGAGCCACTCGACCACGAAGGTCGTAAACTAGTAAGCTAAATCAAGCTTGTAAGCTTAACATAATATGTACTAAGCGATGCATTCGCTAAGCATAAAGCTACGCTAGCACCATATATTGGAGCGGAGCGTAATAACTAAAAAAAAAAAGATTTTTTTTTGTTTCGATGGGAATTTATGCAAATTTCAAAATTCGGGCTCCTGGTCTACATCTGGTCCTAAACCTTCGATTCCATACAAAAAATATTAAAATCGGTTAAGAGCTCGGGAAGTTATGGCGTAACAGACATTGCGCCATTGAAGCTGATCCATGGGATCCATCCAATTACTGTATGAAGTCGGTATACAAATGAGAATTACAATTCCAACGTATTTTTTAATAAAACAAAAATAAAATAATTGTACAAAGGTACCGACTGTTCTTTATTCAAGCCAATGATGTATCACAAACAATGCATCTCCGCATGACGTGCTGCTGTCATTCACATGTCAATTTCACTGACAGCCGTCGACGGCAAGCACGTGGTGCTCGTCACATCTCTTATCGGCTTTATTTATATTAAAAAGTCTTGTCAATTATTCGTATTATAATATAACGAACATTGAGAGTTGGGTAATTTTTTACCCCTTCTTCAACATCACTATGATTCGTTTTTTGTTGGTAATAGAAACATTTGATAATAGAAACATTTGATAAATACTTGTACACAGTAAGATTAGACGAATTATTATTACTATGTATTATTATTATTTATTTAAAGGTTTGTCAACGATTGCTACAATTTATTCTTACTTACTAAAATACACAAACTTATCATCTAATTATACAATCTATTACAGATGAATACCACATGCACTTAATTAATTAGTTCAACAAACTAGAACAATACTTTATCTATACTTTTAAAATTAAATTGTGTCTTGGTGCAGGTTAATAAACAGTCTCCGATTTTTAACGTAGGAAAATGATATGTCCAGCTGAGAACTGTGCTGATTGTAAATTCTACAAAGCCGAAGTTCGTCTTACGCAGCGGTGGCGCAAACAGTTTTTCGACAATGTGGCGAGGATGATGGAAAGGGATTCTAAAATTCACTTGGCCTAATAATTGAGGACAATCTATCTCATTTGTCAGTAGCTTTAATAAAAATGACAGATCTAGTAGGTCTAGGCGATTCTCTAAACTGCTTAGCTTAAAATATTTAACCTATCTGTAGATATATTTATGCTTTTTTCATAATGAACAATTTTTGTATACATATATGTAAATTTTACTTTATTTTAGTAAATTGTCCTAAATTAATTACATGATTAAGATGAAATTAAAAAAGAAAGCATGTGAGCTTTCACACGTGGTGTAGGGTGTCTTGCTTCAATGAAACACAACTTGTAATCACGAATTTAATCAACTTGCTCTTATGATAATTGTCGACACAAATCTGTACTTGCATTACTTGCACTATTAACACAAGGACGCCATTCGCCTAGACCATAAAGTAGTATTGTTGTCATAGACATGATTCTCACTCTGGATGCGTTCCAGTTACATGAGATAATACAGATGTGTTCCAGTTAATATTCTACACGTGGTAGAACTGAAACCTTCAAAAATAATACGTACCTACACGTATATGTAATACCACGGTTGTTGTGATGCCTTCTCTCAAGCTTTGTACTACGCATGCGCACACAAACTCGTATTAACACGTACATAATCCTATCTTATTTTCTCCTGCGTTAAATCTTATGAATTTATATATCTGTCTCTTTTTACTGTGGCTTTTTCGTTTCATCGACTATGAAATGCTAAAGAAATTTTCACTTTAAAAAATTTCTAGCATTTTGACTTCATCTTCTTCTCGCCTATGTATTCCATTTCAGTTTGGTGATCTACCCACAATTCCGTGATTGAAAAAGTTTATCTTATTGCTTATTACTCATATCTTTAAGTGAGATCTCATTTGAAGATAAGCTTCTCAATACTTAATTGTTCTTTGTTTTAAGGAAACAACAGTTTTAGTATAAGGAGACGTTGGTCGGTTACTAGGGTAGGTAGGTATTTTAAAATTTGTAAGAACTGTAAATGGGGTAGGACCGGCAGTCTTATTTCAGCACCTTGAAATATACAACGAATATTTATACCCCGAACGAACGGTAGCTAATGTATGAAAATCCAAGTCACCCTAAAAATCTGTCAAAAGAGATGAAAAGCTTAAGCTTTTGTTGTAAATCACAAATGTAAAGAGGTATATACCATATCTTACCTTTTCAGTACGTAATTTTTTCACCATGAGAGTTCGCCGTATGAAGTAAACAAGACATGAATATTTCATGCTCGCATAATCTCTTTCTTAACTTCCATTCTAATAGTATTTGCACAAAAATAGACGCATTTTTGTTTATGCTGTTTTTAACCGACTCCAAAAAAGGAGGAGGTTCTCAATTCGGCTGTATTTTTTTTTTATGTTTGTTACTTCATAACTTTGTCAATTATAAACCGATTTGGAAAAAACTTTTTTTATTTGAAAGAGTATACCTTCAGATTGGTCCCATTTTATTTTCATATCTTAAAATTTAGTTCTTATATCATAGGTAACATATAACGATTTCGGTGTTTATAGCAAACTAAATAATAAATAAAAATAAAAAATTCTTCAAAAAACTAGTTGCAAAATAACGCACTTTAAAGCAAGAAATAAAAAAAAATTAACAAAAAAAAACCGACCAAAAATTACTCTACAATTGCAAGCACCACTAAAAAGTTAAAAATAATATTTTTTTGTCTATTATATGCTTTTACTACATTAACACTAATAGTTATTTTTGGAGTCGGTGCCAGCAATAATCTACAAAAAATATATACATATATTGTATTCTTCTTAAATATTTTGTTGTATTTGTTGTTAGTTAATTAATTCTTAAATTCTTTGAATACTGTAGGTTTTATAATGATAATTTGCTGGCACCGACTCCAAAAATAACTATTAGTATTAAAGCAGTAAAAGCATAGAATAGACAAAAAAATATTATTTTTAACTTTTTTGTGGTGCTTGCAATTGTAGAGTAATTTTTGGAGTCGGTTTTTTTTTTGTTAAAATTTTTTTCAAAATATATACTTTGTAAGCATTGTCTAGGTGTGCATCAATTTTGTCAATGCCGGTTTTAGCACTGCCAACGCTCTGGGCGAGATTTCTGTGGTACCTAAATGCAATTCGAACTTATACTATACGGAAAAAGACAAAGGATATAATAAAATAGCATTTATTACAAAATAATAATTTATTAAAAGAAACGTTTATCAAAAGATATTTTAACCAATCACTTGGGATAATCTATACTAATATTATAAAGAAGTAAAGTTTGTGTGTTTGTATATTTGTTACATTGTAAGGGGTAATCTCGGGATCTACTAAACCGATTTTAAAAATTCTTTCACCAATAGAAAGGCACATTATTGCTGAGTGTCATAGGTTATATTGAATGCTAGAAAAAATTTAAAGAATTTTGTCCACCCGTGCGAAGCCGGGACGGGCCGCTAGTACATTATAAAAAGCTCAGTAATACATTTTGGGAAGCAAGAATAAACAGTACTAAAGGAGTCCGTTGGCAAATTAGCGCCATCCATTACACTTTAATTACTTTGACTAATGAAACACAGAAAGCTGGCGTTCAGGTTTCTCTTGAGTCTACTTCTATAGCCGAACAGTTAAAATATTCCAGCTTTAAAGCACGCACCCCTTTATGTCCGGCGCCTTAGGCGGTTGCCCCACCGCGCCCTACGCTAACGCCGCTTCTGAATTTTGTCTCGTTCGATGACGATGATCGATTCGGTTCAAAACAATATTTTTGCCTACTATTATTAAGGACCTCTTTTAAATGACAGGAAGAACGGGCACAAGAAACACGTCAGCTTTAATAGAAGTTCGAACTATATAGCAAAATAAAACGATATAATTCTATTATCACTAGAAAAACACAATTTATTTTGTCCTTCAAACTATATTATTTAAAACTGCTTTAATTAAATTTAAAAACTTTCATGTATCCGTTATAGAGTGAGAGACAGTGCCTGCCAGACATACGTTAAAGTATAAAACCTGAAATTTTTTTGCGTGTTCTCACTGGTATAGGGAACAACGTTTGGGGGTTACAAGCCTTAAGTAACGGCGCCTTCGGTAGGTATCAGGTAATCTATGGGCGCAGTACCTGAGCTCTGTCACGTTAAATTATAAAAGCTGAAATTTACACAGAGTGTTCAAATGACCATTCTAAGTCATTATTTAAAAGGCCAGATCTATCCGAAGGGTCTAACTAACACTCCTCCAGACGCGGTAGAAGGTCAAATGCACTGAGAGAGCATTGCTCAGGTACATGCATGCATTTAAGAGAGAATTCGTGCAGTTTAAATTTTATAATTAATGAAAATTATATGTAAATATTACTTAAAATTATTATACAATAATTTTTAAACAACCAAACATATTTTCAATACAGTACAATCAAACAAACATCTATCGTCACATCGTGGAACTAAAATGCTAACAGAAAGCCATTGAATAACGCGGTCAGTAAGTGCTTATATACATAACTATAATTAACTAATTAACAATCACAATAATAGTAGTGTCATGGTTTGATTAAATCGTTACTATTTAATTGTTTTCAGACTAACTGGGTAGTACAAACTTTACATTTTAATGGGCCTCATGGTCAATACCATAGAAAACAACCTGATTATTAATAAAAAAATTATCCGAAATTTACAATCATTCTGTTATCACAATATAGTAGTGTTATGGTTTAATTACATCGTTGTTTACAACAAATTAATTTTTATTTAGTTTATCGAATATGGCGGCATTCTTAGACATCCATCTTAAAAAGTAAAGAAAAGTTTAACAGTGCAGTATATCTTTTATTTACAAAATATCCCTACAATAATTTTATTTTTACGTAGTTTTAAGACAATTTACTTGAGCGCCACGTTCACAGTGATCAAGCTTAGTTAGTTAGTTAGTTTTACGGGGCATTTTCCGCACTTAGCCTCCTTAAAGCTGATGTGAAGTGATCAAGCTTATAAATAAAATAAATTTAAATACAATTTTATTTAACCTATCGTTTTGTTGTCACACTTATCATATTAAATTACTCAAAGCAACATTTCCCAGTAAATTCACCGTGTCAAACAAGTTATTGTAAAATTTTAACCCCTAAACGCTCTCGGACATAAGCAGTTAAGTAGAATGCTAAACACGTGTCAAACATCATGACATCGCTTTTAGCTTAGACAAGTCGTAATAATATAACCGTTTGATATAAGATCTGTAAGGGGAGCACAATAGCTTATTGCAGAGCATTGCGCGGAACGAATAAGCATCCAGTTGATTTGGGGGCGATCGTTGAATGACGTAAAAAATGGAATTAGGGATAACTGGAGCGTGGCATATTGGAATATTGTTAAATTTCATTACGCTCACTTGGATAATCTGTTGCTTTATAGATCATGCAAATTATTGCTCACTTTTTAAGTGTTGTTACGTGTTGCTGTACGGTCGACGACCCGTCATGTGTTATACTCTAAAAAAGGAACTTTATTGCTATGGCATTAAGTATTTTGCAAAGCTTGTTTTGCTATCGTCTATACATAGAGAGAGAGGTATACTAGTATAATATTTAACAGATTTATAGGACTAAATACCATAACTTATATAAATTTATAATTTTTTTTTAAATATATTTTATGCATTTTCAATGCGATCTTATCAGATAAATTATTATAATAGAAAAATACTAGAAAAAATCGAGTCGGGTCACAAGTGAATCTCAGGCGGGAACCGAACCCGCAACCTTTGGAAATCCGGTCCAATGCTCTCCCAATTGAGCTACCGAGCCTTGCGAACACTCGTCGAAATTTTCTAGTACATTCCTGATTTCCAAAAAAAAAAATTCACTTGTGACCCGAGTCGATTTTTTCTAGTATTTTTCTATTATAATAATTTATCTGATAAGATCGCATTGAAAATGCATAAAATATATAAAAAAAAAAAATATATAAATCTAACATGGCTGTTTCATCTTAATCGATTGACCAAACATTTGTAAAAATGTTTCTTTCGAATACGAGAGGATGTTCCTCTCATTGATGAAACAACGCTGGCTTACAGCGTAAAATCAGGAATGTACTAGAAAATTTCGACGAGTGTTCGCAAGGCTCGGTAGCTCAATTGGGAGAGCATTGGACCGGATTTCCAAAGGTTGCGGGTTCGTTTCCCGCCTGAGATTCACTTGTGACCCGAGTCGATTTTTTCTAGTATTTTTCTATTATAATAATTTATCTGAACTTATATAAACTTAAAAATAATACTCTAGGCACTAAAAAAAACTAAATAAAAAATATCCCCTAAATAATAATTTTTAAAATATTTATAATTATTAAATTGAAAATAAAATTAAATCAAGACTACCATAGAAATTAAGTAAAATTGTCACTAACATCTATGGACTGTCTGAAAATATTTTTTATGCATTTTCAATGCGATCTTATAAGATAAATTATTATAATAGAAAAATACTAGAAAAAATCGACTCGGGTCACAAGTGAATTCCCGCCTGAGAATTCACTTGTGACCCGAGTCGATTTTGTCTAGTATTTTTCTATTATTATAATTTATCTTATGAAAATATATTTTTAAATTATTCATTAACTACCATAATACCTGAGAATTCACTTGTGACCCGAGTCGATGTTTTCTAGTATTTTTCTATTATAATAATTTATCTTATAAGATCGCATTGAAAATGCATAAAATATAAAAATTATAAATCTACCATAATACGTTGGAATAAGGCGATAAATGCTGGCAATGGGGCAGTAGCCTTGCGATTGCGGATATTAAACAACTTTCGCAAGCGACGTCGTTCGGATTGATGACAAGTTCATATATATACGAGCTCCTTTATGCTTCGGGTGATATGTCAAACCGTTGGTATCGTCTACATCTACCAAAATGTTTAGAACCTAATAAACCATACTAGGTAGGTTGTTTATGGCCTATTCTCCTGGTGTTTTCATTCATAGGAAATCCTGTGCTCCAACAGTGAGGATATTAATAGTCTGGTTATAATGAAGATCTCAAATATTATATTCTACTATATTTAGCCACACTGCCGCGTTCAGTTATATAAATTTTACGGAACGCGTTTTCGATATGTTTAAAAAGTATTTCCCTTTAATTTCTTCACTTGTACTATTTACGAGGTTGCTTAATAAGTAACGTAGGTTAGGTACCAAAGGGAACGTATGAATAAATAGTTAAAACATTTCTTTTTTACTTTCTCTTTTATCTTATAATCTAAGGATGAATTTGTGTATATATGTATAACAGTTAATTGTTTAGAACTTTAGAATTCGTATATTTTTCATAAGTAATAGGTAAAATCTTAACAATACGTACTAACATGGCTCATTAACTACTCTTTTGAGAATATTATTATGTATTGGAGGAATCCCTTACTCCTAAGACACAGGACACGTTTGGGACTTGGAGACCTGATTTGAAGACATTGTAAATCTTCTCATAATGTGTGTTGTTAATGTTTTGGAATTTTATTATTTTGTTTCAATAAATTATTATTATTATTAAAATAGTTAATATACCTAATACACTTAATAAATTTAATTTCTATTGTAGGTAAATTGTAAACTTTATCTTCATTATTAAATTTTAGTATAACTGTTACTTATCTAAAACTAGAACACTTTGATTGTTAATATTATTTCAAATGCATACGATATTATGATAGTAAAACGATAACCTTATAATGGATGTGATTGATGGTAAGTAAGGTGAAATATGTCAATATTTAACGTTTGACATAATTTTCGTTAATAAATTTAACCAAACTTTAAAAATACTATTTCACTTAATGAAAATCAGGAATTTACTATGAGAAAATACTGATACTGAGATGCGACTCTTGCCTACTGAGTAAAAAACGGTCATTTACTTTTATTATATGTTTTAATTTTTACAAATAAACCTCTATTATAGTACCCTAATTTAACACAAACAATAAAATCGACGCATTTTTGTGACGAAAAAAAAGTTTATCATGAATAAACCACCGAATAAACTAATCTACACCTAACATATATTAATAATTTTATAACTTCAAATAATGTTTATAACATAATTAATTATATAAAACAGATTTGTGTTAAAAATTCGATTTTGTCATTTGCTCTAAAATATGCTTATAGTATTTTTTAATAACAATGTGTGTACACACACACGCACACATTCTTATGTTGTATGTGTGTGTGTGGCGTAAGAATTAAGGCTATTATCGATCTATTTATTACCTCCATTTACCTTGTTCCAGAGCGACGGTGTTAAATAAAAGAAAATCTAAAAAAAAAACAATTGACTTTAGAATGCACAAGAAACTTTTCAATTACACAACTTTTGGGCTAATCTTTTAAGTAAACTCTTGATTAAATAAAGTAGCCACGACCTTTCCGTATTGTAATTGTGTAGCCTTATAATTAAATTACAAATCCTGCCTACCACGCACTTGAATAATAGCTTGGGATTGCGATTAGGGAATTGCTCTGAACAGACTAATTACAGACTTGGCCTAAAGCAATTATGCCCGTGCAGTTTGACATATAGTCGCCCCTTGCATTCACTATGCTCATTGGGCATATGACAAGTGACAATGTCTAATTGTGTCAGACTAATTAAAACGTCCTATTACAGTCTAGACTTTTCCATAAAATTAACCAATCAAAATCTTTCCAGCGTGAGGGTATTTTTAACCGACTACAAAAAAAGTATGTTATCAATTCGACTTGTATATATGCGTTATCGTCATGGGTTAATCATGCAAAGAGATACATTAACTTGATTTAACAATATCTTTAGGATGTTGTTGTGACCGCCGCGCTTTTGCAGTGTGTCAGAAATGTTTCGTAAAAAGCCACATCTTTGATACGCAGACTGTATAACAGTAGTCAAAACAGCATTCTGCAAACAGTGGCCGATAGGTTCACTTCACTCTTATTAACAACTAGCTGACCGGGCCACGCGTTGCTGTGGCTCAGGTATTATATGTTAAATGATATATAGTCTATAGCCTTCCTCGATAAATGGGCTATCTAACACTGAAAGAATTTTTCAAATCGGACCAGTAGTTCCTGAGATTAGCGCGTTCAAGCAAACAAACTCTTCAGCTTTATAATATTAGTATAGATATGGTGCACAGGGTGATTTAATATCTTTTACTAACACTAGTAGTTAAGCATTGTAAAATACTAACCCAATATAAAAAGATTTGCATATACAAAATGCAGTTAATAATTTGTATATATCTCTCTCAGCACATATTTTTTGTTAAGCTTGTAAATTAAAGCTGTGGTAAATGTTGCTGGTGTTGAAATTAGTTTTACTATTTAGAAGAATTAGGCAATTATTTATCTATATTATAATAAACCAACAACATGCACACACCACTTAGAAGACGGAGATTTGTCGTAATAAAAGTGTTATGCCGAAAGTACTCTTCTCACTAAGTTTCCGTACTGCGTTTCAGCTACTCGTACTTTCGAAATAATTGCGATTAAAGATTAAATTTCTGTTTTTTTGTGTATCATCGTAACTATAATAGCTAATGACTTGAAAAATTCTAATTCTATTTAAATTTAACTTTTTTGACACTCGAGATACAGGCACTTAGCCAAGTATGTGCGTCAGAGTCTTCAAATAAATTGTAAATATGGATTATGTCAATAAAGAAATTTATTGTTAACAGCTTTGTTATTTCAACACTGTTTTTAAACACTAAAACACTAGAAAGAGATTATGCTTTGTATTAGCTAATTTTCAAATAGTTTTTCTAATCTTACTTCGATCGAGTTTTAATTTAGGGAAGAAACCCTTTCAAAGCTTTAATGGAAATTCAATATAGCGGATATAATTATTCAATATAATTAATTTTCGTATTAACATGATATCTTAATGCCGTACACTAAAGCGAACACTGCTTACTGTTTGATATAGAGCTTTCGATAAAATAATAGGTATGCTATTGGGTTGTTTCTAAGTAGTTTTTATTAACTTTTATTTATTATCAGTACATTATGTTATGATAATACTTTGTGTGATTGTTACCATATATAGTTACCATAAACCTAAGAATAACAGTTTTTATAATCAATCAATTAACGTTACCATAGCAACGCGTGGCCGGGTCAGCTAGTTATTAATAAATTATTAATTTACTTGAAAACGAAAGAACTGCCTACCGTCATATAGCGTTAACAAATATTACACGTGTCAGGGACCTTATATTACATATGTACATTTATTTTTATGTGACAAATGACAATAAATATTATTGGTAACCTGCCTTATACCAACCATAATTGCAAATCGATAGAGCAACAAACAAACAAACAAAATTTAAAATGTGAATATTAATTGAAATTTACTAGAAAATAAATTTTAAATTTATAACTTTATATCGCTTCTTTGTTACAATGTAAATCTATCTATCGGTAGGTTTACGTCAATAAACGGCCCTTAAAGGGGTAATAAAGTATATTCAATAAACACTTTATGTTTATCTGATGGAATACGTTTCATATCAATAATTTTAGTCATTGACTATAGAAACCACCAATTACGAACGGGAAGAAATTCTATTTTCACAACAAAGCGCCATCTAATGACAAAATCGTAAACTCCGTCAAAAATTATCACAAATGAGTGAGTCTAACATTAATCTTTCCTTCAGATTAAGGGTGAGTAAGATGAAGTTTTGCCTGCACTCATGAATATGCAAGTGCAACAGTGGAAGCGTGCTTAAACACTGCACACACAGTAAATATGCGCGGGTATAGTAGCAATACAATTTTTTTTTCATTAATTTTTTAAAGTAATTTGAGTCATTTTTCTCCTATAGATAGAATACAAACTTAGTTTGGAACATATTTTAAGAACTCTGCTTAAGATATAAACTCCAAATTCAGTTAATTTAAGAGAATGTTATCAGAAATTCTGTCTCATAAGTAACCTCTTTAAGTTGCATTGTCTGTATCTTTTTCCAGTTTTTAGTGAAATGTTAGCATTTATTTAAATATATCTAAAATTTTACTTAACACCATAACATAGCTTCTTGTAATACTGACTTGCCGTAGCAGTTTGTAATAAAAGTCACACACTACGTATATTTTGTATTTGATCATGTAATTTATTTATGTATAAGTGTGTGTCTTATAAACTGTCCTTAAATAAATAAATAAACTAACATAAAGTAATATTATTTAAATGAATAGATGGCTTTTATATTTTTGCATTTTTAAATCTATTTTATAGGATAAATGAGGAGGGTAGCTTAGGCTGGTTTTAGGTTTATTTATTTTTCACAAAAAAAAATCTAGTGAGAATAGATCATAAACAGTTGATCTGACCATAAACGGAACCTCAAAAAAATAAAATAGGCCACAAACCAGCCTCAGCTACCCTCCTTCTTTAATAAAAATATAAAAAACAAAAAACCAACAGCGGATCTGAACCCACATCCTTTGGATGTCTGGTCCACTACTCTCCCACCTCAGAATAACTTGAGGGCCGAGGCGATTTTCTCTCGTATTTTTCTATTAAAAAATATAAAATAAAAACGTCTGTATTCATGACAGGAGAGGAAAGCTTCGAATCGAATGGAGCGAGTCAGAACCTCACTAATATAGTACGGACGTAGTTCTTTCGTTACGTTTAACTTACCATGGGAGGAAAACGGGAACGTTGAAAATATGTTGAACGTTGAATTATTAATATTCTTTGTATACCATAAAATTACCGGAAAAACAAACACAGACAAAAGGAATTGCTGTTAAAATCCTAACTCGTTTACCCATTTTATTACGATAAACGTATTTAACGTGTAAAACGCTTCTACTTGATTGAGTAATAAAAGAATATCAATACTTTTTCCCTTGTATAGTATTAACTAACTTAAATTTGCTTAAAAACTCAAGCACAAGATAATAAGAATAAAGTAAGTTTTCTATACATCGTTTTAACTTGATGGGTACCTGGGAAAGTTACGCCGTATTATCTGAGATCAGGTTATTATCGTGAAACTGTTTAATATTCATCAGAACGCCAACAACACTTCCAAACTTATTACTTTTATAAACTAGAAATCAAACCATCAGTTACTTAGTCTAAAACTATCTTGTTCATAAACCAGCACCGTTCTCGTATGTAAACTATATTGTCATATTAAATGAACACTTCCCTCGTCTACGTCTGAATTCTAAATGCTTCTGGACGTTTCGTGGCGTATAAAGAACATTTGCGTCCAGCATCCCTGCTCGCATATTCATGAGATCAGAGTACCCGGTCGTGTCATCTTGGGTGACAGATTATTTTACGACTACGGCGAATCCACTGCTTCGTTTTTGAACGTTAACCGATGTATTTAGCTTTGTAAAAAAGCTCGAGTCAGCGCTTAAACGCTTGAGGCGACATTCGAGCAGTTCGTAAATGCTTGAGTCGCGACTCGTATTGGCTCTAAAATGCGCGAGCACTAGCTTGAGGATTTTAATAAAAGCGCTTATATAGAACGTTTGACTCGATGCTCGACTAGAGCTTAAGCGTCGAGCATAGAGGTAACATGGAATATGTATTTCAATCTAAAAAAAATCTAAAAGAGTATTTAGGTAATGTTCAACCTCATTTAATACTTTGGTGGTTGAGCGCCAGAATCAAGCGTTAAAGGTCGAAATTTTAAAGCTTGTGAGTCTGAAACGCTTGAGCGTTTAACGCTCAGGTCTTCAACGCTTAAGAGCGTCGGCTCCACGCTCAACGCTTATTTTTACAAAACAAGTTATATGGCATGCTCATCTATTGATGTTCCCTCTGCAGGGGACCTGATGTATGATGTATATGATGGCGATTGCTGAACAGGCACTATCGGACCTCGGTAAAACTGAGGGTACATCGGGGAGTTAATAGCAAGTAGTTCTTCCAACAAGCTTGGGAGTCCTGGACTTACGTCGGTCTCACCCGCAGAATGGGCTGCTAAATAGGTTTTTTAAGAATCGAGACTTAATGTATGGTACAAATACATCACGAAAATTAATCCAATCCACACGGCTTCATTAGGAATTTGCGGGCACTATTTTTTAAAACACACTAATTTTTTTAATAGAAATACACTAGAAATATCCGATTTGGTTTCTTTTATTTTGCTGTTCAGTTTAACAGACAAATTTATTAGGTATATAAAATTCATAAATTTATTTATATATCTGTTTCATTTAAATCGATTGTCCAAACATTTGTAAAAACGTTTCTTTCGAATGCGAGAGCATGTTCCTCTCATTGATGAGACAACGCTGACCTACAACGCAAAAAATAGAAAAGTACTAGAAAATTTTGACAAGGCTCGGTAGCTCAACTGGGAGAGCATTAGACCAGAAATCCAAAAGTTGCGGGTTTGATCCTCGCCCGAGAATTTAATTGCGAGCCGAGTCGATTTATTCAATTAATATAATTCATCATAATATTATCACCCGTTCTTCTTTGCTAATCCTGTCGCACAAGCGCTTCTCAATATTTTTTATAATGCGCATAGTAAAGGAGTGGAACTTCCTCCCTGCGTCTTTATTTCGGTGTACTTATAACTCTCCCGTTTTCAAAGCCAAAGTGAGGAGACACCTTCTGGGTTAACTCTCCCTATCGTGAATCCTGCCTTGGCCCCCAGGTTTGATTAGGATCATGAGCAAACCCATTCGAAATAAAAAAATAATATATAAATATATGTTAAATACGAATATAATATATTTTTATTTGATACCAAATACTGTAAAAGCATATTAAATTATTCCTTGGCCTCTATTCCCCGAGTGCACATTTTGTTTCAAATAGATGCTGACGTTGTATAAAATGCAAAGCAAGTTAACCTTATTCCGTGCACCTGATTCTTGGAAAACGTCTTTGAGTAACAAAATAATGTCCCAACATCCCGTCATCTGCCGCCATGTTAATTAAACCTGGCAAACTGTTTTAATAGTTTACACTCTGCGGTAGTTTTACTTCGAAGTAATTTTCATACTCTAATTCATTTATTCAGCTCAATAATAAACGTAAAAAAAATTGTAACCAAGTGTAACAGTTATTAAACTGGGTGGGTTCCTTCTTTTAAGTGTTTAGCATCTGTACCAGAAGGTAGTACTCATTCATAACCTACTGTGGTTTGTTATGGTAAGGTCATTTTAAAGCTAGAGGTAATATTTATAATAATATTTTGTTAATAGAAAATCCCGCCTGAGAATTTACTCGTGAGCCGAGTTAATTTTTTCTAGTATTTTTCTATTATAATTTATCATATACGACAGCATTAAAAAAATGCAAAAAATATAAAAAAAAATCTTTATATATTTTAATGTTTAAAATATTCAAACTAGATGAAGTGTGTGTGTGAGAGAGAGAGAGAGAGAGAGTGAAAGTGTGTATATGTGTAACATGAATATATGTTCATACTGTTTTGCCTAAACCATAATGTATTAATATGTTAAATAAAAGTTTACTGATCATTATTGACCCTGCCAGGAACAGCAACTAGAAGTGGGGAAGAGCTTTCTTTAGTATTAAAGTTATTAAAGAACCGCATAATACTTGTCTTTTGTACAGTTAAAAACATTAACACGCAGAACATTTCATACAAACTTAAAAGTCCTTATAGTTTATAATAAATTAAAAGGAAGATATATAACCCATAACTCTTAAAGTTAGTCAAATGTTAAATATTATAATATTGTCCAAACTTCTTAACGATTTTCATATTAACGTATATCAAATTAGTGTCCTTATTTATTTTAAAGTATTTGGACTCAGAAGTTTACACGAAATAGTGATGCGGCGTTAACGCTCTTCTAACAGCATATCAATCTACTGGAATGTAATTTTGATCGATTCTTAGCAAGGTTTACTCCATCCAAGGATTACTTGAACTAAAAATTACTAAATATCTTTAAAGTAGAAAAATGTAATACTGTTTTGGCTAGTGTTCGTTAGTTATAGCTCTGTGTTATATTACCAAATCAATTATTCATTAAATATTCATAACATTCTTAAGATAAAGTTTAAGGCGGTTAACACACTGCACCGCGCCCCGTCGCGTAGCGCGTGGCCGCAGATTTTATTATTGTATGCAAGAATCTCAATTAATATAGAAAACACGCCTATGACAACACACTGCCGACGCGGGAACGCGCGGGTAGGCGCCCCGCGCGCAGATTCTGCGAGGGAGCGCGGGGCGTGAAGAAGTAGGGTCAACTTGTATTGAAAATCTGCGCGGAGAAGCAGATTACACCGCTAAGTTAGGCAGATCTGCGCCTCCGCGCGGGGGCGCGTTTTCTGTCGCTACGCGCACCGCGGCGGGACGCATCTTTAGTGTGTGAACCGCCTAAAATCTCATCCAACTTGACCGACCAAATAAAACTTTGTTTTAAATACCAGCGCCTGTTTTATTGCGGTTGTGCGTAAATGATATTGCTGTCACTACTGAATAAATTGAAAATGTCTATCTCAAACGTAATCTATACAAGAATAAGTAGAATTTAGCTCAATGGAAAATGAAACAAAATCGGAACAATTTTGTATGCATTTTGATTTAAAGCGACAATTTTTTCAAAGCGGAGCTAACATAACAAACTGCTTGTATATTATTATTTTTATATTTATTTATAAAACATAACACTTATAAAACTAATTTTGGGCTTACTCTTGGAATATATTCAAGAACATATTCTATATATTCCTGTTGAGATCCAAGCAAGTGGATTGAATTTGCATTGCCCCTGCAGTATAATCAAAACTTCGCCGTATCGACTGCCAGAAACCAACATCATCTTTTAACGTCTATCCTGCTGGCAAACACATCTTCCTTTCAGAAAGAAACATACAATTTTTTTTTAATGCTGTATATATTTAAAAAGTGTTGCCTGCATGCGTGAATATATATGTTGATTACATATTCCATAAACAAATAGTAAAGAAAAGTAATAATTTATTCATGTTTATGCCAACAATTACAATAAAGTTCTTAAAAAAAATCATTTGCATTACTAATTTATACATTTATAAGTTTACTACCTGACCTGGAAATGCGTTGCCGTTTTATAAATTAAAGTGTAACCTCTCCTATGCCCTAAATTGGAACAAATCCAGCAAAATAAAAAAAATCTAAATCCAGCAAAATAAAAAAATAGTAGTTTCGGAGTTCATTGCGGTCATCTACATACAGATATCTACATACTTATTAATTGGATACTAAATACAAATATTTTTACCAACTATACTACACCTAGGTCCTAGTACCTATATTAGTAATCAGACCACCTACAACCTCGAATAGGGATTGACGAGTGGATACTTACACATCAAAAAACCAGAAATATATGGTCCTAAGTATGAAATGAAATGACTGATATTATCCGATGCTGAAAGCATTTCCGCAATCCTGTTAACATTTACTTTTGTAAGCCGATAAGTGAAATGTGGCATTTGATCGATTCATCCGAAACATTTGCGGCGTGTTGCGAGGCATGTCGCGTGTTTGTCACATGCATATTTCATGAGCCTCCGACACGACGCCGGCGCCTTCTCGCGCGGGGGTTATTTTAAGAATTTTATTATAAGTCTGTCATTTTCACGCGTTTGAAAATTCCGAATGAAAATAATAGAAAATTTTGCGTGACAGCTGTGGAAACCCCACAAAACAACGTTACGTCTGCGTAAGCATTTTGAGTTTGAACACACTCACGTCGACCTCTAAGTATCGTTATTACGTGCAAATCCGATTCGTTTGAAATAAAATACATGTTGCTTGCACAATGGATACGCATGGACTTTTATTTATGCTTCACTCATAAAAAGTAAATACTTTTTATAAGTTATGGAGATATGGATAAAATGGAGATAAAAACAGCCATATTTATATTAAGCTTTCATCATTAACCTTTTAAAATTTCCTTAACCAGAATAAAATGTGTAATTTTATATGTAGTCGCAATATCTATTTAATCAAGATAAACTCCTAAAGGGCTTCAGAATAAGAAAATATGTAAAATTTTCTGAATTGATATTGAACTTAAGTTATTGGAATTTAGGTTGAAAATCGCTAAAAGAAATGTGACATTTTTGTGCAGACTGTACATGCATGTACTAATTATAATTGACGCAAGACTTGATACAACACAATGTGGGAATAAATTACACTTATCGACTTTTATATGTATAATTTCTATATCTATAACTAATCAATAACAGAAGTTTGTTAACTTAAATATGTTTTGGAAAAAAAAGTAGTTTTTAAAATGTTTCATTTGCGGTTGCCGACCGATAATAATATACAGGAATAACGCCATGGCATTTGCCCGCTTAAGAATGACAATTTTATCCTCAACGTTTATATATCACTTATATAATATACATATAGCTGACATCAAACAAACGTATTCTTGGAAGCTCTATAGCAGACACTAAAAAAACCTTTAAATAATAAAATGGAATTAATTATCATTTTCATATTCAAAGTAATTTTAGTTTCTACTCTGTACATTACTACTTTCATATATAAAGGAAATTAAAATATTTAAATATTGTGAAGGTAGTAGAAAATATATGACGACCATTACCTTAGTCATTCTGTGATCACGGCTTCTGTAAAGAAGTCGAAACGTTAGGATCAAATATAAAATAAATTATGCGCAAAATCCGTGAAAAAGTGGTTTTATTCAAATGTGTAATGTGCGCGGAAGTATGAGAACTAAATACACAGACGAAATGTTAATAATGTATTTTAACTGTTTCAAAAAGTCACCATTCCTGCTTCAGATGTGATAAATGAACTCGTAATTTTATTTTAGTCGTTCCTCTGCACTTTATTCACAAAATGAACGTCCTTCTGTGACGTAGAAAATTTATTAAATGAATATAGCAAAGTGCGCATTTTTGATGAGAAAAAACTTCGTCCTATGAAAATTTTAATTTTTACCTAGATTGATAAAATGGTTATAAAGTACAAAAAATTACACAACAGACCAAGACACACCACCTTGAACCAAGATTAATATCACTTGAGCGATCGAAGCTTTTACGTTCCTTTCGAAGAGTAACAGATTCAATATTATATTAGACCGTCTATCCAATTTATCAGTCTTTGCATAAATTGCTTAATTACAACAAGCGATAGTAGCCCCAGTAACTACAAAATCAAGATCTTTTTCGGGTTGTTTAAAACTTTTTCCTACAATTTAAAATTAATTCTGTATAAAAGCAAGTGAACGAAATTAGAGATTTTTACATAGCTGTCTGACGAAATAAATTCGAGTTTCCACTTAGCTGTTTCAAAATGCATATATCAAAGGCAGTTGAAGAGGGAACTACGAACATTTATATCCATTATGGTCGTCAAATTAAATCTGCAGACTGCTCACGACTCGCTCACTGCTCACTTGCTCACTCGATTTGCTAATGGAACGGTCTAACTCGGATTGATGTCGGCAATGAACTAAATTGCTGATATATTGATAGTTGTGCTATATTTCACTTCTTTTTCTCTACCCTCCCCCAAGACAAAAATCGATAACAGGGTATTTCTCAAACGTCTAACTTCTCATATGAATTAAAAGAATATTTATTTATCCGGAAAGCCGGATAAACGGGAATTAGTTAAAAGACTTACATAGAAAATTATCATCATGATATTAATATATTTTTGTCCACTGCACTGGGTAGACGCTTTTCTTAAGGATATAACTTAACTGTGGGTAATAAAATCTTAAGGAGGCATGAATACATACACACACTCACACGCACACACTCGCTCACTCTCTCTCACACACACACACACACGCACACACAAACACGCTCGCGCACACACACACCTACATTCACCCACCTGCAAATACACATTACTTACACTTTTATATTTTGTTTGGTTACAAAAGCAGTGAAAATTTTGTTTATAAATAAAGAAAAATACCATACAGAAAATAGACCAGATCCTAGGATACGATTTGGTGGTAGAATAAAACAAAATAAAATTAATTCTATAAATTTTATTTATTTTAATAAATATAAATAGTCGTAGTAGTAGTAATCTTTATTCCAATTTAATAACTTTTTAATAGTGAAATTTTCAATTATCACCAGGCAGGCTATTAGCCTTTCTACCAAGTTACGTAACTATATGGTTTTTATTACAAAACAGCTGCGGATGCTGCCAGAAAATGGCATAACGTTTTTTCCGAAGCGCTAAGGAACTCGATTAAGTAGTTTTTCTTTCGACTATAAAAAGCATCCGCAGTCAAAGACTAAGCGCGCAAACCACAGCATTACCTTATTCCTTTTTTCAACTACATTACACTGCGGGCTACCACTTTTTTGGTTGCTATTCCTACCTGTCGCACCAAGCGCTTCGCAACATCCTTCATAATGCGCACAGCAAAGGAGTGGAACTCCCTTCTTGCGTCTCTATTTCCGAGTACTTATAACCCGTCCATTTTCAAAGCCAGGGTGAATAGGCACCTTTTGGGTTAGCTCGTTCCATAGTGGATTCCATCTTCGCCCCCGGGCTTGACTGGAATTAAGAGCGAACGCATCCTAAATTAAGAAAAAAACCTATACAAACTTTAACAGGCTAAAAGAATAAGTGGTCTATATAAAATACATTAGATTATATACTAATTACAAATAGACACCATTTGGTTTTAAAATATGACTAGCTGACCCGGCCACGCGTTGCTGTGTTATAAATTAAAATCTATCCTATGTCCTATGTGAGAATACCAAGAAGAAGAGATAATTTTGACTCTAACGTCTATATAATTGAATTGTTGACTTAACTACCCTCAGACTTACCACGTTAAAAATCAGTTTTAAAATATATTACTCGTACTTTCCAATAACTCAATCGCCAAGAATATTAACTTGCTGGCGTTTTGGGCAAGCTGTAAGACAGCAAGAATATGGTTTTAATAAACAAACTAGATAAACGTAGCATCTAGGTAGCAATCTAGGTAAACTAATTAAAAATAATATAAGCCGTACTGCGTATAGTACTGCCTGGATAGCGAGGGGACGTAGATTCGAGTCCCTCTTGACACTTAAGAGTAGTTGAATTTGTTTTTAGAAATAATAATCTTTATATAAAAAAGCAGCAGTTAAAATCTTAAATAGCAAAAAAATACTTGTCAATTCAACCTGGATTTTCCAACTTTGCAAAGAAAGCTATAACTTCAAAGGACTCAAATTTCACTCAAGAGGGCTGCGCAGATATTACCTTTAATATTTCACTATTGGAATAAGCCCCAGCGTTTGAAGATCTACATATTATTGGAAGAATGAGGAACGAGGATAGAATATAGTTAAAAACCGGATCTAGTTGTTATTAAATTCTTTTAGTGATAACATTTTCCTTTCCAATGAAATATCTTTGGTTCTGGTTATTACATTTTTGGTTAAAAGGGCCAATATTTTTTAAAATATTATCGGTTTGTGTAAATACACTTTATTAGGAATAAATCAATTTTGAAAACATATATGCTTATCATCCATAGTGACCTCGGAAATTCCGTACTCATCTACATCTTCTTACGGTAACGAAAACCGTTGACTTCTTAATTGGTTTTTAATTTTTGAGATCAGATAAAGGTCACGAGATACCAGGTCTACGTTTTTTACCTAAATAATTCCATTTATTTCTAGAAATGTGATAACTGGCATTATCGTGGTGTAAGATGATACAGCGTTTTTACGGTTATTTTCACGAAGTTTGTCAATAACTTTCGGTAAACAAATCGCACCCTTAGAATTGAAATTAATTATGATTGTTGGCAAGTAAATTAAATATTGTTTTCCAGTATTTACTAGTTACTAGTTTTTGACAAAAATGGGCGCAAGATATATAAACGTAATCAAGTAAATAATTTATTTTCAAAAGTTGTTTATATGTCGAAAAATCTGAAAACTAATAATTTTGGATTAGGACATTTTATTTCTAAGGATGAAAATTGCCCTATTCACGATTCGACGATTCTTCAAAACAACAGTAGCGATGTATCCAGTTTTATTAGGAAATAGAGTTAACAACCGCTTACAAACGCGCCACATACATATGTTAATTTCGGTTCATTTTAAAGACCTATGCACTGAATAGCTGCTTTGTTTTACGATAGCAGCAATAAATTCATGTTTCGTCACGTGGTACCGTGTCCCATGCCAAAATTAAAGCCCTGTCTTTGAGTATCGTAAGCAGGATATTGCACCAAGTGACGAGGCCTGTTTTTTAAGCTTCAGTAAAATTGTAGGGGAACCACTCAAGCACAGCTTTTTCACACCCAAATATATGTGTATGATTGATGGTACTTGAGTTATACCTATATAAGAACGAGTGAAATACAATGAGATTTACGCTTTCTTAGACATCTAAGGAGATCGAGACGTGATAGACGCGTTGATAGCGAAATCGGATAACAAAAAGTTCGGAATTGTGGTTGTATTTTTATAAACGTATTTATTTATTTATTATGGGAATTGTGAATGCTTTAAATAAAATAAATATATTATTATAGCTGATCCATCTTAATCGATTGTTAAATATTTGTAAGTACACTCGAGAGCAATGAATCCGGGTCACTTAAAGAATCCTAAAAATCTCGGAAACTAAAAATGCTAGGTTAATGCAATAAATTGTATTTAATAGACAATGTAATACTCCTTAAATGAAGGTATTAAAACTTCTTAGTTATTGTAAAGTTATATCATAAAAAAATCAAATTTGAAAAAGGGCCACTTTCGAAAATGGAACTACGAAATTACAGCATTTGGTTTTGCTTTTGTTTGTAATCTGTCATTTATGTGGGTACATAAACCATGTTGATAGTGCTCTATATTCATTATTCAAGCTGAAATTATGTCGCTTACGCCTGAAGAATGCACCAGAATACTTACAATGCTGGAAACCGGCCGGAGTCAGCGCGATACAGCCAGGACTGTCGGTGCGTCGCTGTCAACAGTACAAAGAGTTCTCCGACGTTACGAAGAAACTGGTTCTAACCTACGCAGACCAGGAACGGGCAGAACCAGGTGTACCACAGCACGAGAAGACCGATACTTGGTGAACACCATGCTTCGAAATCGCTTTCTCACAGGAACTGAACTCACCAATCAGTTTCGACGCCTCGGAGGAAGTAACCCAAGTGCATGGACAGTAAGACGTCGGCTTGCTGAGTCTAACTTAAAACCCCTTAGACCTGCAAACGGCCCTAAACTGGAGCGTGGGCATCGTATTTCAAGACTAAGATATGCCCAGAGCCACGTAAATTGAAAAAGTTTGAAGATTGGTCAAAAGTTATGTTCTCCGACGAATCAAAATTTATGCTCTACAAGCACGATGGAAGACACAGAGTGTATCGAAGACCAGGGGAAAGATTCAAGCAAGCATGCATCGAAGAAAAAGTAGCCTACGGTGGTGGGTCTGTACTTGTGTGGGCCGGAATTTCTTCTGAAAGTCGCACAGAGCTGGTGATCATAGAAAACGGCTCTTTAACTAGCGTAAGATATGTGGAAGAAATCCTCAATGATCACGTTGGTCCATTTATGGTCAATTTAGGTGAGGATGCTATATTTATGCATGACAATGCCCGACCTCATACAGGTAGGATTGTGAATGACTACCTTCAAGAGATGAACATTACTCGTATGGAGTGGCCAGCGCGCAGCCCGGATATCAACCCGATCGAGCATGCTTGGGACGAGCTAGGCAGATGCGTAAAACAACGAAACCCTCCCCCAATCACGCTTCGTGAGATCAAAATTGCTCTCACAGAGGAATGGGAGAATATTCCCCAAAATCGTATAAGGAACTTGGTGTACAGCATGCCAAACGAAGCACGAGGAGGCAATACGAAGTATTAAAATTCAAGAAAATCGTAATAAAGTTCAAACATTTCATGTTTCCTATTTTTGTTTTAAGGAGAGATCAGCATTTTTTTTCTTTATGTAATTTTGTGTTAATAAAATGTATGGTGACTCATATTTTTTTTACTTTCATTTAAGGAGTATTACATTGTCTATTAAATACAATTTATTGCATTAACCTATCATTTTTAGTTTCCGAGATTTTTAACATTCTTTAAGTGACCCGGATTCATTGCTCTCGAGTGTATTTCACTTTCAATTTGAAGGTAGAGTTAATCCTCAGCATTGATGGAACGATACTAGCTCATAGTAAGGGTTCAAATACGCTTGTAAATTTCCTCGGGTCTACCAGTGTTTCGGTAGCTCAGTGGTCAGAGTACTCGCCCGGATAGCGAAAGGTTGTATATTCGAATCCCACCCGAGGGCTCGGAGATATGGTTGATTTAATAGGCGTATTTTAATTCTCGTTTAAGAGTTGTTTTAATACAACCTATATTAGCATAATAAGATTGCGATTCTCATAAACGCTCAAATAAAAAACAATGTTTAAAAAATTTACGTGTTTTTAAATAGAGATGATATTATTTCATTAGATGCTTAAACATACTGATATCCTTAATAAAAAATTATAGAAGTCAGTGTCTATTCTAAAATATAATTTTTAATTAAAATGGGTGTATTACCACCAAGAAGAAGAGATATTCCGGGGGATGACGCCTGCAACTGCGCTGAAATATCGAAGCCTCAAAAAAATCCTTTTTTTATTAATACTAAGCAAGCGTCCATGAAATTTAAAAACAATATACTAATATGGATATAAAAATTCCGTGTCACAGATAATGATTTTTTGTTAATTTTTCTGCATTTGTTCCAACTTACGACATAGGATAGGTATCATTTTAATTTATAACATAACCGAGTCACAGCAACGCGTGGCCGGGTCAGCTAGTTGTTTATATATTTCAACATTTATAACCCTTTCTTTCTCATTTATAAAATGTAAAGTTAGATAGGGTTAAAAATAGTGCTATCTCTGTCTTTCTTATTGCAAATAAAAATGTCAGTATTAGGTTTAACACGTTTAATATAGCGTCTCATATTAACTTTATTGGGAAACGTAGAAACAATATATACGGAATTTAGTTATAATCAGATTTTTTTCAATTTTGTTTCCGAATATTAAAATTCAGCCATTTCATATTCGCTTGGAGTACATTTTATTGTCGTCAACCTCAAACAGGATATTAAAAGCGAATACCGTTCTTGTTCCGAGAGATCTTCACAAAGTAATAAGACTATGAAATATCAGCAAAGATGTCAGAAATTTGTTCATATATGTAAAAGGACGCAATTTTATTGAAACTGTCAACCACTCTACGAAACTCAGCTGCATTTATGTTTTTGTACTTTGTAAGAGATATTAAATAATACTATGCTGTTTACAGGCATAAGCAATACTCTCTCAAAGGTTTTTTCAGTGAAGTTCATAACACATCATTCACACACTGTAAATAAACGATCTTTATTGCAATGGCATAAGGTAGGTTCAAACGTCAAAGGGTATATTTTTATGCTGTCTACTGTACTTTGTGAAAAAAGTAAAGGCTAGTTGTCTTTATCGTCACTTCGTTGTCATTGTGTTGTACCATTTAGGTAATATGTAGGATTTCTAAAATAACTAGGTCGAAGCAGTCGCTAAGCATAAAGCTCCGCTAGCACCATATACTAGAACGGAGCGTTATACAAAATAAAGAAAAAAAAATTTAATAATAGTAAATTTTAAAATTCCATGAGAATGAAAACTTTCAAAAAGCACGCGCTTTTTGTTCAATAGGAAATCCCATAGAGCAAATGTTTTTTGGTCATAACTCTTTTATTTTTGCGAATTTGAAAATTCGGTCACACACTAGTCCTAAACCTGTTGATTCCATTTCAGACAAAAACTATTTAAATTGGCTAAGAACTCGGAAAGTTTAAGATGTTATGAATATCAAAATATTTTTTTATATTTATTTGCATCGTAATACAGTTCTTTTTCACATAAAAGATAAATAAAAAAATAAATAAATGGGCTCACGTACGTAGTACATCGGCTAGGAACGAACTCGAACCGCTTGGTTTAAAGATGACATCTCAACCGATGTGCTACGGCCATATTAAATATTGCAAGCATCACGAGAGACTGACGGGAATTGTTAATATTCTTTAAAAAATGGGTACGCGTACTTCTGTACGCGCGTGAGAAGTTATACTTCTTTGGCATCAGAAAATTAAATAATTGATATTATAAACAAATAAACAGAATACATACCGACAGTTAACCTCAAATCAATAAATGCACTTAAAAAAGATTATAATATAAAAACCGATTTTAAATAAAATTGTTATTGTAATATTATATAGATTATTGTTAACCACCATATAAAATTTAAGATCACACACACACAAACATTCATAAATATTTGAGTAACTACCTTGAGCCAATTAGCGGCCAACTTCATCCTGCTGGTTTACTCCATGTCGCTTTTGCGGGCAACTTCAACCTGTTACTTTTGTGTTACTGTGTCTTTTGTGTTACAGTGATGCGTGCTTAAAATTTTGCTATCATCATTTTTTCATAACGCGCCTAAAGAAGTATATTTTCAAAAAACAATTGACTAAAACATTTATAGAAACGAGTCCTTTATTAAAGCTAGCGTTCAAATTTCATATTTTAATGATAAGCTTCGAATCCAATAGCAACCAGAAACAATCCACAACACCGGCCTTTTTTAAACGTCTCCGAAATCCACTTAGCTTTATGAGACGGGAGATATAGTGCCAGCACCCACTGTAGATGAGTGAGAAGAGGCTGTATAACTGTGTTGTATTTATTACAAAACGTTTTTTAATAAAAAATGTTTTGATATGCCGCTAACAAAGCTAAAAGAGCAATAACTTACATTGCTTACTTTGTTTTTTTTTTTATATAAGTGTTTTTGTAATATCTACTAAGACTATTTCGAGTATTTCATGATAATACGAGTAGTTAAAAATTATAATTAAAACCTATTGTTGAAAATTTATTGGATCAGACAAATTTATATATTCCGAATACCTACAATACGTACACAAGATATATAATAATCCTTAACGAAGTAGCAGTATATGCCCGTGTCTGACCAATGGTCCGACAAAAAATATAGTATTGGTTAAATTACTTAAGTAGGTTAAATGCTGGACTGTCTAGTAATTACGGATTTCGGCTGGATCTTCCCGAAGCAGATAATCTGCTTCCTTTAACGAGTTTTCTTTATCAGTGAAGCACTTTCTTAATTAATTTTTCAATAAATCACAATTTCCCGTGTCTACAATAAAGATAATATTACTAAGTTTGTTCTGTAAGAAAAATCTCTCTAAAGGAAAAATCTTTTAGAGAATAGCTACTGAGATAAGCCTTTTACAAAACCCAAGCACCATTACACATTTACTTTGGCAAGTAACTCCTTCGATACGATTGCTGTTATTCTTGAAAGCAATCTGAACAAAGACTGAGCTGGCTATTTGGCAAATGCAGCCTCTAAATTCTGCCCCGGCAGTTAATTTCCTCTGAGAACTAATACAATACTCTGAATTGATTACGGTTGAAGTTGTATTAAGAATGTTATCAAGATTTTAACTGCCTTATATTTTATTTTTATTGAGCTCATTGTACAAGAATATCTTATTATATAAGAATATAAATACTAAAATTTTATATTTAAAAAATATTACCAAAAATTTCTCAGGTGTCAAGTGGAACTTGAACTCAGATTCTCTCAATATCCAGACTAGTAGTCTTCCAATCAAGCTACCATGACAATGACTGACCCGTTGAGTTTTTCCAATTGTCCAACATTCCAAAACATCCAATAAAATGCTTTTACAATATCCGCTTGAAAAGACAAGTTGATTTGTATTTTATATATCACTAGCTAACCCGGTCAAGCGTTGATGGTATAACCCGGCCACGCGTTGCTGGTATAACCCGGCCACGCGTTGCTATGGTAACGTTAATTGATTATAAAAACTGTTATTCTTAGGCTTATGGTAACTATATATAGTAACAAACCCACAAAGTCCTTCTTTTATTTAGTAGAGATATCATAATCAAGTTTATCATCACATCCTAGAACTAGTACTTGTCATGAAGAATCGACGAGCTCAAACTTGATGAGGTCGCGTCGTTTTACTACAACCTTCCCATGGTCACCTTCCCGCTCCTTAGTCAAACCACTATGTCATAACAATATTACAAATCCAATAACAATATTGCATTGACATCCGATTAACAAATGCGTAATTTAAATTTAGTCGGTAATCGGGCATTGGTTCAAAGTTAACTTGCAAGATTTGATTACAGACAGGCATCGGGAGAGGTAAAACTGAATAAAATCTTGTTAAAAAAGAAAGTATATCATAAAGGCTATATTTGAACTAAAAAGAAGATAATTAATTGCAGTCGTATTATCGTCAAAGACAAATTTGCAACCTCCACCCAGCGTACTTTTTGTCACGACAAAACATTTATCGCTCCGCGCGTTATAAGATCGGTTCGCGTCTTTTGAAAATATGGGTACTTTTCCTACTATTATATCCTTAAGTTTCACATATTCCCTATTTCCAAAGAACAACAACAGTCTTTGTTAAAATTAGAACGAGAATATACTAAAGTGGAAAAGTTTTCTTACAAAACACGCCTTAATTTCTTTGATACTTACCCGTATCGTGAAAAACAAAAGAAAACTTCTTTGTTGAACACTTATCGCCTTTAACAGCTTTGTTAATTACGATACGTCGTAAAACTTTCTGATGGATTACAGATTGATAACTGAAAAATCGAATAATTGCCTTAGTTGATAACATTAAAAACAATAGATTCTTGTTTTTCCAATTCCATTCAATTCCGCCACAAAAAATAGCACTTCCAACTTTTGTTTAATCCAGAAGACTTGAATTCAGATTTAAATTGAAATTCTCGATAACGACTAGTGCGTTAACTTCTTCTAACACTAATTACTACCGCTGGTTACTGTCTGATAGTTATCGTGTACCTTAGGACTAAATGACTCTACCTATACACTGTACATAAAATCTTGCAGGAAGCGAGTTCGTATCCAAAAAAGTCCTTTTGAAATGAATACTAATAGGAATCACAATAAAAAAAGAAAAAATATCGCTTTTTTCTGTATTTAACAGCACTTAAAACAAAAAAAATACCAGCTTCATTCCCGTCATCAGATCCTAGTCGTCAGGTGAAATGAACATAATTTACGTCTAATCTAATGAGCCTGAACTCGGTAGATTTGTTAATAAGTATCCCAGAGATCCATCTCTCACCCTCGAGCTCCATCATCAAACCAGATCGATAGTACATATTGTTGTAGGCGTCAGAATGACTAGGTCAAGATAGCCTAAAGTTTGGGCTACAGGTTTATTTCATAATGTAAACCTCTGATAACAAAGGTTTTTTTTTCATATTTTTATACTTCGCAGTTAAAACGCAAAAATTACAATTACAGCTTTTGAGTTTAAATAATAATGACGCGATTTTTTATGGCGGTATCGATTTTAGTAGGTATTGACTTTTTAAAGGTATTCACTTAAAAAAATTAATGGTATCCACACATCCTAAATAAAACAAATATCGTAAATATGTGAATTTTAGATTTAAATAATATTATTCCCCTTTACTGGTGAAAGATTGTGTGGCAATATACCACATAATAATAAGCTTTTCAAATTACTCATTTTAACTACCGTTTTTGTCATTCTTAATGGGAAATCTCCTATATTTCTTTGACATTTTTGGCAGCCCTAGCTAATGCGTCGGCTATATATAAAAACGGGTTGCTTGTCTGCCAACTATGTTGTATATAATAAGGAAAAGATTGAACCAATAAACCGCGCCCTATAACCCTTACCAAAACGCGATCCACACCTGCTGTCAGCTCCCGGCGATGTATTACGCCATTATTTATAATTTGAGACGGGCTCACGGTCCGATTACCTACTACCATACGATTTATTACCAACCATTTTACTTGAAAAGAAACAAATTATTATTTCCGAGGTTACGTATTAATTGTCTACATTTCATCCTTTTTAAAGTTGCTGTTATGAGAAGATCTTGCTAGATTATCTAAAACAAACATTCTATGAAAGTTTTTGACTTTTACTTTCATTATTTTAAGAGATATTTGAAAATATACAAATACTAGCCTTTGTGAATCGACGAAACGGGGTCATCGTCATCGTAAACACCTTAGGCTAAAGAAATGTTTGGGTTTTGCCAAGTATTTTCGCGGTTGTCAGATGGGGTGAAAATTGGCCAACAATACATTTTGTAATATAAGTTATTTACGGGATTGTTACCATGTACCTTGTTATTGAGTTTCCGATATTTCGGCACTGTTGCGTTACCCGTACCACTGTAACGGTACGGGTAACGAACGCAATAAGAGACTTCGTCGGAGGGTAGATCAATATTTCTGCCAATAACAGCCTACCCGCAATTACTTCAGTCGCTCCGTGATCATGGCACTTGCAACAGTGCCGAAATATCGGAAACTCAATAACAAGGTATATGGTAACAATCCCGTAAATAACTTATATTACTATAATGTTAGTGACCATGAAAGTTTAAAACAATATTATATTAATATTAACAATATACATTTTGTGATCTACGGGAGCTGTAAAGTGATTTTTTTAAGAAAATTTTATTGTTTTTTAGACATCACATATATTGTTCTGAATCAAAGTTTTGTAAAAGCACTAATATTATGAAATTCAGAAACAATGACGGTACTACAACACCCAGATAAGAGCCAATATACACAAGTTCGTTTTTTACATTGATCCGGCCGGGGATCGAACCAGAAACCTCACAATAAGGTTATCATGAAAGTCATTGGATTATAAAAAGTAATTGGATTATAAAAAGTCATTGGATTTTAAAAAAGTCACTGGATTATAAAAAGTCATTGGATTATAAAAAATCATTGGATTATAAAATCTAAAATCAAAGCTATACCTAAACAGAGTAACGTCACTCAAACAATCTCTGGTTACAGTCGTGGGATTGAATTATGTGTGGTGCGATCGATGCCCGCTTGCTGTCTTCTATTCGTAAACAAGTAAATCATTTCAAAAACCTTTCTTATAATCAATACAATTAATCATCAAAATTACAAATTATGTAATAAAGTGTATGACTTATGCCCATTAAACTAACATACTTTTACTAATATATAACTCATTCCAACATACAACTGTACGTTGTATTTATTTACTCTGTAAATAGAATTTTCAGTCATCTTATAATAACAACTTCTGAAACGTTTTCGAAACATCAGGATTAAATAAATAAATGAATATATACGCTTTAAGAAAACATGTGACAAACGTGTATCATTACAGTGAGTGAACTCGTAAGTAAAATAACTTCATATAATTCATTTCACTTTAAAAACGAAAATTTGAAGAACAAGATTTCTTAAATACATCAAGTACTTTATGCATAAGACTGATAACATGAAAGTTGGACGAAGGAGAAGAATGGATTTAAACTTCCACTCGATTACTTCCGCAAATCACGTTTAGCTTCGCCCATTGAGTGTTGAATCCTTACTGCGAACCGCCCGTCCCACAGTTATAAATGACCAATGTTAAGACCCGTCTGCGGTCTGCCAGAGCAAAACCACACAGAAACTCTAAGGTTAATTTATGGCGAAGTAACATGACCCTTCCGGTAATCTATTTCTTTTTTATATTTACTTACATTTTTAACAAATATCAATAACGTAATATTAAATTTAACAATGTCATCTCTAAAACAGATAGATAGTAATGTAAAAACGCGAATAACTTTAATTAATTATATTTAAAAAAAAATCATTTAAGCTATATAATAGCATTTGTTTTCTTATTGTCATTATATTGTTTTATTTGTAGCAGGTATTATATAATTGTATTGTATAATTTTAATGGAAACTGTATAGGAGCACAGATCGAGTTTATTTTTATTAATGGGTGTAATATTGAAATGTATGTTTCTCTATTCCAATAAAATACAAACAATTTCTATCTATTGTATACTCACATATGAGAACGCACAATCCAAGTCTGAATAGTTCAAGGAATAACCTTTAATAATTTATATTTTTAATTACATGTCTCTTAAAGTTAATAACAATGGACAAAATATAACAAATGACATTGTTTATGGATAGTACTTATTCGCACAATC
Source organism: Calamotropha paludella (assembly GCA_927399485.1). Classification (NCBI taxonomy): domain Eukaryota; kingdom Metazoa; phylum Arthropoda; class Insecta; order Lepidoptera; family Crambidae; genus Calamotropha; species Calamotropha paludella. The sequence goes on along the minus strand of OV656817.1, from coordinate 20,421,364 downwards.
AATCAGTAACCCAACATCAAAAAAGGAAAAAAGCGATGAAAATTGTAATAGTGTATCGATAAAAACATAAAAGTCAGTCAATAAACAAAACAACATACAAAAATGGAATAATTTATCTTATCTTAAAATTACAATAAATAATAATTGAAATTTCAACCTTGACCTATAAAGTAATTTTTATCGAATTTTCGTTTCTATTACCACGAGTTAAAACCTGGCTAAGTTGTTTATGTACCAATAGAAAACACATTTTTTATTTTGTCGGGTACTGATTTATTCTTGTAAAAGGTTGTAAACAGCTTTTCGGAGAAATTTCCTAAAAGGGAAAATAAGTCGCAAAAATGGCGACCATTTTTTCGTTAGTAAATAGTTAATTAATAATAATTAGATCCAGTGAAAAAGTAATTAAAAGCGTTAAAATTACTTTTACTCTGGATCAATACTATATTTTGTTATAGGACAGTGCAAACAGAGATAGCTGCTTTTTACCCAATTCAACTTAAACACAAAAAATCGGTCCACTGCTGCATGTCATATAAAATATTGAAAACTTCCATCGAAACTATAAGATCAAATAGTCGGATACGTATTTGCATTTTAGAATAAATAGTTCATATCGTATATTTGTCTTGGTGTGAAAAATGATAGTTACAGTTACAAAAAAAATCGACCACTATAACATTAATGAATTCTGAACACAACAATTATTCAGACCTAAACTAAACCGAGCTTGTACTATAGGTATTAAATAACGTATATAATACATAAATAAGTGTAGAGACAACCATGAGTGGAATTCAAAACTGACACCTTTGACGCAGAAAATAGGATCGCTAGCGCTGCTCAAACACATCTAATATCCCACAGTGATTTAAGTGAACCATGAGGGCAAAGAACGTTGTTTGTGGTTATTCAGATCAGGTTTGTATCGTTTTTTATATTTTTAGTCGACTTCAAAAAGGAGGAGGTTCTCAATTCGGTTGGTATTATTTATTTATGTATGTACACCGATTACGGCAAGATTTCGGATCCGATTTCCGTGATTCTTTTTTTGTCCGATGCGGAATAGTCGCCATCTGGTCCCAAAATATCAAATTTAATTTGGTTGAGTAGTTTTTATTTTATGAGCATTTTTGTTAACTTGGACGATGTAATTTTCACGATACATTGTTTGTGTGATGTTCGATGGGCGATACTTGCTATTTGGTCTTAAAAAATTTATTTAGATTGACCTAGTAGTTTTTATTTTATAAGCATTTTTTGTTAACTTGGACCATGTAATTTTCACGATACTTTGTATACTTCTAATCGGGGTTTTTATTTAGGTTAATTATATTTATTAAGGATGACCCAAGCTAGAACGTGCTGGGCCCGACACGAATGATGACCTAAAAGATAACTCACGCTAGACCGTGCCGGGCCCGGCACGAGGGTCAGTCATAAACAATTCACTCGGTTACCTTACTCGGTGTCCTTGTATGTGCGTAAATGTACGTAATATTAGTTGACCGTGCCCGGCCCGGACCCAGATCAGTGTAGCGAGAGTTATTCTTTAACCGGGTCCCGACAAGTGGGTCTTAGGCTGCCTATCTATTAAAGCGGAGCAAACGTGCTAAGCAGAGAAACGGAGATTATGACCAATACGATTGCATAAAATCTCGGAACGGAGAAAGAATATAAAAATTTCAAAATCAAAATTAATAAAATAATCTAGATTTTACTGTCTTAATCTTTGCATTTCCTACACTCGACTTAAGGCCGCATATATATGGCCTTTTGCGATTTGTTTTCCGAGGTCTTCTCCAATGTCGTACCTTGGAGCTTGTAAACGGTGACAGCTCAACTTAAAATTAGTGATACTTTTAACCTATCGACATCACCGTAACCTTTATTGGAGTGAAAAGTTGTAGACGTTGGTGCGATTGACACTAGATCCTCCATAACTTTTACCTTAGTGTCTACGATCTGGTCATTAAATTTAATTAACACTGCTTCAGGAGATTCCCCTGAAGCAGGGGAGTGTAGTTGGTCACAGTTAAAACAACCGACTTCAAACCTTTAAGTAGGCAGCTGATAATAAAGATGATTTTTTTATAATAAATGGGCTCTCTTGGCCATAATTTGATCCACAGAGATAAGAAGAGACCGGCGATACAGCGATCTTGCTTACAAGAAACCTGTGAAGGTATTAAACTATTATACTTTTATTTATCACAGTGTGACATTAAAAAGCTTATATCTAGACAATAGTTGACTTATCTCAAAGAGAAATCTCTTCCAGTCTATTTATTCCCATTAACTATTGTCATAACTTAACTTTGAACTATTGTAAAAAGAGACGATGGTGTAGTGGTTAATGAACTCGGTCTTCGATTGCGAACGTTAAGCAATTGCAACAATGGTGGATCATTGAAAGGGTAACTCACTTTATGTCGTTTTGACATCCATACTAGTGCCACGGTTTTTTAAGCTTGTGCACAATTAGTGTGGAAATTTATAGGCTTCAAAAATTATGATTGTAAAGGAAATACAAAAAAAAAACTATTTCATTTTATAACAAAGCTATTAAAACTCTAAATTCGTCACATTGCTCACCTTTATACAAAACAAAGGTGTAGTCACAACCGCAAGTTAGAACATACATAGAAATCCCACAGCGGTGCATTAACGAATCTCCGAAACACGTACAAAGTTGCAAACTGAATCCGCGTTGTAAATTTAAACGGAACTACAATCGAAAACTCGCAAAGCGGTCCTCTATTTGGATACCTGGTTTCTCGTCTACACGGGTAATCCGGCAAGTGTATTATTTATGAAACACCGAACTAAAATAGAGTCGTTGGAATGATAGCAGATTGGTAAGACTAGGATCAAACACTATTTATGTTAAAGTATGAAGATGGATTAATTAATCTCTTAATTAAATATTATATATTATTTTGTAGGACCATAATGATGAATATCTAACGAAACAGTTATATTTGGTATCTTATAACTAAAACGCAGTGTACAATTGATTTTTATGATCATAGATGTCGCTGTAGCGTTTTGAAACACAAAACTTTCGTTTTGTCACCTGTATATATAGTATTTTGCAAATTCGTTTTGTCGTTTATCAAAATAACGAATTATTGTATTATTTAAATAACTTCACTATTCCACAAACAAGTTAATAATGTATTATTATAATTATCGACAACATACCTTTGATACTTATTGCAACCCAATATTGCTGGTCACTAATTACACTAAGTAGTTTACAAAAAAAATTTTTGTTCATGAAATAAAACATATGTTATTTATGTAGGCTATGGACGGTAATTGAATTTTTTATTTTTCGTAGCACGTTACAATTCTGAGATAAAGAGGTGTTTGTTTTTATCTATCCGCAATTGTTGAAATACATTTACCATTGTATTTTGTGAACAACTGTGATTCTAAAGTCTTATATTCATATAAAAATGTCAACTAGACTATGTCAACTACATCCATATCGATTTTGTTATATTTGTGGGAAAATTGTTCAGTTAAATTATGGTTTCCCTATAACAAAATCATTGCAAGAAACCCATTTACATTATTTTGGATTTTCTTTTCAATTAAGATTACTTCGGATACAACACAAGCTTAATATCGTAATAAATGACCGTTTGGTTTAGCGGTAGCGATCCTGCCTTTCGCACCGATAGTCCTAGGGTCGAATCCTGTGAGGGGCAGATATTTGTGTGATGCATACAATCATTTGTACCTAAGTCATGAGTATTTATATATCTGTATATAAAAATACCCGTCACAGTGTTTGACCGCGATGAACGCCGCAACTAATCAACCGATTTTGATGTTTTTTTTTTAATTTTTGCTGGATTTGTTGCAACTTAAGACATAGGATTCATTTTAATTTATAACACAGCAACGCGTGGCGTGGTCAGCTAGTATTTCTATAAATATTACATATTTTTGCATCATATATGTATATGACTATCCGTTACTTTAGTATCCATAATACAAGACTTATAGTGTTTACTTTAGGCTAGGCTAACTGGTGTAAATGTAAGAAATCTATAATCTAAGTTCACAGTGGTTTGTGTGTTTGTCTGTCCGCTCTTTTTCCATTGTATCAATAACGTTACCATAGCAACGCGTTTACCGCAAGTAGTTCGTCTACCGGACGCTAGATGGCGCTAACGGAAAAAAAATAATAATAAAAAAAAAAATAGAGAATTTTGTCCACCCGTGCGAAGGCGGGACGGGCCGCTAGTATTATGTTAATATATTACTTTCTATTAATTCCAGTTGGTTATTATAATTACACACTGAGTGGTTCAGAGTATATTCTAAGCCATTTGTACAAACCACAAAATTATCGAATAAACCTCCTGGCATAATTCATAATTAAAGATATTCCAAACACGATAATTGAATGTTAATTAACACGCTACCATCTTAAAATCATAGAGAACGCAAATTAATATTTACCACTAAATTAAGACGCACAAATTTTAGTAAACTGCTATATTAGAAATCATCACGACGATACAGTGACGACCGTTTGGTGCCACGGTAGTAATCCTACCTTTCGCATCGACGGTCCTGGGTTGGAATCCTGGAAGGGGCAGATGTTTGTGTGATAAATACGGGCATTTATACCTGAGTTATGGGTATTTATATATATTTCTATTATACTTATTTATGTTTGATATATGTATGTTTATCCGTTACCCTAGTATCCATAACACAAGCCTTACAGTGCTTACTTTGGGCAAGGCTAATTGGCGTGATTGTAAGAAATATTATCACATACATTGCTATGAACCAAAGCACTTATGTTATGGAATTCAGAAACAATGACGGTATCACTACACTTAGAGCCGAGCTAATATAGAAAAGTTAGTTATATCTACATTGACCCAGCCGGAGACCGAACCCGGGACCTCGGAATGGCGTTCACATGAAAATTTGTATGCGAGCCACTCGGCCACGGAGGTCGTTAGAATTTCTATGTGTTTCATATCACAGCAACTTTGAGTTCAAATTACACTTCTATGCTGCACAGAAAACATTTGTAGTTGAGCATACCTTATTTTATCTAAGCTCATATCTTAACCATGTACGGTTCCGCGAGGTGGGAACCTGGTGACCAGTAATACAGGTTTACCTAGTACAGGCACCAGTCTCCCACAATAAATTTAAGTTAAAACTGTCATTCGTTCCTGGTTATATTTACTTTTATGTGGAGATAAGAAAGTTATTATTATAATTATTAATTTGTTTATTATTTTGTATTTGTTTTTTAGCAAATTACGAAGGTCACAACCGGAGGCTCCAAAAAAAACCAAAATTATTTTAATATATTTAATTAAAACTGAAATTACAATATAAAATACAAACTATGCCTGACCGATATTAGAATCAGAATGGACGATAAATATGGTAAAAATAATGTGGCAACAACGGCGTAAACCGCGCCGTCAGCGGAAAGGGTCACGTACGCCGCCGCGACATCACGTTGCTGGACACGGGCCTGCATCGGGTCGGCGCCTGCTTGCACTTTGCTAAGTGTCGAATATTGTAACACCTCCCCCCTGAGATCAGCAATTATTTTTGAGCTTTGAGGTGATAAGATATTGCTGAGTCAGGTTTTTGTCTTCTTGACTTCTCGGGTATTTCGTAAATCTTTTCTTCGGGAGATGAATGTTGCAGGTGAGATGCTGCAGATGCTGGGGGTCTGGTATTGGCAAAATGGCGGAAGACGACGATAATGATGAGTGCTGATACACTTAGCAATATAATGCTGTAAATCGGGATAGTAGTATGATACAAGTAATTTGGAGAATCTGGGATGGCCTTCATCTGTAGAGCAGGTTGTGTTATCACTTTTGTTTGGACTTCATGCAATCTTCTGAGATCTATGGATTTGAGATTCACATGGGCTGTTTCATCTCGTAGGTTTGCAGTATCATTCGGGAGTCTGGTTATCTTCAGTGGCCGACCTTCAATTTGATCGTTGGTGTTAGTTATAAACTCTGGTGTAAAAAGGAAACAGTTTACTGGTACAGTGACGAGGTAACTGCCACTCAGTTGATTATAATCTTCCCTGCCGCAAACGGTGTGTATTCTCGTGACGTTAGGAAACGAGATGATGTAATGTTTTTCGTCCAACTCCTCCATAGCTATTTTGGATAGCGTGATGGTAACGACGTCACAAGATCTATCGAGATGCTGGTCCATGATGAGATGCTGTATGCAATCCGCTCCTTGTTGTAGTTGGTGGTGTGTCTTCTCACAGAGGTACCAGTTATTGTACTTCGGGCATTCTGCCTCTATATACACATAACCTTTCCTGTTCGTTGCTATTAAAGGATAAGGAGGGATAAGGGCCTGCCTGTGCTTGTTGGGAGCTATACATAGCCTATATAATTCAAAACTATTCTGTGAGAATAAAGGTAATTTAAAAACTATTACAACTCGACTACCTGAATAATAATAACCGGGCTTAATAAGATCATAGTATTCTCTAAGCTCTAATTCTAAAACTTGATCCTTGCCGTAAATATTAGTTAATTTTAAAATCATGTGATCTAATATATCTATACTTATCATAGAATGATGTGGACTTGAAGTGTGTATAAAAGCTAACATATTTTCTATCCTAATTACTTCATTCAATACTTCATCTACGTTTTGAGTGGTAATACTAAGATGCTGGGCAAATTTCGCATATTTTATAAGGCTAGATTCTTTTTAAGCTTCGCGGTCAAGTATTAATTCCAAAGTTTCATTTAGCTTTGCTTGATTATTAACAAGTTTAGTGATTATATTGGAATGTTGGACCATCCACTCTTTACTCAGGCTAATGTGATCAATAAACTGCTGAGTGATTTGATCATCATTATTTTGCAGAATTTTGATTGCATTATCATATCTTACAGCATCCGCGTGATCCAAATTGCCGGTAACACTTTTGATAAACGATCCTAATCCATCTACGAGACCTCGCTTTATACGTCTAGGTTTTAATGTGTCTAAATGTTCGGTAACTATAGCTAACTTATTGGTAAGATATTCTATTTGTAACTCATAAAGCATATAAGTATCATTACGTACCCTAAGCTGAAAATCTATTAATTGATCCTGTAATAACCTAATTTTTTGTTCAATATCCTTAAGATCAATAAATTGTAGAAAGGCATGGTAGTGGGTTATGAGCCTTGTTTCGCCTAAACGAAACGGTAGTAATCCGGGACCTTCGGCAAGACTCTCAAGTGTTATCTCCTGATTGGTCCCTTGGGACGCTACCAAAGGAGCAGTCAGGACCAGTAGCACCCTGCAACAATTGGGCACTTTTAGGTATTCTTTTAAGACGACTTTTAGCAACGGGACCTCGCTTTCGCGACGTGTATATGTGTATAGGGAGATTCGCAAGGACTGTGTCCTGACTGTACCTAGGGGCCAACTTTTGACGACTCGCTGAGGGGTTAGAAACAAATATTCGTTGTTCAGGCTCATAATCTATCTCTGGTTCGCGATTTTTATTACGGTTTTCAGTAAGGTTAGTACGCGTTGCTAGCCTTTTTTCTTTAATTGAATCGTAAACTAATTTCATGCGTTCTCTATGATTTTCTATATATTGTTGCAGTAAATGCTTATTTAAATCGATGTCAAACGGGTCGCGGGGGTAAAGGTGTCCGGTAATGATATCGTATGGCCTGCACTTGGTGAAACTATGGACAGAACTATTGTAAGCAAGGATAGCATAGGAGACAAGATTATTTACATCTTCATTTTTGTGAGTTAACTTTAAGATGCGTAGATGTTCTAGAAGGGTGGAATGGAACCTCTCTACGATTCCATTGTCGTTGGGTGAGTGAGGTAATGTCCTATGATGATTTATCTTGTGTAGGTTAACAAACTCATTAAACAACTGGTTGGTAAATTCTGTACCATTATCGGAAACTATAGTTAAAGGTAACCCATGGTGAGTGCAAAATTTTAAGAGTGCTTGTAGGATGCTGATAGCTGTACCATCGCGAATATGATAAGCCTGAGCATATTTCGAGAATACGTCAACTAAAGTTAAGTACTTTTCATTTTGTATGGTCAGTAAGTCAGTATGTACTATTTCAAAGGGCTTAGTAGCGGGGGGAACGATATTGAACTGTGGTTTTATAGGTTTACGGTCGTATTTAGCCTGACCACAGATCGTACAGTCGTTTATAAATTTAGTTATGTGATCTTTCATCTTAGGCCAACAATAACGACTCGATAGGGACAGATAACATTCACTAATACCACGATGGTTTGTTTTACCCTCGTGGTAGTGTTTGATTATTTCCTGCTGCCTGAGATATTCCTTAACGTTTTCGACTTCAGCCTTGGCCAAAACTAAATTCATTGCTGAGCTCTTAAATTTATCTTGAATAATAGGAATTATATCATACATGGATAAGGGTGGATTTATAAGTAACGCGGTCTTTACTTTAGGGTTGACGTATTCTTTAATTAGGTTCACTACGTCTTCTTCTAAATTACATTGCGATACTTGAACTGCGGTTCGTGTGTGAGTTTCAAAGGGCTTGGATGCTGTAGGGCGTTTCTTTATATCGCCAACTACAGTTATGACGATTTGCCTGTGGTATTTATTTAGTGGCTCGGAAACTATTGGGATTTCTAAAATGGGGTTCTCATTGCTAGTGTGCGCAGTAGCCGTAGACGAATCTGTTACAGATGGAGGGCGCTCGGACGCATTAACTATCATGGAATCGGTTTCTTCATTATGTATCTCCACGCGTGAAAGGGCATCAGCGTTCGTGTTGGATTTGCCTTTTTTATAGATAACTGTAAAATCATATTCGGATAATTTAAGTTTCCACCTGGTTAGTCGCGAATTAGGCTCTTTAAGGTTCATAACCCACTGGAGTGGCTTATGATCCGTTACTATTCTAAACTTTCTCCCAAATAAGTACGGTCTAAAATACTTAGTTGCCCAAACGATAGCAAGGAATTCTTTCTCGATCGTACTGTAGTTCATCTCGCTCTCATTAAGAGTTCGAGATGCATAACATACCGGTTTATCTGCACCTATGGTACCTTGAGATAGTATGGCACCTATTGTTACGTTAGAGGCATCTGTAGTTAAAATAAAGTCTTTCGTAAAGTCCGGATATTGCAAAATTGGATCATTAGTTAATAAGTGTTTACATTTTTCGAAACAATCTATATAATGGGAGTTGGTTACGACCTTTTTACCCTTTTTTAGACACTGTGTAAGCGGTTTGGTTAGCCTAGCAAAATCCGGGATGAATTTTCTATAATATCCGACAAGACCAAGGAACTGTTTTATTTCTTTTGGTGTTCTGGGCAATGGGTATTTCTGAATGGCTAAGATTTTATCAGGATTTGGCTTTATACCTTCTTTAGTAATGATATGGCAAAGATAAGCGGTTTCTAACTTTAAGAATTCAGATTTGTCCATTTGGACCTTAAAATTTGATTCTCTGAGTTTTATGAACACTTTTTCAAGGTTTATCATGTGCTCTTGCAGCGATGTGCTGAATACTATTATATCATCTAAATAAACTAGGCATACAACGTTCTGAAGGTCTTTAAGAACGTTGTCCATCACCCGTTGAAAGGTAGATGGCGAATTTTTTAATCCCATCGGCATACGCAAAAATTCATAATGCCCGTTCTCTACATTAAATGCTGTTTTTGGAATATCTACTGGGTCCATCTCTACCTGATAGAATCCACTAGCAAGATCCAATGTTGAGAAATATTGACAGTTCCCTAATTTGTCAAGGACATCGTTGATATTGGGTATTGGATACTTATCATCGTAAGTTTTTTCGTTAACCTTACGGAAATCTACGACTAACCGCCATTTCGTCTTTCCTGAAGCATCCGCTTTCTTTGGAACTATCCAGATGGGCGAGCTCCAGGCAGATTCGGATGGTCTAATAATACCTTGACTAAGCATCTTACTGATCTGATCTCTAACTTCGTCTCGGTGTACGTAAGGTAACGGTAACTTTTAGTGTATACCGGGATTTCGTCGTTAGTTCGTATTCGGTGTTTGATCTTATTTGTGAACGTTAAACATTCGCCATCGAGATAAAATACGTCGGAATATTTTTCACATAAAGTTTCTAAATTAGCGCGTTCCTCGGGGTTAAGATGATCTGTACGCAATCGCGAAAGAACTTCTTGTGCACGTAGGCTAGGTTGTTTAGTGCGAGTGCACTCTATATTATAAGATTCTGCGGAAACGGCTCGGTCCATACTAAATATAAAATCATGTGAGGTAGGGTTAGTTACTTCTATAAATCCGCGATTATTTTTTACAGTAGTAAGACACTCATTAATGACACAATTAGATATTATTTGCTCATCGACAAACGCGTCTCCGTTACTCAAATTGATAGGTAGCCTAACTAACTTTTTAGAATTAGCTGGTATGACGTCCTCGTATAAGTTAACGTTAAAAGAATTATACATATGAATTGGATTAGAAGAATTGCGTGTAATCAATAACTTATCTTTAAGATCAATTCTAGCTTCCCATTTCTCTAATAAATCTAACCCAATTAACCCATTAAAAAACTTATGAAATTTATAAACGAATAATTTAGTTGGTTCTGATTCCTGAAACTCCTGAAAACACGGAATAGTTATAGAATAATTATCTCTGGTCGTAGCATGGACATTGGTGACTTCAAACGGATCGAAATTCAAGGGCACACCATTATAAAATTTTCCTACAGCATCCGGGCTCAGAAAGGATTGGTTCGCGCCTGTGTCAATTAAAAATCGCAAGGGTGGTTGAGATATCTGTATATAGGGAAGCTGCCTTTGACACTGTAAGTTTACTTCTATTTTGACTTGTCTGATTGCCTGCGCTGCCGAAAATCCGGAGCAGAAGCGGAACTAGTTGAAGGTTCAGGATCATCTAAATTATTCACTTGAACGTCGCTACATCCATCATATTCATAATTCTCGTTAGTAACATAGCAAGGTTCAATATTATAAAAATCATTGTAGTAATATTCATCCGGCTCATTATAATTATAATATTCGGGATAGTAAAAATCATTATAGGGCGCAATCTCATTGATGTTCATTTCCCTGGTTTCAAAGTAATTAGATGGCGGAGGGTTGCCATGCCTTCGCCAATCATGACCAGAGGGCTGCCCAAATGAAGGTCTTTCTTTAGCTACATAGTGGCTAACGCCACTCATAGGCTTAGGGCCTTGATTTTGGGAGTCGTTCCTGGGTGGCATCTGGAATTGATTCTGGAACGCTTTATAATTTGGTGGGGGTGCCTTAAATATTTGTTGCGTACGTGTGGGCATCCCTTGGGGTCTATAATGAGCTGGTTGAATATGCTGCATATTAGGTTTCCACATAGGTTGGGGTGGCTGCCAGTTAGTTCTAGGTGGTGGTTATGCAGGAAAATTGAACGGTTTAAATGTAGGCATAGAAAATGGAGGCATTGGTAAAGGCTTCGGTAATAATTGCTGCTTTTTATCAGCAGCTGGTTCAACGCGGTTCTGAAGGTACATGACATTCAGTTCTTCCTGCACAAATTCCAACGCTTTTTCAACACTATCAGGACGCATGCATCGTATACGCGATCCTAATGGTTCTTTTAACCCGCGAACAAATGCCTGCATCGTTAACTTTTTATTCAAAGTACGTTTCGCCTCGATAGTAGTCGGAATATTTTCGTGGAGTCTAACATATGTCATGATAGTGCTGAACAGGTTTACACAACGATCATAAAATTCCTGCGGCGAACTGTTACCCTGTGTGGCTAAGATAAGGTCATTATAAAGGGCGGTCTCGTCCCTTTGATCAGAGAAATTATTAACTAGTGCGGTTTTAATGCAATCCCAATTCTCTGATATGCCGTTCGAATTTATAATTCGTGCGGCTGGTCCAGTGATTTTATTTAAAATTCCGTTTATAAGACAAAGCTTAGCTAATTCGTTACCCGGATTCTGTTCAATATACTCATCGACAATCTGATCACAAAGATTAATAAATCTAGGCAAGATATGTGGATTTCCATCGAATTCGGGGACTAGGCGTAAGGCCTTGAAGATAGTATCTACGTCCGCCATTTTGTGAAACGGCCCTGGACTAGAGGATTTTGATGACCCCGAAATAGTCTCAAATGTATTATTTAAATCACTGAAATCTCTATTCGCATCTAAATCTAATCTACGGGCCTCCCTACCACGCACAGGCCCTTTAGGGGTAGTTTGCCTTGGATAAAAAATGATTGCAAATTAAAATTACTTATAGGAGAAAGGAAAGCAACACAGAAATGATTTTTGTTTACTTACATTAACTGCATTCTGGTACCTCTGGATAAATCGATGTCTTGATTTTCCTCCAGCCGGGACTTCAGGTTCGTTTTCAGGATACTCGGACAACCGATCACTCGCGAATACGGATTTCGATGTGAGAAAATCCCTATCCAAACTACTTTGAGATGCCTCGAGTATCCTACCGACTGCGCCAATTACGAAGGTCACAACCGGAGGCTCCAAAAAAAACCAAAATTATTTTAATATATTTAATTAAAACTGAAATTACAATATAAAATACAAACTATGCCTGACCGATATTAGAATCAGAATGGACGATAAATATGGTAAAAATAATGTGGCAACGGCGTAAACCGCGCCGTCAGCGGAAAGGGTCACGTACGCCGCCGCGACATCACGTTGCTGGACACGGGCCTGCATCGGGTCGGCGCTTGCTTGCACTTTGCTAAGTGTCGAATATTGTAACAAGCATTCATAATGCTATATTTTTTCAAAATAAACACGCTATAAATCTCATTGTTTGTTATTTTTAACAATTTTTTCACACCGAAAGTATTTCCAAGTAAAAACCATATAATATAATTATTATATCTACTAGACTTTTATATCTATAGAAATCGTTACAAGTCAAATATTCAACTTCCGTAAGCTGTCAGGCGAGAAGTTAAAGGTATATATATAAATGAGGTACTTAAGCCTACCTTATACATACCTATAACTTCTCACCTACAAATAAATAAATAATACTATTAAATAAATACCTACTTGGAAAAAAATAGATGGGTTTTTAAAGTGTCCATAAATAAATTGCATTAACAGTTATATATTGTATTTATTGTATATAATATGAATTGATAAGTTTAAGTATATCTACATTCATTGTATCCGCTTTTAAGTTTCGTTTTTCCCAAAGGTTGACTGGGAGAGAATGCAATTGGCATTAAGTCCGCCTTTTGTGCCATTTTGTAAAATAAATTTACCGTTAAAGGTTATCAAACCAAAAGAGCACGGTTGATGTAAAATGATGTAATGTTACAGAATTTTAAATAATAACACAGAAATAAAATACTCAAGAATTTGAACCTTATTTTTTTTAAACCTTTAAAATGATTGTGACGCTGTTAAAGTCAATACGTTTGCCTTCAATATGGTTGGACTTGTCTTGTAATTTACCGCAAATGTGATTTCCGATACATTACACAGCAAACCGGTGCGAACTGGGGAGACAATAAGTTTACACAGATTCCCACTCACGAAGAACTCACGCTTTGAAATATTTCAGCTTGTCAGTGAAAAATAGAGATAGAATTATTAACATTTTTCTTTATATTTTTCACGTAATATGTTTAGAAATTTTGGTTCTGTGTCTTTGATGTAAATAAATATGTTCATTTATAAAGATCCAATATATTATTATTCTTCTTTTTAAAAAAGTATAAGATTTAAATGTAAAATATGTGAAATTTTTTAAAATATTATACATTTTCGTTCAAAGTTTTTCAGAAAGGTTACACCAGTCTTTCCAGTGATTATGGATATCCGCCGCAAATAGAACAAAATAAATTTGTTTTTACGATGCACACGTATTGGGCATATATTATATATGACCGATCTTTAAATACTTAGTAATTTTCACATAAATCGACTCACTAGAAAAATTACTTATTAATTAAAGGTTAATGTAATAAAAAAAATAGATTTTTAAAGAGAATCAAAATACCAGCTTCTCTGAACAGTATGTCATGTCGAGTATGCGTAATTATGTGAATGAATCGATTAAAAGTAAGGATGTTATAACACTCAGAACAAATGAACATAAGTCTTAATTTAAGTCATTACTTTTACTAAAGTATTAATATTTTTTCATATTATGCTATCTTCAATTTCCATTTAGTCTAATTAACCTTGTGCAGGCAATAATGCACCTTGAATACAAATAAAATAATAGTTTACCTTTTAAAGTACTAAATATTTTTGAACCGCGATTGTACAAACAAAATTTTTGGAGTTAACGTAAAAAAGTTGGTATATTTACATTTTTTTCCGCATTTTCCAACGTTATTAAATTAAGGGGGGGGATTATAATGCGTAAGTAAGGGTGGCTTGACAGAGATATAATTTGCACCTGGCTTCAAACTAATCATCTGCACTTACACTGAGAGGCATCTGGTGTTCCTAATTTTATATAATATATAGCCAGATTTTTAAAAAACAAATAAGTGAAGCTTCTACAATATGGTTTCTGAGATATCAAACAGTAAGTTGCTATAAATGTATCACAAGGCTGACCCAGTTTTATTGTTTTAGTTTTTCAAATAAATACAATGGAGATCTAATATGAATTCATCAAAACTATTCTTGTTATCGACATCTGTTGCTTTATCCCTTTTATTTCCATTAAGTGTTAGAAGCTATATCTGACGGATCGTGTTGTCGAAAATATTTTGTACAAACTAACGGTCGCTTACAAGATCTTTAATCTCCTATTTTATGACTAGTCTTAGCTTTATACAATTAATTATTTTAAATGTACGGTAAAGGATTATTGCCACAATAAAAAAAATAACCATTAGTGTAAAAAAAATATTTTTTACTTTAAATTGTTTTGCTAAATGTACTTTACTTAAATTGAATCAAGCAAATAACAATGAACACAGATGGTGTTGCTGCCAAACAATTAACAGATTTTATAACAAGAAAATATGTATCGTATAAGATTAAAAAATATATAACTAACTCACGCTCTTTATTATTCAAAGTTAATAAAAAATAATATTTTTGGCCCAATAATAATCCAGCCAGGTTTGCCAAAATGATGTGGATTTAATTTCCACTTGAGGGGAATTTTCATACACGCTTTTAACAATAATATAGATGTAATTTTAGAAGATTTGCATTGAAATTGAATGAAACAATTTGAATGACGAATAAAATTGCATTAAAACAAATA
Organism: Calamotropha paludella; assembly: GCA_927399485.1. NCBI lineage: Eukaryota > Metazoa > Arthropoda > Insecta > Lepidoptera > Crambidae > Calamotropha > Calamotropha paludella. The sequence continues at coordinate 20,406,085 of OV656817.1, read as the reverse complement.
TCAAATTGAAGATCAAGCTTTACACTTTAGCTCACCACAGTAAAGTTGCTTGTCTGTCGGTTTTCTACAGAATGTACTTTGAGAGTGTGATTAGGAGCTTAATGTGTTCATATCTCCCTTCCTTTAATCCACCCGATTAATAATCCATCGGACATCCAGTCGCACTGCAGGCTACCATCCTTTCTTGGTTGCTTTTACTACCTGTCGCACCAAGCGCTTCTCAACATATTTCATAAAGCGCACAGCAAAGGAGTGGAACTCCCTCCCTGCGTCTGTATTACCGAGTATATAAACTCGTCTGTTTTCAGAGCCAGGATGAATAGACCTTCTGAGTTTCATCCTGGCTCCTGTCTTTACCCCCGAGATTGATTGGAATCAAGAGCAAATCCATTAAAAATAAAAACAGGGATTAGCACTAAAAAGTTACCATTATTACATATTATAATAATATAATTACATAACAAGCTAATAAAGTAAAGTAGTTCGGTCAACTGGATTACTGCGACTAGAGATTTTGTATTTTTGAACACAATATTTCTGGTCTCTGACATTAACGCGCTATCTTAAGCTGCAATCTATTCCAAGATTATATGTAATAACCAATGTATGTATGTTGTACTGTGTAGTCATTACATTTTCCAACTAATTAGGTTGTTGGTTTCCTTGTTCAAAAATAGTGCATTTTATTATCAAGACCATTGCGACGTAATACGAAAGTTTCTCCATATTTTAATTAATATCTAAATTATGTTTATTTAAAAAAAAATATTAAGTGTGCCTTTTACTAATACGAGCATAAGCAAAAACAATAAACTGAAATTCTTATGTTATAAAGGATTATTTGTTGTAGTTGTAGTATTTATTCTTAATTTAGAAAAATCATGTTGATAAATTCGCCTCGGGTAGAATTCAAACATGTTTTTGGATAATAAGACAAACTACTTGGTCTCTGAGACTCTCGCTATCTTTAACGAACCTTAACCGACGAAACTCTTTATTTCCAGAATGTCTCATTAAAATAAATATTACGCAGTTTCTTTATAGCAATAATGCTTATATGAATAAATAAAATCATGCAATATTTACATAAAGAATATTCCAGCCAAAGTCAATAGTAAAGCCTTCTTACATAACAACTTTGAAAGGCAAATATGGTGAGGGAGGACTTTGCACAAGGCCAACAAACGAACGTCACCCCTATTTGCCTAACGTGTCAGAGAAAGTAATCTGTAAAGGGGAAAGAAATGTAAAAAAATCACATTTTGCAATTCTCTATATATTTAGGGAATCAAACAGGAAAATATTGAACACCTTTTGTCCATCCTTTATCTCCTTAAAAAGATAAGTACTTCGAAGGATCAATGCTTGTGATATGTGCGTAATATTTTCAGATTTATTTATTTTTTAATGTTTATATATTTTTTGCATTTTTCAATGCTATCTTATAAGGCTCTCAAGTGAATTCTCAAGCGGTAAAGGGCATTCCCGTCTGAGAATTCACTTGTCGATTTTTTCTAGTATTTTTCTATTAAAAGAATTTATTTTATTTATTTTTATTTAAATAATTAATCTGAAAATATTACTTTATAACTGAACATATATCTTTCGCTAACCTTTATGCTTAGGACTGCCTAAATTCATAAAGAAAACCCCATTTTCATGAAATATGGTATAAAGATTTCTTGAATTCTTAGTAAAGACATAAACTTTTATACCCGCGGCAAAATTTAAAGGTTTCTTCGGGAAATTAAGTAAGTGATATATCACCAAATTGTACCCAAAGTCAAGGGTAACTAGTATACAATAAACATCGGATTTATCATGTTACTTGAGTAAAAGAGAACGGATTACTTGTTTAACATAACTTGTAATTTGGTCGCCTTCTGGTGAGGTTCTCTGTTCATTATAGAAAATCATCCTTATCTAAATAACAGAATGAGTAATTTAGTATTAATTGAGCTGAATAAGGGGTATCGCCAGTAAATAACTGTTTGTCACGATTATTAGGCGCTAACAAACACAGCAGCGGCAGCTATCAAAAGATGGCTTTAATCACACCGATCAGCATGAAAAATAACAAGATAATTTTAGTGGATTATTTTTTATAAAAATATGATAAAACAGTAAAAAGCGTACGAATTTATCTTGTTAATCGTTTTTTTCATTATATTACTCTAAAATTTAGGAACACAAATTTATTGTTTGTGTGTTTGTCTGTCCGCTCTTTTTCCCGCTCTTTTTCCATTATATCAATTAACGTTACCATAGCAACGCGTAACCGGGTCAGATAGTCTATAATCTAAGAACAAAAATCTGTTGTTTGTGTGTTTGTTTGTCCGCTCTTTTTCCCGCTCTTTTAACGTTACCATTGCAACTCGTTACCGGTTCAACTAGTTATAAAACAAATATAAAAAAATATATTGTAACTTGTAATCTCAATAATTTTAATCACGAAGTGCTAACAAAAAATTACATTCTTATAAAGTTAAACATATAGTTAAGGCATCAGATGGTTGCAAAACTTATATCTAATTGAATATATATACTTTAGATATAAAGCAACTTCCATAGGCTTAGATACTGATAATGTCTCTTCATATAAACTTACCAAAAACAACACAAAATGATTTTATATTCCGTGTAAATATTTAATTTCTGAATCTTGAGGATTGAGGATAGTAATCTTCATATACCGAATTTAAAATCCAGACCTATTACTAATTTAAGAATTCCAATGAGTTATACAGTGATATCGCTAAGTATTAGAAAGAAATTGTATTATCGTCATCTCACGAAAATGAAATGCATTAAGTTTACAGTGAAAAAACTAGTCTCGGTAATGCGGCATTTTATTCGGGCGGATCATAATTTAAAGTAACTAATTTTAATCGTCTTTATTTTTTTTACAGACGACATAAAAGGTTTCATTTATAATTGTTTTCCAAATTCGTCATAGAAAGATAACATTTTTATTAAAATAATATATTTTAATGTAGCAATAAAAAATTAAAAATTTTAACTATAAGAATGAGTGAAAAAAAATCTACTCTAATGCGTTTCAGAATTACCTCATGAGGAGTTATTATTGTACAAGAGTCGGTGCTTACGTTTGTATGTCGGAGGTTAACTTCGGTGTACCTCAAGGCAGTATCCTGGGCCCCTCTCTTTTCCCTATCTACCTCAATGAACCCTCAAAGCGTAATTTAGACGAAACGGAAATTTTCAACTATGCCAATGATACTATCATGCTTGTTCACCAAAAGATCTTGGGATCGACTCTTACAGTCTTCTCAGAGAAGTTCAAAACTTCTGGTAGAATAACCATCTATTCACAGTAACTTGGTTTCAGAGTATGTATTTGGTGATTTCTTATAGTTACACTATATTCATTCGTATTGATGACGAGCAAAATGTCCGGTATAATTAAAAATAAAACCTGAACCTAAAGAACAAGGTAAAAACCAATAAATATAGTTATAAGTAAATAAAAATTATCAACTTTTGCTCATATCATTATAATACACATCGTTATTTAACAAAAAAAGCTGTACCTAAATGTAAGGACATTCGGTGCAAAGGCAGTGGTGTAAACAACTTATTAAATAGGACACGATGGGCGTGGGGCTTGTGATTATGAGACCGTGGCGCCGTCCTGGCGGAAGTTTTCACGCATCACAAATCCATTATGAGTTGAGATGAAGCCGCTATCACTGAATGCTTTGGAATAAAGTATCTTAATATTGAAATGTCAATTTTTTCTTGTGAAAATTTCTTTGATTTATTTAACAATAAACATATATTTCAGAAATCCTTATACAATTCGTTTTTTTTATAAAAACGTTCCCAGTCGCCACCGAGGCTACGCATTTACGATGCTACGTCGTAGATACAACAGTATTACGATGCTACGAAACTGAATATTCCATTTGTTTTTTCTTTAAGCTGTTTATTTTTATCTTTGAGCATCACATGTAGGAAATGACATTAATATTATAAAACTCGAAGCTAACATGTCGAACACTGCAACTATTAAGCAAAGGAAGTTTTATATAAATATTTTATTTTGTTATTTTAAGCATTTAATTACTCGATTTTTATATCAATTAACTGTAATAATGTATACACATTTTTGTTGAATCTCTTATTCATAATGAATAATATCAATTTACATATAAATAAGTATAATTTTCATGTATTGTGTTATTTTATTAAACAAATAAGCGCAATTGCAATAAATAAGCACATAACTGTTCGCGGCGTCCCGTTTATATGAGTTAGTGGGAATTAATGGGAGATACATTTTAGTTGAGTGCAGTTACAAACGTAAGCCGCTGTGAGCCACGCCAGCTCACTGGGACCACTCTCGGGAAGCTAGGGACGTCATTCGGAGAGCCGGGCTGGTTTAAAAGTGGATACGCCAAATTGAAATGTGATTTTACTGGTTTCAAACTTTTGCCCCCTTGTTTTAATGTGGACCAAAGATAGTGTTTAAAGGTGATGCTATCTCCGTCTTCGTTTTAGAATCGAGTCATCGTGTAATCGAGATTAAAATCTAGTTTACGTTTTTTTTTAGGTTTTCACATAAGAGAAGGCAAAGGTTCAATGACCAAAAGGCAAATTCTTTTCACACTAACATAATTATGACAGCTAATTTATAAATTATAGATGATCACTGGATGATGAGTGAGTAATTAAATATTAAGTGAGTAATTAATATAATTAATGGTTATTTCCTCGGTTTCTTGGGTCCTCGGTTTCAGTTAAGACATGGAAATTCACTGAAACCTCCATGAGCTTCTCGACCAAGCGTGAAAAGACTCCTTCCGTGATTTTGTTTCACTTGCCAAAACTCAGGCGTGTTTGCCATCCGCCGCAACACAAATGTTAACAACAGAACTAAAACCACTAATCTTCCCCCTCCGGCTTAAAAGTCCCTTGCACGTTGTTTAATATTTAGATTGAAATTTTACAATTTTAATTTTTAATTTGACACTAGATGTTAGATATCATTTCATTGTAGCCTTGATTGAAATATTTAAAAATGTGTTGCATTTATCAATCATTTCAGAGTTTAACTGCTAGATTTTAATATTCCAAATACCCGCAATATTTTTCTTTACGGCTCTTCTTCCGATCGGTCTACCAAAACATTTCCAGCCTTGTTGAATTTTTCAAAAAATTCTTACACTGAGTATCAGCGCCATCTCATCGTTTTCTAAGTAACTAACTAACAACATTGATTATAATACTCTTTCAAATAACGAACCATAGATGAAAAATAATGCTATGTAATTGCTGCTGCTGTAAATGCTGCGTGATTTCTTTCATAGTTTTATTTAATCTTTCAAAAGCCATTACCAGGAATGCTTGCGGCGATCTTTTGAGCACTTCTGTTATATATAAAAATAATCTTATAATTGTTTTGTTTCACCATTAGCCGTGTGGTGTCTGGCAAAGTAGAGTAGCACCAAGTCATTTGTTTTTGCGACACAATGCGACAGCCATTGAAAACCCACTTGACAACCTACTCTCACCAAAAGTCTGTATAGTATAAAAAATTGTAACGACGGATCTTACGTACAGTAATGGAAAGAAGCTATAATTTTATAGTTAGATATACATAATTATATGTAATAACTTACGTTATTTTGTATTATATTAATATGTTTTCTATTAAAAGAGGTAGCCCTAACATTAATTATATCCGTTAAATGTGCAAAACCGGACGATTCAGCCTGTGTTTCATTGAGATCACATAAATGCGTTAGATTTAAATGAAAATGCTTCTCCGCAAAATGAAAGGTTGGCGAGCGCTGACCGCTTATCGAATTAAGCGTTTTAAGCGCTTTGTAACATCACCGCCTTTCTATTTTCCACGGAAAATACTAAGGAATAGATTAAACGTGCTATTGAAAATTTTAATAAAGCGCTGTATAACAGAATTTTAATAGTAAAATACTTTAAAAATCGACTAGGCTTACAAGTTATTTTCAGGCTCAACTTATGAGCCCAGTCGACGTTTTTTCTGGTATTTTTTTGTATTAAAGTCTTACTCAGCGATGTTGAGGACATCGATGTCCGCAAAAAGTCGGTAAAGTTCTAATGGAATTTGAAATTTGCAGACTAGAATACATTAAAGTAATTTTTTGAGATATTTCATAATGTTATTTATGAAGATTTAACAACAGAAAAGATTATCGCAGGGAAATAGTTAACAAAATCATATAAGCACTATTACTGTAACGCATTTTGACAAGAAAAAATATTTCAAGTTTTGTTTTGATAAGTCGCGTTTACCACTTTATTGCCGGTAAAACATCATATTATGGGTTTGGTAAACCCTAATAAAACCTAACACAAAACAGTAAATATTTCTTTCTGGAAAATTTATATTTTTCGATTACCACCCTTTTGCTTGGAGCATCTATACAATGTGTCCCGTCACCAGTGTTGGAGCCTTTAATGGTGTGAAATATGACATTTTTTTATCGACAAATTGCCCCTCAAATTTGGTTTTTCTCAAAAAGCCAGTAATTAAAAAATTCACAAAAAAGAATCTATTTGTTTTTCTTTAATTACTTTTTTCTATTTTTTATTCCATGACAATTGAAACATGATGGCTGTGTAACTGTTGTCTACATGTTTAGCTATCAAATGGCACCTTTTTAATGTTGATAGGACATTTACATGAGTAGTGGTGGTCGAATTAGTATGAGAGCCCAGGTCTTGTATACCAAGAAAACAAAATGGCGGCCGTAAGAGAAAATCAAAATTTGAGAGGCAATTTGTCGATAAAAAATGCCATATTTCACACCATTAAAAGCTCCGAAACTGGTGACGGGACACATTGTATAAGATGGCATTGAAAAACGAAAATATAAAACGCGGTAGAGTTTGTCACTTTTATTTTAATGCATTCTATAAGTTATTCTTATCGATCGTCATCGTTGATCGTCACAACCCTGACATAGGGAAGGTCCGTGGCATCCTCAGTGATGGAAACAGTAAGGATGGTCTATAACCCACTGATGACTGCAGATGAAGCAGTGGGGTTAAGCTCAAAAATCCTTTGGAAGCTAGTTGTAGCTCCATATAATTAATGTTTTGGGTATAATCCGATGATAGGTACTTTTAAAACTTGCTTAATCTTCGCAATTACAGGCCGAACGAATCGAGCACCTCAGGAATTATTATAAACGGCGAATTAGATATTATCCATGAATATTATTATTTAATCGTTCTTTAGCCGAATGGTTGCTAAGGCGCAGATGACCCATTTTAAATGTAATATAATTAATAATGCCAGTATAATATACTGGCATTTAAAACTTTTTTTAACATACTATGTTTATAGTAAATTATTTTTTAAACTGTCTAGGAATCATATTTCTATTAATTATAGTTTTTTAAATAGTATACTACAAATACAAAAACACCACATTTTTAATATTTTTCGCATTTTTTAATCATATCTCAAAATGATATTGTTTTAATTAACGGACGGAAATATTAAATATATGTATATATGTATAAATGTATAAATATTAATATATGAAATGGGAATGTAGGCTAAATATTAGAGAAAATAAATTGTAATCATAAAACACAGTGTAAAAAACAGTTAGTGATGTCGCTTCGTATTATGATTTAATTATGACCGAAAGACCGTTTGGTGCACCGGTATCGATCCTGACATTCGCAGCGACGATCATAGGTATATATATATATACTAGCGGCCCGTCCCGGCTTCGCACGGGTGGACAAAATTATAGCCTATGTTACTCAGCGTGAATGTAGCTTTCCAATAGTGAAAGAGTTTTTAAAATTGGCTCCGTAGTTTTTGAGTTTATTCATTACAAACATACAAAAAAACAAATCTTTCCTCTTTATTATATTAGTGTAGATATATATATGACTCAGTTGAATCAATATCAAATATGTTTGTATCATTTATGTATGTCTATCCGTTACCCTAGTATCCAAAACACACGCCCTACCGTGCTTACTTTGGGCTAGGTTAATTGGTGTCAGTGTAACTATGGAATTAATCACCATACCAACGTGACAATATCTGTTTCGGTTTAACACATTTTTATAAATAACATTAATAAAAAGGAAATAAATAATATAAGACTACTTAAAAAAATATTTTTGACTTCATTAATTAAAAACGGTAATATTTTTACACTACACAGTTCAATCAATGCATACCTATGGAAAAAGTTAAATTATTAGCATTAAATTTATGTTAAAATTGGTATTTAAATTCCCCGTGATACATTAAAATACAACTTTCAGTAATATTTTATCAAGCTTAACACATATATGGGGTGCAGCCCTTACTGAAGTAAGGGTGTGAAAATTTACTGAAACTTCTTGAGAGAACACAAAAACTCCTACTCTCCCTTTGTTTTGTTTCACTTTGGCTAGTAAATAAACTATCCAGTTTATGAAATTTTAATAGTTCGCAGCTCACTATTAATACAAATTAGTATGCGAAAAAAAAACTATGATTCTGGTAGTTAACCAGAATTTTTAATATTTTTGCATTTTCAATGTCAATTTTTATGATAATTTTAATACCAACATACTAGAAAAAATCGACTTGATGTTCTCGAGTGGATTATTTTTAGTATAACTAGCGGCCCGTCGCGGCTTCGCACGGGTGGACAAAATTCTTTAATTTTTTTCTATTATTTAATATTCTTCCCTTACCGCCATCTAGCGTCCGGTAGACGAACTACTTGCGGTTAACGCGTTGCTATGGTAACGTTATTGATACAATGGAAAAAGAGCAGGAAAAAGAGCGGACAGACAAACACACAAACCACTGTGATCTTATATTATAGACTAGCGGCCCGCCCCGGCTTCGCACGGGTGGACAAAATTCTTTAATTTTTTTCCATTATTAAATATTTTTCCGTTAGCGCCATCTAGCGTCCGGTAGACGAACTACTTGCGGTTAATGCGTTGCTATGGTAACGTTATTGATACAATGGAAAAAGAGCGGACAGACAAACACACAAACCACTGTGATCTTAGATTATAGACTTATCAGAATTTCATACTATTTTTATGACTTCTTATCTGTCTATTAGAAGTATCATTAAAATAAATAAATATAAGACAGCATCACATTCATTATTCTGGATCCAAGTTAGGTAGGTAAAGCACTTTTCTTTAAGTACCTAATTCAGAAACAAAGACCCCACCACAACACGCAGATTTGAACCAATATAGAAAAGTAAGTTTTCTACATTGACCCGACCGGGGATCGAATCGGGGACCTCAGAGTGTCGGTATCATAAAAACCAGTCCACCGCCCACGGAGGTCGTATTTTAAAATGAGTCCATTTCATATTGTTGTTTTTTATACTATGGAACATAATTTGGTGTTTAGATTGTCTTCATAAGATCCCTCTTATGAAATTAATATAACAAACGATAAAAGACGACAAAAATCCTTTGTTTTCGTATTGAGTAATATTGCCCAATAATAGAAAGAAAATCTGTAGAAAACAATCTTCTCAGGTAGGATTCGGAAGCACTTATTTCTGAGAAACTGGGTGAGAAGCCGTAATAGGCTATTGAGGCCTTTCAATTCAAGTAGCTAGGGAGCTGATGGCAGTAATTTTTATATGATTTCATCGTTTGACAGAGATTGATAATATTAGATTACTAAGTAAAGTAATTAAACAATTTCTGCCATTCATCTATTGCTGCAATATCAAATAAAAGCTTGCAAAAAATTTAAAATAAGTGTCTCAAACGATATTATCGCTTCTGTCGAGTCTTAATAAATTGTATTATTTCTAGTAACAGAAGTTTTTCCTGCTGTGTTTTAGAGTAATTATTTTTTTCTTATTATTATGATATATAAAAATGAATTACTTCATCGGCAGGCAGATTAGAATTATTATTGAAATTATGTTATAAGAGATAAAAAAAATACTTCTGCCACTATTATGATGTTGCATTAGTAATCTGTATTGTTCAAAAAAAATTTAAAAAACAATAAATGATAGTATCGTTGCTGCCTTTAAGTCTAATGTTTGTATTAGTTATGAGAAGCATATAAATGAAAAAGGCAGAAAAAATCGATATTGTCTTTTCGAAGGCAGAAGTATTTTAATGTAGTAAAATACTTCGCTGTCGTCAGGTATACCGTAGGTATAAGAATAGGTGGTTTAACACCGGGAATGAAGGTCATAGAAATAAAGAAACAAAAACGAACGTGTTCAAAAACGAAGATCGTTAAGGGGCTATACCAGTGTAACCCATAAAAAAATGAGGCGATATTCGGGTTTTTTTTAAAAGAAAGTACTCGATAGAATGTTTTGAAGTTTTTTGGACATAATTTTTTGTTTCAACTACTCATTCGGCCGGAATCATGTCAGCAGTTGGGGAACTTTTTTTTGGCACCTCCGAAGACAGCACATAAATCCGTTATTTTTCAATATTTTTGTAAAAGAAAAATCTTAAAATATAGCTAAAAATATACCTTATTATGCCCAAAAAACTTCAAAACATTCTAACGAGTATTTTCTTTTAAAACAATTCCCGAAAATCGCCTAAATTTCATGGATTACACTGGTATAGCCCCCTAACTTGAAATAAATCTAACATATTTTGATACTAGGCATCATACACAACGCAATGAATTGGAGCATCTTATATACGGCATAGCGCACGCACATATATGTCATATTTGCTTTTTATATTACAATCTTTTATATTAAAATCAGAGTTGTAGATGTCTGATATCTTTTTCTTACATTTACAAATACTTTGAAAAGATGATAGAATGATATACCTAGCACTAATTATTTTCTAAAAACTCCCACCATCCTGACTTCTGTCAGCTTCAATTTCACTATTTGTAAAATGTATTTTATGGATATAATTGATGACAGAAACTATAATATAATTAAAGACCGTTTTTTTACAATTTTGAAATAATTTATAAAAAAATCAGAGCTATCTAAGCTCGCCACTTATTTTTTCGAGTTAACATAGGTCCAGATTAAATTACGATGGAATCATAAAGCTAAATTGCCACCAGTTTCCTAACTAAAGAGGGTTCTTATTAAGGCTAATAGAATCTCATGAGCATTATGACTTGCCTGAGTCTGACCTGGCTCGACGATCTGGTGAAGTGATTTTAAAATCCGTCTGATAACTCTGGGCTATAAAGCTTCATAAACCAATCGGCTCCGGACTCTGGCATGGTTTTCCAGAGAGATGTTGCTTCGAAATACATCGCAAAAGAAATTTTCAAAAAATTTGGTTTTTTGAAAAGATCGCTTACTGTAGTGTGCTTTTAACCAACAAAATATCAGTAATTTTAACTAGTCCTAATTATATTATGACAATACTTTGTGTGTGTTTGTTACCATATTGTTAGTAAAAGCCTACGAATAACATTCAAGAAGTCTAAGAACGGTTAGCTATATGTTTAGTCGTAGAACCGAAACGTTAGCGCGATTCATTTCGGTATAGCGACATCTAGTGTAATAAATAAAATAGAATCGAGTTGTGGATAAACATGTATAGCCAAAAAAAATAGTACATAAAACCTTTTTAGTTAGTCTACGCACTTGTTTTCAGCTGCTTTGTGGTTCAGTTTTAGGCTTAAAAAATATGTTTTCATAGTCGGGAGCTGTTTGTATAAGTTTTACGTTTTTAATTATGTAAAGGAATAATATTTACACTAATATTATATTTTCCTTACAAAGTTTTACAACATACTTCATTATAATATAAAGGAGTAGATATTAATAGATGCTTCTGTAATATATCAATAGAATTAGTTCGACGGATTTGGAGTACGAACACAACTCACAAACATTATTAGATTATTTATTATTCCTTATCGGTACCGTTACGTAACTAAAATATGTAATAACTTTAAATGCCATTTTAAGCACAAAAAGAGTATTTTATTCTAATTAAAACTCTGAAAAAGTTAGTTACCGTAGCAATCGATCTATTTTATTTAACCCTTTCCGTGCCAGCTACGAAAATACTATTTAAACATTTAACATGTATATTTTATTTCTTATGCCAAACTTTAATAAACCGATCTTACTTGTAGTGCCAAGAAATATTTTTTTGTATAGGATGCCCAAAAAAATCCACGAGTATACTCGGAGTCGGCACCATGTTACAGTAACGCACTACGAGTATTCTTGTAGCTGGCACGGAAAGTTAGTTAAGTTAATTAAATAAAACTCTGAAAGCGGTAATAGCACACAAGTTTTTATACGTGTATACAAGTAAAACCACCATCCTAGATGTTATTCATTAAAATTTGTCTACAAATGCGAAATTAAAATATCTTTACAGCTTTAGAATTGTTTTTCAGCGACTACAGAAAAATCCAAGCAAAGCACGAACATTTAATATTTTATTTTTTAACTTCTTTAAAACCGTTTTTTAAGACGATGTAAACGCCACCGCATCGTTAGGGCTCTTCTTAATAAAGTGAAGTCTGCATTTCTGCAAGGGGATCTTAATGGACATTAAAAACGTGACGCCACCCTTATATTTCCCTTAAACTGGAATTAGAGCAACGCTTCATACAAATTATGAAGGTGAATAAAATTTTCATTAGCTGAAACACTCGTTACGACTATTACTGTACCATAAACCGACCCTGTGTGTGTGAATTAATTAGAGCTAATAAATATTAAAATAGTCTAATTGTCAACATATTTACGTATCAATTACAGCAGATGTAATATCGGCTTCAAAATAATGAAATCGATTCGTGTGAAACCAAATATTACAACTTTTATTCATTTTATAACGGCTCAGTTATAAAAAGGTTTTTTACCATTTTTATGCCTCCTATACTTCGAAGCAGTTGCAGCGCTAAAACAATACAATAGTAAAACACGTGTTATATTTTTTTATAAGGCTTTATTTAGTGACTCTCTATAACAGTATATGATGAATGTTAAATAATAGTATCATTGAAATGTAAAGTAATTATTACTTAAATAAATTAAACTTATTTGTGAGTACTCTTCCGATTGCTACCGAGACCTTGACAGACTACGGACGAACTTTTCCAATAGTTTTTTTTTTAATCGTACGCTCTATAATACGTCAGCTCCATCAAAGTACTACTACTACCTACATTATCGAATATAATTAGAATTATCCAAATATCGATAAAGAACTATGTAATTATTATAAAGTTTATTATTTCAGCCTTACCAGCCAACACAACATAACCAAAAAAAAAAACAAAATGACTTAGGTGTCACAAGGGGAAATAAAAAATATAGTTTTAACAATGTTTCCCACGTTATCGCACTTTCAAAGAAATACTCTTTATAGTCCAGTCAATAGAGCCCTTACTTTACCATTTTGAGCTGAGTGGCTGATTCCAATGGGGAAATTTTCTTTAATGATCCTGTAACAACATATAAAATCCTCGGGGTCACTTACAAAAAAATTGCAAAAGGATGAAAAAATGACTTTTTTTCAAATATCTCGAGAACTATAAGAGATATAAGAAAAACAAAAGTTGTAGAGAATTAAATACAAGAAAAGGTCAGGGTGGATTTTTGAGTATCACGCGTGGTAGGCTTGCGAATTGCGTTTGAAGCGTGAAAAATTTTTTTTTTCATTAAAATAAAATTTCTTTAAATTTTTCAAAGAGGAGCAATTTTTTAGCATCCCAACCTCCCCAAAGACATTTCCCTTCATAAATAGTTATGGTTTACATTATTTAACAGTAAAAAAAAATTAAATAATTTTTTATCAATCATAAAAAATATTTTTTGTGATTTTATTTTTACGCCAGTCGATTAAGCATGAAATTTTCTATAGGAATGAGCATTTTCAATTTTTAAAACACTATATTTATTAATAGTTTACTTAGGAATTAGTTATGGGGAACTCTCTCGGGGATCCGTCACAGGCGATTAGAGAGAGCAACGTTATTACGTCTCGCTCGCACATACAATTTCTGCGCGTGCGCGTCGCACGAAATAGCGTGATTGCAAGAGAGGCCAAGTTTTTCTTAAAAAGAGGAAAAAGGATAGAGAAATATGCACGCGAAAAGCGATTAGAAGCATGAGAGCAACAGACACAGATGTTTTCTCAATATGAGCAAGGAGGACAGAGAGAAATGGGTCCGATGAGCAACAAAAATCTCGTTCGACTGAGAGTTGCGGGATTTTTTATTAACTATTAACATTTTTTCACCTACAAAAACGTCATTTCTACCTATATACCAATCGATTAAGAATTGAAAACTGAATCGATTGCACCTACTCCTATTTTACACTTTTTTCTCCCTTACTTTTTTTCCATTAACATAATAAATAATCATTTTCAGTTGGAAAAAATTGAGTTTTCTCTACTCAGTATCAACGTAACATTAATATTTATGATTATTTTTATATTTTTTGCATTATTAATATGATGAATTTCCACCTGAAAATAACTTTTGTGCCAAGGGGATTCTCTCTAGTATTTTTCTATTAAAATAATCTAACATTAACTTTCAATTTTTCTCAAGTGATATTGAACCCGATGTATTAAAATTTAAAGTGAAGATTAAATAGAGAAATTTGACAGTTTTGTATAGTTTGATGCGTTGTTGACTGTACCATGTCACACCAACTTATACGATCAAGTACGTTAATTATTTTAAGGAAACACGTTTTAAATAATGCAAAAGCATTGACTAAGAAGTTTCTAAAGTGATTCCCTAAGTCTGAGTTAAACTAGTTAACAAGCCGGACCGTTTGTTCCTCCTCCGCGGGACACTTTTTCAAATTGAATTTGCTCTCGGATTTAGAGACTGCTCACAAAGAAAATACTTTGCGCTAAGAAATCGCTAAGTTGGTATTCCGGGACGCGTTTTGGGCGGTCGAAGAGAGACTTGAACGTATCTCATCGCATTTTCTCTGTGCAACTAAAATTCAGGTATTCTATTTGATCGCCTTGAATCTTACGCAACCGAGAATAGTTCAGATAGATTGTTTAGAGATTATCCATAGTATTAACACCTACATCAAAACCCTTTAACGGATACCAAAAGCGTGTTTTTTATTATGTTAAACGATCGTTTGATGCAAAGGTAGCGACAGTGCCTTTCGCACCGTCAATTCTTTTTTTTTTTATAGAAAATAGGCATGCGCTTGACCACTATCTCGCTTGATGGTAAGCGTCGATGCGATCTAGGATGTGACGCGCTTGCCTAGAAGATACCTATTCACTCGTGATTTGAAGACCCCTAAATTGTATTTGTCAGGAAACACAGACTCAGGCAAAGAGTTCCACTCCTTACGTACGCGGTATGTATCACAAAATTGGAACCAAAACGCTTAGTGCGACTAGATTAGAGAGATTAGAGAGCCTGTAAGGGACAGATGTTTGTATCTGAGTCATGAATATTTATATTTATTTCTTAAAATATAATAATCGTATCATATATGATTGTCTATTTGTAAACTCTGTTATCCATGAAATAAATTTTCGAGTGTTTACTTTGGACTAGTTTAAATTATGTGAATATAAGCAATATTATATTATTATTAAGTTATATTACGTTTTTATTTTAATCTCGACATTATCGACTCTTCTTCAGCCGCTTTAAAGATGTCTAAGGTTATTGTGCTACTACCGACCACTATCGTTATCTAGCCGTTTCTAACTATATAATATTCTTCTTCTGTTGTGCTAAAAATATAATATTGTGTCTTTATGTATTTTTAAATGTATAAACTTTAAGGTTTTATTATGTATTTGTTGATACTGTTCAATTGTTGGAGGTCGTAAAAACCCTGCAGCCTTCCCGCCATTCAGTTCGATTTATCCATCAACTGTTCGTGCTTTGGCCTCAAGGCCTTTGCAGTCAATCATAGGTCCTGCCAGAATACCAGCGCTTCAGCGTCTTTAAAGTTACTGAGGCATTATGCAGGGATAAGGACCTAGTTAGCCCCCTTGTATGATCAAATTTTGTATGTATATGAATTTACTTAGTATTTTGTTGGTTTTTCATCGTTAGTAAATCTTGTGCAAATTTCGTGTAGTTTTTTTTCATCTCACACGCTCGGAAAAGTTTGGTTTGGCATTCAAATTCTGGAAAATTGCGATATCGTGGAAAAGGGTTTTAAAATTAGTACCTTTCTTTTCAAAGAAAAACACACATAGTACGTTCCAAATTGTCATTTCATCTTTGTAAGTTACATTTTATTCTTATTTAAATTAATGTTATAACATTCCGTTTTGGTTCTATTAAATTATTTTAGTTCCTTAAATCATAAAAACAAGAATAAATAATGTTAGCCTAAATTTAACTTTAAATTGCCTTATTTAGTAATTTTGTATTTCATTAAAATTAATAATGCAAAATAATAAAACAAATGTATATTTCGCTGAATGGACCCGAAACTAAATAAATAAACAATTTAGGTAACCGCAATAGTTTTGGTAATGATTTGAAGCTCTTAAAGACTTATTTATTGGAATGCGTGTTTCAGTATGGACATGTCAGAATGTTAGAACTATAGTGGCCTTTTCATTAGATTAAATTTAAGGAAAATTTAGAAAGAATTGGGAAAATGTTGAATAGAAGGTAAGTTTTAAACATTTTCCACCGTTTTATTTACTTAACTGCTGTTTTGTCTTAGAGAAACTTTATTAACATGACGTGATTGCTTATATAATTTTATGTTTTTTTTCGTGATATTTGTCTTTGATCTTTGAAAGATTGATAAATTGACTGTTTTTCTTAACGTTGCCGTCCAATCATTAATTACAGCGCCAAAGATATTAAGCCAACGCATCCCATACAACATAAAATGCAGAAGCTGACTGATGTTTAGTCAGTTCATAGAATACAGTGTCTTTTTGATACTACAATTAAATGAAACAGCAACAACTATACATATACATTTTTATCAGATATTTTTTTTGGGAATACTTATTCGAAATGCTGAAAATACTTTAAAAATCACCGCCTGTTCACAACATATAGACAGTTTGGGTTTCGGCGCCAGGTGACATAAAATTTTTAATTTCTCGGCTAGACAAGTGTTACTTAATCACGTTATTTTTATTATACAAAATCACATACATTGTTCTGAACCCAAGTTAAGTGACACAAGTGTGTTTTAAAATTCAGAAACAACAACGGTACTGTTATATATGAACCATGTATAGGGAATTGCAGACCTTTCTGCTGACCATGCATTTGGGTATGTAACGATGGTTCCACACACATGACATTGAGTCAGTCTATCTCGAGCCGTCCTCTGTACCACTTGCCCTACAATTCTAAATAATTAATTATAAAGGTGAAGTTAGTGGAAAGTTTTTTTTAAAAACCTAACCCCGACACGTCGTATAACAGTACCAAAAGTTTGTTTTCTACATTATTGCGGCCGGGGGTCGAATTCGGGACCTAGGACCCATGAAAACTGATATACGAGCTGCTCGATCACGGAGGCCGTCAACTGCCAGTCATTCATTGGTTTAGTAAAAAGACTGGGCGGTTTATTGAAAGGCTTTAACTGCGCCATATCTTTAAGAGCGCACCGCTTTCCCAAAACTAGTAGCGAATTTATGCAAAATACCACAAAGTTCTTTAAGCCATGAACGAAGCAGTGTAAACCCATAACAATCAAACTGTTATTAACTATTGTATACAGCGTAAAATATGGAGACCCGAGAAGGTTACGTGATATAAAAATAAGCAAAAAGGCAGGTATGTTAGGCGCCATTGCATTACTATTTATACGCGTTCAGAAAACAACGCAACTTTTGCATATGTGCAATTATCGACGGATGGGTGACGAATAAATTATTATTTCAAGCTTTTCGAATATTTGGAGGATATACCTGATTAATACGTTAATTATAATTTAATATAAAAATACTATTTTGCTATCAAAAGAAACATTTTTAAGACATCTTCAATAAAATGACTAATTTAGATGTGTAACCATTAGATTTAACAGTTTTGACATACAATTTGCTTATAAATGGTTTGTAAAAGAATTGAAGTTTACACGCATGGCTAGCAGGCTGGTAACATGAAGTTAACAAAATTCTTATGTTATTGTTATTATAATTTGTGTTTATTTAAATGAATGAAATGTTTATGATGACCTCCTGACGTTCATCCTGTATTATTTATTGTTACGGCTCTTAGATTACGATCTGAGGCTTACCAGCACCTCTTATCGTGATTCAAGTTCCACCGTTAAAGAGAGACGCCACTATAGATCGCGTATAGCGGTGTCTCACTTTGACAATCAAATTTATCGTGCTACGTGATCACGGTAAGGCCTCCGGTCAAATTTCATTAAATAAATTTGTTTTTTTACTGAAAATAGCAATCTCCAAATTTTTCAATGTGCGGAAAGTTATTTTTTCTTTATTTGTGGCTTGCACGATTTGTGCATTTAGCCAGTGTCAAGTAAGTATAATTGCCAGTTCTTGAGTAATTTCCTAGGTTCCAGTAAAGATGTGAGTTTTTACTAAAACCTCCTCGTGGCCTTCTTGACAGAGTGCAAAAAGACACCTTCCATTGTTTTGTTTCACTTGCCATCACTCATGTATATTAAAAAACACTCAGTGGTTGATAACCCACCATTATTACACACTAATATGAGCCACAACACAAAATTTAACAAGAAAACCAAAACCATTAAAGTGACGCTTCGCGCTCCCGCCAAAAAGTAATGCGGAAAGTTAAATGATAGATCATTTGTTGATGGAATATGAGCGGAGCCCTCACCTTAGAGTTGACATATGTAATTTATTGAAAGTGAAACCACACGACGTTGGGTTCTTGACCAACTTCTTCGCTGAGCCCTTCTCAGAGGCAGCTAAAACTTATGTCAGCTTTGTCACTAAAAGTCTGAAGTTAATTTAGTCAATAAGATTAGGATAAGATGCAGCTGGCATGTTCGAATGTTCGCTCAGAGCTCCTAAAACAAAAGAGGAAAAAAAAGATCCTTGCTGTATCTGCTGTCGTCCGCACCCACGTATCTGAACAGGACCGCGTGGTGGGAAATATATGGTCCACAATGTTTCTATTCACAGTAAAGGCCTGTACCCATGCAGTTAGGATGTTTAATGATTATTAGGGTCCTTAACACAATCCGTTTCCTGTCTAAATGTATTTTCCATTCCAATGAGCAAAGATACGCTACGGCTAATACCATAAATTAAAGAGATACAAAGAAATTTAAAAAATATATATATGATCTAACATCAGAAGTCAGGCGAGACTCGAACCCACAGCCTCTCGGTATCCAGACGAATGCTCTTCCACTTGAACCACCGAGACCTTGGATAATCCCGTCGATTTTTACTAATAATACTAGTAATCATTTCTTAACATTAAACGTGGTATAAAAAGGGTAATATTAATCAAATGAACCAAGAATATATATTTAACTAATTAAAATAGTTTGCAAATTATTTACTACATGTAAATTAATTACAAATAACGTCTCAAAATCTGAATAATAATGATAAAAATGTCAACAATTAATAATGAATGTCATAAGGTTACCTATTATTGGACGACCGTAGGTAGCGACCCCGCTTTGTCCAGCGACGGTCGTGGGTTTGAGTCCCGGAAGGGGCAAATGTTTGTGTGATGCAAGCAATTGTACTGGAGTCCTCTCGTATATATATTCTTATAAATATTACCTATCCATTTATCATATAAGTATGTCTATCCGTTAACCTAAATTTCATAATACAAGACTTACTTTGGGCTAGGCTAATTGGTTGGCGTGAGAAATATTATATTTTTTGTTATTAATTCTTATATAAATTATTTTATATAAGGATTTTAGCCACTTGAAGAGACTTTTTTAAATAAGCATACCTTAAGCTGATTGCCAGTCACGTCTTCTCATTGCCTAGCCTCATAGTTTTATCTATTTACCAATAACATCGAATGAAATACTTTTACATTGAAACTGCTATGTGAGCTTTTAATTGATAGATTTTTTATCCAAATATAGAAATAAGCTCAAAGAAAATAATTTTTCAACAACTATGTCCACATTCAATATATAATTTACATTAAAATTATAAAGAGGAAAGATTTATATTTTTGTATGTTTGCAATGAATAAACTCAAAACCTACTAAGCCGATTTCAAAAATTCTTTCACTATTGGAAAGCTACATTCACGCTGAGTAACATTGGCTATATTTAAAGATAGAAAAAAAATTAAATTTAATTGGTGGTCCCGGCTTCGTCCACCCGTGTGAAGCCGGGACGGGCCGCTAGTCATAAATAATTTGTTTTCAATCTTTCAATGTTTTTTGGTACACCAAAATTTGAACATTTTAATCACCGCCCGCGATGAATTAATTTAATTATTTTGAATTAGAAACTCAGCGGTTTCACGAATTATTTAAACCCAGAATAATCTCTTCAAAGTTTAACGATTTCACCGCCACTTAATAACATTTTGCACAAAATAAGAGCAGATACTAGAAAGCAAAATTGCCTTATATTTCCCTAAACTTCTTCGGAGGCATTAATAGAGGTTAATTTATTAATGCTATTATCTAACTTTTCAGACCACTTTGGCGTTTGATATAAACATGGATTACATTTTACATTATCCTGATCCACGTCTCTCACTTACTCGTACCCGAGTTCACCCTTATTTCGAAGAACAACTTTTCGAACAATTTCAGTTCTGTAATACGCATATTTATTTGTTTCGCCTTATTTGTTTCATCATAATTGGTCTATTTCTATTTACGTTTTTATTAATGGGAAATATCCCAGCGATGGGGACATTAGATATCCCTTCTTTATTCTCTAGATTTTTTTTGACGATCGTTTGGTGCAACGGTATGCGATCCTGCCTTTCGCACCGACGGTCCTGGGTTCGAATCCCGGAAGGGGCAGCTGTTTTTATGATGAATTCAAGCATTTGTACCTGAGTCATGGTTGTTTATATATATTTCTATGAATATAACATATTTATGTATCATATATGTATGTCTATCCGTTACCCTAGTAACCATAACACTAGCCTTACAGTGCTAACTTTGGGCTAGGCTAATTGGTGTGAATGTAAGAAATATTTATTTATTTATATATTATTTTAATGATAACAATATTCGATCGATCTTCTTAATAATAGCCTGAAAAGCCTTGAATATAGATGGAAAGTTAGCCTATCCATTTTTATAGGATACATTTCGGAGAGTATGCAGCAGAATTGCACAGCCTTGTTCCGCCGTCCCTTCATCGGACAACCAGACTTACAAATAGGCGCCACCGTTATATGGTTGATATACCAAAGAGTCGAACTAAGCGGTTTGGTTCCAATTTTGTAATCCGTACCGCTAAAGAGGTGACCTTCTCGCCTGAATCTGTATTGCCTGATCAAGGCAACTGCGTCACATCCTACGCCGCTTACCATTAGACGAGACAGCGGTCAAGCGCTTACCTATAATATAATCTATAATCTAAGATCACAGTTGTTTGTGTATTTGTCTGTCCGCTCTTTTTCCCGCTCTTTTTCCATTGTATCAATAACGTTACCATAGCAACGCGTTAACCGCAAGTAGTTCGTCTACCGGACGCTAGATGGTGTTAACGAAACATATTTAATAATAGAAAAAAATTAAAGAATTTTGTCCACCCGTGCGAAGCCAGGACAGGCCGCTAGTATTACCTAAATATAATTAATTAGACAACATACATTGTTCTGAACTCAAGTAACTTGTGTTGTCAGAGACAGCGACGGTACCACATCAACCAGACACGAGACAATGCAGATTAATTTTGTTTTCTACATTGACACTGCTGAGGATCGAATCCAGGACTTCGCAGTGACGTTACCATGAAAACCACTTGACCACGGAGGTCAACATATCTCAAAGTTGAAAACTCAGTAGAAGGAATGCGCCATTACCAACAATGCGAATTGGTGGATCAATACTAACAACAGCAGATACATCTTGGAAGCATAAAGCATATTTTCTTCTATCGCCCCCATTGAATTTTTATAATTCTTTATATTACGCACAGCAAAGAAGTGAAACTCCCTCCCTGCGTTTGTATTTCCTAGCACTTATAACCCGTCCATTTTCAAAGCCAGGGTGAATAGGGACCTTCTGGGTTAGCTCGTTCCATCGTGGATCCTGCCTTGGCGAACCCATTCAAAATATGAATAAAAAGAAATTCAATATTATTAATAATTCCTTTTTTGTCCCAGTTATAATTGGACGTATTACCATGGTAAGGATCCAACCCACAACTTCACTTAAATTGGCGTAAGTATATCAAAATTGCCTTAATGTCATATACTTTCACGTCACGCAAATAGAAAGTAGCATAAGTAGAAAATGACCCTTCACTCTGACATTTTGATACAGCTGTTTTCGTGACGTGAAAGTATATGACATTAAGGGAATTTTGATATACTTACGCTAATTTAAGTGAAGTTGTGGGTTGGATCCTTACCATGGTAATACGTCCAATTTATTGTCAATTTTATGATTTTTGACAGTGATCATTGCTTTCCTAGTTTTATGTTTTCTAGACACTCAGTGCACTTATAGAAACACATCACACTCGCAAATATCAACACACCCTTAGTTTCGACCTGACAGCGTAGTGGTTGGTACTCGCGTGGATAGATAACGGCTGAAAATCGTTGTTTTGCCGAGAGGCAAAAATTACACACCGCGGCTTAATCCTTCTTGCACACACACATTCGTCCTTCTTAGTATCGCCTTTGTTCATTGGAGCTTAATATTTTTGTTTGTCTCTAATGTGTGTGTCGTAGCAAATAAACTTTTTATCTAACTACAAAAGAACTCACAACAAAAATTCTTTGGTCAACCAACCGATGAGCACGATTATATTTCTTAACCTTCGTAATCATGAGCCGATAGCGATAACCGCTGTGCCATTGAGCATTGATCTACTCTACTGAACAATTTTGGATACATTCTCGAGGAAAACGGGTAGGATGAACTGTCCAACACTGCTATCTCTGTTTAAATTTAAAGTTCTGCGTAAGGTACCGCGTAAGCCTATCACACCGCTCTGTCCCCCATTAAGAACCACTGTTATGGGTGATAATTCCTCCATCCCTCGTTTATCCAGAATCCTTAACCGAGTCAGTGACCAAATTGACATATTCCATGACTCCGTTCATAAAATTCGGAATAAAGCAGTCCACGATGACGTTACCTTGGTGTAATAGAGGTAAATCTCTTTTAACTTTTTGGTGTTAGCTCAGTTTTTTTATGTGAGGCTCAGCTGTTATTATTAATCATACCATTTATTTATTTTTAATATTGCATTTAATTAGAGAAGTAAAAACTAAAAAATAACTTATGTTAATTCATAAAACGAAGTTGTGTCTATTTGTAATTAGTATATAAGCTAACGTATTTTAGATAGACCATTATTTTTTAGCATGTGTAAGTTTATATATTGTAAATAGACCTTAAATAAATAAAAAAAAAACTAATCATTGTATCAACAGAAAAATATATAACGCATGAAAGTAACTATTATCATGAAATAAGTGATGCCCAGTTTAAAATTGCATGAAAAACTATTGTATCAAATAAATATCATAAATTGAGACATCAAACCGATGTTACAAAAAAATGAGTTTTATTATATATTGTGACCTGAAATTATTCCCGTAAGCTGTACGGCAAAATAAGCAAAATTCCTTAATAGGATTCTTATGCTTAACAACTTAAGTGATACTTACATTAAAACACGCCTTAATCATCCAAGCATTGATTTTTAAAATACAATTAATCTATGTCATATTCAATTTATCATAAGCGATCGCAAAATTCCTTTTACAGAGCCAGCTCATGAATGCGAATGTTTTCGGGCCACACAATAGGTGGCAGCACTTTCTATGAAGGCTTTCACGATCGTCTTGATCGCCCTATTGTAGGATCCTGGCTCACTTTACGACTTCAATGGCGCGGATGTGACTGGATTCCCTGACAAGTAGGAGATATTTTCGCATTGAAGAATGAATTGTGATTGTTTAAATTATTTTTTTTAATTTCAAATCAGATCGATCATATAAATTAACTGTCTTTACTTCTGGGCCATATTACTATTATTACTTACATTTACACAAATTTGCCCAGCTCAAAATAAGGATTGTTAATCTTGTGTAATGCATAACACAATATATATAAATATAAATAATGTGATGTTTGACGAATTCAACGCCACCTCGTAACTAACTCGTATAAGTCGTATAAATACTAGGCGATGCAGTCGCTAAGCATAAAGCTATGCTGGCACCATATATCGGAGCGGAGCGTAATACCTAAAAATTTTTTTTTTTTATTTCGATGGGATTTTTTGCGAATTTCAAAATTCGGACTCCGTCACAATCTGGTGCTAAACCTGTTGATTCGATTCACATAAAAAAATTAAAATCGGTTAAGAACTCGGGAAGTTATGGCGTAACAGACATTGCGCCATTGAAGCTGATCCATGGGAGCTTCGCTCGCTTCGCTCGCTCCGGTCCAATAAATCGCATTTCTAATTTGTTTAAAACTGGATTGCTTTCAAGTGTTTAGTTCGTGTTGTGGGCACGTGAAATTGGATAATAGTTTGTTCTAGTTTATCACTATGACTGATTATGCAATAACTGTGTCTATGTTTGTGTAAAACATACGCCCCTTACGGGATTGAAGCTTCTTGCTCGTTCCAACGGTGCCGCCTTGAGATTTTGAAGATATGGTGCATTATTTTGTCATTTGGCACACAAACTTTTGGCACAATTGACATAACTTGCTAGCTAGTAATGGATAAAAATAAATAAAAAAAGCATGTGTGCAATTCACACGTGGTAGAAGTGAAACCATTTAAAAATAATACGTACACGTATACAAAATATGTACCACGGTTGTTGTGATGCCTTCTCTCAAGCTTTGTACTACGCATGCGCACACAAACACGTATAAATACACGTACATAATGCTCCCTATCTCATTTTCTCCTACGTTAATTCTTATGAATATATGTATCTGTCTCTTTTTAATGTCGCTTTTTCGTTTCATTGACTTTCAAATCACAACGATGCCATAGAAATTTTCACTTCAAAAGTAATGGTAAAATATTTAACCTAACCTAACCTGTTCTTTGACCATTTACAGATACAAGCAGCAAGCACAATAAGGAATTGTAAATGAAGGTTAATTTTTTTTTCATGTTCCTGCATTCCTATTTTCCAAACACATCCGTATTGTGGCTAACGATCGTTATGTCGAATTGTTTTAGATGAAACCACCAGTCTTGTTTATGAACTGCCATCATTTAGTGCCCGCCTCGGCTCTTGTTTGACAAATGGACTATTTTATCGTTTCCGAACGTTACCCATTCCGAGTTTGTCGGTTTTTCGGGAACAATTTGTTGATGAAACTATAGATACAAATATAATTGTGAATACTAACGTAACTAAGACAAAATAATAGTCAGTTCTTCTCATTATTAATATGTATGGTTTTACTTGTAATGATTTTGTTTTTGAATTATTTAGCGAGATAACTTTTTATAAATAGGTTATTTATTTTTCCAATAAATAGTTTACTAGCGAAGTATAAGATTTACTTTGCCAAAGCAATGAAAATTATTTTTATCATTCTCAAGTTGCAAAAAAACCTCACTTTAAAAGAAATATGAACCAGCATATTCCAGCAAAGTAGACTAGGTGATAGACCCAATTTATTTGTTTTTTTTTCTTATATTTATGAAGAATAACAATGTTGATTAACAGTTCTTCCATGGCGATGGCGCTGGCACCTAGGCCGAAAATAGGAGCCTCAGAAATAAGAAAAATATGGTGAAATCCTGTTTTTTTGTACACTAATGTTAGTGATCATAATAGTGTAAAACAATATGGGTTTATGATTTTTATATATTCTTTACATTTTTCAATGCTATCTACATATATGATAAATTATTTTAATAGATAAATACTTGAAAAAACTGACCCGGCTCACATGTAAATCGTCAATAAAAAGTCAGGCGGGAATCTAACCCGCAACCTTTGTATGTCAAGTCCAAAGCTCTTGCAATTGAGCTACTGAGCCTTGAGAACGCCTGTCTAATGTTTCTAGTACTTTTCTACTTTTTACGCTGTAGACCAGCGTTGTATGAGAGGAACATGCTCTCGTATTCGCAAGAAATTTTATGTTTGGAAAATCGATTAAGTTGTAACAGACATTTGGTTTTATGATTTTAATATGTTTTTACATTTTTCAATGGTATCTTATATGATGAATTTTGTAATATAAAAAAATCCGCCTGAAAATTTACTTATGAGCAAAGTCGATTTATTCTAGTATTTTTCTATTAAAATAATTTATAATCAAATTTACCAGAGCCAAATTAAAGCCTTGCTATATATTGATATATATGATAATGGTTAGAGCTAGTGAAACGTTTGCTAGATATTAGGCATTGACACTATCACACTACTACTACACTACACTACATCCTAAATAAAAAAAAGATCATAGATCATATTGTGATGAAACTTTATTTTGTTGTTTTATTCATGCCAAGGAAGGTTTATATGTATAGTCATTCACTATAGTCAGCAAAAAAGTGCATGGCAAAGCATGTTGGGTGCAGCTTGTATATAATGGATTTCAATAGAAATATACTAGCAAAATTCTAACAATATCTGACAACAACCATCTGACCAAAATTACAATTATTAAACGTGACAATTACTTGATATACATAAACAAACAAAATATAAAATGTAACTATAGCTCGATATACGAGTAAATTAGGAAAACTTGATCCGGGGTCAGGAGGACCACGCTGTGCTGCGTCAGAGCATCGTGTCCGGTACTTTCATGTTGCGCAATAATTAAGTTACTCTGATCAACGATTCATACGGCAAAACCATACTTAACAAGTACAACTTAGATTAATTTGCAATAAAAAAAATAATATTGTCTCACATTCACACAAAGTAGCCTTACCCCAAGTAAGCACTGCAAGGTCTGCGTTATGGATACTAGTGACAGGGATAGATATACCTATATTTATGATACATAGATATGTCATATTAATTAAATGCATAGAAATACCCATGACTTAGGTACAAATGCTTGTATTCATCACAGAAACATCTACCCATTCCGGTACACACACCCAGGACCGTCGAACAAATAAATCTTAAATATATAACAATAAATAAAATTATATTAACGCCAATAGATGCTTTACGCTATCTTACGATACTCGCCAATAGATAAGGAAAATAAATTTTCTATCAGTGGTAATTTCATCTTAGGGAGGGTGACCAAAGCCATAGAAAAAAATAAATTGGGGAGGGATCTTCCCCGTCACTCCAAACTGATATTTATACCAACAAAATGCGTCATATATTCTAATATCGTATGGATGTAATCCCCTTGATTAAATGTATCACCCCTCGCTGCAAATATCTCGTCGAATATGGATAATTTGGAATATATGTACAATATTTTGACAGCTATTATACCTCTCTTTAATATAATAATTACGATTCGCCTGGCGCAGTGGTAAAGCTTCCCATATTCATTTAGACTTCACGTATTCTTTTGTTTCGAATCAAGGCGTTTGTGGAACTATTTATCTTTTTGCTTTGAAGATAGATTTTTCTATGATATCATGAAAAGATGCTTTATATTTTTGTGTTATAAAACTGAAATAACCAAATTAATCCAAAATTCGTAATATTTTAAGTTTATTTTTCTATATACGTTGAAATTGAAGATTAGACGCTCGTTCCTCCTGCTTGTCAGATATTTATCTTATTTTAATGACGAAGGAAGTTGATTTTTAATGGTAAACGATCAATGGATATTATTCATATAAAAATAATATTCCCTGTTCTCCCCAGTTTCAGTAAAACTTTATACATTTACCGACACTCCGTAGGTTTCCCAAATGAATACAAAAATATACCTCGCCCTACTTTGATAAACTAGCCAATAACGTTGCGTGTTCAAGCGCAATTAATGGTAAATAATTCGCAATTGGTAAAATAAATTTTCTCTATATCCAAAAGTTATGACCTGATTATTATGAGTACCTATTTTTAACAGCCACTTAAATATCCAAATATAAATTTGCACACATAAAAATACCGTGCTTTCTCAGGACACCGATACTGATTGTTATTTTACTTATTTTCTGTAAAATAAATTATAAAAAAGCTATTAAAGGGATGTCTTGCTACAGCACAAGAATATTTTTTGCAAAATAATGAATCGAAATCCTCTTTACAGATACCGAAAATGCTTTTATTTTTATATTTTTATTAAGTCTCGATGTTTGAACAAATTTTTAGGAGCGAACGTTTTCTAATAAAATATACAAGAAAAGAAATCAGTTATACTTACTTATATTGTACTTTCGTTGGTAACAAATATTTCTATAAATATAAATCAATGTTTGTATGTTTCTACCCTATGCGTTCTGAAACCATTTATCAGATTGTGATGAAACTCTTTTACGTTGTTTTATACATGTTAGGGAAGGATTATATGTATAGTCAGCAACAAAAAGATTAGCAAAAAAAGAGCCTTGCAAAATATGCCGGGTGCAGCCAGTAAGTACATATGTAACGGTAAATGTGATTACTATGGTTATTATTAATAACTAGCTAACCCGGCCACGCGTTGCTGGTATAACCCGGCCACGCGTTGCTGGTATGGTAACAAACACAAAGTATTGTCATAATATAATGTGTATGTATGATAACCAGTAATAATTAATACTTACCTCATGATTTGGTTAGGTTAGGTTATTGAAGTTTTATTATAAATAATTGTTGGTAATTAATAATAATTTTCATTTAATCACCTTAACATATATAAATATTGGACAACATAACAGCCATTGTTTTACATATAAATAAATAACTACGACTACATATTTCTTGTTTTTAATCCAAATTGAATAGCTTAAGCACTTGTGTTATAGAATTCCGAAACAACTACGATACGGCTACACAGACCCGAGCTAATAAAAAGTTCGATTTCTTTGTTGACCCAGCCTGGAATCGAACCCGGGACTTCGGAGTGACTTAACCATGAAAACCGTTATGCAAGCCAATCGACCATGGAGGTCGTATGCAAATATTACTCATTGTTGGTAATTGTTCGCGGATAAATATATAAATACTTTAAGATATAAAATACGCATGTAAAAAACGTTTTGGTAGCTCAGCGGTCAGAGCACTCGCCCGGATAGCGAAAGGCCAGGGGTTCGAATCCTACCTGAGGACTCGGAGGCGTGGTCGTGTTTTACATGCGTATTTATATCTTATAGAATTATGGCATTGTGAATACAAAAAATAAAATGATAAGCATATTAATACTTTGTACCAATATAAACAAAACTGTGTAAAATAACATTAACTACTTCTTTTGCTATTCTATATGTGTAGATAGTAATTTTTTTTTTTTTGTAAGTTATCGCATTAAATCACAGGAAGTACAGTATATATAAAAAAGCAAAGGTATTATTTCAGTTGTATATAAAAAGTGTATGAAACTCTAAAAAATGAGCCTTCATTTAAACAGGGAGGAAAAGATAACACCTTCCCTATTATTTATGACGTCATTACAGGAGAAATTAAATTAAAAAACGCCGGTGAACGGCTGACGCGCCGTTCACATGTAAAAATACGGAATCTCGTTACAGTAGCTCGTTTACAATCGCAGCAGGCAACATTTATCAAAGAAAATACTGGCTATTAGTAAAACTTAAAGTATAAATTATATATATATAGTGTCTATCGTACGCGACTTTTATAAACTATAAAAAACCAACATATAATTAAGTTTGAAGTTAACTATTTATAAAAAATATAATATTTTTACAACCGATAGTTAACTATATTCGTAGGCTGTTAAGTTTCAAATCGATTTCGATTAGGTACATATGTATTAATTCTTCAGTGCAAATAATACTAATACCTGGATCATGGATTTTTAATATATCTCTACTATATAAAAGAAGGACTTTGTGGGTTTGTTACCATATATAGTTACCATAGTTACCATAAGCCTAAGAATAACAGATTTTATAATCAATTAACGTTACCATAGCAACGCGTGGCCGGGTCATCAATAAACGTCACCATAGCAACGCGTGGCCTGGTCAGCTAGTATAATATAAAATCTTATTTATTATTTAAATTATTCATTTATACATAACTTAGTCTAGGAAATTAGGAATAAATACATCATATTTTTTATACCTCGATGATCAAGCAACTTAACCAACATCTCACTTGCTTTATTACATAAAAGAAGTTTTAAGTTTTAAGGCCGCTTAGTGCAATGATAGCGATTGTACCTTCTGCGCAAATGGCCCCGGATTCGAATTCTGATAGGGATATGTTTGTTTGGTGAGCACAAGCTTTTGTTCTAAAGTCATGGTTGTTTATATGTTATTTAATACCTATAGTACAAGCTTTGTGTAGTTATTCTGTTACTTTTTCCTAACTTTATCATAAAAAATACTTTAATCTAAAATCTAAGATCACAGTTATTTGTGTGTTTGTCTGTCCGCTCTTTTTCCATTGTATCAATAACGTTGCCATAGCAACGCGTTAAACGCAAGTAGTTCGTCTACCGGACGCTAGATGGCGCTAACGGAAAAATATTTAATAATAGAAAAAAATTAAAGAATTTTGTCTACCCGTGTGAAGCCGGGACGGGCCGCTAGTAGAACAAAAGATGCTTTTCAATTTAATCTTTTCACAAGTCCATCATGTCAGAATTAAATTTTCATATTATTAATATTTCAAAACAACTACTGATGGACATGTGTTGCATTGTATTGTTTGTTTCTTATATCAGTAGTATTCGATTATAATTATATACTATATAAACGCATATATAAAAAAAATACTTTATAATGATAATTTGAAGTTCATTTTCTAAGGACGAGACCGTGTACAAATTCCTTGTATTTTATTGTATGTTTGCTAGTATTTGGTTATAAACGTAAAACAGTTTTGTCTGTTACGTAAATTCGAACGTAAAATCATATGGAAACATAACAAAAGAAGTTGTTAAAAATCTAAAAAAGTCCCGTTCTCTGTTTGATTTTTATTTTTTACTTTGACCGATTCAATGTTTCAAAGATCACATATAGACTACTGGAAACAACATTGTTTAAGAACCCAAAATCAACTGCGTACATTTGTTTGTTATTTTTCAGACAAAAAAGACCTTTCAAAATTCATTTTAATAAATAGATTCGAAATGATTACATTTTAAGCGATAAAAATGAGAAAAACGCTTAATTAATAAAAATGACACCTGAGGTGATTTTTATGCAATTGTTGACACCATCCAGTCACAGTGTAGTATACAAAAGGCTTAAGCATAATCTAAATGGTGATAGTCATATGAGAACTAGTCAATCAACGCATCAAATATGCGGAGTATAAAAAATCACATATGTAAATTATTAATGCTCTTTAAGTTGATGTTGTTCCATAAAACAAAATACGTTTAAAAATACTAACTTTAAACAATTAAACTTAATTCACTACATCAACATAAAATTACAATTATACGAAATAAAAAAAATAATCACCATTGTCTCTCTTAACCACAACGACTCTAACCCGACTATCAATTATTGTGGAAATTTTTCCAAACCCCCCTTTTTGGGAGAAGTCACACCGTCTATCTATACTAATATTATAAAGAAGTAAAGTTTGTGTGTTTGTATATTTGTTAAATTGTAAGGGGTAATCTCGGGATCTACTGAACCGATTTTAAAAATTCTTTCACCAATAGAAAGGCACATTATTGCTGGGTGTCATAGGCTATATTGAATGCTAGAAAAATTTAAAGAATTTTGTCCACCCGTGCGAAGCCGGGACGGGCCGCTAGCGGCCTAATAAATTTAGAATGGAATAAAAAAATATATACATTAAAATTTTATTTCAATACTGATTCTAACATCATCAAAAATATCTCACTTGATCCAAAGAATGAATATAACTATTCACCACAATACAAAAATATATGAAAGTACCTGAAAAAAGAAAAATGTCCATCTTTATCCATATAATTAAAAAAAATGGAAATGCCATAACCATAAGGTTACCAAGGTTTGCGACGGGATCCCTTTCTTTCGTATTATGTTTGTATTTCTAATTTACTTTGGCATAAAATTAAAAGGCATACATTGATATACATTGCAGGTAAGGTTAGGTTACATAATTTAAACCCATTGATTGCTGTGAAATGAGTGAGAAAAAACGCTAGTATAATATAAAATGAGATGAGATGATTCATAAATAATATGAATTTTCCATTTTACTTTCATTCCATTGGCTCTTACTCAATGACACCATCCAGTCCCAATGTAATATGCAAAAAGCTTATGCATAAACAACGGGCGGACTCATATTCGCGCTGGTCATGCAACGCATCAAATATGCTAGATTAAAAAAATCGCCTACGTATGTGAAGCGAATGCTCTCTAAGTCCGTGTTGCTTCACAAAACAAATTCAACTCCATAAATAGTTAATACGTCCAAAAATGCAAATTTTAAACATTGAATCTAAATTCACTAAGTATCTATAACAAGAGCTTGTATGAAAGCTCTGATGAGAATTGAAAAAGCGATCTGTGATCTCTGCCTAACCTACGAAAATAAGCCGTATTTGTATGTATATAAAAAGAATAACATTACAATAAAAAATCCGAAGTTTATGAAAAACATTTGCGAAATACGCCACCTGGTATCCCGCAATGCAGAATAGCATCAACAATTCAAACATATGGGTATCCTTTTTTTTGTTTGTGAATAGGTAAACGTTTGTCCGCTATCTCGCCTGATGGTAAGCGACAGTGTGATATAGGATGTGACGTGCTTGCCTAGAAGACACCTATTCACTCGTGACTTAAAGACTCCTAAATTGTATTTGTCTACGCTACGGATCACAAAATTGGAACCAAAACGTTTATTGCGCTCTTTGGTATATCAACCACATAACGGCACCTATTTGTAAGTCTGGTTGTCCGATGAAAATATGGGGACGGCAGAACAAGGCTGTGCCATTCTGCTGCACATTCTCCGAAATGTACTTATGACACAAGACATATTTCCTATTCTTTTTCGGGGTAACCTAGCCAGCAGTGGATGACTATGAGGGGGGAATTATTATGATGATGAAGAAGAAAAATATTAAATGAAAAAGTAAGACAAACCATAATATCACCTTTTAGTCTCGCGTTAAAAGTCACCTTAAAAAAGTCATGAAACGACAACATACAATTAAACAATCATCAACTTAGCTTAAATACATTCACGGCTGGACGGCAGCATGCCCTGAAAATGGATCATGCCATAAACTCCACGTTTAACAGGATGCTTGGATCGCAACAAAAGGCCATTAATCAGAAAAAGCATCGTCTTCAACATCATCATTAGTCCCTTTTTACGACACCCTTAAGAGTGAAGGGTTGATGGTATTCTAGTCTTCCGGACACCACAATGCTATCTGAACAATAATAGTCTTTATTACTTTATGATTTTCATATTCTTGCATTTTCAATGCTATCTTGTATGATAATTTTTAATAGAAAACATAGTAAAAATTATCATCTCGGCTCACAAGTTGTTTACAGGCGGGGCTCGCAACGGCAACCTTAGGATGTGCGGTCCACTGCTCTCCCAATTGAGCTACTTTTTTTTGTATTTTTTCTATTAAAAATGTACCATATAAGTTGCTGTTGTAACATAAGTATGTAGGAGCTCAACAGTGTAGCGGATAGCCCATTTTGGATTTTGTTCACGGTGGTTTAAAATTTTCGCAATAGCCACCGATCACCCATCCAAAAATTGTATTATATTGAGTACGCCATTCTTCGAAAGGCACATGCTGATGCAGCTTGCTATTCCATGTTGGGCTTGCCTTATTGATCTTCAATATTCTTAACTGTCTTTTGTTTTTATTTCTTAATTGTGCCCTCACAATCGCCGTCTTTAACACCCTTAGTGATTAACTTCTAGGGAATGCATAAAGGCATGAAATCTCTTTTATTTTTGTTATTTTATAATAAAAAATCAATATATTATTATATACCACTATTCATACAAGAAAAATTTTCACTTATAATAAAACATACATTTTTAAGTTGTTACTATTAATAATACCTCAAAATATAATACAACAATCACTTCACCTTATAGACCAAGATATAATTAAGGACAAAAATAATTGCGCAAAATACTTGGTTGGATGACTGAATAAATTGATTATTTAACATTGCAGATAGTAAAGCTAAGTTATTCTAAGTAATCAGCTTTTATCCGTTTGATCTCAAAGACGGAAGGCGTATGTTTGCTCTGTTAATTACCAATTAGACAGGTAAAGTTATCTGATTGGAGCTCTTTACTTACTTTATTTATTAACTAACTCGTGCTGTAAATTAAAATTTACTAAAAAAACATTATTTGTAAAATATACTTGTTAAAGAAATGCCCTTGCATCTACTGCGTTAATTTAAGTTGAATAAATAACGAATTAATCACTAAAGATCGAATAAATATATTTTTTCCATGCATTTATTTTTGGCCAGCAATATGATATTATAGTAAACATACAGAAATATACACTCGTCGGTAGAATAAATGTTATTGACAATTTTATCAAAAAATATCTCTGAAAAGTAATAAATACAATGATTGGCACGTTATTAACAATTATTTGCTTGCGGTTTGCTGTCCACTTTTAATTTTCGTATCTATTAGGCCCTAATGGCCTAATAAATTTAGAATAGAATAAAAAAATATATATATTACAATTTTATTTCAATACTGATTCTTACATCATCAAAAATATCTCACTTGATCCAAAGAATGAATATAACTGTTCACCACTATACAAAAATATATGAAAGTACCTGAAAAAAGAAAAATGTCCATCTTAATTCATATTATTAAAAAAAATTGGAAATGCCATAACCATAAGGTTACCAAGGTTTGCGACGAAATGCTTTTCTTTCGTATAATGTTTGTATTTCTAATTTACTTTGGCATAAAATTAAAAGGCATAAATTGATATACATTGCAGGTAAGGTTAGGTTACATAATTTAAACCCATTGTTGGGAAATGATATCAAATTATTCCTTTAAAATTACGTCTAAAATATTCTGCCAAAAATTGTATACTAAAGGGAAACCGTTTGTGACAACCCTGTTGAGTGAATTACCTTTTCTTTGGGCGGTTATTATTTATTATTTTTATTATTGTTAGATTCAGTTAGATATATTTTTTCCATTACCAGCCAGCATGTCATAACAAATTATGTGTTTTGAAATTATGCCCAACAATATTCTACCAAAAAAACGTATGCCCAACAAGGGGAATTGTTTATGTGAGCCCTATTGAATTTATTACCTTTTTTAGACAGTTATTACTTTTAGAAACGTTTTATTAAGCTTTTTTAAAGTATGCTTATTGCCATTGATAATATAATCATGGAAATACAACAATCCAGCAATCAACAAGATATTTAATAGCATTTATTCCCAAGCGTAGCGCGGTATTATATTATCGATCCTGGCATTGACTCTGCTTTTAGTTTACATTTGCATTTCACGTGCACATTTCACATGCATAATGTCAAAATGAAAATCTATGCAACATTCCGATGAAGCAATAGATATCAAAATTGTATAGGAAACCTTATTTGTGTTCCGAAATATACATCAGTATACTGGCCAGTGATAATGACGTCATGATCGACGCCATGCCGCCATTTGGTCCGCAATATAGTGGTTAGCGCGTGACGATAAAAACCGACGCCATTTTTGAAATAATGTGAGAGGCGGGAGCGGAAAATCCCCGTCAAGACACGTCACACTACTGACCAGTACAAAATGGCGACGGATTCATGACGTCATTACGACTGGCCAGAATACACGAATATATATTTCAGAATACAGTCTGTCTTTTCTGTCTTGTCTTTTAATACTTAAAGCAGGTGTATGCTCAGTGTTGTTGAATACTTAAGTAATTATTATGATATAAGTTATAATTATAAGAGTTATAATTATAAGTATAGTAATTTGAAAGTTGTCTGTTGTCAGAATATTTATCAAAATCTGTTTAAATTTTGTTAATTTTTTACTTTTTCATATACTACTACTTAAGGAAAATACTACATTAAAAAGAAATCATCTAAACACAAGTAAATAAACGTGTAGTTTGTTAAATTTATAAAGAATATTATTTCTATGTACATTTTTTTTAGTAATTTTGATTTAATAATCTTTATCATATTAAAACTCAAAGTTCAACGAATGTCCTCACCACTCATATTCCTCTTGCCAACGACTTATCTCAAGGGCAATCAAACTTTCACTAAAGTTATTGAAGAACTCATACAACTTGCCCGGAGAAACGTGAACTACCTGAACCATAGCAGGACTTCACGAAGATATATCTACCTGCTTTGTAATAACTTCGTTTAACAAAAAGTTGAGAATGCACTCACAAAGTTTCGTAACGATAAATATGTTTACAAAGAAATTATTCCGTTGGTACTGCAAAAATTACACAAAATAAGGAGTCATTGACATCAAACCATATCGCGCTCTTATTGTATTGTAATAAGGTTTATTCAAAGAGCAGAAATATTGTTACTATTTCATATATAATATATATGAATAGCATGATATTAATGGTCTGTTTCCTACAATATTCTCTAAGCTGTACCACGTACGCTACGCTTATCAGAACGCACCTCATTGCACATGAGCGCTGCTACGACGTAGTAATTTCGTAGCAAAAGCAACGTACAACTTGGAATGTTATAATTGTTCAAAAAACGACCGTTTAAATGGCAAATAAAGATCAAATTTCCACAATTTCGACATATTCGATCAAATTTCTCCTGTGATCACGGCTCCTGTAAAGGAGTCGAACGAAACGTCAGGATTAAATATAAAATAAAACATGCGCAAAAATCCGTAAAAAAAGTGTTTTAACAAATTTAAATTTCAGTTTTCTAAAATTTCAACAAATTAAACTATTATCTTTTTTATTAATCGGTTCTTAAGATATCATATTAAGTATACCAAACCAAAAGTCAGCTAGTATTGCATTGTCTTTATATTTCCGGTCCATTCGAGATGTGGACTGGAAAATTCAATATCCTGCGTATACCAGAGAATGTTCCATGACATAGCCTGATTACATCTGTCACAAAAATGGAAATCCTGTTGTATATGAACAATGGCTACAATGAGATTAACCATCCAAATGAAAAAAAAATAACAGAAATTGTATACTCACTTACTTGTCAATGCAAAATAGAAGCTTCATATTTTTTCTCTTCAAAAAAGTTATATTTATTTATAAGAAATACTTTCATACCATTTCAGCACCCGAGATTGGAAATCACACCTTCTCTAAAGTACTTTATACTAAACTTACTAAAAAAACAAAAGATTTTTTCAGTTTATATGAAAATTAGGACGTATTTTTTCTTCCGTTTCGCTTATTAGCTTATTATAAACTGAAACAGCGTCTTGTTACCTTCTTATATCAATAGTATCGTTATTGTGTATCAATAGTTTGTTTCTATTGTATTAGTTAATCTGTTAGTTGTGTGTATATATTTTCTTTCTTTTACATAAACATAATAAGTCATTGGACGATCTGACGATTGGTATGTACACACTCAGGGATATACGTATATACCCACTAGAGTATGATATTATGATAAATGATTTGTCATATTTACTTCTAGACTCCTCAGAAAGTAAGTTTTTAATTACTACTTGGGCTAGTTCTGGCAGCGGCACTAAAATGTTCTACGTAGATAATATTTAGATTATTTAAGTGACTATGTACTGCAGCTAAATATGCTATATGAAATGAAAAATTCAACCAAGAGAGCAACTTCCATTTTTTTAAATTTAGAATAGATTCTATGCAGAAAAAACCAAAATGCTAATACTATTTCTTTCAATGCGATGTAAAAACTTAAATGAAAAGCAGCTAGTCAATATTTCTTTTTATATAACTTAACCGCCCGCATATTAGTGTGATAATAAAGACCAATATTCTTAACCGTTTTTGTGCAAGTATCTACGCACTTTCCAAGCATGTGTATAGTAAGCTATCGGGAGATTAGTATAGATGTCTACAAACTGTTTTTATACTTTCATTAAAATGAGAAACTACACATAACTCTCTCTAATCTAAAGCAAAATAATGCACTAAAAGTCAACCTTATTATCTTTTTGCTATATCAGTTATTTGGTCGTTATATTTTCGTTCTTCGAGTAATTTCATCATCGGACAATTGTAAATGTTATTTTTGTGGTAATTTTGTTAGTGAAGGTGACTTCTTATTTTACCTTATAATTGATGATTTTTTCCTCAGTTATAGTGAACGTTAAACACAATAATTGTCTTAGTTTTGTTTCATAGTCTTGTATAGATAAAATTCTTTAATTGCGTCGACATTAAGTCATACCTTCGTAAACAGCTGCAAGGACGATAGTGCCGATGGCGGCGACGTACTCCTTCTTGACGAAACCGACGATACTCTTCGCGAAGAACAGGAAACTGTACAGCGTCAAGATGGACAGATGCGACACGTACCACGTAGAGCATAGGAATATGTTCGGTTTGGTCTGAAATAATCTTTAATAACTCTCGTGTTTGACATTATTTCTAGATTTATATAGACAATCCTTAATTCAATGCTAAAAAAATTTACTAAAAAAGAACGAACCCACATTCCCTCACTAGTCTTTAATTTCTATACCTATATTTTAGTAATACTTTATATTTTGCTCATTTGCATCTGATTTCATTTGTAATTTATATGTGCATTAATACTCTATTTTGTAGCATCCAAATCCTAACAAGTATACAGTCCCTTAAGGCTCAGAGTCAGTTCTGTACTTTTGCTAATAGAATCGTCCGTATGGGAACAAAATGCAGTAAACCAGTTTTCATACCGAACCAACCAACGTGTGTTTGTCTATATATCTCAACTTTATTCAATCGGCAACTCGTTTGAATAGATAGATAGATAATAACTTTATATCTTACTCCACACACACAATAAAACATATTATTAACAAAAATATTATAAACATATTTAAGAGCAATAACGGAATCAAGTCATTAACAAAAATGGGTGTGTGCGCCGCAGCAGCACGCAAGGGTTGCAGCTCACCATCGTATTTTCTCGCTTCACGAGTAAAAATAATAATAATATATAACTCGCCCTTTCCTTTCATTTGAGGTGGATTTCAGGTATTCAAAAAAATATAAAGCTAAAAAAATAAAAATATAAATAACCGGTATAGTGTTTAATATTCATAGTTTATTTTAAAAAGGTTCTAATAAGATAAACACAGTTTAATTAGTTACTCACTAAAACGTGAAATACGAACCGACGACGCAATCTACAGATGTAAGCAAGAAATTATAAAATATGCTTAATCGGCATTGCTAGTCTGCTTTATCATAACCTGCTTCACTAAAGCCGCTTATCGTTGGTGTAAATAGATATACAGCCTCGTTTAATTTACACACACGGCTTACATACTTCCACCTCCTTTGATGGAAGGCAGCCAAAATCGTGATAGTAGTTAACAAATATTAATAAATAATATATTTTAATTTTAATTCAATACAAGATAAATTTTAAAACAAAATGATTAGCGCTAATTAATATCTTGTTGTATGATTAAGTTATTGTGTTGTGTGTTTATTTAGATATTAAAAGCTTAATTAATATTACTGTGCCCTTCCAGGGCGTTACATGTAGACCGTATTAAATGTTCTGCTTTTATTTTGTAATGCGAAATACAATGAATAAATAAA
The DNA here is from genome assembly GCA_927399485.1 of Calamotropha paludella. Lineage (NCBI taxonomy): Eukaryota > Metazoa > Arthropoda > Insecta > Lepidoptera > Crambidae > Calamotropha > Calamotropha paludella. The sequence continues at coordinate 20,366,186 of OV656817.1, read as the reverse complement.
TAAACAAACAACAGGAAATATATAGCGACTATTTAATACGTTCGGCACATGGATGCTTTAAGCAACTTTCGTAACAGCCGGTAATAAGATGCGTAATTAAAAAATATTGTCTCGAAAACTTCCATGCTTCTGAAAACACTGACATTTTTCAGGGCTGCATCTAAAATTTACATCCTCCAATAGGCACTGAGATGTAAATGGATATATCCTCAATTTAATAACAAATTAATATCACCGCACGACCCTCCCATGTAGCCGTGGCTGAAAACCAGCGATTTGATCCGGGCCTCCTGGGCAAATATGTTTTTTATATATTTTTTTTAGTTAAAAGGGTATTTTACTCTATACCAAAAAATCTCAAAATATACAATTGAGATAATTTAGGCAATAAACAGTCAGCTAGTTTAAGTACATAAAATAATAAGAATATTTGTTCATTTCATTTTTTTTTTTTCAGCGAAACAGTAGCCACCATATTATGACGTCATGGTCATGTACGTGGTAACTGATCAACGTTTATAGGTGTACTTGGAGAACAATATCAGCCCAGTTATTTAGGTGACCAAATGACGTCATGACCACAGTAACATGGTGACCAGCATCTTCATCAAATTACGCACCGAAATGCCGCTATGAATGATGGAATAAAAATTTTGTGTTTTTTGTAGTAAGTTATTAACACCTTTAGATCAAACCAAATACTTGCCAAAAATGGATGTTATAGCCTATTGTAAATTATTTTAATTTTTTTCATGTATGTGTGTCTAATCTACACTAATATTATAAAGAGGGAAGATTTGTACTTTTGTATGTTTGTAATGAATAAACTCAAAAAGTACTAAGCCGATTTCAAAAATCCTTTCACCATTGGAAAGCTACATTCACGCTGAGTATCATAAGCTATATTTAATGATAGAAAAAATTTAAAGAATTTTGTCCACCCGTGCGAAGCCGGGACGGGCCGCTAGTATCAAATAAATGCATTGTCTATCTACTCTTTATTATGTTTACGTCCCTAGGAAAAACCTGAGTCTTGGGAGTAAGGGTCTTAATTGGCTAAAGATTAGTAAACCTACACTTATTTAAATATTATTCACTATAAGTATATATATATATATATATATATATATATATATATATATATATATAAATATAGATAATATAAGAACTATAAAGGATAAAATAAAAACAGGCTAGTATACCTGCCTAGACTGCCACAGCAGCAACGATGAGATGATGAACTGGTATGTGGACAAAGCGACGCTCACTAATGCAAAGACCATTTTGACAGCTTCCACCGGTTGAATAACTATTGGCGCTTTAGAGCAGGCCAGCAGGTTAAGGCTGATCAACGATATTATCACGGCGATGAGAGACACCACCTGATAATAGTTACGATGTAGTTACGCTATTCTTACGAACTACGGGACTACGTTCACGTCAAAAAGTGGCGTGGCAGGTGGCGGGCTATGATACGGGTTATAAAGCAACATCACGTGTAATAAAACACTAGTGATGATGCCACAACCTCCCCGACCAGACACTTTATAGAAAATGTATGTATTTTATTATTTGCATTCACAATGCAATTATTTATAGAAAAGATCATTTTCAACAGTGACTCAGGTATTGAACCCGGACTACTATAAGATTATACTAGCTGTCACGGTAACGCGTTGCTATGGTAACGCATATACAATGGAAAAAGAGCGGGGAAAAGAGCGGACAGACAAACACACAAACAACAAATTTGTGTTTTAGAGTACATACTAGCTGACTCGGTAACGCGTATACAATGGAAAAGAGCGGACAGACAAACACACAAACAACAAATTTGTGTTCTTAGATTATAGATTTACTTTAATGTGATTGAAGGGAGAGTCATATCTAATAAGCAAATAATTAAAATCGGATTTGCATACATGTATCTGTAGTATTAAGCTCAAATATTAACTTTTTTATATAGAAATTTTGTATTAAAAAAGTTTGCTTCGGATGGAATTCGAACGGATGTTGTGTTACCGACATTCTCTTAGGAGGGCGAGAGACTCCGGCTAGCGGTAACGGAGTCTAACCACAAAAACGTGAGTTCGATTCAAGCCTGAGAATTCACTTGTGAGCCGAGTTGATATTTGCTAGTATTTATCTATTAAAATTATTTATCTTATAAGATAGCATTGAAAAAATGCAAAAAAATATATAAATGTTAAAAATTAAATGGCTGTTTCATCTTAATCGATTTCCCAAACATTTGTCAACATGAGGTTGACATAACTAAATTAATTCTTTCTTTTAAGCCTGTTTCATCCATTGCTTTCTTTCTTGTTTTTTGGTGAGTATAAGGCAACGAACAGTAGCCGCAGTAAGAATTAATGTTTCTTTATCGGAATCAGAATTCATCGACACAAACAGGTAGCACACCTCCTAACAGCCCAGCCGATTGAAAACTGAAGAGCTGGAGTGACGCCAGTGAATGCGGAAATCGAGTTGGCCTAAACTATTTGGAGTGACGCACGGTGTGCTGAAAATCGCGTTGCATGGACATAGAAACTTAAATTTAAAAAATATTTTTTTGTTGGAAATGGGTTTTGTTGATTGTTAATATCCTCATTCGAAGATTAATAGGCATTGAATCAGTCATTAACTGATGAGAAAGTGACTAACAAATGACCAATCAGCTAATGTCTTCACCATAAGAAAAGCTACATGGATAGTTAGTCATTAGTAGTTGAAAAAAATTTATTATATATTATTTTTATGTTTTATCTATTCTCACCTTATTTTATAAATCTATCATTTATTTTTGTGGCTTGTAGTACAATAAAACGGTGTATGAACAACTTTTGGAAGCATTAAACAATGTATTTCAGTGAAGAACTGGAAGGAAAAAAAATAAAAATTTTGACGATTTTTACAAAAAAAATCGAAGGAGGTGCCGTTATACTAAGTATATCAAAAAATCAGGAATAATTTGTAAAAATCCGTGTGGAAGGATATAACGGCCAACCTTGCGTTACCGGAGATATTCACATTTTTCATGTCACCTCCATACAAAATATTTTCGAAAAATTATTACTCGTTCGTATTTAAACTAAATCATCTGAGATGACATTTTTTATGATATTCACAATCAACGGAACCCATTTCCAACAAAAAAATATCATTTTTTAAATTTAAGTTTCTATGTCCATGCAAGGCGTTTTTCAGCCCACTGTGTGACGCCACAGTTTTACATCTGAACTGACGCGAAAAACTGATCGTCAAGCGCAGCTTAAAAGCAAAAGTATAAAAACATACCTACTTTTTTATCAAGAGCGAAAAAACTCTAATAGCTGTCGTACAAAAACAAAAAGCTTAGTCGACATGAATTAAATATAGCACAATACGTTCATATATTTTAGTTTTCCAGGATATGTAAATCACTTAAGTACAAGTCGCACTTATTATTTACCAAACCAAGCAGAACGTATACAATATATACTAACTGCTCGTATATAAAGATTACAATACTTAATAAATAAGTGTATTACAACCATGAGGCTGTAATACACTTATTAGGCATATAGCGATTCAAGTTTAGCTGTTAAAAAGAGACGCCACTATAGACCGCGTATAGCGGTGTCTCACTTTGACAATCGAACTTGAATCGCGCTAGAAGATGATGGTAGGCCCTCAGGACAGAAACAACTATCACAAAGATAAAGATTCAAACGTCATACGTTGGTGCAGTTGTCAGGGTCACTACCATTGCACCAAGACGTCGACAACATTTAAGTCTATCACACATCTATATTTTGTTAGTATTATTATAATTCTTATTCCCTAATGCGACACTTACTTGGTATTAGTAATACATCTCCGGCTACGGCTAAGATAGGAGAACTATATCGATTTCCTATAATTTAAGAATGCATAATAAAGACATTTTCCAAAAGGTAATGTAAAACATACCTACCATTGAAAAAATTCCAATGAATAACACACCCTGAGTAAGGCTTCTGCCACACATATTTTTCACCTCACAACATTCATATTCTGGATCTCGAGATTCCTCCATATCTCTTTACAGAACATCCTTTCAACAATAATATAATATCAAAAATAATACAACTGATTTTTCCAAAATACCAGACATTAATGAAAAATAACACAAAACTGTCAAAAATTTTACATTAATAAGTTATACTCTTTGTAGCTTTTAGTCTATTTTTTGCACAGAACATATATGTATATAATACATGTTCTAAGATTATTCTTTTATTTTGAATTTTCATAAATTTATCTCATAGCCTTAGTCATAATATTTATTGCTTCATACTGGTTGCAGTGGGTTTTATAGTATCTTTTGCTATAACTTTTGCGTTAAGTCTGTTGCTTTGTCCATTAGCTCGCTGAAACATAAGCCACTTGCGATAGCTACAAATTGCCACCATCTGGTGGTGCTACTTAAAATAGATGTTAATTTTTAAGTATCACTTAACAACTTATAAGGTAAATACTTTCAAAATAATAACGAACGACGGTAATGACTGCCTCTCAAAGTTTGGAAAATATCTAGAACTTCGATAATGAAGGCAGAAGTTAGTGTACCTATTTATGGAAGTTCACAGCTCAATTTCTCGCAAGTATAAAATAATTGTGAAACTTTCAAGTGTGTACCTATTAATACCACGTTTAAAGATCAAACATAATAACACAGTTTATTACAAATAGAATTGGCTAGGAAAATATACCATTTCCTAATAATCTCCCTACATGAATACCAAATACGGTATCTTTGAGAACTTACTTATATAAAAAAAAATTAAACCATTATTTTTTTATATAAGAACTTTATTAGTGATTAAAGACCCATTAGCTATTCTGTAACATATTAATATCGTACTATCGAAGTATATATTTCGAGATCTACAATGTATCCCCTTCTGATATAAGGTTTTCTCTACTTTCTTTCATTGTATCAATATTTTAATTGGGTGTTGGGAGAAAATCACATTGAATGGAAAACAAAAATGTTCATCTAGTTCTACGAATGCTATTGGGAAACCTTTTATATGAATATTTTGAAAATGATCAAATAGTAGCATGCCAAAAAAATGAATTATATGTGTGCTCGTTGTTTGTTCAAGCTGTTTTTTTTACAGTACCTACAAACAAAAGCGAAAACTGCAGATCTCCCCTATAGACATAGTTGCAAATGGATACCGTGCAACTGAATTGAACGAGAAATATATTCTATCTTGTTTCTATTATAGGAAACAAAACAGGCCCTATGCCTGGCGGCGTTTAAAGCTTCAATAGTAATTTTCTCAAATAAAGCGCGGAAATCCAAGCAAGCTTATTAATATTGTTTTGAATTCATATTTTTTTAATTAAAACTATACATTTCAGCATGATGACTCACGAGGTTGTAGAATTTTATTTTATTGTATTTATTTTAGAAACTGTTTTATTACATCGGTATAAAAAATAGTCTTTTTTCCGTACTTCTTCTGCAAAAATACTCTCACCAGCTTAAAACATTTTCTTTCTTTATTTTTGAGGCTAGAAGATTTTTATGTCATTTGTTCCTGCTTTTCGAATTTCAGTTTGCAGCAAAATATTTTTACCAAAATCCACGTTTTCTTATACAAATAATTATTACAGTAAAAAACGTATACAATAATATTTTTTTATACACCAACGCATGCTAGTTGCTGCTAAATAAAAGATTTTGTTTTTAAATTCGTAAAAGCAAAATCTTTTATTTGTTACCTACCTTCTTAGTTGCCATGTTTCGGTGAACAAGTTCTTTTCTTTTTTAACAACACGGCAAATACGAGTTTTCTTATTAACATTGCCGGCTGCCAACCAACGGCTACCAAGACAAATGTGGCTGTTCATACTAACTAAAAAATAATTAAATTTTAAATTTTAATATTTTACAAGTAAAACACTGTTTTGAGAGCGTACACGAAAAAAAACGGGTCAAATGTAAAAACAGAATCATCCATAAGACATATAAGGCATAAAGTGGTCAAATCCAGAAAAGGTAAAAAAGAGATCTTCACCTGTACATCAATATCGATTCTTGAAGAAATTGTCAAAATAATTATCGAACAAGCATATTTGAGAAAAATTACATTGGATGTTTTAAAACTATGACGATCTTCTAAATAGATCTTAGATCAGAGTTTAGAAATGTAAGCAAACGGAAATAGAATCTTAATCAAATGTTAGTAATCCATTTGAATTAATTGAAAGACCTTTGTTTACATAAATTAATCGATTCTAAGTCTCGTTTATTTATAACACTAGACAATTAACTTTGAGCTTAAAAGATAGTTAACGGATTTTCGAAGCGATTATTGGACTAACAGAAAATGAGATGTATATTTTTTATGCCCAAAAAACAAAACATAGTTTATTTAAGATACTTACTAAAGTTATTCTCTATGCCAATTATTAAAGACATAAAACACATTTTACGCTGATTCGGACAAAAATGGCTTAAGTGTTCGGCTTAGTAACTTTCACTAACGTCCAGAAACATATCATTTTATATGTAATTCTTTGCACGTTTGTACGTCATATAACCCATCCTAAGCAATTCGACCGATTATGATGAAATTTGTCATGTGTCGGACCCATTCAATTAAATCTGGATGGTTTAGATTTATAATTACGACTACAGGCTTCTCTGATAGGTGTCGCTAGTAACTACATGTGACTTTGTGTAATGTAATAATAAGTTGTCTAAAATGTTTTTACAAACAAAATTCAGTAATTTTAAAATTTATTGATATCTCTTTATATTGATATTGATTGAGACCAGTAGAGAATGCCTAATGGCATAAGTACATATTGTTTGTGAACAATAAAGTTTAAATAAATAAATATTGAAAAATAGTTAAGTATATAAACACTATACTTTATCCAATGTAGGATGATACATTTGACAGTTGACACCTATATAGAGGGTATAAAGTTGCTATTGCAATGTCAAGCCAAACATAAGGAAACAAACGCAACCTTAGTAAGTAGCAATAAGGAAGTGACACCTGTCAAAAGTATCACCCTACATTGGACAAAGTATAATAAGGAATAAATTATTATATCGTTGCAAAATATTATATATCTAGTCACTAAGAAAAAGTCTTAAAAACGTAGAAAAACATTTTAAGTGAATTTCAAGCAAACACGCAATGTTTTCATATTACTAAAACAGCTTATATTAGTTAAGTACTTGAGTTACTAGCTAATTGTCATCAGTGTTGCATAAAAAAACTGGCACTAGGCAGCGTCATGATTGAAAACTATAATAGTATAAAATTACAAAAACAGCACCACAAAAATAACAAATCCTCGGTTTTATTTGACTCATGAAAATATGGTAACCTGGATATAAACCAATTTGCATTTTACAATCCTTATAAAACGAGTATTTCCATAGAAATAGGATTGTTATTTGATGAACTCGTGACCCAAAGTAATAAAATGTAAAATTATACTAGGTACTTTAATATTCGTAAGGTATTTGAGAATATAAATACTTCTTCCAAATACCAGGTGATCGTTTCGTTATAAGAAGCTCTAGGACCCATAAAGTGAAGAGTATTGCTGTTTTAAGTATTTGCTAGCGACAAATGTTGAAACGTGAAAATTTCGTGTATTCTCTAGCGAGAAATGTCTAAGAGCTGAAAGTGGAACTTTAGCTAGTGATAAGGGTTACTTCGAACAAAAGAGTGATGAATTCTTTTCTATTTATAATACCTTTTCGTTTGCTTAAAAGGATCACCGCTTTGGTTTTATAGTGGATTGTTTAATCATTCGATATTTTAAATGATTTGCATCTTGCAAAATAAAAATAAGACATTATTATCACAGTAAAACATTAAAAAAAGAATATATTAAATCGGGATTTATAAAGTGATTTTACCTGTAAACCTCCTATTTTAGAATAAAATAATGTGAGAAATATGAGAAAAAACGCCGATATTGAAGAACTTGTGGCAGAGCCTAATATACTAGGCGAGATCAAGGCTCACAGGCTGCGCTGGCTTGGCCACGTTGAGAGGATGGGGGAGGATCGGGCGGTGAAGAGGGCGTACCTGGGATGACCGGATGGACAAAGACCGGTTGGACGTCCCAGGTACCGCTGGAGAGACCAAGTAGAGGAGGATCTGCGCACACTCTAGGTCACCCAGTGGCAGGAGAAAGCGCAGAACCGTACCGAATGGCGTCTCGTGGTATCAGAGGCCAAGACCCAATTTGGGTCGTTGCGCCATCTTAGTTAGTTAGTTAAAATGTAGCCTATGTTACCCAGGGCATAATGACGTATCGGTTGACACCTTATTCATCAAAATTGGATGAATAGTTAAGGCGCTACGGAGAAACATACGTAAATACAAACATACAATGACTACTAAAATCATAACTCTTTTGGCTTCGCCGTGGTCCGGTAAAAGAGTACCATATAATTTATATTATTTGACCAGGATCTTTTTATAACTATAATTAATGAAATTTCAATAAACAGTAAAGTATCGTGTTTTGTCTCTTATTCTCTATTTTTTTAATAATTTATTCAGTCAATTATTTTGCAAGTTTTATTAATTATAAATAGGCTATAATCGTTACTAATAATTGATTAATTATATGCATGTAAAGGTATAATAAGAAAAATATGAAAGTATAAACATTTATATTCATTTCTATAAAAACGATACATAGATATATTGCTACTAATATACCTATCTGTAATTATATTATTAATATGATTTCTTGACAAAATCTTTAAAGGTTAGCAAGGATCTAGCCTATTTGATATACACCGGCTGTAGCAAACGCACCAGGTTTTTTGTGGTGATGGTGGCTTTCTGCTACTTTTGGGACTGGACTCACGTTAAGTCCTCGATAATACGAAACGATGTTCATGTACTATTGAGACAATGACAAATATAATGCACTCACGTACCTTAATCTGCCACTGCTCGCGCTGACTTCCACTTTCTCCTTCACCAGCTGGTTAGGACTACACTTGCACTGCTTGAAAGTTTCTTGAGAATTTTGGGTTGAAACGGTAAATTGAATAATGTGGCGAGCGAGATACGTTGCTTCCACACGATGGCGACCGAATAATGTTTCTACCCTCGACCAGCACACAATCAGGAGTGAATGCATGACAACCGTGAAAGTTGCGTTTTGTCATTGCTCGCGAGGTAGATGAACATCAATTTGACATTTGCGTTTAGTTAAGTGATTAAAAATTATATGATAATTTATGGTAACGAAACATTCCGCCCACCAAAATGCCTATGGCATTTTCCGGTTAAAGAAAAAAAAAAGAAAAAAGGCTAATAAACGATGGTGTTGATTACATTACATATTATAAACTACTCTTAAAATTAAATTTTAATAATTAAAATCGGTTGATGGTTTAATCCTCTATTGGTAGAGGGCATAGTTTTACCAACGGTCGCTGTACTACGTTGGTTGCGGTTCTAACTACTGCGATACGAACAATTCCGTCAGCTCCAGCTATGAGCTCCTGTACCCTCGCGAGAGTCCAGTGTAACGGAGCGCGATTGTCATCTTTTATGATGACCATCGATCCCACTGAAAGTGGTTGCGAATTTTTGGTCCATTTGGCACGTTGCGTTAATGAATGAAGATACTCTTGTTTCCATCTGGACCAAAAATTTTGATGAAAAGATTGGAGCAGCTGCCACCGATGAAGCCGAGTAACGTTTACATAAGAAAGATCTTCATCGGGGACTACTGTCAAAGGCTCTAATGTTAAAAAATGACCTGGGGTCAGTGCTGATAAATCGTTGGGATCAGTACTTACAGAGCACAACGGCCTAGAATTCAGAACGGCCTCAATTTGAACAAAGAGCGTTGTTAGCTCTTCGAATGTTAGGACTTGGTCACCTACTACCCGATACAAGTGTGTCTTGGCCGCTTTTATCTGAATCTCCCATACACCACCAAAGTGGGGAGCTGCAGGGGGATTGAATTTAAATTCTATTTTTTCTGCATGAGAAGCACGTTCCATGAGAGATGATAGTTGATTCCGTGCACCTACAAAATTTGTCCCGCAATCTGCATGAATGACGTTACATCGACCGCGACGTCCTACAAAACGACGTAAAGCAGCAATAAAACCGTCGGTTGATAACGTGGAAACGACTTCTAAATGGACCGCTTTTGTGGCCAGACAAACAAACAAGCATAAATATGCTTTGTCCATTTTGGCACCGCGGTGTGAACCCAGCTTAATGCGGAATGGTCCACCAAAATCCACGCCTACCACAGAGAAAGGCTTCACTTGGTTAACGCGATATGAAGGAAGGTCGCTCATGAAAGGCTGCAGCGGTTGAGGATGCAAACGATAGCATTTTAAACATTTCGCGAGACAGCGGCGAACTGCACGTTTCGCTGAAATAACCCAAAATTGCTGTATTAGCAAAAAGTGGGTAGTGTTTACGCCAGGGTGGCAATAGTTACGATGTATGGAACAAATAATTAACGATGTAAGAGGATGCTCAGAGGGCAAGAGAGCAGGATGTTTTTGCTCATATTCTAACCCTGAGCGCGATAATCTGCCGCCCACCCTGAGGATGCCACTGTCATCTACGAACGGATTGAGTTTACGAAGCTGTTTGTTTAACGGTTTATTCGTTTTTAAATTTGTCATTTCCACAGAAAACGTTTGCGCCTGAACGTGTTTTACAACTTGCATTAATGCGGTCCGGCGTTCGGTATTATTTATGAATGAGGTTTTGTTTCTTTCTTTGCAATTCCGACAGTTCTTAACGAAACGATTAATGTAAGAAAGGACACGCAACAATTTTTCGAGAGATGAAAAACGATGTATAACATTATCATAAAGATTTAAATCAACCTCATCACACTCCTTGCCAGTAACTAACGCCACTGATTTGCGAGCTTCAGCTTGTATGATCAATTCCTCATCCTGGGACACAAAGTTTTGGTATGACGGCCACAATGTGTGGTCTTGCGAGAGCCACCGTGATCCCGCCCACCAAAGGGAATTGTGAATAATTTCACCTGGAAACAAGCCACGAGAGCATATGTCCGCTGGGTTATCTCCAGATGAAACATGGTGCCAGCAGTCAGGAGGTGCAATTTCCTGAATCTGGCTTACCCGGTTTGCGACGAAGGTGGTCCAGCGCGAGGAATGTGAACGTAGCCAGGACAAAACGACTGTAGAATCTGACCACAAAGAGACAGATTCCATAGGAATTTGAGAAAGGTAAGTATCTTTCACAAATTTATAAAGATTAGCTAACAAAAGCGCAGCGCAAAGCTCCAACCTTGGAAGAGAAATACGCTTCAATGGTACTACACGAGCTTTTGAACAAACAAACGAAACTTGGGTGTCACCAGCGTCGTTTGTATAACGTAAATAGATGACAGCACCATAAGCTGCTTCAGAGCTGTCACAAAATCCATGCAGCTCATAGGATTTTGGCGTTAAACACGTAAGTTTACGAGGAATACGAAGCTCGGTTAACTGCAAAAGTTGATCCGTATAAGAAGTCCATGTACGGACGACATCGGTAGGTGGCGTTTCATCCCAATTCACACCGAGGATCCAGAGTTTCTGGATCAAGCACTTAGCTTGGATTGTGATCGGTGATAAGAAACCCAAAGGATCAAAAATTCTAGCAAGTTCGCTGAGGATTGAACGCTTTGTACAAGTTTTATTTGAAGGCTTCACAGAAAAGAGAAAAGAATCGGATGATGGGTCCCATTTAAGGCCGAGAACCTTTAGTGGTGAGAGATCAGTATGGTCAAGAGATACTGAGCCTTGCAGGCGATCATCGATGGGTATATCAGATAGCAATTGTGGATTATTGCTAACCCACTTTCGAAGCTGAAAACACCCTAAGTTGAAGAGAGCAATAAGCTGCCCCTTTGCGGCCTGAGCAAGATCAAATCGGTCAAACCCAAATACAACATCGTCGACATAACAATCGTTGAGGATGATTTGTTTCGCGATAGGGTACTCATCTCCTTCATCGTCAGCAAGCTGTCGCAGCGTACGGCAAGCGAGATATGGAGATGAGGCTACGCCATACGTGACCGTGTTCAAACGATACTCTCGAAGAGCTTCGTGAGGCGAAGCTCTCCAGAGGATACGTTGATAGTCACGATGGCAAGGTGACACTAGAATTTGCCTGAACATTTGGCGGACATCTGCCATGAGGACGATTTGAGGTTGTCGGAATCGTAAAAGTATTTTTGAAATGTCGGGTTGCAGTTTAGGACCTGTTAACTGAGAATCATTTAGGGAAAAATTGTGAAAGTCCTTTGCAGACGCATCGAAGACTACCCGAAGACGAGTGGTAGTGGAATCGGGACGTACAACACAATGGTGTGGAATGTAATATTTTCCCAAACCAACTTGATCACCAGGTACTAGCGACATGTGATTTGAATCGATGTAATCTGACATGAAGGCACAATATTGAGAGTGTAATTCAGGGTCACGTGTTAATCGTCTTTCGATGGCATGGAATCGACGCAAAGCTATGTCTCGAGAGCCCTCAAAAATAGGCTCCGAATCGTTTTGAAAAGGATACTTGACCATGTATCTGCCCGATGGGTCACGAGAGTGATCTGCTACGAATTTTTGTTCACAAAGCGACTCCTCTGGTGTCAAGGAAGTCGCTTTTGGTACTGATTCTAGCTCCCAGAATCGATTTACTAAAGAATTTAGATCGAGATCGATATTAGTTGACAAAGACGAAGTGATTAACGCCGTAGTTGAAGGTAACTGAGTCTTGCCAAGAAGAAGCCAACCGAATAACGATTCAAAAGCGATAGGTTGATTTTGGCATCCCTTGACTTGTTGACCCAAAAGCGATTCGGCGAAAACATCAGCAGCTAACAAAATATCAACTGGTCCCGGAATATCGAAACTAGGATCAGCTAAAGTTAATGATTCGATATGTGACCATCGCGATGAATTTAATTTAGCTATCGGTTGATCACTACAGATTTTTGATATGACATGAAATTTTAAATTAAAAAAGGTTTTATCATTTGATCCTATCGAGCACGTGACGTCACCGATAATAGGAGCACAGGCCTCTCCAAGTCCTGTAACCTGTACCGAAGGTTGTGTCGGTATTAGCTGTAAACGCTCCACGGCCGATTCGGTTATAAAATTACTCTGGCTGTGTCGAAGAGTGCCCGAAATGATTGCGTGCTTCCATGAGTATCCCTGACCTGCACAATAGCTGTCGCTAGCAAAATAGTAGCTTTGGATCGAGATCGCGTAACTAAAGTCGAAGATGCATCTCGTTTTGGTGTATTAGTGAAATCCCGATGAAGCAATGTGTGATGTTTACGTTTACACGAACGGCATGAAAACATCGAATTACAGTTTTTAAGTTGATGGGACGGTTTTAAGCAATTAAAGCACCACTTCCTTTCTTCTGCTAATTTCATTCGCTCATCGATTGATTTTTTAAGAAATTCTGAACAAGACGATATCGAATGGAGCTCATTACAGAACGAACACTTGTTAGAATAAGATGTGGGTTTATCTTTATTGTAACTGTTTACAGGGTGATCGTTATTTGCAGCAACAAGCGCGTGCGAAACATTATGATTAGGACGTTTATTAAAATTAGGAGGTGGCAACTTTTGCGGATTCGGTTTATTTAATTTAGAACTATCTAAAAAATGTGTATCGCGAATGAAAGCCTCGCATTTCGACTGCAGGAAACGTTTCAACTGTTCATTAGTAGGAAACTCGATATCAGAATACTTTTCCTCAAAACTACGACGCATACTAGTGTCTAATTTTGACAAGAGGTGATAAACCAAAATGAAGTCCCAATTATGAACCGGTAAGTCTATTGTTTTTAAAATACACAAATTTTCCTCAAAAATGTCAATAGACTTACGAAATTCCTTTGCATCTTTACATTTAAATTCAATATTTAAAAAATCACGCCAGCAAGTAAACGCGAGATCACGCTTATTCTTGTAACGACTCCATAAGGCTTCGTACGCACTATTGTAGTGCTCGTGAGTTAAAGGGAATGACTTAATGGCAGATAACGCGTCGCCACTAAGAGACGATACTAAATAATGAAACCTTTCCGTGTCGGTAAGCGATGGAGAATTATGAATCAAAGCGTTAAAAGTGTCGAAGTATTCGGGCCACTGTTTAATGTTACCAGAAAATGTCGGAAGGGTTATTTTAGGTAAACGAATGTTAGATGACGTTGAACTAAGGTCTTTCGATTGACCCGACGATTCATTTCTAGTTAAGTTACGATATATTGATTCGATTTTATAAAAAATCTCATCGAACTGTTCCTGAATATCAGTATCCACTTCACTATGCTCATCTAAAATGTCCAAAATAGTAAAATGTGCATCTACGAAAGTCGCCGCTAGCTGTTTGATATCATGATGATATGATAAAAATAAATCATGTTGAGAAGAATCACGCATAGCTAATTGACCGACTTCCAAAGCCTTAGTTAAACGTTTAAGTGCAATTGTTCGCTTCCTACGCAATGACGGCAAATCATTCGCAGTAAGTTCAAGATCGGTCGATCTCGATTTACATTTCTTAAAAATACTAGATTTACGCATCGAGTGTTTACTTAAAAGTGACATTTTTATTCTATTTTACTGAAAGTCCACGATAAAATACAATAAAATAAAAATGTTATCAATTCACATTAAAATAAAATATTGCCAATTCACGCGAGTGTATTACGCTACTAATTACAACGATGATTTTCTGATAACAAATTGATAAGCAATACCGCGGCGGCGCAGCGCGGTGAGCGGAGATGATGACTCACGCCTTCGAACCTGCTAATACAAAGCCGCTTCGGTCACTCAAGAATAATTTAAAACGAACAGTTTCAATCGCAATAATTTTGTGACTTTGAAAGTAATAATTACTGTTATTGCGTTAGGTAATTATCAAAGTGTTAATATAATTATGAATTTTATATTTTAGTACGCTATTTCAACAATGCAAAGAAAGAATTTTAAAACTAATTGTTGTAAATTCAAACTTCACCGCGGCACAGTTTACGAAATTGTTACTACGTTGCGGCTACGAGCTATGTTGGCGCGTCAGCTTCGATAGAAAACCGGTTTGGCGAATCGTGACACAATTACCCGAAACAAATTATCAATGTGAATTATAATTGTTTGAGGTGAAAATTATATGTTTTAATCATATTAATTTGTATGATTGCATATAATGACGAGATGTATAACGAAAACGGATGATTTTAGAATGGTTTTAGTCGAAATAAATGTGAGCCGTATGAGAATTAAGCACCGATAAAAAGTGTGATTGCTTAAATTAGCTCCCACAAATAATTCGAACTAACTATTTGAACGATAACTTTTACGATAAAATAATTCTCACGAAAGAACGATTTAATGCAAATGTAGCTCTCAAGTATTGATACCAACAGATTTTTGCTTACAGTTAGTCCCGATACAATACGTTAAATCCGCAACCAACAGCGATATTATGAATAGTGGTAGAAATATTGAATTACGGAGTATTTTAACCAGAAATACCACAAGCTAACCGATGAATACGGCACAGTACCCCACGTAACAAATGGAAGTCCCGGGTTTCGGCACCATAAAAATGTAGCAAACGCACCAGGTTTTTTGTGGTGATGGTGGCTTTCTGCTACTTTTGGGACTGGACTCACGTTAAGTCCTCGATAATACGAAACGATGTTCATGTACTATTGAGACAATGACAAATATAATGCACTCACGTACCTTAATCTGCCACTGCTCGCGCTGACTTCCACTTTCTCCTTCACCAGCTGGTTAGGACTACACTTGCACTGCTTGAAAGTTTCTTGAGAATTTTGGGTTGAAACGGTAAATTGAATAATGTGGCGAGCGAGATACGTTGCTTCCACACGATGGCGACCGAATAATGTTTCTACCCTCGACCAGCACACAATCAGGAGTGAATGCATGACAACCGTGAAAGTTGCGTTTTGTCATTGCTCGCGAGGTAGATGAACATCAATTTGACATTTGCGTTTAGTTAAGTGATTAAAAATTATATGATAATTTATGGTAACGAAACACCGGCAGTATTCCAAAGATAAACTACCTGTACTGAGAAAGATTTACAGTTAGTTCCAGTGGGTGTCTTTAGCTGGGAAGTATAGGCGTAAATGACAAGGGTATGAAAGGTGTACCTAAGAATTCGAAACGTTCCTTAAACCCTTACCGCATGAATAAAAGATAAAAATTTATTTTTTTCATTATTTGTTTTATTAGGCTTACATAATGAGATCCAATTGAAATTAGAAAAATATAACATAATTAGATAAATATAATATTAGAAGTTACTATACGACGCCATATATGGCTTAGCATGGAATCTGGCCATGTTATATAAATCCATGTTTGGCTTCGTATGTGTTTAATAAAAAATAGAAAAAATAATTAAAGAAAGCAAATATATTCTTTTTTTTAATTTTTTAATTATTGGCTTTTTGAGAAAAACCAAATTTGGGGGGCAATTTGTCGATAAAAAAAATGCCATATTTCACACCATTAGAGGCTCCGACACTGGTGACGGGACACATTGTATATACCGAGGTAAACGGAGGTTTTTTACAGTATCACTTATCTGATTATGGCAACCATTAAATAAAAATTGCGGGACATGAAACCAGTTGATTTTTTATTTTCACCTAAAACTACCCTTTAGGTACTATAGCTAAAAAATATTCGGTATTCAAACGAAGGCCATGTTGATGACTTCCAATCTGACGCTGGTCGCAGTTGACTACTTAAATAACATTGAAAAATTCTAAACACACAATTAATAAAAGGAAAAAGCTTTTTCTAGACATTTAAGTCTATACAAAGCAAAGTCTTCAGCCTACTTAGACCTAATTTTCTATTCAAGTACTTTGGTGGGCTCGGATTCCTAAAATAGCTACTAAGCCTGAGGTCGCGACAAGACCGTGTTAGAAACGCTTTAATATTTTGTAACAACTCACCCAGGTCAATAAGAGATGCAGACATTATTTGAAATGAAAATACTTTTCCAAATCAAATAATTCAAACCAAAAAAATATTTTTAACTTTTGGAAAAACGGTTTAAGTGTAAATATTGATAAAATTCAAACTAATTAAATAAAAGTATTTTCTTAATATATATGGAAGAATCATAGCAACACAAACAAATACTATAAACAGTAGCTAACATTTTGATGTGAAAACTTCTCTAGCATCGTTATGATTACAAAGTCGATGAAACGAAAAAGCAACAGTAAAAAGAGACACACATAAATTCATAATATTTAGCGTAGAAGAAAATGAGATAGGAAGCATTATATATGTACGTGTGTTAATACGTGTTTGTGTGTGCATGCGCAGTACAAAGCGTATTATTTTTGAAGGTTTCACTTCTACCACGTGTGAATTCACACATGCTTTTTTTATCAGCGACAGATTTTCGATGATCACGTATTTCATCAAATTAGTATTTTAATTAGATCAAACATACGCATAATTCTGACTGAAACTTTTTTATTGCAAAAAAATTAAGCCCTTTTTTCCTTTTTTTAATAACTACTAGACTACAGGTTTTTCCCACCTTGGTGCAACGGGAGTGATTCTTCCTTATAAGCCAAAGGTTCGAATACTGATATGGCTATATGTTTGTGCTATTCTGTTATGATCACAAGCATGTGATACCGACTTATGTCAGTTTTAATACTTAGTTCTAATTATTATTCAGTATCCATAATACAAGCTTTCATTAGTTCGGCACAACAATAATTGCTTTTTTTTTAAGTTTTTATTATTAATCAAATTTAAATAGCGTAACTGATCATAAATCGCTTCATATAACTGTGTTACGCTTTTTACGAAGATACAACAATAACAATATGAAACGTTACAATATAAACCTTATGACAAGGTGAACAAGTAACTTTATAAGATGAGGAGGGGACTAGCAAACAAGACTGCAACTTCATTACTGCAGCCTCCCGTTTAGTCGCTGAAGCACCTTCAAAGTCTACAGCTAAATTAAACCGAGTCGACACAACTATCTTGATAAATAACCGACGGCAACGTTATCGCAAACTTTAAGATGTTATCTCAGAAATCGTTAAAGTTTTATGGCGGGATTTATTATTGAAGTCTTGTTCAGTTTATTTTCTATTCGTACTTAATAGGAATAATTTGCATTTTACTATCTATATCTTTATATACACTCGAGAGCAATGAATCCGGGTCACTTAAAGAATCCTAAAAATCTCGGAAACTTAAAATGCTAGGTTAATGCAATAAATTGTATTTAATAGACAATGTAATACTCCTTAAATGAAGGTATTAAAACTTCTTAGTTATTGTAAAGTTATATCATAAAAAATCAAATTTGAAAAAGGGCCACTTTCGAAGATGGAACTACGAAATTACAGCATTTGGTTTTGCTTTTGTTTGTAATCTGTCATTTATGTGGGTACATAAACCATGTTGATAGTGCTCTATATTCATTATTCAAGCTGAAATTATGTCGCTTACGCCTGAAGAATGCACCAGAATACTTACAATGCTGGAAACCGGCCGGAGTCAGCGCGATACAGCCAGGACTGTCGGTGTGTCGCTGTCAACAGTACAAAGAGTTCTCCGACGTTACGAAGAAACTGGTTCTAACCTACGCAGACCAGGAACGGGCAGAACCAGGTGTACCACAGCACGAGAAGACCGATACTTGGTGAACACCATGCTTCGAAATCGCTTTCTCACAGGAACTGAACTCACCAATCAGTTTCGACGCCTCGGAGGAAGTAACCCAAGTGCATGGACAGTAAGACGTCGGCTTGCTGAATCTAACTTAAAACCCCTTAGACCTGCAAACGGCCCTAAACTGGAGCGTGGGCATCGTATTTCAAGACTAAGATATGCCCAGAGCCACGTAAATTGGAGTATTGAAGATTGGTCAAAAGTTATGTTCTCCGACGAATCAAAATTTATGCTCTACAAGCACGATGGAAGACACAGAGTGTATCGAAGACCAGGGGAAAGATTCAAGCAAGCATGCATCGAAGAAAAAGTAGCCTACGGTGGTGGGTCTGTACTTGTGTGGGCCGGAATTTCTTCTGAAAGTCGCACAGAGCTGGTGATCATAGAAAACGGCTCTTTAACTAGCGTAAGATATGTGGAAGAAATCCTCAATGATCACGTTGGTCCATTTATGGTCAATTTAGGTGAGGATGCTATATTTATGCATGACAATGCCCGACCTCATACAGGTAGGATTGTGAATGACTACCTTCAAGAGATGAACATTACTCGTATGGAATGGCCAGCGCGCAGCCCGGATATCAACCCGATCGAGCATGCTTGGGACGAGCTAGGCAGATGCGTAAAACAACGAAACCCTCCCCCAATCACGCTTCGTGAGCTCAAAATTGCTCTCACAGAGGAATGGGAGAATATTCCCCAAAATCGTATAAGGAACTTGGTGTACAGCATTCCAAACCGCGTAAACGCAGTAATGGAAGCACGAGGAGGCAATACGAAGTATTATAATTCAAGAAAATCGTAATAAAGTTCAAACATTTCATGTTTCCTATTTTTGTTTTAAGGAGAGATCAGCAGTTTTTTTCTTTATGTAATTTTGTGTTAATAAAATGTATGGTGACTCATATTTTTTTTACTTTCATTTAAGGAGTATTACATTGTCTATTAAATACAATTTATTGCATTAACCTATCATTTTTAGTTTCCGAGATTTTTAACATTTTTTAAGTGACCCGGATTCATTGCTCTCGAGTGTATATAATTCTACTGTACGTGTCTATGTCACTGAACTCCTCCTAAACGGCTGGACCGATTTGAATGATTTTTTTTGTATGCGTTTGGGTGGAGCCCTAGATAGTTTAGATTCACAAATCAGCCCGGCAGATGGCACTGCAGTCGGCACAGCAACGCGTGGCCGTGTCAGCTAATCTATATATATAAAATTCCGTGTTACTATGTTTGACCGCGATGAACTCCAAAACTACTCAACCGATTTTGATGATTTTTTTTTATTTTGCTGGATTTTTTCCAACTTAGGACATAGGATAGATTTCATTTATAACACAGCAACGCGTGGTCAGCTAATGTATATATAAATATTCCCTGTTACAATGTTTGTCCGCGATGAACTCCGAAACTACTCGAACGATTGTAATGATTTTTTTTCGTTTTGATGGATTTGTTCCGATTTAGGACATAGGATAGGTTTCATTTTAATTTATAATAAAAAATACACACTATAATAACTGAGCCACAGCAACGTGTTTCCGGATCAGCTAGTCATCTATATATAAATATATATAAATTTCTTGTAACAGTGTTTGACCGCGATGAACTCCGAAACTACTCGAACGATTGTAATGATTTTTTTCGTTTTGATAGATTTGTTCCGATTTAGGACATAGGATAGGTTTCATTTTAATTTATAATAAAATATACACACTATAATAACTGAGCCACAGCAACGTGTTTCCGGATCAGCTAGTCATCTATATATAAATATATATATAAATTTCTTGTAACAGTGTTTGACCGCGATGAACTCCGAAACTACTCGAACGATTGTAATGATTTTTTTCGTTTTGATAGATTTGTTCCGATTTAAGACATAGGATAGGTTTCATTTTAATTTATAATAAAAAATACACACTATAATAACTGAGCCACAGCAACGTGTTTCCGGATCAGCTAGTCATCTATATATAAATATATATATAAATTTCTTGTAACAGTGTTTGATCGCGATAAACTCCGAAACTACTCAACCGATTGTAATGATTTTTTTTTCGTTTTGCTTGATTTGTTCTAACTTAGGAAATAAGTTTGATTTCATTTTAATTTATAACACAGCAAAGCGCAGCCGGATCAGCTAGTTAACTTATAAATAAAACTGGTCAAGAGCACGTACAGATAGATTGGACTGATCTAATAAGTTTTATAAGGAAATTGTAAAATCCTCTCCTTTTCCGTTGTTCAGTTGGACGTTGGACGAATTGGACGAGATAGGAGGAAAAATCAATTAACTGTATAACCAATGGAAAATGGGAACTCTGGAAAAAATCTAACCACACTTTATTCGAAACCGTGTCTGTTGAAAAGCGACTGAAAGCTTATATCAGACACGTAAAATCATTAAAAGAGTGCTTTATAGTATAGTTCCCAGAAAAAATATATTTTATGATAAACTTTAATAGAAAAATACTAGGAAAAATCTATTATTAGGTAGGTCTCGACCCTTTGGATGTCCGGTCCACTGCACTCCCATTTGAGCTAGCGAGCCTTGTGAGCACCCGTCGGAATGTCTTAAAAGAGGAAACTCTTTTAAGCTGTTGTTGCGTTGCTTCATCAGTGAGAGGAAGATACTCGCATTGGAAAAAGATATTTTAACAAATATTTAACAACCAATTGAGATGAAACAGACTTACTTTGTGAGTCTTATATTTTTGTATTTTCCATTTTAAGGAATTTATTTTATTTATATTTTAATAACAAATATAAGAAAAAAAGAGAATAATTGAGAGTATCTTGTGAATCGTGTCGATTTTTTCTAGTATTTTTCTATTAAAATTTATAATATAAGATAGCATTGAAAATGCAAATATATTAAAATCATAAATATATTTCAGACCTTATATCACACCGTCTATAAATAAGATCCTCATTATATTTTTACTGGTTATAATAGGAGGATGCTTGATGGTTAGGTATTTCTGATAAATTTTGCTTTTTTTTTTAATTCTTATTAACTTTATGGTAGTTTCTTGCTAATTATGAGTGTTTTTATTCGCTATGCAGGTACGTATAGCGAAAGGAAAGAAAGAAACTAACTGTGTAGTTAAAAGTTACGTAGAATCAAAGCATCAATTCTTGAAATTTATTTAAACAATTGTAAATGAAATGTATTTTTTAAAACCAATTGATTTTAAATAGGAGAATTTTATTCGAAGAAATACCTTTAAAATGGCCTGGATTTAAAATTTATCGCACAAACAGAAGTTGCTTTTGCGTTACAGAAATCGACCCACATATAATGCCAAGTGGGTAGTTAAATATTAACAAAAAAGGACTTACTAAAATATACATTCAAATTGTCACCACGGCTATGAGGGTCAGCCATAATTCTTCGCATCTAGTTCGTGGCCGGGACATCTAAAACCCAGAACTAGCAGTACATAAATAATGTGCCCTCGGGACCAGTTGGGATACACCCTTTTATAACACGCCTCGACGTTTGCGGCTTGGCATAGACCTTTGAGGGGTCTGAACTATTATTACACGTAACGTGGCTAAATCACATATCCACTCACAAAACAAAAGAAATACTATTTATCAATTTGTGCTTTAGAAATATGTGCTTTTTATTATTAAAAAACATAATTATATATCTATAGTTTCAGTTGTTTTTTATATATAAAAAAAAGTTTGTATATTTTGTTCCCTATGTGATTCGTAACCATTAACCAGATTGTGATAAAAAATTGTTATGTTCTTGTATGCATACTAGGAAGGGTTTATAAATATGTATAGTCAGCAAAAAAGGGAATTGCAAAGCATACCGGGTGCAACTAGTTTAGAAATAAATAAAGAACTGAAATGCCTGCTACTTTTTCTGTGTGATTTTGTTTTATTACGCAACCCTGTTTGAGAAATCGAAATATTCTGACTGGTTAGGTGTGACCTTGACTATGATGCGATTGAGGACTTAATGGTAGATTACATGCGAATATAGTAAACAAATTAAGTCTGGAATAATCTATTTTTGCACAGACACAACACACTCATACACGCACACACACATGAACACTAACAAACAAACACACCCGCACACACATTCCTTTTTTCAACTTTCGATTCTTGTAATATTAATTTAAAACAATATATGTACTTTTGCAAATGTGTCAAATTCTTCTTCTTCTTCTTCTTCTTCTTCTTCTTCTTCTTCTTCTTCTTCTTCTTCTTCTTCTTCTTCTTCTTCTTCTTCTTCTTCTTCTTCTTCTTCTTCTTCTTCTTCAATCAGCTACGCTTAGATTTGCAACTGATTCTAAAGCAATATATATATTGAAGAACATATTTATTTACGACATTTTTCCTGCTGGGGCTAATATGGGCCGTTATCATTACAGACCCACGTGACACGTTCAGTGGACCAAGGCAATCGCAGTTAGACCTACGACACCAGCCTTTAGGGTCTGTCTCTGAGATTTATTTATGGTCATCGTGGAGCAATACGGTAATTGTGTGCGAAATTGTTGGGGAACAGTGTTATTCGCAACGCCAAGACGTTTGGCCCGAACGATATTTAATGTGAATCTCGGCTTGAATGATAACCTTTGAAAAGCCTTAAATTTCAGACGTGTTCCATTGTACAATTTTGGTTGAGGAAGATTTTT
Organism: Calamotropha paludella; assembly: GCA_927399485.1. Lineage (NCBI taxonomy): Eukaryota > Metazoa > Arthropoda > Insecta > Lepidoptera > Crambidae > Calamotropha > Calamotropha paludella. The sequence goes on along the minus strand of OV656817.1, from coordinate 20,342,724 downwards.
TAAGGAATATTATCGAAACACCGAGTTTGAGCGTGATTTTGCTTAAACATTTTTTTTGCTATCCTAAATATCTAAGAAATTCACGAAGCAATTTCAGGAAATCCGTATTTTCATAACCAATTTAATTATTATTTCTTTGGCAAGGACTGTATATTCTTAATTTTTCGTAATCAATAGTAAAATTACGTCTTAAGTCAGAAAATATATAATTTATAGATGTGAATTGTATATAGATTATGTATGAAGTAAAGATCCAAAAAAATGTTGCCAACACGTTTAATAAATAGACCACAATTAAATAGTACGATATATTCTCTCTCATGTGGTCTTCATTACCAAACATAATAAGGAGGGTCTATGAAATTGCGTAATTTTTATGAGTTTCATATTCAAAACATAATCATAATAATATTTTATTGCTTAAAATATGGTTCACACAAAAGATGTTGCATTATTATATTATAAACTCATTTGCAAAAAAAACGGGCACCTAAGCAATGAACCATTTCAAATGTTAATATTACTTTGTTTGATAATTATAGGTAGTTTTATCCTCACAATTTGGTAAATTAATAAGCAAATAATCGTTTTCATCAGTATTTCATAAAATTTTGATACAATTTATGGGAAATAATGCTAAACCTCACTAGTAGTGTATGTTCGCTAGTAGTGCACATGCTCATGGAGTAAAAATAAAAAAGTTTTTTTGTTTGTTTTTCTTCAATAAAGTAAAAGCAGATAAATGTTTAATATCGAGTGTGACCCCCTCTAGCTAAAATCACAGCTGGAATTTGTTTTGGGCATGCTAGCGAGTATATCCCGGATACTTGCTTGAGGAATACGTTCCCACTCCGCAGTAATCACATTCTTCAGCTCTCTGATGATCTGCGGAGCCGGTTGTACTGATCTCACACGTCGTTTCAAAACGTCCCAGACATGCTCTATGGGATTGAGGTCGGGACTTCGAGCTGGCCAATCCAAACGACGAATGCCGACCTCTAGAACATACGCTTTAACATCGCGAGATCGGTGGGCGCGAGCATTGTCGTCCATAAAAATCGAGTCTTCACCTAGAGCGGCCAATGCGGGTTGTGCATGAGGAATTAGAATTTCCGTTATGTATCGATGCCCAGTCAGTGAACCATTTTCAATGAAGACTAACTCTGTACGATCCATTGAATTTATTCCTGCCCAAAACATAACAGAGCCCCCACCATAAGGTGTGATTTCTTCGAAACCTGCCTCTGCAAAGCGTTCTCCTTGTCTTCTTAGCACTCGCCGACGTCGATCTTCACCTAACAGAGATATCCTGGCTTCATCAGAGAACAAAACCCTATTCCAATCTTCTTGTGTCCATGATTCACAATTTCTAGCGAACCTAAGCCTGTGAACTCGGTGCTCACGGAGTAATTTGGGGCCCCGGGCCGGGCGGGGACTGTGTATATTGGCAGCGAGAAGCCTCCTCCTGACCGTCCATAGACTAATATGCACATTTCTTACTTCTTGGAGAATGTTCTTCAGATCCACATACGAAGATTTGCGATTTCTCAATGCGCGACTCACAAGAAAACGATCATCCCGTGGTTGAGTACATGGTTTTCTTCCAGAACCAGGCCTTCTCTCGACGGAACCAGTCTCCTGATATCGGTGCCAGGTCCTTTGAACCGTCGAGCGACTAACATTCAGCCTCCTAGCCACGAAGCATTGGCTGCAACCCTCTTCAAGCAGTGCGATAATTTTGGTAGCTTTTACCACTTTATCTAACATTTTCGATACAGCCAAACAGCACTAAATAAAGCTTTGACAGTCAAGGATATGAAATTAATCGACGAAAATTGAATAAAAGTTATGAAAGTCGATGTTAACTTCTGGAACTACGCGCCAAAAATATAGGATAAAAAGGGGTTTTCTGTAAAAATGAGCATCAAATGAAAATTTGAATATAGAACGTACTTCTTTAAATACCACGGCATTTTTAAAACCGGCCAGTAACGTGTACAAACGATTGAAATCTTTTTTGTATTGTATCTTTTTAAAGATGAATGAAAATCAAAACCGCCCGTTTTTTTTGCAAATGAGTGTATTAGTATCACATATTTTACTGTCTGACAGCATGCAATAATTTGGTATAATTTATTTATTAGTTTAATTTTTTAATTCAAAATATTTATCAAATGAGAATTATCAATTTAAACAACCTCCAATAGAATGTCAAGCATAAAACAATATAAGTCAGTATTATAAAAATGAATCTAAATTATAAAAATTTATATTTGTTATTCGTATTTTTACGCTACCATTCATCCGATTGGGGTATACCTTGGCCAAATGTTGAATTACGGTAAAATTACAAGTAAAAGTACCATCGTTCGAAATTCGAATTTCCCTCCACATTTTTTGAGAGGTAAATTGAATTTATTGTGACCCTTTGAAAAATAGATTTGCGTCGGGAAAATTTTCGTGGGATGATATATTGTGATTTCAAATGTGGCCTAAAACCGGACGAGTCGTTTGACCTACTTCAAATGGCATTTATGTATGAAAGCTCTTCTCTATCTTCAGTTGGCATAACGAATTAACATTCAAAAATCGACGATTGTTTGGTGCAACGGTAGCGATCCTGCCCCTCACATTGAAAGTCCTGGGCTCGAGTTGTAATGAATTCAAGCATTTATACCTGAGTTATGGGTATTTATATGTAATTCTATATATACTAGCGGTCCGTCCAGGCTTCGCACGGGTGGACAAAATTCTTGATTTTTTTTGTATTATTAAATATTTTTTCCGTTAGCGCCGGCTAGCGTCCAGTAGACGAACATATACAATGGAAAAAGAGCGGGCAGACAAACAACAAATTTGTGATCTTAGATTATAGATTAAATAACTAAATATGGTATATGCATGTTTATCCGTTACCCATAACACTAGCCTTTCAGTGCTTACTTTGGACTAGGCTAATTGGTATGAATGTGAGAAATATAATTATAAAAAAATCAGGCGCACTCGTCTTTTTGGGAGGATGATGAAAGAAGTGAGCGTCTTTCGATGGTTGTTCCAAACGAAAACGTGCCTACAGTGGTAGTTAAATTATGTACGAAGAGATTTAGCGTGTACACTACAGCTTGGATCGGAAAGCGTTCAGAAGATTCAACGCGAGTACCTTCGCGTGAGAAAGATAGTTTCACGCTGGCTGCCGTTTAACCTCATCGAATATCTGAAGCAGACCCGTGTGAAATGGTGTCGTGACATGATTAATAAATTTGAAGCAGGCATGTCTGGGCACGTTTACGATATTGTGACATGGGACAATTTCTGGATTTATCAATACGATTCATAAACAAAAGGTAAGTCGACAGTTCGACTTGAAACAGCCAAACTGTCGACTTACGTTTAAAAGACCAACGCCTACCAAAGTGAAATTATTGAGAAGCGCAGGAAAAATGTCGAACGCTAGTCTCTTCACATTGACCGTTTGGTGGAGCGGTAGCGATCTTGACTTTGGCAACGACGGTTTTAGGTTCGAGTCCCAGAAAGGGCAGATGTTTGTGTGATGAATATATATATACACATATATATATAATGATATTTGTATATCACGTATATATTATATTTAGAGTATCTGTTATCTTGTGTCCATAACACAAGCCTTCAGTGTTTACTTTGGTGTAAACTGTATGAAAGTAAGAAATATTAGCAACAAGTCACCGAACACTAGATTCCACGGGTGACTGCTTCAGAGCTGAGGAACTTCTTAGACACAACACCGGTCAAAATCTTAAGACACCTTCCTTAGAGTCCTGATCTGGCGCAGTATAACATTTTATTCCTAAAATAAAAAAATCTGTAGAATAGAATCAGTTTTCATCGCCAGAAGATGCGCTAACAGCGGTCGAGAAGCCAATAGAAAAGGTGTCTGGGACAAACTGGAAAAAGTGTTTCGAAAATTGGTTCATAGGCATAAATATATATAAATATAAATATTTCTTACATTCACACCAATTAGCCTAGCCCAAAGTAAGCACTGTAAGGCTTGTGTTATGGATACTAGGGTAACGGATAGACATACATATTTGATACATAGATATGTAATATTCATAGAAATATATAAAAACACCCATGACTCAGGTACAAATGTTCGTATTCATCATAAAAACATCTGCCCCTTCCGGGATTTGAACCCAGGACCGTTGGTGCGAAAAGCAGGATCACTACCGTTGCATATTAAATTTTGCAAACCTGTGGAGACTATTTTAAAAAGGGTTTAATATTTTTACCATATTTATCCATTTAAGTGAGTTCTTAAGTTTCTCGATTCTTATCACGTAATTTAACAATTCATACATTTTGTCTTACATTTCATGTATATTATTTATTTACTTATTAATTTGCCAACATTTTTTACACCAGTATATTAACGAAGAAGTATATGCCAAATTAAAAAAAAAGATAAGTTTTAAGTGCAACAAACAAAGCAACGAAAATAACATGAGCTCAAAAATTAAATCAACTACGAGTAAGAAATTAAATAAATAAAAAAGAAATAAAAGGTAAACACAGTAGTTACCTTGTAATTTAGTACTGTAGGTAAACTTTTGGTTTGACAGGTATACGTTTTCCTGTGCTTAATTCTATTTCAGCTTTTTAAAAGTAAGCGGCGTTTCTAATTTTTTGTTAATAACTCTTTCATCAAAATATGATTTGTATAAGATATTAAATACGCCTGTAAAAAACAGCAACGTCTCTGAGCCCCCATGTGGGATCATCATGTGGCTCGGAGGTGTAGTTGATTTTTACAGGCGTATGTTAATCTTATTGAAATATGGTATTGCGGATGTAAAAAATAAAATAAAAATGCAAAATATGGTTGTGTATGTGGCGGGAATTATGCATTATTATTGAGCGAAGCTCTGAAAGAGTGAAGCTCTCTTTTAGGCAACTCACAAATTTCGCTTGTGTCCCTCCTGCTACTTAACGGTTCAATTAACCGATTCGAACAAATTTTGGCATGAACATACATGATTATAACCTGACGGACATAGTTTATGTAAAAAAATAATCACCGAAAGAAAAATTCAAAAGCTGATCACAGCCAAACAGCTGATACTACATTAATGAAATTTGGCGCCAAAACTCACATCGTGGTCGTGACTAATGTGCAAAAAATGTTTTGAAATCAATACATGCTGCTGTTTGCAAAGTATTTGCATTTGCAACATAGCATGTATTGCAGACCTAGTTATTATTATTATTTATATATTCACTATATATTTTATGACATTTAGGTAAGTAATTAAAAGCCACACCACGAAAACCTCTCAGGGTTTATCTGGGTGACGGCGAGTCGCTATATATACTTTGATTACTTATTTGGTAAATAATAGTGTTTCAACTTAAGTTTAATCATTTTAACATTTTGTTTATGGATAGAATCGTAAATGGAATCATTATAATTTAATCGTGCCGAATTAATTTATGACAATCTTACCTAAATACCTATATTTTTCAGGTTTTTACAGTTGACAGTTACCGAACATTTCCAAAATTAGGAATATTCATCTATTTCAACTTTCCTGTACAGCACATACTCAACCGTCTATACATTATTTAAATCAATATGTTTAAATAGTTCTAAGAATCTATACTGTTTATAACTTATCGATTATTAGCGAAAAGGTAATAATTTCAACATTCCAACTAATAAACTCACATGGGTAGATTCTCTTATAGATACATGGAGGTAGAAGTAGTTAGATACATACGCAGTTCCATTGGGTGTCCCATGAATTAATCATTTTTTGTAATCTTACCTGATTTCGTGTACTTCTTAACAGTCGCAATTTTGTTAAGAATGTGTACATTTGACTTGATTTAAGATGTAAATAACTGTAATAAAATCGGAACACCTGATGATACCAATCGCCGACTAGACCCAAGCGGGTCCATCGCAATCTATTTGCAAACATCCTCCGTTGGTTCATAATTTGAGATTCGCATCACGTTTGTCATTCCACGACGACCCGTCGGCGAGTTTTCACACTCTATAAATTTTCACCAATGTATACGGAAACGAAATCCAGGCTTCCTCCCAATTCAAGGGGGATTTGCGACGAACACGTACTAAGCCGATCCCTGTAAATAAATCCCCGTTTTGATTTATCGTTTATTCCACTTTTACGTAGTAAACCGCGGCAAAGGATTTTAGCGAATTGTTTCAACTTAACCTTTAATGGCGACTGTTTTAGTAATAGATAGGTAAAACAAACTTTACTTGTTGGCGTTATGTATTGAAGGTTAATGACCTCAACACAGCTGCTGCTGTCGCGTTAACCCCTTCGTACTTTGGTAAAAAAATTATATCATTTCCTTTAAAATAAAATAACATTTATCCGGAGGGGATTGTAGACCGTAAAGTTATACTTAAGATGAATTATTTAATAGAAAAATACTGGAAAATATCGACTCAACTCACAAAGAATTCCCAGGCGAAAAATGTTTCTTATGAATATGAGAGGATCTACCTCTCATTCATGAGACAACACTGGTCTACAGCGTAAAAATTAGAAAGGTACTGAAAAATTTCGACGGGTGTTCACAAGGCTCGGTAGCTCAATTGGGAGAGCATTGGACCGGACTTCCAAAGGTTGCGGGTTCGGGTCCCGCCTGAGACTTCAGATGCGAGCCGAGTCGATTTTTTCCAGTATTTTTCTATTAAAATAATTTATTTTATCAGATAGCATTGAAAAAATGCAAATAATATATAAAATTATAAAATTTTGTTCGATTATATAATATAATGTTACTATTATGTTATAAAATGTTAATATGATATTACTGTAATGTTAGTGACCATGAATGTTTAAAACAATATATTTAATTTGATTGTCTTTAAACTCCTTAATATAATAATTTTCAATAAAAAAGGCAAATCCTTACTTATATTATAAATCGGAAAATGAGTTTGTTTGTTTGTTTGTTTCTTTGTTCCGCTTTCACGCCGTAACTACTGAACCGATTGCTTTGAAATTTTGCAGACGTAAAGATAAAAGTCCAGATTAAATAATAGAGTACTTTTTATCCTGGAAAAAAATGATATTCCCGAGGAAAAACAAAAATATTGTTTGCTTGATGGATGGATTGTAGATGGCGCTGTGTGTATTTTTAAACAAGGTAAAATATTGCAAACGAATATAAACATGTAAATTTAGAAGCTAAATGATACGATAATGAATCCCCAAAAATGAGGAATTCCCGAGGGATGACGTACAATTTGTTTTATCGTCTAAACTGTTTTTTTTTACATCTACTTATATGTTGCAAACGAATATGAACATGTAAATTTTGAAGCTAAATGATTCACTAAATGACTCATTCCTCGGATTCCGATTATTCCAACAGACCTCCCATTTCAATTTAAAAGACTTCAATTTCCTATAAGGGTTTCATTTGCAATGACCATTAATAAAGCACAAGGCCAAACTCTAAGGGTTGCTGGAGTACACTTGGAAAAGCATTGTTTTTCGCATGGTCAGCTCTATGTAGCGTGTTCCCGGGTTTCCAGTGCCCAAAATCTGCATGTTTTTGCTCCACAAGGGAAAACATATAATATAGGGTACCATTCAGTTTTGGTTTAACAACTAATTGTACCAGCGTTACATCGCGCTTTTTAGATTTTTCCGTGGAAATGAGAAGTTTTCTTATAGTTGTGCTTTATACCGCAATATAACCGAATTCCACGCGGGCGAAGCCGCGGGCGGAAAGCTAGTAATATATATATTGAAATTAATGACCTGGTAAATATTACACTCGTATGCTCGTATTTTTTATATTATAAACATATCAGAGATAAATCTTAGACGTCCTTATTAGAAGGATCATATATTGCAGAAACTTGAAATAAAAGTACTTAAACTATCACAAACGTCTAGTTTTACTAACAGTAACAATTCAACACGAAATAACTAATGATCGAACAGATTGAGATGGATAACGATCAGTAAACGCGGCAAATTCGATACAGAATGCGAGCCAGACTCATTCGATATTAATGTGTCGTCTCAGTGCAGACAATACAGACGTGACCTACATAGCTTATCAACCCTAAACAAAATGTCAACATTTCACAATTATTCTCAAACTTTATCTCTTTGACTTCGTGGTGATCCATTAATGAAGAATCAAAATGAGGATGGCAGGACGTGGGAACATTTTTCTTATCATTTCCAATAGTGTTTTGAAAATTACCAATCCTAATTATATTATGACGATACTTTGTGTATGTGTGTGTGTTTGTTACCATATTGTCTCGCTATCCTAACATTGCAAAGCCTTTACGTCCTCCCGCAAAAAAACAATACGATAGCGTGTTTCTACGCGCTACAGCGCCATCTAGTAAGAATAAATTTAAAAATAGATTTTCCACGCTTTCGCATTTCCACGAAAACAAAACACTATCCGCAATTGATACACTCCTGATGTGAGTGGCAATTGGCATCAGTTGATGCTCCATATCTCATTACGGAGCTCGGGGCGCGCGTGGGGCTAGTAGTCAATAACATAGAGAAGATTATCTATTGTATATGAGAACATTTTCTAACCTAACTTCTATTATCCGACCACTTTACCAATGTGAGATACTAGTAACACATTGGCCCGCCATTTTACAAAAGAGTTGCCAGAATAAGCCATTTGCGGTATATTTTGTAGTAAAAATAAATAATACTTTAAAATTTACATCAGTTTTTAAAAATTTAATCTTTCGTCTAGGAAAAATGAGTACAGTGCAACCTCGGAAAAAGTATAACATCGATTTTAATCTTCCTTATGACATTTTTTTACTGTTTCAAATACAAAGATGACATGGTTCAGAACCTCACATATCATATAAACCTTTTGTCAATTAACCATAACTAACGTGGTATAATAATAAAATTTATAGCTTATCAATTTAAAACAAAAAAATTTTAGGGTACCAAAATCCATTTCAATTTTGATAATATGTTATAACAAAGATAAGACTTTAGTGTAAACAAGTCCCACAAGATCGGCTTATTAAGCTCTTGGGAACATATCGCTTACGAAATTTCGTAAAAAAGAAGAAACAGAGCCTTCTATTTTGTTTATCATGTAAGTATTAGAAGCAAAGTAGCCAAAGATCCCGAGAAAATCAGATTAACTGTTTACTAAGTTTTCACTATAAAAACATCAGTTTTGGAAAAAAGAATCACTGTATTTTAAAACAGTATTAAAAATTAATCAACACATCTATACTAATATTATAATGAAGAAAAATTTGTATTTTTGTATGTTTGCAATGAATAAACTCAAAAACTATTTCAAAAATTTTATCACCATTGGAAAGCTACATTCACGCTGAGTAATATAGGCTATATTTAATGCTAGAAAAAATTTAAAGAATTTTGTCCACCCGTGCGAACCCGTAGTGCGAGGATATTAATATTCCTCTTCACTCCTCGTGGTAAGCTCATTGCTATGGTCAACTCATTATAAATAATTAGGATTACAACTGGTAAATTTTTATCCGTAAGAGAATACATGACATTTTTCCAGACAAAAAATTGATTTAAAAAGAACTTTTAAACTGCAATATCTATGCATTTTTTTATATCTTATTATCACTTTTCAAGCTGGTTTACTTCAATTTTATCAGGACTATTAACAGTAATGTCTAATTCATTTCTTAACGCTTGAGATTATTTAGGTCGCGTCTGTATGAAGTTGTTGAACTTTTAACGAACTGTTCAAAGAAAAAAGATAGGGTTTTCATAAACACTGTCCTATCTAAACACCCTAAATTATTTTAAGGTTTGTTTGACTCTCAACGCAATTTAAATTATGAAGACCTTTTACGAAAGGTAATGTGAGTTAAAGTGAGGAATTTTGCGTTGAAATCGGAGCTGATTGTAATGATACAAAAAATACAAAATATTTTATAAAAATAAAAAATTGTTACAAGAATGCTATGAATTGGAATCTCCTTTTAAGCTCATAGGCCTGTGGACCATAGGACCATAGGACCATAGGCCCATAGGACTATAAAAGCCATGACCATAAAAGCGAGCATTTTACACTTATTCAGGTTGGTAAGTATTTATAAACATTCTTTACAATTAAATATTTTAAAACATATTATAAAGAACTACTAAATATCTGTGGTATAGTTTATGTCTGTGTTTAAGTGTGTGCGCGTGTCTGCTTGCATGCGTTTCTACCTAATCAGACAAATAATAACTATGTAGTTCTTATTGATTTCAGATACATACAATAACTCCTTTTTTCCGCTGTAGTTGGCAGAGATTTCCACTTTCCACGATCTTGACATGCGTCTCTCCTCGAACTTTTCATACAATCTCATTGGTTAACTTGGCCTTTTTTCAGGACATCTTTTATTTGGTCCCTGAAAGTTCGTGGTCTGCTTTACCGAGTTGCCCATGCACACTTGATTTTTTGTCGTATTAAAAGCGCAGTGGTTAGCGCGTTTGGTGGGCCTATGGTAACGAAGATTAAGCAACTTTCAGAAGCTGATTAGATGGATGGCCAACCAATATTATCCTGAGCTATAGGCACATTAAGCCTCCACCAACATGATGGTCTTCACCATTTTTTTTTCTTTTGCATTCTCCTATTCTTTGTAAGTCAATGCCTAATTCTAAGTCATCTTTAGTTTTTACACTTCTGCACCTATATAGTCGCGTCAATAAAGCTTTTTGGTCGAAAGTCCTCAGAAACAGCTCCGATTTGGATCTTTTTTTTTTTAATTTTCTATTTTTCTATATTATTTAAAATCAGAAATCTGTCAGAGGGGGAAAATAATTATTTCTATTTTTTAAACATTTATATAAGGAATTAAGTTTTTGCATAGTTTCCTTTGAAAAGAAAATTCCTGTATTATTTTCGGTGTTAAGGATAGTTGTGAAACGTACAGTCGTTAGTAATGATTTTATATTTATATCATGAAAATAAAAAAATAAATAATAAAAAGAAATTACAACACATGCCTTTTGAGGAAAAGTAATGATGAACTTCGTCAATATATGAACTTCGAGCTGGCTCCCTACCCTCTTTCGCTTTTTGATAAAGGTGGAATGAGGAAATGGACGAAATCAACGCTATACGATATTTGTGAACAATATGAAATGGATGTTAACGATGTTACAATTTTTTTTACATTATGGATAGTGGTTTGTTACTTCATAAATTACTAGGTCTGCAATGCTGCTGCTGTTTGCAAATACTGAGCGAAGCACTACCTTACCTAACCTCACCTAAATTTCAGCAATGTAGTCTCAGCGGTTTGGCTGTGATCAGCTTTTGATTTCTTCTTTCGGTGATTATTCCTCCATGGTATGTCCGATTTCAAAACTTTTTTTTGCACATTAGACACGACCACGATGTGAGTTTTGGCGCCAAATTTCATCAATGTAGTATCAGCGGTTTGGCTGTCTGATCACAGCCTTTTGAATTTTTCTTTCGGTGATTATTCCCCCATGGTAAAGTCTATATTTTTTTTACGTAGCCTATATCCGTCAGGTTATAATCATGTATGTTCATGCCAAAATTCATTCGAATCGGTTGAACCGTTAAGTAGCAGGAGGGACACAAGCGAAATGTGAGTTGCCTAAAAGAGAGCTTCGCTCAAAAATGGGAAGAAAATAAAAAGTTTATCGATATTTTTCAACAGTATATCAGATATTTATGTAATAAATATGGTACCAACGTTAAAATTGTATTTGGTGGATACAATAATAATGGAACTAAGGCGTCTGAGAGAAATCGTGGGTATAAAAGTAATCAATCATTTTTTTTTTGAAGAAGAAGATATACATATTAATACAACTAAAGAGTAATGTTTAGGAAACAGCAAAAGTAATAATAAGTTTATCAATCTCCTGTGCAAAAAAAATGGCCGAAAATAATATTGAGTGGAGTCAAGCAAGAAAGTGATGCAGATCGTTTTACTGTACAATCAGCTCTTGATAGTTCCTACCTTGATCTAGTTGTTGTAGCAAAGGACATTGATGTGTTAGTGATAATTAGACTTTAGCACCTGATCACAAAAAATATTTTTCTTGAAACCAGTCAAAAGTAATGTCTTACAACGATTTTATTCGACAAAAACCATGTTTTTAAAATATCCAAATATTACAAAAATCATGTCTTGTTCATTCATACATTCACTAGCACCCGCAGCACCAATGAACATTTAAAAAAATATATTTTGCTCTTGCAAAAAAGGATGCAGTTCAGCGTGTGGCTGCACAAAAAGTGGTTTATATTGCTCACCCGCCTGCATTGTATGCAGTGGAAGTGACTGCGATAATCACCCTCCATTTGAAGAAGATGAAGTTATCAATACACAAATGAATGTTCAAAATTGAATTTTCTTTTATAGAATAATAATAAAAAAAAGAAAATTACTTGTTTGGTGTTTTTTTTTTCGAGTTAATAAAACATTAGAAAGCTAAAAACTCATTTAAAAATAAAAATAATTATTTCCCCCTCTGGAAGATTTCTGATTATAAATAATATAAAACAATATAAATTAAAAATATATTATATGATCAAAATCTGAGCTGATTCCGAGGGCTTTCGAAGATTGCCTGTTTTACGGCTTCATTGACGCGACTAATAACACTTATACTGAATTCAGGGCGCGTTTTATATTGTTTTTTCTTGACGTTTCGACTCCTTTACAGGAACCGTGATTACAGAATGGCTAAGACAATGGTCGTCATACATATATTTAACAGCATGGTCCTTAATGTTAACTTTATAGAAATAAATGCAAATATATACATTAAATATGTATAATACTATAGTAAGCACTGACGATCCTGAGTTCGAGTCCCGGAAGAGGCAGATATTTGTTTGTTGAATACGAGCATTTGTATCTGAGTTAACGTGATATCAAACATTCAAAAGATTAGATTATTTAAATATTTTGACAAATACATTACATATCCTATCATATTCTTCAATTCATCTGATTGAAAAGCAAAATTTGCGAAAAGAATAGAGCTAATTACTAAAAATATTCTAGACAGATTAGGCAATAATTCAAAAAGGAGACACAAGCACTAAATCGTTTTAACAGTAGAATAAGCAGTAATGTCTGCTGAGCGGTACTGTTTACAGTATAAACAACTACGTCCGCACAAAGAGCATGCAAGCGGCTCGAACTGGCTGCAGTTTACACAATCCCGACTGCGAACTCCACACGACCACGTACTGTAATATACTTGAATACCTAGATGTATTATTACAAGAACTAGAATAGGTATTCTAGTTCTTGTCATAGAACTCGCTTCATCCTTACTTGGATCTTACTTGTAGTTCTCAGCTCAGCCTCGTCTATTATATATTGTCATTTTATTTAAATGTGCTATAGTTACGTAAGTGTACAAAAAAAATATCTAAAAATTTGACTTACAAAAAAGGAAAAAGGAAAAGAAAAAAAAGCTTTATTAATCAATAAAAAATGAGCTTTCCCTCAAAATCAAGACAATGAATTCATTAATTTCGTTTTATTTTCTTAAATAAATATATAGATAGATAAATATATGTATTTCCTTGGCGATTCTTTCTTTCTTGCACCTGATAAAATTCTTACCTCTATTTCAATGTCCGCACCATTTACGATTACAGCTTAAGACTTAAGATGGAAAGTACATATTCATAATATAGGTACACGCTCACTCATAATTTAGATTGTTAATAAGGAAGAAAAAAAATGTTTTTTATCTAATTATTTAGTTTTATCAACGGAAAAACATTTTTTTTTTTCTAGTTTTGGAGAACTTTATCTTATCTTAATAACTTTATTTTTAAGTTCGGAATAAGTATGACAATGCGATATACACATTTTTATATTCCTGTTAACTCCTCGTGGTCAGTTAATTGCTTGTTCGTCTCGTTACGGCCGTGGTTCATCTACAAGGATATAATTTAATCTGCTTGGAATAAAACTGATATTTCAACCGATGAACTACAGTCGCCTTATAGCAACTACATATTCCCTCTTTACGCTATCGTATATTCTTTTATTGATTGATATCTAGATTCTAGAATATAGACAAATTTAAATATTACAAACAATCAAAGCACTAAATTCTGTGAAACAAAAAAGAAATCATACAAATATAATCCTCATCATCAATTCAATCATCATCAAAAAAGAATTGGTATCAATAGATTTTAAAGAGGATTTTTGTGTAAGACCCCCTTAAATATATGGTATTGATAACGGTACCTGAAATCACTATCTTATATATAAAATTCTCGTGTCACAGTTTTCGTTCCCATACTCCTCCGAAACGGCTTGACCGATTCTCATGAAATTTTGTGAGCGTATTGAGTAGGTCTGAGAATCGGCCAACATCTATTTTTCATCCCCCTAAATGTTAGGGGTAGTCCACCCCTAAATTTTTATTTTTTATTTTTTAGTTAAAATTTTTAGTTTCTATTTTTTTATGATACAACATACAAAAATACATACAACCCTAAATTTTCACCCTTCTACCATCAACTCCTATTTTTTATTAATTAATTAAAAACTTTTCCTAGAAATAATATACATGGCAAAACAACGTTTGCCGGGTTAGCTAGTTATCTTATAGAAGTTTATAATTTTCATAGGTAAGTCCCTATATTTACGTTTTGCAATGCTTTTTATGATTCTTAGATTCGAATGCAGCGTCCTTATCTAGAAATGCACCAGTTGTTGCCTCGGTGCTGTAATCCCATCGGTCGAATGCATTTGAATGGGCTTCCGAGCCTTTCAATCCGTTTTCTTTTTATTCAGCAAATCTATCAATGTCCACGTTCCATAAACCCATTAGAGCGTGGTGTGAAAATTGGAGAATATGCCGCTGCGACCGCTACAATTTTTCATAAATCACTTACACTATATACTACATAGAAAGCTTTGTAAGTGTACCGCTTGTTTTCGGGGAAAGGCTACTTCATAAATTTTAGCAACGTATTTGTGCCAAGTTAATAAAAATATACTTAAATAAAATTTCAAAGAATTGTTTTAACCGTACCTCATACTAACCTTTCTTTTTCGCATACCGACCTGCAGGTTACGACTTGGACATTATACTAACCTAACCAGAAGAATTACTAATCGCACATAAAATATATATTTTAATATCGGAAATTCAGAAAAAGACGGGGTAATATTTTTTTTTCGAACGAATAGAATTTTTAAACTGTATAAAAAATTTCATACTTTATCACTAACTTACTTCTTTCAATTTGCAGTTTATTTTTATTTTATTTACTTAGCGTTCCCCGACGACGTTAAGCTTAAAACACCCCTCCGTTTACGTGGAGGGTTAAAATCTACTAAATAACTTAGATATCTCAACACACGTGTGTCCGCCATTAATTCTACAATAATGAGACATAATAACATACTTTTCGTGGTGCGACCTCTTTATTTAATCTACCTATTTTTTATATGTGGTTAGTTCTTTAGACACGTTCAATTTTGGCGCGAAAATATCATTTATATTTTAGCTAAAACTAAATCTTTTGAAATTCGTACTTTTTCGTTTTTATCGAGAAAAATAAACAATCAAATTGAAGAAAAACCCGCCGACTTGGAAAGGGGCAAAGGATCAAATGGAATGAAAATAAATAATTAAATGAAAACGAGGTAGAACATTCGATTCGCTAAGCACGTATTTCAATGTTCATTGAAAAGTTGCTAACTAAAGACAATACCTCGTCTGAAGTTTCAAACCGGGTTCAATTAGGGACGTCCGTTGTTGAGTTAGAAGTAGTTGTCGATAAAGTGAAATCAGATTTGCATTGGTCTTGTCTGCTATAAGTAGATATTTGTCCCGGTTTTAATCGGAATCTGAAAATATGGATTGGACTGGATTGTATGATAAACACTTTTAAAGCCGAAATTATTTTAGTTTTTTAAGACTTTAGTGCTTTTGAAGGCTTCCGAGGTCGAATGGCTTGCATACTGGTTTTCATGGTAAAGACACACCGAGATCCCGGGTTCGAATTCTAAATCGAAAGCAATCGATTCTATATTGACTCGAGTCTGAGTATTATGGTACCGTCGTGGTTTCTGAATTCCATAATAAGTGCTTTAGTTATTTCATTATGGTTGGCACAATGTATGTAATAATGTTTACTATTTATTTATTTATAGTAAAAGTAGCTTAATATATGAATGTATATTTCAGAATGTACAGGATGCTTTGACATGATTTTTAATTTAAAGGACGTTTTCATTCAGCCCTATATATATATTTGTACATAAGGGGGAAAAGTACTTAAAACTGTGACAAATTAGATACTGTAAAAGCGGAAATTGGAATAAAATTAAACTTTAATAAACAATGCAAAGAATTATATAGTTTTATTATAGAAAACGAAGAATGACTTAAAGTGGAAAAAAAATATGCTGTAAGAAATATGTTTTATAGAAATATATTTATAATGGTATGAAAACTTTATTTTGTTAATAAGTATCTCTAGTGACATAATAACATAGCGTTTATTGAAACAATATGAGCCTTATTTTTAACCTAGGCCCTTTATTATTCTAAGGTTTACACCTGGTCGCCCAGTGTAATTTTTACTCGTGTTAGCAAAAATAGTAGTATAGTACTAAGGAGTCCGATTTTAAACAGGTTTACAACTTAGTTACATTTTTTATGATTTTATATATTTTTTGCATTTTTGTTCGCTATCTTATATGATAAATTATTTTACACAAGTTATTCTCAGGTGGGATTGAGCCGAATAAAAAACGCAAAAAAATATACATAATCACTAAATTCCTGTTCTATCTGTTTGTAAAAATGTTTTTTCCAATACGAGAGGATGTGTAGAGTGCTGTAGAGTCGTTGGAAGCTATTCACAGTGAAATAACAGTATTAAATATAAAGAAGTTTAATAAAATATATATATATACTCGGTACAAACGTAATTTTTTTTTATGTCATATTGACGTACGTTTAAAAGCATTGAGTAGGTATCTAAAAACCTAAAACAGCCAGTTCTCAATACGCCCCCTTTTTTAGATAATCCCATATTTAATATACACTACACAAGCTATTAAACTTTAGAGCAACATAAACTATACACTAACAATGCCAACACCTAAACCTTCTATACATTTATAGTGTTTTATTTTACAAAGCGGCTTAGTTAGAACATCCGCCAGCATTGAATCAGTGGGTACATGTCTCAGCATTATTTCTTTATTAGTTGATAGAACATCCCTAATAAAATGATATTTTATGTCTATATGCTTGGTTCTAGCATGATAGATCGGATTTTCAGCTATTTGGATCGCCCCCTGATTATCGGCATACAAGGTAACTCTAGCATACATTGGAAAACCAATCTCTTTCAATAAGCTATTTAAATAAATACCTTCTTTCATTGCCTCCGATAAGCTAACATATTCCGCCTCACAACTCGATGTAGCGACACAACATTGTTTACGCGATGACCACGATATACATGCACCGCCTAAAATGAAAGAATATCCACTATAAGACTTCCGACTTATAGGACAGTTTCCCCAATCTGCATCTGAAAAACCCTCTACATGTTTTTCGGTTTTATTATATATAAGGCCGTATGCCACAGTTTTCTTCAAGTAGCGTAATATTCGTTTTGCTGCTTTCCAGTGACTAGGCTCCGGACACTCCAGATATTGTGCTAATTTTGCCACAGAGTTCGTTATATCAGGCCTAGTGCCCACACTCAAGTACATTAGCGATCCTATAATTTCACGATAAGGAAATCTTACCTCTTGTTTCTCTTCATCATTCTTTTCATTTTGAATTTTAGATGAATTCAATTCCATAGGCGTAACACTTTCATTACATTTTTCCATATTAAATTTTCGTAAAATATCTTTGACATATTTTTGTTGTGACAGACAAATGACATTATCTTTTTGTTGAACTTCTATGCCTAAAATATACTTTGCTCTCAGAGTAAACAGGACTGGAGTAGCCTTTGCCTAACATTACCCCTCTGCCAAATGCACAAGCGTCGGAATCCTGTGCGTTATATAAAACTAGTTGAGCCGCCATTTTAAAACCACAATAATCAGAACGTCTTACCGTGCAGAGCTCCCACGAAAATGCCTGCCTGTGCTGTTTTCTACTGTAAAAAAAATTCGAAAATATCTAGTATGCAAAAAGATGGTGTCACCTTTCATTTGTAAGCATAATTTTTAGGTTTTGATTATTATTTAATTCATAATTTCATGTTTTAGCAGACTACAATTTCAAATTTCGCGCTCAAAGTTCGTTTGATGACGTCACGGCTGCACTCCCCACGAGACTACCTAGGGTTGACCAGTATCGCATTTCAATTAATTAAGACAAAAATTAGAAAAAGTTTGTTGGTAATAAATAACTGTAATTTTGTATTAATTAATTACCAATTATAAT
Organism: Calamotropha paludella; assembly: GCA_927399485.1. NCBI lineage: Eukaryota > Metazoa > Arthropoda > Insecta > Lepidoptera > Crambidae > Calamotropha > Calamotropha paludella. The sequence goes on along the minus strand of OV656817.1, from coordinate 20,324,272 downwards.
TTCGTTTTAACAATGTACGTTGCGTGTTTATTTTTAGTTTAGTATTAAGTACATACCTACACTTTTGCGGCTGCTTGAAGCCTATTCTTTGCCACACAACATGGAAATATAAAATAATAAATAAAATAATTAATTAAAATAATAATCAAACTATTTGTCCTTTTATTCATGCTGGGCGGCGCTCATAAACATTAAGAGTACTAATGCTGTATATACTTCCAGTGTCCCTGACTTCATAAAAAAGACACGGTTAAAAGGGTACCTTCGTCTAACCAGCACACCCGATGATTTCCGAGAAACCAAAATTTTTTTTCGAGCCACAGGACAAATTGTTTTTATTTTGTAATCAGCAACCCTTATTAATTTGTACAATATTAATTTGCACAATAGTGATGTCAACTTCATCGATATTGTGATTTTACGAGTGAGTAATGAATGAACCTTGCCGCATTACCTGCGATATTATACATACGAGAATAAAACTGTCAAGATATAGAATAAAACAGGTCAAGTCCACCTTAAACCAAATGGCTAGTAATGAGAGTAGAGGAAGTGAAATCACTAATTTTTGAACATTTTGTCTGTCTGTATGTATGTTTGAGCACGCATCACGCAAAAACTACGCGACTGATTTTGATGACATTTTAGTATGGTAATAGCTAAATGTCATCGTCAACATTTAAGTTAAGTTTTTTATTAATATTGTAGCATTTATAGCTCCTTTTAAAAACCGGCTTGTCCAACTGCAATACTTCAAGATACTAGGAGTAAGGTATGTGGTGCCAAAAGTCCTTTGTACATAAATGAAAGCTATTGGAAATAGTATTGCAGTATTAAAATTAGAAATGATCGGTATGTGTAGTTCATGCAAATATACTCTGCCCCTAGGCGGCATACTAATTGTTGGTATTTATACTTTAAGCTTTGACATGCCCGGAAAATCTAATTTTTCATATTCAGTTTTCCTAAAGAATACAGCATACGAAAAAATGGATTCATGCTTGTAATAGGTAAAAGGGCATCTTGGGCATCTTCAAGAACAAGTACTATATGTTCCATACATTTTTGTCTCAGTTTCAAAAATTATCTAACAATAGAAGAAGATTAGTTGCCCATGCTGTGCCAACGTTATTCTTGAATGATCCTCTTAGTTTATTATTTAACTAGTTATGTTTCAAATAGATATTAACATGTTATATTATAACAGTTTTAGTTGATTACATTAAAATGTATTAATTTTAGGTTAAAGAATAAGTTGAAAAGGAAATACCTGCAAAAAGTGATGTAGGCAAATCGCAAAAAAATACAAATAATCAATCCGTCAAAGTAAAAATCTGAGAAAACTAACTATATTCACTATCGCTTTGTTAAAAATAATGTTTCAGTGTTCCTCCTTTCCATTATGGTTATACGCGAAAGGGTCCGCAGTGAATTCTTTATATATAATAACACCTATTGTAAATATCTTTTAAATGCAATAAACTATTAAGTTTCAATTTGTATTTTATGGATATAGCCTTCGAAACTGACTGTTGTAGCGTGTAATATCATCATTAATTTAATTTATTTTTTAATACATAATGTAGGAAACCTAACACAAAGTTAATACATTCATTCATTGAACATAACTGATTTATCGATATCGATATTCTCGTGCTATGTCATGTTACTTCTCACACAATGACATTCGTGTGTTTGAATAGAACGTTAACACACTATTTTAAGCACGTGTGCGTGTATTTTAAATATGTTTGTCGTATTATGCATGTGTGCGTTTGTAAACACGCAAAGAGTTTTTGTTCCTGTGTGCTGGCATTGAATGTAGTAGTAACCTCACCCCCCGCAAAAAATGGCAGAAAAATATGTACGAGAAATTGAATAATGGCTACTCCAGTCCTGTTTACTCTGAGACTTTGCTAGACCATAATCTTTCAAGTCAAACTCTTTTGACAATTGACTTTTGAAACTTATTATTAAATCCTCTTTTTCGGACGCTATAAGCAAATCGTCAGTATATACTAACACGAATAAATGATTTTCACCTACATTCTTGAAATACAAACAAGGTTCCTTATTACTTGGTTTCAGGTTCATATCTTTCAGTTTCTTATCAAGTCTTTTATTCCACTGCCGTCCAGCTTGTTTCAACCCGTACAACGACTTTTTCAATAAACAAGTATCATATCCAGACTTCAGTTTGTTTAACATTTCTTTCGCCCTATTCACGACAGAAATGTCTTCCTCTTGATTTATAAGCTTCGTCAACCACTCAGACAAACGTTCTGGAACCTTCATGTAGATTTCTTCATCTAAAAAACCATTCAAATATGCAGTATTTATATCGATTTGATGAATCTTCATGTTCAACTCTACAGAAAGAGCTGCTAGCAGTCGTACAGTATCCAACCTTACTACGGGAGCAAAAGTTTCGTTATAGTCTATTCCGTAACGCTGACTAAAACCCTGTGCTACTAACCGCGCTTTCTTCGTTACTGTCTTATTTACGTTGAACTTCGATGTCAATACATATCGGCAACCAACCACATTTCTATTTCTTGGTTTTTGAACTATTTCCCACGTACCTTTGACTAGTAAACTTTTTATCTCAGATAGTATCGCACTCTCCCATTCGGCTCTTTCATCACTTGACAAAGCCTCATTCAAGGATATTTGAGCTGCACCAATGAAATCTGCATAATCCAACTCGGGTTCATGAGAACTTTCACTCTCTTCTTCATCTCCCTCAGGATTTTGCACTTCGACAGTTTTATATAATTTTCGAGGTCTGCCTTTACCACCAGATCGTAGAAAAGTTGGACGACCAGGAGCTCTCTTGTGTGTAACTTGGCGCTCTCTATTTTGGTGAAAATCACTGTCTTCACTGACAGGATGCCTCACTTCAGTAGTTTCTGGTACCTCTACTGAATCTTGGCAAGTTTCTGGCGTAAGTCTACTTACCTCCTCAGAATACACATTACAGCTAGGTAATGCAAAAAATTCTACATCAAGAAAACTCTTAATCCTATCTAACGAACTACTATTTACAGATTTACAAGTTTGCTTACTAGCTTCATCTGATATTCTTTCATCTTCATGAAACTTAACATCTCGCGCTACTACAAACTTCCTCTGTTCAGGAATCCAAACTTTATAGGCTTTTGCAGTTTCTGGATAGCCGACAAAAATACCGACAATACCTCTTGCAGCAAACTTATCTTTTCCGGGGTTTTTATCTAGAACATACACCTTTGGCCCAAATGTTCGAAAATAGTCAATTTTCACAGGTGTTCCATACCACTTCTCATACGGAATACCTCCATCTAGACTCCTAGTTGGACATCGATTACGGATATAACAAGCTGTATCTATGGCGTTCATCCAAAATCCCTTTGATAGTTCAGATCCGAACATCATACATCTTGCCATTTCGACCAACGTACGATTCATCCTCTCAGCTACTCCATTTTGCTGAGGTGTCCTTGGTACTGTCAATCTTCTTAATATCCCTTCACGTCTCAAGTAGTCATCAAAATCCTTGTTACAATATTCTCCGCCGTTGTCCGACTGAATATATTTAATTTTCGTCCCCATAAGATTTTCTGCTTTCAACTTATAACGTTTGAATGCCTCTAGAGCTTTATCTTTGGAGTTGAGGAAATATACGTCACACCATCTAGTGCAGTCATCGATAAACGTTATAAAATATTTCGCACCTACTAACGATTCACACTTCATTGGACCTACAATATCGGTGTAAATAATTTTAAGCTTTTCATTACATGGACTTTTCGACTCATTAAACGGCATTGCACATAATTTTCCTTTGGCACAAATATTACAGTTCGATAATTTTTGTATCTCATTTTTATTTACATTAGCACCTACTTTATTCAAAAGCTTTAGTACATCCTTAGCATTTACATGTCCTAAGCGTTCGTGCCAATTACATATATCGACATTATTTACACTATTTAGAAATTCAGTTTTACGAAAACAATACAAGTTACCCTTTCTATAAGCAACAAATTTTATCTCCCCTTTCTGATCAACGATATCTGCATGATCATTACTAAAATTGACAATATATCCATCATCAGTCAATTTAGCTACGGAAATCAAATTGCTCCTCAAATCAGGAACGTAAAATGTATCGTTCAACTGAATTGTACTACTAGAGTTATCATTATATGCCGATAATCTAACGATACCCTTACCTTTTATATCTGTACTTACATTTGTTGCCAAATTAATTTTTGCGATTACGTGTTCCAAATTTTTACCAAACATATCCACATTGTTACATAGATGAGACGTACACCCACTGTCCAATATCCATTCATTTTTGAACATATATACAGCATTGCAAATCTCATTATCTGAAAAATTTGAAATTACAGAATCAATATTATGAACATGTTCTCTTTTAACTTTATTTCGACATTCAGAAGCCTTATGTCCGTGTTCATGACATTTGAAACACTTAAACCTAAACTTATCTTTATTAGCCGCCGTATTCCTACTCCGGTTGAAATTCACGGTATTCGTATTAATTTTCCGTCCATCATTATTTTTCCGATATGTATGCATAACATTTTCTTGCATTTGGCCTATATTCGTGTTCGTGTTTAATCTCGATTCGTACTCTTCCAAAATCTTTATTTTTAAACTTTCCGGTTTCGGCAACTCGTCCCTCGATTCTATCGCACACCTGAAGTTTTCGAAGCGCTCTGGCAAACTATACAGCAACATAATGGACAATAAGTCCTCATGAATGTTTATATTCATATCAGCCAACTTATCGACGGTGTCGAAAAATTCGTTAATATGTGCTTGTTTATCACCCGTTTCTGTCATTCTGTGCAACATCAATCTCTTCAACAAGGTAGCCTTTTTCGCTGGTCCGCGAGATGCAAAAACGGATTCAAGTTTGAGCCAAACCTCACGTGATGAGTTACACCCTCTTACGTGCCTCAATTCACTACCATTTATGGACAGTATGAGATCAGCCTTCGCTTTTTCATCCTCAATTTCCCATTTCTCGGATTCTCCAGCATCTACGGGTTTCATTAATCTACCACTTACATACTTCCACGTATCATTTTTGGTCAAAAGGGCTTGTACCTGAATTCGCCAACTATCATAGTTTTCCTTGCCCAACGGTTCTATTCTTACCGCCATTCCTGAACTCATTTTCGTTCACGCAATCAACAAAACTATGTAACTTACAATTACTCTCCCGAACAATATATATTTTTCTTCCGTATATAATCCGTACTTCTCTGTTTTTAATAGCCCATAACCATTGTAGAGTGCTGTAGAGTCGTTGGAAGCTATTCACAGTGAAATAACAGTATTAAATATAAAGAAGTTTAATAAAATATATATATATACTCGGTACAAACGTAATTTTTTTTTATGTCATATTGACGTACGTTTAAAAGCATTGAGTAGGTATCTAAAAACCTAAAACAGCCAGTTCTCAATAGGATGTTCCTCTCATTGATGAGATAACGCTTACAGCGTAAAAAGTAGAAAAGTATGTACTAGAAAATTTCGACAGATGTTCACAAGGCTCGGTAGCTCAATTGGTTGATCATTGGACCGGACATTCAAATTATTGAATTTGAATTTAAAACAAGTTGTAACTAATTTTAGTTACAACTTGTTTTAAATTGACCATGCAAGTTTAAAACAAGGTTTAGCTAATTATATTATTATTACAGAAAAGCAATCATCGAATAAGATCGTGCATGTAACAACGCCGAAAAATCGGAGCCCTAAACATAAAAAACATGGTAATCTAATGATCCAGTTTTTACTAACGCTAATAATTACATCTTGTAATGAGACATCTCATTTCAAAAGAAATTTACATTTATTCTATTATACTACATATTTATAATAGCTTGTTTTTTAGGAATAAGTGAAAATGTAACTCTTTAATTTGGAATCCTCATTACAAGTCGCGAAAATAAAAGTCCATTATTTTTTTTAAAAGATATCTGTTACCATTTTCAACTAAAATATAAGTATATTTAGTTATTCCATTTTATACATTAAAAACAAATTTTACGGGATAAACGACACTTTTTAATACACTTTTTATTTTTTTAAACACACATATCTTGGGACTTAAACGTGACGAAGATAGGTTGAATAGACCTTTTTTTATATATGGTGTATAAAAGTGCTTAGTAAAACAAACACAACAATGCTTTCAGCTATCAACTTAAAATTACTTACCTATTTGTCTAGACCAACAAGGTAGCGTATCACTTCCTTGCCTCCCTCATTAAAAGTTTAAAGAACCCTTGTAACGACTGTCAATTGTATAATCTATATGTGTTTTAAGTAAATTTCCATGTGATTCTGTGTAGACTATGATAAAGCTTGGTATTCTTTTTTTTAAACTATTGCTTTTTTAAACCTTCTAACTAATAACTCAACAATACAGCCCGTATAGCACGCTAACGTTAAAACTAAGTGTACCAATTACCGAACCATTACAAAACAATGATATTTGTCTAATAAATACTAGTCTATTTTCTCATTATCTGTTCAACTCATTTAATTACCTGATCTGCAAGTTCATGGCTCTGATAAATAGATCCAAAAAGTTAATTTTACTCGTAACTATTTCGTTTCCCTTTTACCCTAACCTTTGTAATGATACGCCAATTCAAATAAATATCACTTATACAAAGTTTAATTAGCGGCCAAAGTTCTGTGTTCAGAGCGGGAAGGACCCACAAGCAGTATTTCACAGGCAGTACTCCCCAGCGAGCCTTTGGGATGGCTGCGTGATCAGCCCAGTGTGGAGAACAGATAGACTCACTAAGCTATACCGTGCTGAATTATGATTCAAGGACTGTGAAAACAGTATTTTACAACAAGGAATCCCAATCAGTGAGCTTAGCGCAGGTTCACGATTTCTTAAAAGATTGTTTAATCGCTAGGGGCGCTTAAACAAAAATCCATACATCCATAGGATTTTTACTCGCAGAGGATATGGAGTATCGGCGCCTAAACTCACGCTAAAGCCTCCGATGGCTGCCATCACAGTTGCAATGGTGTCACTGTGAACAGAGTTGGTGAATGATATCGCTATAGGTATATCATTATTATGTTCATTAAGGGCTTAAGTGAGGAGCGGGCGGCAGGCGCGCATAATGAGCCCCCCTTTTTCCGTACCCCCCCTTTGTCACTGTACCCCCACGCCCCTGTACCGCGTGAACGAATACTCATTTAAGTGGTCAACCTATAGTATTGACGAAAGTTATTTCTAGCACACTGAAGCACGGGAAAGTATGTTTTTTTTGCATAGATTCTATTCTAAATTTGAAAAGTGAGAATGGTGTGGAAATATATTGGACAAACATTCTTTAAGTTAGACCAATTTTAAGATTAAAGGTGGAGTAACCCAATCGTTAGTTGACTTTTTAATTTTATCATTTATGTAACTCTGCAATAAATGCTTAAATAAATATCCCAGATGAGTTAGTAGATTTGATAATGTCGCCGCAAGAAGTAAATAGAAAAGCTGCCGCCTAAGCAGTAGTATTGCGAACTTACTTCCTAAATTTCAGAAGTAAATAAAATAACTATACCATGATTTCATGCCACGGAAAAGTAAAAAAAATGGGGTATTATTTCCATATAAATTTAAATCAATTAAATCTTATCATTTAATTTCTTCATAAGTATAGTATAAAATTGTATGTATCACTCGAGAGAGAAAGATTTCCTCCATCTTTGAACAATCAGTACCTAATATTTTTGTTACTATAGAAATTTTAAAATTGCTGCTGTAACTTATAGGATGTTTGTCCTAAATGTTTTCTACTAACTAAAGTCTAAAACTTTTATATCTTTATTAAGTATAAAGATATAGTTTCTAAAGAAATTATTGCAAGTTAATTTTTTCTTTTAATAGTTTTTTTAGATATTATAGTCCAGCAGTTGAATAATAAAATATTAACAATATTATAACCATTAATTCCCTTTTTTCAAGTATTTGAATTTTAAAGTTTAAATGGTGACATCACGTCAACGCTCTTAACAGTGATTTTGTATATCAGAACTTGTCTTCGATCATTCGTCAATCAAGAGAAGATTTATACCAAAAAGAACTTAATTCCTTTACTTATTCTGCTGTTTCAATGAGAATGACACGTATTCCGTGAACCCGACTACATTCAACTGAGAAAGCTGCAACAATCTATTTCTCTAAATAAATCTCTATTCCTCTTCAACTCGTATAAATATGTTACGTCATAATAACAATTTATTATGTAAACATTTTAACTACCAACATCACGTAAAGTTTCCGTACGTTTTATACGGAAGAGTAGCCGGAAAGCTTTATACAATTTGAATTTAGTGCAGGGTTTATCTCTGTAATATAAAAATGTGTTATACCACGCACTCAGTACTCCAGCTCTTTAAAATGCGCTTTCTTCCCTGTTCAATAGAGTTTATGTTTGGATAAAGTAGGTTTATTGTGACTTCCCATAATCCGTTTCCTGGTGATATAGTAACAGGAGTGCGTCAGAAAAATCCGCGTCTGGAATGATTATAACAACACTCGACTATTTTCTTGGAATTATGTCGGCAGTATATTAAGTAAATATGTTATTTAAAGTCATTCAGTATCTTATCGCTAATGATATATAAGGTTTTTTGTTTTGTTCTCTGTTAAGGACAAAAATCACAGAGTTACCTCATAAGAATTATAGGTTGGTAAGAATATAAATACTTATGTCTATATATATAAAATCCCTGTCACAGTGTTGTAGAGTGCTGTAGAGTCGTTGGAAGCTATTCACAGTGAAATAACAGTATTAAATATAAAGAAGTTTAATAAAATATATATATATATACTCGGTACAAACGTAATTTTTTAAAAGACAACATTGATGTAAGTTTTCTTTTTTTTTTATGTCATATTGACGTACGTTTAAAAGCATTGAGTAGGTATCTAAAAACCTAAAACAACCAGTTCTCAATACGCCCCCTTTTTTAGATAATCCCATATTTAATATACACTACACAAGCTATTAAACTTTAGAGCAACATAAACTATACACTAACAATGCCAACACCTAAACCTTCTATACATTTATAGTGTTTTATTTTACAAAGCGGCTTAGTTAGAACATCCGCCAGCATTGAATCAGTGGGTACATGTCTCAGCATTATTTCTTTATTAGTTGATAGAACATCCCTAATAAAATGATATTTTATGTCTATATGCTTGGTTCTAGCATGATAGATCGGATTTTCAGCTATTTGGATCGCCCCCTGATTATCGGCATACAAGGTAACTCTAGCATACATTGGAAAACCAATCTCTTTCAATAAGCTATTTAAATAAATACCTTCTTTCATTGCCTCCGATAAGCTAACATATTCCGCCTCACAACTCGATGTAGCGACACAACATTGTTTACGCGATGACCACGATATACATGCACCGCCTAAAATGAAAGAATATCCACTATAAGACTTCCGACTTATAGGACAGTTTCCCCAATCTGCATCTGAAAAACCCTCTACATGTTTTTCGGTTTTATTATATATAAGGCCGTATGCCACAGTTTTCTTCAAGTAGCGTAATATTCGTTTTGCTGCTTTCCAGTGACTAGGCTCCGGACACTCCAGATATTGTGCTAATTTTGCCACAGAGTTAGTTATATCAGGCCTAGTGCCCACACTCAAGTACATTAGCGATCCTATAATTTCACGATAAGGAAATCTTACCTCTTGTTTCTCTTCATCATTCTTTTCATTTTGAATTTTAGATGAATTCAATTCCATAGGCGTAACACTTTCATTACATTTTTCCATATTAAATTTTCGTAAAATATCTTTGACATATTTTTGTTGTGACAGACAAATGACATTATCTTTTTGTTGAACTTCTATGCCTAAAATATACTTTGCTAGACCATAATCTTTCAAGTCAAACTCTTTTGACAATTGACTTTTGAAACTTATTATTAAATCCTCTTTTTCGGACGCTATAAGCAAATCGTCAGTATATACTAACACGAATAAATGATTTTCACCTACATTCTTGAAATACAAACAAGGTTCCTTTTTACTTGGTTTCAGGTTCATATCTTTCAGTTTCTTATCAAGTCTTTTATTCCACTGCCGTCCAGCTTGTTTCAACCCGTACAACGACTTTTTCAATAAACAAGTATCATATCCAGACTTCAGTTTGTTTAACATTTCTTTCGCCCTATTCACGACAGAAATGTCTTCCTCTTGATTTATAAGCTTCGTCAACCACTCAGACAAACGTTCTGGAACCTTCATGTAGATTTCTTCATCTAAAAAACCATTCAAATATGCAGTATTTATATCGATTTGATGAATCTTCATGTTCAACTCTACAGAAAGAGCTGCTAGCAGTCGTACAGTATCCAACCTTACTATGGGAGCAAAAGTTTCGTTATAGTCTATTCCGTAACGCTGACTAAAACCCTGTGCTACTAACCGCGCTTTCTTCGTTACTGTCTTATTTACGTTGAACTTCGATGTCAATACATATCGGCAACCAACCACATTTCTATTTCTTGGTTTTTGAACTATTTCCCACGTACCTTTGACTAGTAAACTTTTTATCTCAGATAGTATCGCACTCTCCCATTCGGCTCTTTCATCACTTGACAAAGCCTCATTCAAGGATATTCGAGCTGCACCAACGAAATCTGCATAATCCAACTCGGGTTCATGAGAACTTTCACTCTCTTCTTCATCTCCCTCAGGATTTTGCACTTCGACAGTTTTGTATAATTTTCGAGGTCTGCCTTTACCACCAGATCGTAGAAAAGTTGGACGACCAGGAGCTCTCTTGTGTGTAACTTGGCGCTCTCTATTTTGGTGAAAATCACTGTCTTCACTGACAGGATGCCTCACTTCAGTAGTTTCTGGTACCTCTACTGAATCTTGGCAAGTTTCTGGCGTAAGTCTACTTACCTCCTCAGAATACACATTACAGCTAGGTAATGCAAAAAATTCTACATCAAGAAAACTCTTAATCCTATCTAACGAACTACTATTTACAGATTTACAAGTTTGCTTACTAGCTTCATCTGATATTCTTTCATCTTCATGAAACTTAACATCTCGCGCTACTACAAACTTCCTCTGTTCAGGAATCCAAACTTTATAGGCTTTTGCAGTTTCTGGATAGCCGACAAAAATACCGACAATACCTCTTGCAGCAAACTTATCTTTTCCGGGGTTTTTATCTAGAACATACACCTTTGCCCCAAATGTTCGAAAATAGTCAATTTTCACAGGTGTTCCATACCACTTCTCATACGGAATACCTCCATCTAGACTCCTAGTTGGACATCGATTACGGATATAACAAGCTGTATCTATGGCGTTCATCCAAAATCCCTTTGATAGTTCAGATCCGAAGATCATACATCTTGCCATTTCGACCAACGTACGATTCATCCTCTCAGCTACTCCATTTTGCTGAGGTGTCCTTGGTACTGTCAATCTTCTTAATATCCCTTCACGTCTCAAGTAGTCATCAAAATCCTTGTTACAATATTCTCCGCCGTTGTCCGACTGAATATATTTAATTTTCGTCCCCATAAGATTTTCTGCTTTCAACTTATAACGTTTGAATGCCTCTAGAGCTTTATCTTTGGAGTTGAGGAAATATACGTCACACCATCTAGTGCAGTCATCGATAAACGTTATAAAATATTTCGCACCTACTAACGATTCACACTTCATTGGACCTACAATATCGGTGTAAATAATTTTAAGCTTTTCATTACATGGACTTTTCGACTCATTAAACGGCATTGCACATAATTTTCCTTTGGCACAAATATTACAGTTCGATAATTTTTGTATCTCATTTTTATTTACATTAGCACCTACTTTATTCAAAAGCTTTAGTACATCCTTAGCATTTACATGTCCTAAGCGTTCGTGCCAATTACATATATCGACATTATTTACACTATTTAGAAATTCAGTTTTACGAAAACAATACAAGTTACCCTTTCTATAAGCAACAAATTTTATCTCCCCTTTCTGATCAACGATATCTGCATGATCATTACTAAAATTGACAATATATCCATCATCAGTCAATTTAGCTACGGAAATCAAATAGCTTCTCAAATCAGGAACGTAAAATGTATCGTTCAACTGAATTGTACTACTAGAGTTATCATTATATGCCGATAATCTAACGATACCCTTACCTTTTATATCTGTACTTACATTTGTTGCCAAATTAATTTTTGCGATTACGTGTTCCAAATTTTTACCAAACATATCCACATTGTTACATAGATGAGACGTACACCCACTGTCCAATATCCATTCATTTTTGAACATATATACAGCATTGCAAATCTCATTATCTGAAAAATTTGAAATTACAGAATCAATATTATGAACATGTTCTCTTTTAACTTTATTTCGACATTCAGAAGCCTTATGTCCGTGTTCATGACATTTGAAACACTTAAACCTAAACTTATCTTTATTAGCCGCCGTATTCCTACTCCGGTTGAAATTCACGGTATTCGTATTAATTTTCCGTCCATCATTATTTTTCCGATATGTATGCATAACATTTTCTTGCATTTGGCCTATATTCGTGTTCGTGTTTAATCTCGATTCGTACTCTTCCAAAATCTTTATTTTTAAACTTTCCGGTTTCGGCAACTCGTCCCTCGATTCTATCGCACACCTGAAGTTTTCGAAGCGCTCTGGCAAACTATACAGCAACATAATGGACAATAAGTCCTCATGAATGTTTATATTCATATCAGCCAACTTATCGACGGTGTCGAAAAATTCGTTAATATGTGCTTGTATATCACCCGTTTCTGTCATTCTGTGCAACATCAATCTCTTCAACAAGGTAGCCTTTTTCGCTGGTCCGCGAGATGCAAAAACGGATTCAAGTTTGAGCCAAACCTCACGTGATGAGTTACACCCTCTTACGTGCCTCAATTCACTACCATTTATGGACAGTATGAGATCAGCCTTCGCTTTTTCATCCTCAATTTCCCATTTCTCGGATTCTCCAGCATCTACGGGTTTCATTAATCTACCACTTACATACTTCCACGTATCATTTTTGGTCAAAAGGGCTTGTACCTGAATTCGCCAACTATCATAGTTTTCCTTGCCCAACGGTTCTATTCTTACCGCCATTCCTGAACTCATTTTCGTTCACGCAATCAACAAAACTATGTAACTTACAATTACTCTCCCGAACAATATATATTTTTCTTCCGTATATAATCCGTACTTCTCTGTTTTTAATAGCCCATAACCATTGTAGAGTGCTGTAGAGTCGTTGGAAGCTATTCACAGTGAAATAACAGTATTAAATATAAAGAAGTTTAATAATATATATATATATATACTCGGTACAAACGTAATTTTTTAAAAGACAACATTGATGTAAGTTTTCTTTTTTTTTATGTCATATTGACGTACGTTTAAAAGCATTGAGTAGGTATCTAAAAACCTAAAACAGCCAGTTCTCAATAAGTGTTTGAGTCCGAAATCACTTAACTGTTTTTATTTATTTACAACAAGGCATACCAACAGCGATACATATTACACAGTCACAATTTAAATTTCAGTTTAGGTTCAAACATGTTCGCCTATTATTTATTATTACATTTATTACATTGCTTTAACACCAGAAATAAGAATAGACTTGCCGTTCCAAGATTTAGACTTCAAAAGACAGGAGGCTCTTTCTTGGGGAAAGGTTTAATAAAGTTCCACAAAGTATAGTAGATTTGCCTTATCATAAATTTAAAACGTATGTCAAAAATAAGCTCATGTCCAAAGGTTATTACAAGGTCAACGACTATTAAATAGAACGCGATGCATGGAAGTAATATGTGTCGTTTCCACATGACACTAGTTATTACAGGTTGTGTCATACAAGATTAGCTTTTGTTAATTTTTAAAACTAATTTATTACTGGTAGTTAGAGTATGACATGCTCTCTTAATACATTTTTTGGGTGGTGGCATGTGGTGCGGCTCGTTACGTTCGCTAAGATATGGTTGAGCGAAGCGATGGCTGTATCATGCGTCATGCTCGTGAACGGGTGCTGCCTTGGGAAATGGGTCTGCTTTAACCTTCAGTATTATTGATTAATACTAAACATAAAACTTGTTTCTTTCTTTTGTTGTTTATTTCCTGTATGTACAGATACTTGTTGACTTTGTTGTGATCAACGAAATAATGATATCATAACACTATTAGTATTGTCATAACAAAATAATTTTGTTTTTTTTGTGGATTGTGTATGGTGACGACGTATTATATTGTAAATGTCGTTACTTCTGTTAAAGCTGACGAGTTTCTTGCGCCCTTCTTGTCAGTTAAAAGACGTCCTGAATGGGTGGTATGTAAAAATGTTGGACGATTCAAAACTACTTATTTTTATGTGCATTTGAATAAAGTTATTTTCATTTTCATTTTATTACAGGTTTACACATTTTTGATGATTCTTTTTTTATTTTGTTGGATTTGTTCCGACTTAGGACAAAGGATAGGTTTCATTTTAATTCATAATAAGCAGATGGTGAAATTAGCCCTAAATAACTTCAATAAATCCAACCAAGGAGTAAAACAATCAAGAAAGCATAATCACATAACCTATAGTGCCGAACTATCGTATTAATGTTAAGCTTTTGAGATGAGGTTTAAAATAATTTTATCATTTCCACCTTATAAGTAAAATCTTACTATTACAAAAAATATATTAGCTCAATTAGAATTAAAATCCTAATATTGAAGTTTTTATTATTCATTGTAATTTTTCAAAATGTTTACGTCCCTTATTAATCCTATTCTTGTTTTCTGTGTGTGTGTATTTTCTTTCTTTCTTTCTAATATTCAACTATTGTAAATGAATAAATGAAATGCTTATGTGGTTCTGATAATACAGGCTTCTGTCATTCTCCATTCTGCCAGCTCAAACAGCCAGAACAGCCATAATACAACCGCTGTTATATGTATGAATGTACTCGTATAACATATGCAGCTAAAAGCATCCCACCCTGAAACCATTAGCGTATAGACAGGCCACAGTCACACCAACCAGCTGTAGTCACTTATTAAAAACAAAAGAATGACAGTCGCTATTTCGACACAACTATTTTTCGAAATTCCATGTTAAGACAATGCGTCGTTAAGTTACAGCAATAGTATCTTGTAGCTAGAAACTATTTGTGTTGTTATTTATTTATTGCATACTTTTATGGGAGTATATATTAAAAAAATGCCTGTATATGCACCCTGTAAGGCTATGGCAAAATTGTATCTTACAATACTGTAGGTATTATGATACATAGCATTGAATTCATAAACTAATTTTATATTACAGCCAACACAATGTAAAAGATGTATTTTAATACGATATAAATGACATCATAATGGTAACTAATAATATTAACAGTGGATGTCGAACACAAACTAAAGAACAAACGAATTCTGTAAAAAGGCAAATATAGTGAGAGAGATTATTCTCACAGTTCCGGTTTCAAAACCCTGTTTAACATGCTGAAATGGGGAAGAGGTCTACTACCACTCACGCATCCTGCATTTTTAAACAAACTCAAAAAGGGATGATGCACTCTTAACGTGCAAATAATATGAGTAATGCAGATACCGATCGTATAAAACTGATATTATAATATTTAATATTTATTTTGTAAAGTCATAGTCTCTTTGAATCAAACCTACATACGCAAAACAGTTGCAAAAACATTATTTTAAGTTTAATCCTACTTATTCCTATCCTTTGAGGTTCCGTGTACCGTTTGTATTTATTTCTGTGTATAGAACATAATCTGAGATACGCGTGGAGGTATAAAATTGAAATTAATAATAAATACATTGGCCATCAATAAGTTTTGAGTAGTGAGTAAACTTTAGAAAATAACAATTTGTAATTTATGACACTGATACATTTTTTTTAATAACAAACTTTATTATAAAATGTCAATTATGATTATTTATATTACAGGAAAATTTTTTTAGCTACAGAGATAAGCAAGTTCGTGTTTTCAATTAGTCTTAGCTTTTCATTGAACAGTGTTTGGACACCAAATCTGTAAATGCTAACTTCCAATTTTGACTGACTTATAACGGCTGCATCTGACGATGCAACAACGAAACCGTTACGAGTCCACGTAAGTTTTTTCTGACTCATTCCACCTATGGTATATTTACATATTGTTGCCTATTCCATAGCATTAGGACGGAAAGAGACTGAAAATGAGAGTGGCTCAATCAATTTTAACCTCTCGGACACTGACGATGCCCTCAAAACAGTATCTTTATCCGATGTATGTTGTGTGTTTTGATAATAATGCTTTATTTAAATGTAGAAGGTACACTAAAAATTTACGGTTTTCGCAATTTTTCCTTTATCTGTGCTATAAGACGTTGCTTTGTACCAAATTTCAAGATTCTGAGTTCACGGGAAGTACCCTGTAGGTTTTGATTCCCTTGCGAGTGTCGAAAATTTGGGGAATTTTGCGGCATTAACGGCTGTATCTTTTGATTGCGTTGGCTTAGATGTTTGAGTTTTACACAGCTCCAAGGGACAGTAGACCTGAGTATTTGATATAAATTTCAACTTGATACGTCCACGTGATCCTGAGAAAAAGGGTCTTGACAGACGGACGGACAACAAAGTGATCCTATAAGGGTTCCGTTTTTCCTTTCGAGGAGCGGAACCCTAAAAATGCTGTTGCTATGAATCAAAATAAGATAGATTGTTTTATTTTGTATCTCGCCAAGTCAATGTTACGAGTGTTGAACCCAGAACGGCACAAATAATACGTATACATTATTTATTACGCCTACAACCAATTATGTTCACATCAACAATGAAAGTTTTTACTGTTCAGGAAAACGCGTTTATCTACATATTTTTAGTTATTTAATTGTTAACGTATTGACTCCTTTTCAGAAGATTGCTGTTTTCAGAATGAAATAGTATTTATCCTATGAGTATCCTATTTATCCTATCCTTTCAATCATTTATTTTGTTATAGTTCTATATTAAATATGTAAAATAAGTATATTTTAATTTTACTCTTGTTTATTTATATTTATCAATCGCACTTAACAGCTTTCGGTAACGTATACTACTGAAAACTGCACAAATAATAGTTTGATACCTATTCAGCAGTTTCAAACCTTTTCCCCAATGTAAATATACTCATCAAAAGGTTAATTGACTTTCAGCCTTGTTTGATTACAAAGCAATAATATTAACCTTTCGTGAACCATGTGGGGTTTATCAGACCACAATGATACAAAAATCCTTGAAACTTTTTAAAAATTCGGGCGCCTTTTTTTACACTTTGAGTAGCTGGAATTGCGACATTGCTCAACTGCTTGGCAACAAAGGTTTAGTAATCATATCGCGGTCACAGTAAACAGACAAGCGCTAAATGCGTTCGGGTCACACAAACCCCACATAGTTTCGGACGTGGTCTAAAAACTAAAAGTTATTTTAGTACGAAACACTGTCTTTTTTAAATATTCGTTAATTTCGACTCATTTATATTTCTTATAATGTCAATTTTTTAAATGTATGATACATGATAACAGTTTTATTACTAAATTATTATAATAGAAAAATATCTATTATCTTATAAGATCGCATTGAAAATGCATAAAATATTTAAAAAATATAAATAGTTTTATTACTTTTTATATTGTGAAAGTATTGCTAAAGAAGGCTCTATGTTTTAGTTCATACAACATTACTGTGTTTTGTTTCTTAGTTGCAAAAGATAACAATGTTGATTATTCAGTTTGAGTTTTTTTATTATTACCCTTTAATAGACAGAAGATCATATTTTAAATAAAATAAACAGATATTAATAACTAATGCATTCCTTACCCTGATAATTCTTGGGGTCTGATAAACCCCATATGGTTTGCGATGTAACTTTTATGCACGTGGTTCACAAAAGGTTAATTAAGATAGTGGTCAAAGGTAGCAAATGGAGTAAGTTATTAATACGTAAACAAACATGAATTTTAAAAGCAATAAAAATGAAGTCGCTTCTCCTTAATCGTATTCATATTTGTAAAGTAGAGCAAATGCTCCCAGCAAATATGAACTGGTAATTATTTTCGCTACCGGAGTACGGTGCATAACAATGAAATTGAAACTAAATATTTGCAATGCGAATTGAATACTCGGTCATTCGTCATTGTCGGAAATTCATTCCATATTAACTGCAAGCTACACTCATTTCCGACATTCCACTATCCATTTACTGGCAAAGATTAAATCTGTGAAAGGATATTGTGTTGTTAATATTAATAGGATTTAGTTCGCAAAAGTTACAATACTTATTATATGATAGATACAAGACAGACACAAGACACAAGACTTATGATATGATTAATATATAATAGGCATGCAGTATTTATCTGCGTTTGTTATATTTGGCCGAATAAGAAAAAGTATTTTAATGTAAGTTATAATGTAAACGAGCGTTGGTAAATCAATTAATAAAAAGAGATCGCAACAAAACTTGAACTTGATATATTTGAAAAGGCATCTTTATTACCTGAAGGTCCTGGAGCTGTTGCACAGTAGTCAACGTCTTAGTCCTGCAATTGCGGAAGATAAGCAACTTTCGATAATAATGGGTAACCAAAACATTTTTTTATTATTTTTGAAGTGAAAACTTCTTTAGCATCGTTGTGACTTAAAAGTCGATGATACGAAAATGCGACAGTAAAAATAGACAGACATAAATTCATAAGATTTAATTTAGGAGAAAATGAGATAGGAAGCATTATACAGTGTCTCTTTGAAAGGAAAAAGAAACAGTAAAAAGAGACAGACACATAAATTCATAACATTTAACGTAGGACAAAATGAGATAGGAAGCATTATGTACGTGTGTTAAAATGCGCGCATGCGTAGTACAAAGCTTGAGAGAAGGCATCACAACAACCGTGGTATTTTGTATACGTGTACGTATTATTCTTTAAGGTTTCACTTCTACCTCGTCTGAATTGCATACGTGCTTTTTTTATTTTATTGCAATGTTGGTCTCGGCAGCATTCATTAACCATATGGAATTGGCGGTTTGGGTTCTAGAATGATAATAGTCAGATAGGTGATAGTGTTTATAAATTATTACTTTACTAAATTTAAATTCTAATCCTAAATAATATTTCTAATAATTGTACATACATCAGCAAGTCAATCTACCATAAAATGCCAAAAAGGGTTTTCCTAGTACTTGTACTTCTATAATACGAACTACTTCGATACTACGCCAATTTAAGCTAAAATGTTTAGTGGATTGCAGGCCAAAGTTGGATTGCAGCATTCTCCACAAAATCGTAAATAGTCTCTTGGATTAAATCTTCAGGATAAATATTAATGTTACAAATAAGTCAACCCAAATATCATTTTATAATTTCTTTGCAATCTCTGAACTGTCTGAGCTCTAAATCAAATCATAGACAGTACATATTTTCATCTTTAAACAAAATATTAAGTTACTATAATTCGCTTTGCCTGCCGATATTGACATACCTAGCAAAAAGGATGGTTACTCTTTTTTATCATATACATATAGTATCGTAGTATATTTCAGTCATATGTACTAGAAGTTATATAAAACAATATGGTTTAATTGTTAATCTTTGCTATTAATCTTAATAATTAATCTTGGCTAATTCAAACTAAAAATAACAGAACAAAATGCATTCATGGCAACCATTTGTCGACTTTCTGTCATTATCAATTCGTTATTGAATTCCGTCAAAGTTTTAGATTATTATAAAGTGTTCAAAAAGCTATATATCAAAAGTTAAAGTTAAAGTTGAAAATCATTTCCTTTCTTCTCTTCAGTCGTGCAACTTCCCCTTTTACGGAAATATATTTTACCGTTATGAATATAAAATAGCGAAAAGAAAGGAATAGAGTATCTGTTGACGGCCGTTTGGTGCATCGGTAGCGATCCTGCCTTTCGCAACGAAGGTTCTGGGTTCGTGTCCCGAATGGGGCAAATGTTTGTGTGAATAATGCTAGTATCTATATATATCTATGAATATTATATATACTATATGTATCATATATACTACATGTAAGTATCCATAACGCAAGCCTGACTTTTGGCTAGGTTAATTGGTGTAAATGTATAAAATAATACGAGTATATATTTTTATTTCATCTTTTTAATTAGAAATTTTACTAATCAAATTTCAATGTAAAAAGTACATTTATTAAGATTATTATTTTGTCATATTAAATTTACAAATTAATATATTTACATACTTTCTTATAATAGTATATTAAAAACATTCATATTAGTTTAAAAGTAAACATTTGTGTTAATAGCGAGTCTATGTCTTTTCAACTTCAGCGAGTTTCAAACTAGAATCGCTTGGTACAAAGCGTTGAGCGGTTTATAATAATAATGTAGTGAACTAATGCATGCCCTATCCAGTTGTCATCCAAATGAAACATTTCCTTTGCAGTTTTTGTAAAATGTTATTGTACATATATATTATACTAATGCACTTAAATCTATTTGACGATTTAATGACATAAATATAAATTTATGTATAGTTTATATATACAACGTGTTACAAAAATACCTGTAAAGCGGAAACGGGGTTAAATGGTCCCTTATATAGAGTCAATTGACTATATTTGAAAACCGTAGTATAGTATCGCAGTATGAGTAACCGCCAAAATTAATTTAAAAAAAATCACTTATGTGCCAACCATATTTCCAAATAATTAAAGAGTAAACAACACAAAATATTTATGTACATTTTTACCTACGTCGAACGACATAGAGTCAATAACAGAATGTACAGAAGCCGCTCAAATCGATATTACAAATCAAAGAAAATGTTAAAAGACCTGACATAGGACCTTATGTTAGGTCTCTTTCAACCTAAACTAACACTTACTCTTTCGTAACGAACAACAAAACAGCCATATTTTCACTTTAGAAATAATGTTGATTAAAACACGAAATAACAGCAAGATATCGATTAGAAGATTTGAAGTTGACAACATAACGTTTTATTTTGATTTGACGTTTTTCGAAGCCTTTTATTCCTCTTATTGAGTTTGTAAACCTTTTAGAATGAAAAACTTAAAATTCGTTAAAGAGAACACTCTGTTAAATAATATATGATAACTTCAGTTCTATGCAGTAAAAGCTTGCTAGGGTTGACAATGTTTTTCGCTTTGAAAATTTATAACATTTTTCTTTTCTTTTCTCCACATCACTACCACCACAACTATTTTGTACATTTTGCCCACTTAGTAGAAACGAAATAAAAATATATGAGTAAATAAAAATACTCAGTTTTGTTTAACCCTTCGTTTATTAAGAACTTGTGCATATATTTGGCGTAAACTTTAATTATAATCATATATGTGTGCACCTCTCCTTTTTTAATATTTTCTTTGTGCAGATGAGACACTAAGAATCTGAAATAATTTGAAAGTGTTAAAATCTGTATCTTTTGCAACTTTTAAATTCATTCATAGCGAACAAAGGGAGAAAATTTCTCGACGTTCCTTAACTTTTCATTGAAAAAGAATTGACAGCTGTGACTGAAATTATCTCTCTTCGTTGGTATGAACGAAGTAAAAACTATAAAGAATAAGTTGGTGACAGGATCTTTTGTACTATTTCCACTGCTAACTTTAAACGGGTCGTTAAACTTTGATTTTGGCTCAGCGCCATATGACTAGCCTAGCGTATATATGACATCATAAAACAAAATCGATCACTGAGCAACACTAAATGTAACATAAGTTTGTGTTATTTTAAATTAAAGCCAAAATATTTTCATAACAGCGATACTATCGATCTAAAACCAATTCAATTCAATTTATTTCACGATTCGAAGTCTCATAATGGTTAGGAACAATAGAAAATTAAATCTAAATTAGTAAACGTATTCACAATTATAACAATAATTAATTAAATTAGGGCATGTGAAATATTACTAATAAAAAATAACATAAATTAGAATCGTTATAGACTTACAGAATAATACTTGGCCTCACCTAACAAGCACTTCTGTCCTGTGCTGGCTAAAAGGACACTCAGTTTAATGTAAAATAATAATTATAAAAACTAAACTGTTACTTGGTAGTTTAAAAAAAATTGTTACAAATGGCTAAAGTATATAAAAATTCAGCAATAATTAGATTTTAGTAGTAGTTCATCAAAAATTACTAGACGCTAGTATATTTTTTTTTAAATATCATTTTATTATTAAACGTATTAACTTTAATAATATTGTATACTATTAATTAAATATTATATTTATTCAATAAAATTTACCTTCAATATGCGAAGAGAAGATGAAGATCGTTGTGAAATTTATGTTTTATTAAGATTCTATACACGCTATATGATAACACGTGTGCCCTCCACATGTTGGTGTTTTTTTATTTATTTATTTAAACATAAAAAATACACATATGTCATAAGTTCTGATAGAAAATTATACTTTACTTGTAAGTTATAATTGCTAAAATTATAAAATACTCTTACATACTTATAAAAATACTTATAAATATGTAAGAGTAATTTAAAATTTAGTGTTTAGTTAGATTCAGAAGTGTATTAATTATTTATTACATTTTTAAATGGCCTAATCCTTATATTAGAAATATTTGAACTTAGGATAAAATTGAAAAATTCCTAAAAGAATTCTCTCGTCTCGCACAAATCTTTCCCGGTCGGTGTCTCTCGAGCACTGTTTCGGCATTCGTGATCGCACGCTACATTGTTTTCGCATCACGCGAAAAATTTTGACCCAAATTCCGCAAATCTTTAATGAAATTTCTCTATCCTTTTGAATTTTATTTATAACATCTAAGCCATTTTCTAATGGATGTAGGTTTTATTAAAAATAACTGAAAAAGGGGAAAAGTTTTTGTTGATTGATCGATTGTATTAGGCTTGGTACGTATGTACCAAAAACATTACCTGAAAGCTAAAATACACATGTCTTTGGTACTATTTATAACTACGAACAATGAAAAGTGGTATTATTACTCAATTTTATGATTAAATCCGATTGCAATATGAAATTTATACATATATATAAAAATATATGTGTGTGTGTGTGTGTGTACGACCATTTAGTCTGAAGAACCTGGGTTCGACCACCGGGGCGGATGTTTGTGTGATGAATACCAGTATTTGTACATGAGTCATGGGTCTTCATATATATTTCTATAAATATTTAATATCTAAGTAACATACATATATCCTTTACCCTAGTATCCATGACACAAGTCTTACAGTGCTTACTTTGGGCTAGGATAATTGGTGTAAATGTGAGAAATATTATTATATTCATGAGGGTTACACAACGCAACATGTAATAGAAACTCTTTTAAAAAATCATGATCATAGCCTAGCCATCAACTGTCGGCTATCAGCCACTCATTGGCCAAATGCAGTCATTGTAATCCCACTACCAGACGAATAGGTCAAAATATACCCGCGAAAGATAAATGTATGTTACATAAATGAAAAATTAGCTCTATTCCAACTCACGTGTTTTTCCTCTAAAAACCATTAAAAAATAAAACGAAAATACATTCTGTAAAATACTTAATTAATAATTTTATTATAAATGTATTACAATATACATAAATAAAATCAATCTTTGTATGGAAACCATTGTGATATCATCATTTCATATCAGATTGTTATTAATCTTAGTTAAGTTATTGTAACCATGTCAGGGAAGCTTTATATGTACAGTCAGCAAAAAAGAGCATTAGGTTAGCTAGTATCAAATAAATTTAGTCTACACTAATACCATAGCCAACAAAATTGCATGTGCTTTTCTTTCCATTTTCTTACATTGTAAACGTGTATTTCCGAAACATTGGCAGACTTTGCAACGAACGCTGTGGTGCGGCACAAATCTTCCGGAGAGTTTAGCATCCAGTATTGCGTCCGGACATTGTTTCCACATTTCTTGAGACATTTTTCCTATCACTATTTTCTCTTTTGCATGGAATTCAGACTAATATTTTACAGTTACTGTAAAACTTTGATTATCTGAAACTTTAAAGTGAATTTATATTTATTTAAGTTTGGTCATAAAACGGTTTTAGAAAACCATTGATGATAGCCGATGCACTTACCACTGGTTTCCATTACGTGATAAAATAAGTATAAACAAATAAATAAGCAAATCATTGACGCTTTTGGGCTGTATGCCGTATTTGCCTTACATTACTACCATCAGGCGAGTTTAGAATTCTTGCATTTCTCAAGAGCTTATCCGAAAGACATTTTATCCAAGAATTTTTTCATAATGTTTGTTTTTAAAAGTATATATCTGTTTCTTTGTATTGAGATGCATTTAGTTACTCAGGATGATTTAAATAAAATAAGTAAAATTCCTGTGCCCCTATTCAAGTCTCCGGTTCACTGATAAAGAATGCCTAATGGCATTAATTCTGCTATTAAAATAAAATTACTTCCCAAAAATAGATTCGAAGATGAAACACAGATATGGCGTCAGAGGTCAAGACACACTTTGGGTTCCTGTGCCAAAGGAGTAAGTAAGATATAAGGATATTTAGTTCTTACTGTGTACTGTGCGCGGATGTGCATCTTATACATTTGAATAAAACAACTTTTTTACGGATTTGGTGCATAATTTATTTTATATTTAATCCTGACGTTTCGCCTCCTTTACAGGAACCGAGATCACATAATGACTTAGGCAATGGTCGTATTTTTTCTACTGCATTCACAATATTTTAATTAATAAGATAAAAATTATTTTTTTTCCAAAGATCTTCTATGAAGGAACTGAACAGCGAAGCAACTACCAGAAGTCAATCACTTAAACGTCAGGTATAAGATAAGTTATACAATAAACTTGCAAAGACGAACAACAATTATGATAGGAATGAGTTGCAAAAACTGCTGTTTAACTTTACTCATAGCGAAGGGAAAATTTCCCATCTTGGTGGAAGAAAAGTTTAAATTTACTTATAGAAACTTAGATGGCTCGTCACACCGGAGGAGTTTAATTTAAACATCAGACATCTATCTGGACTGGAACTTTAAAATTTGTACCTTATGTATTAAATTATAAGTTAATTAATTGAGTCTTATAAGTTAAGTATCACCGCCCCAACAATGGATGGGTGAGCTAGACGTAAGGATTTTACATTGACCCGAAAGGGAACCTCAGAGTGACGTTACCGTGAAAGCCGGTTGTCATATCTTGATTAGTTCGCCGGCGCAGCGATCAATGCATTTGTCCTAGGATTGCTGATGTCAGCAAGACCATCTGACGTACGATAGGCCTTTGAGGCGGCTGGTCTTCAGCCGGCATTGCACGGTCTTGCCTGTCTGGGGGGATGCCCAAATGTTCCCGGGCATCCCCCGTTGTTGTGGGGCCTTCAGGCCCAAAGAGCATTGCAACTATGCTGACAAAGGACCATGAATCAACACGTTGTAATATTTATTTCCTTAACCGTGTAACGAGTAGAAAATAAAATGCATTGTTTTAAATTATGAACATTTTTGCACTAAAGTGAAAAAAAAAACAGCAGTTCGCTCTTATGGTGCAACACTGACGCAGTAACACTTTTTAACAAAATTACTTTTCTGAAACACATCGACAGAAAAAAAAAGAAATACAATTATTATAGTTTTCGCTAGAAGCTACATGAACCTAAGAAAAGTATCCGTTTGTAGTTATATTTTAAGGTAATGCTAATTTAAAAAAGAAAATATGTTTAAAATTTGTTTCTGTCTTCTTCAAAAACCCAAATTTACAATTATGTCAGTGTTTCACCAAATGAACGAGTTGATTTTAGGTTTAGAGATTAAACAGGCATTGCCCGATGGATTGATTTTATTTGGTATTGGTGAATAGTGTTTATTATGGTAAACTGGTAAAATTATAATAAATTATACGGCAAAAGTTCAGCTACTGAATAATTATAGTGCCCCAATTTCTTATTCCTGCACAACGAATCTTAGTGCATGGCAATAATAAAAAACCATTAGATTTGCGTTGCCGCACCACTATTTGCTTGCGTTCATCTTTATTGCCTGTGCAATTAGAATGCAGTGTAAAATCCGATTTAACTTAGGAAACCAATGGAAATTGCCATAAAATCTATTTTATTTCCTAGAAAGTTCAGCTACAAATTTTTGTATTTTTATTTGGAAGTTTATACCCCTTTATGTTTTCAGTATATAATATTTTTTTAGAAGCTCACCGCTGACATTTTTATTTAGCATGTGACCGTTTTTTAAGTTTTTAAAAATAATTAGACTTGTTGTCATAACAACAAGTTCTAGACCTTTTTAGAACTACGTTTTTCGTTCAATGACACATTTATTTCGATAATTATTATAGATAAATGTCTAGTATCTTTTCTTTCCATGCTTTTTGACTTTATAATAGCCGTATTCAGCTTTAAAATTCATATTTGTGTTCTTCTCATAGAAAGTATTATTTGTAATTCGTAACTTTTCTTACCAGTGCGTGTGTATTTAAAAATATTTGTTAGTAAATGTATGTCTTATATCTATGTAGTAGTAAGTGTACTTACATAATTTGTTAGCTAATTTGCCGCATTGTAATATTACCTCTTCCGAAATAACAAATTAATTTTTGATATTTAACCGTCTCATCTCGGAGAGTCCAATCAATTCTGCAGATGTTTTTTTGCAATTATATTTTCTGTTAATATTATTTTTTTATTAACCAGTAATTGTTTACAATAAATATTATATTTACCACGTTGCCCTCAAGAAGTTTTCTTCAGCCTTTAATGTTGCTCTAAAAAGTTCTGTCGCTTCCAAATTGATTTCCAATTAAACTACAAACTTAATCAAGCTCTGATAATTTCATTTAGAACGCTTTTCAACAAACTACCAGTGTCTTGTTCGTTAGGGAAATCCGGATAGAATTCTAAGCTTAGATCGTTAAAGGGGATTTATTTGTGGATATTGATAGTTCACCCGTGAACATATTCATCCAATTAGAGAGGACTTCTGTCTTGTAACATCAATAGATATAGGAACCCACATTCGTAAAGCTATACATCGTTTTATCCCTTCTTAAATCCATTATTGTATGACAGTCAGTTTACTATAATAATAAACCACTTTACAGGATAAGAAAAGCGTCTAATTATAATTTTATTATATTTAATAAACCATCAGTCATCATGTGATAACTTACGGGATCGGAAACGTCCTGATTAAAATTAAAAAGTAAAATTAAACGCAACTGCTCACGATTTTTCTATTAAAATTTATCATACAAGATAGTAAGATTGAAAATGCAAAATATAAAAAAAAAACAAAATTTAACACGTCACTAATCCAGTAAAGCGTAATATCCAGTAATTTTATTTAAATATCTTATAGGCACAGAAGTGTAAAATCTATGCAATAATAATATTTCTTACACTCTTGATGACTTTATAATGATGGCTTGATTTATGTTTATTTGCTACGCAAAACGAACTAGAAGGAAAAACATAAAACTGCTGTCGCATTTTACAATAAATACAAAAATCCATCTTGACAGTAAAAACCATTTTAGTTTCACGTAATAAATACAAATGTACATATATCGGCTTGGTCAAGAGAGAATTACCCTACCTGTAAAGCCTGCGGGTATTTATAATTCTTTTTTTTATAGAAAATAGGCATGCGCTTGACCACTATCTCGCCTGATGGTAAGCGACGATGCGATCTAGGATGTGACGCGCTTGCCTAGAAGATATCTATTCACTCGTGACTTGAAGACCCCTAAATTGTATTTTTCAGGGAAACACAGACTCAGGCAAAGAGTTCCACTTCTTAGCGGAATTCTTAATTCCTTATTCTAAATAGAAATAGTCGTTATGATCAGTTTTATTTCTAGCTGCACCCGACATATTTTACAATACTCTTTTTTTGCTGCCTATACATATAAACCTTCCCAGACATGGATTCAATAACTTAACACAGTTGCATCACAATCTGATCAATAGTTTCGGAACACATAAGGAGCAAGCATACAAACATTATATTTTTTATATATAAATTAACGTTTCGTCACATTTTCAGTAAAAGTTTTTAAGTGAAATTATTAGCGTTTTCCTATAAATTTTGACGACCTTTTGGAGCAAAGGTAGCGATCCTGACTTTCGCACCGACGGTCCTGGGTTCGAGTCCCGAAAGAAGCAGATCTTTGTGTAATGAATACAAGCCTTTGTACTTGAGTCATGGGTATTTGTATATATTTCTATGAATATAACATAATATCTTTGTATTATATACGTATCCATCCATTACCCTAGTACCCATAACACAAGCCAATTTTTACTTTTGGTTCGGCTAATTGACTAAAAAAATGCGTTGAAATAATAATAATGAATGTCGCATTAAAGCAATTTAGTATTTAAACGCACACCCGCAATTGAAAAGCACACGCAAATCACGCACCATATCAAAAGCTATATTGTGCAGTTATTGTCCACAAATATAGAACACGTCGTCATATAATGACAGCATCCACTGCAACTTCCTACGTATATAACGTTCTGTCAATGCACTCGTAAGCTGTGCACGTAAACAGTAAAAAATGTTGATCAAATTATTATTTTATCTATTGTTCTTAAGTATATCAGTAACTCAAATTAATAGTAAATCATTGTGGTTTAATAATCGTGATGACTACTTGAGAGAAAAAGAAATCTTACGCAATTTCATAAATAATGGAGACAGGACAAAGCCTACAAGCGAAAAATTTACACTTGGAGAAAAGGATACTATCAAAGTTAATGCTAAACACGCTTACGATAAAAAACATACAAACAAAGTTAAAAAAATCGATTATGTTGACACAGATGAAATAAACAATGGGAATTATTCAATTGGACATGAACTTTCAAAAAAGAAACAGGATAAAATACGTGGGAATAGCGATATACTTCAATTTAATTTTCCAGAAGAAATAGAAATCAGACTTAAAGAACTAGATCTTAACAAAAATAATGATCTAATTATAAGACCTTATGCAAAAGAAGAAACAAAGTTGCCGTTTGATTATCAAGACAAAGAAAAAATTAGGTGGTTTGCAGAAAATAAAAATGAAGATATAGCTGTATTTAATTTCTGTGATGATATCTGGAAAGATAAAAAATCTAATAAACAAGTATCAAAGTCAACAGGGAATCGGAACAATGTTTTAAATGATAAATTAAAAGTAAGAGATATACCTCTAAATGTAAACAAAAACGCTACTGAACACATTTGTACATATCTAAAAATAACAAAATGTTCCGAATTAAATGGATTAATTTATTCACCACGCGCGTAAGTCGCTATATTACAATCTTATTATAGTTAACTTCAAATTTCCACTGTAAGAGTTATATAATTTATTTTTTAGGTCTATATCAATAAAATCTATCAATGAATTTCTGATTTGCTGTATATTATCATTGCCTACGCAAAATACAATCTCTAATTCTGTTGGTGGGCCTTTAAAACGTTATAGAAGATCAAATAAGGAAATATCGGCTTTAAAACAAAGAGAGCACTTGTTCCGAAGGAAATATGGTAGTCAAAGCACTCAACCAACGGTCAGCCTTAAGAAAATAGTTACTCCAGACGACGATTTTGTTGATCCCTACTGGAATATAAAAAATTCTAATTTAAAAAGTTTGAATAAGCAAGGTGTGGTGAAACAAGAATACTATCAAGATTATGTTGAAGATTACGTAGTAGAATTGCCTACACCTGGTCTTGTTGGTCTTTATTCAGATAACGGTAAAGAACCATCTCGATGGGTAAATGAAGACGATAACCCAAATCCCTCTTATGGTGACAGTAATGATTATAGTGAAGAATCTGTCGGTGTTTCGTTTGGTTATTCTACTATCGATCCTAGAAGAGGTACCTATAATTGTATTATTATTTGTACAATGTACAAAATGTAATTAAATTTTATTTTACAGTGACGCCATCTAAAACACAGAAAAGAAGACCAGTCAAATTAACAACTGAACTACCAGAAGAAGAGACATTTGACATCGAAAGTCAAACAGTAAATTTTCAATCGAATCCTAACTTCCAGGTGTTACAAGGATTCAAAATTTTGAATTTAGGTCGAAATAAAAACAAACATATGAAGAACGTGAAGAGAAGCACAACCGAATCAAGCGTTGAATACGATAGTACTGAAAGAGACGGCGAACAACAAGTATTTCGAAATTGTGGCAAAACATCGAATAGCGAACGAGAATCAGGAATTCGTGGTAAGTGGTTCACATTCACTGGTTAAATTTTTTTCTGACACAAAAAAAGATATTTACTTCATCATTTTAAAATTTCTCATAACTAAGTGTTTTTTTCTTGAAAAAGTTCCTTTACATGTTACATGTACTTAAATAACAGCTAGTATAATAATGTCATTTCTGAATTTTGTTGATCTAAGTCGTGCTGGCAAGTATTCTTTCTCGGCCAGAAAATTCTTACTCAAATTTACTTACAAAAAGTTATCATTATTTATGCTGGAACTGGTTTTTCAGTTCAGGCAGTGTTAATATAAAAGTGACCTTGGAGGCTTTGATTCATTGAAATCTCAAGACAGTAAAAAAATTACGAATTTAATGTTACGAGGATAACTTTAAATTCGGCCTATTTATGGTCGTACCTTCGGAATGACCATTGTCTCAGGGACAAACTCTAAAGTCTGCGAGTGTCGACGTGACATCTTATTGTTTTTCTTTTTTTAAGGCCAACTGCACGTGAACTCGTTGCAGATCATTAATGCTGATTATTTATATTAGATCCAGGAGGACTAACCATTAATATATAAAGCTATTCTTTCATTTATATGTTACATTAGCATCAATGGCAATTAAATAGCTTCTCTTCATTATTATTAATCTTTAAAATGTTACTAAACTCATTGAATTTATAGACTTATCAAATTGATTTTCAAATAAAACCGAATTTACGCGGACGAAGTCTGAGGCATCAGTTATTATATTATATTTACAAAAAAAAAAACTTTAAAAAATTAAGTTATGAGAAAGTCGAATAGATAAATGAAAGTTGAAATTCAATAAGTAAAATAATCAGACCCAGGCCCGATAGCTCAGATGGTTATTGCAGCATTTGTGCTGAAGAAAACACCTTCTAGCACTACTATCATAATCGCAAAGCTTTTTAAATAGAGATATAATTATATATCTCTATTATATAAAACTAATTACTATTTAAAAGTAATTAGTTTCACCTTAAAAAAGGACTACGACGTTTATGGTCGTCCTTACTACAAAGTACCTACGACAAATTGACAGTTTGCTTTACTTTGATTGGTTTAAATCACAACCTTTACACGTTTTTAAAACGCTAAAGAAAAAGGTTAAATCGCAATTCATTTTAACATATTTAACAGAAATAGGCGAAGCTGAGGCTGCATCCCACCCGTGGTTGGCTGTGGTGGTATCGTCGAGACAACCACAAAATGTTCTGTGTTATGTTACGATTATTCACCCTCGAGGAGCGATCACGGCTGCTGACTGCGTTAGCAAGTACGTTACACCTATAATAATCAATTCTTACATTCACAATAATTAATCTTGGCAAAAATAAGCACTATATAAAGATTGTGTTATAAATACTAGGGTTACGGTTTGACATAAATGTAAGATTACATAAATGTAAGTAAGATTCATTAAAATACATAGGTATACCGGTCTGAAGTGAGCGTTTTTTTGTTAAAATGAAACACTGATTTTGAAAAGAAATATAAAAAAAAAATTCAAAGTATTGACCATTGCTTTCTACACATCTTGACCACCTTTCTGGCAATTTATGGACACCACGCCAATAGAAATGTTCGCCTTTTGAAGCAAACCAATCAGACACCAAATTTTCGACTTCTTCGTAGAAATCGAAGTGCTGCTCAGCAAATGCGTGGCCCATCAATGAAAACCAATGGTAGTCGGAAGGAGCCAACTCTGGTGAGTACGGCGGGTGGGATAGCAGCTCCCAGCCAATTTAGCTTTGATTGTATCCTGAACCGGTTGAAATTCATACCCAATTCGCAACAACGGTTGACGCCTACATCTTGAAATGCTATTTCCTTAACAAGCATTAAGTGAGATTACAGTCTTAATTCAAGTAAAGTATAGTAACCAAGTAATAGATTATAAAAATAAAAAAAAATCAATCACTGAGCATTTACAGTACGTATTTTGAATGTCAACTGTTACGCCGTAGCTATGGGAGACCGATAAGCCGCAAGAAACTGAACACTGTAGAGTGAAAAAGAAAAGTGCTTTGTGTGTAGGTGTATTATCGTGTAACAAAATTACTTGGCCGTGTCTTCTGGCCCATTCAGATCTTTTTCGATCAATTCATGGTTCAAATTGATCATTTGTTGTCTGTAGCGATTTGTTAATACTGTTAATACTAATGTATTAACAGTTTCACCAGGTTTTAGAAGCTCATGATACACCACACCTTTCTGGTCCCACCAAACACAGCATTGTCTTCTTGCCGAATCGATCTGGTTTTGCAGTCGATGTTGATGGTTGTCCCGGGTTAACCCATGATCTTTTTCGTTTTGGAAACTTTAAATAAATCCATTTTTCATCGTCAGAAACAATTCGATACAAAACTGATTGTCTTTCTTGTCTTTGAAGCAAAATTTCACTAGTGTTTTTTCGGTTTTCCATCTGTCTTTCATTCAATTCATGTGGCAACCGTTTTCCACACTTTTGGACTTTTCTCATAGAGCTTTTAAACGGTCAGAAATTGTTTATTGTGCAACATTTAACATTGCTGCCATTCGCTTTTGACTAGAACTATCATCTTCATCCAATATTGCTTGCAATTCGACGTCTTCAAAGTTTTTTGATGGTCTTCCACGTCCCTCATTTCTCACATCAAAATCATTATCTCTGAACCGTTTAAACCATCTCTTGCATGTTTCTTCTGATAGAGCATGATCACCACATGCCCTAAAAAGCATTCGATGCGACTCTGCAGCACTTTTCTTCAAATGAAAACAAAAAATTAATGCTTTCCGCAAATCATAACTTTCTGGTACAAAATTCGACATTTTTAACAGGATGAAAAAAAATGATGTTGTTTGTTCAATGACTTGATGTATATTAAATATGTTAGACAAATATTGTCATAGCAACCAAACAACAAAAAAATAAGGCTCGTTCACAACAAATGTTCATTATCGACACATTTGTATCTTAACGCTCACTTCATACCGGTATACCTGGTATATGTAGATAGATGTATGTAAATATGCACTACGGGCTACCGCCCTTTCTTGGTTGCTAGTCCTACCTGTCGCACCAAACGCTTCTCTGCATCTTTTATAATGCGCACAGCAAAGGAGTGGAACTTCCTCCCTCCATCTCGCTCCATCGTAGATCCTATCTTAGCCCTCAGGCTTGATTAGGATTAAGAGCAAACCTATTCAAAATAGTAATATATATATATCTCTCTAAAATCGTTGATATGTATGTAATTACATAGTCATTCAGCCAATAGCTATGTTATATTTTTTTCAGTTACACCAAAAGGACACCAGGCAATGATGTTATAGTTATCGCGGGTTTGAGGGAGGTTAAAGAGAGATCAGAAGGACAGAATCGTATAGCTACCGTCCAAATAAACCCACAATGGAAACGGGGACATTTGGCACACAATCTTGCCATTCTGGTAAGCACACCGAAACCAAATATTAGTTATTGTTTTAATTTGCAAAAGTAGACTCAAGTAGAGTGATGGCATATCCCTAACTACTCCTAAACAGGAATTTCGTAATTTTAAAGTCAGTGCAATTAATAGATTCTTTGCCACGCACTCTAATTGACCTACAGATTCGTTGGAAAACCATTTAAATCACAAAAAAACTGTAAAATTATTTTATTTATAAATAAAAACAATAACTTACAAGGCATGCTACTTTAGTGGAGTTAGGCCGGGAGAATCTGCTAATGACCACTAGATATACCGAACATATATTATCGAAATCGACTTTTGCTACAAATCTCGATGTTTGTCGGAGATTCGCAGCCAGATTTACACACAGAGTGCTCCAATGTCTAATTTTAGAATTGTATTGCTTTTTATTACCAGCATTGGATCCGTCCGCTGCGTCTGAATGCGCACGTACAACCAGCTTGCCTCTCCAGTTTTCATGATCAAGAGGACTGTAAATTTTATGGCTGGGGTGGATTTGACCAAGGTATATTACTTTAATCACTTTATATAAGGTCATAAATAATATAAAAATCAAATTGTCATGTCAATTTGTCTTAAATATCAGATTACTTTAGTAAACATGTTCAATGTACTGCGCATACTTTTTCTTATTATGAAATGATCTCGTCTACGGAAATCTCAGCCATAATTCCGCGGCACTGCATTTATCGTGCTTTTTACTTGGAAACCTTAGTCAAAGACGTCAAGAAGCTGGCTCATGAAAATACGATAAAACTGAATCCATTGATGTTGATCCACGCCAGATTACGATATGAAGTCATTGGTTTAACTTTGAGTGCTGAGAAAACTAAAGTCATAGTAAAAGGTAACCCTAATATCATAAATCGGTTGGTTTCATCTCCCACAAATAATTCTTCATCATATAAAAAACCATAGTATACTCAGTGATAAACACCAGTCTTTTTGATGCCTCAATTAGCATAAATTAGTCGTAAATTATTCACATCTGCAGCTCCCTTTACGAAGTTCTCGAAATTTCTTGCCAAAAGCCACGAAATCTGCACTTGCATATTCTCTTCTTTCTACTCTTTAATATGCTGAAACTCGTTACCTTGACTTAACCGAATAAAAGCTTAATAAATTTGAACGGCTTTAAACTTTTCTACGTCGCCGTCGCCGTCGACGCCGTCTACTGGATCTAATTGTGAATCTAACCCAGTTTTTATAAAAACACTAGCTGAACCAGCCACGCCTTGCTGTGCCGACTGCAGCGTCATCTGCCGGACTGATTTGTGAATCTAAACCATTCTCAGATCCCCTTGAACACACACAAAAAAATTCATTCAAATCGGTCCAGCCGTTTAGGAGGAGTTCAGTGACATACACACTCACAGAAGAATTATATATATAAAGATTTTCATCTTAAAATGATTTCCGAAACACGTACAAGCAATATAGCAAACGAAATAGTATTTTTTGCGTTATTCCTGCCTGGTCCCCTTGTTTTGTGCCCGCGAGAGTACAAACTGTTTTTCACTAACTTTGATTTCGGGAAAGAACAGGAACTAATTCAGTTATTCTTCTGCTTCTGCCCAAGCAGTAATATTTCTGATTTCGGATCAGGTTCGTTTTGTCCCTATAAATTATTCCTAGATTATGTTTCTGGTAGTCGCCATTAAAATTCGCAGACAAACAAAAATCCTTTGAGGCAACAAATAACTTAATTGCTTCCTGTTAGTCCCTAAATCCAAATCAGGGACAGATATGAATGACCCAAAATTTTTGGTTACCTACCCGAAGACTTGCAAAAGTTAGTCAACTTCCAAAAGCTGAGGTTGAACTACGCTATCCAGTTCCTTTAAAATATTTTAAAGCTTATCACAATTCCATGAAATGTTCTCTCGACACGTTTTCATATATTTATTATTTATTCAATTATTTTTTAATTGCTCCACCAGCAATGCACCACCGCGTTCGATGGCAAAAGGCAGTTGTTATATCACCCCAAGAGTGCACTTCTCGTTTTTTAAAGACGACTAAACTGCCTGGCGGTGCATTCTGTGCCACTGTCAAAGCACGCGGCACTGTGGTAATTTTTCTTTTTTAATTCCTTTTAAATACTTAATTTTAGCGCCCATATTTACGACAATTTGGTGCATCCAAGTATCCATCCATTTGGACCCTAGTATCCATAACACAAGCCTTAGAGTGTTTACTTTGGGCTAGGTTAATTGGTGTTAATTCAAGAAATATTATTATAATTGGACGGATTAGATACTGTATTGCACTTCATGATATAAGAAGTGTCAACAATTAGTGCTTTTGTATATATAAGCAAAATATAAATAAGTAGCTTACTTACGCAAAACTCAAGCAGGCGGGCTTTTTTGCGGGAAAATGCAGAAACCGGATATACCGGCACCTTCACCGACTACTCTACACGTGTTTCGCCCCACACGGGAGCATCATCAGGAGCTGTTAGACCGTACAATACCGAGCACTAAGTGCTAATACTTTGTAGTATTGTGGAAATAAGCTACATATTTTTATTTTACTAATTGATATAGACTTCCGCCAAGTAACGCCTGATTCTATCAAATACTTTTGTATATATCTAACATCTGTTGTACACTCCCCCAAGTTCTAATGATTGTTTGGCCTGTTCTCATTGCTCTATATTTCTCCCTGGTCTTCGGTATTGATACTGGCTTTAATTTTCCAGACTGGAATTGGCGGGTCGTTGATATGCAACGTTGATGGCTACGCTACTTCAATAGGCGTCGCAGTTTACCGAGATAAAGCAGTCGTGCTCGTTTCAGCTCACGCCTGGATTCTTAGAGCAATGGAAGATTTGAACATCAAGTGATCTATAAAGGGTATAAGGTAAACAGAGAAGTCGCCTACACTCCGTTACTTTCGTTAGGTACATTTTGAAGTAACAAAAGCATTTAATGTTTTATTTTTAAAGATCAACTATAAATGATATATTAAATTACAATAGTGCAGTTACTACCGCGTTCGGTCTACGACTGCGCAAGTAACTTTTGAAAGGAATAGGTGACCGAAAATCAAAACCGTTCCTTGGAATACACGTTTTTTTCCTTATTTTTTTTAATTGTTTGGCTGTTGATCCCAATCAAGCACAAAAGGTGCCTATTCACCATGGCCTTAAAATGGTCGAGTATAACTCGAAAATTACTGTTAAGATTTTGGTTTCGGTTGCGTCTTTATTTGTAAGAACCTACAAATCCTCACGAGCTGGGTGGTGAACGAAGTTTTTTTATAAAGGGTAAGGACTGTGCCCCAGCACTGAGGCCTTTTAATATATTGATAATGACCGTACTCATTGTATGGTGCACTCGAAACTGTTAGAAATAATATACACACCACAAAGGGAATTTCGCAAAATAAAAAACAAAAAAATGCATTTTATTACAATTATATTTAATTTTTTATTCTTTACATTTCACAGTTAAATCCAGCCTTCATGGAACCAGAAACTTATTTTTTTATATTAAGAAAAAACTCATAATATTTGAAAGCGGCTAAAAAATTTGTAGGAACTAAGAGCACTTACAAACACTAAACATAAACAATGAAATCGGGAATGAAGAGATCTTTCACTTAACTTTTACTACAATTTTTTTCACACAAAGTTCAACACAGACCTTAGATTTTTTTATAATTAAAATGTACTTATTTATATCGATCTTTGGTGTCGAACTTGATTATACTTTGTAATACCACGAGTATTTAATCCTACAATATAAATGAGCAAGCAAAATTGTCTTTTATTAAATAACATTACAACTCGTTGTTATACGGAACTAGCATTTGGTACCACAAAAATACAAAAAAATATAGAATATGGCGTACCTACATGTTTATTGTACAAAGAATACAACAATATCTTACAACAACTTAATATTTCATAACATAATAATACTCTAGCGCGTTTAAATAATCAGTACGTTATAACATTGATAATTAATAAATTTAGTCAAAAGGTTTCAAACATAAAAATCAGTACCACTTTTTTTATTTAACAATTACGACATGTTTTGACTAATATAGAATAGAAATTCGCTAGGGACGCATGGCTGCGGTACAATAAATATATTTAAAATACTATGTTATGACAAGATCACGGTTTCATCACAAGGTTACTGCGCGGATCACGCTATCACCAAAGGTTCATCATCAGAGAACCCTTGGATAGGAGGTACGTCGTCATCGTCTGAAAATATAAAAATTATATTCAGTAAGGAAAATCCTGATAAGCAGTAGAACAGAATGTGATAAGTTATACGATCAATGATGGTCGATTATAAATAATCATCGTAGCGAGATAAAGCTTCCGTAGCAATATTCAGTAGCACTCACCGATCGTAGCCTGCCCACGGCGGTTGTCGTAGCGCGGCGTGTGCGCAGTGAACCTCAAGAAAGAGCGCGCGAGCCTACGATGCCGTAGCAACGCGTGTAGCAGAGCTCCGCCTAGAGCGGCACTAACTATCGCTGCTCCGCCTACTCCCCACCAGATGGCACTTGTAGCGCTCGCTGTCTCAGCTTCGGCGCCTGAAATAATAGTCAAAGTTAACTAAACAATGGATCCTATAATGGTTTGCTTATAAATTTGATTTAAATTCTTAATGGTCTAGTTATTGTTGAAGGTATTTTACAAAAGTAGTAGGTAAAAATAGGATCAAAACAAACAATAAATAAAACTCTTTTACTTGAATTTAATTTCGTCGTATGATAAATGATCTACCCGAAGATGCAACAGCGGGCCAATGTCCCTTTTTACAGTTGTCGTCTAATTATACTTATAATAATATTAATATATTATACAATCTAGAAGTGGATATAAACAGGGTGGATTGAAGTCGAACAAAAATAATCTGCAGGTCAATATTATACCCGTTGTAATCTGTAATTAAAGGTTATATACTCTTTTATTACGTCATATTGTTACGCCTAGCGCCATCTATTGACGTATGTACGATTCTGTCATGACTTGTAACTAAATAACTGTCCTCTCTCTGAGCAGTCTGTAGGCGCTCAAAAAGTATTTTTTTAATCACTCTGTGGAGCGTCTCTTTCTTTTTTACGGTGTTCATATTAGGTCGATGCAGTCGCTGAGATAAAGCTTCGCTAGTACCATATATTGAAGCGGATAGTACTATAATATGTTTAGTAAATTTTAAAATTCCATAAGAATGAAAACTTTCAAAAAGCGCGCGCTTTTTGTTACAGTGTGAAATCCCTTAGAGCCAATGTCTTTTGGTCGTAACTTTTTTATTTATGCGAATTTCAAAATTCAGAACATTCACGATGTCCTTAACCAGTTGATTCGATTCCACACAAAAAAAAAATCTGTTAAGAACTCTGGAAGTTATGGTGTAACAGACATTACGTCATTGAAGCTGCTCTATGGGAGCACCACTCCAAAAAATAATAGTTATGTAATGTTAAAATAAAGAATGGTGTTAAAGTTTTACTTTCTAACAATACCAACCAGCCATATTAAGCGTGTGAACTTCGCTAAGATCGCTGTAATAGCCTTCGGGTGTGACGACGCGAACGCTCACGTACAGCGGCCCCGGAGCGGACGAGGGCGATCTCAACAGCAACGGGGAGAAATCTGCGGATGCGGTCTGCATGTCCGATGTTGGGTGGAGTAGATCTTCGGGGATCTCTTGTTGGGATACGATCACTTGATACTTGTAGTGGCTGGAATCAGAGATTTAATTGTTATATTTCAGCTATATTTACTTGTAGTATTGTCAAAATGCCTTATATTATGCTAGGAAACTACCGCCTCTGCGTCGGATTTATATACATTTATAGCGATTTTAATAATCAAAAATTAATAATAATGGAAACAAAATCTGATGTTATTTAATTAAAAAACATCTGGAATAAAATTTACTAGCAGGATGAAAATCCGGGTCTCTCGAGGCTGTCGTAAGATGGTATAAAAGCGATCATGATGCGTTTACGCCAATGGTTCTCATGTTAGAAGAAACATATTTGTAGCATTAGTCAAAACCTAGAAACGACAATCGTATCCATTGAACACACCACAAGTGTTTGCGATAGTTTTCGACGACGATAATTATTTGCTTAAGGGAAAAAGGTACAGGAAAGATAAAGCGATTACTATCGCGTGCGGAAGCACGCTATCTTTCTCGCTCCTGAGCTACAGAAACGGAAAGAGCACGAAAAATGTGACACGATGGGTCAACCATAAGGTTCTAGCGAATGCTACAAATATATATTCCTTCTGAGACGAGAAACTTAGGCGAAAACGCATCATGATAGCTTTCGTAATGGCCGGCCGTCATTATATAAGGATATTTTTAGGGTCTTACGACAACCTCGACAGAAGCGAATTCGCATCCCACCAATAACTTTTATTCAACATTTAACCCTTAAGCATTTTTTTTTTCATTTATTTCCAAATTAACTTGCATAAATGTACTTAAATAATATCGACAAACTGCAAAGCAATTTGTAGGAGAGAAAACAGTTGGGTACATTATTTATAACTTTTTTTTTTATAAAAAGTTCTTTTCGTGGTCGACCAACTTCGCCATTATAATAATACTCACTTGTGTTCGGTGTGGGCGGCGTCATCCTGCCACCGCACCATGACATGGCCGTTGGGCGATTGCCACGCCACTACTCCCCGTGGCGCCTCTACCACGCCACTGCGCGCCATCACACAACGCGCGACCGCCATAGCCACCGTCGACTAGATATTTATTTATGAAACAATTTAATAAATACTATTACACAAAATTTATATAGTAGAATAAAAATGTCAAACGCTACTACATAATTCAGACATTTGTTAAAAACATCTTGTAAAGTTAGTCAAACAATTTAACATATTGCGTACGCTATTTATGGATTATTAGTAAGTCTACTGACGAACTCCGTGGTCGAGTGTCTCACATACCGGTTTTCATTGTAAAGCCAAATGAAATTTTCTATAATGGCTCGAATCTGGTTGTTATGGTACCGACGTTGTTTCTGAATTCCATAACACAAGTGCTATAGCTACTTAACTTGGGTTCAGAACAATGTATATGATGTTGTCTAATATTAATATCTCTATTTAATTAAATACTTATTCTTATATATAGCTAGCACTACCAAATATTTACATATAAGGTAATTACCAACTAATCACTGTATAACTTCCCATAGACTACAAAACGGGCAGCAGCATTTATCGAATATGGTATTTTACTACGATCTTAGAAAAACGTGGAGATTATGAAAAAAAAACCATTTTCGGGGTAGGTTTCCATCAACAGTGGAAATTTTCGGTTAACATGAATCAAACAGTGAAGTTAATTTAGCTATAATCGGTTAATAGATGATACATGGGATCGCAAAAACTTTGGTCTACTTATCCCCAACCTTCAATTTGAAAATTACACTGAATAATGATGTAGTCGACTAAAATTATCTATGTTTTCAATTAAACCAACATTTACCTGCACACAAATATTGAATCTTCCGCCTAAGGGTACGTTTTCTAACACGTGGGAAAGCGTCGCATTCTTAGTAGGTAACAGTTCATAGCTGCTCGTCTTTTCGTGAGTCTCTTCATTCACTTCCAACTAAAAAAATTAAAGTAATCCACATTTAAATACAATAAATTGTCGTTTAAACATTCTCTTTTATTATATAAAACCATTTTCTATAATATATTGGCTCGGGTCTAGGTATTGTAGTACCGTAGTTGTTTCTGAATTGCATTAACCAAGTGCTTCAGCTACTTACTTATTTTACTATTAAAATCAAAGCTATTTAATACATAAATGTAAAAGTTAGGAATTAAATATATCTAAAACAAAACTGCATTTAAATTATTTATAGAACAACACATACACCTTTATATCAAAAAGGACCTTATTACTTACCAAATAGGTGACATGATCGCTAAGAACGTCACAATTAGCGTTCCACTGAATGTTGAGTTTCTTCGTCTTTTCGTCATAATCCGCATGCAGATTTTTCACCGGAGCCCTAAATATTACCAAATCATTTTATATTAATCGTTTTAATCTTGTTTCTAATAAAAATACAATCACTACATAGTATAAAACAAAGTCGCTTTCTCTGTCCCTATATCCCTTTGTATGCTTAAATCTTTAAAACTACGTAACGGATTTTGATGCGGTTTTTTTTAATAGATAGTGTAATTCAAGAGGAAGGTTTAATAAATAAATAAACATTATCCACCATTCCGCAGTGGGACCTTACGATGGGTCCATACTCCCTGCGATATTTAATGCAAAACATACCCTGCGCCCCAACAATAGGGATATTTATATGCTGATGATGTTCGAAAAAAAACTTTGTACCGCACTTACTTAGGATTTTCTCTGGTGAGGACTTCTGTCAACTTAGACAATGGTCCGCCTCGTATTGCCACCGCGAACACATAGCTCTCACATGCGTTGAGGCCATCAAGCACGATGCTTGTCTTGGCTGTCACTACCTTCGTATCTGTAAATATGAATATACATTTTAAGGAGCTCGTAACGAAGTTCAAATAGCACGGTTAAGTAAGTTAAACCAAGAAAATTAGAAAATTATTTTGACAGATTAAAGCACAGATACTGTGTCGAAATTTATAAAAACCATTAAATTTATCTCGCGGATTATAAACAAAAATGAAAATTCAGTTAAATATCACAGTACAACCTGACACAACAATGTCTACTGAGAATATTAAAAGAAAACGTCATAAATACATTGTTATATTATTGTATAGAATTTTGAGTTTTTATTGTTTTATCATCTAATTTAATGTATGCAAAAAATGTTCCTAACAAAAAAGAAACTTGAAATTAAAAAATAAACTGTTATTTTCGCATTTTTTAAGAAAAATCTTTGCTTTTTTTTTATTGCATTCACAATGCAATATTTCTATAAGATATAAAATACATGTGTAAAAAGCAACTACGCCTCCGAGCCCTCAGGTAGGATTCGAACCCACGACCTTTCGCAATCCGGGCGAGTGCTCTGACCGCTGAGCTACCGAGACGCTAATTACGCTAATAATACAACGCGCCGAGCGTCTCGGATACGGAGCGTCTCGAGATAGAAAAATCTTTATTAAAAATTTTGAGAAGTCAGAATACACACAAAAATTTCACCTAAATCGGTCCAACCGTTTAGAAGTTCAGTATCATACACACATATAGATTTATATATAAAGATAAATCAATACGAACCTCCGTCGGCCAGATCACCGAGCCGCAGTCTGCTAACCACATTTTTATAATATACTTCATATGTCAGAGTTTTGTTCTTATATCTATCGCCTGCAGGCGGCGTCCAAGAGAGCTGCACCGAAGTGCCCTTTTCCTTTAAGAGTATAGCAGTAAGGTTCAAAGTCTCGTCGGGAACTCCGCTTGTGTTTGTTGGAATAGTGAACGGATCGCCAAGCACGCCGCCTTTGAACGCGCGAATATCAATGAACATGGATACGCCGGGCGGTAGATCGTTCACTAAAAAGAAAAATGTTATATAAGAAATAAAGTTTACTTTTGTAAATCAAAATCTACTGTTTTATACCTTTTTCGATATTACTCATATGCGAGAAAGAAAGAATAAAAATATTAATAAGAATAATAATAAAACAATAAAGGAAAAACAAATCCACAGATTTATAATAAAAAGGTACAATCAGATCTTCACATAAAAGTAGCAGCGAATGCATAATTATACTTCTATGAATGATTGATAACAAATGTTTCACGAGTTAATCTTACGATGTGAGTATATTATACCTACGTATTGCTGACGTATTATAGCTAATTAGAAACTTATTTAACAACTTCTATAAATTGACTCGAATTTGGGTGGTTGAGGGACCGTTATTACTTCAAGTTTTGATTTGTAATACCATATCTGTTATGTTTATATAATAAAGCGCATAAGAAATCATGTCCATGGAGAAAAAACACATTAACCGATTCGTTGCTGATGGCACGCCTGTCGTGTCATCACCTTTTTTTTTCGTGTGGCGTTAGTCACTGAAACCTTGTCATTTTTAAATCGATGATAACTCCTTTAAATCAAGTTTTAGGGAAA
Source organism: Calamotropha paludella (assembly GCA_927399485.1). NCBI lineage: Eukaryota > Metazoa > Arthropoda > Insecta > Lepidoptera > Crambidae > Calamotropha > Calamotropha paludella. The sequence continues at coordinate 20,280,359 of OV656817.1, read as the reverse complement.
TCAACCCCGAATAAAACTTGAAGATAGTTTTTTCACGTAAATCAAGCTCGTAGCCTTCGTTTCTGTAATTGTATGTAGCAACGAATCGGTTAATGTTAACTTTAAACATTGAGCAAACTTACAAGTAACATTACAATCCTTAGTTGTAACAACGTCTCGCTTCGCGTAATTGAGTGGCAATCGAACTTGAACCTTATATCCTTCGACGCCACGTATCTTATGCCACTCGAGGTACACAGAATTGGGCGTGGGTCGCGACAGACTCACGTTGGCTAGATCGTCTACATCACCGCTGTCTTCGAATGTTATTTTTGACACTTCTGAAGAGTTGGATGTAAATCCGTTGTTGGTTGCAGTGACCTGATAACAATAAAAACATACATGTACAATCTATTCGTCATCAATCTATATGAATAATAATACTAAGGGCCTATGTATACTGTGTTTACTAAAACTTTCGTTGCGGCACCAATTTTTGCATACTTTGCGGCACGAGGTGCAACATATTTATCTCTTTCCTACACTACACCAAACCGAAGCTATGCCCATCGCACGACAGAGAAGTTCACGTTTTTCCTTGCCGCACCACAGAGAAGTTGCGTGAGGGATGATTTAGGCCTCGTTACGCACTTAACGTGTTAAAATGCGAAGCGGACAGCAGCGCGTTGTTTTTGTTCTGCATAGGCTGTATCATGCGTCATGCTCGTGAACGGGTGCTGCCTTGGGAAATGGGTCTGCTTTAACCTTCAGTATTATTGACTAATACTAAACATAAATCTTGTTGCTTTCTTAAATTTGTCGTTTATTCCCTGTATGTTATTGCAATGTTCAGGGATACTTACTTTAAGTAAGTACAGATACTTGTTGACTTTGTTGTAATCAACGAAATAATGATATCATAACACTATTAGTATTGGCATAACAAAATAATTTTGTTTTTTTTTTGTGGATTGTGTATGGTGACGACGTATTATATTATAAATGTCGTTACTTCTGTTAAAGCTGACGAGTTTCTTGCGCCCATTCTTCTTGTCAGTTAAAAGACGTCCTGAATGAGTGGTAGGTAAAAATGTTGGACGATTCAAAACTACTTATTTTTAAGTGCAGTTGAATAAAGTTATTTTCATTTTCATTTAGGTCTTTTTGCATGTCTCGCGTTATCACAGTGTCTGTACCGATCCCAGCGCGAGACTGAATTTGTGAAGTTATTAAAAGGTAGACCTTTGAGCAACTACATAAATTCATAAGTAAGCTACGTTTGACTCGCATTTGTATCGTTACAAGCGCGCGTCGACAGCGCGTTTATAGACCGTGCTGTGCACAGGCTCAAATATTAATCTATCAGATCTTAAAATAACCTATAGTAGTCAACTTTGAGGAGCTCGATGCCGCAGTAGCGTTCCGATTATCGATTCCAAATTCAAAAAGAAATATTATCGCTAACTCCTTCGGCCATCGAAAGGCACTTGGAAGGTCACCTTGCGTCTACTTTTGAACGGATTTGACGATTACATCCGTCTATTGTGTCAGGATTTTCAATTCAATCGGTTTTATTGTTGAATATAGACACAGATATTATTATTATTAGTTGCTTTGTGGTCAAAAATAGAATGTGAGTTTATGAAGTAGACTTGCTCGGCCTGAAACTACTTAACCAATTTTGGTGATTGTTTTCTTATTCCGCTGGATTTGTTCCAATTTAGGACATAGGATAGGTTTTACTTTAATATACAGACAGTCCTCGACTTACGTCGTTTCAAGTTACGTCAAACAATGTTTTGACACTATTTCTCAAGCATACGTCAATTATTTCGATTTCCGGCATAGGAGTATAGAGGCATACATATAAAAAAAAATATGTCTCGACTTACGTCGTTTCGATTTACGTCGCGTATTTCGAGAACCTAACGTGCCGTAAGTACGAGGACTGCCTGTATACCACAGCAACGCGTGGCCGGGCCTGCTAGTAAATAACGTTTTGTATGTACTATGTATTATGATGTTGATGTGTCATAATAAAAAATAAATAAAGCAAACCAAAGTCTGATGCGAATGTTATGGCTGGTATGAAACAGTGGACGCTCACCCCAAGTAGATGGTCATGGCTGATAACGATGTTATCTGTATAAATAACTTACCCAGAAAGAGTAATTATTCTGCGGCTTGAAGTATCCCTTGATAGTAACTGAGACGGTCTTAACATCTGTAGCCAATATATTGTTCAGTATCGGTGGTAATGGTGGAGCATAGTAAACGGTGTAATACTGTATGACGCCTTGAGGATTCTTAGGCGCGTCCCACAACACCTGCACTCGACTTCCGATCAGTTGACGAACAGTCACTCTTTCGGGCGGAGATGGAACTGAAAAAGCATATTAAAAATAAATAAGGAAAAACCTCGCAAAACTAGTTTGATTGTTAAAAAAAATAATTTTCATGTCTATATATTTAAATACATTAAAAACCATAACAAGGGTATCGTGGCGCCCACACGATTTTAGTTTGGTTCTTAATCAATTAGTTTTAAATATTTGAATATTAGGCACAAAATACAAAAAAGGCATACTGTTTTATACATTTCTCGCACATATACTAACTAGGTACGCTTTATCTGGCAGAATCTTGTTGCGCAGAAAGTCATTTGGCATACTAATCAAAACGCATAACTTGACATACATTGCAGGTTAGGTTAGGTATTTTTTTATTCATTACCAGCCAGCAAGCTATTTCAAATTATGCCAAATAAATGTTCTAAAATTATGAATTTTAAATTTCTGTGAAAAAAAAGGAAACCGATACTACCTTGAGTAAAAAAATATAATTCATAAAGAATATAACAATGCGATAAATTCATTATTATTATTTCCGCTAACCCATTGTGGTAAACTAAATTCTTGTGTTACGAATGGGTTCACGTCAGTAGTAAATAGGCGAGAATCGGACTCTGTCCTAGGTTAAAGACATCTCGAACTATATGCTAATGCTGCCTTAAAGTATAATTGTTTCTTGAAAATAAATTAATTTTGGTTATCATTCTTATCCCATGTCAATAACCCCAGACTAAAACATCTAGAAATGACCTAAGACCATCAGTGTACTAATGATTATCCTCAACATCATACTGAGCAAGTTTCGAAACAAGATCATATTTCTAAAACCAACCACACTTCCATTTACTAAAATTTGTCTTACCTCCTTCACCAGTAGTAGTATTCTCATATTTCATCGAAGCATAAGTTCTATTCGACTTGCTGTCTTTGATATAGAATGTCACATTGTAATTAGTATATGGTTCCAAGCCTGTGAATCTGTGAATGAACATACTGCAAAAGTTACTATTAAGACAAGTACAAAACGTCGACTTCTTTAATAAATAAATAAAAACAAAAAAAAAATTGGATAATTCAACATTATTTACCACCGCCACATATCACCGTAAAATTGTAAACACCAGTATATTATAATCATTCTCGAGATTGTAAACTATCGAAAGATTGTAAACCGTAACATACTGCTTACAATTTAACTCATTATTTTTCGGTAGATTATAATTTATCGAAGTGATACTGTGTAATCACAATCTATGGCGCGTTAAATTGTCAACCGTTCGATAGCTGTCCCCGATTGGTCGGTCTTACAGTAAGCCAATCTGTGTCCATTGAGTTAGAAATGAAAAACAGGTGTCAGTCAAATAAAAAAAATGCATTTCAAGACCATTTCATATAACTACTTCAAAAGCTATGACTTATTTTAAACACGAAATCAATTTAAAATCATCAAAACACTGTTTGTTTACGACAACAAACGAATTAACAAACAAACGTTCAAGCAATCCGTCGCATGCCATTTCACAATTTAACGATTTTACTTCGATAGATTATAAATTTACCGAAAAATAATGTGTTATATTGTAAGCAGTATGTTACAGTTCACAATCTTTCGACAGTTTACAATCTCGCGAGATAGATGGTTACAATTTAACGGTGACATATACACCGTAGAACCATGTTACACTCAATCGGCCGAAAGCAAAGAGACAACAGTATGGAAATAAATAATCGAAGTAATGTGACATGGTGCTACGGTGTATACATTTTATTGTTCGTGACTATACAATGCATACTAAATAGCGTATCGAATGTGTATAAACGACCATGACTCAGGAACAAATGCCTGTGCTCATCACACATGAATATGCATTTTTTAATAAATTAAAGTTATTTGTAAAACAAAATAATAAATAAATTACGTGATAATTATGCCTATAGCTCACCTGTATATACTATCGTTAGACCAAGTCATATTCTTCCAGACACCGTCGGAGACTTTAGCTATGGACGGCAGAAAACTGTACGTAACCATTTTCTGCTGCGCCATCCAACAGGACACGAGGAAACTGGTCGAGTTTATCGATGAGTGATCCACGCCGATACTTATCAACTATAACAATATAAGTATTCACTTTTCTTTTGAATCATCGTTATATTACGACGAATTAAGTTACCAGTTTTATAATAGGGTGTTTGACTACATGAAAATATAGATATAGATCAGTAATCAGTTATAAGGTGATTTTATAAAAAGCTTAGCTTAGCTTGATGGTGATTTTTATACAGAATAGAGAAATTAAAAAAGAATTAATCAAACAAATATTTCAAGTGGTATACAACTACCTAAGTACGTATTGATGCGGGGACAATATTTTGTTTAGTTTTGCATGGAACTGTGCATCTACAGAAATATATTATCGAAGATGAAACCCAACATTCATACTGATATGTGGATGTAATATTAAGTTCACTTATGAGAATTACCCCTAGATCTCCCACCTTACTCTAGAAAGATTTTGATCCTGAACTTAATTAAAATGCTTCTTTTACGAAGATATTAATCCTAAAGTTGATTAAAATGCTTAAAAGCATTAATATAATATAATGAAAATAATGAAATAATGCAAATTCGCTCTGTTCATGTTTTTATTTAATCCTTATATACTCAGTCGTCAAAATAGAATAATTTGGTCGCCCTAAACACATGTCAGTCCACGGTAGCATTTGCTACCGATAGCCATCACCCCTCGACAGTCCCTGGTAGCAATTGCGACCATATTCTGCGTGACCTGCTGTTTTTGTTTAAATTACGATTAATTTTGAGTAACAGAGATCCAAACTTCAAACTCCAAACAAATCAGCTTTAATGTAAGATTTTTTGTTTGATTCTTACTTCGTTATTTAACGAGAAAATTGCATTTTTATCTAAGAATCCTTTTATTTTTTTACAATTCGCCCAGCATTGGGACTGTTGAAAGGGGTGGGGCGCGCGGTAGCGGACTGACAAGTGGCTAAAATGTTTCATTAAAATAAGCTAAATCATAAGCGTAATAACTTAACATGTAAACTTACTTGTGTAGGATGTGAATCGGTACCAGTGCAGTTGGTCTCATCGGTCCCATCATAGCAATCCTGGTGGGTGTCGCACACTTTATGTCGCGCGATACAACGGCTACCGTCATCACATAAGAACCAGTCACTACCCAAGCATTCCACTGGAGACTTATTGCCCTGGAAACAACGACACCAACGAATTAGAAACAGAAATTAAATAATAAATAAATTCAAGACCGTACCTTTTGTGCCGACGGTCCTGGGTTCGTATCCCGGAAGGGGCAGATGTTTGTATGATGAATACGAGCATTTGTACTAGAGTCATGGATATTTATATATATTTCTATAAATATTACATATGTAAAAGTATGTCTATCCGTTATCCTAGTATCCATAACACAAGCCTTAAGGTGCTTACTTTAGGCTGGGCAAATTGGTGTCATTGTGGAAAATTTTATATTAATATATTATATTAACTCACAACAATAATTTAGTCTTAAACTTAAACTAAGCTGAGCTTGTACTATGGGTACTAAATAATGTATAAAATACATAGATAAGTATATAAAGAACCATGATTCCGAAACAAATGCTTATTTCGTTACACAAACAGGTCGAAAACAGTAGTGGAACATTTCAAAATGAGTTGTTCTGAGATCTATACTGAACTTATACCCACAGAGCCAAAGTGGAGCTTATAAACGATCGACTTTTTCTGATATTTAATTAAAAACAGTGTTGAAATAAAATTGTACCACCACACCTAAAAAGTGGAAACGTAAAATTCGGAGCCGTTCCACTATTGTTTCCTAGCGAGATTCGAAGCCGGGTCTTTTGGCGCAGAAGGGTAGGATCGCTACCTTGAACAAGCGGCTGTTTTTATTTACATAACAATTTTTATCCTAACTCATTTCGGCAAATGAATGGGTAAAAAAATCAATGTTCAATGACAAACAACAATAAATTTTCAATCACCAAGACAATATTTTTTTGTTTATGATAATTTGCTGTTTGCAATTCAGTTCATTGTTTTCAAAATTAATATAACGAGTTACCCCTTTTATTGTCGTGTTTTTTTTAAATAAATAAGTACTTCTATCTCGCCTGATGGTAAGGGATAATGCGATCTAGGATGTGACGCGCTTGCCTAGAAGACACCTCCTCACTAGTGACTTGAAAACCAAAAAAGTACGGATCACAAAATTGGTATCAAAACGCTTAGTGCTCTTTGGTATATCAACCATATAACGGTGGCGGCCATTTTTAAGTTTGGTTGTCCGATAATGTCCGATAACAAGGCTGTGCAATTCTGCTGCACACTCTCCGAAATGTATCCTATAAAAGGCAGATAAGCTACTTAAGGCTACTAAACAACTTTTCGCAGATGTGCTGTTAACCTTTTAAAACAAATAAATAAATACTAGATCGATGCAGTCGCTAAGCACAAAGCTTCGCTAAAAGGAGCGTAATACTAAAAAAAATAAATTCAATAATATTTAGTTAATTTAAAATTCCATAAGAATGAAAACTTTCAAAAGCGCGCGCTTTTAGTTTTAAAATAAAATCACAGAGCCAATGTATTTTGGTCATAACTTTTTTGCGAATTTCAAAATTCGGTCACGATCTAGTCCTAAATGTGTTGATTCGATTCCACACAAAAATTATCAAAATCGGTTAATAACTTGGGAAGTTATGGTGTAACAGACATTGCGTCATTGAAGTTATGCTTCATTGAAGTTAATACATGGGAGGTCCGCTCAAATTAAGAATACCTATAGTAAAAAAAATACTTACAATTGGGCTACACAATGCTTCATCGCTACCGTCGCTACACTGAGCTACGCCATCGCAAAAGTGTTCATCTTTCACGCAACCTCGTCCATCAGCACATGGGGTCTCGTCCAAAGCACATGAAGAGGCAACTCCTGGAGGTTCCTCGGTTCTCCTTTCGCATCCTGTCTCGTCCGAACCATCTGGGCAATCTTTACGGCGATCGCATACCCAAGATAGAGGGATGCATACACCTACGAAATATATGATTTTTATTTTTTTTCATTTTGAATGATATCTTCTGCAAATATATTTATTTATTTATGTTCAGTTCACATTTTACATAAGTGGCCCATGCGCCTTCTATAGCGCGCAGTCTGATTTAATCCTTATTACGGCTTTGGTAATGGTTCTTTTTGATTGAATGATATTTTTCCCCGATAGAGAGAGAAAGAACGTATTTAACACATAGCTGAGCGTCAAGGGGTTAAGCATCAAAATAATTATGTCAGAAGGCTTTGGTCTTCATTAATTAAAACAAAGATTGTGATATTTGACCAAAGAAAGAGGAACATATATATTAACCCTTTTAGTACCAAGGAGCGCCGTCGCGCTGCTCTTGCTAGTTGTGAAAAATGCCAGCGTCGCAATAGCGCACCTTTTGACAGTTCACTTTTGGCGCGTGCAGATGACGGCCGTATTACCGTGTTTATTTTTATTCATTATATTGCATTCTAACTAACTTCGATTGCATATTTTTTATATAAACATCGTCCATATAACACTTCTTCATATAAATTATCTATAAAAATGCACTTTTTTACTGGCATTTCTAGCATATATTGGTAAAACATGTATAGTACTAAAATGGTTAAATAACAATATTATGATGAATTTAAATAGAAAAGTACTGGAAAACCTCGATACTGGAAAAGTCACCTGAGAAAAACTTGTGAAGCGTATCGTTTTTTTTTTATTATTTTGAAAGTATTTTTTAGTATTGAAATTTAGCGTTGTAATAATTACTCAAATAATTTAAGAAATACCGAACTGTGAGTAATATGTTCCACTTTCATCACAACCATTTCATTACCGTCTCCACTACTGAAGCTAACTGTAGGGAATATAAGTCAAAAGCCACTGTGCAAGCCAAATTCAAATTTATGTGTGCCTTCTTACGAGAGACGCCATGATAAATTCAGGTACCTATATTTCAGAATATATGAAGGAGTATATAAATCAAACAAAAAAGTAAATAACCAATTAAAAAATATAAATAGAGATGTACCAAGGTGGGTAAAAGTTAGTAAACCTGACCCGGTTACGCAGAAATGATAGGATTTCAATTATGCAATTTTTCTGTATCAAAACATTTCCAAAACTTTAATGCTCATTCTATACAATGAAAGTATAGAAATTAACCAATAAAAAAATTTATACATACTCGGTGAGCAAGTGAACTGGTTCTTCCCACATTTATTCTTTTTCATTGTGTGGTCTGGTGCTACAGACGTGGTCTCGTGAGTATGCGCTCCACACCCGTTCTCGTCCGAGTGGTCTCCACAGTCGTCAATACCTGTAGATCAATGTTAAATGATGTTTATTTTGCTCAGAAACATAGTAAAATATTAACAGATACGGTGTTTACAATAATGTTCAGCATGTTTTGCCAATTTGTAACATGCAAATAATTATTATGGTAATTAAAATTATGTTCTCAAACAATAATAATAAAAAAAATATATAATATTCGTTTCCTGCAGCAAGCAGCATTTTTTTTTTTTATTATACACAAACTATATACACTTTTTTTAATCAAATTTAAAATCAAGGGTGCTAACTAACATACAGCCAGCTAAAAACCAATGTTGAATGATATGTATATAGCTACTAAATAACCTCTCAAAATGTGTATTTCTATAATGACATAGTAAAGATATTATCACAATATAAAAATCAACTATTCTCAGGCGTCAGGCAGGATTCGAACCTACGTCCCTCGCTATCCTATGTTATTATTATATCACACAAAATCACATAGCTGTGTCTTTATCGACTGTTCGTTACTTGTAAAAATGTATATACCTAGAACATCTAGGAACGGCGCTGATGTCAGCTTATTCATTTTCTTTATTTATGGCTTGCACAATTTGTGCATTTAGCCAGTGTCAAGTAAGTATAATCTTTCTTCTATGTTCTTGATTAATTTCCTACGTTTCAGTAAAGTTAAGTGGGGTTTTACTGAAACCTATTCGTGGCCTTCTTGAGAGATCGCGAAAAGACACCTTCCACTGTTCTGTTTCACTTGCCAACACTCATGTATATTCGGAAACACTCAGTGGTTAATAACCCATCATTATTACACACTAATATCAACCATAACACAAAATTTAACAAGAAAACTCCCGCCAAAAAGTCCTAATGTCAGCTTAAGAAACACTCGGAGAAATCTTTCAAGGTAGCTCAGTAGTTTAATTGGACGAGCTCGGCTAGTGAGGGGTGTGGGTTCGATTCCCTAGACCAGTTGATTTTTTCTTGTAATAATTTCTTTAGCTAACCTCGCATGTAGATAACTAAACCGGGGCCACTAAATATTTTTTATTTCACTACATTAAAAGGTATCATTTATAATGTCTAAAAATCAGGATACCTTAAATATTTGATAAGCTTAAGATATTTATGTTACTGTATTTTTGTGCACTCTGTTGGCTAAAATGTCGTTAAGCCACAAAGGGTCAATTTTAAGTTTCAAATGCTAACATATGGAACAAAGAAATCTCTTTCGATCTGTTTAAAATTATGTATTATATACTATGTTCTTGTTGTTTTCAAATAGTTTCAGCAAAAACATTGATTTTAAATGTTTTTTTCGGTTTTGACTCTTATCTCAAAAAATGATTTTGTTTAGCGACGTTTTTAATAATGGATGACAACACTGCGGCAGACTCTGACCTAACACTGGAATAATTGTGGATTAATATTTTCAAGTATTTAGTACGTACCATCACATCTCCACCAATAAGGCAAGCAGTTGCCATTATCGCAGCGGAACATCCAGTCGAGACAAGTGGTGGGGAAGTCTATCTTCTCAGTGGTAGGCCGCGGAAGCAGCTTTGTGTTGGAGTTGGATGTGCAGTTCTTCTCATCAGACTCTTCAGCGTCCCCGCAGTCGTTTTCTCCATCGCATACCTTATAAAGTATTTAATAATAATAGTATTATTTCTTACATTCACACCAATAAGCCTAGCCCAAAGTAAGCACTGTATGGCCTGTCTTATGGACACTTATGTGACGGATAGACATACATATATGATACATGGATAAATAACATTCATAAAAATATATATAAATAATTATGACTTGTGTAAAATTATATATGAATATCGCTCGTATTCATCACACAAACATCTGCCCCTTCCGGGATTCGAACCCAGGACCGTCGGTGCGAAAGGCAGAATCACTATCGTGGCACCAGACGGTCGTAAAACATGCCTAAAAACATTATTTATTTATATTTTTTCCTTGTCAACTTTGATAATTAAAATTGTATGATATTCACAATTTAAATCTTCATTGAACACCAAAATACATTATTACAAACATTACAGCAAAAACGACAATGAAAGGATTGATTGAGTAATTGTTCTCAGAAAACAAAGCATCACGTTATACTTTGAACTATCAAAGTTTCATTGAAATGGAATGCAATTTAAGACAGAAACCTATTCATTGCATTTAGGTTCAGGAAAACTATGTTGATAAACTTTTAGGTAAACAATTCCTTGTTTAACATTACTCAGAATAATATAATATATATTCGCACCAATTAGCCTAGCCTAAAGTAAGCACTGTGTAATGGATGCTAGGATAATGGATATTCATACATATATGATACATAAATAATATTTGTAGAAGTATATATAAATACCCATGGCTCTAGTACAATTGTATTTATCACAAAAACATTTCCCCCTTCCGGGACTCGAACCCAGGACCGTCGATGCGAGACCACCACCAAATAGTCGTTTCATGCACAAGTTCTTGGAATTTCGATTCGAAATTATTAAAAGAAAGGATTCTAATATCAAATATTAAAGTGACTTACCCATGATTTAAATATACACTTGCCACTTGGACACCGGAACATGTATGGTGCACATGTGGAATGCTTGCATTTTTCATCCTTTTCATCCTCACCGCCCAAACAGTCCCTCTCTCCATCACACACCCAAGAATTAGGGATACAATGTCTTGCGCTATCGTTATTGCACGCAAAGCTGTCCGCTGAGCAGTTCAAGCTGTCACCTTCTATCGGTTTCATAGGTATTATCTGTCAACAATTATTTTCAACCTTAAGTCTAGGCTTTCAAGGGTGAGTTTGATTCGCTGCCCGCAATAACACAGGCATAGTTCTTTCAAATGCAGAATGCAAGAGTTATTAAAAACCAAAACAATTATCAATTCGTATTAACAAACAATAAAATATTACTTAATAGGTAATATTTATACGCACATTATGCACGTAAATGATTCAAGAGTACAAAATTTTATACTAGTTATGTATGTAGTACTATCAGCATGATTAAGGAAAAATATTTTTTTTTTTTTTAAGTTTGAACAGTTTTATTGAAAAAACATAGAGATGAAAAATGAGAAAGAGAATGTACTTAAAGCTAAAAATAATCTTAGATCCTTGGTACCAGTCATCCCACCACTCTTCTAATCTAGGGCATTAATAAGCCAAAGAAATAAAATAGTGACCAAAATCAGATCAATCGGTCAACAGGAAACGTGTAAAATTTAAATTATTTTAATTTGACCAAAATAAATAAATAAACAAACAGTGCAAGCTTAATAAAATCGTTAAAAAAATTATAATAACTAGCTAACCCGGCAACGCGTTGTGATGGTAACGTTAATTGATTATAAAAACTGTTATTCTTAGGCTTATGGTAACTATGGTAACTAAATATGGTAACAAACAAACAAAGTCCTTCTTTTATATAGTAGAGATATAGATGACATACTTTTTACAGATATCATTTATTTTCGTGTTTTTTTACAACGTTTCAAAAGTCGTGATCAGAGGATAATATCGCGTAATATTTTTTTTCGATACCAATAAATATTATTTCAATTCAGTGAGTGGATGCGTAAGTGCATTAAATAATTATATAAGTAAATTAAAATATTCAAGTCTTAACATTTCCATCATCTCAATAATGTATCCTCACATACCGTGCAGTTCCTTTCGTCAGATCCGTCTTTGCAATCATTGTCACCGTCACAGACCCACCGCTTCTCAATGCAATGCCCGTTCGCACATTGGAATTGATTCTCAGAACAATTGTGACGATCGCAATCTGAAAATAATTACCGCCATGAGGAAAACATATCTTCAAATACGAGGAACAGCATACCAATAGACCATATAAATTTAAATTCAGTGTGCACAATTATTATCGGACTAACAATTTTTAGTCTGTAAAAAACTAAACGTGGCTTGATTAGCCAATTGAATGAACAGGAAAACTATTCTTTGACAGATAATTTTAAGAAATACAATTAAGGAAAATTAATTTTGTTGAAGTTATATCCTCTTTTCTTATTCAATATTTTAGGAGTAACATTCGATCACTAAAAGAAAAAAAATATTTTCAAATCCCAATAAAAAACTTTTTTAACTAAGTCCAATATATGCTCCAGATCGCATCACTGGTTTTGACATTCATTTGAAATGTCATGTGTACAAATTTTTTTATGAAGCCAAATGCATTGAATTTTAGACCTTATTGAACAGATATTTTAACGTACCTTTTTCGTCGCTCATATCAGCGCAATCGATATCACCGTCGCACTTCCAATGCGGCAGGTAACAGCGTGTATCGTCGCAGGGTATCATGGGCGGGGTGCATAAACACCCAACCTCATCAGACACGTCGCCGCAGTCGTTATTGCCATCGCAGCGCCAAGTCGCGGTTATGCATAAACCGTTCTTGCACGCAAATTGATCCTGACGCATACAATTTACAAATAAAAATGGCGTTTATAAAATATAATGACTAGTAATGCATTTTTTTATTTAAAAAATGAAATTATGAAAAAAGAGAATGGTTTCTTGATAGTGGTTTCCCAAAGTGGGTTATTTCTTTTTTAGTTTGCATGGCACCAAATCGTTGATACAATACAGATACTTGTACATTTAATGAATAACTTTTATGCTCTAAATGGATCAATTTTTAACACCCAATCATTTTTATATATTTGTGCAAGAACTATAATTATAAAATCGTAAAATAAACATTAGTCACATATCGACTTATACCAATAAATTCAAAAATGTTTTCTATTGTTGTACCAGTCATATTTTATAGTGAACTAGCGACCCGCCCCGGCTTCGCACGAATGCAATTCTCTACTATATTATGCGTGTATTATACATATAAACCTTCCTCTTATGACTCTATCTATTAAAAAAAACTGCATCAAAATCCATTTCGTAGTGTTAAAGATCTAAGCATATATAGGACAGAGAGCAGGAAGCGACTTTGTTTTATACTTGTAGTGACAATTATCACTTTAGTATTATTTAGCAACAAAATTAAATTATATCTTATATATAATTATACCTTATAGAAATATTGCATTGTGAATGCAAAAAAATAAATAAAAACATAACTATAGCTGGTTTCATCTTAATCGATTGTTTAATATTTGTAAAAATATTACTTTCGATGTTGAAGGTAGTTAGCGTTCAACATTGGTGGAACGATACTAGCTCATAGTAGAAGTCTAAATACGTTTGTAAAATTCGACGTTTGCCAGCGTCTCGGTAGCTCAGCGGTCAGAGCACTCGCCCGGATTGCGAAAGGTCGTGGGTTCGAATCCCACCTGAGGGCTCGGAAGCGTAGTTTTTTTTTTAATTAAATAAAAAAAAAATTAAATGCTTTAAATTACAAAGCTATTATAATAGTGTTACAATATAAAAGCGGCCATGTCAACTCACCGTGCTACACGTAAGTCCAGGCTTTTTCGGGCATGTCATATTAGCTGCAGGCTGTTCACCATTAGGACAAATACACTTTCCATCCACCATCGTGAAACCATCAGGGCATAGACAACTGAAACCACCTCCAGGCATACCAAGGCACATAGCATCACATTTGGGGCTATTAGAACAGCCGTTAGTGCCTTGCTGCATAAAGTGAGCAAACACTTTCAAATCCATTAAACCAGTGAATGAGTCATTCACAGTCAAGATATCCATTCCAGTATTCTTATCCGCAACAAAAATAGACTTCGCCTTCCAATCATCCCAATACATCTTATCTTTGAGCACAGCTACTGCAAACGGATGGGTGACTGTCTCATCATTCCACAAGATTCTCTTAAAGAAATGACCATTCAAGTCCGCACTAGCTATATAATCTTCCATGGCATCAACCCAATATATTCTTTCTGACATCTGGTCTATCGTGATACCGTTCGGCCATTGGACGATAGGTTTGCCAAATAATTTCTTTACATTAGAACCATCCAAGTTGGACCTAGAAATAGAAGGGTTGAACCTATCCCAATCGGTCCAAAACAGGTACCCGGCCTTAGGATGAACCGTTATCCCTCGGGGTTTCGATAATACTTTCGAATCTAAAATCGTTCTTCTCATTCTACCCGCATTACTCAGGTCTGTTCTAACTGCTTCTATTTTCTTCCTCATACCGTCGACGAAGAATAAGACGTTGGAAATCCAATCCAAAGCCATCCCTTCAATGCTCGATAAGTCAGTATCTACGACTATTTCCTGTGTGGTACCATTGTTGTAGCATTGGCGACTTATTTTATCCAACTCTATGTCAGCCCAGTAAATGCAATTATTCTTCATATCGAATTCAATGGCAACGATATTTTTTTGATCGGTCACCGGCAAGAGTGTTGTATTATCCGTCAGGTCGATACGAGCAATTTTTTCTCTTAGCGCTATCAGTAAGAATTCCGTCGGTTCCTCCATGGGGCACGGGATACTTTCGGGTAGATAGGGCAAGTATGATGAATTGTAACAGATATCCCCGTCAATTTTGCGATACCCTTTGGTCCGTTTGTAGAATGTGCCCGGTTGACAATCAGCTGGTAAAGCGTATGGATCATAAGTAGAGCTCTTGTTCCGCACACATTCACTGCCTTGCCGCATAAATCCAAAGTCACACTCAAAATCACGCCTACTGCATTCGCATATTTCCTTCTTTATTGGCCTATCATAATCAATACCATTGTAGCAGTTAGTGTGTGCGAATCTCCTTTGATACGTCTCTCTGACGCCTAGTACGCAAGAGACAGAGGAGTTGAGGGCGGAAGGCGACCAGAACTTGTAATCTTCTGAAGTACAATTGCGCGCGAAAGTATTTCGCAAATCAATAGTTATAATGATCCATTGATGTTGATCGTTCGCCGAACCGAACATAGTAAATGTAGTTGTATTCTCGCCGGGCTCGGTCATTAGCCCATAAATACGAAGGTCATCGTCGTTGAACCTGGAAATTAATACGACGGTCTGTATTGAATGGCATTTAATCTAATTGTGATAAACAATAATGTTGCACTGTGACTCACTGATAAGAGTTCCACTCGATGCCTTCATTAGTCGAGTACAATATCCTTCTTGTTTCCCCACGGGATTTGAAATACTTGACGGCCACTAAAACACCACCGTGGTCTCCATAGTTGAAAAAGTAATAATCTTTTAAGATCCTCTTCCAGGTAAGTCCAGCGTCGCGACTTAAATAAACGCCTGGAATACCTTTGAGTGATTTTCCCATCACTCCTGTTGCCATTATAATACCTGGAGCTGATTTCGAACTCATAATACTTGCTGACCTAGAAAAATATAAGAGATGCTGCATAAATATTCAGATTTCGTTTAAACTACCACAGACGTGACAACCAATGAGACATAAAAATTAAACATACGTAATACATGAAACCTCATAAACTCAAAGACAGAAGATTAGGTAAGTGACTTAGGTAAAGCGGAAATTAGCTTATTAATGAGATGGGTGGCACTAAACGTGTTACAAGGTTATAACAAGAACGACAGTACACTGATTGTTATCTAGAACTTCTCATATTTGTAAATTCATATCATTACTATGTACGATTTTTTTCAGTTCCTTTTCTACAATTTCTCTTAACTTTTTTTTGTTTATTTCACTGATATGTGGTTATAAAGCTACATTATTTTGACTACTTCGTCAGTAATTTGTATCAGAAATAATCAAATCAATACCAAGTGGACTACTTGTGATAATAACAACTATTACCTCTGTAAACACCTATTGTTAATACCTATTTAAGACGAAGGAGGCCTAATTCAAACCGAGACTTATGTGTATTTGTTATTTTGTAAATAATTGGACATTGATTAAACACTGAAATAATTTTAATGGCTATTGATTGAATTTTAATAATTAATTTGTTCTGAAAATTGTATTTTTTATATATCCATTTTTATACCTTAGCTCAAGTAGAAACATAGTGGTACTAACAACATTGACAAATACCATCATTGTAACATTAACCTACATATCACAAATAAAGGTTCTGAATCCGAGATCAAAGTGGTAAGCAGTGACGCGGAGACATGTTTCCATGTCAAGTAGTTTTAAACCTTATATTCTTTGCCATACATATGTATTATCGCTTGAAAAGCCAGTGAGTGCCCGCACCGCTTGAACAGCCAATGTCAATGTCAAGCTAATCAGCAGCAATGCAATATCAGAAGTGTTGCTGATCCCAGATCTCTCATTACATGCCAAGTAAGGCTGCCATCTTGGTGAGAATTGAAATTATCAACTGGTGCGATATTTACCTTTATATATGTATGTATATTATATTCATATGTATGTATATTATACATATATTTACATTGAATGAATGAATGAACTTTAGAGTAAACTGTGACCCACACAAAGTAAAAAAACATGCAAAATAAAAAGGATTATTTTCAATAATAAGCACTTACTGCTTAGGGATAAAATAACTAATACGAATAATGATGATTAAAATATTATTGAAGCTTTTCGTTATTTCCATAGAACCGGAATCACGTATCTTACTTATATGTGGTCTGATCATGATTTTTACAATTTATTACACAAATTCCGCAGCAAATGCTACATTCAGCAAATTGTTCCTGTATTCTATAAATAATTAGATTTAACTTTATAAATTTTAAAACAAAAGCATTTAGCTGGTAAGGGAATCAAATACAGTCCACATTTTAATAATCTTGCGATATTGAAATGCCATAAATAAGACATTGATGCTTAAACCACAATAAGTTATAATTACAAACTAATCATGTTATTATCTAAAGGGAAAATTCTTTATTATTGCAAGAAATATTATTAATATAATAACCACCACACGCGAATGATTTACACAAAACTATACATAAATTATAGGTAAGTAATTCATAGAGTTGGTTGTAGCGTTGCTCATGCTTGGAATACGTGAGATGAAGTATAAAAAAATATACGCAAAGAACGTTTAACTGACTAATATACAATAACAAGACAAGATATATCCTAATTTCGAGTTGGGGTGACATAAAAATATCGAAATTATTAAAACTATGTAAATGTCAATATGATAATTCTATGTTATAATACTGTAGACAACACATCAAGCAATACACTGTAAAAATAAAATAATCTTTATTAGCGGTATTAATAAGGTCCAAACATATAAACTAACAACTATACTTAATCTGAATACGAATGCAATCTAAGCTTATAAGCTTGTGCCAGTAAATGAGAAATAATTATCAAGTTTTCTCGATAATGGATAATAAGTTATTATTTATTTTTAATAAAAAATAATAGCATTTTTTAATAGTAATTAAGTTTAATGTGTATTACCAACTTAGTAAAACAAAATGCGCACATAATTCAAAAGCATTCCTTTAAAAATTAGGACACTCCACAGTCTTTTACCTTAAGCCGTCGCCGGCGAGTATATTTCCTGGCGGGCTGTAAGTAATGGACAACTAACTATGAGTACGAAATATCTTCTAACATTTATAATTGACTCTAATAATCCGCTATGTCTAAACTGAAATAAAATACTTCGAGACGATTAAATTTTACAATAGTAAGTCAAAGCCATACATTATGAATGAGCCGTTGATTGCAATAAAGCAACAGAAAAATAAATATAGTTTAGATATTACAAATGCCATGATCAGTCAAAGTAAATATCTCTAGTAATCTGCTTCAATTGATAAAATCAAAGGGATAAAATCAAAGGGATAAAGTCAAATTCACATAGGATGTGAAAAATATAAACAGCAATAATCCGTATGAAACCTTTGTTTAATAAATGTATTATATTATGCTTTATTTATAGTGATAATAGTCCAAGATCCCAGAGCGATCAGGCATAACTTATTTTCAAATAGATGAAACATTATGTTCTCAGTAGTGTCTCATGTGCTTTGTATACCTGTGTGTTTATGGAGCTTACCTTGGGTCACCTGGGCAGGTACCAGGTGTGAAAGGTAACTAAAAATAAATGTTACTTAACTTATTAATATATTTTTTGTGTTTAAGGGCTGTTCGGTCATTGCAATTTGTCTGACTAATGAAATATAACTTAGTAATAGTTACCTTAATAACATATTGAAAAGTCAGACATTTAGAAATAAATAAAGTTCATATATTTTTTGGAGCTTTCAAGCGTCTGACAAAAGCTTTGGTCCATGGAAAGTGTCTGACACTTAAGTATAACACCTTAAAATAATATTCTTCAAACGTTATATAAAAATCAGACATTTAAATTTAAGTTAAGTAACATTTATTTTTAATTACCTTTCACACCTGGTACCTGCCCAGGTGCACCAAGGTAAGCTCCATAAACACACAGGTATTTAAAGCACATAAGACACTACTGAGAACCTAAGGTTTCATCTATTTGAAAATAAGTTATGTCTGATCGCTCTGGGATCTTAGTCTATAGAATATCAAGAATATACACAACGCCATCAAATCTCAAATCTCTCGAAATGATAAACAATTCAGAATTTAAGTTACAGTGTAGAAAGCTTGAAAGAGCATGCAAATTAAGAAAATCCACTATGAAATCAGCTGCTAGAATATAAAGTGCCCGATCCAAAAGATGCAAAATTGGGTAAATACTTGAGTTAGGTACTTTGGTTTTTATAACACGTTATTATTTCATGATATAACCATCAAAAACCTGCACATTGCATTTGTTCAACACTAATCATTTGAAGATCGAAGAATTCGAAGAGAACAATTGAACGAAGCATTAAATGAACAAAAGTCTTAAGAAAAACAGCTTATGTCACATATTATAAGCATGTGTTTTTCTCTATAACAAGTTACTGTTATTTTCTTTTCGATGTATACATTTTTGTGACATTTTCTGTACAAGTATCTAAAGCGAACAAAGCGCTATAAAGAACACACAAAGCGACGTTTGTTACTAAGAATATCGATAAACACCTGTTATTATTCTATTAGGCACAACGTTATATGGCTGATAAACAATGTCATGAAATGGCGACGTATTACAAAAATAAGATATTCAATGAATGAGAATCTTACTTTTTCGCGTCAATTCATAAGCGGTATAAAAATGTGTTTGTCTTTATTCGTTATAAGAAAGGTTTCTTGAAAAATCCCTTTAAAAGTGTTTCATTGCAAATTATTGCTTTCTAAAAAGATAACCTTTTGTAGTCTCATGGAAAATATAATTTTATTAACGGCAGTAAATCTGTGCAAATATCAAAAAAACATGTGAAAAAAATAGATTTATTTACATATATACACGTATTTATGACGGAAAATATTATAGCACCAGATTAATAGCAGTCATTTTGAAAGATCACTAATTTTTTACTAAACAACAAAAAATGTAGCTACAAATACAACAGCAACGTAAAAATAAATAAAAAAAAACTACAAAAAAAGTTAGCAATAGTTTATGTCCCTACAAAATTCCTTAAAAATATTTCATTTTACGATGGTTTGTCTAGCTCTTGGAGTACACAGTCAATAAAGCCATATTATAATAAAATGAAATAAGACGAAAGGATAAACCAACCTAATCATTACTAATTAATGTTGCCTGAACATGTGAAGTGTATATGAAGCAAGTTATGGAAATATTGAACCTCACCTTGTCACTGGATACAGTTGGCTGAACTTCTGGCACAAGTGCAAGCTGCAGGAGTAGTTCAGGTAGCAATTCAGACGGTTTCCTGATAAAAGCAGAAAATAATTTTGAATACTGAGATTTTATCGAATTCTTCAATTTGCATTTAAAATTAATCGAAATTAACTTTCCTATTGAAGCAAAACTCCATAATTATTGTTAAAAAAGAACCAATAGTATATTGTAAGAAAATAAAAATAACCTTATACAAATGCACTTAAAAATAAGTTGTTTATAATCGACCAACATTTTTATCTACCCCCCATTCAGGCCGTCTTTTAACTGACAAGAAGAAGAGCAAGAAACTCGTCAGCTTTAACAGAAGTAACGACATTGACAATATATGTATATAAGTATAATCAATTCTTGCATTGATTATGTATAGAAATGACATATATTTTGTAAATGTCATGACTCCAACAAAAAGTTCGCGGAATGAGGGGAATGGAGGGGGGAAAGGTGGCTTTTTACTACCTGGACTAGTTGTGACACTCATTAAGAGTATAAATACTAAGTTTCAAAAAAAATTGGTCATAATTACCTGAGCTACACATCAATCAACAAGTCAATCCGGAAGAAAATTTGCTAAATGGAGAAAATTGAGTTTCGCGCAGTCATCAAGTGCCTTACCAAACAAGGAACAATAACAATAGTCTGGGGAGGCTTCCCCAGACTATTTTGGAAGAGATGTCTTCCAAAATAGTCTGAAGTCAAAATAGTCCCAAAAATGAAAAAAAGAGCTTCGAGGGAAGAAATTTTCCAGCGATGAAGAAGTGAAGAGCGCAATTTCGGCCTATTTTGACGACAAAGAGAAACCATTTTTTTTTTCGAAGGTATTAATAAATTAATTGATAGGTCCAATAAATGTATTAGAGTTAAGGGGGAATACATTGAGAAGGAAAAATAATTTTGTGTTTTATTTCTTACTTTTTACCCTCCATTCCGCGAACTTTTTGACCCATCCTCGTAATTTTCTCGTATCTATGTTTCTAGATTTCTCTTTTAATTATTCTCGAATGGGATATGCCTTGGTTAAAAAACTTTTGGATGATTAAAAATAGTTTAGTGTTTAAATTTATTTTCTTTGTTTGTATAAAAAGGTGATAGTCCAATGTAACTGATAGAAAACCTTAAAATCATCGATTGACAATGCGACCTATGTCAATTGATTAATTTTAAACGATACAGTGATATAATAGTCGTGCCTCTCAAGTCAATAAATCTCTGGACGATGCAATCAATTAATAATCCGCCGTTGCTTTCCCATAAGCCATAATTTATTTATTTATTTATTTATAAGGTTTGTCAACGACTGCTACAATTTATTCTTACTTACTAAAATTACACAAACTTATCATCTAATTGTACAATCTATTACAGACAAACACCACATGCACTTAATTAAATAGTTCATCAAACTAGAACAATAATTTATCTATCCTTTTAAAATTAAATTGTGTCTTGGTGCAGGTTAATAAACAGTCTCCGATTTTTTACGTAGGAATATGATATGTCCAGCTGAGACCTGTGCTGATAATATACTTGTAACGAGCCCCCCCTCGTTGAGGTAACGCCGTCATCCTTAGTCCCAACGATACATTTGGCAAAGGAATAAACTTCTTCTTCGCACAGGTATATATTATTTCGAATATGGATGGTATCGTCGTAAATATAGTAGGTATTGTGTGTATATTACCCAAAATATTAATATTTTGCTGATTACAGTTGAAACCAAAGCAAGGCATTTTTAGACATAGAAACAAAATACCATAGAAATAAACGTGATTGGTGACCTACAAAAGTTTTGGGTGGGTTTGATTTAAGCAATATCGATTCATGTGCACCATACATTACGTCACACTATGGTGTTTATAATGGGTTTGATCTTGATCCCAATCAAGCCCGGGGGCTAAGACAGGATCTACGATATAGCGAGCTAACCCAGGATGTGCCTACTCACCCTGGCTCTGGTAACAGATGTGTTATAAGAACTCAAAAATACAGACGCAGAGAGGGAGTTCCATTCATTTTCTGTGAGCATTATAAAAGATGTAGAGAAGCACTTGGTGCGACTGGTAGGAATATCAACCAAGAAAGGGTGGTAGCATGCCCAGTGAGTTTAGATGTCGGATAGAAGATGGGAGATGTCGGTATTTGATTATTTCTTTACTGCTGTGTGTTTGTTTGTTGTCTTGGTACAACAATGTATTTACATCGTCGGTCCTAACTGTCTAACCACACAGTGGACTAACCACGAATTCGAACGGGGAATAAATTCATCAGTCTTAGTCTTTTAATGTCTCCACTGTTTTAGCCTATGCTAAATCGAGCTATATCAAGGTATTCCTTTCTTAAATCTAACTACTGTATATAAACGAGAATACTTTCTTTAAAGCTACTAGATAATTAAGTGATTCACTTAATGCCGTGTCATAATACAACGCTGCTTATAAAACAGTTTGACGCTATGCTGATGTACTTTCAAATTGCATAACAGCACCCACGTGGTGAAGCTAACACGCTTCGGAACTGTTTTTTTTTTCTGACAATTTTATTTTGAATAATTTACGTTCACTATATACAGCCTTATTGCTTTGGCATAAAAAAGTCAATAAATTTAACAATGGAAATAACAAAATGACACGCGTTTTATCAATTCCAAAAAAAAATCTGCAGGTAACGAAACGGAAGCTTTATCGCTTGTTAACACATTATTATTAACTTGCATATCATAACACGTGACGAGTCGTCCGTCTGTCTGTTCATCCTTTAATGCATGAGTAACTCTTGGTACACTTATCTTATTTGCGTTTATTCGATAAAGATATTTGGTGAGCGTATGATGTCAAGCAGAGGAGCACCAAGCCTTCCGATTTAAGGATGTCGTGTTCGGCTACTAATGATACTAGAGATGCACCACCCATTCACTTTTAACACAACAGAAACGTTTTCCGCATTATAGTCTTTCACTGCGATCTTTTAGACGATATCGGTAACCGAGTGGCTAACACTCCGCCCCTAAATTTCTTGTGATTGGAGCTCCCATGGATCAGCTCTAAAGGCGCAACGTCTGTTACGCCATAACTTCCCGAGTTCTTAAAATATTTTTTTGTGTGGAATCGAATCAACAGGTTTAGAACCAGATTGTGACGAAGCCCGAATTTTGAAATTCGAAAAAAATCCCATCGAAACAAAAAAAAAAAATTTTATGTATAACGCTCCGCTCCAATATATGGTACCAGCGTAGCTTTATGCTTAGCGACTGCATCGCCTAGTCATATTATAATGACAGTTATAAAAAAATATCACAACACTTCTTTTCAGCCTATACGCCTACATTTAATATGTAATGATTAATGGCTATCCTGATGAGGTCATAGCAAAAATCCAATATCTCATTCATCGTGTTTTTAGATGAGACGAACCGGCTACAACGGATATGAAACGGGAAAAAACATAAAACTCGATTCAAACAACATTGGTCTTAAATGCTGTGGGTTCTACAAAAATCTCACTACAACAGACTCAATACACTCACAAACGTGAGTTGACTGAAAGGCAGTCTCTTACTAATATTTGTTAAAATATGTATTCAAAACTTAACTGTATAAATAATAGAGTCGAATATATGTGATTTTTCAACAAGATGTTATTGTCACTGTAGGTAACTGTACAATTACAATATGTATAGGTAAATAACCTTAAAGTCTATTTTTGCATACAGAAAACCTACTTGTGAATAATGTCCATGACGCGACGTTTCCTTTAGTCTAATGTTCTTTTATTGCTTACTCAGCAACCTAATACCTAAAAATTCGCTAATATCAGCTATATATCTACAGGGCAATGTTAAAAAAGAGTTTTAACTCCATTGGCTGAGATCTTACCATTCTCATCTTCAGTTGGTGGATTGATAAGCGACCATGTGACTCCATGGTCAAAGGTGATCACGGAGACTAGGTGCTCCGGACCAATGTTCATAACGGGTGAGCTGGAATTTACGCGCGACGCAATGTACACTCCCTTTAGGCCTTCCACGCGGTACAAATCCGTGAAGGGATCCTCTGTCACATCCCTGAAAAGAATTCTCAATCAGATTAACCAGTAACAAGTTCACTTGAGTCTTACACTTCCACGCTTATTGCACATTTAAATAAAACGCGTCGTCGCGTTTATTTTTTTATTATGTAATCCTGACGTTTCGACTTCTTTACAAGAGCCGTGGTCACAGGATGACTAAGCTAATGATAGTTGTACATGTGCTTCTACCTTCCAATATTTAAATCGGGCAAGTTTTTAATTACTTATCCGGTAAAAGTTGTTTTTATTTAATATCAAATTCAATTTAATAGCTGAACCTGGAAGTGCCACCACGTTGTAAATAGATTACTTCCGCAAAAACTTTCGCCAAGTAACTCTTTCTATCAAATACATTTTAATGCACGTACACGTGCCATATGTCCCAATAAGATTTTCCTTTAAAAACGGTATACTATTATATCAAATACCACTCACTCCAGAAAACTGTCCTTCCAGTTGCCATCAGGGAAGTAGCACAGTACTTGCTCTAGACTCAAAACAAAATTGTATTGCGAGAAATTGTTGTTGATCTCCGACACAAACAAATTAGCAAGGGTCTCCGTATGCATGACAGAGACAAATATACGTTTGTCTGTCACATCTGCGATGTGAAACTTCCTCAAATCTAGTTCGGTTTGGAACTCCGCTTTGTAGAATGGTCCTCGTTGGTGTGAAATGTATAAGTGCAGAGTATTTCTCTGAAACAAATAAAAAAATACATATTCAAAAACAACCAATATTTATATCGAATAATCTGATTAATGCTTGTAAATAGTTTTAAAATTTAAAATCAGTAGGACCAATATTTTTAGTCAATATATACCTAAATACAAATTCAAATGAGAATAAAATATGTTATGTTTTATTAATCTTTAAGTGAAGTGCGGATCCATTAAAATAGTTTTTAATTGGATCAATTACATTCGGATTTATTAAGTAACTAAACCCTCATCATTTTGGAATATATCTCGTTTTGGGCAATTAATAATAATTACTACATAGCAAATGAAACGAAAACTAATTAATAGTATAATAAAGTCCGGCTTCATGTCCCGTAACCAATTGATTATTACGTGGAAAAAACGACTGTACGATACGGCAAATACGCAACGGTGGAAGTAGAGACCAATTAAAATCACTTGATTCCAAAAAACGTAAGATATTTTATACTAATTCCTCGCTTGTGCGCGTAACTTCAATAGAATGAAGTTAAGTTATCAATTATCCTTGAAAAACCTTTTAACTTAATGATAAGTAACCTTTGTGTTAACACAGAATAAACTGTTTCTTCGTGTATGCAAAATAGTGTATTTGACAGAATTTACAAAAATATATCAAATTGTTCGCTATAGCATAATACAATTGTCATTTATTCATTCTATGTTAATTTAACTATTTTCAATAAAATTAACCTTCAAAGTTTAAATAGACAAAGAAATCCGCCAAAACGCTACAACACATGGCAGGAGACTGGCTGTCATGACCGTATGACATGTAAATAAACTTTTAGCTGTCAATTGGTATTACGATACACCGAACAAAACTTGGACTGACATTAACTGTAAACAATCAGGTGACATCACTCCAGATTCAGCCCATTCCGTGCATTATCAATCACGTGGTCGAACATATATTTTAATTATTACCTATATTAATGATTTCTTATAAAAACAAGAATAATTTTAAAATAATGTGTAAAAAAATTTAACTGTAAAGTTAACAATAGTTTGATCTATGTCTATGCATGTAAAACCTATTTTCATCCAACGGATCAATCTTTCTGGTGCGATGAGTAACAAAAATCCATACTTGCGTAAGGAAATATTAATCTTTGCTTTAAGCATAAATAATTTTAGATGGCTTATACATATATAAACGTTATAGTATAACAGTAGAAACCACGTGTCTGTACAATGATTACGAATCCTTTTATCTACCAGTATTAACAACAACTACTAAGCAGAATAATTATACACATTTCTAAATCTAATTTATTCCTCGATATGTCTGACACCAATGTATTCATGGCACAGATTACTTCCTAATTAGGAGGACCTACAGATTAGGAGGTAATCTGTGATTCATGGCAACTGAACTGGAACATGGATGCATTTTAATTGGAAGTAATATCATTAATTATCCAATTATATGGCCAGTGATTTGCCAAATACTTAAACAATTACCAGTTTAAAGGGGCAATTAAATAAGTGTTATAAAACACGATTAACCTTTTTTAAGTATCGACGTATTTACAATAATCTCCGTAACAGCTGAACGACTGCTAATTTTATCAAAACCAGTTATCACAATTCGGTTATAAATAATAACAAGTAACATATCCGTGTTACAATTTGACGACGTCCGCTAATATTTAAAAAACAAGTTCTATCGAAAGAGTTCTATAATATAAAGAACTTCAGAAAATTATTGACCGGCCTTCAGGGCTAGGCTATTGATTTATTTAAGAAAGTAGATTTTGAGGAGACTTGTAATCACAACGTAATATAGAATTATTGTTCTCAAAGTGCGTGACATCATACCACCTATCTTGCTGTCTATCAAAATAATAATTAAGATAAGATAAAATTTGTTTGACAAAACAAAGAATGGTGTGATTGTTTTTTTTTTCTTCACTATTAGTAACAGACATAAAGACAAAATCGGCGAAAAACCCAGAACAACTTAGGTACAAATAGTTAGTACCAAACAATATGAAAATATTGCTAGATCGCCACACGTAGGTAAATATATCTGTTTTATATTCCATGTGCCGTTACAAAAGTGGTCGGTTAATGCACAATATGAGTCATTGACGCCTTCCTAACAATTTCAGTAGGTATCACAAAAATTGAGTCATCGTAGACAGTGTCATATACCTACTTATGAATGTGCAAAAACATGCCATATGTACCAACAACTGTGTTAACTTATTAACAGTATTAAGAGTAGGTAGTGCAATTTAGTGGGATTTTTGAATGCCGTCTCAATATGGATATGTCATTAAATCCCACTTAGTAGGGACTTTTATATTTGTAACATAAAGGATTCGAATATTATCGAAAATAAATCGAATCTAATACTTCTAAATACTTTAAAATGTTACAAAGTGCTACTTGTATAAGGTCGTGAAATTATTTTTATAATTAAGATTACAAAAATAATAAAGAATTTGATCTTACCTACGTTACTTTTTGATTTTAGCATATTGGTGAGATCGTTAGGTATATTATACTTATTTTTCTATCATGAATCAGAAAGAGACAACGTTAGGTTAGAAAATATGACAAGAATTTTGGCACAGAATACGAAAAATTGACTTCTAATGTACAGAAAAATATTTTCGTTTTGTATGTTTATTATTAGTTTTTCTTTAATATACTAGTAAAGCAATGAACAAAATACTTGCTTTTGTCAGAAGAAAACATTTGATCATAACAAATCATCAAATCCCGTATACCATAAGGCTTATCCATATTAATAGAATGTTTAAGGTCATTGACCCTAAATTGCACTGCCTACTCCGATCTCTGCGATAGAAAGATAACAAACGCGATTCTATTTATATTGCTCCGCTTAAAGATGAACATACTTTATGAGACAAGCTACTAAGTTTTGGTAAAAAAAATAGGATTAATTCAAAAACAAATAAGTATCTATAATCAAACAGACCACAAGATAATGAGATGAAAATGAAAGTAAATGAACCGTAAGGAGTTCGTAATCTTTTGGCTATCAAAGTGAATTATCAATAATTGTTGATTAAATATTTTCTTATCTTCGAGGCAAAAAGGGGTGATATACATTTGTTTTTTTACCTTTTTGTGTCTGTTTTTATATACTTTAGAAGCTTTTCAGTGAATTAACCGTATAGTCAAATTACCCCCATTACTCCACATAATTGTTTTAATGTTGGTATGGTTAAGTTAGTTAAAGGTATACAAATTGTATTTTCATTTCTTATAAACAATTAACTATTTGTAAATAGCCTTTGCTAGAACGATTCTTGTTTAATAAAGGTTATCAGGTAATCTCCCAATTAATCTCTATCACTTAGATTGAATTTAAATTTGGTACATTTGGTAATATACCTTTTATCTATCTTTGAGATCTTATCTTTTGTAGATCTGATGCCATAACGTACCCAACTATTGAAAGACTACGACGAACACGTGTTTTATTCGTAATCAATCATTGTTCGAAGAATCTATGTTCTACAATGTAATTACGGAGGGTAATATGAATATAACAAGCAGATCAAATCAAGCATATCATCTTACCAATTAGCTTTATAATTAGTAAATTTAACTACTACCAATATCTTCAAATAGCAGAGAAAAGAAATGTGTTTTCGCGTTAGTGACGATACATTTCTTTAATTTTAATAGGAAAATTTATTTCATTAGTTTAGTTCGTCTTCTATACTATTCAACAGGGGAAGTTATCATTATCACATAGCACTGATGCTGCAACAACTAGCCAACTATTAAAGGAGTTTCAGTATCCATATTATCACAAAGGGCTTATTGTGTTTTACTATGTCTATTTTGCAATTTAAATTAAATGGATTGCCTTTTTTCTGCCAACCTTAAATTTAAGTTCTTTCAAAAGGAAAGAAATAAAAGTTAAAATTAAAAAAAAAACACTAAATACTGGCTGCTATAGGTCTAAACATTAAGATAAAATAATTAAATCTCCTGGTACAAATATTGACTTTACAACTTACAAATTGGATGACGTGATTACATGTAAAACAGATATCCTTACTAATATTATAAATCGGAAAGTGAGTTTGTTTGTTTGTTTGTTTGTTCCGCTTTCACGCCGTAACTACTGAACCGATTGCTTTGAAATTTTGCAGACGTAAAGATAAAAGTCCGGATTAAATAATAGGGTACTTTTTATCCTGGAAAAAAATTGATACTCCCGAGGAAAAACAAAAATATTGTTTGCTTGATGGATGGATTGTAGATGGCGCTGTGTGTCGTTTAAAACAAGGTAAAATATTGCCAAATGATACGATAATGAATCCCCGAAAATGAGGAATTCCCGAGGGATGACGTACGCTATTTAGTTCTTGAGGTATGCGATAGATGGCGCTGGGTGTTTTTTAAAACATGGTAACGATGTGTTTTTTTAAATTACGTAAGAAGTGGAATGATAGCTTACGCTATTGTATCCAGCGTTACATCGCGCTTCTTAGATTTTTCCGTGGGAATAAGAAATTTTCTTATAGTTGTGCTTTATACCGCAATATAACCGAATTCCACGCGGGCGAAGCCGCGGGCGGAAAGCTAGTAACAAATAAATTAGTTTCGAAAATTAAAATAGTCACAAATGCTATTGGTGAGAAGGCTTTAATTTTATTGTAATTTAGGTGCTTTTTGGTATAACTCAAGTGGGAGGAAAAGACAGTCTGCTTGAGACTATGGTAAGCCACACCTATATATACTTTTGTTACATTTATAAATACTTCCAGTAAAAACCACACACATGGCTAGCCCAATTTAAGCGGGACTGTCCCGGCTATGCGTCGTTTCTTTATGTATACGAGGAAAATGAAAGGTACGGGTAGTAATAATGTAGTCCAAAGAAGAACCGAATAAATGATTTCGAAAAATTAATATTAACTAGTAGTAGCATATGTATGTATATGATATACAAATTGATACATACAGTTACAGTCTTATTTTTTTTAATGAGAAAACAATATTTTTGGACCAACCAGTAATATTTTTATTAAGATTAGCTACATTTAAAAGACGTTTACTGTTGTTTATGAAAAAGTGTCCTTATGAAGTAAAATATAAAGTTACTAATGCAATAGCAATTTGAGTATGAATCATTATCTGTAAAGTATTATAAAAGAATATCGCTATTGATTTTTCTAATGTAAATAATGAGTGTTCTAGGGACATTGACACACGAGTTATTAATCCAATTGCAATGTATATGTGATGTTATAAGCATTTTAGTATATGCATGAGAATTAAAAGCATGTTTTCAATAGGATTTGTGAATAATGTTTTGCAATCCGGAAAACGGAAAGTTTCGGACGGTTATGATTAGGGCACTGGCTTATTCCATTATAAATTACACACGTAGGAAGTTAGGGTTCATCTCGTTCGAATCAATCTCGACTCGAGTATTCATTAAAATTTGGTGTAGGTTAAAGTATTTCGACCTAAATTAAAAACCAATCAGTATAAAATGATAGATAATAAAAACATTATATTACGCCAATAAAATATGCTCGAATGATGAAACTAAATGCACGAATCGATACCTAACTTTCAAAGCTTTTTACTTTTTTAGTAGTTGAATCGCTCGAAAATTACTTAATCGAGTGAAATCGACATATTTATAAACGTATTATGGGCGATCAGCATTATTTCTTTTGGAATATATTCAACAATCAGTGTTTACAACCACGTACATATGCAGTACAAATATTGGAGTTTAAAGCTGCTTACTATTAATGTAAAGAGCTTTAATATCAAATATTTATAAGACTGATTGTTACCAGCAATTACCAACAATAATTTTTCTTATCCCTTGTTTTTCGTTTGGAAAAATGAGGATCTTAAAGCAAAAGGATATTTTGCTTTGGTCCCTTTAAAAAAAACGAAAATGGGTCAAAATGACATCGTTGGGCTAAGATGATGCATTACAAAAATACATATATAAATAATAAGTTTTTTTTATAAAGTTTACCTAAAAGAAAGTCTGAAAACTAGCCAGATGAGAGTTGTCCTTCTTTCTCAAATTGTGAATTATTTCAAAGAGCAGGACATATTATTAAACCATCTAACGGTAGAAAATGGAAACAACATAAAAACAATATGTACCTACAATACACTGCCATAATTTATTTTATTTATTAACAATAAAGTAAAAAGCAACCAACATAGAGAGTTCAGTCAAGCTACAGACCCAACGTTTTAAGTTTAACTGTTTTTTGGGTAATCTGTCACGATTAAAAAGTAACAGTGGGGACACGACAACTGTGCTGTTATTTTTGCTTCATACAATCGATAGCGTATTTATATTTAGAGCAAAGACCTAAGAAGTCATATTTAGTAACAATGATGATCATGACTTAACGTAATTGTTTTTCAACAAACAATTTTATTAACAAACGGCCAAAATTGTGTGTCTGTTTATTATTGCGTCATTTTTTTTAAATATCAACGATTGACGACTATTTGGTACAACGGTAGCGATTATGCATTTTTCAAAGACGCACACTGGGGCACGCTCTATGAGATGAATACCCAAAACTCAGTAAATATCTCCAATTACTTACAATGTTTTTGTATGTATTTGAGCATACAAAATTTTCTTTATACCAAAAATAATATTTGTCAATTATTAAAAAAAAAAAATGTTTATATGTTTGACCGTTGTCGCGACAATCCTGGGTTCGAATCCCGAATGGACCAGATTTTTATGTGATGAATACAACCTATTTTACGTGAGACATGGACATTTCTAGTTATTTCATTTAATTTTAACTATTTATCACATACTTAGTCGTATTATATTGTTACCTTAATATCCATAATACAAGCCTTACGGTGGTTACTTTCGGCACGGTTAATTGATGTGAAATCTAAGAAATATTATTATTATTGTTATTTTATTATCCTCAGCTTATTTACTCTGGTGAAACTATGTTGAATAAGTTCCACCAGTCCAACGCAGAATGATGGATGCAAAACTGCAGATGCTACCGTTAGCGACAACAGCTGCGTGTTTTAAAAATAATAAATATTCTTGCTCATACATTCGATAACCAACCTTTTCGAAAAGTCGCAATCGCAGGCCTCAAACACTAACCACTGTGCCATCGAGTTACATAATAATAATATATATTTAACGACCTGTGTGGTCGGTTGCATTACGGTTTTCGTGTTTACGCCACTCCGAGGTTCGACCCCCGGTGTGGAAAAAGACATTATCCGTGTTGGCTTGGGTCTGGGTGTTGTGGTGCCGTCATGTATCTACGTTCGACGCTTAATGCCAGTAATACACTTAAAAAATTGGTATATAAATAAGCATGACTCGACGACAAACGCTTTTGGTCACCGCGTAATCATAATTTGACGACCGTTTGGTGCAACAGTAGCGATGCTGCCTTACGCACCGACGGTCCTAGGTTCAAATCCCGTAAGGGGCAGATGTTTGTGTGATGAATACGAACATTTTTACCTGAGTCATGGGTGTTTATATATATTTCTATGAATATTACATATCTATGTATCATATATGTATGTATATGATAATTCATAACCAAAGGGTAACCCCTAGTATCCATAAAACAAGCCTCATAGTGCTTACTTTGGGCTAGGCTAATTGGTGTGAATGTAAGAAATATTTATTATTTATTTATAAAAGTCGGATTCGAGTCCGGGACCTTTATTCAATGTATACGCAGTAACACTCACTATAAACGAAGACGTCATTTACTATAACTATTCATTTTTTGTTTAACGAATGTTTCACTGAAGTTATAGTGAAAAAAACAAAGAAAATTACTTTTCAGCCGAAGGATAAAAGGTATTGAAGTGTTTTGTTTATATTAAACCTATTTGTTAAAATATGTTTATTTTAATCTAAACAAATATCTAATCTGTGGTCAAACACCAAAATAAAGTCAAACTATGTTATAGTTACCATATATACACTTACGTTTTATACATAACTAGCGACCCGCCCCGGCTTCGCACGGATGCAATGCTCTACTATATTATGCATGTATTATACATATAAACCTTCCTCTTGAATTACTCTATCTATTAAAAAAAACCGCATCAAAATCCGTTGCGTAGTTTTAAAGATTTAAGCATACATAGGGATATAGGGACAGAGAAAGCGACTTTGTTTTATACTATGTAGTGATATATTACAAGTGCCTACATGAGCTGCCAAGTCATGTTGACATTGGCATTTGGCGAAATACATAATTATTATCCAAACAGGTTATTTCTTTTGCAAATTATTTTTACTCATAAACATTAAACTGCCTACATAGCTCCTCATGTCATTTACCTTGACCTACACAGACTACTTTTGGATTTTATCAGCACCACTATATTTAAAGAGTGAAACGAGATGAATGTTCGTCCGAAAAGTGTCATTTATTTTTATTCCGTGAAATTGACACGAAAAACAAGACAAGGTCAAAAGGAAACAAGCCAACGTCCCCTACATAAGTACGCTCGAGACAACATAACATGCTATACACTTTAAAAATGAAATGGTCTCTATTACAAAGACAAAAGGTAGCACTAAACATTGATGTGCTGTCCTACCTACCTATGTGTCTATATTTACAGATACACGTGTCCAATAAACATTCGCCACGGGTCATTGAACTAGTTTTAAATGCATATAAATACTAGCTTTTCTTTAACCTTCTTACAACAAATGGTCATTCATTTGATACAGATACTCGTACTTTCTGAACATTCTTATTGCGTAATTTCCAGTAGCACAGATGACGTAATAGACAACAAAAGGCCTTTCACAGTATTGTGATAAGGAAAGACCAATGTCAATGTTCAAAGAACAAAGCCACGTCAAAACTTCTTTCTATAAAGAAATTACTGTTTCAGTATCAGTTTCAGTGCAAAATTAAACAAGTTGACGGTTGTTTAAAAACCTATTTGCTGTGCATTATCATATTCCTTGGTGTAATCAGAACAATGTAATCGATTCACCGAACAACAATACGGACGAATGTTCTAGTATTGCATATATCGGAATATGATATCTTACTCAAATAAGCATACCGGTGTGGTTTGGTTTAGCGGTCACTGGTACTGAAAATATATAAATAACGTCTAACTTTAAATTAATTTAACTTTAAAAACTACACAATTTAAATTATAAAAACCTTATAATGTGATCGAACCGTAGGGAATCTGGTGCGTTGTATTGTATGATGCTTAGATTTTTATATACTCTAGTTGGAATATTATTGTCGAATTTAGCTCATAAATCTTCGTAGATTTTAAGGTCCTCGTATTACCTATATACCTAATCAAAGTAGTTTAGTTATCAACATAATGTATTATTTGTTCTCGGTATCTGTACTTAAAAAGTTTGCACATTGGAACATGTATAATTTCTATCAAACTTGTAACTGAATATTAAGACTACAGATTCATTATCATCATCTTCAGGTTATTAATGTGTCCATCCAATGCTAGGGGACAGGCCTTCCCTATCGATGCAAAGACCGTAGGGAGAAGGCCTATAGCTAACCAAGTAAGTCCAGTAAGGATTTGTGGATGCTTAAGACTGCAGATAGAGCTGGGAACGGCAGAATGTTTTGTACCGCTTTTTTACAGATGTTCGTAAATTTTTTTGTTCTGTAATTTGCATAATGGGGAATAGTAACAGAAGATAAACTCAGTTTTTTAAATCGATTAATAATCTAATAACTTATTTAACTCATGTCAATTCAATTATCTTTTTTGAGCTATGTTTTTTTTTACATCAAGGATATTTTAAAACTAAAACAAAGCCACCGTTTTTATTAATAAATAGCTTTAACTTAGATATCATTGCAACAGATTATTATTAACCAAAAAATAATAAATTTACAAAAAAAAAATACAAAATTATTAATCAACTTTAACGGAATCATTATCATGTTTTTTCATTATTTTGTGTTTTCAATAAGTCTCTGAAAAAAATCCGTATTGATAGTGCATGCATTTGCACCGAAATATCGAAGCCTCAAAAAAAAAGAGTGCCATTAAAAACTACTGTAATTAACCATGAAAGTTTAAAACAAAATTATTAATTTCTTTATATTTCTTACATTCGATCTTTCACTATTCACTAGTGATTCATTCTTTGAAGGTGTTCCTAGTAGCCTACGGATACCTACGCCTCCTTATACCTAGGAAGTAATAGGTCTATAATAGGTCTATTTGCAATGCAATAAGAAATAGTTAGAACTATAATTGAGCAATAAAATGGAATGACCAGAGAAACATATCATATTATATTTTGCACATTTCTATGCCTTCTATGTCTTTCTGTGTTACCGGGCCATATTCGCTGTGTGCGCGATGACAGCGCCTCTAGTGACCACAATTATTGTGGACTTGAGTTCTGTCAAATAATGGCAACTGGATTGTTTGATAACGATTTCCGGATTGTTTTTCAGCGAAATTAAATAAAAATATCTAAAAAAGTTGGTGCATATTAATAACCGATTTTCCTACCTTAACAAAAAAATGGTATGTTATAATACGTACGGGATTTGAATCGCTAGAACATGATATATATTTCCAACCTCAAACTATGCAAAAAGGAAAAAATAGTATTAGAACAGCATGTGAGAAACGTTGAAGAGCTTAGAACCAACGGACAAAGCTACTTAATATAAGCTCTGATAGACAAACGTCTTTAGTGTTACACATAATCCCTTCGAAACATCATTTAAAGTGAGTTCATATCTACTTATTGAAATTGTATTTTTGACATTTCAATAAAACACTTTTTTCCGGATTTTGCGCATATTTTATTTTATTTTATATTTAATCCTTAAAATAATTATTAAATTCTCACTATGATTACATTGTATACTACTCGGAAATTGGGAGAGCCCTTCCGAGAAGAACTGGCGAAAGAAACTCGGGCAGGGGGACCAACCTCCATCTTACTGTTATTATTTGCAAAAAGAGCTAACTTCATCATCAGGTCTTGCAATGTGTGTAATTTACACACATTGTTACTCAGTTACATACAATATAATCGTAGTGAGAATTTAATAACTAAATAAAATGTAAAAATAAAACAATTTGATATGCATAAAACAATTTTAACAATTAGGAACGTGCTCGATTAAAATATTGTGAACATGACAACCATTATAAAAAATATGTGCAAAATCCGTAAAAAGTGTTTTATGCAAATGCGTAATGTGCGCGGAAGTGTACGAACTAAGTATTGTATTTTTGAGTTAGTGCACCTCAACTTATATTAATTAATTTAATGTTAATTTTAATTCCAGATAAATGATGAACGTGTCGTTACGAATGTTAAGTGCGAGAGTGTTTATATTCAAAGTGGCAAGTGCAAACATATTGCTGCTTTGATACATTATATCAACACAGAAGAAAGTTTATCAAAAACAAGTAGCGAACAACAATGGGAAAAACTTTTCCCGCCTGTTTCTACACTTTATAACACTGTGACCCATATCGCGAATTTTAACGTTTTTTCTCAAAAATTCTTAATAGCGTTAGTATGAAATTATATGAAAATATTGCAATTTGATACATGACAGTCCAGAGTTATTTCACATTTCTGTCACATCGCGCGCTGCGATCGATTTGACGGTCCCCACCACCCACTTTGCACATAGCGAATACCGTAACTAATCAGTACTCTAGGTTGCTGAGGCTCTTACAGACTCCTATCTACCTAGACCTACTTCCCTCTGATACTAAATCAATGGTACACAAACGGTAATCGTTTGTGTATTATATTGTAAGCCTATAAATTGTCATTTATGGCGTTAAGTATTATGACCACAGCACTATAAACAAGTCACAGCCTTTGGATTATGGATTTGAAACTAGACCATAGATCTTGTTGATTTATTTAATAAAAAATCATTTTTGATCAGGTTAATAGATTTTATAGAATCGATTTCTCGATGTTTCCTTCACATTGCTCGGTTTTATATTTTGAATAAGAGTCCGTCCGGATATGCAGGAACCAAATTTGCGTTTGAGCGTTCCCTCAGGCACAAGTTTTAAATTGTTTTTTCCGCCAAAATTTTCACCGTCCTATTTTGTAAAGGACACATACACGTCTAAAACTTCAGTAGCTCTTGAAAAAAATGCACATTCATTAGATGATGTACAATCGGTGCAATGAATCAGTCACAAAATTGGTGATAATCGGCGGAAAATAAAACGCAATGAGAATACAACAGTCGTTAGCGTGCTAACACATCATCACCTATCGTAGTCTTTTGTAGACACTACAAATATAAGAACTTTTGCCGTAAAATATTTTCCTTGAACGGTCAATAGTTTCATAGAAACAAATCCAGCGCGGTTTTTTTATTTTTTAGACTTCGAAAACGTTGTATTAGTATGGCAAAAAACTCGGACGTCAAAGATTATATATTTCAATTTTTAAAATAAACCTGCTCAATCTAAAATGCGTTATAAAAAAGAGAGAAAATATAAGAACTTTCGCAGTGTAGGTGGTAATTAGTATTTTTTTGTATTGTTAGTTAATGGGCATGTTTCACAACCATCATCTTAGTCATCCTGTGATCACGGCTCCTGTAAAGGAGTCGAAACGTCAGGATTTAATATAAAATAAAATAAAATATGCGCAATAATCCGTAAAAAAGTGTTTTATTCTGATATTTAATATCTATTTAATAAAAATATTATGATAATACTTTGTGTGTTTATTACCATATACAGTTACCATAATTACCATAAGCCTAAAAATAACAGTTTTTATAATCATTTAAAGTTACCATAGCAAAGCGTGGCCGGGTCAGCTAGTCTATTTAAAAAAAATTATGACTGGTAATGTTTTTGTTTCTTAATTGCTTTCTACATTGCTTTATTTCATCAAATAAAGTTAAATACTTTTG
This sequence comes from Calamotropha paludella, assembly GCA_927399485.1. Taxonomy (NCBI): domain Eukaryota; kingdom Metazoa; phylum Arthropoda; class Insecta; order Lepidoptera; family Crambidae; genus Calamotropha; species Calamotropha paludella. The sequence goes on along the minus strand of OV656817.1, from coordinate 20,242,256 downwards.
ATAAAACGGCAAGTCTTTCTCATATGGAGGGTTGATGATTATTGTATCAAGACTATTATTATACATAAATGGCAAATGAATCCGATTTCAAACATATTGTTGGACGAGTTTGACAATGAGTTTTGTGTCGGCGACAGGTCAATGGCAGTAGCATTACTAGCATGTCACTAACTGAGACCGTATTCGCAACATATAGGAGTGAATAAACAGCTTTATGATACGACACGATGTTATCCAAGTGCTTAAATAAAGTATATAAAAAAACAACATACGAATGAGGATAGCAAAATATACAGTTACAGTCAATACGCTTTAAAAGTGTGACATTACGTATTTTATTGAAATAATACAAATTGAATAATCTATAATCTAAGATCACAATGGTTTGTGTGTTTGTCTGTCCGCTCTTTTTCCATTGTATATGCGTTACTATAGCAACGCGTTAACCGCAAGTAGTTCGTCTACCGGACGCTAGATGGCGCTAACGGAAAATATTTAATAATAGAAAAAAATTAAGGAATTTTGTCCACCCGTGCGAAGCCGGGACGGGCCGCTAGTCTATACTAATATTATAAAGCTGAAGAGTTTGTTTCCTTGAACGCGCTTATCTCTTGAACTACTGGTCCGATTTGAAAAATTCTTTCAGTGTTAGATAGCCCATTTATCGAGGAAGGCTATATATCATTTAACATACAGGGTGGGCCATGAATTAGTTAACATTTTAAAAAATCATATAAAAAAAACCATTTGACATATTTTTTAAATTGTTTATTGATAAGAAAGTTAATGATTTGGAATTTATTTTTTAAAAATAACATTATCTAAATGACCACCGTTTCGATTTTTGCACTCTTCTAAGCGAGCACCGAAGTTTTCGAATACTCGCCGACAAAGAGACCGCGTGATTGCCGACATTTCCTCGCTAATTTTTTCCTTTAATTCACCTAGTGTTTTTGGTTTATGGATGTAAACACGACTCTTCAAATAACCCCATAAAAAGAAGTCTGCTGGGGTTAAATCCGGACTCCTGGGTGGCCATGGGATGTCGCCTCGTCTGGAAATCAGCTTTTCCGGAAACATTTCTTTGACCACCGGCAGGGACTCGTTAGATGTGTGACAAGTGGCTCCATCTTGCTGAAACCATGTGTTACTATTGTAGCCAGCAAATTCCAGTAGCTTCGGTGCCAAGAACTCCCGTAACATTTTCACATACTCAGCAGAATTCACAGTAACCGAACGGCCGCGAGAGTCTTCGAAAAAGTAGGGCCCAATGATTCCTTTTGCTGAAATTGCAGCCCATACCGTAACCTTGGGAGAATGAAGTGGCCTCTCGTGTTTAGATTTGGGATTTTCGCTGCTCCAATATCTGCAATTCTGTTAATTTACGTGTCCGTTTAGATGGAAATGCGCTTCGTCGGAAAATAAGAGGTTGTCAAAATTATTGAATCGATCTAACATTGTTTCGGCATACGACTTGCGCAAATTTAAATCATTAGGTTTTAATTCCTGCACTAACTGGATCTTATATGGATGTAAATTCAAATCTAATTTCAAAATTCGGCGCAGTGATGTACGGGATAATCCTAATTCAGCCGAACGTTTGCGCGTCGATAAATGTGGATCACGTCGAACTGATGCGGAAACTCGCTGCACGTTCTCTTCGCTCCGAGAAGTCCGTGGGCCGCCGGTTTGCTTCACGTTTAGTGTAGATCCCGTCTCTTCGAACTTCTTAACCCATTTCTTTATTAATGGAGCACTCGGACACTGATTTAAATCGTGTAAATCGTATTCAACGCGAAATAAGCGTCTCACAGTAATGAGCGAACTGTTGTTTAGATAAAATTGTTTCACACAATAAGCGCGCTGCGGCCCCGTGAAGTGATCCATTGCGACTAAATTTCCGAGAAGCGAGCTAGTGGTCAGTTCCCTCCCCGCTCCCCGCGCGGCTTGTATTAGCGCGGGATGTTAGGTTTAAATGTTAACGAATTCTTGGCCCACCCTGTATAATACCTGAGCCACAGCAACGCGTGGCCGGGTCAGCTAGTTGCATATAAACCTCTTTTAAACGACCCCAGATCGATTAAATATGACCTCAAACTGATTTATTTCATACTACCTCCCGCCCCCGAATTTATTTACATTGCTTTTGGAGAATCTCTCACCGTAAAGTATAAAGGAAATATCCTAAGTGGGTATTGTACGTACCTACCTATTGACCTAGAATAATTATAATATTTTTTTACTTTCACGCATTTAACCTAGACCAAAATAAGCACTGTGACACTTATGTTATAGACAATAAGTTAACTTATGTAACCAATATGTTGCAATAAATCATATAGCTCTGACTATGAAAGACAGACATATATGTATATATGGTATATAAGGTAACCGTCATGGAAATATATTAACGGCCTCCATGGCCTTGCATACTGGTTTTCATGGTACCGCCACTCCGAAGTCCCGGGTTCGTACCACGGTTGGGTCAATGTAGAAAACTTAGTTTTCTGTATTGTTATAGTCAGTGCTAGATTTACACATTTGCCGCCCCAAAGTTATAAAATTTTTGCCGCCTCTACTGACCTCTAAACTTAGATGCACCTCTAAAATTAGGTGCACCTCTAAAGTTTTGCGTGATTTGGAATTAGCGAAAAAGGGCTAAAGAATTTCTGCCTCGCCACGCCACCGCCGCAGCCCTACCTCGTGACCGCAGCCTTACTTTTTTCTGTACCTATTTTTTTTGGGCCAATTTTGCCGCCCCCTAATTTTGCCGCCCTAAGCTCCAGCGTTTTCAGCTTCTATGGTAAATCCAGCACTGGTTATAGTACCGTCGTTGTTTCTAAATTCCTTAACAGAAGTACTTTAGATACTTGGGTTCAGCAGAACAATGTGTGATATTGTATAAAATTATTATTGTTTATATATACCCATGACTCAGATACAAATACTCGTTTTCATAACACAAACATGTTCCTTCCGGCACTAGAACCGTCGGTACAAAAGGCAGGAATCAAATAAACGTAAAAAAAAAAATCTAAGCGAACATCATTACTTTCGCTTTTATTGTAATAAGCAGAAGAGCATATAAAGGATTAGGTGGGTACCTACTTATTTGCTAATGTATGCAAATGGACTTGTAACTATTGTGTATAGTCTGAAGGAACAAAGGCAGTTGACACAGTCCACTTTGTAGGTATTATTCGTTTGATAAAGCATTTCCTTGAAACAAGTAGGTAAGTCTGTCGGACTGTATATATTTTGTGATTGATACTAGAAGGAACTGCACTTATTCAAATCGATTCATCTCTTGGCTATGTATGTAAATGCATAGCATTCATTCAACTTTGCGGCGGCAAGCAGACATAAAAGAAATAAATATTTCCATTGCCATTCTTGCTCATGCCTACGAGTCTTAAGGCATTGTCCAGCAATAACCCAGCGCGTTCAAAGTCGTTCCTAAACTGTAATCTGTTCTAAACAAAACGTTTCTGTTCTGTACGCCTGCAATCAGGGTTGCCACCCGTCCCGATTTTGCCGGGACAGTCCCGATTTCTAAGACATTGTCCCGCGTCCCGACGGCCTTTCGATTTTGTCCCGATTTTTGACAATGGGTGCGTAAAGGCGAAGCAATCGCTTGCTAAGTGCAATAGTCTAGTGCACTCTTAGACGTATACTAGAATATAGCTATCAAGCGCTGACTTAATGCTATAGTTTAGTATACCGTGAGACATATACTCAGACTATAGCGTTTAGTAAGCGATTGCTTCGGCTGTACGCACCCAATATGCGATAGTCAACCAACCCAGTCAACCGCCACTGCGCCATCTACCGCGCGCCGCATGTACCGCGTTCCATTGTCGCTTGATGGGAATTTAAATTTTACATAACTTTGTGATGCTACTTCAATTATGGGATTCAATTCCGAAGAAGGATTTTCTACGGACGAGTTATTTGAAGACTACAGTGTGGTGAAGAATATACTACCACAGATCGAGCAAAAGCAAAGCGTTGATAAAAAATGGGTAGAAGTATTTAAAGCCGCAAGGTGCAGAAGTTGAACGCATTATTTATTGTTGTATCTCGCGCTTTAAGCATACCTCCTTCAAATGCGTATGTTGAGCGCGTATTTTTACTAATGACCATGAAATGGTCTGATGCCAGAAATTGTTGCTCGGTAGATTTGATAAAAGCAGAAATACTAATTTCTTTGAACATACAAATGTCTTGTTCAGACTTCATAAATAAATACAAAAATGATGTAGGATTATTAAAAGCGCCTCGTAACAACAAGAAATACGTATGGAAAAATTAATTATATAAAATAAATACAAATAAAAACACAAAATAAAGTTTCATTTTCCTTGGACTGTCTCACATGGGTCATATTTTGATAAGACCAAACTCCGAACGTCTTTGATGGATGTCCGATTGTCCCGATTTTTTTTCCCCTGAAGGTGGCAACCCTGCCTGCAATACCTTTATGAACACACTGATTATAAGAAAAACCAAGACTGATGTGTATTTGTCATAATCACTAGACATGTGCAAAACCAATCTTTTTACGCAAAATAATTCAAAATATGTCTATTCATATAATTCCCAAATAATTCAATAATCAAAGAAAAATATATCACTACTATAGCTGAACCAGCCTCGCGTTGCTGTGTTATAAATTAAAATAAAACCTATCCTATCTTTTAAGTTAGATCAAGTAACAGATAGTTACGAAGTTTGATCAAAATCGGTTAAGTAGTTTAGGAGTCCATCGCGAACAAACAATAAAACGCGCCTGCTTTAAATGAATTGAGTGAACTACAAACATGATATGATTCCAAAAGAAAGCGAGAGCAGTTTTTATATAGAAAGGTTTTACAGTAAATGCTACTAGCATGAATAGTAGCAAAGTATACATTCAGTTATGTAATTATTCCTGAATTTACGAATTTACTCACAAAAAATTTTAGATATTTAAAGACGTGTTTGAGGATGGTGTGGTCTAGAGATGGAGTAAGTTTTTTTTAAGATGTACGTCTTTTTATCAATTCACTCATTAGTTACAGATCTTTATTACTGCAGAAAGCATGTTATGCCAGCCTTTCTAACAAAAGTTGCTGTATGCGACCGAACAAGTGTTTCAAAGGAAAGGTTATGAGGACCTATTGATACTGTAGACAATTGGAATATCCACCTTCGCCTGAACAACGAAAATGGTGTATGTAGCTAACGCAAATCGTGTATCCTGTCTTGACCAGGGGGTCAAGCCAGGGGGCTTGATTGGGATCAAGAGCGAACCCATTCAAATTAAAAAATAAAAATAGAGCTGAATAAATCTAATTAGAACTGGAAGGAAAATTATAATTGACACCAATTAATATTAACATGTGTTAAAAAAGTCAATTTTTTTTCGTATCACTAACAGATAATACCTCTCACATTGTTTTCCCCCAAAATCACGAGAGATCGAAGATTGATCTTTAACTTGAATTGACTGATAAATTGTTCAAAATAATTCTGTTATTAAATCGATAACGGCCTATGCAATGCAATGCATTTTAATGTGATATAAATTATATATAAATAGCATAAAATTGTCAGAATGTCAAATCTACAAGTCCAACACAAAGAATATTTATCACATTATTTTTTCATATTCAAACATATTTCTTTACTTACCTCTTTTGACTGCTTAGTTGCAAACATGAAGTCGCCTTTAATTTGAAAATCTTTTGCATCCTCAAACAGCACATTAGCATTGTTGAGGTCAGTGGGATCACTTGCACTGAATACTGTGCTTGTTCTGTCTGGTTTCCAGCGCTCCACATAGAACACCTTCGAGAATCCGGGACCAGATGACCAGAAGAATGTTTTCACAAAACCGTGGATCATTTTGAAGGTTTTTCCTCCGTCCAAAGTGAGATATAACTGAAACATTTTTAGAAAAGTCAATGATGTTGGCAGTAATCACTTAAAACAGTTAAATCCCATCATGTTACCAATTTTATAATGACTTGTTAATAACATTTTGTAATATTTACCTTTCTATTGGTGTCAACCTTGTCTAAGATAACATATTTGTCAGGAAACTCTTCATCAAAAGCTAACTCACTTGGATGGAATGACAGATCTGATCTATGAATGTTACGACCATTGTCACTTGTGTAATAAAGCTTATTATTTGCAGAATCCACAAACACACACTGAAATACAACTTACATTATTAATATAAGCTCCTTAAACTGGTCTTAAATAATTAAAGGTATCAATGCAAGCATAACTTTAAAATGTATATGTATCCCTAGTAGTTGTCCTAATTCAAACAGGAATAACACAATACCCACTTTATTAATAAACAAATAATAAGCTTATAAGATAAATTATTATAATAGAAAAATACTAGAAAAAATCGACTCGGGTCACAAGTGAATCTCAGGCGGGAATCGAACCCGCAATTCACTTCACTTCACTTCACGAGATTCACTTGTGACCCGAGTCGATTTTTTCTAGTATTTTTCTATTATAATAATTTATCTTATAAGATCGCATTGAAAATGCAAAAAATATATAAAAAATTGTAAAAATAATAAGCTTGACTAATTATGCAGTGTTTTCACCTGAGTCATTTAACAATTTATTAAATAGAGACAAAATGCTGAATAAATAAAGCAACTTTACACTGTTTCTTAATGGTTTTTGAAAGTCCCTTTCTTTATAGGGCCTAACTAACTAACATACTTGCCTTTACTAAAACAAAACACTTAAATGCAAAAACATATTAAAATACCAAAATATATAATAAAAAGAAAGGACTAAGTTACTTACAAATTCAGGATACTTAGGATGGTTAAAGAACTTATCTAACTGTGCATAACCACTATCAGGTGTATCACCCAATCGGAAACTCTCCGTCTTATTGGTAAAATTCTTGCCATAGTCATAAGAGATGAAAAGAGCTGACGGAGAAATACCACCCCTAACCCGTGGACTGGAATCCCTTGCCAAACAAATTATAACATTGGATCCTTCTCCAACCCAATGCACCATCAATTGTTGGTGACTATCGTTTAGGTGAGTAGTCTGTAGAAAAAATAAATTAATATAGTATGAAAATAATTGTGTTCCCCGTTAAAAATCATAAAGTAAGAGCTGGTTTGAAATTGATATTGTCTCTATCTTACTATTTTCAAATAAGACCCTGCATACACCTCTCTCTGGGTTTACTGAGATGTGGCACACACATAGAGACATGACAACTTGGGGATTTTACATACATTTCTTTAGAATTATGCAATAGTCACAGTGACAAGTTTTCTGCATACATAGGCTCTAAATGTTACAATATCACATCAAACCTTCAACCAAGTTTTCTAAAAAGAGAAGAATTGTTTAACTTCTTTGTGATATAACAGACAACAAGTGACTATTACATCTTGTTTACTATTATCAATTATTAGCTACAATACAAATGTGCACAATAGTAATTGAATCTTTAACCTGCAGTGAATTAAAAAGTATACATTCAACTGACTATACGTCAAAGTACCATGACTTCTTGAACTGCTGCCATAATTTTGTAAACAAATAAATTTTGTATTTGAAATTGTTATTTATAATGATTTAAAACATAATAGCTGACTATAAAGAAACTAATTGCTTTTTTATAGATATTTTTATAAAGGTTGATGTAAATTCTATAAAATATCACTAACTAATATATTACTTTTAAGTTCATAATAACAGATTTTTACAAATTGTTGACTAAAAAAATAAGACTTTTATACTTTTAATTAATTATATGATTTTGCTTTTGTTATTCCACAAGTTTAATTCTATAGTAAATGTTTAGAACAAGAAGAAAAAATACTAAAAAAGATAATAAAATAGAGATAATGTTAATTATATGTGGAAAATTCAAATTTAATTGTTTTGCTTTTTAGACTATTATAACATTAATACTTTAATAACAGTTATCTATTTCATTTGGGCCATAAATATATTTGGTATTTTGTCAGTTGATTCACATATCATAGAAACAAGAATATTGTTAATACTATCTTATTAATGGTTATTATCTTAGGAGATAGCTTCAGAAGTTAATGTTTGCAGCATAATCACTATTCTTCACCTACCTATTCATAACAAGTTATTTCAAGTCAATTCATAAAAAACATAGATAGCTTCGATATAAATCTTAAATTATTAAGACGAAAGTGCTTGGTCATGCCAAATTTAAAAAAAAACACCGTCACATATTATATTATAATCAATGAAATACCTACCCACTTTTTTGTTGTTAAAAACAAATTCAAATCGATAAGTTTTATTTTAATCTCTTACGACAGTAGAAAGTGCTCATCAAAACAAACGTAAGGTAAAACAACAAGGAATCTCCGCAGCAACATCGTGAAGGTAATAAAAATCAAAATAACAAAGGGGGCCTATTGGACTTAACAAGGAAATGGATCATTACCCATGTACTTATATTTTTCTGTACTGCGGGTGTCGGTGTCGGAACCGTATCCCGTTTTCTCCTTTCCAGCTTAGAATCCTGTTCGTTTTCCTCGAATCTATTTATTACAGTTACTTTCTGAGACTTCTGTTCTTCTCCTGCCACATACAAAGTATCACCCGGCGTCCCATATTGACGCAAACACAAAATATTTGAAATTATGTACACTAAAATAATAAAACTGACACGACGTCCGAATACCACCAACATTTTGTGATCACTGCATAATATTGAATGGATGAATTTCAAGATGAGGTGTAAATTCAATGGTACACAACACTCAAAAATATGGTATGAAGTGAGGAGCGAACAACGAAACGAAAAGAACAAGTAACAACTGTCAGAACTGTCAACTACTGTAGTGTAGTGAATTTCATCACTTGATATTAGTCTCGGTATGATTTCCGTAGGTAGTATATAGGTATAACATATTTTTGACTCCATTATTATTATCAAAAACATTTTTTTATTATGTAAGTTTTAAACTTACAGTATAATATTTTTGCAATTTTCCCTACAAATAGATTTCTACTTTTCTATACAAGAATAATTTTGCTTAGAAATGTTACATAAATAATACATACATAATACATAAATAAATCAAGATCCAGATTATTTTTTGAATTGTGTCTTACAACACATAAGTACAAGTATTACTTAAACTTTTTAGGAAGACACAGTTCAAGAAGTGAGAACATTAATATAGACCAATCATGGTAAAATTTAATTATGTATTACTTGATTATATAACTAATAAAAACTTTTCTTATTCGTCTCTTTTTTTCTTTATTTCCAAAAGAATTTGTGCCCTAAATACCTCTGTTCTTTAAACTATGTCTTTATTTTATTGAGTAATTTATTTTCTTCATTAGATGAATGATACCTAGATGATCTGTGAATGATGAATGAAATACCGCTTTACCTAGGGAAAACCTAGGTTTTAGTATAGGGCTGGGGCTTTACTCTCTCCGAGGACTATTTGAGGGAGCAGGAAAGGAGAACTCCGACTATTCTGCCCAGATTTCATCATCATCTTAACAATTAAAAAATAATAGTTTCAGTAGCGCCTAGTTCAGCGCCGCAGTATATTTGAAGTGGAATGAAGCATCCACCCGCGGCAGTGATTTTCGCTTGCCGGCACGTCTCTGTAGTTCCAGTATCTGATGCTATATTTATGTGTATTCATGTAATCTGTTGTTGATATGCCTCTGCTGCATTAACATCTAGATTACATTCATGAAGCAGACTTTGTAGAATTAAGTTGTTGTCAGAGAGAATTCTGATATTGCACCCCTTTAATTCCTGTGCTGCTACCGACCTTGCCACTATGATGATGCTGTGCACTCCGCTTAAAAGACGGTGTTGTGTGGGCTCAGGGGGAAGGCAATATTTGAGACCTTACTTTGTTAAGCCTACCAATTCGAAGATCAGCCCCGAAACTGTTTCAAATCTATCAGTGAATATTATGAGACCCTTGTGTGTGTTACTTTAGGGCTAGTGTCCTCGGCAGACGGAAGGGAATTGGGAGCGGCATGCAAAAGGGTGGTAACGGATGAGTTGATCCTACCGTCACACTGTGTTTCATGGAACCAAAAAAAATTTACACCTTAAGATTTTTGCACAAATCGATTGTTTATACCCTAATCAAGACAAGACTTCAATTCCCAGATCATTATTTTCAGTAAAAAAATTAATATGAAGTAGTAAAGTTTTTAAAATGTGTGCATGAAAAATGAACAATTCAATTGCCTCAAAAGACGGTTCCATTTCTGTCCATGAGATATTTACCACTTGATAAGGAATTATTGAAGGCATAATTTGGCAATTTTATTTTATTTAGAAGTGACCTACTTACTGTGAAATATATAATTTTATTTTTTTTCTCCTAAAATCGGCAATCGGTTAATTAATACATTGACGGTATTAATTAACCGTTTGCCAAATATTTATTGCAATTGAATATATTAACAACATTATAGATTAATACAATATACTTACATATACTACCTACCTAATATATATGTGATAATGTAGGAATACTTATTATTATTATTATTAATATTAATACTTATTATTATGTGTGTTCAACCACATGTTTTATTTTGTATCTTACACGCTAAACAGTCGAAAAATAAACTACGTTGTTTGAAATAATTTGACACACATACACACATCCTATACTTTAAACGAGCAATTCTTGCATGTACTTATATAAATATATTGATATGTAATTGGTTTCTCGGAAACGGGTCTAACGATTGTGATGATATTTTGGATTTAGAAATTTATTCACATTTAATATCGATCTAGGTAAGTGTCATTACCTGCCGGCACCTTTTTTATGCAGCACCTCGACTTTAACTCTCATACAAATAAATCTTCTTCGTTTAATAATACCAGAAACCAATTACATACCAATATATTTATATGTATAGGTATATGCAAGAATTGCTCGTTTAAAGTATAGGATGTGTGTTAAATTATTTTAAACAACATAGTTTATTTTTTGTTGAAAAAAAAAAGCAAAGTACAAAGTCGTGGACAGCATCATTAACAGGTACGTACCTATTATTGTAACAAAAAAAACGTAGAGTAAGCAGGCATGAACTTGTGTCTAATCGGGTCTCCGAAACACACACAAAACAAACAATTAACAGTTAATACCCCAGACCCAAAAAACGAAAAGCGATATTCATCATAGTGACTTCCGTCTTGACAAAGGATTCCCAATCACCATAAACGTTCCTTTGTTTGCTTATAAAGCTTGGAGCTGAAAAAATGTTGACGGTACTCTAGCAAGTTCCTAAAATCTACATTATTCTAAACTCGTTCAAAAATAATACACAAATTAATATTTAAAAAATTTTCGTTCGAGGTAAAAGTTCGGTGACAACCCTTGCATAAAAATTTAAAAATGAATATCTTCTAAACGCCGCAATAGTGGTACTTAGCTTATTGAGCGAAGCTCTCTTTTAGACAACTCACAAATTTCGCTTGTCTCCCTTACCATGAAGGAATAATCATCGAAAGATATTACTGATACTACATTGATGAAATTTGACGCCAAAACTCACATCGTGGTCGTGACTAATGTATAAAAAAAAGTTTTGAAATCGGACATACTATGGAGGCATAATCACCGAAAGAAAAAAATCACACACAGCCAAACCGCTGAGACTACATTAATGAAATTTGGCGCCAAAACTCACAAACTAAGGTAAGGTAGTGCTTCGCTCAGTATTTGCAAACAGCAGCATGCATTGCAGACCTAGTTTATGTATGATAGACCACATCCGTACGATTATTTCTATCTACGTCCAACTTTTTCGTTTTTAAGGAGAAAAAAAATAAATACGAAATTAAAAAAAAAATGCTGCTCCCAAACCAATGCATTTTTTTAAGCTTAAGAAACGCGTTTATATACGCCTGATTGTGTCCGATTGACACGAATTTATTAAAAAATATATTCTTAATATTCACTCTGTAAAAAAATATTTTAGATTTCATAGGTCAAAGGTCACGATAAGTTCATGAATTTTTTTCTTAAAAAGTATTTGAGTTAGGCTTCTGAGAATTGTAGTCATGCCTTTTTTAGGGTATAAATAATCTATTTGTGTAAAAACCTGAAGGTGTACATTTTTTTGGTTCCATAAAACACTGCGTCAGCACTGCACAAGCTCTATACGTTTAGGTTGATGCCCAAAATGTACCCCCCAGATATGTAGAGTTAGTACAATGCCGTCGGTAAAACAGCGAAACCACTGTCGATTGAAAAAATGATAAAAGCTTTAATTATAATAAATTATTTATTTGCAAAAATATGGTTACATTTGATCTTGAAATAAATTGCCAACATGTTCTATCAACAGGTCGATATGCAATAGCATTAACTAAATCTTATATGGCTTCTCTTTCAATATGACATTCGTTAATACTTTATGTATTAAATAAAATGGTATTTATAGTAAGTTTGTAGATGCCATTACATAACTCTTGAAAGCATTTTAATGTAATAGCTATTACTATAGTCTCAGCAAATGTCGCTGAATATGAATAAAAAAAAACAAAAATAGACACGCCACCTCAGAACAATTATTGTTCTGAGCACGCCACTGTGATATAGATTGTTTATGGATCAAATTTCAGAGTAGGTATGTCAGCCTCGCGTTTTAGCGATACCTGAGCGTTTTCCATTTAGAAAAAAAAAAAAAGTTTCAGTACTTTGTCTATTCAGATTGCAATCAACCTATGGATTTTTTATGCATAAAATTTAGATCAGTTTTCATCTGCAACCCAGCTATTAATTTAACAAAGGAAAAGTTAAAATAAAAAGAAATGTTTGCTGTTACTCTTTATTTACCATTACTTTACAGAACAATCACACTCTGCTTAGCAGCTTGCTTGGCCTTTAGGCGGACTTGAGCTGCGATTCTGTCCAGATCACGTCTGCCTTGTACGGTGAGGATACGGCCGCCGTCGGGGACTTTTTCTACCAGCTTCAGAGCCTCAAGAGCTTGAAGCGCTTTGCGGGCAATGCTCCCTGATGATCTGAAATGTTAATAAAAAAATTGTTACAACTATCTTTTTTGCTGTCTCAGTTTAAAGATATAATATTGACAACCGCCGTGGTCGAGTACCTATCAGTTGTTATGGTAACGCCAGTCCGAAGACTTCGCTACTAAACTCAGGTTCAGAACAATATAAATCGTAAAGGGGGCGCTGACAAACACGGTTGTAAAAAGAATGAAATGATAATAACCAGATATGTTAAATTTAATTTAATTTTTAAACTAAATATAAAACTAACAAGTTGGATAGGAAGATGGAGATTCCGTTTAAAAGAACACCTGAATATTGCTGCTACTATAACTAAAGAAAGAAGGTATATTTGTTCTATAATAATATTAGTACCACATTTGTATTGTTTGATTGTTAGTTTTTACTTCCCAAATGTGATCACATTCCGGTTTAGGGAGTGTTGTTAATTTTCTTTTTGATTTATATATTTTTTAAACTGTTCTATATTTTTTCAGTTGGTAGTTTTTATAAATAAATATAAGACAATAGCATATACATTGTTCTAAAACCTAGTTAAGTAATCACAGCTCTTGTGTTATGGAATTCAGAAACGAGGGTACCAAATACCTAGCATTACATTATACTACATACAATAAAAATCTAACAGTATCTTATAGCATTTTTTTGAGATCATATTTGATTAATAATAGCATTCCATAGAGATGGTACTCTCTAATTTGAAATTGGGATGATCATTGATCCCAATAACCTTGCATAGCTTTATGGAAACAAACCTGTTTTATAGCAAGGATTTGTGGTTTATCAAATGATATGTAGTGGTTGGCTTTTACAAAAGTATGCTCACCACTGCTGACTTGTTACATCAAATTTAAGAAATTAAACTGACTTCAAAACTGCAGTTTATTTAATTAATAACTAAGAAAAACAGTACTATGTTGTAGCCACAATATTTGTAATAACTATTGTAACTTAATACTTAGTAGGTAATTAAATAAATTACAGTTTTTAACCCCTTGAAGCCCAGCATTGTGTTAAATGCATTATTTCTCTCTCTGTTGCGCTATAGAGCATTATATGATGCTCGCGGATTTCAGTTATCGTTGTCGCGCGCACGATATAATGCTCTCGGGTTTCGAGGGGTTAATGTGAGTTGTTAGGGAAACTAAATCATTTATTGAAATTTATAGCTAGAGCCTAACTGCATGCTAACAATGCAACATGACATGTTTTATAATTATGCTGTTAAGTTAACATCACATATACTTAGTGATTGTTACACACTCTTAATCTGAAAAACGAATAAACCTATTTTAAATAAACTTGCACATTTCCCACAGTGGGACTATATCTAGTCCAACTAAAAAAGAATTTTAGTAATCCAACTTATAGTTTTTATAGGATAACCTCCTCTTATGTTGGTTATGAAGGCATTTCATGGTGAATATATAGCTTTAGTAAATAATAAAGCTTCCTATGATTACAAAGATTATTTGTAAGATATTTCTGTAATGTATAATCATGAAGTTATTAAATATATAACTATTAACCGATTCGTTGCTACATACAATCACCATAAACAAAGGCTACGAGCTTGATTTACGTGAAAAATGAAGTTAGTTTTATTCTGGGTAGATTTCCCTAAAACTTAATTAGAAGGGGTTATCATCGATTTAAAAATGACATGGCTTCAGTGGCTTGCGCCACACGCAAAAGAAAGTAATGACATGCCAGGCGTGCAATCAGCAACAAATCGGTTAATTTTTTTATGCTTTTCAAATGTAAACAGATATGGATAGTCAATTATATACATACAGTTTAATAAATAATGTTATACCCAATACAGTTACTGTAAATTTGCTAGTCACACATTGTCATCTGTTTGTAACGAAGGTTAAGGGACTGTTCTAGTGAATAGAGTACAACTAATATTTATATTTTCAATAAAATGGTTATTAATATATTGACTACTAATGACTACCAATAAATTGACTACAGTTTTATGTCATAGTTTTTAGAGATGCATAAAGCAATCTGAAATCACCATCTTAACACTTTCCTAAACTGTAGCATATCCTTAGAAAATTAGTAAAAAACATTGTAACTGTAATTTATAACAGTACAGTACAAGCATACATTTGAAAAAAATTTTGTGTTGGTCACAAAATTACAGAATTTGTTTCTTAATTTAATTTTTGAAAAACTTGATTTAATTACCTGCAGAAGTGTGAAGGTGTGACTCCATTACGTTTACGACCACCGAAGATCTTGGTTACAGTCTTGACTCCAACTGGGGACCTGATGTAAATGTGGCGAAGGACAGCAGCACATCGAACATAGAACCAGTCAGGGTCATAAGGAGCCAGCTCCTTGAAACGGGCAGTCTTAACAAGGTCCATATGATCAGGGACCTTCACCTTGCCCATCCTATAAAATAATAATCATACTCATATTCTACAAAATGTTGCTACCTTTAAGTTCCTATTATAATTATGTAAATATTCAATTCAATTTGTTTAATACATTCCATAAGTACAATAACATGTTACAAAAATAATGACCTTAATGAGCCCTGTGGGGCATAACAATGTAGTAATGGACGGGACTTTTACAATATTAGATGTTATAATTAGTAATATTATTGTAGTATCAGCTTATTAGTCATATTTTAATTAATATAACTAGTTTCTAACGTTTTATAACGAGTTTGCTAGGCAGTGCTTAAAGAATTGTTAGAACTATACATTCTTCTATGTATAGTTATTAAATTTTAATATTAAGAAAAGAAATACATTAAAGAACAACTTGAACTTACTTTTTGAGATGAGCAGCAACGGTCTTGACGACCTTGTCTTGTTCAACATCCTTCAATGTGACGGAACGCATCTGCAAGATGATTATTGATAATGAAACACTGAATTGAGGTTATACTTAGTTTAAATCAAATAGCATAGAGATGCTGGCATATGAGTTCAAACATCACATTTTGTTAATTATACTCTGAGATATCACATTACAGATTCATCATAATCATCAAAATACTGAAACTTATTTAAATCAGCATGGCGTTACAGTCATTCTCTTTAAGTTTACAGGACAAATCACATAGGTTTAAACTTCCTAAAAATTCATAATAATATTTAACCGTTGATACGCTACCTTCGATTACAACAAACCAACTTATAATACTTTTATAGTAATTTTCAGTGTTTATTTCTTAAAAATACCATGTGGCGTACACACCTTGCCAGAAGTTGGCAGCCGGAAGAAAGAACAATTTTTTTTTATTGTGGTGTGGTCATCACACTAATACTTAATTTCTAACACCATTCATTTATAAGCCAGTGCTGCCACTTTATGTTGTGTATTACATAGATAACACTAAAGTTTTTGTATTCTGTGGTTAAACCAAAAAGACACTACATGTTCTTGTGTGATCTTGTCTATGCAGGAGTCGAAATGTCATTACAGAGATTGGAAAATGGCCGCGAAACAGAATCATTTTGTG
Organism: Calamotropha paludella; assembly: GCA_927399485.1. Taxonomy (NCBI): domain Eukaryota; kingdom Metazoa; phylum Arthropoda; class Insecta; order Lepidoptera; family Crambidae; genus Calamotropha; species Calamotropha paludella. Next base: position 20,225,706 of record OV656817.1, on the reverse strand, counting down.
CAGGAAGGTAAATTTATTTCAAAAAACAGATAAATATTCAGAAAGCTTAGTAACATTACATTCGTATAAAATTTCGTACGGTGATGCTGAATAGAAATACTTAATTTTTTAAATATATTTGATGGATGTGCTTTGTTTCATGTCAAGCCTCATCTGATGATATTCCGCTGCCATCATTGGAAGAAAGTTTACTCAGTCTTGAAAAGCTGGACCGTGCTTCACCAGAACTATGGCCTGAACAAAGTAGGTATCTCTAGTACGCAATCGTTATTTGATGGGGTAACAATAATATTTCGGATGATTTTCAAAAACCGCGCGATTTTTCTTTCCATTTCTAATGTTGTCATTCCGCTACTTCCACTATTACATACCTACTGTATTTGCTTTCGGTTATAACCGTTCATATTTTAAAACTTAATTTGCAATGGGTGATGAAGTTAATAATTTTGCAAATTCAGATGAGGCTTCACGTTGTAACGAATCTTTCTCAGTACCCGGAATGGCGCAGTTTGTGCCGCCACAAAATGCCAATGAATCTCCGCCATCCTGGAATAAGAGTTTCACCAAAGAAGATTATGCGTATATGCAGCGTAAGTATTACTATTGTCATGCCAATATGTTGACACTTTTTCATAGGCAAAATAAAACAAAATTTACTTTACGTTCATAGCAACCTTGAAGTTCAGATCTAATTAAAGCATAAGCACTCTACTTTTCAAATATATTGTGTTATTCTCAACTTATGTATGATTATATAGGTTTGGCGCTAGGGTGTATCTTTGTGCTTCAGTAGGCTCAAACTTGTAGTTTCTGGGGTCAATTCCTAAATACATTCGCTTGGTTTGATTTGTGGCGGAAATATTCTTTTGCCTGTTCAGCTACCTAACTGGGGTCTTCTAATTCATGATATCACTGATATAATAACTTCATTCGGTTTATAAATCCAAAAGTTTAAGTGCTATATCTCAATATATTAACAAGTTTAAAGTGATTATAGCTCCATGATCATACTATTCATTGTAAAGCCACTCCAAGGTCTCGGTTTGATCTCTAGCTGGGTGAATGCAGAAAGAATACTTTTCTTTATTGGCTTGGCTTTGGATGTTGTGGTACTGCCATTGCTTCTTAATTCTATAACACAAGTGATATAGCCACTTGGGTTCAGAACAATATAATTTTATTTATTATTAAAGGGAGTTTATATGCACTGCAATGTATTTGAGTTCTCATACAGTGCTTACCTGAAACCTTACCTTACCTGACCTTATATATTTGTTACTGTATATTTACACTGTAGGTATAGAATAGATGGTCCTTAATGTGCAAATCACCATTTAGTTTCTAAAATTGTTACAAAAGTATTTCTTTTATTACAGTTTTGCACAAATACAGTCAAGTTATAATACACTGATATTTGGAATTTTTTTTATGCTGTTGCATTTGAGATACTTTTTCTGAGTGTTTAGTTTTCTGTGCTGTAGACAATTCTAACACTCTTTTTGTATTTTTAAACAAGATGTGATAGGTAGTTTGATTTGGGGTACATTTAATAGCACCAACCAAATATATGAAAAAAAAGAGAAGGAACTTAACCTTAATTATCTTAATTTGACAATGATAGTTTTCAGTTGCCAGAAATAATTTATCAGCTCTTACAAGCTTCCCTATATCAAATTCTGCAATTTGTAATCCAATAAATATCCAGTTTTTAAAGCACAGTCCTGATACTTAGTTCAAAAGAGTTGAGATATGTTAACATAATTATGTTTTCATAAATTATCATATTCACCATCAACTTTTTTCAGAATTAAGCTCCTTACCTACAAGCAGTCTCATCATGGAAGTGAAGAAACTGCATGATCTTGCATATCAGTTGGGATTAGAGGAAGCCAAAGAGATGACAAGAGGAAAGTATTTAAATATTTTCACATCAAGGAGACAGAGGTAGTCTTCCCCTAGTGTTATTTGTATTTAACTATAGTTATTACAGATGTATATTTTAGTTAAGTTCAGCTCTTTATAATCGTAATAAATATACGATAACAAAAGAATCTGTTTTTGTTTTCAATATCTACCTATAAACTTGCCATGCAAAATCAATCTTACTTCTACTGAAAATAGCAGTTATCATATTTTATCATGGTGCGATTAAGTTTTAACCCAACAACACCATTCACTAATTGTAAAACAGAAAACAATATGCTTGTATAAGACTACATCAAGAAAAAGCAAAAAAATTGCCTATTAGAAGTTGACAAAGTCAAAAAGAACAGCAATAGGCAAAGTAATTCTAATATTGTCATAAATATTGATTATACAAAAGAAAGGGATAGCTGATTAATTGGGCTACTGTATATCTATAATATTCATAAGTCATAATAATGTTTGGACAAATAACCACAAAAGCTATTTGATTGTTGTTAAAGTTCTCCTAAATGCATTCCATATCATATCATCAACCCACTACCTGATAAGGTAAAGATACCAAAATCATAACTTTTTTATCGTTTTCTTCTAATGCTAATGTTTCGATTTATTGACATGTCAATTGTTAATTGTAATACCTGTTCTTACAATAGTATATGTAGGTATTACAATTACCCTATTTCTTCTATAATCTATTTATGATGATGATGACATTGTTAAATTGTAAAACTGTGAATTCAAATTCAAATGCTTAATTTTTGCAACCTCCCGTTTTATGGGCTCATTTAAAAACAGTGAAATATCGGCAGCCTCATTATCTTTTTGGATGAACTTTGTAGGAGGAAGGAATAACTGATTTTGTAAAAGTTATTTCTATAATTCATTGACAGCTAATTTATTATTTTAAAACAATTCAAAATTCTGCACTAGATGACTTTAAAAGTAAGCTGTTTTAGTTTTTGCAGTTACGCATTCTAATAAATAAACCAACAATATTATAGTTACCCGTATTTTTTATTTCTTTTGTCTTAAAGCGTTTTATTATATATTATAATGGAATAAGGCGTGGTGGTTATACATGTGTAGGTATGTATATTGGTATATTGAAAATAATTAGTCAGAATCTCTTTATTCAAGTTTTGTTGTTCTTCTGCATATACAATAGCAGGTAGGTAATCTGCTTTTCTCACTAAGCAAATCTGTTTAGAGTTGTCTGAAAATGGTCTATCGAGATCTCTTCAATAGAAGGTCCCCAAATATTCTAGCCCAAAGTAAGCACTGTAAAGCTTGTCATTAATAGTAGCATAAGGAATAGACATACGTATATGATATTTAAATTTTTGATATTTATAGAATTGACCTATTCTCGCAATACTTATCGTTACTATTGCTAGTATAGTGTTAAAAAATTCGATAGGATCTATACCCCCAACGATTTTATGAGCGATTTCTGGTAGGAAATATCTATTTTTTTGCAACACTATGTCGATGAGAGAACCATCACTTTCATAGCAATTAGTGTTGTTACGATAGCGGTAGTTTTGCTATCGATAGTTAAACTTGAAAAACTGTCGATAGGTTGAATAGTCCTATCGAAAATATCGACATGCTGTAATACTATCAATAGTGAAAATTAGGCGATACTTTTAAACTTTTTCTATACTTTAATATAATTGAAGTATGCTAGTATCGATTCCATTAATATTATCGATAATCTCACGCCAATAAATTCGATACCATGTATGATCTTCCGATGAGTTTCGACAATTCTGCTTGAGTAACTATCAAGGTATTTTTCCATATTAACTTATACCCTCTTAATTTAGAACTTTGTACCCTAATTTTGCATGGAAGCACGTGCCTAGGTATTGTAAAGTAATTAATTTGCGAATGTATAAATGAACTATGTAATCATTATCTACAGTACCTTTTATGAGCAAGCAATAGTATCTTAAAATGTTCAACTATCGATAGCATCGATACTATGAAACTTTAGCAATAGTATTACTTATATTAATAAATCGATAATAACGTCAATGATCGATAGGGCTAAAAAACATGACATTTTCGAGACCACGATATAGTATCACTATACTATAGACTATCGCTATCGCCACTACACTATGACAATTCGAACAAACAAATGTTACTTTTTTGGCAGACAAAGGCGAAAACAATATTCTGCCTGAAAATTAAAATGCAAAAATTGGTCACGGTTTTTTGTTGGTACCTATATTAAAATTTTTAAGCCCGATCGGGTTGTTATAGTTCATGTTTTTCGGATGACTGTACTCTTGTTATTTGAACTATTTGGAAACGTGAAAATAACGTGTCTGCATAAGTATTGCGGAAAAAAAATCGTATTTTACATAGCATGACGTCATTTATTTCAATATTTTGTGAATAACTTTCACATTACAAGTTACAACAGAAATGTCAACACTTTCTTATGGTTATTGGAATAATAAAATTCTTTACATTCTATCAATAAATCGTATTTTGAGGGGCCTGTTAGGTTTTGCGATGAAGGTCCTTGTGGGTTGAATGTCACCATAATGGTATTCTAATTTGTATTTTTGCACCATCTGAAATATTTTTTTATTAAATTAATGTATAACCCGGTTACAATATCTGTGGACCTGATGACGTCACGTCAGCGCTTAGGAACGGTGCACAAAACAAGCATCATGGGGATAGTATTGTAAAAAATAATAATTATGAACTATAAATAAAATATATTATACTTTTACTCTTTTATTTTATTTTTTTATTCTTTTTCAAGAGAACGGGGAGGGGCTTAACATTCCAGCGAGGTTCAAAGATATTGTAACCGAGTTGTATGTATTAGTATAAAAAATAAAAATATCTCAAAGTTATTTGATTGGTTTCGAATCCGAGTACTCTTTTGGTGATTTTTTACTTATTGATTTTGAATAATGGTGCTGGTCTTGTATAAAACTTCAAATAACATGTTTATTTATTATTATTATAAGTTTAAGAATTAAAATGTAAATATAAGTTTTTAACAGTTTAAATTAGCCATTACTTTTAGGCCTAAGGGCTCCAAAATGAGTACGAAGTGAATTTCTTAAAATCTTAAGCTATTAGGAGATGGATTTATCTCTTTAGATCTATTTCTCTAAGACTCCCGCATCTACTCACCCGGCAGCCCACGGCGTGAGATCCACAACGGATTTTTAACGTAGTGTTAAAACGATAAAAAAAGCTTACTTCTTTAGACTATGGTCTACTTCACACTAAGTCTACATTGCATTAAGTATAATCATATAATACGACTTAAGATCTCTACGTCTTAGGTAAGAACACCCGTCTTCAAAAGAGATTGAAATGAGTTTATTTATAAATATACTAATATAAATAAAAAGACATTATTCTGTCAAGGTGAAAGCTCAAATGGAAGAGCACTTGCCTGAATAGCGAGAGGGTATGTGTTCAAGTTACGCCTTACTCTTTAAAAAAGTTTTTTTTTTATTAAAAATTCGCAAGTCATTATTTTTCGTATATTACTACGACCACCTGGATGATATGATTTACACTGTGTTAAGGTGCTTTCAGACTACGCTATACTATAGTGCCATATAGTATAGCAAAGAAGGACCTAATGCTATACTATGTAGCTTGGCGTTCACATTACGCGATATTATCGCAAGCATTTGGCGCCAGCGAAAAATCCGTCGTAGGCACAGGATCGTGTCCAGACGTGTTGTCGTTCGTTTCGCTTGCGGGACGGCCGGGGGTGAGGGAGGAGGAAGAGGAGAGGGCGGCGCGTGATATAGCACAGCATGAACACAGCGCATCGGACAATTTTAAAGCGTATACGAAGCCAATAATATATAGTACAGTACAGTGTGAACGTGTCCATAACAATGTATGGTGCGCGAAATTGTTGTGCTATGAACTATATACTATATGCTAATATATTATAACGTAGTCTGAAGGCACCTTAAGTGTATTTGTTCACAGTCTGGTGATGATGATGATATTTTAAGGACTCTTCCAATTTGTACCTTTCGTTTTCGTACAATGTGTGCTTTGGCTGAGTAATACGGCTGCACGGGCGTCGTGCCACCGTGTCGTGGTTATGCGCAGTTATATTCGCTGCTGGCTCGGCACAAACGTTTCGCTATCGTAAAAAAGTTACTATCCGTTCGCACTATGACAGCCGCAACGTTCCAGTTAGGCAACTAAAACGTCTATATTGAAAGCGCCTTAAGACATTGTAATAGATAACTTTCCTAAAATTTACCTGCCTTGATTAAATCATAAACTATACTAATCGCTATTACCAGTATTGAACTTTAGAGGATACTATACTATTATATACTTGGCGTCATTAGCGAACTCGCCTTTATAGTCAAAATAGTCATCATAGTTTCAGCTATATTTTGCCCCAAGCACTTTCTAGCGCCGTAGCCAAAGGGTATCGAGGCGAAGGCATGGTAATCCTTCGCGTTGTTCTTTAGCCATCTCTCTGGTTTGAACTTGGTGGCGTCATCATAATTGCTCTCCTTCAGTGCGGAATCTTGTGTAGACATAATTATCAAGGTTCCGCGAGGAATGCTGGAAATATTATAGTAAGTTTTGAGGTTCCTTTATTGGTTAACGTCAAAAAGGTCAAATAGGTTGCTCAAAATGAAGGGTTTCTTCTTTATGGGTTGGTAAATATGATAACAGGAATATACCAATTCTGGGAAGGTGAGAGTGTATACTTTTAATACTATCTCTTTTTTTTTGACCCGTACATTACTGTTAACAAATTGAATGCTTGGGCAATACTGATACTCTGGAAATAGCTGTAACGAGGTACTGTGCTCTACTACTGAAAACTAACTGTCTTGTCACAGGCATCATATCGCGGTCATTGACAGCCCTGTGTGATGCAGAGAATACACGAAGGGTGAGGTAACTGCGTGTATGGAAACATAAAATGGATGATACTTGTTCTCCAGTGTAACTAACCGCTAGCCAACTAACGCGAGAGCATTCTGCACAGACACTTGGTCACTACAGCAATCCCACCCCCAAAACAGGTGTAGTAGTCACCAGGTTGCGGATATTTAACATATTGATCATAAAGAAGACCATAGGAACGGTCTCAAGGAATATTTTCAGATCGAGACAAGAGTCATACCATAGACAACAAACATTTTTTATTTTCCCCTTTTGGCAAGTCTTTTAGCTATACTCACTTGTAGCGGTCTAATGTTATATTCTTAGGTAAAATCCTAGTTATGACTGGAATAGGAGGCACTAATCTGTAAAAAATAAATCATGTAGTAATACTAAATAACGCCACTAAATGCTTTTCCTATCTATGTCTGAATATGTGGTGAGTTATAGCGTTTTCTCCCTATGCTGGAGAAAGGCCAACTACGCAGGCTCAGTGCTGATGTATAAGTGCTGACGGTTGCAGAACCGCCGGAACCAATGATTGATTGCCTACCAAAACGCAATAGAGTGCGAAGAAAAAGAAAATATTTGGTCGTCACTTCCTAATACCTTAGTCAAAATATTTTGTTTCTCAAGGGCCAAATATTTTGGCTCAACAATTGCTCAAGCTCCTCACTAGAATTATTTACTTAAACTTAAATCTTATCAGGACTCAACTGGGACTCAACAAGGGACTCAAGTATTTATTTATTGTTACCTAAGGTTTTCCTTGATGCATGCTTGTAAGTATGGTGTCGTCGCTTTGATATTATTTATGTCTTTCACATTGAAATTCAAATTTCTTAATTCATCATATAGCTTTTTTTGAGCCATTTGGTATTTTGCGAGGTGATATATTAAGAATGCCATGGAAGACGTTATCTGTAAAGAGCATTAATTTGTATGTCAGCGCTGCCAAATGCCAGTAGCTCATGGCTGATTGATTTTAGGCTGTATTCCAAAATATACATCAGTGTACTGGCCAGTCGTAATGACGTCGTGAATCCGTCGCCATTTTAAACTAATCAGTAAAGTGTGACGTATCTTACCGGGCTTTTTCCTCTGTCCTGCTTTTATACTATTTTAAATATGGCGTTGATTCCTGGCATCAACGCGCTGGTCAGTATATTGCGGATTTAATCAACAACACGGCGTCGATTCATGGCGTCATTTCTACTGGCCAGTATACTGATGTATATTTCGAAATAACCTTAATCTGCAACTGCATAGCAAACTACGGTGCACAGAGTACTGTGTTACAAGAACATGAGGGAAGGAGGAGGGAAGACTATCCAAACCAAAGCAACTTCCAAACTTGCATTTCGCTACTCTTACAGTTTACGGTTTAAAACTAACTGGGATATACCACATTTTATACGAGCTATGAAATATTGCTTATCTTTTAGTTTTGGCTTTGATAAGTAAAATATTGACCTCTTAAATACCGATACGCGTTAAAAATTATTGTCTAGAAAAATTAATGCTTATGTTTCCCTGGTATTATAAAAAAACTTATAAAAATTATACCGTATTTATCCCGATGAGAAGAATGTCCATGATGATTGTAGCTACATCTTCTGTGGACATTTTCTCTTCACCAGACACCATCGAACTTAACAAAGAGTCTAACGAAGTGAATAAATAATTTTAGTGAAATACAAAAAACTGAACATCAAAATTATAGAGACCTGGTAGGAATCTTAACTTACTGTTTTCCTTATGATTATTTCTGAACATATTTGATTGATCTGCTTCAATCACATGTTTTCCAATCAAACTGGAAAGGCAATCATAATTATCAATAATAGCACAGGGTACTAATGAGATGCTGAAAGTTTAAAAGAGAGGTATTCCGATCGGTAAGGAGTTTGAGCACGGTACCCGAACCGTCACAAGGTTTAATAGGATCGAGGAAATAAATAATGCAAACGGTTTCATAATTAAGCTTTATTTCGGGGGTAAAAGAATTCTAAATTTTTGTTGATATTTCAAAATCAGTGAAAATGGCGAACGTCAAAGCATTTTTGATTTCTAATTAAGACTTAGTTTTCTTTTTTTTTACTCTAGCAGAGACTCATTACTCATATTTTAGGTATAAATTTTTTTTCTATTTCTACGTCCTTGATAAATTAAAATTACTAAAAATCTTTTGATTTGGCAATGACAATTATGACAGAGCCAAAGGAAAAAAATCAAGATTTTTTTTATTGTAAAGAATACAATAAAAATATAAAACATATACTATTTTTACTATGTTTTCAAATGAATAAGTAAAAAAGTGGTGGGAATAACAAAATGTCGTTAATTGCAAATATGTTAAGATACACTTCTGTCCTTTATGCCCAAATGACTAATGTTTTAAGTGTCTAACTTTTCAGTTTTCTAATTACAATGTTTTGAAGAAGGAAACTTCTTATTCAATTGCTTTCAACGATTCCGCTCACGACCGATTTGTTCGCTTAATTTATTACCGATTTATATCGATTCGACTCGACGTACCCGTCCAATTGTCTTTCATTCTCTGTAAATTCATGATGTGCACTTCTCTTAGAAGCTACCGAGCGATAAAACATGCTAAACCAGCCGGTCAAAAATTCGTGTCGATTGTGTGTAGATACGCTTATTATACGAATACAAAATACTTACTTGTCCAAACTATCACAATACTTGACTAGCGAGTGCCAGGCAGGGGTTGTGAAAATCTTCCACAGTTTAAGACCCGACTCGCATTTTATAATGGCCTCCGTTGCCTTCTCCAAGCAATGGTACATCCAAGACATATCGCACTGGCTGTATACCAGATCCGTATCCAACATTGTGAACTTCTTCGAGAACACTATTAACCCTATAATGAAACCATTAATTTGCTTTTTTTTATTAACGAAATTTGAAGAGTAATATTCTGGCTGTATTCAGAAATATACATCAGAGTACTGGCCAGTCATAATGACGTCATGAATCCGCCGTCATTTTGTACTGGTCAGTAAAGTGTGTAATGTATTTTGCCGGACTTTTTCCTCTCTCTCGCTATCACACTATCTTAAATATGACGTCGATTACAGCGCGTTGAGCGCTGGCCAGTATACTGATTTATATTTCAAAATAGAGCAAGAAAGAGCATTGCAAAGCATCCCTGGTGCAGATAGTCTATATAAATAAAAATCAATATATGTATATTTATTCTCTATGCGTTCCAAAGCCATTAATAAGATTGTGATGAAACTGATAGTGTTCTGGGAACGCCCGCGACGGTTTCTGCCCCTAAAATCTATATATAAATGATTTTTTACGCGGTATATTACAAGCATGCATGCATATAGAAGTAGGAATGTAATATTCATAGAACTTTTGTCACTCTCACTGGGACAAAACGTTCATAAAAAGTTTAAAATACGTTACGGATGACAGACAAAAAGAGCGCTATAAACTGAGAAATAAAAATATTGACAAAATAATAGAACCATACCTATACTATCGAATGCCCATTTATGTATTTCTGTGTACAGATCCTTGTTAACTTCATCTTGATGGTTTCTTATAGTGTACACTTTCTTGATAAAGCTATCGCAAACTTCGTTAATGCCATGCAAATGTAAATCTACGGCGTTGTGCATAGGAGCGTAGATTCTCTCTCTTTGACGAGACCACTGTTGACCTTGGCTATGGGTGAAAGCATTAGAAACTCATTTTAGACGAGGTGATTCATAATTTATTAATTTAACTAGTTATACCCTAACCAGAACTTTGATTTCACTAATAATACTGATAAAACTGCTAGTACACCCCAGCGCGATTTTCCTTGGAAAAAAAGTACCTACTTCAATATATTCGTATCAAAAAAATAAATGCTTCTATGGGACATAATCGTGCCAGAAAATTACTACTTAGCAAGACTACAACCTTGTGTGTTCCTTCACGCGATCGATTTTTTATTCATATCACTGATTTTGTTAAGGTCTTAACTCACACGACTTATTGTCCATCATCCACATTAGATTCATGACATGCACTTCCTTCGAGAGCTACCTACGAATATTCACACTTGCGTTGTGGAAGTTAAATGTTCTCAAATTAAAAATGCCCTCAACTTTGGATATTTCAAACAGTGTGCAAATTTCTTGCACTCGAATCTAATTCTACGACAAAAGTACACAACTTACATAGTATACAAGCCTCCATAGGCCAGATTTCTATGTTCCAGTCGATATTTTTCCAACGAATCAAGAGTAGACCTAACTGGATAATCGCCTTCCATATTGTAAACCTTCTCGATGTGTTCTGGGTGGTTTACCAACACAATGTCCCCTCCCACAGGACTTACGAAGCGGACAACGGGCCCGTACTCATCGAAAAGTACAGACAGAGTCTTCAACGACTTCCTACTATTCATAAATGCGCCTGGAAAGTATTCAACTGAAGTTAAAAGCAAATCGGTAGCTCAGTAAGTCAATAATTACTGTATGTGTATGAATTTCAGCCAAAAAGGTTAATCGTTATCTCAATTCGTAACACGTTTGTTTCGTCAGACGAATGGAACGTCACTTCTATATCAATATAAAATTATTACAGGATGTAAAAACTTTTACGAAAACTACTAACGATATACCAATACAACATCTTTCCATCATTACGGTGATTTTACTGTATAAGACCTTACCTAAGAAATGAGAGGGATTTCAGGGTCATTACATTATTATTACATTTTCAATTTATACACATACATGGGTACTCTACAATACAGTATCACTTTCTTGTTAAGCGTGATACATGATAGTGCCACACTTCATAATTTAATTACTATATTTTAATAAGCATAGATAACCTCACCAATTTTTCAAACTAGTACTTCATTCTACTCTACCAACTCTATAGAAATGGGAGCTTAGGGTACAGCTTAAGATATTAAAACATCAACAAAGGTAATATGGATACCTATATCTAATCCAACAGTAAGCAAACTAGCTGTTAGTTGAGTCCCAAATTCGGAAAAATATTGGCGAAAGCTTGAAAGATATTTCAAAGTCTTCGGTCCGGGCACTTCGTCGAATGATAAAACTACCTGATCCTTAATATTAGTCAACACCATGGGAACAACCTTTGTCGGCGGCAATATATCACCAAAAAGCTGCTTGTCAGTTTGACTCATTCCATCATTGTTTTTTAACTTGGATGATTCAACTTTTTGTTCATTAGCTTCATGTTGCGCCGCTATTTGACAACGGACTTTCTCCAAAGCAAAAAATCTCTTCTGGTTATTGAAATTTATATGAGATCTTAAAAACCGCAAATGGCTTAGTATCATTTTTATGGATTTAATTCGTTAGTTAATATAAATAGAAATCACATTTATCATTGATGAATGACGTTTTACTGATGTGCTTATAAAATAAAACAATAGAATGTCGAAATTTTGTTTGAATTTTGCGCCATTGGGCTTTGTCTATGGCAAATGGGAATAGATTTTTTTTCTATGTGTAGTTTGTGATTAAACTAAAGATATAACATTTGTGCCACCTACTCACCGACATAGATAATAAAACTCTGTGCTAGTCTCAGAACAATAACAAAAGCTATTAGTTATTGTTCTGAGGTGCTAGTGGTGGAGGCAAACATGAACGTATGAAGCAATGAATTGTTCAACCAACCAACCAGTTAAGGCAAACTCAATTTGTAAGGGTGGTATGCCGTAACCACTTAACCAATAAACTGATCCAAGTTTGTTTTGCTTCACAGATTATTCATACATTACAGTTAGACATTTCTTTTGGTTTTTCTTTGTAGTCTGTGTCTCGCTTTATATATGATGATGAAAGCTTATTTATAAATAATAAAATAATCCCTTGTTTAGTTCTCAATAAAAGTGTGAGGATTCACTGAAACCTCCCTATGGATTTCTTGAGAGAACATGAAAATATATCTTCCATCGTTTTGTTTTTAGATAAGAATCCGTTTCGTGGTCGTCGGATGGTCTTTTTATTGTCTGTAATATCACTATCTTGAAAAAATAGAAAATAATTATTTTAGGAATATTGACGTATCTCAGAACAATAATTAACGCTATATTGTTCTGAGTTATTTTTTGAAAATTTATTCTTGACCATGTGTTCTGAGGTTCTGAGTTATGTATTTGTTGCAGACTCGTTGCAGACGAAAGAGGTCTATACTTTTTATACGTTTGTTTTTAATAGTCGAGTGTTTTGAGGAGGAAATCACCTGTCTACTAACTTCCACTCCGATTCCTAAACAGAGTAAACTATATCGACTGGCGGTGATATACCATGATGATCTTTTGAAGTTGGCTGGTAGAGTAAATACTGTTGAGAATGTTGATCAGTTTTCTAACTATCCTATTGTTCTTGACGGAAGGCACCAAATAGTTCGTCTGTTTATCAGTCATCTTCACGAAAAGGCAGGCCATGGTAACAATGAACCAGTGGTTAATATGGTTCATGGGCGGTTTTGGGTTTTGAGATGCCGAAATGTGGTGCGAGACGTAGCGCAGAAGTGCCAGATGTGTTCAAACAAAAAGGCTCAACCACAAATTCCAAAACTTGGAGATATACCCGCACTGAGATTGGCGCATCACCAACGGCCGTTCACTAATGTGGGCGTTGACTACTTTGGTCCATTAAACATATCAATCGGACGTCGTCGCGAAAAAAGGTACGGTGCTGTTTACACGTGTTTAACGTCTCGCGCGCTGCACCTGGAAGTCGTGGCATCATTATCAGCCGATTCTGCAATATTGTCTCTTCGACGGCTGATAGCACGTTGTGGTTGCCCGTCAAAAATATTGAGCGATAACGGGACGTGCTTCGTTGGTGCAAACAAACAACTAGCTGTCTTTTTTAATGAGAAGATACACGATTTTGCTGCCAACAATAAGATTACTTGGCAGTTTATACCACCCGCTTCACCATTTATGGGAGGATGTTGGGAGCGCTTAGTCAGAAGCGTAAAAGCAGCTCTAAGCGTTATACTAAAAGAAAGGGCCCCAAGCGAAGAAGTTCTTCAGACAGTATTTGCAGAAGCCGAAGCACTAATAAACTCTCGTCCTCTGGTGTGTTATGTTGTGCGTGCGTATGATTAAAAGACTTGTTTGACTTATTAATGACTTTTAATTTAATTAACACTTTTAATAAACAGTTATAACTTAACATGACTCCTGTCTCTCAGGTCGCGGATGATGCAATCCTTTCTTTGACAGCCGTTACAAATGAGCGGGAACTGGCCCGTTCCGTTTTATGTTATCTTACTAAGATTGATAACATTCTCAAACCATAACATGGTGCATGTTCCTGTGGACCCTAACGACTTGACTGCTCTTACACCATTCCATTTCCTGTTTGGTGCACCTTCCTATCAGCAGTTACCCACTTCGCTGCAACTATCTGACAGAGACCTGCTTGGAAGAAATGAATGAAAGAAAGTTTTGAGACTCAGCGATCATTTTTGGTCACGTTGGGTCTAAGAATATTTGCCCACTTTAGTACCGAGGCGTCAAACGCAAACGTGCTCATCAGAGGTGCCTTTGTAGGTGGGTCAAGTTGTCCTGATTGTCGACGACAATTTGCCACGGGGTATTTGGCCTGTAGGACGGATTTCAGCACTGCACCCCGGGAAAGATGGGGCGGTACGAGTGGTGGAAGTGGCCACAAAGGCTGGAAACTATAAGAGGCCCGTCCGAAAAATTATACGGTTACCTGTAAACTAGTTTAATTTCATTTCCTCATTGTACGTGTTTCATTTTCAAATCATCTTTTTTGCTTTGTCCATTTTGTAGTAACTTTCGTCTGCACTGATTCAGTGTTGCCACACGGGGGGCGCTGTGTTGCAGACGAAAGAGGTCTTTATTTTTTATACGTTTGTTTTTGATAGTAGTATTAGAAGTTTGATTAAAATTGTCACTTGACACCTCGAACTGACTTTCTTTACATAATTCTAAAATGATATTTATTTATTATATTTTGTCGGCAACAGTATTGTCAAATTGCCATAATTAAAATATTAGTTTACATGGTAGAAAACATAAATTAATATGTATGTATCAACTATATTATTTCAACATTTAAATAATATTTAATAACACAAATCACTGCGTTCTAACTTTAATTGTAGTGAAAAAATAATAAAAAGTAAATGAGAAGTTGGTTGGAAAAATATTTATTCGCCCTCATCCAATATTTATGCTTTTCAAAACGATGTTTTTTTTAATTAAATGTGGTAAACGAAAAACAACTTCACATACATAGTTCCATGATATCTTTGTGATATCCAATAATTGTTATCAAACCATTTACAAGGGAAATGATATGTGACACCCTGGCTACCACATGCTTCCACAACCATGCACTACATATTTCTGAAATAAATTAGTTGTTTCAACAAGTAAAATTTTACAAAGTCACACACAAAGTTGTGTCGTGAAGTAAACAAACACGAGAGGTGACAGATCGACGACAAAACACGATATCAAAATTTGTATTACCACCTTCATATTACCCTTAAAACTGGTAAGTTTTGCACGTGTATCACATGATAATTATTATTGCATAATTTTACTTGAAGCTAAGCCACGCTGCTTACGATAAGATTGAATATGAAATTATACACTACATTTAATAGTCCGAGATATTTGTCAATATTGTCTTTATTCTTTCTTCACATTCTAATACTGTAAGTCGGTAAGCATAAAGCTAGGCTGGCACCATATATTGAAGCGGAGCGTAATACCTAAAAAAAAGAAAAAAATTTTTTGGTTCGGTAAGAATTTTCGCGCATTTCAAAATTCGGGCTCCGTCACAATCTGGTCCTAAACCTTTTGATTAGATTCCACATAAAAATATTAAAATCAGTTAAGAATTCGGGAAGTTATGGCGTAACAGACATTGCGCCATTGAAGCTGATCCATGGGAGCTTCGCTCGCTCCGCTCCAATAAAAAATTTAGCTTTTCTATTATAATGCAGTGCCGTGCAGTGCCGTGCAGTCCCGACCAAACAGGTCTTATTCAATTTACAACTTCTCATAAATCGCTTTTCAATATTAATCACAAGGGACATTTTTCTTGTAGCTTATATCACCAGGAACCATTAAAAAGAGAAATGGGGCTCCAGAGAGCAGGATAACGTTATAAATAAAGGTGAAGTGTTTTATTCACCTTTATTTATAACTTCAAGCATAGTTTGCTGAGGCTGGCTATATAAGTAGCTGTTAAGGTATCTAGCTTGGTTTGCGAGAAAGGCGTTGATGTATCTGTCTGTTCCCGAATGAAGTAATTTTTTCAACACGTTTTAACTTTATAATATTTCTTCATTAACTCGAACAGAAATCGAGTCTAAGTCGCAGGTTGTTTGTTACCGTATTGAAAGCCGTATATTTGCATTATATTATAATTATCGCGGACCCGTTTTCTACGCGTTGGAGGAGACGTACGGGTGGGATCCTGCGAGACTACCAGCACCATTGCGCCGCCTCCCCGAGACACACTTGGGCTAGCATCGCCTCGCTTATCACCACGACGCATGGTCTATACATATTGTAAAATGGCTTAACTTATTCGGGCCCCTTTCAATAATAAACACCTAATTCAATTTCGAATGAAGTTTACTAAACATTTATATTGACCCTTGATTCGCAAGTATTGATATTGAATGTAAATATTGATCATAATCAGATTATTTTATTGGTGATGGCAATAATTTTAAGCTGTCAAATGGAATTTCAAGTGCGAGTAAAGCGACCACTAGTGGCAGATGGCGGGATTGATCTCGTGTGATATAACTGTGTTAGATGGTTAGATTAGTTTTAAAATTATAGTGTAATATCATAGAATAGTTATTAAAATGACTAGGTAAGTTATTACTAAGTATCGTTTTCAAAGCTATCTTTCAGGAGTTATTTATTGTTTATTAAAATCTACAATACTTACCAAAACTGACCAGTCAGCCTGACTATTAGAAATTCATGTGAATTTATGTAAAAATATATCTTTAAATTTTCAGAGCTAAAATAGAACTTGGCGATGTGACACCGCATAATATAAAACAGTTAAAAAAGTTAAATACAGTCGTATTTCCAGTATCTTACAACGACAAGTTTTACAAAGATGTTTTGGAAGCTGGTGAACTGGCGAAACTAGCATATTACAATGACATCGTGGTTGGTGCAGTGTGTTGTAGGATAGACACATCGGAGAACGCTCGCAGGCTATATATAATGACTCTGGGTTGCTTGTACCCATATAGAAGATTGGGTATTGGTTCTTTGATGGTGGAACATGTGCTCAAGTATGTAGAGCAAGATGGAAATTTCGACAGCATTTTCCTGTAAGTAAATGTTTTCCCTATTTTGGTCATCTCATTAGATCACTCTAGTCAAAATGATGTATCAATAGTGATAACATACAAATTATTTGTGTGATTGCTATCATTTCAAATTCAAGGTTATGTAGGTATCTTTGTTATTTAGTTTAGAGATCAGGCATCTGGCTCTTTGCCATGAGGTTATACTAAAATTATTTTACATTGTCACTAGTATAACCTGGAAAAGTCTTTGAAACTGCTACATATACATCACAAATCATTATGGTGTCTAAAGCAGCTTTTTGTTTTGTTCACCTTTTTACGGGATTCAAACTACTGTCAAAATACCACATAGCAGAATATGTTTTGTGTTTCAGGCATGTTCAAGTAAATAATGAGGGTGCAATAGACTTTTACAAGAAATTTGGTTTTGAAATTGTGGAGACGAAAGAACACTATTACAAGAGAATAGAACCAGCAGATGCACATGTGTTACAAAAGACAATCAGACCAACAAACTCTACAGCTCCATTACTCAACGGAACTGTTTCACATGCAAAAACAAATGGACACGATTGAGGTCAATTCTAAATCCCCTATAGTTACTCCAATGCCTCAAATCGGTTGTTATAGTGAAACAAACAAGTGATACAATGTGTTTTAAGCCTTTAGTCACTTGGTTAACCACTGATTTTGATTAAAATAAGACATTGTGAAGATGAGTCCAATAATATATGGGTGTAAAAAATTTGAGGCCATAAAATGAATTGAAATGACTGATTATTCCTGGACTCCCATTGTCAAGTGTTGTACATAAAAGACCCACAGTTAATGCTTGCATGTTGTCAAGATTCTGATGAATATTGCATTTTTGGATCATGTATTGAGTAATTTAATATCTATTTGTACAGGATATGGCATAACTCTTTTAATAATAGCTTCTAATTTGTAAATGAATTTTCTCAATGACTATCAGTAACAATACAATAATTCTTAGCTCTAGGCATTCTCTTAACTATAACATTGTCATTCTAAGTTGTATTTCAATTTTTTACTGTAAATCTGTAATATAAAATAGTAAGTAGTAATGTTTTCCAAATTTTCATCCTCACCAGCCATTAAGATATTTACAGTTAATTGACATATTTCACTGTTTTGTTGCTGGGGAGATACCCTGTTTGATATATGGTGTTGACAAGCTTTGATAATAGAATGGCAACACAATCTAATTTGCTTATTTTGCACCAGGAATACAATATTGGTATTTCAAATGTTTTATGTTTCTGTTGTTTTTTTGTAAATTTTTGTTATTGAAGATTTTATTTGATTTTTAGACATTCATAACATTTGAACTAAGTCATTTTCTTATAATGAGAACTGTTACCAAAAAGTCAATTGTGTCCTATCATACAGTCCTTTATCTAAAACAATATTTGTTAATACATGTTCACTGCAACTTAGCATTAGCCTAAATAAATATCATCATTAACATATATAATTTGCTGTTTTTTTTTCATATATTTATGTCACTGCATTTACGAAATACATGCTGCTTTAAAGTTGGTAGATTTAAACAACCATAAGACATAGCTATAAATGAATTTTCATGAATACATTCATCATCAAATTGAGTTATAATGCTTTTTAGTAGTCACATTGAGAAATCCTGCAATAGAAAGTTTCCAGGCAATGTATGGGCTTGATTGGGTATTAACTAACTTCATTCTTGTTATAGACAGGACAAGCATAGAAAATTAAGAGACCAAAATATTTCAATTTAGTGACCATTAAAACGAACCAATATTGGTCGCAGTTGAAACAAACATTATTATTATGATTTAACTTAGATTGTTTGTTAGAATGTCCTAATACAGATAGTAAAGTTTTCTATAGCCTGCGATAATACCACAAATGGATTCATTAATACCTCTACGAAAAAGATATACAAATATGCAGGGTGCGAGAGATTTCAGGAAACAATTTTTACATATATTATATAACTGCATTTTAGCAACATTCTGCAAAGCTATTGAGAGGGGTTCTGTGATATTTGCTCCTATGCATCATCTTTTATCTATTGACCATGGAAAGAATACAATGAAAAATAACCAACTGGCGATTGTTTGAGCTATGCGTTTTTCTATATTAAATACCTATAGATTTATCATTAAAGGGTAAAGATATGTACATCTGAGAAATCCGTGGGCGTCAAGATGGCGGGATCAAGTCCCCAATTTGAAATGTATCACATTGAAATGTTTGTGCTACATATGTTCTATTTGTACCCCGAACCAGGCATTTGTACCTCTCAAGGTAAATGAAGTATGTAAAGATCTCCCTGATCCCGCTAATATGACGTCAAAGTGGCGGGACCTTCTGAAAGCTCTACTCAGAGGCAGGCAATTCACACCCGAAAACTTAGTACTACATATGTACTTGTATATACTCAGTATTCAACACATTTGTAAGTGCCAAATTAAAGTAATGTGATTAAAACATTGGTCCCGCCAATTTGATGATTCATGTTATCGCTGAATTTATATGAACATTGTTACAACTCGCGCAAAATCAAATGTGGAAACTTAGTCCGGCCTAAGTACATGAACTTGTGTAATTTTCATGTTCATAATTTAAGTACATCAAAAGTTATCTGTCATTCATCGTTATCTCTGAAATGGACACATTTATGCAGAAATGAAACAACAACAACAAAATAATTATAAGTTTTGCCTTTAGTGTTCTAATGAGAAAAGTTACATAAAAAATAAAGTTTATAACAACTTATTTTTGCCCATATATTAAACAATTAGGCACTATGTACGTTTGACTATTCGTAACTTTCGTCTTTAAGTCATCGTAGCACTCCCACTTACCAAATATTCGAGAAATGAGCTCGATAATGCCCGATACCGCTAGATGTAGGTGGAGCTATAAACTCTATAGCAGATAATATATTATAGCATTTCCCTTTAAAGACAATTTGTCTCGGAATTTCAAAAATATTAATCTTCTTCAGATCATTAATTTCAAAAAATATAGTAGATGATAGTGAACATAATGTGGTTTTGATTCCATTACATCCAAATGCACTGCATGATAACATTTGATTTTGACCTACCCTCAAACTCAATAATATTTTCTCATAACTTGTAAAACATGGTTAGATAATAATTATCTCGTTAAATACAAACTACGTTAAATAATTAGGATTTCCATTGATAACCAAAAAAATATTTGTTTCATTACTGCATATATCTGTCCAATTCTATAAAAATATAGTCTCCGGCAAATAAGTTGAACATGATTTTGAAATCACGTGACATGCGCAGTAGCAAGTTTAGGTACATTATTCATTACTGCGCATGTCACGTGATTTCAAAATCATGTTCAACTTATTTGCCGGGGACAATACTAGGTACGAAAATTAATAACGATGAATGACAGGTAACTTTTGATGTACTTAAATTATGAACATGAAAATTACACAAGTTCATGTACTTAGGCCGTACTAAGTTTCCACATTTGATTTTGCGCGAGTTGTAACAATGTTCATATAAATTCAGCGATAACATGAATCATCAAATTGGCGGGACCAATGTTTTAATCACTTTACTTTAATTTGGCACTTACAACTGTGTTGAATACTGAGTATATACAAGTAAATATGTAGTACTAAGTTTTCGGGTGTAAAATTGCCTGCCTCTGAGTAAAGCTTTCAGAAGGTCCCGCCACTTTGACGTCAAATTGGCGGGATCAGGGAGATCTTTACATACTTCATTTACCTTTAGAGGTACAAATGTCTGGTTCAGGGTACAAATAGAACATATGTAGCACAAACATTTTAATGTGATACATTTCAAATTGGGGACTTGATCCCGCCATCTTGACGCTCACGTTTTATGGATGCCTTAATTCTAATTTTATCATAAATGTCTTAGATTCCCGCTGGGTGATCTTAAGACGCGGGACATTTTTACATAGGTGTCGGGCGCCAGCGAGTAATCGGCGGTGCGTTATGGGAGCTGCGAACTTGTGCCGTGGAAAATGCGCGCTTTTGACTTGGCTTGGACGGTAGACAGTGGAATAGGTTTCGGCATTCTATTGTTTGATTTCAGCAAGTAAGTAATATCTGAAAACAAAAACCTACTAAAATGTTGATTTTCTCTCTCTTCACCATGCCTCCGCTTCATAGGTACCAGTAAGAAGTACTCAGTCATGTTAAAAACCTTATCAATAAAACTACTTTCTTCACACATAGTATTAAATTTTTAATAGAGGGAAAGAGACAGATGTTCTCGACATGGGTTTCGTTTGATTTCAATAATATTTCACAGTGATGGGTTGTAATTATTCACATTTTGGCTTTAAAAATAAAAACCTCTGTAGTTAGCATTAATTTATTGAAACAAAGTCCGATATCATACAATATTGTCGTAATGACTAATTGATTATTCTCCTATGGGCATCTTTGGTCACAATAAGTATACTAATTTTATTGATATAACATTTAATCACATCTATATTTAGATTTCATTAAAATTTCATTTTAAGGCCTGCCTACATATAATACTGTTTGTTGGATTAATTTAATTCACAAAGGATTTTATACCACCATAGTGATGATTAGCAGTTTTTGGACACTCCTTATTCTATAAAAATATTGTTAAATACATTTTTACAAATTTGTAAAATACACAAACTGACAACAACGTATAGATTATTTTTTTTACAATTTATTTTTTATAATCGTGCATTTTAGAATACTACTATGCTTTCACAAAGCCTCAATTCACTATCACAGTCATCGTTACATACATAATGCATTATAGTTAATTTAAAAATTATGTCATTGTTCGATATCCATCAACCCACCATAATTGGTTCAAATAAGTAACTCTTGTGTAAGTCTGCCTAGTATTCCTGCTGATAATTTATTTATACCAGCCTGAGGGCAATATTATTTACTATTTAATTCACAACATAAATCAAGACAATTTTTTTTGGAGAATATAATGATTTCGATTTCCACATCATCATTTTCAAATAATAAAATAAATGAAAATAAGAAAAAGTGCGAGGAAATAGAATTTGTTTGGCAACTTGGCAATTATGTTGCCACCGACTGCAACTATTCAAAAATAGTAGCAAGCCTTTTCCCCCATGTATTACATGAATTTCAAAGAATGATCTGTTGTCATTGATAGGAAGTTAACATATAAAAATAAGTAAGTTGTTTAAAAAATGTTAAGCGTATACACTTAACATGTTATTGAAATTTTTTCTTTCGATTAATAACTTACAGTTATACTATAAAAACACAATTATTTTTTTTGTGAATTGACACATTATTGCATACTCTTGTACTTGTTCTTTCTAGCATCAGGACGTCATGACACTTTGGCCGTACTGATAGTTTGATAGGTATATACATATCTGAATGTAATATAACTATTTATCAAACACTTGTTCCGAACATAGCACCTATCATTAGTTTTCATGTCCGTTTCAACCGCGCGGCCACCTCATAATATTTGATGAAACTTTGCCAGGAATTAGTGCTAATTTGTTACTTTACACACCTCTTTTCGTGAATTTGTTACAAAAAAAACTAAGACGCTATCACAAAAAATAGGTGGCCGCTAGAACCGCCACTTGCCGTAGTCATCGTCCGTGATTACACAGAAACTATATAATGCAGATAGACGAATGATGCATCAAAAGAAAGGTCTTAATTTGTTCAATTTGTTACTAAAATAAAAAACGTGAAAACGTACATAAACAAAAAGTTATGCAATATTTAGTTTTCAGGTTATGAGTAGGTAGGTATGTCACCATAAATATCAAATTAATAGAGGCTAATGTGTATGGATAATTAGTTACTAATTTGTTACAGCGAATAAACGTAAAAAAATACTAGAAAGTGGGTTCAATAATTTGTTAGAGTCGATTTTAGTTGGCCGCTCGGACGGCAATATGCCTAAAATACAATGGCATTTATCTCGTTATTAAAAGTAGGTTTAAGCTTAGTTAGAGTACTAGTCGACGGGTAACGTAACCTAGTTTAGATAAATATGGCGAATATAACTGCAGCATTCATATTTTAGAAAATATTTGCAAAAAACCGTAATATGAAACCGTATGAGAGTAGGGTGACTATGAATATATTAGTACAAAGGCATGTTTTTAATGTTGTACTCTGTTTGAAGGAATATGCAGTTTTGCAGCCATATTGATGTCTATTGTTCTTAATTCTTTAAAGTATTTACTGATAAGATTTTCGTTTCATTGACATTCCGCAGGTGTTTTATGATGGCCACGATTCCCGAAAAAGGATCTCTTTTGTTTCCAAATTATTGTTAAAAATATTTGTCGGAAGGGGTTTAAAAAGCGATTATTGTCCGTTGTGAATATTGTCTGTCATTATTGTGCTGGATTTTGAAGTGTGTGCTCGTACGTATTTAATTCCCGTGATTTTCATACTACTAAGTTACAATTATCAGTAAATCCAGAAGTGTCTAAAAGTGCTTAGCTGTGAGTTGTGCCCACTTATATGATTTGTTAATATAGAAGTCACCACCAAAAAGTGTATTGCAGAGGGATCCAAATTGACTACGGTAAGTTCGATTTTTACAATTTTATGATGACGTGAATAAAGTTATTACTTTATTGCGACAGCTGTTTTCGTGACGTGTAAGTATATGACATTAAGGCCATTTTGTCATACTTACGTCAATTTAAGTGAAGTTGTGGGTTGGATCTTTACCATGTAAATACGTCCAATTATATGTTCTTGTTAACATATTGGTGCCTTAATAAAAGAAAATTTTACAGTAGCCATGCGATCCAAGCCGATGCCGTTGCGCCGCAACTGGCCCGTGCCCCCACGCGCTCTATGTGATTGTGTGTGGAGTTCTATTCCTTTGGATGCAACTAATCGTAATATTTCTCCTTCAATACCAGCCGGCCGTAAACGCCCGCGTTATTTAAACGTTGGTTGCATATACATATTTGTTTTTCTTTCATTATTTTTTTCTATTTTTTATTCCATGACAATTGAAACATGATGGCTGTGTAACTGTTGTCTACATGTTGAGCTATCAAATGACACCTTTTTAATGCTGATTATTTACATGGGTAGTGGTGGTCGAATTATTTTGAGAGCCCAGGTCTTGGTTATCAAGAAAACAAAATGGCGGCCGTCAGAGCCAAAAATGCCAAATATTTCACATCATTAAAGGCTCCGACACTGGTGACGGGACACATTGTATACATAGGATAGATAGATAATAGCTTAATTTCTTACTCCACTCACACTAACATTATTAACAGAAATACTATAAGCATATTTTAAAGCAAATATCAAAAATGGTAATATAAAGTATGTCTTAACTTAAAATGTATTTATATAAGCACTCTCCCTAAAAAAATAAGATATGAATATCGAAAATTCCAATAATCATAGTCACCCTACTCTCATACGGTTTCATATTACCGTTTTTTGCAAATATTTTCTAAAATATGAATGCTGCAGTTATATTCGCCATATTTATCTAAACTAGGTTACGTTACCCGTCGACTAGTACTCTAACTAAGCTTAAACCTACTTTTAATAACGAGATAAATGCCATTGTATTTTAGGCATATTGCCGTCCGAGCGGCCAACTAAAATCGACTCTAACAAATTATTGAACCCACTTTCTAGTATTTTTTTACGTTTATTCGCTGTAACAAATTAGTAACTAATTATCCATACACATTAGCCTCTATTAATTTGATATTTATGGTGACATACCTACCTACTCATAACCTGAAAACTAAATATTGCATAACTTTTTGTTTATGTACGTTTTCACGTTTTTTATTTTAGTAACAAATTGAACAAATTAAGACCTTTCTTTTGATGCATCATTCGTCTATCTGCATTATATAGTTTCTGTGTAATCACGGACGATGACTACGGCAAGTGGCGGTTCTAGCGGCCACCTATTTTTTGTGATAGCGTCTTAGTTTTTTTTGTAACAAATTCACGAAAAGAGGTGTGTAAAGTAACAAATTAGCACTAATTCCTGGCAAAGTTTCATCAAATATTATGAGGTGGCCGCGCGGTTGAAACGGACATTAGTTTTCAGGCAATTCCTTCGTCTTAGGTTGACAAACTTGAAAAAAAAAATTATGATGAACCGATGGAAATATAACAAAACTGTTATTACAACATTAATAAATATACAACCGGGACGCCAAAACCGGTAAAATAAAGAATGGTATACACTTTTTTATTACTTAATTAGTTTTTTTACTGATTTTGGGGCAAGACGTGTTACCTTATTATAATTTATCAAACGATTATAATATCGAAACGTTAAGATGAGGTGTTTTAAGAAATTGCTTAATTCATAGTGAAATTAAAACGTAGCAGGTTCAAGTTTAGCATCTTACCGATAAGTTTCGCATAATCAACTTCGAATGGATTTTTATATAATACTAGCTGACCCGGCAACGCGTTGCTATGTTATAAATTAAAATAAAACCTATCCTATCTTTTAAGTTAGATCAAATAACAGATAGTTACGAAGTTTGATCAAAATCGGTTAAGTAGTTTAGGAGTCCATCGCGGACAAACAACGTGACACGTAATTTATATATATTAAGATTTTCGACTCTTATGATTGCTGTTTTTTACCGCCTCATTTTTGTATGCTCATCGTTCATCTGAGAGAGCCTTAATACATATCAAACATTAACAAGTCATATTAAGTTCTATGATGAACTTTTCAAGCGTCAATTATGAGTTTGGTTACTTTGTACTCTAACGGTATACATAATTTATAGTATACCTAACAAGGAATGATATAAATCCTTTAATTTAAACCAGTTGCAGTTTTAACACCGCATGAATCCGTAGGTATTGGATTGTCGCAGAATGTCCCTATCGCGTAATGTATTTTGGTAGCAAAATGACCATTTATGTTGGCCAGGCCTGTTATTGCATAAGCCTTCTTTATGGGTGGAAACTATTAATTCGTTTTACTATTAACAGGAGGTAATAATTAGTTGAAGATAACGTAGTTGTAACGATTGTAACGATACGATCTGAATCTTGCTTTGACCCGAATAATTCTTTAAAATAGAGACTTATTAGTTGTTTCAAGCGATTTCGTTTGCATTTGATATAGTCCTTTTCACATGCGAATTCTAGGGAATCTAACCAATTTTGAAAATAGCTTTAGTAGAAGTAGATCTCTTTATATTTTATAAAAGAAGCAGCGATACTTAAAAAAATAATTTATAAGTATAAAAAAATGGTATTAAATATTGATAATATCTGAAACATAAGTTTATTTAGAATAATAAACCATTATAATAATGTGACACGCCATACATTTAAATGTTAAAGTTGATACGGTATTCAGATATACTTACAATGTGTCCAAGAATTGACAGCAAATATCGAAAAAGATAAATATATTTTAAGAACCAATGTACAATTGACAACACATTAACTTACCAAAAAGTAATCAAATCCGAATTAAAACTTTATTATGTACTGTCAAGATGCAGATTCAATTGTTAGGTCTTGGCAGGATGATGTGCTGTACTCTGTGCTTGGTAAGTTTTCTGACATATCTACAAAGAAAGGCGTTTCAATAGCATTCACCTGCATCGGAAGCAACAAAACGCAAAAAACTCATATGCGTGAGGACACTAAGAGTATACCACATCGCAGTTCTTCTAAAAGAATAAATTCAAGCTTCTAAATTGATATTATAATAAATAAGAAGTTTGTAGACAAAAGACATATGTCTAGCATCTAACAGAACATATATTAAGTAGTTAATAATGACTGTATGAACATTTAACTACACAACAATTTATATAAAAAGTACGCATAGAAAACTACTACAATATAAATAAATGTATATTAATATCACTTCACATTAATAATTTGAAATGAGATTAATCAGCTAATATTTCATAAAAGTGCAGAAAAATAATGGTATTGAACAAAACAAATAACTTTATGATAAGTTGGATAAATCATGTGATTTATTTTGTAGGGAATAGGGTTTATTATTCAGTCAAGAATTTAGTTCTGTTATCTTCAATTTTGTTATTGCAGTAATGTTAATATATCCGGTCGACACATAGATACAGTTTTAATTGCAGGAAAAAGATATAAAAATAAATATGGTGTATAAAATTTAATAATTTTGAGTTACAGTTTTTACTAGAGGATAGATCTTACGTCACATATAATTCATAGTTCTTACACTTTCCAAAACACTCGAAAATTATACATTTCTTACGGGCACCTAAAACTCATTTATCTTCTTTCACATTCTTCTTTAATCCGGTTCGCCTCTTTTTCAGGATCTGTATTCATCGGAATGACTAAGGCAAGTAAGCGCTCTACTACGACAATTAACTTTAATAAATATTCCTCCAGTCAAATTGAGAATTTTTCAATTTTGGAAAGAAATAAATTCTCCTAAAAGTGTTCCAAACGCCTGGAATACATAAAAAAGTATAAATATAAACACATTATCGGTGCCTGTAAAAAGTATTTAATTTCAGAGAGAATGGTTTTATATGAACACTAATCCACCACAAAATGCCGAACTTAGTCAAACGAGATTGAACTCTATGCGTTTAGCATTAATTATAAAATCATCCATTTTGGGTAGCTTGACGTATTATAAAACGTATAATCATAAACAATACAACCGTTACTGTCTTAAGCTCTTTTACACACGGTAGAGAAGACTATTGTGTGTACTTACTGTCAACCAATTTGATTCCTAGACCACTATAGAACCGTCTCGCTTTAATTGATAAAGATTCAATTTGATTAACATTATCTATAAAAAAATTACTGAACTATTGTGATATAGTTCCACAGATGCTTAGAAATCGAAGAGGTTAACTATACATGTTATCTAAAGTCTGTGAACAACTTTTTTTTAAAAAGGTTATGATATATGTCAAGTTTTTGATAAAACAAATTCAATTCCATAATTATCATAGACAGGTACTCATCGAGCGACTTCAGGAACGGTCACTATATGTGATTAGCAATAAACACATTTAAAATATACTTGCAATTCTGTCGATTATTTAAAGATGAAAGGGACAGAACGATTTTTAGAAACGTTTATAGCTATTTATATTTAGTGACTCTTATTCCAAAACTACTTTAGTAGCCGTAAAGTTAAATCTTTTATAATTTTATTTAAATCTTTGTTTTAAATTCTTAATATAATCTAATATCAAATCTATAGACTTCAGTTGACCGTACGTGACACATTTTAATATATAGGGTGTATTACTATGTCAAGATTTAACTAAAAACAATTGTTCTAAAATATTCAATTCCTACTTATACTAAATATCATTCTTAATTCTGAGTTACAATTGTACCTGATCACGAATATCTTTTTATATTACAATAAATGAGATTTTAGTTTATTTAAGAAATAAAACATACAATTTCGTAAATATTACACCAATTATCTAGTCCGAAAATAAGCGTAGCATATACTATGGATACAAAGTGATGGTTATAATAGAAACACAGACATATAAGCAACAATGAATATAGAATAAATGCTTATACTTATCATACAGACATATGCCCTTACAAGGACTCAAACTCAGAATGAATTTGTCGCATAGGCATATCTTTTGTCACAGCTGTTACTAACTGAGGCCCTACTACCACTTCTTAATGCGATTCAAGTTCGACTTTTAATGAGAGATGCCACTTTAGACCGCGCATAGCGATGTCTCACTTTGATAATCGTAATAGTAAACAGGTAAATTTATCCAAATGTTGAATTTCCCAAAAAGGATTTTTTTTACTTAATATTTAAGAAAGTTTTGCAAATCTATGATAAATGGTTCGTTGCAGTCATCGGCAGGCCAACCCAACAAAATTTATAATTTCTTTAATCGATTTTTTAAATCTAACACAAAGAATTTAATAAAAATTGGCAAAATATCTACGATTAGTTTATCAAGGTAAAGATATTACATAATCATCACTTCTCAAAATGATTAAAAAGCATTTGGAATTCGATATTCATATATTTCGAAAAATCATGTATCAAATTATTGCATTACAAATACTGTTTCAATTTTGAATATACTTTTATTTGACAGAACTGTGGGTAAAGTCATTTTTACCCACAGTCAGAAAATAATATCAATTTATTTACAAATTATAATTAGTGTCTAAAACAATTAAGTGTCAAGTTTCATAACAATATCTGATTAAGCATTAAATTTCTGTAGATTGTAATAAGCTACTATAAATAACAACGACACAATAAATATAACAAATAACAATTTGGCATAAAGAGACCAATACTTTTGACATAGACAATAGTTAGTTTTATACAAATAAATACGTATTTTAAATATTTAACCGATTTAAAAATAAAGTCAATGTGAATTTATTAAACACAGTGACTATAAACACCCCAAATAAAAAACTAAACAAAATAACAAAACACAGCTTCGATACCTACATTAAAATAAATAATATTTATTGTTTGGCTGTGTACCTATTAGGCAAGCAGTGTGCGGCTGACTGTTTTCCTCCAGTTCCCCTCCCCATTTGACAGATCATTGGATTGACAGGTCTTTAGATTTGTAATTCGTTTATTTAATAGAGGAATAAAGGGGTACATCACTGATTTTAGTTTTAGTGATGTAGTCAGAAACGAGTCTTTAAATCGTTCATGGGATGACCCCCCTCTGTCAGCACAGAATCGCGTATTTTCATGTTGTATCCTTTTCTGTAGCTCAGGGATGTTATTTGCTAGAGCCTTCCTCGCTTTACGTATACGTGCATACGTGCTATGCTGCCGCGCGTGACAGCACTCACGCTATCTTTCTCACTCTGGCAAATGTCTCCTCCGCGTCAGAAGCAAAAAATGGAGTATGACAATATGCGATTCCGTGCTGGCAGATTTGGATCACCCATAAAACATAGTAAGATTTCATCAAAATACTGCTCAACTTTTGAACATAAATTTAATGTTAATAAATTTCACTTTAACTGTCGAATGTTATCTCAAACCATTATTTAGTTAAAATATATAATAATGAAGCAATAATATAAAAAGTAATAGAAATCAATGTTTATGTATTTTGAAATCACACATAGTGTTTGAAATGTGATTTGGCACACATAACATGAGCACAGATTAGAACACTTACAAAGATAACAAATAAAGCTACAGGTACTCTCAATTAAAGTCCACGAAAGTGACGTCTTTTATTTTAATTTTAAAGTTTAAAGTTCTTTTTAGATATACGTTCTTTGGTTTCTAAAATAAATGAATAGATGTGGACCCGTGGATTACAGTAACGCTGAAAAAAATATGCAGTGTTCTGCGCAGTCGCACGGATAGTGAAAGGTGTAGATTCTACTCAGATGGGCGATGTTTTCACATATCTTATTCACTTATTTATTATTACGTTGATAAAATACCAAAAACTATAAAAATAAATGCAAGTGTTTATATTTCATAAAACTTTAAAGAAATTGGCAGCGCTAGATTGAAATATTAGGAAACATCATACAGTTGTGGCTATGAAGAATTAACTTTATTCAAACATGGGAACGGGGTTATGTATTAGTTTAATGTAAAGATAATCGAGATATAGTGATCGTAGTCCAAAGGTTGAGATGTGAGCGTTGAACCACGTGGATCAAGAGAGAACAGATGTACTTCAGACCTAGATCCACACGTAACACAAGCATTTAGCTTACCACATGGTCTCAATTAATATTTTCGGTTGGACGTCCCAAGTTCCGCTGGAGACACCAAGTGTAGGAGGATCTTCGCACACTCCAGACCACCCAGTGGCAGAAGGCGCAGAACCGTACCGAATAGCGTCTCGTAGTATTCGAGGCAAAGACCCAATTTGGGTCGCTGCGCCATCTTAGTTTTTTTTTCAGATAATTATATTTTAGTCTCATTGATAATATTTCAAAAAATAGATATCGATTAATCCTTTACTTTATTTAGAACGGGACTGTGAAATTAAATTTGATCAAAATTTTATTTCACTCTATCCGATATGCTGGTCAATACAATGTATTCTTCATATAATCTATTATGAAGATATTGTGACGGTTTAAAAAATCTAGGGCAAGAACAGAGCATAAGAAACTAATTTTAAGGAGTGTGTAACAAAAGTCAGACTATCATGACACATTATTATGACAGGTGTCAAAGTCAGAAACAGATTATTTCAATTATGCTGTTGACATTTGTCCCAAAGTCTTTTGTGACACCTTTTTTATTCACTAAGTGTATTTCATGATATTTTAATTTTGAATAACGGCTATTTACTCAGTACTATGTATCATTTGTGTCACCGTATAAATAAAATGCAAAAAAATATGTAAAAAATGCATTGTAACAATCTAAATGCTAACAAAAAAAAATGTTTTTTTGTATGTCAATCATTACATTTTGATACTATGATCAAAATGAACAAAGTTAAATCGTCTTTAAAATACAACCAATAAAACACAACAAACATTAATCGATACGGTAAATAAAATAAATATCTTTTTTGTTTGTCAAACATTTTTGTACACCATTATACATATATTTTGTTTAAAATGTGACTCATCTGCGAGAGTCAATAATAGACAAAACTTTATTTTTTCTAAGTCCCTGCAAACTAAAAATGTTAAAATTAAATGACCCATATTTTTTGGTTAATTGTTTGTTATATTTGTATTTTTATTTATTTTTTAATTAATCCAGAACTTTAGGCACTACCTAATTTTTATTCCTTTGTATCAGTCACATAAATGTTACTTTTATATGACAATGATAATTATGATCAAACTTTTTAATTTTTTTATACAGACAAAAGCAATCAATTATAGTGCTTAAAGACTCAAATATTGTATAAAATAAAAATATAACGAGAACAAATAAATACGGGTCACCTAATTTTTAATGAAACTATAGAATAGATATGGAAAAATAAATTGTTGTCTATTATCATACCTGGCTTAAAAATTCTTTAAGATTGCCATACAACAATAAGTATTAATTGGTTTTATACATATATATTTCTTTCTATTAATTCAACTTTCGAATATAAGTATTATTTAATTACATTAAATAATCGATTGTCATTTAATTGTACTACATGTACTGCACTTTCATACAAGGCAGCGTTAATTCCCAGTTAACCATACCCCCTCTATAATAGACAGACCATAGACATCCAACTCGGACTTGCCATTTAAAACTAGCAAATCATCATTATTGGTGCCACTTTGTACTGCCACTAAAAATGCACAGACCACGTAGATTCTACAAATTTTGAAGCAAATAAGTCCGTTGTGTATACACCATGGAGTATTTATACAACTTCTGACCTTTATGGCAGGCACCTCGTTAAAGCCGTAGTCTAAGGCTGGCAACACAGACCGAACATTCATAAATGGTTTGTCTCCGATGGGGGAGAGTTCTCGAGATCTAGGAGCTGTTTAATACGTTCCACGCATAGTTTTGATCCCTCGTTCGCTTCTTTAGCCATCTACAAAGCAAAAAATTTTTACAACTGTGAATGTTAAGAAAAATATATTGATTACATTACTGTTACTATTGCCAACTTGTCCGCCATAGTAATAGTCACGTCATATCACTCTGTAGTTATAAAGATAGGTACTTTTGACTGTTTGTATATAAGAGTCTATAGAACAATGTTAAAAATGTATATAAGATATTTGAAATACTAAAATGTTAATGTGTCATAATATAAAAAAAAGTTATTTATATATTTCATACCATTTAAAAATGTAAAATGTAACATTTATCTTGTGTTATGCAGTCAAAAAACAAAATGAAAAGCCCTCATATATAAAATCGCAAAAATTATCATTCTATCACCCATGAGGTCAAAATCTGAGGAGACTGAATACTGAACGGCTTTAATTCGGAATGAATAAAGAAAGAAAAGGTGGAATTTAGTTAATTGAATGTGATCAGTGTGCATAGCTTAGAGCGAGCAGAGTATAGTAATGTGTTGGCGTACAAAATGGTTGAACAGCATATTTCGTCATTTAAAAGAAATCCACTAACTCACCAATGAGAAGTTTAAAAATCCATGTGGTAAACCTTCAAGAACATCAATTCCGACCACATTCCCCAGCTTCTTCAGTTTTTTGGCGAACATCACACAATCGTCGAGACACGGATCCAGATGCACCGTCTGCGATAAAATTATAAAACATGATATAAAGTAGTACAAATGTGTGAATTTCAGCTATGAAAGTGTACACAAGCGCGAAAATATAAGAAAACTAAGTCGAAAATATACTGTGAATAACAAATCAATCAAACTATAAGATGGAAAACGGATTATCAGATCCAGTGTACGCTTAATACTAATTTGCTCTTTTGTTTTTAAGATTTGAAACTAGCACCATCTGTGATACATAGTGTTAGTCTTGAACCGTATAATGATGTTATGCACGGCGTATAGATGTCGCTACAACAGATTTTTAAAAGACAGTCAATATTTCATACTCACCAGTATTCTTACTGGTGGGAATCTATTGAGGAGTTGATCGTCAGCCCAGTATGGTGATAGAAACGGATCACGTGGAACTGAGAATATGAACTCGTCTGAAGGGCTGCGGGCTATCAAGGCGTCTAGATTCGATCGAACCGCCATACTGGAAAAATAACAAACCAATACATTGACAAGCTGAAAATTACGATCAAGCTAACATATTGTTATGTAACAATGGTTTTGATACATTAAAGTAATAATTGCAATACTTTACTGATACAAAAGAGACTTTTTTCATGTACAAAGACAATTATTATTCAGTCAATTGTTATTATAATAAACTATTTGAGTATTGCCATACAAAATATAGAAATCTATTCCATTTTGACGATAACGCTCACGACATTTCGTAATAACTGTTTAAACCAAATATTTTTAAATATGGTATGTGATGGTTGTGAAATTCTATACTATAAACTTTTTATACTAAAAAGTTGCTAGAAAATCTTTTCGAGATGTTTAATATAAAAACTAAAATAAAATAGATTACTTG
The DNA here is from genome assembly GCA_927399485.1 of Calamotropha paludella. Classification (NCBI taxonomy): domain Eukaryota; kingdom Metazoa; phylum Arthropoda; class Insecta; order Lepidoptera; family Crambidae; genus Calamotropha; species Calamotropha paludella. The sequence continues at coordinate 20,191,427 of OV656817.1, read as the reverse complement.
TTAGAGAAAAAACACAAAATCGCTATATTTAAAGTATAATAATCTAATCTAAGTTTATTATTAACTTTTAAGACTGTTGTATCTTCCTTAATTGTATAAAATTGCGAAAGAATTATTTTCCTTATTTTAAAGTAATTGGATTTTTTTTTTATGAAATGTGAACGGTTTTAAATCCAAACTTTAAAAATAATTAATTGAAAAGAACTTACTCTTCTTGAGTCGGTCTTGATATAGAGTTTGATCCAGTGATGTAAGCGAGTCGAGAAGACATCGCACCCATTATTCCTGTCGCTGCTTCGCTTATTCTGTTACAAATACATATTTGTAACATTTAAGAAAGATTCTTTAAACATTTTTTTTATAGTTATTACTATTACTAATTGACAGCATTTCAGGATTTACACCCGTTTTTATATTTTCAGTAAAAATTATACTAAATAATTAGCGATTTTTGTTATAATTTAAGAAAGTAATATGATTCTAAACGCTACTTATCTATTCTTCTCATACTATCTTAACTATGACGTCTAACAAAAAATGATGAAACTAGAAAATTCTCATGAATAGAATTACAATTCTACTTGTCTTACATTCTAACGCTTATGAGCTTAATGTACGTTCAATTATGTCTCGTTTTGCATTATTTCAATATAAAAACAATGAAAGACAAAATCTAGTACATAATTTTATATAAAGCTTTTTTATTAAGAGAGGTAATTTTATAAAGGTTTTAAACAATACAATATTTTCACTTGCAATAGTTGGGAAATTATTCGATATTATTTCAGATAACACAAATCTTTATAATTGTCGTTCGGATTACGGATGGAATTTCCTTACCGAGTTTTTATTCTTTTTTTATTTTCTCTCGAATCGAAATCTTCTACTAGAGGAGGTTCTCCAACTAACGTACTTGAGTTTTCAGATTCCGGCTCCCTGAAAGTAAACAATTATTTATAAAGACTTGTTCACACTTTTTTAAAAACAATATCAGAAGCAATATTTCCTAGAATAGAATGAACTTCATTGGCCATGCATATTATTCAGATAACACCAGTATACCCCATACTGGGTATGCAATAATTCTAAAATATAAAATCAGATTACAATTCATAAAATAATATTTAAACTGGAATTTAAATTAAATTTACAAGTCTTCTTTTCAAAATATTGCTCCAGATTGTAAAAAGCATTTAAGCCATAATTTTATATTTAAATGTAGGTATAGTCTCCGGCAAATAAGTTGAATATGATTTTGAAATCACGTGACATGCGCAGTAGTGAATAATGTACCTAAACTTGCTACTGCGCATGTCACGTGATTTTAAAATCATGTTCAACTTATTTACCGGAGACTATAACTTTAAGATTTTTATATTAAAAGGTAGGTGATAAATTATTTTGATACCGAAACTAAATGTATGTAGTCTTAAAATATGAATATTATTATTTATTCGTGGCACACATATGTATATCATACTTATAACTGTCAGGTTTCCGTGAATTAATGACTTTTTGAAATATTCACTTTTTTATTTTATGAATGTCACAAAGTTTATCGAAGCTGCTATCGAGCAGGAGTAGGTGCTGCTATCAGCACCTACTCCTGTTTCAGCTTTAGTTCATTCTTCAACTTTAGTAACAGCAGGAGTTTATTTATTAATTCGATTTAATGTTATATTATTTTAATTTATCTGGTTTAATTATATTTATAGAGGGAATTTCTGCTTATTATGAGTTTGATTAAAAAAATGCGTTATCAACTTCAAGACAATTAGGTTTAATAATAAGAATTTAAGAAGAGGATTACCCCAATTGGCTTTCTTTCATTTATTAACACATGCTTTATTTAAAATTTTATTAAGCAAATTAATTTTTATCAAATGGGTTGTAAGATAATTAAATATTTTAATTGTGTATATCTGAGAATTTTCCGGCGATTCTCAATGAATTAAAGGTACGGCAGCCATTTATAAAAATTACGGCTGGAGTATTATCTAATCAGAATTAAGAAAAAATGATGACGCCATCTCATTGTTTTAAATGAACTTTAGATAATTTATGAGATATTTTTTTTTGAAACTTTAACTTCAAAACTGTGCCTCCATCAATATTTTGGGTTAAAACTCATTTTTCTGCAAGATTTTTTTTTAAAAGTGCAATATTGCTAAGGTCTTTTAAATATTTTAAATGCAACGCCATTAATCAAAGCAAATATGACGCAAAAGTCTATGACAACAAATATCAATATTAATAAGTGAAAATATCATATGAATGAATGTAACCTAACCTAACCTCTCCAGATGTTTGTTGTCATGGACTATGACGTAACACTAAGCGCGCCAAAATAGTGGATGTTTATAATGCCCGTTTCGGTTGACTATTTTTAATAATTTTTTTATACTTTATGTAACTTTTTTGGTGATGAATATTTTTTTACCATAATCGAATAAGATTATTAAAAAATCCCTATTCCGTTGTGACAACAAACAAAAATGAGTTTGAAACACTTCAGTTATTATCTACCGTTTTATACTATTCTACATGTTTGAGACATTTAACATGAAAATGCAATGACCTGTGAGAGTCATCCCGGTTCCTGTGATTGGGCTTGATGACTGGTATCCGTCGGCCTTCTGAGTCGGTGTCGCTGTCCAACACATATCTCTCTAAGAAATCCGACACGTACTTCTGAGATTTATCCTCCGGTGGAGTCACGCCTATAGGACAAAATTTTATGACGACTTTAATAAAATGAAATTAATAAATCGGTAAATCTATACAGTATATATGTCGCAGTAAGATAGATAAAGCCGTGATATAATTATATCCCTAGGGATATAATTATATACCGTAACGTAGTTATACGAAAGCGATTAATTACTATCTCACTAGGAATATAGTTATAAAACGGTCCAAGTTTAGTGATATACTTATATTACTAGATTAAGTTCAGTGTTATAAATATATAACTTGATTAAGCTTAGTGAAATAGAAAGCAACATAATTAAATAAAACAAAATTATTATAATGGTTTTATCTTAATAAAAAATCAACTTTATGTATCCTGCAGTTAGTTACAATACTTTGTGTCATTAACAAGTATTAAAGTAATTTCAATTATAATTAAAACGATCATATTTTTTGGAATTTAAACATTAACAATACAATTAAAACTAATCAAACATTAAAAATCTTTTAAAGCTAATCAACAGTTATGAGATTTCTTTACTTCTTACCCACTTAGTTGAGATCTTGGTTTTTTTTAAAGTATTTCTTAATTATATTTCTTATTTGAAGAGGAATCATGACATCTAGAATTACATAGCACTGAATGCTTCTTACAGGCACATCTTTTAGTAGAACACTGTATATTTGATTTTTTACAGGAACATTTTAAATAACCTTGACCACCAAAGCGCGACAATTTTTGGCATATTTCTCTCAGTGACAAGTTTTCATTTGGTATAGGACCATTCAAAGTAATGTTTGAAAGCTGTATTGCATTTCTGGGTAGCCAATCTTTCAGGATACCAACTACACCAACTCCGAAAGCTATTTCACTAAACTTAATCTAGTAATATAAGTATATCACTAAACTTGGACCGTTTTATAACTATATTCCTAGTGAGATAGTAATGAATCGCTTTCGTATAACTAAGTTACGGTATATAATTATATCCCTAGGGATATAACCATATTACGGCTTTATCTATCTTACTGCGACATATATACTTTTAAAATTAGATATATAGAGTTAAACTAAAGTTTGTTGGTTTTTAAATTAATGACATCGTTTATATTATTTAACATATGTAAAAGGTAATAAATAATGAAATGTAAGTTATACATAGTGCTAACATTTGTCTAGGTTTTCTCTTCTTACAACAATTGATTTGTTGCTTTGCGTAACATATTGTTGATTTACGTGATTACCCATAAAATTGTTAGTTTGTATGGACATATTATAAAAAGTTTTTTTTTTATTATTTAGAATGGTTTCGCTCTTGATCCCAATCAAGCCCGGGGGCAAAGACAGAATCCACGATGGAACGAGCTAACCCAGAAGGTGCCTATTCACCCTGGCCCTGAAAGCAGACGGGTTATATGTACTCGGAAATACAGACGCAGGGAGGGAGTTCCACTCCTTTGCTGTGCGCATTATAAAAGAAGTCGAGAAGCGCTTTGTGCGACAGGCAGGAATAGCGACCAAGAAATAGCCCGCAGTGCGTCTGGAAGTCCGATGGAAGAAAGGTGATGGCGGCTCCAAAATACAATCTGTGAAAGACCGACAGACAGGCAACTTTGCGGCGGTGAGCTAAGGTGTAAAGCTCTGCGCTGAATCGTGTCCAGTGCAGCAAGTTGGTATTTTGCCTTGTATTTCTTATTTACATTTCTAAAATTTTCTAGCTAACTAATATGATCTTTTGTTAAAAAATGTGTGTTTCATTGATCACTATCGAGATAACTATAGTAAAAGGAAATAAAAAGAAACTGTATTTAAAGTTCCAAAAAATATAACATATTCCTGTAAAACCAAAAAGAAGTCCTATAGATGTATTTTCCAATATCAATTACATTATAATCACTGAAATTTATTTTTATACCTAAAAATATGGCCTGGATTTTAAATTGAAGTCACTGAAACACCACAAAAGTAATGCGTATAACCATGGGTAAGAAAACGTTGGCAATTTCCTATATTAAGGATCTAATATTAATAAAAAAGTATGCATATTACCAGTGGCAGTATGCTCGCTCTGTAGTGATGCTGCACTGATTGTTGTATCCGATGATTTCCGTCTTTCACTTCCAGACTTGTGAGCTTGAAGTTCCGCCAGATCTGATGGCGATACTTCCTCGAATGAAGAGGGTCCTTCGCTTATGCCCTCTGTAATAAGTTTGTCAGTAAGCAACAGATATAAAAAAAAACACTTTAACCGGATATACTGCGCGTTTATTTTTATTTTTCATATTTAATCTTGATGTTTCTTCTTTTCTTTACAGGAGCTGTGCTCTGATTAATGTGGTTTTATTTAAATGAGTTGAGTTCACTGAACGAGGTTCGGATGTGTAAAAACCAAATAGATATAATAAATAAAGTTAACACAGATACAAAAAACGAGTACTAATACATACTCGTGGTATAATAAACACAAGACAATCAGCATAACACTATTGAAAGTAAGTAAGGTATTTCATACATAGGGAAGGCCATCAAGGTGGGGAAATGAAATGTCAAGTACCTTTCTTGAGTTATTGATAGAAAAAGGACAAATTGTAAGGACAGTTGAAGTTTTAGGAATGCATTGAATTTTATCGACAAGATATAACTCATATAATTGTGTGAAGTGTACTAGCATTTGTTCCAGAGTCATTGTCGTCTATTTATTTATATACTCTATTATTTAGTGACCTTAGTACAAAATCTGCTGAGTTTGTTACGTAAGGGGGTGCTATGGCTTATTACGCAATTGAAGGATAGTCTTTTGTTTACAAAATCTAACGAAAAAGTAACTACTGTGAATGCTTTATTCGAGAGACATATCTAAAGCATAAAAAAACACGAGTACAAATGGAAAAAGGAGATAGCAAGCGCGCTGTGCCGCACGACTAAAAGAGCGAGTAAGTTGTCAAACGTGTTTCGAGATTTACTCCCGCGCACATTATCAATCGGAACGCGACCGCGTTAACTTACAGTTCTATTTCGAACGGCGCTCTATGCGATTTGGAAAAAGTAAAAAATTAAGAGTAGTTTAAGCAGCGACCCTAGCTAATTATTGGACTTCTGTGATCGAGTTTTACGAATGTAATTGGGATATTCTGCGACGGTTTTCACTTAATTTCTGAAAACTACGGCAAGTTTATCAGACTTGTTTGGGAACAAAGAGTCTTTGGAAGATTGTTAACTGTGTGCTTATGGTCGATATAGGATTTGCACAGGCTTTCGATATGGATGAAACAGTAAGTAGGTTACTTTTTAACGTTGGTGTTACGAAATATTAAAAAACGAGAGGCTGGACAAGAGTAAACAGACAATACGTATGTGTGTGTATGTAACAAAGTACAAAAAGTGTTTTGTTATTTGGTGTAAATATAAATAAGGCACCGTAAGGACTTGTGTTATGAACTAGGGTAACGAATAGATTCATATATGACACATGACACATTTATGTACGCACACAATATTCATTTAAACACCAATAATTCAGGTACACATGCAGGTATTCATCACATACCTGTGTCTCTGCCGGGACTCGAACCCAAGACCGTCGACTTCGAACGTCGGTTCGAGTCCCGCGTGACACCTGAGACAAGTTGATTTTTTAAGTAATAATTTCTTAAGATATAACGCTTTTTAAGATAAAAATGATGGCAGCCAATAAGCAATAAATCTTTTGCCTCGGTAGTGTTATAAGTATGTATATATAGATACCATTGCATGTCAGAAGAAATAATGCAGACATCACTCTATTGGCTAAAGTTGCGAAATCAAAGATAGCTTCGACTTAACTACTTTCTAAATTGTATTTACGAGTTCCTAACAGATCGGTGAAACATCAAACAATCCTTGTGTTTGGCAGAATAAATCACTTGCGAGCGATTACCAGCGCATAGTAAGAAACTATCAGTTTTCGGCAAGGACACGTTTGCTAACTTCAGTAGCGCTGACACAATCCGCCATTTTGCTTAGATAAGTTTGTTTGCAAACTTAAGTTAACCGGTGATTTTGTGCAATCATTAAAATAATAGTAGTAAACTCGTCTTCTTCAATATTGTCATTCACTAAATTCAAAATAAAACACTTTTTACGGATATTTGCGCATGGTTTATTTTATATTTAATCCTGACGTTTCGACTCCTTTACAGGAGCCGTGATCACAGGATGACTGTGTGAATGATCAGTCATGATCAGTCATCCTGTGATCACATCACACTGTGGAAGTGTAAGAACTAAATTCACTAAATTATTCAATATATTATTCATAGTTCAAAACTTTTCACTGCATTTGATAAAAATATATTTAATTGAGGTTATGTTCCCCAGTGACCGCTAAGTTTGCGTCCTAGAGTAAAATAGCGATTTACCATTTGACAGCGCTTACCGCTTACGATCGCCATTTTGTTTACAATCGCTTATAAGCGATTTTTTCTTCCAAACACAAGGAATCTTTGCCCTTCCTTTAAGTCTTACCAATCTTAGACAAAACTCGTATCTCAACAGATCTGCGTCATCTTTCGTGCAGCTGACTAACCGTCCAAATCTGGATATATTTAATTCTTACCCTAATTGAATTAAAAAACCTTATCTGACCATTGGTTTGAGTCGGTCTCATTACAGTACGACTACGATGATATTTATTGTTGTGTAATGAGTTAGCGTGTAGTTTAGTTACTTATTACATGTGGCAACATCTAAATGGTATTTCGTCGTTGCGACTTTAAGACCTCCTATGTGTAAAATTCACGTTCACGAGACAATCGATAAAAAGTGTCTACTGGAAAAACATATTTTTCAAACTAACTCCAACAAATATGTTGGAGTTAGTTTCCTCACATCCCCTCAGCAGACACTTTTTATCGACTATCCCGCAAAAATGAATTTCACACATAGGAGGACTTAAAGTCGCAAAGACGATTTGCTGTTTGTTTGCAAAATTAAATTAAATACAGTACAACAACTATTCTTCATAACTTAGCCGCTGAATATACAAAGTGCATACCTTGCGATGGACTAACTTTGAGGAAGCCATTGCTATCCAGTGGTGTAGTGGCATTCGACACTGCGTTAGGTTGGTTAGCGCCCTGTTTGTCGTCTTTTTTAACACCATTGGGACTGGCGTAAGCTAAAAAGTAAATATATATACCGCTAGTAGAAAATATATATACTCACCTCACTTTATATATATAAAGAGTGGAACTCTCTGCCTGAGTCTGTGTTTCTTGGTAAATACAATTTAGGAGTCTTCAACAACCGAGAGAATAGGTATCTTACCATCAGGCGAGATAGTGGTCAAGCGTTTACCTATTTACGATTAAAAAGTAATGAACGCTACACTTTACTTTTAACATGTGTGTTCTCATTGCTCCCATCATTGTAATTCAACATTAAGGAGTAAAATAAAAAAAAGGATTTATTTAACATCTGGGTTAAGAGCGAACTCAGCTACCGAGTTACTAAAATATCGTACATTTATAGTAGAACATATTGTCGAACAAAGTGTGATTGATATGGACTAACGAACAAACGAAATCGGTTTCAGATAAATCGTTATCAGGAATTATGAGCCTCAAAGGTATAGCAGAAGTTGGTATATGTTGAAGAGCGGGTTGGATGGCTAGAATTTGGACAAGGGCGTAAGTTTTTTTAATGGGTTTCTTCTTAATCCCAATCAGGCATGAGAGCCAAGACACGATCTACGATGATGATGAACTACGAGATAACACCTTCTGATGGCTATTCACCCTGGCTTTGAAAAAGACGGGTTTTAAGTACTCGGAAATAGACACAGGAAGGCAGTTCGACTCCTTTGCATTATAAAAGGTGTTGAAAACTTTTTAGTTGTCTTAAAGTGTGTTGTCCAGAGGCCCAGATTAGATTTCTATAAGGGTGTGGTTTTTGTTAAAGCAGTTGTTTTAATTTTTCTACCCTTCAACTTCATATCAAAAATGGAAATATAGGACTGGGTATATTTACCCAGTACAATAGTGTGATGTGATACTAATCGAAATAGTTGACACGACACTGATACGACATTACTATCGTAGGAATTATACAAAAAGTATTATTTTATATGAAAAAAGTAACCGGCTGAAGTTATCTGTCAATGATAGCATTTTTTTTACTTAAAAGGCAAAATTGCAACATACTCTCGTTATTGATTGCGTTATTTCTCTCCATCCAAAGGTTATCTGGTAGAGATCGCTCTAAGCGATAAGACAACCTATTGTAGCACCTCGTATAGTTATTTTTTTAAGTAAGACTATTAATCTGTGTGTAAAAATAAATTATTTTTCTGTCGTTTCGTCATTCAAAATTATCTTACGTGAAAAATTTTTGTGTTATACAAAATCTTACCTTTCAGACATCTCATCATGAACCCAAAAGGCAGTAACGGGTCCATAAGGCACAGCAATCTGGCTGGACTCGGTATGAAGCTGACGAGCAAGGGAGCGTACGCCATGAACAGTCCCTCCGGTTTACGGAGTCCCGTCAGTAAAATCTTGAGCGTGCAACCCGCTATGAGATTAGCACCCGCTGAATCACCAGCGAATACAATGCGTTTACCTTACATACAAAAATTTTAAATAAGCATAATATCGTACAACACACGCTAATGAGCCTTAGGGCATTTGCACACTGAGTTTTTTTTATTCGACTGAGCAGTTATTTTGCATTTCCAACGTGTTTGTATCGATACAAACACGCGTTATCGTACCGAGGGAAAGACATGATTATATGACTCGTCTCGCAGCCCGTCCCGTTTCCGCGCGAATTGGAGGTGACTACCTCCGCCAACAGAGTATTTTTAATGGAAAAATAATTAAAACTGTCACGCAAAAATGAACTTTAGGCCAATTATCTATAAGGTGGGCACTTCAACGTAAGTTGAAATTAAGTATCGGGAATTAATTTGACACATGTTTGCTCGGTATCACTATCGGACATTTTCGGACGTTATGCCCGTAAGGAATGACATAAAATACTGTATTGTATGTACGGTATTCAGAGTTAGGTTTTTGAACACCTACATAAATTCATAATCAAGCTACGTTAGATTCGCGTGAGTATCGCGTTCGTATATCTACTAGCGCGCGTCAACGGCGCGTGTACGTTTCAAAACGTGGTGTGCAAAAGCTTTGACATTTAGCAGAGTTTTTATGTACATAATAATTATGCACAAATAATTATTTTCACACTAGCTGACCCGGTAACGCGTTGCTACGGTAAAGCGTTGCTATGGTAACGCGTATACAATGGAAAAAGAGCGGGAAAAGAGCGGACAGACAAACACACAAACAACAAATTTGTGTTCTTAGAGTATATACTAGCTGACTCGGTAACGCGTTGCTATGGTAACGCGTATACAATGGAAAAAGAGCGGGGAAAAAGCGGACAGACAAAAGCACAAAAAACAAATTTGTGTTTTTAGATTATAGAACAAGACTAGTCATAAAATTCGATACTAAAAATACATATGAGAAGTCATAAAAACTGGCAGCAACATAGGTATAATCACAAAAATATTTATATTTATGGTATAATGATTATTAATAGATAGTTGATAATAGAGCGAGACGGCTTAGTAGTTCGCGCAACAAATGAGAAGGTTAAGCACCTTTTGCAAAGGCACGTATTCAGATGGGTGACCAAAAAATAAATTATTTAGAGCTTCGGCAGACACGTTAAGCAATCTGAAATAACAAGCCCCAGGTGAGTTTGACACTCGGCTTATACTGATTCTCGTCACATTAAAATATACTACCACAGTTATATAATTTTTTGTACATGTCCTTTGTAACTAAAAGAGTGAAAAAACCGTCATAGAGTTTAAATTTTATCATTTTTTTTAAATGCTTGATTTTTTATTTAATATATGACTTAGGTAATTCTTTTTATATTTTTCTAATAATTAATCACTAACGTCGGCTTCTGGGACACCCTGTATATTAAAATTTTAAATTTTTTATGTAGCTAATTATAATATTGCCATGAAAAACAATTGACATCTTCAATGACTACTATGGAATGCTGCTCCTTCAAATCCCAGCCAAGGTAATTTTTATAATCACGGTATTTTTCTTAATGTGTTTTATTGTATTTAAAGCATTGCAATTATTGTGTTAAAATACCAATAATAAAATAAAATATGGTTTTAAGTAAATATATGAAACGCATTTTATGGAAAACTTAGTGCCCACTCGTACTAACAGTTGATTCAGGGTGATCATATATAGTTATCATGCAAATTTGTTTTCAGCCACGAGAATGCTTGAATACTAATGTTGTTTTTCCCGTTCCCAGTATTTTGGTAGATGGTTTGGTACTTTTATAAGACCTATTTTTATTGTAGTTATTTTACACTTATGTATTTTACTTATATACGTGTTTAGATAGGAATACTATAGAAATATACTCTTCAAACACCTAGATATGCATACAAAATATTATTAGTATCAATTAATATACTTATCGCATATACGCATATCGCAATATACTTATAAAATCGCAAACGTATACTTATAATTGGATTCGTCCGAATGCTTACAAAATACACATATTATTGGACCTTAAAAAAGTAAAACGCTACATAATCCAGCACCAGCGATTTTAAATTAGATTAGATCTGAGGTGCTTTGTAGAATGGACTCCACAATTCCCTAATCAACGGACACGCCTAAGGGTGCACATTTAATATTTAAATATTTCGAAACATTACGAGATTAAAGACATTTACATGGTTAGTAGTAAACATCTTTTCAACAATTTTAATTTTATTAAATTCGTCCACTTTATTTATAAAAGATGTACACGTTCATGCTATGAAATCTAATTGTTAAGAATATGATAATTCATTTTTTAATTATTTACATTTGCAGCTTCTTTGTACAAATAATAGGCCTCCTTCTTATAAGAGAGTAAACATATATGTTTTACTAATAAACCTGTCCCAACCTCGAAAACGTTTCATGAGATTTAATATTTAAAAAAGACGTAACAATATTCGAACCTGCCACGCTTCATTTGTAACACAAACTAACCTAACCTAACCTATCCTAACCAATTGGTAAGGTATTATGAATAACTCCCAATTCATAAGATATTTAAAAAAACCTAACCCATAACAGATGCAGCAGTCATCGACGGTTTAACATGTCATATACTAATGCATACATTTTTAACAGCATGTTTTGTTATTTATTTAAAAACTAGCGACCCGCCCCAGCTTCGCATGGATGCAATGTTCTACTATATTATGCTTGTATTATACATATAAACCTTCCTCTTGAATTACTCTATCTATTAAAAAAACCGCATCAAAATCCGTTGCGTAGTTTTAAAGATTTAAGCATACTCTGTACATATACTACATATATCCCTATGGATATAGGGACAGAGAAAGCGACTTTGTTTTATACTATGTAGTGATTAACATAAGCGAACTGGTAAAAGTAAAGATAGCTTAACCCTAGACACCTAACCTTCGTCGAATCGACGAGTACCCTACACTAATATCGCCATCTATTTACGGCGCGCGCGCCTTTCTCCGCGTCTTCACTTGTCAATTCAGTGTTCGCCGAGCTCTTTCGTGTACCGACCACGCCCGGCAGGTAAGTACTTCCCTTGTCGAAATATTACAAAAATAGTCGTCATTTTGACGAATGGTTAGGGTTTGTGTATAGTGTATGCTTTATTTTTCATATTGCTTGCCCTTTTTTGCAGCTATTACCATGGCTTCTAAACTCACTGAGGAGAATATAATACGTCTGTTAATGGATGAGGAAGATGCCAGTGCATTATGGGAGTCGTCGAATAGTGAAACAGAAAATTATTTAGAGGTGCATGCATGGTGACAAACGCTGAAATTTTTATAAAAAGGCAAAATTATGAGCAAAATACGTCACATCAGAATGATACAACCAAAGAAGAGATTAGAGCTCTCTTAGGTATTTTAATGGGACAAAAAGTTATGACTCTGTTATGTCATGAAGAAGCTGCATATGAAACTGGTAGAACCCTGGCTAAAAATCCGTCTGAAAATTCGTACTATGCTGAAACACGTGAAGGACATTATAAAACATGTATTAGGAGTGTCCACCGAGGAAGGTCAAGGTAAAGGTCAAACATCATCATCTAACAATGATCTTCAGCCAGTCGAGGCTGTGAACAGAAAACAAAAGGTTTGTGGCCTATGTTCATACAAGAAAAGGTGCATGACAAAATGTTATTGCTCAAAATGCAATACCGCAATTTCTGGTGAGCATAAAGTTGATTTTTGTGTACAATGCTTTTCAAAATAATTTTTTTTTCGTGTTTAAAAAAATAATAAGACTGTTATGAATTATGTTTGCCAAAGAAGGAAAGGCTATTTTTGTTATTTATTTTTTTTGTTTATTTTCTATGTAAGTGTCTTTAACGATCTCAAAAATTTTAGTGTTTTTTATACATTAGTATAAAATTATAATTTACTTAACAAACTACAAATATTTTGTTTTATTTCACTAAAATAATGTATGTTTTACTTGAAAAACTATTAAAACTGCCTAACAAATACATAATTATATAAAATTAAACGCCGCCAAAAATTGTTCGTCGAATCGACGAATGGTTGGGTTAAAAGGGTTGTGTTGGAAGGTTAGGTGTCTAGGGTTAATAACACTGGTTAACAAATTTTAAGGTTTTGTTAATCCATGAACTGAGTTGTGCTAATTGCGAAAGCATACCTCTAAACATACATTTTGGTGTAAGTTTTAAGGTCGAGTTAGCTCGCGTTTTTTGTGGAATTAAATAAAAATCTTTTGACTTGAGATAACATTATATTCATAAATCACATATTATAAAAAATAAAAATGAGTTAATATATTGCTTTTCCGTTTATAAATAATATCTACAGCCTCTCTCTTCAACGTCCAGCAGTAGTCTGCTAACATAGCAGAACCCCATTTGCCCTGGTATCGCTGTTCCATGCCTGAAATATCCTAGTGAAAACGTCGCTAACATCTCCCATATTTCAATGTGATCCTTTTGTTCTCTCCACAGCATCAGTGTTGCAAAAGGCAAACGGATAGCCAATCTCGCAAGTATTTACCACAACTCGGCAATATTACATGCGGAACCCAGGGCTTGTCTTGATTTTTCACTGGTATTCCGAAATAAAGTTCGTAAGCACGACAGATTCTGGGACTGAAGTTTTCGCTCGTATTTTTTGGAGTGAATTTACCACACACGTAACAAAAATTTTTAGGATTGTTTTCACAGGAACGAGGCATAATCAAAAATATAAATTCACAAAGTTTTAGTCCAAACTTCACAATAAAAACTAAAAACTAAATTTGTTTGATACACTTAAGACGTTGCTGTAGGTTGCAGTGCTATTACCACGTCATACACTAATTGTATTTTCACGGTATTTGATAGCGAATACTACCGCAATCTGAACGTTCTTTATGATGTATTAAATCAGTAAAGTAAAGCCATGATGTAATAACGAACAAGTTGAAACTTGCGAGAGTGCGGCGAACGCAATACAAGATTAAACTTGCATAGCTCGATAACTCGAGCTAAGACACTTGTAATATTATAACTGATAATTAGTATTTACCAAGTACTGCCTATTTTTGTATTTCATAATTCATGGGCAAAACCATTGTTAACCAGTGTAATTAGGGCACCCGTAGCCTAACTACTGTAGTGATCCTACCTGTATACCAAAGATAATGAATTAAAATCCTGGTAGAAGCATATGTTATGATGGGCGTTAGTATTAATTTTATGGCTACAATAAAATTAATGCTTACGGCCATCACAATAAACTCTAGTTATGGTCGTTAATATTCCAGTACGTTTCTTAGTTGTGTAGTAGCGGCCCGTCCCGGCTTCGCACGGGTGGACAATATTCTTTAAATTGTTTAGTTTATTAAATATATTTCTGTTAGCGCCATCTAGCGTCCGGTAGACGAACTACTTGCGGTTAACGCGATGCTATGGTAACGTTGTTGATACAATGGAAAAAGAGCGGACAGACAAACACACAAACCACTGTGATCTTAGATTATAGATTACGCATCAATGATAAATGAATGTCAAAACTGTTCAAAAGCAATATTTAAGACAGTAAATGAAATAAATGCGCATATCTCCTGCAAGGTTAATATGAAAACGCTAACCTTGCAGGTCCAGAAAATTAACTGATTAGATAACAGAAACACCTATAAATTGATTTTTATCGTATTTTTTATATTTGTTTTAATCACAATAATCTTAGTTGTCACGGTCTCGTTCCTAATACCAAGCTTGATAATATTTATGCGTATTAGATAAGTATGCAAATAATTATTGTTTGTTCTCATACATAAACTATAGAAACTTTAAAATTTAACACATTCTTAGAATTTTGCCAACCTAACAAAAAATATGTCCAGAGTTAAGTGTTTAAAAATGTCTTAAAAGACTTATGTCAATTCTATGGCGCATCAACTATAGAATGTCAAGTGTAGTAATAAACTGTGATCTATGGAGAGTTTAGGGACAATAGGCATGGTCGCTCTTTATGGTAATTTCTTTGAACTAATGGACCAAGTAGCAATACCCATATACAAATGGGTTGAATTTGATTTTATCAAAAGTAAGAATATATACACAACTGAAGAGCTAGAAATGTGTAGCTTTTTGACAATTTCAACATTACATCATTGAATTAAAAGTGCACTTATCATTATTTCTGTGCATCATTCAAAAATGTTTTTTTAAAGAAAAGTGATTTAAGTTTACCTTTAACTGTGCCAACGTGTTAAGAAATTTGTAGCTTTGTATATTATTTAGGATACAAAACTTACCAACTGTGTCATTCTGGTTACCATCATAACCTTCTTATTTTCTTCCTCACTAATGATGGAGGATAAGCCATGAGAGTCCGATGGATATTAATGTGCATATCACGACTTCCAAAAGACGTAGGAGCTGGATATGATACGCTTTTGGTCACCCATCCAATGCCGGACCCTTTCGAATGGTGCTTAACCACGCATACAGTAGCCAACTACACTAAGCCACTAAGCCATTGATGTCTGCGGTATTAATGGATATGGACTTCCGCCAAGTGACGCCTGATTCAATCAAATTAAAACTTACCCGTTGTGCCAATTTCTTTGAAGTTATTGATCATCCAGCAATATGCGTAGAAGACTTCTTCCAAGGCTCTTGGGAATGGTGACTGTGGTGCTAAACTGTAGTCTACTGACAGTATGGGCACATTGAGCTTGGCTGCCCATTCTCTGAGGTACGTTTCATGGGATTTGGAGCTTTGAGCGACGAAGCCACCTCCATGGCAATGGAATACAATGCCGTCTGATGGAGGCAGTGTTGAAGAACCTTCACCTGCCTGGTTGAAGTGCAAAAACTCATTGTAGATTTTTTCATTACCATTAAGAATACATTTTATATTACATTAGTTATCCTATGATCACGGCTCTTGTAATAGAGACAAAACGTATATAAATAATATAAAATATGCGTCAGTAAGTATTAAATTTAAATATGCTTTGTGCGCCGAAGTGTAAGAACGAAATATTAAGAATACATGTTATAATTACAAAAATAATTATCACAAGTTCTTTGCTGCTTTGAATGCCATGTTGTGTGCGGGCAAAGTAAAGATCAAATCAGTTATTGCTTTTTGACATCAGAGATCAAAAGTGGTTGCAAAACTAGAAAATATTTGTAGATCGGAGAAATTACTTACCATTCCCACCCTTTTATTGACACTGATTAGACGGACATTTAGCCCTTGAAGCCCTATATGGACAGTCGGTGGTAAAACTGTGGTTTCTTTGCCCTCTGTCGTTGTAATCGTCAACGGTTCGGGTGGTATCGTAATTAATTTATTAACGGCTACTGTCGATGACATGAGGCTAGGAACTCTTTTCATTATTTCTGAAAAAAATATACGTAGTTATGGAAAACTGAATGGTAAGCCGTTGAATAACTGCTGTTGATGTTAAAAATAAATTTTGCTTCATTCTTTCACACGCGACCAATTATTCGATCTGTTTTTTTAAAGTTCCTTAGCTTGACCAGTGTGGGTATTTGGGTAAATTTTTGTAATCAAAATTTTATCCTCTTCTTGTTAACCGAATAATCTCAAATTTTGTAAACACCTTCAGTTTAGGTTACAGTTCAATTATGTATGTTCAGTATCATTGTAAATCCAAGAGGGATAGCCACTAAACATGGCGGATTATATTTTAACACTTCCAATATGGGTATCTAATAAAAGTGCCCGACTTATAGAATACAGTACATTATGAAAACCCAAATTCAAGATGGCCACCATTCAAATGGTAGATTTCATGTTTTAATGCCCTTAATATAGGTAATGGATATCAAATGAAAGGGTTTTACAAGTAAAACACAGTGCGGATCATGAACTTTAGGTGTATTGAAAAGTTAAACTGCAACAAATTACCAGGAAAGAAACCTTGTTGGTTTAGTGTCTCTTTATTATGAGACACTAAACCAACTAAAGAGGAAGAAAACTTGGATATAAAATAGGCAGAAAAATCTCTTTACCAATTTTGTACATCGACATTTCATATTACCAACGGTCACAGAATTGGTAAAATAACCAACGAAAACGTCGCTCTGTTTCTCGGTCGTGTGTACTTTAAGCAGCTGACACCTTTATTTAAATCGAGGTCTTATGTATAATGAACTTTTCGAAATTTGACTGAGTTATATAGTCAATTATAACACACCAACACACAAACGAGATACAAATAGTTTTTTTATGTAAGTTAGTCTGCAACAATATTAAATAAATATAGCCCACATGTTTGATTAGTATCAAATTTTCCAAAGATATCATTTTTTTTTTACATATCGGCATTATTAAGCAAATAGATAAAATATTCACAGCGTCTTCTATGAGTCACTGAACATGAGATTACTCATAAAAGTAAAGTGGTACTCAGACTCAGAATTTAGCATCGCGTCATCGCGGAACATTTGATTGATTCTGGTCCTCACCACTGGATTGAGTTCCATAACCCACAGATTATTTCGACAGAACGTCATTACATACCAAGATTGGTCAAGGAAGCGATTGAAATAACATGACAAAAAGTCTGGAATCCTGTGGTTCGTATGTATAAAAACCGAAAAAATCAAAAAAGTGTCATGTCGTGATCCGATACTGTAAGTGTTGTGTGTCAAGGACAGTTTCTAGTGAATAGTGAGAATGTGAACAGTGGTACGGGTATCAAACGCAATAGAAGACTTCGTCGGAGGGTAGACCGATATGTCTGCCAATAACAGCCTACCCGCAATGACTTCAGTTGCTCCGTAATCATGGCGCTTGCGACAGTGCCGAAATATTGGAACCCCGAATCCCGAAAAATCCCGAATATAACTTATATTACTATAATGTTAGTGACCGTGAAAATTTAAAAACAATTTACTTAGAAGAAATATTACCACAAAAAATTGTAAACAAATTGTTTATAATTGAAATAAAACAGGAAAATATTTTTCATAACTACTATGTAATCTGTACTCACCACTCTCAGCTAAGAACCAAAACGCCTTGCAGAACTCCACGCTAGCAGACTGAGATATATTCACTATTCGCCTGGCCCTCATCTCAGGGTCGATCAGATACTGGCCACCGGTCCATACAGAGCTTATGAGATTCCCATGACTGTAGTATGCCTCGGAGAAACCGGCCATGCAGATCGATATGCCTTTTAGTATTCCACGCATCGATGGTAGGAACTGCATGAATAATTTGGAAATTGATCAATATACGTTTTTTTAAATGATATATAATATGGTCACAATGCCAAACATATGAAGAATTAAAGGAATTAAAAAAAAAAACATTAAAAACCAAATTATAAATAGTATCAACACTCTCGTTGCGGACGACGCACATGCGCGTTCAACTGAGCCCCTGCCATATGCGGATGACGCTTATACGCGTCCTCTGCTTATTGAGTTTCATTTTCGGTGCGAATGACGCCATATGCGTCCTCTGCTTATTTAGACATTCAGTACGGTGCAAGCATTCGTGAAGGGCTGTTCTTTTGTTTTTAGTGTAGTGATTAGCCACCTTTGACAAACTTTCGTTCTAATTTCAGCTCCCGGCGAACGCCAACTCATTTTAACTACTAACGAACTAATTTAAACAAATTTCATTGACAGCCGCATGGTGAAATGGTAGCGAACCTACCCTCTGCGCCAATGGTCCCGGATTCGAATCCTTGTAGGCATATGTTTGTGTAATGAGCAAAAGCATTTGTTCCCAAGTCATGGTGGTTTATACACTTATTTATGAGTTCTTTAACGTAAAGATCAATTTAGTACCATATTGCTTTGGTAAGTTTGGGACTAAATAATTGTCGTGAATTGTCCGAAATTTAAATCTATACTAATATTATAAAGCTGCAGAGTTTGTTTGTTTATTTGAACGCGCTAATCTCTGGAACTACTGGTCCGATTTAAATGATTCTTTCAGTGTTGGGTAGTCCATTTATCGAGGAAGGCTATAGGCTAATTTTTTTTTTCAAAATTAGGGATCCGTAATAAAATTGCTATTTTGTAACACAAGATGTAAAATCGAAAACCTATTTTTGCGTGCGCTGCAAAAACTATTGACAATAGAACAAAATAATGTACTACGGGTTTGTAGATCCCATTAAGACCTACAAAAAAGTCCGTGAGAACATATATCTAGCTATCATGGTTTAATCACAATAACCGATTTTGTGTTCAAAATAATTATTAAATCGTCTGAAGAAAAAAAAACTACGTTAAATATGTATCGTATTATTAATCTTTATCGAAATTAAGCATTATGTTATCAAGAGTATTTATGTAGAAGTAATATACTTTTTGTTTCATCTCAATCGGATATTTCGTTTAAGAGTTATCACGTGTGTAAGATGTTAAGAGTTGGTACCTATTAATGAGTTTTGGGCCATAGAGTTTTTTATCAACATAAAATCCTGTAATAATCTTTTTTGAAATATATTTGTTGATGATTGTAAGTATAAGATCTTTTAAGAGTATAATAAATACATTTCTAAAATAACTCTGCTAAGGAAATCGGTTCATTCTAACTTGTCCTATTTTGTAAACATCAAGATTGTTTACAATTATAAAAAAAAAACTTTAAAAAAACCACGTTTTACTACGGGTTATAGATGTACTAAAAAGGAGAAAATAATTTTTTACAAATGGACTAAAAAGATAAAAATAAATTTTTGGTAATAATGAAAATTTACAATACAAATATTCTAAAATTTGTTGAATATTATGTATTGTTCTGAACATTCATACGCAGAATTTGAAAAATTTCAAAAAAATTAAAACGTGGTGCGTAATTTAGATCAACAGCGTTATTGATATTATATTAATATTTTCATTATCTTTCCTAAATCCCTTCCTAACTAAACCAATGCAATAGTAATGCTGTGGATGGCATTGAATAGTTTTTCAAGTATAATGCGCACCACGTTTTAATTTTTTGGAATATTTTCAAATTCTGCGTATGAATGTTCAGCACAATACATAATATTCAACAAATTTTAGAATATTTGTATCGTAAATTTTCATTATTACCAAAAATTTATTTTTATCTTTTTAGTCCATTTGTAAAAAAATATTTTCTCCTTTTTAGTACATCTATAACCCGTAGTAAAACGTGGTTATTTAAAAGTTTTTTTTTTATAAAGTATTTATTTAACTCTTTTTTAGTTTTAAATTATCTGAATTGTGCCTACTTAGTTCTTCAATATATACATGTAATATATATCAAATATCCAGACACACCACGTGGAGGTTAATTTAATTAAAGCCTAATTAAGTGGTTTCAGGGTGTAAAACTGATTAAATATGAAATTGTTGGGTGAAACAAGCCTGTATACAAAATTTCAGCCAAATCGGATAAGAGAAAGAGGTCGAAATAAGGATCTCAAATTTTGACGACAAACCAACAGACAAACCAACAGACAGACAAGTGAAGTTAAGTAAAACGTGGTAAAATAGGACAAGTTAGAATGAACAGACTTTAGACGAAACGTCAGGATTAAATAAATATATGACAATAAAAGCGATTCGGTGGAAATATTTATTTTAAACGTGTGGACGCGACTATATAATAACTGAATATGTATGACTAGAACGTCTGGAGTTCTATGTTCCACAAAACTACATGCGCGGTGTAGGTCGGCGGCGGCACCAAGTAAGAATGCATAGAATACAGAGATAACGACAAATATTACTGTTCATATTATGTACTACAGTAGCTTATTTTAAAAAATTCAGTTCAGAAAAAAATTACATATAAATTATCTATTTTGCAGCATTTGTGAATCGTTTTCCCCCAAAGGTTATAGAAATACATTTGACAATCGACATAGGTAACATTGCATTACAGTTTAGCCTCGTTTTTAATGATTTATAAAAAAAATCTTTAAATATAAGCTTAATTTATCCTCTGTTTTAACCGACTCCCAAAAAGGAGGAGGTTCTCAATTCGGCTGTATTTTTTTTTAATGTTTGTTACTTCATAACTTTGTCAATTATAAACCGATTGGGAAAAAACTTTTTTTACTTGAAAGAAGCAATAATCTATAAAATATATATATGTATATTGTTTTCTTCTCAAATACTTTGTTGTATTTGTTGTTAGTTAATTAATACTTAAATTCTTTGAATACTGTAGGTCTATAATGATAATTTGCTGGCACCGACTCCAAAAATAACTATTAGTATTAATGTAGTAAAAGCATAGAATAGACAAAAAAAATATTATTTTTAACTTTTTAGTGGTGCTTGCAATTGTAGAGTAATTTTTGGAGTCGGTTTTTTTTTAAATTATAATATTTGTTTTCTTCTACGTTTTAAGACCGAATAGCGACTATTCTACGCCTAATTTTAATGTTGCTAGCTGTACAGACTAGCGCATTAGCTATTTAGTAAAATTCATAATGTTTAGATACACTTCATTATGCCTTCATGTGAAATAGTTATGGCTCAATCACACGAGCTTAATTTCTTTCGACTGCAATTTGCAGAAAGATTGCAGAAAGCGAGCATATTGCAAGCGGATTCTAATTGCCTATCTAAATAAATGCGGTTGTGATGCGGTCGCTTTTAACTGCGTTCCGGCTGCAAATTGCTGTCAAGTTGCAATTGAGTTAGGAAGGATTGGGCTGCTTAGCTCCTCTTCCCTGTCTACCCTGCATCAGCTACTGTTACTATTTATGTAAAGTTTGATACTATATAATCTCTAGATGAATATGTGGCAAATATTCTCGCTTTGAATGCCCTATAAATATAAACTCACCTGAAATCCAAGACATCGTCCATAAAAGCAATACTGATTGATCGTGTCCGCTTGCGAGAACAGTTCTTCTGGGGAGTGTGGTTCAGTCGGGAATAAATCGCCGGGTGGAGCCCAAGATAACAATGTGTGCAAATGATGTAGGCACGTTCCAAGCGACGCAAGTAGCTGCCCACAAGATTCGATCTCCCTAAGAATACAACATGTTATTATTCGTTTTTTACGCACGCATACATATATACAATAATTGTTAGTACTTATTTACAAGGTTTTAAATTACTACCATCAACGTACAAAAGGAGCCTTTGAATCAGAGAGGAGGAAATTATAACGATCCTGGAACTTAAATTTTCTCGCTAACAGTAGGTACATGGGTCAATATATGGGAGAGAGGGATAGCTGATTTCCTCTGCCCTCCCTTCTCGGTTCGCTAATGGCATTATCTAAGTTTATTTTTCAGGGGAGAGCCTTGCACCTAACATGCCATGGCTGATGCGATAAAGCACAGTCAACATTCAATGTACAGTCAGTATGTAGGTGCAATTTGTATCATAGCTCATAAAAAATTTACACTTATTAGAGTTATTAGCCACTTGTCCATCCCTGGAAGCAATT
This sequence comes from Calamotropha paludella, assembly GCA_927399485.1. Taxonomy (NCBI): domain Eukaryota; kingdom Metazoa; phylum Arthropoda; class Insecta; order Lepidoptera; family Crambidae; genus Calamotropha; species Calamotropha paludella. The sequence goes on along the minus strand of OV656817.1, from coordinate 20,168,748 downwards.
GCTACCATATTGAAATTTCCGCGTGGCCTGCTTTTTACCACGTTTTTCTTAACTTGCTTTCTTGTATGTTTGTTTGTTTGGGTCAAATCTTGCGATCGATTTTTCGACCACTTTCAGACATTCAATTGTGCTGACATTTTTTATATAGCCTTGCTTACGATGACAATACAATATTTTAAAGGTTTAAGACTAAAAAGTGTTAAATAAATTATCATAAAAAATATTTTTAAAAACCACGTTTTTCTCTTGTTACAAATGCACTAAAAAGGGTAAAATAAATTTTTTTTCTCTAGGCTATGTGGATCCGTAAATATGTTTAGTTTAAACTAACTGTAAAATTATACAATTAAAAACGTGGGGCGTATTTTAAATCGAACCATTCAACATGACTTAAAAATTCTTCAAAAATTCCCAACTACACCATATCACGCCCCACGTTTTTAATTGTATAATTTTACAGTTAGTTTAAACTAAACATATTTACGGATCCACATAGCCTAGAGAAAAAAAACTTATTTTACCCTTTTTAGTGCATTTGTAACAAGAGAAAAACGTGGTTTTTAAAAATATTTTTTATGATAATTTATTTAAAAATTATGATTCATTTTTGAGTAGCAGAGATCTAAATATTCTGTGGTAGATTCTTTATTTAATCAGCTTTACGGTGGTATTATTTGTTTGGTCCTAACTTCATTATTTAGGAGTCCGGCATTTATTTTTCACAATTCGCGCAACATTGGGATTGTTGAGAGGGGTGGGGCACGCGGTAGCGGACTGACAAGTGGTTATGAAGTTTATTGTAGTGGCAAAATACATGATAACTATACTATGGCGGAACGTACAGTGATACAGTCAACGTCAATTAGTTCGTGACGCTGTGTATTCAAAAGTAACTAGGTAATTGGAATCTACTGTATTGTAGTATGTAATAATAACTATGTAGAATTTACGTCTGTAGATAATTATTTGATTTTTATATTATTTTTGTGTGAAGCTATCTATTTATTGAATTTTCTGGGGTGGGCCCACTCAGCCCAATATACGCTAAAGGTTATACATTGTATAAAAATAGCGATTAAAGTACATTTACAAATGAACCACAAACCTTACTACATATTGTAACATTTATAACAATTTATATGCTACTATCATATGATATAAAATACAATTAAAATTTAAGTATCTTAATTGAGCCACATCGGCAATCGTTAGCATTGAATAGGGTCTTTGAATTACTAATAATTAGTGTTGTTTAATTGTGATGATGTTTCATCTATTCTTTTCATTATTAATAATCCTTCCTAAAATTAGGCTTACTATTGAGAATAAACGCCTCAATTAGTTACATTGAATACTAGGGTTTGAAAGTATCTGATATTTATAATAACAAAATATCTGATATTTATAATTAATAACAAAATATTTGATATTTATAAATTTGACATATATCAATCTCATTCTTGTTAATTCAAATTTATTATTTTTAATGGTATTTTCATATTTTTTTTATGTAAAAAGCAGATGCGGGAGATCGAGTTCCCTCAACTGGACATTTTCGTAGAACAAAACAATTTATCTATTGTCAATGTTTCAGAAAATATGAGTAAAAGCGGGATTTTGTGTGCATTTGTAAAACTAATAAATGATTTATATCCTTGATATGTACCCAATGAATATTGTGATATATCAAGAATTTATGTCATGAAACTGTGTTCATTACCCATTACAGTTTATTTAGAAAAAAATGTAAGCATATAAATATTTATACTATCTATTAGGCACTCATTATTTTATTAAAGATGAAATTTAAAAAAATATTTATACTATCTATTAGGCACTCATTATTTTATTAAAGATGAAATTTAAAAAAATATTTATACTATCTATTAGACACTCATTATTTTATTAAAGATGAAATTTAAAAAAATATTTATACTATCTATTAGGCACTCATTATTTTATTAAAGATGAAATTTAAAAAAATATTTATACTATCTATTAGGCACTCATTATTTTATTAAAGATGAAATTTAAAAAAATATTTATACTATCTATTAGGCACTCATTATTTTATTAAAGATGAAATTTAAAAAAATATTTATACTATCTATTAGGCACTCATTATTTTATTAAAGATGAAATTTAAAAAAATATTTATACTATCTATTAGGCACTCATTATTTTATTAAAGATGAAATTTAAAAAAATATTTATACTATCTTTTAGGCACTCATTATTTTATTAAAGATGAAATTTAAAAAAATATTTATACTATCTATTAGGCACTCATTATTTTATTAAAGATGAAATTTAAAAAATTGTTGTTTTGGATGTACATTTTATAACTATAAAATCCAATAATTTAATGAATTGTCATAATTATAAACAATTTAAGACTTGTAGGACTTTCTATCTTGTATTATTTATGAGATGTGTAAATGTTGAGTTGTTGTTGTAAATAATCATAATCTATAAGTAAATTAAAAAACTTACTTCACAAAATATCCTTTTCTAAAGAGAAGTGCATCTCTCCCGGTGCACACTTGCCTGCTGAGTTTCAGTCCATGCAAAACACAGGAGTCCACAACTGATACGAAACTTCGATAGCCATTACCAGGTGATTTGACATCAAAGTCGTACAGGGGAGCCACCTGCAATAAAGATGGCTTGAAACTCAGAAAATTTTATAAGGAAGCCAGAAAGATAGTTTAGTATGCTCCAACCAAAAATTGTTTGGTAAGTGGTAGAAATTGCTTGAAACGATAAGACCTCCTATTGTAGGACCTAATATTGTTTTTATTTCATTTAGACTAAATAATCTGTGTGTAACAATAAAGTATTTTTATTTCATTTATTCATTCAATATTTATATTTACTAGCTTTTGCCCGCGGCTTCGCTCACATTTAAAGAAAAAAAAATCTATATAAAGTATTCTATGTTACTTCTAATACCTCCAAGATTATATGTACGAAGTTTAATGATCATCAGTTTAGTAGTTTTTGCGTGAAAGCATAACAAACAAACTTACATTCACATTTGTTATATTAGTAGGGATTGGTGATGATTGAATAATGGTGTGTAATAGTTTATCCATAAACTGGTAAATATTCACAAGGAAAAAATAGGAGCTATTAAAGTTATCAGCTTTTTATTTTAAATGACACAGGTTCCTCATTTGTCTGTTCATAAAGCAGTAAACAGTCACTATGAAAAAGTGGTACGTTAGAGTGCCTTACATTTAAATGAGTGATAAGTGTTATCCATAAAATTTACAATGGAAGATTATTCACTGTAGAGAGATGAAACAACACAACTGTCAAATTTGACAATCCTATGGAGATTGACTGGTATGTCACAATACTGTTATACAACCCTTTAAAAGTATTGCTGTGAGTCATCGCAACACACCATTTTTATGTATTTCAGTCAGGCCCTGGCATATTTTTAACAAAGATAAGTTTGATTCTGACAGCATTAATTAAAAGTAAAATTAAGTATACTGTTAAGATAACAGTTCCCATCACTAAAAAAGTAGGAAACATAAAGGTCTATCAATAATCTAAAATTCTGCACCTAAAGCAAACAAAAACCCTAGAAAATTTAAAAAGCATGTTTATAGCGTATTCTCATGCTTCCCACTGCTTCAATAAGGTTAAATATAGAAATAATCATTTCAAAAATGAAAAATGATCAACTAATCATCACACCTACATTACCTAAAATATAAATATCACACAAGGTCAAAGTGTGAAAGAGATAAATATTTAAATACTTGCAGATACATGCTTCTCAGTCAAAGTTCACACATACTAAATGAGTCAATGTGTAATAAATGTGAAGGATTATACAAATTATTAACAAACATTATATGTATGATTGGACTTCTGATTCTTTGAACAATCATTTTATCTAGATTTCTTCAATCAATTTTCAATTAAAAGCCCATTATTTCAGCATTTTATATAACAATAGAGAATTTTGTTACAATTAGTTGCAGTATGATGATGGACAGGCACACAGCTATCATAGATTTAACTTCATACAAAACATTTCAGTATTTACAGACAACCTACATGGAAGTACATAATACACCTCAATATCATCTAATTTACAATAAGCAGATATACTAAAAACAGGTAAAATTTAGAAACAAGTCGCCTCACTGAAAGGTTGTAAGCCTCTTTGGGAGAAGGGAAGGTAGTGGCAATACCACGGCATGTTAACTTCACTCACTCTTCATTTTGGTTGCAGTGTTAAACATGCTTAACATAACAATACTGAAAACACTTTTATTTTATGTGGCGAACTCAAATAAAGTAGGTGTATATTTATATTTGATGAAGTTACATTTTGGTAGGTCATCCAGATCAAACTTCTAATAATTATTTAATATCTCTGGAATACCTTATCTAGAATAAATTACTTTTGTTTTCATAAATCTCCAGTTAGTTATTGAAAGGAATCATAGGAGCTTGTTTATAACATCACATAGACAAAATTGCTAATTCGAAAATTGTTGTTTCAATTCCCACACTTATAATACTATATGTTTTTAACAATTTGTAATGTTATATACCTTTCTAACATGATCAACCAGTGGCCACACAGTGTCTATATGATCAATAAGCGTCATGAAGCCCTGGTATAGCCGCTGTCCATTTTCGCTGTCATCAGGCTGAAAGTAAGTCGCGTTATTTTGGCACGAATCTTTCAATGCCTCGTACATAGCAAATGTCGGAGGAGCGCCTTCTCCGCCATCCTCACAACAGAGTGCCGCCCTAGCAGGTGATTCTGTAAAGGACATCTTCTTCTTCGATACTATCCCCGCAGCAAAACGAAAACTTCGCGTGAACCACTTATATCTCATCTGCAATTGTCCATAACATAAACATCTACCACACTCATTTGTTATGCACGCAAAAGCAGTAAAGGTAGGGAGTATTTACAAAATTACTTCTCAGGAATTTGTTTGCGTCATTGTACCATTTACTTTGTCCTCCCGGTTAGAATGAAGCACTATTTAATTTGAATTTTACCCAATGCAAGTACGACGGACGAGATCGTGATTGAAACATGAAAATAGTATGACAGATAATGTAATATGAATGACAGCAGCTGATTCTTTTGTTGCCATTACAGAAAAAAACGCTCATCTATTTTTTTTATATTTATATTGGCAAGGCGCAGTTAATACGTCTTTTTATACGCGTGGCCTGTTCTGTTTTTTTCTGGATGAACCACCAATGGTACCCTATGTCCTTTTTTATGCTTATAACAAAGTGTAGACAAATTTCATAGCGATTGGTTGAGTTGTTAAGACGTGAAAGTGTAATAAACTAGGCGATGCAGTCGCTAAGCATAAAGCTACGCTAGCACCATATATTGGAGCAGAGCGTAATACCTAAAAAAAGAAAAAACATTTTTTTATTCGATGGACATTTTTGGGAATTTCAAAATTCGGGCTCCGTTACAATTTGGTCCTAAACCTGTTGCGTAACAGACATTTCGCCATTGAAGCTGATCTCAGAGTAAACAGGACTGGAGTAGCCTTTGCCTAACATTACCCCTCTGCCAAATGCACAAGCGTCGGAATCCTGTGCGTTATATAAAACTAGTTGAGCCGCCATTTTAAAACCACAATAATCAGAACGTCTTACCGTGCAGAGCTCCCACGAAAATGCCTGCCTGTGCTGTTTTCTACTGTAAAAAAAATTCGATAATATCTGGTATGCAAAAAGATGGCGTCACCTTTCATTTGTAAGCATAATTTTTAGGTTTTGATTATTATTTAATTCATAATTTCATGTTTTAGCAAACTACAATTTCAAATTTCGCGCTTAAAGTTCGTTTGATGACGTCATGGCTGCACTCCCCACGAGACTACCTAGGGTTGACCATTATCGCATTTCAATTAATTAAGACAAAAATTAGAAATAGTTTGTTGGTAATAAATAACTGTAATTTTGTATTAATTAATTACCAATTATAATTTCGTTTTAACAATGTACGTTGCGTGTTTATTTTTAGTTCAGTATTAAGTACATACCTACAATTTTGCGGCTGCTTGAAGCCTATTCTTTGCTACACAACATGGAAATATAAAATAATAAATAAAATAATTAATTAAAATAATAATCAAACTATTTGCCCTTTTATTCATGCTGGGCGGCGCTCATAAACATGAAGAGTACTAATGCTGTATATACCTACAGTGTCCCTGACTTCATAAAAAGCACGGTTAAAAGGGTACCATCGCCTAACCAGCACACCCGATCATTTCCGAGAAACCAAAATTTTTTTTCGAGCCACAGGACAAATTGTTTTTATTTTGTAATCAGCAACCCTTATATATTTGTACAATATTAATTTGCACAATAGTGATGTCAACTTCATCGATATTGTGATTTTACGAGTGAGTAATGAATGAGTGAATGAATGCTTTTTCTTAACGATACTAAAAACAGCTTAGATAAATTACAGTTTGTTTCAGTAATTATTACCAGGTATTAATGATGATTTCAAATAAGAATAAGATATGTGATTTTGAACTGATGACGCCGTATGTAAAGTGCGGAATTATACTATTTACCTGCGATATTATACATACGAGAATAAAACTGTAAAGATATAGAATAAAACAGGTCAAGTCCACCTTAAACCAAATGGCTAGTAATGAGAGTAGAGGAAGCGAAATCACTAATTTTTGAACATTTTGTCTGTCTGTATGTATGTTTGAGCACGCATCACGCAAAAACTACTCGACGGATTTTGATGACATTTTAGTATGGTAATAGCTAAATGTCATCGTCAACATTTAAGTTAAGTTTTTTTATTAATATTGTAGCATTTATAGCTCTTTTTAAAAACCGGCTTGTCCAACTGCAATACTTCAAGATACTAGGAGTAAGGTATGTGGTGCCAAAAGTCATTTGTACATAAATGAAAGCTATTGGAAGATAGTATTGCAGTATTAAAATTAGAAATGATCGGTATGTGTAGTTCAGGCAAATATACTCTGCCCCTAGGCGGTATACTAATTGTTGGTATTTATACTTTAAGCTTTGACATGCCCGGAAACATCTAATTTTTCATATCCAGTTTTCCTAAAGAATACAGCATACGAAAAAAATGGATTCATGCTTGTAATAGGTAATAGGGCATCTTGGGCATCTTCAAGAACAAGTACTATATTTTCCATACATTTTGAGCCGTCTCAGTTTCAAAAATTATCTAACAATAGAAGAAGATTAGTTGCCCATGCTGTGCCAACGTTATGCTTGAATGATCCTCTTAGTTTATTATATAACTAGTTATGTTTCAAATAGATATTAACAGTTTTAGTTTATTACATTTAAATGTATTAATTTTAGGTTAAAGAATAAGTTGAAAAGGAAATACCTGCAAAAAGTGATGTAAGCAAATCGCAAAAAAATACAAATAATCAATCGGTCAAAGTAAAAATCTGAGAATTATAACTATATACGCTTTGTTAAAAATAATGTTTCAGAGTTCCTCTTTTCCATTATGGTTATACGCGAAAGGGTCCACAGTAAATTCTATATATATAATAACACCTATTGTAAATATCTCTTAAATGCAATAAACTATTAAGTTTCAATTTGTATTTTATGGATGTAGCCTTCGAAACTGACTGTTGTAGCGTGTAATATCATCATTAATTTAATTTAATTTTTAATACATAATGTAGGAATACTAACGCAAAGTTAATAAATTCATTCATTGAACGAAACTGATTTATCGATATCGATATTCTCGTGCTATGTCATGTCACTTCTCACACAATGACATTCGTGTGTTTGAATAGAACGTTAACACACTATTTTAAGCACGTGTGCGTGTATTTTAAATATGTTTGTCGTATTATGCATGTGTGCGTTTGTAAACACGCAAAGAGTTTTTGTTCCTGTGTGCTGGCATTGAATGTAGTAGTAACCTCACCCCCCGCAAAAAATGGCAGAAAAATATGTACGAGATATTGACTAATGGCTACTCCAGTCCTGTTTACTCTGAGAAGCTGATCCATGGGAGCTTCGCTCACTTCGTTCGCTCCGCTCCAACAAACAAACCGCCTTTCCTATGTTTAATATTAGTTTGGATGACATATGGCTTATCATTTGCACAATCACATAATATTTTACCGTGTATCAAATTTCATCGAAATCGGTTAACTCGTTCATTACTTATAGAAAGAATTACAGACAGACAAAAATTAAAAAATTGTAAAATCGATATGAATGTGTCATAAAAGCATTATTTACCATGAAATTTGCCCAAAGAAATAAATGTAGTACAGACAGACCCGACAGATTTATATAGTAGTATAGATTAGATCATGTTGAAGCCTATATTGATTGATAGTATGTAATATGATCACTTTAAGGTAGAAATGGGTAAAAAAATATTGTTAAAGGATTATCTCTGCCTGTCTGTCAGTCTTCTCCAGAATGTACTTAGGAGAGTGTGCTCAATAGCTGCATGTGCTCATGCCGCCACCTCCCTTTTTCCATTGGACATCCAGACGCACTAAGGGCTACATCCTTTCTTGGTTGCTATTCCTATCTGTCGTACCAAGCCCTTCTCAACATGTTTTATAATGCGCACAGCAAAGGAGTGGAACTCCCTTTCTGCGTCTATATTTCCGAGTACTTATAATCCGTCCGTTTTTAAAGCTAAAGGGAATAGGCACCTTCTGTTAAGCAGCTCGTTTCATCGCGGATCCTGTTTTGGCCCCCGGGATTAATTGGGATTAAGAGTTAACCCATTTAAAATAATAAAAAACTCACTTGTCTCTCAGATTAAGAGATGAAATATTTGAAGTAATCTTTTCAATGTTGGATGGGCTTTGTCACCTTTTCCTCCTCTTACAGAAAAACTAAATCGAACTAAAAGACAGCCGGTAAAATAAATAAAATATAAAAATAGTGGAGAGAAGAATAAACAAGAAATAAAATTGTGTTATAGGTTGGAATTATTTTTCTATTCTAAATATGGATACGTTATCAATGGAAACTGAGAGTATAGAAAAGTTTGATGAGGAAGTAAGCGATAAAGGTTCAATAAACAGTGTAGATAACACATTTGTTGTCGAAGAAAATGCATACCAGTACCCGGTTTTGTTTACCAGCAAAACTTTACTAGAACTGTGTAATTCATCGTGGTCTTGTTCTCAAAAAGCAAACAATGACATTCAACCATATCTTCGTGGTTGTAAATGGTCTCCTGATGGCACTTGTTGTCTGTCTGTTGTGAATAATGATGGGATACATCTGACAGAATTACCACGGGACTTGTATAATGATAGCCCTTCCCCAAATCGCACAATAGACATTTTAGATTCTGTAGTTCGTTTAAGAGAAGCTGGTTTAGTATATGATTATTGTTGGTATCCAGGTATGAACAGCAGTGTTCCTGAAACTTGTTGGTATGTTTTTATTCCATACATAATTTATCTTAGAAAATTATTTGATACTGCTAGTATCTTATAATTTTGTATATGAAATTTCATGTTTAATTTTATTTACAGCTGGTTAACAACAATACAGAATGCTCCTATACAGATGTGGGATGCATTTGATGGGTCACTAAGATGTACATATAGAGGATTCAATGCCGTTGATGAGATGGAACCTGCTCTCTCCATTACATTCAGCCAAGAAGGATCTAGAATTATAGCAGGCTATAAGAAGGTTATAAGAACATTTGATGTGGATAGGTAAATTTAAATATATACAGGAAGACTTAAATCTAAAGAAGGATGAGGTATCAGAACTCTAGAAATTCACTCAAGATAGTTTCACTTAAGACACTTTTAGTTTACTTTATGTATAGGTTTGAATAATTTTCACAATTGGCAATATTTATTTAATATTTTAAAGTATTACTAGCGGCCCTTCCTGGCTTCACACAGGTTTATAATTTTTTTTCTATTATTAAATATTTTTCCGTTAGTGCCATCTAGCGTCCGGTAGACGAACTACTTGCAGTTAACGTGTTGCTATGGTAATGCATATACAATGGAAAAAGAGTGGGAAAAAAGCGGACAGACAAACAACAAATTTGTGATCTTAGATTATACATTATTGAACTATGATATATGAACTACACCATTAACCATTATTCTTTGCTTTTAATAAGAATTTATATTATCTTCTTCAGTTATTGAAATAGATAGATTATTTTTTGAACTTGCAACAGGAAATAAAATACACAATAAGAAAATAACTTTTTCTTGGAAGGTATGGCTATTTATGGCATTTCATTTGTTATTATTAAATCATAATGCTTTTGTAAATCCTGCATTTGATATTAAAAATAAGCAAAAGTATATAATTTTAAATTGAGTTTGATTTATCTATGAGATGTTCTGTTCAAATCTGTGAAGTTTTCCACATACTTATATTGCAGGAGAATATGTCCTGCACGTGAGAATATTTAAAATAAAACAACTTCTACTATTACTCCTTGTGATTTAAAAGTAATATTTTACTCATAGAATCAAACAAAGAAACAATAACTTTAATGATAAAATTCACAAAAAATCAATCGTCAGTAAAAGAAAGTGTCCATTTTAATGCTACACATCAGGGATGTTGCGGATGCACTTTTTTTCAGTTCCGCGGATGCGGATGCGGATGCGGATTTGAAGAGGCTCACATCCGCGGAAGCGGATGCGGATGCGGATCTGCACAAAAAACTTAATCCTTTCTTTATCTATACATAAAAATGAAATTGGAGTGTCGGTTTGTAATATTAAAATAACCGTTTTTTACTACATGCATATGTCTGTTTGTTCGGGCTAAACGCTAAAATGGCTGGACCGGTTTTGACGGGATTTTTATTGGCAGATAGCTGATGTAATGAGGAGTAACTTAGGCTACTTTTATTTAAAAAAAAGCACCACCGTGCCCTCACGTCGGGCGCCTCCCTACGCTTCTCCCACCAACGAATCAATATCACAAAGGCTGTCTATCGCGCGGGCTGACTAATCAAACAGGACTGACGTCCTGTAACCTGAGGTCTCTAGTCGTTCCGTTATGTTTCCATGAAATCTGTCATTCTCATTTTCTTCGCTCTTTCGGTACTTGGAGATATTGTTCGAGAAGCCAAGATGTCTTTCTTGTTTCTGTTAATCTTCAATATACCTAGGTAACACTGAAAATGTTTAGAAATTGAAAAAAGGCTTAATGTAGAAAGTTGCCAATACTCTTATTGTTTTTCGAACTAATCTCAGTTCCTCTCTACACATCGTCGCATTCGATGGAACCACTGAGAAAAGCAGTGGGTCCATTCTTCCTTAGAGGTCTCTTCTATGGCATTTTCGTACGCTTTCACCGCATCTTCTGGGCTCGTAAAGCGAATACCTCGAATTTTATCTTTAGTTCTTGGGAATAAATAAAAGTCGCAGGGCGCCAGGTCAGGACTGTATAGCGGATGACTCATTATCTCGACACCTGCCATAGTCAAATATTCAGCAGTCCGTTCTGCGGAGTGCGCTGAAGTATTGTCGTGATGAAAGAGGATCCTGCTTCGAGGGCGCTGCTGTCGAATTTTTTCTAAGACAACAGGCAAACAGCGATTGACATACCAGTCTGCAGAAACTGTCCTTCCATCTTCTAACACAACTGTCGCGAAATGACTTTTCTGACCAAGGAATGAGGCAATCATATTTTTTCCTTGACTTCTTCCTTCCTTTACCTTAGTTAGGCGATCCTCGAAAGGAAACACCCACTGAGTTGATTGTCTTTTGGTTTTGGGTTCGTAGCAATATATCCAGCTTTCATCACCTGTGACGATGTCAAATACAGCATTTGAGTCACTGCCGTTGAACTTATCTAACATTTGGTGACACCAGTCCATGCGAAGGTGTTTCTGGTCGTCGGTTAAAGTATGGGGAATCCATCTGGTACAAAGCTTCCTGACACCTAAATGTTCGTGTAATATTTTTTGAACTTGACTCACACCAATGCCTAGGCTTGCCCGTATCTGCTGATAGGTCACTCTCTTATCATCCTCTATCATGCGTCGCACAGCACTGATGTTATCTTAAGTAGTCGCTGTTAAAGGACTTCCCTCACGTGGATCATCGTTGAGATTGCTACGTCCACGCTTAAACTCGTTAAACCAATCGTAAATAGTGGCACGAGATGGGGCTTCATTAAGAAATGCTAATAGCAGCCTATCATAGCTTTGTTGTTGAGTAAGTCCACAACGAAAGTCATAATAAATCATTGACCGAAAGTTTTCTCGCGTTAGGTTCATTTTCACTTGTAACAAGAGTTTTAGATTTGCCGCCAATTCACAAAAACAAATCACAAATGAATGCAATAATCTACATTAGGTTACCAAAGAGTTCTAAAATTGAAATTCAAAAAAGTTTTCATTACCAATGTTTCTAACTGGTCAGTTCTAAACATTTTTAGTGGTACCCACGTATCATCTTTAATCTTTAACTCGGTCAACACGCCCCTCCCCTTTCTTTCTTGTCACGATCTGCTACACATCCGCATCCGCATCAGCTCCGCATCGATTTATGCGGATGCGGATGCCGATGCGGATGTCTAAATCGATGCGAATGTTCCGCATATGCGGATGCGGATGCGAATATTCGCAACATCCCTGCTACACATGACCAGTGAAACAACCTTTTCCCTAAACACTATACTGATAAAAATAGCACAATAACACTAATAGTATGAAAATAAAAAAATGTATTTTTAATTCAAATTCCAATAATATTGCAATCTCGGGGACATGTTTGTATTAACATATTCGTTTCAGGTCATTAACCTTGCTCTTATCTCTGATTTTTATATTTTAATTTATTTACAGCCAAATATATAAAAGCAGTTCATTAATATTTTAGAAATGCAAAGTGCACTGTCACATTAATTTGACATTGAGCTCTAACTGTTTGATGACAACTAATTGCTTTCCTATTAAGCAATATGCAACATTTTGTTATGTGTAACTTTGGAATATTCTCAATTATCAAAAAATGTTAAGGGTCACCAGTATAAAAACCAGCAGTCAGATGGGTGACCAAAAAATTCACTATCTCGAGATTCACCACAGTTATAGTACCATGGAGTTGATAGATAAATAAATAAATGACTGCATGTCATGAAGCATCCTTTACAAAAAATTAAACATTGTCAATTGCAGACCTGGTAGAGATTTTGCTGAACATAAGATTGCGAGCCCTGCATCGTGTTTTGCTACTAATAGTAATCTGCTTGCCGTGGGTTCATGGAACTCGTCCATCAACTTGTATAATGTGAGTGAGATGGGCACATATAAAAGCATTGGCAAAATGCATGGTCATGCAGGTAATTTTTATTTCTATTCATTTTTTTTCCTGATGCAGTTGAAAATATAAATTAACTTTATTTTTTTTGTTATAACTATATATTATTAATGAAGTGACAATATCTTCCATTGAATGCCTAAAACTACTATATGTAATCCTGATCTTTTGACTCTTTTTCAGAAATTTTTAAAAGACAGAATTTCATTCTAAAAAAATATCCATTTTATTAAGTGAACAATCCGAATATATAGAACTAAACATTGTAAGAAGTTATCTGAGAAAATTACCATTTTAAATTGTAAATTGTTACGACCGTTTGGTGCAACGGTAGTGATCCTTTCGCACCGACGGTCCTGGGTTCAAATCCCGGAAGGGGCAAATGTTTGTATGATGAATACGAGCATTTGTACCTGAGTCATGGGTGTTTTTATATATTTCTATGAATATTACATATCTATGTATCATATATGTATGATACATCCGTATGTCTATCCGTTTACCTAGTATCCATATCACAAGCCTTACAGTGCTTACTTTGGGCTAGGCTAATTGGTGTGAGTGTAAGAAATATTTATTTATTTATAAAGCAGGAGATATTGTCAATTCTTACATATAATTTGTTTTAGTGTGAATAACTAAAGGGGTTAAAGTATATAGTGTACAATCATACTAGTTTCAAATAATCCAATCCATATTGTTATTATTTTTAAAGCTTAATGTTAATGGTTAGCAGAGCTAAAACTATAACTATGAAACTATAAAAAGCCTAGCAAAGTATATTAGCTTTATAATTCTATATATTTTATGCATCTTGTAAAATTTCAATTGTGAGCAGAGTCGTATTTTTCTATAAAAAAATTATCTTAAAGTATATTAGAATTAATCACATTCGGAAGAACTATTTTCTTCCGTGGCGATATCACATGCAACTTCACCAAAAAATTGGAGACTCAAAAGTAAAAAATATGATAATAATACCATTTTAATTTATAATGTATGGTCTGAAAAAACTATAACTTATTAAATATGAATATGAATGGAAGACTGCATTTTTCCTCGTTATGAAATTAAAAAAAAAAAATCTTATCTTACGAATATAATAAAAATGACAGTTTTTGACTCAATTACACAAACTGCCGAATGGATTTGGATGAAATTTACCACATAGACAGTTCATAAATCGGATAAAAACAGAGGTTACTTTTTATTCTGGTAAATTGAAGTGTTCCCTAAGGAAGCGCGATAAAGACCTTCTAAACGCGACCGGTAGTTATTACTATAATAAATCTGTATTACTACAATGTTAAACAATTTTATAATAGTGGTTTCTTAATATTTTCAGGTGGTGTTACTCATATGAAATTCACTCCAGACGGAATAAGACTAGTTTCTGGGGCTCGGAAAGACCACAGATTCCTCGTATGGGATATAAGGTATTATAGAAGACCTCTTAATGTATTGACAAGAGCTGTAAGTACCAATCAGAGGATATATTTCGATATCTCTCCCTGTGGAAAATATTTAGTATCTGGTGGGACTGATGGTATATTGAAAGTTTGGGACGTGGATCATGTTAATTGGAAGCTTAGTCTGGATATCAGTGAGTGCGAAGGTGACAACGCTACGTATAAGGTTTGTTAATATATTTTCATTATTTTGAGATTGTTCGTTATTGCATTTTGAATATTTATTAGGAAAGCATAATACAGAGCCGAACACGAAATTTTCTCAGGTGCTTGTCAACTTGAATTGCTAGTTATATATTGTGTCCCTTAGGTGGTTTTATTAGGTTAGTATCAGTTGGTTGAAAACATATAACTTAAAAATCAAGTTGTCTAATTTGCTTGTTATAAATGTTTTTCTCAACTGTTCTGTTATCGATCCATCTTAATTACAGTTTGTCTGTAAAGCAGGTCATCCTTTATGAGGCAATGTATAAAAAATTGTTTAGTTCTTACACCTCCGCGCCCATTACACCATTTGAATAAAAATTAATCCTGACGTTTAAAGTAATTAACGTGCCCGATTAAAATATTGTAAAGGTAATATAAAATATATGACGACCATTACCTTAGTCATCCTGTGGTCACGGCTCCTGTAAAAAAGTCAAATCGTCAGGATTAAATAAAAAATAAGTTATGCGCAAAATCCGTGAAAAAGTTGATTAATTCAAAAATTTGTTTACTTACTAATTTTTGTGTATTACCAGGGGTGATGAGTTGCGAATTTTTCTAGTTTTAAATCATGTTAACACAATTACTTAAGGCGACCGGTTAATTTTCGACATACCTTTAATTTGTTAATGATGAGATCCTTCATAGATAGGTTACATTAAAATACTAGTTCCGAATGATTTTTAGACAAGTTAACACAAAAGGGTACTTGCATATTTGACCATCTAATACTTACCTTTTTGATCTCTAGAAAAGACCTGCACCAGCAGTGTCGCAATTAATAGGCGGTTTGCGGCTTTTACATATATAATTATGTCGGGGTGAACGTCAGGATTTTGGTCCGAACCTTCCGATATCATATGGGCAGAGTTAGAAATCGTGCATCGAGAAGATATTGTTATTTTTGAATACAGTATTAAGAACCACGTAGCACGTAACAAACTTGTTATAATAAGGCACTTAGCGAAACGTAGGACAGTTCCGTGATGACGTCTTCACTTGATGGCGACTCGATTGGAAGTGAATCGGAGCTCGCACGTTGACAACGTCACGACTCTGTCGAAGCGCGCGAAATCGTAGTTTCTTATGTTCGCCGGCTAATGGGCGCGCTTGCGTTTCGTTTAGTGTCCGTACTCATGACCGGATACGACATATATTTATAACACAATCAGAATCATCAGTCCTTCCCCACTAAGGGGCCCAATGGGGAAAGATTGCAGATACAGCAGTTACCAACGGCTTAACGCTTACGCTACGCTTATCTGGAGGACGAAGAAGCTCTTAATATTACTCCATTAAACGGTCTACTACTACAGTGTGTTTGAATCTCGAATATGGTGTACAGCGTACTATTCGAACAACCTCGGTAAATTATTATAAAGCCTGACAACCATAACTGAACTTGAACAAAAATGTATTTCTTTTTATGAAAAACTGCATGCAACCCAACGGTTTGGCCCATGAGGCCCCTTCCTACAGGGGATGCACAGGCATCCCGCCCCAGACGTACAAGGCATAGTGGCAACCCTTGACCGAGTTGGTATATTGTGACTGACCATTAATGGAATGTATTTCCGAAAAACTATTATCTATCTATTTTCAGTTACTTTGCCGTTATACATACAAATTAAAAAAAAAATTGCCATATAGTCGCTCTCGGGCTTTATAATATTTTTCCAGGGTTATATGCATGGTCCCAGTGCTGACTTTACACATTTGTCGCCCCAAAGCTATAAAAAATTTTCCGCCCCTACTGACCTCTATAATTTGATTCACTGTTCACAATAACGTTAATTCCTTTTTTAGGGAATAATCTAGTTTCAAGATTTTTTTTACAACTTTTTGGGTATATTTTTAAGCTAAGAAAAGCAAAGCTTTGTTTATACTGCACTATTACTTACTTTTTTCTGTACCAATTTTCTGGGCCAATTTTGCCGCCCTAATCTTTAGCTTTTTCAGCTTCTATGGTAAATCCGGCACTGCATGGTCCTATCTAACATATGCAGGATTACAAAGGTTTACCAAACATCCTTTATAAAGTGATGCACGTTGTTTACTTTTTAAGAGTGACAGGCTGGTATATGTTACAATATTAATTCTAAAATTGACAGAATACCATTGGCTTTGTTTCAGTTCCCATTACACAAGGATTGCTGTAATAGTGTCTCTATACATCCATTGAGACCGATCTTAGCTACAGGATCAGGGCAGTATCATTTTGGGGATCCAACAACAGCATTGGATGATGACACTCTCCAATCCAATGGAAGTGACGGGGTTGATTTGAAAGAGAGTGATAAGCATTACCCATGTGATATGGAAAACAACCTAGTATTTTGGTGGATAGGTAATATTTTAGATGAAAATACTTAATGTCAATTAAGATTTATTGTTAATAAAATTATATAAATAATAATTATGGCTTTGATTTACTTTGTATGTATTTAAGTGAGCGCGACCACGAGTGAAGTAAATTATAAAATAATATCTGAGTTGTGGCACACATAATCCGAAACTGGAATTAGATCAATAAACCGGTTTGGTTGACTTATTTTGGATATTAGTATTTGATTTGTACAGATATAAAAAAAATATAAAGTACAAGATCCAAATTACGTATTTCTTACATCTGAAATTTTTTTTTTTAATTTTCGTTATTTAGTATTTTTTAAATATTTGGTTTGCTCAAATATTTTTACTCATTACCTATGTTTTTTTTACATTAAGGCATCACAAGAAAAAACGCAATCAGAAAATTTTATATTCATTAACCTATTTAAGACGACTAGGTAAATTATAAAAAACGTCTACTCCAAGCGAATGTATTAGTCCATCCTAAAAAAATGACACAACAATCAAAATTTTAATAGAAACTTATTAAATCAAAGTACAAAGTGGAATATGTTATGTTGCCCATAGTAGGAAAGCGCTTGATCGCTAACTCGTTTGATAGTAAGCGACGATGTGATGTGACGCGCCTGCCTAGAAGATACCTATTCACTCGTGGCTTGAAGACCCCTGATTATATTTATCAGGAAACGCAGACTCGGGCAAAGAGATCCACTCTTTATAGGTAAGGATTACAAAATTGGAACCAAAACGTTTAGTGCGACTCTTTGGTATATCAACCATATAACGGTTGCGCCTATTTGTAAGTCGGTTGACCGATAATACAAGTTTAATGTCTGTACAAAATCTTTTAACAGAACCGCCATTTTGCTTTGCCAATTAAAACCATTTTTTAATGTTACCAATAACTAACACATTCACTCTAGTCGGCTAGTGCGTAGTAACTACGACTCTCGTTAGGTAAGCTTAGCAAAGCAACAAATGCCTGGCGCTGAATTTGTTTGGCATAAGCATTATTCATTACATTTTGGTCTTTAATTTCTGGAACCAGTTCATTCGTTTAGCATAGACAGAGCTTTCAAATACTTCGTAGTTACTGAGATCCCGGATGCCCTAAATTCAAGGCAGGATTTGGGGGAGGGCAGACGGCGTACTGCCCCGGGAACGACGCGATAAGAAGTATCAGGTTCTTTTTCAAACAAATTTATTTAGAATTTTTGGAAGAAGAATATAAACCTCCAAATCTGGCCCTGCCTAAACTAGCGAATTCTTGCACAATTTCTCTTTTACACTAAATGCATTGAAAAAGCTTCTAATGTGCTTTTGTTTATTTTTGGTACACTTTTCAGGTATATTTATTCGTAATTATACCACCAGTTTGGTTAGGACTGATAATAGATTAGTAAATGATTGCCTTAACAGTTTTTGTAAGTTTACCCTGACTGCAATTCTAGTTATGTTGTTCCTGACGTCAGTCGGGCAGCGCTAAAGGCTTTCTTATTTATCTCCGAAAGTAAATGGGTAATATGTTTCACCATTTTATTACGGACTGAAAAATTTATGATAATCTAAGTCCATTTATAAATCCATTCTAACTCCAAGAGTGAGGTGCTGCCATAATGACGAACTAAAGTGAACTAAAGTTGACGGACATATCTATATATGTTTAAAAATCTTTTTCAATTTGCTGGATTCGTTCCGATTTAGGAGATAATATAGGTTTCATTTTAACTTAAAATTGAACAACTTGTTGCAAATTATAATAACTGAGCCACAGCAACGCGTGGCCGGGTCAGCTAGTTATTTAATATGATTTTATCAGTGCTTCTATCAAAATAAAATCGTTATAAGCCATATCACGGGTAAGCACGTTGCCAATACAATAGAAATCAATAGCTCAAACCTCCATCTATTTCCTAGTGAAAACAAATCGAGTTTTACCCGCTAGCAATGCGGACTATTTTACGGTCGATTACAGTTCTAAAGCATTTTATTGCCTGTTTTTTTATACCCTTGTCGAGAAACAATTTAGTGGGTACGTTATGCTCTGTGTTCAAAGAAGTTCTTTTGAAGTCCGAGCACATGGTCTGCCAACTGAATTCACATTAAATTTTGCCAACCCCTGTTTTTTATTGATTCTCATAAAATACATCTTTTGGTATATATAACGTGTTTATTACTTTTTTACTATGCAGATCATTAAGCAGAATTTCTTTTTTACTCTGCCTTAGCCCGAGAACCGTCATTTTGAAATGGCAATGACAGTTCTGACAAAGATATTTATTTTTTTGAAACAGGCAAAGGCAGAAATATCCTGCTTAATGATTCTCCATCACCCTTATCATGCGACTTTCTGGAGGTTGCTGTCAAAATTCTTTGTCTGTAAGGAGGTTCTCCTGGAGGCCGCTGTGACTGATACACTTGAAAGTTAAATTTTAGTCTGCTGAGCCTAGAACCTTTTCGATAGAATGTAGTGTAATAAGGAAGAAAGTCATATGTGTGTCAAATAAGTGAACTAATTATAAACGTATAGTAATTAAGTTGATTACACAAAAATGCTTCTAAATAACGGTATGCAAACTCGGTTTCGCACTTCGGGTTACTAACAAATACACCAATCCACCAACTTACGATTTGTCAGGTTATAACAGGTAAACGTAGAATATCGATTGCTTGTGTTTCTGCTGTTAATACTTTTTGGAATTATTGAAGTGCTGTTTGATGCTGTAAGTAAAACAAAAAAGGTTTGCTA
Source organism: Calamotropha paludella (assembly GCA_927399485.1). Lineage (NCBI taxonomy): Eukaryota > Metazoa > Arthropoda > Insecta > Lepidoptera > Crambidae > Calamotropha > Calamotropha paludella. The sequence continues at coordinate 20,148,646 of OV656817.1, read as the reverse complement.
TACAAGTTAATAAAAGAATTCATGAAATAAACGGGAGATTGAATTTACATTTTATTATAAATATTTATCAATATAACTTACACTGTACACGTAAAGTGTTTTTAGGTTAATTAAAATTTAAAGACATTGTTCTATTCTATTTCTTCAAAAATGGCAAGCGCAGGATAAAGTTTTTTTATTACAAGCGCCATAGTCAGGATGTTATATGTCAGAAGCATCGGCTAACAAGCAAGCTACCCGTATAACGTGCAGTAATTTATTGGTTTGAGAAGAGTGACGAAGATGGCATATGCTTTCAGACTAACGGTATCTCTTTCCTTACAGGTGATTGACTCTCAATTTTCATGACAGGTACGGCATATATTTTGAGAGAGATAAAGATAGTCCGAAATTTAGTTTTATTTCTTTTCGTAGTGCCACAATTCTCACCGCTAGGGCATGTCCATTAGTATATGTATATTAATATATGAGTTGCAAAATGGTCGCGGACGGTTCCTGGATAATATTTTCTTTTTAATAAGATTTTATGGCTTGGATGCGTTTCCTCATTATTATTCTCATAAAAATAAATTACTGATTATCAAGACATGGTTTAAAATGTCTTGAAAATCAGTAATTTATTATCTTAATTAGATGATGAAGAATAATGATGAGAGCTGATAAATGAATGATAGAGATCAATGGATGATGAATGAAAAGTCAATTAACCCCAGGTCTCTGGGTTTCAGTAAAGATGCGGGACTTTACTGAAACCGTTCCGTGGACTTCTTGAGATAAAGTAAAGAGACACTTTCCGCTGTTTTGTTTCACTTGGCTATATTCTTCCCGTTAAGCAAAAAATCCCTCTCATTCCTGGATATCCAGGAACAATAATGTTTAAAAATATATAAATTAATTAATTATTTACTATAACACCACAAAATTAAACGATGTACAGAAAAAAGACAGGTAGTATAACAATTGGCGGTCTAATTGCTAAGAGCAATCTCTTCCAGACAAGCTTTATTGGGAGAGATATATGGAAACTAAGTAACCGGGCGTAATTGGATTGAATCATTAAATACATATAAAATCATATACTGTAATGCATTTTACAAACAGATATATAAAATAAATATAGCAATAACACCAATGCAGGATTATGTAATAACAATATGGAATCATTTCGCAAAGAAATGCTGCATAACATGTTCCCTGAATACAGATAAGGATTGCGCACATCTTATCCACTTATCAGTCCGCTACCGCGCGCCCCACCTCGTTCAACAATGTTGCGCGAAATGTGAAAAAAATGGGAGATGGGGATGGGAGAGAATTCCAGCGACTGACGACGCGAGCTGCAAATGTGATAGTAAGTTGTTGCGTAACTTTACAGCGTCAAGTGTATGTGACGTCTAAGACTTAAATTTTAGATCGTTTGGTGCAACGGTTACGATCCTGCCTTTCACACCAGAGGTCCTGGGTTCTAGTCTTTCTGTGTGATAAATACGAGCATTTGTACCCGAGTCATGGGTGTTTATACATATTTCTATAAATAGGTAAGCGCTTGACCGCTATCTCGCCTGATGGTAGGCGATGATGCGATCTAGGATGTGACGCGCTTGCCTAGAAGGTACCTATTCAGTCGTGACTTGAAGACCTCTAAATTGTATTTATCAGGAAACAGACTCAGACAAAGAGTTCCACTTTTTAACGGTACATATTATAAAATTGAAACTTAAACGCTTACTGCGACTCTTTGGTATGTCAACCATATAACGGTGGCGCCTTTTTGTAAGTCTGGTTACCCGATGAATAAATGGCGATGGCGGAACAAGGATGCAATTCTTCTGCACACTCTCCGAAATTTATCCTATAAAAATGGGATAGGATATAGCCACCTTCCGTCTATGTCGAAGGCTTTTCAACTTGCTATTAAAAAGATCGTCATTGCCGAGGAGTTTCTTGTATTATAAAATTATAACATTCTGATGATAGCAGAGTGTACGAGCTTGCACAGTGAAGAAAATTAAACCGTTACTTAAGCTAGTGTGGGTAGAGGGGATTAAACAGTATATTGTTCAATATTGTCTTCCGTTAGCTAAAACGTCGCTAAGTCACAACATTTCTTTTGTGATATAAGTCAAAACCGCGAAAAATATTTCAAATTAATATTTTTGTTAGAACTATTTCAAAACTACAAGTAATAAATATATTATGAGTTAAACAGAACGAAAGAGATTTCTTTGTTACATATTACATTAAAACTCCAAATTGACCCCCTGTGGCTAACCGACCTTTTAGATAACGGATGGGGCATTCTGGTGAAGGAAAATGTGTGTGTTTTTTTAAGTAATTAAAGAAAACAATCAAAATTATAGGTGGAACGCTCAAATGAGTCTTCGCCCGCGCGGTACAAGGGCGCAGGGGTACGGAAAAGGGGGGAGGAGGCGCACTATGCGCGCCTGCCGCCCGTTCCTCACTTCATCTAGTCGCATAAATCGCTATCTCTATAGTAGGTACAGCCAGGAATTCAAAAACACCTTTATAAGGATACACTTTCATAAGGGTTACACATTTAATCTGTTACAGAATTATTCCTGTATCACTTATTTGGGTGTTTTGAACCTCTTTTGCGTCGAACACTTATAAAAGTGTAACAGATATAATGTTTTCTGTTACCAATCTGTGGCCTGGCTACATATGCGGGCGAATATTCGTGTTGCGTTGGCGCGCTAAAAACATCGTGTACGGGCATACGCGATGTTCTTGTCTACATTAGCGGGCGAATATTCGTCTCGACACATCGTGCCGGGTTGTGTAGTGGTGTGCTGTACGGCTGAGAGGTAATTGTCGATAAATTATTATTTAGGTATTACTAGTACGAGTATCATTTGCAAAATAATAAAAAAAGAGAAGAAAGAGGAGATGGTTTATGACTACTATTCATAGAAACCGAACGATGTAAGCATACTGCACCATAATATAGTGATAAAACCTATTTTCTTAATAATGTTCATATTTGGACTATTTATGCATGAAGAATTTAATTAAGGTTGATGAAGCAAGAGATATGTAAGAATAGGAGCAGGTGGAAAGAACTGATCTCTGCTTAACGAATGCAGATGAATATATTTATATCCGTTATTATATTGTTATATATAATAATTTGACTTTATTTTTCTTATTTTCAGAACAGGAATGGAAAGTAAGTTATCTGAGCTAACCGCCGAGTCTGGCATCGAATTCCCTCGATTTTTACGTATGTCGACGTCTGACTTTGAAATACTACTACAAAAGCTAGCACCATTAACCACTGACCACTCGACCAAGCGGGCCGTCCGAATAAATGTAAATAAACTGTGCACTGCCCAACTGATCTAGCAGCGGGCGGCACGCTTTGTTTGTGCACTACCTACCCGATACATCAGTATTTTTTCTAATGTCAGGTACCGGTGTTACGCGACGCATCACTATGAGGATCGCTTAGCTTGCGCTGGCCTCGATAACTTGGACATCGACCATGCACGTGTCGCTGACGCAGCAGCAAGCGGCGTGCACTGATATTCTACACAGCGGCGGAAACGGCATTCCTTTACCTAACTTTGGTCGGGATTCGCACTTCTAGATTTAATTAATTATAAGTAATTTGTATTGAACTATGTCATTATAATTTTTATGAAATAAATTGATTTTTTTTGGACTATCGGTTGTGAACACGCTTAACTGGCGCAGTCGGTAGGATACCCACGGGTCGGTTTTGGGTATTTCGAGAAAAATCTCTGTTATCTGAGCCGCCCGAGCGACTCTCGCGTCGCGTCCCGGGTATTCCGAATCTACGTGATCCAGCCGAAGTAATTCAAGACATCGAATCTACAGAAAAATCAATGTTGTAAGTACTCTGAAACTTTCAAGTATTTGCTATCCTAGTACCTAATCCTAATTATATATAATTTTTTGTGTGTCCGTATAATTTTATAATTTTTAGATTTCGGTAATTTATAGTATATTTGCGTGTATCCTTGTGGAAAAATCGTTTCGGTTATTTTATATTATAGTGTTTTAGAAATATTGCAAAATTTTCCACCCGAGAAGATCATTGAGTTGTAGTAGTAGGAGTTCAAATAATTCCAATTTCAGTAAATCAAGTAAATATTCACTGTTAGATCGAAATAGAAATTTAGATAATAAAATGTCCTCGGAAGAAATAGATAGAATTTTTAAGTCTCTTCGGTTGCTCCCCGAATTCGACGGTAACCCTCATATTTTAACGCGGTTTATTAACTTAAGTGATCAAATAGTATTAGCACATATTAGTACATCAGATGTACCGGGACATGATCTTATAAATTTATCATTACTTAACGGTATCCTAAATAAAATTGTAGGTCCTGCCGCCAGGCTCATAAATTCAAACGGAATCCCTAACACCTGGGAGGGAATACGTAGCGCTTTGATCAATAACTTCGCGGATCATCGCGATGAAACTGCTCTATACAATGATTTATCTATGCAGTCCCAAGGATCTAGTACCCCGCAGGAATTTTACGAACGGTGTCAGAATTTGTTTAGCACCATAATGACGTACGTCACGCTACACGAGACGGTACATACCACGATCGAAGCGAAACGTAGTCTCTATAAGAAACTAACCCTTCAGTCGTATTTACGCGGCCTTAAAGACCCACTAGGATCTAGGATACGATGTATGCGGCCGGAAACCATAGAAAAGGCTCTCGAGTTCGTCCAGGAGGAACTTAATACCTTATACCTCCAACAACGTAACGATAGCGGCCCAGCTAAACGGGAATGGCAATCGCAACCCTCGCAACCACAGTTTAAATTACCCCTCAATAACTATCCTATGATGAAAGCTCCTGCTTTCAATGCACCAGGTCCGCCCATACAACATAGCTTCAATTTTGGCGGTTCGTCACGTCAGCCACAAGCGTTTTACCATCAACCCCAGGGCTGGCGACCCAACGCAAATCAAGGCCAACAATTTCGCGGTCCCAGTCGAACTCAACAAATGTTTCGCGCACCCCCACCGAACTATAATCCCCAAAGCAATGTGTTCAGGGTTCCTAACAGACCGCAGATGCAGGCTTCCTTTAGCGCCCCACGTCCTATGAGCGGCGTATCCCCTTTCGTGCCCAAACATCTACCACCAACGGGACATGATTGGAGAAAATTCGGGAATCCACCCCCAAGCAATTATTTTAAAACTCGCGAAGCTAATTTTAATGAAACTCACTATGATTATAATACGCAGTACGATTACCCCGAGTATAGCTATCCCGAATTTGAACAAGGATATTATACTGCCTATGAACCATATAATGGATATTATGAATATAATTATGACTGTGTGCCTTCGGAAGGCGCAGTGGTTGAGGAATTAGACAATGCTGCTCCTTCTGAGGATGAAAATTTTCAGAAGGATTCGAGGTCAGACGGGCAAAAATAGAAATTAATTTACAAACTCAACGGCAGCTAATGTATGTTCAAATTCAGGAGCCTCCTCTAAAAATTTTAGTAGATACTGGCGCTAACCAGTCGTTTATTAGTCCTCATGCTGTTAATAAATATTTCGGTCATATACCATTGGATTACGAGCCTTTCGAAGTTACGAACTCTAACAGAACTAGTAGACATGAGCACTCAATCACTTTGCCCTGTTTTCCCGAATTCCAGGAGACTGGAACCTTGACATTTTTCGTTTACGATTTCCATCAATTTTTTGACGGCTTATTAGGTTTAGACTTACTCACACAGTGGGAATCTAATATAGACCTTAAGAATAGATTACTAATACTTAGAAATACGCAAATACCTTTACAAATATATGATTCGCGCAATGTGAACTTATACGAAGACGTCATTCCGGCTAATACCTCCAAATTAATTAAATTACCTGTTAACACATTAGACGGAGATGCCTACGTATCTGTTCAAACTATATGTAATTGTTCTGTCACTGAGTGTCTAACACATGTAAAAAATAACAGAGCTTGGATAGAAATTAATAACCCATCATCTAACGATATCATCTTTTCCATGGACCATCCGGTTAGAGCTGAATTGTTTAATTTTGAAAGTGATCTCGTTAAGTCTGGTAGCCGCGCTGATGAAATACTATCTCGACTTAGAACTGATCATCTTAATCCGGAGGAACTCGCTAATTTAGAGGCCTTATGCGCGCGTTACGCTGATGTGTTTTATCTTGAAGGCGAACCGTTAACGTTCACCAACAAGATAAAACACAAAATAAAAACCACAGATGAACTCCCCGTATACACGAAAAGTTATAGATACCCATATATCCACCGACAAGAAGTCAAAGATCAAATATCTAAGATGCTAGACCAGAATATCATTAGACCTTCAGACTCTGCCTGGAGCTCGCCTATTTGGATCGTACCCAAAAAGGCTGACGCTTCCGGTAAAGCAAAATGGCGACTTGTCGTGGACTTTAGGAAAGTTAATGAGAAAACGGTTGATGACAAATATCCAATACCGAACATTACTGATGTCCTGGATAAGCTAGGCAGATGTCAATATTTTACAACTTTAGACTTAGCGAGCGGTTTTTATCAGGTGGAAATGGATCCAGCTGATATTCACAAAACCGCATTTAACGTCGAAAATGGCCATTTTGAATATCTTAGGATGCCCATGGGTCTAAAAAACTCTCCATCCACCTTTCAGAGAGTGATGGATAATGTGCTTAAAGATCTACAGAATAACATCTGTCTAGTGTATCTTGATGATATAATCGTATTCGCGACCTCGCTCCAGGAAATGATGGTAAATTTGGAGAAAGTATTCCAAAGATTGCGTGAATCTAACTTTAAAATTCAGATGGATAAATCAGAATTTTTAAAGTTAGAAACCGAATTTTTGGGCCATGTTGTATGTAGAGAGGGGGTTAAACCAAACCCTAACAAAATTAAAGCCATAGAGAACTACCCCCTTCCCAAAACCACCACTGAAATCAAACGTTTTCTCGGACTTCTCGGATATTACAGAAAATTCATCCCAGACTTTGCGAAAATCACTAAACCCTTAACTCAATGCTTAAAAAAGGGCTCTAAAATAGTAGCTGACCAAAATTACATTAACTGTTTTGAACGTTGTAAGACTCTTTTAACCAATGATCCTATTCTTCAATACCCCGATTTTACAAAAGAATTCTTATTAACCACGGATGCCTCTAATGTTGCTATCGGTGCTGTACTGTCCCAGGGACTTATCGGGTCTGACAAGCCTATTGCGTATGCCTCCAGGACTCTTAACTCTAGCGAGCTGAATTACAGCACGATAGAGAAGGAACTGTTGGCAATCGTCTGGGCTACAAAATATTTTAGGCCTTATCTGTTTGGGCGTAAATTTAAAATCATTACCGACCACAAACCATTGCAGTGGGTAATGAGTTTAAAGGAACCTAATTCCAGACTTACAAGGTGGCGTCTTAAACTGAGTGAATATGACTTCACCGTCATATACAAACAGGGAAAGATTAATACAAACGCAGACGCGTTATCGCGAATAGAACTCCATAACGAGGAGATTAGCTCGATCGTAGCAAACCCATCCGAGGGTACGTGTAATATGGATGACTCAAGGACCATCACGGCTACGGAAGCTGCTGATGATTCTAGAACCATCACCGTACATACAGACGCGGAAAGCCCCACCTTGGAAGTCCCTATAACGGATGACCCTTTAAATAAGTTCACTAAACAGATTGTACTTACCATTGTAGGCGACATTAAGGGCAAAACGACGGTAACAAAACCGTTCGAAACGCATACTCGAACCTCCATCCAAATATCTGAATCTAACTTTGAGCAAGACGTTATAGACGCCATCAAAGGGTATGTTCACCCCAAAATTAAAACTGGCCTACTTATTAACCCCCATACTGCCATGTACCGAATAGTACCCATAATTCAAAGTACCTTTAAAAATTCGGCAATGAAACTAATATTAACTAAGTCTGAAATAGAAAACGTACGAGAATACCTTAAGCAACAAGAAATCATTAGTAAATATCACGAAGGCAAGACAAACCATCGTGGTATTAACGAATGTTATCTTGCTCTATCTCACAAATACTATTGGCCCAAGATGCGAGAACACATTACCAAATTATAAAACAACAATTTCAAGTCGTACCTCCTGCCGGCAAACCATTTGAACTAGTACATTTAGACCTCTTAACTATACAAAATGAGAAATATTTGACAATTGTTGATTCATTTTCAAAATACGCTCAGGCTTACTATTTGCGAGATGGAACGGCACTAAGTGTTGTCCAAGCGTTCCTTCAATTCTGTACTCATCATGGTATTCCTATAACGATCGTTACAGATAACGGGCCAGAATTTGTTAATCAACTTATTTCCGAATTTTTGAGGTTGCATAAAATCCAGCATCATAGAGTCGCTCCTTACGCCCCTAATGAGAACGGCATAGTAGAGCGATTTCATTCAACTATTCTGGAACATTTACGCTTACTAAAACTAGAACATAAAAATGAATCAGTCATAAATCTTATGCCCTATGCCCTTTTAGGTTATAACAACTCAATTCACAGCTTTACGAGATGCAAACCCATTGAAGTCATAACAGGTCATTTTGATCCTCGAGACCCATTTGACGTAGATCTTTCATGTCATCTCCTTCAACAGTATATAACAGATCACAAGAATAGAATGTGTATAGCTTATAACTTAATACAGGAATCATGTACTAACCTCCGACAAAATTTGATGGATCACCGCAACAGCAACCGAGATGCTGGAAAGGAGTATTCTCCAGACCAACAGGTATTCATCAGGAACCCTCTTGCAACCAGACAGAAACTAGCTCCACACTTTACGCATGATATTGTAATGGCCGATCTACCAATCCATATTTATACTAAGAAAAAACAAGGGCCTGTAGCTAAGTCAAGGTTGAAGAGAGTTCCTAACAGTGCTCAATTGTTGCAGGACCCTCCTGATAATCCATCTTCTTCTGCAGCCCAGCATGCCCCAGGAGATAAAACTTGAAAGCCTCGACGACGGTCCTGGTATTTTACCCTTCAGATTAGGTTCCTCTAGAATCATATCATATTACCATTCATTCTTACAGCCTCTAAGCCTCCGGGACATGCAATCACAAATTGATTCCGTTATAACCCAATTAGATAACATTAGTCCTGATTTTAATAATAAAACACGATCTCTATTCGAACCCCACTTAAAATACTTAAGGTCAAAGGTCCAAATCGTTTCGGAACAACTAAAAACGTTTGAAACAACGCGAATAAAAAGAGGTCTAATAGACGGTTTAGGGTCTGTAATCAAGAGCATCAGTGGCAACCTAGACTACACGGATGCTGCGCGCTATAATGAGGCTATAAAAACATTACAGAATACCGAAAACACTTTAGTTACAGAATTAAATCATCACGTTACTTTATCTAAAGAATGGATGTCTCACTATTCTAAAATTATCGAAGGTATTGTAGAAAATCAAGATAAAATCGGTCAACTACTAAATAAGATTAGCGAAAGCGATGCCGAGAGAGACAGTGATCTTATTAAGTACGCTCACTTAGCTCAGGTGTTTTTAATATTAGGCGATAACGTAGACCAGGTGTCGCAGGAGATATCCAAATTACAGAACGTTCTAGCATTTATAAAAACTTCAACTATGCACCATTCTATCTTAACATTAAATTCGTTACATTCCATGTTAAACAAATTACGAGAACTGTATAGCGATAACAAACTTGTAGATGTAGATATTAGAGAATATTTCGATATAATTAAAGTAGGGTCTTATTACTTAGGCAACGATATAATTATAGTATATAAATTCCCTATAGTATTACCCCAAATTTTTGATATATATAAACTATCTATTATCCCTAATAGAAATAATAGTATCCTTCCACCTCCCTATCCTTTCCTGGCAATATACAAGGAAGATTTCAGGTACATAGAGGCTGAATGCCCGACGACCAGCAAGTGGTACATCTGCAACGAGAAACGGAATCTGCAGAGTCGAAAGAAGGATGACTGCATCCATCAGCTGATAACAAGGCAACAAAAATCTACAGAGTGCAAACCTCTCCATGTCACCCTGAAAAGCTCCGCCTTCGAAGAATTGGATGAAATGCACTACACTGCTAGCTTCCCCGAACCGACTAGAGTGCATCTTTCCTGTGGGCAACATCTATCTAAAATACTCCACGGAAGTTATCTTATTTCCGTGCCTCAGGGCTGCTACGTAGAGACGCCCGACTTCATAATATCAAACGTCAAAAACCGAGTAAAAGGACAAGCATTGAAAATAATGGATTTACCTGCGCAAGATGCATCCCAGACTCCAGCATCCGCATCTTTCAGGCTGAACTCCATCCGGCTCGACAACCTACACGAAGTCAATACGAAGATATCTATGCAAAAGCCTATAAAACTAAGTACAGAAGTCGATTATAGCGTTTACCATACCACGATACCTATATACACGCTATTATTAAGTGCAATTGCACTTAGTTCAATACTAGCCTACCGCAAGTACTGGCTAACTCGGACAAAGAAAGTACAGAAGGGAAGCAAAGATCATACAGAGCAACCAGAGATCTACAGTGAAATTCCCATAAAGAGAAAAATGGATCCAGCGCAACCTCCAGCTCAATTCACCACTAAGATTCATCTCGCTGATCTACGGGGGGAGGTGTTACGCGACGCATCACTATGAGGATCGCTTAGCTTGCGCTGGCCTCGATAACTTGGACATCGACCATGCACGTGTCGCTGACGCAGCAGCAAGCGGCGTGCACTGATATTCTACACAGCGGCGGAAACGGCATTCCTTTACCTAACTTTGGTCGGGATTCGCACTTCTAGATTTAATTAATTATAAGTAATTTGTATTGAACTATGTCATTATAATTTTTATGAAATAAATTGATTTTTTTTGGACTATCGGTTGTGAACACGCTTAACTCCGGCATAATAATATAAAATAATTTTCTTGTTGGCTTTATTGACAAGTCGTCTTTGTTTTAAGTAACACATCGTCGATAAGTTTGCACACTATGCCGCCGCCATAAAAATCAAATATGTATGTGGTAATTTTTTATTAAAACCGATGACGGTGTCAAGGTGGCGATAAACTGTGTCAAGCGAAAGTGAAAACTAAAAACTAAACTACAAATCTAAGTACTCATTTGCAGCGATACAACAAGGAAACATTAGATAGCGATCAATGCTCAACATCGAAGTCTTCTATAACTTTAGCATAAGAGCAAAAAGTAGATTTTGATTCGTTAAATGTATTTTTCGATAAAAAATGTTTATTAATTATTGTTCCTTCCATTTAAACTTCCATTTTTAAAAATACAAAGTGTTTTTTACTGTTCGAACTAATACTTGTTATTTTAACCTGTTTATTTTAACCTGTTTTAAAAATGGATAAATATCGTATGTATCGATACAAACGATTATTTTGGACATCTCTAATCCCTTTGATGCGCGCTACTTTACCGACACCGCCTCGAAGCGCGCCACTTTACCGACAGTGCAGCGAATACATCGTCTTCGCCCGAATACTTCGCGCTAGAACGATCCACCCGGCTACACTTAAAGCGGTAACACGAATATTCGCCGTAGCCCGCTAATGTAGCCGCAGCATTAGAAACTGTTTTACGTTTAACTATCTATGTGTATACACAGTACACCAACATAGGCATTTCAAAGTACCCAAATCATTAGTGAGCTGTCGCATAGTTATGCCAATGTGAACCTTATTGACTGTAACAGATATAAACACTTATGAACCGGTATTTTCTAAAACAGATTCAAAGTGTTACAGTTTCTTTCTGTTTAACTTTTAAAACAGAAATGAAAAACAGTGTTCAGAACACTCTAATCGGATACCGCTAAAATCCCTGTGTCGCGGACCGGTTTTCTATGCACGGGAGGAGACGAGCGGGAGGGGTCCGACGAGTTTACCACCACCTTCGCGCCCGCGGCCGCTGCCGCCTCTCCAGTACACATTCGCTTGGGCTTCCTACCTCACGGTCGCACGTCACCGTCTAATTAACACCACGTCGAGGAGTCATATTATTGTAACACGGCTAATAAACCAGCCCTATTGTAATACAGTCCACTCATTTAAGTCCCCATTAGGACCCTTTTCATTGATTTAATCCCAGCGTTTTAGTATTACTTTATTTAGTATCAGAAACTACATTTGCGTTAGGTTGCTTACTGCGCGCTACTGCTGAAGAAACTAACTCAGGTAGATCATGTTTCTCATTGGGCCTTTTAGGCCAATGGGTTTGATCCCGTAATAAGAAAGTGGGCCCTGACCACCACAAACTAGAACCGCCGATAAGATCGGCCTTCAGCCCGCGGGAAACAAGATCCGCCGGATTGTCGGCCGACGGTACGTAACTCCACGTGTGACCTTCCGTGCTCTCCTGAATCTCGTGAACACGGTTCCGAACGAAACTCTTAAGTTCATTAGGTGGAGTTTTTAACCATCCAAGAACTATGGTAGAATCACACCAAAATGTACATTTGTTAATAGGTATGGTTAAGGAAGTTAATACTTTTGTACACAGTCTTGCGGCCAGTAAAGCAGCGGAAAGCTCTAATCGAGGAGTGCTGAGGGGCTTGATAGGTGCTACTCTGCTTTTTGATGTAAGCAAATTAATTTCTATTGACCCTAAATTGTCAATTGTACGTATGTATACGCATACTCCGTACGCTCGTTCTGAAGCATCTGAAAAGATATGAACTTCATGTGTAACGGAGTTATTTGTAAGAATCCAACGTGGTATTTTTAGTTGATTAAGAAAGGGTAGTGTATTTGCAAAGGCTATCCATGATTGTCTTATTTCGTTACAAACTTCCTCGTCCCATGTGCATTGTTCTACCCATAATCTTTGCATAATAATCTTCGCTTCAACGATACATGGCCCTACAAGACCTAAAGGGTCAAATATCTGACTTATAACAGAAAGTATGTGTCGTTTGGTTATTTTATTATTTAAAATTATATTTATGGAAAAGGACAAATAATCTTTATTACAAATCCAATTTAATCCCAGCGTTTTAGAATTTGAATTTAAATCAATATCAGATAAGTTTAATACGTTTGTTGAATTAGAGGAAGATGGGGAAATTTGATCTAGAATTTGTTGACTGTTTGATTTAAATTTTCTAAGATGAAATTTTGCAGATTCTAAGATGGATATGACGCTTTTGCAAATTCTTACCGTCTCCTCCATTGAGGATGAACCTCCTAAATAATCGTCTACATAGAAGTCTCGCTTAATAGCCTGTTTCACTTCCTCATCATCTGCACTCGATGCTAAACTAACTAAACATTTAGTGGCTAAGTAAGGGGCACAAGCAGTGCCAAAGCTGACCGTGTTGAGAGTGTATGTTTTCAAGGGTTTTTTGACATCGGTGCGAAAAATAATTTGTTGAAGGGGACGTTGGGTAGGGTCGATTTCGATTGCTCTGTACATTTTCTCGATGTCGCCTGTTACGACATATTTATGCTGCCGAAAGCGTATTAAAATCGAAAAAAGATCTTCTTGTACAGTGGGACCTACCATTAATATGTTGTTAAGAGACAAACCGGAAGTAGTGGCGGCTGAAGCATCAAAGACTGGTCGGAGCTTAGTGGTCGTGCTCGACTCACGAAGTACACCGTGATGTGGTAAAAAATAATGACTCTGTTGAAGACAGCTAGCTAAAGGATCCTTATTTTCAGTCATGTGACCTAAGCGCTCATATTCAAGCATAAAATCTATGTACATGCCTTTGAATACGGAATCCCTACTGAACCTTCGTTCTAAGGATAGAAAACGACATTTGGCTTGTTGAAACGAATCGCCCAAGACTGAAGGGTTTTCTTTCAGCGGCATAGTAACAACGAAACGACCGTCATCTTTGCGCTTGGTGTTTAAGAGGAAGCTTTGTTCACAGGCACGTTCTTCAGGTGATAAGGAGTGCTTGGCTGCTACAGTGTCTAATTCCCAGAAACGAGTTAGGTCTGGATTGGTTTGCTCGTTTAAAAAATGACAAACGCGCGAAGGAGAAGATTGCTTAAGACGGGCTACGGGCCCTGATACTAACCAACCCAGTTTTGTTTCATATAATTTGGGTTGATTTTTACCCAAGTTAATTTGATTATGGCCCAAAACGGACCAAAAGACTTCTGCCCCTACTAATATATCTATAACCGATGGTATATTAAAGGTAGGGTCAGCAAGTTGAATTCCTTTGGGAATAGGAATATTATCTATATCAATTAAGGAAGACGGTAAACATTTGGTAATATCAGGTAATATAAGACAATCTACAGTAAATTTAAAGTTGTCGTGATTTGACATTATAGTAAGACTGCAAGACTGTGTACACTGAGAAGTATGTTTGTTAATACCTGTTAACGTGGAGTACGCATCGCGGCGCGACAGACCCAGCTTACCGCACAACGATTGCGTCACTATGTTCGCGGTACTACCGTTGTCGAGCAGGAGGCGCGCGGAGTGCGCGGCACCGTTGCCGTCGAGCACCCGCACCTTTGCTGTGCATATTAACACATGCGTAGAGGTAGTAAACTGTTTAAGACCATTAGAATCATTAGCGAAATGATTTACATTGACTGGAATGGCGGGTATAGGAATAGGTTCTGGCTCATGTAGATGCAATAGTGTGTTATGTCTCTTTTTGCAGTACCGACAAGGGACAAGACTGCATTTCATTTCATTGTGACCAGGACGTAGACAATTAAGACACACTTTTGTTTCCTTGGCCTTTTTAATTCTCTCCTCAACAGAAAGGGACCTGAATGTTTCACAGTTAAATAAATAATGACTTTCATTGCAAAGAGAACATTTAAAAGACTTTGGATTGTAAATATTTTGTTTAGATTTTAAGTTTTGATTATTGTAAATACTGGATTTATTGTTATAATTATAATTACTATTTTTGTTATTGTTTGTAGTTTGAATTAGATAATTTGAGTTTTGTTTGTAAGAATTATTATGCGTGTTACCTTTTTCTTGTATAGTCTCTAATAAGTCTGCTCTATTACATAGAAACGTAATAAATATTTTTAAAGAGGGAGGATCTGTTAATGTATTTCTGTGCTCTTCCCAAACTCTATTAGTGACACTATCTAATTTTTCAGACATCATATGAATAATTAAAGTATCCCAATGTTCAGTGGGTTGATCTAAAGAAGCTAATGCCCGCAAGTTTTTATTAGTTACGTCTATAAGATGGCGAACAGATATGAAAGATTCTTTTTGCATGCGTTCAACATTAAATAACGCTTGAACGTGGTTGTTCACTAGCAATCGTTTGTTGTCATATCTATTGCATAGCAATTTCCAAGCAGCTTCATAATTATCTGCTTTAAAATCTAAATTATCAATTATTAGCAAAGCGCTGCCTTTAAGAGAAGCGTGAAGATAATGAAGTTTATTTATATTATCCATATCTTGCCTTGAATGAATTAAAGAAATAAAAGTGTCTCTAAACTTAAGCCAGTGCTGATAGTGACCATGGAAAGCGGGTAAATCAATTTTAGGCAATCGAACGCAATTATGCAAATTAGAATTACTCGCCTGTACATCATCATAGATCGATACGGAACTGTTATCGCGCTGTTGGCGGCAACGCGCGCTAAGCAAGCCCCGCGCGGCGGCAACCAGCTTGTGGTACTGGTCTTCAAACAGCTCGCGTTCCTTAATCTCAGCGGCGGAATCTTCCGAACGCAACTCGATGTCCGACTGCAACTCGTCAAAAAGAGGGTATATGGCATCAAATTTGTTAAAGCGCCCTTCCAGGTCTAAATATTGTTCCTGACTAAGTTCAGTGCAAGATTTAACTAAAGTAATATAATTATTAAAAATAGTTAATTTTGACTTTAAACAGCTACGCTTTTTAATTAGTCGTTCATATTCCTTTGATTCGGCCATATTAAAAGACAAAAAAAAAAACTTAAATATCGAAAAATAAATTATGATGAAAATTACAAATAATTCAATGTCAAGACCAACTAACGGGACAAAAGAATGCGGCAGGCAGGCAGTGCGATAAGCAGAACAAAAGGACAGCTGTGCGATCGGCTGCTATGTGTGCCGCGTGGTTATAGATATGCAAGTAATTTATTGAATGGATGCTATTCAATATTTGCACTGATATGTAAACTGTCTAAGCGATGATAAAGATAAAAATCAACAGATTTAGGTTGAAACAAAAAATGATTTGAAATTGCAATCCATGGAAAAAAAAAATGCACTTACTAAATTGGGCTATTAGCAATTCTATAGCGGAATAAAGAATAAAAAGAAGGAAATAATTGGAGCGAACTCACAAAATATCCAAACCGGCTTGTGATCCCAGTTTGTTTCCTCGCCACGTGTCGAACGTTCGATGGGTCCAAAGTCCAAGTCGCTGATCGACCGTCAAAAAAAGTCTTTTTTCTTGAGCTTGAGTGGTTGCGATGCGTGGATTCTTCACCTGGGATAAGACCTGTTAGGTTCCCGAAGAAATCTCGCTGCTGAAGACCGCCCTGAAGAGCTCGTGAAATTCTTGCGTACGTCGGCAGTCCGGTACTATTAACGTTGTTGTACACGACTTCTTCGCAAAGAAGGACCAATGAAAAGGGTCCTAATGGGGACTTAAATGAGTGGACTGTATTACAATAGGGCTGGTTTATTAGCCGTGTTACAATAATATGACTCCTCGACGTGGTGTTAATTAGACGGTGACGTGCGACCGTGAGGTAGGAAGCCCAAGCGAATGTGTACTGGAGAGGCGGCAGCGGCCGCGGGCGCGAAGGTGGTGGTAAACTCGTCGGACCCCTCCCGCTCGTCTCCTCCCGTGCATAGAAAACCGGTCCGCGACACCTGAGTACTGCTATACAAGGTTATTTTATAAACACCATCCAAATTTTTTCTAGGCATTAGATATCATTCAAACACTTCATTTATGAAAAAAAATTGGTAGGTAAAATTTCCGCAAAAAAAAATTTTGTCCGAGCGAATTATTACAACAGTTGGTTACTGGCAAAATAGGTACTTACAGTTGAACGACCGACCGCCCGAAGCGCCTCACCGAGCTGCGCGCGCAAGTTGTAACTACATCGGCGCAATGAAATCAGTCAGCCGCGGGCTTTCCGCGATGTACAATGTTGCGTTCACGCATTTACGTCGCATAATTATCTACCTAACGAAATGTGTTCACACTTGCAATTGAAATCGAGGGCGAAATTGAACGACGGGTTTATGTGAAGAAGGCCCAAAGCCTCGAGAACTTAATATAAATATAATCCGTGCATTTAACGAAGTGACAAAGTGAAAAAACAAGTAATACAATAAAAGACAATGTTCATAAACGTGCAAGACTGTTTAGAGAGAAATTACCTACACTTTAAGGTAAAGTGATTGTTTTCAAACTTCATGTAAGTGTATTTTTTTTGGATTTTTAATTAATTATTTTGTTGGAGTAAAGCAAAATGTGTGCAGGGCGGCTAAGACTTGTGAAATTTTTCACAAAAATATAGAACTATTAATTATACATTTCTTTATCCTATCGTGTAAAATAGACAAAAATAACTTAGGTAGGTAGGTACTAAGGTTTTGGCACTGCATTTGTTTTTGCGATTTTCGAATTGCCTTTGCGATCCCTGTGTTTTTTTAGATTCTGTGGTTAATAAACACCCTTTGCTTTACTCCAACCAATTATTCTACATAAGTTGATTAAATTTAAAAAAATGCGACGTAAGTGCCTAAGGTGTGGTTTACTTTTATGTTCATTTTTTATTTATTAAAAGTGTTATCGATTAATATTGTTATAATCAAAGAACAAATCAAATTATCTCTTCTTCAATTTGACGTTCCTATTTTTTTTCGTTTAAATTTGCAACTTATGAAAATCATTGTAATGTATCAATGAAATACGGGAGGGCGGGGCGGGGGTCGTGTAATCATCTGCTACAACACCGTGCGTAGCGTGACTGTGACAGCAATCGGTAGTTTTCCTCGGATAACTTTGTGTAGGCTTAACTTAATATTTTAGTACTGAGTGATATTAAAAGAAAAAAATCTTGTTTCGTTATTTTCTTCAAAGAATATAATATATAAATTTGGATGGTGTTTATAAAATGACCTTGTATAGATCGCTATAGAAATGAAAAATGTTAGCTTCAATAATCTTATTTCTTATTTTCTCAATGGCAGAAAAACAGATTAGTTTTATTTGTACGCAAGTCTATTTAAGCCTAATAGGTTATTTACATATAAACTTCCTGTTTGGGACGCTTAGTAAGTTCAAACGGTGTCGTCTGTTTCTAATTTAATAGCCAGTTGGTTAAATTCGTTAGCATAGGGACGGGAATAAAATTAACAAATTATATCCCAACATAGCAGACACAGTTTCCTGAACATAAATTCGATCGAGCTTAATATTATAAGTACACATCCCTGGTGTTATTTATTCCGTATCTATTAATAAACGGTAAAATAAGTAA
Organism: Calamotropha paludella; assembly: GCA_927399485.1. Taxonomy (NCBI): domain Eukaryota; kingdom Metazoa; phylum Arthropoda; class Insecta; order Lepidoptera; family Crambidae; genus Calamotropha; species Calamotropha paludella. Next base: position 20,130,112 of record OV656817.1, on the reverse strand, counting down.
CACATTTTTACAATTAATAAATGATTATAGTGTAATGGTTATACCACAGAGTAATTATATATGCCTACTATGTTATTCATAAAAGCTCAATAGCTTCATAAACCTTATCTTACTAATATTATAAATGTGAATGTAAGTTAGTTTGTTATGCTTTCACACAAAAACTACTAAACCGATCATCATGTAACTTCCTACATATATTCTTGGAGATATTAGAAGTAACATAGGATACTTTCTTATTGAAAAAAAAATTGCGGCCGAAGCCGCGGGTAAAAGCTAAAAATTATATTATGACAATACTTTGTGTTTGTTACCATATATAGTTACCATACGCCTAAGAATAACAGTTTTTATAATCAATTAACTTTAACATAGCAACGCGAAGCCGGGTCAGCGAGTAAATAAATAAAATTGTTAGCTAAAAATATCCTTTTTATGTTTTTTTAAATTATGATTTGGCTTTAAGGACAACAAAACACTATAAGTAAATACGTTTAAAATCAGTTTAACTTTTTATGAATTTATTTATTCATATATGGTGTGAATTGCTGGCTATAAAATTTGTTGCAATATTATAAAGAATACTAGCTGACCCGGTAACGCGTTGCTATGGTAACGCGTATACAATGGAAAAAGAGCGGACTGACAAACACACAAACCACTGTGATCTTACATTATAGATTTTAAACAGACAAGCTTGTGTTACGATTGGATCCACGTTCGTAATACATCAGCGAGGTTCGAATTAGGGCCGCTTGTGTCGGCCGGACATCTTAGCCGATGGATTACTCCCGTCTCAAACCTATACTACTTTGCTTCGTATTTCTTTAAGAGTAAATTATTCGATGTGATTTTTAGTAAAAGAAAAGATGGTTTAGATATATTAAATTACCTTATTTTAAATTATATGACTGATCACGTCGGTTTCAAACACTCTTGTATCGAAAATAGCACGTCAATAGACCACAAACAGTCTTATTTTTTTCATTGATATCGAACGCTACATAGAAAACCTAAGGATGCAAATCAAATACAGAAATTCGACAGTTTTGTACACGTTGATGTGCTATTGGTTGTACTTATCGAATAAAAAATATTGATATAATACTTTTTTAAATTTAACGTTAACGTCCAATCTGTACAAATATAAAATAAAATAAAATTAAGGCAATTATGAAAACTATAAAAAAAAAAAATACCTTGGCACTTGACTCAGGTTCAGCTCAATCACCATTGACCTCCTTCCTATTTTAATTATAAATTTTGTTTCGCTGCTTGGTTCAATCTATAGTTAGTATATTATGTTATGTGACTTTTGTAATAAAGTTATAATTTATCATAACGTGTTTGACATATAAATTAAAGTAGGAAGGCTTGGCAACATTTAATTAATTAACGACTGGTTATAATAAAGATAAAAAATTAATAACGTTAAAGGTTGTCTTTCTCTTACGGTTATAAAATGGCCGCCATTTTGTTTTCTTGGTAACTAAGACCTGGGCTCTCATATACTAATTCGACCACTACTACTCATGTAAATGTCCTATCAACATTAAAAAGATGTCATTTGATAGCTAAACATGTAGACAACAGTTACACAGCACATCATTTTTCCATTGTCATGGAATAAAAAATAGAAAAAAATAATTAAAGAAAAACAAATACATTCTTTTTTGTGTATTTTTTAATTATTGGTTTTTTGAGAAAAATCAAATTTGAGGGGCAATTTGTCGATAAAAAATGCCATATTTCACAGCATTAAAGGCTCCGACACTGGTGACGGGAAACATTGTATAAAAACCGATAAAGCACTAGTCTGACCCACTGAGTTTATAGAAAATTCGACATTGAGGGAAAATCGAGAATAAAATATTTTTTTTAAGTTTATTTGGAGTCCAAGTCCGCCTACTGACATAGTGGTAACACTGATGCGTAGATTATACATTATAATAAAGAACTGTTGTAAATGGTTTTACGGTCTTACCTATGTAGTAGAAGCATTTAGACAAACCTAACAATGTTTGTGAGCGAGCCCGTTATTTGTTCAACGACACTCTATGACTACGGTGCTACGAAGGACCGTAGCACTTTGCGGCCCGTAATTACTCGACTGCAAGAAGGCTTTCCAATATTATAATTTACACCGTATCATCCAAAGAGCTTAGCGGAGTTCTATAAATGATAAATTATAAGATTTTATTTAGATTATAAGATAAGTTTTGACAATATAAGTCATATTGACATTTATTTTATTAGATATAAAATACGTGTGTAAAAAACAACCACGCCTCCGAGCCCTCAGATGGGATTCGAACCCACGACCTTTCGCAATCCGGGCGACTGCTCTGACCGCTGAGCTACCGAGACGCTGGCAAACGTGTCGAATTTTACAAACGTATTCCAACTTCTACTATGAGCTAGTATCGTTCCACCAATGTTGAACGCTAACTACCTTCAACATTGAAAGTAATATTTTTACAAATATTAAACAATCAATTAAGATGGAACCAGCTATAATTATGTTTTTTATTTAATTTTTTTGCATTCACAATGCAATATTTCTATAAGATATAAAATACGTGTGTAAAAAACAACCACGCCTCCGAGCCCTCAGATGGGATTCGAACCCACGACCTTTCGCAATCCGGGCGACTGCTCTGACCGCTGAGCTACCGAGACGCTGGCAAACGTGTCGAATTTTACAAACGTATTCCAACTTCTACTATGAGCTAGTATCGTTCCACCAATGTTGAACGCTAACTACCTTCAACATTGAAAGTAATATTTTTACAAATATTAAACAATCAATTAAGATGGAACCAGCTATAATTATGTTTTTTATTTAATTTTTTTGCATTCACAATGCAATATTTCTATAAGATATAAAATACGTGTGTAAAAAACAACCACGCCTCCGAGCCCTCAGATGGGATTCGAACCCACGACCTTTCGCAATCCGGGCGACTGCTCTGACCGCTGAGCTACCGAGACGCTGGCAAACGTGTCGAATTTTACAAACGTATTCCAACTTCTACTATGAGCTAGTATCGTTCCACCAATGTTGAACGCTAACTACCTTCAACATTGAAAGTAATATTTTTACAAATACATATTAAACAATCAATTAAGATGGAACCAGCTATAATTATGTTTTTTATTTAATTTTTTTTTGCATTCACAATGCAATATTTCTATAAGATATAAAATACGTGTGTAAAAAACAACCACGCCTCCGAGCCCTCAGATGGGATTCGAACCCACGACCTTTCGCAATCCGGGCGACTGCTCTGACCGCTGAGCTACCGAGACGCTGGCAAACGTGTCGAATTTTACAAACGTATTCCAACTTCTACTATGAGCTAGTATCGTTCCACCAATGTTGAACGCTAACTACCTTCAACATTGAAAGTAATATTTTTACAAATATTAAACAATCAATTAAGATGGAACCAGCTATAATTATGTTTTTTATTTAATTTTTTTGCATTCACAATGCAATATTTCTATAAGATATAATCGTCGTAGTCGCACGGCATAAAAGTCGTGGGTTCGAATCCCATCTGAGGGCTCGGAGGCGTGGTTGTTTTTTACACACGTATTTTATATCTTATAGAAATATTGCATTGTGAATGCAAAAAAATTAAATAAAAAACATAATTATAGCTGGTTCCATCTTAATTGATTGTTTAATATTTGTAAAAATATTACTTTCAATGTTGAAGGTAGTTAGCGTTCAACATTGGTGGAACGATACTAGCTCATAGTAGAAGTTGGAATACGTTTGTAAAATTCGACACGTTTGCCAGCGTCTCGGTAGCTCAGCGGTCAGAGCAGTCGCCCGGATTGCGAAAGGTCGTGGGTTCGAATCCCATCTGAGGGCTCGGAGGCGTGGTTGTTTTTTACACACGTATTTTATATCTTATAGAAATATTGCATTGTGAATGCAAAAAAATTAAATAAAAAACATAATTATAGCTGGTTCCATCTTAATTGATTGTTTAATATTTGTAAAAATATTACTTTCAATGTTGAAGGTAGTTAGCGTTCAACATTGGTGGAACGATACTAGCTCATAGTAGAAGTTGGAATACGTTTGTAAAATTCGACACGTTTGCCAGCGTCTCGGTAGCTCAGCGGTCAGAGCAGTCGCCCGGATTGCGAAAGGTCGTGGGTTCGAATCCCATCTGAGGGCTCGGAGGCGTGGTTGTTTTTTACACACGTATTTTATATCTTATAGAAATATTGCATTGTGAATGCAAAAAAATTAAATAAAAAACATAATTATAGCTGGTTCCATCTTAATTGATTGTTTAATATTTGTAAAAATATTACTTTCAATGTTGAAGGTAGTTAGCGTTCAACATTGGTGGAACGATACTAGCTCATAGTAGAAGTTGGAATACGTTTGTAAAATTCGACACGTTTGCCAGCGTCTCGGTAGCTCAGCGGTCAGAGCAGTCGCCCGGATTGCGAAAGGTCGTGTGTTCGAATCCCATCTGAGGGCTCGGAGGCGTGGTTGTTTTTTACACACGTATTTTATATCTTATAGAAATATTGCATTGTGAATGCAAAAAAATTAAATAAAAAACATAATTATAGCTGGTTCCATCTTAATTGATTGTTTAATATTTGTAAAAATATTACTTTCAATGTTGAAGGTAGTTAGCGTTCAACATTGGTGGAACGATACTAGCTCATAGTAGAAGTTGGAATACGTTTGTAAAATTCGACACGTTTGCCAGCGTCTCGGTAGCTCAGCGGTCAGAGCAGTCGCCCGGATTGCGAAAGGTCGTGGGTTCGAATCCCATCTGAGGGCTCGGAGGCGTGGTTGTTTTTTACACACGTATTTTATATCTTATAGAAATATTGCATTGTGAATGCAAAAAAAATTAAATAAAAAACATTTATTTTATTAGTCATAATGACAATACAAGTAATATAAATGACTTAAAAAACCAATATGGTCGATTTCAGACGCCATATTGTGGTCCTTAAAAAATCTTTTATTCGATAGATAAACTATTTTGATGGATCTTGAAACGACGAATTGCAATAATATATAAAAAAAAAAAAAAAATCCAAAAACTAAACTAAATTATTCAATAACAACAAGAAGCGATAGAAAAAAGCTAACTCGACGCATGCAGACTGAGTGCGTCATAGAGTAACCATTTATGTTTATTAATTTAAATTATGATTTTCTACAAAAAATCTAAGAAGATGGTCCATTATATTCAAACACAACTATCCAATGTCTCGTACAAAAAAACCATCATAATAATATGAAGAATCCATGCCTTTATTTTTTGTTAACGGTCCTTGAGCAGTTTTCACTATCGAATAAGGTATAAAATTCAAATGTCGCTTGTTTCCGCTTTTGTTATGCAAACGTCATTCAATATGGCGTCAGCCCTTGGCGGGCGAAAGCACTACAACTTCCTTTTCTATTGCGATCTTACGCCACGGTTTCACATTTTTCCTTTTTTGTCCTTTTACACTATAAAAGGCGAAACAAGATGTAATATTTTTTATATGGAAGCTTATTTATTATTAACGTAAAATCCAATTCCACAATCTGGAAAAAGATAAATTAACACTGGAATTTAATAACTGATACAATTAACAAATATAATCTGATTATACTACTAAGATCACAAATATCTTGATAGCTTTAATTCACTAAGCATATCGTTCTATTTTAATCTAAATTAAATACTGAAAGATGTAACTAACCACTTGAATGTTTGCTAACATCAAATGTATTCGATTAAGAAGGGTTAGCTTTAGACTTCGACTGCCGGAATTTGGAGTGTCATTTAAAGGGTTTGGTCTAAAGCTACCACTTCTAGCTTACGAAGATGGGTGATTTTTTTATTTAAGTTTAACAATATTTTTTTTTCTTATGAAACGGAACGCATCTGCCAGGCTTTTGTTGGTATACGTTTATCCGATTTGTATTTAAGATTTGTGTGTCATTTTTTCACTTTGGATTTATTATAACATAACAAATGATAAAGTATATTGCAAAAGTGGTTTGCATACAAATATGAAATTGAATCTAGGAAAGTGCTGTCATTTTACATAGGAGAAGCGTTGTTGGGAGGAAGTTTTTCCTCTGCCAAAGGAGTAATAAAAACCTTACCAAACACTCCAAATTTACATGTTAAGAGCTAGAATAAATTAAATATTAAATATTCATTCATAAAAACTCATCATCCAATTATTACGTTACACACACTCACATTAAAAAAAACTTACAAAGAAAAATAAATATAAACATTTACATTTTTGTACATAAAATATTAATGAGAAATTTCAATTATATATTAGATTATTACATACGTTATGACATTAGCTTTGAGTTAATAAAAACAGTGTAAATTTAAAACTATTTACACAATAATAATCCTTGTAGGAAATTGTTCTTATTTTACCTTAGAAAAAAGAAATAAACGATTTAACTTATAGAAAAGTGTTCGTAATCTTAATTCGGCAATCTATCTTCGTATCTTCGTAGGACAGATTAGGGAGAGTATTTTAAAAGCTTAGTTACCAATTCTGTAACTAAGGGAAAAATATATTTGTTGTTGCATTGAGCCTATTGTAGAGAAGCGGCACTAAAAAAAGCTAGCTGTAGAAGTACAATTTATTCGCTTTTGATTTGTGCAGGAATATATTCCTCACATTATATATTTAAGTCTTCTATTTATAATTTTAGTGTTAAGGAAAGTGATGTGTGCTGCTTTATTACTATGCTCATCTTAAATAACTACCGGACTATTACAATACAATATTTATGAAGAAGGTTAGTGGCACAAAGGAAAAAGTGGGAAGAAGACACCTTGAGAATAGTCCTTTGAATTCTTTCAAATACAATGATTTACATAATACACTCCAATCAATTAGGAAATACAGTAAATTAATATAGTACTAATGTTTAAGGTACACTTGCCGAATTATTATCGATTATGCAATATGACGAAACTTCTTGAATACAAATATGAGGTTACATAATCTATTTTTTAAAGCTTCGATAAGTTGTTTTGTCTATTAGTTAGTTTACTTTAATTTGCGCAAGAAAAACATAATATAGTTGTCTATTCTACATTTGCATAAATTGTGCTATAGCCATAGTAGCGATATTAAGTTTGTATTTAAAACTAAGAATTTACCGTGAATAGGTAAACGCTTGACCTATCTCGCCTGATGGTTGCGACGATGCGATCTAGGATGTGACCCGCCTGCTTAGAAGATACCTATTTACTCGTGACCACTCAATTGTATTTATCAGGAAACACAGACTGAGGCAAAGAGTGCCACTCTTTAGCTCTATACTTTGTCTAATGTAGGATGATACTTTTGACAGTTGACACCTATACAGAGGGTATAAAGTTGCTATTGCAATGTCAAGCCAAACATAAGGAAACAAACGCAGCCTTAGTACGTAGCAATAAGGAAGTGACACCTGTCAGAAGTGTCATCCTACATTGGACAAAGTATAACTTATTGCATTCATAAGTATACGTCAGACTCTTTTTGATATACATATATACAAAGATAGTTGAATTCCTAAATATAGATGGGGAAAAAATTAGGGTTCATAATTTGTATGGGGTTGTGGCGGATGTGTCTCTGTAAGATAATTATTAATCTGTGATTTTAAGATATACTCTGTGTAATAAAAATAAGACGTAATTTACTTTTCCTGACAGCAGTGATTTTCTCAGATACGAAGAACTTTTAATGTAATGATTGTAACTGTAACATTAGCAAGTTTCTTAAGACAAATTCAATAATCTATGCAGGACTTTCATTCATCAATTCCCTCGCTTCTATAAACAAATCGTAAATAGTGGATTGCATCTAATTCGCTATATTGGTGACTCCGAAAAGTTTTTGTGTCAGCGGCGAGGCGCAGGAGCAGTCTATTGGATATAACATACCCTGTGTTGTGGCTCCGATTTGCATGTTTGCTGCCTTTTGTGTTCACCTGCTTTCTTCATACGCACGAGAACAGCTTATCAAGTAACATTCTTCCATTATTTATTTTGACTAACCGATACGATCTGCACATATGGCCTGCACCCTATGTCAAGAGCACGATCATTTATTTGTTCTACTTTGACCTGTTACCTATTAATCAGTACATAAAACTGATTTCAACCACAACATTTCAAGTATGGTGTGCCTGTGATGTCTTACTGTGGAGAACTAATTGATTTAACCTGTGTGTGTAATGGTATCAACAATATTAAACACATTGTTGGATAGTTCCTATAAAGAAAAGCCATTAATGTTGTTTGTGTTCTTTGTTTTTATATTAACTTGTGCTTGTGCATGTTTTTTACTTACCAACTTTAATATCTGGTTTTAAATCTGTTCAATAACTAATTCCTATTTAAATTATAGTCTATTATAATTTGTTAATTAGTATTAATTTGTAGTATATATATATTTTTTAAGATTCATAACCTACTACAGAGATAACAAAGTATATCCAAAGTTACTTTTTCAAATAATGTTTGCTGACTTTGATTAATTTAAATTTCAGTAGGGTATATTAGTTGACTTTTAATCTTATGATAGTGCTTATTTTAGGAATATTTTATTTTACTAGAACAGTCTCATTTTATATTCAGTATTAACTCAATTATAAGAATACACATTATATTGATCTATAGCATTAAGAGTTACATATAATTGTATTTGTTTTGTATCGTGTGGTATTCAATTTTCATTTTCCTTTTTGTTTGTTGTGTTGTTTACATCATGGATGACAACGCAGGTATAGGAGATTCTAGCCAAGCGAATTCAAATCAGCAGCTGAATAGTGCTGAGACATATAAGGTGTCAGTAAAATTGCCCCCATTTTGGCCTAACAAACCGGCTGTGTGGTTTGCTCAGGTAGAGGCCCAGTTTGAAATTGCTGGAATCGTGGCCGACTCCACCAAATACAATTACATAGTCGGGCAAATTGACTATAAATATGCAGGTGAAATAGAAGATATCCTGATTTGTCCTCCTGAAAAAGGAAAGCAATATGAAACACTAAAGGCTGAGCTTATAAAAAGGTTGTCACTGTCCGAGGAACAAAAGGTTCGCCAATTGCTCAGTGATGAAGAAATTGGGGATAGGAAACCGTCCCAATTTCTTCGTCATTTAAAATCTCTTGCAGGGGCGTCCTTAACAGACCTAAACATTTTAAGACAGCTGTGGCTAAGACGTTTGCCACAAAATGTGCAGGTTATTTTGGCCTCGCAGCCCGAATTAACTGTTGACCAGTTGGCAAGTTTGGCCGATAAAATTACCGAGCTAACAGGATTACCCAACGCCGTATGCTCCACAGCAGCTTCGTATGACAGCGCGCCTACCACTGCTACTCCTGCTCGGGACATGCTTGCAGATTTAACTAACAAGGTAGAGGAGCTAACGAAGGTAGTAAACGCGTTATCTATGCGTGACCCTACTTATCCACGAGATCGCAGCCGCTCTAGAACTAGGAACTCTCGCGCTGTTTTGCCAGCTGGAAACAAATTATGCTGGTACCATAGCCGATTTGGGCGTAATGCCTCCAAATGTGTTACAGGCTGCACTTGGACACCGTCTTCGGAAAACCGGAAAAGCAGTCAGTAGCGGCGGCATCTGATTGCTCGCATCTCAGCCGCCGTCTCTTCGTTACCGACCAAGTTACCAAATACAATTTCTTAATAGATACCGGCTCGGATTTGTGCTGTTTTCCTCACAGTTGGCTTCCACGTCAGCGACAAGCTTCTGAGTACGAACTCAGTGCCGCAAATGGCAGTACTATTAGAACTTATGGTACCATCAATCTCTGTCTTAATTTGGGGTTGCGTAGAGATTTTATGTGGTTGTTCGTAGTTGCCGACGTTCAACGGGCTATAATTGGCGCCGATTTTTTGGCACATTATAACCTGTTGCCAGATTGTCGTAACAAAAAGTTAATAGACAGTACAACCGGGTTATGCTGTTCAGTCTCTCGTATTTCAGTGGAGCAGCCAAGCGTCAAAGCAGTCATTGTGGGAAATTCAAATTATGCGTCGTTACTTTCTGAATTTCCGGACATAGTTCGACCTCCTGGCTTACCGAGAGTGATCAAGCACAATACTGTGCATCATATACAGACAACCGATGGCCCTCCTGTGTCGTGTCGTCCTCGTCGCTTGGCGCCTCAAAAGCTTACTTCCGCCAAGAAGGAATTTGAAGAAATGGTACGAAGTGGTACTGCAAGGCCGTCTAAAAGTGCTTGGTCATCTCCACTGCACATGACTCCCAAAAAAGACAATTCCTGGCGTCCCTGTGGCGATTATCGCGCCCTTAACGCGAGGACCATCCCAGACAAATACCCTGTGCGGCACATTAACGATTATGCCCATAATCTCTCTGGTGCCAAAGTGTTCAGTACCCTTGATCTGGTGAAAGCATATCATCAGATTCCCGTTTACGAAGGAGATATTCCCAAGACTGCCATCGTGACTCCGTTTGGCCTCTTCGAATTTTGTTTCATGACCTTTGGTTTACGAAACGCTGGACAGACATTCCAACGTTTCATTGATGAGGTCACACGGGGTCTCGATTTTTGTTTTCCATACATTGATGATATCCTGGTCTATTCACCAGATGAGGCCACTCATATGGAGCACCTTCGCACCCTATTTAAGCGCCTCCAGGACTATGGTGTTGTCATCAACCCATCTAAATGCGTCCTTGGTGCTGGTGAGGTCATGTTTCTCGGATACCACATCAGTTCAAACGGTACACGACCTCCTCAGGATCGTATCCAAGCAATTTTAGATTTTAAACCCCCTGAAAATGTGCAAGGCATGCGGAGATTTCTTGGGATGTTAAATTACTATCGGCGTTTTATACCTCATGCTGCAAAATTTCAGGCCCCACTTATAAATGCTTTAGTAGCAACAAAAAGTAAGGGTTCAAAACCATATCCATGGACACCCGAACTTCTTGAGAATTTTGAAGCGTGCAAGAAAAGCTTGTCCGATGCAACTTTGCTTTACCATCCTGTCGCTAATGTATCTCTCGGGTTGTTTACTGATGCATCAAATGTCTATATCGGTTCCTGCCTGCAACAGTTTGTTGATGGTCATTGGTGCCCTCTTGCATTTTTTAGTAAAAAATTGACCCCTCAACAATGCCAGTGGCCAGCTTACTATCGTGAGCTATTGGCTGTGTACGAAAGTATTCAGCATTTTCGGCACATAGTCGAAGTCCAACACGTGACCATTTTTACAGACCATAAGCCGCTGCTTTATGCTTTTGTACAACGCCGCGAGAAGCTTCCTCCACCGCAGCTCAACCAACTGTCCTTTATTAGTCAGTTTACAACAGATATTAAATATATTAGAGGGGAGCATAATATCGTTGCGGATGCCATGTCCCGAATCGACGCAATTTCGCTTTAGCAAGAATATGAGGCTCTCGCCAAGCTTCAAGAGGCAGACAAGGAATTGCCTAAATTATTGGAAAATTCCAGCCTCCGTCTTACAAAAATGAGCGTCCCTGGTACAGGGTTCTCCTTATTCTGTGACCTCTCGACTGGAAAACCTCGCCCCTATGTCCCAAGAGATTTGCGTCGTATTATCTTTGACAAGCTGCACAATTTAAGTCATCCTAGCATTCGGGCTACGGCTCGTCTCGTAGCTGATCGCTATGTCTGGCCGGCCCTTAACAAGGATTGTAGAGAGTGGGCTCGTACATGTGACGCATGTCAACGCAGCAAAGTCTCCAAACATAATTCTTCCCCACTCAGCAATTTCGATACACCCAGTGGTCACTTTATGCATGTGCACATCGACATTATCGGACCCTTACCTCTTTGCAAAGGATTTCGCTACTGCTTAACCGCCATAGATCGAGTTTCAAGGTGGCCTGAAGCCTGGCCAATGCAAAGTATCACAGCCGAAGAAGTCGCAGAGACTTTAGTGCGCGAATGGGTTTCTCGCTTTGGCGTTCCATCTGTCATCACGACTGATCAAGGAACTCAGTTCGAATCAGATTTGTTCCGCAGATTGATGCAGAGTTTCGCTACCAAACGCATTAGAACTACCGCATATCACCCACAAGCAAACGGAATGATAAAGCGATTTCATCGCCAATTAAAAGCATCCATTATGTGCCACGGTGGCGATTGGATGATTGCTTTACCCCTCGTACTGCTAGGGATTCGAGCTGCTTATAAGGAGGATATTGGTTCATCCGCAGCAGAAATGCTGTATGGTGAAACTCTACGTCTGCCCGGTGAGATGGTGGTACCTTCGTTTCGTCACAATTTTTTAGGTGATTATACTGATTTTGTCTCGAGACTGAGACATCACATGTCGGGAATTCGACCGGTTCCAGCATCTCGGCATGGCATCAAATCTTCCTTTGTATTTAAAAAGCTGGATTCTGCCTCCCATGTTTATCTACGCGAAGATTCTGTTCGCCGACCTTTACAGCCTCCTTATAGTGGCCCATACAAAATAGTTGAAAGAGCAACAGATGGTAAAACTATAACTATCAACATTAAGGGTAAATGTGTCACAGTAAGCGTCGACAGAATTAAGCCTGCATTCATTTTGCAAGAAGATTCCACGCCTACAGCAACAACAAAAAATAAATCAGCTGGGGCTGCACCTGAATCTGATTTTCCAGGCCCTAAAGATTTGAAAACTACTGGGGAACATTCGATCCCGGCAGCACTACAATCATCCGCACCTGCGCTGTCATCCAAACCTCCGCCCTATACCACACGATCAGGTAGGCGCGTTAGATTTAAGGTTTTTAAAGACTAGTTGTCTCTCTCCGTAGGGGGGTGTTGTGGCGGATGTGTCTCTGTAAGATAATTATTAATCTGTGATTTTAAGATATACTCTGTGTAATAAAAATAAGACGTAATTTACTTTTCCTGACAGCAGTGATTTTCTCAGATACGAAGAACTTTTAATGTAATGATTGTAACTGTAACATTAGCAAGTTTCTTAAGACAAATTCAATAATCTATGCAGGACTTTCATTCATCAATTCCCTCGCTTCTATAAACAAATCGTAAATAGTGGATTGCATCTAATTCGCTATAGGGTCCATAATTACTTAAGCTACTGGTATGTAATGGTAATATTTATCGATCTATGCTCCTCCTTCTTTAACTTATTAGAACAAAGTGCACGCGGATAAAGTCATTACGCCAGTACAACATAAAAATTATAAAGCTTAATTGTCAAAACCTTCTGAAAGCACAAGTTGAGAGTGTTAATTTAAAGGTCCTTTGAATTAAAGTAGTAATTAATGGACTTTCCACTCGGCAGTCTCCGGCTTATGAATTTCAAATAGTTTAAATGAATGTCAAGGAAATGACCTGTCTTCATGAAAACTTTTCTAAATTTCACGAGATAAGCTTGCATGTTAATTAAACAACAAAAGGTAACTTGTAAACTTAAAATAACGCTTGGCGAGTTTAAATCGTGTTATTTATTTATATGTCAGTTATTTGTGTTAGCGTTAAATATTATTTTAAACTAGCTGTGGCCGACGTGCTTTACGACGAATTTTTTTACTGATCCTTTTTTTTACCACATGTACGGTCATTTAACCGCATAATACAACCACTTTGTCAACTTTGTAAATTAATCATTTAATTATAATTTAGTACGTTTTCCGTCACTGATCGTATTAATAATCACAATAAGCATTTTAGTTAATTGCCCTTTTAATAATTGTGGAGACACGTAAAAAGCACATAATATCTTGTATCATTGAAGATTTAAAGATTTTTATCATTAGTAGTCAAAATGTGTAGGTTAAGCAAGAACTCATACATCTTAGTGGTCCTTCGAGCCGGCAAAAGGACATAACCTACAACAGTTTAATCGCCTTCCATCGACCGTTGTTTTAATTTTTTTGCGGGATTGATGAATGGTAATTTAATTTATATATAAGAAAAGAGGAAGACATTAACAGATAAATAGTGCTCATACATTGTGTAAGAATACATACACTCAAACAAATGAACTGACATATTTATTTGCTAAGATCATACTGTCGTTCGCTAAAATGACCCCAAAATAATAAAACCGTTAAATATTTTTTAAGATATGAGTAAAAAATTAATGTTTTTGTTAGAATTATTTCAAAACTACAAGTAATAGACATATTATGAGTTTTGAACAGATCGAAAGAGATTTCTTTGTTACATTTGTTAGCATTTAAAACTGAAAATTGATCCCTTGTAACAAGGGAGGGTTAAGCCTAACGACCTTGTAGCCAACAGATGACACAATAGTATGTCAAATTTAGTTCACAAATCAAAGTACTATATGTCCCACTCTCAGAATAGTATGCAAAATTAAATTTGTAAAATGTTTATATTTATGAATTCAGTTAGTTATTAGTTAAGGAACTTGACAAAGTGACCTGGAAAAGTTGGTTTTAAAAATGTAACTGCCTTGTGTGTTATCACCAAGGACGAATTTATTTGAGTCTGCTTAATTTGTATTTTCTTCACTTCGACATTCAGGTCGGCCATTGTTATAAAAACGCTTTAAGAGCTTTGTTATTCTTATATGTATAACTTAAAATCGATGTTTAGCACTACTAGCGGCCCGTCCCGTCTTCGCACGGGTGGACAAAATTCTTTAATTTTTTTCTATTATTAAATATTTTCAGTTAGCGCCATCTAGCGTCCGGTAGACGAACTACTTGCGGTTAACGCGTTGCTATGGTAACGTTATTGATACAAAGGAGAAAAAAGGGGACAGACAAACACACAAACCACTGTGATCTTAGATTATAGATTAATGTCAAAGGAAAGGTTGATATATCTAGAGAGTGTTACATAACAAATGAAAAGTACATACATACAATCACACATTTTCCCGTAGGGGCAAGCAGAGAGTACAGGTTTCCACTTTCCACGATCCTGACATATATCTCTTGCTTCTTCAACGCTCATCAATTATATACTTATCTACCAAGGAACATAATGGTTCCAGCGCTTTTTCGTGAATATTTAAGTAAAATTAACTATTCAAATGAATATCTAATGTGACCTGTTCAATCGCCAGAATTATGATTCTAAGAATTGGGCACATAAAATTTTCTCCCAAAAATGTATCGATATTTCATAAAATGCCGCAATAAATAAGGGTGGTTGTAATAATTTACATTGTTATCTGCAAACACAACGCCTCACGAATATCTAAACGTATGAAAATTTTTGCGAAGAATATTTAAGCTTACTTGTTTTACACATATGTAATATATGTGTACCTATAGGGATTCTTGTTTGAAATCGTTTGTCGTTGGATTTTATAATTTAGGGAGAACATAATAAATTCTTAATTGTAGAAATTGATTTAAAAAGTAATTTAAAATTATAAATATCGACTCTCAAACTGTAATTTGTTTAATTAATAACTAAAAAGTGAGAAATAAATTAAATATGCCAACAATTTCTTTGAGGTCGGTGCCAGATTCCACATGAATAAACATTTTGCATACTGCGACTTCCAAATATCACTTATGAAATTTTGCACCTATAAAGTTTAGAAGCTGGTATAGACAAACATTTTTATTTATTTATTTGAATGGGGTGGTTCTTGATTCTAATCAAGCCCGGGAGCCAAGACAGGATTCACGATGGAACGAGCAAACCCAGAATGTGCGTATTCACCCTGGCTTTAAAAACGGACGTGTAATACGTACTTGGATATACAGACGCAGGGAGGGAAAAGTAATTTCTTTCCATTCCTTTGCTGATCGCATTATAAATGATGTTGAGAAGCGCTTGGTGCGATAGGTAGGAATAGCAACCAAGAAAGGGTGGTAGCCCGCAGTGCGTCTAGTTGTCCGGTGGAAAAATACATAGCATACGCAGTTCCTGAGCACACTCCAAAATACAGTCTGTAGAATACTGACAGACAGGCAACTTTGCGGCATATGCAAAACTGTGCAATTTTGTCAGTATTACGTAAATGCAGGACGGATTGATAAACCCTTTTTGTGAAGCCGGTTGATAAACGGAGAGTTTTCATGGAAAATTTAAAATGACCGCTGGCGCAATTAGTGACAAAAGGAAAACAAGTGAGTTAGTTACTTTGATCAGTTTTAGTTGATCGAAGGATATGCTTAATAGAAAAGTCAGGATTGAAGTTGTCCGATTGTACATTGTAATTTAACTAGAAAGAATTCAACCCCTTACGCGCTAATTGGATTTTAAGCATAAAAGATCCAACCAACAATTTTTCTATCCAAGTTTTTAACTCAATTAAAAGAATTTCTCTTATTGATATTGATTGAAAATGTTGTGAAAATAGTTAATTATATGACTCATTACCTTAATAACTTTTCTGGTGACTGCAAAAATGCAGAAATAACTGCTTTTAAACTAACTCGAAAATAAAAAAAAAATTGTTGGATATTTTATGCGTAACAATGTTCAATTAATCGTCTACTTCCATAGTTATGATACTTTTTATAACTTTAACATTTGTTAGATTTTTTTTTATTTAAAGCAATATAGGTCATAAGTGTTAAACAGGACTCGAACTTTCAAAGTTTTGCTATTCGGGCGACTAGTTCTAGTGATAGATTTGTTCGGTCTGTTAAAGTAATACTACTAATCGTGATCATGGCTCCTGAAAAGGTTTAGAAACATCAGAATGAAATATAAAAAAAAAAAAACAAAATTGAAGGCGTCATTAATTCGGTACAAGTTTTATTTAAATGTGTGATAGGAGTGGAAGTGCAAGAACTAAATATTGTTCTGCCTGTAATTAAAGGGTCAAGATTACTTAAGATATTCACGCTTCACACGTTAGCTCACCGCCGCAAAGTTCGATCTTCTACAGACTGTACAAACTCTATTTTGGAGGGTGTGCTCAGGAGCTGCATATGCTCATACCGCCATGTCCGTTCTTCCATCGGATATCCAGACGCACTGCGGGCTACCACCCTTTCTTGGTTGCTATTCCTACCTGTCATTTATCTGTCCATTTATAATGCGCACAGCAAAGGAGTGGAATTCCCTCCCTGCGTCTGTATTTCCGAGTACTTATAACCCGCCCTTTTTAAAGTCAGGGTGAATAGGCATCTTCTGGGTTAACTCGTTCCATCGTGGATCCTGGTTTGGTCCCCGGGCTTGAATGGGATCAAGAGTGAACCCATAAAGAATACTTTTGCAAGTTCGCAAAATATAGTAACTTTAGAAAGTCTAAAGAAAATAGTTTCAAGTGTGAAAAAAGATAAAGTAGTTTTTACGACTGTGTTGTAGATTGTATGTAGGATGACGCAGCGGCACCGCTCAGGCACCGCACCGCACCGTTAACGCATCGTGGGGCCTCGCACTTAGCCGGCCAATAACATTCGTTCATAAAACTACTATATAAGACTAACAGAAAGTGCATTTTAGGATAGGTAGCGAAAGAAACGTTTGAATATTAAATGAGCTGGCAAATAACCACTTTGACAATGTCGGTGGTAAAATTGCATAGCCATACAAAATAACTGCGGAGTAGCTAGTAGAATCACCTAGAAATATTTATAAAATATGTAAAAATATTCTCAGCATCAACCCCCTACAAGTTTCTACATTTCCGTTAGTTAAAATTTCTACAATCTTTTGGTAAATGTTCGATGAGGACAATATGAAATTTAGAAAGAATTTTACATAAGAAGCTTGGTTTACATAGTTGTATTAAAATTAGCAAACAAGCCGCTGTGAGTGAATTCAATTTGATTGCTAGTAGCTGAAGAGAGAAATAGATAGCGCGCGCGATACCTCGCAGGCCAACGAGCGAGTTAGGTGGAACGTGCATCGGAGGGTATGTGGACTGACGCAGCAAATCAGAAACTTTCAGAAACAAGTTTCCTAACCTTTTAACAAGCCTAGTTATAAAATTAAAAATTTTAAAAGCCTCTCAACACAAAAAATAAACTTTAAAAACTAACAAATAAAATAAAATTTTATTTGTATACCTGTTATAATTATTATTGTTACACATATAATTTGTAAGTTCAAATGTTTTTTTATTTTCCAAGAGTCGTCGCATCGAGGACCGCTAAGGTTTATAAAGTATTTTTCCAAGAACAGCTAATTAATTACACTGGGCAACCAAATTCTAACTTTGACGCGCCACACGGACTTCACTTATATTTTTTACTTTGATGTGTGACTGTTAGTGGAAAAAAAATATTGGCCAAGAATTTAATAAAAAAAAATTATACTCACACAAACTCATTATACTCGTCGCGGACTACCAGTGGTTGTCAAACTGTAATATAAGTTACGACCAAAATCACAGCGCTGTCGCGGCACCGGATTATAGGATGATCATTAAGAGAATAGTTAATGATCAACAGAGGATCTCGTATGAGTTCATTATTGTTGCTATCAAAAACTGTTTTGGAACTTATTCCGTCACAATAAGAGCTTAAATTGGAAACCTAACGTAAACTAACTTAACCACCTATAGCCAACCAAACTGATTCCTAACCAACAAAGGAACGTTTCTCTTTAACTGCTGGTGCACTATGATTTTTTAATTGGTTAACAAAATACTGATTTAGTGCGACGGCACAGAAAGTCGTTGATTATACTTACTACAGCGTGAACGGCAATAATTGCTTCAAAGCATCAAGCGCTATCTCATTCCCATCACAAATATTTGTCGTTTCAAATGTACGTACTATAAGTATTTTGGCATGTAAGGAGGACAAATATTTGCTACGTATATATATGTAACGTTCACAAACATAGTAGCACTAACTTATTGTAAAATAAAGATATTGTTAGTCAAACGCAATGTTATTTTAGTGAAATTAACATTGTCTTTATTTAAACCTTTTTAGGTTATAAACGTATGGATGAGTTTTTACATAAGATAGCTTTTCTTACGAAACAAAAAAAAAACTAATAGATTAAATCAATATCTAGTAAAAAATTAAGTTTAACAATAAATTAAAAAGTACTTTTTTATAAAATTATATTAATCCGATAATATTATTGGAAGGAAACATACCTACGGAAACAATACTTATCCTGTTATCATGGCTATTGAAAATAAATCGAAACTTCAGGATTAAAATGAAAACAAACGTGTTTACTATATCCGTAAAAAGTCATTCTATATGTATATCTGGATAATTCTACGATGTGTTTTTAAGTCGTCTTCTTATTTGTCAAATTTTATTACAAATATATTTTTGCGATTGACGTTAAGCCACAATCTATTTCTTACATGCTAGCTCATGTCACAAAATTGTATATAACAATTATTGTATTTTTTTAAAGTTATACTTCTTTAGGCGCGTTTTAAAAAATGGTGAGACTGAAATTTTAGGATATACTCAAAGTAGTTACTCAAATATTTTTGAATCTGTGTGTATGTGTGTGTGTGATTCTAAATTAGTTATGGTAGAGAACAATAATTTATATAATATTATTATAAAAAAAATATTTAAAAGTGGTTTTTATTTTATAAACTTTTTTTAAGTGCGTTTTTTGATTTGCGGTTAACTGTCGGTATGTATTCTTTTTATTTGTTTTTATTATAAATTATTATTATTTTTACATTATTATTGGTCAAAGAGTTTATTTTTTAGATTTTTGATATATTACTTGATTATGTATACAGATATATAGAAACTCGATAAATCTTTTGATGTTTTTTACTGATCACTATTTAATTTATAAATTTTTCTTTCTTTTCACAAACAAAGAGTACTGGCATGCGGGAGAAAATTTTGAGTTATCTTTGCTTAGTTACGCTAAAGAAGTATAACTTCTTACGTGCGTACATAAGTACACACAACGGTTTTTTTGTCGTGTAAAATAGATTGGTTACACCTGATTTTGTTACAAGAGGATATTTTCGATAAAATTTTATTACATTTTGATTTATTTTTGATTCAAAATATTCAACTCGAAATGCTTATTGATCTGAATAAACTTCAGAATAAATGCTTAACTCGGAGAAATCTCCGAGTTAAGCAGAGCTCTCGGCGTTACATGGCAGTCTTAAACAGATTTTCAGTGACGTACCACCAATAAATCAGTCGGTTCAAGGAAAATTAAAACCTCAATCCTCAGTTTCTGGCGACATATCCGTAATTTCCGGTCAGTAATCAGTATTTGAACTCAACGTTAATTATACCTTGACTTATCCTTCAATATCGAAAATATCCCGGGTCACGCAGATACCAAAAAGTGGGAATCGACTATTAGTCCAGGAGTATCGGCATATAGCTTTTCTTCCTGCGCCGGCAAGGGTTTCTGAAATAACATTATACGTACAAATCCATTTTTAGTCAAATCAAGTCATATCTATGTAATGAACATCACTGATTTAGACCAGAGAGGTCCGTTGACAAAAATCTACTGTCTTTCCAGTAGTATGGTCTATGGCAAACAGGATGACGTACTTTATTTTGATTTCCGTGAGGCCTTTGATAGGGTTGAATACGGTTGAAACTTGATTGTAGGACTCTCGCCCAACTTGTGCGAGTCTTTGAGGACTTTGAGGAAAGCAGTTTGTACGTTAGGACTGCTATGTTTTAAACTCATATTATACTGCCTCTGGTGTGACGCAAGGCTCAATCCTGAGGCCTCTGCTGCTTTAAGTAATGATAAACTTACACTATATTATTGAAAGTTCTCAGGCATGCCTGGTGTCTGCTTTATCTAAAGCTGTCTGTGGAGGTGGATAGTGAACGCGATTACGAGCTCATTCAACACGATTTTGATGCTTTGCAAGTGTGGAGCAAAAGTAATAAATTAGAGTTTCATATTAGAAAAAGCTATGTAATGACGTTCTGTCGCCAGCTGTCACATATTAGGTATCAGTACGTGTATGTATCAGGGAGTGCTAATATAAAACGCACAAATTCCATAAAAGATCTTGTTGATCTTTGATAGTTTTCTAATGCGAAATAAGGTTTTGTGATGCGAAATGTACATAAGTTTCACAATTCTGCAAATATAAATGGACCCTAAAATATTACGTTGGCTAACAGATCTGCCTGAGGCATATGGTGCGGCTTTCCAGGCTTTATGTGCCTAGCAAGTACCTACGCCATAATGCAAATCGACGGTATCATTTATTTGCAAGACCTGCATGCCGCACCGCAAAGCGCGCAGTCTCCGCTCTGAATGCATTTAATGCTTTACTGGATTTGTTTGTTTGAGAGCCAATAATGTGTGTGTGTGAGAATTGCTGATTTATTTATTTGACTTCAATAATAATAATTTTCTTCACACTAATCACCCCAGCCAAAAGTAAGTACTGTAAGGCTTATGTTATGCATACTAGGGTAAAGGCTAAACATACATATATTATACATAGATCTGTAATAATTATAGAAATATATATAAATACCCATGACTCAGGTACAAATGCACGTATTCATCTAAGAAACATCTGTCCCTTCTGGGATTCGAACCAAGGACCAAGGATTATATACAGGTGATTATACGAGTATATTGTTCGTTGTCTTTATTGTAAAAACTATTCTGTATTTGGGATAAAACCCGTATAATTTTTGGAAATAAATAATAAATTAATTATTACGATATCGATTATTAAAAGTTATATTACATTTTTTTGTTTCCTAAGTAAATGTTATTTAATAAATACGATGACAATTATGTTACTTAAATATTTTCGAAGTTAAGATACATTTGAAAAATAAAATCGATAAAACTAATCATCGACTTATGAAAATCGATGTACAGAAAAGACGAACAAATAAGCATCTCATAAATAAAGAATCGCGACGTCTTACGATATGAGTACAGTCACCGACGTTAGGAAAACCTGATTACTCAAAAATAACAAAATTTGTTGAGAGATTCCGCATAATAAGGTCCAATTTATATACAAATCCTGGTGGCCTCTTTGTTTTATCACACAGCGATTTGCATGACAATTGCTTTAAAGGAGTCCTTACATTGTTCTATTTTACTGTTCGCCCTACTGATAATATATGAATCTCAAGATACAAGTAGGACATTATTAACACTGTCTTACAAGGGACATAAAATAAGTGATAAAATAATTAATAAATTGTTAGGGATATGGTTATATTTTTACTATTCTTTATAACTAGTCATAATCTAGTGATTACTGAGGTACTAGTGGCTTAACCAGTACGTCAGTAGTCACTGGATTATTATTACAAATCGTCCCTTAGCTAACAACACCGCATAAGTCATTTTTAGGGTCCCGTTCCTCGAAAGGAAAAAACGGAAGCCTTATAGGATCACTTTGTTGTCCGTCTGTCAAAACCCTTTTCTCAGGAACATGCGGACGTATCAAGCTGAAATTTATATAAAATACTCAAGTCTACTGTCCCTTGGAGCTGTGAAAATCAAATTTTTAATCCAACGCAATCAAAAGATACAGCCGTTTATGCCGCAAAATTTCGACACTCGCAAGGGAATCAAAACCTACACAGTACTTCCCGTGAACTCAGAATATTGAAATTTTGTACGAAGCAACGTCTTATAGCACAGATAAAGGAAAAATTGCGAAAACCGTAAATGTTTTGTTACATCAAATAATAAAAATATTTTACGGAACCCTCGGTGCGCGAGTCCGACTCGCACTTGGCCGATTTTTTACCAACTTTACAGGAGACAAAAAAAAAATGTCTATTTTAAAAAAATCGGTGGAATTTTAACTTAAGTATATTATAGTAATACGTATATTATAATAAGTATATTATATATACTTTAGTTAAAATTCCACCGATTTTTTCGTCTCCTGTAAAGTTGGTAGAAATGACTTATGCGGTGTTGTAAGCTAAGGGACGTTGAGCTTTTATTTTATTGTTACTATTCTTTTTTGCATTATTATTCCATCTCCGCACGGATTATTTTTTTATCTGTTGTTGCGTATTTGTGATAACATTTTTAAATGTTTGGCCAGTATGTTAAAAAAAATTGTGCGTGTCATCTCCGACGCGTGACTGGAGTTTATACTAATTTAAAACTATTATTATTACTTAAATTATGGTATTATTACATTTTTTTTATTTTATTTTATTATTTATGATATTTAACATGTAAATTGAATGTTATAGTGAGAAAGAAAGAGAGAGAGTAAATGTGTACTTGGAACTGAGGAGCGGGGAGCGATATAAGACGTGCGAGTATATTACGCAGAGGAAATGTGACCCTTCATTTTTTTTAACGTTCGATTTTACTACCCATCTATTTTTCATATCGTGTGCTATATATGAAACGATTCTTAAGGATTTAAAATCCAAAAAAATCTAATTTTGTTGTCGGGATTCTATAAATACATATATAATTTATATTGGATCTAAGGAATTTTAATGGCACAACCTTCGAATACTTAGAGCATTGATTGTGGGATTTCTGTAATTTTGTAATCCGATTGATGTTTAAAAAATAACCTCATATTGTTACATAATTTGTATAGATAGTAAAAAAGCAGTTTTATTAAAGTTTATGAATGGAATGGCAGCTGGGTTAGAAATATTTGATATATAGTATATAATTATCAAAATTTTCGGTATTTAGCTGCAGTAATAGTATAAAGAGGAAAGATTAGTATTTTTGTATGTTTGCAATGAATAAACTCAAAAAATACGTAGCCGATTTCAAAAATTCTTACACCATTAGAAAGCTACATTCACGCTGACATAGGTAACATAGGCTATATTTAAAGCTAGAAAATTTTTTTTTTTTAAAGAATTTTGTCCACCCGTGCGAAGCCGGGACGGGCCGCTAGTGATATAAAGTTATTTGATATAAATCGAACAACCTGACTTTTAAATATTTCGTAAATTTAAATTCAGTAGGACCATCAACAAAAACTTTTCATTGGAACTAAACTACATCCTCAGTTTAGTTCTTGCACTTCCGCGCACATTACACATTTGAATAAAACACTTTTTTAAGGATCATCCTGTGATCCCGACTCTTGTAAAGGAGTCGAAACGTCAGGATTGAATAAAAATTAAAATATGCGCAAAATCCGTAAAAAAGTGTTTTATTCAGATATCATCAGTGTTTCGCCAAATATGAGTATAAGTAAGTTTTATGTATGTATTTGTAAAATATCCAAGCATAATTATCATGATATATATTAAAATAATACATCATGGAACCCTGAATAGTAGTAACTTATGGTAGTGATTTCTACGTATTATAAAGTTTGCGTTTAAATATTGGCTTAACTTTCAAGAGCAGTAACGAACCCTCGTCATTTGGAATTGGTGAGCCAACAAACTGATTAACTTGATTCCCTGCTTCCGAGTTCTAAACCAACTGTAATCTGTGTTTACACCAGAGGTCTATAGTATAGGCAAGTACATAATTTAAAGTTTGTTAACGTTAGCCAAGATTAAGAAATAAGCTTGACATGTCCATACACGGGTGTTTAAATATATTTTCAAAATAATAATTTATAAAATAATAAACAATCTGTTATAAGATATTTAAAATGAATGTCCAATCTTACAGAAAAAAAAAATAATGTCAATCTTGATGCTCACAAATGCTTATTTTTCTGCCTTGCTTTCTAATGTTGTCATTTAACTCCGTAAAGGGAGCTTTAACCTTACTACTGTTTAATATGAAACGTCTCAGTGAAGTTTAAGTTAATAACAAGATGTTTTTTATAAAGTGCCTTCCTAAAATACTAACAGATGCCAACCTTTTGTACATAGTTACAGTGCCTGTCATTACAGCTCCATCGTAGGTAATTATATAAATGTAGGGTAACTAAAGTTGTAAGTTAATTCACATTATTGCATTGCTGCTTCAGCATTGCTGCTTCAGAAGTAAGGTTCGAGAGCGCATTCCGGAAAACGCCAATATCAACCAGGTTGACTTTTAGCTACTACTAAGTCTTCGCGTAATGCTTAATTCCTGACATTATTTACCGACAAATATTGAACATCTTTAATTTGTCCATAGATCTTGCAATTGGGGGAGCTAGTTTTTTTAGTTGCAAACGAAATTCTACATTGGTTGCAATGTGGCATTTCCTGGAATTGTCATTTTAATTATTTTTTTTATTGCTTAATTTTGTTATATATTTAATTATATTTGTACACAAATAAGGATGTCAATTGGATATAATTTTAAAAATTATTTTGGGAAGCAAAATCATATTGACCGTAATAAAATTGTAATGAAATCGATAAAAATATTAAAGCTTTAGAAGACGTGTCGTTGTTTTTTTTAATATAGCAGTATAATCAGTTGTGTACGAAGATAGGTTTCGAAACATAATATAAACATAGCAAAATATTGTATTTGTTACAGCTTTAAGAAATAAAAGAAAAGCCATGGCGTAGCTTTGACGTTAAATACACGCACTGTAAAAGGTCACAAAAATAATTTTATCTTTATACCTATAATATTATTTCCTACGATATTTTCATTAAAACTTAAAACTATATCGATAATATCTATATTAATATTGTTTGCAACTCTGGTAATTTGTTCAACTTGAAGCTCCTTCTAGCGTGTGATTGCAGGTACAGTATGCTTAAAGAAGTGCTGCTAATAACATAACTATAACGCCACGCGACTTCTACTCTTTTTTTACTGACCTGTGGTGTAGATATTTATGTACATAAATACTTGCCCTTCGAAAGCACGAAAAGCTCGTGATATTTTCGTGAAGTGTTAACTTTTAGACGTTATATTTACCCACCATGTAGCTTTAAGGTGTTGTTCTTTTTGCATCTGTAGTTGTTAGCACCCACTAACAACAGGATTGGTGGGTTCTTGCCCACTCTTCTATGGTGGCTTCATCTAAAAGGAATTATTGTGCTCCAGCAGTGGAGACATTAAAAGACTGATGATGATGATGTATGTATTTGTGTCAGAAATGGACTGCGTCATACCTGCACAAAGGGGTGCAAGGTCGGATAGAACCTCCTAGTGTGTCCCGCCCATTGTAGGTCCCACTTCACACGTGTGGTGGGAACGACAATAGGTTCGGGCCGGTGCACTCTGGGCGCCTTCGTATTCTCTTCGGGGATTGTATACGAAGGTGGCTAATAATCCGACATCATTTCTCTTTCCTATCCCTCTATCAATCTATCTGTCTACCCTCTCTCTCTCCACCCGTTTTCACGTTCGGGCGAGAAGTATCTATAGCTTCGACCCCCAGATGTGACTACGACCACTAAAAACAACTATAGTCGTAATCCTTGTGAATAAGTTATATATCTGAAATTAAATAAACAAGATCATAAAAAAATACCTGTTCAAAATTTACCATTCTGTAGAAAGGGACAAAGCGACTGTGCGGCTAATACCTGTCTCTTATACAGGCCTGTAGAACATAGTCATAGTCATATGATTTATTGCAACATGGGTTACATAAGCTGTTACAAAATAAAATAGTGCCTTTAACATAACCCTGTCAGGGTATTGCATCTTAAATGTAAACCTATAATAACTTAAAACTAAGTAAATTTAAGTTTTAACTATGAAACAAAAACTATAATATTCTCTTAAAATTTTACATAATAAAGTATCAAGAACAAAAATACTAGAAAAACACAAGACATTATACTATATGGTAAGACCAGAGACGCCTTATCTTAGATCAATTAAAAATGTTTTATTGTATTAAAACATTTTTATATTAAAGATTCTACATATATAAATATGACGTATAACGTAACTCATAGACGTATGACATAGGCCTATCCGAATTCTAAAAGGAGACAACTACTGGCCAGACATTCGCTTTGTCTCTCTCTCACTTTCTTTGCTGTATTAGGCGGAAACATATAACGCGACGCGACGCAACGTGTCGACACCCGATATGCACCGTGCACATTACCAACACGCGACGCCACGACATACTAGCAATTTTTGAATACAGTTTGCTTACAGCAGCGGAAGTGTATGGTAATATACAATGGATTTAATAAATAACGAGCGTCAGATGAAGATTTTGAAGAAGATTTGATGCAAATTTTGTGTACATATGATATGATACTTAAATGACTTAATAAAAAGAGAATAACTAGGTAGGCGTTACTGGGTACATGAAATAAATCAAAAGAGAAGTATTATACTTCAAGATAATGAAAGATTTCATAAGATTTCAGTATCGGGTTATTCAATTTCTTGAATTGGCAATTTCTTCCCATGCATATAGCGAAATTCATGTCATATAGAACAGAATATTGTTTTACCATCTTAATTAATTTTTCGTCGGTCATTTCGCTAAATAAATGCAAGAATTTATATTAATATGGCATAAATTCCGTTCCACAGTTTAAAGAATAGGGATCGGGTCAAAGAATTCGTATATGCTCCGTGACAGTTCTCGAACGACTGACGCGTGGCGTCGGGTGTTGTCTAGAAACATACCGCGCGCGCCGCGTCGGATGGCGTGTTTACCCCCACCATGGACAACACACCGACCTGGCCCGTCTGGATCGGGTGGCGTGTGAACGCATGGCGTCGCGTCGGATGTTGAAAGTATGATTCTGGTCCATAGAAAACAATACATTTGATTCGACTCAACACGCATCGCGTCGCGTCGGGTCGCGTGGCGTTTTAATAATGTGTTTCCGCCTTAGGCGGAAACACATTATTAAAACGCGACGCGACGCAACGTGTCGACACCCGATATACACCGTGCACATTACCAACACGCGACGCCACGACATACTAGCAATTTCTGAATACAGTTTGCTTCCAGCAGCGGAAGTGTATGGTTATATACAATGGCTTTAATAAATAACGAGAGTCAGATGCAGGCTTTGAAGAAGATTTGATGCAAATTTTGTGTACATATATGATACTTAAACGACTCAATAAAAAGAGAATAACTAGGGTACATGAAATAAATCAAATGAGAAATATGTGTGGTGAATATCATACTCTGTATCTGGATACAGAGTATGATAGGTCTGGACCTACTTCAAGATAATGAAAGATTTCATATGTACTATCGGGTTATTCAATATCTTGAATTGGCAATTTCTTCCCATGCATCATTTATGACAGTATAATTGCTGTATATAGCGAAATTCATGTCATATAGAACAGGATATTGTTTTACCAACTTTTTTAATTTTTCGTCGGTCATTTCGCTAAATAAATGCAAGAATTAATATTAATTTGGCATAAATTCCGTTTCACAGTTTGAAGAATAGGGATGGGGTCAAAGAATTCGTATATGCTGTGTGACAGTTCTCGAACGACTGACGCGTGGCGTCGGGTGTTGCCTAGAAACATACCGCGCACGCTACGTCGGATGGCGTGTTTACCCCCACCATGGACAACACACCGACCTGGCCCGTCTGGATCGGGTGGCGTGTCCGCGCATGGCGTTGCGTCGGGTGTTCATAGTATGATTCTGGTCTATAGAAAACAATACATTTGATTCAACTCAACACGCATCGCGTTTCGTCGGGTCGCGTCGCGTTTTAATAATGTGTTTCCGCCTTTAAGCTGGATAGGAAACACTCAGTCTATTTCTCTATGTCTCCAATTTTTGTTTTTAATTTCTAACCTATAACACAGATTAGATACTAGGCCATGCAGTCGCTACGCATAAAGCTACGCTAGCACCATATATTGGAGCGGAGCGTAATACCTAAAAATTGAAAAAAAAAAATTTTAATAATAATAATAATAATCATTTATTTCAGAATTAATGTCCATATTTGTTAGTAACAATATGCTTACGAACTATGATAGTACAAAAATAATATTAATTTCAATAGCCATGTCATCATAATAAAATTAATAACAGTAAGTCATTTTGTGGCACGATTGTAAGGCACTACATGCGCCGTGATCCAGTGCCTGAGTATTGGGCCGTCCACTCTTTGAGCTATGCCTACCAGGAGTCCATTGGTACCGCCACGCACGCGTTGCATCAGAGAAGCGACTCTCTTTCGCAATATGGCAGCAAAGCCATCTGTGCGCTCCTCTGTAAACCTTGCTGATGCACTGCAGTAGCGCGGCAGACCCAAAAGCATCCTGAAGACATTGTTGTACCGCACGTGTAGTGCACTGTATACCCTTTGAGTATAGTTAATCCACAGGCTGCAAGTGTAAAAAGTTTGGCAGTATGCTTTAAATAAAGTAAGTTTAACATCCTTAGTACACCCGGTAAACCTACGGATCAACATGTTACTCCTCACAGCCAGCGCCCTACGCTCCCTCTTTATATCCATGTCATCATTTAGTGATGCGGTAACCCAGTGTCCCAGATACTTAAACTCTGAAACAATTTTTAATGGAGTGCCACAGAGTGTGACCGTGGGTATATGGGTGTAGTACTTGGCTCCAGCTTTGAAGGCTAGTAGCTCACTCTTGAAGCTATTGTATCTTAGACCATGGGCCTCCGCATACCTTTCACAGACATCAATCAGTCTTCTCAATGCACTGATTGATGGACTCAACAATACCATGTCATCAGCATAGCTTATATTATTGATGATATTTCCATCAATGGAACAGCCAATCATGGTACTGTTGAGCTCACCAATCAGTTTGTTAACATACAAATTAAACAATCGAGGTGATGAAAGCCCCCCCTGTCTTACTTTTTTGTTTCGATGGGAATTTTTGCGAATTTCAAAGTTCGGACTCCGTCACAATCTGGTCCTAAACCTGTTGATTCGATTCCACACAAAAATATTAAAATCGGTTCAGAACTCGGGAATTTATAGCGTAACAGACATTGCGCCATCCATGATCCATGGGAGCTTCGCTCGCATAGCTCGCTCCGCTCCAATAACCAACTACGTCTACAATTAATTCACGTTTCTAATGTAAACCAAATTTCAGATAATTTAACCGCAAAAACAAAACGGGTTCTTATCTTCCATATATGTTTTTTATTTACAAATTTTTCATTGTTTTTGCCAAACAAAATGGACAAATGATTAATAATCTTTTTTACCCTTTACCAGTTTTATATCCTTAAAAGTAAAGGCTCACACGTCTGAACGTGCTTCGTGATCAACGAACCGGCAATAAATTGTGTGAAAGATTCCATAGTTCACAATTTATTTTTTCTGCCTTGTTGAACCAACGTAATTATTTATGTGTTATCGATGTAAATATAGGGATATTGTGTTCGTGTATAAAATACAGAATCAAATCATTTCATCCACCAACGATTACATCCAAGGAATTTTCTTTAAGATTATTGTGATGTGTAGAAATATTTTTGGTCTAGCAAATAGAGTCTCTATTTGCTTGACATGTTTTTGGAATAGATACTCAAGCAGAAATTAAAATTGAATAAGACTTTTTAAAATCATAAATAAAGGTAATCACTGTATTGTCTAGTTTTTTTTATAAGGGGTTTTGGCTTGGTTACAAAGACCTTTGAGCCATTTCTTCGTATTATGTCCATTCATGTTTAAATTTTTTCAATCGTGTTCTTAATATATTTATACAAATATTTATAACAGTCCTTCTGTATTGTCTAGCACGACTGACGTCCACAGAACACATATATTATTTTACTCCATAGAGTAACTTATATATAGAGTATGCGTGTACTCTAGGATCTGACATTATTTACAGATATTATTTTGAATTTATTTATTTTTAATAACTTTATTTAGATTTACTAATATTTAATAAATAAAAATGACCTGGTGTTTTCAAGCAAACTTACAGCTTCCTAAAGGAAAAAGTATTTACCTTTATTTATTAAAGTAGAATAGAGTTCTGATGATTTAAGTAGCTAATTATCATTACCAAAGTTCTAATTAGCTACAACAAATATTTAGTGACAGTAATTCATTTAATATTAACGGGTATATATAATACAATGTACATAACTTTGTATGGCGTATTTAAATTGTATGCCTGTACTTATTAACGGTGGTACTTTTGGGTCTTCAAATACAAAAGTATACATTGTAAGTTTTTATGGAAACTGTATTTTACTAATTAAAAGTCTGTAGGATTAATTCCCATGCTTCATAATCACACCACTATCAGCGTCAAACTACCAAATGCTGGAATAAAACATTCGCCGCTGTTCAAATTTCTTAAATAAAACGTATAATATAATCATATTTTGTAAGACTTCTAAAAGTAAAGTCTTCTTGTTAAATAAAATAATTGTGCCACAATTATTGCATGTGAATTATGAATTAAAGATTGAACTGTTATTTAACATAGTATAAATCTAAAGCAATTTGACTAAAAAATACAACTTTAGACAGATATTACATTCAATGTTATAGATTAGTTAAATAATCTAAAATATAAAAAAATGCCACTAAAACTAAGCATAAGAAAAAAATTAACTGAGTAAAGATTTGGTAGCTCGATTGGAAGGGTAATTGCTCGGTTGAGAATTGAATCCGGCTTCTTTCGCTATTATTAAATTGAATTTTAGGCAGAAAAAATTGATTAAATCGATATAATAATACCATGTCCTTTTTTCAATAACTCTACTTTTATTGTAATTTTTAGTATATCTTATTCAATCACATTTCACGGTTGTCATATTCAATCGTATCTGTATTTTTATTACCGCGCTCGTGTTCCAGATCGGTGGTTAATGTGATTGTTGAAAATAGGTGTTTCGCTCAGTATTTGCGAAAATATTACAGCATGTTCATCTTTAGGTAATTTTGGTGCTTGTGTTTTTATTGTCTTTTTTTGTTGGGTGTAAATCAATTATCTTATCTTTGGTCTTGTGAATGAACATTCTATAGATATTTTCTCTTTATGGTATTGTTAATTCTTCTAATTCTTTATTTTATTGTTATAAAAGTATGTATAAAAACGCTTAATCATTTTAATTTTCGAACAAAATATAAATAATGGGGTGTGGACTTCAAATGGGTTCAAATGAATCTTGCATCCCATGGGTGTTATGTAATCATGATGACAAAGTAATCTTTGTACTGCTTCATAAATTTACGCAAAGGGGCTTAATAAATATTTTTCTTACATGTGACTTTTAAAAAAAATGTAATATATTTATTATTGAGCAATTAACTGCTAGATTTTTATATCTACAGAAATTGTTACAAGAAAAAAATTGAAATTGTCCTAAGTGTCAAACGGGCTTCGAACCCACATCCTATCGCTTCCAATTGAACTACCGAGACCTTAGTAAGAAGGTACGAGTACTCGCCCGGGTAGCGAGGGGTTGCAGGTTTGAAACAAGTTGAATATTTCTTGTAATAATGTCATTGGATGTGTTATAAATTTATTTCAGTACGGTTCGTAGATAAGTGGCCTTTAATGGATCCCAATGAGATAGTATTCATTATTGCGACATACTTATTTTCTGTCATTAAACTTTTGCCGATGGCCATGGAAGGTCGCGTCCCGTTTCAAATAAAAGGATTCCTCATATTTTACAACGCGTTTAAAGCCATCAACTCAACTGTTCTCGCGTTTAAGGTAATAATTACAATCCATGTAACGTGTCCGTTCGAACCATTACCCACTTGTCTTTGTGTACTAATTGGCTGTTGAATTTAAATTATTAATCTGGAATAAGCTTAGAAATTCGATTATGAATTTTGTAATAAAACACATTAAATTATCAAGAATTTAATAACATGGCGCTACAAATATATTTTGAGGGTTTTTGTTATATATAACAAAATTAATATATTATAATATTGTTATTTTTCAGTTTTTATCACATATGATTGATAATGGTCTACTTCCACCGGAATGTGAAGCTGACGAATTTACATTATATGTAAGTTTTTTTATACATCAAACTAAAAAAGATTATTTTTTTAAGGTCATGAGTTCTTTAAATCTTGTCGTTTTAGCTTGGTCTTTGACGACCTTAATCTGTTGGAAGAATGGTTTTATCGCGTTGTACTGGTATAAAACGTAAATTAATTTATGGGCTGACCTTAAAAGATAAGACGTCTTAAGTAAATGATTTATTTTCGTTTAGAGGGCTTAATGTAAGTTCTCAAATATGCAAACATTACTATTGCGTTAGAAATAGAATTCAAAATTGAGGAAATAAAGACTATCGTACAAATATATAACGCGAAAATAAAGTTTGCAAATTTATGAACTTACACGGTCTTTAGTTACTAACTTAAGGTAACGAAACGTTAACTTACTAAATGAAATTAGATCACAAAAAATAAATATACATACACAATTTAAGCGGCAATTTTACAACTAGGTTACAATATCTGTGGACCTCGCTGGAATGTCAAGCCCCCTCCCCGTTCTCTTGAAAAAGAATAAAAGAATAAAAGAGTAAAAGTATAATATATTTTATTTATAGTTCATAATTATTATTATTTACATTACTATCCCCATGATGCTTGTTTTGTGTACCGTACAAAGCGCTGACGTCATCAGGTCCACAGATATTGTAACCGGGTTGTAAATATCAACTTTAGATGGGTCGTAAGGTAATGATGCTAATCATTTTCACCTTACTACCCACTGCTAGGGCAAATGCATTTATCACCACGAGTGTCTTCTTAATACAGATGATTTCTAGATAGACGAATCGACGATCGTTTGGTGCAACGGTAGCATCCTGCCTTTCGCACCGACGGTTCTGGGTTCAAATCCCGGAAGGGGCAGATGTTTGTGTGATGAATACGGGCATTTGTACCTTAGTCATGGCTGTTTATATGTACCTCTATGAATATTACATATCTATGTATTGTATATGTATCTATATCCGTTACCCTAATATCCATAACACAAGCCTCACAGTGCTTACTTTGGGCTAGGCTAATTGGTGTGAATGTAAGAACATAAAAAAAATATTTATAAAATTTAAAAGGAGATATTTTAGGTGTTGACTATGTTGATGTAAATTATATTTATTTGTTTTTAGGTAACTCTGATACTTTATTGGAAATATATGGCTACCAAGGTATTAGATCTACTTGACACAATGTTTATCACAATTCGTAAGAGATTCGATAAAGTGACATTCCTCCATGTTTATCATCGAGTGATCATGGTGATGACAGCGTGGCTCTGCTTGAAGTATTTTCCTTCTTACCATTGGGCTCTCATGGTCTTTATAGATTGCATTGTACACGCCACCGTATCTACTTACTATTGCTTATCTGCTTTTGGACAGCAGTTTCGAAGACATAAATGGTGGAAGAAGTACTTAAATATGATGCAACTGGTAGGTTTTAAAGATATTTTAAATATGTGCATAATCATGTGCTTATAAAACACTAGCTGCCCCGGCCACGCGTTGCTGTGCCGCCTGCAGCGTCATCTGCCGGACTGATTTGTGAATCTAAACCATTCTCAGATCCCCTTGAACACACACAAAAAATTTCATTCAAATCGGTCCAGCCGTTTAGGAGGAGTTCAGTGACATACACACTCACAGAAGAATTATATATATAAAGATTATCTACTCACATTGTTTTGATCATATGATATAAAATACCTTTGTAATAGAAATCTGATACAGTGAAGTTATTACAACCACAACTAAGAGACAATATAGAAGAGTTAGGGGCATCTATTAATTACGTGAGCTATTTTTCGATCAGTTTAGATTCCTCCCCACCTTAGGTGAGATTTAGTGAGATTTGCCTGAACCCCTTCTCCCCTTACGTGAGATTGAAGCTAAAAATATTTTCAACAAAATTTAGGCAAAATGAACACTTAAAATATATTTTTTTTAATCTGTAGTATTTTAAATTTTTTAAAGTTTACGTGAGATTGTCAATTATCCCCCCTCCGGTTTAAATGAGATTTGGTAAGATTTTAGAGGACCACCCATTCTGAGTTCACGTAATTAATGGATGCCCCCTTAGAGGTATTAGAATAAAGTCTATGCGCTGACGCATTTTTTAAGAGAGCTGAAGTGCGCACTGACTTGCAAATGCAATGCATTCAGGACACAATCTTCCCGTCTGTGCGACCTATGTACAAACAGCAACAACCTTAACTGCCCCTGTCACGTGACTACCAACTTTTTGAAAGAAAGTGAGAATAGATGTATGGCGTCTTCATAAATGTCATTGTTATTGTAGATGTGTGTGTAACGTTACAAAGTTTTGAAATGAACCATAATAACTGAAACTAATACTTTTTTTCTAAGACCCTAATGAGTTTCGCATCACAAAGGTGGGATTGTTTCAATTCAATAATAAGTAGTAATGTAATGTCAGACCAATCATTGTCAAATTTTTCCGGTCGCTAGATATCAATGCAGACAGTGCGGCGTAGGCTAAATGAAGGTGGCCCACACCATCACATACGAGGGCTGCACTAAAAGTATCGGGAATGGAATATTTCCACTGTTCCTGTCATATTAAAATCTTTTTAATTGAAAACTCCTTGGTTTCAAAAATCAAATACCATTTATTTATTTAAAAAAAAGATTCTCGGTCTTGTCACAAGGTCTTGTCAAACTTAGTCGTTGAGAAAATGGAATTGACTCGAGAAAAGTCAAGAGCGATGATTTATTTTAACTTTTGACGTAGTTTAACACAAAAACAGTGTGTTGATCGGATGCTTTCTGCATTTGGTGATGAAGCCCCATCCAAAACCACAATTTATCGCTGGTTTGCTGAATTTTAACGTGGACGTGTCAAGCTCAGTGATGTTCCCCGTCAAGGTCGTCCAAAAACTACAGTCACCCAAGAAAACCTTGATGCTGTGCGTAAGCTGATTGTGAAAGATCGACATGTGACATACCGTGAAATTCAGGCAACTTTAGACATTGGCATGAGTCAAATACAAATAATCTTGCATGAACAATTAGGTGTAAAAAAGTTGTTTTCGTGATGAATACCGCATTCGCTCTGTGAAGAGCAAAAAGCGGCTCGCGTTACTTGGTGCGTCAGAACACTCGAAAGATTCCACGAAGGATCCTCAAATGCTGTATACAACATCATATCAGGTGACGAATACTGGATATACGCGTACGAACCCGAAACAAAAAACCAGTCACGAGTTTAGGTGTTCGAAAATGAGTTAAAGCCAACAAAAATTGTTCGTTCACGGAGTGTTCCAAAAAAATGGTGATCACGTTTGTCTCCAAAACCGGGCATGTTGTGACTATTCTTCTTGAGGGACAAAGAACGGTTAATGCAGAATGGTATGCTAGCATTTGTTTGCCACAGGTCTTTTCTGAACTCCGTAAAGAGAACTGCAACCGCCGCATCATCCTCCATCACGACAATGCGAGTTCTCACACCGCGCACAGAACAAAAGAGTTTTTGGAGCAAGAAAACATAGAATTATTAGACCATCTGCCGTACAGCCCCGGCCTGAGCCGTAATGATTACTATACTTACCCTAAAATAAAGAATAAATTGCGTGGTCAGAGATTTTCATCAACTGAAGAAGCTGTGGACGCCTACAAAACAGCCATTTTGGAGACTCCAACTTCCGAATGGAATGGTTGCTTCAATGATTGGTTCCATCGTATGGAAAAATGTGTCAAATTTCGCGGAGAATACTTCGAAAAGCAATAAATACATTTTTAAATAGTAAAGTTGTGTCACTTCCTTGATTCCCAAAATTTTCAGTGCCGCCCTCGTACCAGCCCGAAAATTGTCACTTACACAACATCAGTTTTTTATTACTGTTGGTGCCAGTTATCTTCGTATAATAGCGATTTTTAAAAGGCAGAACGCACAAACGGTTGGTTCTTCATAATAATGTTTGAACATTGTTATGAAGTGGTAATAATATATTTTTACTGAAAAGCGTATTGGTTTTTAAAATTACCAGGACAACGATATTATCCGGCCAATCAAAATTATAATATTGAAGATAAAAGGCGATTCTATCTTCTTTGTGCTTTTGTGTAAGTAAGGTTTTTAAAGTTAATAATTATATATTGCTACAAAAAAGTGTTGGTTTTTTATTTTACTTTTAGACAGACTGGCGAACAAATCATTTACGGGCGTTGCGCTCTAACATTATAGCAAAAGAATAGGTATATTTAATAAAATATTATTTCATATTGCACTACAAAAATTGCAATTTTTACTTTCTTCACTTTTGTTAACCTGAAATTTAAAAGCAAGACACATTTGAACCTTAAAACCATTTTAATCTTTGCATTTCGAACACCGAGGTTTTTGAACAGAAAAAGTCACGCTGTC
Source organism: Calamotropha paludella (assembly GCA_927399485.1). NCBI lineage: Eukaryota > Metazoa > Arthropoda > Insecta > Lepidoptera > Crambidae > Calamotropha > Calamotropha paludella. The sequence goes on along the minus strand of OV656817.1, from coordinate 20,093,026 downwards.
ACAGATATAAAATTCGAGTAGAATTGAATAAATTACCGCATGTCTATAAAATTATTACTTCATATTTTAAATAACAAAAATGATAAAGTTTTGGGAACGGAGGAAGCCATATGCGTGGTGGAATAAGAGCTAAGGACAAAAAACATAATGAGGTCGAGTTTGGCAATGATCCTACTAATTATAATCAGAAAAGATTTTGAGTTAGAGTACCGGTAAGGACAAATGTTTGTGTAATAAAAAATCACAATAATTATGCGCTATTTCGATTTGTTCGTGTTTTATTTGAGTAGTATTATATTAATAATAAATTTTTATAATGCAAGTGTAAGAAATCTTTATTATTATTTGCTTGCTGCATCTATACCTTTCTAAGTCTATGGATGCAGGATAAGTAAAATTAAATTTTATCATTATTTCATTCAAAAGCATGCGACGTTGCCGTTGCTCTATGTTTTGGAAGAGCGGCAACAACTGAAAGCACGTCATCAGGCATGTCAAGACTCTGCGTCAAGCAGTGACAGTTCTCTGGCGCCAAGAGACACACACCACACACACAAAGATATTATGTCATAAAAACTTTAGTTTTTGTTATGAAATTGTCATGGGAAAAATAATTTCATCTCTTTCTACCTTTCTGTCTGTTGGGTCTTGAAGGGGCAGTTAAGAGTGTTGCTGTTTGTACATGTTTGTAGCGAACAACAAAAGTTAATATAGGTTGTTTTTAAGAAGGCGTAAAACCGCATTTGTCGTCTATAGTGTGACGGGATACTACTTTTATTGTCATCATATTTTTAATATATTTAAATGTATTCATATTTTTTTTATATATATTATGCATTTTTTAAATGCTATCTTATAAAATAAATTATTTAAATATAAAAATGCCGGCAAAATCGCCTCTGCTCCTAAGAGAATTCCCAGGCGGGAGAATTTCTTTTCTCGTCTGAGAATTCACTTGTGAGCGGAGTCGATTTTTTCTAGTATTTTTCTATTAAAATAATATCTATACTAATATTATAAAGAAGTAAAGTTTGTGTGTTTGTATATTTGTTAAATTGTAAGGGGTAATCTCGGGATCTACTGAACCGATTTTAAAAATTCTTTCACCAATAGAAAGGCACATTATTGCTGAGTGTCATAGGCTATATTGAATGCTAGAAAAAAATTAAAGAATTTTGTCCACCCGTGCGAAGCCGGGACGGGCCGATAGTATATTATATAATCGTATTTTATGCGCTGCCGCACCGTTCATCGGATTAAAATAAAAATTTCCCACTTATTGTTACGCATGCGTAAATGTTATATCCATATACAGTCATATTCGAGAAGGTTAACGGTTAAGGCTATGGTCGGCAAAAGCAAGTCAATCAATAACACAATTACATATGCAACGTAACAACAAATCGCGTGAGCGTTGTAGAGTAGGTATTCGTGATGCTTGTTTTTAAAACTATTACCTTATGATATTTTAAACGATGTCATGTAAAAAACGTTAAATATAATCGATTTAATTTTCAACAATTCTAAATCTACAAAATGAGTAGTATTAGGCTTGGTTTTATATAGATTTAAATCTCTAATCTAATGTTTACGTTGTTATGTCATTCAAAGGTTTATTACTCCCAAACCCACAAAAGAACAACCTGTTATTTTAGGTATTTTGCTATCTCAAAGAGCTTACCTGAAGTCTGAAGTGAGGCGTTGTTTGCAAACTTCGCATAATTTTAAAGGAACAATTTCGAAACTTTGCGCTAGTGATGGAAATTATTATTTCATATAAAATTATTAATGGTCTATTGTAAATTCACACTGTATTATATTAATAAAGTTATAGTAAAGGTTCGTAACAAATTGATTTCTGCAAAATTGTCTAGTGTTTCTTGGTTTGTCCTTTTTTCACGCAATCAAATTCCTAAATTCAACGTAGACGAACAAGAGATTTATTTACAGAATTCGTCGTTTTAGTTTTATACCAATGCTGTTAGTTTTTTATGCCTTTGCCCGACCACAGATTAAAATTTTCTTATGGTAGAATAAATTATTATGATTAACTTTCTTCAGAACAGCTTAAAATGTAACATTTTTTTTCAGATGGAAATTTTCCTAATGTTTGCTGTACTAACGATTGGAAACTCTATTTCTGAATGTCCATTACACTGCAGTACATATTGGATTGGATTGTTGTATTTGATTCTTTTCTTTTTATTTCTGAACGAAAAGACTAGAGACACCTCTTGGCACACTTGTATTAAGCAATGACTGCCGGCATTAAATATACTTTGTTACATTCTTCTTTTATTTCATTTATTTATTGTAACAGATTCGCCAGTGACATACAATTATAGATATAATACAATGAAAAGCTTATTTTGGGTGACACATGTAAAAAGCATATCTTTACAGGCTAATACAACTATTCTAATTATTTGTCGATTATAAAAAGGAGGTACCTACCTAACATTTTAAAAACAATTAAAAACAACTCGTGACTTGAAGAGGTCTTCAAGTCACGAGTGAATAGGTATCTTCTAGGCAAGCGCGTCACATCCTAGATCGCATCGTCGCTTACCATCAGGCGAGATAGTGGTCAAGCGCATGCCTATTTTCTATAAAAAAAACAATAATTTAATATTTTAAGTTTAACAACGTTTACATTTAAATAAATTTAAATTATAAATTTTCTTGAATTTAAACAATACGATACATAATTCACCTATTAGAATCGAATGTTGCCAAACACTTTCTTTTAAACGCGTGAGCGCCATCTTGAAAGATGTCGATATCATTACATTTTATAGTATAATAACATTATAACTTAGTATAATAACATTGTGACTTTTTGCACTGATACTGACGTGTGACTATATCGCAAATGCATCGCGATTGAATCGTTGTAGAAGCTCTGCAAAAAGTTCGGTGTGTAAATGGCCTTAAAATTTACAAGTTCATCTTAATACGCAATAACTAAAAATATTTTGCAATCTGTTAAGATGTTTTGTAGTAATAAAATGTAGAAAATTTGAAGAAAGTGGCTAGGAATATGTTTTTAAAGTTTTATATTGTATTTTTAACTATTCAATTGAACTGTGCCAAGATAGATGAATCTTTAACTCAATTACTCATATTGAATTTCATAACTGCCATCCATCTGTAATCTTATGTATATATCGTAGCTTTCATGATTGCAGGGCAAACGAGTTTAAAGATTTTTGAGCCTATATTTTCACAAAATCGGTCATAAATAAATTAAAAAGCAAAATCATAAAACATCATTAGAGTATGTCCATTAAGCATGAAATATTTATCGCATATTAAATTTATCCCTAATTACTTGCTATTAATAGTTTAATTTATTTATGACCGATTTTGTGAAAATACAGTGGTTCAAAATTCTTTAAAGGCGTTTTCTCAACAATCAGTATTTTCGTATTGTGCCCCTATAGTATGAAAGCTGCGATATGAGTAATAAAGCGAACAACAATGTAAGATAAAACGATATACTAAAATATAAGTTCGAATTAAACGAGTAAAAGTTTTGATAAGGTTTCGCACGACATCACATATAATTGAGCGAAGCTCTCTTTTAGGCAACTCACAAATTTCGCTTGTCTCCCTCCTGCTACTTAACGGTTCAACCGATTCGAACGAATTTTGGCATGAACATACATGATTATAACCTGACGGACATAGGCTATGTAAAAAAAATATAGACTTTACCATGGAGGAATAATCACCGAAAGAAAAATTCAAAAGCTGATCACAACCAAACCGCTGAGACTACATTGATGAAATTTGGCGCCAAAATTTACAAACGAAGGTAAGGTAGTGCTTCGCTCAGTATTTGCAAAAAGAAGCATGCATTGCAGACCTAGTAAATATTACAGCAGGATTTAGGCACTGCACAGTGGACACTTTGAGGTAGGAATATATATTATAAAAGAAGATAGAAACGTCTGTGTTAGAAAATTTCCAATCAGTTCAGTTCTCGTTCATGAGAGTTCATATTAGGCTTCAATTGTAATATATCTAAGGAGACATGTCTTATTATACCAAGTAAGATTTTGATATTAAAATTTTCCTACTTTCTTGACAATAAATTTGTAATAAACTTCTTAAGAACAAACATAAAAGCTAGACTTGGGGACACTAAAGCTTTCATTGTCGTACAACTTTCGAATTTATATATTATTTTCGGAGTAGCCTGAGATAATCCTATTAATCATTTGTATTTTTCAGAGAATGATTTTGTGAATACGAAAAGAGGTGTCACACGCGTCCGTGAATTATAAAATGGGAGATGTTTTATCTGTTTAACCGAGGCGTGAGGGTCGTAATGGTGATGTCAAATCGAATAGCTACCCGAGCTTGCTATGAGTTTACCCAGGGTCCTATTTTGAAATCGGTTGAAATTTACAATCTACTAAGTTGTATGTCAAAGATTGTACGTATTTTTAATCGTTCGTCTTCGATACTGGCAATATAAAATAAAGTAATGAATATAATATCCGTTTTAGGAAGAAAAATGGCTACCGGTAATTAATAATTAAAATATAAAAAAACATTAATCTATAACACAGCAATGCGTGGCCGAGTCAGCTAGTTAAATGTAAAAATAATCCTTACTAATATTATAAATCGGAAAGTGAGTTTGTTTGTTTGTTTGTTCCGCTTTCACGCCGTAACTACTGAACCGATTGCTTTGAAATTTTGCAGACGTAAAGATAAAAGTCCGGATTAAATAATAGGGTACTTTTTATCCTGGAAAAAAATTGATATTCCCGAGGAAAATCAAAAATATTGTTTGCTTGATGGATGGATTGTAGATGGCGTTGTGTGTCGTTTAAAACAAGGTAAAATTTTGCAAACGAATATAAACATGTAAATTTAGAAGCTAAATGATACGATAATGAATCCCCGAAAATGGGGAATTTCCGAGGGATGACGTACAATTTGTTTTATCGTTTAAACTGTTTTTTTACATCTACTTATATGTTGCAAACGAATATGAACATGTAAATTTTGAAGCTAAATGATACGAAAATGAATTCTCGAAAATGAGGAATTCTACAATTCGTTTTATCGTCTAAATTGTTTTTTTTACATCTACTTATTCTGAAATCACTAAAGTCAACGAATTACTAATTGGTATAAGTATTAGTTACGTTATTTAGTTCTTAAGGTATGCGATAGATAGCGCTGGGTGTTTTTTAAAACATGGTAAAGATGTGTTTTTTAAAATACATAAGAAGTGGAATGATAGCTTGGAAAAACATTGTTTTTCGTATGGTCAGCTCTATGTAGCGTGTTCCCGGGTTTCCAGTGCCCAAAATCTGCATGTCTTTGCTCCACAAGGGAAAACATATAATATAGTGTACCATTCAGTTTTGGTTTAACAACTAATTGTATCCAGCGTTACATCGCGCTTCTTAGATTTTTCCGTGGGAATGAGAAGTTTTCTTATAGTTGTGCTTTATTGTTGTTTTAATTCCACGCGAGCGAAGCCGCGGGCGGAAAGCTAGTGTAATATAAAAGAATGAAAGAATTATAATGAGATAACAAATATACTTCATTTATTACAATAGTCTCACCATCAGGCGTTGGGAGATATGTCTTTCGCAGTAATGCTAGATGTAGGGATATTCCAGTCTACTAGCAACCATTGCCAGGAAGGCGTTGGAGCTGGCCTAAACCCTGCGCACCAGGAGGGTCCTCTTTTACAAACAATCCCGAGACACTACAGAAACGAGACAGCACCAATGCCGCCCTAACCGCGTTATTAACTAGGCGATGCAGTCGCTAAGCATAAAACTACGCTAGCGCCATAAATTGGAGTGGAGCGTAATACCTAAAAAATATTTTTTTTTGTTCCGATGGGAATTTTTGCGAATTTCAAAATTCGGGATCTGGTCCTAAATCTGTTGATTCGAATCTACACAAAAAATATTAAAATCGGTTAAGAATTCGGGAAGTTATGGCGTAACAGACATTGCGCCATTGAAGCTGATCCATGGGGAGCTTAGCTCGCTTCGCTCGCCCCGCTCCAATTAGCATATGGAAAAGCGAATTCGAAACCTGTCTGTTTAAAAAATCAAGACATTTCAAAAGACCCATGTAAATTAAGTTTGGATGCCCAAATGACGAATACTTAAGACTTTTCGTTGCAGTGAAGTGTTGCAAAAATAGGAAATTAACTGTTTCGAAATAAAATTAGTAGCAAAACAAACGGTCGACACAAAATGAGGGATTCAATAATAAATAACCTTGTTTATCGCTGTAAGTCACAAAATATTCGTATAAAATTATCTGTTGTAGGGATTTTAATAACTAATTCGCTCTTTTGTCAACATAAGGGACCGAGATAAAAAGTGACCCTTTTTACTGGAAATAGAATATTTCCATTGCCATTAATTCAGCGACAAGTTAGGCATTTCCACCCAGATTAATTTAAAATATTAAATAATGTTATATTATTCTAATACTGTTTTTAAGACTCACTTCACTTTCTGCCTGCCTGTCAGTTCTGAGATATGGAGTGGTATGATACAATTGATTTTGTCTCTCTTCTACTTCTAGAACTCATTATTATAAAAATGAAATAATAAAACTCAAACTTCTTAAAATTTAAGATTGCTTTATTAAGATATCAGTAGCATAATCTTAAACAAAAAGCTACTCAACATATTAGTTTTACATTTTTGATACATTTATCACATAATCTAATGAAAAGTCAAATATTTATTTTGTAAACACGGGTTCCTGATTCAAATATATATTTTGGTATACCTATTTTATGGGAACATCTATACATATTAATAAAATTGGAGTGTCTGTTTGTAATATTGAAATAACCATTATTTATTACATGCATATGAATGTATATACGGTTCATACACCAAAATAACATTTTTACAATTTTTGTCTGTCTGTCTGTTTGTTTGTTCCGGCTAATCTCTGAAATGGCTGGACTCATTTTGTCGGGACTTTTATTGGCAGGTAGCTGATGTAATAAGGAGTAACTAAGCCTACTTTTATTTTAGAGTAATTCTTTATTTTTGAAAAATAAAGTAATGTAAGTAAAGCTCACGCGCACGCCACCACTGTGCCATCACGTCGGGCGCTTCCCACCACTTTTCCCACCAACAAATCAATATCACAAAGGCTGCCTATCGCTCGGGCTCAGAACGCGCGAGCGGGCTATTACTGATTTTTAATAAAAAATATATTGCAAATTATAATAACTGAGCCACGGCAACGTGTGGCCGGGTTAGCTAGTGTATAGTAAAGCTAAAATTGACAGTTAACTTTAGACCATATTAATCAGAAGAAAAATTTAATCACAAAGAAATACCCGTAGCTAATATGTTAAGTTGTTATTGTCGTAGTAACACTTCATGATGAATTCTTTAACGATATTTCAACAACCTAGTGAAGTATTATGCAAGTCATTTGATTTCATTTGTCGGACAATCAGACTAAGTTCTACGTAAAAAGTATAAAACGTCTAAATCAGCCATTATGCGGTGTCGTCGACTCAACAGAATAAAATAGGTACGAAGGGAGCAGTATTAACGGCCTGAGAGGCTTGGAGTTCATATCACTGTCTGCTGTCAACTAATGGGCGCGGAATGGCTTTTATGGACACTGCTAGGCTGCACACAATATTATTTATAGCACTACATTAACGCTGTAATTGTTTGTAATTGCCACCGTATTGCGCTCGCGAATAACTTCCTACAGACATTATAACTTTGAACGTACTCGGGGAAAAAATCTGAATACAATTCAAGTTTGATTGTTTTTTTTATTGATATACTGAGTGTATAGTTTAATATATTTTGTATTTTTTTTTTTAGTTTTTGTGATTGATAAGTCTACAGCTCATTAAATTGAAAACAGTTAAATGAAAATAAAGTTATACATAAAAATAATCGTTGGATTTTAATAAATTGAAATATGCTTTTATTCTTTTTGGTTAAATTTAATAATAATTAATAGCATACCTAAATAATTGTAGTCTGAATTAGTATTTAGAAAGTAACGTTTTTAGTAAACAAATATAAAAAAAAATGTTTATATATGGTTATGGCAATTGTTACTGGTCAAATCATACATAAATCTCTAGTTATCATCGTGAAACTAATAAGTTCTATGTGCCTTTACTTATTTATTTAATAGCTATTCTCATCTATACATATAAACAAAATTGGAGTGTCTGTTTGTAATATTGAAATAACCGTTTTTCTACATGCATATGAATATATATACGGTACATATACCAAAATAACATTTTTTACAATTTTTGTCTGTCTGTCTGTCTGTTTGTTCCGGCTAATCTCTGAAATGGCTGTAACGATTTTGATGGGACTTTTATCGGCAGGTAGCTGATGTAATAAGAAGTAACTTAGGCTACTTTTATTTTAGAAAAATTATTTAAAATTACTGTGCCACAGCAACGCGTGGCTGGGTCAGCTAGTGAAAAATATAATTTCAATATTGATTGACATAACTTATAAATACGCGACTGTAAAGAATGTTATGATTACGTAAATTCAGACAAACAATGTTTGTCAATCATAACATCTAACAAACAATGTTTGTTTGTGTAATCAAACATTTTCAAAGGGTAAACAATCTTGGTTGTCCTCTTTAATTGGTAATTTTCTAAGGTACTGTTTATGAAGTGATATTAATAATTCTAAAGATACATCTTGTTTACTATGAAAACATTTTTGGATCTTAAAAGTATATTATTAAAAATATACGGCAATAAATAAGATTTTATGATCTTTTTGCTATTTTGATGTAAATGAAGCGTAGGAAAAAATACATGGATATAATAATTTGGTTTGAATGAAATGAAAGATACTACAAGCTTAGAAATGTATAGAGCCTGAATGATTTCCTATTTAGCCAATCTATGAACTTAGAGGTAGAACGTAGGTCCCAGTGATGTGACTTATCTTAGATAAAAGTATCTGAAATATAGATACAAGATACAAAATACGTATTTACATCTTGTATTTGAAATACTTTTTAAATTTTGTATTTTGTATCTTATATTTAGATACATTTTCCTGGTATCTTAGTATTTTGAAGATACTTTGTTGCCTAAGATACTTTTACTAATATAAACTTCGCAGTTTTCTTTCCGAACGCAACTGAACGCAGTGCATCGTTTATTTAAATAGTCGATATTGGACTTTTTGGCTGAAGCGCGAAGCGTCACTTTAATGGTTTTGGTTTCCTTGTTAAATTTTGTGTTGTGGTGGATATTAGTGTGTAATAATGGCGTGTTATTAACCACCGAGTGTTTCTGAATATGCATGAGTGTTGGAAAGTGTAACAAAACAGGATGGAAGGTGTCTTTTCGGGCTCTCTCAAGAAGGCCACGAGGAGGTTTCAATAAAACCCCACTTCTTTACTAAAACCTAGGAAATTACTCAAGAACATAGAAGAAAGATTATACTTACTTGACACTGGCTAAATGCACAAATTGTGCAAGTCATAAATAAAGAAAATGGTCGATATTGTCGGGAACTAATGAAGACAAGAATGACAGATGGCGAAACCATCTATCTACAAATATCATCGGTTAAGATGTCCCACCCACCGTCACTCTTGGAACTCATTCTCTCATTCTGGAGGGGATCTGAAGTACGGTACGGTGGCCGACCGCAGTTGGCAGGGGGCGTAACTAGCGCGCTAGCCACGCGTGAAAGGCTGCCCCGCCAACTCGCGGAAAATCCCTAAATGCTCTACCGTGCCAGTTGGCGACTGGACGGGAAGACCCGGTGGCCATTTCGGGGGGATTCGGGCGTCCCCGCAGTCTCCAGGTGAGTTCCCTTTTTTGGTCAGCTTAGCCCAAGAAAACTGCCATTAGTCGACTAAGTAGCGTCTCGACTAAAAATCTTACCCCCCAATATTCACCATCATGAAAAGAAGGAATAGGAAGAATTTTAAACAACATCTGCTCTTCCTTCCATTTAAAGTTCACCTTGCGAACATTAGAGGACTGCACTCAAATCTCCATTCGGTCCATAACCATCTGAAGACCGAGAAGCCGCGCCTATTCTTCTTGAAGGACGTCCCAAAATCCTGGAAGCTTGCCAATGTGCAACCAGTACCCAAAAAGGGTAGTCGTGCCGACCCATGCACTTACCGATCGATCGCCATAGCTTCCATACTCTGTAAGGTTATGGAAAGAGTGCTGAACAGCAAGTCGCTCTCATATCTAGAAGACAACGATCTCCTCACTGACCGTCAATATGGCTTTCGCCGAGGATGCTTAACTGGGGATCTTCTAGTTTATGACGCATTCCTGGGGCGAGGCCCTCGAGATGCACGGCGAAGCACTTGCCGTGTCAGTTGACATCTCGAAGGTTTTTGACAGGGTCTGGCACGCAAGTCTGCTCCGCAAGCTTCCTGCGTACGGTATCCCCGTTGACTTTTGCAGTTGAATAGCCGATTTCATGACTGAATGATTGATCAGAGTAGTTGTCGATGGCTGCTCCTCTGACTCAGTGGCTTTTGATGCCGGAGTTCCTCAGGGGTCTGTTCTTTCTGCGACGCTTTTCCTGCTACACAACAATGACTTGTTAATACCAGGAATTGTTGGGTGTGCAGATGACAGTACTGTTGTAGAGAGATACCTACCATGTCTAGCGCAAAAGCCAGCGGTGTCGACATGATGTTGATGAGAGAGGCCATGGTTGAGTGAATATACCTCCGCCTCCAAAACACAAGCATATCTTTTCACGGCAAAAAGGAGTTCCTTCCACCTCACTCCTACTTTCCGAGGTACATATGTACTTGTGACTGACGGCCTCGAGCATCTTGGCATGGAGTTGTCTTCAGACCTCAACTTCGGCGCCAACATCGGATCGAAAGGTTAAATTGCAACCAAGTGTGCTCAAGAGTTGAATTTGCTCATACCACCATCTCCTTTTTTCCATCGGACATCCAGACGCACTGCAGGCTACCACCCTTTCTTGGTTGCTATTCCTACCTGTCGCACCAAGCGCTTTTCAACATCCTTTATAATGCGCACAGCAAAGGAGTGGAACTCCCTCCCTGCGTCTGTATTTCCGAGAACTTATAACCCGTCCCGTGGTAAAATAAACCCAAAGCCAGGGTGAATAGGCACCTTCTGGGTTAGCTCGTTTCTTCTAAATTCTTATCCTACAAAAAAAAAAATATTTCTAAAATATAACACTTGTTTGCCCCAGCTCTGCCCCTGTAGAGCGAACCTTCTCCTGGCCTCATCGAAGGAAGAATTAGTTTTACTCAAATCTCAACTAAAACATAAAAAGTCTTAATTTTAATTACCTTCATATTTTGTCTTGTCACATTTGCCTGATCCTTGTTATCAACGCGATCTATTCGAAAATTGTTTTCTCGAACAAATAAACTTAAATTCAATTAAATGTTGTTTTCTTACAAAAGTATTTTATCTTTAAAAAGTATTTGAAAGATAGGTATTTTGTATCTAGTATTTCAGATACCTTTTTAGAAAATTATTTGTATCTGGTATCTGAAATGCTTTTTTTTTAAGTATCTTGCATCTTGTATTTCAGATACTTTGTATAGGGTATCTTACACATCACTGGTAGGTCCGCCATAAGTCTCATAACATAAAATGGATTTGCTATATAATGATAATTAAGATTACAATAAAAAAATTCAATCATCTTAGTCATCCTGTGATCACGGCTCCTGTAAAGGAGTCGAAACGTCAGGATTAAATATAAAATAAAATAAAACATGCGCAATAATCCGTAAAAAAGTGTTTTATTCTGATAAAAAAATGAGTTTTTAAATACAGGTGAAGTAATATAAGTTGTGGTTTTTTTTAAATAAGATAAACAATTATTAACACACGATATCTAATAAGGTATTTCTGCATAAACAAATAAAATAAGGTTTTCTTTCTTCTAGCACCTCCAAGATTATGAACCGAGTTTGGTTTTTCATCTGAACTATGAGTTTACCGATGTGAAACTAGAGAGTGGTTCGTATATTGTACGTATGCATAGCATTCTTATGTTTAAAATCTTAATCTTCAGACTTAACCAATTTAATTCACTCCTTTTCTAACTCGTTATTTGTAAATACTAAACATCTCAGCCAAACGCCTGAAAACAAATTCACCAAGTGAATTTGAATTAGTTAAGCCTGAAAACCGCCCGCCCCACGTTTTAGTCATACTACATCATAGTACTTGAACATATTTTGAAATTTTTATCATTCCTGGAAAAGAATTTTCCATCACAATTCTGGGAAAAAAATATTTTCCTCTTTTTAGTCTGCTTATAAAAACGTGGGTTTTTGATATTTTTTTACTTCTATTTTAATTTAATCATGGCATTAAGTATGTTAGATTTTTGGAATATCTCATATTCTAAGGATTTGGTATTGTGTCTTTATATTTACGAGTATGCATATCTGGCATTAAGAGCAAATCGGATTATGTAGCTGTACTGTTGATTATAGATTAATATAAAATTAAACACGAAATAAATGGCATATTGAATATTACATGAATGTTAAATTAATGAAACTAATAAATGTATCCCTACTTATATTATAAATGTGAATGTAAGTTTGTTTGTTATGCTTTCGCGCAAAAACTACTAAACCGATCATCATGAAACTTCGTACATATATTCTTGGAGGTATTAGAAGTAACATAGGATACTTTTTATTGAAAAAAAAATGCCGCGGGTAAAAGCTAGTAAACTTATAAACGTAAAGGTAAAACGTATTATGTGTTTCTCGTTATACTGTAAATGCCAACAGCAACGCTTATTTATATTTGTACGTCACATTTATATATCACTAGGTGATCCGGCCACGCGTTGCTGTGTTATTATCCCCGGCAAATAAGTTGAACATGATTTTGAAATCTCGTGACATGCGAAGTAGTGAATAATGTACCTAAACTTGCTACTGCGCATGTCACGTGATTTCAAAATCATGTTCAACTTATTGGCGGGAGACTATATGAATGAACCTACCCTATGTCCTAAGTTGGAACAAATCCAGCAAAATGAAAGTGTAAGTAGTGTAAAATGATAAGAGCAAATTGATAAAATTTCATTCGTTTATAATTTTTTTTAAAATACTAAAGTTTTAAAATTATTAATTTTGTTTTTTTTTCTAATGTAAAATTAACGGTCTCTTAAATTTCTAGATTTCCAAGAGGATGCAATTTTTATTAACGTAAATCCTAGGATTAATCCGACGATTTGTTGAATTTATTCAAGGATTACATAGCTGTTTTAATTAATTAACTGTGGCTTATCTCACTATTAAGTTTATGTTGGTGATGACTGAATAATGAACTGTCATCGACTATGAAAACATTTTTGAATGTTAAAATTATGTAATTGAAAGTATACGGTAAAAAAAAGTTTTTATGATGTTTTTTGCAATTTTGATGTAGGTAAATGAAGCGTAGGAAAAAAATACATGGATATAATAATGTGGTTTGGGAGAAATGAGAGATAGGACAAGCCTAATAATATATAGAGCCTGAATGATTTCCTATTTAATCAATCAATGAACTTAGTAGGTCCGTTACGTCCGTTACGTATGGTAAAATTTTGAACTCTTTACACACGTATTTTATATCTTATAGAAATATTGCATTGTGAATGCAAAAAAATTAAATAAAAACATAATAGATAACGTAAAATCATTATTATCAAATTTTAATTACCCCTGTACTATTCGTAGCACCAATGTACTACTGCCGTGGAACCACAACACAACACAAGCGTTTGGTTTATCATCACAAGGTTAATAATATGTTTAACGCACTATTTAATAAAGTTAAAAATGCTATTCTGAATACCAACCAATCTTCCGTCTACCCCAAACAGATAATGACACATTCAAGGAAATTGACTCATTTATATATATATATATATATATGTAAAGAAAATGATTTCTTTAATTTGAATATGCGTGCGCATCGTTAGTTCAAGAATGAGTCGCGTCGTGTCGCGTCAATCAGTCGGTCATTGTCAAAGACAAATATGCTTAGTTGATTTAATTTTATTGTAGTTTATAAGACGATTTATTGTAATTCGATTCCAAGAGGCAAAATAAAACTTCAATTTGTTTCTCTGTAAATAAAGAAACGACAATAAAAGTTTATTGTTATCACCTCTCGATTCACACAGCTTAATAAACTACAAAATCAATTAACTTTATAAATCATAAGAAAACTACAATAAAATTAAATCAACTAAGCATATTTGTCTTTGACAATGACAGACTGATTGACGCGACACGACGCGACTCATTCTTGAACTAACGATGCGCACGCATATTCAAATTAAAGAAATCATTTTCTTTACATCTCCCTCCTCCAGGGTGAGAATTACTCCTGTAATTCTCATAGTAACTGCACCTACTATTCAGCATTATCCTCTTCATCATTTATTTCGTTTTCCATTCGAATAATTTTTGTTATATGGTATAAGCTTGTATCCTTTTTTGTTCTCCCTGTGTTTACTTTGTATATTGTATTCGATATTTTGTCTGTTATTTCAAATGGGCCGATTCTTAAATTTTCTAATTTTTTCCTATTTAATTTATTTCCGTTTTCAATATATACTAGTTCTCCTTTGTTGAATTCACTTTGTCTTCTGCCTTTATCAAATAATTCCTTATTATATGTATGTGATCTGATTGTTCTTTTCAGTGCTTCTTCTCTATCTTTAATCCAAGTTTCTCTATCTGTTGGTTGTTGTAGTTCTTGTGGCAAGATGCTTGTGACTTTTCCTTCTAATAAATATGCTGGTGCATAGCCTGTCACTGAGTGCTCAGTTTCATTATATTTATCTATACATTCCCTTGCAATTGATGTCCAGGATTTCTTTTCTTTTTTTTCATTTATTTTGCACCTCATTTTATTAACCAGTGTTTGGTTCAATCTTTCATTGAGTCCATTTGAAAACGGAGTATCAACTGCAGTAAAGATTAGTTTTACATCATTATCTGTCAAAAAATCTTTGAATTCTTTTGAATTTAATCCTGGATACTGATCTGTTAGTAATATCTCAATTTTGTCTGTCTCCAGAACTTTTTTTACTAACTTAATGAAATCTGTAGCATTTTGTGTCTTTGATGTCAGAATGAATGCAAATCTTGTAAAATGATCAACTAACAAGTGTAGGTATTTTTTTGTCGATCTTTGTCCTCCAAAGCCACCAATAGTATCTATCGACATTATCTGAAATGGTTTTGATGCTGGTCCCAAATGTGACATCAATCCGTATTTATCTTGGCCTCTCGATTTATTCTTAATACAGGTTTCACAATTCTTGCATATTTTTTTTATGTTTCTCGTTAGACTCTTTGCTGTATAATAAGGATTGATTTTATTTATCATTTGGTTGATCCCTAAATGGCACCATTCGGTGTGTATTTCTTTTATTAGCTTTACACTTGATTCTTCAGATAAAATAATTTTTTCTCTATTCCGATTTTTTTTGTATAGTATCCCATTTCTTTCAATTAATTTGTTTTTTATTTTCCCTATCTTCTCGTTTTTCAGTTGATCTGCCTTAATATCATCTAAAGTTATCAGATTTACCATTTTTAAAATTTCTTCATCATTATCATTGTCTTCTAATACTGGATTTCTACTGAGACTATCTGCTTCAGTGTTAATTTTTCCCGGAATATATTTAATGTTAAAGTCATATTGTGACAAATAAAAGGTCAATTCTCCAAGTTCCTCATCTGTTCTAGCCTTTATGTTGAGGTTTTCTAGTGGTTTATGATCGAAAAAAACTGTGAATTTTCTTCCTATTAACCAATATTGCCAGTATTTGATAGCTTCTTTAATTGCTAAGCATTCAAGGTATATTGCTTTCTTCCTTTTTTGTGTATCATTGAGTTTCTTTGAAAAATAGCCAACTGGTTTTTCTTTTCCATCTTTTTGAATTTGTTTTAATATCGCACCTATACCATTCAACGAGGCATCCGTGTAAATCAAAATAGGCAAATCTTTCTGATATATTTTTTAGATTCAATTGACCTTCGTTTTTCTGGGTGGATTCTACTACGTCTGTTTCTTTTATTTCTTTTAGATATAAATCATTAAACATTAAATTATCATCTTCATCAAAATAGGTTTTTACCATTTCTTCTGTGCATGTTATCCATATTATTCTCTCTTGACTTCTTTGATTTAAACTTTTTTTCACTCTTTTGTAAGATTCTGTCTTAGTAAGTGCTTTGTGATGACTTGCGTATCTATCAGCTTCTAGCAGTATATACTTTTTGTTATCCTCTGTTGTAATTGAGGTTATGGCCATTACACTCGTCTTATTGTCGGTTTGTGATGCCTCATATCTAAATGCAAACTGCAATTTTTTTGCCATTATAAACAAGTATTGTCGTTTTATAAGACGATTTATTGTAATTCGATTCCAAGAGGCAAAATAAAACTTCAATTTGTTTCTCTGTAAATAAAGAAACGACAATAAAAGTTTATTGTTATCACCTCTCGATTCACACAGCTTAATAAACTACAAAATCAATTAACTTTATAAATCATAAGAAAACTACAATAAAATTAAATCAACTAAGCATATTTGTCTTTGACAATGACCGACTGATTGACGCGACACGACGCGACTCATTCTTGAACTAACGATGCGCACGCATATTCAAATTAAAGAAATCATTTTCTTTACATATATATATATATATATATATATATATATATATATATATATATATATATATATATATATATATATATATATATGAATGCTTAGCAATTAAAGAAGCTATCAAATACTGGCAATATTGGTTAATAGGAAGAAAATTCACAGTTTTTTTCGATCATAAACCACTAGAAAACCTCAACATAAAGGCTAGAACAGATGAGGAACTTGGAGAATTGACCTTTTATTTGTCACAATATGACTTTAACATTAAATATATTCCGGGAAAAATTAACACTGAAGCAGATAGTCTCAGTAGAAATCCAGTATTAGAAGACAATGATAATGATGAAGAAATTTTAAAAATGGTAAATCTGATAACTTTAGATAATATTAAGGCAGATCAACTGAAAAACGAGAAGATAGGGAAAATAAAAAACAAATTAATTGAAAGAAATGGGATACTATACAAAAAAAATCGGAATAGAGAAAAAATTATTTTATCTGAAGAATCAAGTGTAAAGCTAATAAAAGAAATACACACCGAATGGTGCCATTTAGGGATCAACCAAATGATAAATAAAATCAATCCTTATTATACAGCAAAGAGTCTAACGAGAAACATAAAAAAAATATGCAAGAATTGTGAAACCTGTATTAAGAATAAATCGAGAGGCCAAGATAAATACGGATTGATGTCACATTTGGGACCAGCATCAAAACCATTTCAGATAATGTCGATAGATACTATTGGTGGCTTTGGAGGACAAAGATCGACAAAAAAATACCTACACTTGTTAGTTGATCATTTTACAAGATTTGCATTCATTCTGACATCAAAGACACAAAATGCTACAGATTTCATTAAGTTAGTAAAAAAAGTTCTGGAGACAGACAAAATTGAGATATTACTAACAGATCAGTATCCAGGATTAAATTCAAAAGAATTCAAAGATTTTTTGACAGATAATGATGTAAAACTAATCTTTACTGCAGTTGATACTCCGTTTTCAAATGGACTCAATGAAAGATTGAACCAAACACTGGTTAATAAAATGAGGTGCAAAATAAATGAAAAAAAAGAAAAGAAATCCTGGACATCAATTGCAAGGGAATGTATAGATAAATATAATGAAACTGAGCACTCAGTGACAGGCTATGCACCAGCATATTTATTAGAAGGAAAAGTCACAAGCATCTTGCCACAAGAACTACAACAACCAACAGATAGAGAAACTTGGATTAAAGATAGAGAAGAAGCACTGAAAAGAACAATCAGATCACATACATATAATAAGGAATTATTTGATAAAGGCAGAAGACAAAGTGAATTCAACAAAGGAGAACTAGTATATATTGAAAACGGAAATAAATTAAATAGGAAAAAATTAGAAAATTTAAGAATCGGCCCATTTGAAATAACAGACAAAATATCGAATACAATATACAAAGTAAACACAGGGAGAACAAAAAAGGATACAAGCTTATACCATATAACAAAAATTATTCGAATGGAAAACGAAATAAATGATGAAGAGGATAATGCTGAATAGTAGGTGCAGTTACTATGAGAATTACAGGAGTAATTCTCACCCTGGAGGAGGGAGATGTAAAGAAAATGATTTCTTTAATTTGAATATGCGTGCGCATCGTTAGTTCAAGAATGAGTCGCGTCGTGTCGCGTCAATCAGTCTGTCATTGTCAAAGACAAATATGCTTAGTTGATTTAATTTTATTGTAGTTTTCTTATGATTTATAAAGTTAATTGATTTTGTAGTTTATTAAGCTGTGTGAATCGAGAGGTGATAACAATAAACTTTTATTGTCGTTTCTTTATTTACAGAGAAACAAATTGAAGTTTTATTTTGCCTCTTGGAATCGAATTACAATAAATCGTCTTATATATATATATATGTATATATTTATTTAATTTTATACAAGGAAACCTATAATAAGCCTTACTTTTAGATTTAAGCAAGTATAAAAATCTTTATATATATAATTCTTCTGTGAGTGTGTATGTCACTGAACTCCTCCTAAACGGCTGGACCGATTTGAATGAATTTTTTTGTGTATGTTCAAGGGGATCTGAGAATGGTTTAGATTCACAAATCAGTCCGGCAGATGGCACTGCAGTCGGCACAGCAACGCGTGGCCGGGTCAACTATTTTATATAACGCTGTTGGTTTCTGAAATAAATAAAAAAAAAATACAGAGTTATCAGTCGCTAGTGATTCTGCCTTTCACACCGACGGTCCTGGGTCGTCGCCTCATGCTCACGCTCTGTACTAAATTTTTTTTTTCTTTCTTTCAGCATGTGACCAAGGTCGGTTAAATAGTTCGATATAGACCCTACAATGCTGAAGGGATTGTTGATGGCAATACTTGATGCGGTATAGCCTAAACCTCGGCAATATGACATTGCCACGTGTTCAGCAAACGAGTAAATTTAATGAATCGTGACTAAAAACTACTAAAATATTTATTCATAGCCGAGAAAAAGTAACAAAAAAAAATAAAAATAAATGAATACCTACAAAAACACACATTGCAAGATCTGATGATGTGGTTAGCTCTGTATGCAAATAATAACAGTAAGATGGAGGTCGGTCCCCCTGCCCGAGTTTCTTTCGCCAGTTCTTCTCGGAAGGGCCTCCCAATTTCCGAACTGGTGGTAGACTCAGTAGTATGCAATGTAATCGTGGTGGGAATGTGGTAACGAAGTGGAATTTAAAAATAAAACAATTTAATTTTAACAATTTGGAACGTGCCCGATCGAAGTGTTGTGGAGGAGGTAGAAAATACATAACAACCATTGAAACATCGGGATTAAATGTAAAATAAAAAGTGCGCAAAATCCGTAAAAATAAAAAGTGTTATATTCAAATGTGTAGTGTGTGCGGAGGTGTAAGAACTAAATGAGAAATAACTAAATTTCATATTAGGTATTGGTGTAAATTGTAGTCTGATAAGGGAATGTCTAGCAAAGCGTCTTAAATATCACTTCTCATCATGTTACTTATATTTCGATAGAATAGGAAAGGCATGTCATCTACACGTCTTTTCGAAAAATTTTAGTGCCTGTTACTACATGTTCTGATTCATCAGGCTGGCCGAACAGGCTTTGGAAAGTTCAAATTTTGATTACAACTGTCTTAAAATCAACCGGATTATATTCTCTTCGATTATTAACAGGTCGTACTGCAAACTTACCTTACAGGCTCGATTTAATGAGGTTACGAAAGGTAATGAACATAACTTCATAGATGAAATGCTTCTATAGAAAATTAACTTGTAAAAAGTGATAATGAAAATGAAACTGGAAAATAGTGATAATGAAAATGAACTTATAAATAATGATAATGAAAATGAACTTGTAATTGGTGATAATGAAAATTATTAATTGAGTAATAGTGCAACAGAATCGTATCATAAAAACAATGATTAAGAATAAATAAATCAGTTGCTGGGTACCGCTATGCTTGGTGTCAGTTTGGTCTTCACTAACCAGCAAGTGATGGAACTGTACATGTCTAGGCATAGAGGTTTATAAAATTAAAAACAATAACTTGGTTTTATGAAACGATATCTGATTTATGTCGGTGTTTTTTATATAATCTCAAAGTACTTCGGGGACGAAGTGCTGTCAGTATGGCCCTGTTAGAATAAGGAATAATTCGTAGTGTATTAATTATGTTACTTAATCATATTCATTATCATTATTAATATTTAAATGATTATTTATTTATTGATTGATTTAACTATGTACACTTTATAGTACAATATTTTTCATCATTGTCTTTGGTCTAACGTGTTATCTGTCATAGCATAGACAACAGGATCGGTCCACGTCACCTCCCCGCCAGGCGGTGTAGTGACGCGGTGCCTCTATAATGCCTCGCACTGAGTCAGACGGTCTCTTTTTTTTTTTTTTTTTTTTTTTTTTTAGGATATTAAGCTTTTAATTGCAAAAATAACTTAATAGGAACAAATTGTAAGGTTATGTATACAACACACATTGATTAAATTGGAGATATTAATGGATAGATGAAAACAGAGTTTAGATTACTTAAAGGTTGGTTTTTGCTTTGGTAAATTATATGATTCCTATTGAAAACAATTTGTCATTTACATACAAGAAAATCACTCAAACTATCAAGCAAAAGATGCTTTTCTTCATTATCCTGTATTTTAACAAGCCGAACCTGTACTTGAGTTATATTTCCATTACAACCAATAATAACCTAGTTAGTGAAAACCTTGTTGACTTTTGCACAATAGTGTGTATTGATTGTTGCACTTTCCACAAACCGTTCGGCCAACCTGCTTTACCAACGGTTGTGATGCTGCTCCAACCACGATCCTTGGCTACGGAGTCGATGTGCTTGCACCAACTTTCTGCGCCGTTGTCATTATTTTCTGGATCAAACGGTGACAATCCAACGTCATCTTCATGGTGATTACCAGCCACTGCATCACGAATAGCTTTTAACAAAGCCTCAAACACAGCGGGATCCATCTGTAAAGATAATCAAGTTAGTGTTGCTTAAAAGGGGTTGCTTAAAAATAATCGTGTTCCTAACCAGTAAAGTATATAGTAAATTGGGTACTTCGAGAGCGAAGTACTGGTCAGTCTGGCCGAACTTCATAGATGAAATGCTTCTATAGAAAATAAACTTGTAAATAGTGATAATGAAAATGAACTTGTAAAAAGTGATAATGAAAATGAACTTGTAAAAAGTGATAATGAAAATGAACTTGTAAATAGTGATAATGAAAATGAACTTATAAATAATGATAATGAAAATGAACTTGTAATTGGTGATAATAAAAATGATTAATTGAGTAATTGGTGAAACAGAGTCGTATCATAAAAACAATGATTAAGAATAAATTAATCAGTTGCTGGGTACCGCTATGCTTGGTGTCAGATTGGTCTTCACTAACCAGCAAGTGATGGAACTGTACATGTCTAGGCATAGAGGTTTATAAAATAAAGCCGCTGGACGACCGTTTGCTTGGTACTAATCTATCCCAACGGCAGCGGGTGGACGGGATTAGTATGTCTAGGTAAACGGGATAACAAATAAAGCCGCTGGACGACCGTTTGCTTGGTACTAATCTATCCCAACGGCAGCGGGTGGACGGGATTAGTATGTCTAGGTAAACGGGATAACAAATAAAGCCGCTGGACGACCGTTTGCTTGGTACTAATCTATCCCACCGGCAGCGGGTGGACGGGATTAGTATGTCTAGGTAAACGGGATGACAAATAAAGCCGCTGGACGACCGTTTGCTTGGTACTAATCTATCCCACCGGCAGCGGGTGGACGGGATTAGTATGTCTAGGTAAACGGGATCCCTTCCGCTGGGCGCTCTATTGCTTGATGTAAACCTAACTCATAAGCAGCGGATGAGGGGTTTACATGGCTAGGCAATAGAGAGGGGAAATTATTATTGATTAAATGAGTTTGATACAAGTGAAAAGACGATTAGTTCTCATTATGTGATATGACTGTGGTTCAGATAGTTACAGCAATTACAATTAAACAAACGTAGGTACTTCGAGAGCGAAGTACTAGTCAGTATGGCCGTGTTAGATTTATTAACTATAAAGTATGATAATTAAGTATTTTACACATGTTTTCTTGTTTACCTTAAAGAAAAGCATCTTTTGCTTGATAGTTTGAGTGATTTTCTTGTATGTAAATTACAAATTGTTTTCAATAGGAATCATATAATTTACCAAAGATATTGTTAAATAGAGACAAATGAATGACGTCAGAGAATATCGTCCGATGTGACTCACTTGTTTGTCACCGCCTATAAAAGACTGTGCTCCGGTCGTACTCGCCCATTCCGCTTCGAGCCGCCGTGCGCACCAGTCGTCCCCGTACACAGGTGCCCCCTAGCGGCGCTCGCCTCACTTCGCTCGCCTCCCGCGTGAAACGCTCCTGTTGAAGCCGAAGCGCTCCTGAGTCCCCGATCCGGGCGGATAGGCAGCCGCTTGTTGCGAGCCTTCTCGCGACCAGCGGCCCTCGCGTCGGATCGCGTCTCTCTCTCTCTCTCTTTTGCGCACCGCGGTAGTCGTTAGGGCAGCCGCTAGTTGCGGAACCTTCCGCAATTAACGGTTTTTACTTCCGATTTCTCGGTTGTAATCGTTCCGGGTTAGCTGGAACCCTTTGTTTGTATTAAAATAAAGGGTTCCTCTTCCCGCCCGCGTCTTGCGTCGACGGATACCTTGCGGTGTTAACGAAGTCGGCGGAGCAATCCCGGTTTGCTCTCTAGGGCCCTTCAGGCTCTAGGAAAACCGAAGGCCAAGTCCCATTGCACTTGGGCTTAGCCCAAGGGGTTTGGCAGGCGGCTATCCGTTTAGGGATACCTGCCCTCGGTCGCGTCACCCCCTCCCCCCTGCCGCCCGGCAGGGGGTGTCTCTTGCATTAGTTTTATTTCTTTTTACTCTCTTTAATTTTATTTTCGAGCTCACGAAATGGCGTCTTCGGACCCAAGTGAGCTCATCAACGCGCTTTCGGGTGTCGACCCACTGCTCTCGCAGCTTCCTGCGAGCAGTGTGGCGGCACTCCTCGCCTTCTTTGAGGCGCGGTTCGGGCCCCAGCCCGTGGCCGCGCAGACCCAAACCCAGGTAGGAACCCAGAGATCCCAACGATCCCTTCCTATCATCCTCTCCTCCCCGGCGTCCCCAGACGCACAGGGGACACAACGGTCACCCATCCCGACCGTGACCAGACCCAACTTTAGCGACATGGATTGCGAATTCCTCGCATCCAAGCGCTCGGCCCCGAGGCACACGCCTCCCTTCTCGTCCGACTCTGCCGACGAGTCTTCCTCTACGCTCACCGATGGTTTTACCACGGTAGAGGGAAAACGTTCGAAGCGCACTAAGCGCAGGAAGAACGTTTCCCCGCCCGCCACTCCAGTGGCTTCCACCACCACCTCAGCCGCCCCGGTTAAGGCAGCCCCTACGGCCCCGAGCAGGTCCACCGGGGACCTGCCCCGCGCCGCCCCGACTGCACGCCCATCCACCTCGCGTCCACTTTCAAGGTGCGACGCGCAACCTACAAAGGTTGCTGCCCCCCCGCCGATCCAACTTCAGGACAAGGCCAAGTGGGGCTTAGTGTCCGCCTTATGTGTACAGGAGAAAATCCAGTACACAAAGGCCGTCAACAAGGGTTTGACCATCGAGGTCAACACCCCCACGATCGCGGACTTTAGGTCTCTGACCCGACTTCTTGCCAACAAAGGCATTTCTTACTACACCTTTGCGCTCCCCGAGGAGCGCAAAGTCAAGGCCGTTCTTAGGGGCATCCCTGAAGAACTTCCGAACGAGGACATCCTAAATGACCTCGTTCGACAGGGCTACCCTGTTGTCGGCGTGCACAAGTTGCACGCGAGCAATGGGAGGTCCTGGCCCCTCGCTTTGGTCATAATGACCAACAACGAAAAGGCCAAACCCATCTTCCGCGCCAAAGACCTCGTGGTCTGCGGCCTTTCTGGCATTCGAGCCGAGCCCCCCAACAAGCGTGGGTATCCTGGGCAGTGTCACCGCTGCCAGCTTTACGGCCATGCAGCGGCGAACTGCAACGCTTCACCGAGGTGCGTCAAGTGCCTCATTCCACACCTGACCAAGGAGTGCTCTCGCACGAGAGACTCCCCCACCCCTCCCGACTGTGTGCTGTGTGGCCAATCCGGCCACCCAGCTAACTATAGGGGTTGCTCTCGCGCCCCTCGCCCAAAGCCTCCCAAGGCTAAAAAGCCTAACCGGGGACCAAAGGCATCTTCTTCTCAGAAGAAGAGGCCTTCTGGCCCCCCGGCCCCTCCTAAGCCTTCGCTGGCAAATTTCCCACCCCTACCTAAAGGGGCGGGACAGCCGGCTACCACCACTCCAGCCCCCCCCATGCCGGCCTCCGGACCGGCCTGGGGACCAGCCCCTCCGGCACCGGCCCCTGGGCCGGCCTGGGGCCCAGCTCCCAAGGCGACGCCGCCTAAGGCGACACCGCCTAAGGCGGCTCCCGCCTCCCAAGCCCCGAAGTCATCCCTTATGGATGACTTCTCCATCATCTTCACCACGATGCAAGGCATCAATATCAATGAGATATCGGCCTTGGCATCCAAACTCAGGATGGCCCAAAACGCCCAACAACGGCTTCTAGCTCTCTGTGAGCACGAAGCCCTTCTCCGGTCCCTTAACTAAGGTCCGCAATGCCAGGAAGGATCCCATCTTCTTCTTCTTCTTCTCCGACTGTACCAGTCGCTCCTCTCACCGGTCGAGTGAAACCTAGAGGTGTTTCGCTTATCTCTTTCAATACCCGCTCCCTGCGCAAAAACATTCCCGAGCTTAGGGTGTTTCTGCGCGAAAGGGACCCCGACCTTGTCCTACTTCAGGAAACATGGCTCAAACCGTCCATACGGAAAGGGCTATCGATTCCTTCATACTCCCTAGTCAGAAATGACAACTTCACCCCAGCGGACCAGAACCGCAGGGAAATTGTCTCTGGTGGCACGGCGATCTACTACAAAAGATCGCTTCACTGCTCACCAATCCCCACTCCTGCTCTCTCTAACATGGAAGCCACGGTATGCAGACTGGCTATGTCGGGTCACAGAACACTGATCATAGCTTCTGTCTACATACACGCTGGCACCACTCCATTGCGGAGCGACTTCGAGTCCCTTCTGTCTTTGGGCGACTCAGTCATTCTGTTTGGAGACTTTAACTCCAAGCACACTGACTGGACCTGCCGCAAGACAAACACCGGCGGGCGGCGTCTGCTTCAGATCACACATGATCTCGAATTAGACGTCTTCAGCCCGTACGAACCCACCCACTACCCAGACAACCCACAGAATGATCCCGACGTACTAGACTTCGCTCTAGTCAAGGGAGTCTCCCTCCCATTTAGGACGATTGAGACCCTCCAAGACCTCGGGTCCGATCACAGGCCGGTTTCCCTCATTATGGGAAACAAAGAGCCAACCCCTCCCTCCTTCAAAACCATTACTGACTGGGATCGGTTCAGATCGTCCCTCAAGTCGGCAATGGAAGTAGGCAACCCTTCGCTCTCTATGGACCCCGACTATTACGATAGTTCGGAGAAAATAGATGCAGCCATTTCCGAATTTACTCTTTTGGTCCAAAGAAAGACTGCGGACAGTGCGAGGAAGGTACCTGTGAAAAATCACAATGCCATTCCTCCCACCCTCCGCAACCTGATGAGGGCCAAAAACGCAGCTCTCCGGAGAGCTGCTAGGTACCCGACCCCTGAGTACAGAGCCAGAGCCAACCGTCTTCAACGGTTAGTAAGATCTCAGTTGAACGACCTGAGGAATAACCAATTTGGTGACCTCATGGCGGACATCACTCCCTCCCATGTAGCCTACTACCGAGTGGCCAGAGCCCTCCGTAGTGACACCTCAAACTTCACACCCCCTCTCCTCCGTCCCGATGGCTCCACAGCCTTCGACGACGAGGAGAAGGCGGAGTGTTTCGCTGACAGCATTGCTTCACAATGCTCAGTCAGCACTCAGACTTGCGACCCATCCCACCTTCAGTCGATTGAGAAGGAGCTCAGCGAGCTGAACTCCAAACCTCTAGACTCTGATCCCATCACAGTGTCCCCTGATGAAGTCCATTCCTTCATCAAGGGCCTCAAGACCAAAAAGGCCCCTGGCGCCGACGGCGTCTCCAACATGGCCCTAAAGCACCTACCATCTCAAGTGCTGGTCTTACTGTCCCTCTTATTCAACGCCTGCTTCGATCTCTGCTACTTTCCAGCAGCCTGGAAGGAAGCGATCGTAATAGGCATCCCCAAGCCGGGGAAACCCTTAAACCTCCCTGCGAGCCACCGCCCCATCAGCCTCCTCAAGGCAATGGGGAAACTCTTTGAAAGGTGTATCCTCGCCCGCCTAAAAGACCATCTCTATACCAATGACCTTATCATACCCCATCAGTTTGGCTTTCGAACCAAACACTCATGCCCCCAACAGGTTCACCGCATAGTCGAGTACATCTCGAGCGGCTTTTTCCCTAGGAAATATAAGACCGTGGCGGTTTTCTTTGATGTAGCCAAGGCCTTCGATAAGGTCTGGCACGCTGGACTAACTGTCAAGCTGTACAGACTTAATCTGTCAGTGAGACTGGTCCGGCTAGTAGCATCATTTCTCCAGCATCGTACCTTCCGTTTCAGATACGAAGGTACTCTCTCAACTCCGCGTAACATAACAGCGGGCGTGCCTCAGGGCTCTGTCCTGGCTCCTCTGCTGTATGTTATATACACAAATGACATTCCCGTCCCAACAAACGGGGTACAACTGTCCCTGTTTGCAGACGATACTGCTCTGTATCTCAAGGGCTCATCACTTAGGAATATCCTCCCGAGGCTTCAGACCTCCATCAACTCCTTAGGCGACTGGTTCCGCGAGTGGCGTATCGATGTAAACCCGGATAAGTCATCCGCTGTTTGCTTCGACGCAAAACGCACGCGTGTACCGGCCCGCCACAACCCACCCCGACTCCAGGGGAAGCCCATTCCATGGCAAACCACTGCCAAATTTCTAGGCGTCACCCTTGACCAAAAACTGACATTCTCTCCTCACGTCAAGAGAGTGTCTCGTAACGCGCGGTTTTACTTGGGGCGTCTCAACCCTATGTTGGGGCGTCACAGCCGCATGTCACTTCGAAACAAGCGAACACTTTATAAGGTTTGCATACGACCGGTGATGACCTACGCGTCCCCGATCTTCTCACATGCAAAGGCATCAGTCCTTAATAAATTGCAGGTGATTCAAAACCTATTCATACGTAGGGCCTCAAATTCTCCCTGGTATGTCCGCAACGCGGACTTGCACAGGGACTTTGAACTCCCTACTCTCCAACAATATTTCATAAAGGCCTCTGAACGTTTCTTCGAAACAGCAGAGAGCCACTCTAATCCACTTATCCGGGGCGCATCCAACTACACTCCTTCCTCATCCACGAACCCTCTGTCTAGGCGACCTAGGTCTGTCCTGACAGACCAACCCAGTCAATTGTCAGCTGACCTGAACCTCCTCTTAGAGGCACAGGAATCAGCCAAACGTAGAGCCAATACAGACCCATCAGGTCTACCCCAGTCCTCTCAGATGCCGACTGGCCCCCCTTCTGGGAGCCAGCCGACTTAACTTCATTCACGACTGACCCCCCTTCTGGGAGTCAATCGTTTTTTCTATGCGCTCTCTCACCTAGGTGAGTAGCGCTTGCGCCACCCCTCTCTAGAGGGGTGGTCGCCTCAGATGACGGCTTATGACCTTCTCCGGGTGCAAGCCAATCCCAGGTGGTGTTTAGTCAGTACAAGTCTGACATAACTATCGGGCCGGCCCGAAGTATCCATAGAGGATTCACCACCTCCCTCCCCCGTGTCCGGAGGGTGCATTTTGCATAAAAAAAAAAAAAAAAAAAAAAAATCGTACTCGCCCACTTGCTTCGCAGCAGCCGCACCGCACGGACCTAAGCTAAGTATACAATTATTTGGTACATGTTAGGAAGACATACTATGTACCGCTTGTGTTGGTATATAGGTACAATATGTTCTTATTATCGAACCCAGAATTAAATTAGTAAAGTGTATACCTTGCTTTGCACAAAAGAACAACCTGTTATTTTAGGTATTTTGCTATCTCAAAGAGCTTACCTGAAGTCTGATGTGAGGCGTTGTTTGCAAACTTCGCATAATTTTAAAGGAACAATTTCGAAACTTTGCGCTAGTGATGGAAATTATTATTTCATATAAAATTATTAATGGTCTATTGTAAATTCACACTGTATTATATTAATAAAGTTATAGTAAAGGTTCGTAACAAATTGATTTCTGCAAAATTGTCTAGTGTTTCTTGGTTTGTCCTTTTTTCACGCAATCAAATTCCTAAATTCAACGTAGACGAACAAGAGATTTATTTACAGAATTCGTCGTTTTAGTTTTATACCAATGCTGTTAGTTTTTTATGCCTTTGCCCGACCACAGATTAAAATTTTCTTATGGTAGAATAAATTATTATGATTAACTTTCTTCAGAACAGCTTAAAATGTAACATTTTTTTTCAGATGGAAATTTTCCTAATGTTTGCTGTACTAACGATTGGAAACTCTATTTCTGAATGTCCATTACACTGCAGTACATATTGGATTGGATTGTTGTATTTGATTCTTTTCTTTTTATTTCTGAACGAAAAGACTAGAGACACCTCTTGGCACACTTGTATTAAGCAATGACTGCCGGCATTAAATATACTTTGTTACATTCTTCTTTTATTTCATTTATTTATTGTAACAGATTCGCCAGTGACATACAATTATAGATATAATACAATGAAAAGCTTATTTTGGGTGACACATGTAAAAAGCATATCTTTACAGGCTAATACAACTATTCTAATTATTTGTCGATTATAAAAAGGAGGTACCTACCTAACATTTTAAAAACAATTAAAAACAACTCGTGACTTGAAGAGGTCTTCAAGTCACGAGTGAATAGGTATCTTCTAGGCAAGCGCGTCACATCCTAGATCGCATCGTCGCTTACCATCAGGCGAGATAGTGGTCAAGCGCATGCCTATTTTCTATAAAAAAAACAATAATTTAATATTTTAAGTTTAACAAAGTTTACATTTAAATAAATTTAAATTATAAATTTTCTTGAATTTAAACAATACGATACATAATTCACCTATTAGAATCGAATGTTGCCAAACACTTTCTTTTAAACGCGTGATCGCCATCTTGAAAGATGTCGATATCATTACATTTTATAGTATAATAACATTATAACTTAGTATAATAACATTGTGACTTTTTGCACTGATACTGACGTGTGACTATATCGCAAATGCATCGCGATTGAATCGTTGTAGAAGCTCTGCAAAAAGTTCGGTGTGTAAATGGCCTTAAAATTTACAAGTTCATCTTAATACGCAATAACTAAAAATATTTTGCAATCTGTTAAGATGTTTTGTAGTAATAAAATGTAGAAAATTTGAAGAAAGTGGCTAGGAATATGTTTTTAAAGTTTTATATTGTATTTTTAACTATTCAATTGAACTGTGCCAAGATAGATGAATCTTTAACTCAATTACTCATATTGAATTTCATAACTGCCATCCATCTGTAATCTTATGTATATATCGTAGCTTTCATGATTGCAGGGCAAACGAGTTTAAAGATTTTTGAGCCTATATTTTCACAAAATCGGTCATAAATAAATTAAAAAGCAAAATCATAAAACATCATTAGAGTATGTCCATTAAGCATGAAATATTTATCGCATATTAAATTTATCCCTAATTACTTGCTATTAATAGTTTAATTTATTTATGACCGATTTTGTGAAAATACAGTGGTTCAAAATTCTTTAAAGGCGTTTTCTCAACAATCAGTATTTTCGTATTGTGCCCCTATAGTATGAAAGCTGCGATATGAGTAATAAAGCGAACAACAATGTAAGATAAAACGATATACTAAAATATAAGTTCGAATTAAACGAGTAAAAGTTTTGATAAGGTTTCGCACGACATCACATATAATTGAGCGAAGCTCTCTTTTAGGCAACTCACAAATTTCGCTTGTCTCCCTCCTGCTACTTAACGGTTCAACCGATTCGAACGAATTTTGGCATGAACATACATGATTATAACCTGACGGACATAGGCTATGTAAAAAAAATATAGACTTTACCATGGAGGAATAATCACCGAAAGAAAAATTCAAAAGCTGATCACAACCAAACCGCTGAGACTACATTGATGAAATTTGGCGCCAAAATTTACAAACGAAGGTAAGGTAGTGCTTCGCTCAGTATTTGCAAAAAGAAGCATGCATTGCAGACCTAGTAAATATTACAGCAGGATTTAGGCACTGCACAGTGGACACTTTGAGGTAGGAATATATATTATAAAAGAAGATAGAAACGTCTGTGTTAGAAAATTTCCAATCAGTTCAGTTCTCGTTCATGAGAGTTCATATTAGGCTTCAATTGTAATATATCTAAGGAGACATGTCTTATTATACCAAGTAAGATTTTGATATTAAAATTTTCCTACTTTCTTGACAATAAATTTGTAATAAACTTCTTAAGAACAAACATAAAAGCTAGACTTGGGGACACTAAAGCTTTCATTGTCGTACAACTTTCGAATTTATATATTATTTTCGGAGTAGCCTGAGATAATCCTATTAATCATTTGTATTTTTCAGAGAATGATTTTGTGAATACGAAAAGAGGTGTCACACGCGTCCGTGAATTATAAAATGGGAGATGTTTTATCTGTTTAACCGAGGCGTGAGGGTCGTAATGGTGATGTCAAATCGAATAGCTACCCGAGCTTGCTATGAGTTTACCCAGGGTCCTATTTTGAAATCGGTTGAAATTTACAATCTACTAAGTTGTATGTCAAAGATTGTACGTATTTTTAATCGTTCGTCTTCGATACTGGCAATATAAAATAAAGTAATGAATATAATATCCGTTTTAGGAAGAAAAATGGCTACCGGTAATTAATAATTAAAATATAAAAAAACATTAATCTATAACACAGCAATGCGTGGCCGAGTCAGCTAGTTAAATGTAAAAATAATCCTTACTAATATTATAAATCGGAAAGTGAGTTTGTTTGTTTGTTTGTTCCGCTTTCACGCCGTAACTACTGAACCGATTGCTTTGAAATTTTGCAGACGTAAAGATAAAAGTCCGGATTAAATAATAGGGTACTTTTTATCCTGGAAAAAAATTGATATTCCCGAGGAAAATAAAAATATTGTTTGCTTGATGGATGGATTGTAGATGGCGTTGTGTGTCGTTTAAAACAAGGTAAAATTTTGCAAACGAATATAAACATGTAAATTTAGAAGCTAAATGATACGATAATGAATCCCCGAAAATGGGGAATTTCCGAGGGATGACGTACAATTTGTTTTATCGTTTAAACTGTTTTTTTTACATCTACTTATATGTTGCAAACGAATATGAACATGTAAATTTTGAAGCTAAATGATACGAAAATGAATTCTCGAAAATGAGGAATTCTACAATTCGTTTTATCGTCTAAATTGTTTTTTTTACATCTACTTATTCTGAAATCACTAAAGTCAACGAATTACTAATTGGTATAAGTATTAGTTACGTTATTTAGTTCTTAAGGTATGCGATAGATAGCGCTGGGTGTTTTTTAAAACATGGTAACGATGTGTTTTTTAAAATACATAAGAAGTGGAATGATAGCTTGGAAAAACATTGTTTTTCGTATGGTCAGCTCTATGTAGCGTGGTCCCGGGTTTCCAGTGCCCAAAATCTGCATGTCTTTGCTCCACAAGGGAAAACATATAATATAGTGTACCATTCAGTTTTGGTTTAACAACTAATTGTATCCAGCGTTACATCGCGCTTCTTAGATTTTTCCGTGGGAATGAGAAGTTTTCTTATAGTTGTGCTTTATTGTTGTTTTAATTCCACGCGAGCGAAGCCGCGGGCGGAAAGCTAGTGTAATATAAAAGAATGAAAGAATTATAATGAGATAACAAATATACTTCATTTATTACAATAGTCTCACCATCAGGCGTTGGGAGATATGTCTTTCGCAGTAATGCTAGATGTAGGGATATTCCAGTCTACTAGCAACCATTGCCAGGAAGGCGTTGGAGCTGGCCTAAACCCTGCGCACCAGGAGGGTCCTCTTTTACAAACAATCCCGAGACACTACAGAAACGAGACAGCACCAATGCCGCCCTAACCGCGTTATTAACTAGGCGATGCAGTCGCTAAGCATAAAACTACGCTAGCGCCATAAATTGGAGTGGAGCGTAATACCTAAAAAATATTTTTTTTTGTTCCGATGGGAATTTTTGCGAATTTCAAAATTCGGGATCTGGTCCTAAATCTGTTGATTCGAATCTACACAAAAAATATTAAAATCGGTTAAGAATTCGGGAAGTTATGGCGTAACAGACATTGCGCCATTGAAGCTGATCCATGGGGAGCTTAGCTCGCTTCGCTCGCCCCGCTCCAATTAGCATATGGAAAAGCGAATTCGAAACCTGTCTGTTTAAAAAATCAAGACATTTCAAAAGACCCATGTAAATTAAGTTTGGATGCCCAAATGACGAATACTTAAGACTTTTCGTTGCAGTGAAGTGTTGCAAAAATAGGAAATTAACTGTTTCGAAATAAAATTAGTAGCAAAACAAACGGTCGACACAAAATGAGGGATTCAATAATAAATAACCTTGTTTATCGCTGTAAGTCACAAAATATTCGTATAAAATTATCTGTTGTAGGGATTTTAATAACTAATTCGCTCTTT